>HG992176.1:8866854-13746024 GCA_905220545.2 Melitaea athalia | reverse complement strand
AGGAACACAATACTGCTTGAAAACAGTATTAGTTTTCTGATTGTTTAATTTAGATAAAAAATATATTTGTATACCTATATTTTTGACTGACCATTTTATTTATTAATAATATAGTCTATAGTAGTTATATTACTAAAAAAAATTCACTCTTAATAAACGAATTGCCCCTATAGACCTCGCTACGTACATTACAGCTGACTGACCAGCTGTGTCCCCATAAGACGTTGACTGACTATCATAATTTTGATTAACATATATAAAAACAATAGTTGATAAAGTTTCAGCCTTAAGAAATTGATTTTATTATGTCGGTGGTCACGACATGTTTGACCGCGCACCAGAGACGCCTGTTCTAACATCCGCTTGACTGACCGCGGCATTTTATTGTAAATTATGATTATAATAACCTGAGAAAAGACCAGGCTTAATAAATTCAGAGAGTTTTTTTGGCCCTGCCTCTGGGTATATAATTAGAATAATCGTCGCGTTTGCCTTTTTTGTATAAGGGTCTTACACATCCAATTTTTAGTTCATCTGGGTAGAATCCTGTTTTTACACTGGTATTAATTAGATTTGCAATAACAGAAGAAATCTGCTCCCCTACGTATTTAATATCAGATATCCTTATATTGTCATATCCTGGTGCTTTATTTCTATTCATATTTTTTATTATTTTGTGAACTTTATCACATGTTGCATTTTGAAATAATATACTTGAATTAGCGGGCTGACAATAACTTTCAGGGTTTAACAAAGGAGTATTGCATTTAGGAACCACATCTTTAACAACCTTATCAAAACAGCGAGCAAAGTTTTCAGCTTTGGTTTTATTGGTCATTCCATGATTTTCGAAAGCTTTTGAAATTATGTCATCTATTGAAAGCTTCTTACGACCTAGCATCTGATTGATAATTTCATACATTTTTTGAGGTTCTTGAAATTATCATTTATATTTTTTATATATAAGTATTTCTTTTATATTCTAATAATTTGTGTAATTTATTCCGGGTTTTGTTATATTCTAATCTTTTCTTAGGGTTGGCTGTCTCGTGTTTGTCCTGATCATTTCATGGTCCACTACTGCGTTTTTATCTTGTATCTGACTTTAAATCTTTTAAAAGAGTACCGAGAGTTTTTTTTCCTCCGGCTTTTTTTCTCTCGGCCTACACTAGGGCCATCATTATTTATTGTAATATTTAATAAAGCCGAGGATAAAGTAGGTAGGTAATGTCTACCGAGACATTATAGCTTAATATTTTGACTAAGTTAAGGCGGCAAACACTGGGTACATTACGTAAGTTTGTAATGTACCTAGTGTTAGGATATAAATTTTTATTTTATTGTTTGATTTTTTGCTGCCTTAACTTTCTGTTATTATTGTTTAGTTTTTTTTGTAAATCATTTTTTTTTCTTTTTGACTTTCGTTAAGTGTATTACATATACCTTATGGCGAAATAAATAATTTGAATTTGAATTTTGAATTTGAATTAGGGTCATATAAGCTGTTCTTCCAAGATCGATATAATTTATCACGTTTAGTCATAAGATTGATGACATTATTGTCGATCCAAGGCATTTTTGATGGTTTTGGTGTATTTTTATATTTAGAGGATTTTTCGGCAATTTTATTGACATTTTCAAAATTAAGTTTAAAAAAATTGTATATATCATTTGGGTTCGTCATACCAAACGTGTCAGACCATTTGATTTTTTCAAGTTCACTGTAAAGCAAGTCGAAATCAATTTTGCGTTTGTGAATACTCTTTTTATACTCTGACGGAGCTTCATGAACGCAGGCAAAGACACGGGCACGATGGTCAGCTAGTACGACGTCAAGCACCGCTGATATGCATGTGATCTGTAAATCCTCGCAAAAATATGATCAATACACGATTTTGATATTACGTTTAGCCTAGGTTCAATTCTAGTGTAATCGGTTATTCCACATTCCAATCCAACCTCGCTGAGTACATCCAAATAAGAATTTACGTATGTCGTTCTTGATTTGATGTCGATGTTAGTGTCCCCTATTATGATAACGTTTCTCTTATCGCTAAATTTAGAAATGTAGTTTTGTAATTCTTTCAAAAATATAATTTTGTTAGTAATTGGTGGTCGGTAAAATGTCTTGCCCTGAAGGCAATTTTATTATACCCGACAGACTCTCAAATGTCATAGATTTGTAGTATAGGTTTGTAAATTTTAAATTATTCTTAACATATACTACAATTCCACCTCCTTTTTTCTTATTTCGTAACTGTGAATACATATTGTAGCCTGGTATATTAAACAGATGAGAAATATTTGCGGTTATACCCACCTCAGTAATTATGATCGCATCTAATGGAATTGAACAGCTATGAATAAGTGCTAGTAATTTTGTAAAATTTTTAACTAAAGATCTTATATTTATATGTAGACATGAAATATTTAAGGAGGTTTTAGGGGGAAGCAGCTTAAAGAAGTTATTTAAAGAACTACAATTAAATAATTCTTTTATCTGACTACCCATAATAATATTTAAAAAATAAATAAATAAAATTAAAATTAATAACAAAGACTTAAAATTGAATATTTCTCCAGACATATCTTTAAGCTATTTTTATAAGTTCATTAATATCATCTATAGACCGTATATAATAAATTTTACTGTTACCTGACTTTCTAACACAGACTTTACCATTTTTGTACCAAACGTATGGAAAGATTTACTTAATAGGTTTTTGGCATTAAAAAGTAGTGTCTTCGTATGTTTTGTGAGGGCTTCTCGTATGTAAACTGTTTGCGTCGCATTTTCTTTGGATACCTCTGGTAACAGTGATCCTACGGTTGGACATTTTTCTTTTCCACTATTTATCCATTTTTCTTGAGCTTCTTTGGATTTCATTTCTAATAAGATTACCCCAGGGTTGGGTTTTTGAACCTGGTAGGCGCTGAACGGATCGAATATCCTGCTTATCCAAGTCCAACTTTGACCCAATTTCTCCTATTATTTTATCAATATCTTTGATAGGAATTTCCGGTATTCCATTGATTTCGATGCTTGATGAAAGATTTTTTTGTTCAAATTGATGCAATCCCTGTTCTAGCGCGGCTACACGAAGATTCAAATTTTTATTTCTATTTAGTAAATCATTGTTTTTCTGTTCTAAATTTTTTATTTTAGAGTCTTGGTTCTTGACAGTTTGTTCCATTGAACTAATTTGCTCGCTTAAAAATTCGAGTGATGTCTCCAAACTGCGTAATACTTCTTTAAACGTTTTTTTTAATTTCACGACTGATGTCCTGGGCTAGTTTATTGGTGTCGATTGTTTGTGGGCTTACGATGAATTCAGTTTCGGATTCATCGTCGTCACCTTCATCTTCTGGTATTAAGAAAGATGATCGTCGAGATGTATTTTTTAAACAATCGTCACAACACCATTCTATGCCAGGGGAGCTACGTATTGCAGTAATTTGTTTATTTGTAAGCTTTGAACATATATTATCCGCATGAAGAATTTTCGAACATCGGCTACACTCAACTGCAGGATTTTTTTTAGTTATATTTTTCTTACATTTTACACATTTTTTTAATACCATTTTAGGTAATTATTTAATAAAATTATTTATATTTTTTAACAATTTTTATACTTTGACTTAACAATGTTGTCATCCGTGAGATAGCGTTATCCACAACTGATGAAACAGGTCATATGACCATAAGTGAATGAATTACTTATTATCGATAAATTAGTATCTTATTAAAATGTTACAAAAAGGCAATTTCGGGGCGGTCACAAATAAACGATTTCAGCGAAGCCGCGTGTCTGGCTAAAGGGAAAGACGGCTTTGTGGAACGGTGATAAATGAAATTCATATAATAAAGGGTCGAAGGGGATTGAGAGATTGTGTTTTGCGGAGAAAGTGCATGTAAAGTGAACGTGTTCGTGCCATAGCAAGGGGGCTCGCGCGTGCCGGAGACGCGTGCGATTGCACTCACCGCCTCCCAAATTCTAAGCCTGCTCTCTTTTGGAATATTTAACAATTTGATTTTTATAAAGCGTTTTAGATTACTTAATTTTAAAAGATTGAATTGTAATACCTTTCATTTTTTTTTTAACATACACAGTCTTATGTTACCAAGGTAACCAAGTAAATGTTTAACAAGCCGACTAATATAGCTACATAATATTTTTTTCGATATATTACACCCAGACTGAGGCGGGAATTCAACCCACAACCCGCGGAGCAAAAAGCAGGGCCACTACAAACTCTGCCAACGGGCTAGTCCAAGTTAGTCTTAAGTTTATTTATGAATTTTGTTATATTATATTCAATTTATTAATGACATCTAATTACTTCTATCCAACTGCAGGGAAGGCCAAAAGCAGAGTTATATTTCTGACATGTGCGTATTGCAAGCATATTATACAAACTCTATATGGACATAATTATATGTAGGGCAGTAGGGCTCGGATAAATATGTATTATAAAATTCAAAATATGTAAATATAATATGGACCAAAAAATGTAAAATATGGAAAAAATATGGAGTATGAAATTAAAATATCTTTCATATTAAACATTGTTTATTGTGAAAAGTTACTGCAGTAACAGTTACATTAAAAAATTTATAAAAAGATAGCGATATGTTTAGGTAATTCAAAAAAAAAAAAAAAAATGAAGTTTATTCATCTTCCACTAATTCTGTCTTATTAAATTGATTGCAGTACACAATCACACGCTTTTTTAAATTATCGTAATTAAAACTGTCGATTAGGTCTAAATATAGCCTTATATTGGCTGTAAGATCTTTCCACGTCAAAATAAAGGCAAATAAGTAAGGTAGGGCACAGCCGGAAATATCCTGCTCAAAAACTGGAGCCGCCCGACTGGGGAAGTACCTCAAACGGGCAGCAGATTACTGCTAAAAATGCTGCTTTCAACCAGTCTTGTGTTCCTGTGGTGAGTAAGGTGACCAGAGCTCCTGGGGGGGATTGGGAGTATGGTCGGCAACGCGCTTTCAATGCATCTGGTGTTGAAGCTACGGTAATCGCTTACCATCAGGTGAGCCGTATGCTTTTTTGACCTACTTAAATATAAAAAAAAAACATGATATAATGGGAGAGTACTTAAAGACGCCTAGTTCTGTAATTGGGTAAGGCACGTCTGCAGTACCCTCAAAACTCAGTACGCACTTAACTTTATTAATTGTTTTTAGTGTAACGAAGCCTTTATTTTTGTCTAAAGTCTATTTTTTTTTATGTTACTGAGTCGACAAACAAGCGTACGGCTCACCTGATGGTAAGTGACTACCGTAGCCTATAGACGCCTGCAACACCAGAAGCGTCGCAGGCGCGTTGCCGACCCTATCCCCAATCCCCCTCAGGAGCTCTGCTCTCACTCTCTGGTACTACCCCAGTCGGGCTGCTCCATATTTTGAGCAGGCCTGCTGTGCCCTACCTCAGTTATATAGTTGTAGTGTTAGTAGAATATTAGTTTTTGTTTAGCTACTTCAGCAACACCGCCTTCTGCTTCAGAAACTTTTTTTCTATTTCTTTAATAATCTTCAGGTATTCATTTGATTGATTTGATCGGCGGCGGGGGGGGGGGGGCAGATAATGTGGAATAAATGAAGTTAGAGTATTAAAACAACGAATAATACGCGAGAGAAATGAAACTCGCGCGTCCGTGTGGTGGCGAGAATGCAAATATACATATACGTAAAATTATTATATATATATATATATACAAGAATTAGAATATAAGAATTAGAATATAAGATTTAGAATATATATATATATATATTCTAAATCTCGGAATCGGCTCCAAAGATTTTCGTGAAATTTAGTATGCAGAGGATTTCGGGGGCGAAAAATTGATCTAGCTAGGATTCATTAAAAAAAAAATGTCGTTTTATCCCTGTTTTTAGGCAATGAAAAAATATCATTAGAATACGAAGCTTAATTTCACTACTGACAACATAGCTGTAATAGCGTAGGTAATTAGGAAATCAGCGGGTGTCAAATCGTGTTGACCCAGGTTCGAATCTCAGTCTCCAGATTAATTTTTTCCTTTTTTTTTTTAATTTCACTCGTGATTTATTATTTAAATAAAATTAAAATGTAAAAGTACCGAGAAAAAAAAACAAAAAATAAAATGAAATTACCGAGCTAGGCTAGGTCACCCAGGTACTTTAACAAATAAATTGTAAAATTACATAATATGTATAATTTAAACATATCTATACTAATATTATAAAGAGGTAAAGTTTATAACTTTGTTTGTATATACGGGGTAATCTTCGCAAATACTGATCCGATCATGAAAATTCTTTCGCTAACAGAAAGCTACACTATTCAGGAGTGACAAGATAAAAGGAAAAAGATAAAAATATATAAAGATTTTAAATCAGCAGGATTTGAACCTGCGCCCTCTGACGTGCCGTGTCAACAATTCAATCTAATCAAGCATTATTATTTGCCTTAGAAATTAATTGGTGATTTTAAAACATTTATATTTATCTGATTTGCTGAAAATAGTGAGAGTGTATTGGAACATATCAAATTTCACCGTACCCTTCTTATCTATACATATAATAAAATGGTAGAAAAGTCAAAACTGTACATTGAATATTTTTTTAAAAGAATACTTGGGGTGTGATCTACAATCGATACCGAAGCCAAAAATATAGTTTTTAGAATTTTTGTCTGTTTGTCTGTTTGTCTGTTTATCTGTTTGTCTGTTTGTCTGTATGTATGTCCGGGATAAACTCAGAAAGTACTGCATGGATTTACTTCAAATTTGGCACGAATATTGTTAAGAAGTCGGGTCAGAACATAGGCTATATATTATCACGCTATCACCTACGGGGAACGAGCAGTGAACCTTTATTTCTTCAAATGTATGTCCGGGATAAACTCAAAAAGTACTGCATGGATTTACTTCAAATTTGGCACGAATATTATTAACCCTAGAAAGATAAACTTATTTTTTTGTACTAAAAAGATAAACTGCGCCCGAGAGGCGCACGATTTTAAAAACCAATTTATTTTACAAATTAATTGATTTTTATTCTTTTTTATACTTTCAATGAAGTTTTACAGATTTAATAAGTAAATAAAGCACAAATGAATATAATTATTCTTTCATTATGAGAAAATATGTAGGATTATATAAATCCACAACAAAAATTAGTTGTCTTCTGTATATAAGTGAAAAAAATTAAGAATAAGTAACATTTATAGTATTTTGTCTTATTATCTAATAAATTACGATAATTAGTCTCAAATACCATAAAATAATTAAACAAAAACATTAGTTAAAGGTAATAGTTGCAAACATCATTTTTCGACTATGCGGTGGTCATTTCCAAGATTTTCAGGAGGTGTTGAAGTGTCATCTAAGTTTTCGTCGATTACTTCATCTATGTACTCTTCATCAGTATCGCTTTGAATATTGTCTTCACTTACGCGGTCTTCCACCTCGCTGTCACCGCCACCATCCGCACTTACGTCTTCTTCATTCAATAAAGAAACTATTTCTCTGTCTTTCAACACTAGTCTACTCGCCATGTTGTTAAAACGTTCCTTAAAACAAGTTAAATCAATTAATAACAATAACTTTCTTTTACATTTATCGTAAATAAGCAAAAAATGGCAAAAACAAAATTACAAAGAAATGCACAAAAGTTACACAAAAGATAAACTGCGCCTCTCGAGCGCAACGTGCCACTATAGCAAAAAAACTATAATACTTACAGAACAGAAGCAACTGTCACTCGGCAGTGTTGATCGACAAACGAGTTGGTTCGGGAACACGAACTTATAGGAGAGTCTGTTTAAAAAATATACCCACAAATTTGTTTCGCGGGCGCCTCCGAGGCGCAGTTTATCTTTCTAGGGTTAAGAAGTCGGGTCAGAATATAGACTACATATTATCACGCTATCACCTACGGGGAACGAGCAGTGAACGCACGCAGACGACGTCGCGGGCAGCAGCTAGTGTGAAATGGATTATAACGCCCAACGAAGTGGGCACGGGTCGGCTAGTTTTTCATAAATAGAATGACAAATTTTTTGAACAATATTAAAACTTTTTCCCTTACTAGTTAATCAGTAATATTCAAAAATGTTACTTATAAATATTTTAAATACATACCTATGACTACAAGATCATTGATGTAAGTCATATACAAAAACGATAACTAATAGCTTAGAGATAAAAAATAATGATAAAAACATGATGTTTACTACTTACACTTGAGTTATCACTACGAAACCATGTGTAAGAGAAATATCTTCAATAAAAGGTTAAAAGGTGAAAATTGATGAGGACGTGTTTAGTTATCAGTACATTATAATATTTGTGTCCGTAAAAAATAAATGTATGCATTAAAGATAAAGAACATTAAATAAAAATATGTATAATCTAGACAATTACCAACATGTTGGCGAAGACTCAGCTTCAATATTAATTAACTGTGTAGCATTTAACAAAGATAATAATTAGCTCAACTAGAAGAAATTTCTATAGATTTAGACATCGAATCCTCCATCGTGATATGAAGCGGAGAATAGAAAACTAGTAACGACAACTAATTTATTTTTAATTAAAAATGCACTTACAAGTTTAAACAATACATTTAATACCTACCGACAATATGAAGCCTGTAGAAAATGCAAAGGTTGGATTTTCTATTATTTTTCTAGCATAACTACTGGGTTGGCAGGTGTAAACAGGTAGGTATATTTATGTGTATTTTATTTTAGATACTTTCACCCAAATGTTTGATAAAGTACTAGCTGACCCGGCGAACTTCGTACCGCCTAACAGTTGATTCTTTAATTTATCAATATTTGTCCTTCCCGGAAAGCCTCCACTAACTCTTAAACTTTATTGTATGGTATTAAAGTTCAAATTGACTTTTAAGTATTATTACGAATCTTTTGTATGGGAATATAGAAGTGTTGTTTTTAGACTTTTCAGGCATTTTTTTTTTAAATTTTTCTCACCGTAACAACCATCTCGTACTTCAAGGAATATTATAAAAAAAGAATTAGTGAAATCGGTTCAGCTGATCTCGAGATTTGCGCTTAGCAACAAATTCAGCGATTCATTTTTATATATATAGAGAAGAGATAGAGATAGAGATAAAGTATAAATCTTAAATCAAAATGACTGCAGTTTCATTGCGAATACGTTGACATAGAACAAATAACGTACAAATCTTATCTACACATCTATAAAAAGAATGTCTGGTTTGAATAATGACGGTTGCCGAATAGAATAATAAAATAAGTAGCCTGGTCAGGAATTAGCAGTGCAAACTTAGCACCTCATCGATGGAATTTTGGGTCGAAAATGACCTTAATCGATAGGTCTACGTTAGGTCCGTATAGGTCCACTAAATTTTTCGTTAGGTCCGGTATAGTTTTTTAATAAATAATTTTTTAAATTTAGGTTAAAAAAATGCAATTTTAGCACCCCATCCAAGGATTTTTAAAACCAAAATGACCTTAATCGATAGGTCTACGTTAGGTCCGTATAGGTCCACAATAATTTTTGTTAGGTCCCCTATAGTTTTTTAATAAATATTTTTTTTTAATTTTGGTAAAAAAAAATATGCAATTTTAGCACCCCATCTAAGGATTTTTGAAATTAAAAATAACCTTAATCGATAGTTCTACGTTAGGTCCGTATAGGTCCAGTAAATTTTTCGTTAGATCCGCTATAGTTTTTTAATAAATAATTTTTATTAATTTAGGTAAAGAAAAAGCAATTTTAGCACCCCATCCAAGGATTTTTTAAATCAAAATGACCTTAATCGATAGGTCTACGTTAGGTCCGTATAGGTCCACAATAATTTTTGTTAGGTCCCCTATAGTTATTTAATAAATATTTTTTTTTAATTTGTTAAATAAAATATGCAATTTTAGCACCCCATCTAAGGATTTTTGAAATCAAAATTACCTTAATCGATAAGTCTACGTTAGGTTCGTATAGGTCCACGAAATTTTTCGTTAAGTCCTCTTTAGTTTTTTTATAAATAATTTTTAATATTTTGGAAAAAAAATCGTATTTTAGCAGCTAAAAAACTATAGGGGACCTAACAAAAATTATTGTGGACCTATACGGACCTAACGTAGACCTATCGATTAAGGTCATTTTGATTTTAAAAATCCTTGGATGGGGTGCTAAAATTGCATTTTTTTTTACCTAAATTTAAAAAATTATTTATTAAAAAACTATAGCGGACCTAACGAAAAATTTAGTGGACCTATACGGACCTAACGTAGACCTATCGATTAAGGTCATTTTCGACCCAAAATTCCATCGATGAGGTGCTAAGTTTGCACTGCTTCAGGAATTTCCCAAATTCCCAATCAAATTTTTCGCTATTTATTGTTAACATACTGTTACGAATAGACAAAGTAAAGGAGCTTGCGCGATCTAGCGTGGAGCGGTGGAACCACTTTGTGTGCTGTACAAACCACTTTATTACAAAGACAACGTGAAACCTCCACTCAATACTAGATGGAGCTAGAGGAGCTATATAGAGGAATAGACTCGAAAACCGAGTACACGCGCGAACATTTCAGAATGGTCTGGGAGTAGACTCGGCCGATATAAATAGGCCGCGGGTGGCCGAGCGAGTTCAGTTCAGTTTGAGCTACTGTCGAAGCGACTTCGAAGTGAAGACTAGTGATCAAGAGTGATACCAGCGGAACCCTACGATTTTGGCTACGACCTCGGACATCGTTAGTGATATTAGTGTGTACCTAGTGCTTAGTGTGTGTACCTAGTGCTTAGTGTTTGGACCTAGTGCTTTGTGTTGAACCTAGTACTAGTGAATAAAGTCTCTAAAAGAGTCAGCAGGTCTTTCTCTCCAAATCATTCGAACCCTAACACGTAACAATACTAAAGAAGATAATTATGTGATATTTATCCACAAAGCAGATGGGTGAAGATCACGGTCGTCTTCTTCGTATCTTAGACGTTCTCGGAGATTGTAAATTTTAATAAAGATGACGAATTTTTTAAGGTTTTTATCAAGTAAAAAAACCTAGGTATGTAATACACCTAGGTTTTTACTTCATAAATATATGTCGTAAGAATTATAATAAAAAAGAATAACAATATTTTCCCACATAATATAATTTTGTTTGTTGTCTCTTCGAATATGACAGTCAGATGATCAGATCAATTATTATAATTCTTTTTATAGATGTGCATGTGTAGATAAGATTTGTACGTTATGTTCACTACATTAAAAACTCGGTGGCAACGACCTCAGCAACAGTTCTCCGGGCAAGTCGGCGGAGTGATGCGCGTAAAGCTGCGCCGCTGCCTGCGACACTTCCACGCCCTTCGGTCCAAGCAACCATCGATCACTCCAAACAGTAATTTAATAAAAATATTAAATATTTTTATATCCGTATGCAATTACGTTTGAGGAACTCCTCTCAAGACTAGTTAGAAATATACTTATATATATCGTCTGTTCGCTGGAATGAAAAAACGGTAACAAGCGAATTGTAAATTGCAAACACTACGAAAATTGTTTGACAATGGTTAGGACCACACTGCGAGCCTAACGCGGTGGCAGCGGCGGGTGCGAAATATCGAACATAATAATTATATGAAACGCGTCTTTACGTCCACACTGCAGTGGCTACTGGCTAAAGCGGGAGCCTACGCGACGGACGGGACTGAGCGATACAACGAGCGTAGTTTTCAAACATTCCTATCCGCGCGTTCTGTCCACACTACGGGCCTAGTCAGCAAGCGATCTAATGCGCGGGTGGCAGGGGTATCAAACCATTTCGGTCTTGTCGCTATATATGTATTCGTTTTCTGTAGTTTATACCTTTTTTTACGTGGGAAATTAAAATTAGAATTAAAATTCTGTCCCCTAAATTGAGACAATTCGTTCAAAAGTACGTCCGGACTCTTTGTATCTATACTTCGTGGTCACTAATTTCAAATTTTCTTGAGCTGTCAAAAAGAAAATATTATATTATTATTATATCTGTTTTTATTTATTTCGTACACTTTCTATCTCAAGATTGGACTGTCTAGTAAAAATAATAAATCCTCGTCCATAGTTTGCAACCCCTGATATACGTCAAATCGCTACATGAACTCGCGCGTCACTGTGGCCACCATACGCTTCCGCCGCCGCAACCGCCTCCGCGCCCGCCACCGCGCATTCAGTGTGGACGCACACATTGATATGTAGCAACGGATATTATTCAAATTCTAATATTTATTAACTCGCTTACAATTAGCATATTCATCATAATTTGTACATTTTTTTAAATTTAAATATCAATTTTTAATATAACATGGATTATGAGGGCAACACTCGACAACGGCACGAAAAAACAGTGTCATCTGTGGACACAATGTACTATGTGTTTGTCACGGTGTAATATTTTTATTATTGTAAATTAATGATTTTGTACACAGTTTATATATTATTTTCAAAAGAGTAACTGTAGAGTTTCTTGCCGTTTCTTCTCTGCAGAATCTACATTCCGAATCGGTGGTAGCTTCACTTTTGAAAACAAGATTAATTTGTAAAATGGCGATTCGAAAGTGCTCTTTGGAGCCTATTTGATTAAAGTTCCTTCTGATTTTGATTTTAAGTTCGCTAATAAACAAAAGGTATTCACCAGTAAGTCTTTCATTTTAAGTGCTACTAATACAATTCACTATTAATCGGGGACACTACATTATTAATACCGTGCTTTAAACCTTTCTAAGAAATCGAAACTCAGATGTAATGTTAGCATAGGTATACCTACATATTTCAAACAAATTGTTATACGTATAACATTGAATGTTAAACAATCATGTTTTGTCCTACGCTAATTTTTATTAGCTATTTCTTATTATGCTTTGATAAAAACTGTATAATTATATTACCTAAAAATAGCTTTACACAGCATAAAAGCCAAAACAATTTGAGAATTACCTACAGTTATTTGTCTAACAGTATGTTTGTCCCTGCAATAATAAGTGGTTTTTATACTTGATTTTAACACACCTCTAGAAGTAGTTATTTACCCTAATTAAGTCGTTTCTTACACAAATTGCACAATTATTGCGATCACGGCTAGTCGCATGTAAAATCTAGTATGATAAAAAAGTTATTGGCGGCAAATATGAGTTAGTTAACAAGTCAATTTTATTGCCAGCTTATTAAAAGCGAAGTAAAAAATTAAAGTAATCCAATATTTATCGTCAAAAAATGTAACTACATCCATTATACATGTAAATCTATCTACCGTCGTAAGTGATTTAGAACGTATGAGGAGGATATATAAATAAACATACACACATACAAACATGACCATACCGAGACGTGGACACTGACGAAGAGACTGGTCCACAAGTTTAAAGTCGCTCAACGGGCAATGGGACGGGCTATGCTTGGGGTTTCTCTCAAGGATAGAATTACAAATGAGGCTATCCGCGAGAGAACGAAAGTAACCGACATAGCCCGCAGAATTAGCAAGTTGAAGTGGCAGTGGGCTGGTCACTTGTGTCGCAGGACCGATGGCCGCTGGAGCAGACGTGTCCTGGAGTGGAGACCGCGTCTTGGCAAACGCAGTGTGGGACGTCCTCCGGCCCGTCGGACCGACGATCTACGTAAGATTGCCGGCGTAGGCTGGATGAGGATTGCGGAAAACCGGGATGTCTGGCGCGAACTTGGGGAGGCCTATGTCCAGCAGTGGACTGCGATAGGCTGATGTGTGTGTGTGTGTACATACAAACATATCCATACATACCGGCCAATAACATTTTTTTTTCTTTCGCCGTAAATACATATCTATATGTTACCGGAAATTTATGAAATCTAGGAATTGTACACAATTCCTCGGAAATTTATACAATTCCGAAGCTATTAAGGAAATGTATAAAATATTGTTTCAAAAACTATTTAATACATAAATTTCCTAGGAAATGTACACAATTCCTAGGACTTGTATATACAATTCCAATATCGTATTAGGAAATGTATAAAAATAATGGTTTCGCTAATAAAACACTAAAAAATAACCCTAACCTATCTAACTTCAAAATTAGACCTCCCCCGCTATCCCCGCATACCCATTGAAATCTCAAATAATATGTATTTACATTTCCGATTTCTATTTAGGCAATGTACAGATTTCCTAGGAAATGTGTCTAATAATGCCGGATTACATACATTTCCTGTAACATATATAAAAAGTAAAAGCAAGTACATTATTAAAAATGATACTTATCATCAGTTGAGTTTTGAAGTGAAAATAAATATTTTAACGTTATATTAATATAAATTTTTATCAATTCAGAGGTGATGTGATACTGTTGAATGTGGATAAGGATATCCATAATGCAGAAAATGGTTTGGCAAATCAGCTAGTTATCTTTAACAAATTAGCATAGCAACCAGTCACGGTGTTCATGACAGACAAAACAAACATAAGTTACCTACTCAGTTTGTTTTTACATTAAGCTAAAGCTGAGCCTGACGACTATAAGGAATGCCAACAAATCTTATAGTATTAAACGAGCAATTCTTGTACATATAATTATAATATATATGTACAAGAATTATATGTACATATATTATATGTATACAATTATGCTAGAATTGAATACAATTATGATAGAATCTGAATCTCGGAATCGGCTCCAACCATGGGCGTACCCAGGTTCTGGGCCAGGGCGGGGGGGGGGGGGCAAATAAAATTTTATAAGCACTTAGTCAAATAAATAAGCATAAATTAAAATAGGTAATGTTTTATTTAAATACTTTAATTCTTTCTCTCTCTAATAATTAAACGATCTGAGGTCGGGAAGTGGTAGGGAAGGGGTATTTAGGTACCCTTAAAACGGTTTATCTCGATTCTCGGCTAAACGACAAGTTCATTGGCAAAGTTGTAGGTACAAAAAGGATCCACAACTTTTGTATTTATATTTTTTTTTTTCACATAACCTCATAAAATTAAGTCTAAATCTCTTACAAAAATCTTTTTTTTTACAAATAGTGGTGATAACTTACCTTTTTATGTTCAGTCATCAGACTCTATTGCCTGAGAAATGAGGAAACCAACTATTTTAACTGCTGTTCTATCTCTTGTGAATCGTTGTGGATACATGGTTACAAAATAGGAGATGTCATATGAAAGTGACACAATATATTGAAAGGAAACAATTCGATTTTTCGATTTGCGAGATAAAAACAATTTAGAATCAAAACCATATTTGTTGTATAACTGCACCAATGCCCTTAAATAATGCTTAATGCCCACTTGACATTCACTTTTTCCGTTTTCTCCACAATATACGCGAACGTCAACTATAAATGGCAGAGGAACGGGCAATTAATTGGCGCAGCTTTTCCAAAATTTGACAGGTGTGTCATTGTCCTAAATGCTAAAGGTGCTGAAAGGTGAAGAAACGGGAAATACAAAGTCATATCGAAACACCCTCACCACACACACGACACCCCACCTTCGCGGTAGTAAGCATGTGAGTACGTAGAGTGAGTCATTTAAAAACTTAACTATTATAGGCAGAAGTGAAACTTCGGAAAAGTAGCCTACGAGAGAGTTTCTTCAATGAGAATATAAAATATTGTGTAATGTATTCTATCTCATTCTTTCCTATATGTTTATGACGTGTTTTGTTTCTTTATCGTTACGCATTTTCGTTTCATCGAGTTTCAAATCAAACGATTCTAAAGAAATTTCATTTCAATAAGGACATCATCATCACATTTCATGAAATGTTTAACTGTCCATTGGCTACATCTTGATGTGGCTTGGGCAGATCAATGATACGAAATTATTTGTCGATATGGTCAACGAAACGCGCGGTGCGGCTACTTCTTCCGGATGGAAAAAGTTTATTTGATCATATCGTAAAAACCTCTACAATTTAAAAAAAGATCGGAAGCTCAGAGCTCAAAGCCTTCATTTACTTTAAAATACACACACACTCTTTATAACTTAAATTAATAATTACAATTTCTTATTGTCTCTCAGTTACTTTAAAAAAAATATTCAATGGAATATGTAAAGTAAATTGTTTCCCAATAAGTGATTCGAATGAATGCGCTAAACAAGTTTTTTGGATTTAATGGTTTGCACGTGTTCACTAGTTAAATTGTTAACGTAAACAAGTAATATAATTAAAAGAAAACAAAAAACCCACCTGCGTAAAAACGGAAAGAGCAAAGTCAACATTTTTTAAACTTTCTTATTGTATTTCTTTATTATTATTACGGTAATAATAGTCATAATATACATTTTTGAAATCCTTGTATTGAGCCCTTTAATTTGATACCCATACTATAGTATTCTAAAAAAAAATTATTTCTTCATTAACTACAATGGCTTCGCACAGCCGCCATGTTTGGTTTTTTTTAATGTCACCTATCTAAGAACACTTGGGCTGCTAAGACAAATCTAACGATATCTCAATTATGCAAATCCGTTCAGCGGTTCTAGAGAAATGAGGTAATTAAGAATATTACATACATACATACATACATACAAGATACGCGCGAAAAACATAACCCTTCCTTGGCAGTCGGGTAACAATATAAGAACCACATTCACCTGTTGATTCCTTCAAAGCCCTCAAAGCTGTACTGGCGGAATTTATGACAACGGCTTACTTGTATCATCATTTTTAATTACTGTCCTTAAAAACATCGCTAATACGTACAACATAAAAAGATCAAACAAAAAGTATATTTGACAACTCTGATACGCGACTGGAGTTTACTCCTTAAGAACGATTACCATGATCTTTAAAAATTATTTTTATTAATTTCGTTGGCCACTTCATGAAATAAAACCGTTTCATGAAATACGTGCTCCTTCCATGATTTGACCAATTTTACGATATTAACACATTAGCTATATTTTGAAACATTCTTCATTGGTGCTCCGCTCCTATTGGTCTCAGCGTGATGATATATATAGCCTATAGCCTTCCTCGATAAATGGGCTATCTAACAAACAAATAATTTTTGAAATCTAAGCAGTAGTTCCTGAGATTAGCGCGTTCAAACAAACAAACAAACTCCTTCAGCTTTATAACATTAGTATAGACTAGCTTCTGCGCGCGACTTCGTCGGCGTGGACTCCGCTCCTATTGGTCTTAGCGTGATGGTACATAGCCTATAGCCTTCCTCCATAAATGGGCTATCTAACACTGAAAGAATTTTTCAAATCGGCCCAGTAGTTCCAGAGATTACCGCGTTCAAACAAACAAACAAACAAACGAACTCTTCAGCTTTATATATTAGTATAGATAATTATGTATAAACAGGCCGACGACCGCTCTGGTGTAATGGTGCCGTCACCGATGGTCGCGGGTTCGATTCCCGCTCGGATTGGATATTTGTGTTTATACAAATATTTATTTCCGGTTTGGTTTTTATTCCTTGTGGATCTCCCCACCGTGCCTCTGAGAGCACGTTAAGCCGTCGGTCCTGGTTGTTATCATGTACACCTGATAGCGATCTTTACTCATAGTAGGGAATATATCCGCCAACCCCGCATTGGAGCAGCGGGGTGGATTAAGCTCTGATCCTTCCCCTACATGGAGAAAGAGGGAGGTCTATGCCCAGCCGTGGGATATTACAGGCTGAAGCGTATATCTATACATTTATAATTATTTAATATATACCTAAAATGATTATTTAGATGCAACGTATACCAACTAGTTTTTTACATTATAATAATTAACGGTCGACAAATGATCGATCAAAGATTTTATAAAGCCTTCCTCTTCCTCACTCATGGCAAACCCGAGATTTGAATTGCGACGCAATCGCATTTACATTGGAATGTGTATATTAATGGCAGTGGGGTTGAACTCGTAGTAGACAATGAAACAACTACATGCGGATTTACGCGGGCCACTCCGACGACGCGACGTTCTAAGCCGAGATGCGATCTCGTTAGGAGACACCCTTAGGACGAACGTCACCCCCGTGTCCTCTAAAGGGCCCACATCTTCCTTCGCGGACGGAGTCTATGCACCCGGCCCCTCTCACCGGTGACGCTGTAAAAGCCAGTAGGGCCAACAGTACCAATCATTTCGGAAAAAAAAGGTGTGTGTGCGATTCACACACGATAGAAGTGAAACTTCTATGGCAAACTAATAAAAAAAAACTAATTTAAAATTAGCGGCTTGCAGCACGGCTTGTCCTTCCCTGTCTTTTTGCCGTTGCATCCGGTTTGAAACGATTCTAAAGAAGTTTCACTTCAAAAAAAAAACTATGTAATTTAAAATTAGCGGCTTGCAGCGCGGCCCGGCCGCACTGCGGCTCGTCCTTCGCTGTCTTTTTGCCGTTGCATCCGGTTTGAAATCACAACGATTCTAAAGAAGTTTCACTTCAAAAAAAAAGAATTAACGCAGGACTTAATAATATGTTCAAAAATTTTAAAACTCCAATCTATATATCGCTCCTTCAATACAAAAGTCACACATTTCAAAAAATATCAAAAACGTTTTTATTGCATAAAATGCATCTTAAACGATGAAACTTTAATGTTTTGCAAAAACAGCCGTCGTTTTATGATTAAAAACACCCGTAAACGCACACACGTTAGTTTTGTTTTGTACCGTTTCTGTAACTGAATTCCGCGCAAAAGTACCACATTGTGAGTTGTCAACAGTCAATCGGCATGAGCATTGAGCACACGCATTTTTTGTGAAAAAACTACCACATTCCAAACAACTGCTAAAAGACAGGTGAAATTATAATATTCAAAAGTGCCACATACAAAAATATAGTGGTATTGCAGATCACATACACGAAAGTATTTTATCATTTTTATGTGCAATAGTCATTGATGTATAAATACATCAAAATACATCAATGGCAATATGTAGTACAATATTTCGAAATAAGGTAGTTTTTCATTTATAAATTTGATATTTTTTCTCTTATTTTTGTATGCAATACTACCATATTTTGAACATATTTCGAAATGTGGTATTTTTGTATTTGAAAGTGATTGTGATAAATACATTTTATTTTACATCAAAAAGCATTAATTGTAGTTTTTATGTTGTTTTGTCTGAACGTTTTTGTAGTTTATGTCTGTGCATTCAAGACCTATATTAGTAGGTAAGAGTAATAAATTTAAGTTAAAAACAAAACAAATCTTTTAAGCTATAAAAACGAAGATGCATAAAACTCTTTCATAAAATTAACTAATGTAGGTAATATTAATTTTACCCTTAATTGATCATCTCATGATAAGATTTAACTATTTTTAGGGTTCCGTACCCAAAGGGTAAAAACGGGACCCTATTACTTATGGCCGGTTTCTGAGTCACTTTTAACGGTGGTTTATCTATTCATTAGCGCTATTGGTTCGATAACTTGTGAAATTGCGTTTCCGAACACGGCGATGTAAGATAAACTCCGTTTAAACTAAGTTCAACTTAACTGTCCAATTGGCGGCGTTTATCGGTTCCATAACTATCATTTGACGATTTATTTCTCAAACTACGTCATATTTTAGGTTATATTGTGAATATATTATGTACTTGTAACGTGTAGATGTTATTATAATTATTTAACTGCCAGTGAAAGCTAAATATTAAAAGTCGGTAAAAATATTCAAAGCAGAAAACAATCAGTGTTAGCATGAATACGAGCAGCTCATCAGAGTCTGATTCGGAAGTAATGGAGTTTATTTTTAAATTTTTAATATATCCGTACCCAGAAACTTAAGGCGTAGGAGAAATCCTTTCGAAATGTTTACGGATGAAGAATTTCAATTGAGATATCGCTTTAATAAGAACACTGTGATACACTTAAGTGATATTATTAGCCCTGCTCTAGCTCCTGTTACGCATCGCAAATATACACTGTCTGTTTTAGAACTTATCGCATTAAGATTTTACGCTACAGGTACAAAAAGTCAAAAACAATGAAATGAAACGAGAACGAGGGAAAGGCGTTAGGCGTTTCGTTTTAAACACGATTGACAATGACCAAATGACAATGCTCACAGATAAAGTGGACAATGATGTCGTTCATAAATAATGTCTTATCAAATTTTTTTTTTACTAAAACAGTGTTAAGCCACTTATTTATTCTCGGAAAAATTATTCTAGTAAATAAAACTAGTATTCAAGACGAATTAAAATAATAAAGTCAATTTTAGATACGATCACTTAAACAGAGCCATCTAGCTGCAAATAAGGAACTAGTTATTAGTTACATAGTTATTGAATGGCTTGTTACGTATTCAGAAACGCAGTGACAGTTAACCGACGTTTATCTTACGTTTAACTTTAATGAATCAATAGTTAGTGAGAAGTTATCTGGGGACTTCAGAAACTGGGCATAAGACTTCGCTGTCCGTCCGTCCGTCTGTCACCAGGCTGTATCTCAAAAACGGCTATAGCTAGAGAGTTGAAATTTTCTCAAATTATGTATTTCTGTTGCCGCTATAACAACAAATACTAAAAACAAAATAAAATAAATATTTAAGGGGGGCTCCCATACAACAAACGTGATTTTCTTGCCCTTTTTTGCTCGATATCAATAATGGCAACAGGTAGGCACTTGAAATATTCACAAAATACTCAGTTGTATTTTTACTTTGATAATAAATAATAAAATAAAAATATAATTAATATTTAAGGGGGGGCTCCCATACAAAAAACGTCATTTTTGAGTATTTTTGCTCTCATACAATAAAAGTGATTTTAGCCGCTTTTTGCCCATTATTACAATCAATGTACCTAGTCAATGGTACGGAACCCTTCGTGCGCGAGTCCGACTCGCACTTGGCCGATTTATTTGTTTTCCCTTAGCAAGTTTACTATGTAGTAAGTATGTGCCATTTTCTTTGTTAAATTGACGTTTTTTGAGGTTGTTATCTGAAAATAAAACTCAACTTTTTCTAATTATGGTGGTTTAATTTTTAAAATTTTAATGTTCTCGAAGTCAAAGTCTATATATTGTATATATACAAAACTAACTTATCTGCATTTTTTCGAGAGTCCATTCGAGGTATGGTTTAGATTGCTTTATTGAGAAACAGGCTATTTAATTATGCATCTTTTGATACCAAAAAAATCTACGTAAGAAACATAGTTTATACAAAAATCATAAAATAAAATAAATTATTTTTTCAAATGCCTCTCCTGTATAATTTGCCTTTTTTTGACATGTGGTGCTTTTGTATTGAAGGAGCGATATGTGGACTTAAAGTTTTTTTTATCCAATACCATCATAAAACCATTCAAAAGATGGACGAAGGTAGTTTCTAGTTCGGATCTTAGACTTGGCTATCAATCCTATACTGATTACAGGACCAAGAGCTAAACTAAAATAGATTAGTCTAGCTCACGCAGTGTTTCTTACTTGTGTTGTGTGCAGACCTCAAACTATGCAGCATAATGCTGGTTGCAGACCAAGAGCTAAGCTAAGTTAGTTTAGTCTCCGGGGCGAGGCAGCGAATGCTACGATTCAGCCTGTAGTATCCCACTATTGGGCATAGGCTTCTTCCCCATATAGGAGATGGATCGGAGCTTAATCCACCACGCTGCTCCAATGCGGGTTGGCGGATGCTAGCGCGACCCCATCTCGCCCCACCCAGATGGATTACTGCTCACACGTGGTGGTTTTTAGCCCGTAAAGTCTGACACAACCTCTCCAGTGCCCCCGCGCTGGAGGGGTATCCATGAGGATTTTACCCACGTTAAAAAAAAGTTAATTTAGTCTAGCTCGCATAATTTACGCAGTTTTTCTTACTTGTGTGCAGACTGCAAACTATGCAATCTAAGCTACCTAAAATTTGCGAAGCTAAGTTAGTTGTGTATGCCGATGCGCAGCTAAGCGAGCTAAGCCCCTCCCGCCTGCCACGCACCCCTTCGTACATCCTTCGCTAGGAATGGAAACGGCACGACAGTCGACTTTTGACTTTAGAATCGACTTGGAATTTTTTGATTCTCAAAGTCGATTAATCATATAAGCTAAAAATTGACTTTTCGACTCTTAAGTCGACTTTTTAAAAACAATAACTATGTATTAGGTAGGGATCCCTAGTACAAATTTTTCATTTGATTAGTATCAAGCTAATTTTCCGGGAGTAGCTTCATTTTGATGAGACGAACAAAAAGTTCCTCTTCGAAAACTCTCGATTGTGGTAGATAATAGAGTTAGCAGGAGATAGAGCAGCAGTGAGTGTAGGGCCGGGATAACGTACCACGCAATTTGGAGGACAATATTGCCATCAAATTATATAAATATTAACTACTGCGCGCACTGCGATTTTAAAATCGCGCATTCGGGCCTCATTCGTGTTCCATCTTTCCAAGAGTAAGCATGTCAGCGCCTGTATATAAAAGCTTGTCGAGAGAATTCTTTGTAAACAGATAAATTAAATAAATTGATGTGATTGATTTTAACTATTAAAATTTTCAAACTAAGGGAATAAGGTACTCATAATATATATAGGTAATAGGTACTCATATCTCGCGACAAGCTTTTAAATCATATCTATACTAATATATAAAGCTGAAGAGTTTGTTTGTTTGTTTGTTTGTTTGTTTGAACGCGGTAATCTCTGGAACTACTGGGCCGATTTGAAAAATTCTTTCAGTGTTAGATAGCTCATTTATCGAGGAAGGCTATAGGCTATGTATCATCATGCTAAGACCAATAGGAGCGGAGTCCACGCTGACGAAGTCGCGCGCAGAAGCTAGTAGATTATGTAATGACTTTATAAGTAGTAAAAGTTTTAAAGTAAAAATTTATTTATTTTTCGTTATAGCACATTCAAATAAAGCTTATTTACTTTTAATTTATATCTATACTAATATAATAAAGCTGAAGAGTTTGTTTGATTGTTTGTTTGTTTGTTTGTTTGTTTGAACGCGCTAATCTCAGGATCTACTGGTCCGATTTGAAAAATTCTTTCAGTGTTAGATAGGTCATTTATCGAGGAAGGCTATAGGCTATATATCATCACGCTAAGACCAGTAGGAGCGTAGCACAAATGAAGAATGTTTCAAAATCGGGTTTTTTTCCTTTTGAGAGCTTCCGCTGCGTAAACGGTTAAAGTTTCGCACAAATCATGTATGACAGAATTGGTCCTATTCCACGCCGACGAAGTCGCGCGCAGAAGCTAGTAAATAATAATTTGGTTTCTGTGAGAGTTGTACTACAGTATACTGTAATAATTGTAAATATAATAATTCTCATGTTTCGTACATTCGTCGTACTATTGTAAATATTGTGCGTTCGTATCTCAGTAATCTGTCGAATGTTTGATTTTTTTTCATTATATAATAGCCAAAGAATTTTTGGGATACATCCGAAGTTCATGGTATTTCTGATAAAAGAAAACTTTGATAATTCTATCCGCTGTTAAAGGATGAATCCAGTATTGGCGAATTTAATTTTTTTTCTTCTGATCCTCCGAAGTAGTAAATAAAGACAAGCGACTTGTACGAAGTCGACCATGGTGCAACTGAGCAAAGATCGCGATTTTTTAATCGCAGTGCGCGCACCGTACGTTCTGCGATTTTTTATAGCGCGATTTTAAAATCGTGTCGCAAAACTGAAAATCGCGGTGCGCGCCTGCACTTAGTGATCTGAATAAAATTAAAAAATTTAATCTTATAAGTAAAAAATAAATAGTGAAAAGGTATAACTTAACAACTATCTTATAATAACTATATTATATCAACTTAAAAATATGTTTGTCAAACAGGCAGCCTACGGATAACAAATGAGTTTCTGACCAGAAAAGTTTTAATTTATTCTAAAATATGTAGACGAACTCTGCGTTAAGCCCAGGATCAATACACACCACAGGTAAAGAAAGATAAGAAGCCCTTGCGGTATTCTCAAGATAGGTATTGCTAATATCAAGAGACGTTGTAGCGGATGGTTTAGATAGATCGATTAGACTTTAACAGTAGAAGGTAGAATACGAGTATAAAATTAGTAGGTACCTGCTTTGCCTCAATGAATAAACTATCTCATAAAAACAGCGGAATTCGAAGGTTATCTGTCGGTTACTGTCATTCGTCAAATAGCGTTATCTACAACCGGTAAAACAGGCCCTAAGACAAGAGAGAAGAGACTTTCTTGGAACTTGTATAAATATGCATATAGTACACAAATGAGCATACACATTAAAATGTGTACGAAAAGCGATCGTGTATTATCTTATAATGAGTGCCAGCTCAATTTTATCGTTAAACAACACAATACCCACGAGTTCTGCGGGTGCTATTATTAATTTAATTATGAATGTGTATCCGAAACATCCCAAGGTTACTTCATGAATACCCTTCATTGTAAGGAACTGTAGAGATGCCCTTGCTTCCCTATTTGGTTACATAAATATATTATATAAAAAGTAGTTTTTTTTAAATCTATGTAGGTATAGGTATAGTAATATTATATAGAGGAAAGATTTGATTGTTTGTTTGCATTGAATAGGCTCCGAAACTATTGAACAGATTTGAAAAATTATTTACCTACCGTTGGGAAGCTACACTATCCACGGGTAACATAAGCTATATTATATATTCCGTATAGACAATTTTGGTAATCATGATATACCTTACAATAGTTGAATCATTTTAGCTCCCTTTTTCTTAGTTTTGATTTGTAATACGAATAATAATAAATTATAAGAATCATCAACATTTAAACGACATACGACAACCGACGATAGTATCACTATGCTCAACAATAGAGTACCTACTTCTTCGTGTAACATAGTTTCTATGAATGTATATTAGTGTTTTATATATTCTAAAAAATCGATAAATATTAAGGATCAAAATTATAATAATTACGAATAAATAAAGTCCAATCCAAGCGAATGGGTAAAGCGGGATATGAAATAGGGGAAGTGAGACGTGTTGCATACCTTTCCTCATAAGTAGGAGAGGGGCCTCTGGAAGCACCCTGGGATACGTCTCCGTCCATGTCGGTGGTTTCAATGGTTAATTGCAGAATTGTAAGTTAGATTAAACAAGAAAAGGTCACAGTGCACGCACCGGCGGGTGCGGCTGTCACTGAGTGCGCGTAGAGTAGGCGCCAAATACGGCGAATAAGCAAGCCTTCTCGGTGCCGACTGGTCGGCGCCCGGCGGTGCTTGGCGGCTCGGTGGCGAGCCCGAGCGTGTTGCGGGTGAGACGTGCGCGGTGCGGGCGGCGGCGAGAAGGGCGCGGGCGGCGTGAGAATGTGGCGCCCCGACGCCCGCGCGTCGCTAGGCAACGACACGGTCGCACGTGGCTCGCGCCTTTTCTTTGGCTACATCGGACGCACATCTCAAACACGTGATATATATATATATATATTTATATAAGCTCCTGACTGTAATTATCTCCACAAAACTCATGTCTCATCTCATTACATAGTAATTCTTTTTTTTTAATATGTCACATATGTTCCAACTATCTGTAACACCGGATATGATTTATGATAACAGTAGATTAAGTACATGTTACATACATGATACATCGTATTTGTACAAAGTATTTTTGAAATTTCATTCGATAACCCGTTTGTAAATTAGATATTTTATAGAGAAGGTAAAATTATTAGTTTCAATATTTAAAAAAAGACACGAATACATCTTTGATCTTGTACCTATAGGTACTCTTTTGTTTCTTATTATAGAAGTATAATCTTTGACAACACAACCTTGGTAATGTTCAAACAGTCAAACTTATCTCTATATATATAAAAATGAATAGCTGAATATGTTGCTAAAAGCGCAAATCTCGAGTTCAGCTGAACCGATTTCGCTAATTCTTTTTTTATAACATTCCGTGATGTACCTACGAGGATGGTTCGGAGAGAAAAATTTAAAAAAATTGCCTGAATAAGTCTACAAACAACACTTTTCTATATTCCCATACAAAAGTTAAGACAGGACAACGTCTGTCGGGTCAGCTAGTTTAAATTAATATTATGGTCGAATTTCGACCACTGGACGACCACTAGTACCGTAAAATGCTACAACTTTGCACGGATTTTGAAGTTTTTTCTTAATAACTCGTTTTTCTTAAGGAAAGTCATAAGTGATTTCACTTACTATTCAATATTGGACACTAAGCTACAGTAATAAAGTTGATTCTAACGAATAAAACGCATTTAAACCACCAAAATTGTGCTTTAAAAAAGTAGGCAAACGAGTTAGAAACTACAACATTGCCTAGCTAAATATCTTTTAAAATAAATAAGTATCAAAGCAGAAGTTTTGATATTAGTTATGAGTATAATTTTTTTCCACGGTATTTTTGACAGTCTTTAATTACTATACAATATTATTTTAGATATGGTGGTTAGGCAAAGTTTTCGACGAAGCCATCCGGTGGCGAAACGGAGTTCGCCGGGTTTGCTAGTACATTTAGGCAGACGTCTGTTGTTCTGGGTTAAAATTGAGTCAATGGTAACAGGATCACAACTGGTGGGGATGGGCGTGGCGATAGGTCCTATCTAGAAGCCCTGGCCACCGTTACCGGGAACTGGAATCCCGATGCTTAACTAGAGAGCTTAGCGTCTCCGATTCTGCCTTTGTTTATTTTCATAAGTAATTTAATACGCTTGCTCAGCTCAATATCATCGTGCTTTTATCAATAGCTCTATTGACTGATTTAGGACCTGTACGGACCTAACGTAGACCTATCGATTAAGGTCATTTTGATTTTAAAAATCCTTGGATGGGGTGCTAAAATTGCATTTTTTTGGCTTTAAAAAAATTATTTATTAAAAAACTATAGCAGACCTAACGAAAAATTTAGTGGACCTATACGGACCTAACGTAGACCTGTCGATTAAGGTCATTTTGAAGCAGTGCAAACTTAGCACCTCATCGATGGAATTTTGGGTCGAAAATGACCTTAATCGATAGGTCTACGTTAGGTCCGTATAGGTCCACTAAATTTTTCGTTAGGTCCGGTATAGTTTTTTAATAAATAATTTTTTAAATTTAGGTTAAAAAAAATACAATTTTAGCACCCCATCCAAGGATTTTTAAAACCAAAATGACCTTAATCGATAGGTCTACGTAAGGTCCGTATAGGTCCACAATAATTTTTGTTAGGTCCCTTATAGTTTTTTAATAAATATTTTTTTTTTAATTTTGGTAAAAAAAAATATGCAATTTTAGCACCCCATCTACGGATTTTTGAAATTAAAATTACCTTAATCGATAGTTCTACGTTAGGTCCGTATAGGTCCAGTAAATTTTTCGTTAGATCCGCTATAGTTTTTTAATAAATAATTTTTTTTAATTTAGGTAAAGAAAAAGCAATTTTAGCACCAATATTTATCAAAAAACTATAGTGGACCTAACGAAAAATTTAGTGGACCTATACGGACCTAACGTAGACCTATCGATTAAGGTCATTTTCGACCCAAAATTCCATCGATGAGGTGCTAAGTTTGCACTGCTTCATTTTGATTTCAAAAATCCTTATGGGGTGCTAAAATTGCATACTTTTTTTTACCAAAAAAAAAAAAAATTATTAATAAAAAACTATAGGGGACCTAATCACCTAACAAAAATTATTGTGGACCTATACGGACCTAACGTAGACCTATCGATTAAGGTCATTTTGATTTTAAAATCCTTGGATGGGGTGCTAAAATTGCATTTTTTTACCTAAATTTAAAAAAAAATTATTTATTAAAAAACTATAGCGGACCTAACGAAAAATTTAGTGGACCTATACGGACCTAACGTAGACATATCGATTAAGGTCATTTTCGACCCAAAATTCCATCGATGAGGTGCTAACGCTAAGTTTGCACTGGTGTAATACATTCATAGTATTTATATCTTTGGCGGTTACTTACGGGTGAATCAGCTAATATTAAATTAAACTTTAAATTATTAAACTTTGAAACAACTGTTGCTCGCAAACGAAAAAAATTACTTCAATTTACATCGACCAAATATAACTTTCGAGTATGTTAGTCAAAAAAAAATTGTGTTTGCTCGCAAACGATAAAAAAGCGACTTCGATTACATCGACAAGTAATACAACGTAATAAGACGAAAAAATAGTCAAGTAAATACGCGCTATTAAAGATTATTCAAAAAGTTGTAATCAGTTTTCGATCTAATTTAAACAAGACTACAAGACAAGTATTAGCTTTCGATTAAAGTAAGAATCATCGAAATCGGTACACCGAGTAAAAAGTTATGCGGTATAATATAACGTAGGTCAACGAAAAAGTAGTCACGTAAATACGCATTATTAGATATAACTATAAAAGTACTTGTCAGATCTCAATAAAATTAAAATGGGACCACATGACACGCAACACCTTTCAATTAAAACAAAATTGATCGAAATCGGTCCACCCAGTCAAAAGTTCTGAGCTAACATACATAAAAAAAAAAAAAAACATACGTGTCGAATTGAGAACCTCCTCCTTTTTTGGAAGTCGCTTAAAAATAGTCAGTTATCATGCTTATTATTGAGGACAACTTGAAAAGTACTCATCAGATCTCGATCAAACTTAATTGGGAGCATGCAACATCCAGCAGATTTCGAATAAAAAAGAACCATTAAAATCGGTTAATCCAGTAAAAAGTTATCTTAACTCATAAGCATAACACACATATCACATAAAAAACTTAGTCAATTTGAAAACAACACCCTTTTTTAAGGCGGTGAGTAACATTATTATTATTAGTCTGCTTACTAAAAATATTTAACAAAGAAGCAATATGCATTTAAATAATAATATTATAGTAGCTTTGTTATTCAAACTATTCAAAGAAACAATATAAATATTTGCGATGCAAATTTTCGCTTACCAACAAGTCCACCAGTATCAACAATCTGTGTGATAAGGGGATAAGAAGTATTATTGTAACTTCTTTAAGCTTAGGTTTATAAGGTCGTATGTATTGACATCTAAAGGAGCATGATTATGATCGTCTACATACCCAGCGTGGCCCTATTTATTATGTGTCTCATTATAAATCCAAGGCAGCGTCGATGTCGCGACGACTGATTTCCGACGAGGTAACTGTGCAACGCGGAGTACCTCAAGGCAGAAGGCTCGGTCTATCACCCTAGCTGTGACTTACCCCTTCGATTTGGTATACCAGCAACCGCTTTATCTAAATTTTAAAACCATATTATCCTGCTTGTTTAATATAAATAATTGGGTTGTCATATTACTTTTCAAAAATTTTATTGTAATGAAATAAACATTTTTTTTTCTATGATTAAAGTTTTTCTACTTGTGAGGAAATCATAATTATCTCAAAAATATCTGCGTACTACTACCTTACCATTCTTACCATAACGTAAACTTTTGTTTTCGACCTTTTAATATTATACATAGTCTTGCCCTAAATATTGTTACTAAGAAAAAGATTTTTTTTATTATTGCACGTAACATATAATTATTACTACTAGCGACTTCTGCTCGATTTGATATTTAGGATTCTTATCCTAACGTAAGGTCTTCCTTACCCCTGGACTAGGTGAAGGGAAGGTGTACTTCAGCGACTGCTACTGGAACTCTTTGATGACTAGAACTAGTTATGCAGAGTTTGGGCACGTTTTGTTAGTTATGATAATACCTTACAGTCGAACATGTAATGACCTGAAGGTGTACTTGGGAGACTGCTACTGGTACTTCTCGAAGAGTTAGTTTATCTATACTAATATATAAAGCTGAAGAGTTTGTTTGTTTGTTTGTTTGTTTGTTTGTTTGTTTGAACGCGGTAAAATCTGGAACTACTGGGCCGATTTGAAAAACTCTTTCAGTGTTAGATAGCCCATTTATCGAGGAAGGCCATAGGCTATGTGTCACCACGCTAAGACCAATAGGAGCGGAGTCCACGCCGACGAAGTCGCGCGCAGAAGCTAGTAAACAAGATAGAAGAGTAGTATTCATACTAATTGAAGCATTCGTAAGCCTTTAAACAATAATTTATGGGGTTTTGGGGAGAGAGGGGTTTGGTATTCGTATTTACGTAAAAACTATCTCTTGATTGACAAGAGTAATATACGATACGAGTCACAGATTAATATGAACTGACATAAAGACAAACGACGTAGACGTTTTCGTTTTTAACCGACTTCCAAAAAAGGAGGAGGTTCTCAATTCGACTATTTTTTTTAACGTGTGAACTCAGAACTTTTGACTGGGTGGACCGATTTCGATCAATTTTGTTTTAATTGAAAGGTGTTGTGTGTCATGTGGTTCCATTTAAATTTAATTTACCTATAGATCTGACAAGTAATATCTAATAATGCGTATTTACTTGACTACTTTTTCGTCGACCTACGTTGTAATAAACCGCATAACTTTTTACTCGGTGTACCGATTTCGATGATTCTTACTTTGAAATTAGAATAACACTTGGCTCCGGCGCGGAAGGACGACAGCCCTCACCCGCCATGCGAAAGCGCATGAACGAATGCGTAGCGAGCGGCTGAGGCTGGTCGCCGAAGCCACTCTGGGCTCTTTACAGAACAATCTAGGGGTAACACAGACCAAGACCACTTGGATAGTGGAGTGCTCAGATTCGATTTTGGGACACAATCTTACTAATTTTATTAGAAAAGTTAAAGCAGCATATTTCGGACAGTAGACGGTAATTTAGGCATAAATTTATAAAAACAGACAGTAATTTTGTAATTCAGTAAAAAATATTAAAAATGAAACGAAATATTGAATATTTTTCGTGTATGACATTAATAAGTAAAAATAAAATATATTTAAGTAAAAAACATATTCATGAAATAAGGCTGTATGGTCTTAGGTCTTTGTCTTTTACAGATATTTAAACAAAAATAATGCATTTGTGCTGACATTGCTTTTGAGCGAAACGCTAGGGGCTGTCTCCACGAGCGAGCGTATCGCCGGCGATAGTATCGTCGTGCCACCTATTTCTATACACTCTCTATGGAGCTGTCTCCACGAGCGGGCGTATCGCCGGCGATACGCTCGCTCGTGGAGACAGCAATCTGTATGGAAGTATCAGGCTATGCACGCCGTATCAAAAGATCTTTTATAAGGCGATGCCGAACCTGCATTGCTGCCAATGGAGGACATTTTGAACATTTAGTTTGATGTAATAAATGCATTTCTACTAAAAAAATCTTTGTTTTTTTTCTTTATCCTAACATTTCAGTGACACAAATGCTAATGATACAAAACGAACTTACCTAACGTGATAAGTTCTTTCGCTCCTACAAAATAACAACACTTTTCTATATTCCCATACAAAAGATTCGTAATAATACTTAAGTCAATTTGAACTTTAATACCATACGATAAAGTTTAAATGTTAGAGGAGGGGTTCCGGGAAGGATAAATATTTAAAAAAATTGAATCGACTGTTAGGCGGTACGAAGTTCGCCGGGTCAGCTAGTTATATATAAAAGAAAGTCGTGTAATCGTGTTAGTTTCACTATTTATAACTCAAGAACGGCTGAACCGATTTGGCTGAAAATTGGTAAGGAGGTAGCTTAGAACCAGGAAACGGACATAGGATACTTTTTATCTCAATTGTACCCGGTAGGTGGCGCTGGTATATGGTATTGTATGTAATGTATGTAATGGTATGTAACTCCGAAACAACAGAACCAATTTGTATCAAATTTTGTAAGCATCTGTAATTTGGTCCAACTTGGGAGATGGGGTAGTTTTTATCTCAATTAGATCCTGTAGGTGGCGCTGCTATCGTTATGTAACTCCGAAACTACTGAACCAATTTGTATCAAATTTTGTAAGCATCTGTAGTTTGGTCCAACTTGGGAGACAGGGTAGTTTTTATCTCAATTAGACCCGGTAGTTGGCGCTGCTATTGGTATGTAAGCAATCAAATTTGGTAGCTGTTTTCCGGGCAGGACGATGTCTGCCGGGTCCACTAGTAAATAGTAATAATATAAAAAGCGGTGTTTGCCCACGTGACCGGCTGCTAACAAAGCGACATAGCGTCCACTCACAACAGCGGCTGAGCGCGGACTGAATTCTTATTAGAAAAATGGAAATGTTTGTGCAATAAATCAAAACAAAAACCAACGATAAAATAAACCTTACTGCAATGGAATAAGAATCATCTTTAATAGCAAAATGTGTATAAAAATTAGCTCCAGTTTTAATTTTTTCTAAGACTATTGGTGGCATTTTTGTATTATTGTCGGCATAGGTACTATTTAGAATTGAACATATCTCCCTGCTCATACTATTTTTAGAAATCTTAATATATTAGGTAGGGATCCCTAGTACATTTTTTTCACCTGATCAGTATCAAGCTAATTTTTTGGGAGTGGCTACATTTTGATGAGGCGAACAAATGTTTGTACAATGGGTTGTGTTCCGAAGAATTGTTCGAGATGATGCCCACGGCCACTTTTTACCATCGCACCGCTCGCCATCGACAGGGAATTCATGCTCACACATTGCAGCCCAAATGGTCCCGTACAGTTCGGTTTCAGAGGAACTTCCTCCCACGGACCATTCGGCTGTGGAATGAACTCCCTGCCGAGGTTTTCCCACAATGCTTCAGTATGGGGTCCTTCAAGAGGGGAGTAAATAGGTTTTTGAAGGGTCGGCAACGCGCATGTGATGCCCCTGGTGTTGCAGGCGTCCATAGGCTACGGTAGCCGCTTACCATCAGGCGGGCCGTATGCTTGATTGCTACCGTCGTGGTATAAAAAAAAAAAAAAAATTCCTCTTCGAAAACTCTCGATTGTGGTAGCTAACAGAGATAGTAGGGGGTAGAGCAGCAGTGAGCGTAGGACCGGGATAACGTACCACGCAATTAGTAGGACATTATTACTATTAAATTATATAGATAATCACTAACAAAAGAAAAAAAAATCAGCTGGTTAGTAATAATTTTTGATGACCTTACATCCATTACCATCAAGTTGATGACCTCGTAAGGTCATCAAAAATTATTTTAAATTAATTTTTTTCTGATTTTTTTTTTGCTTTTAGTTAGTTAATATCTATCTAATTTAATAGTAATAATGTCCTACAAATTGCGTGGTACGTTATCCCGGTCCTACGCTAACTGCTGCTCTATCTCCTGCTAACTCTATTATCTACCACAATCGAGAGTTTTCGAAGAGGAAATTTTTGTTCGCCTTATCAAAATGTAGCCACTCCCAAAAAATTAGCTTGATACTGATCAGGTGAAAAAAATGTACTAGGGATCCCTACCTGTATGTGTATAATAGAAACAAAAATCACCAGAAAGTCTACCTGTTTTGTCCATTTTGTGGAAGATGGTAATGGAAGAACGTTTAATACGATTTATATATAAAAAACTAGATTTAAAAAACGGCATAGTATTTGAAAATGAAGAACCAATCTCTATGAAATAATTATTCGTTATATATTATTTTGTTTAGTTTTGTCACAATATGATCTGAAAAAGAGCATGATTTTATCCGATTCGTAAACGCGCCCTTAACAATATGTAAAAGCACGCCCTCTTTTCCAATCGTATGGATTGTTTTAGGATGCATCCTAAGTCATATCTTTTAAAATACGCGACATGGTTCTAGGCGCTATATTCATCTCCCGAGATAAAATCTTTGCTTTCGGACAGGATTTCTTTGAATTCTTTCCCTTACTGCTTTGATCGCCTTCTTCGAACGAACACTACGTGGACGGCCTGATCTTTTTCTGTCACAAACAGAGGAGTTTTCATTGTACCTATCAATAGCCCGGTACATAAACTTTTGTCTAATACCAAGCGTATGGAGAGTGTATTTGGCTCCATACTTACCTTGTGTAATGCAATCACAGCGATTCGGTTCTCTTTATCACCCTACTCCATTTTAATACCACAAAATATTTTACAATGTATTAGCGCGAAAATGAGAAAACACAATGAAGAATCATATAAAAATGTCTGATTCCGAATTCAAGTTTTTGTTAATTTTTAATTGTAACAGTATTTATGGTCAGACCATGTAGTAACGTTACCTATTGCAAATATTAAAATATGATTATATTTACACATCACTACATCATAGTATAAGACTTTTGAAAACAAAAGTTTTCGAGCAATGCGTCCTGCCTGTGTTAACATACGGAACCGAGACGTGGACACTGACGAAGGGACTGGTTCACAAGTTTAAAGTAGCTCAACGTGCAATGGAACGGGCTATGCTTGGGGTTTCTCTCAAAGATAGGATTAGAAATGAGACTATCTGCGAGAGAACGAAAGTGACCGACACAGCCCATAGAATTAGCAAGTTTAAGTGACAGTGGGCTGGTCGTCTATGTCGCAGGACCGATAGCCGTTGGATCAGACCTGTCTTGGAGTGGAGACCGCATCTTGGCAAACGCAGTGTGGGACGTCCTCCAGCCCGTTGGACCGACAACCTACGTAAGATTGCAGGTGTAGGCTGGATAAGGATTGCGGAAAACCGGGATGTCTGAAGCGAACTTGGGGATGCCTATTTCCGGCAGTGGAGTGCAATGGCCTGAACTGACATAGTATAAAACAAAGTCGCTTCCCGCTGTCTGTATGCTTAGATCTATAAAACTACCGAACTACGAAACGGATTATGATGCGGTTTTCTTTTGTAAATAGTGATTCCAGAGGAAGGTTTATATGTATACCTACTACATGCATAATGTAGTAGAGGAATGCTGATAGTTTTCGCACCCGTGCGAAGCCGGGGCAGGTCACTAGTTTTTATATATGTAAAAAATAACGAACATTTATTTTATTTAAGTATGATTATTTAAAATATGCTGAAGATTTGTAGTTTTTAGTGTGTATTCGTGGGAGGACGGGTACAGTTAAATCTCACGGATAACACGACAGAATAGTTTTTAATATATTCGCTCGTATAACACGAGTACATAGATGCACTACATGAGGGGCGAAGGGTATAAAGGTGGGGGTCGGGCGGGAACGGTTACGCACTAACTAATGGCAAGCACCTAGGCCATCTCACGCTACGCGTAGTGTGCGAATGCACTCACTCTTCCAACTACCCCCCACCCCTCGCCCGTTATAGGAACGCGAAAAAAGGTGGCGTTATAGGAAGGGCACTGATTTTGAAACTATTTCCTACATACAAGGTAACCAATACCATACAAGACCCTCTCAAATTTTTTTTTTAGGTTACTTCTTTTATACATTTTACTTAGTATAATAGTAAAGTATAATTAAAATGAAAGTTATAGATAAATACTGTGCTAAAAGTAAAACTTGCAATTTTTTTTTTATTTTCTGTAGGTAACCATAATTATTTTAATTTTTTTAATCCTCTATATATCTATACTAATATAAGGAAAAGTTTATAACTTTGTTTGTATATACGGGTTAATCTTCGCAAATACTGATCCGATCATGAAAATTCTTTAACTAACAGAAAGCTACACTATTCAGGAGTGACATAGGCTATATTTTATTGTAATTAAACAAAAAATTCTGTAAATAAGAAAAAGATAAAAATATAACTCCAAAATGGTATGTAATTATATTATAATAACGCCATCTCTCGCCGTCATCTATCGCTATTAGAAGACTTTATTAGCCTATCGACGTCGTTTTCGGAATTTTGATAGATGGCGTTGGAGTAATTATAAATAAATATTATTTATTTAAGTGCTATAAAATTTAGTATGTTATTTGGTTCTGTAATTTAAAATAATAAATACATGATATTATTACGATTTTACGCCCAACGTAGTGGGCACGGGTCTGTTAGTCATCTATATAATAGAAATGAATGTTGCTAAGCGCATAACTGGAGAATGGCTCGACACTTCGGTTAATTTCTTTTTGTAATTATAATTTTTAATTAGTAATTTTTTTTCCTTAGATAACACGGAAGGTTTTTATAGGTAATAAAAAAAACAACAGACAGAACGAAGTCTGTCCGGGCAGCTAGTAGGTACCTAATAGTTTAACTTTTGTTTGTAAGTTAACAATAATATTCTTAGAGGTAGTATCTATCAGCTAAATAATTTATATTCTAATTCCTTAAATGTGTGACAGACAATACGTTATAATTAACTAACGTTAATTGACTAGCCTTGCTTTCCGCTCCGGGGGTTGTGGGTTCGATTCCCATCCCTAGTCTGGGTGTAATATATATTATTATTTATATATGTATTGTGTGTAATATATATTATTATTTATATATGTATTGTGTGTAATATATATTATTATTTATATATGACGCCGCGTTGGCGATTGGCTGTTGCGCGGGCGGTTGCGGATTCGATCCCCGCACATGACAAACTTTGTATTGGCCATACATTTGTTTGCCATGGTCTGGGTGTTTGTGCAGTCCTTGTGGGTCTCCCCACCGTGCCTCGGAAGAGCACGTTAAGCCGCTGTAATGTAAGATAATACGCAACGCCAACCACCAGCGCAACAGCCACAAACCAGTGCTGTGACCGTTGCGCCACGTTTCAGACACATTTCACCATAATGTGAACTACTGCATCTTTAATGATGCCGCATTCGCTACACAACGGAGATGGTACCTTTTTCATCAGGTAAGCTTAAGCAAACTTGTTATGTGAAATGTGATTGGAACGGAGTCTAAATGCTGTGGTTAACGTATTCCTTCTACACTCATAAAAACCATGGTATTTATATTATGTTAATAACGTAAACAATTAAACCATTTGAACACAGCTTAATTATTATAGTACGTACGTCTAACGGATGTCGCTTGACGACACGGTTGAGAAACTAAGTGGTAGATGTCGCTGCGCAGCTGCTACATTTACAATATTTACTAGAGGTGTACGTTATATTAGGTAGCCACAGATCACCCCCTAGGTAGCGGATAAAATCACCTATTATTTTTAAATCATTTTATCACCTGTTATTTTTTTTACCTGGGAAGCGTGATATAATATCACGCTTCCCAGGTAAGGTTTGAAAGAATATTTTTATTTTTACTACTTTACCTCAAATGCCAGAGCCAAATTGTACTCTATGGTCACAAAATTCCTTTTAATGTCCAGAACATCGTATAATATGTTAGTCCCATGTCAATTCGTATTCTATTGTAACTGACTAAGAACTATTTTCCTTTGAATGTCCAGAACATTCACGTTGCGTATAATATCGTAGCTTAGTCTCATGTCAAATTGTATTCTATTGTAACTGAATAAGAACTATTTTCCTTTCAATGTCTTTTGAAATAAATTTTAAAAATATTTTAGTTCGTATTATTATTTTTATTATACTACACGTTAGACTTATTTTTTTCATATTATTTCGTTTTCTTTAACGGTTAAATTTTCAGTATGGACAACGCGTTTGTTCTCGTATGATGTTCGTCATTTTCGTGAGTTTATTTACGAATTTTACGATTGCGGTGTTGCGTTTTGAGAAACTATAAATATAATTAATAATTATAATTAAGTTGTTTATATAATTAAGTATAGTTCTTTATATAATTAAGTATAGTTGTTTAGTGAGTAGAGTAAAATGCCACGAAAAGGACAATTGCAAAAAAAGCGGAATGTAAATATTGTAAAAATATACTTTCATTTAAAACTACTATAACGAATTTAAAAAAAACATATGAAACAAAAGCATTTAATTATATATGAAGAAATAAGTAGAGAAAAATAATAACAGGAATGAAAATAGCGGTAAGTTTATTTTATCTTGTATCTGTAAACGAGTTACGTAATTCTTGTAGGTATTTATTGAAGTGAAATTTCTTTAGAATCGTTATGATTTCAAACCGGATGCAACGGCAAAAAGACAGGGAAGGACGAGCCGCGCTGCAAGTCGCTAATTTTAAATTAGTTTTTTTTAATTAGTTTGCCATAGAAGTTTCACTTCTATCGTGTGTGACTTGTATCGTGTTTTGTTATACTTTGGATATCTCAGAAACGACTGTAACCGTTTTGATGAAATTTTGTATTTTATTTATTTTATTTATTTATTTATATACAAAAGTATTATTTATACTAAAAGAACAATATATCTCTGGCCCCCACACTAGGATTCCCTGTGTCTTCTAGATAGTCTTTCATTTTAAGTATCCTATATGTAATATGCATTTGATCTCACAAATAATAAGAGTTGACCTAAAGGTTGTAATTACCAGGTCAAAAAATCCAAAAAAAAAAATTTGATCTCACAAGGGTTTCACAGTTGGTAAAAAAAAAAATATTATCACGTAAAAAATAATAAGTGATTTAAAAGTAGCGTAACGTTATAACGTAATATCAAAATGTAGCCGTTACGCCCATCTCTAATTATTTACTACTAGCTGTACCCGCGACTTCGTCCGCGTGGAATTTAACAAAAAAGTTCAAAAAAAAGTTCGATAAAATGATCTTTGATATTCTTTGATTTCCTATAATAGCATGAGCGCGGTCGAGCGATGCGGGGCAGAGGGGATGGACTCGCCCGCGTCGTTATAGGCATCTCAAAGAAAGAACGCTCAACGCTGGCTCGCCGAGCATTAAATGTTTCGCTGCTACTTACTTCTAACGACGATATCTCAAAAACTATTTATCTGATTAATATAGTGTAAAGAGCAATTTTAATCTGCATTAAATGCCTAAGCTAAATAACATATTCATTTGCATAAGGATTAATACTGAACTAAAGAAAATATCTTTAAAAATAAAGTAATGTTTTTAATTAAAAATTTTAACATAAAAGTGGTTATTGTAAGTAAACCCTAAGAGATAGATATATGCTATCGCGGACTTTTTTGTAGCATTTTTATGGAAAAGTGGAAAGCTCCCCGTTGGCGAGATTTTTTGCGACCAGCGTTCGCGTGGAAAGCTCCCCGTTGGCGAGATTTTTTGCGACCTCTTCAACATTTATCACCGTATTTCTGCTAATTTACATTAAAACATAATAAATTATATACCTAAACCTTCCTCAAGAATCACTCTTTCTATTGTTGAAAACCATATAAAAATCCGTTGCGTAGTTTTCGAGTTTATCGCGTTCAGACAGGAGGACAGACAGACAGACAGGAGGACAGAAAGACGCGGCCGGGGGACTTATTTTTATAATAAGTATAGATTAATTATTTATAGCTGAACAATTTGATAGTTTCCTCTAATGGTCTAAGATCCGGAATATAATAAAATCTTCCCTCATCTGTTAATTAGATGAAACAATTTTTTATAGGCTGATTTCAATATTGTGAATTTATAAAAACAACCTCTGCCACCATAAGCCTGCTGCAAATAATAATACTTAAAAAAAATTTTTTTTTTCTTCTAAAAAATCTTTTCCCTCTCATGTTAATTACATGTATTAAGCTAAAACCGTCAATATTTTACATTATATACCTGACTATAGTAGGCACCCATCTCTATGATTGCTATACTTACCTGCAGCCAGGTTACTGCTGACTGAGGTTACTGACCTGGCTGCAGGTAAGTGTAGCAATCATAGAGATGGCTGCCTACTACAGTCAGGTATATAATGTAAAATATTAACGGTTTTAGCTTACTACATATAATTAACATGAGAGGGAAAAGATAAAAAAAAATATTGCAGCAGGCTTATGGTGGCAGAGGTTGTTTTTATAAATTCACAATATTGAAATAAGCCTATAAAAAATTGTTTCATCTAATTAACAGATGAGGGAAGATTTAGCTTCTCGGATCTTAGACCATAATGCTCTAATCTCAGGTCTAAGATTTAAGTCACACCGCTCCACTGAAAAAAAAAATGTTTATTCGAAAACCTGTTTTTAAGGAAGTTTATAGACTACGAAGGTCACGCACAAGTCGGTTATTAGAAAGGGGCCAGTAACTGTGAATGGTACCTAATGATAATTGAGAAACCGATTTAAGTTCATACTTTGTGAGTTCGATAAGTTCGCCTTTGCCAAATTCGAATTTCAACAATCAAATGCTAAATTTAGACCAGGGTCGATAATTTTTGAAACGAAAAAAAATTAAAGTAGGATGAAACCTATTGGAAAAGGAAGGGAATACCACTAAAATGAAAGGAAAAATAAATTAGAGGCGATCTGAGGTTGGGAAGGGGTGGAGGGTGAGTTTTTAAGGGTAAAAATCGGTAAATCTCGATTTCCGGCAAAATTACAAGTCCTATCGAAAAAAGTTAAATGGCAAAGTTGTAGATAATAAAAAGATCTACAACTTTTGTATTCATACTTTTTCTCCATAACCTCAAAATTCATGTGATATATCAAAAAAACCACATTTTTGATTTTTGACTTTTCTTTTACAAAAAAAAAATATTTTTTTCATGATATTTGGTGAAAACTTACCTCTTTATGTCCCAAATACACTAGAATTTTGAAGATTTAAAATATTAATTTTTTCACCCTATTTTGACCTCAATATCGAAAAAGCACCCTCATTTTCAATCGAAAATACTCACGTCAAAATATCAGCTTTTTTAAAAAAGTGGGTAGCCTTTTTATTAATTGAAATCTCTATTTTCTGATTATGTAAAAAAATATACACATTACTAAGATAAATCTTCTCAGAAAATGCAAAGAAATAACAGGTAGTAAGGCCCAGACTCTCCTAGCCCCTTCCCCACTTCTCTATGAAATAGGTTTTTATGGGCGAAAATTGTCCGCAGGTCACTTAAGTATGTAAGTTATCTTAAAATAGCAATAAATAAGCATCTACGTATATAATTTAAAGAAGATTCTACAACTTTCTCATAATATTGTAGATATCTTATTTCATAATATTTTCATTTTTGAGCATTTCTTTGCATTTTCAGAGAAGATTTACCTTAGTAATGTATATATTTTTTTTACATAATCAGAAAATAGAGGTTTCAATGAACAAAAAGGCTACCCACTTTTTTAAAAAAGCTGATATTTTGACGTGAGAATTTTCGATTGAAAATGAGGGTGCTTTTTCGATATTGAGGTCAAAATAAGGTGAAAAAATAAATATTTTAAATCAAAATAATTACAGTGTATTTGGGACATAATAAGATTCTTTTTCACCAAAATTTTGTAAAAAACAAAAATAAATTGTAAAAGATAAAAATAAAAAACCAAAAATGTAGTTTTTTTGATTTTTCACATGAATTTTGGGGTTATGGAGAAAAAGTATAAATACAAAAGTTGTAGATCTTTTTATTATCTACAACTTTGCCATTTAACTTTTTTCGATAGGACTTGTGTGTATTTTGTTGGAAATCGATCTTTTCCAATAGGTTTCATCCTACTTTAATTTTTTTTGTTTTTCATTATTTTTGACGGCTTTGGCACTGGTCTAATTGTAAAAGTGCAACAAACAATAGAGTTTGAAATACATTATGATGATTAAAAAAAATTTAAACAAGTAAATCAAAAATTATCAAATAAAAAAAAAATAATTAGCAATTATTTGCTCGCAAAACGAAAGAAAAAACCGGCTTCAACTTACTTTACATTTACACTGAGATAATATAATTATACGTATATATAATACGTATGTTAAAAGAGACATTCAGAACATCATCTATGTACCTATATATTTTCCTAGCCGACCCGTGCCCACTTCGTTACGCATTATTTATTTTTAATAATTACTTCTAACGACGATATCTCAAAAACTATTCATCTGATTGATATAGTGTAAAGGGCAATTTTAATCTGCATTAAATGCCTAAGCTAAATAACATATTCATTTAGATAAGGATTAATACTGAACTAAAGAAAATATCTTTAAAAATAACGTAATGTTTTTAATTAAAAATTTGAACATAAAAGTGGTTATTGTAAGTCAACCATAAGAGATAGAGATATGCTATCGCGGACTTTTTTGTAGAATTTTTATAGATTTTGAATTCGCTAGTACATTATACAACTATATCTTTGCTAGTTTACGCAGCGTTCGCGTGGAAAGCTCCCCGATGGCGAGATTTTTTGCGACCTCTTCAACATTTATCGCCATATTTCTGCTAATTTACATTAAAACATAATAAATTATATACCTAAACCTTCCTCAAGAATCACTCTTTCTATTGTTGAAACCCGTATAAAAATCCGTTGCGTAGTTTTCGAGTTTATCGCGTTCAGACAGACAGACAGACAGACAGACAGGAGGACAGAAAGACGCGGCCGGGGGACTTATTTTTATAATAAGTACTAGCTGTACCCGCGACTTCGTCCGCGTGGAATTTAACAAAAAAGTTAAAAAAAAAGTTCGATAAAATGATCTTTGATATTCTTTGATTTCCTTTAATAGCATGAGCAGGCGGTCGGTCGAGCGATGCGGGGCAGACCGCAGAGGGGATGGACTCGCCCGCTCCGTTATAGGCATCTCAAGGAAAGAACGCTCAACGCTGGCTCGCCGAGCATTAAATGTTTCGCTGCTACTTACTTCTAACGACGATATCTCAAAAACTATTTATCTGATTAATATAGTGTAAAGAGCAATTTTAATCTGCATTAAATTACTAAGCTAACTAACATATTCATTTTGATAAGGATTAATACCGAACTAAAGAAAATAGCTTTGAAAATAACGTAATGTTTTTAATTAAAAATTTGAACATAAAAGTGGTTATTGTAGGTCAACCGTAAGAGATAGAGATATGCTATCGCGGACTTTTTTGTAGCAATTTTATAGATTTTGAATTCTCTAGTACATTACTTATCTGTATCTTTGCTAGTTTACGCGGCGTTCGCGTGGAAAGTTCCCAGTTGGCGAGATTTTTTGCGACCTCTTCAACATTTATCGCCGTATTTCAGCTAATTTACATAAAAGCGTAATAAATTATATACCTAAACCTTCCTCAAGAATCACTCTTTCTATTGTTGAAAACCGTATAAAAATCCGTTGCGTAGTTTTCGAGTTTATCGCGTTCAGACAGGAGGACAGACAGACAGACAGGAGGACAGAAAGACGCGGCCGGGGGACTTATTTTTATAATAAGTATAGATAGATATTGTTAGGTAGGTATATTGTAATATCGTAGTACCTACCTAATGATTCTATTTTATATTTACATATAATTTTATAATAATCAAAATCAATATGAATTTATACGTAAAAACTTACTTCTTAACTTCTTTTATTAACGGTTTCTAAATTTTATATTTGAAACTATGTAGGTAGGTACTCATTAGTCAGTACTCATACCAGGCACTGTGACTCTTAAGGCGTGAGTACAAACTCGTTGATCGTTTTTCAAAACATGTTACCACACTCGAGTATTATTTCGCGAATATTTTTGTGCAAACCAGTTTGAGCAGTTAAGCGCGTGCTTATTGAACCAACAGGGCAGCACAAATGACCTCTCTAAGAAAAAAATCTCATAAACCTCATAAAAACATGGACAAATGCAGACCAAATTCTCATACTGAGGTGGGGGGTATGGACATTAGAAAAAAACGTTTTAAACAAAAGTTGTAGAGAATAAAGTGATCTTAAAAATGGATACATGCATTTTATTGATTAATCCAATATTTGAAGAGTTGTTGGCCAAAAATGAAAAACGGGTTCATTAAATGGGCCATAAATCGTAAACAGTAAGTTTTACAAAAAAGTTTACAGGAAATAAAAGATGCGAAATTTTATTGTCTACAAAAAAGGTTTAGATAACTTTTGCCCTAAAGTTGATAGTTTTCGAGATATCGGCCCAAAATTTTCTTTAAGATTGCGATCGAAGCTCCACCTGGATCTGTCAGCATTTTATGTTTTTATGATCAGCAAGTGACCCTTAACCTAATAAAAAACTAAAATTGGATCGGAAATTTAGTGCGAGGTTAAATGCTTTATTGACTAGCCTATACCCATATTGTAGAAGTGCACTAAAAATAACTAGTTCGCACTCTTGGATATGCCGCTATGTTGGATTTAGAATGACGTTACAAAATTAACCATGCATTGTCATGGCATTGTCATCCAAATACAACTTGTATACAAAATTTCAGCTCAATTGGTTGGAGATAATATCTCAGATATTATCTGCTTCAAATTGAGTTGCAACATTTTACCCGAACATACATACATACATACATACATACATACGTTGCAAGTTAAATAAAAGCTTGTAATAATATCTTTCATTCGTTAACGCGTTATTCAAACACGCTTTTAGCAAATGATAAAAAAACTAGCGGCCGCCCGTGACTTCGTACGCGTGGAGTTTGTTATTAGCACATCATTTTTAATAATATGATTCGCCTGCACGGTCTACACTAAAATACTTTTTATTCTTATAATAAAACATCCCTCCTTATAATAGTAAGTAGTTGTTTTCAATAATTCTTAAACCTTAATACCATTTAAAATCCCAAAAGGGGGTTTTAACCCCAAAAAGTGGTTGATTTCTAAAGATACATTATTAGTACACCTCCACACCATCTATAAAGCATACATTTTAAATTTCAAGTCTCTTACTTCAAAAACATAGGATTTTCATACAAAATTCCAATCCCAGTTTTACCCCCTTAAGGGTGGAGTTTCGTAAAATCCGTTCTTAGCGGATGTCCACACCCTACATATAAGGAACCTATAGTTCGCGTCATGTAAAAAGAACGCTGAAAGAAACTGTTTGCGCATAATTATGTAATCTCGCACACTAAAGTACTAGGTCTATTGTTTTGTTTTTGAATTAACCTTTCGCTCGCGGTTTCGTATAATGATTATTGGTAGCCTGGTAGGTACACTAAAAATATACATAGACCTCATACCACCATATAGACCGATAAGCAGCTTGAAGGCCAGCGTTCTTTTTACGTGACGCGAACTATACCTGCCAAATTTCAAGTTTGTAGGTGTTATAGTTTCTAAATTGAGTTCTCGTGATGAGTCAGTGACCTTTCTCTTTTATAAAATATAGATTAATTGATTGATTAATTTGTACGTAAATATTTAGTTTATTAAGTACCCCTACATATTTATAATGAAAAAGCTTATTTTCTATGCTTATAACTTGCTTATAAATATATATTTTAGACACTAAATGCTTCAAGCGTACAGTGTTTAAAATATATAAATGTCAATAAAATAACTCAACATGAATCCGACGACGAGCTTCGTAGAAGTAACAATGCTACAGATGTTAGAAAAATCAGAAGTGCGCAATTTTTGCTTTGGTATCGAAACTAAATAATAATGATCGGGTACTCTTTGTGGCAAACGACCGTTATATTCACATAATCTTAAAATAAGTGCCTTTAAATTATATAAATAATATTCATTTAGATTAATATGTCCCGGAAGTTTGTAACTGTGTTTAACGGAATTTCACGGATAATAATTCAACGAGATGAGTTAAAGAAATATGCCACAAATTGAATTGTGGTGGAAGTTAAAAGCTTATAGCAGGTTAGTCGGGGCGGCATCTACGATGGCGGCGACAGTGGTGTTTGGCGGGAGGAGGGGGAGGGTCGAACGGTGCAGCGTGACTGCTGGCGCCTGGCATCGATCGTGAGACGTGTCACGTGGCTGCACCCGCCCCGCCCGTCACCCTCTATTCTCATTCCATTTCCACGTGACTACCACGTCGGCGCCCTACTATTGTAGCGCACCATTTTACTACGCTCACTACGTTTGTTTTCTATGACTAATTCACAAATTTTTACGCAAACACAACTGTCTCCTAATAAACGATAATCTGTTTCTAATACTTACTTGAATTGATGCAATACTATAAAAAACAGGTAACAGCCGGCTCCCCTTGCGTAGCGAACGTGAGAGCATTAGATATTTCATTATATTTAAAGCGATAGGTGTTGCAAAGCTTTAGAAGATAAAAAGATTGGAATATATTTAACCGTTAGATAAGAGCGCTCGGTACAATTATTGACAAAAAGAAACTTGACAGCTCTCTCGCAACGGTCCCAACTTTTAAAATTAAATTCAGTTGGAAGATGACAAAAGAGCTACCCCTACTGATTTGTGATCTTACATAGGTAACGTTCCTGCGAGGCGAGGGTCGCCTCGAAGGGAGCGGGGAAAGACGGGGCGAACCAGCGGAAAAGGGCGTAGATATGAGACGGTTGGCGCGGTATGTGTATACACTGACATTACATCTGCGACGATTATAAACATACTTACACTGCGAACACGTGTAGAGTACTAAAATTTCTTCAGAAACTTGTTGCCGGTTAAGAGACCTTTGAGGAAAATAGTAAGCGTTCACGTTTTCATTGAGGAGTAGAGGCCGCAACAAGACGCAAATACTCGCTAGAACATGGCTAGAACTTAGTTGTTGCTTCCGGCGCCGCGCCGCAAGCGCTTTTTATAATTTACCATTGTAATAATAATTGCTTTTTACTTTTCTAAACTTGCAGCCTAACTTAAGCGTTATAATATTAACCCTAGAAGCCTAATCTTCTCTAGAGGTACACAAAGCCTAAACATACGTCTCCGAGGCGTACATGTATAAATAACAGTTTGTGTGCAAAAGTATGTCTATTTCAGGACTATTATTTAACGGAAATTTAAGTTTGGGCTATGCACTAATAATAAAACACACTGTTATCAAATAATACTACATTCACAGTTATTTATTATAGCGAATAAAAACTTTGACATAAATTCAAACAAAAAAATTAACTTCTCGAAAATCGAGTATAAGAAACATACTATTTTAGAAAATACAATATTTTGTAACATTTATTTGTTATTCATTAAACAAATATTAATAATAATAAGACTATTATGACCAGCAACCTTAGAGCAATCTGTACGTATCACAACTTTGTGCTCGCCACACACTGATTTTCAAACACTTAGTATATTCTCTTTGTTTTATAGTTATAATAAGAACCATATTTACGTTTTTTTTTAACTTTAGTTTTACTGCTTGATGTTCATTACATAAATCAATAGGATTTACAAGAATTTGGTTTATATTTTTTTGTAAAGATCGTTTTAAACTCGCAGCATCAAGCTTCTGGATATATAGAGAATTCAGGGGCCAGGGCCAAATCTGAGCCTAGTCGCTTCAATAATTCTGGTGCGGATTATGTTTAGGTATACCTGGAGTTTTTTGAGATAACTGAGATAGTAAAGTAGTTAACGAAACATGTCTATTCTTACCGCGAAGAGTATTGCCAACAACAGATACAATACAGCTCGAAATTCGTAGTTTGCTACACATAATCAGCATAAGATAATGGATCAACTTCTGCCACTGGGGTTGAGTCGGTTTGTTTAGACTAAGTAGCAGTTAAAAAGAAACATCTTCAATAATATAATAAATCTCATCTTTGCTTTGAAACCAACCCAATAGACAAAAACCCAGTCTCTACATCAAAAGCTGAATCTTCCTGAGAAATTATCTTTCTGGCTTAAAATTGTCAAAATCGCATCACTTTTTAGTATTTTAGAACCAGATACATTTTTACCTAAAGAATATTAAAAATAAACCTAAAAACAACAAACAAGATTTTAACAAACTTATTGTTAAAAGTTACACAAAGCCTAAACATACGTCTCGCAGGCGTATTATACTTCGCTAACTCAAAAATGGCAGGTTTTACCTTAGCGACATAGTCATCATCCCTTAGTTCCTGTCGAGGACTAAGTTGGCTAAAGAACACGACGCGCTAGCTTTAACCGTTATAAAGAGACAAACAATTTTCGGATCGAGACACGCGGCAGCGTGTCAAGCCAAGTTCAAGCAAAAGAACTGGCGACTCAGCGCCGTGTGTATATTTACACGAACCATTTCGAGCGACTTTTGACCCCTCCATAAGTCAAAACCTATTCAACAGAAACAGATCAAATTACATATATTTATTTATATCCATAAGGACAACTAGAACCCCAAATTTCATTAACCTAGTAACTAGGTTAGGTTAATGAAAACTAATTTGTACTAAGTTGTAGTTGGCTAGTTTTTACCTAAAAACAACATTAAAAAGCTATTAGCCAAATAAAAGATGAATTATTAGTGAAAACTGGCAAAGTGAAATCTTTAGCTTAATTTAATATTTTCTGTAGAACTTGGCGCTCATTTAGATCTCAATACTTTTTTCGGCGAAGTTCACAAACAACATATTCTTATTATTGAACTTGGCTGTCATTTTTCACATTTATGTGTTTGGTGGGATTTATAATACGCCTCGCAGGCGTAAATTAGGCTTCTAGGGTTAAGTAACATGTTTAGGCAGCAGTTAAAAAAAAAAACAAAATTAAAATCAACCTGTAATGTCCTTGCTTCCTCTCAAAGTATCAAAGAGGTCTATTAAGATTAGAATGTTTAAATGCATAATTATCTATACTAATGTTATAAAGAGGTAAAGTATCTGACATGGTTTGTTTGTAGGGGGTAATCTTCGCAAATACTAATCCGATTATGATAATTGTGTTTGCTCGCAAACGAAAAAAACCGACTTCAATTACATCGTCAAGTAATACAACGTGAGTAGACGAAATAAAATAAAAATTATCAAAATCGGACTACTCTGTAAAAAGTTATGCGTTTATACATACCTTAAAATCAGTGAGTGAACAATCGATTTTTCCTAGTACCCTTAGGGTTGAATTTTTATTTTCAAATTTATATGGGACTAACTTCAAGGTATACCTATTCCTTCGGATAAAAAAAGAATCATCGAATCGAACTACTCTGTAAAGATAAGCGTGGTCATTCATACCTTACAATAAATTAGTGACTGAATAATCAATCAATTCCTGTTTTCCTACCCTTAGGGTTGGATTTTTATTTTCAAATTTATATGGGGTCAATTTCGGAGTATACTCTTTCCAGTAATAAAAGAATTATCAAAATCTGACTACTCTGTAAACAGTTATGCGTAGTCAATAGTCATACATAAAAAAAATATACGCGTCGAATACATAACCTCCTCCGTTTTTTTCGTCGTTTGAAAATTCGTTCACTAACAGAAAGCTACTCTATTCAGGAGAGATATATGCTATAAGTATTTTATTGTTATTGAACAAACAATTCAGTGAAAAATAATAGTATATGTATATCAAGTCTGAGAAATGCGAGCGAGATGAAAACTATCCTATATATTTCAAAATCACATAATAATTAATTAACGCCAACAAAGTAACAATTCAGTGAAAAATAATAGTATATGTATATCAAGTCTGAGAAATGCGAGCGAGATGAAAACTATCCTATATATTTCAAAATCACATAATAATTAATTAACGCCAACAAAGTGGGCACGGGTCGGTTAGTATGTATTTAAAATTTTAGTCTAATCAGCGAGTTAATCAGTTTATTTAAGATCACTAGTAATTGTTAACACTAATTACATAAGAAAGTAAACTTAATAAATACAACACAGCTTAGTGTTACAATTTTTTAAGGTAAACACCATAATTATGCAAAAAGAAGCGTTACATTCCAAAAAAAAAAAACAATTACTTAAAATCTATGAAAATCAACAGTCATCAAGTATAAGTTTAAGAATTAAGAAGACGCGATCTTAAAAACAATTCGTCCATGATTCGCACAATTCCCGTTTTGAGTGAGTTCTTTTCATATTGAACTTACAATAAACTACAAATAACATTTAAAAAAAAAACCCATTCCTAAAATAAACTTACAAAAGTCCATAATTGTTTCGTACATTAGAAAACACTAAAGAATAGATCAACCAAACTAAGGCAAAAGTAGCCTTTAGTTGAGTAAGTATTAACAATCAAAGAATGCGTAGAACAGTGCGTAAAAGTGAACTGCAACAAGTTCAGAGAGAGCGAGTGAGTGAGCGCGCAACAAGTGGTCAATTGTGAATTGAGCCGCCGCAGTCTCAACGAAGGGAGGCAGCTCGACCCCCACCGGTTGATCTGGACCATGCTACTAAGTACTAGCTACTACGTATTGTCTTTAAGTAAATTTGACAAATCCTAGCGACAAACGTCGAGAGTCTAGTTTTAATTGCTTTCGTTAATGGTTTCGTAGTAGTGTATATATATAATACACGACTTATACGACGATGAAGCCTATAATAGTAAATTCAGAGACTTACCTCCACTCTCTTCCGCATGCAGTCGAGGACTCATTGCTGGTCTCCTTCAACTGGATCGCACTGGCGCTTTGTAAGTTTGGTACATTCACGCTGAAAATAAAAAAAGAAATATTTGAGTTTGTTACTGGAACCTAAAAGACAAGAGCTTATAAAGTATTTATCTACAGTTGTTAAAGTCCTTTTATATTTATTTCTCGTAACATCTACAATACATATTTTTAAATCCAAAAGAAAAAATGCTCCTATTTTCAAAGAATAAAATAGACAAGTTATATGTGTATTTGTGTCTATACATATGTAGGTATGTAGGTATCGATATCGATTACTCCAAGTTTTCACACCCGACTTCGAAACCCCTCATAAAAATATAGTGACATCATCATTATATATAAAAAACATAACGTTGTTAAGGAATATATACTCAATAATTTCAATCGCAATACCCAACTTAAATCTGTATGGCTACGGCAGTAAAAGATATAACCACCCCCTCTCTTCCAATGGGTGTCGCTGTCGTAAAAGGCGACTAAGGGATACCACAGTTTCACCACCACCTTGGAACTTAAAAAGCCGACCGATGGGGGGTAACTATACAACAGCTGACTTTGAAATACACAGGCCGAAGACGGGTAGCAGCGTCTCCGGTGCGACAAAGCTAACCCTGCGGTCACCAACCCGCCTGCCCAGCGTGGTTACTATGGACAAAACACAAAAATGGCGCGAACTTGTGGAAGCCTATGTCCAGCAGTGGACTGCGATATGCTGAAGTTACTTAACTTAAATTCTTACAACTGTATCGAGAAAAAAATTACATACTAGTTTGCGGTAGAATTTTTATACAATATAAAATAATCTACAAGACCAACATGATGAAAATTTTTTTTGAGATTAAAGGTACGTCAAATATTTTTAGGATTATTTGTAACTAAATAGATGTACTTATTACACTTAGGTATACATATAGATATGGCATATGGCTGTCAATTCATAAACGCCACGTGGCACAGTCAGACGGTTGTTTTTAGTAGAACTAGAGCGCTGATTCTAGATATTTCTGATCCATCGAAGCATTGTTTAAGCGAGGACAATACGTTGTTAAATCGGAGCAGGTAAACATTCGACCTTCTCCGAAACAGAAGATCGAGATGACTGGTGACGTATATCGTATACGTCTATACTCTATAAAATAATTTGAATATTTACTAAAACATTTGATGTTTTCAGTTTGATGTTTATGAAAGGAATAAAATATTCAAGTTTAGTAACTTTTATCCTACATCCATCGTAAAACACTCCTCGTGAAACACAGTGCTCATAAGCACCGCGTCCCCTATACATGTTCAAACTAAAATTGTTTGTTTTTAAATTTAAAAACACACAAGCCCCAAGTTATTAAATTTATTATTAGTGTTGTTGCTTGTAAAGGTACCACCGCAGCGCTTTTTGCAATAGTTTATATTAAACAAAGTCGGTTTTGTTCGAACACTTTTAACTCGAGAACGGCTTGACCGATTTTCATGGTTTTGATTTGTTGTATTTAGCTCTGTTACGAATAGCAGAATGACTATTAAACATTGGAAATTTGAAAACATTGGAATTGGAAAAATGACGAAAAAAAAAACGATAATAAAATTCAATACATTTTGTATTTCATTTTTGTAGTTCGTGGGTTTCGCAACTGTCAAATATTTATTAATGTACATCCCGCCGATACGGTAAACTTTCACGTATTTTTTAATTCATTTTCCGAAGAAAGCTATGGGCTATATAGCATTTTAGTAGGTACCTTTTTCTCAAATTAACGCGGATGAAACCATGGGGTACAGCTAGTATATTTATAATATATGTATATAATTAAGATTATGTACATGAGCTTCGTCTTTTTTAATTTTTCATTATTACTATTCACTATATAATTTTTTCTTTTCTTGGTCCCGAATAAATTCATATTATTAGTATCCTTACCCATTCGAGAATACATATTTACTTTAATGCACACTAGTGAAGATAGTGCGACAATTCGATAACAGTTTAAGAGATTTTAAATATAAGGGGTTTTTAAAGGTCATTGTGTTAAAACCACTGAAGAATTATTATTAGTTTTCCGAAAAAATATTTACGAGTTAAAACTGTATCATTACCCACAGGTAAATCAGAGAATCAGAAAACAGACACGTTTTTAAGTAGGCTGCAAGTGCTATCAAACCAAAGTGCAAGTGCTATACAATCAAAACTGTGCATGTTTAAATCTGTGCAAGAAAAGTGCCTCGTATTTTAGAGTATACTTAAAGGATATTAATTTTTATTTAAATATATGACAATAAATATAGTTCTTTTTAACTTACATTTTTTTGTTTGCAACTGACGGTTCCACGATCAGAGGAAGACCGCAGTAGGAATAACCTGGGAAATTACACGTGATTTATGTTATTACATAATTATTATCTTAAGTTTAGGTAGGAGATTAAGCTTTTGCGATTGTTAGATTTTTACCATGTAATTTATCAATCGCCCGATCAGCAGCAGATTGATCAGGAAAGTCAACAAAGGCGTAGCCTCCGCGCTTTACTGATATTTCAGCAACCGTTAGGTTGTGCTCCATGAACAATTGGCGCACTGATTCTTCGTCAGCCTCCGTTGGAAGATTCCCAATGTATAGCTTATTCATCGCTGACACAGTTTTCATTTGCTCACTCATTTTGGCATATACCTTAAATTTAAGATATCTTTATTGTGAAAAAATGTTACTGGTGTACGTGGAGTGACGTACTCGACAGATCGTCTTTCTTTTGTCTCATAATCAAATTGGTAAGCGGATGAATTCAGAACGCGTCAATATATTTGCCGTCACGGTGGCCATGCACTGCCCGTGAATTAATAAAAGAGGTTTTATATCAATATAATTAAAATAGTTTGTATCTAATGATACACGATATATTATATTTATTATTTGAGTTTAATTAAATTGTGACAAAAATATATATATTTTAAGGCTTTTTGTCTACAGATTTGTTCCCTTTGTTAGAGACACATTTAAATGACCAATTGATTAATTCATAGTGACTGAATTACTTTAGAAGGTCGTACTCCGTCCAACCGTTTATTATCTTTTTGACAGTTCAAGAAATTTCGAAATTAGTGACAGCCTCACACGTTATTGATTCGATTTGAAATAATAATCGAAGAACTCAATTTCGATAATATAGGTATTATGGGCCCCGTAAACGATCAAACTTGTTTGTCAAACATGTTTGATCAAATTTCATGTTTCATATAACAAACATATTAAAAAAACCCGCAGCCTCGCACACGATCAAATAATTTGACAAACACGTTTGTCAAACAGAAATTTAATATGAAGTTTGATCAAATATTTGATCGTCTACGGGGCCCTTTATAAATATTTTTAGTTAAAGAATATTAATTATTCATTTATTAGTTAGTTTGTTAAATAAATAAGTAGTTACGTATGTGTATTTGCTCATAATGCGTTTTAACTTTAAATTTTACTATCTTACGCGTGCATATAGTTACATTTTAAGGCAGCCGTTAAAAAATAAATAAATGAATGAACAGAGTTATTGCTTTACTCTTGGTTTGAAATTAAAATCCAAGATTTCTACTTTATTCCTTGCAAATAATCAATCTTGGAGTCATAGATACTATTTTTATTTCCTTTTTTATTAGGGTTCCGTACCCAAAGGGTAAAAACGGGCCCCTGGTACTAAGACTTCGCTGTCCGTCCGTCCGTCCGTCCGTCTGTCACCAGGCTGTATCTCAAGAACGGCGATAGCTAGACAGTTGAAATTTTCACAAATTATGTATTTCAGTTGCCGCTATAACAACAAATACTAAAAACAAAATAAAATAAACATTTAAGGGGGGCGATAATTATTTTTGTTTTTTATTAGTCTAAAACGCCATCTATCAGAAATTAGGAAAACTTCGTCAATAGACTAATAATAGTTTTCTAATAGCATCATAGATGGCGTCACAATTAAATAAATATTTTACAGAAAATTTACTTATATTTCGTTTAGTCAATGGTACGGAACCCTTCGTGCGCGAGTCCGACTCGCACTTGGCCAATTATTAAATTTATGGAAACAATAATTACATGACGTAAATTTATTTTTATCATAAATATGATCGATTTATTATTTCAAGAACTGTTTGATAGTCTGTGGTTGTTTGTTATGCACGGGGCACTTTACTCAATCAATCAAATCATCAATAAAGTATGACATTACTGTAGAATTTCTTAGTACGTTATTTGCTCTGTCCACACTGTGCCTTTTTTCGTTCATCAAGGGCATGCGTCACAGCGCAGTCAACAGCGCACGTGAGGCATGCCCTTGACGCATGCGTTATTGACAGTTGAAAGCATAGCGCGCGCTACGAAACGTGTTACCCGCGTCTAGTGGATTTCTGTGCAACAAAGCGTTCAACATCAAGATGGCGGACGAAGAAAAAAACATTACTTTGAGATTTAAAGAGGATTACAGAAGCTTTCCACAACTTGTATTATTATAATAGCTTCGTATCCAAAACTTTCACTTTGTTCTTTATTTTTCTGGATTTTCTTATGACTAAGTAAGCCGCACATATTCCACCAAGCAAAATGTTCTCGTCGTTCATGTTTTGACCACTGACAGAATCGAAATGACTACGTTAGCGTCGCGTTCGTTGACGCATTCAATATTGAACGAGTCAACGAAAGTTGAATAGAAAGGTGACGACGAAAGTTGAAGATGAAAAGGCACAAGCTATGTCCACACTGTGCCTTTTTTCGTTCATCAAGGGCATGCGTCACAGCGCAGTCAACAGCGCACGTGAGGCATGCCCTTGACGCAAGCGTTATTGACAGTTGAAAGCATAGCGCGCGCTACGAAACGTGTTACCCGCGTCTAGTGGATTTCTGTGCAACAAAGCGTTCAACATCAAGATGGCGGACGAAGAAAAAAATATTACTTTGAGATTTATAGACGATTACAGAAGCTTTTCACAACTTTTATTATTATAATAGCTTCGTATCCAAAACTTTCGCTTTGTTCTTTTTTTTCTGGATTTTCTTATGACTAAGTAAGCCGCACATATTCCACCAAGCAAAATGTTCTCGTCGCTCATGTTTTGAACACTGACAGAATCGAAACGACTACGTTAGCGTCGCGTTCGTTGACGCATTCAATATTGAACGAGTCAACGAAAGTTGAATAGAAAGGTGACGACGAAAGTTGAAGATGAAAAGGCACAGTGTGGACATAGCTCATAGCTATTCAGAAAAGAAAAAAAAACTGCAATTTATAGGCGTGAGCTGTCAAAAAGATAATAAACGGTCGGACGGAGTACCTATGTATGTATGTATAATGTAATTTTTTGATTACGTATAAATAAATTTGAAACTATATAAAGTGACACATTAGCCAATTGTTGATTTAGTTGATTATTAAGATATGAATTAGATTTATTAAAGTATGAAACGTTTTGCATAGAAGATAAAATGTGTGCTAGTTATAATTATTTTAAAATAATAAATACCGGCTAAAAAAGACTCTGTCTTTTAATTAGGAACTTGGGCTTTTTATTATTAACTAGCTTCTGCGCGCGACTTCGTCGGCGTGGACTCCGCTCCTATTGGTCTTAGCGTGATGATACATAGCCTATAGCCTTCCTCGATAAATGGGCTATCTAACACTGAAAGAATTTTTCAAATCGGCCCAGTAGAACCAGAGATTACCGCGTTCAAACAAACAAACAAACAAACAAACAATCAAACAAACTCTTCAGCTTTATATATTAGTATAGATTTTCGCTAGTAAAAAAGAAACGCTTAGCTTTTTGGGATTTAAAATGTTTCTGCTTGTCTCTCTCTATTGTAATTTGGTATGAGTTTATGATAATGACAAATATTAATCGTACCATTTACGTGTTACCGTTATAGTGTACCTCCTTCTCTTATCCATAAAGTGAGTACTAAGCTTTTTCTCGTTCATCCCATAATGTACGGGTGTTTTTTGACTACGGCGTTAAAAGCGACAGATAGTTGGCACAAACTTTCACGGTCACTAATCGTAATCACTATTGACACTTTCATTTAAACGGAACTTATCTTTTTTTTTTTTTCATGTATGTTAGCTCAGAACTTTTGACTGGGTGGACCGATTTCGATTAATTTTGTTTTAATTGAAAGGTGTTGCGTGTCATGTGGTCCCATTTTAATTTAATTGAGATCTGACAAGTACTTTTAGAGTTATATCTAATAATGCGTATTTACGTGACTACTTTTTCGTCAACCTACGTTATATTATACCGCATAACTTTTTACTCGGTGTACCGATTTCGATGATTCTTACTTTCATCGAAAGCTAATACTTGTCTTGTAGTCTTGTTTAAATTAGATCGAAAACTGATTACAACTTTTTGAGTAATCTTTAATAGCGCGTATTTACTTGACTATTTTTTCGTGTTATTACGTTGTATTACTTATCGATGTAGGTAATTGAAGTCGGTTTTTTTTTCGTTTGCGAGCAAACACAATTATTTTTTGTAACATAATTATCTACTTACGTTGAAATTAAAACAAAACTGTAAGTGATTCTTAAATTCGGTTACAATCATTGACTTACTATTACTAGCGTACGTTACGTTACGTAGTTACTACGTTAGTATCTAATAATAGCTCAATGGTTACAATTTGTGGACTTCTTGCGGTTCGTAATGCCTTTTTAGGTCACACTTTCAAATGTTTGTGTTGTAGACGGACGATACAATACGGCCACTACAAGGAATACTCCTCGTGATGTTTAATTTTCCCACAAACAAAATATAATGGACAGCGTCGTTATAATAATTCTTAAATAACAATAATTATTATATAATCACTGCGGCCTGTAATATCCCACTGCTGGGCATAGGTCTCTTTCCCCATGTAGGAGAAGGATAAAAATAAATTAAATAATTATTAATTCGTTCAAACACCGGCGGTTCCGGCTTCGATTCCCGCTCGGGATGGATATTTTTATTTTTAAAAATATTTCTTTCCTTTCATGGGTGTCTGTCCTTGTGGATCTCCTCACCGTGCCTCGGAGTGCACGTTAAGCTGTCGTTCCGTTTCCTCATTATTTATTATTATACAAATATACACATAAATGGTGTAAGTGTATTTAAAAATTGTTTGTAGTATTCTGTTATGTTTTATATCAATTTACGTATATTAATATTTGAACTCTTTACTTATTGTAGCATATCTATATCACGAAAATAAAAAATAAAGGAAGGAGTGCGAGCTCGAGTATGTTCTTGGATACAGATCATCTACAGACTGAAAGCTTTCGATGAAATGAACAAAAAAACCGTGTGGACAAACGAAATATTCTGACAATTTGCCATTCAATCGAGAACATTGCGAAGACGTTATACTGGAAACGTAGGTATTTTTCTTCAGGAAAATATCCTGTCTTAGATTTTGACAACGAAATAAGTATAGTAAAGCTCTTTCAAAAGCTTGTGGATACGGATTTCCCCGAAGACGTGGTCTCCACTCCAGGATACGTCTGCTCCACCAGTCATCGGTCCTGCGTCCTGTGACATGTTTAACGACCACTAGCACTGCCACTAGAGATTGCTGTTTTAGGAGTCGACGAGACGAACTCTTAATATTTAGTCATTGAGATATTATTACTAATATTTAGTTGGATTTTTCATTTACACAGTATGAAGGGCATCTATCCCGCACTACAGGCTATCTTTCTTAATAGTTTCATGGTGGGGCCAACTATCCATATGGGTAGGTATCCTCGAAAAAAAAAAAAGTCCACAAAAAGTTAAATTCTCCAAAATCTGTAATTGATAAGTTTAAAAATACTAATAATAATTTAACGTAATGGATTAAGCTAGCTAGCTAGTAGCTACATTCATAGAAATTATTCATAAAAAATAATGCTTTTAAAATTAGGAGTCCATTTAAAAAGTGGAACATCTATCCCGATCTTCTGCTATATAAAGTTTAAATTATTTTGCATTTGAAATTTTTAGTTTTACATCACGTGTTCCCATCCACTTGGTAGAATTAACGTAAAAATAAGTAAACTCCATTTTAGGGTTCTATTGTCGGCTTTTACTACGTACCCATAATACTTCTATTACAATAGATCAGTAAGTAGTAAGTACCCTATCTGGGAGAGGCACTAGTAATAATAGGAATTCGATATACACGGTGCTGTGAACGAAATACATTGTAACGCAGTGATCTGTAAATAGCGATTTCGTTGGTGTTACGAAATTCTCTCTCAACATTGCAAGTACGTAGGTATGTCGTATGTAAAGTATTCGTCTAAACTTCTAAAGGATTTGAATGAAATTGTGAACTTTAACTATTTTATGAAAATTTTATTCACGAGGTGCAGCTTTCGCTCAGTCTTCTATTTAAGAGTTCGTGTGATATTTTTTTGTTTACTGATATTTTTGACAACCATACACAATATATATTTAATACAATCCTTTAAACAAACTTTTTCTATATTTGTTTGATTCCATTGTTAAGGTAGCTAAAAACTTTAATAATAAAGTTTATTCTCAGAACCAAAATGTATAGGTAAAGTGTTTTCAGCCCTGGTATGTTGGGGGTGATCTGTGAGCAGGTAGGTAGGTTCAGACCAGTTTTGTATTATTAGTAAGCGCTCTATGAATCTGTGAAGGATTAGGATTTAATGAAAAAGAATGACAAAAATGTAAAAATTAATCAAAGAAGTAATATTTTATGTGTAAAGGTTTTTGAGAGTATGTCTGTATTGTCTATATTTTTGTCCTGTGACAAATGGTCGAAAATCATCATTTTACAGAAGAGCAAAACAATATTTCAAATCATTTTTGTTCGTGAACTAGTAGGTTTAATATTGAAGTATGTATCTTCTTTTGTAGAGTCCAACACTCTCTTTTAATATACATTGTAGTTATTTTTGTGCATATTTAATTTTAAAGGTAGTTTCGATCACGATCACGATACAGCCTGAAATATCCCACTGTTGGGCATAGGCCTCTTCCCAATGTAGGAGAAGGATCGGAGCTTAATCCACCACGATGCTCCAATGCGGGTTGGCGGATATATTCCCTACTACGAGTAACGATGATAGCGATCGTGTACAAGTACATGATAACAAACGGGACCGACGGCTTAACGTGCTCTCCGAGGCACGGTGGGAAGACCCACAAGGACTGCACAAACACCCAGACCCAGTGACCACGGCAAACATCTGTATGGCCAATACAAATGTTGTCGTGTGCGGGAATCGAACCCGCAACAGCCAATCACAATCCAGTGCTGTGACCGCTGCGCCAACGCGTAAAGGTAGTTACATAAAGCTTCTAAAGGTAGTTTACAGAAAACGAATTTTGAGTTGTATCGCTTTTTTCACAATTATTAAATGCTAAAATTATGTAATCTATGATACTTGTACTTGTAATTCAACTGAATTACTTTTACACCTAAAAATTTTCTTTGTTTAAAAGAAGATTAAGATTTAATCTAAATACCTACAACTTATAATTTGTTATATAAAATGATTACACAGCTTTATAAGTCTTGTAAATATTAAGTGGTAATTTTAAGGAATTGAAATACAGTGGACCCCCGGTAATCCGGCCCCCGGCTAATCCGGCACCCCTGTAATCCGACATGGTCTGTTTGAATATTTTGCTAATGCATGATTGAACGAGTTATAACTTGTACGCACTAGTACTATTGTGCTCGACGCGTAGGGTATTCTGGTACCGTAAAATGCTACAACTTTGCACGGATTTTGTAGGTAGTTTTTTCTTAATAACTCGTTTTTCTTAAAGAAAGTCATAAGTGTTTTCACTTACTATTCAAGGTTGGAGTCTAAGCTACAGTAATAAAGTTGATTCTAACGAATAAAAGGTATTTAAACCACCAAAATTGTGCTTTAAAAAAGTAGGCAAACTTAAGTTAGAAACTACAACATTGCCTAGCTAAATATCTTTTAAAATAAATAAGTACCAAAGCAGGAGTTTTGATACTCGTTATGAGTATAATTTCTTTTCCTCGGTATTTTTCACAGACTTTAATTACTATACAATATTATTTTAGATATGGTCGTTAGGCAAAGTTGTGCGGGTTTCTCCAAATTTCCATACAAAAGTGAATTTGATGTAGGGTTGCCCCATGATAGGTAAATAAAAGAAAATAAAATATCATATCGAAATGTATTTTTTGTATGAAATAAAATCAACAATGAAGAACATTTTCGTTTTACATTACAAATAGGGTTCCTATGGTGGAGTCAGACGCGGAGCTCGAAGGTATTGTAATCGCTCTAAGTTCTTCTTATAATCTCAAAACTTTAACCGTCGACATCTCCATGGGGTTCCGCAGGGTGGGAGTGGTACCAGGGGGTAACCCGTTCCCCCCTCCGCCCTCCACCCCCCAAAACCCCAATTAAATAGACGGGCCATAATCTAAAGACTAGCCCTTAATGAGCGTACGCCGGAAAAGTAGCAGCCCTATCCCTAGGCAATGTTGTGTCGATTTTTTCGAAAACCTAATACAACTTTGACCATCAAGATTTGCCTGTTTAAAATACTACTTTAAACAGAAAAAATAGTAAAAAAATATAAAAGAGCATAATTATTATCTTTGATATACAGCATAATACTTCACAAAACTACTCGAGCCGGTAAAAACGCGCGTGTCGTGACTGACATTGGAAGTGACCCTGACAGTTTATCTATACTAATATTATAAAGAGGTAAAGTTTATAACTTTGTTTGTATATACGGGGTAATCTTCGCAAATACTGATCCGATCATGAAAATTCTTTCGCTAACAGAAAGCTACACTATTCAGGAGAGACAAGATAAAAGGAAAAAGATAAAAATATATAAAGATTTTAAATCAGCAGGATTTGAACCTGCGCCCTCTGACGTGCCGTGTCAACAATTCAATCTAATCAAGCATTATTATTTACCTTAGAAATTAATTGGTGATTTTAAAACATTTATATTTATCTGATTTGCTGAAAATAGTGAGAGTGTATTGGAACATATCAAATTTCACCGTACCCTTCTTTCTTATGTGAAATGGATTATAACGCCCAACGAAGTGGGCACGGGTCGGCTAGTTTTTTATATTTTCGCATGTAGTTTGATTCAGTGGTGCCATATGCATTGCCGACTTGCTTTTAGTAATACTATAGACATTAAAAACAATTCTCAACGACAATAATTTAACATTTTTGAATTTAGGCAATGTTGAGCAGTGTTGGCAAAGTTGTAGCATTTTACGGTATCCATTTGTTTGTACAATTAATATATGTACTATTCAATTTCTGAGTAAATAAATTATAAAATATACAGGACTAAAAAGTTATGTTAACGCAGTCGAAGTCGCACAGCTGGCTTTAGTAATCAAAATATATTAATCTTGTCCAAAGAAATAAATTGAGCAAGTAGTTTCTTTTATTAAATAAAACATCATGACTAGTAATTTAAAAGATATTATAAAGAGATTATTATTATAAATCTTAATAGACCCATATACTTCACATGAGGCGATTAATGAGCGTTTTGTAACTATACATATTATAGTCGGTTATTTTCTTGTACTGTGTGGTTACGGCAGTAAATAATGTAGCCACCCTCTCTCTTCCCGTGGGTGTCGTAAGTGGTGACTAAGAGATAAACACATTTCCACTACCACCTTGGAACTTATATTATAGGTGGTATTGTTTTGTGTCATTACTTTTCGTTTAAAAATAAATTTTAAGCCACACATTTTACATTTCTTTTGCTTTATGCAACCCAATGCAACCCTATACCAAGCTCTACCGACAGTAAAATTTTAGTAACGGTTTTAGTTAAGCTTAAAATCAACATCGGTTACAATTTTAGATACCGATGCATGACCGATGCATAGACGGTTAAAATTTTAAACACAGAGCGTTGACGGTTGAGTGTGTAAGTGTGTGTAAAATATAAGGTTCGTGTTACAAACTTACAACGTTACAACATAAATATTAAATAGTTAATTTTTTTCGTGGTCGTAATTTAATGTTATAATAAGCGATCAAGATATTATATCACGTTATTAGATTAGAGTTATCAATGGTATCTCAATTTTCTATCTTTTTTTAATTTCTTGATATAAATAAGCAAGCACATCCATTAAAATGTTTATATAATCTAAGTTTAATTTAATTTTTTTATTGACGATGTTTTTGTTGTCTATTTGTGTTTTAAACAAATTTCACGCATATCAGGCAATGATAGACAAACCAGGAGAAGAATAATAATTCAGATTGTTCTACTGGTGGGTACAGGCCTTGTCTCTTATGCATTGGAATAATTGGAGCTTGATCATTAGCGCTGCTCTGTTACAAGTGGTAATAAAAATTTAAATTATTGACTTGCAGTATTGCAGATAGTAGGTAGGTACCTAATTTTACTTACAAAACCAAACCATGTTTGCACGGAATGGATAGAAGTTTTAGTTACTGGCGACATCTATACTTTGTATTGTAAATGAAAAAGTGACATTGATAAAGAAACGCGACAAGTTCGACGTTGTTTTACATAAACACCATAGATGGCGCTGTCAGAAATTTTAATTTTTAAGAAAGTAGCGAAGTTAATTTAATTTTTTTATTGACGACGTTTTTGTTGTCTATTTGTGTTTTAAACAAATTTCACGCATATCAGGCAATGATAGACAAACCAGGAGAAGAATTCAGATTGTTCTACTGGTGGGTACAGGCCTTGTCTCTTATGCATTGGAATAATTGGAGCTTGATCATTAGCGCTGCTCTGTTACAAGTGGTAATAAAAATTTAAATTATTGACTTGCAGAATTGCAGATAGTAGGTAGGTACCTAATTGTACTTACAAAACCAAACCATGTTTGCACGGAATGGATAGAAGTTTTAGTTACTGGCGACATCTATACTTTGTATTGTAAATGAAAAAGTGACATTGTTAAAGAAACGCGACAAGTTCGACGTTGTTTTACATAAACACCATAGATGGCGCTGTCAGAAATTTTAATTTTTAAGAAAGTAGCAAAGTACCTACATACCTAATCAAAGGGAAATAACAATATCCTCCAGTATACATAAATTAATCCGGTTGCAGGAATTTACTAGTATGGCCTGACCTAAATTGAATTTTAAACTCTAAACCAAATGTACTATACACATTGACTAGGTACACGACGTGACATGAACCTTCGGTTGTCGGTATGTATAATTACCTATAACCTATCATATCTATGACTGTATTATATATCTATGACTGTATTATATATCTATGACTGTATTATATATCTATCATATCTATGACTGTATTGTGCCCATTTGGACCACCGAAAACTCTCCAGTAGCGTAGTGTTAGACCATATATGTTCCCGGCCGATACATTGCAAAATTTAAATCCTGCCTATCGACAACGAAAAAGTAACGAAAGATAGAAGGCGAGATGAAGTCGAATGCCGTCGAAAAATTTAATGTTCTCACTAGCAGTAATTAGTAACTCTAATACAATCGTTACCGCCAACACGGACAGCTTGTTCACAATAATCTCTATATATGTATAAATGTATAAATAAATATGTATATTACACCCAGACTCGGGGTGGGAATCGAACCCACAACCCCCGGAACAGAAAGCAGGGTCACTACAAACTGCGCCAACGGGCTAGTCATAGTAGTACTATTTACTAATCTGTGCTCATAGTAGGGAATATATCCGCCAACCCGCATTGGAGCAGCGTGTTGGATTGAGCTCCGATCCTTCTCCTAGATGGGGACGAGGCCTATGCCCAACAGTGGGATATTACAGGCTGAATCGTTATTAGATCATTGGCTAACGAGCTTAACAAACTGATACTAAGCTACTATTGATAGCTTAAGTAATTCGTTTTTTTTTATACCCACACATGAGGAAATTATAAAGATTGATATGATTTAAAATCTTTATAGCTTAAATAACTTAAAAATTACATAGACCATAATATAAAGCTTATGTACCTACATCAGGCCCGGATCTAGGGGGGGGGAGAGCCGGGGCCCATGCCCCGGGCGGCAAGTTCAGGGGGCGGCCAAACTCACACTACCGACGGACGAATGGACAACTCATCATTTACTTATCTTTGACCACGGAATAAATAATAGTACAAGTACAGAAATTTCATGGCCATATCAACTCGACCGATACCCAGAGCGCGGAGTGAGACGTCCTGCATGAACATTTATTATTCGCGAGCATAATAAATGTTCGTGCGAGCATAATCTATGTTAAAGTTACGCACAAATAACGTATGACAGAATTAGTCCTATTCCACGCGGACGAAGTCACCCGCAGAAGCTATTTTTATATTAACTATCTTGTGATTTTTAAGTTGCTATATTTATTTTTTAAATTCAATTTAATACTTGAAATTACTTACGTCGTCAATTCGTTATTATTCAAACTTACTTTAAAAATTTACACAATGTTATTTTGTATATTACACGATGGCAGCCATCGGATGACTGTGAAGTAAAACGGCCTTTTTATTCCAGCTATTAATTCAATACAATGCAATCCAGCAGTTTAAAACGAATAAGCAGCCGTCCATACTTGGACCAGATCAAGAATTTTTCATATCTCAAGATGATAAAGCTCGCGTAATGGTGTAACTGCGGCAAATAAGCAAACACCTCTTCTAATGCACATGGAATATAAAATCAAATTGCCTGATCACGAGTCACGACTGTACCCAGTCGCTGAGCAGCATAAATAAACACCATTCTCAAGACCATTTTGGGTCTTATTTGGATGAATGTGGCGTTACAATTAATGAGCATTTGGAAATGTCCAATTTCGAGTTTGCGGTAAATGTGTTAACTGAGATGGGGAGTTCAATGGAAATTGATGGCTATCATGTTACTACAAAATATGTTGGGCCGGGCGAACAAGATCTTGCTGATTTTCCAGACATTAAAGTACCAGAACATTTGCGTGAAAGCCAATACTTGCATCAAATTGTAAAATGTAGAAACAATGAATGCTGTCGTCCAAGAAGTGGCCTGTTTAGATTTCTAGACAACAGGTTTCTTCCACCACCAGTAAAAGTAAAACAAACGGGTGATGATTTGGCTTTGGATGATGGAGGGCAATTTCTCAATCTTCCAGTCAATTTAGCTCTACGCTCAAATTCTTCACTCAAAGATTTCCCTGCAAATGCCCTACGTTACCGTAGGACAAAAATAATTTCTTTATCATGCTTCCGTCAATTTGCTCAATCGTCACATCGAGAAGATCCATAAAAAAGTAAACACGCATACCGATATAAAATTAGGCCCATAACAGTGGCTGCTCGTCGTGCTAATGAAAACTGATGTGCATTATTCAAAATTTAGAGCACCAAGATGTTGAATGGCTTGATGAGAATGATTTAAACATTCCAAAATGTGTGTGTAGTTGTAACAAAGGTCGTCCAAAATCGAAAGCAAAATTTCTATTCAACCTATAACCTATAACCTAGAAAATGGCTATGGAGTACCTCAGGGAAGTGTTCTGGGGCCTCTATTGTTTCTCATATATACATAAATGATTTACCAGATGGATTGGATCATGAGTGTGTATTATTTGCTGATGATACGACGATAAACATTAAAAGTGGTCATAGACAAAATATTGAGAAGGAGACTAACTTGGTTTTAACAAAAGTGATTGACTGGCTTACTAAAAACAATTTGAATATAAATCTCTCGAAAACAAAAATTATACAATTTCAAACTCAGCAATGTAATATTCTTAGTGCAAATATAAATCATAATTACACGAATATTTCAAGTGTTGAGTCGACATCTTTTTTGGGGATATGATAGAAGTAGACAAGTACTGCAATTGGAAGATACATGTAAACAAAATATGTGAGAAACTTGACAAATTTGTCTACGTCTTAAAACGACTCAGAAATGTGACAACTGAGAAAGCGGCAATGCTGGCTTACCATGGTTATGTCTCATCAAATATTCGCTATGGTGTCATACTGTGGGGAAACTCTGTAGACGCAGATACAATCTTTAAAGTTCAAAAAAAATGTCTGAGATCATTATGTGGAGCTGGTTACCTGGACAGCTGTAAGCCATTTTTTAAATCGCTCCGCATTCTTCCTTTTCCTTGCTTGTACATTTACAAAACAGGCGTATTTGTAAAGAATTTTTTTTCGGTATTTTTATATTTTAATTTTATTTAAATAATAAATCACGAGTGAAATTAAAAAAAAAAGAAAAAAAAATAGTCTGGAGACTGAGATTCGAACCCGGGTCAAAACGATTTGAAATCCGTCGCTTTCCTAATCACACTATTACATCTATTAAATAATGGAAATTAAGCTTCGTATTCTAATGATATTTTTTCATTGCCTAAAAACAGGGACAAAACGACATTTTTTTAAATGAATCCTAGCTAGATCAATTTTTCGCCCCCGAAATCCCCTGCATACTAAATTTCACGAAAATCGTTGGAGCCGATTCCGAGATTCAGATTCTATATATATCTTATACTATTAAACGAGCAATTCTTGTATATATATATATATAGAATCTCAATCTCGGAATCGGCTCCAACGATTTTCGTGAAATTCAGTATACAGGGGATTTCGGGGGCGAAAAATTGATCTAGCTAGGATTCATTTAAAAAAAATGTCGTTTTATCCCTGTTTTTAGGCAATGAAAAAATATCATTAGAATAAGAAGCTTAATTTCACTACTGCCAACATAGCTGTAACAGCGTAATTAGGTAATCGGCGGGTGTCAAATCGTCTTGACCCGGGTTCGAATCTCAGTCTCCAGATTAATTTTTTTTCTTTTTTTTAAATTTCACTCGTGATTTATTATTTAAATAAAATTAAAATATAAAAATAACGAGAAAAAACAAAAAACAAAAAATAAAATGAAAATACCGAGCAAGGCTCGGTCACCCAGGTACTATATATATATACAAGAATTGCTCGTTTAATAGTTTAGTACCTGGGTGACCGAGCCCAGCTCGGTATTTTTTTTTTTTTTTTTTGTTTTTTTTTTCGGTATTTTTATATTTTAATTTTATTTAAATAATAAATCACGAGTGAAATTAAAAAAAAAAAGAAAAAAAAAGTAATCTGGAGACTGAGATTCGAACCCGGGTCAAAACGATTTGAAATCCGTCGCTTTCCTAATTACGCTGTTACAGCTATATTAATAAATGGTGAAATTAAGCTTCGTATTCTAATGATATTTTTTCATTGCCTAAAAACAGGGATAAAACGACATTTTTTTTAATGAATCCTAGCTAGATCAATTTTTCACCCCCGAAATCCCCTGCATACTAAATTTCACGAAAATCGTTGGAGCCGATTCCGAGATTCAGAAAATATATATATATATATACAAGAATTGCTCGTTTAATAGTTTAGTACCTGGGTGACCGAGCCTAGCTCGGTATTTCTATTTTTATTTTATTTATTTTTTTATTTTGTTTTTTTCTCGGTATTTTTATTTAAATAAAACACCACGAGTGAAATTAAAAAAAAAAAAAGAAAAAAGAATTAATCTCAGACTGAGATTTGAACCATGGTTTTCTCGGTCAATCTCGAATTCTCGACCGTCCGTGTTGAGCTGTTACAACTTTAATAAGCCGTGTGAAATTAACCTTCCTATTCTAACGATATTTTAGCCATTTTTTCATTGCCTAAAAAACAGGGATAAAACGATTTTTTTTTAAATGAATCATAGCTAGATCAATTTTTCGCCCCCGAAATCCCCTGCATACTAAATTTCACGAAAATCGTTGGAGCCGATTCCGAGATTCAGAAAATATATATATATATATACAAGAATTGCTCGTTTAATAGTATAAGATAAGTCTGGCTAACGAAAGATGAGACTGAAAAAACGCGGCAAATTTAAAAAAAACACACCCTGGCAACTTCAAAGACGCGCCATCTTATTTATTTGTGACTTTTATAGTATTACCATACTCTGATTCTGATTCTTCCCAATCTCTGTTAAAATCGCCGAAATTTATCAATGTATATAACAAGATTAATGTTGGCCAGTAATAGTTTAAAAAAAAACAAACAAATAAGATAATTTAAAAGATGATGAAATAATTTAAACAAGATGTATTTTATATGTATTATATATTTGTATGTATGTAAAATTTTGTTTATGAATATGTCTAGTATAAGTATGTATTATGTCTGCATGTGCATATTGATATAAAATGAAATATTATATATGAAAAAAAAATATTAGCGTCGGACCACGTCCTAGCTTTACTAGGAAGTCACAGGACTGTCGATCTGCAGTCTAAAATAATAAGAATAACACCCGTAGGATAATTAAATAAAGTATATTTAAATCTTAGTAGGTTTCCGCTAGTTATTTCCCAATTAAAGAGGTAATACACCCGATGATGGGAACCCACAGTGTTGTCATTTAAAAAGTATGCAAAAAAATCGAGTCTCATCTTTCGTTAGCCAGACTATATGTATTAATAATGTAAATTAGAATAGCTTAAAATGAATTTTTCGTGTGGGACTGATATTTGCACACCGAGGGAGTCGGTAGAATATGTTGGATAAACTTATGTATTTGACATCTTGTATACCATATTCTGGCAAATAAATCAATTATTATTATTATTAAAATCGGAAGAAAGTGAGCAGATACACAACATTAAGCAGCAAACATCCAATGTAATCGAAAACTTAGAATCATGGATTCGGGTGTCATGGACAGAAGACTAGAATTGGAATTAATACGTATACCAATAATTCGAAAGAAGTTTGTTTTGTTCCTAATGGTAGGTACTTAATAAGATTATTAGTATTGTCATTAAAGTTTGATTAAATGGATATTATGTGCGTTAACACCCGGGTGTGGGTGGTCACCAACCCGCCTGCCCAGCGTGGTGACTATGGGCAAAACACATGAGTTCGCGTCATAATGTCGGGCGCGAACTTGTGGAGGCCTATGTCCAACAGTGGACTGTGAAAGGCTGATGTGGTGGTGGTGGTGGTGGATGTGCGTTAAAGTCCTTTATCCTAAGCCCATTTTATAAGTAGGTACAGTTTAAGAGCTTTGCTTACTTTTGCTGACAAAGGGGAGGAGGGGGTAAATAATTGTAATAAATCTGCTTACGTAATACTTGAACGGCCCCTAAGTGGGAAGGGCGGCATTTTTCAGTTTTTGCCCCGCCTAAAAAAAATTGAAGATCCGGGGCTGACCTACATACTACCAGTTTGAATGATAAAATCTGGTCGCTTTTACTAAAATTCTAACGACATGCCTAGCAATTAGCATATTGTCGATATATACATGTATTATTTAGAAGTATTTTTATCGAAAAAAAATGTAACTAGACCAGTCGGCTGTTACCTATAACACAAGCGTTATTTTGCTTACTTTAGGATCAGACGACCGTGTGTGTATTGTGTGGATATTAAAAAAAAAAAGTACTACTATGAGTAACGATCGTTGTCAGGTGTACATGATAACAACCGGGACCGACGGCCTAACATGCTCTCCGAGGCACGATGGGGAGACCCATAAGGACTGCACAAACACCCAGGCCACGCAAACATCTGTATGGTCAATACAAATGTTTTCATGTGCGGGGATCAATCGCAATCCAGTGCTGTGACCGTTGCGCCAACGCGGCGTCACACCATCTAATAAATGAATGATCTAATAAATGTAATCAAATACACTTACAAAGTTTTATAAAAATTGGTTCAGTAGTTTCGGAGTTTATCGTTAACATAGATCGTGACTCGAAATTTTTATATGTTACCGGAAATGTATGAAATCTAGGAATTGTATACAAATCCTAGGAAATTTATATAGTTCCGAAGCTATTTAGGAAATGTATAAAATATTGTTTCAAAAACTATTTAAATGTCCTAGGAAATGTACACAATTCCTAGGAATTGTATATAATTCCAATATCGTGTTAGGTTATGTATAAAAATAATGCTTTCTGTAATAAAACACCAAATCTTTTCTTTGTAATATGTTATAATAAATATAAGATTTATGATGATGATTTAATGTGTCAAGTTTGCAGAAATTTTGGAACGTTTTCATTCAGTTTAATTAAAAAAAAAAAAAAACATTAATTTTCAATAACAAAAAATGTTCCGTACACTTAGATTGGTTGCAAATTTAATACGTGATATGAAATATTATATCGAAATCTTCCCCAAGTTTGCAGAACTTTTGGAATTTTTTTCACGAGCATACAGCAAAAATTAATTTTTAATTGCAATTTTAACAATGTTCCGGACTGCGGACAAGGTTGCAAAATGAGATTTATTGTCGTCCCAATGTACCATTCACTTGACCGAAGTTTGAAAACTTATGGAATTATTATTAAATTTTCGATTTCGAATATCAATAATGACTGGACTAAAAGGGGTCATTCAAGTATTACGTAAGGAGAATTTTAGTTATTTTAAACCCCCTCCTCCCTCTTGTCAGCGAAAGTCAGCAAAACCGGGGAGGGTGGAGGGACCATGCTTACGTAAACATTGGTATATATTTTAATCTATTCAGAAACAATAAATAAATATATTGGGTGCGTAGCTATATCAGCTGTAACGCATAGCATATCTATGCTTAACTTAGGAACAGACGACTATGTGTATGTTAGAGAGATTAAAAAAATCTTTGGTTTTAGTGGATTATTATACAATTTTCGAGATTAAAATTTCAGAGTTGAATCATTGTTGGTACTTGACACCTTTAATCTTATGTGTTGATATTTTTTTTTTTTTGATATCGCAGGGTAACCCATTTACGGGTGATATCCAGGACGCCCGGGTAGGCAGTCCTAGACCGTATGTCGGACTCAGCACTTGGGGGTGCCACTACCGCACTAAATCCCTGCGGGAGCCTTCAGCCGCTTTAATTGGAGGGTCCCGGATCTGCAGGCAACAGGATCCCTCCAGCGACAGGCTGGCCTCGGCGAAAAGGCCAGACTTCTCCTCCATGGGGACTGTCCGGCTCACCTCTGAACAGTCCCGACGACGCCGTGTCTAGCAGGACCGGGTTCCCATCCCAGCCCGACACGGGCACAGGGGCGTTACTGGAAGCGCATTAAGTAGCGCCTCCTACGCACCCCCATTCGTCGCCCGCGGGTGGAAGCCGCGTTGGCGGCCTCCTCTCTCACCCGCTCGTCGGCCTCCTTTTGGAACATAACTGTCTCACAGAAGGAGACCATCGCCTTCCAGGACTCGTCGTTGCCAAGCATCGCGGTGATGACGCTCGGGAGCGACAGATCCCCTCCGAGGACCGACGTCAGACCCTGACGCAGTGCCGCCCATCTCGGGCACACCTCGAGAGTGTGCTGGGCAGAGTCCACCGCCGCGCCACAATCGTGACATTCAGTCGTCGGCCTCCTTTGGGCCGTCCGACACAGGTAGTCACCAAAGCAACCGTGCCCGGTGAGAACCTGCGTCAGACGGAAGGTGAGGGGCTTGCGTTTTCGACGCATCCACCGCTCAAGGACCGGGCGCAGGGCAGCTGTTACGCGTGTGCCATACGGCTCCTCCACCAGGTCCTCTCCCCACCTCCGCATTAGCGCTTCCTGCCCTACCCGGCGCACCCGTAGGATCCCGTCCAACGTGGGGTTCTCACCAAGAGCCCTCCTACCCGAGACGTATGAGTAGGTCTCGGCAAGAACCTCCGCCACGAGTTCCCACGGGGGGTCGCCGGCTAGAGCAGTAGCTGCAGCCCACGATACCGTACGGTACCCCCGAATCACCCTCACCGCGATGGTCCTCTGCGCAGAGCGCAGCGCAGCCCTATTCCTCGCAGTGAGGCGATCCGCCCAAACCGGGGCACCGTACGTCGCCATACTCCGGCAGACACCGGAGTACAGCTGCCTGCAGGCGGCGCTGGGTCCTCCGAGGTTCGGGAGGAGTCTGCCCAGTGCACTCGCCACCTTCACAACCTTCGGTCCCACCATAGCGAAGTGTGGGCCGAAGGTCCACCCTCCGTCAAGGATGAGCCCCAAATATTTGATTTGGGAGCTCATTCTGTTCCTTCCCTCTCCGATCTGCAGGGTAGCCCCCGGTGGAGGTCCCTTGCGTCCGGTCCCACGAAAGAGGAGGGCTTCAGTCTTGTCAATTCTGACACGAAGCCCTAAACTCTTTATGCGGCTGATCACGAGGTCGAGTCCGACTTCGGCCAGCCGCGCCGCCTCCTTGAAGTCACGTCCCCGGGAGTAAACGAGGGTGTCATCCGCGTAGCAGATGACACCCATTCCGGGGAGGAGACGGCCTCGCAGGACCCAGTCGTAACCGATGTCCCACAGGATCGGTCCCAGAACCGATCCTTGCGGGACACCGCAGCCAACTTGCCGCCACTCCACAGACCCCGACCGGATCTCGTGGCCAACCCTCCGATCGGAGAGGTATGCCTCCAACAGCCTTCTTAGATACAGGGGCACTCCGAAGTACTTCAGTGCCTCCCGTATCACTGCGTGCGGGAGACTGTTGAAGGCGTTCGCGATGTCCAGGGACACCGCGACAACCACCTCCCTCCCGTGTTCCGCCTCACCCGTCACCGCCCGTAGACGCTTGAGGGCATCAATGGTCGACCGGCGTGCTCGGAACCCGAATTGGGACTCTGAGAGTCCGGGTCCCGAACCTTCCTCCAAGTGTTGAACGAGCCGGGAGGCCACCACTCTCTCCAAGGCCTTCCCAGCTTCATTCAGCAACACCACCGGTCGCACCGCCGAAGCTGAGTCCGGTGTCCGCCCTGCCTTGGGAAGTAGGCAGAGCCGACCCTCCTTCCAGGCCCCCGGGAACTGGCCAGATCGTAGGCAGCGGTCAAACAGCTCCCGGAGGCTGTCGCCGAGGTGCCTGAGAGCGATCGCGAGTACCCTCCCGTGCACCCCGTCCGGACCCGGCGCCCTCAATATGTGTTGATATAGTCTCAATCTCCATGTGTCAGGCTTGATCGAAGAGAAAAAATGTTTAGAAGGTTAATATCCAACTTTTGTCCTATTTATATCTTCAGAAGTTATTACTAAATTCGTTATTACTAAATAATAAAATAAAAGCCACGTAATGTTTTACATTAACTTTGTATAATTTGAATTCTATTATTCCCGAACATCCATTTTTTTTAAAAATCTATAATTATTTTTTTACAATACAACATACACAAACATTACATTAGGTATATAAAGTCAGTCAAATTTTTTTTTACAAAACATAAAAACATTTCTATGCACATTCACTTTTATCTTTTAAAACCAACAAAAAAATTAAATAGGTACATGTCTTTGTACTAGATAGTGGTTGTCATATATCACAAACATAATTAATAAAAATATTAAAACATTAAACTTTTATGGTTATGAGACTAAATTATGTGTACTTTATGTCAATATACTTGAATATTAATTAATTGTTCATAGTTTATTTACAAAGGTTATAACTTAATTTATCACAAATAACGATTATACTTAAAATTAATTTGTCAAGAATAATTAAAATGATTCATCTGTACATAACAATATAAATAATTTAAACAACGCAATATCATTTTTACGTACGGTCGTAATTCGTATTGAGTGTATAATAAAAAAATAAAATAAAAAACATGTTAAATAATTTTAGATAATTTATAGTTAAATAGAGTTTTAAATAATTTCTTCTTATTTTCGGCTAGTCTATGCCTATTAATAAGTTTACCTTCAAATAGGGCAAGCAGGTGGAACTGAGTCAAAAGTTACCAAACCTATTTTTTGAAAATACTTTCTAAATGAATGTATTGCAATTTTAGAAGTAAACCAATCATTTTAAATTTTATTTAAACTTCGGTCTATTTATGCTTACTGCTGTACTGCATACTATAATATTTTTTATAAGTTATTTTATCACAATAAAATCAGGCCGTAGAATGATTACAGTGTACCTATATAGATAGCGACCTCCAAGGCTACTCAATTTTACTAGAGTCCACATACCACAGTTAAGCACGATATTGAATGTGAAAGAAATATAGAAAAAAAAAATCATTATTGGTCTATGTCATACCGGGTCTGTCCGTGACCCGGGAAGAAGGCGGGGCAGATGAAGAAGCGCGCGGCTCGCAGGGCAGCGCGGGTCGTGCCCCGCCTGCCTCGCAGCCGGCCTCACGTGACCCGCTGGCCCGGGGCCGCGCTCGTGCTCGCGCTCGTGCTCGCGCTCGTGCTCGCAGCGAGCGCGCTCACGCTCGACACCGCCACCGCGCTCGCTGTTGTCCCCTGCACTACTGTGTCCTGCTCTCCCGCGTGTATTAACTCCAGCTTCGAGTGTATTCGGAAGTGCAAGCGAGATTCCAGTAAGTATCCGGAATACTTTTTTCTGGAGGATAGTTATATGGATATATATTCTAATATTCTATTTGATAGCGACGATTTGTGATAAATGAATCGCTAAATGTGTTGCTAAGCGCAACGCTTAAGAAATGCAGGAGAGATTTAGCAAATTCTGTTTTGAAGTGAAAACTTCTTTTGGCGCACCGCACACCCATTTTTTTGTAGGTAGTAAGTTAGACTGATCCACCATGCTCTGAGGCAAAAGATACAGTCAGCTGCTCTTCGCTGTTGTGTCGCTGTATTGAGTATATTCAATCAATCCTATTATATATATAAAAATCAATCGCTGTTCGTTAGTCTCGCTAAAACCCGAGAATGGCTTGACCGATTTAGCTAACTTTGATCTTGAAATGTATGTGGAAGTTCAGGGAAGGTTTAAACGGTAAGAAACATAAATAATAAGTGACGAAAAATAGTAAAAACGACGATTTAATTTTCCAATACAAAATATTCGTAGCGGGGAAATTTAATGTCTTTTGTCAAAAACGTTGTCAATTGGTTGTCAAATATTTATAGATGCGTTCAGTACCTAAGTGTTTTGTGTATATTTTTCACAAATATACGTAGGTGATACGAAGTTAATTTAATAGTTAGTGTTGGTACGGATTGCCAATGAAGTTTTCACTTCTGCCGTGCGGTCTTAAAGCACACACTCTATTTATGGTCTAAGATCCGGGATATAACGAAATATTCCCTCATCTGTTAATTAGATGAAACAATTTTTTATAGGCTGATTTCAATATTGTGAATTTATAAAAACAACCTCTGCCACCATAAGCCTGCTGCAAATAATAATACTAAAAAAATATATATATTATTATTAATATTAATATTAAAGGTCAGTAACCTCGGTCAGCAGTAACCTGGCTGCAGGTAAGTATAGCAATCATAGAGATGGGTGCCTACTATAGTCAGGTAAATAATGTAAAATGTTGACGGTTTTAGCTTACTACATGTAGGTAATTAACATGAGAGGGAAAAGATAAAAAAAAAAATGCAGTAGGCTTATGGTGGCAGAGGTTTTTTTTTTTATAAATTCACAATATTGAAATCAGCCTATAAAAAATTGTTTCATCTAATTAACAGATGAGGGAATATTTTGCTATCCCGGATCTTAAACCATTAAGTTTTGTTTTACTTGGTTAACGGTAAAATAGTTAAAGTTGGGTAAAGGTAAATCGCGTAGAAAATTGGAAAATTTCAAAAACGAATCGGCTAGTGTTTTTAGAAAATAGTGTCGTAAAACAGACTCAAGAGCATAGTAAATATTTACCTAGCATCGTGTAATAGTTCTATTGCTCGATCTGGATCTCCTAGAGCGTAATATGCCATGGCCATCTCTACCGTCGCATATGGTAACAAAAATGTATTTTCTTTTATATCGTCCTTCATACTGTAACAAACATTTATTTATGTATTTGTCAGAAGCAGTAAAATGTATTGACGTAGCTATTTCGTTTTTATAACGCTCCCTAGTAAATATTTTGTTGGTTTAACAGGACTAAAACTTAAAACGTTGGACACAGATTTTAAATTTAAATAAAATCTTTTCTACAAACAAAAAACAATTAGATATATTTGAGTTACAAATAACACTTTGTTAGTTCAGGTGCCCATATAATTAGGTAATAATACAGGTGCACATTTGCAGCTACGCCCCAGTGTGTTACAGACAAGTTCAGTTTTACAACTAGTACTCACGAGAGCACAGATTCCAAATGTCGTATGGCAAGCCGTGGTAGAGACATGGCTGCCAACAAGCTGCCGCGCAGGAATCGAACCAGTGCTACATCGTCCAAGTCGAACGCGGGCGTGTACCGTCGTTCCGAATCTATGCCGTATTTCGAGTTCATGACGTTGTGGATCTCATCATCCGTTTGTTCTATAAGCTGTGAACAATGTTATCAGATAAGAAACAAACAATTTCTGTTATAATTGTTCAATCCCCAAAGGCATACCATATCTAGTACCAGTGTACGTAACGTGTAGTGGTGTGTGTAGTCGCCTAAACACCGATAATCGCGGTTTTGATTCTAGCAAATTTGCAAATTTATAACTGTAAAATTATAATTTTTGTTTCAGTCTAGGTATACTCGTATATGGCCGTGTCATTACAACAAATTCAGATTAAATTCATTTTCGGTACGCAACTCTTTTCTGTGCAACAAATTCCCAGAAAGCGTCCAAAAAAGTCCTTCCCATGTTTTTTTCAAACAGAAACAACTTACAATCGTCTATTTAGAGGATATGTATGTGTGTATGTATATATCTATTATGGTGAGTAAGTATATACAGTGTGTGTATGTGTGTATGTAGTATTTAAGTCTCCATCTATGCATGTACGTATGTAATGTGTTAGAGTTATTTATAATAGTTTTTTTTTACTTTGTTATTTGTTGCACTGTCTACGCCGCTATATGACAGTCTCATGACCATTGGTTGACTAGAAGAGATCTCTTCTAAGGATAAGTCCACCTTTGCGGAGAGCACGTAAAGATATCGGTGCCGGTTGTTATCATCGAAGGGTAATTATCCAGCAACCCATGAATCAGCGTGGTAGATTATAAGCTCCAAAGTCCAGTAATAACGATATTTTGAAAAAAAAGTTTACCTTTAGCATACGGTCGGCGAAGTGGGGCTCGGCGGCGAGAGATGGAAACATATTCCACAGACATACCATCTCTACGCCAGGTAGTACCAGGTAGCCTCGTCGAGCCCAACGTTCGCAGCGACGGATTACGAATTTTTCCATTGGCAAAGACCGCCCCAACAGCCGCTGTCTATAACATGACGCATTCCTGTGATAACATCACGCTACATAAGCGAACCAACGAATAATAAAAAGCACAAACAAAAATAAACATATATGACATACCTTGAAAACGTGCAAATAATACATTTGTAAATATTTTGAACAAAAAAAATACAGTAATAAAATGTTATTATGCGGAAACACAGACAAATTACTAAACAATCTAAACAACCTAAATCAATCTAAATCTAATGCATAAAAAGACAAAAAGTCACTTTTTGACTTATTAGTCCATTGAAATGTTACAATTTAAGGACTAAGTATTGCATTTGTTAGAGGACGCAATTTTATTTTTGGGACTTGTGTCTCGTCACGGTCAATTCATAGACCGTCAGGGTCAATAGAAGCTTAACCCCAAGTTTGTGGGGTTGCCGCCCTTGTCCCCCGGCCGCCATCTTGGAAAAAGGGGTACAAACACTTTTATTGAGATATCTCGGAAACTACACGTCCTACAAAAAAAATTGTGAAAACATAATTTGTAGCAAATTATTTTGCCTACAAATATGTTCATATAATTTTTTGCCCTAAATTTAAAATTAAAGAAGTTATAAGCAAAAAAGTGAGAAAATTTCTATAATATTTTTCTTTTTTGCTCTATAACTTTTTTTTAATACATTTTACAAAAAAAAAAAAAATACCTCAGACCAATCTTGTAGATAGTCTTTTGAGGAAACTTTTTCATTTCAATTTTTTTTAATTTTATTCATTTAAAACGCTGTTACAGCGCTCCAAAGTTGACCGGATTCGTCAATGCTCATGCATGAGAATCCGGTCAAAACGAAATGTTTAACTTAGTTTTATGATCTTTTTTTTAATTTTAAATACATTCTTAAGACATTTTTGTTAAATCCCTACCTACAACTTTACTTATTCAATACTAACTCTTTTCCCCGCCACCTATGAGGTAGACTGAGCGCGAAATATATATTTGGGAGGTATGTAGGTGTAGGTACGATATTATTAAAAATAGGCTGTAATATAATTAGATCGGTTATTTTTAAATTAAAAAGTTGTTGTGTTTTTCTTTAAAGTTGCGTAAATCCAAAGGAAAACAGAGTCATTATAGGACTCTATATGTCACTTTGAGACTATTTTTGTTATATCTGTGTTATTTTCACCAAATGTTTTGAATCTCATAGAGTAAGGATCTGTTTAACACTTCGCTGATGAAGCTAACTGAGGTATAAATATATCTAACGGATAAAAGTTTATGATATATCTTTATTTGTTACCTTCTATTCGATTTATTTATATTTGCGGCTTTCACAAGTCACAAAGTATTAGTTCACGTGTAAAAGGTCTTAGGGTGTTGTTTTTTCTCCTGCCGATAAATTCGGTATACGATATAATATATTTACTAGCTGACCCCGCAAACGTTGTTTTGCCATATAAGTTATTAACCCCCGCAACCCCTTCTTGTGGGTGGAATTTAGTAAAATCCGTTCTTAACTGACCTCTACTCGGCGAAAGGAATATTCCTGTGGAATATTCCTACCAAATTTCAAGTCTCTACGCCTTATGGTTCCAGAGATATCGTGATGAGTCAATATATGGGTGGAAATCTCTTTTATATATATAGATATGTAAAATTAACTGTATCTACTACCGATGAAATAGGTCCTAATATACGAACATTTGTAAGTAACAGGTGGTATCGAGTTGTTACCGAATAAGTAGAGGTTCCGTATATGTATATGCATAATTGCATAGGTATAAATTTAACGTGGCGTATAGTTTCTACTAGTGTTTGATGGCTTAATTAGATAACAAGAATTATTTACAATAAACATAAATTAAAAGTAAAAAAATAAAAGTTAAAGGTTTAAAGGTTTTTTTACTTTTAATTTATTTTTGACTTTTTTAGTCGGTATTAACGTCACTTTATTCAAATTATTCTTAGCAAGCCCTTTCATTTGATACCCATATTGTAGTAGTGCACTAAAAATAACTAGTCCGCACTCTTGGATATGCCGCCATATTAGATTTAGAATGACGTCACAAAGTTAACCATGCATTGGTATCAGTATTACACTAATTGCAACATTTTCTAAATAAATACTCTAATAATTACTATATAATAAAATATTCCAGCGTATTATAGAATTTTTTTTTTATAAAGATTTATAATACGTACAGGAGTAAGTCGGCATTATGCTTTCGTTCTTCAATACTGACTAAATATCCTCGTTCGAGATTCATTGCGGCCTCCGTGTACATATAAATAGTTTTCGACCATTTGCTATCGTTAGCGAGTTTCGATGCATATATCGCAGCGTCAGACCATCTCATCATCATCCTGCAGAAAATTATACCATATTTAAAACTGTTCAAGTAATTTGCTATTAACAAGAGCCTCTGTGTAAGAAAAACGTTCAAACTCTAAGCAAGCTACTTATTGCTTATGTACATTTTTAAATAAATGGTCATATATTATACAGAGTGCATACAAGTGATGAAGTGAAGGACATTTAAAAAAATAAAGTATAGTACATAACATATCTAAGCTAAGCTGAATAAAAAATAACAGTCAATTTGTAGTTTAGTCACAAGATCGATTTATAACTAGTATGTACTACATGCGATTTAATTTCGTGCCTCAGCTGTGTTAATTTCATTTCGTTACGTTATAATTCATCATAATTATGAATTCTTTAGAGATTTTTTTTTAGCTTTGACTTAAATCACAAAAACTTTGTATTATGTTAACAACTTACGCGAATGCCCAAATCATTTCCCAGTATGTGAGATGCTTCAGTTGTGGCCACAAGTCAGCTGTCCTGGATGCTGTTTCGTAGGTCTCTATAGCTTCTTCGATCATACCACTCAACATTTGCATACGTGCTTTAAACATTATGAACCACACGCTATTTGGATATCGCTGCGTATATAAAATCAATTTAGTCAATGAACCGGAAGATCAGTTTGAGAATTTCAGCTAATTTCAGTTGTCCATAGCCTCTTATAATTATGTGTAATGGATACATATTTCTAATACAGTTTTCTAATTTGATATTTTTAACACATAGCTACATATAATATTCAAAATTAAGCTTTTTTATTTTTGTAGCATTTTAAATTAGAATCTTGATGTACATACTCACTTTTAGACCATTACTTATCAACCTTTCAGCCAAAATAAAGTCAGGAGGAATAGCGGCGAAGTGACCAATGATCAGGAAGTATACGAGCAGCGTCAAGTCACAGAGCACAGATCGGAGGCCGGGCGAGCGAGACCCGGTGATTAATTCGGACTTTCCTTTCTCCTGAAATATTTTATTACACAATCGACAGTTATATCATACAATTATTGACTGAATTTAGTAGAGGTCATAAATACATAACAATAAAAAAGTGTCTGTTGAGACACGTCTTAATTTACGATAGAAGATAGAAACTTAAATTTTTAATGCAACTAAGGTAGCAAACAAGCGTACAGTCCGCTTGACGATGAACGGTTACCGTAGCTTATAGACGCCTGCAACACCAGAAGCATCGCAAGCGCATTACCAACCCTACTCCCGATCACCCCCAGGAGCTTTGGTCACCCTGTCCACCACAGAAACACAATACTGCTTGCAAGCAGTATTATTTAGCTGTGATCTTCTAAGGTCGAGGTACTTCCCCAGTCGGGTTGCTCCAGATTTTTTTAACAGGTTATTTCTGGCTGTGCTCTACATCAGTTAAAGCTTAAGCTTCTTAAGAGCAATCTTATTTGGATGTGGTCTTCTATAAGGTTAAAAAACTGCCCCAAACAGGTTGAGCCAAATTTTGAGTCAAAGTAATCACTATGAAGATTTACATCAAATTTTGATTGTACTAAGATTTCGTCCATTTTTATGTCAAATTCTCACAAGTTAGTAAATTACCTTATCAGCAGTGAATCCAACGAATTCCAGTAGGGTTATCACCTTCGGCGGTAACAACGATATCATCACGTTGAAGGTAGCGAGGCCGAGACGAACTCCACTCTCGAAGTGCATGCGAGAGGATTCACTCTCCCATGTTTTCTTTTCCAATATTTTGGCACAGTTTCTGATTGAAAGTCAGTCGGATAAGACTAGTGCGAGAGAGGTATGGGTCATTGTGTGGGTAAATTCTACTACATCATAATGTTGTAAGGAGAGTCATTCATTGTATAAAATAAAAAGTAAATAATAGTACTTTTTATGAAAATTTTTGGCTGTGCTTTGAAATTCGGGCTAGAATAATTAGTTCGTTTAGATGTAGAATGCACCCGAATCAAGTTGTTTATTTAATATGTTTATTACATATTGAAAGAAAATTATGTATGTATTAATTTCATAAATTTTTGAATATTGGAACGAAATATCATGAGAATTATATAACGACAGTAAATCATTAACAAAACTCGAATATTAAGAAAATATTCATTGTAGTGAATTAGTGTATTTTCAGTATATGCAAATTTAAAATTAGATTAAACATACTTGTAACCATTAAACGAGGTCTTAATACGCAGTGAAGCACGAACCAAACCGGTCATCTCTTCTCCTTCAAGGGTACCAAGACAAGCTAGAAGTAGTAGGGCTTCGGAATGTACGAGTTCAGCGTGCGCCTCGTCTTCGGAATACCCACCGTAGTTTGGCTATTTAACAAAATATATATATGTATATATATATATAGTAGTTTGGCTGTTTGCCCACGCTTTGCTACGTTGCAAATACCCCTACCGTTTTTTCGTTCTTAGTATTGTTTGATTCGTGGACTATTCTGCTTTCGGTTACAAGTTGATCTCCGCTCCTTTCAAACATTTATTTATTTATTTATTTAATTTTGAAGAGGAACATTCACTAAATTACATTCACAAATACACAATTTACATAGAAACATAAAGCTAATTATAGTTCCCCACCTATAGAAACAGCATTACAACAGAAACACATCACTAACCACATATCGCATTTTGTCACTAAGATATATCAATGTATCTATAATAATATTAATAATATTGTTATCACAATACCAACACATCAAGGAGAGTTAAATGAGTCGCTAATCAACTTTCTAACAGACGCACAGCTAGTGTCAAAGAGATCTATATCAAATTTATTCGCAAACATATTGAATTTGTTACCTGCTCGCCAGGTGAACGTATTTTGTTTATAGTTTGAAGAGACAGGGGGTAGGTAAATTAAACGGTTTTTCCGCAATGTTTTTGATGGAATATTAAATGAGATTTGTGATAATTTGATAAAAGTTCAGAACAGTCTGTTCGATTTGAAGTAATATGAAACAGGTAAGTTAAATCAGCGATTTCTCTACTCAGTTCAAGAGGAAGAATATGGTACTTTTTACATAGGTTTACATAGTTACGAGAATCATATGGTTGATTTGATTTAAAACAAATGTACTTTAGAAATTTCTTTTGAATATTTTCGAAGCGTGCAATATAAGTCCCATACCTAGGGTTCCAAATTTGCGAGGCGTACTCCAAGTGACTACGTACAAGTGAGCAATATAATATTTTTAATGTTTTGACTCTAATAAAGTCCACTGAAGTGCGCATCACGAAGCCCAAAGCTTTGGTGGCTTTACTAACTACACTGTCAATGTGGGCAATTGGGCATTAAAGATGAGTTTGGAATCATGTATTACACCCAAGTCTCTCATTATGGAACTCCTAGGCAGCTCTTCACCTTTTAAAATGTAATTGTATAATATAATGTTATGGTCTAAGATCCGAGAAGCTAAATCTTCCCTCATCTGTTAATTAGACGAAACAATTTTTTATAGGCTTATTTCAATATTGTGAATTTATAATAAATTTAAAGTAAAAAACCTTTTTAAGAAACAAGCTTTTATTTGAATGCGCTAAAACGAAAAAAATAAATTTTTACTTTAAAACTTTTACTATCTACTTATAAAGTCATTACACATAATCTATATGATAGAAAAGCTTATCGCGAGATATGAGTACTCGTATTTCCTTAGTTTGAAAATTTTAATAGTTTAAATCAATCACATCAATTTATTTCATTTACTTGTTTACAAGCAAATCTCGCGACAAGCTTTTATATCATATAGATCATGTGTAATGACTTTATAAGTAGATAGTGAAAGTTTTAAAGTAAAAATTTATTTTTTTCGTTTTAGCGCATTCAAATAAAAGCTTGTTTCTTAATAAAGTTTTTTACTATTAATTTATTTTTGACTTTTTAGTCGGTTATGTTATAACATCACTTTATTCGAATTATTCTTAGCGAGTCACTTTATTCGAATTATTCTGAGCAATCCCTTTCATTTGATACCCATATTGTAGAAGTACACTAAAAATAACTAGTCCGAACACTTGCATATGCCACCATATTGGATTTAGAATGACGTCACAAAGTTAACCATGCATTGGCATCCAAATTGAACCTGTATACAAAATTTCAGCTCAATTGGTTGAAGATATCTGCTTAAAAATTGAGTTGCAAGATTTCACCCGAACAAACATACATACATACAAACCATGCATTGTCATCCAAATTGAACCTTTATACAAAATTTCAGCTCAATTGGTTGAAGATATCTGCTTCAAAATTGAGTTGCAAGATTTTACCCGAATAAACAAACATACAAACATACATACAAATCATGCATTGTCATCCAAATTGAACCTGTATACAAAATTTCAGCTCAATTGGTTGAAGATATCTGCTTCAAAATTGCGTTGCAAGATTTCACCCGAACAGACATTCATTAAATTTACATACATACATACATTGCAAGTTAAATAAAAGCTTGTAAAAACAACCTCTGCCACCATAAGCCTGCTGCAATTTTTTTTTATCTTTTCCCTCTCATGTTAATTACATGTAGTAAGCTAAAACCGTTAATATTTTACATTATATACCTGACTGTAGTAGGCACCCATCTCTATGATTGCTACACTTACCTGCAGCCAGGTCAGTAACCTCAGTCAGCAGTAACCTGGCTGCAGGTAAGTATAGCGATCATAGAGATGGGTGCCTACTATAGTCAGTATATAATGTAAAATATTGACGGTTTTAGCTTACTACATGTAATTAACATGAGAGGGAAAAGATTTTTTAGAAGAAAAAAATTTTTTTTTAAGTATTATTATTTGCAGCAGGTTTATGGTGGCAGAGGTTGTTTTTTTAAATTCACAATATTGAAATCAACCTATATAAAATAGTTTCATCTAATTAACAGATGAGGGAAGATTTTGTTATATTCCGGATCTTAGACCATTACGCTTTCTTGTAAACGTGATGACACTACACTTAGCTGCGTTAAGGTCCAAAAAATTAGTGTTACAATAATGTTCCAACCTATGAAGATCAGCTTGAAGTTTTTTAGCATCCGCGCTATTTCTGATTTTCGCAAAAATCTTCATGTCATCAGCAAAACAAAGTATATGGGACGAATGAAGACATGAACTTACGTCGTTTACACTGATCACAAACAGAAGTGGACCTAACAACGATCCCTGGGGGACTCCACTAGGAATGGTTACCCAACTAGATATGTAATTGTTAATGACTACTGCCTGAGAACGGTTATCAACATAGGAAGAGCACCACCTTAATAGATCACCCCTAATATCTAATTGACTTAGCTTTTTAATAGGGTTCCGTACTGGATACGGTCAAACGCTTTGCTATAATCAGTGTAAACTACGTCAACCTGAACACCATCCTCCATAGCATCTGTTATAAAAGAGTTAAGCAATATCAGGTTCGTTACAGTAGAGCGGCCTTGTAGAAAACCGTGTTGGTAAGGACTGAAATTTGATTGCAAAGCCGCCGATAATTGACCGTGTACAATTTTTTCAAGCATTTTAGCTAGTATACACAACTTGGAGATCGGCCTATAGTTGGTTATATTCTGCTTGTCACCTTTTTTATGAATAGGGGATATCTAAGCACTTTTCCAAATAGCTGGAACTACGCATTCATCAAGGGATCGCTTAAACAAGAGAAAAATTGGTAGTGTCAGGGACTTGGAACAACTCCTTAAGAAATGAGCAGGTAATTTGTCCAACCAAATGTGTTGTGTGTTTGTTATGTAAGCAATACTAGTGTTTATCGTGCTCTGAGTGTTTGTGTTTGCGTATCTTGTGTGATTCCAGGCCCCAGACACAGAAGTGAATAAATACTAGTAGGTGCCGCTGAATGTGAGTTGTTCACAAGAAATTCGAGACTAGTAAAATTACACGCAAAGCGTTAATGATTAGGACGCCCGCGCCATGTAAATAACGTCATTCACTATTTGTAAAAAATAATAATTTTTAGGTAGCTTTGTTTTGTACTTTGAATTTTTTATCATGCCGATTCTTTTTAAAAATAAAACAATATAAAAACTAACTAGGTCAATGTCCAAACAAATTATTTTGAGCGCCATTGTGATCGTTTTTCTGTAATATCCTTTTTGGTTGTAAGATACAACAATTTATACAGCTACATATTATTATTTATACTTACATTTAGTTTAAAAATATGAATCTATATCAGTCGGCTGTTAACCTTTGGAAACAAACGATAGTATGTGTGTGTATATATTAAAACATATTTAATCATTACTAGCTACTCCTCGCGGTTACACATGAGTAGGTAATTACCGATCCCGTGGGAATCTTAGTATAATTAAACCTTTTCTGGATCTGTAGCTATCTACGTACTAAGTATATAACAATTCGTTCAGTAGTTTTTGGGTGAAAGATTACCAAACAAAAATACATTCATTCATCCCCAAATCATTCAATTTCATAATATTAGTTGGATTATTAATACAAACCTTTTTAATGATGGCGCCGATGGACTGCACGAAGGTATAATTCCTGCGCATACGAGCACAGAGGGTGAAAGTGTGACGTAAAGCTGCGTGTGCGCATTGGATCTGAGCTGGCTCTAGAGTCAGCATAGCTGGGATGAACTCGAATATAGCCGCCCCGTGAGCATGGTAAAGAGAAACATGTTTCCTGGAAAAATATTATTCAATTTTACCTTTTTTGTACCTAAAGTAACGTAACCGTACTTAGGTAAAGGCGACAGAGTATAAAATTCAAAATTAAAAGTAAAAAACCTTTTTAAAAAACAAGCTTTTATTTGAATACGCTAAAACGAAAACAACAAATTTTTACTTTAAATTTTTACTATCTACTTATAAAGTCATTACATAATCTTTATGATATAAAAACTTGTCGCGAGATATGAGTACCTACTCGTATTTCCTTACGTCCTCCGTTTATTCATTGTTATTGTTTGCTATGAACCCTAATATAATTAAAATATACCGTTAAAACAGTTTCTTGTTTTCACTGCACTAAGTACCTACTATTACTTTAACCTCGATAAAATATAATTATGTCAAACAACCAATTATCTTGAATGTAATTAATAGACTGCAAAACTATGACATGAACATTGTATCATTACTTCCATTAATAAAGTGAAATATTTACTAGATTGGCAGCTCATTGTTGATTTAACTTTTATAATTCTTTCAGGCGATGTACAAACTATAACGCGTTTATAATAAAGAGTAAAACATCGTCAATAGGGGAGTAACAATGTGTCACTTACCACGGAGTCATTATGGCGATAGCTTCATCTATTTGATTGTTGAAAAATAGCGTCATAGCCTTTTCACAGTCCTCCAGAGCGGAGTGTAAATCCACAGTAGACGAGTTATCGCTGAAAAGTTATAAATAGTATCAAATTGTTTCTCAGAATTATTAATTTATTTATTTTCCTTAAATTTCAATTCTTCGAATAGTAAAAAAAAAAAAAATTGAAGAGAAGATATATAATATAAACATTGTTTTTTTGAGAGAACATGTGACGCGGCAACGTCGGGCGCGTTCAGTACTTGGATGGGTGACCGACTGGGAACACAGCGTGACGTTGACTTTTTGTTTCTTTTAATTAGTTTTTCAAAGAAATTTCACTTCTGACATGTGTACTTTGTACGCACGCAATTTTTTCTTTTGTTTAATAAATTCATGTGCGACGAGAGAAAACAATGTCTAGTAATTAAAACATTAAATATGTTTCCCTACAATATATGTCGTTATCACATTGGCTATAACATAACCTGTATAATGTATTGATAATCATTATTAATTTAAATTCTTATTTATTATACAATACTTTATGGAACTATGACAAAGATGATATTTATTTACTAAAGAGTAGGAGTTCATAATAAAATAATAATTAAAAGAAAACTAAAAACCCGCCTGCATAAAAAAACAACTAATAGGTAGAAAATGAACTGAAAAGGCTGGAACAAGATAAAAATTCAAAATTACACAAAGCTAGCGAAACAAATCGAAACAATATCACACATTATGTACTTTAATACACTTAATTATCAATGCGATAGTCCTTCAAAATATTATGCAACATCGTACTTATTATGCAGTCGGAGACATGAAATTGAAGGATAAGTCAAATCATTCTCTCTTTGTGCATGTCTCCGACTGCATATTATGTACGATGTTGCATAAAATTTTGAAGGACTACCGTATTGATATTTTTAAGTGTATAGTACATAATTTTTGATATTGTTTCGATTTGTTTCGCTAGCTTTGTGTAATTTTGAATTTTTATCTTGTTCCAGCCTTTTCAGTTCATTTTCTACCTATTAGTTGTTTTTTATGCAGGCGGGTTTTTAGCTTTTTAGTTTTCTTTTAATTATTATTTTATTTATGTCTTTTTAGTTAGACAAATAACGTAATCGGTTCAATTCATTAAAATAGTTTACATCATGTGGTTGATTAGGTAATTTTTTAACGACGAAAAAAAATGAAGCCGTTCTAAAGTTGCCACGTATATATCATTTTTATGTTTGACCGAGCATAACTATTTACAGAGTAGTCCGAAGTTGATAATTCTTTTTTATGGGAAAGGTTACACCCCGAAATTGACCGTCGGACGTTGCCTAGGAGGCGAGGAAGAAGCTCGGCTCGCATCTTGCTTGCCTTAGGCATGGGAAAGAGCAAAGTCAACATTTTTTAAACTTTCTTATTGTATTTCTTTATTATTATTACGGCAATAATAATCATAATATACACTTTTGAAATCCTAGTATTAAACCCTTTAATTTGATACCCATATTATAGTATTCTAAAAAAAGAATTATTTCTTCATTAACTACAACGGCTTCGCACAGCCGCCATGTTTTTTTTTTTTAATGTCACCTATCTAAAGACACTTGGGCTGCTAAGACGAATCTAACGATATCTGAATTATGCAAATCCGTTCAGCGGTTCTAGAGAAATTAGGTAATTAAGAATATTACATACATACATACATACATACAAGATACGCGCGAAAAACATAACCCTTCCTTGGCAAGTTGGCAGTCGGGTAAAAAGAGTCGAAAAGTTATTCTACTTACATTAGTTCCTCGCTGGCGTCTTCAAAATCTTCCTGTAACAAAAATAAAATTTTAATATTTGTAATGAAAATAAAATGGTATGTAAAATGACTGGTAAAGATGAAATTTCGCAGGGAAGTAGTTTATAGTTAGTAGACGTCCGCTAAGAACGGATTTTTTGGTAAGGCCGGATCAAAGGGGGTCTACGTGCTGTTATAAGTTTGTTTGAAATGTGACCCAAATTTAGTTTAAAGTTAGTAAAAGTTCGCTAAGAATGGATTTTGTTACAGGACTGGATTAAGGTGCTCTTAGGACTCGAACAAGTTTGTATGAAGCCTATGAAGGTCTTTCATTTTTTGTGCTACAGATACAAATATTATTTATTGTAATAGACGTGAAGATTTTGAAAAATTATACCCGTCAAATAAGGTTTGAAAGCTTGTATTTTTCATAGAATCCGTCCGTTCGTTATTATTATTATTATTTTAATTAGAACTATGAAACTTAATTTTTCACTATTGATTAAAAATGAACAAATATGCATTTCAGCATTAGTGTACGATCTACATAATTATACTTAAAGGGTGAAATAGGGATTGAAAGTTTAAATGAGAAATTCGTAATTTTTGAAGCTGATTACATCTGATTCTGGACTGGATTAAATTTCTTTGATATTCAGTTAAGTTTTGATTAGAGACGATATTATATATACTTACCTCTGTTTCCTATACCTATTTAATTTTATGTCATACAAATTAAAATATTACTACCTAATGGATAATTGTTAGAGTAAATTTATTAAAGGACTGTTATTGTCACAATTACATAAATATGCTGTCCATTATACAATTATGATTTTTTTACTTATAATTATAACAAATTAACAATAGCTGGAGGAGGGGGCAGCCTCACTAACAATTTTCTATCCTGATTCATAAAATTAATAAGATCAGAGGCTGGAAAAATTAGCTAGTCTACTCATTGATCACCAGCCGCCGCCGATCATTCAGCGCTGGCTTCATTTGTGGATTGCTAACATTCAAAGTCCGGCCCTTCGATATAAAAGGACCCGCATATGACGGTTCTAAAGCTACTTCTTTTGAGTTTTTTTACGGTTTACCTAGTGGTTTGTGGTAGAGTTAGATATTTATAAGACATCAACATCTATGCGTGGCGTTCGTTTAGCACGGCTTGAAGTTGTCTTGCCCACAGCGAAGTCTCATGAATGTTGCAATTATTTTTATTTATTTTATTTTTATTTTTCCATACATACATACAAGTTTACAGAGCTTTGCTCCAGACACAAGTAAGTCAATAAAAATTGTAGAAACACAGGTACCTATGACAAATGAAGAAAATAATGACAAATGTAGAATTAGAATTAATTATACAATCTTATCAAAATACAACAATTAAAATTTACCATGTCAATAAAAATACATAATAACACACAAAATACATTGCTCTCAGTGGATAATATTAAAATAAATTAATATCAATAATTTGGTTAAGAAATTAATATGTAGAAATTACATTATACCTACTTACAACAATGTCAAAATATAATATCTAGTCAAAATTTAGAATTCTGGTTACAAAATATAGTAGGTACCTACATTAGTGGCAGTATATTAGTTGTCAAAACAAAAAAAAAACCCTTAAAATCAGAAAAATAAAATACTACTAAAATGTCAGGATTAATGCCTCGTTTCGAACAAAAGTTCCCTAGTGGAGACGAGGCATTACCGCAACATATACGTGTTGCGGGACAATTGTCACGCAACACGTTGGGGGACACGTAATATACATGTTGCACAGTGTCCCGCAACATGTCCCGCAGTATATACGTGTTGAGGGACAAGTTGCTTGTTCCCGCTTCGAGATCGAAAACATTTGTTCCGCGTCAATGTTGCATGGTAGGACTGTTGATATTTTTTTAAATATCGGATTCTCGATATATCGATATTTTTAAATATATAATCAATATCGGAGTTTGAGATATTGAAAAAAAAATCTATATATCGATATTTTTTAACCGACTTCAAAGAAGGAGGAGATTACTCAATTCGGCTTTAATAAATCGGGGATAACTTCGTCGTTTACGAACCGATTTTGATCATTCTTTTTTTTGTTGGAAAGGAGATATCCCAAGGGTGGTACCATGATAAGGAAACCAGGATCTGATGATGGAATCCCAGGAAAATCGAGTGGAACCCTCGAAAATCGTAGTGACGACTAGTGCGTTTCTAAATTTTTGTCGTCTACTTACGCTGTATTACTTGTCGATGTAATTGAAGTCGGTTTTTTTCGTTTGCTAGCAAACACAATTATTTTGAAGTCGGTTAATAGAAAGGGCAGGGGCAACTAGTAGCCCGTAGACTTAGACTTACTTAGTAATTAAAAAAAAAAAAACATTCTTACAAGTATTTGTTAAGCAAAGACATTACAATTTGCAAGTGTCTTTGTTGTTAAGTATGGCTTTTGAGTAATTCTTAGACACGACCTGCCGTTCGTTCTGCTAGTACTTCACCTAGCTTCAAATCTCTTCTTTCTTTTCGTCGTTTACGTTTTGGCTCTATTATTTTGCTATATTATTGGGAATACTTCGTGTGTGCGTCTCCGAATCGCAATTGGTTGATTTTATTGTTATAACAATTTTTATGTCATAGTACTTACGTCCTCTAGGAAGTCGTCTTCTTCTGGCTCGGCGCGCGGCGCCATCCCCGGGCCAGCAGGCTCGCGCAAGACGGCCTGCACTGTCATCGGCGTCTCGTGCAGCGCCATCTGTACGATTAAAAGAAACTTAAATTCAAATTCAAAAATTTATTCAAGATTTATGTAATTTTGAAATATCTATAAAAATACAAAATGTCATTAAAGTCTTGCTATACAATAAATACAATTAGTCCATTGAAATGTTACATGAGCTTTGCATTTGTTAGAGGACGCAATTTTATTTTTGGAACATCTGTGGGGGGTCAATAGAAGCTTAACCCCAAGTTTGGGGGGTTGCCGCCCTTGTCCCCCGGCCGCCATCTTGGGAAAAGGGTTGCAATACCTTTATCGCGATATCTCGGAAACTATGCGGCATACAAAAAAATTCGTGAAAACATAATTTGTAGCAAATTGCTTTGCCTACAAATATGTTTATATAACTTTTTGCCCTAAATTTAAAATTAAAGAAGTTATGAGCAAAAAAGTGAGAAAATTTCTATAAAAAATTTCTTTTTGATCTATAACTTTGTTTTTATACATTTTACAAAAAAATTACTTCAGACTAATCTTGTAGATGGTCTTTTGAGGAAAATCGTTCGTCGTCGTTCTGCACTCCTTCTCTATATATACTATAAGTGTGCAAATACTCCTCCGTCAGCGCAATTTTCGTAAAAAGGGGTACAAAGTTTTTGCCTCACGTAGTAATATATAGACTCGTTATTTATAGTTCCTTTGTACGTCAATTTAGAGTATCTAAAAGAGTTACGGGCACCCTTAACTAACTTATATTTAAAAAAACAGTATTTTTCATCCCGAAATCCATCCTTACCTTGGGGTTGGGAGTAGGGAATAGGGATAAAAGTCAAAATTCATACGTAGTAATGAAATCGCGGTTTTGGACTCTCTCTCTTGTCTGTCCCTCATGTCTGAGGATCGTGGTCAGCATCAGGGTTCATTCTGGAGCGGATGATTTGCCTCCACCGGTCTCTGTCCATGGCGTCTCTCACGACCGTGTAAAATTTAGAGGCAGAAGAGTCCTCGGTTTTGGACAGCGTGTCATAAATAAAGTTATCAAATCATTGTTTCGTTACAAATGTAACGAAATTGTATATATCCGCGTGGAATTTAACAAAAAAGCTATTGTTCAGTTCGCAGTTATAAAATAAATTAAAAAAATCCAAAATAAAAGTAGCCTAAACTACTCCTTACTACATCAGCTATCTGCCAAACAGACAGAGTCTACAGACAGAGAGACAAAAATTGTAAAAAATGTTGTTTTGGTATATTATGTACCGTGTATACATCCATATGCATGTAGTAAAAAGCGGTTATTTTAACTAAATATTATTAATTTAATTTTAATTAAAATTAATTTAATTTTTTTATTATTTAATTAAAGACGTTTAGTTGAAAAGTCGACTTATAACTTTGAAGTCTACGTTTGCGATCGTTTATAGTCCTATTGTTATTGGTTTCTCTATTGTTACTTTACCTGTAAATCGTACTACTCGTATATTATACGTACGCATACCTAGAAGAAAAGTACATAGGTACTTTGCTCGACAAGTTACTAATGTTGAAGAGTTTAATTTATATACGTAAATATATACTTCACTATTCTGTCTATATTTCTGTCTGCGGCGTAGCTCCGACTTTATGTATAAGAAGCTGTAACTTGTTTTTCGTGTAAAAAATGATGCCAGAAAAATGGTAAAGTAAAATTTTAGTTAGTATTTTCTCGTTTTTTTTTAAATGTCTAACAGACACTCTTATATTTTATTTGGTTCTATTTGTTAGATGGTATTTATTAGTTTAAGGTACTATAATTATTATTAGTTATTACGACTAATTAAATGCTGATGAAACATGGAATCAATTTTCCTTAAATTAATTAAGTTATAACTTATAATGTAATTTATACATTTTAAAATGTTCTAAGCCCATAAATGTAAATTAACATCAAGTAATGTGAAACCGATGTTTATGTCATGGAATATGTTAATTCTAAAGTTTTAAGAATAGGGTTTTCATTTTCAATTTTTACTATTAGTTCACACTTCCTGTATAATCAATTTTAATAGGTATCATATCAAAAATACCATCTGTGTCTGTAAAAAATACCGACCTGTCCAGCGGGGATAGAGCCCGCACCTCCGACTAACCTGTCGGCGCCCTTAGCCAATTAAGCTATGGAACGATTTACTCGTCCGGTCGAAATCTTTGATATGATGAATTTTTATTCGATCATAAGGGACCGTGGCGCCGCCTATAGTGAGTCCTTTACAGCACCCGTAACTATTCAAAGTTTCATATTACAATGAAAATCTTTGAAAAGTGCCGACACGATTTTTTATATGATATTAAAAATGTTTATAATTTCCTCTTGTGTGGGTATTACACAAAAAATAATACAAACAAACTTTATAATCAAGTTAATTAGATTATGTTATACTATTAGTGGATGACACGTGATATAAATATAGGTGTCAAGTGCTTTTTGACGACAGATCTGGTGTAGTTGTGCGAGTCGATTCCCGTTCGCGATACATCCTTTGTATTTCCTGTACATATATTTATTTCCGATTTGGATATCTGTCCTTGTGGGTCCTTCCCCACTTTGCCTCGGAGTAAGAGTTAAGTATTCGGTCCCGGTGGTTATCATAAATAACTAATAGCGATCGTTACTGACACGATTCACGATCACGATTCAGCCTGTAATATCCCACTGTTGGGCATAGGCCTTTCCCCATGTAGGAGAAGGATCGGAGCTTAATCCACCTCGCTGCTCCAATGCGGGTTGGGGATATATTCCCTACTATGAGTAACGATCGCTATCAGGTGTACATGATAACAATCGGGACCGACGGCTTAACGTGCTCTCCGAGGCACAGTGGGGAGACCCACAAGGACAGCGCATCGGTATATAAGATAATTTTAATTAATTGCTAAAAATTTATGACATTTATGAAACAAAAAATAAAACCATAGTTGCTATAATATTTGTCAATTAATGAGTGACGATTTAAATCTATTATTAGTATTTACATAAAAATTCTATGGCAATTCTACGATTTTTTTTATTTTGTTAAGAAATTAAAAAAAAAACTTAGGAGCGTAGATCTCGAAAAACGTTAAATACATGTCCGTTTATAAATTTAAATATTAAACTATTTATACTCATGGAACACAAATTACACACAAAATGTTGAAAACAATAACAATATTGAACGACGACGATTCAGACTGTAATATCCTGTTATAATATCCTGTTGGGCATAGGCCTCTTCCCCATGTAGAAGGATCGGAGCTTAATCCAACACGCTGCTCCAGTGCGGGTTGGTGGATATATTCTCTACTATTATATGAGTAACGATCGCTACCAGGTGTACATGATAACAACCGGGACCGACGACTTAACGTGCTCTCCGAGGCACGGTGGGGAGATCCACAAGGACTGCACAAACACCCAGATCACGCTAAACATCTGTATGGCCAATACAAATGTTGTCGTGTGCGGGGATCGAACCCGCAATCGCCCGCGCAACAGCCAATCGCAGTCCAGTGCTGTGACTGCTGCGCCAACGCGGTGTCAATATTGAAAAGTGTTACTAAATCAAAAGTACCATCTACTTTTGTATTTTAACATATAAATGTTTCACCCATCCCAACTATTAAGTGCAGTTTTTGGATAGAGACTATTAGGAAATGATCAATGTATGTACATTTTGTGTTCTGGGGAAAAATGTATGCAAGGAAATCTATATGTAAAACAAAATTCCGGATGTAAAGCGAGTTAAGCGAGTGATTTTTCTTTTTACTCTTAATAGAAGAAGACATCTTTCACTACAATTGTTCTATACCATATATACTGGTATACCAGTACTTATTATAATAATTGTTAAACAATTAATATCTATACTTTATTGTTATGTTTTTATTGTTAAGTTATCAATATTTTCTCTATTATATTGGTTGTCTGTCTAAGAGAACACTGTTAGTGATAAGACCGCCTTTAAACGGTAAAAAAGCTATTATATATTATTTTGTTTAATGTTATTCTGAATGTGCTAAAATAAATATATAAATGTAATACATATTTGCATACTATTAAAAAATCTGAGAACTCTTCATAAAACCGTGTGAAAAATTATACTCACATCTTTAATAGGACAGCCGCGACCACGTCTGAATCGAACAAATTTATTAATATAAAACATTGTGATTTAAAATAAAATTTAGAATAAACCCGGCACTATTAATGTAACGACCAACTCTTCCTGCTGCCTAGGACCTAATGGAAAACCTGAGGCAATACCTGGCTATATATCCTCCAGTACTCACGACCCACACCCTAGCTCCACCGCCCACCACCACCCTTTCGTTAGTTACAGGAATTGTCAAAATATTCATTTTTATTATGAAAATAAGGATATATAGTTATTTAAAAAATTGGGAACGATTTTATTTCTTATATTTATCAAAAAATATATTAAATTATTTAAATCAGTGGTCGGCAACCTTTTGGTAGGCAAGGGCCACGAGATGGCCAAATAAACTAAAGGCGGGCCGCACTTATGATTTAAACCCTAGACTCTACCTGATACCTACAATATAATTGGTCATATCCCATAGAAAAAATGAAAATGCCATTAAAATTTTTAAAACATATGGAATTTAATACGTACACGTAATATGTACTTACATTATACAGCACAACAGCATTTTTGTTGTATGGAATTTTTTTATGGATCTAGCTGCATTTTCTACCCTAATTCTAAATTTGTACTCAGATTTTTGCTAGCAGCTCTACATTTTGAGATATGAAGGGTAGCTATTTTTGTCAAAAAAACATGGTTTCCCGTCATATAACATTTTATTTAAACAACATTTTCTTTATCGCTTAAATGTCCAAGATTTACAGAAAATCGATCAAGGTGGCTATAAATGAAATGCATCTTATTGCTCATGTTGTATCCAAGGTGCTGAACGTATAATGGTAACTGCTTGACGTGGTCAGGAAAGTCGACGGACTTCTTATTTCCCGAAAAGTTTTTTACAAGCCAAAAAAACTAATTCCAGGTATTTTTTCAGCAGTTGTCATACATTCAGTAAAATTTACATCGTTTATTAATTTTCTAATTTGTGGTCCTTGGAAAATTCCAGCTTTTAAATTCTCAGCACTCAATTTTGGAAACGATCTGGATATGCAGTGGCGTGTAAAAGTTTTGGGCCACCCTGTTTTTTCCATATAACTGACAAATTTTTTTTTTCTTTCACTTGTTCTTTGTTCGAGTTGTTTGAGAGGACCATAATAAAGATTATAACGTTAATAATTATATAAAATATAATATTGTACAACGGTAAATGACTTTCAACAGTGTGCATAAGTATTGGGCCACCGCAATTCACGAATTTGCCGGACCTTACTGCACAAGATTTTTTGATATTTTTTTCTCATTGGTTTCTAAAAACGCTATGCACAAGGAATATGTTAATAATTACTATTATTTCTGCCTCAGTGCCGAAAATTTTTAACAATAAAACTTGAAATATGAAAACATTAAGCTCTGTGAAATTTTGTTCAAACCACGTTCAAACTTTATTCAAGAAAAAATTCACACGTTTTACACACTATATTGGGTATCCAGTGCTTGTTGTTTGTTTCCAATGGCCGTTGATAGTATTCCATGCCATGTAAGCATTTTTAACGAAGTCTGACACATTTAAACAGAATTTTTTGAATGTATATTTGCCACAAATGTAACAAAATCTATTTGGATTGTTTACACAGGTCTTTCTAGACGCATGTAGTGATTGATCTGCAATGTCATTACATTGCAGATCAATCACGTTCATTTATAAATGACTCGGTACTTCCTGAATATCACAGGAAAAAGGGTTTGCAAAAATCTTCTTTGCTTGAAACTTTTCAAACTAACCAAATCTGTCGCTGAATGAAAAATGTCACATCATATATCTGCCAGTTTCGTTTTAATTCTACGTGTTACGCGATCGCGGTTCGTTCATGCATTTATGTTGATATTTATAACTTATTTACAAAACATTCGCGGGCCGCATGTAAGACCTACGCGGGCCGCACGCGGCCCGCGGGCCGCGCGTTGCCGACCACTGATTTAAATATTAAATTCAGAATAAGTTTTCTATATATATATATATAATTATATATAAATATATTATAAATCAATTGCTGTTCGTTAGTCTCGCTAAAACTCGAGAATGGCTGGACCGATTTGGCTGATTATGATCTTGAAATATTGGTGAAAGTCCAGGGAAGGTTTAAACGGTGAGAAACATAAATAATAAGTAACGGAAAATACTAAAAATGACAATTTAATTTTCCAATACAAAATGTTCCTAGCGGGGAATTTTAGTGTATTTAGTCAAAAACGTTGTCAATTGGTTGTCAAATATTTATAGGTGCGTTCAGAAAGTGTTTTGTGTATATTTTTCACAAATATACGTAGGTGATACGAAGTTCACCGGGCCAACTAGTCTTCTATATAATTATATATATATAAATCAATTGCTGTTCGTTAGTCTCGCTAAAACTCGAGAATGGCTGGGCCAATTTGACTAATTTTGATCTTGAAATGTTTGTGGAAGTTCAGGGAAGGTTTAAACGGTAAGAAACATAAATAATATGTAAAGGCAAATACTAAAAACGAAGATTTAATTTTCCAATACATAATGTTCCTAGGGAGGAAATTTATTTATTTATTTATACTTTATTGTACACCACAACTACATTTTAAACATTAAACACATTTAAAGACATTTACAGACTACAATGGGCGGACTTATGGCTATTTAGCCATTTCTTCCAGACAACCCATATTAATGTCTTTTGTAAAAAACGTTGTCAATTGGTTGTCAAATATTTATAGGTGCGTTCAGAAAGTGTTTTGTGTAGGTGTTACGAAGTTCACCGGGCCATCTAGTATGTTATAAAACCATCATTATAAATACATTTTGTACAGTTTATTCCGAAGAAAATTTTACTTCAGGACCTATTGTTCAAAGTACAATGAAGGTTTCGGTTCAACACTTTTAAAGAAGTTGTATAACGTGAATGGTACAAATATAAACTCCGAACTATAACTATATAACTATTACATTGAATTACACAATAATCACCATAAAATTTGGATGTTTTAAGCTTGGAAGAGAGTATTAGATAAAACATTGTATTAGATAAAAGACAAGATAAATAAAAATATAACAGATAATTATTTACTTACTAGCTGCCCGGACAGACTTCGTTCTGTCAAAAGTTATAGTAAAAAAACATTTTTCATTTTTTTTACTATTAAAACCTTTTGTGGGGGAACATACAAAAACTAAATTTGCCGAATCGGTCGAGCCATTCTCGAGTTATGCGCTTATCAACATTCATTTTCATTTATATAGATAACATTTACAGTTCCATTAAAATCAGCTAAATTATTTGCAGTTTAACTTTTTGCCTGTTTTAATCAAGCTACGTTGGCGGACACGTGATCATATAAAGTGCATTGTTTAGATATTAAATCACCTCTCCCCTTAGTTTAGGGTGGTAAGCGTTTGGACAGGGGTGACCATCTATGTTATTGAGAAATGAACACGGAACGGAAACAAGCACTAATTAAGTACAGTGAGCATATTAGGATGAAATACTCGTTTTTTTGAATTAATTTTATAGCATGTATTGACACTCGTGTTTACACACGTCTTGTATTCATTATTATATATTGACTTTTAGCACATAATTAAATTTTAGTTTATAAATTCTTTGCCCTAGTCTAACTTCTCTTTTCAGCCTGTCGTTGTGTCTTCACTTCTGGACATAGGAATCCCAAGTTCGTGCCAAACATCCCGGTTTTCCATAATTATCAACCAGCCTCCACGGGTAATCTTACGTAGATTGTCGGTCCAGCAGGCCGGAGGCACTGCATTTGCCAACACGTGGTCTCCACTCCAGGACACACCAGGTCCAGCGATACAGATGACCACCCAACTAACACATTGACTTGCTAAATCTGTGGGCTATGTCGGTTACTTTCATTCTTTGGGGATAGCCACATTTCTGATCCTATATTTGAGAGAGACCCCAAGCATAGCTCGTTCGTTCGTCGACGTTGAGTGACTTTATATTTGCGGACTACCCCTCGTCAGTATCAGAGATCGCTCGTTAATTCTTCAAGAGAGACTTATTTTCCCATTCTTGAAGAATGGTCTCCCCAATATACTCCCACAATCCTGATCCATGCCTCCGGTGTGGTACCCCAGTGAATGCCGGCGTTAAAGAGCCTCGCCAAGACCTTTAGGACAGGTCGTCCGGTGGCCTTAAGGAGTTCAGTCGTTACTCCATCAATCCCCGGGTCATCCCGTTTTAAGCGGCACTAATCTCGTCGACTTCGATAACCGGGATGTCTTCCGAAAAATGACGCAGCAGTGATATACGTGGATTTTTGGTGTCCCAAATCTGAGACTTGTGTGCGCTCGATGAGTTCAGCTGTCTGTAAAATTTCTCGACCTTCGAAGTAGTTTCATGTACATAATATGACCGGGACCGACGGGCGACGGCTTAATGTGCTCTTCGAGGCACGGTGAGCTTGTTTTTTTTATTTGTATGTCATGAGCGGGGATTGAACCCGCAAACACCAGCGCAACAGACACAAACCAGTGCTGTGACCGTTGCGCCAAAGCGTCGTCATGTTATGTTTAATAAATAATAATTATTTTTACAAGTTTTGTAATCAATATTTATCCTGTCACTACTTAATAAATATTTTTTTTTTAATGATAACTCCCTGTACGAGCCAGCATGGTCAAATCCGACCCAACCGTAGTAAATGTGCGATGTTGAACCACCGTAGGAGACGAGGTAACCATATTATCTAGTCGTATTACTTTATATTAGTGGTCGCCCAGAGGTCGAAATTCGACCATAATTAAAATTTTAAATTAAAGAAAACCAAATAATTATGAAAATAAAGAACCTTTTTAAAATATTTCAATTTGACAAAAGACTAACAATAAACAAAAGAGATATATATGCGTGTGTGCGTGTCGTAGTATGTGAAATGCTTTTTTATTAATTTAATGTATATTTTATGTATAATTTTGAAAAAATAGTAGCATTCCGCACTCCTTCTCTATATAAACTATAAGTGTGCGAAATTTCATACTCCTACGTACGCGCAGTTTCCGTAAAAAGGGGTACAAAGTTTTTGCTTCACGTATTAAAATATAGATGAGGTTCAAGAAAAATAAGAATATGTATCTAAAACAAAAGCATCTCTCTTATACTGGGCTAGCACATTCTGAGATTGCGGTGCTGTAAGAAATAAAACTAAGTTTATTTTATTACTAGAGATGTTTGTTTTTGCATACTCTTGTTTAATAACAAATGACATCTGTTTGATCTCTCATGTAAAAAATTCGGTAATTATCGTACTTCGATAGCATAGCTGGAAGTCATCAAAGTTAAAATGTAAATTGAACAAGGTTTTTTTTTGTCACTTGCGTTGCTGTGATTAACACACGAGTTTTACAGATTGTTATTTTTTTTTCGGGTTTTTTGTTATTGATGGTAAAAAAATGTTTAATATTTATTGTGTTTTACAACGTATCTAGGTTATAGTAATTAATATAAGTTGTAAATTTTTATTTACTTACTTTACTTTATTACTCTTAGGGCCTATGCAAACCGCGTTTTTTAAACGCGATACAGACGCGATGCAAACGCGCGTGTGACGCGATACAAACGCGATGCAAACGCGCGTGTCGCGATACAAACGCGCCGTCGACGCGCGTTTGAATCGATACAAACGCCAACAAACTGCTCTGTAGGATAAAAACGCGAAGTGTGACGCGATACAAACGCGATGCAAACGCGCGTGTCGCGATACAAACGCGCCGTCGACGCGCGTTTGAATCGATACAAACGCCAACAAACTGCTCTGTAGGATAAAAACGCGCCGTCGACGCGCGTGTCACGCGATACAGACGCGATGCAAACGCGCGTATGTCGCGATAAAAACGCGCGTCGACGGCGCGTTTAAAAAACGTGGTTTGCATAGGCCCTTAGTTTCCATGTCTTCACCATTGTCACTGACATTGGCGAAACAATATTTTAAACTGTTAAATTTTTTGGTAGTCAAATAAATGTCTGTCACAATTTATAAACAAAATATATTTCTTTTTAAGCTGTGTGGTTACGGCAGTAAAGAATATAGCCACCCCCTCTCTTCCTATGGGAATAGTAAGAGGTGACTAAGGGATAACACACTTCCACTACCACCTTGGAACTTGAAAAGCCGACCGATGCCGGGTAACTATCCAACTGCTGGCTTTAAAATACACAGGCCGAAGACGGGCAGCAGCGTCTTCAGGGCAGCGTGTCAGATTATAGTTTACCTAATATCTTGAAGGGAAAATAATGTCAGCTGACCGTAACATGGTGGATTATACGTCAGCTGGCTGCTAGAACTTAAAAAAAAATTTTTTTTCAGTGATTTCCTCTCAACTAAAAATGTACCTGTCAAGTTTACATGCAAGCAGCCAGCTGACGTATAATCCACCGTGTTATAGTCAGCTGACGTTAATTTTCATTCATAGTAGCATGTAAACTATCACCATGGAAATTTTTAGTTGAGAGGAAATCATTGAAAAAAAAAATTTTTTTTCATGTTCAAGCAGCCAGCTCCAGCTGACGTATAATCCATCATGTTATAGCCAGCTGACGTTATGTTACCTTCAAAATATTAGGTAAACTATAATCCAACAAATTTTGAAGTGAGAGGAAATGACTAAAAAATTTTTTTTTCTCGATGTTTGGGAAGCTGCCACTGCCCAACCCACCCACGAAGTGGCAGCTGACAAAGACGAAAATTCATAAAAAAAGTCCCTTATTCATGTTACGAAGTTTCGATTGAGAGGAAATGATTGACCGAATTTGAATCTGGCTCCCGAGCCAGTAGTGACTATGGGCAACACACTTGAGTTCATGCCATTTTTGGCGCGTACTTGTGGAGGCCTATGTCCAGTCCAACAGTATACTGCGATAGGCTGAAGCAGTGATGATGATGAGTGATTTCTTTTTAAATAGTGAAAGACTGAATTAATAAATTCCTAATTAGTGAAATAAGTAAACAACAACAAAATATTTTACATTTCGTTTATAAACAGTGACAGACTGATTAAAATTTTTGATTAAAAAATTTAGGATTTCGAATTCAGAGGGAGAGAAATTGAAATACTGTAGAATAAATTTTTATTGAATAAGAATATTGTAAACATTAATTAAATATTACATTTTAGCAATTATTTCTATTGTATTGATAATAAATATTATATAATTAATAATAACACTCCGTTTAGAGTACCTACAGAGTACAGAGTTTCTGCGTATCTACTAATGTGTAGATGAGTACCGCAGTGTATTTAAGGATTTATTTAATAAAAATGGATGTGAACATCGGCTAGTGTTCGGCGGTGAAGCGAAATATACAACAAGAAGACACCCTACGTGTATATGTTACTAGCATACCCGGCGAACTCCGTTTCGCCACCAGATGGCTTCATGGATGGCTGTAAAAAAAGATTTTCCCGCTTTTCTGTTGAAATTTTTCCTGAACTTTCTTTGCTATAAACCTCACGGAGCCCGAGACCTTTCCAACGAATGTAAAACCGTGGAAATCGGTTCGTGCGTTTTGGAGTTATAGCGTCAGGAAGGAAAACCCGACTTATTTTTATATAGTAAGATTAGTATGTAAGGAAATTTCGAGATCTCTTGTTTTCCTATCCGATGTAATCGGGATGTCTATAAACGCTTTAATTCTTTTAAATATGAGGCGAAGTTTTTGTCCAGTCCACTTGGACACATTATGCTAAGTACCTGGGTGACCGAGCCCAGCTCGGTATTTTCATTTTATTTTTTGTTTTTTTTTCTCGGTATTTTTATATTTTAATGTTATTTAAATAATAAATCACGATTGAAATTAAAAAAAAAGAAAAAAAAACTAATCTGGAGACTGGGATTCGAACCCGGGTCAACACGATTTGACACCCGCCGATTTCCTAATTACGCTGTAACAGCTACGTTGAAAGTAGTGAAATTAAGCTTCGTATTCTAATGATATTTTTTCATTGCCTAAAAACAGGGATAAAACGACATTTTTTTAAAATGAATCCTAGCTAGATCAATTTTTTGCCCCCGAAATCCCCTGTATACTGAATTTCACGAAAATCGTTGGAGCCGATTCCGAGATTCAGATTCTATATATATATATATATACAAGAATTGCTCGTTTAATAGTATAAGAAAGATAAGATAAGATACAGTACAACTCGTAAAGTAATCTATACTTATTATAAAAACGGGTACAGCTAGTCACTACATAGTATAAAACAAAGTCTCTCTGTCCCTATGTACCTACGCTTAAATCTTTAAAACTACGCAACGGATTTTGATGCGGTTTTTTTTTAATAGCTAGAGTGATTCTTGAGGAAGGTTTATGTATATAATTTAGTATACTTTTATGTAAATTAGCAGAAATACGGCGATAAATGTTGAAGAAGTCGCAAAAAATCGCGCCAACTGGGAGCTTTCCACGCAAACGCCGCGTAAACTAGCAAAGATACAGTGGAGTAATGTACTAGCGAATTCTAAATCTATAAAAATGCTACAAAAAGTCCGCGATAGCATATCTCTATCTCTTACGGTTGACTTACAATAACCACTTTTATGTTCAAATTTTTAATTAAAAACATTACGTTATTTTCCAAGTTATTTTCTTTAGTTCAGTATTAATCCTTATCCATACAAATATTTTAGTTAGCTTAGGAATTTAATGCAGATTAAAATCAATCAATCTGATATCAATCAGATGAATAGGTTTTCAGATATCGTCGTTAGAAGTAATTAACAGCGAAACATTTAATGTTCGGCGCCTACTATGCCTGCACATGCACATCTTTATCTTTATACATAGTAATTAGTACCTATAAAATTAAGTCACTTCCCGCCGTCTGTATGCTTAGATCTTTAAAACTACGCAACGAATTTTGATGCAGTTTTTTTTTAATAGATGAAGCGATTTTTTTTTATGTAACTAGGTTGGCAAACAAGCGTACGGCTCACCTGATGGTAAGACCGTAGCCTATAGACGCCTGCAACACCAGAAGCATCGCAAGCGCGTTGCCGACCCTATCCCCAATCCCCCCCAGGAGCTCTGGCCACCTTACTCACCAACAGGAACACAATACTGCTTGAAAACAGTATTATTTAGCTGTGGTCTTCTGTAAGGTCGAGGTACTACCCCAGTCGGGCTGCTCCATATTTTGAGCAGGAAATTTCCTGCAGTGCCCTACCTCAGTTAAAAGAGAATTCAAGAGGAAGGTTTATATGTATAATAGGTACATGCATAATATGGTAGAAAAACACTGATAATTTTAGACTAGAGGTTTCTAACGTAGCTTTTATTGTTGAAAGTATTTAGTATCATCATTGCACCCGTGCGAAGCCGGGGCGGGTCGCTAGTTAAATATAAAAGTTTGTGTGTGTTTTAAGTAAAACACGCACTAACTTTTATATATATAAAAAAAACGTTTGTATATTTGTCAGTTTTTGAATATATATGTAATCTTTGAACGCTAGAGCAGTGGTCGGCAACCTTTTGGTAGGCAAGGGCCACGAGGTGGCCAAATAAACTAAAGGCGGGCCTCACTTATGATTTAAACCCTAGACTCTACCTGATACCTACAATATAATTGGTCATATCCCATAGAAAAAATGAAAATGCTATTAAATTTTTTAAAACATGGAATTTAATACGTAAACGTAATACTTACATTATACAGCACAACAGCAATTTTGTTGTATGGATTTTTTTTATGGATCTAGCTGCATTTTCTACCCTAATTCTAAATTTGTACTCAGATTTTTTGCTAGCAGCTCTACATTTTGAGATATGAAGGGTAGCTATTTTTGTCAAAAAAACATGGTTTCCCGTCATATAACAATTTATATTTAAACAACATTTTCTTTTATGTAACCTTCTTGAATAAGTTGGAGTTTTACTACTATTCTGGATAATCGAACAGTAGTCAGCCATCATACTTTCACTCCAATAGCCCTGGTAGCGCTCCTCCATGAAGCGAATATCCTGATGAAAACGTTCTCCCTGCTTCTCGCTTAAATGTCCAAGATTTATAGAAAATCGATCAAGGTAGCAAGGGCTATAAATGAAATGCATCTTAATGCTCATGTTGTATCCAAGGTGCTGAACGTATAATGGTAACTGCTTGACGTGGTCAGGAAAGTCGACGGACTTTTTATTTCCCGAAAAGTTTTTTACAAGCCAAAAAAACTAATTCCAGGTATTTTTTCAGCAGTTGTCATACTTTCAGTAAAATTTACATCGTTTATTAATTTTCTAATTTGTGGTCCTTCGAAAATTCCAGCTTTTAAATTCTCAGCACTAAATTTTGGAAACGATCTGGATATACAGTGGCGTGTAAAAGTTTTGGGCCACCCTGTTTTTTCCATATAACTGACAAAATATGTTTTCTTTCACTTGTTCTTTGTTCGAGCTGTTTGAGAGGACCATAATAAAGATTATAACGTTAATAATTATATAAAATATAATATTGTACAACGGTAAATGATTTTCAACAGTGTGCAAAAGTATTGGGCCACCGCAATTCACGAATTTGCCGGACCTTACTGCACAAGATTTTTTGATATTTTTTTCTCATTGGTTTCTAAAAACGCTATGCACAAGGATTACAAGGAATATGTTAATAATTACTATTATTTTTGCCTAAATGCCGAAAATTTTTAACAATAAAACTTGAAATATGCAAACATTAAGCTCTGTGAAATTTTGTTCAAACCACGTTCAAACTTTATTCAGAAAAAAATTTCACACGTTTTACACACTATATTGGGTATCCAGTGCTTGTTGTTTGTTTCCAATGGCCGTTGATAGTACTCCATGTAAGCATTATTAACGAAGTCAAACACATTTAAACAGAATTTTTTGAATGTATATTTGCCACAAATGTAACAATGTCTATTTGTAAAACGTAGTGGTTATATACTCTTTGCTATTTGGATTGTTTACACAGGTCTTTCTAGACGCATGTTGTGATTGATCTGCAATGTAATGACATTGCAGATCAATCACGTTCATTTGTAAATGACTCAGTACTTCCTGAATATCACAGTAAAAAGGGTTTGCAAAAACTTTGCTTAAAACTTTTCAAACTCACCAAATCTGTCGCTGAATGAAAAATGTCACATCATATATCTGCCAGTTTGGTTTTAATTCTACGTGTTACGCGATCGCGGTTCGTTCATGCATTTATGTTGATATTTATAACTTATTTACAAAACATTCGCGGGCCGCAAGTAAGACCTCCGCGGGCCGCACGCGGCCCGCGGGCCGCGCGTTGCCGACCACTGCGCTAGAGAGAGTGTGATGAGACGGTGAGTTTCTCGACCGGTTCGAAAAAATCGTAGAATCGTATCCGAGTTTATTAAAGACCTACAACTTACTTAAGTAAAATGAATTTCTAACATAAATCGTTGATTTATTCGATATCTTTTTCACGAACAAGCTATATTATTAAAAGTAAATACATAGGTACATATAAATGTTAAATTTATATCTACAAATAAAAGATAATCGCTTTTTACTAAATGCATATGGAATTATACACGGTATATATACCAAAATAACATTTTTTACAATTTTTGTCTGTCTGTCTGTTTGTTTTGGCTAATCTCTGAAATGGCTGGACCGATTTTGACGGGACTTACACTGCCAGATAGCTGATAATATGATGATTTAATAAGGTGTAACTTAGGCTACTTTTATTTGAGAAATTTATTTTTTTATAACTCTGCGAACTGAACAATAACTTTTTTGTTTAATTCCACGCGGACGAAGTCGCGGGCACAGCAGCTACGTAGTTGAAAATAAAATTTATGGTATACAAATCCTACAACCCATACTTCATTGTTTGTGTATCGTACTGCTCTTCTTGTACATCGACTTCAAATTAAAAAAAGATATAACCGTCTCTTCACTAATGCACATTCTTCTCTATTATCCTCTTTCACTTTATAAAGTCTATACTATAAACTATTGTCCAATTAGTTCGAATTATTAACATATCTGAAGTGTAAACACACGGGAGCAAAATCAAAGGGAGGGCGTGTCCAACACACTGCATAGCGTATTAATTGTGTTTGAGATCACCCCAAAATAATTAAATTGTCACTTTTGATGTCGACTGCAACGAGCATGTGTAAAAAATCATGCGTAAAAAGGGATTTCTGAAATTAAAATTAGTCAATCACAATCACTTCAGCCTATCGCAGTCCACTGCTGGACATAGGCCTCCCCAAGTTCGCGCCAGATATTATGGTGCGAACTCATGTGTTTTCCCATAGTCACCAAGCTGGGCAGGCGGGTTGGTGACCGCAGGGCTGGCTTTGTCGTACCGAATACGCTGCTGCCTGTCTTCGGCCTGTGTATTTCAAATCCAGCAGTTGAATGGTTATCCCGACATCGGTTGTCTTTATAAGTTCAAAGGTGGTAGTGGAACTTTGTTATCACTTATTCGCCTCTTACGACACCCACGGGAAGACGGTGAGTGGTGACTATATTCTTTACTGCCGTTACCACATAGCGATGATCACACAGTAGTAAAATCATATTTCCTTAACATTTATTTGCAAACCCTTGCAATGAAAAATTTATTTATTTTTGCCACTGCTGTTTATAAATTGTTAAACTAAGATCCTTATGGTCTAAGATCCGGAATGTAACAAAATCTTCCCTCATCTGTTAATTCGATGAAACAATTGTTTATAGGCTGATTTCAATATTGTGAATTTATAAAAACAACCTCTGCCACCATAAGCCTGCTGCAAATAATAATACTTAAAAAAAAATTTCCTTCTAAAAAATCTTTTCCCTCTCATGTTAATTACATGTAGTAAGCTAAAACCGTCAATATTTTACATTATATATCTGACTATAGTAGGCAGCCATCTCTATGATTGCTACACTTACCTGCAGCCAGGTCTATAACCTCAGCAGTAACCTGGCTGCAGGTAAGTATAGCAATCATAGAGATGGGTGCCTACTATAGTCAGGTATATAATAATGGTAAGGTGTAATATTTGCAGCAGGCTTATGATGGCAGAGATTGTTTTTATAAATTCACAATATTGAAATCAGCCTATAAAAATTGTTTTATCTAATTAACAGATGAGGGAATATTTTGTTATATCCCGGATCTTAGACCATATTACAATTCGAAATCCTTTGTAAGTGCATGTCAGTCTATAATGGTCGTCGTCCGGCGCCGTCACACATGGCTTTTGTAGACTACAAAGCCTTCAGTGAGTGCATTGAAATCTGTTAAAACATGCGTCAAACGCAGCTCTTAAGGTATAGGTATGCAGTTATGCACCGTGTAAAAGGGGGAATGGGAAAATATTCTTTTTGTTTCTGTTTCCTTTGTAACCGATACTCTACAAAAGTAACAAAAATTATACATAACCGTTTTAGTGAACCTTTAAATAAAAAGTTTGTTCCGATATAAAGATCATTTTTCAATACAGCGCTCCGGTATTTGTGAGGGATACACCCTTCGATTATTGTGCCCCACGAGCTCTATCAATTAAATTTTTCACCTGGTTGAATGTTTGTGTAATCATTGTTTGCTGTGTTATAATTGTTTGTATGTTTCAGAGTGTTTATAATTATAAAAATACTAGCTGACCCGGCGAACTTCGTACCGCCTAACAGTCGATTCTTTAATTTTTTATTTATTTTTTAATACTTATCCTTTCTGGAACCCCTCCACTAACACTTAAAACTTTATGGTAGGTATGGTATTAAAGTTCAATTGACCTTTAAGTATTATTACGCGAAACTTTTGTATGGGAATATAGAAAATTGTTGTTTTTAGACTTTTTCAGGGAACTTTTTAAACTTTTCTCTCCGTAAAAAACATCCTCGTACTTCAAGGAATATTATAAAAAAAGAATTAGCGAAATCGGTTCAGCCGCTCTCGAGATTTGCGCTTAGCAACACGTTCAGCGATTCATTTTCATATATATAGAGATAAAGATAGAGATATAGAGATAGAGAAGAGATAGAGATAACGATTAAAAGTAATCGAATTTTTTTAAAGTTTTCTAGTGCTTTGTAGAAGATTCATAAGGGACGAAAATATTAAATTAATTTATATATTATTAATAACATATTTCAAAATATAGTAACTGCTAAGTAAAATAAGTTACAAATGAAAGAATGGATGATCAGCGAAATCGGTAGGATTTTTGGGACTTAACCAACATTTTTTATCCTTGCGATAACTAAAATAAAGAGCGCTTATGTGAACTAAAATTCCTAATGAAATAACTCTGTAATAGAATGGAATATTATGCTTTATACGAAGACTTATATTACTGATATCTCAAATAAAATCTTATTAAGTTAAAGCTCGAGGGAGTTATTTGAAAATTTCTTGAGTTACTAAAGCGGGATTCATAGAATCGAGAAGTTCAAAAATGTTGCAGTATCCAGCGGCATATCGTTAAAAATGTCAATTTCTTTTACTTTATTATTATTTTAGTACATATTAGCTTCAACTAGAAATACTAAAAATCGACCAAGTGACTAGGTATTGACTAGGTAAACAACAGTAGGTACATTGATTTTAATATTGAGCAAAAAGCGGCTAAAAATCACTTTTGTTGTATGAGAGCACACCCTAATATGTTTTTTAATTTTAATTTTATCATTTAATATTAAAGTAAATATACAATTAAGTATTTTGTGAATATTTTAAGTGCCTACCTCTTACTATTTATTGATATCGAGCAAAAATAGGTAAGATGACTTTTTTTTGTATGGGAGCCCCTCTTAAATATTAATTTTATTTTAATTTTATTATTTATTTTTAAAATAAAAATGCAACTGAGTATTTTGTGAATATTTCAAGTGCCTACCTGTTGCCATTATTGATGTCGAGCAAAAAATGGCAAGAAAATTGCGTTTGTTGTATGGGAGCCCCCCTTAAATATCTATTTTATTTTGTTTTTAGTATTTGTTGTTATAGCGGCAACAAAAATACATAATTTGTGAAAATTTCAACTGTCCAGCTATCGCCGTTCTTGAGATACAGCCTGGTGACAGACGGAGGGACGGACTGACAGCGACGACGACGTCTAGGTAATAGGGTTCCTTTTTTACCCTTTGGGTACGGAACCCTAAAAATTGTTAGCATGTACTAAATGCACATAAAAATAAGTTATTACAGCAATAAAAACATAAAATTTGAAAAATACTTTTTTTCTTCCTCCAAATACTTTATTTTTGCCTATCCAAACCATTTTATACGTTTTTTTTGTCAAAAAAAATTGGCAACCCTACCTGTGGGTTTTGATACCCTTGCGAGTGTCGAAAATTTACAGCATAAACGGCTGTATCTTTTGATTTTGTTGGCTTAGAAGTTTGAATTTTTCATAGCTTCAAGGGACAGGAGGCCTGAGTATTTGGTGTGAATTTCAGCTTGATATCTCCACGCGTTCCTGAGATAGGGGTCTTGACAGACAGACGAACAACAAAGTGATCCTATAAGAGTTCCGTTTTTTTCTTTTGAGGTACGGAACCCTGAAAATGAATTGACAAAGTGAATGTACGTGCGTAACTTCCGAACGACTGCACCAAAATTAAATAATTCTTGTTTTTTTGTGTTCATTACTGTCAGAGTGCTGTCAGGACAAGGCTTACATAAAAGAAAACTTAAAAAAAAATTATATACATATAGAAAAAAATGTGGCTATAGGAATGTCACCTAAACAAGTTTTTACGATTTCACTTCAAAAATGACGGTCTTTAAATACAGACTTTCAAACCCTATTTCACTACTTTAAGCATAGAATTTCCTCAAACGCTGAAACGCGTATTTAGTTATTTACATAATATAATCAGTAATTTAAAGCTTCTAACACGGACTTTCCATACAAACTTTCAACCCTTATTTCAACCTCTTGGTGATAAATATTCTTGAAAATAACTTCCTTATAATCTCAATAATATTTCAATTAATATTAATGTAAATTGTAAATGAAAAAGTAACTATCAATATACGTTTAAGAATTTATACGTATATTGATAGAGTTAATTGATACGTTACAGTTTACACTGACACAGTGTTGCCAACTTTGGGGATTTTCCCCTAAATTTAGGGATATTTTGCAAGTAACGGGAAAGTTTTAGGGGATACATTTTTTAGGGTATTTTTTTGGGAATTTTAATTCGTCAGAACGTTATATATTTTAACCTAAAAAACTATTAAAAATAATAATTCCTCAATTATAAATTTTTAAAATAACATGTTTAACTTTGATTATATGTTTAATAAACATACTAAAGCAAAGATTACAAAATAATTTATTTTCTATTTTAAAACCCTTTGCAAAATAAAAAATTAATAAAAAAAAAATCTGACTTATTTTTAAATAATTTCAATTTTTAGGTTTAGGGGATTTTGTTTTTAATTTAAGGGCTTTTGTTAAAAGATTAGGGAAAAGTTTTTTCAAGAGTTCGCAACACTGCACTGACATCTCGCCTTGCCTTCCTCACACGTGCATCAAATCCATAGAGAATAGTAATATATATAACTGAAAATCATCAATTCTGTAAATCAATTACTATAGCCCAGTCGAATTAGTATTTTAGATTTACAAAAATTGGAAGCAGCAATTTTCTTTCGGAATTCGTTGAGAGGGGTCACTGGTAGTCTAAATTCAAAAAGTAGGGATTCCAGACTTGTTGCTTCATCCGCCATCTTGTTTTAAAGGGTTATTTTTTGTCTCTCGAATAACTCGTTTATTTTCAATTTTACACGAAAAATTCTTATTACAAAAGTTGTTTAAAACTAAATTTCCTACTTATGGTTCCAATTTATTTGTAGGATCGATATTTTTCGATTTATACCCGAGAATAAGGGAGGGGATGAAATCTTATCATATCTACTAGTGACCCCCCCGCCATCGAATTTCGAAGGAAATCTGCTGCTTCCAATTTCTGTAAATCTCAGCCCGTTTTTTAATTAATTCGACTGACTGGGCTATACAGTGTGAATAAATACGAAGCTTCTTGTAGTTTGTTGGTTTGATTGTTTACGCTAATAGTCCGGGATCTCTAGTACATTTTTTTTAACTTGATTAGTTACTATCAAGCTAATTTTCCGGGAGTAGCTTCATTTTGATGAGACGAACAAAAATTTCCTGTACGAAAACTCTCGATTGTGGGATTTCTTTTCTTTTAGCTAATTAATATTTATATAATTTAATAGTAATATTGTCCTACAAATTGCGTGGTACGTTATCCCGGTCCTACGCTTACTGCTGCTCTATCCCCTGCTAAGTCTTTTATCTACAACAATCGAGAGTTTTCGTAGAGGAAATTTTTATTGGGATGGGATTCCGGACTATAAACGTTTGTGCTATATTTTATTTTTTAATGCATTCTCATAATTATGTAGTTCATTTTATAATTTTTGTTACTTATTGTTGATATGCAGATGAAAATCCACGGGATGCTTACTCTCAATTATATTCTATATCTTAGTACAGCATTATGCTATATGTATAAGCTGTTTGTAATATTAAAATAACCGCTTTTTACTAAATGCATATGGATCTATACACTGTACATATACCAAAATAACATTTTTTTTACAATTTTTGTGTGTGTCTGTCTGTTTGTTCAGGCTAATCTCTGAAACGGCTGGACCGATTTTGACGGGACTTACCCTGGCAGACAGCTGATGTAATAGGGTATAACTTAGGCTACTTTTATTTTAGAAATTAATTTTTTTATTACTCTGCGAACTGAACAATAACTTTTTTGTTAAATTCCACGCGGACGAAGTCGCGGGCACAGCAGCTAGTCTTATATAATTGTGTTTGTACTCAAACCATTAAAAATGACATCAAATACGCATTATTCGGGATAACTCAAGCTACTCTCGCAACGTCTCGTTAAAATTTAAATGGGTCCAGATGCGACCACCAGCTTTCGAATACAAAATGAATTATCGATATCGGCATACCCAGTAAAAAGATAAAAATAAACAACACTAAAATACTATCGAATTGAGAACCTCTTCCTTTTTTAAGTCGATTAGAACAGTCAAACGAAGGCGATTTCTTTTTACTTTTTAAAGTTTAGAAACAATTTTTTTTAAAGTAAATGTAAATATTTTGTTATATTTGATACAACTATAAAACAAAAAAAAAGCAGCATGGTTCAACAATTAATAAGACGTTCTGAAGCAGAATGAAACTTCCTTTTTACTATGTATGTTTTGTGAGACAAACTTGTTAAAAGTTATATTCGTGTACGTTTCACTGCATTCGTACTCGGAGAAAAATTTAGTTGTAACTACGTTTGTATCGCTGTTGATATTTTTTATTAAACTGTCTTTTTACGTATGAAAGTTATGATAACAGTAAATAAACTGAACGCCTTGTTAGACCGGTACGGCAGTGATTACGGATTGCCAATTGCCATATAGTAGTAGAGACGGTCCTCGTATTTTATATAGTATTAGTATAAAAATAAAAGTTATTTTTGCCATTCCTTTTATGAGATGCTATGTTATCAATTACCAATAACGTTATAGTGTAAAATCGTCTAATAACATATAGCTTATCTTCTTTAATACTTGAAGCAAAATCTTTGTACACCTCTTTACGAAAATTGCGATGAGAGAGAAGTATAAAATTCTGCACACTTATCTATATACACATATATATATAAAAGCGAAAGGTCACTGACTCATCACGAAATCTCAGAAACTATAACACCTACAAACATGAAATTTGGCAGGTAGGTTCCTTATAGGGAGTAGACATCAGCTAAGAACGGGTTTTACGAAATTCCACCCCTAAGGGAGTGAAACGGAGGTTGGAAGTTTGTATGAAAGTCCAATGAAAAATACACCTACAAACTTGAAATACCTATGGCAGGTAGGTTCCTTACAGGGAGTAGACATCCGCTAAGAACGGGTTTTACGAAACTCTACCCCTAAGGGGGTAAAACGGGGGTTGGAAGTTTGTATGAAAGTCCTGTTTTTGAAGTAAGAGACTTAAAATTTAAAATGTATGCTCTATAGATGGTGTTAAGGTGTAGGTACTAATAATGTATATTTAGAAATCAACCCCTTTTTGGGGTTAAAACAGGGGATGGGAGTTTGTATAAAAGTCCAGTGAAATATAATATCCATGGATTTCATTGATTCTAAAAATTCGTCTAGCTATTGTTTTCATCTTTCTTTTATTTTTTCCTTTCATTAGTATTTTAAAATTATGCATAAAAAATTAATTAAATCAATAAAAAAACATTACCTACACACACTATTATGTATTTGACACACCACGCATATATACTATTTTGTATACGCTTATACCATACCATACGGAGACCCACAAGGACTGCACAAACACCCAGACCACGGCAAACATCTGTATGGCCAATACAAATGTTTTTCATGTGCGGGGATCGAATCCGCAACCGCTAGCGCAACAGCCACAATCCAGTGCTGTGACCGTTGCGCCAACGTCAATTTTTCATACAACGGATAAGTAATAGATATTAATGCTGATAAAATTGCGTGGACCGCCTAGTTCAGTTAACTTAGTTGACACAAGATTATACTTATTGATACGTGCTGATAAAATGAGATGCCTGCACGATGTTTATTCAGGAAGTAATATTGATGCATCCGTCTGAGCTCATTTGTGAACTTCATGTTTCAATAACTTTACAGTTCGCATCGCTAGGGAGGCTCCTTCAGACCGTATGATTATAGAGGCTAAAGTTGAAATATGAATATTTATTATAATTTAGTGTTTTATATTAATACGCAATGAAATGACGTTAGTCCAATCGAATCATTAATTATTTTAAACTAGCTGACCCGGCGAACTTCGTACCGCCTAACAGTTGATTCTTTAATTTTTTTTCTAATACTTATCCTTCCCGGAACCCCTCCACTAACACTTAAACTTTATGGTATGGTATTAAAGTTCAAATTGACTTTTAAGTATTATTACGAATCTATTGCATGGGAATATAGAAAATTGTTGTCTTTAGACTTTTTCAGGGAGTTTTTTAAATTTTTCTCTCCGTAAGAACCATCCTCGTACTTCAAGGAATATTATAAAAAAAGAATTAGCGAAATCGGTTCAGCCGCTCTCGAGATTTACGCTTAGCAACACATTCAGCGATTCATTTTTATATATAGAGATAGAGATATAGAGATAGAGATAGAGATATAGATATATATATATATATATATATATATATATAGATAAGTATAATCGGATTCTTATAATTTTATACCGATATATATTTAATCTACTGTATTAAAAAAAAAGTCTTTTACAAACAACACAAAAAAATATGAACATGTTAATTGTACTCGTAGATAAAATTATAAACCTCCTAGAACAACTATGTGGAGATGAAACTTTTCTACTACTTAAGATACAAAACTTATTGGGGCTTCGGATTCATCCTGTAAGATCCCACTGCTGGGCCTCTTATATATAGGCCTCTTTCTCCATGTAGGAGAAGGATTGGAGCTTAATCCATCACGCTGCACTACTGCGGGTTGGCGGATATGTTCTCTACAATGAGTAACGATCGCTATCGTAGGGTTTCTAAATAATATTAATCTTATTTATAATAATAATATTGTTTATATAATGTATTACGTTTTATAATTGTTGTGTTGACACTAAGTAATATTAAATGACTTTGAAACAAATAGATTAAGAAAGGCTCTGCCGCATTTCTAACAAAGTTATATAAATGGAAGTGAAGAATATACATATCCACAAGGCACCTGTTCGCCTACTATTTACTTTTACTCGCTGCTCTATAGAATATCACTTTCGAGAACTCGTGAAAATGTTCGATATTTCCCTAAATGAGTGTTTAATCAGTTGATTTTTATCACGAGTTTACATTTATAGGCAGGGATCCCTAGTACATTTTTTTCACCTGATCAGTATCAAGCTAATTTTTTGGGAGTGGCTACATTTTGATGAGGCGAACAAAAAATTCCTCTTCGAAAACTCTCGATTGTGGTAGCTAACAGAGATAGTAGGGGGTAGAGCAGCAGTGAGCGTAGGACCGGGATAACGTACCACGCAATTTGTAGGACAATATTACTATTAAATTATATAGATATTAACTAACTAAAAGCAAAAAAAAAATCAGAAAAAAAATTAATTTTTGATGATCTTACGAGGTAATCAAGTTGATGACCTCGTAAGGTCATTAAAAATTATTACTAACCAGCTGATTTTTTTTCTTTTAGTTAGTGATTATCTATATAATTTAATAGTAGTAATGTCCTACAAATTGCGTGGTACGTTATACCGGTCCTACGCTCACTGCTGCTCTACCCCCTACTATCTCTGTTAGCTACCACAATCGAGAGTTTTCGAAGAGGAATTTTTTGTTCGCCTCATCAAAATGTAGCCACTCCCAAAAAATTAGCTTGATACTGATCAGGTGAAAAAAATGTACTAGGGATCCCTACCTATTAGTCTTTAGATCAGATTAAGATTTTTTTTTAGTTTGTATAAGCTGAGTGCATTTTAGGTTTCAACAGTAGATTCTTTAAAATTAAAAGGCATATGTATGTATGTATAATTTATAGTGACGGTCTAAGTGCGAGACGAGAACTCATCGCGGTCGTACCAAACATCAGCTGAGGAGAAAGTGAGAATTGGCTCGTCATCGTGTCCGGTCGCTTTCACTACCGTAACATTAACTCGCGTTCGCATAATATGTTATCTTGTTTATGATTAAAATTTAAAACACAAAGACGATAAACAAATTTAAGAACCACAGTTTATAAATATAAAAAAAATATACATATTGTAACATAGGTACAATATATCTGTAGTTCACATCTTAGAAGGTTAGTTGATTATGTACGCTTTTGTGTACAAGATAAATGAAGTCTTTAGATCTTTCGTACATAATTTTTGCATTGTAAATTATAAACAGCTACGATTCGACATATTGACGTTTCAGTTTGCTCAAAGTAGCTACATAACGTCACATGAATAATACCTGCTTATTATACGGTTGTTGGGCTTCTTTATTCTAACGTATTATACAAACGCATCATGCGATGATGATGTGTTCGGCGTATCTATAACAAGCCTAAAATAGAAACGAGCAGATAGATCTCAAAAGTTTTGTTTCGTTTATTCTCCTTGATATAAATTACAAATAAAATAAACTAACTTTTTTTTAAATTCGTGTCTCGATATTCTCATATACTTAATAAACTTTCTTGACTTTTTTTAAACTTTTTCTTTCGTCACAAATAATAATGGACAATATTTTAAAGTTTATTCTGTACATAGATACATATATGCTGCCTATCCCTGATTATACTGATGTATGCTATCCGGATGTGACTGATCACTGAGGAGCTGCTTAGAAAGTTAGAGCAACTCCAAAATCTTGCCTTAGGATTCATTTTTGTCCTGCGAAAATTAATTTTCAATTATCTTTAAATATAAATTAAAGAAACACTTGCTTTCACTAGCTAATGTGTAATCATCTGTATAGAATATGTATGTATTTACATATTATAGCGAGTGTATATGTTTATGTATATGTATAAGTATATTTGTGTCTTGGTATGTATCTTTATATGTATTTGTTAGTATGTAGTATGTTACATTTTTAAATATAGGTATATTTTTATTTATTATATTTTATTTATTTTTTTGGTATTTTTTCTTCTTCTTAATCCTCTTCTTCTTTTCAAACGATGGGTTGACTGGAAAAAATCTCTTTCAGAGTTAAGTCCACCTTTGCCATAAACCTTACTATTATTCTATGTTTCCATTTATATTTTTCAGTGCAATAAAGTATATAAATACATAACTTACTTTATACATAAAACTTTTTGCCTGACATTGGCCTGCTTACATTTTGTCTGACATTGAAGAAATATGCGTTTTACATTAAATGTTCCCCAAAAAAGGAAAGTGCGCAAATGATCAGTAAACACAATGTTGCTATGAGCACTAGGTACTCCAACGACGTCGTTTATGTGCTCCAAATATAAAAGATAATGTAATGGTTTTGTAGTTAATTACATACTGTTCTTGTTAGTCATTTAATTATTATATATATTATTGTTAGATATTATGATTTTATTATGTCATAATTGTAATTATGCAAGTTCGGGGAGAAAAAAAATGCATAAACATAATGTCGCAAGCTGGTATCTACATTTGAAATATTCACCAACGATAACAAACTTTCTTTGTCAGTTACAGATGATGTGATATACTTAGGTATTTCTAATTTCATTTCTTTAAAATACCTAGATCAGATTAGCATCTATGTAATATTATGTATATAATTATTTTGCAATAAGCTGATATGATGATATGATGAATTATTTTAATATATTATTTTTGGTATCACACTACATGCAAATACAAACATCGCAGGCGCACATTTTTTCAAACACTGATGAATTATTACGATTATTTACTCGTTACAACATAATGATACCTTTCAACAATTGTCATTAAATATAGGTACTCGACTGTTTACTAATGCATTAATTATGTACAGATTCCATGACGCTGCTTATCGATCGCATGGCCAACTAATCCGGCAGGTTCACGTTACAAAGGCACGTCAGCATTTGCTTTCCTTACATAGCCTAAACTTATATTGAAAACAAATTGATTAGATGCTTTCGCATAGCAAAGTCGTCAATCGTACTTATAAATATAGGTACCTAAGTATAAAATATTTTGACGTGACAACGTCTAATAAATCGATAGGCTTGCACTGTATCTATTTATATTCCATACTAGCTTCTGCGCGCGACTTCGTCGGCGTGGACTCCGCTCCTATTGGTCTTAGCGTGATGACACATAGCCTATAGCCTTCCTCGATAAATGGGCTATCTAACACTGAAAGAATTTTTGAAATCGGTCCAGTAGTTCCAGCGATTACCGCGTTCAAACAAACAAACAAACAAACAAACAAACAAACAAACAAACAAACAAACAACCAAACAAACAAACTCTTCAGCTTTATATATTAGTATAGATACGCTCAGTGATAGTGTACTATCTTACTTCTTTACTGTATACTTTTAAGAATATAGATAGATGCGGCGCAAGCCACATCTATCTATATCTATTCCACTCGATTGGCCTATATACGTAGGTATATGAGATACTATATACGAGATGTTTTGTTATGACGTTGTCACGTTAAACTATCGTTCGTAAACCAACTTTAGAGACAACCAATTTTTTTTTAAATTGGAAATAATGTTTAACATTTGTACATAAATAATATGCTATAGGATAAATAATATCCTTATCGCATCTTATTTTTACGCAATAGCGTAGGATACTCGACTGAAAGGGACAAATTAAGCGGTCAGCCGTACTTTTAAACATTACTATTGCAGTAGTGCGTTCACCACGAATTATATGTGATTACTTGATTAGGTATACTCGTATTTAATAATAGGTTCAGTGATTAAATAAAGACAAAATAATTATTACAAACTCCTATAATATAATTGCGTCCCTAATATAATTATGTTTTATCTTGTTATCTGCTCTCATACCTAAGAATATATGCATAAATACTAAAGTATTGTTTTATAAATATTGGTAAAAAGTAAATAGTCAGTTGTATTTGTGAAATAAAAATATTTATACGCTGCAGTGCGAAGATGAAATTTATTTTTAAATCAAATTATTTAGTCACTCACCTAGTTAATCGAAGGCCACACTAACGTACACTTTACACTACCACACTGCTCGAGGCTCATGAGACGACCGGCGCGCGGAGAAAAACGCCGCGCCCGCGCTTATCATTACAGCACTGAGAAATTGAGAATGACAGAATATTTTTTTAAATGGCAACAATACATATTTGTTTATTTGTTATTTTGTTGTCTTGTGAATTACATAACATTGTTACATCTAATGAGGTGAAATATCTTAAATAACTAACATGTTATCACTGAAACGTTATCAGTTATATTATGTACTATTTATACTACGAGTATAGCAATATCGTTGAAGTATTTTAGATACGAAACTATTTGCACAAAGTGGCATTTTGTTATTTACTAACTGTTTTCTATATAGGTACTCTTTTTCGCTTTTTAATTAATCCCGCTTCATGGGAAGTACATAACATAATGTCTTTCTCATAGTATATAAAGGCTTCTTAACCCTTCCTTAATATACAAGATTATTAACTTATGAAGAAAAAAGAGGGAGAAGGAGGGATATCGTAATTCATACCCTGGCATAACACAATTATTCAAACCAAGGTTATATTATGTGCATTATTATGCTTCAGGCTAAGAATATATCGAGAAAAAGACATCCAGGATTCTATAGAATACCTAGGTATTTTATGCCATGCTTAAAAGGTTCAGGTAGTATGAATTTTTTTTGATATACCTACCTAGGCCTTTGAATAGAATGGTCTATATTCAGGCGGCAATGTATTGAATACACGTAAGCAGGTAAATGGGTGGAGCCGCAACGTGTTCCAATGTGCGCTTTCACTTTGTTTTAGTTTTATTTGCTCAGTTCAGAAGAAAAAAAACTTAACCTAACTTCCAATTCCGTAAACAACCATTTAGCCCAAAAGCTATACCAACAGGAAATTGCTGAGGTTTCTAGAGCTGACAACCTGATTCTTGCTGTTCTACTGCTATTAACATTTACTGCTACTTTTATTTGTATGAGACTTGTTTTATAGTTTATGTAATAACTATATAAGATACAAACACCAATATTTATAAGTATTAAAGTGAATGCTGCTCTCAAGTATAGTGTTGGTGTTTGAGTACAGTGGCAAGAGGGTCAGGTCGCTTGTAATTCTTCTGGTATCGCTGGAGTCTATAGATTACGGGAACTAATTTTATCATCAAATTGACAGTAAGCTTATTTGCCGATCTACTCATATAAAAAATAGCATATAGGCGAATAATGTCGTGTTAAAATTTACCATTGAGGTTAAGCTCTTCAGACAGGCATTCTAATTTATTACGATTTTTTTGACCAAGGAGAATTGCTAAACTAAGTAACGGCAATGAGTCACTATTTTCTTTACGCAAATAGACTATAATTATATAATACTAAACATTCCACTACTATGTATAAATAATACTCTCATACTATAGGTAGGGATCCCTAGTACATATTTTTCGCCTGATTAGTATCAAGCTAATTTTCTAGGAGTAGCTTCATTTTGATGAGACGAACAAAAAGTTCCTCTTCGAAAACTCTCGATTGTGGTAGATAATAGAGTTAGCAGGAGATAGAGCAACAGTGAGCGTAGAACCGGGATAACGTACCACGCAATTTGGAGGACAATAGTACCATCAAATTATAATATAAATATTAATTAACTAAAAGAAAAAAATTCAGCTGGTTAGTAATAATTTTTGATGACCTTACGAGGTCATCAACTTGATGACCTCGTAAGGTCATCAAAAATTGATTTTTTTTCTGATTTTTTTGAGACGCCGCGTTGGCGCAGCGGTCACAGCACTGGATTGCGATTGGCTGTTACGCGGGCGGTTGCGGGTTCGATCCCCGCACACGACAACATTTGTATTGGCCATACAGATGTTTGCCGTGGTCTGGGTGTTTGTGCAGTCCTTGTGGGTCTCCCCACCGTGCCTCGGACAGCACGTTAAGCCGTCGGTCCCGGTTGTTATCATGTACACCTGATAGCGATCGTCACTCATAGTACGGAATATTGGGTTGTCTGGAAGAAATGGCTAAATAACCATAAGTCCGCCCATTGTACTTCACAGTCTGTAAATGATATTTGTAGTTGTGATGTAGAATAAAGTATAAATAAAGAAATAAATAAATAAATACTAGTTTATAATTGTGTTTGCTCGCAAAAGAAAAAAAACCGACTTTAATTAGGTACATCGACAAGTAATACAATACAACGTAGGTACACGAAAAAATAGTCAAGTAAATATGCATTATAAGGCCTCGTTTACGGAGACGCGGAGCGTAGTGCGTAGCGTGTGGCGTAGCTTCTCGCGTGTGTCAAAATGTATGAAAATGAACGCGTGTAAAATCGCTTCTCCGTAAACGCACTCATACAACGCCCTACGTTTGAATTTAGTGCGTTCTGCTTCTGCCACGCCACACGCTACGCACTACGCTCCGCGTCTCCGTAAACTAGTGGAGATAACTCAAAAAGTATACTTGTCAGATCTCGATTAAATTTTTGACAAGCACAGAATTCGGTTAAAAAAAGAATACTCATAATTGGTACACCCAGTAAAAAATAAGCGTATAAACAAACTAAACAAACTGCATTAAATTTTTATGGGATTATTCCGCATCGAACAAAGATTCACTTAAATTGGATCACAAATCGCAGCGTAATCGATGTACATACATAAAAAAAATACCAACCGAATTGAGAACCTCCTCCTTTTTGAACGAACGCGATTCGAATCGGAGACACATCTTCTAATTTCTTATTTTTATACTTCTATCGTTAATAGAGTGGTATCTTGAGTTGAAACAATAACTTTAGTTTTCTGTCTTACCCATTCTTATAACAGTTATAACCATTAATAGTAAAATAAATACTAAGCACGCTAAGAAAAAAAAGTGTGTGTGTACTTATGTACGCACGTAAGAAGTTATACTTCAAGCTAGAGTATTAAAATACTTCCAAAAAAACCTACCACTTAATAATTAGACAATAAGTCCACAATGCCATCTCTTAGAAATGATAAAGACTACTTTCTTGTTTAAGTCCACAACGCCATCTCTTAGAAATGATAAAGACTATAGTTTGTCTATAAAGTCGTGACATTAATGTTTGAGGAACTAACATTAATCATGTGTCTGGCAACACCAAACATAAGTACTTTCGCTGTCAATACTATCATCGAGTTAACAGTTTTCCCTTATTATTCTTTATTCATTTGATTAAACTGCAAAAAATTAAGACCAATCTTCGCAGAAGAGTTTCAAAAATGAGTAAAGTAAATCGGAGTGGCACGCGGGAAGTGATTTTTAAAGTTTTCCAGCGATGTTTGGCGGAGTTCGAAGCTGGACGAATTTTGTGTGATTTGGACGATGTTTATGGGCGAACAGCATCTATGACGGTATGTAATCGTGTTATTGTTTGTGTTTAACCTGCCTGAATTTAAAAATTTACATAATTTACGTTTTGGAGACCAAAAAAGGCATTGTTTACATTGCAAATTTTTAGGTTAGATGAGACAGAGTATATATAGTCCGTCCAAAAATAAAAGAATTAAAATGTAAACAAACTCCTTACCGGATGAAAAATACGCGATCCCTGTATAATCACACACAATGGCTATTAGATAATTATTGTAGCATCTGGGTAATCACATGCACCACTATTATATTTGTAATTATACGTCTATTTCATCGTCAAACTAATATTTTTTAGCAGAAAACCGAATTCGCTGTAACCTCAAACTAACAAGTGACATTTGTCATTACTGTGTCTTGTGTTTATGGTTAAGGGCTTTCTGTTCTTTCATATCGATAAAAAGTCGAGGTCAATGATATTAAAAAAAGTGTTTTAGCTCGAACTTTTTATAAATCATAAAAAGTAACTTGAACTTTTTATAAATCATAATTTATTTTCACTTTTTATAAATAATTAAAACAAAAGTTAAAACGGCCACTAAAGTTAAATAGTGTCTTACTTAATGCGACTTTGAGAGAGGCATTACTTCGTTTTTTGACAATAAGACCGTATGTCTTTCTCTGTGGTAACTTTTGCTTTAAATCTCATTGAAAACAGTGTATCTTTGTAATCAAATTGCTAATACTTTTTTAAAAGAGTTGTTACACGATAGTGGGGAGCCCCAGCTAAGGCAATGTGCCCCTAGTACAAATAGACTTTTTTGTTTTAATTAACATTTCTCTGAACTTTCATTAGTTTCTAAGTAGAAACTATTTAAATTAGATATTAATTACATAGCCTTTTTATGCATCGCCATTTCGAGTGTCTAAAGGTTACTCTGTGTTTTGATAAATAGTATAAATAAATAAATTTTACTCACACACAAATACCGAAAAGTACTTTCGGAAATCAATTTTGACAAATTTTACTCACACACAAATACCGAAAAGTACTTTCGGAAATCTAATTTGAAACGCACATACAGGCTGCACCCTGCTAATGTTGCTAGTGTTATATCGTTCAGTTTCTCAACAAACTATTTGTATACAAAAATAACAGGAAATTATTTTAAAAAAAATCAGATAATGTTATATGGATTTCCTAGTATGCACATAATATGGTTATGGCCGGAAATGAAAAAAATCCATTAAGAACGAATAAAAACCTGATGAACGATACCGACCCTCTATATCTAAATTCTTGTATTTGCGTTTGTGTTTCTACGGCTCAACAACTTGGCTTTCGTTTGTGGACTTCCGATTTATTTGTGATTTGGACCGTGTTTATCTCCGTATATCGGAGGTCATCGGGGTCATCGGGGTCCTTAAAACTTTGCAAATAGTCGTCAGAATATTTGCAAAGTTTTAAGGACCCCGATTTCGCTTTCGACTGGATTCTCATTCGAACTTCATTTCTACGAGGTATGTCAAGTCACACTATCCAATAATATAATGCGGTAGATACAGATTTCAAATGCGGTAGATACAGATTTCACTTTGTCAGAGTAGCAAAAAAAATTATTGTTTGTCTGCAAAATCGGTATCATCTCCATTTCGCTTGTGCTTAAGCGTTTACGCTAAGAGGAGGCGAGAAAAACGTAGTATTTTTAGAATACTAATATCGAGTAGTCGAGTACCTAGTATTTTGTCACTGATATTTTAAAATAACAGTCACTGTAACAACTAGTATTGCCATGTACCTAGTAAGACAGAACTCTACGCACTGTAAGAAGTTATATATTTCCTACGTTCGACGACGAAAATCTTCAAAATTTGCGTTACGTAATACTTGAGCGCCCCCTTATAGTATGGTGTGCTAAATGTAATAAATATATGTTAATGTTTCATTTAGTTTAATTCCTCATTACATCCATATTATTTTCAAGTAGAGGAAATTTACCGATATCGACATTTAACAACATACATCCAGCACTATAGTCGTTTATGGTTACACATTCCGCCATATTTGTTTACCTTTTAATTCTTTTATTTTTGGACAGAGTTTAGGTCACATTATAGTACGACGAATTTTTTGATACTTAAGGATATAATATAACTTAGTCTCAAGTTTTCCAATTTTAAATTTGAATCAATTGCTTCATGTCAGTAACTTATATGTCCATTCCATTAACATTTTTTAAACTTATCTTTTTCAGGAAAATCAAGGAGTACAGTTAGACGGATAGTCAACGAAGGCTTTAAAAATGATGGAAAGTTTGAAACTCCTGGGAAACATAGGAAAGGCCGGCCAAAGAAAGAAATGGATAATTTTAGATTTTAGAATCCGATGATAAGTGAAAGAAGTGCTGCTGTTGTCGCTTCTTATAGTCTGTCTATAAAGTCGTGAAATTTAATGAGGGCGCTGTTAATAACACGTAGCAAACACATAGCAACACTGTATAGTATGACATAAATGACTTTGATACTTGCAATATTTTATTTACCTACTATTAAAAACATGAGTCTGAGTGTGAATAGATGCGAAAATGTCAGTTCGTTTAGGTAAAATGAGTATATAAATAAGACACATATCATATTTTGTTTGTTTTATTTATAAAGAAATATCAATGAAATAGATCTGCTTTGAATGAAAAAGTACATATTACAGCAAAAAGAGAGGATTATCTATATATTATCGTATAAAACAGAAATTTAAAAGAAGAATTGCAAAAAAATATTAGTTACATTGATGAGAGTTATATTCACGACTCATACTGTACATGCTGGAAGTGAAAAAGGCTTTGTACCAAACTTTCTACTCTTATTTAGTGGAAAAAATAAAATAGAAGATTATCACTCTGAAATGAATGTGAATAAATTCACTAAAAGGATTACGGAAAAACTTATTCCCAACCTACACGAGCCATCTATTTTATTGTTTTTGACAATGCTCCTTACCATTCAGTAATTACAAACAAAACACCAAACACCAGTACTCGTGTCGATGATATAAAATTATGGTTATCTATACTAATATATAAAGCTGAAGAGTTTGTTTGTTTGGTTGTTTATTTGTTTGTTTGTTTGAACGCGGTAATCTCTGGAACTACTGGGCCGATTTGAAAAATTATTTCAGTGTTAGATAGCCCATTTATCGAGGAAGGCTATAGGCTTTGTGTCATCAGGCTAAGACCAATAGGAGCGGAGTCCACGCCGACGAAGTCGCGCGCAGAAGCTAGTTAGAAAATAATATTCCATTTGATTCATCGCTAAGGAATGTATTAAATTGAGTAAAAAATAAAAAACCAAATCGTATATTATATGAGATAAATTCTATTTTGGGAGAACATGGGCATACAGTAGTTCGGCTTCCACCATACCACTGTGATCTTAACCCAATAGAGCTAATTTGGGCACAAAAAAAAGGTAGCTGCAAGTAATATTGGGTCTCGTGACGTGAAACAATTGACAGAAGAAGCATTTAATAACATCACAGTTGAAAACTGGAAAAATTGTTGCGAACATGTAAAAAAATAGAAAAGGATTATTATTAGATGCGAAAATGTCAGTTCGTTTAGGTAAAATCATATGAGTAAATAAATAAGACACATATCATATTTTGTTTGTTTTATTTATAAAGAAATATCAATGAAATAGATCTGCTTTGAATGAAAAAGTACACATTACAGCAAAAAGAGAGGATTATCTAAATATTATCGTATAAAACAGAAATTTAAAAGAAGAATTGCAAAAAAATATTAGTTATATTGATGAGAGTTATATTCACGACTCATACTGTACATGCTGGAAGTGAAAAAGGCTTTGTACCAAACTGTCGACTCTTATTTAGTGGAAAAAATAAAATAGAAGATTATCACTCTGAAATGAATGCTAATAAATTCACTAAAAGGATTACGGAAAAACTTATTCCCAACCTACACGAGCCATCTATTTTATTGTTTTTGACAATGCTCCTTACCATTCAGTAATTACAAACAAAACACCAAACACCAGTACTCGTGTCGATGATATAAAATTATGGTTATTAGAAAATAATATTCCATTTGATTCATCGCTAAGGAATGTATTAACTTGAGTAAAAAATAAAAAACCAAATCCTATATATGAGATAAATTATATTTTGGGAGAACATGGGCATACAGTAGTTTGACTTCCACCATACCACTGTGATCTTAACCCAATAGAGCTAATTTGGGCACAAAAAAAAGGTAGCTGCAAGTAATATTGGGTCTCGTGACGTGAAACAATTGACAGAAGAAGCATTTAATAACATCACAGTTGAAAACTGGAAAAATTGTTGCGAACTTGTAAAAAAAATAGAAAAGGATTATTATGAACGAGACAGAACATTATACAAAAATATAGAGATGAATTAATATTTCAAGTAAGAAGCGACAACAGCAGCACTTCTTTCACTTATCATCGGATTCTAAAATCTAAAATTATCAATTTCTTTCTTTGGCCGGCCTTTCCTATGTTTTCCAGGATTTTCAAACTTTCCATCATTTTTAAAGCCTTCGTTGACTATCCGTCTAACTGTACTCTTTGATTTTCCTGAAAAAGTTAAGTTTAAAAAATGTTAATGGAATGGAAATATAAGTTACTGACATGAAGCAATTGATTCAAATTTAAAATTGGAAAACTTGAGACTAAGTTATATTATATCCTTAAGTATCAAAAAATTCGTCGTACTATAATGTGACCTATAATCATGTTTTTAATAGTAGGTAAATAAAATATTGGAAGTATCAAAGTCATTTATGTCATACTTTACAGTGTTGCTATGTGTTTGCTACGTGTTATTAACAGCGCCCTCATTAAATTTCACGACTTTATAGACAGACTATACTTTCTTGTCTGCAAAACTAGCGGCATCTATTCATGCATCCTTGAACTACTTCGTGTCAACACGCGCATTGTAAAAATTTACTCTCATCATTTTTCTCTAACGCGCCAAAAGAAGTACCGTAAAATGGGGTGAATAGGGACAAATCCGAACTTCTTCAACAAAAATTAAAGCATTTTTTGCGGATATATTGATGTATGGTGATCGAAATGATCGAGTCTTTATGGTATCTTGGTCATAAAATATAAAACTATGCAATTAGCATTTCAATTTATGAAAAAAACGTTAAAATATATGCATTCCCTATTCACCCGGAAATTGGGGTTAATAGGAACGAAAATAGGGTCAATAGAGAAATTCACCAGGGCTGGCACTTGTGTAATATATAACAATTTCTAGCTACCTATTTATTTTGTTTTATCTAATTAATTAATGTACTAAGCAAACCACTAACTCTTACATTTTAGTATGATACCAATAAATGTAAATGATTAGTAATGCAATACCTAAAAATATAGTCGCTGAAATAAAATGCACTTATGTCTCCCATGTTTTATTTTTATTGAAAAATCGTAATGAACAAACCTTTTGTAAATTATTATTGAAGTATTTAAACATTTAAAAATCAAGAAACTTATAATATATCAATTTTTTATAAAATAGCTTAAAAATAATCGTTTAACTGCTCGGTGACAACCCTACATAGCTGTACCTATTCATACATGTTGTCCCTATTGATCTCAGTTTCATCCCGTTTAACCCCGCTTTCGTTGCTATTCATACCTGAGACGTCCTCATTCACCCCAAAAACAACAGATTTCTCATATCTTTCTAATTTATCAAAATAATACTATTATTAATTAATAACTGAGATTTAACTTTTATGTATATGACGGCCCAAACACTAAATAAAGTATTAAATAAACACACGTATTCTCTTACTATAAAATAAATGTTTTAGAGCAAAGTTTCTAACACTGTAATATTCGGCGTCTCGTCTAGCTTATTTTCAATGACGTTAAATTGATACTTTGCAGCTAATTTTGCGCTTATTCAGTGTTTCTATAAAAAGTGCCACAGACCTACTATCGCTCACAAAAATTGGTAAAAATTGTAACGACTTGGTGCCGGTGACGCTCAATATTAGGATATTGAGCGTTAAAAATATTACTTAATTTTATCCCGATTCACCCCTGGATCCCTATTCACCCCATTTTACGGTATAACTTCAAAAAATAAAATATTACAAAAAATGGGGTAGTGCTATTTCTGTTTTGTATGATTCTTAAATGTCGATGGATTTTAAAACATTTTTTTATATTTTTTGGTCAACTGACTATTTCAGCATTATCGTATGTATAAAATTCTCGCGTCACAATGTTAGTTACAATATTACTCCGAAACGGCTGGACCGATTTTTATGAAATTTTGTGTGCATACTGGTAGGTCTGAGAATCGTCCAAATCCATAGTTATAAGGGAGAGGGGAATTGAGGGGGTTAATGACGTATATTGCAAAACAACGTTTGCGGGGTCAGCTAGTAAATATATGAAAACATGATACTTATGATAAACAAAAATGTAGGTATAAAAAATGTTGAAAATATTTTATATTGTCACCTTTGCTGGGTTTGAAAAAAGTGCCACGAATAATTTTCAAAAAACACACTCAAATAAATTGTATGTATAGTACCTATACTTAATACATATAGTCTGGCCATAAATACTGTTACAATTAAAAAAAACAAAATACCTATTACATTTGAAATTGGTTGGTAATCTTTCATTTTTACAAAGAGTATATAACCACTAATTTTTATATGACTACTATAATATAGGTATCTTATAATTGTAAAATATTTTGTGATATTAAAATGGAGTGGGGTGATATAGAAAACCGAATCGCTGTGATTGCATTACAAAAGTAGGTATGGAGCCAAATACAATTATTAAAACTCCATACGCTTGGTATTATTTAAAAGTTTGTGTAGGTACCGGGCTATTGATCGGGGGGCACGGCAGTGCCCCCGCCAAGTCGAGCGCGAAGCAAACACTGCCGTACCATCCTTTACTCGAACCATTTCGCCGCATTTTCAGGCCCCTATTTGAGAACCTCTGGATAAGACCAGAGCGCCGAAATTTTCGTCATCCAGTAAGCTATAATCACATACTTAAAATCCAAAATTTCAAGTCTGTAGGTCATTTAGTTCCGAAGTTAAGCGAAAGCAAAGTTTCGCATTTACGACACTCACTCACTCATGATCATCAAAATAGAACTAGTACTTCCCATAAACTCAGAGAGCTGAAATTTGGTACAGAGTTAGGGTTTAATGGCTACATAAAGGGAAAACTATAAAAACTAGGATAATTGAAGATCTGGAATACCTACCTGGTGACCATGATTAGAAAACACAAGAGCCGTGGCGCTGACTGTATTTTAAAACGCGCTTACGTTCGTTGCTACTGTACAAGAATCAGAACCGGAAAAAAGGAAAAGAATTAAGAAAGATTTGTATTGCAATTGTAAAAAAACTATTCCTAAAAAGAAAAAAAAAATGTGTCAAATAAGAAATTCTAATAAAATAAATCAATATGCCTGAATATTATGTACGTTATATTATTATTATGCGTTTCTACAAAAAGCAGTGAAATCCCACCAAAAACATTCTGTAAAAAAACTAGCCAAGTCTCGATAGAGCTGCTTGTTTATGTCTAAAAAGTAATGAAATCTAGACTCTCGTTATATGCTCTTTGATCTAGACAAAGTCGTGCCAAGTCTAAGGTTCCTTACTGCGATTTCATTATTATTATAGTTAATGTTGTGTGACTTGGCCGTTGAAGGGTACATAATAAAACCAGGTGCTACATGACACCAAAAACCATGAAAACGTTGATTGAATAACCAGTCAATTGTAGGCTTGATAAAGCTGCGTATTTCAATAATATAATTTAAATGTATAAAAAATTATTACCTTGACTTCTAATCATTGATAGAAGTCCGTCTGTACGTCTATTTTATGTTAGATCGGTGGTCGATTTGACGCTCCAAAAATAAGAGGATAGAAGTCAGCATTGTCAATGCTGAATTAATATGTTGCACAATCAACAACCGCCTAAAATGAGACGCTAGCGTCCAATTACCAATACCAGTATGGGATATTATTCATAGTTTTGTACCCTTGTGTACCCTTCAACGGGCAAGTCACACAACATTAACTATAATAATAAAGAAATCGCAGTAAGGAACCTTAGACTTGGCAGGACTTTGTCTAGATCAAAGAGCATATAACGAGAGTCTAGATTTCATTACTTTTTAGACATAAACAAGCAGCTCTATCGAGACTTGGCTAGTTTTTTTACAGAATGTTTTTGGTGGGATATGTACAATGAAACCTCCTCTGTTTGTGACAGAAAAAGATTTGGCCGTCCACGTAGTGTTCGTACGAAAAAGGCGATCAAAGCAGTAAGGGAAAGAATTCGAAGAAATCCTGTCCGAAAGCAAAAGATTTTATCTCGGGAGATGAAGGTAGCACCTAGAACCATGTATTATTTTTAAAGATGACTTCTTAGGACTTGCAGCCTGTAAGAGACGCATAACTGATAAGTGATACCTAATTTAAAAAATAATAGGACGGTACTTAAGCGATATGCAAAGGGAGGTCACAAAAAAATTTGTTTAAGGATGAGAAAAACGTGGGAATTATCCGTTTCAGTGACTATACGTATATAATTTTTAACCGACTTCCAAAAAAGGAAGAGGTTCTCAATTCGACTGTTTTTTTTATGTATGTTAGATCAGAACTTTTGACTGGGTGGACCGATTTCGATCAATTTTGTTTTAATTGAAAGGTGTTGCGTGTCATGTGGTCCCATTTTTTTAAATTAAGATCTGACAAGTACTTTTAGAGTTATATCTAATAATGCGTATTTACTTGACTACTTTTTCGTCGACCTACGTTGTATTATACCGCATAACTTTTTACTCGGTGTACCGATTTTAATGATTCTTACTTTCATCGAAAGCTAATACTTGTCATGTAGTCTTCGTGACATTAGATCGAGATCTGATTACAACTTTTTGAGTAATCTTTAATAGCGCGTATTTACTTGACTATTTTTTCGTCTTATTACGTTGTGTTACTTGTCGATGTAATTGAAGTCGCTTTTTTTTCGTTTGCGAGCAATGCTCACAGGGAAGAGTGACAATAAACAAATAATTAAAGTGTTTGTCGTCTCATTAAAATTGTACGTAATTTATGCACGTATGATATTTTTTAATTCTGTTTTAAAAATATACCTATACATAATTACACGTAGTTCCCAAAATTATGACACTGAAACCTGTCAAGCAGTTTTGAAAAGAAATTCTTTGTTAATTAATAAATAATAAATAAATGTTAAATAAATATCTACACAATACACACACGGACGTCTGTTCCTAAAGTAGGCATAAGCTTGTGTTATAGGTAACAGCCGACTGGTATAGCTACATTTTTTTCGATAAACATACTAAACTTATAAATAATACATAATATTTATATATAGGTACAAATAAATATGTTTATTACACCTAGACTGGGGGTGGGAATCGAACCAACAACCCCCGGAGCAGAAAGCAAAGTCACTCCAAACTGCGCCAACGGGCTCTCAACTCAAGGAGGTGCTTTGGCAATTAGTATTTAAATACTAATTGCCAATTTTTGGACTATACTGTATTTTAAGAGACTTTTTTATAGAGGCGGAGTAAACATAAGAAGAATAGAGTGATATATAAAAAGAAAAAAAAATGTACTGTGTCTTTCTCAACAACCTGTCGTGTCCAAACAAAAGTAGTCCTACTTTCCTACTTTTGGAAGTAGTAAAAAAAATCTTACATTATGAGCTTAGAGGGTCTAGCTCTAGCCGGATAAGTGTGACGAGTCGGCCCCCAATCGAGAACCTATATCGAAACTTATGTTTTAAGATGTTTTTGATGTACTTAAACATAATTTATGTACATTTCGCGACCAGCTACCAATTTGTACTTGAGATATGGAAAAAAATAACCGTACGCATGACTACTATTCAAAGTAATATATATCTCAAAAACTAATGAAGCTAGAGGAGTGAAACCAAAGCGACTCTTAAGAATTCATTACAGAGTACATTATATAAACATTTTTTTGAATTTGTAAGATATTTTTTAAATAAAATATTTTTAAAAAAAATATAATTTTTTTTCATGTCCTTTAAGACTTACAATCACGAAAATATTATATGTATGTTATGCTCCTTTATGTGCACTATTACTCATAAAAATTACAGGAGAAAAAAGTTGGTGCAACACTTCGAAAAAAATACTATGCGATTCGCGCCTTGTAATGTATGGATATAATGAACCTGTGCACGCGGTCACAATTGTAAACAAACAACTTCGTAGTCCGATTAAAACTTTTACTTGATCAGTTTAGTTTTATTTATACAATCACTAAACATTTTAGCTTCTTCTTCACTTTTAATAAATTTTTTATAACCCAACTTTTTTCTAAACATAAGAGCAGGATTTAAAGCAACTGGATTGTATCATTGTGATGTCAATGTACCATTAAATAAATTTCGAGACTACGGCAAGCCAATAGACGATATAAGAGAATGTTGTAGAAAGCTTTAAAATATATATAGGTATAGATGACTTATTACGAAACAATGACTTGGGTGTCAAGCAAACTCAAAATTGCCAGATTCCTAGTGTAGCTGCGAGAAGCGTGTTAGTAGAAGAAATTCAAAAGTATAATATTGAACAACGGGATCAATCTAAGAACAAACCTAAAATTTCTACTAAGAAAAGAGGGCGGCCTATTGGTGCAAAAACAATCAAGTAAAGAAGAAAAAAACAAGCCACCAAACGGATGATCCACAATCGTCAGGAAGTGGGTTGGAAAACTGTGTGAATGCTGCTAATGGAAATAAAAACATGGATGAACAAGACGACGACGAAATCGAATATTCTCAAAATGTTGGTAACATTTTTAGTGAGTGTGAAGAAAGAGCAGAGAAAGCAGACATAACACATGAAGAAGAAATGGGACTAGATATAACACAGAAGGAAAATTGTCCTAAAAAAACATACGAAGTATCTAAATGATGGTAGACTGGAACTTAATATGATTAATGATATGTCAAAGGCTGTGGATCGGTTTTGTATAACTAATTACGAAGGAACACTGTTACCGGGCCGAATAATACAAGCCACCATAAATGTAAGAAAATAATCACCCGAAATGTAAGATATTTGTTATGACAAAGGCTAGAGAAGGCTGGATTTGGCCCAAGAGTGTTCAACTTACTTCAGTGAATGATGCAAATATCATAAGAATACTGAATGATACTAATATCCAGAAGAAGAAAGGCTATTTTGTTATAAAAGATGACTTTCTGGCCATGGAATGGGGTGACTAAGTTTTCAAAGTTTGATATCATCGTGTGTAGGATTAAGTACAATTTTAATTAGTTTAATGTTTTCTTCATTTATTAAGCTTTATGGCAAGTCAAGTTCGTAATTACCAATCAAAATAAATAGCTGTGTTAATTTTTCTATGGTAACATTTTATTTACCCATTTTAGTACTAAAAATTAAAAACGTAGGTATCCAAAATTATTGTTTATGGCTTTCAGCTTTGTTTCTTATAGTAAAAATGCAGGCTAATGTTAGCTTTAGGTAAACTTTATAAAATAGACAAAAACAGCCTGTTATTGGGACCTGGGCCAATCCAAGCCCAACTCGCAGTGTAACTTTGGCCCAATGGTTTATTGGATTTTATGCATCTATTTTCCTAAAAATGATAAGCTTACGATTACATTTTCTAAAAGTAGGTTACTAAGGGCCTATGCAAACCACGTTTTTTGATAGCGCCGTCGACGCGCGTTTCTAAAACGCGCGTCGACAGCGCGTTTGTATCGCGACATACGCGCGTTTGCATCGCGTCTGTATCGCGTGACACGCGCGTCGACGGCGCGTTTTTATGCTACAGAGCAGTTTGTTGGCGTTTGTATCGATTCAAACGCGCGTCGACGGCGCGTTTGTATCGATTCAAACGCGCGTCGACGGCGCGTTTGTATCGCGACATACGCGCGTTTGCATTGCGTTTGTATCGCGTTACACACGCGTTTGCATCGCGTTTGTATCGCGTTTAAAAAAGGGCCTATGCAAACCGCGTTTTTTAAACGCGATACAGACGCGATGCAAACGCGATACAAATGCGATACAAACGCGCGTATGTCGCGATACAAACGCGCCGTCGACGCGCGTTTGAATCGATACAAACGCCAACAAACTGCTCTGTAGGATAAAAACGCGCCGTCGACGCGCGTGTCACACGATACAGACGCGATGCAAACGCGCGTATGTCGCGATACAAACGCGCTGTCTACGCGCGTTTTAGAAACGCGCGTCGAAGGTGCGATTAAAAAACGTGGTTTGCATAGGCCCTTAAAGCCACTATAAAAAGTGTAACTTTCTGAGTAAAGTATTATGTAATTTAAAGTTTGGTTTAATTTTTTGTGTGCAAAGTGGGCCAAAGATAGCCAGATCGTATTGAGATTGTTTGAAGATATTTCATTATATGTCACTATACATCGTGCGCTGTAGCATGGTGCGGGTGACAGTTTCAGTATCGTTTCGTTTCACTCTTGAAAGTTGCCGCGATTTACAAATTATGACTTAGTATTTCAGCTGTACCACATTCGTAATACACTAAATCATTAATTACTGTAGTAAATTATATTAAACCCAACCAGAATGTTCTAGTCTACAAATAAAATCAAATGGAAAGAAAAATTAAGAAAAGTGTTATGCGTATAACGTAACGCCATAGACGTCTTTAGTGATGGGATGTACTGCTACGATAGATAGTCGATGTTTTTTTATAATAAAAAACGTATATTGAGCGTAGTTCAATTATTATTGTAAAAAGTATTATATTATTACTAGCAACGAAGCCCGGCGTTGCTCGGGTTGAAATACATCGCATGTTTATTGGTATAAAAATATATAAGGATATATTTTTAACAGATACAGATTTCTATTTTCGATATTGAATTATTGAGAGACTTATTCGGTCATTAAACTTGCTGTGTATATAAAGTATATCTAATAAACTAACGACCGAATTAAAATAATTTTAAGAAAAAGTTTAGAATTTTCTAGTACTTTCTCGAACATTTTGAATCGATTACAATAGTTTTACAAATTTCGAAAGTTTCTACATTATTCCAGAATTTTTAGAGCTTTCTAGAACATTCCAGGTCAATTATAACCGTTTTACACATTTTGAAACTTAAGAGATCTTTTCAGAAGTCCTAATGCGTTAGAAATGGACAGAAATATAATTATGTTTTAACATTTTTGCCACCCACAACCACCCCCTTCCACCGACCTCGACCAAACTCCCTTATGCACAGCAAGAGACCAAGGGATATTTACCACCCCAACGGGAAGTTGATTGGGGTTGGTGGTGATAGAAAAAACCGTGGACACACGTACGAACATTAGCATTTTATATAATATATTAAGATTGTAGTAGTATTATAATAAAATTGATTTTATTAGTCATATCTGAGTCTGTTGCTGTGTGGCTACGGCAAAGAATTTAGCCTCCCCCTCTCTTCCCGTGGGTGTCGTAAGAGGCGACTAAGGGATAACACAGTTCCACTACCACCTTGGAACTTAAAAAGCCGACCGATGGCGGGATATCCATCCAACTGCTGGCTTTGAAATACACAGGCCGATGTCGGGCAGCAGCGTCTTCGGTGCGACAAAGCCAGTCTTGCGGTCACCAACCCGCCTGCCCAGCGTGGTGACTATGGGCAAAACACATGAGTTCACGTCATTTTTGGCGCGAACTTGTGTAGGCCTATGTCCAACAGTGGACTGCGATAGGCTGAAATGATGATGATGATGATATCTGAGTCAGGAACATCTGCATTGTCACTAAATTCATCCTCTATATCTTTGAAGGATATTATTATCGTCAATATGGATGTCACGATCCGGTCCCAATCAGACATAACGTCCCTTTTTATTTTATTCACCTTCGACCAGTCTTCGGGTTGAACACTGTTGATGGCCTCTTGCAATAGGGCCAGCGTCTTATTTGCCGTAAATGGAATAGCAATAAATATGTGTCACATACAAGGCATAAACCCGATTTTGATTATTTCATATAAGTACAAAGACACATGTAGCCATGAAATATATATTGACCAAGTTTATACACGTTGTTACATTGCACAGCTGAATAACACACAAATTTTCATAACACTATTAATCTGAACTAGATTTATGCTGCGAGTATCGTTAGTGATAAAAATGAATTACATAACGTCACATCCCTAGTCATGTGTACTGACAGTTGTCAACATCATATAGGCAAGTGTCACCCGCACCATGCTACAGCGCCGAGTACAGCGCACGAAGTATAAATAATCTATTTTATTTTATTTTCGTCGGGAAATTATAATAGGGTACTTTCCGTAGTGAAAAATAAATTATAACTTTTGATAAAAATTAAAATTAATATAGAAATACACCTAAATATTCTGATTTGGAATCATAAAAGCACATTATTGATTTATTATATTGAAATTAAAAGTCGTATATTTTAATCTGTATATCACGTGACCTAAAACACGAGCCGCCATGGTGTGACGTCATACGGGCAATAACAAAGTTCTGTCAGTGCTGTCAATAGCTATCTATATCAATAATATCTATCAATTTTAACTTCAAGGAGTAATAGCTGTGTTCTTTCGTATAATAACTCTTCATATCTTATTCCAACTGAAATAATATCAAATATGCATTCATTACTAATTTGTTGATGGTTGTCATAGTAATTGTAGGTTATGTTACTCTCTTACATACGTCAAACACTTTTGTTATTGCACATATTACGTCACCAAAATGGCTGTAGCGTTTTCGCGGTAATAAAAAAGGTTTAAAATTTAATTTAATTTTATGGCATGAAAGCGTGTTTATTTTGCCGAAATATATTTTTTTGTGGCTTTTTATTAGAAAATCAACATTTTGAAGTACTTTTTCAAACATAGTGGAATACCCTATTAGGAAGGAACTATGTATCATGTTTTTAGAATGGAAACACAGCACAATTAATGTCAAGTATGTCAATTTCCTTGCTGTCAAATCACAAATGTCAATTTTTCATCTTGATTAATCTTGAATCTTCAAATAAGCAAAGAATTGAATAAAGCACAGGAGTAGAGCAATGATATAATAAGGAGTAGAGTATATAAAAGTAGCTAAAATGAAATAGTGATATTGGCCATTAAATTTATAATTTATTAATTTATATACTATTCGACATTGGTGGAATCAACCGTGCTTCACAGGCACAACTAAAGATTGTACACTTGTAAATTATCTATAAATTGTGCTTTATATTAAAATAAAGACTACTTCTATTGAACGTGATATCTTTTCTACAATATTCTACACATACGCAAAAATTTAAATGTAAATAATTTTGAAAATGTGGCTATGTAATTTCAGGTTAATTGATAAGAAATAAGGTACATGAATTCAAAATGTTTGCCCCAGACCATGGATTACGAGTGCGAATGCTGTATAAATTAATTTTTCGTGTGCACCGAGCCATGCCTGCTGAACTCCGGATATTAGGTGATAACTATGCAAGAGAAGAATTCAAGAGACATAAAAATTGCAACCCACAAGAAGCTAGTATTTTTCTTCATGAATGGACTGTAAGTAATGTTTGAGATTTTTATTACCAAGATTATAATATGTGCTTTAAACCATCAATATTGTTTTAATAGGTTACTTTGTAGTTTACTTTTGTAGTTTAGCTTTTATTGCCACTGTCTGGACTATTAGTAATACGGTACTCACTTTAACACGATTGTTAGTTTTAAAAACCCAACGTTTGATACCTTGTAACTATTAGAATGTGTAAAAGTAATTATGTTAATTATATTAATTATCAGTGCTGTGTGGCTACGGCACTAAAGAATGTAGCCACCCTCTCTCTTCCCGTGGGTGTCGTAAGAGGTGACTAAGGGATAACTCAGGTTCCATTACCACCTTGGAAATTAAAAAGCCGACGGATGGCGGGATAACCATCCATGCTGGCTTTGAAATATACAGGCCAAAGATGGGCAGCAGCGTCTTCGGTGCGACAAAGCCAGCCTTGCGTTCACCAACCCGCCTGCCCAGCGTGGTGACTATGGGTAAAACACATGAGTTCACGTCATAATGTCGGGCGCGAACTTGTGGAGGCCTATGTCCAACAGTGGACTGTAATAGGCTGTAGTGGTAGTGGATATTAATTATGACAATTTTTTATTTTTAGAATTATGCAATCAATTTAGCAAAACAGACAAAGCCTTTGCATCAGGCTAAAAAGAAAACTCTTGGAAAATATTTGGACCCAAAATTCTTAGACTATATGACTGACGAACAGTTAGTTCAGTTGTACGAGCTACATAAGGCCACCTCGCTGCAGTCCGATGATCCCAATCAAATCAACGTTACCAATAAAAACAATAATGATAGATAGAAAATGTTATTTAGACATAAACAAATTGTTTTTTGAAAGTGAGATTTATGATTCAATAGTCAATTTGCCTGTATTTATTTGGCGAATAATTTAATGAAATAATGTTATTAAATATATATGACGTTTGTATTTGATTTGTACATACTAGTGATGTGCCGGATCGTCAAAAATGTAGATCCGCGGATACAGATCCGGATCCGGATATTTAGTGTCAAGATCCGCGGATACGGATACGGATACAGATCTTTATTTACTCACTCAATCGGTGTCGGCGATTGATCTTGAAACGACAGATTAAAACTTGCATTGCGCGCGTATTACTTTTGTTAACCAACTTCCAAAAAAGGAGGAGGTTCTCAATTCGTCTGTATTTTTTAATGTATGTTACCTTAGAACTTTTTACTGAGTGCACCGATTTCAATGATTCTTTTTTTAATAGAAAGGTGCTGCGTGTCACGTCGTCCCATTTAAATTTAATTGAGATCTAATAAGTATGTACCTTTCAAGCTATATCTAATAATCCGTATTTGCTGGACTATTTTTTTCGTCGATTTATACGTTTGTATTATACCGCATAACTTTTACACTGGGTACATCGATTTTGATGATTCTTGTTTTAATCGAAAGCTAGTGCTTGTCTTGTAGTTTTATTTAAATTTGATCGAGATATAATGAGTACCTAATCTTTGATGACGCGTATTTATGTAACGGCGGGTACGCGTCGTTGTCGTAATTTATTTTTTCGTTAACGTTATTAGAAACTACTTCGATTTGAACTATTGTATAAGAGGGCGTTCAAGTATTACGTAACGCAAAATTTGAAGATTTTTGACCCCCCTCCCCCCATGTAACGTGCCGTAACGTTTAACGTTTTCCTGTAACCCCCCCCCCCCCGCCCCAAAAACGTTACGTAACACCAAACTGACCATTTATACCCAAATATCACAAGTATGTTGCACAAACTAACCGGAAAGTCGATAAATTACTTATGTTATTGTTTTAATCGCGTTTGCGGTAGTAATTAATAAATAAAACAATAGATTTTAATACCCTAGTTTATTTAATTAAATAAAAAACAATGTTACGTAACGCGTTGTTCGAACCCCCCTCACCCCCTTGTAACGCATTGTAACGTTTTACAAGACTCCCCCTCCCCCCTAATCAGCGTTACGTAATACTTGAACGCCCCCTAACGTAGTGAGCTGTATTATCCACTGGAGCAGTAGCAGTTTATTGTTTATAAATAATTTTTGTGATTCTTGTTTTAATCGATGCTTGTCTTGTGGTCCCATTTAAATTTGATCGAGATCTGATAACTACTTTTGTAATTGAAGTCGGGTTTTATTCGTTTGCGAGAAACAGTTATTTGGCAACCAGGTCCAGGAAACGTCGGGCATCTAAAAAGCTTAATAAACCGCGATAAAATCCGTAAAAGTTGTTACAATAAAAAAGTTATTTGTTTATCATTTTCTTATATTTATAAAAGTAATGTCATAACTTTCTATGTGTAATAGTAAAGTCATGCGATAGTTAATTATCCCATAAGAAGTATCTTTGAGTTATATACTATCAGTATAGTAACTTACTACAATATATGTTTGCAATTAAAGGTGCTAAATATTTGATTTTAAGAAATAAAAAATACTCTGAATGGAATGTTTTTAAATAATTATACTACTCATGCAGCATTTTATCGTGTCAATTGAATTTTAAAATTAATAAAAGATCCGTAAAAGATCCGAAAGAAAAGTGACGGATACGGATCTCATTTTCCCCGCAGATATCCGCGGATACGGATACGGATATCCTGAACATCACTAGTACATACTAAAATAAAATGTTAATAATTATTTCATTATAAAAACAAAGTATTATTGTTATGTAAAATTTAGAAGCTTTATATAACAGCTTAGATACATTTCTTGCCATAAGTATAGAGTTGCTATGTACTTAAAATGTTATATAAATATCATAGGCTTCTATCATATTGTTTGTTACATATAAATGGGGTAATACATATACTATGCAATGAAAATCTTTTACATTAATATTTTAAACCTTGTATTCTTTTAAAGTGTGTCGATGTTTTGTTTGACTTTTACAACTTTTTGTAACAATGGCCTTGCAATTTATCAATTTTTAAGTACAAAAGTTTTTTAAAGTTGACGTATTTAATAATAATGTTAAGTAAAAAAAGTTTACCAAGTTGCACTTTAGAAAAAGAATAAATATATGAAAGAATAACTAGTACTTTTTCTTTTTTTATATATGTATATTTATATATATTTATATATATATATATTAAACGATACATTTATATATAGGTACACAAAGTTGGATGTAGGAAATAATTGAAGGCGGTAGTAGAAGTTGAGTTTTAGAAATGTCTTTTCACGTTCTAAGGAAAATTTTGTGTGATATTTCTAACTCTTAGATTAACTTTTCTTTAAATATATTTTTGAAACAATAATTTGAACAAATAAAATTTCTTTCACAATTCACGATTCAGCCTGTAAGATCCCACTGCTGGGCATAGGCTCTTTTTTTCAATGTGGGATAAGGATTGGAGCTTAATCCATCACACTGTTCCACAGCGGATTGGCGGATATGTTCCCTACTCTGAGTAACAATCGCTACTTATCAAGTATTTATGATAACAACCGAAACTGACAGCTTAAGAGCGCGCATAATGCAAAATTACCAATCTTCTATTTGTTTTGACATGAAAAGTTCCAAACCAAATCTTAAAATAAAAATATATGACAAACTACGTGATATTTGCAAGGGTTGACCCATATCAAAAACATAAAATAAGGAAATTTCCTCGATAAAATATAATCACGAAGTAACCTCTAATTTTTATATTTTTTCTATTTATACTCGATATGGTTATGACCATTAAGACAAAAATTTGATAATTAATTACATTTAAATATGAGTAAAGGCTATGCCAAGGCATTTAATGTAATTACTTTTAGTTTCGGAATTATATACAAAATAACATATTTGTCGTTTTTTACATTCGTAATGCGCTCAAAACTATATCGTCTATCGCACTCTGACACGAGGCTTTGTGTATATTTTGTTTCATCGGGCGCGCGGGTGAAATCTGATTTTTTGCTCGCCTTATGCGCCCTCTTAACATTCTCTTCGAAGCACGGCGGGGAGACCTACAAGGAGAGACATTAGGTAAGAATATCCATCCCGAGTGGGAATCGAACTCGCAAACCGTGCGTCGGTGTTTTAGGCGACTACTTGCACCACTGGCGGTTGTTCATCAAAATTTATTTGTTGAATATTATTTAAATAAAAAATGCTTGCCAGAAGTATGGTATATTTATTTTGATATTATAATCTCTCATACATATAATATTCTAAAAGCTTTGCGATATATTTGTAACTTATTTTAGTATCAATACATTACAGAACTTATAACCAATGTATAAAATACAGATACTATTTACAGATAATTCCTAAGTGATAACAATTAGTTACCCACGTTTTAAAGTTAATGATTTAAACCTCTAACAAAAATTTTCATACATATAAAAAATCATGACATTTATGATGATGAATCGGTGGAATTACAATTTTGAAAAAAAAAATACATCTATGTCTATCCATAATGTTAATTGACTTAATATACCTACTATCTCAGTAATGATTCATTTTATAGAGATCAAAGCTTAAAATTAGTTCATAAAACGTTAATGTAATCTTGTCGCAAAGCAAGTTTATAACACAAATAAAAAACATAATTTTATCTAGGTCTAATAAAAAAAGTAACAAGAAATATTTTTTCGATATTTTTACAGCATTAAAGTTTAAATTAGTACAAACATTTCTTAAACAATTTATAGTTAAGTTCTGTGACACATTAAATGCATTCATTATTTTATATATAAATACCTACTATTATCCTAACATCAGCATGTCAAAGCCGACCTCAGCCACTGAAAAAAAACAAAAACATATAATTACAATACTTTGAATGAGAGTAGGTAATATTGATAAGAAGTCTTTAGGCGATACATTTTTTCGTACTAAATAATTTTGTAATACGAACAAATCACTGCATATATGTACTTGATACACGATCGACATATAGGTACTCGTATACAAAAAATGTAACAATATTGTAACATTGGTAGATCATTCAATCATCAAAACCCTAATGATTCACTTTTATTTTTATAATAATCATATTATAACGTAAGAAGCTCAATATTATATATTCAATAGGCATATAAGCATTAAGCAAAGAAGTAACCATTATACGTTGTACGCTTGTACGTATATGTAGACCACGGAGATGTAGACACTAATAAGCTGTGTGGCTACGGCAGTAAAGAATTCTTCCCGTGGGTGTCGTAAGACTCGTAAGAGGCAACTAAGGGATGACACAGTTCTATCACCACCTTGAAACTTATAAACCCGACCGATGGCGGGATAACCATCCAACTGCTGGCTTTGAAATACACAGACCGAAGACGGGCAGCAGCGTCTTCGGTGCGACAAAGCCAGCCCTGCGGTCACCAACCCGCCTGCCCAGCGTGGTGACTATGGGCAACACACATGAGTTCACGCCATTTTTGGCACGAACTTGTGGAGGACTGTGTCCAGCAGTGGACTGCGATAGGCTGAAGTGAGTGAAGTGAAGTGACATGACACTCACCACCTTTCAATTAAAAAAATCCTTTAAAAAGGTCCCCACCCACATTAAAAAAAGCAATCGAATTGGGAACCTCCTCCTTTTTTGAAGGTCGGTTAAAAAGACGACAAATATTATTTTTTAAAGTATGAATTTAGTCTCTTATGTGTGTGGTTGTTGCGGATGCGAAATTTTTACATCCGCGGATGCGGAGGTCAAGGTTATCAAAATATTTTCATTTTGTGCTCAAAAATAAATAAAAATTTATTAAATTTTAATATGTTGTCTTTACTCATATTCTTAGAATAAAATTAAAATAGTTTGTCTTTCTTATACTTATTAAGCATTTTGAGTATATTGTTACGCGTATAATGAAAAATAAAAAAAAATAATTAATAGTTCCATATAAAAAATGTGATTTATCTTTAATAAATAGTTCCCAATATTGCGGCCTTCTCAGCCTCCTCCCTATTTAGTAGTTAGAGTCAAATATTAACTTCTTTTCTTTTTAATTCTCTTGGAACGCTGGCTATTATTTTTTTAAAGATATCGAACCCGCGACTGCTTGCGCAACGTGAATGTTGCGCTAACGTGTTGTCAAAACAAAATCAACAAACAAATGATCTAGATCTATAATATGTAGATTGTAGATCCTTCTCCTACATGGAGAAAGAGGCCTAAGCCCAACAGTGGGATATTACAGGCTGAAGCGATGATATACTTATATAAAGGTGTAGGTGTGACACGATTGTCATACCAGGCTCGCAAACTCAGGCAAACAAACAATAACACGATGCACATTAGCGTATGATTACTGTACTATTTTCACGTAACAGTTAGCCTTAATTTCAAGCAGAAGAGTGGAAGATGGTTAGCGACATAAAGCAATACTAATGTACCTACCTCCGCAAATGTTAAATTAACTTTGAAAGTACTCGTAGAGCAGTTACTGAAGAACATATCTGAAATTTGACATAGGACTATCAAGCATGTTAATTTTCGGAACCATCAAATAGTAAGCGTATTAATTTGGGAAAATTTAATGCAGGATACAGTGAAAGCTGCTATAACGTGAACATCTAATAAAGTCTTCCGTAGCTATTGCAAACTTATTGTTTGAGTTCAGGGTACAACAGATTTCCATGTAAAGTATGAATTAGTTATAACTGCGATATTATATACGATAAGTGTTAGAATACGTATTTAAGTCTACTAGTGGTCGCCCATTGGTCGAAATTCGACTGTTATTAATTTAAATTATAAGTTTAAACATTATTAAGGTTCTCTGGTCAAAGACTATACTTCTATAATAATTAAATTAATAAACAAAAATAAATTTATAAAGAAAAGAGTACCATGACTACCATGGTAGTGTGTAATGTTTTTTTTTAAATTGATTTAATGTATTTTTATGCATAATAAAAAAAAATTCAGCATTCTGCATTTCTTCTTTATATCACTACATATTATAAAACAAAGTCGCTTCCCGTCTGTCTGTCTGTATGTATGCTTAGATCTTCAAAACTATCCACCGGATTTTGATGCGGTTTTTTTTAATAGGTAGAGTGATTCAAGAGGAAGGTTTATATACTGTACATATAATACATGTATAATATGTTAGAGAAACACTGATAATTTTAGAGGTTTGTAACGTATCTTTTGTTGTAGATAGTATTTATTATCAGCATTGCACCCGTGCGAAGCTGGGGCGGGTCACTAGTAAACTATAAGTGTACGAAATTTCATACTCCTCTGTCCGCGCAATTTTCTTAAAAAAGGGGTACAAACTTACAAAGTTTTTGCTTCACGTATTAATATATAGAAAAAGATAAAAATTAATGTTTGTCTGTATGCTCTTTATAGAATCGTAAACTATGCATTTGATCATGTCATGATCTTCAGCAAAGTGTTGTGCATGAGCCCACAAAGGTTTCAGAGTTAGTACGATCAAAAAAATAAATAAATAAATAAAAAATAATAAAAGCGTAGCAACACGCGCAGGGTACACCTAATTATAATATATATATATTAGTCAAAATATTATAGGAAATTCTAAAATTAAATGTTGTTAAGATATAAAAAAGTACACAGGTACAATGTCTTAATGGCTATTTTATGAACTTACGAAAAGCTCTATGAAGGAGTACAACTGCCGATACGAAATCACCAAATCGAAGCATGCCGTCTTTTCTCATATACTTTAGAACCAGTAGAGACAACGCTCGCTCTGGTATAACGAAACCAACGTCACGCAGAGCATCACGAAATTTTTCAATTTTGAGAACACTCATTTTTTCTGGTGCGTGTGCTCGGAACACAACCTGCCAATGCTTTAGACTACAAATGAGATCCTTGAAGTCGGAGAGAGTTATACGACCGGAACCATCTTTCTGAATTAAAAGTTTAGGAAATATTGGATGTAAACAAAAATCATAGTTTATGTGAGAATATTAAAGTCAAGATTATAAGTGAAGTCAAGACCGCTCCTTACTAAATGCATACGGATGTACACACGGTACATATACCAAAATAACATTTTTTTTATCAGTATTTGCGAAGATTATCCCCGATATACAAACAAAATTATAAACTTTACCTCTTTATAATATTAGTATAGATATATTATATTTCAAAGGATACTTCCATCGACAATACGATTTGCCTGCACGTCTCTATTGTCGCACAGCTTTTGATGTAGTCATTAGGTAAACATCTTTCGAGGAGCTCTTGCAATTCAAAAGCGTTTATGGTTTTATGTTCGTCTGCCAGCTGAAGGAATTGCGATTCGTACTGAGCAAAGCTAGTCGATTCAACACCAGGAGGCGCCTTTAGTACTGCTGCTTTCAACATTTGCGGTGTGCAATCTAATACTCTCATTTTAAGTTGTTTTATCGAATAAACTCTTAATGAAAAGTTTGCTTCCTGTCTTGGTTCAAACGTTGTTGGTATCACTAAGTAGGCACCCGCGTCGAGGCTACATCTGAAAATTACGTGTATTAATAATAAATTCTTCACACATCTTGAAGATATAGATTCATAGAGCCAGTTTGTAAATACTTTAAAACTTTGTTAGTATATAAATAAAATCAGCACCTTAACCATTTTCAATGTTATATCTTTCCTTAGTACTTAATAACTAAAAGGGACTTGTTGAAAAGTAGTTCTCTGTGTCTGAACCTTTATCAGAAAAGAAAACTATCTCCCTATTCGCAATTATGCGCAGAATGCCAAAAAATTTAAACTGCAATGTTGCAAAGAATTATAGTTTATGAAGAATAACTCTTTTTTATTTAAGTAACATCGAATCTTCTTTGTTAATAAATGATTTCGCGTGGCTCAAAGGTCAATATAAAAAGTTAGTTTCGCCGCAGTCCGAGAGTTATGCTTCGCGTTGTTATGTATATATATAGTGTAGATTTTATTTTAATAGAACTCACCTTTCACTGACTTGCCTGCTGTTCGTGTACTGTGAATTGATGGAGCTCTTGGTTTTCTTGAAAAATAAAGGTGACGCCGTTTCAGTCAACGTTTTTGGAATTTTATAAATACTGAATCCTATAACTTTGGGTTCCATGATGCTGTGTTGATTTAGTGATATGATAACAGTGTCTGGTTCGTTTAGTAAGATTTGTATTTGTGGATTCATATGAAAGAAATCTGTAATTAAAATATACTCTTTATTTACGACATCATGGAATCTATGCCATGACAGAGACACTTTGAAATAAGAATATTTAGCGCTATAGCTAAGATTATATACACAAATAGTACAGCAGTCTCGATATTACACAAAACAGACTAGGCACTCTACAAAGTTATGCATTAGGGTTTCAGTTATCCGTACTTTAGAAATCCCTAAATTTGTTTATATAAAATACATCAAACAAAGAAATCGGCTCGATACTTTATTTAAGTTATAGATATACACACACCATCACTACTTACTAACGTGATTTCTACAACCACCAGCGGTAACGCCTTTCTTCCACCGCCCTTGATGACTCTTCACTTGCCACTTCTGTTTGTCAGTTAGCGAAGTTTCAGCTTTACTCGTCTCTGCGTCTAAATGTACCATTTCTACTCGTGAAAACATTGATGTGAAGTCATTGTACAACATCCAAAAACCTTTTGTTGTCGATGTTAGACGTTCACGTTCGTGGACTGATATGGAGCTCCAACTGGAATTTATCATGAAAATTATAAGAAACACGTTTATTTTGTTCTTCAAATAGTATAAAACATATATTTTTAACTTTATATAGTAAGGAATATCTGTAATTTATCGTTATGCTTCACTTCAGCCTATCCCAGTGCATGCACTGTGCATTGCTGGACGTAGGTCTCCCCAAACTCCAGTATAGGTACTCCAGTTATACGACATAGTTTTACTTCGAGTCCGGTGAGGTGATGTCTAGCCGTAGAGTCCGTCCATTATAAGTCGTCAGGTGTAGTTTAGGGTATCAACCTCCCGTAACCCTCACCGGGTTTTTAACACCCTCCGTCCCACCGTTGCCGCGACCGCTACCGTAGCCGAGAATAGTGGGACTGCCTGGTACTGAGGGACGAAGTGCATGTGTCTAAACTCTAAATCATGGGAGTAATAACCGTAATCACCACGAAATCATAAGGATTTTACCCTCAGTCACCACGCTGGGCAGGCGGGTTGGTAACTGCAGGACTGGCTTTATCGCACGTATCGTCTCCGGTCTTTGTATTTATAAGCAACCGTTGAATGGTTATCTCGCCATCCGTCAGCTACAACTGCTTAAAGTTGGTAGTGCAACTTTGTAATCCATTAGTCGCCTCTTACGACATCCATGGAAAGAAAGGGGGTTGGCTATATTCTATTCTACCGTAGCTACACGGTAATTAAGGCTGTAATTTATAATTGTCTCAAATTGCAGACGGTCAAAAAGTTTTTTTTTTGTATCTATATTAATGTGTTTCTCTTTCTATTTTACTTTTTATCCATCTTTGCAATAAAAACAAACGAAAATGGATACATTGTAAATGTAAGCACCAAAAATTCATATTTATTAACAAATAATATAACAGTAGGTATACCTTGCATGGTCTAAAATAAAATGTGTGATATGCGTGTCTCCGGGCGCTAATGGTCTAGCTAATCTCACTAGATATACTGGCCCATCTATGGTTTCTATCTGAAAACGAAAATAACATTTTAATTTTTTGTTTAATAAATAATTAAAATATATTTATTACAAAATGATTACATAATAAACAATAGCGGGAAATTAAAACATATTTCCTGTGATGCTAATATTTATTTTTGCCTATTTAAGTATATTTTAGAAGATAAATAGGCTTACCCTTTCCACGTTATAAAGTCTGTAATTCATTCCAGATTCTATACTTTTAACGGAATGCGATACTGCCTGTAAATATATGTAATAATATTAGAAAAAGTAAAATCCAAAGAAGTATTTATATATTTTTTTATAGTCTTACATTTGGTAATCTATACGCTGTAACAACACTCGTTGTTTTCATTAAGTTGTGAAGGGTGGCGGCGTCTTTAAGATCTGCAACGTTCAGCGACTCTGTTATACCTCCGGTGAGATCTGCCAGGCAGTCCAGGAGGTTGCCGTATTTAAGTGCCTCGTAAGAACCATGCATTCTGTTAGTAATAAACAAAATAAAGTCAATAACTACATAAATAGATGTATAAAAAGAAAAAAAATCTGTTCAAGGCCATTGATGAGCTGACGATGTGATGATTTTTTCGGCTCCTTAATAGACAAGTACAAAACTTATACTACGAGTATAAATTTACAATTTATATATATGCATATGAATTATTTTTTACGATTTCTTTGTTTTCTATAATTCATTTAGTAATTTTAAAGTTCGCATCAGTACTAATTTCAAAATTATAGCCGAGATAAGTCCTGAACGAGATTTTCCATCTTATTAAGAGCCGATGAGTATAAGACATTATAATTTTTTATTTAAATTTACTAACTTCGCATAAGCTTTTTCCAGTAAAGCCGGCCAGAGCTGTTCTGAATGAGTACAATGCATGAACGCCAGTTTTCCATGTACTGTCGGAAGCCTGTCGTCTACTAAAACTTCCACCCACTGTCCACACCACCATAGTCGAAATCTGTAACATTATCTTAATTAATGCAAAACTTATTACTGTATAATATAAAATATAAGCTATAAATATATAGGTAAGTAATAACATTTCTTCAAATATATCAATTTACATATCATCGAACATTTACTTAAATTACATTCATTCACAGCTAAATAATACTGATTTCAAGCAGTGTTGTGTTCCTGTGGTGAGTAAGGTGCTCCATAAGGGGATTGGGGTCGGCAACGCGTTTGCGATGCTTCTGGTGTTGCAAGCGTCTATAAGCTACGGTAATCGCTTACCATCAGGTGAGCTGATAGAAAATGCAATAAAAAAGAAACTATGTATATATTGTTTTCGATAAGAAATTTGTGCAGTTTGTATTGATAAGAATTAATATTCTAATGACGCTAAACTCGTGTCCTAAATCCCGAGAACGATTTAAAAATATATAATAATAGAATATTATCCTCATCTTACGACTAAATTAGTTTATAAATACGAGTAGATGTAAACAGACCTGAAAACGCCTGCATAATTAGAGTCTATTCTTTGGTCCGCGGGTACAACTCTATAGAAAAGACCTTTGCATAGATATAAGACACCAACGCACGATAACAGCCATTTGTCTCCTGCAACAATTTTTAAATATATTTTATTTTACTAGCCGACCCGTGCCCACTTCGTTAAGCGTTAATTATTTTTGTTATGCAAATATATAGTAAAGTTTTCATCTCGCTCGCATTTCTGTGACTTGATTTACATATACTACTATTTTTCACTGAATTTTTTGTTCAATAATAACAATAAAATATAGCTTATGTCACTCCTCAATAGTGTAGCTTTCTGTTAGTGCAAGAATTTTCATGATTAGATTAGTATTTGCGAAGATTACCCACTACAAACAAACAAAGTTAGAAACTTTACCTCTTTATAATATTAAGTATAGATATTTGTCATAACATAATTATTCTAATATATTAGAATAATCATGTTATGACAAATATCATAAATGTGAGTATACTAACGGTAAGTATTAGAATCATTATGTTAGTTCGCAAAGCCTTTAATAAAATTGTTGCTAAAGCGTAAACTTGAAACTAAATACTTAGCTAATGAACTGAAAAGATAAATATTAGTGCAGTAAATAAAAATATAAATGTTTCTAGTTCGCTTGTAAGGTAAACAGTTTGGGTCATATCTCATTGTGAGATTTTATATACTTTCTAAGTACGTATATTAAGATTTAAAATTAATCTAGTAGGTACATTTGAAAGAATCAACAATATTTTTAGTTTATGGCACAGCTCCTACGTAGAAATTATTTTTGAAATTGTAATTTTTGAAATGTAATAATAACATTTAAAAAAAGTATCTACGTTCGTTTGTATTTAAACTTCATATTCTGACTTTAGATTCATATATTTATATGTATGTATGAATAGATTTTGGGATAGCAACTAGACATATCATTGATGTTTACTAGGAAGATTAAAATATTCTTCGTATTCGCCTTGCACATAATTAAAATATGTAAATTTATTAGCAAAATTATAAAATGTTTTCGCATAGCATTCCTTTATTAGAAAAGTATAATTGATTAAAACAGTGAAAAAAGTAATAGAGGTCTAATTTATGAAAAACAAGCAATTATAGTTACTTTCGCTTGTGATACGCAAAATGAGAAAATCGTCGGGTTTATAATATATTATTTATATCTACAGTTTATTTTTACTCTTTATAACCTGATATAACATGTCTAATAAAATCATACGACTTTACCTAAAATAATTAGTTTAGAAAAAATTTTAAGGTCCCATAATGTAAGTAAAAAAATATTAGTTCGTCATATCTTAAGCGAAATAATCTTAAGAAAAAATTATTTGCTTGGATTAGGATTTTATAAACTCACCAAGTCTGCCGGTTACTACGTCGAAAGTATCGCTGCTATCAAGTATAAACTTAGGGTTCGTGTACAATTCCTGCGAACAATTACGAAACACGTTAAACAAGCAAAAGCTTAGGTAAGTTCGAAATTTCAAAACTTGTTCTAACTAAAGTAATACCCCTTCACTATTTTTTTATTTTAATATGAGTATCTATATACTTACTGAAAATATGAAAATCTTATTTTTAAGAATATAATTTTAATAAAATGAATTTAATCGCGCTTGCTTTCTCTACATCGAAAAAAAAGCTTGATCTAAATTTACTTTGCTCAACTGCGGGTTGATGGATTGTATACATAATTATATCTATATCTATAGCCAGGCCCGATAGTTTGATATGCTCTTTATTAATATGAGACACTGTGAGAAAAACCACAAGAAAGAAGATTTAGAAGTCAGGATTCTTATTAAATAAATTCCTATTAGTTTGTAAAAACTTTTTACAGATGATAATTAGTTTCCAATTCTACGCTTGGATGGTAGCGATAGGTGATAAGAAGTTAAGAGAAAAGTAAACATTGCATATTATCCAAAGCCCCACAGGCTACCTGAAAGATATAAGTTTTTGGTGGTAAGACCACCTGTTGCAGCTAATGCACCTTTTACTTTCAAATTTCATTACCGTACTGAGTCAGTCATAGGATGAAATCTTTTAATATCTTTACGGGATAAGTTTTGTACCTACCAGTTCATAATTAGATGGTTTGCAATAGATATTATCTAACCTATAACGATAAACACTATTAATGATAATACGTTGTCATATAGGCATACCACACAATGTGTACATAAGTAGGAAATAACAAAAGCAACATGTGGTTGCATATTAGTGCCAACAACAGCTTCAAAGTATTACTGCACATACATATACGTAGGTAGTTGACGACCTTGATGAGCAGGTGATAACATTATATTTCCATCTAAGCCGTTTGTTGTTGATGATCTGGTCTGAGACGCAAGACAAGTTGCTCTTTTATTTGTCGTTAATATGATTATAGAGTATATTTGAGTAAAACTAAATAAATTAGATCTCTATTTGATCATAAATATTACGTTTATATACTCGTAGGTAAATAAAATGCATTGATGAAATAATTAGTTTGACCAGGGACGTAGCGAGCCTAACTCGCGCCCGGGGCACAATACCTTTTTAGCTCCCTTCGAAACCATATAATATGTCCAGCGATTTTTTGTTTTGCGTACCATTTGGTGCCCCTTTGTAAGTAGCGCCCGGGGCATGATGCCACCCCTCGCCCCCTCCTCGCTACGCCACTTAGTTTTACTACTAATACATTCGATTATTTGTCATGTTATTCTCTATGGTTAGTTAAATGAAATAAATTTTCTCCAATCACAAAGTTATGGTATAATTAATTCTTTATATAGCGCAGTTGTAAATGTGAAAACTAAAAAATGTGTGTATCAGCTCCGACGCACGACTGGAGTATACTCCTTCAGATTGACTTATGTCTAAATAGGCATAAAAAAGGCTTACAAGTCTAAGAAAAAGATCTAATAACGCCATCTACCTCCCTACGTAAACGTAACGAGGTCATTCGTTCAGTCGATTTTATTCCTCATATTTTTTTTCATACCGGGGGCCTTATATGAAAATCGATTCTTAAGGAGTAAACTCAAATAAACTCCAAAAAATTATAAACTATTATTATATCTTGTATTTTCTATTGTCCTGTAATTTTTTCACACTTTTTTTGTGTTTTCGTGAATGCCTAAAAGTCCTGATATGATATCAATATTTTTACTTTTTAGAAAAAAAAAATAATTAACCGATGTCATTACACCTATCAGTCGCCATGTGCTTATGAACTTGTGATGTATTACGTTTGCGTGAACGAGTCACCGCGAACGGCAGCTAAATAGCGAAGGTCAACGGCTGAGGCCTTGATTACATTCAAGCACGGAAAAATCGAAACTTATTAAGCAATCATTGCGAATTGGTCAATCTCCAAAGAAGGAGAAAGGTAGGCGTTTGTTTAACGAAAAATGCAACTAGGTAAACTAAATATACCTTAAAAATTTATCAAGCACAAGACTAATAGTTTTGACTCTAATAGTTTTCTAAAACTGTCCTAAAAAAAGGAGCTTTAGGTTGAATTCAACTCTTATTATTCAATGTAAAACGTATGTAAAAATAATTTAAATATTAAATGTCATGATCATTTCTCTTTTCACTGTTTCACTCGAAATGTATATTATTTAATAAATTCTGCGACTAAAATACCTTTCTAAAAATGTAAAAAGTGATTGATATCGGTTGATTTCAAAGTTTTATTTCTTATTTTATTTAGTTTTCTATGTCTAACAGTGCAGAATTTTTCAACGTTTAAAACGCTTAGCGCTTCGTGGTTACTGGATAACGGTAATACCTTGTCCGTTTCAACATGTTCTTGCCTTTTCTTAATCGTGTCTGGAATTGCTAATAAAATTTTATAAGTTAGATATGAAGTTTTATTCTCTCCGAGTTAGTTAATAACGAGTATATGAATAACGAAGCTAAAACTGTTGTTTCCTTCATGTTCAACTTCGTTACGAAATACGCAATTAATAGATACGTATAAGATATATAGCACCAGGCATTTGACAGGAGTTCCTTTAACATGATAATTAAAAACTGTAATAATCATAAAAAAATAATAAATGTAGTTATTATATATCTGTACCTACAATTATTTTAATTTTATCTTTATTCACATTTTATACGTTATTTTTACAATATGTAATAAAAAAATAGATAAGCATTATAGAAATACGTAATAAATTATTGTGAGGAAACTGTTTGTTGTATGTTATTTAATATTTTAAACTAAAATTTTACTGTATACATTTCCTGCATCATGGGAAATAAAAAATTTTTAGCATTCTTCATTCCTGCTCTATAAACTACACGTGTGCGAAATTTCATACTCCTCCGTCCACGCAATTTTCGTAAAAAGGGGTACAAAGTTTTTGCTTCACGTTTTAATATATATATAGAAGATTTATAAATGGTTTCTAGGTCCTATTTATGAAATTAGTTATAAAACAAGTTTATTAAACTTATTTTTTGATAGAAGATAAGTAATTAATATATAACAATTAGTTTATTAGAATAACACATACGCATTGTTAACGAATTAAAACTGTATTTTGCCTTATCTCCTACACTGTCATAGGCTTAGAGGTCAAAGGTAACAAAGTAGGGCTTTCATTGAACTCTATTATAATTAATTTCATTCAAATTCAGAAAACGCTTTTTATTCTTGAGAAACAAAACTGACATTGTCCACATAAAATATTGCTTATTTTATATTAGCAGGTACTTATGTTTTATATGTAATAAAGCGATAATACTTGTTTATACTTACAAAATATACGTAAAAATGAAGCATCAAGCAGTATTTGGTATGTTCCATGAATAAAGCTATATTAATAAGACAAACAATTTTATATTTTGTGGTTTACCCATTAAACCTGCATCTCCACAAGAAGTTCAGTGGATCATCAGAAACCTTGATAACAGGAAGGCCCCGGGATTCGACCTGATCACCAAGGTAATACTCGTGCAATTGCCAAGAAAGGCCATCGTCCTCATCACAACGCTCTATAACGCTATGCTTAAACTCCAGTACATCCCTATTAGCTTATGGATGGTTTCACAAATCATAATGATCCACAAAGTAGGCAAAACACCATATGATTAAACTTCATATCGACCAATTAGCTTGCTACCGGTACTGTCGAAAGTCTTTGAAAAGCTGTTACTCAGGAGATTAGCTTCAATTCTCATGGAGCGAGATATTATACCGAATCACCAGTTTGGCTTTAGACCTCATGCATGGTACCGTGGAACAGGCCCATAGAGTCTGTGCATCGATACGAAGGAGCCTGGAAAACAAAGAATATTGCTCGTCGGTTTTCCTGGTCATACAACAGGCTTTTGTACAAGGTGTGGCACAGGCGCCTACTCTGCAAAATAAAACAGACTCTACCCCATAGCTATTTCCTTATACTGGAATCATATCTGTCTGAGAGAATTTTTTACGTTAAAGAGGCTGAGGAAACTTCTGCCTTATAAGCAATAAATTCTAGAGTACCGCAAGGGTCAGTCCTTGGACCTGTGCTCTACACGCTCTACACGACTGATCTGCCCTTAACACCCGGCGTTCTAACAGCCACCTACGCAGACGATACCGCAATTTTTGCTTCTAGTGCCGATCCTAGACAAGCATCGGATACCTACGCTAGAAGCTGGCCTAGACAAAGTGCACAAATGGATGCAGACGTGGCGAATAAAAGCAAGCGCTGCTAAATCGGTACAGGTAACTTTTGCCCTCCAAGATGGAAATTGCCCTCCAGACTCCGGTAAAACTTGGTGACAACATACTACCCACCAGCGAATGCGTAAAATATTTGGTTCTACACCTCGATCGTCGTCTAACATGGAAAAACCATATTAAGGCCAAGAGAGACGAAATATCCATACAACACCGGAATCTGTACTGGATGCTAGGGAGAAACGCAAAACTATCGCTAGATAACAAGCTCTTGCTCTACAAAGCGATAATTAAACCAATATGGATGTACGGGATACAGCTATAGGGAAGCACAAGCGACTCTAATGTCAATGTAATCCAGAGGCAACAGAACAAAATACTCAGATCAATAGCTAATGTACCCTGGTACGTCACCAACAATGAGATCATGCAACACCTATCGATGAATTCTGTGAGGCACGAGATCCGGTCCAATACCTCAAGATACAAAGAAAAACTATGAAACCACCCGAAAGAGCTAGCCCGTCAATTAACTATCGACGACTGTATCAAAAGGCTAAGAAGGCATAACATACTGGACCTACAAAACAGACAGTGAACTGGAGAAAAACTAAGAGTAGATGTCTCATTGGAGGCACACTCAGCCACGGACGAATATCACAACCAATTTCCTTATAGTTCGGACTGAAAAAATAATAATTTTGTGGTTTGTTTGCAATTTTTTTTTTTCGCTCTATTATTATAAAATTCTGCAGAGTTATATTAAGTACAGTTGATTAATCGCTACATTCAAAAAGAAAAAACGCAACTATATTATTGTTAATTATAACAACATGTTCACACCAGTTCATGGTGTTGCTGAGATTTTATTTATATTTACGATTTGTTTATGAATATACATAGAGGAAAGGTGAAAGTAATCAGGTGGCCAGTGACCTACATTTGACATGTAAGTCGGCATTAGCATACGTTTTCGGAACGTATCTTGGCATAGAGAGTACCTAAATTGTAACTTGCGTTTATACATATATTATAGCGCTGATGATTACAAAACTTGGGCGTGAAGGAGAAAATCCTAACAAGAAAAAGTAATTTGATTTACCATTAACTTAACTTTTAAAATAAGACAAAAAATAACAATTTTGGTTCATCTCAAAAAAAAAACACGTGCGTTATGCAACATAATTTTATACTATATTATATCTATTTATCATTATATTTTATTTTTCATTATATGTATATGATCTTATGATAATTATTTATGATAAGTACTTATTACATTTTAATGATAATTTATTTTTCATTATATATATATATTTATATTATATATGTTTTTTATTTCATTATATATATAATATGTATATGTGTATATGATCGGACAACAATTAAATAATTTTATCATCAGAATTAATAATTTTATTTTTAATATATCTTGTTTTAGCAGCCATACAAACAGCTTTAAAAGTTTTAGAATACATATTGTTTTACAATTAAATTAGAGTTTTTTATAATCCTGGTTTAAAATAATTCAATTAAGTTTCCTAAAAGTCGGTAGTACCAGTTATACGATATAGAAAGCATAAAATATTATCATCGCTTCAGTTCGATTTAAAATAGTGTACTCACTTTAGCTCGTTTCCATTCAAAGGTGAAAGGCGGGACTTGATGGTAGAACACAGAAGGCTGAACGGCCGGAAAGTCTGGATCTTCCCACAGTTCGCGCCGTTGTAGGCAACTTGCCTTAATACGCTCGTAGTCGGTCATCCTAAACAGTTACACAGCTATTATATTTTTATAATGTAGCAAATTTAAAATATTTACAAATACCTACATAATACAATAGCAATTTGCTTACTGCTTTTATTTGACCTACCCAACTTTATTTCTACTTTTTATTTGTGTGCATGACATAATACGCTTTAATTTTAGCATGTTTTTTAATAAAATAATAAAGAAGTCGACCATAAAAAATTGTTTTACAATATTTGTTATTTATAGTTTTTTTTTTAATAATTCAAGTGTGTCACAAGTCAGCAGAAATGCTATTGGGACGCATTACATTATGTACGTAACAAGCAAAGTAGTAGTAGTAAAGTTATACCTAATTCATTTTTTATTTCATACATACTATCGAATTTCGTATCGGTATTTTTTGCCTTGTTTTGACAATAGCGAACACAGATAAAAAAATATATTAAGTTTGGTGCAGTCGTTCGGAAGTTAAGCGCGTACATACGTTTCGATGATTCATTTTTTAAATATGTAAAAAGTAAAATATATATAACACTTTCCTTAAAGAAATTACAAAATTTCGAGCTTTATGCAAGAATTAATTTACCTGCTTTGTTTAGTAACAGGTTCTAATAAAAATAAATATTGAGAATATTGCTAAAATTTCATCATCGTTAAATTAAGGAAAATTATTCTTTTTTTTAAACTTGACTGTGCATATAAGGTAAAATATTTGAATAGCTGTTGTATTTTATTTTGGTATGATGTATCTTAAATACAAGTTCTTCTTTTGCGTGGGAGCTAAAGTTTGACGCTGTACAGAAATAAGAAAATGTTTGAAACTCTTGTGATAGGACATTTTATTCAAATAACCAAGACATAATATATTAGTTTCTGCGAAATAAGTTAAGTAAGTGAATGAACTAAATTTAAACTTGAACTATTTACAAATTTGTCTTTCAAATAAGTTTGACTGTGACGCGCATGCTGTAGGTACAACGTTTTATTTTTACATAATATTAGTTAAAATATAGGTACCGTATCGCCATTACCAACATGATCTTCTTTAAACCTATAGCATGATTAAAATCATAATGATTGATATTTCAATGGCGAAATATAAAAAATAAATGTATTCAAAGAAAAGTTACTTTATGTACCCATTATAGAATGAAACAATTGGCATTTTCTTTGAACGAAGGAGAAAACTTAGATTGCGTACGTCGTTGACATACCTTCTCTTATTGCTGTGCATGTACCTACTTTTAATTAATTGAACCTTGGAGAAATCGCTTAACTTTTGCATCCTATCACATGCATGGTGAAGACAATCATGTACAGTCTAACTATTAATGTCACTTGGTGTAGAGTACTTGACGCTGACTTGATCACTGTGCTAATGTACTGAATCCAAAAGCCTTTTGTTCTAGTAAAAAGCTTGTATATATTTATATAAATATAGTTTACAGTAAGAATATATAAATCAGTAAATTGAGGTACCTACTAACTTTTTACTTGGGAAATCTCGTTAGTTTGATTGAGCTTCTCGAGGGGGAAAATATTTTTATCTTCTTTTAAATATTTTTTTCTTTGTACTTAAGAAAGACACGAGCATGAACGATACGATGTATAGCTTTAAAAAGAGAGCTGATACCGATTATATGAACAGTTACGAGAGACTGCAACCTAGCTACCTATAATAAGATCACACAAATCTGTAAGCCTGGGATCAAAAAATAGCGGAAGGTGAAACTTAATGCAGTGCACAAAGTTAAAATCAGGTTCTGTGCTTATGGACGAAGCAAACGAGACACAAGGAAGGGGAACAGGCGCAACACTTTGGCGATAAAGTCAAGTTCAAAGTGCGAGTATGCTCCATCTTATCATCATCTTGGGTTGACTCAATGAACCCGAATACAAAAGTAGTTCATCGAAAACATAAGCCAACTGCCGAATATCGACTATTATTTTCAGCTAAAGTATTGTCAGTCCAACCACACAACTATCAAAACATCTCCTTTGCCCTAAGGTTGCCTGGAAGAGATTGCTTTTTAGTAATAAGGACGCCTTTTGTACATTTTCTACTAATTATTTATTTTATTTTTTGCTTAGTGTACAATAAAGTTTTATTATTATTATTATTATTATATAAGGCATAGGCATCTTTTCCTATGTAGAAGCAGATCAGAGCTTAATCGGTAGATTAACCACGCTGCTCCAATGCTGGTTGGAGGATATATCCCCTACTATGAGTAACGATCGCTATCAGGTGTACATGATAACAACCGGGACCGAAAGCTTAACGCGCTCTCCGAGGCACGGTGGGGAGACCCACAAGGACTAACAACCAGACTGGAAATAAATATTTATATAAACACAAATATCTCTAACAACTCACAAATACTCGGCTAATCTCTGAAACGGCTGGACCGATTTGCACGGGACTTTCGCTGGCAGGTAGCTGATGTAATAAGGAGTAACTTAAGCTACTTTTATTTTAGAAATTTATTTATTTTATAACTCTGCGAACTGAAAACTAACTTTTTTGTTAAATTCCACGCAGACGAAGTCGCGGGCACAGCTAGAATAAAATAAAGTCGTGAAGAAAAGACATGGCCAAATTGAAGCCGTGGATTTGTGTAATAAAAAAAGATAATAAGTTACTAAATGTGTCGCTGTGATGGTTTCTACGATAATAGTTATAAAGATTAGTTTGCACGCTCTAGTAGGGAATAGTGAAAGATCGGCGCAGGTTTATCTAAAACAGCAACTAGTTTGTCAACCAAAACCTGATTTAAAAGAAAGTTTGTGTAATATTTAGTTTAGAGAAATGTTTAATAAATAATTATGGCCTTTGTGTAAACTAGCGAAATTTCATACTCCTCCGTCCGCGCAATTTTCGTAAAAAGGGGTACAAAGTTTTTGATTCACGTATTAATAGAAGAATATATAGATAAATGTTTACGGCATGGACTTGTTTGAAGTCATTTTACTGAAATTCAAAAACGTAACTTTGTACTGGACAGCGATTACCCCATAAGAACTAAACTAAACAAAATTATTAGAAAACATATTATTTCAGTCTTACAATAGTTATCAAATTATAATATTTATTTTCATCCCCCGAATAAACGCTTAAATACTTATCAATAGTCGACGCAGGCTTATTCTTTGGTTTTAAACTGAAGCATACCATTACATGGAATAAGTCGGAGCGACCTACTTGTTCAACTCTCCACTCCGCATCGGTGTGTGGAAATTTATGGCGTTAATGCATCTACTGACAAACAAGAAACAGAAATAAATGTAAATAGTAAACAACAATGAAAAATTAAAATTTAAACGACACAGTCATAATTATGATTATTTTAAATTTATTTTATAGAATACTAGATGGCCCCGGTGAACTTCGTATCACCTACATATATTTGTGAAAAATATACACAAAACACTTTCTGAACGTACCTATAAATATTTGACAACCAATTGTCAACGTTTTTGATAAAAGACATTAAATTTCCCCGCTAGGAACATTTCGTATTGGAAAATTAAATCGTCGTTTTTAGTATTTTCCGTTACATATTATTTATGTTTCTCACCGTTTAAACCTTCCCTGAACTTCCAAAAATATTTCAAGATCAAAATCAGCTAAATCGGTCAAACCATTCTCGAGTTTTAGCGAGACTAACGAACAGCAATCGCTTTTTATATATATAGATAACTGATACAATACGATTTATTACAGAGGTAGTAGTAATCATTGACTATAGAGGTAGTACAAGAAAACCAAGTGAACAGTGACCTCATGCAGAATTTTTTTATTTTTTTCCTCGTTATAGTTTGTATAGAATATACTATGGTTTGTAGTGATATAGATAGAGAAAAAAATAGATGTAGCTATATCAGTCAACTTGTACCTATAACACAAGCAATAAGTTGCTAACCTTAAGATAGTGTTGGGTAGAAGATAAAAAAAGATATTAAAGATATCCGTTTGAATTGGGATAAAAAGTATGGTCTGGAGGCAGTTACTTTAGTATATAATATGTATTTTTTATTTGTTAAATGGTAAGTAATGGATATATAACAAATATTATTTTCAAGATGCTATCACTTGTGAATTAGAAAAGTCGTGAGAATCAGCAAACTACTGTTTATTCGCAGACGTGCTCAAAATTATTTAGCATTAACCTCATACAGTAACTTGGACCTAAAACATCTTGGCGAGTAACTAACCTTCGGACCCCCCGACGTAAAATGCGGGATTACACCTGGTGACATGAGGGATCCGCAAGATTTGCAAGATTTTATTTTTTCCTGTCTGAATTCGCATAACAATGTGTACGGCACGAACAGTGTTGGATGTCGTAGTATACTATTTTGAACCATTATTTCATGACTTGTAGTATGTAGTATTATATCGTAAAGCAAGGATACTACGCGAAAATACCATAATTTTACCTTCAGGTCGATTGAATTAATTTATTGGTCGAATCATTTTGTTTTTATTGTTTACCCTTCAATATAAAGAAATTATTTATCAGGCAAAAACCAAACAGTCGTCAAGAAGCTTCGGTGATTCTCTATGTAATGTTTTACCAAGTAATTTTTATACTGGTGTACGTAGTATAAAAATTGCTTGGTTTTTTACTATCTATCGGTCGTTTGACAAAGTAGGATGGATGTATTTTATGTATGAGTGTGAGTGAAACAATGATATGATAGGGCACAGCAGGAAATTTACTGCTCAAATATGTAGCAGCCCGACTGATACCTCGACCTTACAGAAGATCACAGCTAAATAATACTGCTTTCAAACAGTGTTGTGTTCGTGTTGGTGGTAAGGTGACCAGAACTCCTGGGGGGAATTGGGGATACGGTCGGCGACGTGCTTGCGATGCTTCTGTTGTTGCAGACGTCTTTAAGCTACGGTAATCGCTTACCATCAGGTGAGCCGTACGCTTGTTTGTTTACCTAGTTATATATTTAAAAAAAATGTACCTACAAATCAATCAATTTTAAACCGCAAGTCGGCAGTCGGTACTCGAAAGGACAGTTTTCGTTTTTTTTATCAAAAAATCGCCGAAAAACGAAACGTAGTATAATTTTTTTTCAGACCTTAATTCACGTAAAATAATTTAGATTTTTGTCAATATTTCTGATCAAAATATAATTATACTATTTTTTTCTTCTAAGTAAATTATATTGATTCATTTACTGACTTCGAAAATAGTTTTGTGGACTAATAATTTTAAAATATTGTACAATCCTGCAAATCTTGCGGATCCGCGGGATTAATGGTCTCAATCTTGCGGATTTGAGGATTGTCTTTTGGGTGCTGGATTGCATTCCCTAGTGTTTGCTAACAAACGAAAAAAACCGACTTCATTTACATACTTCGACAAGTAATACAACGTAAGTAGCGAAAAAAACGCACTAAAATAGTCGCCACTACGATTTTCGAAGATTCCCCTCGATTTCTCTGGGATGCCATCATCAGATCCTGGTTTCCTTATATCTCCTTTCCAACAAAAGAAGAATCAGCAAAATCGGTTCAACGACGAAGTTATCGAACACACATTAAAAAAATATACAGATAAATTGAGAAACCTCCACCTTTTTTGAAGTCGGTTAAAAAGAAGCTTGATTTAACTTATAATATGATAGTGTCACAAAATATAATTTGAATTATTCAATGAAGAATAATATAACTCCTAAGTTTAATTAAAGTCTTACACAAAAATTAATTGTCATATTAATTATGTATTCATGATTATAATAATTACTTTTTAATATTAACATACATGTATATCGAGTTTTGTTCACCAGAATATTGTGTCCCATATTATTATTAATTACCTACTACCAACAAACAGAGTAAAAAGTTATGCTTCAAAAACTATGTCAGCTAAAGAGAAAACTTCTTCGAACACAACCTTGTTTGCAAAAATGAACATCCACGGATTTTTCTTAGGTTTGAATGCGTAATTTCATTATAATTTAATGACTAATATTAGTAATTTGTGTTATTCTTACGTTTAAATAACACGAACTTGTATTAGTTTAAATCAAAAGTAGCGGAGTTCTTGCTCTATACAAAATGTACTTATTTGATGTAAACAATATTTATAATTAATCTTATTGTTATAACATCTGTATGAATTCATGCAATAATAATATTTATAGTTTCTTTATCAATCATTATCATATTTGTAACTTCAAATCTTTTGATAAACAAAAACTAAGAAACAAAATTATGAGGCAGTGGCGTCCAATCAACAAACACGAACTATAAATGTAGATAGATAAAGTTATACACAAATTTCATTAAAAAATTTTAGAATATATTTATTTTTTTGAGATATGGTATTTCATGAATGAACATTGTGTCACTCACCTCAATCGATATTAAACATTGTTTGAAACACAGGCACAAACACTCAAAGTCAAAGCACTCACGCGCACGTCACGTAGTCAAAAGGTAACTGGTAAACTGGTTTAGTCTTTAGTGGTTTCCCACTGAACTTCTCGAATGAGATCCCCTCCCTCTTTGGCTCGCAAAGCTGCGAGTGATAGAGAGCGGAAAACAAAACTAAGTTAATTCCCCATGGAAAGCTAGTATTTTTCAATTTTTGCCTGTTTTCACTTTAATATTTGGGTTTATTTTCCTTTGGTTCAATTTAATTTTTAATTAGATCTGTGATAATGTCTATTATAATTATTGTATGCGAAATAATTAATTACTTAATTTCCTATAAATGTAGAGGCAAATCCCACTAGTTCAGATTATATGTATAGAGTTAGATTGAAATTTTGTTCGTGACTCTGAATGGCTATCAGTTAGAAATACTAAAAAACCGCTACTGCTTTCACTGTCTTATTGTTAGTGTTGCAAAGAACTGGCGTCATTCCTGCAGTTCAAGCGACAAAAGCCTACGGCCGGCTCCGGTTGTTATTGTCTACCCTTTAACTTTCTCGATCGCTATTCTACTTCGAAAATAAAAACCACCTTTTACTGAGTACAAAATCTTCGGTCAACTGTCTTTCTAATACCTCTACCTATCTATACCTAGTAATAGTGTGTATATTGATATTATTTGAAACTTTACAACTGCAAGTAGTTCTAGTTATTTTTATAACTTTATTGAATTTCACGACTCTTCTAGCTCTGTCGAGAAAAGAATTGAAAAGTAACCAAATAAATTGTCCTAAAACCAAACTTTTAAGACTAGATATGATATCCATATAAATTACCGCTTTTTTTTTAACATATACCTACATATATATTACAATATTAAACATTATACATATTTACAAGTCACAACTTAAGAACTAAATATTTACAGATAGTTTTGATACAAATCATGTCCGCGTGGAATTGTGCCAAGAATGCTGGCAGCATTTCCCCGTTGAATCGCTATGCCGATTCTCTGGGCAAAAAATGCACCAGCCCTCTTGTCACCAGTGGAGGCAATAAGGCGAGGAGTTATCTCATATAAGAATTTTTTTGCACTGCTGCTCCAAGGTCCAAGTGTTTCGACTGCAAACGGCACAAAGATGTAATTTGGAATTAGTGACGAATATTTTTGCCGTTTCGTCGTTTCAGCTTTTTCCGCCGCGGCTCCCGCTTTTAAGGCTGTTTCCCTGACATGAGACGGAGCAAGTGTGTCAACGCAGGTTGCGTCCCACAAAAGCACCCGTCCCCTTTCCCAGGGAACTAACGTCAGTCCATCAGGTTCCTTGCCTACATCGCGACTAATTCCAGTAGGCTCGATAAGAGCAGGAACGTCGATGGTGGCAAGAGCTCTTTTTATGGTATCATTTAGGGAACCGTGGCGGGAAAACCTACCCGAACTCTTGTTGCAGGAAAGGCCGCGTAGTCCGAAAGAATCAACCTCCTTTCAGCACGGACATCTGTGTTCAAAGCACAGTGGAATTCCCAACCGGAGACCGACGTAGGATCTTTTAATATTAATATTAATATCTTAATTATACTCGGTTGAAAATAATTGCAATTCTTTGTTTACTGTACAATTATTTTGCAATTGTCTTTATAGTACGGTATTTCCCGTTGAGTAGGATCTGTGATACGCTCTGTTAGGTAACCATTTTTAAATCGGTCTACCGATATCAGTCTTATTCTTTAGACGTAATCGATAAACAGCCAAAGAAAAATCAACCTTACCGCTGCATCGTTAGATCGTTGTATTTAAAAACAGTGCACGACGAAAGGAATTTGGAGCTCTGAATTACACCTAAACGTCGAGATTTATAACTTTGTGTGTTACGAAGTTTTTTTCCTTTTCAATTTTATGTCGAATACCTTTCGAAAGGCGGACTTTATTGACACAGTCGGACTGCCCGCCGCGCCGGACCTTTCGGGCTCGAGCAATGAATCAGATTGTATTGCAAACTAGAACACGCTTAGCGTGTGTAAATTTTTATAATAATAGTATTATACGGACTATGTAATTACAAACATCTATGAGTGAGTATTTGTAAACTTAAAAAAGAGGTTAAGTATTACGTACTACATAATAAACGTTTTAGTAACACAAAAATATTCTAAGAAAACTAATAAAAACAATTAACAAAAACCTGTTTGCTCAACTATGACGCTCCTAAGGAGAGCTAAGACCTAAGTGATTACTTGATTTGCATATATATTAGTAGTCGCTCCGTAAATATTATGTATTAGGATGTAAATAAAGCAACAAGTTTAAATTAAAACTAAGTACATAATATACATATAAAGATCTTAAAGACTTTTTCTACTTTTCTACTTAATGAATGACTGACTGGCTAACTGAAATTAGAATCAGTCAAATATATAAATAGAGAGGAGAATAAGAATATATTTCATAGTTGAACTAAACCTTGGAGTTTGACACTTGCAATAAGACGAGTATGGTCTTTTGAAGTAGATACAGTCATACGTCTAAATAACAACTTTTTGAATTTCTACGTTAAAGGTGTACAATGGGCATGGAAAATTAACTTATATTACGATTTAAATGGGGCAGAATGTGTACATGGAAGTTCTGTAATTTGGAAGTTTGTTTTTAGATTGTCTGTACATTTATTATGAAATAAATTGTCTTATTACCAGGAGAAAGATCGCTTCTCCTGTGAAGGAAAATCATTGTTGCTTAATCTGTTACACTTTCCATGTAAATTATTCCAACTTTTAGCGACTAATCACTACGTTATTTTAATATCTACTACGTTATTTTTATAAGCTCGGGGATAAGGCAAAAAATAAAACAACAATAAAAATCATTTATGTATATTATTTCATGATAATAAATAGTTACACAAAAATCGAACGTGAGTAATAAATATGACACATTCAGTAACTAAATATTTATAAATAAATTATAAACAAATTAGGCTCTTAATACTACTTAAATATAAAATATGTATCTACATTAAAGCGAAGCACGCTTTTATTAGCTGGCTTAGCTGTTGAGTCTTATAAGTGAGTAATAAAGTTTCATATATGTGTGTGTGTTCCCAGTAAAATTCCAGGAAAATAGTTATACTTAATGCATGTTTTTAATTTTAAGCACCATGCAACGATTTTTGGATCCCATAAAAACATTTAATCGATAGCCTTTATGATATTATGTTATTTATTACAATCAATGTTAGAAAATATTTGTGCTACAATACCTATACTGCACGTTTCTTCGTATGAATTATTGTTATTATATTAGTTAAACAAAATTTATACGAATCGTACGTTAAATTATAAATTTGTGTCTGTCATTATTTTAATAGACAGTAGATAGTATTAATAAGGCTGATTAAATCATAAATTTATAATATGTTTAAAAAGTACATATATACATATAATCACGCCTCTTTCCCGTAGGGGTAGGCAGAGACCACTTTATTTCCACTTTCTAAGATCCTTACATACTTGTTTCGCTTCGTCCATTTTCATTATTCCTTTCATACATGCTCTTCGGTTTAGGGTGCTCTTGACCTGGCCTTTTTTCAAGACGTCTCTGATCTGGTCTTAAACGTCCACCAGGTCTACCCCTTCCAACGCTTCCATTCACACTCGCCTTATACACTTTTTTCGTCAATCGTTCTTTATTCATTCTCTCGACATGGCCAAACCATCTCAGCATACGTTTTTCAATTTTTGTCACTATGTCTTCTTTCAGACCACAACGTTTCCTTATCTCACTATTTCTTATCCTGTCACTTAGTTTAACTTCTATCATACTTCTTAACGCTTTCATCTCAACTGCATTTATTCTGCTTTCATGTTTCTTCTGCCATATCAACTTTCACTTCCATACATGAGTGTCGGAACCAACACTCCCCTATGCACAGCCAAACGAGCCTTGTTAAGACACCTTCCGACTGCTCCTAAAGGAGTGCAAAGCTCCATTCACCATGTTTCCTGCATTCACTCTTCTTTCAATATCACTCTCACACTTTCCATCTCTTGTGAACTTTGAACCCAGATACACAAACTCATTCACATGTTCAATTTCTTCATCTCCAATTCACGATATCGCAGTCTGTCACTGTCTCATGTCTTTCAAATACAACCACTTTCGTCTTCTTTACATTCATCTTTATTACTTTTCTAACAAAAGTTCTACTCATAGCAGTTACCATCTCCTGCAACTCCTCGGCCGAAGCCGCAATTAATACTTGGTCATCAGCATAGAGAAGACTTGAGTAACTCATTCATTCTCAAACCACTTTCATTATCTTTTAAATCTGTCAAGCTATTGTCCATAAATAGATTAAACAGACGGTGACGCTACACATCCCTGTCTAACACATTTCTCTATAGTAAACCAATCAGTGTACGCCCCGTTTATCCTTACACAAGCACTAGAATTTCTATAAAGAGATTGCAGTGTTCGTATGATGATACTGCTCACACCGTTTAAAAAGTATATGTAGTTATTTAAATAGTTGTTTTAATATCTTTTAAATTTATTTTTAAATTACAAATTATTTTTAAAAAACAAAATAATTTAAGTATTTTTATATGTTTAGGTTAGGATATTGAAGATATCTGTATGTTATGGATTGGCCGGCCCAACCAAATACTTATTTACGTTTTTTTTTTATATATATATATAAAATTCACTTAGCAATTTAAACATTTAAAATAATTCCGACTAGTTTGACTAGAAAAATAACATTGTTAATTTGTTACGATATCATACTTTTTTATACCTAATAAATCAACATGTAGGGACATACCCTACAATCATTAGAAGTATTAATATGAATTCAATATAATAAGTGTGAGTGTATATATAGTGAGTGTCATAAAAAGTTAAAATTCATGTGTATTTACACGCTTAACATGCATAATATCTATCGTCCTTCTGAACCTTGGTGGAGAAAATCTTTGAAATTTCGGACTTTAAAATGATTGAGAATAGAATTGACTTTTTCAGAGTTTTCCAGAGTTTCAAAGACTTATTCCGAGTTATTCTTCTAAAAAAGTATTTTCTATGAAAAGTCTTATGAAGAGTTTTCCAGAAAATTATTTTCACAAGGGAAGTCTACGAAAGTTTTAATACTGTAGTTTAAACGTAGTACGTATGTTGGCTGGTGGAAAACGTGTCTTGAGAAGGAGTAGGAGGCCCGCAACCCACATGCACTCGGCATGCCGGTATCGGAGTTGACGTGTATTGCTAAAATACAAAACTCATTATTTTACATTACAATCATTGTGAAGCTGAAATATACTATGCTGAACACTACACGTGCAGTTCAACTATATGACAATAGATGGCGTTGTACACTAAGAAAACAGTTTAATTGTTTGTTTTCATTGAGGTATTGCACAACAGGAAACATCCTGCTCAAAATCTGAAGTAGCCCGACTGGGGAAGTACCTCAACCTTACAGAAGATCACAGCTAAATAATGCTGGTCTCAAGTGGTGTTATGGTCCTGTGGTGAGTAAAGAGGCCAGAGCTCGTGAGAAGGGTCGGAGGTCGGCAACGCGCGTGTAATTATTCTGGTGTTGCAAGCGTCTATAATATACGGTAACCGTTTTCCATCAGGCGGGCCGTAAGCTTTTCTACTGCTGCTTGTTTGCTTAAATATTTACATTAAAAATGCTTAAACTTACATTTTGACACGCAGGTAACTGATTAACTGTGATATTGGTTGTACCCAACAGTCGTTCTTCTCTTGTAAAGTCTGGCTCACGGTGAAAAGAACCTTAGGAAAAGATAGAATATTTAAATGGCAAAAGACGAATATTATCTTAAGTTTGACATAACTTTCTCAAAATTGGTTTATGACCATTGAATGTATCATTTCCAAGCGACATTGGTATTTTGCATATTATGTGAAGGTATAGTCAGTGGCGGATTTACAAATATGCCGCCAGTAGGCTATTAAATTTTTGCCGCCCCTAGTGACCTCTAAAACTCGATATCCTTAATCCTATATCTTATTACAGTCTGTCGAGATATGTACCCACGTGTATAAATAGATATATATTTCGATAAATTAAAAAAATACAAACAAACGACGAAACGGTAATTTCATAGGTAAAGACCTAATATTATAACGTTTAAAAAATAAAATTGCCGCCCCTAGAATTAGCCGCCCTAGGCTCCAGCCTACTCAGCCTATTGTGTAAATCCGCCACTGGGTATAGTTCATTCTTTAATCTGCTACACACTGTACATGAACTACATTAATATTATAAAGATATAACTACGACTAAAACACCAACGTATGCGGGTTCGATTCCCGCTCGGGATGGATATTTATATTTGAAAAAACATTTCTCCTCGGTTTGGATTTCTGTCCTTGTGGGTGTCCCTGCTGTAACTAGCAGAGCACGTTAAGCTGTCGGTCTCGGTTGTTATCATAAATACATAATAGCGATCGTTACTCATAGTTGGAAACATATCCGCCAACCCGCAGTGGAGCAGAGTGATGGATTAAGCTCAAACCTTTCTCCTACCTGGAGCAAGTGGCCTATGCAAGCTGAATGCGATGCGATGCGATAACTACGCCATTAAGGCCTCATTTACGGAGACGCGGAGCGTCGTGCGTACCGTGTGGCGTGGCGGAACGCGCTAAATTCAAATATAGGGCCTTGGATGAGTGCGTTTACGGAGAAGCGATTTTACACGCGATCATTTTCATACATTTTGACACACGCGCGACGCCACGCCATACGCGACGCGCACGCCCCGCGTCTCCGTAAATGAGGCCTTAATCGTAGTTTCTTTAGGCGTTAGGGGGGAGCATAAGAAGGTTAATCTATTAAGTCATATTACTTATACTTCACATATTACTGATTACTTCTTTTAATACGTCTCCAGCTATTAATATATTCTCACCATCAGATCTTGGCACTAAATCTGGGTTGAGTTCGGAGTTATCTCGCTTCGCCTTCACTAATTTGATGCAGACGGCGGAAGCGGCGACCGCGGCTGCTAGCGCCAGTGCGCCAGCCATCACTTCCAGCCACCGCATCCACGAGCGGATCGGGACGTCATCTGTTACAACTATGTTCGATACATCAAATAATAGTTATTATTTTATCTTGATAATACTGTAATATGTAGATAAAGCTTATACTATGTTTGTGAGTCACTAAACAAGTGCAAAGAAAATTTCGAACACCAAGAAAGCTGTTTTGAAAAACATTTCTAGCCTTAACTGATAACTCAACATTGATGAATTCCACATCCAGCCTAATGTTTCAAGTTTAACAGAGGTCTGTAGAAACATTTATCAGCCAGTTACTGTGGTACTACACCAATCCATTATTGAACAGTCATCACGATTCAGCCTGTAATATCCCACTGTTGGGCATAGGCCTCTTCTCCATGTAGGAGAAGGATCGGAGCTTAATCCACCACGCTGCTCCAATGCGGGTTGGCGGATATATTCCCTACTATGAGTAACGATCGCTATCAGGTGTAGGTATATGCTAACAACCGGGACCGACGGCTTAACGTGCTCTCCGAGGCACGGTGGGGAGACCCACAAGGACTGCACAAACACCCAGACCACGGCAAACATCTGTATGGCCGATACAAATGTTGTCGTGTGCGGGAATCGAACCCGCAACTGCCCGCGCAACAGCCAATCGCAATCCAGTGCTGTAACCGCTGCGCCAACGCGGCGTCAGTCATGACAAACGACAAAAAGTTGACAAAAACAAACATATACGTTAAGAAGCAAAAAGAACTAGAGAGTTATTTGTAAGTTATAAAAGTTTGAAACCTCAACTATTTTTTATCATTGGAAATAAAATACCTGACGCGCTCAACGGTGTAATGTTCTGTAGGTGTATCGTTTTAGTCTCACTTCGGCCACGCGAGCTGCTGGCGTACACTAAAGCTGTTAAGTTTTTGTTGTCATCAATATCCGGTAAGTAGAAATTGCCGGCTCCGTTGGATACGTTTTGAAACACTGTTCCATCAGAATTAAGGAGTTCTAGATGAACTATTTGTAATCGGCCACCGTCCCAGCCTAAAAAAGGGAAACATATAATTAATGTTTCTTATTACCTTGTTTTGTATACTTATTTTTCTACATGTGTTGTAAATCAGAACTATTTGTGATCGTGAAGCAACAGTCATAAAATTAATAATCATTAGTACTATACACTTGTATCATTTTATAAAATTTCTTTCTGTCTATCTTTCTGTTTGTTCAAACACACGTCGCTGATTAGTTTTTACTGGTTAAAAATAATAATCTTGTAGCATATATCCTAAGGGCCTATGCAAACCACGTTTTTTAATCGCGCCGTCGACGCGCGTTTGTAAAACGCGCGTCGACAGCGCGATTGTATCGCGACATCGCGCGTTTGTATCGCGTCTGTATCGCGTGACACGCGCGTCGACGGCGCGTTTTTATCCTATAGAGCAGTTTGTTGGCGTTTGTATCGATTCAAACGCGCGTCGACGGCGCGTTTGAATCGCGACATACGCGCGTTTGCATCGCGTCTGTATCGCGTTTAAAAAACGTGGTTTGCATAGGGCCTAAGGTGTGCTGATACTCGTGACAGTGAAGACTTCTACAAAGCTCCTACACTTGATTGCTTATCAAATGGTTATTTACAGGTAACGGTAGTAAGAATACTAGCCTTTTTGACATTGAACTCGAACAGCGTTCGGGTATGATCGTAAGACAACGCACTCGGGCGCGTGCGGCGGCCCGCCGGTCGTGATCGTATACGAGCACGGTCGCTTCTGTTCGCCGAACGAGTTCGTCGCGCGACAGAGCAGCAGGCCCACGTCACTGTCACGAGGCATCCACGTCAACGTGGACGAGTAACGGTTGTGGTGACCGACTACAGGCTGAGGGAATTTTTCGAAAAATTTAAGTATCTTTCCTTGGAAACAAAAGAAAAAAAAACAACAATTATTAGAAATTTTAGAATAAAAAGAAACTATCTATCCATAAATGACGTCGAAAAATTTTAAGATTATTATGTTCATTCACCTACCGCCTGTTTTTAGATATACATTTCATTGGAGAAAGGATACTTAAACTGCGATTATATTAGTAGGATAATAACCTGGTATACTTATAAATAGTCATAACATACTATCCTTATTTAGTACACTCTTAAAAACAGAAAGCTTTATTTATTTTTACCTACTTATACTACCTACTTTATACTTAGATTATTTAAAAAAAAATCGTAAAAATTATTTGCTTACATGCTGGAAAATTAAGATAGAAATAAATTTTTGAGACTATTTATGAAGCTAAAAAGAGACGCGCTCCATTACAGTATTATAAAAATACGTAAGTATCCTTATTTATAATATATGCTCACCTTGACACTAGTATACAGTGTCCTAGAGTCAGAGAACGTCCAACTAAACTGCAGTGGTTTTGGAGAAGCTTCGACAACGCAGGTCACTGTTTCTGTTTCCTGTAGAACTGCACCAACTGTTTCTTCCCGATTTGTCAGACAAATTGGTCGGTCTGAAAAGTATTGTAATATAGCTACAATAATTGCAAAAAATTTAATTATACTTTAAATACATAAGTCAACCCTTACATTATTAACTGTAGTACAAAATATTTGTTTATTTTTGAAACTAATTAAGCAATGTAATGAAAAACCGGCAAGCGTAGCGGTATTTGATTTTGAGAGAGATTTGATGTGTATTTCATAGTTTTTTTTTATTATTAATTTTGCTTTTTGGTTACAGATACTATTTTAAAAAATACAAAATTACGCTAACGCAATAAACTGCTAAAAAAGTGGTAGAAGTTAGGACACAAGAAGCAGAGTTTTAGTAAAAACCCTTTTAGTAAGAAGAAGAACTTCAAAAAAACATGATAACGTCAAATGACAGACCATTTCAGTCTATTCTAGTTGTCTTTATCTCTCCATTGTAGTTTTTGTCTTATAATAAACTTACATCCGACATTCAAGGTGACTTTGTCTTCAAAGACCGATGTCGGCAAGTGTGAGTTGTGAGCACGGCATACGAGGTCGCGTTTGCTGTCGCGGAGAGACGGCGCGAGAGTCAACGACGAAACAGTGTAGTTGCCGTCGTGTAGCTCCTGACAAACAAATTAGAGTAAATTTTTTTACACAGTACAAACCACTACCACCACCACCACTACAGCCTATCAGCACAGTCCACTGTTGGACATAGGCCTCCACAAGTTCGCGCCCGACATTATGACGCGAACTCATGTGTTTTGCCCACAGTCACCACGCTGGGCAGGCGAGTTGGTGACCGCAGGGCTGGCTTTGTCGCACCGAAGACACTGCTGTCCGTCTTTGGCCTGTGTATTTCAAAGCCAGCATGGATGGTTATTCCGCCATCCGTCGGCTTTTTAAGTTCCAAGGTGGTAGTGGAACTGTGTTATCCCTTAGTCGTCTCTTACGACACCCACGGGAAGAGAGGGGGTGGCTACATTCTTTAGTGCCGTAACCACACAGCACAGTACAATCCCTCCTCAACTATTACTTTTAGGTGAAGCCCTTCTAGTAGGTAGTGTTGACGTATCACCGCGAGAGATCAGGATATGTAGCGGATACACAATTTATTAAGAAGCAATCAAGAAATCTGTCTAGTAAAAATAATTTAGCCACTCTGACTGACTGAACTGTCTACTATTTGTACCTAATTGCCATTTACCAATGTAATTTTCGACTCCAAAATAACTTTTAACTTGCACAGGCAGGTTTTTCAGTGGCTAAAAATTGGTTTATTAAAAGTTTTTTTTGGGATTTGAACGGTGTCTGCAAAACTTACCGTCAGTCATTGTATATTGCTTACTCAAAATAGAGGTTTCTTCATACCTTATGTACGGTTGATCTCAACAAAGTGTCTCCCAGATGCCACGTGATAGCGGGTGGCGGGACGCAGCCCACCACCACACAATCGACCACTCTCGGCTGACCCGCTTCGAAATCGAAGTTGTTGTTCAAACGGATCTCCACGTGCAAGGGTGGAACTGATTAAAAAAAGTATTTTTATTAGAAAAAACAAAACTAAACCTTTTATTTTATTTGTTTAACGTAATATAAACATATTAAGAGGACAATTTGATAATGAAATAATGTGGAAAGTATTTTAGTCTATAACACATTGTAGTACCTACCTAGGTCTTAAAGGCATCTTTAAGACGGTATGTATAGCATCTTTCATAATAAATTTCTCAACTTTTTGAGCTATTTTTTTTATTTTCTCATAACATAAATGCTCAATAAAAAGGGCTTATTTAATTTAACTCATAAGGCAATGCAAGATTTAAGTTCTAATGTAAATTGCGAAGCTGAAGAAGGAGATCAACGGCTGGTAACATCAGCTGAGAAAAGTTCTTAAAAAAGTTGGTTTACGGACGATAGTTTAACGTAACAACGTCATAACAAAACACCTCCTCGGACGCATAGGCCAATCGAGTGAAAGAGAGATAGATGCGGCGTAAGCATACAATGAGCGTATCGCTACAATGAGCGTAACCACTAAGCGTAACGCTACAATGAATCATCCTTTTCTTGCATGCAGCCGGCGTTCATCGATTTATTAGACGTTGTCACGTCAATAATATTACTAATACATTCATCAACTTACGATACATTTTGACGACCACGCTGGTCATAAGCGGCTCGGTGACGTCAGCGTTTTGCGCGACACACTCGTAATGCGCGTCGAGCTCGTCGCGCGTCGCGTTGCGAACACGCACCTCGGAGCGAAGCACGCCGCCGCTTGCGGTGTGAACGCGCTCTATCGTCACACCATTACGTCGCCAGTACACCAGCGTATCCGGTTGATCTGATTGAAGGCGTTCAATAAATATTAATAGAAATATTAACGTTGAGATAGTTTTTGTTTTAGTAAAGGTCTTTATTTACACATTAAGTTAATATTGAGTATAGTTTTATCCATATTTACTAATTGGACTAAATATCATGTACCATTTATAATATAGTTCTATGATAATATAATTATTTCTATGAATATAGAAAATATGTAGATACCATCATTAACTTCGCAAATCAGTGTCAGCTCGGAGCCAAGACTAAGTGGTCCGACATACCCTCTCTTGATTTCTTCTCCTTTTTCATTTAAAATCTTTGGCATTCCTGGGGAATCTGAAATTAAGGAATATACCTTATCATTAGCCTTAACATAATTAGCTAGATATAAATTTCGCTTTAATCTGTAATATCCCACAGCTGGGCATAGGCCTCTTTCCCCATGTAGGAAAAGGATCAGAACTTAATCCACGCTGCTCCAATGCCGATTGGCGGATATATATATTCTCTACTATGAGTAACGATCGCTATCAGGTGTACTTGATAACAACCGGGACCGACGGCTTAACGTGCTCTCCAAGGCACGATGGGGAGACCCACAAGGACTGCACAAACACCCAGACCACGTCAAACATCTGTATGGCCAATACAAATTATTGTGATGTGCGGGGATCGATACCGCAACCGCCACAAACCAGTGCTGTGACCGATGCGCCAACGCGTCGTCAATATAAATTAATACATACAATATATAACAGCACTTTAAATTTATAAACTAATTTTATAAAACTTTCACAGAATAATATCAACCATAAGCAAAATAACCAAATTTTTCAATCACGTACTTATATAGTTATAGCATAAATGAATACATTAAAGGTACAACAGTTATCAACGAATCTATAATTACTTTACGCACGAAAATACTAATAGTCTAATAGTGAAAACATTACAATTGCGGCTGCAGTGTTTTATGAAATCTCTAACAAAGAGATACGTGGTAAACACATAAGGACACAGTACCTGGGTGACCGAGCCTAGCTCGGTATTTTCTTTTTTTTTTATTGTTTTTTTTTTTCTCGGTATTTTTATATTTTAATGTTATTTAAATAATAAATCACGAGTGAAATTAAAAAAAAAAGAAAAAAAAATTGATCTGGAGACTGAGATTGGAACCCGGGTGAACACGATTCGACACCCGCCGACTTCCTAATTACGCCATTACAGCTATAATGGTAACGGTGAAATTAAGCTTCGTATTCTAATGATATTTTTTCATTGCCTAAAAACAGGGATAAAACGACATTTTTTTTAAATAAATCCTAGCTAGATCAATTTTTTTCCCCGGAAATCCCCTGCATACTAAATTTCACGAAAATCGTTGGAGCCGATTCCGAGATTCAGAAAATATATATACAAGAATTGCTATAAGATAGACATCAAAAAGACAAAAAAAAAAAACCACTTCGCATTCGATTAAAAAAAGAAACACTTTGGCATACACTTTAAAACAGTATCAAATAAACTCAAAGTAAATAAAAAATGAAATGATTAATTAACAATCTTTTGATCATAATACAAAGATATCACGAAAAATCGAAATACATATTATGTAAAAAGGGTGACGACGCTGGGGCTCATTTAGTAATGACGATGGAACGACTCGTATGTTAGCAGATGTTTTTAATTAGAATATTATTCGTGCAATACATTAATATAGCGTTGTTTAAGGGTAGCACACAATATTAGGTTGAGATACGTTTTTGAACTAGAGATAGGAGAGTAACACAGTTCGTTACTTACATTAGAAACTTCATCGCTAAAATCTGATCTTTTTTTAAGTTAAACTTCTTTAGGCGCATGAGGGGTAAAATTTGAGCGACCGCTGACGCGGCAACGTCAAGAATGGTCAGTAGTTGAATGGGTGACCGCCTGGGAACACCGTGTGACATTGGCTTTTTGTTTTTTTTTAAATTTGTTTTGTTTTTGTATTTCAAATTCGTTTTTTTTAGTTATTTTTGAATTAGTTTTTTTTTTAAATTAGTTTTCCAAAGAAGTTTCACTTCTGACATGTATAGGTACTATGTACGCACGTATTTTATAAATTTGACTCCTAAGTCTACATTACCGTCAGCAATCTGTTAACCACAAAATAATAGATACGCTTTTTCTCTATTTATTGTACAGACTTTTTAATAAAAATAAATAAACCTCGTATTATCATTTTCTAAATCATAATCTCATTTGTGGTAACGCAGGTTAATACGAGTATAATAAGTACTGATATATTTATTGTTCTTTCATCACTTACCCACCAACCTCACATCGATTACATAGTCAAGGGAAGGCGAAGCTTGATAGTGGACTCTACATCGATAAATTCCACTGTCCTGCTCACTTACTCGCTTCAGAAGGAGAGAGGTGTCATCGTAGCAAAAAACGGAGTCGCACGGAGTTCCAAATAATTGATTTTGGTTGACAATCCTGAACAGATAAACAATATTAGACTAATTAGAGTACATATTGAGAGAGGAGAGATTAAGAGTGAGAGATTAGAGAATTATGAATAGAACACATTAAAAGGTACAAGTAAAAGTACTTAAGCATGAAGGTAATTTTAGATAATAAATTTAATAAAATAAAATTACTTGTGTTCTGTTTCCTCGCTTGGGAACCTATATAAGAAGTCTCTATCATTCTTGAGCCATAGAACATATGAGTCTGGGCCATCCAAAAACACCTTTCCTTGACCACAAGGGAGTCGAGCATCACGGCCTCGTACAGCGCGCAGGACAACTACATCTGTGAAATTTAACAGTGTCGTATGAAATTGGAGTGTCTGTTTATAATAAAAAGTTTTCTGTTAAATGTATACAAATATCAACACAACACATTTGACAAAAAAAAAATGTTTGTGTATATTTTCTTGTGATAGTGTTTTAGGACTGGACCAGTGTTGATGGATCTTTAATTGGAATTTGTGTCTGTGCACGTAGGTTTTTATGTCAAATTAATAATTAGGATAATAATTTAAAATACTATTCAATTTAATAGTTAGTTTTACTAACTTGAATTAAATACTTAAACGCAGTCACGTGTAGCAAATTGATTAATATAAAAAATGAGTCTAAATTATTAACAACTAAAGGAACGGGTATACGGTTTCTTATTGTCGTTATGGAAACGTTATTAACCGTGACAGGATATCAACAACATGTCGGTACCAAGTACCTACAATGTATGGGACGAATAAGGATATATACATATACATAGAAAAAAAACGGTATAAAAAAGATATAAAGCAAAGGAAGGTAAGCCTATAGGACATGGGGCATCGATTTAAGGGGTTTTTAGGGGAGAGGGTAAGAGGGGGGTGGGTGGGTTACGTTCTGGTATCACTCCCAACCCTAGAACTGGGCATAGATTTTTGAAGTTTGGGGGGGGGGGGGAATTACCCTCTGGTACCACTCCCACCCCCAGCACTGGGCATCGATTTATGGGGTTTGAGGGGAGGGGGGAAGGGGTACCACTCCCACCCCCAGCACTGGGCATCGATTTATGAGGTTTTGGGGGGAGAGTGGGGTTATATGAAGGCAAAACCTATTCAGTCGTAAATCTTTTCAATTTTGAGCTTGGATAGGTTTTAGCTTATCGGCATAAGTTCGTTACAAAAAAAAAAAATAAAAAAATAACCCTAACCTATCTAACTTCAAAATTAGACCGTTAATCGACATGGCGCGGAGGGAGGTCAGCCCTTGTCCTCCGTGTGAAAGTGCGTGAACGAATGCGTAGGGCGCTCCGGGCTCTCAACAGAACACTCTAGGGGTAGGACAGACCTAGACCACGTGGATAGTGGGGTGCTCTGATTCGGGTTTGGGTATTTTTCGGATTTCTATATCTATATAGTGCAGTGCTGGGGGTGGGAGTGGTACCAGAGGGTAACCCCCCCCCTCCCCCAAAAACCAAAAAACCTATGCCCAGTTCTGGGGTTGGGGGTGGTACCAGAGGGTAAAACACCCACCCCCTCCTCCGCTCTCCCCCCAAAACCCCATAAAAAGATGCCTAGTGTCATGTAGCCCCCCACCCCCAACCCCCAAAACCCCAAAAATCTATGCCCAGTTCTAGGGTCGGGAGTGGTACCAGAACGTAACCCACCCACCCCCCTCCTCCCCTCTCCCCTTTAAACCCCTTAAGTCGATGCCCCATGTCCTATAGGCTATCCCAAAGGAAAAAAGGATATAACTAATCATATTGATAGCGAATATTTAGTGATTCGATGTTTATTCGTCACTAGCTGAAGCGCTCACAAGGTGACCCACGATCCCACCCGCGTTAATTTGAGGGTAAAACGTACCAAAATATTGAATAAAATCTATCTTTAAATTATGTATCTTTAAAAAATGTTGCTTATAAATATGAACAAAAGAAAAATCTCACCTGAATCTAAGCCTAGCACATATGCTGCTAAGCTTACACAGAGGATAATATTATGGTAAAGCATCATGTTTATTCTGAAAATAAGTAGATTACATTTAATAAAACTCAATACGTTTTATACTGTAAGTTTTGTGATACATAGTATAACACTATATTATAATACATTTGACCATGTTCATTTTATTATTACAACCACAATTACAACTATTGAGTTCAAAACCTTGTTACTAAATAAAAATATTAAGCATTAATGGAAATGGTGCAACATTATTAGCTTATTACAGTTCTAACTAAAAATAATTCGCTTTTCTCTAATCATCAATTCACACAAAAGTTTTTCAGACACGTCACTTGAAAAGTTTTTACTGATATTGGTTAAACACTATAGTGAGTCATTCAAACAAAAATAAATTAGTTAAATCGGACGAACAAACAGCCCTATCTACGTATCGAATACCAACTTAACTTGATCTATAGACCGCTAAGCCTTCCTTGCTTTTAATCCAATTAGTGAATGTATTAAAGGGGCATATGGTTCAAGTTACATAGGTCGTTAAGAAATGCACTTCTACACGCAATCTCCCTCATTTTGAGGTGACTCACTAACTAGTAATAATGTTGTCGTAAAACGTGTGGCTACTAGTGGAAAAACGATTTTAGTACCTTAGTAAAAAACCTAATTAGATTAACATAACAACAAAAGTGACTCTACAACACAGTTAGAACGAGAGTTTAATGGAAAGTACTACTCAGATTTCATTCAGTATTTTTACTCGAGATTTAGGAATATTATCGGTATTGAACACATAATGCTTATGAATTCATGTTATGATATTATATTATGTAAATAAAGAAATACAACGGACATACATTTACCTTGAATAACAAACAAAAAAAAAATATTATGAAAAATAAATTAATAGTTAATTAAATTAACTTTTAATTTATTTTTCATACCTAATAATAATAAACCTAATTTTTTTAACACAAAAATTTAATTTAATGACACTCAAAGTTTAATAACTTTAACGTTTTAGTTCGCAAAGCTCCTGCACAAATATCTATACCAATATTATAAGGAGGAAAGATTTGTATTTTTGTGTGTATGTTTGTAATGAATAAACTCAAAAACTACTGGACTGATTTATAAAATTCTTTCACCATTTGAAAATTTAGTTATTCTTGTGTAACATAGGCTACTTTTTATCTCGGGAAAATAATAGGTTCCCACGGGAAGTTGTTTGCGCACACGGGTGGAAGCCGTTAAGAACAGCTAGTCGTAAATAACTTTATTTCTTATCCAAAATATATTCATTTATTTAAAAAAAAAATATTAAATGATCAAAATCGTTTATCCTTATTAATATAATAAGGAAAAATTAATTCAAATAGGTTTTATAAATTCAAAGACACTAAATTAGTTGGTAGGTACCTATAGGTGAAACAATTTTTAAAATGTCATATGATTAAAATTAGTTTATTATTTCGCAAAGCATATAATCTAATTAACAAGCTAATATTATGGTTACCAAATTGTTGGTATTAAGTAATTTTAATACTTCAATACTAATTTCAAAAATTTTGTATTATACATCCGAAATAAATTAATAATTTATTCAAAATTTAAAAGATTGCCAAAACATTATATATTATACTTGTAATTGACGTAATAAATATAGTTAAAAGACTATTACTAATTTATATTTATATTAAAAATATATTAAACAATATAAAAAGTAGTGAAATAATTTATATAGAAACTATACAAAACTTACTTATTATTCTCTTGATTATATTTAAAAGTTCTTCACTTTTATAAACTTCTAAATCCTTTAAAATAGGAAGCGTGTTCAACACTCGAAATATTTCTTTCGAATAAACATTTTACTCTCTCCACCTCTGTTTTATACGTCAGGTGTACTCCATATATTTATTGTAAGGTAAGAAAAGTGTTGATATGAATCTAATTTTTATTTCATTCAATGCAGTAAAGACAATTCAGACAGTATTAAAAAAAAACTATGAATTTTACATTTTTTTTTACCAAGTACATATATGTAGGTACCGTAATTTTTAAAATGTAAGTATAGCAAACATTTTAATATTATCATTTTTTCATGTTAGGTATATCCATATTATGTCAATTGCTCGATAAAAAACTAAAAGTATATTTAGTTTCGTCGTAATTATTATACCTGTAAAGTCTATTTTGACCTGACAAACATCGTTTTGAGCGTGGTGAACCAGTTTGTTATCAACAACCATATGAAAAGATCTCTGGTTATTAAACAAATGTTTCTACAAACGGCTCTTAGATCGTGGATTAAAATGCAAGGGGAACAGAAAACACCCCTAGAGTCACATATCGTCAGTTCATTAAAACCCTTTTCATTAAGTGTGCATTCGTGCAATTATAATGTAGAGACCATGTCAGACGGCTTTTTGTATGTTTCTTAGACCGAAATCTGTGGTTCAGTTTGTAAGATCGTAGTTTTTACTTAAAAATATGAATATGAATGAGATATTTAACTTTATAAAAAGTGTACTTACTTATTGCTACCTCCGTGAGTGGTTTACTATCGTATTTTCTAGTAAAAGGTTAAGTATAATAAAATAATTTTGATTGTACGGTGACATTTTATAAATGAAATTAAAAAGTACTTTTATTTGTTTTTCTTTCCACCAAAATAGGCGAATCCAACTAGGAAATCCGGTACATTTTAGTTTTATTTTAACATAGGGAAAAAATTCGACTCAAGCCGCCAATAAATTTGGTGACGTTTGTGTACCTAATGCATTGTTAGTAAGAGAAGCACAAAACTGGTTTACGCGTTTTTAGTTAGGAAATTTTGATTTCAAAGACGCATTTTGCTCAGGTCGCCCAGTTACGGACACGTTACAAGTGACAACATTTTTGAAAAAGTGGAAGAGATTGATCACTGGTGTCGAAAAGTGGAAAACCTGCGATTATAAGAATGTACGAAAGATATCGTATCGCGAAACCACGGTAGACTCGCAATAAATGTGATATTGAATGTATGGTGGGATTACAGACAAATTGGGAGTGAAATTGCAGACAAATCTATATGGTTTCTGGCTCTTGTTTTTGTGATAATCGCATCTTAATATGAGCAGCGTAACAGCTTGTCCAAGATTTCCTAGTCAGTCGTGGAACTGTGCTTGTTACAACTATATCAGTTAACAAAGTTTAAAGATATGGTCACAAATTTTAAGGATCATAAGTTTTTTTTTCGAATCAATGAAGAAAGAAGAATTGAAGAAGAACTAGGTAAATGAACTAGAGTAGTCGACACAATTAAACTTGCCCTGAAACCTGCCGGCAAGGCATATTGTTAGAAAAGTTTCTTCTTTAAAGCAATTGTAAGATGTTGGTGACACAAAATGCTTAATTAGGGGCCCTGGACTGTGAAGAGCAGTATCGAGATTTCCACTGGGTAAATAGACGATATGAACACAATTCAATGAAGCGAAGTCAAATTGAGCAAATCAACGTACTTACTTAGTAAAGTTGTTCAGCAGTAGAGACCTGATGAACTGTGACAACGACATCTAAGTAACATTTTACCTCGTTTTAGATTAAATTTTATCACTTTTTATAAAGTCCCAATACCGATTTATATGTCTCTAACTTTAATTATTTCTTCATAATACTTATAATTTTACCTTTATAAGCCAATTTATTTATATAATGTATTTAATAATAAAACGATTTTAATACCCATTAACAAATTAGTATAGTAATATCTATACATATAATAAAATGATAGGAAAGTCAATGTATGTCCGGGATAAACTCAAAAAGTACTGCATGGATTTACTTCAAATTTGGCTCGAATATTATTAAGAAGTCGGGTCAGAACGTAGGCTACATATTATCACGCTATCACCTACGGGGAACGAGCAGCGAACGCACGCAAACGACATCGCGGGCAGCAGCTAGTACCAAACACATACGCGCATATTACATATTGATCTGTTGTTTAACTTAGTTTGTTAACGATTACAAAAAAAAAGTCAAGTATAAAGAGCTATATTGTTCTCAGTTCAAGCCTCGATCAACACACGTACCTACTCATATTACTACAGAACCCTCTGGTAGCAGAAATAATAATAAACTCGAGTGATCGCTTTGACGTTGGAAATCAGGAAACACACCCCTCGTTTATACTGATGGCAGGATTAAGTTGCTTTGTTTATAAATCTGTCGAGTAATTTTTTTGTTATTTCTTTATGGTAAATGTTGTTCCTAAGGATTAACATCAAACTTGTTGATAAGTTGTGTGTTTTAACTTTTAATTGTATCTACCTTTTATGGCTTTCTTAATGGATGTTATAGGATATAGGTACGTACGAGTAGATGCTTTAGACTTTATGCATAACCGCAAGTGCAAAACAACAGTTGTTTTTCTTGAGTTGATTATAACAACGCGAAGCAAAATCGCGATTTTTTTCAAATATCACAAATTCTACCTCTACGCAAATATTAGGTATATTTTAAGGATAAATTACAAATTATAATAAATGTTGTACAGGAAAATATAAAATTATAATGGGTAATTTAAGTTTTGTACTTCTCACTTTCGCAATTGAATCAACCCTTGCTTCAAAACCGCTTATCTAAGTTTAAAAGTACTTTACGCGTTGGATGGCCTGTTTGTTTTGAAAGGTTACTCATTACTGGAAGTTTAAATCACCATGAAACTAATCATAGAAACCACCGACACAGTCAGAGCAGTTTTATTTATTAACTAGCTGACTGTGCCCGCGACTTCTTCCACGTGGAATTTAATAAAAAAGTTATTGTTCAGTTCGCAGCTAAAAAAAATCCAAAATAAAAGTAGCCTAAGCTACACCTTATTACATCAGCTATCTGCCAGTGAGTGTCCCGTCAAAATCTGTACTGCCGTTTCAGAGATTACCCGGAACAAACAGACATACAGACAGACAGACAGACAAAAACTGTAAAAAATGTTATTTTGGTACACGTGCCGCGTATAGATCCATATGCATTTAGTAAATATCGGTTATTTTAATATTACAAACAGACACTCCAATTTTATTTATTTTTATATATAATTATTTCATACAATAATAAATATAAATATAAATAATAAATTAAGAGCACATCGGGATAAACGATATTAGAGTACAGTACAACAATGCTCTGCGAATCATATTCGGGCTAGACCACTAGACAGATTTTGCAGAGCCTCTGAAATGTTTACGGTGCACCATATGCACGGTTTTTGGGCAATGATGAGACATAACATGGCTAACACATGGCACCGATATTTGCTAAGTGAGAATGAGTTGGTTAAAGCCACGGTGGAGGTGAATGTTGGATATTTGACAAGACACTGCACTGGTCTCACGTACACAGTAATCTGCAAAGAGGGGTACTAAGAATTAATGACTGTGTTTTGGAGTCTAAATTTTAGGATAGTGGAAGCTGTGTTTGAATTGCTTATTTATTTTTACTAGTGGTCGCCCAGTGGTCGAAATTCGCCCATAATTCATTTAAATTATAATGGTCTAAGAGACGTGGACGACCTTCACCGATCTGATAACTCGATGAGACATATTTATTATCAAATATAATTTATAAACAAATATGTCTATCATAACTTGCCTATCGAAAAGTGACCATAGCTATTTTTTTTTGCAGCCAACCAACTACCACGCAATTTGTAGAACAATATGACTGTTAAATTATATAAATATTAACTAAGTGAAAAAAAAATCAGCAGGTTAGTAAAATCATTTTTGATGTTATTATTACGTTATTGATACATGTTGGGAGAAACTCTTTGATCAAACCATACATTTTGTAGAAAAAATATTTTTTCGAATAATTATATAATTATCATCAGATTTAACAAAAAGAAAAATTCAGTTAGTTATAAATTTTTGAGAATCATCAAATCAACATATTTTATTACTGCTACCCCTATTACTTACCACAATCGAGAGTTTTCGTACAGAGAATTATTGGGCGTCTCAACAAAATAAAGCTACTCACGGAAAATTAGCTTGATAGTAATCAAGTGCAAAATGGAGCCTGGATCATGGACTATAAATTATATATTATTTGTATATATTATATATAATTTGTATATGTTTCAAAAATATTTATGTAAATATTCGTTAGTACATATTTCTAATATTTTATTTTATATGTTCTATAATTCTATTACTTTAAAAATATACCGTTAATTGTTTGTAATTTAAACTTCCAAAGATTATTCATTAGGTTTTTATTGCCTGTTTGTTAATTTAATTTTAAACGGATGGATGGTCGTAATTCGCCTTAATGGTTAGGTAGGTATATTTTGTTTTTGTTTTTTTTTTATAACATTTTTGTGTTGTGTACCATCGCTAATAAAAAAATAAAAAATAAAACTATTAGTAAATTATCAGAATTTATATTGGTTTCGAAGAAATATTGTTGGGTGAAAGGGTGCAGGGTTTTGATAAGGGGTGTAAGGTGACTCATTCACTGAATCATTCGACCTACTAGGGCGACATAACTGACTTATACAAAAAAAAAAAACTACTTATTGTACAAAGCGTAGAAACGAGATATATAAAAATTAATAAAATTAATAACAATTCAGGGTTGACGCCAAATGAACATAATTATTGTTTATTTTAACGCATTTATTATTTTGAGGTGAGGCCGGCAAATTAACATTATACTAGTGGTCGAAATTAGACCACAATTAATTTAAATTATAAGTTTGAACAAAAGAGTACCTATATGTACCTATATATGCGTGTTTGTGTCAAATACATGGTAGTGTGTGTAATGTTCTTTTTAATTGATTTCATGTATTTTATGCACAATTTTAAATAATTGTGTTTGCTCGCAAACGAAAAAAAACCGACTTCAATTACATCGACAAGTAATACAACGTAATAAGACGAAAAAATAGTCAAGTAAATACGCGCTATTAAAGATTACTCAAAAAGTTGTAATCAGTTTTCGATCTAATTTAAACAAGACTACAAGACAAGTATTAGCTTTCGATTAAAGTAAGAATCATCGAAATCGGTACACCGAGTAAAAAGTTATGCGGTATAATATAACGTAGGTCGACGAAAAAGTAGTCACGTAAATACGCATTATTAGATATAACTCTAAAAGTACTTGTCAGATCTCAAATAAATTAAAATGGGACCACATGACACGCAAAACCTTTCAATTAAAACAAAATTGATCGAAATCGGTCCACCCAGTCAAAAGTTCTGAGCTAACATACATTAAAAAAAAAAACATACGTGTCGAATTGAGAACCTCCTCCTTTTTTGGAAGTCGGTTAAAAAATAGTAGCATTCTGCACTCCTTCTCTATATAAACTACTAGCCGACCCGTGCCCACTTCTTTGGGCGTTATAATCCATTTCACATAAGAAGGGTACGGTGAAATTTGATATGTTCCAATACACTCTCACTATTTTCAGCAAATCAGATAAATATAAATGTTTTAAAATCACCAATTAATTTCTAAGGCAAATAATAATGCTTGATTAGATTGAATTGTTGACGCGGCACGTCAGAGGGCGCAGGTTCAAATCCTGCTGATTTAAAATCTTTATATATTTTTATCTTTTTCCTTTTATCTTGTCACTCCTGAATAGTGTAGCTTTCTGTTAGCGAAAGAATTTTCATGATCGGATCAGTATTTGCGAAGATTACCCCGTATATACAAAGTTATAAACTTTACCTCTTTATAATATTAGTATAGAAGTATAGATAACTACTATAAGTGTGCAAAATTTCATACTCCTCCGTCAGCGCAATTTTCGTAAAAAGGGGTACAAAGTTTTGCTTCGCGTATTAATATATGGATAATACACTAGCCGACCTGGAGAACTTCGTACCGCCTATCTTCGAAGTTGTATCAAACTGCACATGGTGTACAATTTGAATAAAATCGGTTAAGTAGTTTAGGAGTCCATCGCGGACAAACAACGTGACGCATAATTTATATACTGAGGTGTCCCAGAAGTAAAGAGACAAAATAATTTTAACAATATTTAATTAAAAATAATCTGATATAATTTCAATTTGGTAAGAAAAGAAAGCAAAACTAATACCTATATGCTTTAAATCTATATCAAATTTGCTCCAGCAATGACTTTGTATCCAATTATTCTCATATTCGTTGCAGCATGCTTCATGACAGCTTTTCCAGAAGTAGCTGCTACCCTTTTAGCCAGTCTCGTCCATCGGTTTGAGAGATGCCAACGTTTATGGTATATTTGTATAATTTTAATAGTCTTTTTTGCACATGGCCCAAAACATTTCAATACCTCGAGCTTGAGGAACATTCGGAGCATTATTTTGTCTAGTTATGAACTCAACACCTGCAGTCTGTAGATAGTGAGTAACTTTAAACTCGTAATGTCATAAAGCCAAATCCGGCCAAAATAAAACATCTTCTCTCTGATAATGCTTATCTATGAAAGGTATTAAACGTTTGATAATGCACTCTTTAGGGTAAATCAGGGAGTTCATAGACCCTGTACGATAATAAGGTTCAGAAACATTACCATTTTCATCCCAAGCCTGCCATACAAGGTACTTTTTAAAAAACTTAGCCTTTGGTACTATTTTTTCATTGTAATCAACAACGTCACGACTGGTTGCGTAGAAAGGTTAGCCTATAGGACATGGGGCATCGATTTAAGGGGTTTTTAGGGGAGAGGGTAAGAGGGGGGGGGGTTACGTTCTGGTATCACTCCCAACCCTAGAACTGGGCATAGATTGTGGCATGACACTGGGCATCGTTTTAAGGCGTTTTGGGGGGAGAGCGGAGGAGGAAGTGGGTGTTTTACCTTTGGTACCACCCCCTAACCCCAGAACTGGAACTCTCACCGATGTTGAAGGTACATGTTCTTTACTTGGTTTATATTTCTAGATGTAGATACTGTTCGTGGTCTTCCCGGGATCTTTTTGAAATCTGTCGCATTCGTTTCTTCATCACGTTTTATTATTCGGTACAGACTAGTTTTTCTTGCTCCCTCTTGAATAAAATGATGCACTGTCTTAGATTTCCCATGATTCAAATAATATTGAATAACCCTCTTTCAAAACAATTCATGTTCAGCTCGCTTCATTTTAAAACAATTGCAAAATAATTTTAAAACTCACCTATTTTGACATATATGCAGTGGCGTAGCGTAGGGGGGTCCGCCCCGGGCGGCACTTTTTAGGGGGCGGCAAAACTTAACAATAAATATTAACAATATTTTGAAAATATTTGAACCATTTTATATCATTTTTATCGGAACTACACATTCGGACCGATTGAAATGATCACGGAATTTTTCTTTACTTATTTTGTGGCGAAGTCGGTGAATCCCTTTTATTTTGTAGCGACTGGCAACGTCTATAGGTACTTGTGGGAATTTTCCGTTTGTGACTTACTTAGTCATAAACGGGAGTTAGTCTTACCTATGGATGAACGAGCTTATTAGCTCGGTTTATATCGTGTTTTTTGGAAAATTTATTTACACCCCAATTACATATTTATGAAATATCAATAATATTTTTCGATCTTACCGACATAATAATAAAAAAATGAACTGGTTATTCAGACAAAAAAACACGAGTGCATTAGAAAAAAAAGGGAAAAAGATAATCGATCTGGTAACATGTGGATTTGAACCGGGGTCATTAATAGTTTCGTAACCACCCGATTTCCCACCTGAGCTATTATAACTTAATAGATGGTGGCAAAATTTACTTTCCTATTCTAATAATGTTGTATTTTTTCATTATCTGAAAACACGGGTAAAATGACATTTTCTAAAAATTAATCCTAGCTAGATCATCATTGTTTGCCGTAGTCTGGGTGTTTGTGCAATCCTTGTGGGTCTCCCCACCGTGCCTCAGAGAGCACGTTAAGCCGTCGGTCGCGGTTGTTATCATGTACACCTGATAGCGATCGTTACTCATAGTAGGGAATATATCCGCCAACCCGCATTAGAGCAGCGTGGTGGATTAAGCTCTTATCCTTCTCCTACATGGGGAAGAGGCCTGTGCCCAACAGTGGATATTGTAGTAGCATGGTGGATTAAGCTCTGATCCTTCTCCTAAAAGGGGATAGAGGCCTATGCCCAGTAGTATAATATATTACAGGCTGAAGCGTATAATGCATATGTTTGTTTTTTTTACTTTAATGCTTTTATATATTCGATTTTATTCTGTTGACAATTATTTTAACAGAAAATTTCATCATAAGTACAAATAACGTGACAGGACTCTGAAAACGTGACTCAAAAGAAGCTCTAGAGAAACTTTGAGTAAGATTTGTTGTTTTTAACGAAACATTTTACTTTATATAATTTCGTGTCGGTAGTGTACAAACGTATTGCAAAGTTATTGTTAGAAAAGTATTGGGTAAATGTTTCTATAGAAGCCAGAATATCTTTGCATAGTCGGTTCATGAATATGAGTTGGTAAAAGTTTATAGACAGCGTGTTAGCGCAACGGTACCAGCACTGGTTTGTTTCTGTTGCGCTCCGTAACTTCCTTAATAATGTGTATGAATTTATTGTGGAAATCGCCACCACTCACCACAACTTCGTTAAACATAAATTAATTTGTACGATTCTGTCACAGCACTGGATTGCGATTGGCTATTGCGCTGGCGGTTGTGGGTTCGATCCCCGCACACGACAACATTTTGTATTGGCCATACAGATGTTTGTAGTGGTCTGAATATTTATTTGTGTTTATACAAATATTTATTCCCAGTCTGGTTGTTAGTCCTTGTGGGTCTCCTCACCGTGCCTCGGAGAGCACGTTAAGCCATCGGTCCCAGTTGTTATCTTAAACACCTGGTTGCGATCATTTACCGACATCCGACCGAAGGTGCGTGAGTGTGAACCGACAGCTTAGCGTGCTCTTCAAGACACGGTCGGGAGACCCACATTACAAGAACAGACGCCCAGATCGGAAACAAAAATTTGTACAGATACGATCCTGAGTATTAGTTTCAGGAACCGGTCTATTTTTGAGAACCGTTAATTTCGGTACTTGTTCTTAATGCTTTCGCTTCTTTTTAATTTTTGTTCGGTTCTTTTTGTTATATACCTACATAAAACAATTTTTATTCTTCAAAGCTTTTAAGTATCTAATTGCAAAAAATAATATTAAATTCAAACAGAACTTAAATCACTCAGTCTTCTCATTGGTGTTTTCCTTTTGTTTTTCTAATCTCTGGGCCTTTTTCTTCATGAAGGAGAAATATAGTTTGAAGTTTATTCCTAAGTAAGTTGAAATATAGTTTTTATTATTTTATTCCTTTTTCTTCATGAAGGAGAAATATAGTTTGAAGTTTTAGTTTTTTTAAGTTTAATACTATAGAGAAAAAACGTGTGAATCTTAGACCACACGACTGACGTAAAAATTACGAAACGTCGAACTCTCTCTCTTTCTATCTTTACTCAATGATATCTCCCTCCCAACTCCGATCTCACTCGATCTCGCCCGATCACACTTTTCGTAACGCTCTAGTCACGCATTCACCAGCTTAGGTACTCCCCAAGTCAAGCGTGCGTAAAGATGCTTTACTTCAATAAATAAATGTGGAATAAGCTAGTTTTAAATGATGATAATGGTTATCGTTGAAACTAGAATTATAATGTTACCAAAAGTGTAAATAAATACACTGGACCGTAAAGAAAAATAGTCGGATCTTCAATATCTTAAAAGCCTTCCTGAACTTCCGTGCCTTACCGAACTTGCATGTCGGAGACAGATAAAAAATGTCGTAAAACTATTAAGCTGGCTAAGTGGAACCCGTATTTCTTGGTTTTTTTTTTTTTTTTTGTCAAAGCTGTGGAAGGTAACTTCTGGTAGTATTCACTGCCATCATTGCATGAACCAGAGTGCATGCCTAATATCATGTCATAGTAAAATAGAGGAACTTACAACCAGTGTCTGAAATCATCATTCTTGGACCTTTCCAGTCTTCGATTGAGTTACACATAACCTCTCATATATATTAATCCCTCGAAGACACAAATTTGAACGTTTATTGCTTACATACCTGCCTTCATTTTAGCACCTGAGTTCCCAAAACTCATTAATAACAATATCGAGATGTTTGAGGCACAGATTAGATAGTATATAGTACTACGTATTTAGGCTTACACAACAAATGAGGTGCTATTTCGAGGTCAGTTGAAGAGCAATGCCAAACTGGCTGCTAAAATAGGGTTCTTAACAGACCCAGACCATGTTTCGCAGTGGGACATTGGCTTCTGCTTTGTATAACGGTGATTTGCCCGCCTGTGTAAACATTGTTTGCACCTTGGGGCAGATATCCTCTAATACAAACTACAACTCCTAAACTCTATCCAACACCGGTCAGTTCATATTGTCTACAATCGCAAATTTCAGACGGTCGAGGACCTTAGATATGCGTATATTTCTCTATAGAGACGTTATATAGAGTTCTGAAGAACTCTTTGACATAGTTCCACCATCACAAATTTACTTTTTCGCAGCTTTCTGTGCAGGACAAGTTATTATTCTTATCACATGGACACCTGGTCTGCACCGCTAAGACGATTTAGTATAAATTGTGAAATTAAAATAAAATTCCCGAAACAGGAATGGAATTCGATTTCCCGGTTCCATTTTACTGACGAAAGAAACGGGAATTCGTAGTACGAATTCGTAGTAGAGTTCGAGACCGGATTTTCCGGTACTGAACGATAATTCCGAGCAGGAATCGTACCCGCAACCGTTGGTGTTTGGGCGCCGCGAACGGAAAAGCACCACTACATCAGAGCGATCTCTGTGTATTAGAATCGTACGATTCAGCCTGTAATATCCCACTGTTGGGCACAGGCCTCTTCTCCATGTAGGAGAAGGATCAGAGCTTAATCCACCACGCTGCTCCAATGCGGGTTGGCGGATATATTTCCTACTATGAGTAACGATCGCTATCAGTACATGATAACAACCGGGACCGACGGCTTAACGTGCTCTCCAAGGCACGGCGGGGAGACCCACAAGGACTGCACAAACACCCAGATCACGGCAAACATCTGTATGGCCAATACAAAATTTTGTCGTGTGCGGGGATCGAACCCACAACCGCCAGCGCAATAGCCAATCGCAATCCAATGCTGTGACAGAATCGTACAAATTAATTTATGTTTAACGAAGTTGTGGTGAGTAGTAGCAATTTCCACAATAAATTCATACACATTATTAAGGAAGTTACGGAGCATTGCAAATCGGTAGGTGTCTCTATCTAACAATTTTGAATGCTAAGTTACCTCGTTGATAATATTAAATAGGATATCGACAATGGAAAAGGGTGTAATAAAATATAAATTATACCATAAAACATTTTATTTCATAAAAGATAATGATTAAAAACAAAACTCTTTAAGCAACAAATAATAATATATTACTGCGTAGGAAAATGCAACTAATTGGCTCTAGCCTGTATTTTTAAAATAACTAGTAACTGTTTAAATTTAATCCCAAATACGAATTCACAAAATCACACAAATTACTACACTAAGATTTTACATGAAAATTCAAGTTACTCGTACTGACTTCTATAAAAATCAGATCACATTAACTTAGTATATATTTTAGTTATATAGTCCTTTTCCTTTACACATACATACGAACATACAATTTTAAACTTATAATTTTAAAGTACTGAGCGCCATCGGCGCATTATCAGTCATAGTATGTTATCAAAGGAAAAAATCTATGCATTCTTAAACAAATGCAAACTGACGTTCAATCGGAGGCAATGCACCTCCAATAAAAATCTATAAAAATAAAACTGAAAGACGCAACCCGACGCCGGATTATAATGATGATAATCGAAATCGAACTTAACGCTCCTAATGTACACAACTGCTAGAACTGAAATAACGAAATGTATAAATTAAGTGGTTAGAACGTTAAGTGTGACGTCACATATATTTTGATCTGTGATATTATCTATATTTATGTTTTCAATGCACACAGCGAGAAACGTGCGCGTACATTTTTAAATTTCTTAAGGGTATATGAAAAATAAGTTATAGAAATCATAATATACAACATATACAAATTGATATAAATCGAGTCAATATTGATAAAAGGCACGTTAATTTTGTACAAACAAGTCATGCACAAATATGTTAAACGTTATCCAGAAAACGATACGAGACATTTACAATAAACCTATCCTACAAATAAATAAAACTAATTATAAAATTATATAATTAACGACAACGTTTATTCCACGAATATCATCTACATATATTCGCTTGACGAAAGACCACTTCGATGAGTAACTGCACTTTAATGCGCCTACAAAAGATAAAAGCAAAAAGTAACGCGACCCGAGTTGTCAAACCTCAACCAACGCGTTTCTTCATTAGGGTCTTTAAACAGACCTCATTATTTATATTAAAATAATTTTTCCTAGGAAAAAAAAACCACCAAACGAAATTTGGTAAAAACTATACAATAGTAACACTGCCCGCAGTTAGCGACGACTGAATCTTATTTATTTTTAAACGTAACACATTTTCTAGAGCGACGTCGCTATCGTTCGTTCGTGTTATGTTGAATGACATCTCTAACGAACAAATTATTATCAAAACGCTACACAGTAGGCTTTTTAATAACTAAACTTTTCCACTGTAAAATTATTAACATTTAAATAATGAGTTAATTTATATAAAATACTTATTTATAGTAAATCAATTAAAAACGAGGAAGAAATAAATCAATGGTATAAAATAGCTTATTCCAGTTTATAAAAAAAAAAAACAATAGAAAATTTCTATATAACATATGACAATACTTTTATTTTATTATTATCCGTTCTGTATCATCAGTTATTGCACGTAACACACAATTGCACCGAGAATCAACATTATTATATTATCCACACGCGACAGCGGTCGTCGACCTCAAGACACGGTGACAAAGATGCGTTGAGATCACAAGCTAGTATAGATGTATCTAAATCAATAAATAGTTACAAAACGATATTTTATTATTAATCACATTAGGTATTGATATCTCAAAATAAAATAAAATAATATTATAACATTATTTTAGTCATTATTTATATTTACAAACCAGACGGCGTTGAGTTGAATCTCTCAGCTGTATCTATTTTACATTCTTACATAATTTATATATTTTCCTCTGTATATAGAGAATACGTAGATGTATCACCAGCCTTAGATATCGCCCCCACATACCAAAAATATAAACATCCTAGCATCATTAAAATTACGACCAAAGCCATCGATCATTATTTTTATTTTAATAGCTTTCGCAAGCTCTATTAGTACACAGTATTCTAAATTACACAACGATAAATAATGGGATAGTTAGCGACGAAACATTAATTAACATTCAGTTTGATTACACGTTTACGCCAGAACTATAAAAGATCGTTTCATCGTCTTACAGAATACCGTGGAAATACATTAATATATTCAAACAGATTTTTTGTTCATAAAACGGAAACGTCTAATCAAAGCAGATACATTATGAAAGTCGACATTTTGAGTTGTTTTTTTTTAAATATTTACTAGCATTTAATATGTACGGTGATATGATATAAGTGGAGCTAAGTTATAATATGAAACGCGTTTCAATCTTTTACGAAATTGATCTTATTTACAACATTTTTTAAGAAGTCTCTTAGACACAGTATATAAGTTAAGTGTAATAAATTAACTATAACGTTAGGCAAACTCAGTGCTTTCAACTCAACGATGACTTACTTTAACAAATAATCTAATGTTTAGTTTACACCTTCATTTACACCGACAGCCAAAATATACTATGTATGGTCATTGGCCGATTATTATTTTTCCTATTATTACATGCAATACATGTGTACTTCTAAATACGTTTACTATTAATTTTCATTAGTTTCACATAGAATATCGTTGCATCTATGAGAAATTACGACACAGTCAGGTGAAATACCACCTCGTTCTCCATAAATTAATATTAAGTCTGCGTTGATGGTTAAGCAATACAGCAAATTTTTTGTAATTTAATATTCTACCAGACTACGTCTAATTCCTCTGCGAATTACACATTGAAATTAATTTCGTAAGAATATTTTACATAAAATAGATCTCTCGAATTTCTATCACATTAATACGACTTACATTTACAATAATTTAATATGTATAGTACTAGTATAATGCGTACTCTTTTCGAGTGATTTAGCGCTAAACACCAAATTATACAGCATCATAGAACGGACAGCTTATTACATTAAATAACACATTTTATACATTAAAATAATAATTTGTCGCCTAACGCCTCACTTATGTAAACTTCGCTTAAATATCGTACATCAATTAAAAATAAAAGAATTAATAAAACCATTTTATTAATATTTATTATACAAAATGAATTATTATTGTTCTAGTATTAATATTAAAGGTCACGTAATTGGTTTTTCTTTCTTTTTTCTACTAGCCGATGTTTGAGTTTACAGAACTAAATATTATTAAAACTTGGTGGAACTGATAATTTTGTTGTGACTATTAAAAATGTATGTATGCCTCTCGAGAACAATAAATCTCAAGCGAATATTTTAGTTTCAAATACTAATAGTATTAGAAACTAAAATATTATGATTAAAATAAACATGCACGCAGTCAAAGTGTTTACGGTTTTCTAATGTTTACGCGAATTTCACTCAATATAATAAAGCAACTTTTTCGGATTTTATCGCGGTTTATTAGGTTTTTTAAATACCTGACGTTTCGGGTACTTTACAGCAACCATGGTCGTGCTCGTCGGGCATTTAGAAAACCTAACAAACCGCGATAAAATCCGAAAAAGTTGTTTTATTACAGTGTTTACGGTTTTTGATATATTAAAAATTAAAAATATTTGATATTATTATTTGATATTGAATTATTTGATATTGAATTAAAAATTAAAAATATTTGATATATTAAAAAAATGTTAAATCATCAATATAACGAATATGTCACTTATCATAGGTATTATTATATATATTTAGATATATTTTTGAATTGTAATCTAGTTAATAATCCGTTGTATAATCTTTAAATCATTTCAAAAAAATCCATTTATCTTATATTTCTTTTAGAAATTTTATTAAATTATGTAAAAAGCATTAAATTTAATTATAAACGCAATAAGATTATTATGCATAATTAAGCTATAAATCGAAGTTTACCTTAGGCCGATTAATAATTATGCTATACTACTCTAAGGGCAGTTATACACACGAGGTCTCTATACATTATTCACAGTCTGATATTATTACAAGTTTATACATAGAAAATTATCACTTAAATTAATATATTTTCTTAAAAATTGAATGTGAATAAAAAAAAATGAACGTAGTGTATAAATCAACATGCCATACATACATGCAGTCGGGGAGCAAGTATCAATTTCTTACGTTACATCAATATTTAATTTTGATGTTATTGTCAGTAAGTAAATTATTACATGCATAATAAAAAAAAATTTCATTTAAAAATATCCATAAATATCCATAACAAACTAACTTAAAAGGCCCTGCAAGCCTTTTTGATGTCATATCTTAGAGTGGGGAAACAAGTGACGTCACAACTAGGCATGTCATATTTTTTTTTTTTTTTTTCTTTCTAAGTGCATATCTGCAATCAGCCTGTGGGCTATGAGCGGATCCGTTGTGTGCCGTTCGTGTCGTGCAGAAGAGTCTCCTCATCAGGGGACCCTTCATTCCTCACCACCTGTCGCCAACTCCCTGTATGTCATGGCGTTTTAGTCGTTTAGTGTATCCAATGCTTGCCAATGCGGTGGCTAGGGTATTTGGGTGATTTTGCAACCGTGTTTTATATTTTAACGCCGTTAACTTCGTCTCCTCCTTAACAGTTCTTATTTGCATCGCTTTATGGATCTCAGCGTTGGTCACAAACCATGGTGCATTTGCTATGGTTCTTAAGATGCCATTTTGCATTCTTTGTATTATGTTTAAGCTGGAGTCGCATGCACTTCCCCACAGCTGCAGTCCATAAGTCCATATTGGCTTCAGAATCATTCTGTAAATTAGGAGTTTGTTGTCGATGGAAAGCTTCGAGTTACGTGCCATCAGCCAGTAGATATTTTTGAACCGCATGGCAAGCTCGTCTCTTTTTGCTTTGATATGTTTTTTCCAGGTCAGTCTTTTGTCCAGGTGCATACCGAGGTATCGGACTGTGTCGCGTTGTGGTAAGGTGATATCGCACATTTTTACTGAATCGCAGCTTCCCTTCCTAAGCGTAAATGTTATGTGCACGGATTTTGTGGCACTGGCCTTTATTCGCCATTTCTGGAGCCATTCAGTCACTTTGTCGAGGTTATTCTGCAAAAGAGCAGAGGCGACAGTTGGGTCCCTGCTGCTTGCAAGTAGAGCAGTGTCATCGGCAAATGTAGCCATGGTAACCCCTTGTACTTCAGGAAGATCAGCTGTGTAGATGGTGTACAAGACGGGTCCTAGAACAGATCCCTGTGGTACTCCCGCCCTTATATCATGGATATGAGATAGCTCTCCGTCTTCTCTGACCTGGAATATTCGATCTGCCAAGTATGATTCCAAGAGTAGATAGTAACAATGGGGTAGAAATGCCCTAATTTTGTATAGTAGGCCTTTGTGCCACACTTTATCGAATGCGGCCTGGATATCCAGAAACACAGCAGAACAGTACTCCTTGTTTTCTAAAGATGATCTAATTTTTTCACACACTCTATGTACTTGTTCTATGGTTGAGTGCTGCTGTCTAAAGCCGAATTGATGTTTCGGTACGACATGATTTTCTTTGAGTATAGGTAATATTCTACTCAGGAGGATCCTCTCAAACATCTTTGACAGCACAGGCAACAGGCTTATGGGTCTATATGATGTGACTTCCTCTGGGGGCATGTCATATGACAGAGGAATATCACTTTAAAGATAGCAGTATAAAAACATTTTTCGTTCAGGTTTCAATTGACTAACCCGTTTCCCGTTTTGTTTTTGTTACGAACCGTTCAATTAAGAAGATATTGCGTTCGAAACGCAACTGAACTGATCATAAGTCAAACGAATTGTTTTATAATATACAGGAGATTAGCAAGGATTACAAATATAACGTAAGAAATTTATAACTAACTCCCGTTTTATAAATTTACATTTCATTATTCGTATTCAGTTAAAACACAAAAGAAGACTCGTTGTACCCTTCCGTCTAAAAAACAGTTTTTACAAAAACTCAATTCTTTTATTTATATAAATAAATTATTGATAAAATATGAGAGTATTACGTTAAATATTTGTATGGAAAGAACAGTCAATTATTGGACGGCAAGACTAACTAAACACGTTTCCTCACGTGAATTAGAAAACTGTCCATCTCAATACAATTTATAAAATAAGATATTAAAAGGTTAACTCTTCACATAATAATTTGTGAATTCGTATGTTTTCTTTGTCAGAAATTGGATTGAAATGGACTTTATAATTGTAGTACCAGTAAATTTAACTTTTATTTAGTTAAGCTTGACTATTTTTTAAATCACTCTCTTTAATAGTTCGATAGTACTATTAAGAGAACTTGTAATAATGTAATATTTTCTTTTTCAATAAAAAAAGGCATGACGTTTACATTACATAGTTCTATGTGTCATTTACTTCTTGATATCATTAATGACCAGCAATGTTTACTGATATTTTAAAAACGTTTTTAAAATATAAAGTTGCACAGTACGCACGGTATATCGAATGATCGGCAATTGAAGCAGAATAGAACTTTTGCTTAAAATTATTGGGGAAAATAAATTATCACAATATCATAATCAGTACGGTACCTATTTAGCTAGTTTGTTTTATTGATAGCTAACGCTAAGGTAAATTACGGCTATTTACACTTTACTGCATTAAAATATACATTAAAGTAAAAATTTCATTAAAATTATGATTTAGATTTTTTTTTCAGTGTAATACGCATTGTCTAGGACATAATTCAAGACGTTCAAATAACTTAGCAAGCGCATAGTTTTGCCACTTTCGAAAGCAGTAAGATATTTAAGCGCTTTGGAATAATGTAGGATTTTATTTATGAAAAGCGACTAAGTACCAAGGGTTCAGTGCAGATAAAACTAATGTTATATTATTTTGGGTATCAATAATACGTTACAAAGCATTACAGTATAGGTGATACTATACATACTAGCCATACTATTAGACTATTCTTCCCAACACCTTAATACTATTTATGTTGGGATTGTTAAAACTTTCAAAATTTCAGTGTCGTTAAGCCTTTCCATAGTTACAATATTTGTTATTTTTATATATATTTTTGGTCTTGCAGGATCGTAATAATTATAGACTATTAGAAAATCTAACTACATCAAACTCGCCATTTGTTCATAGTTTGTATTGTACAAGACTAATTAATTTATATATCGCTGCTTTAGTTCAATAGTAAGACATCTTGAAAAAGTCAGAAAATGAGATAAGTATTGATTCGTGTAATAAATATCTTTTATTAACCGACTTCCAAAAAAGAGGTGGTTCTCGATTCGGTTGTATTTTTTTTTATTTTTTTTTTATTTCTATTAGCTCAGAACTTTTGACTGGGTGGAGCGATTTCGATGAATTTTGTTTTAATTGAAAGGTGTTGCGTGTCATGTGGTCTAACTTAAATTTAATTGAGATCTGACAGTACTTTTAGAGATATATCTAATAATGTGTATTTACTTGACTACTTTTTCGTCGACCTACGTTGTATTAAACCGCATAACTTTTCACTGGGTTTATCGATTTTGATGATTCTTACTTTAATAAAAAAACTAATACTTGTCATATAGTCTTGTTTAAATTTGGTCGAGATCTGATTACTACTTTTTGAGTAATCTTTGATAACGCGTATTTACTTGACTGTTTTTTGGTCTTATTACGTTGTATTATTTATCGATGTGATTGAAGTCGGCAATTATATATGGTCTAATAATGAGATATCTTGAAAACTCAATCTAAGTACCTAATTTAAATGACTCATTAGAATATTTCTCTCTCGGCAGTAAGTAAATAAGTCATGAAATGAAATGAAAACATTTATTTCGTCATAAGGTGATCCACACACTTAACGAAAGTCAAAAAATAAAAATAAAAATGTCATTTACAAAAAAAAAAACTAAAAAATAATAAATAAGTTAAGGCAGCAAAATATCAATAAAATAAAAATGTATACTTTAACATTAACATTGGGTACATTACAAACTTACGTAACGTACCCAGTGTTATAAGCAACCTTAACTTAGTCAAAATTTCTAATGTCTCGGTAGACATCACCTATCTACTTTTTCCTCGGCTTTATTAGATATTGTAATAACATAAAGTAATGTCCCTAGTGTAGGCCGAGAGAAAAAAAGCCGGAGGAAAAAAACTCTCGATACTCTTTTAAAAATTTAAAGTCAAATACAATATAAAAACGCAGTAATGGACCATGAAATGATAAGGACAAACACGAGACAGCCAATCGTGCATGCCGAAACCACCACATGCCACCTGCTCACAATATTTATATACATAGCGGGTCACAGACATAGCCTGGTCGAGCTTTATTCAATCCCATGCCTTTTCATGATTAAGGTATTCATTGATGGTATAATAGGCTTTACTGCATAATGCTCGCTTAATAATTTTTTTGAACTTCAGTAAAGGCAGAGATTGAAGCGGAGCAGGAATCTTATCATATATTAAGATAGACATTCCTATAAAGGAACTGCTTTTCTTCTTGAGCCGGTATTTAGGAAATATTATGTCTTACTATTGAACTAGAGCAGCGATATTATCATCTGTAGCGAACACCGAAATTAATATTTAGTACTAATAGTTTATAACACAAATTCAGAACCCAAAGTAAACAATAAATATCGAGCTACTTTTTATGATATCAACTTTCGTGCCACAAATGCAACACTCAGTCTCGTCTGTTTTATTATTTCGCAAAACAAGCGAACGTCAAATACATTATAATAAATAAAAATATTAAATATTTATCGATTTATAAAAATAATAATAGTACATAATTATTTACTCAAAATTATTGATAAATTAAAAATAATTTTATAAAGTTTCGTGTATTAGTCATTCGTTTAAAATTTCAAGTCTTTAAGACTCTGAGGGCGATGGCTTTTTGAGCAGATTAACTCCGACCTTTTTGTGTACAGTCATTGCGACACGCGGTACTATCTATCGGTTCAACTAGTATAGCCCTTAGACAGTGACAGTGTGATACATGCCATCTGTTATTTAACTGCATTAAATTGATTTAAGAAAAAAATAATTATAGCCACTATTTTTTAAGTAATTTTTTGTTATGTCGTTATTCTCGTAAAGCAGCAATAAAATATATAAAGAAAAACATCGGACCATGTGACAAGACGAGTTCAACGACCTATTTGACATTATAAAAGTCACTATATCATTAAACTATACTGCTCTAAATAATGGAAGATAATTTTATGTATGGAACAATAAAAGTATTTGTATACAATTTAGTATTTTCCATAGTACGCAGTAGTTTGTACTAATCATCTAATCTGCACAAATATCTCTATAAAGTTCAAATAATAGCAACCAGAATTACTAACGACCCAATAAGAATTTTGTAAAAAGAATTTTCTAGATATATCTTTCAATAATACAATAATCTTTGCCATACAGTACCATCATATGACATAATAAGTCCTTTACATGTAACAATTTTTATTTTTGGCATTATATAATACCTCAATGCTCAATCAGTACTTTTAAACCCGATGTAGATGCGGTGTTCTAGAGGCTGCATTTCTTCTTTGAGTTCCTGCCAAAATAATAATTAAAAAAAACTAATTTTTTTTTTACAACTAGGTGGGCAAACAAGCGTACGGCTCACCTGATGGTAAGCGATTACCGTAACTTATAAACGCCTGCAACACCAGAAGCATCGCTAGCGTTGCCGACCCCATCCCCCAGGACTTATCCACCTTACTCACCACTGGAACACAGCACTGCTTGAAAGCAGTATTAAGGGCCCCGTAGACGATCAAATATTTGATCAAACTCCATATAAATTTCTGTTTGACAAATGTGTTTGTCAAATTATTTGATCGTGTGCGGGTTGTTTGATGTGTTTGTTATATGAAAACATGAAGTTTGATCAAACAAGTTTGATCGTTTACGGGGCCCATTATTTAGCTGTGATCTTCTTCTGTACGGTGGAGGTATTTCCCCAGTCGGGCTGGTCCAGATTTTGAGCAGAGTATTTCCGCCTGTGCCCTATCTAAAAGCCTAGCTAAATAATACTGCTCTCAAGTAGAGTTGTGCGTTAATGTGGTGAGTAAGGCAGCCAAAGCTCCTGGGTAGGGTCGGCAACGTGCTTGTAATTATTCTGATGATACAAGCATTTATAGTCTAAGGTGTCCGCTTACCATTAGGTGGGCCATACGCTTGTTTGGCAAGTAATGGTATTAAAAATTATATTAGTTAGTACCTCAAGGTTTAATCAGTACTTTTGAACTCGGTGTCGATGCGGCGCTCTAGAGCCTGCAGCTCTTCTTCGAGTTCCTGCTGAAATCAAGAAATAAAATAAACATTATTTATAATCTATATATTAATACGTGAAGCAAAAACTTTGTACCCCTTTTTACGGAAACTGCGCGTACGTAGGAGTATGAAATTTCGCACACTTATAGTTTATATAGAGAAGGAGTGCGGAATGCTAATATTTTTTTCAAAATTATACATTATTATAATAAAAAAAGCATTACACACACTACCACACGCACACACCCATATATACCCTTTTGCTTATTGTCAAAGTCTGTAGTCAAGTTGAATTTTTTTTAAAAAGATTCCTTATTTTAATAATTATTTGGTATTCTTGAATTAAATTTTTTAATTATGGTCGAATTTCGACCTCTGGGCGACCACTAGAAATAATAAAATGACTATAAAAAAAAACTAAAGTAGTAAAGTGTAGATAAAGACTAATTATTTTAAATAAATAAAAAATTAACAGTGAGTGGCCATAGGTATAAGAAAGCTTACGTCATCAGCTCTATTAGCCAGGTCGGAGGTGGTGACGGCGAGTCTGTCGGCGCCGACTGCGCGCCTGTCGCTGGGTACCGCGAACATCTGAAAATTACGACACATCTATACAAATAAATAAAATTAGAGTGTCTGTTTGTAATAGTAAAATAACCGCTGTTTACTAAATGAATATGGATGTATACACGGTACATATACCAAAAAAAAATTTTTTTACGATTCTTGTCTGCCTGTTTGTCTGTCTGATAGTTGATGTAATACGGAGTAACGTAGGCTACTTTTATTTTTGTTTTTTTGAAGTGAAACTTCTTTAGAATCATTGTGATTTCAAACCGGAAGCAACGGCAAAAAGACAGGGAAGGACGAGCCGGGCCGTGCTACAAGCCGCTAATTTTAATTTTTTTTATAACTGCGAACTAGACAATAACTTTTTTGTTAAATTTTACGCGGACGAAGTCGCGGGGCCAGCTAGTCTATACTAAAAGCTTAGAGCATGTTGGTTTTTTTAAACACGCTAATGTCAGGAACTAGTGGATGCAAATTAAAAATTATGTTTGGGTTGGATAGAACATTTACCGAGGAAGGTTATAGGCTATATAAAATTTCAGTACGTTGTTTCCTCAAAATAGAGCGACTGAAACCGCGGGGCACAGCTAGCTCTTTATAAATAAAATCGTATGTAATCAGCTCAGACTCTCGACTGGAGTTTACTTCTTAACAACGATTACCGATATTTAAACATTAAAATATTCTTTTCAATAAATGAAATTAAAATAATTGAAATAATAAAACTTTACAATAAAAACTTGTTATTCAGATCGGTACACTTTTGCTATTATACCAATGTCTTACAAAAGCATAGCTCGAAGCGAATTAAAACGTCACTTACATCGTCGAGCGTCATTGCTCAGCGTTGTTTCACACGATTTCATATTTCTTATCTTTTTTATACCACGGATCTATACCATTTCTTACAAAGTAAATTAAAAAAAAAAGATATAAGAACTACTACGCTGCTACTACACTAATACGAGTTCTGTTAAAACAATTGAGAAAAATCTATGTATCTGTTTCGACTTTAAAATATATTTCAGCGTTTTAAAGCTTGTTTATTTAAGAATACTATGTTATAGGCTTTAAAACATGTTACATATTGTGGAAGCGGGGTAATAACTAAAACCGTCTAACATATCATCTATTCACAGACATGATAATTATAACTAATCTACACTATAAATATTATAAAGAGGTAAAGTTTCTAACTTTTTTTGTTTGTAGGGGGTAATCTTCGCAAATACTGATCCGATCATGAAAATTCTTTCACTAACAGAAAGCTACACTATTCAGGAGTGACACAGGCTATATTTTATTGTTATTAAACAAAATATTCAGTAAATAAGAAAAATAATACCATATCAAAATGGTAAATAAACTAATCAAATAACGCAATCTATCGATCGATCGATGCCGCTATTAGAAAACTATTATTAGTCTGTCAACGACGTTTTCTTAATTTCTGATAGATGGCGTTGGAGCCACATATAAGATTCAGGCCTGAAGTGAAAGTAAAAAAAAAACGAACGAGGTTATTCGTTCAATAGATTTTACACCTCATAATTTTTTCATACCGGGGGCCTTATATGAAAATCGATTCTTAAGGAGTAAACTCCAATAATAGTATATGTAAATCGAGTCGGAGAAATGCGAGCGAGATGAAAACTTTAATACCTAAATATTTGCATCACAAAAATAATAAACGCCCAACGAAGTGGGCACAGGTCGGCTAGTTGTATTATACAGGGTTCGGCACTCTTTGTTAATTATGAGCATATTTATTTTAAAACTTTAGTATCGAAAAGAAAACATAAAATAAATAAAAAAGAAATTATTGTTCAATATGACCACCTTTAGCGCGGATAACAGCATCGAGTCTGACCGAGAAGGCTTCACACGCTGCACGAATGTGGTCTGCTGGTATTTTGTTCCATTCTCGGCGGAGAGCAATCTTTAAAGCGTCGACCGTCACATATTTTTTTTGTTGATACTTTGGCTTCTAGAATTGACCATATAGGAAAATCCATTGGGTTTAAGTCCGGGGAATATGGTGGCCATGGTTGCGAAGAAATGAAGCTCGGAACATTTTCTTGTAAAAAAATTTGGGTTTCACGTGCTTTGTGGGATGGTGCCGAGTCTTGGTGAAAGGTCCAATGATTTCTACCAAATTGTTTACGTGCCCAAGGTAACAAAGCATCGTTTTAAATGTTTTTACGGTAGATCTGCTGGTTTATCGTTACACCCTGGTCAATGAAAACGAGAGGTGAGCGTCCCGTGGCAGTTACCGCAGCCCAAACCATCACAGATGCTGGTGCTTGCTTTCGCAAGGCAATTCGTTGGTCTAAATTGTCATTTGATTTACACTAACCATACGCGATCATTTTGTTTGTTCACATATTGCTGAACCGTAAAAAAATTTTCATCGGAAAATACCAAATTTTCAAGCATGCCACCAACGTGCAAGTGCTTTAAGTTCTTAGCTCTTTCTAGACGAGTTGCCTTTTGTGCAAGTATTAGGTCTTGCACTTTTTGTAATTTGTAGGGCTTCAGTTGAAGTTTATTTTTCAATATGCGTCCTATGCTCCGGGCAGATACATTAAGACTTTTCGCTAATTTAACTGCGCTTTGTCGTGGATTTCGTTCAATTCTAGCCTTTACCTTTCGAACCATTTCTGATGATGTTGCTGTTGTTGGATGTCCACCTCCATGGCGTTTTTTGATGCTACCCGTATCATTGTAACGCGTGATGGTCCGATACACAAACATTTTGTTCAAATGTAAATGTCCTAGCTCATTAACGATGACTGACTGCGATTTTCCAGCCAAATACAAAGAAATGACACTGTTTCGTTTGACTTCTATCTGCAAAACTTTTTTTAACAACGACGAAAAATAATAGGCTTTTGTAAGTTTATTAACAATATACAATAGACTAAGGAATGTGAAAAAATGGGCGCCATACTGTAAACAGTTTAGTTGCTATGGCAACGTAAAGTTAATAACACTTCGAGTGCCGAACCCTGTAATAGTAGTCATACTATGCACTCTCATAAACTATGAAATGATTCTTATTTTCGACATTGGATTAAATTTCTAGGTTTTCTCTAACAATATAAAGAAAACATTATTCTAATAATCTAGGTTCGAACTATGGTTATCCTTATTAATATTAATGTTACAAAATAAATAAATATGGAGCTTACATCTTCTGTAGCAGAAGGACAGGATGGCAATGTGTTCCGCATAGTATCGAAATTAAACACCTACAATAAAAAAGGATAATAAAAAACAATATTCAGTTTCATGACTTACTGATTACTATTCTGTACCATAACATAAATATTAAGATTTAAAAACCTTTAAAAGCTAGAGATATAAAAGTACTCTTTCAAAACTATGCTGCTTTTTTGAGAGTTTTTAAGGGTAAAACAACGCACGAAAACGCAGGTAAGGTCTATGGGTTATTTATTATTAAGTAATATTACTTATATCGAAAAAAATTATTCAACTAGAAGTTTTCTATATTCCCTTTTCTATAATTAAAAAAACAATTCGTTTGTTTAGGGGCCATCCCTAAATTACGTCACACATTCAGAGGGGGGTTAGGGGGTCGACGAAGTGTGACATTGTGTGACAAGGGGTTGGAAGGGTCCAAAATGTTGTGACATCACATTTCCAAATATAATAATATCAAAACGTTACTACAAAAACATGATATAACAACTACCTATCAATAACTATCTTAAAAAATTAAAGTTTTGTTTTGTTGGCGAATTGACTCTTATTAACATAAAAATTATGTGGAAACTGTCATCAGTTTACTTATGAAAATATGTGACGTCACACTAGGTAGGGGTCTCATAAATATGACCATCTGTGACAAGGACGGTGGAGGGGTCGAAAAATCGAAAAATTCGTGTGACGTAATTTATGAATGACCCTTACCAATTGAAGCTTTACTGGGCTTTTAGCAAATATAACTACTTGATAAAAGTTTTGTCCAAATCATAACAAAACATCCAAAATCATAACAAAAACCTTTAAAATCGATTGAAAAATTATTTATAAAGAGTTGATTAATAAGAAATATTTTTACTTACATTGTTAGATGGCCAAGAAGGTTCAATACGACGTTCTCGAGAAACGGCAGAAAAGCTTGAAGCCTTCACTCGGTAATCTGGCAAGAGTTCTGATGGATTCGCTGTGTTTGAAAATGTTTATAACATTAATATTTTAGTAAAAGAGCTACATTTAGCAATGTTAATTTTTAAGTAAACTCACATTAAAAGATTTTACCCTTAAGTATCGTTTAATTTTATTTAACGTTAATTCAAAAAAGGAATTAGATATCTAATAATAAACAAGAAAAAAATAACAAAAGCAAGTATAACTAATTGGGCAACTTACGATCGTCAAATGTATAAGGACTTATATTCCTCTGGGCTTCGTGTTGTACCGGTACAAACATGTTTGGCATAGGAGGTATATTTGGTTCTTGAGGCTGAAAACCGGCTAAGGGTCCAGTGTTCGTTGGACCTTGGAATACTGGATTAACAAACTCTTGCCGAGGAAACTGAATATTATTCGAAGTTTCATCATGAATCGTTACCATTCCGCCAAATCGTCCATAATATGGTCGCTCTTGAATAGGTACCATCATGCCGTTTTGATTCATTCCTAATGAAGCTTGATTATGCATGAGAGCCGATGCGAAGTTTCTGAAAAGTCGAAACTATGTTAATAAACTATATCTCATTATTAGCTATTCTCATATATAAAAATAATATTATCAAAAACAAAATAGTTTAATGAGGCCGAGAAACTTAAGTTTCATAATTTTTGTTATAATATTAGGAGTATAAACAAGTTTCCGCCGTTTTTTGTCAAAAATATAATATTTATTGTGAAAGAACGATAGTTTAAGTTAAAACAAAATACTGTGCATCACTAGCACCTTTTTTTAACATCTTTCTGGTAGTATTCCAAATACTACCAGAAAGATGCATTTATTCTGCTTTCATGTTTCTTCTGCCATACCCAACTTTCACTTCCATACATGAGTGTCGGAACCAACACCCCCCTATGCACAGCCAAACGAGCCTTGTTAGACACCTTTCGACTGCTCCTAAAGGAGTGCAAAGCTCCATTCACCATGTTTCCTGCATTCACTCTTCTTTCAATGTCACTCTCACACTTTCCATCTCTTGTAAACTTTGAACCCAGATATACAAACTCATTCACCTGTTCTATTTGTTCATCCCCAATCACGATATTGCAGTCTGTCACTGCCTCATCTCTTTCAAACACCATCACTTTCGTCTTCTTTACATTCATCTTCATTCCCTTTCTAACAAAAGCTTCATTCATAGCAGTTACCATCTCCTGTAACTCCTTGGCCGAGGACGCAAGTAATACTTGGTCATCAGCATAGAGAAAACATTTGACGAGTAACTCATTCATTCTCAACCCACTTTCATTCTCTTTTAGCTCTGCCAAGCAATTGTCCATGAACAGATTAAACAGCCACGGTGACGCTACACATCCCTGTCTAACACCTTTTTCGATATTAAACCATTCAGTGTACGCCCCGTTTATCCTTACACAAGCACTAGAATTCCTATAAAGAGATTGCAGTGCTCGTATGAGGACACCGCTCACACCGTACCCGGACAATGCTGACCACAATTCATTCCTCACCACTCTATCATAGGCCTTTTCTAGATCTACGAATGTGCAATAGACCTTCTTGTTTTTAGCCAAGAACTTATCAATATCACAAGTTTGTGTTGTTTTTGAATGGGCAACTAATTATTAAGTCGGTTACTATGTGAAAACTGTAACGTAAACCTCGTGCCGCGATTTCTCTCTCAAAACGGCGGAAACTTATTTGTATGGGAGTCCAGTAGTATATTATTTTGTATGTAATACGTTCTCTCATTCATGTCTGCTGTTATAGACGCAGGCAATTTAAATAATTCATACGAAATTTCTGCCAAAGTGATTAGAAAGTGATTAAATTTCATTATAAATAAAACTTACTGTTGTGGCTGAATGCAATCAGTTCGTGGATTATCAGAAGCAAATTCTGGATTAGGAATCATTTCTTGAGGCATCGTTTGTGATGGTATTGGAGGTATTGCTAAAATAATATATTATAGATATAGAGAATTGTATATTTACAATTTCTTTTAATAACCAATTCCTTCATATTTAAATGAAGTTGTCTTTATAAGAATGATGTCAAAGTGACAAAATGATGGATAATGTTTATAAAAAGAACAAGTAATATCCGTTCAAATAAAGCACATTATTATTATAAATCTAATAATTTTCTAAGAGATTTAACCTATCATAAATTTTAATAATATTTGTCGTAATACTAACGTGGGACGTTGAAGTTATCTACATGCGGGTGTTGGGCATGCGACTGCGGTAAAGGAAAACGTTGATACATTTGTGGCAGAGGGATCGGCTGAGGCAAAGGCGGTAACTGCACTGATGGTAGCGTTGGCATATACGTATAGTTGCCGTTTGTCATCGCTTGATTCGTGCTTGGCACTCCTCGGTACCTGAAAAATCTATATATTAATACGTGAAGCAACAACTTTGTGCCCCTTTTTACGAAAATTGCGCGAACGGAGCAGTATGAAATTTCGTACACTTATAATAGTTTATATAGAGAAGGACTGCAGAAAGCTAATACATATCTTTTAATAATGCATAAAAATACATTAAATCAAGAAAAAAAAACATTACACACACTACTATGTATTTGACACAGACACACACACACGCATATATACTCTTTTGTTTATTATTATAGAAGTATAGTATTTTTCTGTGTTTATATTGATGAGCCTTTGTGTTTATTTCTTTTTTCTTTTTTCTACGTCTAATGAATTGGATTCCGCATGTAAAGTTAAATGTAAGTACGTAAATAAATAAAATCAATTGATTATTATTGTATGACGCAAAAAAGGTGAATTTCAAAAAGCGAGTGTAGCTTAAAAATCTTTGTGACATCTCTGTATTTATACTACGCCTATGTTGTCTCAATTCGTTACTTAATGAAAATTGAATAATATTGTAAATTTTCTTATTTTCTTAACAATAAGTTGAATATGGGATTCATAAATCGTGTTTCATGATATGCCCAAGTATTTTAAAATATTTTTAATGTATGTAAGCGATAAAATAAGCATTTTTACAATCTCACATACTGTACAATGACGGTCTAATTCGATAATTTGATGGTGGGCCTTATTTCAACTTTTACTTAAACGTTTATTTTAAATCTTTCCCATACACGTCACAATTTTCTGTGTGCGTATTTCCAAAGTAATGCAATATAATATGTCTAAATTATAAAATGTGTGTTGATATTTCGTTTTTAATTCATAATTACTTTAACCTCGTAAGTCCTGTGTTTTATTAACATCAGTAGTCATATCTGCCGGCTGTACTATACCAAGTACAAACTATGAATAATGCTTCAGACCGAGACAAAGATAAGTCGATTTTAGGCAATTTATGAAGTGAGGGACCGTTGTATGTATTTTTTATGGTATGTTTGTGATGTATAGCACCTTCTTAAGTAGGAAATAATCAAAAATATTTTGTACTTGTGTGAGTACATTAGGTTTAACACAGTATAATAAAACAATATAAAAAAGTTAAAAGGTTTTATTTCGTATTAAAATTAAATAATATTTTTCTTCTAAAGATCACTTAGTATTATATATTTTACTTTTTTACAACATAAACCATATTTTTCTTCTAAAAATATTTATATTAGCATAATTAACTTTTCTAAATCAGAGGATAACAGGATCACTATTCCTAATTATCGAAATAGGATAGAGGACAAAACAATCTTCCTATTATAGGTATATATTATTCTCCACTTTGGGCACGTCTTGCCCTTGTACTTGTGCTTCTGCTACGGCCACGTTCAACTCGTTGGGCCCGAGCACTTTGAGCGCGACGAGTAGATCCACCTCCACGTACAGCGATTTCTATTTCTCCGCTTTCGGATTCCGAAGACGAAGAAGAATCGCTATTTGTTTCTTGTAGGGTTCAGGTATAAACACATCTTCATCATCCGAGTCTTGGAACTCCGAATTATTAAAAATTTCTGCTATTTGTATTTCGTCGAAAGCTAGAATACGAAAAAAAAAAACAGTAGTTATACAGACCGAATGTACCACCACAAGTACAATTATAAACAGTTATTTATGTAACAAAAGCCTAACGTACTATGTCAAGTACAAATTATTTTGACTGATCACGAACCTCTCTAAATATATAGTTTTCTTTCCAATATTGCTTGTTTTACAATATTCATAATTTAAAAGCACTATTTCATATAAAAAACAATAGAAAAAACAAATGATTTAACTGATATAAACAGATAATCTTACCTCGTGCTAGCCGACGACCCGACGGCGAGGCCATCTAGCTAAAAAGTGACACTACACCGACGGTCTACATAACCTGTCTAACGTGGCGGAATCGACCACAGAGTAAAGAATTATAATAACAGAAGCAGTGTTGGCGTTGTAAAAAAAATACCCGGTAAATGGGCAATCCAACATTTGTACTTGGGTTAGTACATTAGGCAGTTACTCCATCTATGTGGTAAAAATGTCAGGTCTGAACTGCTATCATTAATTTGTACTTGTACAAGTACGCGGGGACTTACGAGGTTAACTGAGGTAGAGCACAGCAGGAAATTTCCTGTTCAAAATATGGAGCAGCCCGACTGGGGTAGTACCTCGACCTTACAGAAGGTCACAGCTAAATAATACTGCTTTCATGCAGTATTGTGTTCCTGTTGGTGAGTAAGGTGACCAGAACTCCTGGAGAGAATTAGGGATAGGGTTGGCAACGCGCTTGGGACGCTTCTGGTGTCGCAGGCGTCTATAAGCTACGGTAATCGCTTACCATCAGGTCATCAGAAAATAATTTACTTTGTGTGCTTTGATCCGGTGCTAAAAGAGATACATGATAAAAACCACATCTTAACAAAAAATTTCTTCTTTTCTTAATATTATAGTTAAAAGCGCAACTTAAAATTATCGCACAGCTTTAAAGGGTATTTTTTGCACATATTTTTGAGGTCCGTCAAAGCTTTAGCAATTTTTACGAAGATATTTTTAATTTCACTTGCAACTATAAATTTTAATTAATTTTATAATTATTTTATGTTGACATCAGAATTGTATTTAAATATAATATTTTTTGTGAACTTCTTACAGTTAAACTTGAGCGTAAAAAAGCTTTTTCTCGTAGAAGCAAACAAGTAAAGAAAACAAGAAAAAGAGAGAATCGCGATTGTGATGCAACTAATATACTTATACTTAAGTTTTCATCTCGCTCACATATAACTACCACCCCCTGTTTCAACTCCAAAAGGGGTTGATTTCTAAAAATACATTATTAGTACACCTCCACACCATCTATAGAGCATACATTTTGAATTTCAAGTCTCTTACTTCAAAAACATAGGACTTTCATACAAACTTCCAACCCCCGTTTTACCCTCTTAGGGGTGAAATTTCGTAAAACCCGTTCTATGTTGATGTTTCTATTTGATGTCTACTCCCTATAAGGAACCTACTTGCGAAATTTCAAGTTTGTAGGTGTTATAGTTTCTGAGATTTCGTGATGAGTCAGTGACCTTTCGCTTTTATATATTTATATTTAATTTTTTAGTTTTTAAATGCCACGTTCGTGTTTAAATTCATCATACGCATGAGTAAAGCCATTGTGAAAAAACCTTCACGTTTCTAAACAAATTCTGGAAATACATATCGGCATCATGATGCCAGAAAAGAAACAACACAGTCAATTATGCTCTGATACTTATTTTACATTCGAGTAGAGCCCAGACATTTCAATTTTTTTTTAACTTTTATCACAGGTTCTCTAATGTATATTTAACAGATCAATATTGTCAAATAAGAAGACTAAATGTCATTACAACTGAAATATTATGGCAGATTCAGAACTCTTAACACAGATTATACTAATTCCATATAATCCATATAACATATTATTTGTTTAATTTAAGCCTTTGCATAAGTAAATTGTGTATTTAATACCACTTGTTAAAATTCAAATCGAAATAAAGAATACAAATATTTACGTTTTAAATAAGCATAAAAAGAAATTCTACACATTATAAATAATCAAGAATAAGTAGAATTAAAACATCACATTCAAAACAGATTTCGCATTAGCCTTAAAAATAATAAATAAGCACTCGCTAACTATAAATTATAAATTATATATAAAGTCATGATGATAAAATAAAATAATTCAAACATTGCTGCTTATAACAATCTGCTTATAACTTTAGGTACAAATTATCACAATATATATTATTTTATATTAGACCCGTAGTTTTTAATTTCTTTTGACACTTGTTTAAAACATTAAACATATGTGTCATTATACAACCGATAAATTAAAACTGTCGCCATATTTCACAAGACCATAGACAACGTTATTTTTTAACACTTCAAAAAAAACATATATGTACACACCAGAATAGGTCATAAAAATTACCTTTCTAACTCCTCTTCAAAGTGAGCAAAAGTGCAAGAATTGCCTCTTGGACAGTAGGATCTTAACGACGCGTCCCTGCACATTGCAGTCTTGTATTTGTGTGTCGGAGTCGTCGCGATTTGTGGGGACGGTTGACCTAGTAACAAAAAAATAATATTTATAGCAATTAAAAAATATATATAATTATATTTAAAAATAAAAGTAAAAAATGGCAGGTTTACGAAACTCGACACGTTAAGTACTTAAAACACTGGAAAATTATAGGTAGTGACGAAATATAAATTTAAAAAAATGCAATGAGATGACTTCTCGTGAGAAATATTTGTAAAGGCCAGGATAAACACTTGTATAAGTGTTTATTTTACCTAAAATTCCATATTTCTTATTAAGAGTATTTAAGCAATGCACTAAATGACTTGTAAAAATATTACAAAAATTACCTCTAAAAGTAACGCCCTAATTTCAATCTAAGTATCTATCTACTAGCTCCTGCCTGCGACTTCGTCCACGTGGAATAGGTACTTTAGGCTAACTGGGGAAGCTCTCAAAAGGAAAAAAAACCGATTTTGAAACATTCTTCATTGATGATAGCTCCTATTAGTCCTAGTGTAATGATATATAGCCTACAGCCTTCCTCGATAAATAGGCTATCTAACACTGAAAGAAATTTTCAAATCAGACCAGTAGTTCCTGAGATTCAAACAAACAAACTCTTCAGCTTTATAATATTAGTATAGTATTAGTATAGTATATCTAAGATAATAATAACAGAAATTGTGCAACTCACTAGTTGAAGGCTCAATACACCTATCCTGGAGGATGTGCTTTTGGTTATGATTGGTGTCGCGACCGGTCGCCTGTTGCTGCAAGTAGTGGATGAGACCAGACACCACTTCTTTGATTGAAGTTATCATCTCGGCCAACTGTTGCCATGATGGACTTTTCGCGTCTGTAATTTTAATGAAAAAAATATAGAAAAAAATCTTCTTACCAATAAATCTATATATATAAAAGCGAAAGGTCACTGACTCATCACGAAATCTCAGAAACTGTAACACCTACCAACTTGAAATTTGGCAAGTAGGTTCCTTATAGGGAGTAGACATCCGCTAAGAACGGGTTTTACGAAATTCCACCCCTAAGAGGGTAAAACGGGGGTTAGAAGTTTGTATAAAAGTATGTACTATGTTTTTGAAGTAAGAGACTTGAAATTCAAAATTTATCATCTATAGATGGTGTGGAGGTGTACTAATAATGTATTTTTAGAAATCAACCCCTTTTGGGGTTGAAACAGGGGGTGCTAGTTATATGTGAGCGAGATGAAAACTTAAGTATAAGTATATTTTATTTGCATCACAAAAATAATTAACGCCCAACGAAGTGGGCACGGGTCGGCTAGTATTTAAATAAACTAAAGTTTATTATTACTCTTATGAATGAGAACAATTATTTTTCTACTAATAATATGAATGCTAAATAAGTATGGATTGATTGATAAATGTTCTTTACTTTTGAAGCAAAAGCTACTGAGCCAGATTGATGAAAATTAATATAAGCATATGGAAACCGCAACATATATAGAATTTATATTCTATATTCAGTAGCCGTTTCTATTACAAATAAATAAAATTGGAGTGTCTGCTTGTAATATTAAAATAACCGCTTTTTACTAAATGCGTATGGATCTATACACGGTACATATACCAAAATAACATTTTTTACAATTTTGTCTGTCTGTCTGTTTGTTCCTGCTAATCTCTGAAACGGCTGGACCGATTTCGACGGGACTTTCACTGGCAGATAGCTGATGTAATAAGGTGTAACTTAAGCTACTTTTATTTTTTGATAACTGCAAACTGAACAATATCTTTTTTGTTAAATACCACGCGAACGATGTCGCGAGCACAGCAGCTAGTTTATTTATATAGCATCAATGATAATTTTAATTAAGACTTCAGCTCACCAGGACTAGCATCGATATTGGCGAGTCGGTCGAGATGCATACTTATAACGATCAACTGCGCCGGATCTCCCGTTCTCTGTAAAGCTATGAAGAGCTCTTGAACCGACTGTGCGAAAGATTGCGGTGTTTGTAGTTTATCAATAATACTCTGCATGTGACTCTTGTGTGCCGTATCTCCGTACAAGAGAGCGCTCCACTGGTCCGGGGCGATCCTGAGACCAGCCTCCGTCGCAATTTGTACTATCTGTGCATCATGCTCTCGACGTAATAGTTCGTACGTCCGGAATTCCTCTTTTAATTGCATTAGAGATGAATCGCTTTCGCGTTTTGACACCTTTAAATTAAACATAATTTTAATATTTTAGGTAATTCTATTGCTATCTAAAAATTTTAGTATAATAATTCGTACCTTAAAACAAGAAGCTCGATATAGAAGCTGGACGACATGGCCTATACTAGTTTTGGAAGCCTGCGGAAAATGAGGCTCTAATCTTTGGACAACAAACATCACTAACACCTGATGACAAAAAGAAAAATTAAAATTATAGCATTTAAAACACTAAAAATATACGCATGTGCGGGTAACATTTTCTATACCTTTCTGGAAAGGGCAGAACCATCTTCTAAAGCCAAAAGAACAAGTTTCAAAACTTCTTCCTGCATTGCTGGACCTAAAAACTGACATCCACGCGCTCTCACAGCCGCCCATAGGTTCGCGCTAAGTTGCTGGGGATTCTAAGAAGGTAAAACAAAAACTTAATGGCTAATATCCTAAACAAGTAAATCAAAGAAGGGGATTTTTATTTTGGAATAGTATTAGTGTCAACGCACCTGGTGTTGCAGTATGAGCTCGGTGACCGTCCTCTCGCCTAGGGAGCGGGCCGCCCTGGCCGCCCGGCCCCGGCCCTCTTCATCCGTGATCGCACACTGAAGTAGCGTCACTAACTTGCGTTGCATCGGCCGGGATAGGCGATTACCCGCCGTACTGTTGCTCGCTACGGTTAAACATAACATATTTAAGCTTGAAATAAAACACCCAGACCACGGTTAACATTTGTATGCTCAGTATAGTGTATGTCATGTGGGTGGATCGAACCCACAACTGCTAGCACAACAGCCGTAAGCCAGTGCTGCAACCGTTGCTCTAACACGCCGTCGCATGATACAAAAGGCTTAACATTGGACAAAAGGTCTAACATTGCACAAAAGGCTTAACATTATTATGATATCAAAAGGAATAATCCTTGATAAATGGACTATCTAACACTAAAATAACTTTTCAATTCGAACTTTGTCGTTCTTTGAAATTCTTAGTCCTACATAACTGATGATTAGCGCGTTCAAAGTTTTCAGATTTATAATTAGTATAAATAATTAACTGACCGTTACCGCATAGTTTAAGGTAGACGGCGAGGTGTTCGAGGCAGCGGACGATGACGTCATAGGCGTGTCGGTCATGTTCGGGTAGTGCTTGTATGCAGGGCGGGTGGTAGGGTTGCGCGGGCGGTGTATACCCGGCCAGCTGTAGTAGCGCCGTGTTCACTACCAACTCCTCAGGCTCTGCGTGGATTACTGTCTAACGTATTAGACAATACCCATTAAGTACATACGCTCTTATTTATATATATTACTTAGTTATAAAAAAAAACTAACATGTTACATTATAAGAGCCTCTTTCACCCTAATAAACGATCTGACCTTTAACTGTATTATACAGATCTGAACATTTGAACTTTATATCTATACTAATGTTATAAAGAGGTAAAGTTTCTAACTATGTTTGTTTGTAAGGGGTAATCTTCGCAAATACTTATCCGATCATGAAAATTCTTTCACTAACAGAAAGCTACACTATTCAGGAGTGATACAGGCTATATATTATTGTTATTGAACAAAAAAAAAATAGAGAAAAATATTAGTATATGTAAATCAAGTCGGAGAAATGCGAGTGAGATGAAAACTTTACTATATATTAGCATCACAAAAATAATAATTAACGCCCAACGAAGTGGGCACGGGTCAGCTAGTGTTATATATTTCTATCTTGTGACCTACGAATCTAAATCGTAGTTTAATAGTTGAGGTGAAATAAAGAGCTTAAGGCCATACATCCAACTGATACATTCTGTCTGTAAGTTACGTGAACAAATTTTATCAGCAGCCGGTGAAACAGGCTTCAAACACTCGTAATATTTCTAGTTCATTGTTAGATATTGAACATTAATTAACTTTTTATTTCATTAATATTTTTGGTCTGAAATTCAATTCGCCCAAAATTGTTGTTCAGTGAATAAATCTGTAGTAACTAAACTCTTTCTATCTATTTTATCAAATACAATGAACTAGAAGTATTTAATTTATCAGTACTTTGCAACATCAAAGATAGACTAAGGGGCTGTCTCCACGAGCGAGCGTATCGCCGGCGATAGTATCGTCGTGCCACCTATTTCTATACACTCTCTATGGAGCTGTCTCCACGAGAGAGAGCTCGTAGAGAGTGTATAGCCCCTAAGGATAATATGATAAAAAATCTAAACTGAATTAAGTATTATTGATCGAATTTTCATGGAGTTAATGCAGTGGGACTAAAAAAATTCTTAATTATATTACACTAAAACACTTTGATAATAATTAAAAATAAGTTTTAAATATCTATTTCAAGATTTAAAAAAAATATTTGAATAACATTTTAAATTAATTATTTTATTTCAATAAAAAAACTTAGGAACTTTATCCTAATTTTAATTTTGATATTCACATAAATAAAGTTAACCTGATCAAAGGGGCATTGTTTTCTGTGAAGATGCTTAAGACAATGCCCACAAAGAGTGTGCCCGCATCCAAGACTGATAGGGCTCCGCGGAGGGGGGCCAAACTCGCGGCAGCACACCGGACAATTGAGGTAGTCCGTCCATTGCGGCGCCTGAATTGGCATTCTAAAACAATAAGCAAAAAATACTGACTTCATTAGGAATACGTGATCAAATTTTTCTTTTGCTAAGGGACCATCCATAAATTAATTATGTCACACGAATATCACGTATTTTTGACCCCTCCCTCGTCTTTGTCACAGCTGGTCACGTTTATGAGACCTATCTAGTGTGACGTCACATGTTTTGCAATTTCACACATTATTTTCAATCAATAAAATCAAACAGGTATGAGAATTATAAAACTTTATCAAAATAAAAGTTCGGCTCCTATCAGTACTGCAGCGAGTATCAATTCGCCAACAAAACATTTTAAACTTTAATTTTTTTACACAAAAAGAACCAATCATTTCTTTATCACACTCTCGGGCTTATGGAGGAGAGACAAGGGATGAAACTAGGGATTTATCGCCCGACGCGCCAGTCAGCCTATCGGCGGATTAATTATGAGCAAATCTCTAAAGCACTAAAACAAGACCTACGTATCTTTAATACTCAACATATTAAAGATACCATTGAGCGCAAGAGAGCCTCAAAAATATTCTCAAGAGATATAGGTCAACCTGTAGTGCTATTCTGTAAGAACATTTTCGTGTCTCGACAGCGGAATCCGCGGTGAGAAATCAAATTCGTATTCTCTAAAACTCGACAGTCCCGGTAGCGCCACACTGGTGAGTGTAGCGACGAGTCGAACCTTGTTGCGTGAGAAAGTTGACATTAATAGTATGAGTAGGTTTGAGTATGAGTATCGGTATTCTGTGTTTACAGAATTCCAAATCAAGGTCAAGTGGGTTTGCTTTCGAAGTGAGGTCTGTCACTCAGGTGAAGCTCGATATCGAAATGGTTTTTTACAGAATAGCACTACTGGCCTCACCTGGGCCAGAAATTTTCGGAGAGGTCGAGAGGTACTATGTTTGTTATAATTGTTATAATTGTTACAACAACACCTATTGATGATTCGGAGAAAGATCCTAGAGCCAAATTGATCCGACACTATACTAAAGATATTCCGGACGTCAGTCTACATGAGATTAGGATGACTTTTAAGCGGCTCAAGAAGAACAAAGCGCCAGGCGATAACGGAATCACCGCAGAACACCTGAAGGCAGGTTGAAAACCCATACTTAAGGTACTGCAGCAATTATTCAATCCCACCATTCTTGGGGGCATTACGCCGAAGGCATGGCACAGGAGCGTGGTGGTTTTGTTCCTAAAAAAGGGCGACAACACCTTGCTGCAGAACTATAGACCCATCTCGCTGCTGAGCCATGTTAATAAGTTGTTTTCAAGAGTCATTACGATGATTCGTAAGTGAGACAGTTCTTGTTCGTAGACTCGATGAAGTCCAACCTTCCGAACAAGCCGAATTTCGTAAGGGTTTTAGGACCATAAACTACATACATACGCTCTGGCAGCTACCGAACACTTACGTATAATCGGCCATTTTGCTTAGCGCTTGTGGACTATGAGAAAGTTCTTGATTCAGTGGTGCCTCGCACCTGGGCTGTGTGAGGTCATTGTAGAGATGCCAGGTCGATTACCGGTATATCCAAATGTTGAAGTGTTTAAATACGGAAACGGCACCATATCAGTCCGAATACACAATCAGATCAGCAGCGGCCGTCAATCAACAATCGGTTGAAAATGATTATGATGTTACAAAATTATTGACCACTCCCCACCTCTTGTCACGGAATATCACACTTCATCCCCCCCCCCCCCCGCTTATCGTGTGACATAATTTATGGATGGGCTCTAATGACAAGACATTTATGTAGACAACATTTAGGGTGTAAAGCATAATACTACATAAATACAAAATATAATTGCAGAGCACATAGTATGATAGATTATTATAGAAGTTAAATTTGCAGTAGCTTGCATCATCAAGTGGTGACACATAATATGAGGATCACAACAATAAATATTTCAAATAACACATAACATATTATATTACACAGACAGCGCCTCTATTAATAAAGGGTTAAGGTTTATTAAAAAGTAAAATTATATCCCTATAACTAAACTCCATTATAAATGAACTCTACATTTTATATTCTTTTTTAACATTCAACAATTGTGAAGTACTTTTGAGATTATATTTAGTAGGTCAATGTTTATTTTTTTAATGAAATTGAATAAACTATTTTCCCACTTTGTAATTATAATGCTTTTATTTAATAATAGCCTAAGTACAATAGGGTACTTTCCGTAGTGAAAAATAAATTATAAATTTTGATAAAAATTAAAATTTATATAGAAATACACCTAAATATTCTGATTTAGAATCATAAAAGCACATTATTGATTTATTATATTGAAATTAAAAGTTGTATATTTTAATCTGTATATCACGTGACCTAAAACACGAGCCGCCATGGTGTGACGTCATACGGGCAATAACAAAGCTCTGTCAGTGCTGTCAACAGCTAGTGTACATACTAATATCTATCAATAGGGTACTTTCCGTAGTGAAAAATAAATTATAAAATTTGATAAAAATTAAAATGTATATAGAAATACACCTAAATATTCTGATTTGGAATCATAAAAGCACATTATTGATTTATTATATTGAAATTAAAAGTCGTATATTTTAATCTGTATATCACGTGACCTAAAACACGAGCCGCCGTGGTGTGACGTCATACGGGCAATAACAAAGTTCTGTCAGTGCTGTCAACAGCTATCTATATCAATAATATCTATAAATTTTAACTTCAAGGAGTAATAGTTGTGTTCTTTCGTATAATAACTGTTCATATTTTGTTCCAACTGAAATAATATGCATTCATTACTTATTTGTTGATTGTTGTCATAGTAATTGTAGGTTATGTTACTCTCTTACATAGTATGTATAATATATATAATATAATATAATAACAAAAGTGTTTGACGTATTACGTCAAACACTTTTGTTATTGCACATATTACGTCACCAAAATGGCTGTAGCGTTTTCGCGGTCATAAAAAAGGTTTAAAATTTAATTTAATTTTATGGCATGAAAGCGTGTTTATTTTGCCGCAATATATTTTTTTGTGGCTTTTTATTAGAAAATCAACATTTTGAAGTACTTTTTCAAACATCGTGGAATACCCTATTTATGATGGACACCAACAAATAATACCTATATACTAGCTTATGTTTATGTTGTAGTAGATATAGTGCCTTTAAAAACCAGATTAATTAATACAATAAATATTATATTACACAATATAATATTTTAAATTCAACAACTTTCTTTAAAAATAAATTATTAACAAAATTTACATTTGTCACAATTCTAAATTTTATAACCTTTCCTTTTATTTTTTAATACAGTGATGACATAACACAAACAATAAACCTGTATCTGAGACAGGAACATCATTAACGAGGAACGAACATTAGTTTCACTTTTGAACACAAGAGACGTCAAAAAAATCTATATAGTTTACACAATAAAGGTACCAGCACCAACTGAAATAATGTGTGGAGAATGAATAACAAGTAATGTGATAAAAAAATGTAATTAACTAATAATAATAATAACAAGCTTTATTACACAGCAAAAATTAACAAATGTTATCAATTACAAAATTTACTTATGCAAAAGGGTTTAATTACATTTTTTTTTTTTGAGTTCAGACTGATCATCCTATATGGATTATTAACCTGCGGTCGTGGAATAGAAAGAAATTCGTACACCAACCTGTAATCTTTTGTCTTTGTCGCTCGCGTATAAACATATTGCGGTTGCGCTCACACAATACGGGGTCACTTTACCTGTGTGAGCGCAACCGCAATATGTTTATACGCGAGCGACAAAGACAAAAGATGACAGGTCGGTGTACAAATTTATTTCTATTCCGCGACCGCAGTATAGTATAATCTGGATGATCAGCCAACCTCCCCCATGGCACAATAAATAATTTTGGCACAAGTTCTCTATAATATGAAGGGATGAACATCTTCACAACTAAAACAATCATACAAAACCAATAAAGCATATGAGATGCTGAATATGAAATTAAGTAAGTTGTGAGTTAGTTTGTGTATGTGTGAGTGTATGTGTATGTATGTATATATGTATGTGTGTGTGTGTGTGTGTGTGTGTGTGTGTGTGTGTGTGTGTGTGTGTGTGTGAGAGAGTGAGTGTGCACAAGAGCTTAAGCTTGTACATGTATCAGCTTAAGGTGAGTACAAGAGCCTACAACTTTACCAATTTAAATTAAGTACTAAAACAAAAGAATATATATGTATGTATAAATATAAGTAAATATATTTAATAAAAGGTAAATACAATAAATGACTATGAATAAAAATATATGTGTTGTATACCTTTCTGTATATATATATATATTATATATATATATATATATATATATATATATATATATATATATTAGAGACCGTTTATTATATATACCGTTTATTATATATTATATATTAGAAACCGTTTGAACAAAATTTAATAAATTAATTCTTGGATTCAACTGTTTTCAGTTGTTCCAAGGAAGCACTGTCATAATATGTATGATGTATCCAGTAGCGTGCATCACATATAGGCAGAAAGGCACTGCCTACCCTGGCATCTTACTAAAAATGATATATAAAACATGAACATTAAATATTTTTGAAAAAGACATAAACCATAATTCAATTTAAATCTCCTTCAATTTTAAAAACACGCCGTCGTATAAATTATAATATGTATGCGATATCAGCGCGCCGGGCCTTTTATGAACTACTAGCCTAACTCGAAGTTAAACTCCCCATACAAATCTTAGTAATTTCAGAATGACATAATTATAATCCTACAATTTTATAAAGTCACGCGTCATATGGAATTCGAACAAAGTATTGTGTTTTTTTAACATTGGTCGGTTAACCAATGGTAGAGGCACTGCCTAAAGAATAACCTGTCAAATCAAATTGTCTCGTTTGTACCCATTTTGTACCAATAATTATGATTTTTGACACGGTCGCGTAATCGATTACGCAATCGCTGCCGCCGTCCAATCAAGTGGCACAGTGTAATATTATGACAATTCACTATTCAGTTTCAGTAGTCAGTATTCGCTTTGAATTTTTCGTTTGTGCGTTGTTTTTTATGTAATTAGTGAAAATATCAATATATTAGTGATAGATAAGTTTATTTGTGAAATATGTAACGGAGATGTGTGTTTAATGAAAGTAAAGTGTTTTTTTTGCTTGTTATTCGAAAGTTCTAAATCAGTTTGGAATTGTAATGGGTACGTAGATTTGCACAATTTCACTAATGCTGTAAAAAAAAAACATGATCAGTCCGAAAAACATCTAGCATTTTCTATAAAATTACATACTTTTGGCAAAAACCGCATCGAAACAAGCATTCAAATGATACATTGAACGCCATAATATAGATCGGACATTTGGAATCGAAACATTTCGACGGCTAATTGATATAGTGAGTTTTTTGGGTAAATAAGAACTACCTTTCAGAGGACATGACGAGTAACTTTTTACTAAATAAAGGTAATTATTCAATTAATAATTAATTAAGAACAGTAAATAATATTCATGTAAATTATTTTCTGGTTGTAATATAAAGTGACATCTAGTGTAGAATCGAGTTTTGTTTCGTTTGGTATAGATGGCGCTATCAGCAGTTTGGTGATTTTTAATTGTATTTTTGTTTTTCAATTCATTTTTTTAAATTAGTTTGCCAAAGAAGTTTCACTTCTGACATGTGTACTTTGTGCGCACGCAATTTTTTTTTTGACTGCCTACCCTGTCTAAAAACTTTATGCACGCCACTGGATGTATCGCCAATGTTATGTAGGATAGTAAAGACAAGAAGCAGAATGATCAGTAGGGTTGATTATATGCTAAATTGATTGTTTCAGTCAAACACCTTTTATGTTCACTTTGTATTGAAAGCTATTTCGTTGTTCCCTTATTTTCCAAAATGTTACAAAAATCTTATTTGTGGTATTACTGACCAATATAAAAAAATGAAAATAAACAAATAAACATCTTGAGAGAAAGTGGTTACCAGGGGGGTACACTCTATGTGCTCTATGTAATCGATCAAAGCGGCATCTGGTGATTGTTTGGTGTCGATTAGTGGTAAAACAGTTCTGTAATTAAGCATTATTTTTATAGATGTCGCTTCTACTCGTATCAAATTGTTGATAAATATGGGTGTTGCCACTTGTTATAGTATATTGCGCTTAAGGGTGTTTATAAAAATACCTTTACTGGGCGTACAGATACAAATTAAAAATTTAATCACTTTTAAATACATTTGAAATGAATTGAAGTTCAAAAAATCAATTATATACCAATAAATGTAATTGGCGGTTCTTTCAACTAAATAAATACAAAATATGTGGGAAATGAAAATAATAATCTAGCAACATTATAAAACTAAAACGAACACGAAGTTTTTGAATTTTGACATTTAATATGTGAAAAAAGAATAAGATAGGTACTTTTGTACCAAAACTATTTGTAATTATATTTTATTGTAAATAACTATGTAGAATGTTTATTAATAAAGTATTGTACTTTTAAGTAATTTGATGACTGCAAATTTTCAAAAGTGAAAACGATTTTCAAGTGTGTAATCCGATGAGCTCTCGTTTTGAATTTAAATTCATATAAGTTTTTGTTTGATATTGTTGAGTTTTAGGTTGTTTTTGTGTTTTTGGTACGTTTGTGTTTTATATGAACTATAAAAATAAATGATATTAAGCTTTAATCAATTGTTTTATTTTAAACTGTTCTTACTTTTTCTTTATTATGTAAATATCATATCTATCATCAGGTTTGCTAAACATAAAATCCATTACATAAATCACTCCTTTTGCGGGACTGATTTGTAATAGATTTTATTACCTGATTCCCTGATTCGATACAGGAAAACTAATTAAATAAAATAACTAAGGTACGTATAATAGGTAGGTACTTATATATACCTATATATAGGTTATGGCATCGTAGTTTGCACCAAACATCCACCAGAGGCGCTACTTTCCATACTTGCAAAAAAAATAGCGGAGTTGGCTCTCTTTTCCCGTATAGTTATTGTACTCTGTGGTGGTTACCTAAAGGTAATGGTACGACATTGGATCAACATCAACAATGTGAAGAGCTTTAGGCATGCGACACAATACTCATGCATTTTCACCCCGGACCTAATAACTTCAGTTTCTGCTTGTATATATGCCTACACGATTACTCAACTTACTCTTAACAACAACATATACCATTGCAGGTGGACATTAAAATATCAAATGTTGATACCTACCGTAGAAATATTGGCCAGCACAGGACCCTAACACCAGTAATTTGATAAATATTTAAATACCACATACTCCAAGCACTCGTCAATAGACACTGCACATTTGTTCACTGTATTGATTCCACTTCACTTTGACATAAAACTTTTTATAAATTTAATCAATTTCTTAGTGTGATATAATTATAAATTACGTCATAGTTCAGTCAAAAAATGTTAACAGATATTGTTGACATTTAATATGATGTGCATCTGTTATAAAGTTGGTTTTATCAGACCACTTGAAACTATGAAACTACTTGAAATTTTTTCAACAATATATTATAATATATTTTATAAACTATATATATTATTACTAGTCTATAAATTAAATGTGTGAAAGGAAAGAATAAAGAAGTGTTTTAATTTGTTTCACTTCAGCCTATCGCGGTCCACATATAAAAAATAATTAATTTAAATTTGTCTAGGTATAAAAAAAAATATTTTAGTTCTACCTAACATTAAGTTTATTTTCATAACATCTTGTGTGCCTCCCAAATGAAACCACTGTACATATTCTTAATATTTCATGATAAAAATAATCAAATATCAATATTTATTTCTAAATATTTGACATTTTACATAAGTAGATACATTTAAATAAAAAATGAGCACCTAAACACTTGTATTCTTATTACAGTTGTGCATATAGCCAAGTAAGTAATTATTTTAATTCACTTAATTTTTTACTGATATAAAGTTAAAATCAAAAAATAAAAACTAATAACTTTCATTATGGATTGTAGTCAAGGTGAAATAAATGAATTTTAATTAAAATCCTAATTTTATCAGTTTCAAGTTCTATATAAATGGGTAGGACGCATGCAAAGACTATAAATAAGTTTTATTTTTCACTATAAATATAAAGAGAAAAATAAAAAAAAACAAAATAAATAATAAGGTCATAAAATAAAAAAATATTCTACCTTTTTAAGAACCCCTGTTACATACCTTAGGTCTTTTCCACATGATTTGAGTAATTTTTTGTAGTATTTGTGAATATTGTTTTGATGTTGTATGTATTTTATTAACTATTGTATTGGTTGGTTATTTAGCTTTTACATAGATACAATACTTAGTACATAAATTACATAGATACAAAACTTAGATACAATAATAATTTTCAACCAAATACTTTACTTTAGACAACTTAAAAATTGCATTGTACGTATGATTTTTATTTGTAGAATTTGAATATATTTTTTAAGACTAATAAAATCGTCGCGTCATTGAATTCGACGGTGACAAAGATAGGTATTTTTTATATAATCTACTTGTAAAGCATTAAAGCTCTATAAACCATTTAAAACGAATAATTAGTAATGCCACTAACAATATTATACGCAGAAGCAATATTTTGTTATAAATATAGATAAATTCTAAAAAATTGACGTGCGAAATATGCCACCTAGGCAGTAAGTACGAAGAACTTTGTAAACAGCCACCTGTGTTACTATGGAAAATACATTGTTATGTTTAGCATTAAGTTAATATAAAAGAATAATTTTCTGCAATTACCTCAAAAATAACACGAACACTCATCACAAAAATAACACATTAAGCTTCTACCCACTTCAAATCATGATCCGTCACCGTCAGCACCAGCAGCAGTATTGCCAGGATTATTTAAAAAATAAAATAGAAAATTAGAAATTAATCATTGTTTATGGCAAATGACAATAAGAAGAAATAAAATTTTGGACAAGGCTATGTAATGCTAATGCTGACTGACTCGAAAAATGAATCGAGTCTTCATCTATGCAAATTTAAGTGGGCAAGGAGTGTAATTAATAACAATGAATTTAAAATAAATCCTAATCACAAGACACAGTAAAAAAATTGTCTACGATATGTCTGCAAGTTCATACTTGCGAAAGAAAATTAATACGGATTTTGTTATTGTAACTATTTTTATAAAAAAGTATGACCTTATAATTATAACAAATGGTACCGCCAGCCCCCATAGTAAATACTTATACTATACCTATTTAGGTCACCTAAACCACATATTACCGTGATATCAATACATAAACGAATCGTTGTCTATACATGGAAGATATATGAGAAAAAATATAATTGGGACATTTATCAACGCAAATAGCACCCAAAACAATGCTTTTTAGAATTTTTTCTGTTTGTCTGTGCGTTTATTCACACTCACATACATACATCACATTAAGCATTTACAAAACTTCACAAGAACATCATCTATTGAAATCCTAGTGACTTAACGAAAAACTCGATGGCATGAACCATACGCAATGCTTGCAATACATTTTGGCCTCTGAGAGTTCTGTGACTAAATATTTTAAACATACTCTCTCAAAAGTTGCACTACGCCTAAATCAGCTTACTACTTGAACTTGGACATCAGCAGATGATGTCAGGGAAAACTTGCCAAGCACAAGTAGGTTAAAATGTCATACATGAACTGATCTACGTAAGAATTCGTAGAGTAGAGAGTAGAAACAACATTCGTTTAACAATATACTATAAACATTTAAGTTTGAACACGTCTCTGTACCTATACTTTAGAGTTTAGATGAATGTAACATATGTAAAGTACGAGGATGAATTATTTCTTACACCTACCTACTACAAAGCTTAGAGTAGACCTAAAGATTACTAATAAGTACATACTTTAAACACGTTGGTGCATTGGAGCAGCGTGGTGGGTTAAGCTCTGATGCTTCTCCTACACGGGGAAAGGGGCTTATTGCCCAACAGTGGGATATTACAGGCTGAAGCGTTATACACGTTATTCATAAGTTCTGAATACGTCCCTGCTATAGGTATTTTACATTTATTCTTTCTTACACCTACCTACTATTGATGGCCTAGATCTAAATATTTTTAATAAGTATGTACGTAGTTACGTAGATAAATAAGATTTCCAACCACGGATTTCAGCGCTGGTAAACTTACAATGATTTCTTAGGTAGGTAATCAAATACCAGAAAAGAATCTACTTTTGAGCTTGCACAAAACCAGCTTCTACTTTATAAGTACTTATATTAGTACGTTTTATATTTAAATACCACAAAATTACAATCTACTTATCTATAACAACGCTTTTTTTTTAAATAAATTTCAAATAAAATGAGCAAACACGTCGCCGGCGCTCCGTCAACTGCGCTCGGACCGTCGGAGTGACGTCACACGCATCCCGCGTACACTGACTTTAGCGGCAGGACGGCATAATGTTTATTAATTAATATCTTCGTAAGTAGTGGTCCGATTTGGATAATTCAAAAAGAAATATCATTCTAATGTCATAGAGAATAACGTGGATACTAGTTCTATTTAATTTGCTATAACTTTACTGCAGGGCTATTGCGTATCTCGATGACAGTTCATAGTGTCGAACACTAGACATAATGATCAACGTATGCTAAAACATTGAACTATCATTATGCGGCTAAGTCAAATAGGACCTTATAAGCATGGAATATGGCTTATTTTACGACATTCTATTTTTTGCGACTTATACACTATTTTATTTTATACACTTGCCATCTGTCTCGATGAAGTTTTAAGTTGCGATTGTTTAAGCGTATTCGACACCATTTGGTAGTGACTATAACTTCTGATCCTCATTATGCATGGTCACCTCACTATAGAGTTAATTTGACATGTGTCACCGTACCCATTTTAGGTGAAACGCAGTTACAGTGCGTTTTCCAATATCAGCACTAAAGCGCATTATGCGGTATAATGATCAATGCTCAACGTTGAAAGTTCCAAAGCTACAGCAACGCTTCACACAACGAGCACTCTCAAAAGTAGGGCTTCCGTGTGCGTGCTTGCAATGGATACTAACTCAGTGGTGGCTCAGTGGTTTAGTATTGTGCGCCACTGAGTCGCATTATGCTCTGTAATTGGAAAACGCACATAGTAACACTGTGCGTTTTCCAATTACAGAGCATACGCATCTCTTTATATGCTCTTTGGTACCCATCTCATGTGATTGTGAAATGGATTAGGTAGAGGTAGGCGGTATGATTAGGCCTGATTAAGGACCTTTCACCTTAGGCTGCTCGTATGCCTTGTCTTGTGATTGTGTCATTGTGAGAAATGGAGTTGTAAAAAAAGAAAAACTAAGTATAGTCTGTCTATAAAGTCGTGAAATTTAATGAGGGCGCTGTTAATAACACGTAGCAAACACATAGCAACACTGTATAGTATGACATAAATTTGACTTTGATACTTGCAATATTTTATTTACCTACTATTAAAAACATGAGTCTGATACTAGATTTACACTCTCGCCTCGTCCCTCGCCTCGTGCTTCGTCCATGTCTCGCTCCGAACCTCGCGTGATCGATGGCAAACGAGCTTAGTGTTTACACTCTCGTGGTGAGTTCAGTTGTCTTTGAGCTAGCGACAATGGAGGACGTTGAAGTGATAGCGGCAGCAAGTCTTTACTATCCAGTCAAATTAAGTAAAAGAAAAATAAAAAATAAAAATTTCTTATTTTTTAGTTCGGTTGGTGGTCTACACATTTCATCAGATAATCTCGTCCATACATCGTTTAATTTTTGGCTATTTTTTTGGAATTTATTTTTGGGATCCCAAATTATCGAATCCTTTTGAAATAATTCTATAAATCGAAACGTTTCTTCTTGCGACTAATCCATTATAAGCTTAAAAGCACGCAACCTACGCGGCACAACGTCGAAACAAGAATGAAGCGAAAGCGCGAATGTAAACACGACGCTCGCGTTTGTCGCGAGCGAGGTCCTTTGACTCGTGACCAAAAAACCGCCACGGACGCGAGCGCTGCGAATCACGAGACGAGGCGCGAGGCGAGCCGCGAGCGTCTGTTCACACTCCTGTCTCGTGGCTCTCCTCGCGCTTCGTCTCGCGACTCGCACGCGAGTGTAAATGAAGCATGAGTGTGAATAGATGCGAAAATGTCAGTTCGTTTAGGTAAAATGAGTTAATAAATAAGACATATCATATTTTGTTTGTTTTATTTATAAAGAAATATCAATGAAATAGATCTGCTTTGAATGAAAAAGTACACATTACAGCAAAAAGAGAGGATTATCTAAATATTATCGTATATACAAAACAGAAATTTAAAAGAAGAATTGCAAAAAAATATTAGTTATATTGATGAGAGTTATATTCACGACTCATACTGTACATGCTCGAAGTGAAAAAGGCTTTGTACCAAACTGTCTACTCTTATTTAGTGGAAAAAATAAAATAGAAGATTATCACTCTGAAATGAATGCGAATAAATTCACTAAAAGGATTACGGAAAAAACTTATTCCCAACCTACACGAGCCATCTATTTTATTGTTTTTGACAATGCTCCTTACCATTCAGTAATTACAAACAAAACACCAAACACCAGTACTCGTGTCGATGATATAAAATTATGGTTATTAGAAAATAATATTCCATTTGATTCATCGCTAAGGAATGTATTAACTTGAGTAAAAAATAATAAAACAAATCCTATATATGAAATAAATACTATTTTGGGAGAACATGGGCATACAGTAGTTCGGCTTCCACCATACCACTGTGATCTTAACCCAATAGAGCTAATTTGGGCACAAAAAAAGGTAGCTGCAAGTAATATTGGGTCTTGTGACGTGAAACAATTGACAGAAGAAGCATTTAATAACATCACAGTTGAAAACTGGAAAAATTGTTGCGAACTTGTAAAAAAAATAGAAAAGGATTATTATGAACGAGACAGAACATTATACAAAAATATAGAGACGAATTAATATTTCAAGTAAGAAGCGACAACAGCAGCACTTCTTTCACTTATCATCGGATTCTAAAATCTAAAATTATCCATTTCTTTCTTTGGCTGGCCTTTCCTATGTTTCCCAGGAGTTTCAAACTTTCCATCATTTTTAAAGCCTTCGTTGACTATCCGTCTAACTGTACTCTTTGATTTTCCTGAAAAAGATAAGTTTAAAAAATATTAATGGAATGGAAATATAAGTTACTGACATGAAGCAATTGATTCAAATTTAAAATTGGAAAACTTAAGACTAAGTTATATTATATCCTTAAGTATCAAAAAATTCGTCGTACTATAATGTGACCTATATACTCTGTCTCATCTAACCTAAAAATTTGCAATGTAAACAATGCCTTTTTTGGTCTCCAAAACGTAAATTATGTAAATTTTTAAATTCAGGCAGGTTAAACACAAACAATAACACGATTACATACCGTCATAGATGCTTTTCGCCCATAAACATCGTCCAAATCCCACAAAATTCGTCCAGCTTCGAACTCCGCCAAACATCGCTGGAAAATTTTAAAAATCACTTCCCGCGTGCCACTCCGATTTACTTTACTCATTTTTGAAACTCTTCTGCGAAGATTGGTCTTAATTTTTTGCAGTTTAATCAAATGAATAAAGAATAATAAAGGAAAACTGTTAACTCGATGACAATATTGACAGCGAAAGTACTTATGTTTGGTGTTGCCAGACACATGATTAATGTTAGTTCCTCAAACATTAATGTCACGACTATGTCACGACTTTATAGACAAACTATATTTTACTATTGACATCTCGGACATTGACAATGACAATTCATTCATTTAATAGGTACCTTAATATTTTAATTTTAATGCCGTTTAATGACAATATTAAAAGAAGCTTTTATTTTTATTTTAAGACTGCAATTAGACATGCAACAAGACTGCAATTCTGTATATGCTTAGGAATATACACTTTCAAGTATAGGATTATTTAATTATTAGGGAAATTCTTGTTTTATAAATCGGCTTCGTTTAGATAATACACAATAAATGAAGTCTCAAAGTGAAAGCTGAATAAAATACAAAATGATTTGGAAATTAATTATTGTCTCTTCTGTATTATTTGTGGAGGTAAATGACAGGTTACATTACAACCATATTTTACAAACATTGCATGTTTTTATGTACTAATTAAAATTTATAGGCTCAATTTTACGAAGATAAAAGATGTCGCTGTGTGTGCCCTACGCCGGCTTCAATACTTAATAATACGAAGCAAACTGATAGAACACTTTACATTGCTTATGTTCCACCAAACAAATGGTAAGTACTGGACTATTGCATATAAATCAATGTGTCTACCTAATGATAATAAAAAGTGGAAATTACAATTTAAAAAAGAAAAGATTTCAAAAAAATTGCAGTAACTGTGACGGAGTAATTCTGCCCAAGGTTGCAGATGAAATAAAAGAAAATGCACAGGTGTTCTGTCCACGGTGCGATTGTAAATATGAGACTAGAAATACAACTGTAATAATGGTTAGTGTGCACTTTCATTATGATATAACTTCTCGGAGTATACGAGTATTATATAAGCTGTGCCATATTAGCAATTGATTAAAATAGAAACTGAATTTTAGTCTGTTATAATGTTTTGTTAATATTTTGCAAGTATTTAATAATCTATTGAAAGGATCTAGAAATCTAGAAAAAAGGATCTTACTTTTATTGTTAACCAAAATGTTAACTACACATTGCGTGTCATAGTTTCCATTGTCTTGACAATATTTTACCTTCTTTCTACTTTCTAAATTCAATTCATATTCTATTGATATTTAAATATAAAAAAAAAATCTTAAATTAGATAATTATTTTCAATGAAGATAGAATTTATCTTGATTTAATTCTAAAGATTATAAAATGACATTAGTGTAAAAATAGGTAGTATAATTCACCCAATATTTATTATTTTAATTAAATTAAACCTAAATTTGAAGTTTGTATATTAATATTGATTAATGAAGTGCAAGCAGAAGTAAAGAATATATTTATTTAGTGACTCCTCTTGTAAGCTATTTTTACATTAATTAAGTTACAATATTAACATATCGTCGCTGCACCTGCAAAATCCGCTATGTATTAAAACCTAACTTTTCAGGAGAAACAAAAAACTATTGGTTTTTCTTTTGACTAGTCCGTAGGCGCAGTTTGTAGTGACCCTGCTTTCTGCTCCGGGGGTTGTGGGTTCGATTCCCACCCACAATATATTACTACGATATTCCAGGTGCTAGATTTTTTAAAGTGAATTTGGGCACATATTGGATTTTATTTGGGTCGTAAATATCGCTATGTGACTTTTCACCACATGACGGATTTATGCTTCTTCTAAAAATTAAACATTTGAGTGCTTTTATGAACACATAACGAATAGAACAAACTATTTCAAAATAATAAAATAGGTTTAAGTTTGCTTAAAAAATATTTATAAGACTTAATTAGAAAAATAATTAACAAAATTAATGAAAAACCCGCTATGTGTCATTTCAAAGTGCAATTCTAACGCGTGACAGCAGCACGGCGGCAGCGCGGCAACCGCGCGTTGTTATTTACATAGATTTATAAAGTCGCGCGGCAGCAGAGCTGCGGCCGCGCTGCCGCCGCGCGTCAAATTTGAAGGCGCCCTAAGGAACTCGCTTTGAAACAAAAATACGCTATGTGCCTCCACAGACATAGCTGATTTTGCTATCTTGTTAACCAAGTGAGTAATTGAAAAACGGATCTTACAGGCACATGTGCATTAAGAAGTACTATAAATTAGCATTAAAAACCGATTGAAAAAAAAAACATAGCGGATTTTGCAGGCGCAGCGAAGATATCTAGTAACTATTTATTTTAAGAAATGGAACCCAAACAATATTACACTTAAAACAAGTACATACTTAATTAGGTTTTAAATGATTATATTAAGTAGGTAATACTATTATTCAATATAAAGTAGTTGTTATTTAAACAAGTGTATACTTGTACTATAGTTTTTGCATAAACTGTTTTTGTATTAAATAATACTGAGATTTTGTTTCTTTTGTTATACAGGTTGTTGTGATACTGGTTGTGTGGGTAATAATGTTGTTAGTTGGATATTATCTGTTTTTAATGTTGCTTGAAATGCTTGTAACAAAGAAACCGGCCTATTCCTATCAGACACAAAGCGCATCTGATGAAGTAAGTATTTTACTTCACATCTATACAAATAAATAAAATTGGAGTGTGTAATATTAAAATAACTACTTTTTACTAAATGCATATGGATGTATAACACGGTACATATACCAAAATAACAATTTTTCTGTGTCTGTCTGTTTGTTCCGACTTACTTAACTTAGGCTACTTTTATTTTTGAACAATAACTTTTTTGTTCAATTCCACACAGACAAAGTCGACTACAATATATACTTTATAGATATTTATTACTTAACTGCCAAGGAGCGTATGGAACAGCCTACAACAACAAACAGTACTAGTGTGTACTACTGAAAGCAGTTAGTTTTCTTTAATGATATAATTTTATTCCTTATACTATACTTTTTAGATACACAGGATATGGACAGCTAATACTTACTCAATTGTTCTTCTGTCAGTCCCACAACTATGTATTTGAAATCATAACAAGTAGCTACGTGAAATTTTAATAAAATTGCTAAGGCAGTTGTTATAAGGACAAAATAATAAGTCAAGTAAAATTAAAATAAAAAATTGTCTATTAAAGTGAAACTTTTATTACATCGTCTCAAATTTTTTCGTCTGTGTGTTGCATGTCGCGTGACGGTCGATAAAGCGATAAAGCGATTTTTATACCCTTAATGGAATATTATTCCAAAAAATTTTAGTTAAATGTCCATAATGTGAAAAAAGTTTCACTTTTACCGTGATTTCATAAAACCACACAGGTTTTTTTATTTACATTAAAAAATGTGTAATGGGGTGGTATTTTTTCTGTTTGCAACCATGTATGTACAAGAATAAGCTAACTAGATACTAGGTCATTAACTGATTTTCTGAGTTTAGTTTCTGATTCTCAACAAACAATCTTTTTTATTAATCAGCACTAAAGCAGTAGCAGCATTCTATGACGGGTTTTAAAAGTGAACGAAATGGTTTAGTCATTTAGTGTATATAAGTATAGACGTCAAATAATTTGAATGTAATTATTGCTATAAGTTATTAAGCTCCGATCCTTCTCCTACAAGGGGAAGAGGCCTATGCCCAACAGTGGGATATTACAGGCTGAATCGTGATCGTGTGTTATTATAGTAAAAAATTTGCGTAAGTTGCGACATTAAATTAAAATGATAATTATCACAATAGTTATTTATAAATGGTTAAAAAATTTGTCTGTTTTGTATGGTATTATTTCTTATAATTATTTTATCCTTTGTTACAGACAGAGAATTTATTAATGCAGGGGGAAGAAATAGAAGACTAAAATATACTGATTATGAAGAATAATATATATTCCGAAACGATAAAAAGTGATTGCAAGTAATACTATTTCTACATGAGTTAATAAAAAGCAAAACATTAATTGCAAGAATTTAATTAGTATTCAAATCCAAAAATATACAGAATATACCAATAACAAAAATATACATTAACAGAAGTCAAATATTGCATTTAAACTTTTTCTATACACATTTAAGCAAAACCACAGTAATAATGAAATTTATTACTATAGACAAAAAATGTTGTTATATTGTTTTTACTATTACTAAACATTTTCAATTACTAAATGTAAAACATTGCAAAATATTTAAAATGATTACTATTCTTATAACTTGTATGTTATATATTTAAATTGTTATACAGTGTAATAAATGTATTTTAGATAGCATATTTAATTTATACTTTATTATATTACTTATAAATTAATATATGCTTTAGTATGTCAAATAATTGTACACTACAAACTAATATTAAATGTAATTGAATTTTTATTTAAAATTGCTCCATTTAATACACATATTAGGAGCTGTCAAGATTGTCAGATCAATCCCTAATGATTCCTTGCTAGTTAAGCATGGTATGCCTGTCATAAATGTTGCGTCTTTGTTCTCTGACTTGACGTTTCCATTTATCTTGCTGGTGAGTGACGCGGTTCAGTACATTACCTCGTGCGCCCATTTGCTGTGATGGTCCACTGATTGTACTTTCATCCTGAGAAATATTTATATGAGTAATAAATGCCATTTGTTGTACATTTTATATGTTTATACTTGATAATTTTATAAAAAAAAAAAATTATCACTTCATTAGTTTTAAGACGAGAAGTCATTATATTATAAAGAGAGAGAGAGATTCGGACTCAGTTTAAGAAATATAGAAAGAAAAATACTTAGGTTATGCAATAGTTAGGCAAAAACTATAGTACATAGTAGATAAAATCTGAATCTACCTCCCAGATTTTGAAAATTCTCATAGTAATATCTGTACTGATAAATTTTATTTGAGAAAAAATGACAATTTACAAGCGACTAATGATATTTAAGCAAAATTATGTTGTGGAATTTTATACTCAACCCATTACTACATTTAAAAATGAATGACATAGTCGTCAAGCAACCGCTCAACAACCACTATGGTGTAGTGAGTGGTGTATGTGTCATGTAAACACCTAAATATAGACAGTTTGCGGGTTCGATTCCTGCTAGGGATGAATATTTGTATTTGTACAAATATGTCTTTCTGGTTTGGCTGTTGTGGGTCTCCCACCGTGCCTCGGAGAGCATGTTAAGCACTGACCACGCCAGAGAATATATCTGGCAATCCGCAATGGAGCAGCATGGTAGATTAGGCACAAACCCTTCTCTTACATGGAGACAGAGGCCTATGTGAAGCTGTGGGATGTTACAGGCTGAATCGTGTGTCATCAAGAATGTAATTTAATCATGTAATTTCATCAGAACCAAAAAAGTTTGATGTCCAGCAAAGTGGGCACAGGTAAGCTAGCAATAATATATTTAAATAAATTAAAATTACTTACATCCTCATTAGTGTGTTCTTGGTATGAGGCTTTGGCTCTCTTGTTGATAAGAGGATCGAGACAGATCAGGAATCCCATGTACGCCACGAGTAGCATAATAACCCAGATTACAATTATCACCACAACCTGAATATTTGTGAAGAAGAACTTTATTAAAATTTATTTTATGAAATAGCAATGTTATACAGAGTGGAGATGACAATACAACGATAATTGATAACACCGGTTATACTAGTTTATAGGAGTATTTCAAAACCATCAGATAAGTCCTAACATCAAAATCTAAAAAAAGATATTTTTTCATCTATACTTATTATAAAAATAAGTCCCCCGGCCGCGTCTTTCTGTCCTCCTGTCTGTCTGTCTGTCCTCCTGTCTGAACGCGATAAACTCGAAAACTACGCTACGGATTTTTATACGGTTTTCAACAATAGAAAGAGTGATTCTTGAGGAAGGTTTAGGTATATAATTTATTATGTTTGAATGTAAATTAGCAGAAATACGGCGATAAACGTTGAAGAAGTCGTAAAAAATCTCGCCAACGGGGAGCTTTCCACGCGAACGCTGCGTAAACTAGCAAAGATATAGTTGTATAATGTACTAGCGAATTCAAAATCTATAAAAATGCTACAAAAAAGTCCGCGATAGCATATCTCTATCTCTTAGGGTTGACTTACAATAACCACTTTTATGTTCAAATTTTTAATTAAAAACATTAGGTTATTTTTAAAGATATTTTCTTTAGTTCAGTATTAATCCTTATCCAAATTAATATGATATTTAGCTTAGGCATTTAATGCAGATTAAAATTGCCCTTTACACTATATCAATCAGATAAATAGTTTTTGAGATATCATCGTTAGAAGTAATTAGCAGCGAAACATTTAATGCTCGGCGAGCTAGCGTTCTTTCCTTGAGATGCCTACGGGCGGCGCGGCGGGCGCGGGCGAGTCCATACCCTCTGCCCCGCATCGCTCGACCGCCTGCTCATGCTAATAAAGGAAATCAAAGAATATCAAAGATCATTTTATCGAACTTTTTTTTAACTTTTTTGTTAAATTCCACGCGGACGAAGTCGCGGGTACAGCTAGTACAAAATAAATCAGACAAAAATAATAAATTTTTTTTTTATTAATTTTACACGCGTGACCTCCGGTCTGCGCTGCAAACTAAAACGTCTTAAGTGCTATGAAATTTATGGGGAGCGCAGAAGTGATACAACTTGTACCAACAAAACTTCATTATTTTGATTAAATGAAAAAAGTAAGTTAGAAAAGTAAATTAAAATAAATTGTTACGCATTTAAAATTAAATTGAATAAAAAACTATTTGATTTAAATTTTCTCAAACCATTAAATTTTTTTAAATAATATGCAGAACTGATTAGTAGCCGACATTAAGTTTTTTTTTTTTAAACATTAGTTATTATAATATTATTAGGTCTGCGAATTGTCACTAAATGGCAATGATTAAAAATTGTGCCTTTTTGTGGCAGTCGATCCCATATCCATTTCTTAATCTATGATTTTTAAAATCAAAATAGTTGTCTTTGAGTCGTTAACCTGCTGATTAGATTAGGTCAGGTCTATTAATATTATTAATCACGGAGCAATTTTAAACGATGAAAAATTTTAATTTGTGACTAAACGACTGGATGTATTTTATTGGTTTTTTTTTGTATGTGGGCTTGGAATGTCATTACATATACGATGTCCAATTTATTGTTGTATTATAATCCTCACCTGTATAAAGAATTGTCTTTCCTCAAGTATATTAATATATAAATATGTGTAACAAACATACACATTCACTATTTCTAAGGTACTACAACTGTGGTATAATTTAATGCCTGTGTCATAAGTAATAGCAAACTGACATAATTTTTTTTTATAATTGTATATATAAAACATACAAATACAATAATTATACACAGATTGGACACAAATCTAACATAACTGGAGTGGAAAGCAAGGACACTGCCAACTTCACCAATAGACAGGTATTTATTTATTTATTTAACAATTTATTATACGTACAAAACTTAAATAATAAATTTGTCATGGAGACTCACGTATAATGGGTGTGCTTATCCCTATAAGAGATACATTATGTTTGCTATGGAAATCAAACAAAATACTTAGAAAAACAATACCTTAATGATTGTAGTATTTCTGTTTTCATATTTGCATTCACATCGTGGGCAAAACTCTTGTTCACGACCTTTAATCAATTCACCAACACGTGGCAGAATCACACCATCACAATTGCTGCAATCATCAATTGAAACTGTGTTGAAAGTTTTATTTTAATGACTAAGTCGGCAAAAAGGTGTACGGCCCACCTGATGGGCTAACCTTAGACAGTAGACATCAGCAACAACAAAAGTATTGCAAGGGCATTACCTACCCTAAAATGGACTCTTCTCAGGAGCTTAGGCATACAAATGTACAGTTCGCCTGATGGTATGTGATTACTGTAGCCTAAAGACGGCTGCTACACCACAAATCATCGCAAGCACGTTACCAATCTCTCCAGGAGCTCAGGTTACCTTGCTCACCATATGATCATAGCACTACATATTTGAAAGCAGTATTATTTAGCTGTGATCTCCTGGAAGTTTCCCAGACGAGTTGCTCACTTGCTCCAGATTTCAAATGCATGTCTGAACCTATCCTCTACCTTAATAATATTTAGTGATTATAAAACTAAACAATAACCAAAAAAGAACTAACAATAAATAATTTTATTTTACGCTTTCATATAAAATTGTATATTTTTTTTTTTATGTTAGTAAGTCGAAAAACAAGCGTACGGCCCACCTGATGGTAAGTGACTACCGTAGCCTATAGACGCCTGCAACACCAGAAGCGTCGCAAGCGCGTTGCCGACATTATCCCCAATCCCCAACCAGGAGCTCTGGTCACCTTACTCACCAACAGGAACACAATACTGCTTGAAAACAGTATTATTTAGCTGTGGTCTTCTGTAAGGTCGAGGTACTACCCCAGTCGGGCTGCTCCATATTTTGAGCAGGAAATTTCCTGCTGTGCCCTACCTCAGTTAAAATATAACAGCATATTTAATTTTTATTTATAATAACATAATAATATCTATGGAAAAATCTAACTGTACCTTTTTTCATTGTTCTTATCTCATTACAATTATTATATTTATCCTATTTCTCTTACACAAAAAGTGTAATTAACAATTCTAAGCAAGTATTATTATTCTATATAAGAATTATGTATTCATAATCTATACATATAATAAAATGATAGGAAAGTCAATGTATGTCCGGAATAAACTCAAAAAGTACTGCATGGATTTACTTCAAATTTGGCACAAATATTATTAAGCGTACGGCCTGAGTGCACGCTCGACTTCAGCGTCCGGGCGGGGCAGGGCGTGCAGCGTTAAACGTATGAATTAGTATGAAAACACTCGCGAGTGTCCATGTTTGCGGTGAGCCGAAGTCGAGCGTGCGCGCTATGTCGTTTGTTAGTATAGTCATTTGTTAGTATATTATAGTCAAAAGTTGTCACCGTCATCCTAGTGTACTCATAGAATTTATCTTCACTTAATCTCAAACTTTCATACAACTTCTTTGTTTAATTATCTTACTTGGACCTTGTCTCTAGTTATAAGAATATTTTAACCACACATTTTCTTCTAAATACATATCAATAATATCGTACGACCCCGTCGCCATCATGAAAAATGTGACTAACTCACAAAAAGGCTAAGCGTGCACGCGGCGTGCACTAAGGCCACTGTACGAACGCTCTTTCGCCGCTTGCACGCAACACAGAACGCCCCGCTGAACACTTTTTCACTCTGACCGTACACTAAGAAGTCGGGTCAGAATATAGGCTACATATTATCACGCTATCACCTACGGGGAACGAGCAGTGAACGCACGCAGACGACGTCGCGGGTAGCAGCTAGTTCACTATATAGAGAGAATGTGTTAGTACTTTATTTATACTAACCACTTATTCGGCGGTACATTGCCAATGTACAATTTCCGGTCTGAACCTACTGTGTTATTCAATACAGCCGCTGGACTTGGACACACACACTTGCATCTTTTGTCTTCATACGAACCCTGTATTGGGTATACAATATTAACATTAGACAATTGAATACAAAGAAATATGTAATTTAATGTAGATTGAAAGTTTAGATTGCAATATATAAGGTTTTTATTTAAGATGGCCAGTAACTCTATGGGAAAACAATTATACAGTCTGTTAGAAAGCGTATAAAAAAGTATTTTAAATGATTTTATCATTATAGTGGTTTTTATGGTAGTATTAAATATCAGTAATATAATATGCTGGTAATTGCTTCAGATTTTTCATTTTTTAGTTACAAATGGTTTCAATAACACTGCCTAATTAAGAAACGAGGGGTTACTATACATACAAAATATTAGTTTTAAGTGTATTAATTACTTAACTAAATATTTTGTCATAGACTTACCGACACTAATGTACAACAAGTGATTACAAATATAAATGATATTAGCTTCAAATACATTTTAATTAAATATTATAGGGTAATGAAATATAAAACGTATGTTTTGCGTCCAATTGTAAACTACAAATTACAATAATAAAATCATAGAGATAATAAATACAATATTAATAATGTATTCATTGGTCATTGAATAAAATGGACTAAAATTAAGGGAAATTGACGGATAGTCTATGCTTTCAGTTTTATTTGACAACTTTGTTTTTCTATTTACAGATTATTAATTAAAATATGTTCTAACCATAGCGTTAAGGCATAAGCGCGGTAAGTATAATTTTTTTTATTACACCATAAGTAATAAATTAGTAATACAGTTTATTCTTGAAAATAATAAAATTTTAATGTTATATATAGGTATATCTACACGTAATCATATGATGTGTCATTTATTGCGAAGCATCCGATGATAAATATTACACATCGTCCTTTAAAAAGTAACAATCGTCTAATTCTGATTTTGTTGAGCTCTCCTTTCATAATATACATATTATTAATGTTTTTTATTTAATGCCTAAAACGTATATCTAACATTACAGGGAACCCAATGCATTAATTAATTCTTTTTGCTTATAACTTCTTTAATTTTTAAATTTCGGCAAAAAGTTATATGAACATATTTGTAGGCAAAGCAATTTGCTACAAATTATGTCCTTACAAATTTTTTGTAGGACAGATAGTTTAAATGAAAACACCATCGCAGCTTTTCGCTACTATGGGCTAACTGGCATGGAACGTCCGAGTGACGTCACACGCATCCCGCGTACACTGACGTAGCGGCAGGAACGGCATAATGTTTATAACTTAATATCTTCGTAAGTAATGGTCCGATTTGGATAATTCAAAAAGAAATATCATTCTTATGTCATAGAGAATAACGTGGATACTAGTTCTATTGAATTTGCTAGAACTTTACTGATCCTCCTCTGCGTCTTTGTACAGGATGCAAAGAGATCTTTAAAGTTTTTAGCTATTTTAACAAATTAGTTTTTTTTTGGGCATCAACATTAACAGCAGAAAAGAAAACACAATTTTTTCATAAAATGCAACAACAATACAATCACTTTAAATAATCCAATAAAATAAATTAATAATAATTCAATGTCTAATTTACAGCACTATTTTGTGTTTGTTGCGCTGGCTGTTACGGGTTCGATCCCCGCACATGACAAACATTTGTATTGTCCATACAAATTTTTGCCGTGGTCTGGATGTTTGTGTAGTCCTTGTCGGTCTCCCCACCGTGCCTCTGAGAGCATGTTAAGCCGTCGGTCCCGGTTTCTATCATGTACCTACACCTGATAGCGATAGATGATAGGATTAAGCTCTGATCCTTTTCCTACATGGGCAAAGAGGCCTATGCCCAACAGTGGGACATTACAGGCTGAAGTAATGTCTGAATTATTTAAACTAGTGGTCCCCCAGAGGTCGAAATTCGACCATAATTAAAAATCTAAATTAAAGAAAAGAAAATAAAATAAAATAAAATAATGAAAACCGTAGCCGTACCGTAAAAAAATAGAACCTTTTAAAAAAAATTCAATTTGATTACATACAGACTGACAATCAACAAAAGAGTAGGTATAATATGCGTGTGTGTGTTAAATACATGGTAGTGTGTGTAATGTTTTTTTATCTATACTTATTATAAAAAGTACCTGGGTGACCGAGCCTAGCTCGGTAGTCGGTATTTTTAATATTTTTTTGTTTTGTTTGTTTTTCCTCGGTATTTTTATAGTTTATTTTTATTTATATAAAAAATAATGAGTGCAATTAGAAAAAAAAAAAGAAAAAAAATTATCGCTTGCAAACGTGGATTTGAACCTTGGTCTTCTCGGTTGAACCCGTCCGATTTCTCACCTGAGCTATTATAACCTTAGTGACAATTGCGAAAATTACCTTCCTACTCTAACGATATGATAGCCATTTTTTTCATTGCCTAAAATAGGGATAAAACTAAATTTTCTAAAAATGAATCCTAGCTAGATCAATTTTTCGCCCCCGAAATCTCCTATATACTGAATTTCACGAAAATCGTTGGAGCCGATTCCCTAAAATTGCTCGTTTATTATTATAAAAATAAGTCCCCCGGCCGCGTCTTTCTGTCTGTCTGTCTGTCTGAACGCGATAAACTCGAAAACTACGCAACGGATTTCTTGAGGAAGGTTTAAGTATATAATTTATTATGTTTGAATGTAAATTAGCAGAAATACGGCGATAAATGTTGAAGAGGTCGCAAAAAATCTCGCCAACGCAACGGGGAGCTTTCCACGCGAACGCTGCGTAAACTAGCAAATATGTATAGTTTTATAATGTACTAGCGAATCTCGTTTATTGGCTGAAAAATTAGAAAACGACACAAAGAACATAAGAGACATCGCAGAAAAGGCTTTTAGCGCTTCTTTGACAGCAAACGCAATTGCTAAAGGCGGAATAACGAAACAAGCTAATTTATGGTAGTAAATGAGTACCTCCCTAATAATCATTAATTATATACATTAATAAAATATGTAAATTATATATTATTTTATTAACATACATGAAAGAATATAAGTGTGTGTAATGTTTTTATTATTAATTTAATATATTTTTATGCATAATTAAAAAAAAATATCAGTAGCCCAGTCGAATTAGCTCAAAAAACGGGTTGAGCTTTACAGAAATTGGAAGCAGCAATTTTCCTGCGGAATTCGTTAGGGGGGTCACTGGTAGTTTAAATTCAAAAAGTTGGGATACCAGACTTGTTGCTTCATCCGCCATCTTGATTTAAAGGGTTATTTTTTGTCTCTTGAATAACTCGTTTATTTTCAATTTTACACGCGAAAATAGTGTTCCTACAATTTTGGCCCCTATCAATTTTTTCGTAGGATCGATATTTTTCGATTTATATACCTGAGAAAAGTTGGGGGTGTTTTGATTTTTTTTTTGTTATTCATTAGTTTTTTACATCAAATTTACAACGATAATCAGCAACAAAAACAAACAGAAAAAATAACGATACAACATCAATAATAAATGCGATAATAGAATACTTAGGTTCACCCCCAGCTCTTCTCAAGTATAAATCGAAAAATATCGATCCTACGAAAAAATTGATAGGGATTAAAATTGTAGGAAATTTAATTTTAAACAACTTTTGTAACTTCCTCTAAAGGCAGTTAAAGCATGCGCTTTAGACAATTAAGTAATCTGCCTATTCTAAAAATTTTAAATAGAAAAAAAAATACAAAATATGGAACTAAATAACTATTATACCTACTATTATAAATTCATGTCAGTGCTAGATTTGAGAGAGATTTTTTTTTAAATTATAGCTAGGCTATCTGCAAAGATGTCTCGTTTTAGCTGTAAATTCTCTGTAGAGTCTATATACTCAGTCTAGGTAGGAAGGAATAATAAACGAGGTTTGTTATCTGGGTTTTAAGTAAATAGTGCTATGGGATACCGTGGTATGCGAGAGGGAACGTTATGTGAAATTTTGCTCTGGAGTTCTAAATTAACCACAGTTCCATTCGATAGTTTGTGTGAGAAAACCTTATCAAGTAGCTTGCGCCTATTTGAAAGTGAGTTTAACCGAAACTTATTTAGCCGCGAGTAGTGGGGCATTCTTTTGTCTTGTCCAATGAAGTAAAATTGCGTAAACCGTCTCTGTATACTTTCAAATCTATTTTTATGGGTCTGGTAGTTTGGATTCCAAATGGCCGCTTACAGAAGTAGGTACTAATGTTGAATACCTACATGTTTTATGTTATTGCATTACTAATGTTGAATACATGGTTTAGCATTTCTAAAAATAAACCCCAATCTTGCGTGCCACCTGCATATTAATGTCAATGTGTACGTTATAACGTTACTTATCATCATCAAAGTGATACCTAAATCACGAATGCAGTCCAATTTCTGCAATTGGTGCGTATCAATTATATATTTTCCCTCAATTAAAAATCGTTTACGTGTGAATGTAATATATGAATATTTGGAAGGGTTAAGCTCCATTTAACTTAGCTACACCACTCGAAAACTCTATTTATATCTCCTTGTATAGATTTAACGTCAATAAGTCATCAGACATCATCATACAGTCATAAGACAAAAGAGGCCCTCCTAAGCCAAAAGTTTAGAGTTTTGCCACCAGCAGTTTGTGGTTTACCCTCTCGAATGCTTTCAAGAAAGCTTTTTAAGCTGCATCGATATGTCTACCAGTATCTACAGATGTTGTAACGAAGTTCATGCAATTAGCTACATTTGTTACAGTAGATCTACAGCCAATAAATCCGTGTTGCGTTGTTGAGTAACAGCTTTGCTACACAGACATGTTAATTTTTTTATTGACTGTAGGTAAGCGATAAACAAAAACATGTAGTTTCACTAAAAATTAAACGCAACGGATTAAATAAAACGCAACCGGTACCTATGTATTAGTAGGAATGTAACTATTATGTTTCCAGCCACCCTTTCTTGATAAAATCCGTTATAGTTTTATAATATATGAAAAAAAATCTTTTTAAAATACTCAAATTGATTGAACAAATTAATATAAATTGTCATATTATGACAATTGTTTATTGTAATATTATATACTCTTTGGTATTATTTGTTAAAGGCTAGATCCTAGATAATCTTCGTCAACATTTCAAATAGCTGGTGAACCGTGACGGTTTGGTTACAGCTCGAGTACGAAACTCATAATATGATGGACTCAACTACACTAGGATTGCAAGCCCCCGGCCATTTGATCTTTCTTTGAGGTGAAAACCTCCACCCGATAATATTAACCTAAAGGTAAAAGTGCGTCGTAGTTATGTAGGTAAGTTTCTCATATGGGTTAAGTACCTACATAGTTCTGTTTATCTTACATGTGTCATGTGTGTAGGTACTTATATATTTAACGGGCGAAGTGAATCAAATATTAATTTAAAAAAATCGCTCTTTTTTTGTAATGAATAGTCCTTTCTCTACACGTATAAACTATTGTACGGATATTGGTGAAGCTTTAATTTGCAACGCAGTGTTTTTTTCTCTATAAAAAACAAATATATTATTTATTTATTTATTTGGTTTATTGACTTGCGGCCATTTTCAATAATCAATCTGTCTCTGATTTTGCCTATTATCGAGAGGTTTTTGACACAATTAGTATGATAGCCCAGTCATTTTAGGTTTCATCTGCGTAATATTTCCTAGTGAGCTGAATTTTTGCTTACACATTTATTACGGTATTGTAATGAAGATACGAAAAATCGACATTAATATCGTGCCGGCTAAAAAGTTATAAAGGTCAAAAGGTCACGAAAATCAGTTTTTCGCGAATATCTCACGACCTATTGCTCGGAGGTCAATAGAAGTCATTATAAAAATTGTTCTACAAAAATGCTTCTTGCATTTTCGCGGTGGAAAGTTTGTCAGCTGGTACCTTGAAAGATATAAAAAAAATGACTAAAAAGTTTTTTTTCTCGATGTTTGGGAGGCTACCACTGCCCAACCCACCCACGGAGTGGCAGCTAACAAAGACGAAAATTCATAAAAAAAAATCCCTTATTCATGTTACGAAGTTTCGTTTGAGAGGTTATTGGTCATGTCAACCTGTCACTGGCCCTCGGTCCATAAGGATTGCCGCTACCTGCTACGTTGCATTGCCGGTTGCATGTTTTACCAAGATATTTATCTCAACTGGTTAAAGTAAGAGAAAATTATTTCGAATTATAATGAACCTATCCAAAACTAAATAATTATTATTCTTGTCTTTAATCAAAATATTTCATTAAAAATTCCTCCCTAATAATTTTTTTTATTATTATAGTAGGGAAAATCGCGAAATGTGTTCACAGCTTAAAAAAATGTAAAAAAAAAAAAATAGTGCCGCGTTGGCGCAGCGGTCACAGCAATGGATTGCGATTGGCTGTTGCGCGAGCGGTTGCGGGTTCGATCCTCGCACACGACAACATTTGTATTGGCCGTACAGATGTTTGCCGTGGTCTGGGCGTTTGTGCAGGCCTTGTGGGTCTCCCCACCGTGCCTCGGAGAGCACGTTAAGCCGTCGGTCCCGGTTGTTATCATGTACACCTGATAGCGATCGTTACTCATAGTAGGAAATATATATTTGGGTTGTCTGGAAGAAATGGCTAAATAGCCATAAGTCCGCCCATTGTACTTCACAGTCTGTAAATGATATTTGTAGTTGTGATGTACAATAAAGTATAAAATAATAAAATAATAATAGATGTTGTTAAATTTAACACTTGTTAAGATGTCGTATGAAGGTTTTTATGTAAGCTTAATAACTAGGTACCTACTATAAAAATTAAGATTTATCAAAAAAGAGTTCAAAAGTGTTCACAAATCCATCATTTGAATTGAATGTTTAAAGAAATCTACTAGCGTATCGAACGGTAATAAAACTTTTCTGTAAGTCCGTTTACAGGTTTCCACTTCTTTACTATTTATGTATTGTAAACACTGTACAAAGGAAGTGGCCATATAGCAACGCCGCTATTCAAACTTGGGTTCGTGCTCGGAAATATGACAATGTTTCGGTCTACACCAATGTGAACATACCTTTAGGTAGCCGTTGGAGTATTAAAATGTTGCACAATGTAGGAATGTAGTAGGATTTAAATTTCTTATCCTATTAATTTGAGTACATAGTTTCTCTTTGCGGTGTCAACAGTGAGAAGGTGCAGATGGCGTTATAAGGTAACTTATATATTTTTATACACATAATTAGGTACAAACTATCAAAACATTAAGTTATTAACAATTATAGTGCTTTAACAGTTTGATCAAATATTTTGAAAAAGAAAAATTATATATATCATTATATTATTAAACAAAAAGTGACTTCTGCAAGTTTAACTAATTTGAATACCTAATGCAACATTTTAGTGCCCTCACAGCCGTTATTGTTCCCAGTGGGGCGGGCGCGCGAAATTCAGCGCAAAGACTACCTACCTACACCTCCAAAGTTTATTGCGCACAAATTGTATGCATTATTTATTTAATTTAAAAGCGAAGAAACCCGAGCGCGATCATACGGCTCTACGCCGAAATGAGAACGCGAAAGAGTGCGAAGTATAAATAAGTCCAGAACATAAAAGTAATATTATGAAAGCATGTACCTTCTCTCTTGAATTTATAGGAAAGTCGTTATATTTCGCGGTAATGCATCACGTCATACGTCTACGATTGACGGCTTATTTCAAAAGTGCTGTTATCTTTAAACACTACCAAGATTTAAATTATAATTCTGGAAGCATTTAGAACATTTTGTTTTAATGTTCTATACAGCAACGTGCCGCAGTTGAAATTTATTTCAAAGTAATTTATAGTAGGTATGTCGTAAAAATCGGCCAAGTGCGAGTCAGACACGCGCACGAAGGGTTCCGTACCATTGACTAGGTAACAACAGTAGGTACATTGATTTTAATAACGGGCAAAATGCGGCAAAAATCACTTGTTGTTGAGAGCCTAGCCTAATATTTTTATTTTATTATTTATTATTAAAGTAAATATACAATTAAGTATTTTGTGAATATTTCAAGTGCCTACCTCTTATTACCATTTATTGATATCGAGCAAAAATAGGCAAAAATGACCTTTTTTTGTATGGTAGCCCCCCTTAAATATTTATTTTATTTTAATTTTATTATTTATTAATAAAATAAAAATACAAATGAGTATTTTGTGAATATTTCGAGTGCCTACCTGTTGCCGTTATTGATATCGAGCAAAAAAGGGCAAGAACATCGCGTTTGTTGTATGGCGGCCCCCCTTAAATATTTATTTTATTTTGTTTAGTATTTGTTGTTATAGCGGCAACAGAAATACATAATTTGTGAAAATTTCAACTGTCTAGCTATTGCCGTTCTTGAGATACAGCCTGGTGTCAGACGGACGGACAGCGAAGTCTTAGTAATAGGGTCCCGTTTTTACCCTTTGGGTATGGAACCCTAAAAACGTACCTAGTGTCAGTGAGAAGAAAATTCGAGACGTAAGTATTTATTACACCTAAAATTACATTTTGCGCTATTCACTTTAAAGTTTACTGTGTACTATGAATGAGGTAGAAATTTATGTCTTATACCTACGTAATAAAATAAAAAATAATATCAGTATAAAGAAACGACGTAGAATAACAAATTAGTATTTTAATAGTTGGATAATCTATACATATAATAAAATGGTAGGAAAGTCAAAACTGTACATTGAATATTTTTTTAAAAGAATACTTGGCGTGTGATCTACAATCGATACCGAAGCCAAAAATATAGTTTTTAGAATTTTTGTCTGTTTGTCTGTTTATCTGTTTGTCTGTTTGTCTGTATGTATGTCCGGGATAAACTCAAAAAGTACTGCATGGATTTACTTCAAATTTGGCACGAATATTATTAAGAAGTCGGGTCAGAACATAGGCTACATATTATCACGCTATCACCTACGGGGAACGAGCAGTGAACCTTTATTTCTTCAAACGTATGTCCGGGATAAACTCAAAAACTACTGTATGGATTAACTTCAAACTTGGCACGAATATTATTAAGAAGTCGAGTCAAAACATAGGCTACATATTATCACGCTATCACCTACGGGGAACGAGCAGTGAACCTTTATTTCTTTAAATATATGTCCGGGATAAACTCAAAAAGTACTGCATGGATTCACTTCAAATTTGGCACGAATATTATTAAGAAGTCGCGTCAACATATAGGCTACATATTATCACGCTATCACCTACGGGGAACGAGCAGTGAACCTTTATTTCTTCAATGTCCGAGATAAACTAAAAAGTACTGCATGGATTCACTTCTTTGGCACGAATATTATTAAGAAGTCGCGTCAACATATAGGCTACATATTATCACGCTATCATCTCCGTAGAGAACGAGCAGTGAATTTTTATTACTCAACGCATTCTGTAACAACGTGTAATCTAACGACGCATATTTGAATGTTATTGTTATTATGTTAATAATAACCATGCTACAAGCTAGCTTCACACTATAAAAATTACGCAGTATAAGTAATTTAGGCCGACAAACGTAATGAAATGAATATAAGTAGTTCAAGACAAATTTAAAGCAGCGCCTTCTATGAGATTTCAAAAACATCATCATCAATCCCTTTTTGGATATAAATAATTTAAATTTGATCATGTTGGCGAGGTTAATTGTTATTTTTAAAAGTCATAGATGGAGTTGTGCATTTTCTTCTTAAAAATTGTAGGTATCGTTAATTCGTTTCAAAGATGAGCAAGACAATTTAAAAAAATCTGTTTATATAAGTTTTAAGCTGCTTCATCAATGTCTTATAAAATTCATCGAGTTTGTCTATATGTAATAACAAACAGAACTCAAAAAGAACTGCATAGATTTATAACAAAATTTAAACTCGAAAACGGCACGCTATTTCTGTATGCAATTTGAGCTAAATAACGAAAAAAGAGAAAAATTAAGCATGCCATACATATAATAAAGATAAGACATGCTTATTCTTTTACAGTACAGAATAAATAGTAATAGAGTTAGTACAAAATAAACATTGACTGTTAATATTTTTGTTCGGTATTTATTGGTGTAATTATTGCGTCTTAATTCATATATTTTTATGTCGCATATAAGCTTAAGTGAGATGTGGAACTAGCTAGATTTTTTTTACGCACACTGCGCACACACAGCCATTTATTTTATGTTAAGACCATGTAAAGTCATAACTTAGATGAGTTATAATTTTTCAACAAATAAAAAATGTTTCCTGTTTGCTAACTAGACGGCGGTAGCGTCGAATTAAATCGTGCTATAGTTTCGTTCACAAAAAGTGATGTTATGAGTACAAATGTCGTCGCCTCAACCTATAGAAACTGGGGTTACCTGCGTTGCTATAAGTTATCGTGTGTGTCTGAAATAAATAAGTCTATACTAATATTATAAATGCGAAAGTAACTCGGTCTGTCTGTCTGTCGCGCAATCACGCCAAAACTACTGACCAGATTTAAATGAAATTTGGTATACAGATAGTCTAGACTCTAGAGTCTGAGAAAGGACATAGGCTACTTTTTAATGCGAAAAGGGTGTAAGGTGTTGAAAATTGGGAATGAAAATTTGTATGGAAGTATGTATAATGTTCGTGTTTCGTAACTGTCAAACATTTAATGTTCATCCCGTGGATATGGCAAAATCTGCCCTAAAATTAAAGAACGTATTTAAATAAAGATTTCGAATCGAGAACATGTATCCATAAAATACGGATAGTGGCGTATTTTAGATTTTAAAAATGTAGAATAATGTCATTAATGAAAACGGATCGACTTAATATATATTGGTTGTCAAATATTTATGCATGCGTTTAGAAATTTATTTAGTGTATGTAATCTAAGGAAAATATATCAAGCTACTTAAATATACAATAAATGATAAATGTACAAATGAATTTAAAAAAAAAACGTTCAATTGATTGGTCTCATTAAAACATTCCAGATCATTCTGTCAATCCAGTCAAAGTCAATATATTATATAAATATTTTCATCACGAAAGTGTAAAAGATATGTTTGATATATCTTAATCTGTACTAATCTATGCTATGAGTAATGATCGCTATCAGGTGGACATGATAACAACCGGGACCGATGGCTTAACGTGCTCTCCAAGGCACGGTGGGGAGACCCACAAGGAATGCACAAATACCCAGACCATGGCAAGCATCTGTATGGACATATTATGTTGTCGTGTGTGGGGATCGAACCAGTGCTGTGACCGCTGCGCCAACGCGGCGAGTTACTTTCGCATTTATAATATTAGTACCTATGGATAAAATTAATATTAGTATGGATTATAAACCTGAAAGTTGGTTTGTTTGTTTAAACGCGCTAATCTCAAGAACTACTGATTGGAATTGAAAAATTCATCTGAGGTGGATAGCCTATTTAAAGAGAAAGGTTATGCTTTATGAAGGAGGAAGGGTATTTTTTCCTCAAAGCAACGCGGGTGAAACCGCGGGGCACAGCTAGTTTTTATATAATTATAATGATTTATACATATAGTAATTTTTGAAAGCTTTACATTACGCTTATATATATATATATATATTTTAATTAAATAATAATAATAATTATATAAAAATTATATATATATATATATATAAATCAATTGCTGTTCGTTAGTCTCGCTAAAACTCGAGAATGGCTGGGCCAATTTGACTAATTTTCATCTTGAAATGTTTGTGGAAGTTCAGGGAAGGTCTAAACGGTGAGAAACATAAATAATATGTAACGGAAATACTAAAAACGACGATTTAATTTTCCAATACAAAATGTTCCTAGCGGGGAATGTCTTTTGTCAAAAACGTTGTCAATTGGTTGTCAAATATTTATAGGTGCGTTCAGAAAGTGTTTTGTGTATATTTTTCACAAATATGTACGTAGGTGATACGAAGTTCACCGGGCCATCTAGTCTCATATAATAGTGTTTGCTCGTAAATGAAAACGTACGACGACGTAGGTAGTTGGTAAACCAGTCAATAACTACGCACTATTTAGGAGCAACTCAAAAAGTACCTACTTATCAGATCTCGAACAAATTTAACTAGTAGTCCAGTCAAATTACGGCTGAAAATGGGTTAAAAAAACATTAAATACCACAGTTTGGGGATTATAATGAATCGATAGACAAAGACATTATGATATTTAACAAAAAATAAAGGAAGAGAAACTAATAAAGTTTTGTTGCCGATTATTTTAAAATGGCTCTTGTCCTTTGATTGTTGGCAATAAAATATATTAATGTTTGAATCGGTCAACTTACACAATTAGTCCTTTTTTATGTCAGGATAACATTTTTAATACATATAAGAGATTTTTTAAGAACTACTGATAAAAACTATACCTATAGACAAAATTTATAAAAAGATGTAAAGGTACGCAACTAAGGATTGCAATACCGGGATACCGGGATCCCGAAATACCGGGATCCCGCACGTTTTTTGCGGGAACAGTCCCGCACATAAATTGAGCGGGATCCCGCGGGATTAGCGGGACTGCGCAACGGTAAACGCCTTGTGCTGTTCGGCACGCGAAAGCGCGCGAACTGATTCGGCTCATGACGAAGATCATCATGCTACAGTGGCCGCAATGATGCAAGCTGAAACTGTGGAGCCTGAACCGATGTCTCTTCGAGATGAACTTGAACAAACTCTATCGATTCGTATTATTTTTATTTTTGTGTTTCCCACACATGAGAAAATTATAAAATGTTATTTATTATCATATAAAAATTTTGATCCAGCGGGATTCGTATCCGGTTTCTTCACCACTTCCATCCACGGTTGCTTAAAACCGAATAAAATTAGGTATATAAAAAATTTCGATTCTCCTGGAGATCGTTCCATAGCTTAGTTGGCTAGAGAATCGACACGGTATGTCAGGGGTGCGAGTTCCAATCCCGCTGGATCGAAATTTGGATATGATAATAAATAACATTTTAAACTCTATCGAGTTTTAAAACTGCTTGTCGCACTCATTCCGGAGTTTATTCTCTCGAGAAAGAAATGAATTTGTTTTAGTCTAGTGGATTAAAAGGCGAATATCTTCAAATCGTCTACAACGCGTTATCAACGGTTGTACCCACAAGCGTTGAAGCAGAACGAGCGTTTTCTGCTGCTGGCTATCTGGCATATAAAGTCAGGAATCGTTTGGCAGACAAGACTATTAACAAGCTATGTTTTATGCGCAGTTACTTTCAAAATAATGCCTAAATTACCTATTGTCTCTTTGTAATAACTTTTATTCTTTTATTACATACTAGCTGACCCTGCAAACGTTGTTTTGCCATGTATGTTATTAACCCCCGCAACCCCCTCTTGTGGGTGGAATTTTGTGAAATCCGTTCTTAGCTGACCTCTACTTGGCAAAAGGAATTTAATATTCCTACCATATTTCCAGTCTCTAGGCCTTATGGTTTCAGAGATATCGTGATGAGTCAATGGGTGGAAATCTCTTATATATATATAGAAGATATAGATTTTTATTAATCTCTCAATACGTAATGTTAAATAATATATTTTTGTTTCTTTTTTTAGTTCTAGATGCATTTATGATACAGGATTGGGCCTTTTTCTCAATGACTTTCAAAAACATGCGGGATCCCGCTTATACCAGGATCCCGCGGGACTTAGACCTCTCAGTCCCGCAAATACCGGGATTAAAATTTTGTTGCGGGATTGCATTCCCTATACGCAACCAATTTAAAATCTCCTACTCACCTTGAAATAAATTAAAGCATTTATATGACTTGACTTTTTAATTTCCATAACAATTATTTAAAATAAAAGAAGATATTTAGGGGTATAGCTGAGATAACTAAACATCTATCTATAAATGGAATAGGTAGTCTTCTAGACCTGTCCTAACAATAGACGTCCTCCAGACGTCAATATTGGGTCATCTTCTATTTTTAATAAACGTCTTTCCTCTTCCGCTTTAAGTAAAAATACGTATTTTGTAACATAATTAATTCCGACGATGTTAACATGAATACAAATATATCAGTATCAAACCATTATCATATTAATTCCGTAGAATCATTTTGCTTTTAAATTAAATTAAAATAGTCTTTTTGAAATATTTATAGGAACATTTTTTTTTCATACATATGTCAATACTTTTTGGCAATGTTTTTATGAAATAATTAAAAATAGCGAAGAGTTCTTGAAGAAATCTTTTATTTACAATAGTTAAAAACATGAACTCGACTCAAAACTCGATTTTTTTAAATGCGGCTGCGTAGAAAGGTAATTTAATAACCTCTGCGCACAATTTTTTATTTTTGAATAAAATCAATTTTAATATTAAATATCGAATATATAAATCACGGTTTAGCGAGTTCATAATATATGTATCAGAGTCAACATTTGTTTCGTCTTGGGCGCCATATTCAATGGCAATAAATCTTTTTTATTCGTAAACTCACATTCTGTTCGCGAACTCAATTCACATATTATATTTTTCATTCGAAACCAAACAATAACTGTTTACTTACTTTACGCGACCATATTATCTAATACGACCCTCTCATAATAAGCTTGTACAAAATATTTTTTAAGATTAATTCTCATTATTGTTGACATTAAAAATATATTTCATAATCTCATAATAACATTATTATATTCTGCATATCCCTCCACTCGTTTAATATATAATAGATACACATAATATAAGAAAAATAATTATATAAATAATATAATAAATTGACATATACTTACATATTATATAAATATAAGCGGGAGGAGAATTACACCCCAGCAGGGAGATCAAACGGCCGGGGTTATCACTGTAGGCTAAGAAACCGGCGGACAAACCTAGCCGAGTCGAGTAACACCGCCTTCTGCATTGTGACAGCAAGCGAACCGTCCCGGATCCCCAGTTGCCTCAGATGGTGAGCGAGGCTAACCGAGATCAAATCGTTGGCAGATATAACGATAGGGATTTCAGCGGACCTTATACACTCGTACAACATCTCGTGCGCCAGATCCAGATATTTACGTTTTTTCTCAGTTTCGGCTTTCACAAGGTTCTCGTCATGTGGGATGGTGATGTCCACTAAAAACACTCTCAACCGTGTTCTATACATCAACACGATATCAGGCTTGTTCGCCAGTATCGCCCTATTTGTGGCGATAGGCAGGTCCCATTAGAGTTGGACTCCGTCGCGTTCGAGTACTGGCACCGGTGAGTACTGATAATACGGCATCCTCTGTTCCAGGAGAACGTACGTACATCGTACGGATGTGCTTTCAGTAGTTGTTCGTCTTAACCACCTGATCTTGTATTGCTCAGACAAAAATCAAAACCTTCGGTTTCCCCAAAGAGGTCTCCGAATCGTAGCCACGGAACGGAGGCCTTACTGCCTACGTGAGGCGCGTGGAGCGCCTTTTAAAAGCGTCCATGCAGCTCTTTCTCCAGCCATACGGTCTCCCGGTCAGAGGTGGTCAGTACGACTGGTTTCTGCCAATCCTCTTTGGCCAAGGATAGGGGGGTCAGTCCTTTGTCCACACTACAACATCACTATGCATAGCGCTGTCCCGTCTCGTTTCAAAGTAGGCTCTGAGGCTGCACACCTCGCGGTTATGCATGGTCTTAGCACTTAACATACCTCGACTACCACACTTCCGTGGGATGTACAGTCTCATGACCGACGACTTAGGGTGATCAGGGCGTCAAGTTCGGTCTGAGTCCATCTGAGTATGCCAAAGGTGTACAAGATAGTGGGCATGACAAAGATTTCGCAAACTGCCTGTTTCATTACTTTTTGAGAATTTAGAGAATTTCCACGTACCTATCTTAATGATTTATTATATAAATAAATGTATGTACATAGCTTAAATAATTTAAATTTCAAGTGTAACGACGTTGTAAACGCAAAAAGTAGGTAGGTACTAAGTTATGTAAGTTATTTAGGATTCTTCAAAGTTTACGCACTCCAGCCACGTCTGCGAATGGGATGGCCAGATGACAAAATGTCGTATAAAATACAACGAGTACGGCGACTGCTTTGCATGTTTCATGCACTATGCGAAATATGTGTTTAGGAGTATTATATACAAGAATGTAAACGTGGCAGACGCCGTTGTTTTTTCCTTTTTTAAATTCCCAGGATGAACTGACGAAAATGTTTCTGAAATACAAAACTTTTGCGCAATATTTGAAGATTAATTTCAGATATTAATTTTTGCTAAAATTATGTCTTAAAATATTAGGTTATTGTTTTTCTATACTTAAGTACTTATATATCTATTATCTACAAATAGGTTTTTCCTAAACTTAAATCATACGCAAATATGTTTTAACTAGTATTGACTTATACCGAAACAAAACAAAAAAAAAAAATACAAATGTTTGTGTAAACATAAGAAAACCATAAATCATTTTTCAACTGAATTCATAAAATTGACAATGAAAATAATGTTAGATCTATTAATTCCCTCGACAACCTATTAACAAGGGGTAGAGCTCGTATTAAAATGATAAATGATTCTAATCATCATTTCCTTTTAACCAACATAAAATGATATCTTTCTCCCTAAGTTAAGCTTGCTCACAGAATGTCTTTCATTTTTGGATGGTGTTACCCTTAGGTTGTCGTTTCATGCGTTAACTTTTACAAATTACTGTGGCAATGAGAGTTGAGCCGCAAAACTCAGTTTTGTCTGCAGAGGCTGGAGAGATGAATTGTTCTTTTGACCCTTTTGTAAAATATTAGCCTTATTTATAACAAGCTGTAGCAAGGAATGGTTTATAGTTAGAACCAATAACAATTAACTGAAAAAAGGACAGTTACCCAGTAACACTAAATTATGAGTTGCATTTCAAAGATAAATTTAAAAACTTAAATTTCATTTAATAAAAATATTTTTTATATATATTTTTTTATTATTTTATACAGTAAGCTAGATATTTAATTTAGTACACTTGTGTGTAGTTAACACAATATAGGTACTATTGTTTTTCTGCCTGGATATATTAAGAAGTGCTTAGATTAATTTAGACGTCAAGATTTATTTCCGATCGGTAATTAATAAACGTTTGCTAATTTTGAGTCTCGTGACACAAAGCAGGCAGGTACCAATTTAGTTTGGTATATCATACTCATATTATATTCTAAAACAACACAGAATAGGCGTCTTAATTTTTTCTATTGCTTTTTTACAATTACTTTTCTCTTTGTAGTTTATAGGTTATGCTTTTTTATATGTACCTTTCTAATGCCTTTTAAACAAAGGCTTGAAGAATATACATAAAATAAAGTTGACATTAAAAGTTATCCAAACCGTCATTCTCTTAACAAACGTTAATAAAGGCAACCGCTAAAACGGAAATTCAAAAGTTGCTCTCCCGAAAGGGTTACCATTATTAAAATTAAAATTAGATTACGTTTTTCGGTTAATGCTGTTGTTTTGCGAGGTAATTATCTTGGAGGGAGTGAGGTGGGTGATTAACATCGTACGATCTAATTCGATAGCTACTGTAATATTAACAAGTATCTCGGTGAAGCAGTTTTTGGTACGTTTTTGATTGCAGTTTAGTCCCGATGATAATTACTTTTGGGAAAGGGTTGCGCGAACAATATATATACAGGTTGTTATTCTGGCCGTATCAAGCCTTAGCCTGAGCCTCGCAATTTAAAGTGTTTGTTTTCATCAGAGAAACTGTGTTTTCATTACACTATATACTTGTTACACATGAAGAGTTAGTTATGCAAGACGTTTTTCATAAATGTAAGCTACTAATCTCTACCTTTTAAGTAATACCAATTATTCTAAGACCATAATTTTAACAAAGGCGGATCAGCTTGAATACAAAAAATAATCTATATTATTTTTATAAGGCTGAAGTAGCATTTGTTTATAATGAACACAAGCAAACTGATTTCAAGAATTCTTTTACATTGTGTAGTCTATTATAATGATAGATTAATTAAAGAAGCGTATAAGTTTATCTATTTGTAAAGTTAACTTAATTTAATTGTACGAGCTGAATTAGGTCTTGTAAGAAAAAAATATCTTTTATAAAAAAAAATTATAAATATAGTTGGAATATATCCTCATTAAATGGAAAAATAAATAGTTCTACAGTTATATTTTACTCAATTTTTCACGTTAAGTTAAATGACTAACAGCTTCTCGATTAACATTACAAACACAAGCATCCTGTAGGAAATACGCCTCGTCTGTTACTGTTATTGTGATTATGTACAGGGGCAAGTTAACCGGGTACGGTATGACAGTTTTATCACCCGTATACATTAATAATGAAATTACAACTTGTATGCTTCTAGTGATATCTTGCCTAACTTAACTTGGACACATTAATTAACAAACTTGTTAAAATATATACAACTTATGTTCTATATTATTAATACATAAAGAAAATCATTTATTTATAAGGAAATTGTTGAAATGTACCTATTTGTTAAGCGACAATTACGATGATGCAATTAATCTAAGACTAAAAATGATCGCGTCTCGTACAACAACAACGCACGGTCTATCTTTCCATCGTCTGGATGTTTTTTTCTCATTTTATCGTTGTCTAAACCAGCACAAAGATAATAAATAAACAAATTCGTTTATCTATTTTTAGATATGAACTTAATTGAAATGGATTTAGATTATTACTAGCTGTGCTCGCGACTTCGTCTCTAAATGTTAAGCCAAGCTTGTCACAATATATTTCTAAAAATAACATCTAAATCGGATAAGCCGTTACTGAGATTAGCGTGCACAAACGCACAGATAAACAGACAAAAATTTTGATACACTGTTTTGGGCGCTATTTGCGTAGATAAAGGTCCCAATAAAAATTTTTTCTCATATATCTTAAATGTACAGACAGCGACCCGTTACATTTTTATTATATGTATGATGATGATGATGATGATATGATGATTAGATACTACTCATTACTACTTATGTTTACTAAAATATTTTCATTGTAGGTATAGGTATGTATATAACGAAGAAGATTCTCTTAATAAAATGACGTCAGCAATATGACGTCACTATCTTTAATATATTCATGTTCGTGCATAAATTATGTCGTGATAATTAATTTCATAATAAAAATATTTTCGATACAAAACAATAACTAATTTTACAACACTTTTATCAATAGCTTTAAAGTTACACTCGATAACAATTATATTTCAATGAATACAAATTCTAACATTAATACTCCAACAATAGTAATGTTAATAGCTTCTTTGTTCAATCTATGGTTAATAGTCTGACGACTCGAATAAGAATAAAAATTAATACGTGAAGCAAAAACTTTGTACCCCTTTTTACGGAAATTGCGCGTACGTAGGAGTATCAAATTTCGCACACTTATAGTTTATATAGAGAAGGAGTGCGGAATGCTAATATTTTTTCAAAATTATACACGAAATATGCATTAAATTAATAAAAAAAGCCTTAGACACACTACCACACGCACTCACGCATATATACCTACCCTTTTGTTTATTGTTAAAGTCTGTTGTCAAATTGAAAATCAAAAAAGGTTCTTTTTATTTTCATATTTAGTTGGTTCTTTTTTCTTTAAGTTATAATTTTAATTTTAGTCGAATTTCGACCTCTGGGCGAACACTAGCAAGAATAAAAATGGATGTAGCGCGACCGTCAGATAGACACCGCACCAAACATGGAAGCATCGTTCCTTTTTCGTAAAATTGAACGATATATGAACATTTCGTCTCATTTTTCACCTATTTTCGTGCATCACGAAAATATGTGTTATATGGTGTAACAAATAGGTTTAAACACGGATTGTACAATGTAATATCGCGTTGTTACAATTTATGAAATAAAGTAGAAGAAACTCGTAGAAACGTGTTTTTGACATTCGAAATTGTCTCGCACCGACTTAAATGATATTGGCTAAATCTTATACTATTAAACGAGCAATTCTTGTAAGTATATATATATATAGAATCTGAATCTCGGAATCGGCTCCAACGATTTTCGTGATATTTTGTATGTAGGGGATTTCGGGGGCGATAAATTGATCTAGCTAGGATTTATTTTTAGAAAATATCTTTATATCCCTGTTTTAGGCAATGAAAAAAATAGCTACAATATGATTAGAATACGAAGGTAAATTTCGCGGTTGACAATTAAGTTGTAATATAGCCCAGGTGGGTAATCGGTCGCTCAGGACCAACCGATAACACCATGGTTCAAATCCGTCACCAATCTATTTATTTTTTTTCCTTTTTTTTAATTTCCCACCACTCCACCACCACTACAGCCTATCACAGTCCACTGTTGGACATAGGCCTCCACAAGTTCGCGCCCGACATTATGACGTGAACTCATGTGTTTTGCCCATAGTCACCACGCTGGGCAGGCGGGTTGGTGACCGCAGGGCTGGCTTTGTCGCACCGAAGACGCTGCTGCCCCTCCTTGGCCTGTGTATTTCAAAGCCAGCATGGATGGTTATCCCGCCATCTCCGTCGGCTTTTTAAGTTCCAAGGTGGTGCTGTGTGGTTACGGCACTAAAGAATGTAGCCACCCCCTCTCTTCCCGTGGGTGTCGTAAGAGGCGACTAAGGGATAACGCAGTTCCACTACCACCTTTTTTAATTTCACTCTTGATTTTTTATTGAAATAAAAATAAAATATAAAAATACCGAGAAAAAAAAAACAACAAAAAAAATAGGTACTAAAAATACCGACTACCGAGCTAGGCTCGGTCACCCAGGTACTTGTTAATTTGATATAACTAATTAAATGCTTTGCAAAGTTTTCAGTTGTTCTGTCATAACTTAGACAGACAAAAGTAAAGTCATATTGGGATGAGAATAGATTTTCTAAAACTGATAAAATATAGTAGAACATTTTGTTTATTATTTTAACCAATGTACCTAAAGTCTTATTAATTTTAGTTTAGAACCGAACTAGACACGATTTTCACCCATCTGCTTAATGGATAAAAATTATTTTATATCTACTTTAGTATGTTAAAGATAAATCACGAAAGGGTTGGATGGAAATTCCCGGCCAGGCTGTATTATATTTGCCAACCACCATTCAAACCAGATTTATAGCAGACAATCCTATGTCATCGAATTCGCAATGAAACAGCGCTGATTTAGTTGTAAGATTTATTTATTGAACTCGTGGATGAAAGTAACTAGTATATACGTGTTTATACTTGCCAACCCAGCATTTATGCCAGGAAAATAATAGACAACCCAACGTTTGCATTTTCTACATACTGGTTCGACATACTGTCGAACTTAAATTATCCTTATAACTCATGGGTGCATTTTTAAATAAAAAATAATTTTTCAATTTTGAATTAACTATAGCCTCACCAGGATTTTTTCAGCCAACCCTTTCGCGTTTTTTTCTAATATACCTACTACAACAAATATACATTATTTTCATCCATTAAACAGATGAATGAAGCTCGTCGCTATTTCGGATCTCTTATTATATGTTTAATTATTAGAAATAAAAGTACCGTTATATAAAGATAATATTTGTAATTGCTGTATTTTTATATTATTTGTTTACCTAATGGTCTAAGATCCGAGAAGCTAAATCTTCCCTCATCTGTTAATTAGATGAAACAATTTTTTATAGGCTTATTTCAATATTGTGAATTTATGAAGACAACCTCTGCCACCATAAGCCTGCTGCAATTTTTTTTTAATCGTTTCCCTCTCATGTTAATTACACGTAGTAAGCTAAAACCGTTAATATTTTACATTATGTACCTGACTGTAGTCGCAGCCATCTCTATGATTGCTACACTTACCTGCAGCCAGGTCAGTAACCTCAATCAGTAGTAACCTGGCTGCAGGTAAGTATAGCAATCATAGAGATGGGTGCCTACTATAGTCAGGTATATAATGTAAAATATTGACGGTTTTAGCTTACTACGTGTAAATAACATGAGAGGGAAAAGATTTATTAGAAGAAAAAAAATTTTTTTAAGTATTATTATTTGCAGCAGGCATGGTGGCAGAGGCTGTTTTTATAAATTCACACTATTGAAATCAGAATATAAAAAATTGTTTCATCTAATTAACAGATGAGGGAAGATTTTGTTATATTCCGGATCTTAGACCATAATAGGTGAGTAGTGTTGATAAACAGCTGAACGTAAAATAATTGATTTTGTAATGTCCATTTTAGTCGCACCATTTCATCTTTCAATTCAGACAAAAGTAAATCCGATCACTTAAGTTAGTCTTTGATGGGATAACGGTGAACTTAACGAGTAACTCAAAATGGGGAGTCCTGTACGGGAAAGTTAAGCCATAATGTATTTTGTTTGTTTACAGAGCCACACACATGTACTTATTTGAATGAGGAATATAATAAAGACATTTATTTTTTAATTACAATGCTATCTCTACTTTTGTATAATGGAAAGCAGTCCGTTTAAAAAAAATATTTTTTTTAAATACTTTCAAAACTTAAATTTAAAAGGATCGGAAAGATGTATATTAAATTGTTCCATAGATATAATAAAATTAATTCAAATTGTCAGTAGGTACCTATGAATAATATTGTAATATTTTGAAATAAATTTCTTATCTGCTTTATACCATGTAGGCATGTACAATTGTACACACCTAATAAGCTGCGACAAATTTTATTTTTAATTTTTCTTGAGAACAAAGTAAGTAAGCAATAAATTTAAAATTATTGAATTACCGCAGAACGAGGAACGGACGTTGGGGTACCCTAAGATTCCCCTCACTAGCACCATCTAATCGGCATCCTATGGTCTCTATAAAATCACATTAGGGCCTACAGTATTCGCCTCGGGGCCGCCAAGGGCCGCCACGGATGTATAAATAAATGTTACTTGATGTACCTTATAAAAAAATCTAATTTTTTTAAATAAATTTAAAAAATTTAAATCCAAAAGTTAATACCTGCTTTTTCTTTCGATGAATTATCATTTGAGAATAGAAAAGAATTAAAAGAAATCTTTTTTTGAAGTTATACTTCTTTGGCGCGTTAGGTAAAAATGATGATAGTAAATTTTTACGATGCGCGCACACCGTCACGAAAAAACCGACACCCCTGAAGTTAGCTAGTTAACGAAGAAGAAGTTGGCAACGTGAGGTTAGCTAGCCAATGAAGTATAACTTCTTACGTAAGTACATAAATACTCACACACTTTTTTCCAGAGATCCCGCATGAAGTTCGCAACACATGTTTTGGTAGTTTATAGATAGGTATATAATTAGTATATATAAAGGTAGAGACTAATTATATATTACTACAGCTCGTCAAAGTTAACTACACGTACCTTAACTGGCATATAAAAACTTTAATACAACCTCAGAAGAAGAACGTTACTAAAAAAACTAGAAGTTTAAAATGTTCGGAATAATAAAACGAGTTTTGCTTTTACTAAAGCAATGTTATGATTTGTAATATTAAAGTTATACCTTTTATAAAGATCATACATTTTGCTCTTACTCAAGTAAAAAAAGCAACACAACAAAATGTGATTCTAATATTTATTTCAAAGTACCAGTCTCTTCCACGTTTTCGCATTCACTGTGATCCATGTTCTGCGCACATTTTTGTAGATTAAAAATGTAATTAATTTTTTATTGCGTACTCTATTGGCTTGTTCAAATGTTGTTTTTATTTTTAGCTTGCAAACATGCCTAGGGCGTATTCCGAGGATTATAAAGTTTATTCTGTCTTAAGGCTCCCTATTACAAGTTTAGAGGTGGTGAAAGACGCGTGTAGTGCATGTAACTTATTTCAAACTTCGGTTTTTGACTAATAAGATTGGTTTGATAAGCGGGCTTAGTAAGTTTCACGTTCATATGTATCAGTGTTTATGCCTATAGCGTCATAATTCCTAAACGAATAAACCTAGGATGTGAATTTTTTGGTACTTTATTACAAATGTTTATAACTACTGCCTTTCAACATTTTTTTTGCAGCTGTCTGAAAATGATTAGCTCTTTTAGAAACGATGTTTGATATTTGAACTGATTTGATACCTGATTTAATTTGAAATTCGGAATTTCATGATAAACTCCTTCCTTCTTAGTTATATTGTATGGATTGCAAGATTGGGCTCGATGAATAGTTTACGTTTAGTCAGTAAATAAACAAGAGATCATTAGATTATTATTTCAAATTAAAATAAATTTTAAATCTATCTTCTATCTATATATATAAAAATCAATGCCACTTTTCGTTGTAATTTTATAACTCAAGAACGGGCTCACATATCCAAACCAAATGTTTGGGCTTTGTTCGGACTATTTAGAGTAGATGGTTTATGTGAAGTTTGCACAAAATCTTCATTTATCAATTTTTTGTAAAAAATGAATTCATTAAATGGTGGATCTTTTTGTCAATGGGGATTTTGCTGTCAAATTGAAACTTTTTTTAGATGGGGATTTTGCTGTCAAATTGAAACTTTTTTTAGATGGGGATTGTGCTGTCAAATTGAATATTTTTTCAGTGTGAATTTGATGTTCCAATTAAATTTTTTTTATTATTTCACTTTATATGTAGCGAAGCACGTACCGGGCCGCTATTATCATATAAAAAGAATGCCAGAAAACAAAGACTTAAATGCCGTATTAATATTTTTACTCGTATAAAGTATCCCATCAAAACATATTAGTAGACGAGACAATGCGGCTTGCGTTGTCAAAATTATGATATCATGTAGGGCCAAGTTGCTAACTCTGCAAGACCTTAAACATAAGATGTGTACAAATTTCTGTTAATTTTAATATAATAAAGTACAGGCAAAGTGAGACCAGCTTCTCTTTCATCACATTTTACTTCGTCGTCTGGAAGAAATGGCTAATTAGCCATAAGTCCGCCCATTGTACTTCACTGTCCGTATTTATCTTTAAGCTGTGTTTGTAATATATTTGTGGTATAGAATAAAGTATAAAATAAAAAATAATAATAAAATTATTTACGTTTATTACATGACATGTATTCTAGTCCAGGATCCCTGGTCCATTTTTGCACTTGACTACTATCAAGTTAATTTTACGTGAGTAGCTTCATTTTGATGAGACGCAAAATAATTTCCTCTACGAAAACTCTCGATTATGGTAGGTAATAAGGGTAGCAGGGATAAAATATGTTGATTTGATGATTCTCAAAAATTTATTACTAACTTCTTATTCTTATTCTATTTAATACTAGCGACCCGCCCCGGCTTCGCACGGGTGTTTATTATACATATGAACCTTCCTCTTGAATCACTCTATCTTTTAAAAAACCGCATTAAAATCCGTTGCGTAGTTTTAAAGATCTAAGCATACATAGGGAATAACAGAGAAAGCGACTTTGTTTTATACTAGGTAGGTATGTAGTGACAATGAAAAAATTAATACATAAAATAAAAATATAATTTTTGTTAATATACAAAGTTTATGAAAGTAGGTTATTTAGTAAATTTAATACTTATAATATAAATAGGCATAGTATAATAAAGTAGTATAAATAATTCCTGACAGCTCGTTGCATTCTTTGCGTCGTATGTACACTTCCAATTTCAAAATTTTTTTATTATTTTTTACTGTGCGTTTATCATACACCACAGCAGCGCTTAAGTACAGCCATATAAGTAAGAATGAAACGACAGCCGTTGCAGCGAAAATAATCAGATCAGGGGTACAAGTGGAAATTGAATTAGGGAAGACTTGACCCATTGGGCATTATAAATGTATCGCATGCACGGTGAAAAACACTTTATTTTACCTTTGTACAAAGTTTATTATGCAATGGATTGCTCGCGTTTTTTTTGAATATAGCACATTTTGTACTCAATATGAAGCAGGATAGAGTATAGATTCGCACAATACCCATCACATTTAACTAGAGGGGTGACCAGCGAGATCAATGCTTATTTGTATCTAATAGCAAAAAAACCAACAGATGCAGGCATTTTACGGGTAAAATAATGTACTTAGACGGATTTAGACGACCTCTCTTTGATCTCGGCTTTGCACTCTGGTGTTGCTAGCCTTTTATTGTCAGGTGACGTCAGATTACTTTTATTTTTGGTTCGCGATACGATTGGCTTATGATATAGATTTCGTGCTGGTGATAATAAAGTGTGACGTAATGCTTTTTATGCAAAATCTTTTTCGGAGTTTTCGAAGGGCTCTAAGAAAAAAGTTTTTATGCTATTTGTGGTGTTTGATGTGAGGTAAGATTATATTTTTTCACTAAGAATTAGTCATTAAAAGTAGTAGACTTATTTTTAAATCACTTTTAAATACATATGTATCTTTATAAAAAATATGAAAATAAACTAAAAACTAAAAAGTTATATCTTCGAGTTCTTAAACAATAGTAGCATATTTTGAACAAACAATTGACATGATCCCTTCTAATGTTCAGCCTATGATCCCAAGTGTAACGAGATATAATAAAACATAATCGATTATACACCCCAAAATTATACGTACACTAGTTTGCACAGTTCCTTTACGGGTCATATATAATATTGGTTTCTTATTATAAATGTAGTAAGGTTCATATTCGTGTACTTTGAGTTTAGCAATATACATTTCTAGTGTATTTGATATAGTGTAGTTGAATACATTGCAAAGGTTTCGTCTGGGATTTTCGGTTTTAATAAGATGGTCTAAGGTTTATTTTACGATAATCGTATTAACATATTGTTGACGAAACTTTAATGGAATATGCTATAGTATGGTTAGCTGGCCCATTTATCGGTTTGGGACCTCAGTTAAACACATGGGCGGAATGTTGTCGGTGTTCGACTCTAATTTTATTGTTATTTCAATTGCATTTACTTTCTGAACGAATAGTACAAAAAAAATAAGGGATATTTTTTTGCTAAGCATTATTATTTCTGTTTGACATTTATTGTTTACTGATTATCGATTGTCATTTTAAATTTTACTTAATTTTATTCCTGCCAACTTGTTTTATTTATAACTTGTCCCTGTAACTTCGTGCGCAATTGCCATCCCTTCCATTAGCCTATAAGATACAAGTTCCTACGTAAGCTATCTTAAGATTTAAGCCTTTTAAGATCTTAAGATGAGAGTACCTACTACTTAGAACGTACGCGTCTAAGATATCTGTTTATTCCAAAAGCCAAGTTATTTAGACACAATACGGAAGAAACTAATGTAAGGCAAAGCAGGATGCTCAAAATCTGCAGCAGACAGACTGAGGAAGTATCTCGACCTTACAAAAGATCACAGCTAAATAATACTGTTTTCAAGCAGCGTTGTTTTCCTGTGGTGAGTAAAGTGACCAGAGCTCTTAGGGGGAATTGGGGGTCCAGAAACGAAGGTCGCTTGCGATGTTTTACGTGTTGCAGGAGTCTAAAATCTACGGTAATCGCTTACCATCAGGTGATCCACATTTGTTTGCCGAACTTGATAAATTCTGAAGTCCTATTAAATCAAACTTTAAAATAACTTCTGCCTCTAACAAAACAATAAATGAAATTGGCCTTCTAGTTAATAAGTAAGTCTCATAATCTCAGGGTCGGAAGTTCATGAGTTAATAAATTTTATCGAAGAAGAAGAAGATATACAAGCATAAAAATTTCGTGTCACGATGTATGTTCGCGATAAACTCCGAAACAGCAGAACCAATTTTTATCAAATTTTTTAAGCATCTGTAATTCGGTCCAACTTGGGAGATAGTTTTTATCTCAATTGGACCTGGTAGGTGGCACTGCTATCGGTATGTAAGCAATCAAATTTGGTATCTTTTTTTCGGGCAGGACAACGTCTGCAGGGTCAGCTAGTTAACACTATAAGCAATAACTTACAATAACTTTACTTTTGGAAATGATCTACATAAAGTGATTATTGATATTATAAGTTTCATGGGTATAGTTTATCAAGTTTAACGCTACGTCAATTAATGGTCAACAATATATGGGTTAAGAAATACTTTTGTTTTTATACAAAGTAAATGAAATTTAACATATTTTTCTCACTATATTTTAATTTTCTTTTGTATTTGAATTTAATAGGTTTAAAGGAAATATGCAGCAAACACTTTGCACTTTGCATTTTCAATTTTGTGGAATAAAAAATAAATATAAATAAGAATAGTAATAATAGAATAGTGCCACAAAAGCATTTTAATAACGAGGGAATACATGTAAGCGAATGTATACGTATAAAACAACGTTCCATTCGTGCTGGGTGAAGTTTTGAAGAGAAGAATCTGTAGAAGTAGTCGAATTTTATATATACCTCGATATAATTGAGAAAAAGATCAGTATATCGTATAAAAATGTTAATTTCTGTCTAAGTATATACGAGTGTATAATCTCTATTTTAGTTTAAATTTTAGTATTATTAGTTGTGTCGTAGTATTAGGTACTAAAGAGAGAGACTTTTATTCGTAGATTGAAGGATGTGTAATCTTTGTAATTAACAATATCGGATTTGACATTAAAAATGCATCCTGTTAGAAAGAAAAGTGTACATACGTGTACAACTGTACAGTATAAGCACATTTTCTTCTCACTTGAGTCGCGTCGTAAAAGTGTAAGATAGTTGTTAGCCACGTCCCTAAGCCATTTGTCAGGAGTCAGATGGACACTGCAATATTATTAAAGCTTAAGAGTGAAACTATCTTAAATTTGAATAAGGCTATTTGAAAATTGGACAAACCAGTTATAAACCATATATATGTAGATATTTAAACGTGATTTTTAAAAACTCCTTGGAAAAAAGAAACAGCATTGTTCAAACAATTTCATATGTTTAAATAACTTTCATTATTTTCAGGTTATTGCTATTTAATAGTTTCATTAAAACGTGAAATATTATACTTACTTCAATTCAAAAAATAATATTTGGAATAAACACCAACTTTTTATTCTACTTACTTTTTAATTCAGGTAATGTTGATAACGAGCCGCGCGACATATTTCGGGCATTACTTATTATTTATTATCCAAACTTGTTGGACCCTTATTTGTAAAAAAAAAACAATTTCGCAACTTCTCGCGAACCGACGTGGGACTGTCAACAATTTTATTCGCCTGTGGAAGTTGCCGTGCGAAATAGTATCATAAAGTGGCGTAATGGACAAAAGAGGCTCTAACGATGCGCCGGCTGTGAGACCGGCTTAATCTCGTAAATAAAATATTAAGAAGAAATCACTGGAACCGAGAGAGGGGAAATGGTGCAAGTTTACGGCATGGAAATTTCACAATATCTTGCGATCTGTACTAGTATTTTCAAGATTTCCCTGAGACGTTTTCATACTTTATTACTTGTTACTTTAAATAATTTCGTACCTAGTTCTTGCATTCGAATTATTTAATTAGAATATTCATTTATTTTCTTGATAATTTTAAACGAATGACAAGTTATACAGTTATAAATGTTTGATTCATTTTGATGAAATTTAAGCGAAGGAAGGGTACCTACCTACTGTTCTTAATACACGTGATGTTTTCAACGTCGCCTTATCAATTCTACGCAGTTCTTCCAAGGCCTCCCTTAGGTTTTTTTCCATAAATAATTCTGTATCTTTCCTTTACAAAGACATAATTAAACCCTACGGATAACAATTCGGTTAAACTGGGCTCTTATACCGTATTCCCTTTGGACTCCATTCGGTTTGAATTTTAATGCGCACGAGTCGTTGGCGAGCATTCTGTCATATTAACGTGATTACACTTGTTATGTGCTTCACTTAATTGGTACTTTAGCAAAAGGATAAAAGTGTAGTGGCTTTGTAACTTTTGATTAGTTAAGGGTAACTCTATAAATTAACTGAGGCTTCAGGCTGAGGAATTCCATCGCCTTAGGTAACCTCGAAAATTATAGCTTATGGGTCAGTAAAGGTATTTTCCACATTTTCTATAAACGGTAACTGTGTAAGAAAGTAAATGTAAGTCATAAAGTTTAAAGTTCAGTCAAAGATTTTTTTGTCTGGACTAGTTCATTAATCAAATGAAAAATAATTACAGGTGTAATCATTTAATTTAATTAAATACGTCCCGTTTTCTTAACTACATCAAAAGAAGGTTACACTCTTTTATATAAACCAATCATTATTTTATTGCAAAAATTAAATTATGATAACACTAATATATATTATAAACAATTTTTTAGTATTTAACTTTAGTTTTACGCATCAACTAAAAATACAATAAGTACTACGTACACTTATCGGCGTCAGTTATCTATCTATAAATATTATAAAAAGGAGTCCCCCGGCCGCGACTTTCTGTCCTCCTGTCTGTCTGAACGCGATAAATTCGAAAACTACCTAACGGATTTTTAAACGGTATTCAACAATAGAAAGAGTGATTCTTGAGGAAGGTTTAGGTAAATAATTTACTATGATTTTATGTAAATTTGCAGAAATACGGCGATAAATGTTGAAGAGGTCGCAAAAAATCTCGCAAACTGGGAGTTTTGCACGCGAACGCCGCGTAAACTAGCCAAGATATAGTTGAGTAATGTACTAGCGAATTCAAAATCTGTGTAAATGCTACAAAAAAGTCCGCGATAGGTCACAGCACTGGCTGCTTATGGCTGTGGCGCTGGCGATTGCGGGTCCTGTTCTCTACATTTGTATTGGCCGTACAGATGTTTGTCGTGGGCTGGGCGTTTGTGCCTGTGTATTGTATGTGTTTCCGGACCTCCGAAACAGGAGTAAATCCTAGTGGGGACCGTTTAGTGTGAGGTGTTTATTATAATTACTAGATATATTATTATATGCACAATTTTCTTGATTCTTGTTTCTGTAAAACCTTTCTACAGTGTACTACAAAAAAGGAATTAGCCGAATTTATTCAATCGTTCTTGAGTTTTTTCGAAAACCAAATTTAGCGATATATTTTTATTTAAGTATATAGATTTGAAATGTTTTAAAGTATAAAAAATAACAATAAGCAAAATAGTTATCTAGCAGTACGATTAATGGTTTCTGAATTGCCTAATCAGTATAACATAAAAACGAAAAGGTCAGTATTGAGTGGAATAGACTTAAAAGGGAAATGTCTAGTCACGTGACATTCACGTGCCTTCGAATTGAGTCTATCGAGTGAAGTAAACATGACATCTATGTATCAGGCCGTTAATTGTTGACAAAGGTATACAGCGAACCCTTCGGAGTGAAATGCAATTAAATATTATTCTCGAGGTTACTTACATTGAGAAGTTATGTCGCAATAAGTTTGTTAAAATTTTTAACAAACATTTATAACGACCCGAGCTTTAATAAATAATTAATATAAATCGAACGTTTAATTTAGGATACAACTTTCAGCTCCTCGGGTGTAAAAATATTACAAAAAAAAAAAAAACAGTAGCACTAACATGAGTTCTACAGAGATTAGGTGTCAATTTAAAACGTAATTATATTCTTTACATTTTGGCAGTTCTTCAGTTACATGTAATTAATAATTATAATAATTGCATATAGTAATAAGCGCATAGCAAGGGGTTTAGAGTTAATCGATACAATTTGTCTGTCTGAATAGAGTGCATAAACTAATCTATTTGCGATAGGTCTGACGCGCGACGTGCACGCGCCTGCTCTCTCGAGACCGGCTGACATTCATTTCACGTTTTATTTGATACTTTCTAGACGTAAACCCGACGATCTTAGTAACCCTATAAAATTCTATTGCCTTATATTTATTTTTTTAGATTAATTAAACATGTTTTGTATAAGACACACATAAAAAACAACTTAAAACATTTTTAAAGGATCTTTAAACAATCAAAGATAATATAAAATATATTATTTTCTCTATTATTACTTTAAATTTATTTTAATATACAAATAATTCATAAAGCAATAAGAATGTCAATTTGAAAGTAGTTTTCATGTTTTTAAAGTTTTTCTCAATTTATCAAATAAGTCTAACCAATTTACAATTACATTTTTGAACACTCTTATTCTCATTCGCCCCAGTGCTAGTGATTGTGACACTCAAATTTCTTTAAGCTATAAGTAAATAAGTACGTTACAAATGTCCCAATCGTGTAGTAAAATAATTTGAACCCCTTGTTCGTAGCTGACACGTGACCAGTAATCATACAAATTGAGACATGCTCGCTTGAACTCGATCCACAACAAAATAATTAAAATATTGCGTATGAAAGAAACTTAAAAAACTATGGACCGTCGCCCGGTGTTAGAGTGATCGCACCAGATCGTCTTTTATGTTAATTTTTCATCGATGACGAAAAAGAAATGTACGTTTCGGTACGTGTGCGCGATTAAACGCTCACACATACCGAGACGAGTATAGAAAGAACACAACGATAAGATATACAGTAAAGTGTAGTTGTATAAATTAAACAAAATAAAAAGAAGTTAAGTTTAGAATCTATTCGAGTATATTTGGTCAGATGAAAAATCAATATGATCATTTGAAATATTAGGGGCCAATTTTTCAGATTGCTAGAATAAAGTCAAGTATGTAGTAGGTACATATTAGCTGATATCTATATCAGATAAAAGTTTCTGGTATATTTTTAAATTTTTATTATCTAAATCTACAGTATACATTTGAAGTTATTTCGCACGTAGGTTACTGCCCAGATAGCATGCAAACTTGGGGCAAGTTTGATTTTCCTTTGATTCTAAATTGCTGCGTCAAATATGACGAGGCAAGTTTGTGACAATATTGCTGCAATATTGTTAAGTCAAATATGAAGTTTCAAGTTTGCGACAATATTGCTCGAATATTGTTGTGACAAGTATGATGCGTCAAGTTTGTGGCAACTTTGCTGCAACCTTACCGCTACCACTCACGTATAATTTTATACTCTGTATCAAATATCAATTTCATAAACGCGCGCGAGAGACTAGCCAAGCGATCACATTCGATTATTAGGTATTGTTTTTGTTTTGGTGAAATTGAAGTAGGTAAGTCTCTTTTATATTTTTTGTAGCTTCTAGCTGTATTTACATAAAGTCCATGTTTAATGTTATTCGTTGTTGCATAACCTCAACAATTTGCTGTCACAGTGATATTGTACACAGTCAAAAATTCAATTCAATTACTGCCACTCTGTCTTTTCTTCATATTTAATTAACCTTTAACTATGGACGTGGAGTCTCACAGGCTACTCGATGTTTTCGTTTTCTTAGTTTCACCTAATTTAATAACTCCTCGAGGTTGAGCGGCTCAGTAGCTTTTGTTTTGGTCCTAAAACTACCAACGAGGGAGGAGGTTGCATATTCCGGTGATTATCACGTAACTAATGACCATCCCAATATTGACCGGAGCCTGTCAGGCTACACGTCCATTTTTGCCCTATGATATATTTTATAAGAGCGATTATGTTTGTATCAGATTTTGTAGGACAAAATGTCAAAATAAAGCCGGTAGTTCCAAATCAAAACGACCATCTACGAATTCTGGTCAGGGCCCTGCGAGAAGAACTTTTTAACCGACTTCAAAAATGGAAGTACTCAATTCGACCGTATGTATTTTTTTTATGTATGCTCGGGGATAACTTCGTCGTTTATGAACCGATTTTGATAATTCTTTTTTTGTTGGAAAGAAGATATCCCTAGTTTGGTACCATGATAAGGAAACCAGGATCTGATGATGGAATCCCAGAGAAATCGATGGGAACCTTCGAAAATCGTAGTGATGACTAGTGCGTTTGTTAATTTTTTCGTCTACTTACCTTGTATTACTTGTCGATGTACCTAATTGAAGTCGGTTTTTTTCGTTTGCTAGCAAACACAATTATTGTGCAGGAGATTCATCTTTCTAACAAGAAGTGAGTGAGTTGTTGTTAGCTTCGGATCAGTCTGACAATGAAGAGAGTATTGAAGATTTTTTTTTATTTTGGAGTCCGAACTGATACAAAATCATGAAAATGACAGTGATGAAGATCAGGACTAGGACCCAGGACCTAGGAGAAGAATCGGGTAGTGATAGAGATAGTCTATGGTGTTGCTATCGTGCCCTAGACGTGAGACTTGTGTCTTCAATGTTCTAGATCTTTGTGCACTGACTGTCAATAAATTTACGTTATTAGACTGTTGTCAAAATTTTTTATATTTGTTACATGAAGTAGGTGTTTTGTGTTTTTGGCTTCTTATATATTATATTTTAAAAAAAAAAGACTCATTTTGTTATAGGGATAAGTTTGGCTGTTTTTATTACCTAAAAATGTAACCTAAGTAGATTTAGACTGAAAAGAGCCATAATTTTTGATTTTTAAAATTTCTATAATTTTTGAAATAAAAGTTGATGATATAAACACGTCATTTTATTGCTAAATCATATAACTTTAATATTAAATCAGTTTTAAAGCGATCTTATATCAAATTCTCCAAAAATATGTGTTTGTATATAGGAGCCTGTGAGGCTACACGTCCACAGTTGTGTTAAGAAAAAATGACGTCCATACTTAAAGGTTAAAAACGATTTACGCTATATAGCGCTAAGTAAGCCAAAACAAAGAATGATAATGTTATTATTAATTTTCTAACAACTCTGAAATACTCTGAATGCAGTCATGTAATGGCGTCAGTTTTTAACAATATTTACTTATGTTTTTAATTTATTTTCTTCAGGAAGGAGTAAAGATGTCTCGAAAACTCTTTTTACTAATGTCCAAACAAGGACAATTAAAAAGAGTATATCTTTTATTTTTCTATATAAGCTATTTAAGAACTATATAAACTTGTGGGTTTCATTACGTCTTCTTTCAAACTTAATTTAATTTTTTAAACTAGTTAAAAAAACATGCATTATAATTTCAGAAACTTATAATGAGGCACATCTCCACTTGAAAAATGCTGAAGAAATCTCTAATTTAGACTCGGATGATGAAGTAACCATATGAAAAAGAAAGGATCAAGAGAGTATACTCTCGCCTGAAGATTCAGATTCTCCAGATGTTTATCCCACTATGTAAAAGAAAAAAATCCAGCCAGGTGTTACGTACCCCATTTCTCCTAAACGTCTGTTAACAGGAACAATAAAAAATGAGTGTACTGAAAAATTTACAGAAGTGACTGCGACAAACAGCAGTCGATATGGTTCAAAATAATGTAGAAAATCTTACACCTGGTAAAGTTCTTTATAATAATACTTAATATTCCCTTTTTAACTGTACTTGAGAAGAGATCTCGACTTGAGTATCGTTCTATAATACGGGTCTTGGCATAGGGTCTTAGTTTTTTTTTTCTTATTACAGGTCGTATTCAAAGCGAATCTCAGCCAAATTTAACAAACGCAGCTCCTGAATATACTTTTACAAGAAACAACACCTTATTTACTGGAGATGTTGAAGATGTTATTGAAATTTCAGATTTAACAAACAGCACCAATACTGGTCCAAATTGTACAATAAATTGTCCATCTGGTAAAGATTTTAACTAATAAAAACATTTTTTTAACATTTTTTAACTTTTACATGGGCCATTCAGACGTAACTTGCTTTTTATTACAGGCTGTATTCTGAGCAAGCAGTTTTCAATACAATTTTTAATAATGTAACGGATGAACATCTTGAGGAAATTACTAGCGAGTGGCTGAATCAAGCAAAAGTTAGAATAAGACGGAGGTAAGGTTTTGAAATATAATAAACATAATATTTTATATTATTCTATGTAGGCATTGATTTTTTAATTTGAATCATATATCAAATTGCTTTCTATGACTTTCCATGTCCATGCACCATGTGTACATGACAACATAGTTTTAGGTTTTATTGCAAGATTGTTACTTTAACATCTTTTTACCCCTTTTAATAGAATAGTTTAATTTTGTTCATACAATAAGAGTTTATAACAATTTCTTTTATTTGTTTCAGAGCTGATAGACAAAATAAAGCATCGGAATCTAGCGGATATAATCTGGGTTCTAATGAATCATTTTAGACAATGATTTTAAATTATGTGATTAATAAATAAATAGTCATATTATGATTAAAAATTGTATTGAATTTTTTTTTACCCCCATAACAAAGGTATAGGGCAAATTATAGTATGTTTTGATATGACAAACTTGCTTAAGGTTTGTTTTGACAAACCTCAAGCAAGTTTGTTATATCAAGTTTGCATATTCTTTGAAAAAACAAACTTCATGCAAGTTTGTCACTGTGAAACTAGCAAGTTTGATTTAAACTTGCTGCAAGTTTACAAAGTTGCCATGGCAAACTTGCAGCAAGCTTTCATATTTGATGTATCAAACTTGTTGCAAGTCTGAAACAAGTTTATATTGTTATCTGGGTGATAAGCTATCAAATACTTTATCAGCTTTATCAGCAACCGGTAAAATTGACCCTAAGAAAAAGATAATTATTGATATAGTCAGTTTAACTGAGGTAGGGCACAGCAGGAATTTTCCTGCTCAAAATATGGAGCAGCCCGACTGGGGCAGTACCTCGACCTTACAGAAGACCACAGCTAATTAATAGGTACTGTTTTCAAGCAGTATTGTGTTCCTGTTGGTGAGTAAGGTGACCAGAGCTCCTGGGGGGATTGGGGATAGGGTCGGCAACGCGCTTTCGACGCTTCTGGTGTTGCAGGCGTCTATAGGCTACGGTAGTCACTTACCTGGTGAGCCGTAGGCTTGTTTGTCGACTTACTAACATAAAAAAAAATAGTAAAAAAATTACATTTAATTGTTTGAAACGTTATGATTATAAATGTATTCTTATACGTGTATACTTATTACTCGGTCAAAATGAATGAAATCAATGTTACGTAAACGTAACGTAAAATAATTTATTATTAATTTATTGTTCAAAATACGTCCGGTTGTAGACAGTCGGCACGTGTCGACCGGTATCGCCGCCGATCGCATGTCCGCTTTTAACTCAACTTAAATGACACTACGGAAGCATTTTGTCCAAAAATAAGTGATCGGTCATTTAATAAATTACAGTTGCGATGAAAAATGGGATTTAAATATAGTAAAGAGGAGGTAAGGCCGAACTTACGTCATTTAAAATATGTTTACCCATAAAATATTAGATATAGCCTACAAGATAGAGCTAGAATCAGACATCTGTAGGTTCAGTTATTACCTAAGATTGAGATTATGACCTAAGTGCAAAATTATTTTGTCTCGAGCTCTAGTTTCACACACTGGTAAAAAAAAGTTTTTTGCAAAAAAATGTAGCTACATATACAAGTACAAGTCAATTGAATTTTCTTTAAGTATAAAGTAGCAGTAAAATGGTAAAGAAAACTATTTGTTCTAAAAATATGTATAACTAGCGACCCGCCCTGGCTTCGCACAGGTCCAATGCTGATACTAATTATGAAATATAAAATAAATATAATATAAGTGTAATATATTCGCAAAAAATGTGTTTATTTACGACATCACATTAGAAACCTCTACTATATTATGCATGTATTATACTTACCTACATATAAACTTTCATCTGGAATGACTCTATTTATTAAAGGAAACTGCATCAAAATCCGTTAGTTTTAAAGATCTAAGCATACAGACAGCGAGAAGAGACTTTGTTTTAAACAATGTAGTAATAATATATTAGCTCAGCTCGCAAACGAAAAAAAACCGACTTCGATTACATCGACCAGTAAGTAATACAACGTTGGTAGACGAAAAAATAGTCAAGTAAATACGCGTTATAAGAGATTACTCAAAAAGTACTTATCAGATCTCCTTTTTCAGGAGTTGGTTATAAAAAATATGGGCAGTGAAACTAGGTGAAAGAACTGAGGCTAACACGCACTCAGTGACGCTGACGCTTATGACGCTGAGAGTTACATTTTAAAAAGCCTTTAGCCTTTTTATTTTGTAAGATATAGGTATAATAGTATACCAGCATTTACTGTACCAAAACGAATAGCAAACATCAATTTATACCTATGTTGATTTTAGAGGTTTTAGTCTACTCGTATGCTATCGTTATTTTTGTTTATTAATTGAAAATCGAAAAAAAAAAGAAATTCAAAGCATATTTGTTTTTTTTTTATATAAATATCCACATTTCACACATCATCATCAAACATATTTATATATTTGTATCCAACTAACTAAATTACTGAGTAAACAAAGAGAAATACGGCAACAAAATACAAAAGAGAGTTATAATTGAGATTAGCGCTCGCATTTAATTCAACGTTAATTATGGTTTTAATTGAGGGTACGCGAATACATATTTTCCCGTTTTCACGAGCGTTCTCGGTAGCGACAGCAAGTCAAGTTTCAATAAAATAGCGCAGTTGTTTTTATATACGTTACAAAAAATTCATTAGCACATAGGTATTTTATCACAATTGTTTTGTTTAATTCTTCGTTTACATAAATCACAAAAATGCTATTCAGGTACCTACTTTGTTTATATAGACATACTGATGCAGCAGCACAAAACTTTTGATTAAATTATTTGATTTTGCTGTTTGTTAGTAAAACACAATACGGATGATTTTAAAACGATAACTGATTGATTACAGTGTAGATATGTGTCAACTTATTTTGTAATATGGTAAATAATTATCTACTAAATAATATAGAGACAAACTTATGGATATAAGTATAAAATAAAACAATAGATTTTATTGCAGATTGTATCAATGCGTTGGAAAGGCTCGGGCGCTTCCGGGGGAAGGGCGGGGAGACCACATCCTCCGGAAGCTTTGGCCCTCTCTATGTACACGTTCTACTATTTCTCGTTATTCTATATATATGTATTTGTATCGCGTCGGATTCTTTTATGTAGTATTCTTATCTTGAATTTTCTGCTTTTGTTTGCGTTTGGATATGACAAACTTGTACTCTGTCTTCATTTTCTCCTTAATAATAATATTAAATTTCCAAAAAAAAATATCTACCTATCTCTAATATAATTCATTTATTATTACTTTTATAAATAAGACTGCAAAGATTATTATTTTTTTTTAAGATAAAAAATTACATTTGTGATGAGTGATGACAATAATTATTCTGTCAATGTGAAGCCTACTTACTATATCTATAAGTTTTTATGGTTTGTTAAATAGAAATTGAAATAAGTAGGTATATACTATATAATATATTAAGATAACAGTTTGTAGCATGTTTTTTTGATATTTTCGCAATCAAATTTATAGACCAAACGTGATTCTTAACCATTAGAAAAAGCTGTGAAAAGGTGTTTTATGTTTTAATATTCAATGATAGTTAAATGTTGACATAAAAAAGGAAAATTATTACAATATAGTATATAGTATAGTAATAATATAGTATAGTAGTGGTATAAGAGTAAGCGAACTAAATACAGAGTAATAGCCTTTTCTTCACATATAAACCACTGCACTGATGCACTTCAATTTGACAGACGTTGCAGATTGGCGCTTGATTCAGAATTTCTCTTGGAATATACAGGTTCCTTCACGATGTTATCGTTAATATGGAGTATAATTTAAATTTTGGATGAAATTTAGCACTTGACAATTTGTATTAATTAAGTAATATGAGGAGTATTATAAGCGCCCATAAAAAATAGTTATTTAGAAAGTTTGAGAGTCGTTCTCGATTTTCAGGCTTAGTTGTATTGTACATTTTGCACAGAGTCCATAGCGCCGATATGCGAGACCCTAAAAAGGGTACACGATTGTGATGTCGTTTATATTACAAGATTCGAGCGGATTTTACATTTGGAGGTGATAATATATTATTTAAAAAAAGTGTGAACTCATTATATTTAGAGTACTTCTACTATCTATTTTTTTATTCTTACAAACATAGTTAACTCGGATATATTATTGAGAATGATTTCTGCTAAAATATATTTCAACATTAAACAAAAATTGAGAGTTTAATACAACTTCGTTTTCATTATTATATTTAAGTTTGTTTTTATATTTTTCAAAACATAAATACGCTTCTACGTGTAACTTAAATAGCGAACAATAAACTCCCGAAGGAACCACAGCGAGCGATAAAAGCGTCATGCATAATGTACGGGCGTCCGAAATCGAAAAATTAAACTCCCGCCATCTGCCGGTCGGGCCTAGTAATTACGCGAAGGGTTGTTCTTGTTTTGACATGTATCCATCGGTTTGCTGGGTTATGATCTTCGCTAATAACGCATCGCGTATCATCACGACTCACGGTTCACCGCCCGTTCCCCGCGGACTTGATGTTAAAAACCCTTTTAGACTCTGCTTTTGTTTCGATTACTAATCGAGTGTATGAATAGTAATGGCCAGTAATTTGGTTCGTGATTTAGTAAGCGCACTGTTGTAATACATATATGTTGGAAGTTGGACGTGGGTGTAAAAATTTCGGTTAATTATACGAGTATATTAATATTTAACTTTAATGATAGGTATAGAAAGATAAAGATGTCCTTTAGTTTAGATTTTTTTACCTTAACTTTATATTAGAATTTTTCTTTGAGTTTTGGAAATTATGGAAATACACGAAGATACTCATGAGTGTATCAAATGTTTTTTAACTTTGACATTTGTATTTATTTTAACATTAAAAACTAATTTTATAACCTTAATGTTTTATAATTTTCCTGTATACCTATATATTAACATAAAGCAGGTATTCCTCCATACAATTCTTTCGCAAACTCATTATTTATTACGGATTGACCCTATAAATATTAGTCTTTTTTATAAAAACACTAGCTGACCCGGCGAACTTCGTACCGCCTAACAGTTAATTCCTTAATTTTTAATACTTATGCTTGCCGTAACCCCTCCACTAACACTACTTTACTACACTAAACGTTATGGTATGGTATTAAAGTTCAAATTGACTTTTAAGTATTATTACGAATCTTTTGTATGGGAATATAGAAAAGTGTTGTTTGTAGACTTTTCAGGGATTTTTTAAATTTTTCTCCCCGTAAGAACCATCCTCGTACTTCAAGGAATATAATGAAAAAAGAATTAGCGAAATCGGTTCAGCCGCTCTCGAGATTTGCGCTTAGCAACACATTCAGCGATTTTTTTCATATATATAGAGATTAGAAAACAATAAAAAAGTTATTGTTCAGTTCGCAGAGTTATAAAATAAATAAACTTCTTTAAAAAAGTAGCCTAAGTTACTCTTTACTACATCAGCTATCTGCCAGTGAAAGTAACGTCAAAATCGGTCCAGCCGTTTGTGAGATTAGCCGGAACAAACAGACAGACAGACAAAATAGTAAAAACTGTTATTTTGGTATAAGTATGTACCGTGTACCTATACATCCATATGCATTTAATAAAAAACGGTTATTTTAATATTACAAACAGACACATCAATTTTATTTATTTTTTAGATATATAGATAAATCAACGTACAAATACAAGCTTTTGTTTTATAATTTACCTGGAAAACTTTATTTACAATTTTTCATAATTCTATTTCAGTCCACAGCTGGTCAGGAACTCTTATTATATGGCAAAAAGGTCGAAGTTTTATTCGCCACATAGCATCCGTGCAAGTTGGCGATTAATTTCAGCAACAAGAGTACCTAATGATCGCTTTAACACATACCGGTCTACATGGGATATGATAACAACGATTGCTGTCATGTATCACGATCACGATTCAGCCTGTAATATCCCACTGTTGGGCATAGGCCTCTTCCCCATGTAGGAGAAGGATCGGAGCTTAATCCACCACGCTGCTCCAATGCGGGTTGGCGGATATATTCCCTACTATGAGTAACGATCGCTATCAGGTGTACATGATAACAACCGGGACCGACGGCTTAACGTGCTCTCCGAGGCACGGTGGGGAGACCCACAAGGACTGCACAAACACCCAGACCACGGCAAACATCTGTATGGCCAATACAAATGTTGTCGTGTGCGGGGATTGAACCCGCAACCGCCCGCGTAACAGCCAATCGCAATCCAGTGCTGTGACCGCTACGCCAACGCGGCGTCATGTATCGTGTTAATAATAATAACAAGCGGAACGTTTCACGTGTTCTCTGCGAAGATTATTTTCTTTTGCTTAAAAAAAGTTACAGATTTGAATACACCACTTGCTGGATCTCTTATGAAAGCTTCAGTTTCCCAAGGGTTTTATTATAATAACGTTTACCTATTTAATGTATTAATATATTATAGGTAAATAATAAAATATGTATTTAAAATTTTGTATATATAAAATTAATATCTGCAAGTTGGTACATTTTTCTATTATGAAACCTAATGAAATTATTTTTTTATAATCGTACTTTGTTAGAATTTAATAAGACTTTATTTTTAAATTTGAATTTAGCAGAATTCGCCATAGATTGAGGGTTAATTAGGATTGTGCTAGTCGCTTCACGGGCAATCCGTCAACCTTTCCGAGTTAGAAGCGTGAAAAGGTAACAGACACGAGAAGTGAATGGACCAATTAAATAATTCAGTTAATCGTGGAGCCGCCAGCGGCGACGTAAACATGCGTGCGAGGGACGAGGTGTTGTCGTAGGAGGGGTCAGTGGAGGGGAGAGGGCGTGGCCCGTGACGTCACATAGCGCCCGCTTCAGTCGGTTATCATCCGGCGCACGGAGCGGTCGCGGCGACGCGTCGCCTTTTTAACCCCGAAGTACGATAAAGTCGCCAAAATTTTCGACCGGCAGTATCACTCACCCTCCAAGGTGTTGAAGTTGGAGGACGACCCGTGGGGGTCATGTGCCATGTACTCCCCGGACAAGATGAAGTCCGGTGGAGGACTGATGGCACCTCCCGGCTGTTTTCCTGGCCGATATAGCCCCACGTATCGCAGCACCGATCCGCGGCGCTGCGTGCCCAATCCATCCGTGAGTGTTTTGTTATCTATCATTACAAATGATATTTTTGGTGAACTTATTATTTACATGGAATAACAAGAAAATTTCGAAAAAGGAGTGATTTTTTTTACTTTTCGAATGATTCGTAAAGTTAAAAAAAAAACACTAATCGTGATATTCTTAGAATTTTAATCCATCTGTTTTTCAGGATATTGTTTTGCTGTGCGTTACTTATGTTATTTTCCTGCTGGCTTGCTATAGCGACTTTACACATGGAGCTCCATTAAACCTGTTGTCTGTCACAGCGAATTCCATTTTTCCTAAAACTTAGTTCTCAATGTCGAAAAACATCTCTTAAAAAAAAGGTGATTTTTTAAAATTCATAGAACGACAAAAATTAACACAATTAACCTCGGACCGTAATAAAGGTTAGGTTGCAATTAATATGCCGACGGCGGCCTATCTTAAATTATTAAGTAAACCGTTTTATGATATTTAATTGGTTATACATTTTAAAGGTCTTACGTTAACCATTTTTAAATATTTAATCACAACAATATTATAAATTAATACACAACAATAAAACGTCGTGGACATTAATTATAATTAATGTAATATTTTACTTGAACTAGGAAAATGTAAAATTTCTGTACAATTATACTATCGTAATATCAATATATTGTATAATTACAATGCAATGATTAACATGCGGCCGTTGAAATCTTTTTCATGCTCGCTTACTACGCCGTAGACAAAATGCCGGCGGTGCGGTATGCGACGGCTACATGCCGCTACGTACGGTAGCGTAGGCATTTGTAGGCCGTAAAGCATTTTTGTTGTTTTTTCATTAAAAACTTATTTTTAATCTTATTTAGATATATTTTTATAAAACAATTCAAAACATTGAGAGCTCAGTTAACGGAGTGTGTTTTTAACTTTTATTACAGAAGTTTTTAGCGGCGACTGGAGAGGTTGGAGCTGACTACGGATTTTTTTTTTATATTTTAATTTAGGTACTTATTTTCATTGAACAAACCAAATTAAACTAGCCTTGTTTGTATGGGTTCATTGAATGTTAATTTGAAGAATAGGTTGCGATGTTAACTCGTTATTATTTTAATGTGAGTATTTGTCATCGATTTAATCGTTAATCGATTTAATGCATAGAAATACTTGAAAATTAAACAAAATTGTAGATTACATAAAGGTATGATTAGGTTATGTATGAATGTTACAATCGTATTGATTATAGGGAAGACATCAGTTTAATGGGACGTTGTCATCATATAACAAGTTTTTAACTTTTGAAATTATAATAACATAACAGAAAAATGAAGGATCGGCTTTGCCAATTTTTTATGCAATATGTTTTCTCAGTACTATAGTAACGTTATCTTGGAGGACCTTGTGTTTAAAATAACACTAAACTTTATGCAATAATTATAATTAGGTTGACACAAACTAATTAAAAAATACACTTAACTGTGAGTAGACTTTAAATTGTTATATCTGATAAAATTAATATCGCGTATATTTTTACACAATGTGTATTCAATTTCATAAACAAATAAGCTATATACGAAATGAATAAAATTTTGATAAAACCTAATATAATTTTTAAGTGGTGCTTACTTTGTTACTTTAGAGCCTTTAAATTTTTTATTGTGCGATAGACGGTGACTTTCGTCAACTTTATACCTACCTAACTTTATTTTGTTTGCGGTTTAATGTCACAATTTAAGTTATATTAAACATTTCGTAATGAAATATAGTATATAGTTTTGTATATTAAACTTTTCATATTTAGAATATTAAATTTTCATTAAATGATGGTGCAACTAAATAAAATATTTGCAGTTATAGATAGTATTAGAAAAATAATACACTATTATACAAATAGTTAACTTCATAGCAGATGTATGAGCACCATTTGTGCTAAAATCATTTCATTAAATCCTGTTCATAGATATTGACAAAAGAGATTTTCTCGTAGTTTGAAAAACAATAAATATTAAAATAAAGTAGTATCTACTAATTGTATTCAAAATGATCCACACAGAAATATAATTATTAAAATGTCTCTACTTTTTATTGATAAATGTTATATCTGCAGAAAATATTACCATACGTACGGATAGAAATCGTCGATTACTAAAATTCATACCTAAACTTAAAAGGCCATCATACATTCGTATATTAATTTGTGTCTAATCTTAATATATATAAATCTCGTGTCACAATGTTTGTCCTCAATGGACTCCTACACCACTTAACCGATTTTAATCAAATTTGCACACCGTATGCAGTTTGATCCAACTTGAAAGATAGGCTATATTTTATTTTGGTATTTGTAATTATTATATTTAAGAAAAAAAAAGGCGGTACGAAGTTCGCCAGGTCAGCTAGTATTATATATAATAGGAATAAAACTAGAATCTTTTGAAAGAGATTTTGCATTACGTACCTACATAAACACTTCCGACTTCTGGCTGCTTATGATTTATAATATTTCTTCTTATTACTTTCTAGCATTTTATCTGTTTCTACTTTTAACGAATCTTATACTATTAAACGAGCAATTCTTGTATATATATAGAATTTGAATCTTGGAATCGGCTCCAACGATTTTCGTGAAATTCAGTATACAGGGGATTTCGGGGGCAAAAAATTGATCTAGCTAGGATTCATTTAAAAAAAATGTCGTTTTATCCCTGTTTTTAGGCAATGAAAAAATATCATTAGAATACGAAGCTTAATTTCACTACTGTCAACATAGCTGTAACAGCGTAATTAGGAAATCGGCGGGTGTCAAATCGGGTTGACCCGAGTTCGAATCTCAGTCTCCAGATTAATTTTTTTTCTTTTTTTTTTAATTTCACTCGTGATTTATTATTTAAATAAAATTAAAATTTAAAAATACCGAGAAAAAAAAAGAAAAACAAAAAATAAAATGAAAATACCGAGCTAGGCTCGGTCACCCAGGTACTATATTTTTAACTCGCATACTTAAACTTAAGAATCTAATCTTAAGGTGGGTTTAGACCAAACATTTTAGTTTAGACATTAAAAAATTTAAAAAAAAATTAAAAAAAAATTAAAATTATTATTATTTTATTATTTTCATTTAAACATTTTTTTTTAGTTTAGATTCAAACATTTTTTTCTAGTGGAAATCTGAAACAAGTGAATGGCGATGATAACGTAACTTTCACGTTGCAGAACTGCACTCAACTACTTAATTTATTAACAGAAGAAAAGCCTTTCTAATGATAAACAATAATAATGTATGTGTAGGTAAATAAAGTAAATTGTCAGTTTCATATATATATATATATATATATATATATATATATATATATATATATATATATATATATATATATATATATACAGGGTGTCCCGCGATAATCTGCAACCCCGAAAGAGGGTGAAACTAGACCATAAATTATCGACAAAAAACAGAAAAAAATTAAAAAAATTAAAAAAAAATTTTTTATTTCTTTTACTGACGAATTGAGATTTTTATATAGCTTACGTAGCCTCTTTGTACAAAAAATGATGATTTTTGTACGTGTTTTTTGGGATACAGGCGTAATTTTTTTTTATTTGAATGGCAATATGGTAAGAAATAATAATAAATCATAAAATTTCCTGGTATTGGGGGCATAATTCTGAGAAAATTAGAGATCATTGAAAAAAACAGTCATAAAAATGGATTTTTTTTCACAAGAAGCATAGTTAAAGACATAATGCCACTTTTTTGCCAGCTAATTTTTATTTTATCCTTACCGCCAAGTACGTGGCGTAATATTTTATTTTATTTTAAAGTAATCGACCCACTACTTTGGAAGAAATCATCATTTTTTGTACATAGAGTCTAGGTGAGATATAAAAATCTTAATTCGTCAATAAAAAATAAAATATTTTTTTAAAAAAGTTTTTTCTATGTTTTTTGTCAATAATTTATGGTCTAGTTTCACCCCCTTTCGGGGTTGCACTTTATCGCGGGACACCCTGTATATATACAAATTTCACAACATATTAAAAATACTTGATACATATAAAAATTGAAAAATAAATTATTATAATAAATACCTACATTGTGACCAAATTTGCCGTCACGTCACGGAAAAGCTAGTCATTTATAAAAATGATCGGGTTCGTTTCAAACGGAGTACCTACAGTTGTTTGAGAAAGGTATAATATTAAAACAGTTTAATAGCGCGTGTGAATTTTTTACAAGATTGTTGTAAATCGATATATTGATCAATGCTGTTCATTTTAACACGACTAGGTATATTAATAATTTCGAGTGAAGAGTGATTAAATAAATAAGTGAACAGACAAAGTTCCCGGTAATGAACCTTTTTAAATCCTATGATTATCCAGTCCTTTTGGGTCTCCCCACCGTGCCTCGGAGAGCACGTTAAGCTGTTGGTCCCGGTTGTTATCATGTACACCTGATAGCGATCGTTACTCATAGTAGGGAATATATCCGCCAACCCGCATTGGAGCAGCGTGGTGGGTTAAGCTCCGATCCGTCTCCTACATGGGGAAGAGGCCTATGCCCAACAGTGGGATATTACAGGCTGATCCGTCGATCGATCGATCGATTGAGTTTATGCTCTAGATGTAGTTTTTTTTTAACAAAAGTACTGAATATGTCTCTCGCACATTTCCGATATTGACAGAGTGAGATGGGTCATTGTGGTGATGGGTGGGGACTGGGGCCAATGCCTTTGTTCTTATTTTGAAATTGTAAAGGCCCGTTCATGTTCAATAGTTCTAAAATATACTGTAGATTTTTTAAAAATAATATTGTATATATATTACTTATAAATATATTATGCACAAGAAATCTATACATATAATAAAATGGTAGAAAAGTCAAAACTGTACATTGAATATTTTTTTTAAAAGAATACTTGGGGTGTGATCTACAATCGATACCGAAGCCAAAAATATAGTTTTTAGAATTTTTGTCTGTTTGTCTGTTTGTCTGTTTGTCTGTATGTATGTCCGGGATAAACTCAAAAAGTACTGCATGGATTTACTTCAAATTTGGCACGAATATTGTTAAGAAGTCGGGTCAGAACATAGGCTATATATTATCACGCTATCACCTACGGGGAACGAGCAGTGAACCTTTATTTCTTCAAATGTAATATGTCCGGGATAAACTCAAAAAGTACTGCATGGATTTACTTCAAATTTGGCACGAATATTATTAAGAAGTCGGGTCAGAACATAGGCTACATATTATCACGCTATCACCTACGGGGAACGAGCAGTGAACCTTTATTTCTTCAAATGTATGTCCGGGATAAACTCAAAAAGTACTGCATGGATTTACTTCAAATTTGGCACGAATATTATTAAGAAGTCGGGTCAGAACATAGGCTACATATTATCACGCTATCACCTACGGGGATCGAGCAGTGAACGCACGCAGATGACGTCGCGGGCAGCAGCTTGTTATAAATAAAATAATTGATATATAATTCTTGTAATCTTAAAAACTATCGTCATCACTTCCTTCTGATGAAGTTTCTGCAGACACGCGAATAAGGGACTGCCCAACATAATTGTCAATTAAAGGAAAAAAATCAGGTGGTTAGTAATAATTTTTGATGACCTTAAGTCATCTCAGGTCATCAAAAATGATTTTTTTTCTGATTTTTTTTTCTTTTAGTTAGTTAATATATAATTTGATGGTAATATTGTCCTACAAATTGCATGGTACGTTTTCCCGGTCCTACGCTCACCGCTGCTCTATCTCCTGCTAACTCTATTATCTACCACAATCGAGAGTTTTCGATGAGGAACTTTTTGTTCGTCTCATGAAAATGAAGCTACTCCCGGAAAATTAGCTTGATAGTAATCAGGTGAAAAATATGTACTAGGGATCCCTACCTATAATATTCATATTAGGTATAATGTTTTATTTATAATTTAGTTTGACATTATTAGTAATTTACGTGTATAAAATTAATTTATTTACTTATAATAAATATCGAATAATGTATGATATAATATTATTTTCAACTAAGTAAAAACGTTTACCTTGTACCTACACCATAGAGTCATGAATTTCTATCGAACTTGATACGGTCTGGGCAATTTCAATATGTGACCTATTCCAATCAGAATATTTAAAAGATTTCAACGAATTGTGTATAATTTGTTTTTCTGTAGATTTCAAAGGGTGATTAAGATGCTTAACTACAGGAAACTTGTCCGCCATGATTAACGCATAAACAATACCGTCTGATTCTCTCACTAAAACACGTGCTACGCGCACGTAATCGCTGAGTCAACTGAGTGTGCATGTAAAAACAGTGTTTGTGTGAAACGGACTCTATGTTGATTAGGTGGACCAATAACAATGCAGTATAAATTTTCGGTACTCGTTTATTTAAAAAAAAAACAGACTATATAAATCTATCACTTACTAAAAAGGCTCACCAGGCAATAACAGAAAAAAAATAAAGTTTTTTTTTTTTTATTCAGTTTGTTGTCTTGTTGTTACTCAGAGTAAGAGGTCCATGGAAATGTTTTAACAGACAATAACTAAATAATAAATAAATAAATATCTACAATTAATAAGCTATCTTCTATATGTTAATACCTACGTGAAGCAAAAACTTTGTAACCCTTTTTACGAAAATTGCGCTGATGGAGGAGTATGAAATTTCGCACACTTATAGTTTATATAGAGAAGGAGTGCAGAATGCTAATATTTTTTTTTTAAATTATGCATTAAAATATATCAAATCAATAAAAAAACATTACAAACACTAGCATGTATTTGACACACACACGCATATTGTTCTCATTTCTCTTTTGTTGATTGTCAGTCTGTAGTCAAATTGAATTTTTTTTAAAAAGGTTATTTATTTTCATTATGTTTTATTTAATCTCAATGCATTACATTTATCCTCTTCTGGTGTTGTCTATGGTGCTTTCTACTTTGCCAACCACTAATTCTTAGATTTTTCGAATCTTTTATGAAGAGAAACTTTATCGTCATTTAATGTGATTAATTCGTACCTATAGGTCGTACTATGATTATTCTTTTATGTTTAATTTTCTTTAATTCTGATCGAATACGGACAATCAAAGGGTTACTGAGTTGACGCTAGTTGGTTTTAGCAAAGCCGTAAATACTGTGGAATTTAGTTTGTTATTCGATATATTATGTGCTCTTAAAATATATCTTGGGATTTATTTATGTGTGATTAAAATATTATCTGCAAGATTTGTGGTAGGTAGTGTAAGTTCAGTATAGTGACTCCTTTTGGATATAGTCCGTCACGGCATAACGCAAGGTTGTTTGTTGTCTTCTCTTTTATTTTGTGTCTTTATTATATCCGTCAGTAATGTCATACCTTCTCTGTATCACGTTTACTCTGATATTCCTCAGAGTGACACGAACTATATCAATGCACAAATACTACAAACTATTTCCCACACTGACAAAGAATTTTTAGCGTAGCCAACCGGACTAAATACTTTATATTAATTAACCATTATTTCGGGAAAAACATATATTATTGTCACAGGAAATACTAAAATTAGTCCATAAAAGCTAGTACAGCAGCCGGTAGCTACTGTGCCATCACACGTAGAGAATTGCATTCTATTAAACAACAAAGTGATTCTATAAGGGTTCCGTTTTTTCCTTTTGAGGTACGGAACCCTAAAAAGGTCAGAATGCACTCAAATACTTCTAGAAATCGCCATGTTTCCTTTTGTGTTCACAGTTTTACAGACTTGGCTGTATGAAGTTTAAATAATAAATTATTAATTGAAAAACAAAGGTCAACGGTAAAATAAAATTTGATTTGTTAGCTTCACGTGTCAATATAAATCCATACTAATATTATAAATGCGAAAGTAACTCTGTCTGTCTGTCTGTCTGTCTGTCTCGCAATCACGGCAAAACTACTGAACAGATTTAAATGAAATTTGGTATACAGATAGTCTAGAGTCTGAGAAAGGACATAGGCAACTTTTTAATGCGAAAAAAGGGATGTAAGGTGTTGAAATGTTGGAATGAAAATTTGTATGAGATATAATGTCCGTGTTCGTAACTGTCAAACATTTAATGTTCATCCCGTCGATATGGTAAACTCTCCGATAAAATTAAAGAACGTATTTAAATAAAGGTTTCGAATCGACAACATATATCCACAATATACGGATAGTGGCGTATTTTACATTTTAAAAATGTATAATAATGTCAGTAATTAAAACAGATTGACATAATATATATTGGTTGTCAACGAGGTTGTCAAATATAAAACGTAGTGGTTATATACTCTTTGGTCAAATATTTATGCGTGCGTCCAGAAATTTATTTAGTGTAAACTAAGGAAAATATATAAAGCTAATTAAATCTTATACTATTAAAAAAAAGGAAAGCATTTTTTCCCTCAAATCAACGCAGGTGAAACCGCGAGGCACAGCTAGTACTATATAAGTAGATATGTTTAGAGTTAAATCGACTTCAGTAACTCATGAGATAATTGTTTTCTTTTTGTTTTTAGATAATTTAGTTTACTGAATTACATTCATCGTAAAGGACTTTGTTGATGTCAAATTATGTGTACTCAAAGGTTTCCATTAGTGTGTGTATTCGTAAATGACACCAAACATCTTAGAGGCGATGGCGTGACTGTCGATGGATTCCCGGGACATGATAAAGCGCGGACGCGATATTTATTACCATTATTGATAACTTTACAAAAGTAGGTATTTATTAAAATACTCTCAATTTTTTACAAAATGATGTCATAAATTGTAATAAATACAAATATACATTACAATAATACCAGACATTCAACTATTTATACCTATTAAAAATATATTCACGGACATACCAAATTCTAGTTTGAATGAAAATTTCATTAATATTTTTGTAAAGAACTATATACAATAATTTAGGAGATTGTCGCGGCACGTATTTGTAGGTACATAGGATTTACATTATAAATAGATACATCCAAATACAGTACACATCGTTCTGCTGAATCAAACGCGAATTACCACTGTACGAAAACCGTCTGCTATAGAAATGAAACAACACATCTACTTAGTATAGCTAAAAACTATAACCGACTATATAGGAACAAATCTCTCGTGTAGGCGCAGGGTTTCATTGCATTTCTGTTCTATGTTAACTATGACTTACTCGTTTCGTCGAATGGCGTAATTGGTGGTGTAAAGGGAGACAGGTAGAGTCTACCCGTGCTATCTTATTTTATTCATGGAGGCGAGAAACATGCCGTGCGATGAGACGGGCTTATGCCAGGTGCTTCGGGAAAGGCAAGGACAACTATACCTTCATGACCGACTGCGAACAAAACAACTTCGAGGGTGAGCGGCCACGGACGATTGTTATTCGACTTAAATAGTAACATCTATGTTCATAAAACAAGAAATGATAATAGTAATAAAACGGAAAATGTATTCATTGAACCTTTCGGAATATGTAAACAACTTGGCATTTTTTTGTCTATACAAAGGAATAAAACGAGATTGAGAGTGAACAAAATAATCAAGTTCTAACCTTTACGAAACAATAAAAAAATTAGATTCTGTGCCTATGTAAACGCGTACTTTTTCGGTTCTTTTAATTTCAATTTGAGTTATTCTAAATATTTTGTTAATTTAAAAAAAATCTTATTACTTCAAAACATAGATAGGGTACACCCATTCAGAAAATAAGTTGATATTTTTTCCAGATTTGCTCCTACGGACATTCATAGATAGGTACCTACTTTTCTTCAACAACTATATAGGTACCTACAAATATAAACACAAATAGTTTTTGCATTATTCCTAACTTTATATTTAGGTAGGCACAGAATCATAGAAATAAAATAAATTGTTTACATTTTACAAACGATATAATTATATATACTCTTTTTTCGTTTTAGTTTTAACACAATAATGCGAAAATAAGAGTTCTATTACACAACATAAACTTTTTAATGAATATGTAATGATTTAAATTAATTGAAATAGATATCTAGGTATTATAAAAAAATGGTTTTATTTATTTATTTATTTATACTTTATTGTACACCAGAAAAATATTAAAATACAAATAATAATATATACAATATGGTTATACAAATAATAATAATATACAATATGGTTGTTACTAAAAATTGTTAAAATTAGCTAGCTAACTAGCTAATTGACTAGCTCGTTGGCGCAGTTTGTAGTGGCCCTGCTTTCTGTTCCGCGGGTTGTCGTCTCGATTCCCACCTGTATTTCTATATTTATATACATTAATAGCTGACCCCGCAAACGTTGTTTTGTCATAGATGCTATTAACCCCCGCAACCCCCTCTTGTGGGTAGAATTTCGTAAAACCCGTTCTTAGCTGACCTCTACTCGTCGAAAGGAATAGTTCCTACCAAATTTCAAGTCTCTGCGCCTTATGGTTCCAGAGATATCGTGATGTGTCAATATATGGATAGAAATATCTTTTATGTATATAGATTTCTATGTAGGTATGTTTAAAAAAATGATTATAACAGTCGACTGTTAACTATAAGAAGCAATAAGTTTCTTACCATAGGAACAGACGACCGTGTGTGTATTTTATAGCTTATTTATTATTTATCACTATGTAAGTTTAGTTCAATATTTAAAAGGAAACTTCGTGTAGGTAATAAACTGATAGATGAAGTTAAAATGGTTGATATTTTTTTTTGAAACAAAAGATTTTAATTAGAATTAATTTACCTTTATTGATAATTATTATACTCTCGTATTAGGTTAACACTGTTACAAAATTTAGGCAGATACAAAGATAATTATGCTAGAGGTTTCAAAAAACTTATTTTTTTATACTAATACACAGACTTCGTTCTGTCTGCTATGTTTTTTTTTAGTATAAAAACCTCCGTGGGATTTTTAAGGAACATACAAAAAACAATTAGCCGATTCGGTTGAGCCATTCTCTAGTTATGCGCTTAGCAACATTCATTTTTATTATATAGACTAGCTGACCTTGCGAACTTCGTACCGCCTAACAGTCGATTCTTTAATTTTTAATTTTTTAGGGTTCCGTACCCAAAGGGTAAAAACGGGACCCTATTACTAAGACTTCGCTGTCCGTCCGTCCGTCCGTCCGTCCGTCCGTCCGTCTGTCACCAGGCTGTATCTTAAGAACGGCGATAGCTAGACAGTTAAAATTTTCAACAAATACTAAAAACAAAGTAAAATAAATATTTAACCCCATGTGATTTAATTCCAACGCCATCTATCCAGAAACCAAGAAAACGTCGTCGATAGACTAATATAATAGCTTTCCAATAGCGGCATGGATCGAAAGATAGATGGCGTATTTGACTAGTTTATTTTCCATTTTTATATGGTATAATCTTTTTCTTATTTACTAAGTATTTTGTTTAATAACAATAAAATATAGCCTTTAGTTTAGTCAATTGTACGGAACCCTTAGTGCGCGAGTCCGACTCGCACTTGACCGATTTTTAATACTTATTTCTGCTATTCGTGACACCGGGTTACTGGTTAGCTATAAAAATTAAAAATATATATTAAAAATATTGACATTAATATTTATACGATACTAACGTCACTCGATTGCCTTCCCGGAACCCCTCCACAAACTCTTAAACTTTATTGTATGGTATTAAAGTTCAAATTGACTTTTAAGGATTATTACGAATCTTTTGTATGGGAATATAGAAAAGTGTTGTTTTCAAACTTTTTCAGGGATTTTTTTTTAAATTTTTATCTCCGTAATAACCATCCTCGTACTTCAAGAAATATCATAAAAAAAGAATTAGCGAAATCGGTTCAGCCACTCTCGAGATTTGCACTTAGCAACACATTCAGCGATTCATTTTTATATATATAGAGACTAGCTGACCCGGCGAACTTCGTACCGCCTAACAGTCTATTCTTAAATTATTATTTTTTTAATACTTATCCTTCCCGAAGCCCCTCCCTCCACTAACACTTAAACTTTATAGTATGGTATTAAAGTTCAAATTGACTTTTAAGTATTATTACGAATCTTTTGTATGGGAATATAGAAAATTGTTGTTTTTAGACTTTTGAGGGAATTTTTCAAAATTTTCTCTCCATAAGAACCATCCTCGTACTTCAAGGAGTATTATAAAAAAAAAAATTAGCGAAATCGGTTCAGCCGCTCTCGAGATTTGCGCTTAGCAACATATTTAGCGATTCATTTTTATATATATAGAGAAGAGATAGAGAAGAAGAAGATTACAACAACTACTCTGGTGTAGTGGTGCGAGTAGTCGCCTAAAACACCGACGGTATGCGGTTCGATTCCCACTCGGAATGTATATTTGTATTTTTGTACAAATATTTCTTATCGGTTTGGAATTTTGGATGTTTGCCCTTGTGTGTCTCCCCACCGTGCCTCGGAGAGCACGTTAAGCCGTCGGTCCCGGTTGTTATCATAAATATATGATAGCGATCGTTACTCATAGTAGGGAAAATATCTGCCAACCCGTAGTGGAGCAGCGTGGTGGATACGGTGGCTAAATGCATGCAATTATTTATTTATTTATTTATTTTTAACAAATACCTAAACCAGGTCTAAGAATAAAGGGTAAAGTTATATTTTTAGCCTTTAGGTTAGAATTTTCCCAAAAATTGAAACACATTCACTCATTTTTAATAATTAATAGCCTAGAACTAAAATTTGATGTTGTCAGCTTCAAAAATGACGAATTTCGCATTTAAACTTTCAAACCCTATTTTACCTCTTTAATGGTATTGTAGAATAGTTCAAAAATTAATATGCTTAAGGCGTCTAGAAGAGCTAAAACGATGTTTTATAACGCCTAAAAGTATATGATCCACTGCAGTGAAAAATAACAGAAAAATATATGATATTCTGCAGGATATATGCTAGATAGATAGTGTGTTGAAAACATGATTCTTTAAATTTGATACGATAGAAAAAAATCACAAAGATACCTCTAAAAATATCTTTTAACGGGTAAAAACCATGTTAATATACAGGCTATAATTCTGATATTTTGTCAAATTATTCTTTAAGCAACATACTATCGTGATAGTGTTTTAATTATTTTGTTTGATCAATAGATTTTTATAAATACACGTTTCCTTATTTTTGAGCATAAATAATCATAATACGTGCGCATGGGTGCGTAATGCCCGTGTACAGACAGTCTCGGCCAAGGCCTGATGCTAAACGGACGTGTTACTCGTTTTTTCCGCATTATTCGCATAGGATTATTTACTGTTTTTAATTATTTTCAATATGGGAAATAAAGCGAAACCCGTCACGAAAAGTAAAAAACGTTCATATAAAACAAGTGCCCAAAATATGAACGATATTAAAAGGTAAGAATATTTTATTATTACTAAATATTGATTGTCATAACAATGATAACATTGAATTTTGGCGTTTTAGATGTTTGACGGACGGATGTCAGTTCGAATACGTTCAGTTTTTTTTGATCGGAAAAAGTAATAGGTAGGGATCCCTAGTACATTTTTTTCACCTGATTAGTATCAAGCTAATTTTCCGGGAGTAGCTTCATTTTGATGAGACGAACAAAAAAATCCTCTTCGAAAACTCTCAATTGTGGTAGCTAACAGAGATAGCAGGAGATAGAGCAGCAGTGAGCCTATGCTCACGGGATAACGGGATAACGTACCACGCAATTTGTAGGACAATAGTACTATTAAATTATATAAATATTAACTAACTAAAAGAAATAAAAATCAGAAACAAAAAGGTCACCGTTGGATTCCTCGTTAAAAGTTACCTAGGTTTGACCTTTGTTTCACGACTAACCTGTGCGGTTTTCCGAATTTTTCGGGGTTTCCATATTTTTTACTCACCCGGTATATTAATACACTAAGGTTAAGATGTTTGCCTCCCTTTTTAGAAAAAAAACCTCACTATTACGCTTCAGTCTGTAATATCCTACTGCTGGGCATAGGCCTCTTATAGTAGAGGAGACGTGGAACATCGACCTTCACCGATCTGATCTCTCGATGAGGCATATTTTTTATCAAATATAATTTATAACAATATGCCTATGATAACTTGCCTATCGAAAAGTGGTCAATGCTATTTTATTTTTTTTGCAGGCAAGCCTATATGATTGGTTTTGTAATTACAATATCTTACAGGTAGATGTAGTATCGAATATAGGTATATATTGACCTACCTGTTCACATCTACTTGCCAGGTAGCCATGACCAAAAATAAGTAGACAAGCCTACCTAGACATATTCTGTGTGTTAAAAACTATCAATTGAGATAAAACACATTCGGTTATCATATGAGTGAAGGTGATAAAAAAAAATTAATTAAATTAAAAGTAGCTATGACCACTTTTCGATAGGCAAGTTATCATAGGCATATTTGTTCATAAATTATATTTGATAAAAAATATGTCTCATCGACTTATCAGATCGGTGAAGGTCGCTCTTCCACGTTTCTTAGACCAATTACCCCATTTAGGAGAAGGATCAAAGCTTAATCCACCACGCTGCTCCAATCCGGGTTAGCAGATATGTTCCCCACTATGAGTAACGATCGCTACCAGGCGTACATGATAACAAACGGGAGCGACTGCTTAACGTACTCTCCGAGGCACGTTGGGGAGACCCACAAGGACTGCACAAACACCCAGACCACGGCAAACATCTGTATGATGATCTAGCTAGGATTAATTTTTAGAAAATTTCGTTTTACCCGTGTTTTCAGATAATGAAAAAATACAACATTATTAGAATAGGAAAGTAAATTTTGCCACCATCTGTTAAGTTATAATAGCTCAGGTGGGAAATCGGGTGTTCACGAAACTACTCGTATATGACCCCGGTTCAAATCCACATGTCACCAGATCGATTATCTTTTTCCCTTTTTTTTTTAATTGCACTCGTGTTTTTTTATCTGAATAACCGGTTCATTTTTTTATTATTATGTCGACAAGATCGAAAAATATTATTGATAGTTTATAAGTATATACTTAATTGGGATGTAAATAAAATTTCCAAAAAACACGAGATAAACCGAGCTAAGCTCGTTCATCCATAGGTAAGACTAACTCCCGTTTATGACTAAGTCACAAACGGGAAATTCCCGCAAGTATAGACGTTGCCAGTCGCTACAAAATAAAAGGGATTCACCGACTTCGCCACAAAATGAGTAAAGAAAAATTCCGTGATCCTTTCAATCGGTCCAAATGTGTAGTTCCGATAAAAATGATATAAAATGGTTCAAATATTTTCAAAATATTTTTATTATTTATTGTAAAATTTTGCCGCCCCCTAAAAAGTGCCGCCCGGGGCGGACCCCCCCTACGCTACGCCACTGGTGGTACGTAATCCCGGTCCTACGCTCACTGCTGCTCTATCCCCTGCTAACTCTATTACCTACCACAATCGAGAGTTTTCGTAGAGGAAATTTTTGTTCGTCTCATCAAAATAAAGCTACTCTCGGAAAATTAGCTTGATAGTAATCAAGTGAAAAAAATGTACTAGGAATCCCGGACTATAATAATTGCGATCGAAAAAACTAAATGTATGCGAACTGACAGTCCAAAATTCTTTCGCGCCATCTATTAGCATGGTCGGGCATAATCTCGCTAAACGGCTGTCGAGTTAATTTTTATAAGCGCCATAGTTAAATGGCGTTCACGTCGATATTGTAAATGTGTGCGTGCGTTCTTGAAGGTTACTTAGCTCTTCTAGTCGCCTTAAAAAAATGATAAAAAAATGACGGAAGGACGACTCGTATAACAAATACAAACTTTCAACCCCTACTACGTCTATTACAATAATAATTTATACAAACTTTTTCGAGCCCTTACACCGCCTAGGTACTGTCACAAAATCCGTTCCAGTTCAGCCTATCGCAGTTCACTGCTGGACATAGGCCTACTCAAGTTCGTGCCAGACATCCCGGTTTTCCGCAATCCTCATCCAGCCCACACCGGTAATCTTACGTAGATCATCGGTCCAGCGGGCCAAAGGACGTCCTACATTGCGTTTGCCAACGCAAGCCCACTGCCACTTCAACTTGTTAATTCTGTGAACTATGTCGGTTACTTTCGTTCTCTCGCGGACAGCCTAATTTCTAATTCTATCTTTGAGATAAACCCCAACCATAGCCCGTTCCATTGCACGTTGAGCGACTTTGAACTTGTGAAGCTGAGGGACACCAGTCCCTTCGTTAGTACCCACGTCCAGCTCCGTATGTTAATACAGGCAGAACGCATTGCTTGAAGACTTGAATCTTCGAAGTGAAGACTCGACGAAGCCTTTCAAACGCCACCCAGCGCAACTGAATTATATTATCGGCCTCCTTCTCGAAATTGTCCGTTCTTAGCGAACGTTTAAAATATAAATGTATTCTGTTTTCTAAAACATTTGATACAACTTAAATTTAATATAGCCCTTGGTTCAGTACCAAAAAAGAGCGGTCAGAGTGTAGTAAATTTGTCACCCTTATTTAATCGAGATGTATAAATTATTTACTTTTTATAAATTTACACAATATGACTTAGCAGGGTATTTAGCTAAAAAATAAGAAGTAGTAGAAAACGTTGTAGAAAAAAAAACTGTTGTTGGGTACCCAGCAAACTAACAATTCGGTTAACGTTGCACACTCAATTATGAGTTAACTGCACCACGAGTTAACTCGGAATGTGTCGCTAACTACAGGTTAAATATTCAACAAGCGACTGTATTGTGCGGCGTCGTGCAGTTGATGAACGAATGTGAGCCTAAAGTTTTTGTATTAGAGTCTATACTGTGTTATTATAGTTGCTAGTGCAACTATTGAACTTAGTTTTTTATTTATGTAAAATATAATTGATTTACTTATTATAAAGTAAAAGTTAGACATGAAGACTTATACTTACTTTCTTTTCTTTTTTTTAAATTTTACAGTGTCGCTTGTTCATTGTCACTACATTAGGTACTAGCTGACCTCGCCAACTTTGTTTGGCCATAATAATATTAACCACCTTAATCCCCCCCCTTGTAACTTAGGGTTATTAAAAACAGATGTTACCCGATTCTCAGACCTACCCGATATGACCATACTTTATTTTCTGGTCAATTAAAATATCAAATCTGTTGTTATATTACTGTCTTTGTAACTATTTATGGTTGGTTTGAACATAAAATTAAAATTTCTTTTAAACTGAATTATAATTATAAAAATAATTATTTATATAAAACAAACAATACGTTTTGTTTCAGTAGATCAAATAAGTAATACCCACAGTTCAAGCTTTCATTAACACTTCGGATATTTTAATATGAGAATATATTTTCAATATGATGTACCTATGTGCTAAATAAAGGAGACTCATAATCGCGAATACAGTAATCGACTTTATAAAAAAGGAAGAGTTTTTATTTTATTGAGTTAAATTCCACAATTTTGTGATATTTTAATGTTGCTTTCATATTACGAGTATAAACTGACTCGTGCCATAATTCAAATGTTTGCTTTTTATTTCAAGCTGCGAAGGAAATATTCCTTTATGCCGATTAGCGACACGAGCGTGGATGCGTTTAAAGAGAGGCTTTATTCCGAAATGAGCCCGTTACTTCATTAGCGATTCTCAGTGAGACTAGCGTGTCCGACTAACATCCGACCATTGGAAGGGGCTTAAACTACATTACGGTCTTAGTATTGTACTGGATTTAATCTAGGATTTAAACCATTCCTGCTGTACCGCGCTCTGATGGGTTATACATATTTAAAACTGTCGGTAGGATTTTAATAAATTTTTCCCATATTGATAAAGCTTCGACATTCAAATACCTTAGGATTAAGGTATTACGACGGTAGTAAACTATTTAAAAATGTCCTTGATTTAAGTTTAAATGTGCAGTGGTAAGAATTAAATTATGTTGTTAAGAAAAATATAACATACATATAATCTACAATGAAATTAATTATAACATTTATTGTTAAAGTTAACGTACACTGAGTAAGAGGAGTAAATTTAGCACACGAATAGAAGTTTAGATATAATATTGTATATGAAGATACTGTTCTTTCACAGAGCGTAATTTAACAGTGGCAAACAGGCGTAGAACAAGCTACGTAGCGTTTCAAATTTTCCTCAACAGAGTAGTTCCCAAAACCTATTAAGCTCCAAGATGTTAGTATTTTAATAACTGAGCGCACGTCGGCGGTGCTTCGTAAACTTGAAATTAACTTGGTGCCCACGGGAGGGATATGCACTCTGCCATGAATACGGCTCCTACTTCTATTGTTACTCGCTATAATAAGGTTCTACGAACCTACTTTACACTACATTTACGTGCACTCCCTCCCTCTGGTATACGCTATACCGATAACTGCTATAATTAAATTATATTCGGACAACACCGTCATAGAATATTATTTGAGAAAGTATATTAAATTACTAAAACGTTATTAAATCAAATAGACATGTTGCTTTTTTGAAATAATATTTTGTGCTTAGCTGAAAATTAACTAGCTGTGCCCCCCGGTTTTACCCGAGTTTATCATTATTATAATTTATCATTTCGAACCAGTAGCCTTAATAATTATAATCATTATCATTATATAATTTTATAGAGACTACTACAGTAAATTTTCAGTAAATGGTACTGAACAGAGAAAGAATAATATCAAATTAAAAAAAAATTGCCTAAAAAAGTCTAAAAATAACACTTTTCTATATTCCCATACAAAAGATTCGTAATAATACTTAAAAGTCAATTTGGACTTTAATACCATACCATAAAGTTTAAGTGTTAGTGTAGGGTTTCCGGGAAGGCAAAACCATTGAGTGATGTTAGGTTTGATTGAGTGATGTTAGGTTGATTTTAGATTATAATACAAAAAAAAAGAAAATTAAAAAAAAAATGCATGGACAATACTAATTCGAATTCAACATTCATAGTTAAGACAGAACAAAAATAAAATGCGAACAGAATACGATCCAAGGATATGAGGCTCGACAATTTTCTCTTATACCTAACCTAACTCGAATTTATATCGATTATTTGAGTAACTTGACATTGATAGACACATTAATAGTATGACAATAAGTAGGTACAGGTACGAAAAGTGGAGGTATTAACCTCCAGTTTTACCTGTCACTTTGTGAAATTCAAAATTCTTTCTTTTTATTTAAGGAAAATGATATTATGAATTCTGACAACTTGACTGAGTGATTGGTGGATAAGTACTTATAGTTTTTTTTGAAGTGGTAGGTAAGTACTTATACGGTAAATAAAGAACAAATCATTCTTTTATTTCCCCTAAATAATATGTAGATAAATTAAATACGCCGCGTTGGCGCAGCGGTTACAGCACTGGATTGCGATTGGCTGTTGCGCGGGCGGTTGCGGGTTCGATTCCCGCACACGACAACATTTGTATTGGCCATACAAATGCTTGCCGTGGTCTGGGTGTTTGTGCAGTCCTTGTGGGTCTCCCCACCGTGCCTCGGAGAGCACGTTAAGCCGTCGGTCCCGGTTGTTAGCATATACCTACACCTGATAGCGATCGTTACTCATAGTAGGGAATATATCCGCCAACCCGCATTGGAGCAGAGTGGTGGATTAAGCTCCGATCCTTCTCCTACATGGAGAAGAGGCCTATGCCCAACAGTGGGATACTACAGGCTGAATCGTGATCGTGATCGTGAAATTAAATAATTACTTTATTGAGATGAATAAAATTACATTTGGTTTTTATTATAGGTTTTTTCTTTTTCCGAATCGACTATACAACTTTTTCTTTACTAACAAACACTACTAAAATACAATGACTGACTGATGAACAATGAATGATGATGATGATATCACTAATGAATAATTATAATAAAATAAGCTATTATAGCTTTATTCCAATACGTACTTTCTAAATTTTTTGACTATAGGTAACAGAGTTAACCGTTAGCGCAGTTCATATTGATGTTGTTTTACTTGTTTTCGCTACTGCTGCAAGGTTTGTGGGTTTGATTCTAGACTCAGTTATATTAACGAAAGTATTATGCATATGTAGGTAGATATATGTACAAATAATACACAACATTATCTAGAAATTTTACAATATTGCAGATATTTACAATTCACAACTTATGAAATAATTATGTAGTTACAGATAATTACGGTACAAATCATGTATGATATTGAACTTTCATAGAACAATGTGTGTTTGTACAAATTTATTTGTAACTACTCTGCTTAAACTTACACACTTGCTTAACTGCTTTAATAAAATCGATACTAATGTTATAAATGTGAGAGTAACTCTGTATGTCTGTCTGTCGCGTTTTCACGCCAAAACGACTGAATAGATTTCAAGGTATACAGATAGTGAGAAAGGACATAGGCTACTTTTTAATGCTAAAAAAGGTTGTAAGGGATTTAAAGGTGGGGATGAAAATTTGTATGGATGTATGATTTATAATGTTCGTGTGTTTCGTAACTGTGAAACATTTAATGTTCATCCCTTCGATATGGTAAACTCTCCCCTAAAATTAAAGGAGGTATTTAAATAAAGGTTTCGAATCGACAATATATATATAGACAATATACGGATAGTGGCGTATTTTAGATTTTTAAAATGTACAATAATGTCAGTAATGAAAACGGATTGACATAATATATATCTATTGGTTGTCAAATATTTATGCGTGCGTTCAGTAATTTATTTAGTGTAAACTAAGGAAAATATATCAAGCTACTTAAATCTCTTCTCTTTATACATATATAAAAATCGCTGAATGTGTTGCTAAGCGCAAATTCCGAGAGCGGCTGAACCGATTTTGCTCATTCTTTTTTTATGATATTCCTTGAAGTACTAGGATAGTTCTTACGGAGGGAAAAATTTAAAAAATTGCCTGAAAAATGCAAAAAAAATACTTCTATATTCCCATACAAAAGATTCGTAATAATACTTCAAGTCAATTTGAACTTTAATACAATACCATAAAGTTTAAGTAATGGAGGGTTTCCGGGAAGGATAACAACTTAAAAAAAAATTAAAAAATCGACTGTTAGGCGGTACGAAGTTCGCCGGGTCAGCTAGTATACAATAAATGACAAATGTACAAATGAATTAAATAAATAAATAAACGTTAAATTGATTAGTATCATTGAAACATTCCAGATTTTTCTGTCAATCCACTCAAAGTCAATATAATTATATCTCTATCTCTATATATATAAAAATGAATCGCTAAATGTGTTGCTAAGCGCAAATATCGAGAGCATCTGAACCGATTTCGCTAATTCTTTTTTTATAATGTTTCTTGAAGTACGAGGATGGTTCGTACGGAGAGAAAAATTTTAAAAATGCTTGAAAAAGTCTAAAAACAACACTTCTATATCCCCATACACAAGATTCGTAATAATACTTAAAAGTCAATTTGAACTTTAATACCATACCATAACGTTTGTGTTAGTGGAGGGGTTCCGGGAAGGATAAGTATTAAAAAAATGAAAGAATCGACTGTTAGGCGGTACAAAGTTCGCCGGGTCAGCTAGTATTATAATTATAAAGTACCTGGGTGACCGAGCCTAGCTCGGTATTTTCATTTTTATTTTATTCATTTTTTTATTTTGTTTTTTCTCGGTATTTTTATATTTTATTTTTATTTAAATAAAAAATCACGAGTAAAATTGAAAAAAAAAAGAATTAATCTGGAGACTGAGATTTGAACCATGGTTTTCTCGGTCAATCTCGTGTTCCGACCGTCCGATTTCCCACTTTAGCTATGTAACAATTGCGAAATTAACCTTCTTATTCTAACGATATTTTAGCCATTTTTTTCATTGCCTAAAAACAGGAATAAAACGACATTTTCTATCATAAATGAATCCTAGCTAGATCAATTTTTCGCCCCCGAAATCCCCTGTATACTAAATCTCACGAAAATCGTTGGAGCCGATTCCGAGATTCAGATTCTATATATACTCGTATATATATACAAGAATTGCTCGTTTAATAGTATAAGATATGTCCATCGTATAACTTAATCTGTACTAATCTATACTAATATTATGAACCTGAAAGTTGGTTTGTTTGTTTGTTTAAACACGCTAATCTCAAGAACTACTGATTCGAATTGAAAAATTCCTCCAAGGTGGATAGCCTATTTAAACAGAAAGGTTATGCCTTATGAAGAAGGAAGGCTATTTTTTCCTCAAATCAATGCGAATGAAACCGCGGACCACAGCTAGTTATATATAAATTTGGAAGGATATGTCAAGTGTACAATAGATAAATTGTTACCTTTTTTTTTCTAAGATTACTTTCCAAATTTATCAGAGTCTTGTAGAGCCGGAACAGTACTAGAAGGAAAAAGTAATATGACGAAAAAAAAACCTTCCGAATTATTTATTGCGTATTTGAATCACGCCTTCAGATCAGATGCATATAATCATGTTTACGTTTTACGGTTGAATTTATGTGTTATTATTTTTACGAGCGACCCAAAACCATCGTAACCTGTCAGCTCCTTTCTACTACGAGGGTTCAATATATAGTTTTTCAGCCATCATATTTATATACTTATGCACTTCAGTTGAAATAAATAACATTTGCGAAGAAAACCTTCAAAATTTCAAATTATGTCTACAAAAACAATTTTGAATATATATTTAGTTATAATACTAAATATCACATTTTTTTTTAAATAAAAAATAAACTTTTTAAAGTTGTAACACTCGTTGTTGCTTACGTACTCGTAAAAACGTATATTCATTTTCATTATTTAAAGTTTGAAACGTTCAAACTCTTTTAATAAAGTGATATCGACAATTATAATTCGGCTTTATTAAGTACTAGCCGACCCTTGCCCACTTCGTTGGGCGTCAATTATTTTTGTGATGCAAATATATACTAATGTATTCATCTCGCTCGCATTTCTCCGACTTGATTTACATATAATATTATTTATCACTGAATTTTTTGTCCAATAACAATAAATATAGCCTATGTCACTTTTGAATAGTGTAGCTTTCGGTTGGTGAAAGAATTTTCATTATCGGATCAGTATTTGCGAAGATTACCCCCTACCAACAAACAAAGTTAGAAACTTTACCTCTTTATAATATTAGTATAGATAGTTATGAAATCATTTGCAGACACGGTGCTAGAAACAGATCAGTTTTAAATATTGAAAAATGTGATGTAAGAAGCCTGAAAAACGTAATTCAGCCATCGAAGAGCCTCAAGAGAAGGACTAAATTATATAGTCTCTCTATCTCGCTCTAATATAAGTAAACCTCTTTCAATAATCTGATATCCTGGTGCATTCTATGTCTTTCTGACGGATAAACTTAGATTCCTTTAGAGTTTATAAGTTCCAACTCATCTGAAAATCAGTCAACAAAAAAGGATTTTCCAAACAAAAAACGAACATTTTTATGAAAATTTATACAAATAAATAAAATTGAAGTGTCTGTTTGTAATATTAAAATAACCGCTTTTTAGTAAATGCATATGGACAGAGGCGGCCTTACTCATTGCGAGGCTCCGGGCGGCAAGTCTTTGCGTGGCCCTTTGTCCTTCTAGTCTAGTCGTCAAGTTGAAAATGGTCGAATATAGAGATACTTCTCTTAAAATTATGTGTGATAGCTCATTGGATTCGGAATGACGCCTAGAAAATTTTTCTAAAAGCTTGTATTAGCACATAAAAAATTGCAAAAGTTATAAACAATTAAAAAAAGGAAAAAAGTGGTATTTCGTTTTTTGCCAAAATTTCATAAACTATTAATATTTAAGAAGTTTCAAAAAAATATTCTGAAAGAGGAGGATATTTCCAATAAAAACTTTGTACTCCTGGAACTCTATCTCCATTATTTATAATTTTTATTTAATGCTGAAAATCGGTCTGCGCGTGAAATTTTTAGGTTGCGCGCGCGGCGTCAAAAGCGAGTACACATTACATTGGTTATAATTAACACATTGGTTAATTTATTTAAGGTATTAAATATTTTTTTTATAAATTTGTAAAAATTATGGTGTATTCTGAACATACTTAATTCCTGTTGGATATTTTACTTAAAGTTAATTTTTCAACAAGTTAAACGATTGTTAATTAACAAAATTTTCAGGAAATTCCGTCTCAATTGTAAATGAAAAAAAAAATGTTTAAATAATTATCGTAAAATTTTTTCGCAAGATCATGCCATAATAGCTTAAAATATATTCATACTTTGTTTATAATAATTTTTGTACTAGAACAAAATTGGTAATTGTTTCCAAATAAATTATGATTTTTCTGGAACTATTTAGATACTACTAGCTGTGCCCCGCGGTTTCACCTGCATTGATTTGAGGGAAAAAATGCTTCCCTTTTTTTAATAGTATAAGATTTAATTAGCTTCATATATTTTCCTTAGTTTACACTAAATAAATTTCTGAATGCGCATAAATATTTAACCAAAGAGTATATAACCACTACGTTTTATATTTGATAACCTCGTTGACAACCAATATATATTATGTCAATCCATTTTAATTACTGACATTATTATACATTTTTAAAATGTAAAATACGCCACTATCTGTATATTGTGGATATATGTTGTCGATTCGAAACCTTTATTTAAATACGTTCTTTAATTTTATCGGAGAGTTTACCATATCGACGGGATGAACATTAAATGTTTGACAGTTACGAACACGAACATTATATCTCATACAAATTTTCATTCCAACATTTCAACACCTTACATCCCTTTTTTCGCATTAAAAAGTAGCCTATGTCCTTTCTCAGACTCTAGACTATCTGTATACCAAATTTTATTTAAATCTGTTCAGTAGTTTTGCCGTGATTGCGAGACAGACAGACAGACAGACAGACAGACAGACAGACAGACAGAGTTACTTTCGCATTTATAATATTAGTATGGATTGTCACTTATATGCCGTTATTCGTCATACTAAAAAAATTTAATCCTTTATTCCTAGTTGCTTGTTAAAACAAATTGGCCGTATTATTTGGGTTATTATTTCCCGTTGTTTTACATCCTCGAGCCACCTGCTGGCTCTCACGCTTGGCCACGTATTCCGATAAAACGGTCATAATGTAGGTATAATGCTACTGGTGTAGTAGTTATATATTTTCTTATATTCATTTGTATATTTACGTCCACTATAGTTTATATGATCATGTGAAACACTTTTTAAACTAATGAGTTGGCCTAATTTCAATGCCCTAACTAATATTATGTATGCGAAGTTTGTGAAGATACATGTAAAAACTTCTGAACTAGTTGTAATGAAGCACGTAGATAGCTTGAGGTCTAGAACTATACATAGACTAACTCTTATCTCGATATTCGACTTAGAACGTAAATTACGCAGGTGAGACGGCTAGGTGCAGCTAGTAATGTATAAAACGTTTAAAATATACCTACTTATTCAGAACTTTAATACATATAATAGGTTACTGAAATAATGTTGTTTTAGTTGTAACCGAAACGTATTCCATCCCTCCGTTGTATGGATTGTATGTACGAGTCAACGTCATGGTACCGCACCGCGTCCCCCGGGCTGTTTGTTGCGAGGGGCCGAGAAAGCCTTCTTTACCTTAGATTTCAACCCTTTAATCTTATTTTGATCGATTCGTTTTGCATTTATGTAAAATTGTAAAGTATATTTTAGGTAGTTTGAAATGTAAATGAACAAATGATTTTACAAACAACTCGTTTTTTGGAAACTTCGGCATCAAGAACATCGCCTTGCCAATGAACACTGACAAATATAATATGGACATATTTAATTTAAAAATATAGTAAACAAACTTTATATCTCTTAGTATTTAAACAATTTTTAGGTTACCTTAAAGGTACATTAAAATATTTAATATGTAAAAGTAAAACAAAAAAAAAATGTAGTCAGGAAAAGTTAATCTTATGAAAACAAAAATGACGATATGTTTTTCAAGGATTTGGGGAGATATGTGGGACCGATTATAAAAAAAATACGCATGTTTCTTTTCTTCTACATATTTTTATATTACGAAAATGTTACCCTATTATTAGCTTAATTCTCAACAAAACGACTTAACCATATTTTTTGGTATCGTTTATACTATTTATATCTCTATCTTTATAAAATTAAAAAGTTTGAAACGAGTCTGTGACCACAAGTTAATACTTTGTCTCGGTCTAAGCTTGTCAGTTGTTTCGAATTTCCCTTACTATTGGTAGTTTCAAATTTAGAGTAGATATAATCTAATTGTAACTTTAACAAGTCCATTAATGTAACTAATTATCTTAATTATCTATATATATATATATATATATATATATATATATATATATATATATATATATATATATATAAATCAATTGCTGTTCGTTAGTCTCGCTAAAGCTCGAGAATAGCTGAACCGATTTGGCTGATTATGATCTTGAAATATTGGTGGAAGTTTAGGAAAGGTTTAAATGGTGAGAAACATAAATAATAAGTAACGGAAAATACTAAAAACGACAAACTAATTTTCCAATAAAAAATGTTCCTAACGGTAACGGTCTTTTGTCAAAAAAATTGTTACTTATTTTGTTTTGGTTGTCAAATATTTACAGGTGCTTTCAGAAAGTGTTTTGTCCATATTTTTCACAAATATATGAAGGTGATACGAAGTTCACCGGGTCATTTAGTTTCATTAATAAAATTGTCATGAACATTTTATATATTTTTCTGTCGTTACGCAGATACTCGAGTCAGCTTAAAATGTGTTTATAAAAATCTCGCATCGTGATGTATTGACTTATAAACAATATTCCTTATTATAGACCACAAAATAAAAATCATTAGTAATGATGATATTAACAAGGTAATTGTTATTTCTTCTAAACAACCGTTCAGGTTTTAAAACAATAATTTTAAAGGTAATTATTGCTAACAAATATATATATATATTTTTATATATCGATTCAGCCTGTAATAGCCCACTGTTGGGCATAGGCCTCTTCCCCATGTAGGAGAAGGATCGGAGCTTAATCCACCACGCTGCTCCAATGCGGGTTGGCGGATTTTTATATATATTTGTATATATAAGGTGCTACAAATAATTAAGCATATTTGAAAAGTAAAATATTTGACGAAATTAAAATTAAAACCGTAATTATACAATCAATAATTAAAAATTAAAAATAATATATGTGATTTATAATAAAAAAATAAAATAAAATTATGAATTTATGAATTTATAAATTTATGAATTTTGAATGCCAGTTAAGTTTTTTGGTTGTTTTTTTCTGCCAAACACTGCTTCTACTTCTTGTGTAATAATATGCAAATAAATATACGAATAGAGGGGATATCAGAAGATTTGGGATACTCAAACTTATTTTTAAATAACCAGATTATTTGGAATTACGGGTAAATAGGTCACACAATATACAAATGATAAAATATGTAGTAGATTACAAAAATAAAAAGGTTAACACTTGAGCTAATATTAAAAACAAGATAATTACATATAGAGATGCTTATAATTTCTAAAACTAAATATGAACTGGATGGCGATATTTTTAAAAACCTCTCAATATTAGTGAATTAATCCTTGGTTAAATCGACGCAGCTAGTATCAATATAATCAAAAATGGGAATAGGCAGGTACTAATATAATTTTGATAAGAATATGAAGAGAGTAGTACTGCCTAAGTTTCTCGTCCAGGTGAGGCGTAGTAAAGTTTTACGTACTCGTAATGACTAATGTAATGACACCATTGAAAATAATCTGTGATCCTTTAGACAAGTCAACTCTATAAACTAAGTTAGAGCCAAGTCAAGTATCATAGACTGTCATTTTATTACATGTCCTTTAATACCTACTACATATACGTAATAATCCATTTTAAAATAAATGTTAGAAAAGATTATTAAAAAGCATACCTAGGTATTACTTTATATATTACCAAAAGAAAAAATATATTTATAGTCTGTGTAAAGGGTTAATACCTACATACTCTAGATTTTATTGTGGAGGCACATTTTGCAACATAAAATGTAGCAGATATTATTTAAATATTTTTTTTAATATCGACATTGTAGCATAGAGTTACTTTCAGCGATAAGCGTTATTACTTACAAGACACGCATACAAATTCCGTTCAAAAGCGTTTGATGCGAAATTACATAGTACAAAAAACAGCTACTGTAACGCTAAATAGTTATTTAGCGTGAGAATTAAAAGCATATGTTTCACGTGTAGGTAGTGGTTTATTTCCCTTATCGGTTATACTCTATATCGACCTATAGGTATGTAGTATTTATTGGTAACTTTATAGGGTTTATTAAAAACTTTCATTCCAACTTATATTTAAGTTTTTCAATATACACATATATATCCATTGAAAATAAAAATTCCATTGAATAATGGTACATTTTATTTTAGGTATATACCTATAATTGGCGTCAGCGTTTTTCATCGATGTATATACGTCGATGTGCAGTGAAGCGGGGTAAGACAAAGTTCTAATACCTACTCAGCCTTATTGTGAGAATAGTGGATATATCTTGCAGTACGACAAGTAGAGGTAGAACAGTATACTTCGTATCTTGAAATTATTTTGTTGTAATGGAGATATGAAATTTGACGACAATAATTTAAGCTGTACAAACATTAGGTACTTTTATGCAATCATTAAGCCATTTGTCAAAGGCTATCTTGTTGATCTGCCAAAGTTTTGGCATCTAGTTTATTAATTCTTCAAGATTTAGTATAAACAAAAAATATGATAGATTAGTATACATGTATGTAATGGATCAACATCGAGTCTAAATGCGAAAAATCGAGCCCACAACCAATACCAATATATATACTATACAGATAATATTGTAAATTAATAGAAAAAAAACTACTTGTTTACAATTTATCGTATGAAATAAAGTAGAAGCAATATTCTTAATAGAAATCTTTATATTTATTTGCCTTAATAAGCTGTTGTATATTTTAGTTTTTATTTAAAAATATAGATTCCTTGTGGCAATTTCAAACCCCGCTCCCCCTTCTCGGTGCCAAGGAAAAGTATTTTAGTGAATCATTAGTTATAATCATCTTCTTTGTTTTGAATTTGTCTTGGTTTATCTATAAACCGTAAATCCGCTAAGAAGGTATGGCCTTTCCTATTCCAAACTTCCATTCCGAATTCCAAATTTCCAATTTCAAACTATAGATACAACTTTGATATTATTTTTTTATCTTTAATTAAATATACCTACATATTTAAAGAGTTTCGTAATAGAAATATCTTAAGCATATAAGCGTGAAATATTAATTCAACGATTCTTATAAAATTTTTACTCGCAATTACTCGAAAATATTTATACGATTCTTGTGAAAGTGGATATAATGTTTTTATTGAAGGTGCGATTAAAAATCATAGGGAGACAGTAATTAGTCGCACGTGTGCTACAGTGGTCGCCACTTGGGAACGATTTGGGGACAGTACTGTTTCCGGACACCCTCACGCGATTTTCACCGATTCTTCCAGCAGAGATCGTAAACTTTTGGCTTTAATATTAATTATGATATTTTTATTTAAATTAAACACTTAATTTTATATGTAGTATAAGTTTTTGACTTATTAAGTACATTACTAAATATTATGATATATAAGAAGACAAAATTCAGTGTATGTATAGAGTAAGCGATTTTGAAGAAAACTTGAAACGATTGCGTGTCAATAAAGTCAATAAACTTGTCTAAACTTGGTTAAGTACCAACCGAAAACAATTTATCGATTTGAGACGGCCTATGCTGCCCTAAATGTCACTTTACAACCGATATTGATAGTCGGTGACAGCAGCCCTGCTGGCTTCCCCCATATCAGCTTAGTCGCTCCTACTTTAACTTTCTCATGTACACTCTTCTTACTGAATAGAGTCTTATTACCTTATACTAAGGCATAAATTTGGCATCGCGTCAGTAAAGGAAAGTTTGTGAATACAAGCGAAACTTACGCGACATCTAAGGAAATATTTTCTTTGATAAAACGTGCTGAGGTTTTCCTCGGTTGCAGGCTTAGGCGGATTTTCTTTTCCTCTCTCTCAAATGCGGTCTTTTCATAACTGTCGGAGATCGATTCGACTAAAGGATTTCTAAATCTAGTCTTATACTTTTGCTAAAGCTGTAAATAAATTTACTTGGTTTTCTTTTATAATAAAATACTTTATAAATGAAATCTACTTCATAGATAGGTATATATTTATTAAAAAAATAAACAGAACTTATAGAAAGATAAAATTTCTTTTACAGTAGAAAATAAAATACTATATTAAAGTTCCAAATTTTAGCCTGGAATGGTCTCTTCGTCTTGAAAATTTGTTGCCTGTACGAATGCGCTCTGCGCCTCGCAATAAAACTTTAATACAATTTGTCGACCGTTGACGACTGCTGAATTTTACGTGTGCCGTAGCGGAAGTGTATACTTAAACAAGATGGCGGCCGGCGGTCACGTGACCACGGATTCACCCCGGTTTCCGGGCGCTCATTCACAAACATGTCAAGTGTATTGGGGTAGTTTGATAATTATCGGCGTCATTACATCAACCCCTAATGTTTTTATGAGTTGAATTTTATAGCGGTGCATCTGTTATGATTTCTACGTCAATTGTGAAATATTTTTATAATTTAGGATAAAAAATAATTGATAAAAAAAATTAATAATGATTAATAATGACTTTTTACAGATCACACACAACAAGAACCTAGTTCGTAATTTTATTAGTATCGTCACAGGAAATTCGACGACGTAAGCGAAAAAATGCAAAAAAAAAATATTTCGTACTATTTTCATCTCATCTCTGTGGATGTTTGTTCTTATGTATTTGGCGTAGTTTTCATTTCATTAAAACCGTGTGGACTGCAATTATTACCCTACAAACAATTGTAGTTGAAGTGTAACTTAGTATTTTTGAAGTACATTTACCCGCAGGGTACAGCTTGTATCTATGTAGTACCTATGTTATGAACTAAAAATAAAAGTCGAAATATAAATTTATTACAATTAAAATAAAATCAATAATACAATTCATCTTTAAAATATTATATAATTTAAAACGAATATTTTAAATCTTAATTTGTTATAACACGTTTTGATAAGAAATAATCGAGAAACTGATTTCTATTTAGTCTTTTAAAATTCAGTTTAGAACAGAAGCCACGTCGTTGGTTTGTCTTGTGACTGAATGAAGGGGCGAAAAATCAATAGACAGCCTGTGCATGTCACAACTACTTAGACAGTTTCAACATTTCAGTAATTCGGGTCTGATGACCTTTGTGGACAATAGAACGAAGTATGATTTATCAACGGAAAATTTGATGTATACTCAACTCGTATTACAGCTATTAGGAAATAAATTGGAAACATATATTTAGAGTTATGTAAGTTTGGTTGCATTGACCTAGTTGAGCATTTTTGTTTTTAATATTAACTAATCGATGGTAGATGACGGAAGAATAGTCATTTACATTAGTAATTAGTAGATTATCAAATATTAATTATTTTTACTTGTCAAAACCATTATGATAATATATTAACTTTTTTAAATTATAATCGTTTTTTAATAAAACATATAAATATACAAAATTAAATGCGAGAGACAGCCGGCATTCAAATCAAAATAACTCCATTTCTGATAAAAGCAGCAACGTAAATTTTAAAATACGGAATTTTACAAACTACACCGTTCAAAAGCCAATAATTGCATAAAATTAATCACCGTTACGTTCAACCAGTATCCCCCTGTCTCCCCTCAAAGGACACAATAAAAAGCCGCCAAAACGCTGTGCGTCTGGCTGTCAGACCGTCTGTGTCAATCAATTAGACATGCGTAGAGCGCAGAGCTCTACGCAGCGTCAAATCTCTAGCCACGCCCTATATTGATCAGTCCCGCCCCGTTGCGCTGAAATTCGTGGTGCGCGTTTTGCCCCAATCTACTCTTTCGTAAGTTCCCGTGTTCGAAGGTACCGCTGTTGTTTTGAATATGTTAAATTTTTCATGATACCCTTTAAAAGATTTCCTTTACGAATTGTTAATTAACATACACTACGCATAAAAAATACTGACAATATTTTCGTCTAATGCTTTTCTGATACATTTTTATTTATACGTTACACAAAAATAAAATAAAATCAATGTAGTTAAATACAAAGAATGGCAACAACCTAGTGTGTACATTATTTTTTTATTATCATTCAATTGACCGTGAACTTAACGCTCGCAACGTAATGTGTCCATTATCTAATATACAAATATAGATTATGGACACATTTTATTGACAATCTTATAGTCAAGAGTTTTGTGGGGTAAAATATAAGTATTTCCCATGGTGACAGACGAAGTTTAGGAAACGTTTCCCGAAACACAACACAATATTTATTTAACGCATTTTGTTATTACCTCAGTAAACGTACTGTGGTAGTGGAAAGGTAATGGTAGTATTTTTTAATGGTTTTGTTATCGCTAGCATATATATGTGTAAATGTGTTTTTATATAGTACAGAATATCATTACATTTTTATAATTTTTCACACTTACTACTATGTATATAAAATCAAAAACAAATTATTTAAGTACCTATTAAACAACAACAATAAAAACAAATTATTATTAATTAAAAATACAAATTATTTAAGTATTTTTGTAAACAATAAGAAGATATTTTAAGTAGAAACGAAGCCATTATTAATATTTAGTTTTTTTTATAAGTTATTTACCGATAGCGATTTCTTAACGACGAATATAATTTTATTGTATATTTTTAAAGAGCTCCGATTATATTTTATCAATAGATAAGCATTATAATAAGTAAAACAATAATGAAAATAGTTATATTAATACATAAAAGTCATTGTGGAATCAATATTTAAGCTGAGTAAATAGAAATATATATACTTTCGAAGCTTTGGGTAATTTTCTTCACTAAGTGAATAAGGAAGTGGCTCCACCTGCTGTGTTAAAATCTTGCCTTCCTAAGTAACAAGCCCATTGGCAATAACAATTAAGACTTAACGGTTATTGTTCCAGCCAACCGCTAATGCAGCGTGTTATTTGCTGTTGCCAGCATTTGGCCTCCCTTTTAAGCTTCACTTACCCTAATCGTGAACAAAGATTATAGTGTCTTTATTTTTTATAACACTTGAACAACTTTAATTGGTTTTGAATGTTTATCTCTAATGATGATGGTGTTGTTTGATCAGAAATAATTTAGTTTCTACTTATATTGCAAAAGTGAAAATTTCTGGAGTAAGATCAATTAATTGTAACGTTTTAAAACATTATTACAAAAAAAGTATATATATTCACCATAAAAAATATATTTACAATAAAAATTAATTCTACTATATTATTAAGTTCCTGTCAAGGCATATCGTGTTATAAAGGATGTGTTTCTAACTTTCTAATCTTGTCTCGAACTGTTATAGAGAGAAAAAAACTTAACTTGTAGGTAAAACAAATATAATAATTATTCAGTTTTAAATAAAGCCTTCTTTGTACGAATGCATAACTGATGAGTTTCACCACTTTTACACAGAACATTCACACTCAGACAGACTTTGCACATTAACATTAACGCGGACAAATTGCAACATTGAATAACGAACACGAAACTATTATTTATTTCAAATTTCTAACCGCAATCTTGTAATTATTTTCATTGAAGATTCCGATTGTACAAGTACAGCTTTTGTACTATGTCAGTGTACAGCAACGTGTTATTAGCGAGGTCCAACTTCACGGGTAGTAATTAGTATTTTAGATATTTTAGTGCTATATTGGTACGAAATCTTTTTTTAATTGTTCCTCAACTTGACCGTTACTTATTATATCAATAATAATAAAAGTAACTGGTTATAAGTTAATAATGATTTCGTTAATATCATTTACTGCTTTATCCCAGATTATCCAGTTGAATAAGTATCTGTATAACCTTATACAACCTCCATAAAGTCCATTTCCGATGGGAATCCTCTGTTGCGATTTGAGATCGAATCGGATATTGGCGTCGGATTTATTTCGGCTTATTATAATTTAGTGAAACTTAATTATTATCATGAACTAATCCTATTAACAGTTTTGTGTATTTTAGTATTCATTATTGTAATACCACTAACACTATGCACATAAAATCTTATTAAATAAATGTTCGGAAATGAGATAGTACCTTGTGCTTTTTTATGTTTATGGTGAATGAGTATTAAATAAAAAAGGTAAAACGTATTTTAGTTTATATTATTATTGCTTGATAAAAATTTCAAAGTGCCGATAGAGTGCACCATAATTATCAATTCACAAATCGAGCTCGCATCCGAGTTATTTACAAGCCCCTCCAATCCCTCTAAGCCCCAATGACGCCCCCAAACAACTCCTCTCCGAACATTAAATACAATATCTTTAAATTGCTTCTAAGTACCGCCACCCTCATTGGGTATTTTTACCGTCATTACCATAATCTCTGATTAGTTGTCTCGTTCGCTCCTTTAACGATAGAATTTCGCTCTCCTTCCAACAAAGTCTTAAAATTCTACGGTAAATTTAAGGCCCATTCTCTTATGATTTAGGTAAGATTGTTCGCAGTTCTTAGATACTTCAGACACGATTATGCCGGTGTAATTGCGGGAATAGGCAGGAGGGTTTTCTACGTATAATTTTTACAGCTGAAACTTTTTACTTCGTGTGAACAAGTTCAGGTGTTATGGTTTCTGAACTCTGTTCATATCAATTAAATTGTCAGCCATGGTAACAAATAGTTGTATTATTTTGAAGTCGTCGCAAATAACCTGTGAGGGTGATTGTGTAGGCTACTTAGAGTTTATTATTTATGTATGTAAATTATATTTATTTGTATTACGTATTAATTATTATATATATATTTAAACGTTCACCCGCTTCTCGTCACTAGCCCAAAGGTCTTTTTTATAAGGAACTGGCAACCACCGATCACATTTTCCTCGGCGAAGACGCATCGCGTGATTCTCTCTACCCTGCTTATTCAGGCCCTCATAAGGTTTTGTCGAGGGATGACAAAGTATTCAAAATTCTATTAAAGGGCAAAGTGGTCACGGTATCAATAGTCCGCGTTAACCCGGCCTTTATACTATCTGACCTAACAAATCCTGAACCAGAACCTTTGCCAGATGTTCAGAAACAGTATACAACTCTATAAGATTGTAAATTGACATGGTTAATTTTTAAAAACAATTTTAGTAATATACAGCTCGTTCTGGACGTTGAGTTCAATTTCCAGATGGCTCTTGACGGTCTCTGGACTCTTTATGTAAATTATATTTATTTGTATTACACATATATTTACTATCCACACTCCACATAAATATATCCGCACTAAGAATATCCGCACAATACCCATAGTATACGGCGGATGTGACATTAGCCCTTTCTCTCGCGATTTTTATACTGACATCTAATTTTTCATTATAAAGAAATGGACTAGAAAGAATTTAACGCGCATGATCAAGAATTTTGACTCTCTAGTCAAAATTCTTGATCATGCTCGTTAAATTCTACTTATACGTTATTTTGTGATACAAGATATTTAATGATTAATTAGCTAAACTATTGTTTAGTCCCTAAAATTGTTTTTGAAGTAAAATTATTTAAACTGTATTGTTATGTTAACAATAAACTATCGCTATTATATAAGAGAAAAATAATTTTCCAATAAAGATGTTAATGGGTTTCGTAACTGTCAAATATTTAATGTTCATACCGTCGATACGGTAAACTCTCCCCTAAAATTAAAGGAGGTATTTAAATAAAGGTTTCGAATCGACAATAAATATATACACAATATACGGATAGTGGCGTATTTTAGATTTTTAAAATGTACAATAATGTCAGTAATGAAAACGGATTGACATAATATATATCTATTGGTTGTCAAATATTTATGCGTACGTTCAGTAATTTATTTAGTGTAAGGAAAATATATCAAGCTACTTAAATCTCTTCTCTATATACATATATAAAAATCGCTGAATGTGTTGCTAAGCGCAAATCTCGAGAGCGGCTGAACCGATTTTTTTATTTAAATAAAGGACAATAAGGAATAAGGACCTAATAATAAAAATAGACATCTTAAAATATACACTATGTATGTAAGTAATAACACAAGGTGTTTTATGCATTACATTCGTCAAATCATTACGTAGCACATTGATTTCATTTAATTTACGTCCTTTAAAATAATACGAAAGTCAAGATACAACGTAGGCTATAGACAATTTTGAGTAAGTACGAAAGAAAAAAAATTCAAGTTATTTTGTGGACGCTATTATCTATATAATATATAAAAGAGATTTCCACCCATATATTGCCTCATCACGATATCTTTGGAACCATAAGGCGTAGAGACTTGAAATTTGGTAGGAATATTCCTTTCACCGAGTAGAGGTCAGCTAAGAACGGATTTTACGAAATTCCACCCACAACCCCCTCTGGTTGCAGGGGTTAATAACATATATGGCAAAACAACGTTTGCGGGGTCAGCTAGTATTTTATATGATAACAATGGTTGATGTTTATTGCATAATGTACATTTTTTTATTTCGCGATTAAAATGTAAATTACATGACAAAAGAATAGTTTTCTATATTTTGTGAAATTATATAGGTATAAATAAATATGTTATATCAGCATTTTTTTGTTGTAAATTTTTATTATTAGGTGAAAAGAAATCCCTTAAAAGACAAATTGATGTTTTCGTAATTTCTTAACATTTCTTCTTAAAAGTCAACCAAACAAATAGGGAATTGATAAATTTCCAAAAAAAATGTCATGTAAGTCACTTTCGTAAGCAGCTCCAATGGCTACCTATCCGCCATCGTAGGAACTTTAGAATACTTTGTTTCCTTTTTAAGACTCTTTTTGATCCTTGTTCTCCTTCGTATCTACGGGACCGCTTCTCTTTCTCTCACGCTAATGATTCTCCGTGTAGATCTCATAAACGTTCTCTTCTTCAGATACCCACTCACCGTACCGATTTTTATTCCTACTCCTTTACTGCACATTCCGTTAGACTTTGGAGTTCCCTACCATACGAAATTCGCGATTGCGAAACATTATCACTATTTAAGAAAAGAGTGAGAGAATTCTACCTAAATCAATCATAACCTAAAATCAATTTAATTAAGTGTCTTCATGCGTATTAGAATATATTATCGTATGTATTATATTATTTGTATCTATGTGTGTATATTTTTTATGTATGTATGCTTTTCAAATTGTAGAATTATGTATTTATCATATATATTTATTTTTAGTATTTTTTAGTATTTTTATTTTTTATTTTTATTGTACACGCTAATTTTGCGATTATTTTATAATTTTCCTGTGGCAGGACTACTGGAAGAGATTCCATCATGGGATAAGTAGTGCCTTTGTACCAGCATTGTTTTGTGCTATTTGTTGTATATTGTTTTCTAGTGTACAAAAATTGTTAAATAAATAAATAAAAAAATAAAAAAAATTGCAGGTAAATAATACGAATAAAATTTCTGAAAGATTTCATGGCTGTAATCTGCGAGTTAACCTATGGGTATCAGTCAATCAAACTTTGAAGTTAGTTAAGTATATACTTGTATAACAGAAAGTATGCCCACTTACTCGTATGTCTTGATCATGTCTAACAAGAGATTGATGGATATAGGTTTAATACGGTTTCTAACACTCAAAATTATCCCAAACAAACGTACAGTATTAAAAGTTTTCAGGGTGGCAGAAGGTGGAGGTTCGACCCTCCCTTATTTAGTCACGCCATTTAACAGGCGCGGCAAAGGGCTAAGAATTAATTATTTATGCGACGAGGCACGGAATCGCGCGGAAGATGTCACAGCTATCTCAGAATTCTCTCATATTTTCAGGGTTGCAAATTTGAATATTGATCTCCTCAGTTTTATAATATAAATTATTGAAATAGTTGGAAATTTGTTATAGCTGCTTTAATAATAAGTAAAATAGCAATGACGCTCATATTTTTTTGCTTCTAATACATACATTTATATTCATTTTAATCTGATATCAAAGCCTTAAATTTGAATAAAAAAGTTATGACACTTTTTTACTAATAGGTACGTCACTATCACATATTATAATGCCTTGCTGACTGATGTATTATTATGTCAGTATTTCTGAAGTAAACCTAGAACGATTGTTACTAGAATAGCATCAAATTGCAGTAAGTGTAATTTCAATAAGTTACTTGAAAGGAAAATTATAGCGCTTGTCGAAGATAAACTGGAGTGAAGAGAACTTAAATATTCCATTGAAATCGTAGTTGCTTCTATTTCAATACCGCCGATCATAGGCTATGTAAACGTTTTCGTATTATAAACGCCGTCATAAAGTCGGCGACCAGCCAAGTACTTAATAAGAAACTATTTTATTGCGTAAGTTTAATACATAATATCTATAAAGTTCTTGTGACCAGTGACCACTATTTGTTTCCCTTTGAAAATGATAAGCATTTTTTTTAATACAACAAGGACGGCAAACAAACGTACGGCTCACCTGACGGTATGCGCTTACCGTTGCTACAGACGCCTGCAACACCAAAAGCACCGCATGCGCGTTTCCAATCCCTTCAGGAGCTCTGGTCACCTGCTTGAAACCAGTATTATTTAGGTGTGATCTTCTGTAAGGTCGTAGTACTTCTCCAGTCGGACTGCTCCAGATTTAGATCAGGATATTTCCTGTTGTGCCCTACCTACCTCAGTTTATTATGTTGCAACTATATCACGTAGTTTTTTTTAACCTCTGGAGTGAAATATATAATCAATTCATCGACTTTAATTATTGTTACACAATTGTGTATTGTTACACAATTCGCACGCTTAATCATATACTGACCGATTAGTGTTTCGGTCAAAATTTAATTAGGTATACCAAGAAGTTTATTTTAACACCATCTTTCGGCCGATCTCGGAATTTTTTTAATATCTTGTTTCTAGGCGGAGTTAAACGTATAACTGTCTCTTTCATACGCAAACGTTTCGGCAAATGTTTTTACGAGACAGAGACAGATATCAGTATGCGTCAAGGACTAAGATCGCGAACATCACGTGTTTCTATTTAAAAGTGTCAAATTAGTAATTAAGTCGCTTTAGTGTAAAAATCAAAGGTAAGTTTTATTGAAATTATTTATAAAAATGTGACAAATTGTCAAATATGCCTATTTAGTATAAAATAGGATCGAACTATTCATGAATTATTTAGTGTTAGTTCTGTTTTATACAAAAACATGTTAACAATTCTTTGACTGATTGTGTATTAAGCCTATATTTTATAAAAAAACTTCCGTTTTGCCGGTAGTGTTTTGTCGACTTGAAAAGTTAGGTCAGTTTTTTACAAAAGTGTTCTTGAAATCTGAAGTTGTATTTTGTTATGATTCTTTATTTTATAAAACACAATTGTCTAGTATAAAATTGTTGAATGCATATTAGATATTGTGTCACTTATAGATTAAAATAATTTGCTTAAAAGAAATAAGAAAGTAACTTAGCTTTTTTTCAGAATGTCTTCAAGGTCGAAAAAGATAATGGATTTGATTAATTCTACAACTGACCCTTCTCGTGATGATACAGAAGCTCAAATTCAAGATCCCATTCTAAACCCAGACCCTAGTCAATCTCCAATTCAAAATAACACGTCTGATGGCAACAAAGTGGCGTTTGACATAGATGAAGATAGTTCAGTTCAGAATGTTGCAGTTGATGTCGAGGTAAGTACTCGTAATTATTATTTTATTCTTTCAACTGATTCATCTCTTTTTAATATTTAATTTTCCTGTCATTCTCTATTGTAGGTACTCCTTAGGGGGCGTAATTGTAAATACTAGATGAATCATGTCTTTTTAAACCTTGTATTTCACCATCTACTTTTGTCGCTGACATATAATATATAATAACTATATAACTGACTATATAATATATCTATGTATGTACTGCCTGTCTAGCTATCTATCTACATACATACATACACATCTGCATGATTATTGGTTGTGAAATAAATAAATAAATAAAAAGAGAAAACAATAAATTGCCAATGGCCGTAGGTTCGAATTGCGTGAATCTTCAAATACCTATTCTTTTTTACAGATGTTACGTGATATTACTAATAAACCTGAAAACCAGCGTTATTACAATGTTATGGACTTTTTTGAAAGCGAGCTCACTCAATATCATACATATTCTAGCCGTAAAAGAGACCAAGTTAACTACAATGTTTCACCCGTACATTCTGGTGAAATCAGTGCAGATATCAGCGACAATGACGATCCAACCTATGATAGTCAAATAAAAAGGAAGAAAATAGAATCAGTACATCCTTCATCACGTGGATCATCATCTAGCTCCAGCAGCTCCTCATCCTCCAGTTCAAGCAGCTTCGGCAGTTCCAGCAGTTCCTCATCCTCATCTTCTGATGATGATACAGTGGTACAACCTTCTACTTTCGATCACGTGGGTGATAATACTATCAATAATACAGATACTACAGCTAATGGACAGTCAACAAACGGACAAGAAACAAGTAAAATTGAAAACTCTGAAATGAAGGAACTCAACATAGAAGAAGAAATAGATATTATTAAGAAGAAAGGTAGAAAGCGCACAAGTAATCCTCAAAAATGGAAACAAAACTTAAATAAAATTCTAAGAAATTCTGGACGATCTTATGAGACCACGAAAAAGAAAACTGTTGCAGCTCGTGAAGTAAAACCACCTTGTACAGACAAGTGCAGACTAAAATGTTTTGAAAAGTTTACATCTCTTCAAAGACAGGCTATTTTTGATACCTATTGGAATATTGGTGAACTCAATCTGCAGCAATCGTTTATTCAGTCTTGTATGTCCGATGTCACTCCTCGGTATAAATATACAAATGCCGTGCGCCCGAGGCAAGCTAATAAAGCTTTTCATTTTATAGTAAATGGTAGACCAATCCGGGTTTGTAAGCGATTTTTTGTTGGTACGCTGAATATATCCGATTGTGATCCGGTGTTATTCGTACAGTAGTCCAAAAGTGTCAAAAGCATGGAGTTTTGCAAAGTGATCGAAGAGGTAAACACGACAACCACCCCATTACTGATGAAACACTGATTTCAGACATTAAAATTTTTATAGACTCAATACCAAGGGTTCCGTCACACTACACAAGGCAAACATCTACACGCGAGTACATAGATGGGGGCAAAACTATTACAGATCTCTTCAATGACTTCAAGGTAGCGCAAGAGAAGAACAGTAAGCCCTATGGTAAGTATTGCACGTTTTACCGTATATTTACTAAGGAATATAATATTTCATTTTTTTGTCCGCGAAAAGACCAATGCGATCTTTGTCTACAGTACACAAATTCAAACGAACAGCAAAAAAGTATGATTCATGATAAGTATAAAAGAAAAAAAGCTAAGTCGTAATGAAAAACACGATGACCGTTTCAAAATAGACGACAAAAATAAAGTCTTAGTGTTCGACTTGCAGGCAGTGTTACAATCGCCACGAGGCGATACATCATCTTTTTATTATAGATCTAAATTAAATAGTTATAATTTTACTATCACACTCTTAAACAAAAAAGTTGAAGCCCAAATGAAAGATTCCTATACTAATGTAGACTGCTATTTCTGGAATGAAACTGATGCCAATCGCGGTGCTAATGAGATAGGCTCATGTTTATTGGATTGCTTTGAGAGACTATGTAGTGAAGCAGGGCTATTAATAGTGCTGGCCTGAACTTGATTCTGTATTCAGACAACTGCTGCGGTCAAAATAAGAATAAATATATAGTAGTGCTTTATCTCTATGCTGTAACCCACCTGAATATAGAATCAATCACGCACAAATTTTTAATTAAAGGTCACACTCAAAATGAGTGTGACAATATTCATAGCCTGATCGAAAAAGAAATTAAAAAGAACTTAAAATCAGGACCGATTTATTGCCCCCACCAATATGTAGCCATTATAAAAAATGCCAAAAAGACTGGTCAAAAGTTCCGCGTACATGAACTTACATACGAATCATTTTTAGACCTAAAAAACTGCAAGAAGATTGGGGATATAATTTTAATGAAACTGAAGATAAAAAAAATTTATCCTGGAATGATATCAAAGTTATAAAAGTAATAAAAAGTGAACCTTTTTCATTCTATGTGAAAACATCATACAACAAAGATGCAGAATTTGCAAAGATAAACGTAAGAAACAAGAGAAAAAAATTGAATCCCCTATCAGAGCTGACAACAGTCAAAGCATACACGGGCAAACAAAAGCTCGGTGAAAATAAAAAGAAGGATTTAAAAGAGTTACTTGATAAAAATTTGATACCCAATTTTTATAAAGATTTTTATGACACGGTTCTGTAATCAGGGTAAATACTTACAAGGTGATAAAAATTTGTATGTTAGGTTTAGCCTTGTAATGACTGATTAAGTACCTAATATTGAGAAAATTGATCTCTTAATTAATAAACAAGTACAATTAGGTATTATCATGTTGTTAAATAGATGATAAGTGTAACTGTTGATATTTCAATGAGAATTTTTATTCAGATTTACGTTAGTTTTTAAATTATAAATAAAAACTGGTTCCTAATAGTGTAAATTTAATATCGATCTCTTCGTTAAATTTAATTCGTTAATATTATAATCTAGGATAAGTTTTTACTGCTTTATTTTTATTAAGTTTATAAATTACATTATTAGGAGTCAAAGTTTCTTTCAGAGTTGATTTTAAGGTGCCTACCTATTATATACAAATTGTGTATCTACTGTTATTAGTTATTTGAATATTGTACTTAAACATATTTTATTGCACTAAAGATATTTTGAATTGAACTTATTAAGTTCAATTCAAAATATCTTTATTTATCAAAGTATTAAGACTCATATATATATATATACAGGGTGTTAGGGGAATGGTTAGCCATAGAGGTATGTTGGGTAGGGGGGGTCATTTGGAACCTATTTAGGCTAACTTACCTATATGCAAAGTGTTACGGATTTTTTTTTATGATTATTTTTTCATTTTTCGAAAAAAGTGCCGAGAATTAGTGATTTGACCATCATATCTTTTTTGTTTATTGATATATCAACGCCATTTCTTTTTTGTTTTGTTCATCAATACATTGCGCATGTAAAATAAATATGATTTAATTTAGAAAACATCTACAAAAAAAATTATGGGCCAAAGAAATCTTGACAGAGACAAAAAGTAAATCAAACCTTCAAGTTTAGGTATAAATTAAAAAAAAATTAAAGCCTCCAGACAATTTAAAATAATTTAGAAAACTACTCTAGTTAACACTGTTTTAAATAATATTACCTTCATTCACCTACCTTACTTACTTTTTTTTTAAATTATGAAATAACGAAATGGTTTCTACCTGAACCCGCACTCTACGCTGACAATTATAACAATAATTGTTATTACGCAGGGCGGTATATCCCTGTATAGCACATGGTAAACTACCATCTTGACTTTGGCGACATGTTGGCGCAGCGGTCAGAGCACTGGTTGATGCGCTGGCGGTCGCGCGTTCGATTCCCGCTCACGGCAGATATTTGTATTGGTCATATAGATGTTTGTCGTGGTCTGGGCGTTTGTGCTTGTGTATTGTGTGTGTTTCCGGACCCCCGACACAGGAGAAAATCCTACTGGGGGCCGTCGAGTGTGAAGCGTTTATTATTAAAAAAAAAAAATCTTGACTGCTCTCATCAGGCGAGGATTTACATCCTTATTTGAAGATACCCTACCCAACATACCTCTATGGCTAACCATTCCCCTAACACCCTGTATATATATATATATATATATATTATTACTTGACTGTTGTTGCATACAAGATTTATTGTTAATTAAAATTTGCATTGCAATAAGGTACAATACAATTCACAATTCAAATAAAATCTTGACCTGCGTCAGTCCCTACTACCAATGAGGCTGCTGTTAGCCTCATTGGTGGTAGGGACTGACACAGTCAGCATCTTATTTGAACTTTACTATGTTTTTGATTCTTTTTGATAATGAAAATAATAAATAAAACGAAATATTTTTTATACTTATCTTTTATTTTATATACCTTATAGACTCATATCATAACAATAAGAACATACATCGAATAAAATACGGACTCATTTCAAAATATGTCACCAGTATTAAAATTTTACTTCATAGTATAAGGACCCATATCTTAATAATGAGTATTCATTAGTTATATATTAAATAAAACATGGACTCATTTCAAAATGTGTCACCAGTATTAAATAAATGTAACTTTATCTTTTATATTAAACTGACGCATCTTGAGGAACCATTTTTTTAACCGATTAATTTATAGTAAAAATACTAAATTTCTTTAAAATCATATTCAAATATTAATACTCACTCTATCAACTATTCCTACAATACATTATTTCATTATATAAAGCTATTTTCTTTGAGTTATAAGCCATTTTGTAAGGTAAGTCAGGTTTGCTAAATCGTTTTTTGCGATTTCCCAAAAAACGTCATTTTTGAGTTATGTCAGTATATGATTAAGCGTGCGAATTGTGTAACATTAATACAAATCTATACTTTTAATATATAAAGCTGAAGAGTTTGTTTGTTTGGTTGTTTGTTTGTTTGTTTGTTTGTTTGAACGCGGTAATCTCTGGAACTACTGGGCCGATTTGAAAAATTCTTTCAGTGTTAGATAGCCCATTTATCGAGGTATGATATAGGCTATGTGTCATCACGCTAAGACCAATAAGGGGGGCTTTCCGCGCCGACGAAGTCGCGCGCAGAAGCTAGTAAACAGATAAAGGAAAACTAAAGCATTCTATGAACTCAAACTTTGTATACTAATATTTCTATTTTTTTTATAGAATGATATAACCTATAATGAATTAGAGTATGACGGAGTATTTAATAGTGGTAATAAATTAATCTTTCATTAATCTTTGTAGGCGTGTCAACGAAACACACAACGTCTAAGTTTATGAAGTGGCAATCAATTAATCAAATTGAATTGATGTATATTACGTTTCACTCACACTTATATGCGTAGTTGAACATACAACATGCATTTTACGAGTATATTTCGAATGTTTATCTTGTCTTATTGAGATTTTTTTTAAGTGCGAGGCAATAAATTTTCAATATGCATGCATTTAATATAATTATTTAAGCGAACTGAGCTTTCTATTTGCAGAGTCGAATATTGGAGGATGCATCGTTGATGTGTAATTCGTGGTCACCAAGGCACAACGTAAGTTCCACCGCATGAAAGAAATGTAAAATAGAAAGTAAACATAAATATATATTATTTTCTTTTGGCCTTGCGATTGTCGCTTGCGAATATCTTTGGCCAAAGATAATTAAATCCCTTATATTTAATGTTGTTACTGTATGCGATGCGATTTTATTTGCACTTTCCAATTTTTTTTATTTTAGATAAAATGCATGATTTTGATTAAGTTACTTTGTTTTAAAAACTATTTATTAATATTTTGTATACTAGCTTCCGAAGTTCGAAATAACATTTAATAATAATAAGAGTTAGAGCAGATAGTTTAAAAAAGCATATAAGTACCTATATCTTTATGTTAATATTTTTTGTGTTTGCTCTCAAACGAAAAAAAACTACTTCGATCACATCGACAGGTAATACACTGATGGACGAAATAAAAACCGGCCAAGTGCGAGTTGGACTCGCGCACCGAGGGTTCCGTACAAAACAAATATTAAAAATATTTTTATTATATGATAGTAAATAAAATAAAATAAATTGATATGGTTTTCGCAATTTTTTTATATTTGAGTTCATTGAATGAAAGGTAAATTGCGGTTTACGATTTAGGACGTATTAAAAAAAAACTACTTACTAGATTTCGTTCAAACCAATTTTCGGTGGAAGTTTGCATGGTAATAATGTACATCATATACACTCGAGAGCAATGAATCCGGGTCACCTAAAGAATCCTAAAAATCTCGCAAACTAAGAATGCTAGCTTAATGAAATAAATTGTGTTTAATAGACAATTAAATACTGCTTAAACGAAAGTAATAAAATTTATGAGTCACCACATTTTATTTACAAAAAATACATAAAGAAAAAAAAACTGGCTGATCTCGCCTTAAAACAAAAATAGGAAACACGACATTTTTGAACAACATTACGATTTTTTTTTTAATTTTAATACTTTGTATTACTTCCTTGTGCTTTCATTACTGCGTTTACCCGGTTTGGCATGCTGTACACAAAGTTACTTATACGATTTTGGGGAGTATTCTCTCATTTCTCTGTGAGAGCAATTTTGAGCTAACGAAACGTAATTGGGGGAGGGTTTCGTTGTTTTACGCATCTCCCTAGCTCGTCCCAAGCATGCTCGATCGGGTTGATAGATATCAACCTGATCGAGCCAGAAAGAAGCCAGATGGCTTGCGTGCTGGCCACACCATCCGAGTAATGTTCATCTCTTGAAGGTAGTCATTCACAATTCAACCTGTATGAGGTCAGGCATTGTCATGCATAAAAATAGCATCCTCACCCAAATTGACCATAAATGGACCAACGTGTTCATTCAATATTTCTTCCACACTACCTGGCACCTGCAAACGGCCTTAAACTGGAGCGTGGGCATCGTATTTCAAGACTAAGATATGCCCTGAACCACTTAAATTCGACTATTGATGATTAGTCAAAAGTTATGTTCTCTGACGAATCAAAATTTATGCCCTACAAGCACGATGGAAGACACAGAGCTAATAGAAGACCTGAGGAAAGATTCAAGCTAGTACGCATCGAATAAAAATTAGCCTACGGTGGTGGCTCTGTACTTGCGTGGGCCGGAATTTCTTCTGAGAGTCGCAGAGAACTGGTGTTCATTGAAAACGACTCTTTAACTAGCGAAATATATGTGGAAGAAATCTTGAATGAACACGTTGGTCCATTTATGGTCAATTTGGGTGAGGATGCTATTTTTATGCATGACAATGCCCGACCTCATACAGGTTGGATTGTGCGATTTCTAGTTTGCGAGATTTTTAGGATTCTTTAAGTGATCCGGATTTATTGCTCTTGAGTGTATATTTTTTGTTTTATCACTATTTTATTTTATAAGTTACAGGGGGGGGGGTTACCACTTTGGAAGTCAGTATCATTTTTGAAGACCTTATCTATAGATACCCCACACGGGATGGGTTTGATGAAAAAACATTTTTGAGTTTCAGTTCTAAGTATGGGGAACCCCCAAAACTTATTGTTTTTTTTCTGTTCTCTTTTCTTCTCGCATTAAATCTTAATGCGGTTCACAGAATACATCTACGTTTGTCGGCATAATTTCGTTACAAAAAAAAATAAATAATAATAACCCTAACCTATCTAACTTCAAAAATAGACCGTTTATTGATTATTGTTATACTTTCATTACAAAAAAAATATAGTTGTGTTTGCTCGCAAACGAAAAAAAACCGACTTCAATTACATCGACAAGTAATACAACGTAATAAGACGAAAAAATAGTCAAGTAAATACGCGCTATTAAAGATTACTCAAAAAGTTGTAATCAAATATCGCTCTAATTTAAACAGGACTGACTAGCTTTCGATTAAAGTAAGAATCATCAAAATTGGTACACCGAGTAAAAAGTTATGCGGTATACTAGATCGTTCAATAAGTCCCGAGACTAACCTGGAAATGGCGCATATATTAAAAACTCTTTTGATTTTTAAAAAGTACTGGCTATCAATACAAGAATATGTGTCAAATTTTTAAAAATGGAACAATAAAATTATTGATTTTGAAACATTTAAGTGACGCTACGGTTGTAATTTCGATACAATGGAAAAAAACGAGTTTCGCGTGTTGATAAAACATTGTTTTTTAATGGGAAAAAATACCGTTGAAGCACAGCAATGGCTTATAAAATGTTATGCAGGATCAGCTCCATCTAAAGCAACCATTTGTCGGTGGTATGCCGACTTCAAACGCGGTCGCATGGAAACCAATGATGGGGAACGCTCAGGTCGTCCAAATGAAGCAGTGACTCAACAAAATATTAACCAAGTCCTCAAAATCGTATTGGAAGATCGGAAGGTAAAAGTGCGAGAGATAGCCGAGATAGTGAAGATTTCAGCTGGTAGTGTTTTCACTATTTTACATAAAAATTTGGCCATGAAAAAGCTTTTTTCTAAGTGTGTGCCGCGTTTGCTTACAACTGATCAAAAGGAACAACATATCAATGATTCAGAGCGATGTTTGGCGCTGATGAATCATAATAAAAAGAATTTTTTACGTCGGTATGTAACAATGGATGAAACCTGGATATACCATTTCACTCCGGAATCCAATCGGCAGGCAGCGGAGTGGAGAGCGGCTGGTGAAAGCCGCCCGAAGCGTCCAAAGACTCAGAAATCGGCCGGTAAGGTTATGGCGTCTATATTTTGGGATGCGCATGGAATACTTTTCATCGACTACCTTGAAAAGGGGCAAAATATAAATAGTGACTATTACATGTGCTTATTGGAGCGATTGAAGTACGAAATTGCGGATAAACGGCCTCACATGAACAAAAAGAAATTGGTGTTTCACCAGGACAACGCGCCTTGTCACAAGTCCGTGAGAACGATGGCCAAAATTAACGAATTGGGCTTCGAATTCCTTCCTCATCCCCCTTATTCGCCAGACTTGGCCCCCAGCGATTACTGGCTGTTTGCAGACCTCAAAAAAATGCTTCAGGGTAAGAAATTTGACTGAAATAGTGAAGTTATCGCAGCAACGGAGGCTTATTTTGAAGCCAAAGACAAATCGTTCTACACACATGGGATAGAAAAGTTAGAAAAGCGTTGGAGGGACTGTATCGCTCTTGGAGGAGACTATGTTGATGAATAAAAATTAATTTTATAAAAAAGACCTTTTTTTTAGTACTTAGTCTCGGGACTTATTGAACCACGTGTTAATACAACATAGGTCGACGAAAAAGTAGTCAAGTAAATACGCATTATTAGATATAACTCTAAAAGTACTTGTCAGATCTCAATTAAATTTAAATGGGACCACATGACACACAAAACCTTTCATATAAAACAAAATTTATCGAAATTGGTCCACCCAGCCAAAAGTTCTGAGCTAACATACATAAAAAAACATAAAGTCGAATTGAGAACCTCCTCCTTTTTTGGAAGTCGGTTAAAAAACCTAACCTATCTAACATCAAAATTAGACCCTTACTTGGCATACTGTCATTACAAAAAAAATAAAATAAGCCTAACCTAACATAACCTATCTATCTAACTTCAAAATTAGACCTACGCGGGTTTCAATCTAAGGACTAGCCACGTTATAACATGTCTTTTTCAACATTTACCGTGCCTTAATGTAAATCCTAAGAGTTACCAAGTGAATGGTAGTAAAAGTGCGAATCGCAAAATCGTTCGGGCTTTTACCATTAAGAGTTGGTTAATCTTAGGTTTTACTCTGAAATCTTAGGTTTTACCGTAATTCGTGCATTTACAGTAACACATACACAAACATGTTTTATATTTATGGACTACATTTTTATTTAATATTCTAACCTATATCATTCAAAGTATAGCATTCCGTTAGGAATATTTTATGGGTTTCAAACCGTCTCGCCCGAGTGTAAAACAGCTAAGCAGTCATTATCTACGTTTAAATATTACTTATTGACCTGTTAAACGTAACGGCCTTACATATTATACGAACGTGTATTTATAATACGATTTTGATATAATTTTATTTAGTTTCACGGGCTATTCAGAGTTAAAATTATTCATTAATTTATTGCATTCACACATAGATACTAAATGTGAAATATACAAGTAAATTAACAGATTAGGTTTAAAATTTATAAATAAAGAATATTTTTTTTAATTTGATATACAAAAATATATATTTGATTTTGTTTGCACTAGAAAATAGGAAAATGAAAGAGTCACATAAATATTAAATGTGAAATGGAAATTAACAGATTTGTTTTACTATTATTTATCTATCGAGAATTTTTTTTATAATTCGATATATTTTTCATACGATTTTTTTTCTTCCAGAGAAAAGGAGAATGAAAGACATGCAATGACAACTTAAGAGCTACTTTTTTACTGTTTAAAAAATAATAACTATTAACCTAACAACCTTCCACATTTGTATATTTTGATTTAAAATAAATTCAACTCAAATTTTATTAAATTATAAATCGACGTTAGTAGTACTAGTTACTAAGCTTACGCCATAGTGTACGAGCTGAATTTTATATAAGTATATAAATTACTTGCGTAGCTAAAAAATAAATTTTTAGTTAAATTCAATTAATGAATTGAAATTCGAAATAAATGTATTAACTTCAAGTATCACCAACTATAGGTATAAAAAAGAATGTTCTCGAGTTTATGTAATCGTACATAAAACCAAAGTACTATATTAACATTTGAAAATTTAAACAACATACATATAAGTAGTATAAATAGACAGATAATGAAAAATAGATCATGTTTTAGAGATATTATAACAATATACAAATTGGTTATATATAATTATTTTTTAATCTAAATTTATTTGCCATATGTATGCTATGCATAGAAATAGTGTAAAACAAACTTTTGTGATATGGCTTTTTTACTTTGGAAATGGAAATTATTACTTATTTTTATTGCTTTAGACATAGGTATCCGTATTTATACATTAAATCTTTTAATTCCCTTCTTCTATATGAAGAAAGAGGACTTTATCTATCAATGGGATGTTACAGGCTGCTTAAGTTCAAATATTTTAATTGTATAATAAATACAACATAAATGTTACCTTATCTAACAGTCATACAGAATTATCAATGTTCAATCATCATTGTTTTACGGCAAAAATATATTAAAAAATTGGGTTAATTATACATGTATAATTGTCGAAATCAGATCTATTTTAAATTAATGATTAATCACAGAAACAATAAATAAAGATATAACTATGTTAATGTTTATTAATATTAATATTTTTTTAATTGTATACAACCGATATTTTATTCAAGCGAAATTAGAAATAAACTATTGTTATTACAGAAATTGAGTTACAAAGTAATTAAAAAGGTTCTTTGCCTTTAATTTAATTTTAATACTTACCAATCACGTAGATCCGAGCGCAAACGCTAAAAATGTTTTAGAAGTCTATATTTTATATTTACCTCTCATAGTAAAAAGTTATTACCTATTAGTTAGTTGACAATCCACAAATTAATTTGACAGACGTTAACAAATTGAAGGGACGATATTTTAAAATTTATAAATGTTCAAATCTACAAAATTGAACATGTCAATAGACTTGAATGTCGAGTTGACATTTCGTTCGCGATCGATTGTTAAAAGTAATCGCCGTGAAAAAGTTAATTAATAGTCAACTCGACAATATCGTGATATGTCAGACAGTACGTTTTTGGAACTGATTACAAAATCAACGAAAATACAATTGTATTAACTATTATTAGTAAATTGTCTATTCGTAATTGGAAGCCTTTTTTATCTTTTTAATCCTCTTGATTTTACCGTGTTATATTATTGTATATACAGGGTGTGTCGTAAATCGTGGATAATCCGTTAACTGGGGGTAGCCCTGATGTCGACCTCCAAGAAAATGTACTTTTTATTTCAGGGTTGCCAACACTGTGAAAATTGTGAATATTTTTGTGTTTTTTCAAAAAATTCCTACCGCGACTAGTAATTTGGTCATAATTTTTACAAATTAAGGTATTTTAATGTAATTTTTATTTTATTTTACTCGGGAATACTTGTACTATCTAACGAAATTACTATTTCAGGCATAATTTATTCTAAACTAATGAAAATTAGCGTTAGAAGTTTTTTTTATTTTTATTCGTAACTTTTTGTCAATATTTAACCATTGATTGTGAAAAAAAAAATGTATGGCACTAGAATTGCCCAGTATTTAAAAAGAATGCTTAGTTTGTGTAGTTTCTAAAAAGGTATAACAATTAGTGCTTGACAAGCAAAATTATTTTGTAGGAGCGAAAGAACTTATCACGGTCGGTAAGTTCGTTTTGTATCATTAGCATTTGTGTCACTTAAATGTTAGGATAAAGAAAAAAAAACAAAGATTTTTTTAGTAGAAATGCATTTATTACATCAAACTAAATGTTCGAAATGTCCTCCATTGGCAGCAATGCAGGTTCGGCATCGCCTTATAAAAGATCTTTTGATACGGCGTGTATAGCCTGATACTTCAATTTCACGAGTGGCTAATTGCACACATGTGCGCAATTCTTCGATTGTCGACACTGCTTTAGTATAAACTTTTTCTTTAATGCATCCCCCAATAAAAAAAGTCCAGGGGGTTCAGGTCAGGCGATCCTGGTGGCCATAAAATTAGACCCAAGCGCCCAAACCTAGGTGGATTGGGCTCTGGGTATGTGTCGTTTAAATATTCCCGCACCCGAACAGCAAAATACGCGGGACACCCGTAATTTTGCAGCCTTATTCCTTCTTTTGTCTCCAGTGATGAATGCAGCAGTTTGGTGAGAAAATAATAGGCCCATATGAGTTGCCAGCTACATTAAATGCTGAAATCTATTTAAATTTTTTACAAAATAATTTACCTGAGCTGCTGCAAAATTTATCACTGGAGACAAGAGAAGGAATGAGGCTGCAAAATGACGGGTGTCCCGCGCACCTAGGTTTCTAGGTTCTAGGTTCTACCTAGGTTTGGGCGCTTGGGTCTAATTTTATGGCCACCAGGATCGCCTGACCTGAACCCCCTGGACTTTTTTTTATTGGGGGATGCATTAAAGAAAAAGTTTATACTAAAGCAGTGTCGACAATCGAAGAATTGCGCACATGTGTGCAATTAGCCACTCGTGAAATTGAAGTATCAGGCTATGCACGCCGTATCAAAAGATCTTTTATAAGGCGATGCCGAACCTGCATTGCTGCCAATGGAGGACATTTCGAACATTTAGTTTGATGTAATAAATGCATTTCTACTAAAAAAATCTTTGTTTTTTTTCTTTATCCTAACATTTAAGTGACACAAATGCTAATGATACAAAACGAACTTACCGACCGTGATAAGTTCTTTCGCTCCTACAAAATAATTTTGCTTGTCAAGCACTAATTGTTATACCTTTTTAGAAACTACACAAACTAAGCATTCTTTTTAAATACTGGGCAATTCTAGTGCCATACATTTTTTTTTTCACAATCAATGGTTAAATATTGACAAAAAGTTACGAATAAAAATAAAAAAAACTTCTAACGCTAATTTTCATTAGTTTAGAATAAATTATGCCTGAAATAGTAATTTCGTTAGATAGTACAAGTATTCCCGAGTAAAATAAAATAAAAATTACATTAAAATACCTTAATTTGTAAAAATTATGACCAAATTACTAGTCGCGGTAGGAATTTTTTGAAAAAACACAAAAATATTCACAATTTTCACAGTGTTGGCAACCCTGAAATAAAAAGTACATTTTCTTGGAGGTCGACATCAGGGCTACCCCCAGTTAACGGATTATCCACGATTTACGACACACCCTGTATATTAGTTTAATTACCCGGCCGTATTTAATACTTCGTTCATAATTACAAATCTCAATTTCATTAAACTCTTAAGATAAAAATATATGTCTGATTATAATAGGCCGTACGATTAAATGTTTATTTATGTACATAGAGGTTAAATATTTATAGGACAAAGATCAAAATATCTCTATTCTAATAAAAATTAACGATTGAAAACGAAATGCTGGTTAATGAATTAAAACTAAGTAAATATTCGGACTATATCAAAAGAGCCTTGCTTGCAGCAGCTTGCAATTTAATGTAAAGTCCAGTCCAGTAAACAGATAAGCAAACAGACAGACAAACAAGCCAAATAAATAACGTATTTTTGGGTTTAGTGGGTATTGACTGTAAAATGCCCTATAAAAATTCGAGATGTCATTAGTGATTGACTATATTATAAACATTTTAATTTAGTATTATAAAACATCGCCTTTTGTCTCATATAAACGGAGTAGAATCCATTAACTGCAACATGGGAAGACTATGAGGGTCTTAGCAGACCGGGATTATCCTACCTACACATTATAAATCGAAGTCCCCCCGCTGCGTTCGCCTGTCTGTCTGCCCGTCTGAATGCCACCGAGAAGCCGTTTTTTATACGATTTTACCAATACATGCCATGATTTAATTCATCATTTATAGATTGATAGAAATATCCGCTATGACAGCTTTCGATATCTATTTCAAAGTGAAAAGATAGTCGCGTATACCATTCCACATTGGTAATAATCAGATAGTCGACTGGACAGATACGATATTACTATTTATCAAATTAAAAAAGTACTAACATTGAACAATTATTTAAACGTAATAATTGTCCTAGAATCATCACGATCACGATTCAGCCTGTAATATCCCATTGTTGGGCATAGGCCTCTTCCCCATGTAGGAGAAGGATCGGAGCTTAATCCACCACTCTGCTCCAATGCGGGTTGTTATCATGTATACCTGATAGCGATCGTTACTCATAGTAGGGAATATATCCTAGAATCATACCTATACTAAATAATATTTTAGGAATTATCCTCATCACTTCAGCCTATCTCAGTCCACTGCTGGACATAGGCCTCCCCAACTTAGCGCCAGACATCCCCATTTTAGGAATTATAGTAAAATTTTAACTTTCGATTCCAACGGCCGCACTCCGATACGACACAGTGTTGCAACAATCCTCGCGTTACACTTCCAACTTTCGACAGAACAAAAATGTAAACGCTGGGCTGGTTCGCAAGAGTATTGTAAATATTTCGAGGATGTCCGAGTTTCACAAAGTTTTATTATTAGTTTTCATTTTCATAATCGTGACGCCAAGGTTAGATACATTATTTTTCATAACAGACTTAATATCGATAAGCTTTTACGTTAAAGGTTTTTTTTTTCATGTATTCGATTATTATATTATTACAGCAAAATAAGTACTTTACATTATAGTTAAAATCGTCTATCGGCAAATAATCACATAAAATATTTTAATTCAATTAGGAGCAAGCCTTGAATGCATATATAACCGTGTATCCCATAGTAATTGTAAGCCCGTCTCCCGCTTTTAGTTCTCTATGACACTTGATACCACCATTACGCGGCAGAGATGTATCTGGGGATCAGAAGATGTCGCCAGTTAACCCTAAAATGAGAACGTTGATGAGTAATAATAGTAATGGATTATTTCAGTGCTTAAGGGATTGAGGGTATACCTTTGTTTCTAGTTTATGTGAACGCTGTTCGGGCTGAGTGGCACATTCTGAAGTCACTTTGTTAGGTACAATAAGTGAGGTCGTTTAATGAAAGAAACAATTGTTTATAGATGTTCATATAATATTTGATAAACATCGTTAAAAACACACGTTGACTTTTATTGTATTTTTGGTATGGATGACATTTTTTTTTTTAATAGACACAGACAAATACACTGTAAAAAAAGAATAAAGTTTATCCGGTAAATTAAAAGAATACTTATTCCAAATAAACAAACTTTCAAAAACATAATTTCAATTAAGTATTAACATTTGATTTAATAATAATCAATTTCTTTATATTTGAAATTCTGTTTCACGTGTCTACAATGTATGCTTGGATACATACATATGTATGTACGAGTATATACTACATAGTAATAAACTCAAGGTTACATTAATTTACTATCGATCCTACCTACTATTTAGCTGCGATAGCGTTACACGAGTACTACTGAGTACTACTTTGTAACTTTAGGACATCTGAGACCTCAGTCCTCCCGTGACCATGGTTGCTGTAAAGTATCCGAAACGTCGGGCATCTAAAAAACTTAATAAAAAGCGATAAAATCCGAAAAAGTTGTTTCATTACAATGAGTGAAATTCGCGCAAACATTAGAAAACAATATGTCACATAAGTATTTAAGTAGAATCTATTTAAAAGTAATTGGTAAATAAAAATTATTGAAATTAATATTATAATCGTATTTCTTATGAAATCTTATAAGCTTGAATTTTAAATAATATTTTAACATTAAAATTTTCAATAAAAATACTTTTTAATCTATCGAGCTATTAATTACGATTTAAAAAGTCGATATTTTTGGCAAGTAACAACATAGGAAATAGTAAAAATTATTTTTATGTTAACTTCTTTTTTCATAAAATTATAAAATTAATTATTATTAATTCTGCCTCTCTCTATTCCATATAAAGTCCGTCCTTCCGTTAAATAGGGTCCGTTTCCTTATAACAAATAAATAATTTCATTAATGTCCTATTAAAAAACAAAAACTTAAAATCGGTTAAATAAACATAATAAGAGATAAGGAAATAACGAGAAAAACAAATATTAATTAAATGTAGATGTACTCTCACCCTGAGTTCAGATCTTGATTCCGATGTTACTCCGAAAGCACTTCAAAGTAAATTATTTCATATTTCACACAGAGGCAGGGTCAATTTGTTTAGCAATTACAATTAGACGGGGGCTGGATGTGGAATCACTTCTGTAACTCGATGCTAATGACTCGTGAAGGGCGCAGGGACAAACTTTTGTTCCCACGGTCGATTGTTGCGTTTTTTTGTTTCAGGATTAAGACGAGTGATGGACTTTTATTCGTATTGAAGTTTAATTTTCGATTGAATACGTATAAATAGTTGAAGAATTTTCTAATTTGAATGTGTATATACTGTTGTAATTGCAGTAATTAGGTATATACATATTTACACACTGTAGTATTATAATAAGGAATGTTATTGAAACAATATAAACTCACTTAGGTACTTACTATCTAAAATCGGTTCACAATAAAAGTAAAGAGAGAGAGGGAAGGGAGATGAATAAAATAAATAACAATAAAATTTAATAAAGGAAAATAGCATGTGTAATATATTATTCCAATCTGAATCTTTGGATAATATTTATTAATAACGCATTGTTCCTTCTATTAGCTGAAATTATTATTCTACACTAATTTGTCATCACGATCACTATTCAGCCTGTAATATCCCACTGTTGGGCATAGGCCTCTTCTCCATGTAGGAGAAGGATCGGAGCTTAATCCACCACGCTGCTCCAATGCGGGTTGGCGGATATTTTCCCTACTATGAGTAACGATCGCTATCAGGTGTACATGATAACAACCGGGACCGACGGCTTAACGTGCTCTCCGAGGCACGGTGGGGTAACCCACAAGGACTGCACAAACACCCAGACCACGGCAAACATCTGTATGGCCAATACAAATGCTGTCGTGTGCAGGAATCGAACCCGCAACCGCCCGCGCAACAGCCAATCGCAATCCAGTGCTGTAACCGCTGCGCCAACGCGGATAATTTTCTTCTATTTTAACTATAGGTTTTTAATAATTAAATATTTATATGATAAAATATAAATGGATATTTAAAACTATATTAATTGTTGTTTAACCTTAGGGGCTGTCTTCACGAGCAAGCGTATTGCCGGCGATAGTATCGTCGTGCCACCTATTTCAATACACTCTCTATGAAGCTGTGGAGACAGCAATCAGTACATCTACCATGAGTTTCCAGAGACGATACACGTTAGCGAGTGTAGTTTTCTATACGGAAGAAAGATAAAGATATTAGTAACTAATACGCAATATAACGCATTTAAAACTATAAGTCTTATCGAGGGCTCGATAGATTCTATAGTAAAATTTAGAAATACTCATAATAGGTATGGTATAGTTAAATATTGCAGTTGCGTTTCTACGTTTACTACTGTAGTTACGTCATGTGCACTTGTAACAAAAACTCATGGTAGACCTACTGTATGGAAATGTCTCCGCGAGTGAGCGTATCGCCGGCGATACGCTCGCTCGTGGAGACAGCCCCTTAGAGTATACAATGTCAAATTTTATCATAATTTATTTTCCGAAGGTGATAAATTTTTATGACATACCTATAATTAATATAAGATTACATGTGTTGCATGCAGTATAAGACTATGTGTCAGACTGGCTGATTAAAAATAAATTAAAACCAGGCATTGCTTAAACACTAAAAGGTACCTAATAGAAATTATTGTGGATAGCCTACTCCTAGCATCGATTTATGGGGTTTAAAGGGTTTAAAGGAGTGAGGGGAGGAGAGGGGTGGGTGGGTTACGTTCTGGTACCACTCCCAACCCTAGAACTGGGCATAGATTTTTGGGGTTTTGGGGGTTGGGCGTGGGGACTATAGGACACTGGGCATCGTTTTATGGGGTTTTGAGGGGAGAGCGGAGGAGGAGTTTTACCCTCTGGTACCACTCCCAACCCCAGAACTGGGCATAGATTTTTGGGGTTTTCTAAACGCTTGAAGGTAGAATTATAGTTTAGATTATAAAAGATCGATAATACATATTTTATAATATAAGCTCTTACCATAAATAATTAAATTTCATCTAACAGGTACTCTGATAAAATCTAACCACGTTTTACATACACAAACAAGTTCTATTAAGCTTGAGCTATTGACTGTTAAAAAAAGAGAAAAGTTACTCTAACTCAACAATTCAGTTGCAAGTCTCGTCTTTAGAAGGGACTCAAAGATAAAAACAGCTAACATGTGTACCACCGGTAAATCGAAAAGAGAAACTATCACTTTAAAAGTGGTCCCTGGTTCTATAAAGTGCCTATTTGAAAGTCGGTTCGCGCGCCAGACATCTGTCTGAAAACCGAGGAAAAGGCGTGGAACCAAGTAACGAGTTACCAAGGAATACGAGGTCAGAGTCACTCATAAATAATTTAAAGTAATCCGGGAAAAACCCCTATCCGCGGGCCGTCGGTTGAGCCGCCATGACTATTTGATGTGGCCAACGCATTGCGTCTCGCGAATTAGTGTTGCCCTTTTGAACTACCAGCTTTAGTGATGCTTAATTATTTTGTTTAATTTCAATTCTTATCCCTTAAATTATTAATTTGCTATGCTAACATTAACATTTTAGAATAAAAAATTTGCATGTTATGATTACAATTATGCATGGTCTTGTTAGTGTATAAGATTCGTATTTTTTTATTATTGTCTTATTTTTAACTTTGAAATCATAGTCCATAACAAAATAATTGTAAAACATCATAAGTAATATAAAAACTGTAAATTATATATTAATATACAACTTAAACAAAACTTTTGTTAGATGATGCCATGATTATAAAATGAAGAATGAATATTCACACAATATGTATCAAATTCAATTTCTGCAGTTAGTAAATAATGAACTTAAGAAAATTTCTTGGTGATATATCAAACGTATTTGAATTTTACAAATGACTAATGATGTATATTTATCAGGGTGATCTTTTCGGCGGGCTCAATGATGGTTTGCTAAGCAGAGCGGAGGCCCTGGCAGCCGTCGACATCGGCAAACATCAGTCGGGTCCTCAGCCTGGGCCTCCACTACCACAACTCAAACATGACATGGTCTACCATCATGGCGTCGGAGGCCCCCCTCCACACAATGCCAGACCACATCAGGTACTATCGTTGTCTTTATTTTATACAAAAGCAAAACAGTCAATGTGATTATCTATTGCAGTATTACTACCAGACTATCCGCGTATCCAAAAATAAAAACAAAAGGCAGTGCTTATTTTTAATTTGGAATTAGTTACTTACAAAGCAAGTTATTGTCAATTTTTAATATCTATTATAAGTACTACGAGTACGTATTTCGATAATAACATAGTTTTTTCAAAACACAAAAATACAAGATATACATTTTAAGTATCACTCGGTGTTCAGATATTTTTGCTCAATAAATTTAAAATTCATACATCGGTATTGACAAGGGGAAAAGGTCTATTCCAATCATTTGAATCGAATTCGTAGACGATAAAACTAAATCGCACTCGTAAAATTGTTGCTAAATTGGTACTCTCCACGCCTCTTTTGGCATAAATAATAATAATAAAAGTAAATGCATCTCTCTATGTCCTATACACCTTGGAAAATCTTTTAGTCTTCATATGTCAGTAACCGGGCGAGGGTTATATCCTCTGGGAGTACACTACGGAGGGTAGCGCAGGGGCTGTAATGTGTAAGAAATATACCCGCTCCGCTATAAAAATGAGGTAATTTTATGCACTGTTCGATATTATGTTGTCGATTGTGTTCTTACCCCTAGATTTTTCATCTACTCATATGTTAGGGCGATAATAATTGTTGCAGGAAATTGCTACCAACAAAAATTTTGCTCTGTTCAAATTACATTTGCTTGATACATTATGTCGATTGCATAGCAAATATCGTTACAAATTGAATATCTTTCTCTTTAACAGGAGAGTAGCTGTTAGTGCAGTGATCGTTTATTTTAGTCGTGCTATACCTATACCTACTTTTCCCAGCTTTATAAGTTAAATAGTGATCATAATCCCATACGTAAAAAGCTAACGTAAAAAATTATCTATATATTATATACCTAGTGTAAACGAAACACATCACGTTTAAAATTCCTTTAAACGTTTAGTGAAATCCAATTTCATAAAAATTTTGAATCAAAAATTTACAATATAAAAGATTACAAGTAAAAACAAAAAAATGTAAAATAATTTTTTGAAGGAAACAACTCACCGTATGTTTGTTGCTAATAAATGTTTAAAATTAATACGTATTCGAGTATAACAACGGTTCGATCCACCCGCGGTTGCTAGCAAACAAACGATAGGTAAAACTTAAACATAAACTGTAAACTACTTGAAGGGGACAACAGAAAAAAAAGTGTTTACTCATGGGAATACAGGACATATGAACGTTTTTACTGTTACAAGCAATTGTCACTGCGGCCACTGGGGACCGGACTCGTAGTTGAAAGTAATGTTCAAAACTCGTATTTAATACGTCACGGTAATAGAAAGTGATTGCAAAACAAAGAACTTAAGTAGGTAATGTATTATAAAAGCTCCATTTCAAAATTTTACTTAAAAATATAAAAAAAAACTAATCTCTATTATGTTGTTAATTATAATACAGTAATTTTTAATATAGACTACAGAAACTGGATAGTCGGTCGAAACACATAATCACAGAGCATAATACTCATAGTAATCATAGGACACCAAGACTAAATAGCCATCATAAAGTTCTTCTTTTACAATAAAGTTTCCCTAATGTTTTAGAAGTAAACATTTTAGGTTTACAGTGACTAAAACATTGATCTTGCTACAAATGACTCAATATATTTATAATAATAACTTATAGAAAAAAATTTAAGTTATAATAATTAGACAAATTAATTTCATTGCAAGATTATTTTCACGAAAAAATTGTACTTATATTACATATTATAATTGTCAAAATACATCATTGCCATCGTAATATTTTTTTAAATACACAAATGCATACAAACGCACAACACATTGCACTTTTAAGTATATTTAGAATGGGGTATAATTATTTAAAAAGGGCGTACGTGTAGAGCCACGAATACAGTGACCTATCGTTTGTTTCTATATATATTATATAGATACTTCTTCATTTAAATTTTTTTATTAAAGCCACATACATATTAGTCTCTAGTACTTGGCATACTTTTGCCAATTGGTTGAAGGTTTGTGGGATTGATGAAATTTTACTTTAGTTCTATATACAGAAACCTAAATGTAATTTTGTCTTTTATTCTACTTACTATTTACCATAGCCACGTCATATAATTTCTGCGTTTATATTTTGGGGATTTTTTTGTGCGTTTTATAAATGCATAATAATCTATGATACTGAATTGCTGCTACGTTGCTTGACTGTGGTTTTGCGAACTTGTTTACTTTACCGGCGAACGCGAGATGAATTTTAAAAACAAAGGATAAAGAGGAGCATGAGGAGACAGAGATTAGGGTCCAATTTTCTCTACCAAACAGACAAGTATTCAGAATAGTATTTAAAAATTCATAATCAATATTGAAATTACATACTTACGTTTAAAAAAAATACATTATTGTATGTGTGCATTATGTCATCCAGATTTATTACTTAAAAATATTGTAAATGTTTTGTTTTAGAAGACACTAAATTAAATCATAAGAAAATGAAACATATAACAGTAAAGTTTATTCGGTGCACATAACGTGATATTAATTTTGTTTGTACTCTGTATAAAATAATTACATCAATTAATATAAATACTATATTAACAAACAAATATTAAATAAAAGAAATCAACAATTCTATACAATTTATTTAAATATATTGGGACTATTTTTATTGACACAAAATAATTCGTATTTTTAGTTATCATAACTGAAATACTTATGCCTCCTGTTTTTATGGCCCCTACATCGCACCCCTTGTGTTTTCGGCCACTTGTTCAAATCATAACTGCGATACAAATCATTATTAACACAGTATAATTTATTTAATATCCACTTGCACGAGTATTGTGAATGGTTAAAGTAACAGACTATTGAAATAGCATGTAAATCGATTCCATAGTGGAAATAATCGTTTATGGTAACGCGAGGTAAATTCGAACTGCGACTAAGTATATTTTCTTTCGTTCAGAAGACAATTTGCAGTATTAATATGACTCGCAAGTATCACTAAATGCCACACAGGAATTACGTAAATTAACTTAAACGCATATTGACATTTTTCTATTGCTTTTGATTGTTGAGGCTATGTCGTAATGACTCCTATTTGAATACGAAACGAAGACAGTAGTCGATTTAACTAGAATCCTTATGTGCGTTTTGCTTTCAGGGTATTTATAGCGTGCTTTTAAATATTATAAAAGTGTATAAAGCATACGAAAAACTTTAATATGTTTTAATTATTGTATTATATTATTGAATTCAAAAAATACGTATACACCAAGGGGTTGTTTTATGTAAGAATAACGTAACGTAATAGGGAAAATTATAAAGATTTATTTATATTGAAATATTCCTTATATTTAAACTATTAAATACATTGTCCATCATCTTAGGAAACCTTTAGAAACTACGATTGTAGTTGTATAATTAAATAAAAATAACATTCCATGTATATTAACATAGTGTATAACAAATACATTCAAATATATATTTGAATACATATATTTAATACATAAAAATGTAAAAAATATAATAAGACGAAAACCAAATAAAATGCGAGAAATACTCGAACAAAGAAAATAACAGAATGACAAAATTTGCACACTTTCGTCTCACACCAAATGAGATCTTATATAAAGACTTATACAATTATTTTAGTCGATAAGATATTAAGAGTGAAGATAGTTTAAATGTTAGTTTAAATAGACCTAATTTAAAGATATATCAACAGACGACAATTTCAAAAAAAGAACGTTGTGAGCCGTGTAGCATGTAACATTACGTGATACACGCGTACTTATACCGGATAATTGTGATCTACCGGTCCCCCGGGAGCTCGTGCCAAGACCCACTGCACCTACTGCGCCACCCCTAAGAAGCGCCATGGAAAAATTGTTAGCGAAAGACTTACGGCCTGCTCTTACACTGAGATAAATTGCCTCGTGAAGATCGTCCGTTGTTGCAGTTCTTGTCTAGTTGATTCAATTTACCGAAAATATTGTTTGTGGTTTCTTATTTTCTAAAACAAAAGTATGTAACATATTTTTACACAAATAAAATAGTTTTCAAAGTTCGATATTCATTTAAAGTACCAATATTTTTTTAATACAGACCTTCGTTTAACCGGGTATCGTTTAAACTAAAATGCATATGAATACATATGTTTGGACGTGTCCTAAACACTGCAAACATTCATTTTCGTTACAAAGCCGGTCAACGACATAAGCATATTGGTAAAACACTTGCAACCAATCAACGTCACAACGGATTCACCCTCGTATGAAAAAACAAGTGTTTGCACTCATAAAGAATGAGTGCAAATCTGCACAAAGATGATTGTTTATGTTTCCATATCGTCCCCGAGTAAGGCTATTGTTGCCGCCCCCTCTTTGTTTACAATAAAACGTACAATTTAACATGAATGCAGAAGTTAATTCGGCGAATGACAATAAAGATCACGCCACCCCATATCTGTAGTAATCCTCTTAATACGAGAATATTTGACAGTATGATAAAAACGAATTACAAAAGCCTTTTTTTCCACAGATGGGCCACCATGGCATGGAAGGCCTGGACATGCTTGACCCGCTTACATCGTCGTCCATGACTACATTAGCACCTATGGGTGAATCAGCGCCACCGCACCATCAGTTACATGGCTATGGGGCAATGAACCATGTTATGAACCACCACCACCACGCCGGAGGCTTAGCTCACGCTCCACCAGCTCACCTCGGTCATCCAGCTGCTGCTCTTCATCCTGATACAGATACAGACCCTAGAGAATTAGAAGCCTTTGCAGAGAGGTTCAAACAACGAAGAATAAAGCTTGGCGTTACTCAAGCAGATGTTGGTAAAGCTTTAGCTAATTTAAAACTACCAGGAGTTGGAGCTCTTTCTCAAAGTACTATCTGTAGATTTGAGAGCTTGACTTTGAGTCACAATAATATGATTGCTTTAAAACCCATATTACAAGCGTGGCTAGAGGAAGCAGAAGCTCAAGCAAAAAATAAAAGACGAGATCCAGATGCACCGAGCGTGCTCCCTGCGGGTGAAAAAAAGCGAAAGAGAACGTCTATAGCAGCGCCAGAAAAAAGAAGCCTTGAAGCCTACTTTGCAGTTCAGCCGCGACCCTCTGGTGAAAAGATAGCAGCAATTGCGGAAAAATTAGATTTAAAAAAGAATGTTGTCCGAGTTTGGTTTTGTAATCAGAGGCAAAAACAAAAGCGCATGAAATTTGCTGCGCAACACTGACCGGCGGGAGGCGGCGCGGCTCTGCTGTATCCAGGAACTGGGTACGGATACTGAGCCGCTGGCCGCACGGGCATGGCCTTGGTCAAGAGCAAAACGGCCACTCCAGTGACAAAGGCGGTCCACCGCGTACTTACATACTTTCTCGTGAGCAATAATAAGATCTCATTTATAACGCATTCACATTTTTGCATGTTACTTTTATTTGAAAATGTAATGCAACTTAGCGGAGTTACAAGTAACTCGTCTTATTTTCATTTCGTGAGAAATTACTTTTATATGTATATTTTTCGAGACACAGGGTATATAATTGATTATATACATATCATTAAAATAAATACAAGTTGCTTTATCATACAAAGTTAGGTTCAAACGCGCCGGTGTTTTGATGTTTTTTTGAACATCAAATTGTACATGAAAATGAAAATCAGGATTTTTAAGAAAATGTGCCTTGCAAATAATCAATATTCTGTGTTTAATGTTAGTAACTTCATCGCTGTGTTGCGAATTTGAATCAGACGTATTGGATAAGATGTCTGTCGAAAAACCATACATCGAAAACATATGATAAAAATTAATAATTATTGTATCAAGGACTGTTATAAGATTAGATGAGAAGGGTACTTATAATCAGATTTGTAAAGTAGTTATAATTTAATATTTATTTTAAATAAGATTAGTACCTAACTCCTAATCTACATACAGTCTTTTAAACGAAATTTGTTTATTTGTTTTGTTACATGTCCTTTTTCTGTATTATTAAAATTTGTACAAAGTAATTTTAAGAGTGCCCTTTTTACAAGTGATGACTGTAGATAGAATATTTATATTTTACGTTGTTCTTTTGCAGAATTTAATTGTTTTTTATTTTTTTCGATTTTTATCTAAACTTTCACAAACATGGCACAATTCTTAGAGTAAGCGGTTATTAGAGACATTTAGCCAAAATAGATTTATATTTCATTGTAAATAAGTCACGTTTCGATTTATATTTAGACGTTAGTAAAACAGAGTTACTAAATCGAAAGGAATTAGTACAACGCTGATGAATCTTAATAATAGCTAGATGATACCAATAGTCCCTACACACAATCCCTTTATAAGTTAACAAAATTACCAAACACTTAAGTTGCGTATCAATATAAATTTTTAATCAAATATTTTCTTCAATTATCACAAATAAGAGTCTATTTTCTCGATAATTTAAATCCGCACCGAATACCTAGTAATCGTAGTAACACAAATAAAACCACAAAGCTTGAGAATAAACTGAAAAATTTGCTAAGTATAAATAATATTTTTAAATAAAACTGTAAATATAGTTATAGTATTAAAATAAAAGAACGTGCAATCTAGTTCGGTAATTATAATTAATTGATTAAAACTTAAATTTGCTCATAGGAATTTATTTAGTTTTACACTTAACTTACTGTAGTTTTTGAGAGCTTTAGTCTGGCTGAATCTAGTCATGAGCTTTTTACAGTGTTTTTGTATTTGTTTTTGAAGAGTTAATAATTATGTCTCTATTATATGAAATAAAAATCGTTATAATAAAAATAGTTTAATAATTTCGAATTGAAGCAAAATTTTTAAATTTAAATGCATAGGTATGAATCTTCAAGCCTTTTTTCGTCATTGAGAGCAATATTATGTGTAATGTTAGCGTTAAAGATCCGAAAATCAGGCTTGACAAATTTGCGTCGCCCACTTTTACTTTATTTAAAAATTGTTTTATAATTGATGCAATAATGAAGCTTATTACTTAATAAAGAAAAAAAAATTATATTTTATAAATGTTAAAATTTTTTAATATTTTTCCTATACCTTAGCGTCGACATAACCATGGAGGTATGCTAATCGACATACCTTACTTCATTCACAATTAAAAATGTCCCAAAATGGTGTTTTAGTATTTTTTATACAGAATTTTTTTATTGCATTTAATACTTCATAAAATTTAAATTACAACTCTTAAGTTACTTTATTTTGAAATAAGTTAAGTGCGAGATTAACATGATTTTGTTGTAACTAAACAATTATTCTGTAGCATATATGGCATATAATACAGTGGTTAATAATATTTTGCAACAAATTGTTTTTAAGCTTTGACACTCATGGTTTTCAAACATTTTTATAGGAGGATAACACGGGTGCATAGACTGTACGTATTGTTATATTTATACAATTATACATATATGGTATGTGTTTATATTTCGAATCTGTTTAAGCATACCTGGTTTGAAATATTGATTATCTGTAATTAGTGTATCATGATATTTACCTGTGTCATCATTCCAAAAAATATTTTTATATCTATATTTTTTTTTGATCTTTACGATAAGAAACTGAAACTTTCTAGGTTTCCCTCTGTCTCTATATGTAGTAGACAGATACATGTATTCAATAAAAAGTGAAATATTTTCAATGTTACAATAAAACCTATCATTTGATAAACTTAAGTATGACATAAAAAAATCATGATAGTCTCGTGGCGACATCGATATTATGGGGGCCAATAAATAATATAAAAATACACTTTCAGACAGATTAAAAATAAATTGGCTAGAGGTATAACAATAATAGCTGTATCTAACTTCAGTAACTGTCTTCAATAGGTACTTAATATAATACGAATTTTTACCAGCGATCACAAAAGAGGTTAATCTTGTTTTGGTATTAATATAATATGTGAATACACGATTGTGACCAATGCAAACTAATAAACAATTTGTTCTCAACTAAATCTGCGCTAAGTTTAAGTAGAGATTAGTAGATTCTCTTGCAATTTATTAATTCTTAATTACATTATTATTAATAATAATATAAAAGAACAAAATCTTACTTGGAAGACGAATAAACAATAAAATAAAAAATAGAAATATTAGTAATATCTTGTCGTTTTATTATCCCTTTTATGTTACTTTATAAAAACACAAAATACACAAGAAAAAATTGTTTCTTGTCATTTCTATTACATGCACACAACACACAAATAAACACACACTATAAAAAATAAACGCCGATTATACAGAATTAAAAGTAATGCAAAAATAGGTACGGAATGAAAGTTATGAGCTGAAAGTTAAAAAAAAACAAGATCGAAAACGAAAACATCAGTCTGTAATTAACATTGCTAATTTGACACAAGACAAGACTTTGGAAGTCCAGGTAGATGACCTATTTGCAGCAATATATGACCTAAGATGACAATGAAAATATCATAGAAAAAATATCTTTTTTTTTATGTAACTAGGTTGGCAAACAAGCGTACGGCTCACCTGATGGTAAGACCGTAGCCTATAGACGCCTGCAACACCAGAAGCATCGCAAGCGTGTTGCCGACCCTATCCCCAATCCCCCCAGGAGCTCTGGTCACCTTACTCACCAACAGGAACACAATACTGCTTGAAAACAGTATTATTTAGCTGTCGTCTTCTGTAAGGTCGAGGTACTACCCCAGTCGGGCTGCTCCATATTTTGAGCAGGAAATTTCCTGCTGTGCCCTACCTCAGTTAAATAATAATCTATAAAACAACACCAAAGTGAACACGTACAAACAACCAGTATCTACGTAAATTGTATTCTTATTTTGTGCAAGGGTCAGAATTTCACATTTAATCATTTCATTTACTGTTTCATTAACAAGTTAGTTATTATAGTCAGGATAAATATATTAATTTTATAAATTAGAAGAAGAGTTTGACATTAACAGTCAATATAAATTATCTATAAATTTTTCGTCGTTAGATATACGACAATTCAAAATGTTATTTTTTTTAATGTTAGAACAATTAAGAGCAGTCGTTTGTCAAGAGTAGCGTCTGTGCTAAGCGTTAATTAGCGTGACCTCTGCTTAACACCTGAGCGTACAAAATAACAGACATTTTTATTCAACCATGTGTGTCATATATATGCGTAAAAACTGTTTTTCTATAAATATCCTTGTTTTTAGGGTTCCGTACCCAAAGGGTAAAAACGGGACCCTATTACTAAGACTTCGCTGTCCGTCCGTCCGTCCGTCCGTGTGTCTGTCACCAGGCTGTATCTCAAGAACGGCTATAGCTAGAGAGTTGAAATTTTTACAAATTATGTATTTCTGTTGCCGCTATAACAACAAATACTAAAAACAAAATAAAATAGATATTTAAGGCGGGCTCCCATACAACAAACGCGATTTTCTTGCCCTTTTTTGCTCGATATCAATAATGGCAACCCAAGCAGGAAACCCCCAGAGTTTACAAAGGGGCCAGGCTTGGGCCAGTACTGGGAAACCTAGCTTCGGCGTACCTGTATTGGCCCATGCGTGGGCCAGGCTGCTTAACACAGCCTCGGCCATGCCAATGATTATCCAAGCTTGGGCCAAGACTGGCTGGCCCAGCCTTGGCCATGCCAATGATCACCCAACCTTGGACCAAGACTGGCTAACCCAGTCTTGGCCGTGCCAATGATCACCCAACCTTGGATCAAGACTGGCTAACCCAGCCTTGGCCATTCATTGGAGATCCAAGCGTGGGCCAAGACTGGTTAACCCAGCCTCTGCCATTCCAATGATTATCCAACCTTGGGCCAAGACTGGCTAATCCAGCCTTGGCCATTCATTGGAAATCCAAGCGTGGGCCAAGACTGGTTAACCCAGTCTCGGCTATGCCAATGATTATCCAACCTTGAGCCAGGACTGACTAACCTAGCCTTGGCCATTCATTTGAGATCCAAGCGTGGGCCAAGATTGGTTTGCCCAGCCTCGACCATGTCAATGATCACCCAATCTTGGCCCAAGACTGGCTGACCCAGCCTTGGCCATTCAATGAAGATCCAAGCGTGGGCCAAGACTGGTTAACCCAGCGTCGGCCATTCATTGGAGATCCAAGCGTGGGCTAAGACTGGTTAACCCAGTCTCGGCCATTCATTGGAGATCCAAGCGTGGGCCAAGACTGGTTAACCCAGTCTCGGCCATTCATTGGAGATCCAAGCGTGGGCCAAGACTGGTTAACCCAGTCTCGGCCATTCATTGGAGATCCAAGCTTAGGCCAAGACTGGTTAACCCAGCCTCGGCCATGCCAATGATCACCCAACCTTGGACCAAGACTGGCTAACTCTGCCTTGGCCATTCATTGGAGATCTAAGCGTGGGCCAAGACTGGTTAACCCAGCGTCGGCCATTCATTGGAGATCCAAGCGTGGGCCAAGACTGGTTAACCCAGTCTCGGCCATGCCAATGATTATCCAACCTTGAGCCAGGACTGACTAACCCAGCCTTGGCCATTCATTTGAGATCCAAGCGTGGGCCAAGATTGGTTAGCCCAGCCTCGGCCATGCCAATGATCACCCAACCTTGGCCCAATACTGGCTGACCCAGCCTTGGCCATTCAATGAAGATCCAAGGGTGGGCCAAGACTGGTTAACCCAGCCCCGGCCAATTCATTCAATTATTATTATTGTTCTAGTTCAGATATGATTCCCTAGATGTCGCTGTACAACCCAAGTTGTTTTTCTAAATCGCGCTGACCAGATTCTCTCGCGTATAATGACCTCCCTCGGATGCGTCGATACTAGATACTAGTTTTGGTTCTCGACATTTTAGATATTATCTAAGTGTAGTACTAGTACTAGTACTTTAAAACTTAGGGCCACTTGCAGCAAAATTACAAAAATCTCGATTTTATTAAAACTAGATTTTACCCTAAACTCGATTTAACTTAAGTCTCATCGAAGTTGCGTTGCTCATCATAAAATTGTGTCCGGTTTAACTAAATCGAGATTTTGCGTATCATTCAGTCACCATTCGTTCTTAACGTTCAGTTTTAGATAAAATATGTACCCCAAAGCAATATTGCGTACAAAAAATAATATATTATTAATATATATTTGTCAGTATCAATTAAATGAAAAATACAAATTCAGACTAGGCTGTATGGACTATAGTCCTTTGCCTTTCCCTATTGGGGATAAATTTTAAAACAACAATGTTATTATTGTTAATTTGTTATGTTCTTGGTTATGTTTTAGCACAATTTTGTTTTTGTTTCGTATAGTATTTTTGTCACAGTTGATTTTGTGTTTTTCGAGTTTTCTGTAATGAGTTGAACAAATCACTTTGAACAAAGACTCTTCGAAAGAAAAACCGCGTTTCCAAATACTGCAGGATTTCTTCGGTCATAACAAATCGTGCTCATGCTCCAAACGAAAATCTATTTTCATAATACAATAGAAAGAAACAAATAAATAAACAATAACGTAAGTATTCACAAATGATGGTTCACAAAATCGAGATTTAATAACGCTAAACCGACTCTGTTGCCGATTTAACTTTGACGTTTATTTGAATCGAGATTTAAGCTAAATCGATGACGTGCAAGACATTGAATGTGATTTAAGACAAAATCGAGTTTTAAATCTAGATTTAACACAAGCTGCAAGTGGCCCTAAATATCTGAAAGTTACCGCACTGCAAGTGCAGGACCACCCTGATCAGATTTTATCAGATTTTTGAAAAACGATGGGAAGTTAGGGGCTCGCTCCACTCCCGTCATGGGACCGGCATTGCAGTGCCTCCTTTGCAGTGACCTTTTCATTATTAGTAAAATTTATACTAAATAATAATAAATAAATTACAGTATAAATACACATAAAATAAACCAAGGCAACCAAGCTTGGCCCAGTCCCGGCAACCAAGCCGGGCCCATCGTTATCATTCCAGACTATTACCAAGACTGGGCCAAGCCTGGCTTACAAGCTTGGCCCAGTCCCGGCAACCAAGCCGGGCCCATCGTTATCATTCCAGACTATTACCAAGACTGGGCCAAGCCTGGCTTACAAGCTTGGCCCAGTCCCGGCAACCAAGCCTGGCCCATCGTTATCATTCCAGACTTCTACCAAGACTGGGGCCAACCCTGGCTTACAAGCTTGGCCCAGAGTTATACATACTTGGGCCAAGACTGGGCCACGCTTGGCCCCGTGGTACTTTTCTGTATGGGAACAGGTAGGCACTTGAAATATTCACAAAATACTCCGTTGTATTTTTACTTTAATAATAAATAATAAAATTAAAATAAGATTAATATTTAAGGGGGGCTCCCATACAAAAAACGTCATTTTTGCCTATTTTTGCTCTCATACAATAAAAGTGATTTTTAGCCGCTTTTTGCCCGTTATTACAATCAATATACCTAGTCAATGGTACGGAACCCTTCTGCGCGAGTCCGACTCGCACTTGGCCGATTTTTGTTATTAATAGTTTTACAATTTAGGGATGTCATTGGTCAATTGATTTATTTAATAAAAGCTTTAGCTGGGTAAAAACCTCTCTCTACCTATATGTACCTACAAGATTTACTGTAGTGTTGTTAGGAACCAAGAAGTCTAAATTTTAAAGCGAAAATTTAGAAACATCCATCAAAATAGACTATTATATCAATTTTACATTTTAAAATATACGTTCTCTCGGAATATAAAGTAGCGGCAATACTGTAGCGACCTGTTGGTAATCTACAAACGTACTAAGTTTAATTAAATTCCTTTTCTTTAGTTCTGAACGATGTGCGCACGTTCGAACAGAAAAAGGTATTTTATTTTATTTATTTTTTATTTTATTTTATTTATTGAGAAAAACTTACTAGAAAAACTAAAGATTAAAAACTAAAAGCCATTTAGAAGTTTTTACAATTAACAACTAAAGAGTGCTATATTATTTAACAGTTTGAGAGTAAAACAAAATTAAACTATGGATGGTTTGGGAACTTAACTGGATCATTAAACCAGTCAGACATTACAAACTAGCGGAAGAGAAATATTTCGTGGTCACCAATAATCTAATAAAGTAAGGTTTAATCAGGAAAACATCGACATCACGATGGTCGCGCAAAAAGTCATCAAATCGTGTAGTAGATCTGCAAATGAGGAGTTTCGACGATAGTTAGTTTTACAAGGTGGGATTAATGGGTCAAAATTACGAAATAACCTAGTAGGTAGGTACATTAAATTTAATTCTGTTATTTAAGTCTGGGTTATCTATAATATTGTTGACAATTTTATTTAGTTATACTAAATCAGATACATTTCGGGTATTTTATCTATACATATAATAAAATGATAGGAAAGTCAATGTATGTCCGGGATAAACTCAAAAAGTACTGCATGGATTTACTTCAAATTTGGCACGAATATTATTAAGAAGTCGGGTCAGAACATAGGCTAAATATTATCACGCTATCACCTACGGGGAACGAGCAGTGAACGCACGCAGACGACGTCGCGGGCAGCAGCTAGTATTAATATAAAATACCCAAGTCCGTCCTATGTATATTCATATCGACGGTGCCGTAGAATAACGTCACATGTGAATATAGTACGAAATCAATTTTATTTAATAATTTACTTCAGGAGCCGAAGATCTATCTATACATGCAAAAAAAATAATTTTACGACAAATAGTTTCTGAGATTCTGAGGCGAACAACGTCCCATGTGTTTGTGTCTCCGTATTATAACGAACTAAATGCATATGTGACGGAGCTCGCGGCCGGGGGAAGCACGCGTTGGCCGTGCCAAAGTCACTTGTTACGTTGTTGAGTGGAAAACGAGCTTGTGCGCACGAGTTACCGCATTCGCCGATGATAAAGTTATTTTTCTTAAATAGTATTCATAATTAGTACTAAAACATGTCCAAATATAATAACAGATCTAATAAAATCCTTGATTTGGTGAAAAACAACTGTAAAAATTCGGAAGAAGAATTTGATAGTGGAAAGATATCTGGTTATAACAAGGAAATTTCGAATTATCCCGGTAAGTTAATCTTATTCCTTATTAATATGTATAACAAAATTGCATTTTAAAGATTGTTTTATATTCTATGGTGGTTTATTTTAATTTACATAACTAACGCCAAACTTCGCGTTTCATATTCATATGTGACGTTATTTAATGGAGATTAGTCTTTACATTGTTTCTTACAAAAATGCTCTTGCAAATTAAATCAAATTGTATAAGACATCTTTGACTACTAATGGAAAACTTAATTTGTTGATATTAAAGTATGAGTTACAAGTAGTGATATGTCGTTTTACCACGGACATATTCGGACGTTTTTGAGTGATATGTGAAGATAGAACGTTCTTTTGCGGAAATCTTGATGACATATGTGAAGACAGAACGATCTTTCGCGGAAATCCTGATGTAATATGTTAAGATAGAACGTTCTTTTGCGGAAAACTGATGTAACATGTAACATTGGTACGTTTTTTCTTCCAGAAAAATACTGTAATTTGGTTTAAATTGCTTTTTTCTTAATTAAATTATCAATTTATTCGTATTCAAATAAAATTGTTTCCTTTTATTTTTGTAATTTTTATATTTTATATTATTTTTTCAGTTTCAAAGACACCTGTAAGCCCATCATCATCACCATTACATCCGGGTTCAGAAAACATTGCTTTAGAGCTAAAAGACGTATTAGTCAGTCAGTTCAGCCTATTGTAGTTCACTGCTGGACATACCCTCCCCAAGTTCGCGCCAGACATCCCGGTTTTCCGCAATCCTCATGAAGACTACACCGGCAATCTTACGTAGATCGTCGGTCCAACGGGCCAGAGGACGTCCCACAATGCGTTTGCCAAGACGCGGTCTCCACTCCAGGATCCGTCTGCTCCAACAGCCATTGGTTTCTGCGACACAGATGACCAGCCCACTGCCACTTAAACTTGCTAATTCTGTGGGCTATGTCGATTATTTTCGCTCGCGGATAGTCTCATTTCTAATCCTATCTTTGAAAGAAACCCCAAGCATAGCCCCCTCCATTGCACGTTGAGCGACTTTAAACTAGTGGACCAGTCCGTCAGTGTCCATGTCTCGGCTCCGTATGTCAACACAACCAGGACGCATTGCTCAAAGACTTTTGTCTTCAAGCATTGTGGAATCTTCGAAGGCAAGACTCGACGAAGCCTGCCAAACGCCGCCCAGCCCAACCAAACCATCCTATCAGCCTCCTTCTCGAGTTGTTTCAACCTGGTTGAATGGTGTGGCCAAGGTAGACATAATCCTGAACAACTTCTAAAAGGATACCGTCAACCGATACCCGTCTCGGTATCACTTGGTTGTTAAACATAACTTTCGTTTTATCTAAGTTCATACCGAGACCGACTCGTCGGGAGGACTCGTTTAGGCCGCCCAGCATTCGGCCTAGCTCATCCGACGTCTCCACAAAGATTACGAAATCGTCGGTAAAACGAAGGTGCGAAATGAATTCGCCGTTGACGTTGATGCCTCGTTCCTCTCAATCCAATATCATAAAGACATCCTCTAGCGCAGTGGTAAACAGTTTCGGTGATATTACATCTCCCTGTCTTACCCCACGCCGCGCCGGAGGAAAATGCACAGCCTGCTCCGGTGGGTGGAATTCGTCGAAACTTCTGGCGAGACGATTCGTAACAACCCTTGAAAATAGCTTATAGACGTGGCTCAAAAGTGAGATTGGTCTGTAATTCTTCAACAAAGACTTGTTGCCTCTCTTAAAGAAGCACCACCACACTCCTGGACCATGCCTCCGGCGTGGTACCTCGGTGGATGACGGCGTTAAAAAGTTTATATTTCTATTCTGCTCAATCAGTGTAGCAATCTCTCTCGTATTTGAGCAGCGGAGGTCTCGGCGTACAAGTTTCCGTATCCTCTTAGACAAAGCCTTCTGTTTTGGCGAAGCTGCTTGGGCAGCGGGCAACTCGCACCTCCGCCGCATCAGATCCAAGGCTTCAGGAGAAAGTTTAGACTGCTTCGTTGACTACCTCGGCGGAAAGTGTTTGCGACCCAGTGTACACACCATCTTCACCATGTTGTCGGTCATCTCGTCCACGTCTCCAGCGAATCAAATCGGTTTTGGAGTTCCAGTTGGAACTGCTCGGAGCCACATAGTATTTAGAGCAACGTAGGTCGGAAAATAGATTTCATCAAGCGGGTATTCAGATTGCCCCGTAATAGCCTGTGGTCGCTGCTGGTGTTAACCGGTGCTAATTATAATAAATACAAAGAAAGAACAAAATGTGATGTTGGAGACTGATAATTTTAGTATTTTATGTGAGTTTAAGAAACGTTGATTGATTTAAAGAAGTGAAGATATTTTTTATGTTTAATTATTATAAATTTGGTACTTTTAAAATAAATGACTGATTTTGTTTTTAAAATGTTTTATTTTTAATTGATTTTATACAAAAAATAATAAATACTATTTATGACACGCTACTTATGAAAATTACTGCTCAAAATAAATCTGGAATATGCATATAGGACGAAATAACTAGCTTAAGTTTCATAAAAAAACGTTCCATTTGCATCTGGACCCTTAGAGCCTCCGGTGAATAGCGCCACATGTGTAAATGTGACAGCAACAAGTCCATTATAAAACGTTATATATAAACATCGACCCTACTATCTTTTTAAATAAAACTGTTTCAAAATAATTAATAATACTGATAGATAATCACAGGCTTAATGTAAATTTTTCCAAAGTATAAAAGCGCCAGGTTTTTCCGTTTCCGAAATATAACAATTGAAAACTTTGAACGGCTCTACTGTAAAACGACTATTTTGCAGATAGTACGTTATTCTACGGCACCGTCGATATATTCATTGTCGATTTTGTATCTGCATTTATATTTAAGATCACAGCACTTAGGTAATACTTAAAAAAATTCTGTGTACGAAAATACTAGTTTACAGAATAATAACGTCACTTCTAAACTCTACATATGTATGTCCTGTGAATACCGCCTCCTAACGATAAAAATATACAAGACAGATTGACAAACAACTACTTTATTAAAAACTTGTCTTTCTCATTTGCAAATAATTCATCGTCTTATTATATTCCACAAATATTTCTAGCGTTTTTAGACGAATCGTACGATATTATGTACTAAATAAATAAACTCCTATAGATAAGTATATGAAAAGTAAATTTTTGTATATTTTAGATGTTAAAAATCTCATAAAAACGTCATGTGAGTGAGACTTTAAAAAAAATTAATGTACGAAATTGTAAAAACTGCAACTTTTTTGTGCTTTTGCAAATAAGCTGTGAAAATAAGCAGAACAATTACATAAACGTGTCTTGTCTTTGTTAAGTCAAATATTATATATAATATGGATACATATACGAGTATATACCTACTACGATACATTTTCATCACTACAAGAAAACCGATGAACTTATATTGAATTCTAAAACTAACAATAAAGATGGTTGTATAATTTAATTTATTTCGGTCCGACAGTAAAATATATCTTCGACGATAGCCTCTCCGATGGGAAGTTTAACCCCTACTACATGTCATTTTGGTGCACTAAAAAATATAAAACACAGGTAGTATTTTACAGTAACTTAGACCTAAATAGTTTATAGTCAAATATATTTTTATAAAAAAAATACGATCAAATATTGTTTTTATGAAAATACTACATGTCGTACTTATCTAAAAATTACAAGAGAGAGCTTAGACGTACATATTATGTGTATCACAATTCAACCTGTAATATCCCACTGTTGGGCATAGGCCTCTTCCCCATGTAGGAGAAGGATCGGAGCTTAATCCGCCACGCTGCTTCAATGCGGGTTGGTGGATATATTCCCTACTATGAGTAACGATCGCTATCAGCTGTACATAATAAGTAATAACAACCGGGATTAACTTAACTTAACGGGCTCTCCGAGGCACTATGGGGAGACCCACAAGGACTGCATAAACACCCACAAGGACTGCACAAACACCCAGACCACGGCAAACATCTGTATGGCCAATACAGATGTTGTAGTGTGCGGGGATCGAACCCGCAACCACCCGCGCAACAGCCAATCGCAATCCAGTGCTGTGACCGCTGCGCAAACGCGGCGTCAAATGTGTATAAAAAAGTATAATATAAATACTAGTGTGCTTTAGACTACACGACCGAAGTAAAACTTCTTTAGCAATACCCCTGCACCCCCTCTTAGATATGCAGAACGTTACTGGCTATGAGAGAAAAAGAGAATGAAAATGTGTGCTCGCACCTCTTTCTCTTGCTCCGTTCGCCTCATCCGATCACTGTTTTTGTAACGCTCTCGTCACGCATTCACTAGCTTACTCCCCAAGTCAGGCGTACGTAAAGAAGTTTTACTCCAATAACAAGTGTCTTTTAGACTACACGACTGAAGTAAAACTTTCTATCTTCACACACTATATCTCCCTCTCAACTTCCGTTCGCCTCGCCTGATCACACTTTTCTTAACGCTCTCGTCACGCATTCACCAGCTTTCTCCCCAAGTCAAGAGTGCGTAAAGAAATTTTACTTCAAAATACACCACAATTGGCACAAATTTTCTCAATGAAATGAATTATTATTTTAAGCAAATTTGACAAAGTATAACTTAGTAAACCTATTGTGGGGTCAGCTGTCCCTAGAGAAGCTTGATGTATGGTGCCGGGCGGTACTAACTTACCTCGGCAGTGTGCATCTACGAGTACGTTTACATGCCTTGTCACAGTGTGCTTAGGTCATTTTTATCATCTTTAGATAATATTTGAAATAAATTTCAATAATTTTTTTTTTTTTTTTGATTTACAATAGTTTATTAAACATTAAACATTATGCATATTTACAAGTCACAACTTAAGAACTAAATATTTACAGATAGTTTTGATACAAATCATGTCCGCGTGGAATGGTGCCAAGAATGCTGGCAGCATTTCCCCGTTGAATCGCTATGCCGATTCTCTGGGCAAAAAATAATTACAATTTCAATAATTACAGTTATATGAAACAGTTTATGTTTTTTGACAGAGCATATAAAAAGTGCTGATCACTAAATATTACATCCATAAATGTATAGGTATTTTAAACACATTATCATTACTCCAATGTTGGTAACATGTGTGCAAAAAACTAATCAATTATATTGTACAAACTTAACTTTGTGAGTGCGGACGTCGCCTGCGGCACAGTGTTTCTATGTTTATCCACTCTTAATTCTATTAACATGTTTAAACAAGATCAAGTTATAACAAAATTAAAGCCACTGTTCGAATTGAATAAACGACATTCAATTATATCACAGAGATTTTTGCAAATTATGGCTATTTATGACATATTTCTTAGATATACTTAAAAATTTAGGTATAGATACAAACTTAGTTTTCAGCCATAACAAACAAACAAACGCCGTAAGCCGTCCACAACAGTTCAGTTAATTCAGTCGAAGCATTAGTTGTTAATTGTTATATTTCATCTTGAAAATATTATGAGCATTATTATGTATTATAATATGTAACGGTATATTTACTGCTTAATCAAATTCGAAAAAGCACTTACCTTTGGAGTTACTGAAAAGCTAAGTCATAGAGCAGTGGTAATTAAGACTATTCTTGTACTTTTGATATATATATTTTTATGACTTGCGGGACATGAGAATCAATAAAATAATTAAGATTAGATATATTACATTATTTTAGTCATGACTAATCTGGAACAGGTTTTTTAACCGACTTAAAAAAGTAGTGGGTTCTCAATTCGACTGAATTGATCGAGATCTGACTAGTGCTTTTTGAGCTATCTCTAATAATACCTACACATTGAAATGACTATTTTTTCGTTTTCTTACTATATACTATATTACTATTAGTTGAAGTCGGTTTTTTTTTCAGTTGCAAGCAAATACAATATTTATTCCAAAGCTGGTGCTTGTCCCGTGGTTCCATTCAAATTTTATTGAGATTTGACGAGTACTTTCTGAGTTATCTATACTAATATAATAAAGCTGAAGAGTTTGTTTGTTTGTTTGTTTGTTTGTTTGTTTGTTTGTTTGTTTGAACGCGCTAATCTCAGGATCTACTGGTCCGATTTGAAAAATTCTTTCAGTGTTAGATAGCCCATTTATCGAGGAAGGCTATAGGCTATATATCATCATGCTAAGACCAATAGGAGCGGAGTCTACACCGACGAAGTCGCGCGCAGAAGCTAGTCTTTAATAATGCTTACTTGACTAAATTATCATCTACCTACATTGTATTACTTGACGGTGTAGTTGAAGTTGTTTTTTTTTTTCGTTTTCGAGCAAACACAATTAGTTATCTAAACTAATATTATAAAGAGGAAAGATTTGAATTTTTGTGTGTATGTTTGTTTTGAATAAACTCAAAAACTACTGCACCTATTTAAAAAATTCTTTCACCATTTGAAAGCTTAGTTATCCTTGTGCAACATAGGCTACTTTTTATCCCGGGAAAATAATAGGTTCCCACGGGAAATTGTTTGCGCACACGGTGGAAGCCATTGAGAACAGCTAGTTTTTTAATAAATTGACACTATTCAAAAAAGATGCCGTAGGTTAATTTTTAATTTCCTATATTAAATCATTTTAATTTTTAGGTAGCTCCACTGCGGCGTGATAAAACTTAAATTTTTTCATCTTTTTAGGATAAGAGACTTTAATCCACCCCTAATACACTAACATATTATGAAGGCTTACGTGTAAAGAATAGTTGCGATATAGTTTATTAGCTTCATAAAAAACAAATTATTTTATTATTTGATAGCTAAATTACTTTTTAGTAAAATCTCGCATTTAAAAATAGATAAGACACATGTTGAAAATTTTAATCTTTTTTTTTATAGTATAATAAATAATATCGTAAAGTATTTACCACACAGGTATAACGAAGTCGATGATTACTTCTTTTTACGTTAGAGACATTATAATTATGTTATGCCAACGAGAACGCTAGAGTACTTTAATAATGTTATGCGTACTGTCTTATTTGTTAATAGGTACTCGTATTTTAAAATTAAATATAATTGAGGTAAACTTGTAACCATCCAAACATTACAAGACAATGAAACACTAAAACATCTCGAAGGTCGTCTTAATAGCACATTTCCTATGTTAATACCAGATTATTGGATCTGTATTGTGGCTCATTATAATTTAGCTCCTCGAGATACACACGTAGGTAACTAGGTAGGCCTTTGGTTTGTTTGAACAAGCCGCTGCCCGAGGCGCACTCTCCCCTCAGTTCGATGATTGTTACTCCCTAATATTGGATGTATGGAGATTGGTCTTGTATTGTGTAACACAAACAATATTTGGCTAATCTAGCTGTTTGGTTTAACGGTCTAATTGGATGAATGTTTGCCGATGTTTGGAGTGATTCGGTATGCTCGCCGAGAGGAATTGAGATGTTCTCTCTGATTTCTGTTTGAAACTGACACTATCGTCATTGGTAAATCAATCATTAATCTATTTGACTTATGCTTCCTATTGTAATGATTGATGAGTAAATAGAACAAGAGAGAGGCATTACCATACGGTCGGAGAAATTTTTGAAGTAAAATTTATTAATCGAATTAGATATATTATTAGACTAGCCGACCCGTGCCCACTTCGTTGGGCGTTATAATCCATTTCACATAAGAAGGGTACGGTGAAATTTGATATATGTTCCAACACACTCTCACTATTTTCAGCAAATCAGATAAATATAAATGTTTTAAAATCACCAATTAATTTCTAAGGCAAATAATAATGCTTGATTAGATTTAATTGTTGACACGGCACGTCAGAGGGCGCAGGTTCAAATCCTGCTGGGTCGAAAATTTTGATAATTTTTATCTTTTTCCTTTTATCTTGTCACTCCTGAATAGTGTAGCTTTCTGTTAGCGAAAGAATTTTCATGATCGGATCAGTATTTGCGAAGATTACCCCGTATATACAAACAAAGTTATAAACTTTACCTCTTTATAATATTAGTATAGATTTATTTCCGATGAACATTTTACTACCGCAGAACATACATATATACTCATCTTATGACTATCAATTCGGAATTGTTTATTTTTCTAATCAACAGAAAAATTTTCTTGACAAAAGTCAGGAGCCCATCCAATAAGATTAGTATAGATTAGATAAGTTGTTCGTCTTAACCACCTGATCTTTTATTGCACAGACAATACCTTCGGTTTCCCCAAAGAGGTCCCCGAATCCACAGCCACTGCACGGATGCCTTACTGTTTACGTGAGGCGGGTGGAGCACCTTGTAAAACCTAATATACATTTAAACCTTTCTCTGGAACCACTTTATTTACTAAAGAAAACCGCATAAAAATCCGTTGCGTATTTTTAAAGATCTAAGCATACAGACAGCGGGAAGCGACTTTGTTTTATACTATGTAGTGATGAATTATTATGCCAACTAAATCGTCATTTTGAGCACCTAGACGAGTTGTGACAGCTTTTTACAACTCTCCTGATCTCTGAATGAAGATGATATCTGACTTAATTCGTTCCTAATTTTTCTGCTAGATTATTTTGGTGATGATTTTATTTTAATTTCTAAATCCGTTTTGTGTTTTTTTTCCTTACTATATTAAGATAAAATCTTGAACACAATTTAATTAATCTCATAAATCTGATAAATCTAAACACATCAATCTGAAAAATCTTGAGTAGGTACAATCTGCAATAAAAGCTTGTTTCAAAAAAGGTATTTTAATTAAAAAATATTTGGTCTTGTATTATGTGTAAGTTGCATGCTGAATGACTATTTTGGTTGCCAAATCACTATAAACGAAAGAGGTAAATCAGCTCTGAATAACAACGTCATTGAGCTGTTGCATGCACGTCTAAATCCTAAAATCGTCATCATACTTACTGTCTCTAATATATTCTCGCTGGAATCAGTTAGACCATTGCCAAAAGCTGCGTCAAGAAAAAATAGCCAACCGAACAGACGCAAAATAAAATCAGCTGTGTTTGCACAAGCTTTTAGTAGGTGCCATATATTGTTTATACCTATATTATAATTTGTGATAATTATAATTTGTGATAATTATTTGATGTTGGAATGTTATAATATGTTGATTTGTTGTTAACTGTACTAACAGTTGATTAAAGAGCGTTTTTTGAAAAAAAAATAAGTTTAATTTATTTATGATGTTTTTTATGACTAGGTCGGCAAACAAGCGCGTGGTTTTCGTGGTGGTAAGCTTTTACCGTAGCCTAAAGACGCCTCCAGCACCAGAAGCATTGCAAGCGCGTTACCGATCCTACACCTCCCCAGGAGCTTTGGATCCTTACTCCACCACAGGAACACAACACTACTTGAAAGCAGTGCTATTTAGCCGTATTTTCTGTAAGTTTGAGATACTCCCCATTCGGGCAGCTCCAGATTTTCAGCAGGAAAATCCTGCAATACCCTTAATCAATAAAATGTGTAATAGTATATTTATTAACCAAATAAATTAAACACAATGCTCATAACATACCTTGCTACTTGTCACAACTTACTACTTAATACTTTAATTCATTTTGATCATTGTTTTTGAAAGGAAAGGAATGGCGCTACACCATATCGCATAAATCATAACTGTGGAATGTTAATTTCTTAAGCAAGGTATGTCCCAATTACAGTACATTTATATGCCACATGTTTAAATTCACCAAGTAAATTTCACGCGATATGCAGTATTTTCAAAAGTTAAGAAACGCGTTTATGTGCGAAGCCATTTCAACAATGTCTGTAACAACTACGTTATTGTTCTATGAATATTAAACGGGCGGACAGGGGATAGCGAAATTTGAATTATGTAGGTACCTTGTATCTACTAAATTATTTGAAGTATATTTAAAACTAAATTAACTCTAAAATTAAATTAAAAATAGAAGTAATTTAGTGTATAATGATTACCTTATTAGTAATAAAAGTAAGAAAAAAACATATTAATACATTTTAAACGTAAAAATACATTTGATATGCATTTGATATTTTCTAAACTTAAGAGATTACGTTCTATATAAACTATGTTTACTAATCAAGCAAAACATTAACGATTTATGTAAATTCATTTCAATGTTTCATAGCTTTTAATTTCATAAAAATTAAGAGTAATTTTTACGATATTAAAAGCTACGAACGAAAACTACAAGCAGCCGTAAACAAAATTACGAAACATTTAAGAGTATCAAATGTGAGCACCGTGTGTTCAGCGAAAGAGCGAAATCAAATCTTTTAAACCTACTAAGTGGCATACCTGACACGGAACCAGAAAACTCACTGTGAGCTATAAATAAATCAATTCCCAGCCGCATGGGGTGTCCACGTAGTCTGGGGAACCCTAAATTTAGCTAGGGTGTCACTAAATCACAGTTATTGTTAAATCTAATGCCCGTAACGGTATAGCTATACCTATTATATGTACTACCAATAATTTATACTATTACTTCGGTCTAAATAGTAGGTATTAATTCATTATGTTAAAAATATTAAATAGATTTTTTTTTAAATTTTAAACTGACTTAAAAAGGAGGTTCTCAAAACGACTGTATTTTTTTTATCTGTTACCTCAGAACTTTTTACTGGGTGGACCATATCGACCATTTCTTTTTTAATCAAAATCTAGTAATTGTCATGTGGTCCCATTTAAACATGATCTAGATTTGATGAGCACTTTGTATAGTTATCTCTAATAATGCGTAGTATCTCTACCTAAATAATGAGCACGTGTTTCTATCATAATGTTTACTCTGGATACGCTACGCCCAACGATTTTATATTAATTGTCTGATCAATACCCCAGATTGATGAGAAAATTGGTGCGATCTGGTCATTTTTGCTGTAATAAAACCATTTAATATTTTTTTTTAAATTTAGTATATTTTATTTAGTCTATAAAAATAAATAGAATCGGATTGTCTGTTTGTAATATTAAAATAACCGCTTTTTACTAAATGCATATGGATGTATACAGTTATACACGGTACATATACCAAAATAACATTTTCTATAATTTTTGTTTGTCTGTCTGTTTATTCCGGCTAATCTCTGAAACGGCTGGACGGATTTTGATGGGAATTTCACTGACAGATAGCTGATGTAATAAGAAGTAACTTAGGCTACTTTTATTTTACTTTTTTTTTAATATTTATAACTGCGAACTGAACAATAACTATTTCTATAAATTCCATGCGGACGAAGTCGCGGGCGCAGCTAGTTATTTATATTTAATAATTCGTGATTTCTAGAAGAAATAAATTCTAATAAGTGACGTTTTTAAAATCTTTATGCCACTTATGCCATATGCCATTTTTTTCTTTAGTGATTTCATCTATATATAATATATAAAAGAGATTTCCACCCATTGACTCATCACGATATCTCTGGAACCATAAGGCCTAGAGACTTGAAATTTGGTAGGAACATTACTTTCGCCGAGTAGAGGTCAGCTAAGAACGGATTTTAAGAAATGCCACCCACACACACCACAAGAGGGGGTTGCGGGGGTTAATAACATATATGGTAAAACAACGTTTGCGGGGTCAGCTAGTTTCTTATATTACAAAACATGGATAGGCGACACTCATTATGAGATATTGTATGAATAATTTAGTAGTTTTTCTTGAGTATTTTAGATCTCACGGATGAAAGTTTTACACGTAAAATTTTATATTCTAACTGTATCAAAACTTTTTATGCCAAAATAAAATATAGTAATAGTGGAACAAAAGTCAAAAACGATGTTAGGTATTGGAAGACGTATATATTTTATATAAACTATATTTAAACCCCTATTTATATATTACGTATACTCTTTTATCAAATATATTTATAATTATTGCCTTGAAAAGCCTTATTATTCACAAGTTGTAAGGTACAGCACAATGTATGTACATACATACAAACACAGGTAAAATTATCTACGCGTATTATCTAAATAATATAATAAAGATGCAAACCAATACCAATTTCCAATATGACTGAGATGGTGGTCTTATCATCACTACATAGTATAAAACAAAGTCGCTTCCTGCTGTCTGTATTAAATGTTAAATATGTATCTTTAAAACTACGCAACGGATTTTGATGCGGTTTTCTTTAGTAAATAGCGATTCCAGAGGAAACTTTATACGGCATAATAAAGGCAAATTATAGTAGAGGAACACGGATAGTTTTTGCAACTGTGCGAAGCCGGGGTGGGCCGCTAGTTTCAATATAAAAGCTGCAAATTATTTTGAATAGCGCAATCCGTCGATAACTGATTTAAAATGTTTCGAGTTGTACAAAAGAACGATGACCATAACCTATCATTTTGCTTAGTGAATATGTAATAATCAACATTGAATATCCATGAAACAAATCACTACTCATTTACTTCTGCATAGTAAAATAGTCTACATGTGGTTAGAAACGTTCATTTCATAGCAAAACCTAAATATTTTTTGAGATTTATTTCTACTTTTTTGTCATAACAGAGAGATTAATACGTTTTACTTAAGTTGTACGAATATTAAAATCTAATAAATACACCAGTATTTAGTTTTCGCGATAAATAAAATGAAAATACCTCTTGATGTAAAAAAAAAAACATGGAAGTTTAGTGAACATGGTTTTTATTATCTTTAAATTTCTTATTGAGTCGTTCAGTTACACAATATAATTTTTCTACATCTTGTTATTATCATAAAGCTGGTAACCGCGAACAATTCATTACCACTCTACTACATATTAAATAAAAAATAAATAATTGCTATGATGCGGTGTTTGGCAAGATTCAAATTTATGATCTTCCTTTCCTTTAGTTGTTGTTGTTATATAGTTCTTTAATGACTCTTAATAATAAAATTTGAAAAATAAATTTAATGTTACATAAGTTTTAATAATTAGTAATAATTAGGTACATCAAATTGCGCTCCATGATGAGGTGATAGGTTCATAGGTACCTACTTTCGATTTTAAATTTTTTAGTTTGATAACCTGATTTTCATTTCTTTCTATGTTAATGCATTTTGCTTATATCTATACTAATATAATAAAGCTGAAGAGTTTGTTTGTTTGATTGTTTGTTTGTTTGATTGTTTGTTTGTTTGATTGTTTGTTTGTTTGAACGCGCTAATCTCCGGATCTACTGGCCCGATTTGAAAAATTCTTTCAGTGTTAGATAGCCCATTTATCGAGGAAGGCTATAGGCTATATATCATCACGCTAAGACCAATAGGAGCGTAGCACCAATGAAGAATGTTTCAAAATCGGGGTTTTTTTCCTTTTGAGAGCTTCCTAGAGAATTGGTCCTATTTCACGGGGACGAAGGCGCGCGCAGAAGCTAGTGTCTTATAATATTCTAAGTAAAAGATATTTAAAAAGCTGCTCTTCTGAACTTTTGAGCACGATATGTTTCTTTAGAAACTATCAGCGAGATGGCGAGATATCAAAGAGATGGTTATCGGTCAAACTATGCTGCGATAGGTCATAAGAAAAATAACCAAAAGCGTCTTCAAGCGAAACAAACGTATCCACATAAGTTTACAAAATAAAATTTGATAGGATTAAGAACTAAAAAAATCAAACAAACCATAATTTAGATCCTGATATTGCAACGCTATATTGTATTTGCGTAAGTATACTTACTATTTATGATTTTAAAAAAAATTCAAATATAAGATTCAGAAAGAATAGGCGAAAAAATACTCAGCTTAGATTACCTTATTTTTAAAAGCAGTGCCTCGACATTTGGATAACATAATTATGATGCAAAATATTTTCTATGTTTTGCCTTTATTTGTTCGATTCTGATAATGAGAACTTTATTTTTAAAATCTACCTGCTAGTAGAGGGTGAGGGCGTGTGGGTGTGCTTTACTATCGAAAGACCGGTCTGTGTCGATTTTCCAAGATAAAATCTTTCTTATACGTTAAGTTAGGCACTGAATTAAAAAAAAGGATGTTTCGGAAACTAGACATGTTAATCTATACAGTCAGCGTATTTTTTCTTTCATTTTGTTTAATATATATAACAAAAAAATGTAATAAAAAAATGATACTATATATTTGATATTTTTTTAAAGAACCTAATGACATTAGCAAGTGAAAAGTTTATTAAATTAAATTAAAATTAAGCATAAGAATTCAAAATCATTGAATTCGAATCATCTTTTTAGACCGAGAGCCCAGGAAAGCCAGACTTTCGTCATTTCATAAAAGCTGAAAATTTCTCAGCACATGCTCCCAACACCGATAGAAGTAATGGCCAAATATGAAATATCTGCCAAAGTAACCATAAGTGGTTGGTTATACATTATATATAAAAAAATACTTTTAATTTTAATAATATACTTTTATATTTAACTAGCTTCTGCGCGCGACTTCGTCGGCGTGGACTCCGCTCCTATTGGTCTTAGCGTGACGATACATAGCCTATAGCCTTCCTCGATAAATGGGCTATCTAACAGTGAAAGAATTTTTCAAATCGGACCAGTAGATCCTGAGATTAGCGCGTTCAAACAAACAAACAAACAAACAAACAAACAAACAAACAATCAAACAAACTCTTCAGCTTTATATATTAGTATAGATAATCGTATACCATATATAAAAGAATTTTCGCCAAATATCCCGCTTGTACACAATTCTCAGCCTTCAGTCTCTGCTTATTATGATATACCTAATAAATAATATCTAATCATTGCATTATAGCATTAATCTTCTGAGAACAACACTCACTCTTGTATTTTAATTAACTTTATTTACATACATACATACATATAATCACGCCTCTTTCCCGTAGGGGTAGGCAGAGACCACTTTTTTCCACTTGCTACGATCCTTACATACTTGTTTCGCTTCATCCATTTTCATTATTCCTTTCATACATGCTCTTCGGTTCAGGGTACTCTTGACCTGGCCTTTTTTCAAGACGTCTCTGATCTGGTCTTGAAAAGTCCGCCTAGGTCTACCCCTTCCAACACTTCCATTAACTTTATTTAAATTTACATTATTATTATTAATAATAAAATTATTATTATTTATTAGATTAACTTTTAATACAGGGAACTGATTTCATAACATAATGAAATTTAGCCCTAAAAAGTTTGCAAGTACTAATTTTTACTTTTTTTAATTTTCGTTTATTGGCCATATATATATTTTTTAATTGGAACTAATTTAAAACAAGAATAAGAAAAATTAAAGCCTCTTCAGTTGTGTTACGCAAAATCTTAATTAAGCAGCACAGAAATTTCCACATGGGGGCGTTAGAAATAAAAAAGTACCATCTTTTTTACGACACTTAAAAATAACTTCGTGCCGAATTTTCCCTACCTTTCACGATTTCATTAAGGCGCAACTGACTAATTAATTTTTTTCAGTCCAAATTAAACTAGCAGCGAACGATGTTCATTCGTGCGAAAATTTAAAAATTTGTACGTTATTTTATTACAAATGATTTTCATAGGAGGAAGGACGTAATAATATAAGTACATAAAGATAAAACTGGCCACGTTTTTAGCTGGGTGTCAAAACTTTTATTATTTATGGAAATATGTAATATTTTTACGCTTTTTAAACAACTTCAAAACAGAAGGCGGTTCTCAATTCGATTGTGTTTTTTTGTATGTTACCGCAGAACTTTTATTTGTCTAGGTGGTGGTTTTAATCGAAAGGTGATGCGTGTCATGTAGTCCTATTTAAATATAATTAAGATCTGACCTTTGTATTATCGCTAATAATGCGTATTTACTTGACTATTTTTTCGTCAATGTACGTTGTAATATATTTTTACCTCATAACTTTTTACTGGGTGGACCGATTTCGATAAGTCTTTTTTTAAACGAAAGCTGGTACCTATCATGACTGTGGTTTTATCTTATCTTATACTATTAAATGAGCAATTCTTGTATATATATATATATATATATATATATATATATATATATATATATATATATATATTATGTGTTGTGACTAGTGCTGGGACACGTTTTTTATTCAATATTTGATTTGGGGACATCTGTATGTTATCAGGTCAGGTTCCAATATATTTATGTATCCAATGAATCTATGGAGGACATTCAAAAATTGTATATAAAATAATACCAATAAACCAATATAGATGGCAGTACTTGTATTATTTCAACATTTATTTACAAAATGCACACTTCATGGTTATCATTGAATGTCCCAGAACAACCAAGCGTTATATATATTATTATTATTATAAATACAAGCTTTTATTTAGTTTTTCTGATCACTAGATTGAGCTGAAATTTTGCATACATGTGTAAATCGCGTGACGACGCAATATTATGGTGACATGGTGCTGATCTGATGATGGAGCTGGAAGGTGGTCATAGGAACTCTGTAATGAAACTACACAACCTCATAGAGTTTGGACTCGTTTGATTCGTCTTGACGAGTACTTTGGTACTAAATGGTAACCAGGGTCTGATGATGGAGCTGGAAGAAGGTCATCGGAACTCAGTAATTAAACGACATAACCCAATCGAGTATGGGCTCGTTTGATTCGTCTTGACGAGTACTTTGGTGCTAGATGGTGACCAGGGTCTGATGATGGAGCTGGAAGATGGTCATCGGAACTCAGTAATTAAACGTCATAACCCAATCGAGTATGGGCTCGTTTGATTCGTCTTTACAAGTACTTTGGTGCTAGATGGTAACCAGGGTCAGATGATGGAGCTGGAAGATGGTCATCGGAACTCAGTAATTAAACGTCATAACCCAATCGAGTATGGGCTCGTTTGATTCGTCTTGACGAGTACTTTGGTGCTAGATGGTAACCAGGGTCAGATGATGGAGCTGGAACATGGTCATCGGAACTCAGTAATTAAACGTCATAACCCAATCGAGTATGGGCTCGTTTGATTCGTCTTGACGAGTACTTCGGTGCTAGATGGTAACCAGGGTCTGATGATGGAGCTGGAAGAAGGTCATCGGAACTCAGTAATTAAACGACATAACCCAATCGAGTATGGGCTCGTTTGATTCGTCTTTACAAGTACTTTGGTGCTAGATGGTAACCAGGGTCTGATGATGGAGCTGGAAGATGGTCATCGGAACTCAGTAATTAAACGTCATAACCCAATCGAGTATGGGCTCGTTTGATTCGTCTTGACGAGTACTTGGGTGTTAGATGGTAACCAGGGTCTGATGATGGAGCCGGAAGAAGGTCATCGGAACTAAGTAATTAAACGACATAACCCAATCGAGTATGTGCTCGTTTGATTCGTCTTTACAAGTACTTTGGTGCTAGATGGTAACCAGGGTCTGATGATGGAGCTGGAAGATGGTCATCGGAACTCAGTAATTAAACGTCATAACCCAATCGAGTATGGGCTCGTTTGATTCGTTTTGACGAGTACTTTGGTGCTAGATGGTAACCAGGGTCTGATGATGGAGCTGGAAGATGGTCATCGGAACTCAGTAATTAAACGTCATAACCCAATCGAGTATGGGCTCGTTTGATTCGTCTTGACGAGTACTTCGGTGCTAGATGGTAACCAGGGTCTGATGATGGAGCTGGAAGAAGGTCATCGGAACTCAGTAATTAAACGACATAATCCAATCGAGTATGGGCTCCTTTGATTCGTCTTTACAAGTACTTTGGTGCTAGATGGTAACCAGGGTCTGATGATGGAGCTGGAAGATGGTCATCGGAACTCAGTAATTAAACGTCATAACCCAATCGAGTATGGGCTCGTTTGATTCGTCTTGACGAGTACTTTGGTGTTAGATGGTAACCAGGGTCTGATGATGGAGCCGGAAGAAGGTCATCGGAACTAAGTAATTAAACGACATAACACAATCGAGTATGGGCTCATTTGATTCGTCTTTACAAGTACTTTGGTGCTAGATGGTAACCAGGGTCTGATGATGGAGCTGGAAGATGGTCATCGGAACTCAGTAATTAAACGTCATAACCCAATCGAGTATGGGCTCGTTTGATTCGTCTTGACGAGTACTTGGGTGTTAGATGGTAACCAGGGTCTGATGATGGAGCCGGAAGAAGGTCATCGGAACTAAGTAATTAAACAACATAACCCAATCGAGTATGGGCTCGTTTGATTCGTCTTTACAAGTACTTTGGTGCTAGATGGTAACCAGGGTCTGATGATGGAGCTGGAAGATGGTCATCGGAACTCAGTAATTAAACGTCATAACCCAATCGAGTATGGGCTCGTTTGATTCGTCTTGACGAGTACTTTGGTGTTAGATGGTAACCAGGGTATGATGATGGAGCTGGAAGAAGGTCATCGGAACTCAGTAATTAAACGACATAACCCAATCGAGTATGGGCTCGTTTGATTCGTCTTTACAAGTACTTTGGTGCTAGATGGTAACCAGGGTCTGATGATGGAGCTGGAAGATGGTCATCGGAACTCAGTAATTAAACGTCATAACTCAATCGAGTATGGGCTCGTTTGATTCGTCTTGACGAGTACTTTGGTGTTAGATGGTAACCAGGGTCTGATGATGGAGCCGGAAGAAGGTCATCGGAACTAAGTAATTAAACGACATAACCCAATCGAGTATGTGCTCGTTTGATTCGTCTTTACAAGTACTTTGGTGCTAGATGGTAACCAGGGTCTGATGATGGAGCTGGAAGATGGTCATCGGAACTCAGTAATTAAACGTCATAACTCAATCGAGTATGGGCTCGTTTGATTCGTCTTGACGAGTACTTTGGTGCTAGATGGTAACCAGGGTCTGATGATGGAGCTGGAAGATGGTCATCGGAACTCAGTAATTAAACGTCATAACCCAATCGAGTATGGGCTCGTTTGATTCGTCTTGACGAGTACTTTGGTGCTAGATGGTAACCAGGGTCTGATGATGGAGGTGGAAGAAAGTCATCGGAACTCAGTAATTAAACGACATAACCCAATCGAGTATGGGCTCGTTTGATTCGTCTTGACCAGTACTTTGGTGCTAGATGGTAACCAGGGTCTGATGATGGAGCTGGAAGATGGTCATCGAAACTCAGTAATTAAACGTCATAACCCAATCGAGTATGGGCTCGTTTGATTCATCTTGACGAGTACTTTGGTGCTATATGGTAACCAGGGTCTGATGATGGAGCTTGAAGATGGTCATCGGAACTAAGTAATTAAACGTCATAACCCAATCGAGTATGGGTTTGTTTGATTCGTCTTGACGAGTACTTTGGTGATAGATGGTAACCAGGGTCTGATGATGGAGCTGGAAGATGGTCATAGGAACTCTGTAGTGAAACGACGCAACCGCATTGAGTTTCGGCTCGTTTGATTTGTCTTTACGAGTACTTTGGTGCTAGATCGTAACCAGGGTCTGATGATGGAGCTGGAAGATGGTCATCGGAACTCAGTAATTAAACGTCATAACGCAATCGAGTATGGGCTCGTTTGATTCGTCTTGGCGAGTACTTTGGTGCTAGATGGTAATCAAGGTCTGATCCGATAATAGAGCTGGAAGGTGGTAATAGGAACTCAGTAAAGAAGCTTCACAGGGGGAATGCGTCATTTTTTCGAATTATAATTACGAAACAAATGTAAAATTTTTAAATAAAATTCATTAACTCAGCTATTTTCCAATAAATTTTTATGCGGTTTTCTCTGAAAATATTCCCGTGACTTGGAAAATCCTGATATTTATCACTAAATAAGTAAATATAATAAACGTTAGTGCTTCAAGAACTAAGTGATCGGGTTTTTTATAGACATTGTAACATAACCTCACTTTTACAAAACATCTAATAACTCCGCTCTCAGATAGCCCAAATGTAAAGAATTTTTAGTGAGATATCAATAAGCCTAAATACATTAATTGATACCATTTTCATTTCATTACATTTTGATCCAAGAGTGTATGAAATCGTATCCGTTTCCTTTAAAAATTTATTTCCTTAAAATATTGTTATTATTATTTGTCATTGCGTCTATTCGTTATAAGTATTATTAAAGTTCGCAGACAAGTGGACATAAGGTGCCAATCAAACTACTAATGCGACGTTTCGATCGTTTATTTGATCATCATCAGGCATCTACAAAAGTTAGACACGTGTTAGACATAGCCAGTAGATCGCTGCATCAGCATGCTTGCCTATTGCTCACGGCACCTACAACCTGCATAGGCTCCACGTTTTACAAGCTCAGCAACTACAAGCAGCATTGACGTCAATCATTGACGTCAATCGAAGATTTCCTTTGAAGCCTGAAATGTGGAAGCGACACTCTTTGGTCCCACATTGACATCATAAGTTATAAGATGTAGTTTTAAGATTACTATTGTATTAACTCTTGGTACGAGCATCGACCAATTGTCATTACTTTAGTTTAGTTATAAGAAGTAGTATAAGATAATATTGTATTAATACCGAATTAATACATAAATATTAATTATGTGGTTTCTTTTCAACCTCCTGACTACTGCAAACGTAACTCACGCTGCATGTAATCAATAATGTATATATAAAACAACAACAAAGAAAGAAAAAACAAACTATAGTCCGTTCAACGAGACGAGAGAATTTTTGTAAACAAACCAAAATGTCATTATAATAGATGTCATTTACATGTGCAGGGTTTTGTAACCTTTTTTTCGTACACAATTTTTTTAAATGTAAAATATATTTATATTTTGATAATTACTTAATTAAATATAATTAATTAAATTTAATTATGTATATAAGATTTGATACTTCTTAAATAATTAATTATCAAAATGTACATTTATTTTACATTTTACATTTAAAGTTTAAATATAATAATATTAGTTTATTAGTTTAATTTTAAGTTTAGGATTTTAGGTACAAATGAAATATTAATGATTAATATTACTAAAATATTTATTAGATACAAGCTGCTGTGCCCGCGACTTCGTCCGCGTGGAATTTAACGACAAATGATAAATGAATGATAAATGAAAACATTTATTTCGCCATAAGGTGATACACACACTTAATGAAAGTCGAAAAAAAAGTGATACAAAAAAAAACTAAACAATAATAACAAAAAGTTAGGCAGCATAAAATCAAACAATAAAATAAAAAATTAAAATTTATTATCTTAACATTAGTTACATTACAAACTTACGTAATGTACCCAGTGTTGTAAGCAACGCTAACTTAGTCAAAATATTAAGTTACTAATGTCTCGTTAGAAATTACCTACCTACTTTATCCTCGGCTTTATTAAATATTACAATTAATAACAATGTCCCTAGTGTAGGTCGAGAGAAAAAAAGCCGGAGGAAAAATCTCTCGGTACTCTTTTAAAACATGCACACTAAAATGCAAATAATTATTACAAAATCCGAATGTTTTCAAAGTCAGACTATCTTGACAGATTCGACGTTCGAACTTGCCGAGAGACGTGCAGCAGATAGCAAACAAACAAGATAGAAGGAGATAGACTATATTTTGTTTGTTCCGTCGTCACTATGAAAAAATGATGCGCTTTGTTTACAAATTTCTCTCGTCTCGTTGAACGGACTATATTTTAGTATTTTCTCACATTACCTTCACACGCAGTATTTAATTGACATCTTTATATTATTAAAAATCGCTAGTATGTAAGATCCTATAGCTAATGCATTATATATTGTTGTTTTTAATTTAATTTTAAATAACTGCAAACTATGAATTTTGAAAAATTGATACTATAACATTTAAATTTATCTAGGTAACAATATGTACAATTTGTGTTATTATATTTTTTGATATACATTTTCAGGACATCAGATTTTTAAATTTGACTCTGTTCTTCATCTAAACCATCAATTACGTACACGTAAAGTTGTTGATTAACAATGTATTGGTCTAAGATCCGGGATATAAAAAAATATTCCCTCATCTGTTAATTAACAGACACACACAATACAATATTGACGGTTTTAGCTTACTACATGTACTTAATTAACATGAGAGAGAAAAGATGTTTTAGAAGAAAAAAAATTTTTTTTTAAGTATTATTATTTGCAGCAGGCTTATTGTGGCAGAGGTTGTTTTTATAAATTCACAATATTGAAATAAGCCTATAAAAATTGTTTCATCTAATTAACAGATGAGGGAAGATTTAGCTTCTCGGATCTTAGACCATATACAGAATGGTAACAACAAGAATTTCTTTCTTTACCTTTACATATATTGTTAGTTACTTTCTTCCTATTTAACTTGTCAATATGTATTTTCCTTTTAATTTTTTATATTTTATCTTTTTATCTTTACGAATGTTGAATTTTGAGTTTTGCTACATTTAAATTTTAAAGTATGTTATTTAAATTTATGTAGTTGGCAAAATGTACATTTTTTTAAATATAATTTATTACTTGTTATATGAACATCTTATTCTCAAATTTACCTCTGTTCCAGTGTCTAAAACAATAATTATATATAAGATATAATATATAAACAACGCGTTATGTTGCACAAAACTACAAATAGACTACTACTAATTGACTAACTACAAATTGAAAACCATAAATTGAAATGCTGTACAAAACTAAAAATAGACTACTACTAATTAACTAACTACAAACTGAAAACTAAAAATTGAAAACTACAAAAAATTACCTCACATTTAACTGTTAAGGACAAAATTTAAAACAATTACTTTTTTAAAATGTAAGTAATTTATAGATTTTGATCCCCCCCCTCACCCCCATGTAACGCGCCGTAACGTTTTCCTGTACCCCCCCCCCCCCTACACCACGAGCGTTATGTAACATCCAATTGACCATTTTTACCACATTTTTACCCAAATGTCACAACTTTGTTGCGCAAACTAACCGGAAAGTAGCTAAACTACTTTTGTTATCGTTTTAATCGCGTTTTTGGTAGTAATAAATAAATAAAACAATAGATTTTAATACCCTAGTTTTTTTTAATAAACAAAAAACAATGTTACGTAACGCGCTGTTCGAAACGCCCCTCCCTCCCCTGTAACGCATCGTAACGTTTAACAAGACCCCTCCCCCCAAATTAGCGTTACGTAATACTTGAACGCCCCCTTAGCCTTTGGGTACGGAACCCTAAAAATGATGTTCTGCATGGGGTGACATAATTTTCTGATTAGTGTTCACTGTCATGTGAAATTATATTTTCTTAACTCGTTTTGTGAAAATATCAACAATCTTATATCATAATTAATTTTTAGTCACTAATCCATCCATGGCTATTATCGTTAAAGGTTGCATGCAATGTACCTATATAATGATATTTTTCTTATCAGGTTTAAATTATTATGTTTATATTTTTAGTTCTTTTTATTAACAAGAACATAATGATAGCTTGTTTTTTATCCTTTAGGTCGCCTTCAAATTAGCCGCGCACAACGCGCGACAGCAGCGCGACAAATTTGAAGGCGCCGCGCTGCTGTCGCGCGTTGTTATTTACATACATTTACAACGTCGCGCGTCAGCAGCGCTGCAGACGCGCTGCCGCCGCGCGGCTAATTTGAAGGCGCCCTTACTGTTTACGAGAAATAATGGCTTATTTATGAAACGATTTTAAGCAATAAAGAATTATTCGTTATCCAATTAAGTACCTTAAATACATTGTGCATTTAATATACATCAATATGGTCCTTTACAGTATGTAATTTAAATCAATGTTTTCAAAGATATCATAGATTTAAAATGCAGGAACATAGCGGTCGCAGTGGTACCGGTCGGGGTGGCTGGCGGCGCGGCGGCCGGCGGCGTGTGCCACTGTGGTCTGTGCCTATATAAATGTCGCGTCGAAGGCCGCGCTTCACCCTACCCTATTCAATTGATTTAAGCTATGTATTCATTAAGCAACATTTGCAAATTTTGATTTTCGTTAAGTGTGTGTATCACCTTATGGCGAAATAAATGTTTTCATTTCATTTTATTTCAAAGAAGCTTGTAACACTTGACGCTCAACATGTTTGGCAACGTCGCACAACAGCGAAGCGACCTTGCTAGTTGACCTTGTTAGTCTTATTGTTTGTTTACAAAAATTTTAAATAATAAAAATAATTTAAAATTAATAGTTGTTATATCAGGCATTCTTCCTCTTTCACACACAGGGTGGGTTCCCCCTTTTACTTTTAGGCCTAACTCTGGCTACCTTTATACACGGGGTAATAAAACAATAGTGGATACTTTTTTATAGTTTACAGGGTTGCTTCTTGTTTTTTGTATAGGTACATTGTTAATCTAACTAATGGTTTGTACATTCACAACTTATCTACTTATACAAAATTTAGTCGACATTTTTATTCTTACAACTTAAGACTAAATGGTTACGAATTACAAAATTATTTTAACACTTTTATATTATTCACAGTGAAAATGTATACTAATAAATTAATAATATAGGTACAAAGAAACAGCTATTTACATGAATAACAATATTAAGCCTATTAGTTAATTATGTTCTATCATAGAAACTATAGCTTAATGGCAAATAAAATATGATATACCTAATTATATGCTTTTGATTCGATTTTTGTCAAATATCTCGAGAAAAGAGCATCAATAGTAGTATGGTCTCTCGTAAGTCGTAGTAAATTGAAGATTCATCGTAAAAAGGATAGCGATAATTTTTGCTGCGGCAATCGGGTTGTGACTTGAAATTTCTCTCATAATGTTTACTCTGGATACGCTACGCCCAACGATTTTATATTTTGTCTGATCAATACCCCAGATTGATGAGAAGATTGGTGCGATCTGGTAGCTAGGGATTACCGAATTATTATTTAGCTTTTAGTACATAACCTAACTACATCATTTTTATTGTAATAAAACCGTTTAAGATAAAAAAATAGTTTATTTTTTTATTATATAGATAAGTATAGAAGACTATGTGAATTCGAATTGTCTAAAATCTAATGCAACGCAGGCGAAGTTGCGGGCACCAGCTAGTTCCACCATACATTGATACACTAGCGGCCGCACTCAGAGACGTTCAAATTAGTCCGGATTCTTAAGTAATTGACATTAAGGCGGCTGTGGGGGCAAAACGCCGCGCTAGCCGTTTTTTGTGCAGTTTTTTGAAGCTAATCTACTTTTTATTGGAAAGAAATATCAAACTAATACAAACACATTTAATTTCTACATAATTTTGATTATATAATAGATGATTTTTTAAATTTTTTTAAAGGAATACATTTTAAATAATCGCCTTACAACGAAACCACAAAAATGAGAAATAATTACTGATACTATGCGTCTCCTCGTAAAGTAAACATTATTTTATTTTGCTACCGACACTAATGGATGGACAATTTAATAATGAACAATTCGCATGAATAAATTTTTCGAAAAGACCTAAATTTGATGTGTTATTGATTTTTTTCTAAAATCTGGGCGTATTCACTACTGTAGCTCAAGCGCGGGGTATCGGAATTCAGTCTGCCGCAAGGTTTGGAGGGCGAAGCTTGTGTCGTTTGTCACCGTCTCGGCTAGCGCACGCTCACGTCATATTATAAATCTATACGTCTATACTCTATACATACAAATAAATAAAATTGGAGTGTCCGTTTGTAATAATAAAATAATAGCCTTTTACTAAATGCATATGCATGTATACACGGTACATATACCAAAATAACATTTTTTTACAATTGTTGTCTGTCTTTCTGTCAGTTTGTTCCGGCTAATCTCTGAAACGGCTTGACCGATTCAGACGGGACTTTCACTGACAGAGAGCTGATGTAATAGGCTGTTACTTTTATTTTTATTTTGTATCTCTGCGAACTGAACAATATATTTTTTTTTAATTCCACGCGGACGAAGTCGCGGGCACAGCTAGTAAACAATAATAAATTTATTAGCATATTGTTAGCATTTTTTGTTGACTTTTGTTTGGGATAGTTTTTTTGTTTGTTATTTATTGTGAAAGGACGCTCTGTGTGTGTATTTAAAACTATGTATTGAGTTTCTTTTAAAGACGCTATTGTTGTGTAGGTATCTAAAAAATGGTTTTAGCACCTTTGAAAATTATAGAAACGACACCCATGATAAAGAGTTTTGCTAGCTAATTTAATTTGACCACGTAGTATAGGTTTTTACTTTTTACCTAGACCTACTTTAAAATAAAAAAAATATATAATAAAATTTACTTTATTGTTGTTATTTTATTTTTCTACTTACACTGTCTGTGAAATGAAATGTGATGAATGTGTTGTTAAGCGCAAATCTCGAGAGCAGCTAAACAGATTTTTCTTACGAAAAATTAGAAAAATTGCCTGAAAAGTCTGAAAACAACACTATTCTTTATTCCCATACAAAAGTTTCGTAATAATACTTAAAAGTCAATTTGAACTTTAATACCATACCATAAAGTTTAAGTTTTAGTGGAGGGGTTTCAGTAAGGCAAAACAATTGAGTGACGTATAAATATTAATGTCAATATTTGTCAATATATTAATTTATATTTTTTTTTACATTATGTAATTGTTGACTTATCAACTTTCTTTTTTCTTTTTTTTATCTTACTAGCTGACCCAAATTGCCGTTATCCCGAATAGCAAAATAAGTATTTAAAATATAATAATTAAAGAATCGACTGTTAGGCGGTACGAAGTTCGCCGAGTCAGCTAGTTATTTATAAGTTTAAGTAATATTATACTTCATTATTAGTATTTATAGAACGTAAGTGTAGTAACTGAATTTATTACTTACCTTAATTATATACGCGCCAATTAACATTTATTTCTTATAAAAAAATAATATATTTTTTTATTTAATGCCGCGCGGATCCCTAGATCTGTAATTTTTACGTGTATTCGTAAGTTGTTCACCAAATGCCGCTAATAGTGTTTTACGAGAGGTGGGGTGCGGCAAAGAGGGAACGAATGCTCAAGGTTATTTACCGCCGGGATACCGCCTTAAGGCCCGTATTTATAAATCGCTCTCAGATACGATCTCAAGAGCGATCTTAGCTGATAGGCTCTCAGGATGTAATCACGATCTCAAGATCACTACAATTTAATAAATCGTCATCAAGAAAGTGTTGTCAACTTTATTTTTCAGAAGATCATACCATATACTAGAAAAGATCATATTATGCCTAGTTGCCTACATTTCAAGGAAAAAAATCGTACGTAATGAAATATCAAAAAAATAACGTAAATAATTTTAAAACGGAATATCATTATAATTTAAGGCTCGTCTTTAGATTACGGGCCGTCGATTTATGGGGTTTTGTGGGGTGGAAAGGGGAGAGAGGGAGCGGGCTACCCCTTGTTACCATTCCCACCCCGCGGAACTCCATGGTTATGGAGATATACATAGTTAAAGTTTTGAGGTTAGAATAACACTATTAAGCTATTGCACTACCTTGTGGGGGAACCAGGGGCTAGGCACCTGCCCCCCTCGCCCCCCACCCTAGAACCACATAAACTGACAGCCCGTAATCTAAAGACTAACCTAAATTTAAATCAATATTTATCACTATAGCCTCGCGCGCAACTTCGCCGCGTGGATTATGATCAATTTGTCATACATAGTTTATGCGAAACTTTAACCGCTTACGCAGCGGAAGCTCTCAAAAGAAAAGAAAAAAACCCAATTTTTATTTTATTTTATTTTATTTTAATTATACGCCAACAAGGTAGACACCAACAAATTCACAACAATCAACAGCACAGCACACTCAATTATAGGCACATACAGCTTACTTAAGAGTGTTTCATTACAAAAACACGTAAAATTGATACATTTAAAATTAAATCAATGAAAATTAAATTATTACAATATTTAAAAACAAATTTAAATTAAATAAAAAAAAATGAAACGATAAAATTAAAATTGACATTACAAAATTAAAATTAATATGAAAGATTAGTAATAAAACAATCAATTATAAATTATGAACAAATTCAGTGACATTAAAATCAATAAACATAAAAATTAAAATTAAAATTGATACAATAATATTGAGTTATTACTTATTACCTACATGAAGTCAAAAAATTAATATTACAATAAAAATTATGAATAAAATAGAATAAGCATTTTGAAACATTAGTCTTATCGTGATGAAATAATTATAAACTATAGCCTTCCTCGATAAATGGGTTATCTAACACTAAAAGAATTTTTCAAATCGAACCAGTAGATCCTGAGATTAGCGCGTTCAAACAAACAAACTCTTCAGCTTTATAATATTAGTAGGTATCGACGGGTGCAAAGTAAAAAAGTTAACTACAATTTTGAGATTTTTTTTTTATTTCAGTAGGTAACTAACTAAAAACTTTATATTTTACAACATGGCAAAATAAAAAATACAAATATCGCCTCATTTCTTGTACTTTTGTCAAGTAAAAGAAGACAACTACTGCTGTTTTGTAAAATTACACGACGTACATGCGTTCAACTACCGCTGGCTGCTATTACGCAGTCCGCGCGGGGGGCGCACGTTCATTCCTTATTACGTCATCAGTCAGATGCCATGTTCTCCGCCGGCCGGCAACAATGTTAAACAAATAATTTTATGATGTAGAAAAAGACATCTGCGTAATTATGCTTTGAACTTTGATTTTATTTAGAACTAGCTTCTGCGCGCGACTTCGTCGGCGTTTACTCCGCTTCTATTAGTCTTAGCGTGACGATACATAGCCTATAGCCTTCCTCGATAAATGGGCTATCTAACACTGAAAGAATTTTTCAAATCGGCCCAGTAGTTCCAGAGATTACCGCGTTCAAACAAACAAACAAACTCTTCAGCTTTATATATTAGTATAAGTATATAAGATGTAACACAGTCATGGACCAATTTTTTCGTTTGGATAATCATGCAAATTTGACCTTGGTGAAAAGTGCGAGCGTCAAGTAAATTAGTAAATTACTTTAACGTGTTTACTGATTTTTTTATTTATTAGTTAGTATAGTTATTGTAGTTTGATGGTGTAGTCTAGGTAGGTCCTCTAGATATATTACATATATATTTAAAAAATGTGTTACATTTAAAATAGTTTAATTCGAATTTTTGAAATGTGTACCTACTATCTAATTGGTTTTTTTATTAAACAACTAGCAACTCGCCCCGGCTTCGCGGGGGTTTTTAAAGAAAATATCTTATAAATCAGAATAACACACACGCTTTAACATATAAAGATACTAGCTGTGACCGCGACTTCGTCCGTGTGGAAATAAAAAGAATATTTTTCAGTTCGCAGTTACAAAATAAATACATTTGTAAAATATAAGTAGCCTAAGTTACTCCTTATTACATCAGTTATCTGCCTGTGAAAGTCCAGTTAAAAGCGGCCCAGCCGTTTCAGAAATTAACCGGGACAAACAGACAGACAGACAGACAAAAATTGTAAAAAAAGTTATTTTGGTATATGTACCGTGTATAGGTACATCATAATATGCATTTAGTAAAAAGTAGTTAGGTACTTTAATGTTACAACACTTACAACCAGACACTCCAATTATATTTATTTGTAACTAGCTGCCCGGACAGACTTCGTTCTGTCTGTTATGTTTTATTTATTTATTATAAAAACCTTCCGTGGGTTTTTTAAGGAATGTACAAAAAAATTAGGCGAATCGATCGAGCCTTTCTCGAGTTATGCGCTTAGCAACATCCATTTTTATTATATAGACTAGCTGCCCGGACAGATTTCGTTCTCTGTTGTTTTTTTTTTGTAGTATAAAAACATTAAAAAATAAAAACCTTCCATGGGATTTTTAAGGAACATAAAAAAAAAATTAGCTGAATTGGTCGAGCCATTTGAGTTATGCGCTTAGCAACATTCATTTTTATTATATAGATATAGAAGATTGTGTGAATTGTACAAAATGTAATCCTGCGCAGGCGAAGTTGCGGGCACCAGCTAGTTCCACCATACACTAGGTACCTAAAGTCTAAACTTTCGGACGCGAGGCGCGGGGTCACGGGGCGCCCACTCAGCCCGGTCGAATCACGGCGACAAGAAATTAATTTAATTGCGCATTATTTTGATTTTGCTATATATCTCCTAGACCTATGGTATTCATTTAATTTGCTTTGTGTAAAGGAAAAAAATAATCTTCATGAAAATATACTTAATAATGTTTGATGTTAAAAGTCTTATTAAGACATATATGACGATTTTTTAACATTTTTTAAGATATTTTAATACTTTTTTCAAACTTATATATCCACCAGGGTTAGTATCAGGCGAGCCGCACGCTTGTTCGCTGAGATAGTTGTACTTAGGTATATGAAAAAAAAGTTTTATCGAAAACGCTGCATAAACGGAGATGTAGGTAACATAAAAATGTATGGTAGAATTATTCCTCTTTCAAAGGTCTACAAAAACAGTCCGTGTTAACTTTTAAAAATATTAGCTACTATCATACTACTATTACTATGTATACACTTGGGTGTAGCACACGAATTGTAGAAAGTAGCGAGAAATGTCACAACATGGTCACAACACAAAAAGTTGAGAAAAAGTCACAAAATTAAGTCCACAGGTTTTTAGAGGGTACTGAGCACTATAATATTAGGTATGTAAAAAAGTTAGGGATTGTCACGCACGACAGATCTATCGCCGCACGCACTCAAGGTTTTAAGTCGCAATTTTGCCCGTCTCCGCGAACGAAAACAGGTAGGTATAACGCACTGGTTTTTCAGTAGATTTTCACAAAATGTACTTCACTAGTTAGAGGGTAATGAGACGAATAGTTTGATATTCAACACTCTACGAAAAGTTAATAAATTAGTTAAAAAATGAAATTTTAAAATTGCTTTGGGTAGGCTACTCGTTCTATAAACTTTATTTACCTATAAAAATAATTTATTTAATTCAGATTCACATCCATACAAGTGTTAGTAACATTTTATAACTTAAAAACTAATGTTAGTAGTACACTTTGATTTAATATAATTGTGCGTATAAGCACAGATTAGTAAATAGTACTACGTACAGATACTTAATACTGCTATAACAGCCTACTCCTTCGCGTCAGCAACCGCTGCATGCTAAAATGTGCCTAAATGCTCCAGTGTACAGTTGTGATTGCTTCGCAAATCGCACCACGCGATCCCACAGCAACGGCAGGGCTGACTCTTCGATAAAATTAAATTAACATAACTCTTTGTATCTATGTTATTGAGAACTGTGAATATATTCCGACTATATGTGGTAGTTTTAAATTGTATAGTTTATAAAATATATTTTTCTTTATAAATAGGTGCTGACTGTTAAATAAAGTAACTGCTAAATTCATTAATACACCTAGATAAAACATTCTTATAGCGGACAGTGTGTAGATAAAATAAATAAAAAATATTCAAAAGTTACATGTGTTTTATGATTATATAATTTTTTTATAAATTTAATACTCGTAATTTAATAATTTTCGATTGAAACAATAATTATCAAAATCGATAAACCCAGTAAAAAGTTATCCGGTTTAATATAACGAAGGTCGACGAAAAAATATCAAGTAAATACGCATTTTAGATATAACTCTAAAAGTGCTTGGGACCACATGATACGCATTCACGCATACCCTTTAATTAAAACAAAATTTATCGAAATCGGTCTACCCAGAGAAAAGTTCTGATTTAACATACATAAAAAATACAATAGAATAAAAAATAATTAATTTAGAACGTCCTCCTTTTTGGAAGTCAGTTAAAAATTGAACTACGTGCGTGCGATTCGTTTGCGACAACCTTATCTGGCCCGAGACCGCTCGGCCGGGCAGTAGGTAAGTATAGCGATTAGCGCGCAAGTACATGGAGTGACGATAGTCTGGTAGTAGGTAAACTGATTTCATGTTCCTTTATTACAATTATGGATACCTATTGACATAAAAAATCGAATCATACTAAAATTCAATCAAAATAAAAATAAAAATCCAATCAATATCAAAACTCAACCAAAATTACAATTAAAATCAAAGTCAAAATCAAAAACACATCCATACCAAAATACAATACAATAATTATTATTAGCCGATATAATATTTTGTTTGATCCGATATAATTATTATCGATACAAAATATCCAATATCGAAAATTGTATTACAGACGATATTTTTTTGAAGTGAAACTTTGTTAGGCGCATGAGGGTAAAATTTTAGAGAACGTGTGACCGACTGGGGAACTCCACGTGACGTTGGCTTTTTTTTAATTTGTTATTTTTTTTTGTCAATTAGTTTTGCCAAGTGTTATTTTTATTTAAATGTAACTAACTAAACACTGACAGCGGAGCTTTGTAAAGAGCAGTTTTTCAACTTTCGCAACCGGACAAATACTAGTTTATGTAATACTAGCGACCCGCCCCGGCTTCGCACGGGTGCAATGCTGATACTAAGTTAATATAAAATATAAAATAAATATTTGCAATCTAAGCGCAAAAAAATGTGTTTATATACGACATCAAATTAGAAAACTTTAAAACTATCAGTGTTCCTCTACTATATTATTCATGTATTATACGTATAAACCTTCCTCTGGAATCACTCTATTTACAAAAGAAAACCGCATCAAAACCCGTTGCGTAGTTTTAAAGATTTAAGCATATATACAGACAGACAGCGGGAAGAGACTTTGTTTTATATTAAGTAGTGACAACAAATAGGTTTAAAATATTAATTAGAAGATATTAATACCTATTTAATTTTTGATATTTTGTAAATATTACCCAAAAAGGAATACTTATAAAAATACATTAAAATTTTTATTGAGATTTTTGTACATTAAAATAATTTACATTTTATATGAAAATTACTATTGATAATATTGAGCTAAATACACTATTATTTTATAAATACAAAATCTTTTGAAAATTTTATCGATATATCGACGTCGATATTTATAACTATTTTAATAAATATCGATATAGCGACAGCCACCCCGCACAGTGGGCTGAAATTCGCGTTTCATAGACATTCAAATTTATTTTTTCAACTGACGCTTTTTTTAAGATTATATTAGAATACGATTGAGAATAACTGCTATATGCCTTATATAATGATCTTTCATGTTTATAATCGGTCAGGTTATAATTTTATTACGAAATTTGGTGAAAACTTACCATTTTATGTCCCAAACACACTAAACAGTTGTAAAAGAAAAAAGAAAAAAAAAACAAAAACTTGGTTTTTTGAATTTTTCACATAAATTTTGAGGTTATATGAAAAAAGTGTAAATACTAAAGTTGTAGATCTTTATATTACCTACAGCTTTGCCCTTGAACTTTTTTTCATAGGACTTGTAGTTTAGCCAGAAATTGAGATAAACTGTTCTTTTACTCTTACACCCCCCCTCCCTACCACTGCCCGACCTCAGATCGACCGTAATTTATTTTTCCTATCATTTTCGTTGTACTCACTTTTTTTCCAATGTGTTTCATCCTACTATAATTTTCTTTGATTTTTGCCATTTTTAAAGGCTAAAAGCACTTGGTCTATAAGCCTTTTAAAGGCTTTTAATGAATTTCACTTTCTAATATAGTACACAATTAATTTGAGTAAATGTAAAGTATATATACACTTATGTAAAGCTTGATATTAGTTAAAAACAAAAAAATAAAGAAAAAAAATTGGTAATGTTTTTAAAGGTTTAAAAAAAAAGCACGTTTGACCTTAGCATGAAGTATGTCAAAAAATCAAAAATAATTTGTATTTTAATAACCTAAGAGGATATTAAGTGCAATTGTGCGATTATGGAGATATCATCATTTATGATGTCGACTCCATACAAATTTTCTTGAAAAAAAATTCTAAGTGCGCTGTTTACGATTATAAATCTGAAAGATCATTATATAAGGCATATAGCAGTTCTTCTCAATCGCATTCAAGCAAAAAAAGCGTCACTTGAAAAAATAAATTTGAATGTCTATGAAACGCGAATTTCAGCCCACTGTGCCCCGCTCTCGGCTCTCCGCAACCAATGGCAGCGCTCCTGCGCGGCCTCCTCCGCCGCTAGCCAGTGTTGACAACATAGGCGATTTTTCACCATTTAGGCTACTCTAAGTGGAAATCGGTGACAAAAATATCTAAATAGCGACTGGTCGCCTTTTAAATAAAATAAATAAATAAGCCTTTTATTATTTCCTATTTTTTACATATAAATTATTACAATTTTCATGTATTCCTTTTTTTTAACATTAAAGTAAACAATATTAATTTGTATTAATTTCCTTCATCATGTTATATTTTTTTAACAATATTTGTTATTAGTTTTAATGCACATTTCTAATTTTTGTTTTTTTTCTTTTTTATTATAGTTTGGTTTTTTTTTTAAATGACATTTTGTTTACTTTCGTTAAATGTATGTATCACCTTATGGAGAAATACCATACCATATATTACTAATGTAATTTCTAATAATATGAAGAATAATCAAGATCCTTTTTTCTTTTATTTAACTTCTACTAACATTTACGAAAATTATCGCTTTTAAACAACATGCAAGAAATTAGCTTCACCTATAACTAATTCTTAGAATAACACATACTTTTAAGGTAAAAAATGAACTCTGGTCGCCTTTTAGGCTACTGAAAAAATTTTGAAGAAATGAACTAATCACAACACAAATGAGCATTTAAACGTAGTGTGAGAAAATTTAGAGAAAAAGATGGCCACACCCATCGTTAGTTTCGGGGAATACCTGTAGCTATAACCTGACCAAATTTAAGATGCAATCAAGATACAGTGTTTGCTTCGCTTTTCATAACTATTCTAATTGTGTGTATTATACTTAGCGAAATAGTTCGTTAAAACCGTTATTTTTAATTGAAAAGTTCTACTGTACATAATACATTTGATCAAATTCAATTCAATTGGGCGCTAGCCAGTGAAGTGATTGTTGTGAAGCATACGACCCGGAATCTTTTTTTGCCACAACAGTTGTTATATCTGATAAACTTCGGAAAAAGAAACGACAAGTGTGAAGTGACTGATGTTGATGTTGTTCAAATATCTTTTTCAAGTAAGAATTATTATTTAATATTTATAGTTGTCTCTCTTTTAAAATTGTCCAGTACCTAATTAAACAAACCTTATCCAACCAGTGTAAATCATTGATAAGAATTATACTATACCTGTATTTTTTTCGTCTTCATATATATTACTTTTAGTTTAAAAAATAATGATGTAATCGTTTTGTTTAAATTATCTATAATAACATAAATAAATTATCTATTTAATAAACAAAAGTAGCCTTAGTTACTCCTTATTACATAGCTTATGTAATTAAAAATAATGATGTAATCGTTTTGTCTAAATTATCTATACTATCATAAATAAATTATATATATAATAAACAAAAGTAGCCTTAGTTACTCCTTATTACATAGGTGATGTAATTAGGAGTAACTAAGGCTACCTACTTTTATTTTAGAAATTTATTTATTTTATACTCTGCGAACTGAACAATAACTTTTTTGTTAAATTCCACGCGGACGAAGTCACGGGCACAGCTGGTCTTAAAATATACGTATTTTTTTTATTACAGATGATAAAAAATTCGCTTTTAAAATTTTATTGAAGAAACGACAAGTGAACGACGACGTTTGATCTCAAATATCTTCTTCAAGTAAGAATTATTTATGTTTATCGTTCTCTCGTTTACAATTTTCCAGTAATTATATAAACCTTATCCAATTAGTTTAAATCATTTATGACAATTATAATATTCCTGTAGTTTTTAGGGTTCCGTACCCAAAGGGTAAAAACGGAACCCTATTACTAAGACTAGACTAATTATATAAACCTTATCCAATTAGTTTAAATCATTTATGACAATTATAATATTCCTGTAGTTTTTAGGGTTCCGTACCCAAAGGGTAAAAACGGAACCCTATTACTAAGACTAGACTAATTATATAAACCTTATCCAATTAGTTTAAATCATTTATGACAATTATAATATTCCTGTAGTTTTTAGGGTTCCGTGCCCAAAGGGTAAAAACGGAACCCTATTACTAAGACTAGACTAATTATATAAACCTTATCCAATTAGTTTAAATCATTTATGACAATTATAATATTCCTGTAGTTTTTAGGGTTCCGTACCCAAAGGGTAAAAACGGAACCCTATTACTAAGACTTCGCTGTCCGTCCGTCCGTCCGTCTGTCCGTCTGTCACCAGGCTGTATCTCAAGAACGGCGATAGCTAGAGTTGAAATTTTCACAAATTATGTATTTCTGTTGCCGCTATAACAACAAATACTAAAAACAAAATAAAATAAATATTTAAGGGGGGGGGGGGGCTCCCATACAACAAACGCGATTTATTGCCTATTTTTACTCGATATAAATAAATGGTAAGAGGTAGGCCCTTGAAATATTCACAAAATACTTAATTGTGTGTTACTTTAATAATAAATAATAAAATCAAAATTAAAAAAATTGGGGGCTCATACAACGAAAATGACTTTTTTGCCGATTTTTGCCCGCTATTAAAATCAATGTACCTACTGGTGTTTACCTAGCCAATGGTACGGAACCCTTCGTGCGCGAGTCCGACTCGCACTTGGCCGATTTTTTTTCGTCTTCATTTATTACTTTGTTTAAAAAATAACGATGTAATCGTTTGTCTAAATTATTTATACATCTATACAATAAATAAAATTGAAGTGTATGTTTGTAATATTAAAATAACCGTTTTTACTACATGTTTATGGATGTACTAGCTTCTGCGCGCGACTTCGTCGGCGTGGATTCCACTCCTATTGGTCTTAGCGTGATGATATATAGCCTATAGCCTTCCTCGATAAATGGGCTATCTAACACTGAAAGAATTTTTCAAATCGGACCAGTAGATCCTGAGATTAGCGCGTTCAAACAAACAAACAAACAAACAATCAAACAAACAAACTCTTCAGCTTTATTATATTAGTATAGATAATACACGGTACAAATAGGGTTGCCACCTTTTTTTTGTCAATTAAAGTACATTGGGTATTATAGGTAAGAAAAAAAAGTACATAGTATCAACATAAAGTACAATTTATTTTTATTTTTTATTAAATTTGAAAACACATTTTTTATTGCTTTTTGCAGCTTGTATCAAATTAGTATCTCAACTAAACAATTGCACAACATCTTTACACACACTTCAGCTTATCGCAGTCCACTGCTGGACATAGGTCTCCACAAGTTCGCGCCAAAAATGGCGCGAACTCATGTGTTTCGCCCATAGTCACCATGCTGGGCAGGCAGGTTGGTGACCGCAGGGCTGGCTTTGTCGTACCGAAGACGGTGCTGCCCGTCTTCGGCATGTGTATTTCAAAGCCAGCAGTTGGATGGTTATCCCGCCATCGGTCGGCTTTTTAAGTTCCAAGGTGGTAGTGGAACTGTGTTATCCCTTAGCCGCCTCTTAAGACACCCACGGGAAGAGAGGGGGTGGCTATATTCTTTACTGCCGCAACCACACAGCAGCCCACACCACATCTTTACACTCTATATTTAAATTAAAAAAGTAACTCATTTTTTATCAAATTCAGAGACGCTTTGTTTCGTTTATCACAGCAAAAAATCTTTGAATGCTGACGTATTGGGAATAGGTAATAAGAATGAAATTACTTTATACAAGTTTATTAAATTGTCATCACCCTTATTAAATACTTGCTGCCATTTTTGTGCAGTTGATAGTTCTGCAAAACCCTTAGAAGTACATATATAATATTAAAGTAATTTCTCCATAAAGATCATCGATATTTACATTAAGTTTTCGCAGATTTAAATTTTCAATTATGTTAACAATATTATCTCTAAGACAACTGAGCTATGGGTCCTCATCTAGCCGTGTCGAAATTCTTGATATGATGATGTTAGGTTTTTAAGCAAACCTTGGCGTCGTCTATAGCGAGTTCTTTACAGATCCCGACTACTCAAAGATTTAATATTACAATGAATTCTTCGACAAGAGACGATACCATGCTATTTTTAATTCGTTTTTATTTTTATTTTTGTGTTGGACCACACATGAGGAAATTATAAAGATTTTAAATCATATCAAAAATTTTTCGACCCAGCGGTATTTGAACCTGCGCCCTCTGATTAAATTAATTATATTATATTATTGGAGTTATCAGGGAATTGGACATACGGTGCCAATCAAAATACCAATTCTAAATTAATGCGACGTTTCAATCTTATATTAGATCTTCTTCAGGCATCTATAAATTTGATCAACATTTCAACATATGAAAAAGCTGCTTATGATTAAACAATATTGAATATAGAAAACTAACAAAAGATTTTTTTCCATTTACCTTTACATGTAGTGTATGACATCTTCATACTTAGGGTGCAATGTTAATATGCATAATCATAATATAATGCTTTATACATTTTTTTTTTGTTTTTTATTTTAAAGAATTTTGAAATATTGACAATTCCAATACTATTTAAATTTATCAAGGCAACAATAAGTACATTTTTATATCATTTTATTTTGTTACCTATACATCTTTAGGACATTTGATTCTTAAAATTTAACTCTATTCCAGCATCTAAAACATTAATTACATGTATGATAATTATATATTATCATGCTATGCTATAGGTACAACACCACAAAATGTTAACAACCAAAGTATTACCTCCACATGCAGTGCAACCAGTATGTCACACCTATTATCTTTTAGATATGATAAATCACATCATCAAAGCCATTTTAAATTTTCTCAACAATTAAAAGTACATGTGCTCCATTCCAAATCAATGCAAAACTGTCAAATCATTAATGTCAAATAAAGTACATTTGTATTGTATTGTATTGTATTGTATTTATATATTGGCTAGCCCGTTGGCGTAGTTTGTAGTGACCCTGCTTTCTGCAGGGTCACTACAAACTCTTCTGGGTTGTGGGTTCGATTCCCACCCTGAGTCTGGGTGTAATATATATTTATTTATATACTAGCTGCCCGGACAGACTTCGTTCAGTCTGTTATGTATATTTTTTATTTTTATTTTATTTTTTGTATAAAAACCTTCCGTGGGATTTTTAAGGAACATACAAAAAAAAATTTGCCGAATTGGTCGAGTCATTCTCCAGTTATGCGCTTAGCAACATTCATTTTAGGGTTCCGTACCCAAAGGGTAAAAACGGGACCCTATTACTTAGGCTTCGCTGTCCGTCCGTCTGTCACCAGGCTGTATCTCAAGAACGGCGATAGCTAGACAGTTGAAATTTTCACAAATTATGTATTTCTGTTGTCGCTACAACAAAAAATACTAAAATCAAAATAAAATAAATATTTAAGGGGGGCTCCCATACAACAAACGCGATTTTTTTGCCTTTTTTGCTCGATATCAACAATGGCAACAGATAGACACTTGAAATATTCACAAAATACTCAGTTGTATTTTTACTTTAATAATAAATAATAAAATTAATATTTAAGGCGGGCTCCCATACAAAAAACGTCATTTTTGCCTATTTTTGCTCTCATATAACAAAAGTGGTTTGTTTAGCCGCTTTTTGCCCGATATTAAAATCAATGTACCTAGTCAATGGTACGGAAACCTTCGTGCGCGAGTCCGACTCGCACTTGGCCGATTTTTATTGTATAGATGTAGTATTTATATGTATGTTTGTTGAAAAAAAAATGTAACTATACCAGTCGGCTGTTACCTATAACACAAGCATTAAGTTGCTTACTTTAGAAACAGACGATCGTGTGTGTGTGTGTGTGTTGTAGATAATTATATTTATTTGTTTATATTTATTACTAGCCTCTGCGCGCGACTTCGTCGGCGTGGACTCCGCTCCTATTGGTCTTAGCGTGATGACACATAGCCTATAGCCTTCCTCGATAAATGGGCTATCTAACACTGAAAGGATTTTTCAAATCGGCCGAGTAGTTCCAGAGTTTACCGCGTTCAAACAAACAAACAAACAAACAACCAAACAAACAAACTCTTCAGCTTTATAATTATACTAGCTTCTGCGCGCGACTTCGTCGGCGTGGCCTCCGCTCCTATTGGTCTTAGCGTGATGATATATAGCCTATAGCCTTCCTCGATAAATGGGCTATCTAACACTGAAAGAATTGTTCAAATCGGACCAGTAGATCTTGAGATTAGCGCGTTCAAACAAACAAACAAACAAACAAATAAACAAACAATCAAACAAACAAACTCTTCAGCTTTATTATAGTATAGATTAGTATAGATTTAAATATATTAAAATGAAAATGTTACCATACAAGTACCTACTTCTTAAAATATTATATGTTGCTACTTACAATTTATTTAGATTAATAATTTTTAATTTCTTACTAATTTTAGGAAAATATATACTATGACGTTATTTAACTTTTGATTTATTTTTCTATATACATAATTATATTGTTAATCATACGCAGCTTTTTAACCGACTTCCAAAAAAAGAGGAGGTTCTCAATTCGACTGTATTTTTTTTACTACAAGTACAACACAAGTACTTTTAGAGTATGCGGCTGTCCTTATTATCGACTAGCCCGTTGGCGCAGTTTGTAGTGACCCTGATTTCTGCTCCGGGGGTTGTGGGTTCGATTCCCGCCCGAGTCTGGGTTTAATATATATATATTTGTGTATTTATTTAATTCTTTGAAATGATTTTAATTTTCTGCTTTGTCTGTGAATAAATTGTATAAAATATTGTATTTAAATATATTAAAATGAAAATGTTACCATACAGTACTTCTTAAAATATTATATGTTGCTACTTACAATTTATTTCGATTGATAATTTTTAATTTCTTACTAATTTTAGGAAAATATATACTATTACGTTATTTAACTTGATTTATTTTTCTATATACATATATTGTTAATCATACGCCGCTGTTTAACCGACTTCCAAAAAAAGAGGAGGTTCTCAATTCGACTGTATTTTTTTTTACTACAAGTACAACACAAGTACTTTTAGAGTATGCGGCTGTCCTTCTTATTATCGACTAGCCCGTTGGCGCAGTTTGTAGTGACCCTGATTTCTGCTCCGAGGGTTGTGGGTTCGATTCCCACCCCGAGTCTGGGTGTAATATATATATTTATTTGTGTACTATTTATAAGTATGTATATCGAAAAAAATGTAGCTATACCAGTCAGCTGTTACATATTAAAACACAAGCATTAAGTTGCTTACTTCAGGAACAGATGACCGTGTGTGTATTGTGTAAATATTTATTATTATGACTCGTTTTCACAACTTAAATCTACTCTTCATAGTATTGAGCGTGTTACAACGGAAACTAATTACACAACTCATGTTCTCATCCTTAGTATATACCTATAACTCCACATTGTTAAACTTTAATGTATAGGTAGGAGCCAGCTGAAGTGACAGGATAGAGACAATAAATTTTTATTAATGATTATACTGAAATAAATTTTTAAACCTACACAGGATTAGGATATAATAATCATTTTAATGAATCTAGATTTCCTTGGGCTTTTAACCGACTTCCAAATAAGGTGGAGGTTCTCAATTCGATTGTATTATTACAAGCTTTTATTTAACTTGCAATGTATGTATGTATGTATGTATGTATGTATGTATGTATGTATGTATGTATGTATGTATGTATGTATGTATGTATGTATGTAACTTTAATGAATGTTTGTTCGGGTGAAATCTTGAAACTCAATTTTGAAGCAGATATCTTCAACCAATTGAGCTGAAATTTTGTATACAGGTTCAATTTGGATGACAATGCATGGTTTGTATGTATGCATGTATGTATGTTTGTTCGGGTGAAATCTTGCAACTCAATTTTGAAGCAGCTATCTTCAACCAATTGAGCTGAAATTTTGTATATAGGTTCAATTTGGATGCCAATGCATGGTTAACTTTATGACGTCATTCTAAATCCAATATGGCGGCATATCCAAGAGTGCGGACTAGTTATTTTTAGTGCACTTCTACAATATGGGTATCAAATGAAAGGGCTTGCTAGGAATAATTCGAATAAAGTGACGTGATAACCGACTAAAAAGTCAAAAATAAATTAAAAGTAAAAAACCTTTTTAAAAAACAAGCTTTTATTAGAATGTGCTAAAACGAAAAAAAATAATTTTTTACTTTAAAACTTTTACTATCTACTTATAAAGTCATTACACATAATCTATATGATATAAAAGCTTGTCGCGAGTTTGCTTGTAAACAAGTAAATTAATTAAATTGATGTGATTGATTTTAACTATTAAATTTTTTAAACTATTTTAGTTTATCTGAGGTAGGGCACAGCAGGAAATTTCCTGCTCAAAATATGGAGCAGCCCGACTGGGGTAGTACCTCGACCTTACAGAAGACCACAGCTAAGTAATACTGTTTTCAAGCAGTATTGTGTTCCTGTTGGTGAGTAAGGTGACCAGAGCTCCTGGGGGGATTGGGGATAGGGTCGGCAACGCGCTTGCGATGCTTCTGGTGTTGCAGGCGTCTATAGGCTACGGTCTTACCATCAGGTGAGCCGTATGCTTGTTTGCCGGACTCGTAACATAAAAAAAAAACTAAGGAAATACGAGTACTCATATCTCGCGACAAGCTTTTCTATCATATAGATTATGTGTAATGAGGAATGACTATAAGTAGATAGTAAAAGTTTTAAAGTTAATAACCAATCGCAATCCAGTGCTGTGACCGCTGCGCCAACGCGGCGTCATAAATAAAATAAAAGTTTAAAAAAGTCTGATAGCCGTTCATGTCCCAACGAAGTTCTTACGTGTTTTTTACCAGTTTTAGTTTTAGAAACTTCTTTCAACTGTTGCGATTTTAACCGACTTTAAAAAAGGAGGAGGTTACTCAATTCGACCGTATATGTTTTTTTTATGTATGATCGGGGATAACTTCGTCGTTTATGAACCGATTTTGATAATTCTTTCTTTGTTGGAAAGGGGATATCCCAACTTAGGTACCATGATAAGGAAACCAGGATCTGATGAGATTCTAGTGAAATCGTAGTGACGACTAGTGCGTTTGTTAATTTATTTATTATTTATTAATTGTTCATAAAGATTAACTGAATCCTGCAATAACCGATGTAGGATGTTTCCAACTTTTGGGCGCACGCTTAACCAGGGAAAAGGGGGATTGCTTTTTTTTAATTTTGTCATTTCTGAAGTGAAAACTCTATAGGCACGTATGGCAGTTTTTTTTAATGTTTTTCCCGGGAAGCACGAGATTAATAGTGACACCGTGGATAATATTTTACTAATTTTTGCTTACACGCCTTAGGGGCCCCTGTTGCCCGGGGGCCCCGTATCATTGATACGGCTGATACGGCGGTAGCTACGCCCCTGCCAATAATTTTCAACGGGACATTTACTGGCAGGTAGCTGATGTAATAAGGAGTGACTTAGGCTTTTAATTTTTAATTTATTATTATTTTTTATTTTAATTTAAGTATTATTAATATTATTTACATTATAATGTACAATTGATTTACTAAAGGTTTTTTTTTCAGCGAACGAATGTGTTAACTTATCCGAGCAACAAAATGATCATCAAAAAATAATACAGGAAGTGACTCAACATCATCTGGATTGATCTACAAGTAAATTTGAAAAACATAGATCAATAAAGCTTTGCACTGTAAAATATCAACACTTAAATAATAATTCATTTTATAATATATAATACATAATAATAAAAGAAAAGTTGCACTTAATATGGAAAATTTAGCTAAAATCGGTCTTCAAAGACAGCAAGGTGGAGAATTCTTAAACGGCTTAACGTGCTCTCTGAGGCACGGTGGAGAGACCCACAAGGACTGCACAAACACCCAGACCACGGCAAACATCTGTATGGCCAATACAAATGTTGTCATGTGCGGGAATCGAACCCGCAACCGCCCGCACAACAGCCAATCGCAATCCAGTGCTGCGACCGCTGCGCCAACGCGCCAACCCCACAACATACCGGACCTAAATTTTTTTTTATGACGTCAATTGATTGGCCATCCTGTATTTGTTAGTTCCTTTACTACATTGGTCTACAAATAATTTTGAAAAACATAGATTTAATAAAGCTTTGCACTGTAAAATATCAACACTTAAATAATAATTCATTTTATAATATGTTTATTAATATTTGAATTAATTAAGATTTGATGAGATCCAACATCGTTCACTTGTCATTTATTCAATTTTAAATGTGATTCTTTATCATGTAATGAACAAATTACGTATATTTTAAGAGATAATTTAGACAAAACGATAACATCATTATTTTTTAAACTAAAAGTAATAAATGAAGATGAAAAATAAACATGAATATAATAATTCTCATCAATGATTTAAACTCCGCAAAACGAAAATAATAAACATGGTAAATATTCCGTTTTCGAATAGTTTTAGTAATAGAAGTACCCATATTAATCTAAAATCTTGTAATGTGTTTTGTTTATTAAATAAAATTTTTTTGAAAAGTACTGTTTTTTCTTTCAAATACCTTATTTTTTAGTTACGTTATAGTAGATGTCATTGTGGCCACTTAAAATCCTTGGATTTGGCGTTGTGACAAAGTACCTACATAATCATAAATACGAGTCATCAAAGATGACTCAAAATGTACTCATTATATCTCCATTTTATTAAAATACAACCCACATGACAAGTGTAAACTTTTGATTTATAAAAGAATCATCAAAATCGGTAAACACAGTAAAAAGTTATGACGCTTATTATCACGTAGGTCGACGAAAAAATTCAGGTAAATGACGCATTATTGGTTATAACTCGAAAAGTACTTGTCAGATCTCAATTAAATTTAATTGATTCCAAATGACACTCAATACCTTTCGATTGAAAAGTTGGAATAAGTTACAGATGCTTATAAAAGTTAGCTAAAAATTATTTAAAATAAAAAAAAATATTTTTTTTAAATATATTTAATGTGTTTTGTTTATTAAATAAAAAAATTTTGAAAGGTACTGTTTTTTTCTTTCAAATACCTTATTTTTTAGTTACGTTATAGTAGATGTCATTGTGGCCACTTAAAATCCTTGGATCTGGCGTTGTGACAAAGTACCTACATAATCATAAATACGAGTCATCAAAGATGACTCAAAATGTACTCATTATATCTCCATTATATTAAAATACAACCCACATGACAAGTGTAAACTTTTGATTTATAAAAGAATCATCAAAATCGGTAAACACAGTAAAAAGTTATGACGCTTATTATCACGTAGGTCGACGAAAAAATTCAGGTAAATGACGCATTATTGGTTATAACTCGAAAAGTACTTGTCAGATCTCAATTAAATTTAATTGATTCCAAATGACACTCAATACCTTTCGATTGAAAAGTTGGACTAAATTACAGATGCTTATAAAAGTTAGCTAAAAATTGGTTCAGTAGTTTCAGCGTCACGTACGGATAGCAGCGCCACCTACCGGGTCTAACTGAGATAAAAACTACTCTATCTCCCAAGTTGGACCAAATTACAGAGGCTTACAAAATTTGATACAAATAAGTTCAGTAGTTTCAGAGTTACATAACGATAGCAGCGCCACCTACCGGGTCCAATTGAGATAAAAACTACCCTATTTACCTAGTTGGACCTAATTACAGAAGCTTACAAAATTTGATACAAATAAGTTCAGTAGTTTCAGAGTTACATACCGATATCAGCGCCACCTACCGGGTCCAATTGAGATAAAAACTACCCTATATCCCAAGTTGAACCTAATTACAGAAGCTTACAAAATTTAGTACAAATTAGTTAAGTAGTTTCGGGAGTTACATACCGATAGCAGCGCCACCTACTGGGTCCAATTGAGTTAAAAACTACCCTATTTACCAAGTTGGACCTAATTACAGAAGCTTACAAAATTTGATACAAATAAGTTCAGTAGTTTCAGAGTTACATACCGATAGCAGCGCCACCTACCGGGTCCAATTGAGATAAAAACTACCCTATATCCCAAGTTGAACCTTATTACAGAAGCTTACAAAATTTAGTACAAATTAGTTAAGTAGTTTCGGGAGTTACATACCGATAGCAGCGCCACCTACTGGGTCCAATTGAGTTAAAAACTACCCTATTTACCAAGTTGGACCTAATTAAAGAAGCTTACAAAATTTGATACAAATAAGTTCAGTAGTTTCAGAGTTACATACCGATAGCAGCGCCACCTACCGGGTCCAATTGAGATAAAAACTACCCTATATCCCAAGTTGAACCTAATTACAGAAGCTTACAAAATTTAGTACAAATTAGTTAAGTAGTTTCGGAGCTACATAACGATAACAGCGCCACCTACCGGGTCCAATTAAGATAAAAAAGTTTCCCATGTCCGTCTCCTGGTTCTAAGTTACCTTCCCACCAAGAGTATAAAAATTATATGGAAAAATTAATTTTATTAATGTCACTTTTTTATTTAACCGATGACATGTTTCTTTTGACGTTTGGAAGGGACATTAATTTCGTATATGTTGGCTAAAAAGTTCGTATCCTTTCCCCGAGATGGCGTCGCTGAGCCAGTGGCGCCATCTCGGAGAAACGGTACGAACTATTTAGCCCATTATATACGAAATTAATGTCCCTTAACTCTACAATATTTACAAAAAAATTCCTCAAAATCCCTATATATCCCTTTTTAAATATAAGGAATAATACGGTCCGTGTCCCATATATAAAAATGACCTAACACTATTCGCTCCATCGAAGAACCCTTTTCCCAAGATTAATTTTGTGTGAAAAGTAATTTCCTAAGACGTTTGGTGTTACATGAACATTGGGCTACAATTTTCCAAGAACGAAATTTCTCGGCCCGTACTATACATTAGATATATATATATATATATATATATATATATATATATATATATATATATATATATATATTATAAATAGAATCTGAATCTCGGAATCGGCTCCAACGATTTTATTCACGATTCAGCCTGTAATATCCCACTGTTGGGCATAGGCCTCTTTACCATGTAGGAGAAGGAACTTTTTGATTAGAGGTAAGAAAATTATATTTAAATAAATAATAAAAAAAAATTATTTAGCGCTACTTGTAAAGGATCTAAATTTGTTTTTGCGCCTCTGCCTTTTATTTCAACTAAATTATCAAATTCGTAGCTTAATAAGAGATATTATATTATAGTACCTGGGTGACCGAGCCTTGCTCGGTATTTTCATTTTATTTTTTGTTTTTTGTTTTTTCTCGTTATTTTTATATCTTAATTTCATTTAAATAATAAATCACGAGTGAAATTAAAAAAAAAAAAGAAAAAAAAATAATCTGGAGACTGAGATTCGAACCCGGGTCAAGACGATTTGACACCCGCCGATTACCTAATTACGCTGTTACAGCTATGTTGACTTGTAGTGAAATTAAGCTTCGTATTCTAATGATATTTTTTCATTGCCTAAAAACAGGGATAAAACGACATTTTTTTAAAATGAATCCTAGCTAGATCAATTTTTCGCCCCCGAAATCCCCTGTATACTGAATTTCACGAAAATCGTTGGAGCCGATTCCGAGATTCAGATTATATATATATATATATATATATATATATATATATATATATATATATATATATATATATACAAGAATTGCTCGTTTAATAGTATACAACTTTTGGCAAACGATCGAACGATGCTTTTTATAGCTGCCATTAAAGACGTTAATTTAGATTTTATTTTGAGTGTGAGGTTTCTATGTCATTTTCCAATAGCAATTCTAAATTTTTTTCTCGGTCAACTTTTGTGATTGCTTGATTATTTATTGTTCATGAGACTTTATTTTTATTTTTTGGAGCAAATACGTATAAACTATAGAACATTATTTATATATTTCACTAGAAAAGCAGTCAGATTTGTTTTTCCTCACACTTAATTCGTTCAGGGAGTTATTTCGTACGTATGTAATTAAGAAAACTTTTCGGATTATCCCAGTTTTTCCACAAGGTACCGCCAGCCTAATATGAGCTCGCTTCCCCTTTTTTGTATTAATGGACACCAACGCAGGGAGAGTACCTAATCACTAACTAAATTGTGGGTCATAGTATATTGGTCGTTTTATCCCATTTTTCGGCCACTTATTTAGTTTTAGTTTATTGTCGTATTTCGGAAACACAGAACCCCTAGACAGTGAGAAATTTGCCAATTTAGTTGTTGCAAATTTGTTTTGTTAGTGCCGTTCTTTCACTAGAAGCCGTTAGCGTTACTAATTTATTTATTTTGCAGGCGACGAAGGTTTTACAAATAATAGAAAGCACGTTTAATGAAGGAAATTCACTACATTTAAGAATGATTATAATGTTTATACACAACATAACATTAATTTACAACGATCACGATTCAGCCTGTAGGTAACATTCCACTGCTGGGCATAGGCCATTTAGAAGGATCGGAGCTTAATGCACCACGCTGCTAAACTGCGGGTTGGCGGATATATTAACTGCTATGAGTAACGATCGCTATCATGCGTAGGTATATGATAACAACCTGGCCTGACAGCTTAACGTGGTCACCGAGGCACGAAGGGGAAACTCACTAGGACGGACATCCAAATCGGAAAAAACTATTTGTACAAATACGTACATACATACATACATGACATGCGCATACATGACACACGCACGAATACACCAAAGCGGTTGTTTACTAGTACAATCCTAACTGAAATTTAATACCATATAATTGTGTTTGCTTGCAAACGTAGTAAGACAAATAATACAACGTAGCCAGACGAAAAAATACTCAACACATAATGAGAAATAACTAAAAAAGTAATCGTCAAATCTTAATAAAACTTAAAAGGAAGTATATGAGAAGCATCAGCTTTCGATTAAAAATAATCATCCAAATCGATACACCCAGTCAAAAGTTATGCGGTATAATACAACGTAGGTCGACGAAAAAGTAGTCAAGTAAATACACATTATTAAAGACAAAAAAATCAAAAAGTACATATCAGATCTCGTTTAAATTTAAATGGGACCACATGACAAGCACCACCATTCGATTAAAAAAATATATCGAAATTGGTCCACAACCTGTAAGTTATGAGAAAATACACATGAAAAAAAAGCCAAATTGAGAACCTCCTTTTTTGAAGTCGGTTAAAAGTTATAATGATGTAATCAACTATCTATTATTCCAGTAGGGTAAAACTTATGTAGAATTTAGATTAAATCTTTGACAAATACCGACTAGCAGATTAATAAACTATATTGTAAAAACAAATATTATTTATTGCAATTTTTTATTTATTGTTATTTTTATAACGACTAATCGAATAAAATGCTACACTACACAGCAGTAGTAGTTAGTACAGGCTGTAGGTATTTACCGATGCAGAAGTAATCATGAGGTAGACCTACTTCAAAGTAATTATGCAAAAAAGACAGTAAACTTTCAAGTACTTACACAGAAAACCTATTACCAAAATCCATGGAGTAGGTAAGTATACCTCCCTGAGTGCTGTGAAACATAAAATGTATACAAAGTATCAACATATGTAAATATGTGTAATATTACTTCAGGAGAGATATGTATAAAAGAGCGTTACTTTTGAAAAAGCAAAAGAAAATTCAGTGGAATGTTTCCCATAAATTGTTCTTCTCGCGGGAGTAGTAGCGTTAGCAAATCTACCGAGTAGTGTGACCAAAATTATAAGTAGGTACGTAGTATTTCGTAAAAATACTGTCGACTCGCTTAACTATTTACGAATAAAATAAACAGTACGGTACGGTAAAGTATATATCATATATTGCTATTATGGAAGGTTTAGGTTATAACGCTAATTAGCAATTTTAATATTTGTTTTAGGTAAAGAATATTGTATTTGGTACCTTTAACATACGGTGCCGAGACGTAGACATTGACGAAGAGACTGGTCGTCAAGTTTTAAGTCGCTCAACGTGCAATGGAACGGGCTATGCTTGGGGTCTCTCTCAATGATAGGATTAGAAATAAGACTATTAGCGAGAGAACGAAAGTAACCAACATAGCCGAAAGAATTAGAAAGTTGAAGTGGCAATGGGCTGGTCACCTGTATCGCAGGGCTGATGGCCGTTGGAGCAGACGTGTGCTGGAGTGGAGACCGCGTGTTGGCAAAAGGAGTATGGGGCGTCCTCTGGCCCGCTGGACTGACGATCTACGTAAGATTACCGGCGTAGGCTGGATGAGGATTGCGGAAAGTGGACTGCAAGAGGCTGAACTAACTGAACGACTGACTTTTATAGATCTACTAGCCGACCCGTGCCCACTTCATTGGGTGTTAATTATTTTAAAACACTTTCTGAACGCAACTATAAATATTTGACAACCAATTGACAACGCTTTTGACAAGACATCAAATTTCCCCGCTAGGAACATTTTGTACTGGAAAATCAAATCGTCTTTTTTAGTATTTTCCGTTATATATTATTTATGTTTCTCACCGTTTAAGCCTTCCCTGAACTTCCACAAACATTTCAAGATCAAAATTAGCCAAATCGGTTCAGCCATTATAGAGTTTAATCGAGACTAACGAACAGCATTTGATTTTTATACATATAAATAAGATTAACGTACAACAATTTTTAGAATATCCTTAGAGAACAAGACGCATGTGTACGCTATTTGCAAAGATTCACACCCGTGTGCCACGCACACATATTTACGTTCGTACCTTGTCGTATAAAATGAGACTACACACTACTATTGTTATATTGAAAGTAGGTACAACATTATTGCTAAATCGTTGCAGTACAAACATGATTTCCCGCGTGATAGCGCCCTAGAATAATACATTTATCATATATGATTTTTAATACAACGATGATTGATATTATTACATATGCTATTAACAGTTAAAAGAAAAGAAAAAAAGGTTTCATCAAATTTTTATTACAAATAAATAGGATACAATTAACCCTAATAAAACTAAATAAAATATTTAATTAAAACTACAAATACAAAAGTTAAAAAGTATAAAAATCTGAATTACACCTCTTGTCATTCGTCTTCTTTGGCGAAACACATAGTTAAAGGAATAATTTTGAATTTAACTTATACCTATCTATTAAAATAGTTACACGACAATACTTAAATGTTACGTAACTTTAATATTTACAAATTGTACCAGTTAAAAATGGCACACTAAAAAATATTTGACTATGTTTATTTTAACTTGATTTTATCATTTTTTGTCAAAGTTTAAAATATGCGTTACAATATATTTAATTAATTAAAAATGTATATAAAAGAAAATGCATAGCATAAATGCAGTGGTAAGTACAATAATAATGTGTTGCAAAATTATCAGACACAAGCAAACCCTTTCTGATATTATTCAGGTAATTTTACCTATAATCCAATAATGTAAAAAATTGTAAAGCAACGTGTTTTGGAGATTTGAACACATTTTTACATTTATCGTGCACACACTTTTAAGAACTTTTGTTGTAAAAATGGTATTAGTAAAATCCAAACGATCTTATTATAAAGTTAATTGCTTACAACAATAATTTATTTATTTTATTTCAATTGATAAGTATACCTAAATACGCTTGTAATTATAGAACGTATAACCCACAAATTAATTTTTCAACCCCGTATTTTCACGTATTACAATTGATTACACCGATTTCAACGTAATGATTTTTTTTCACAACAACAAAAATTTAAAAATATTTTTTTACTGTCTGAAAAGTTATTAATTATCTTGTCGGGATATATAAGTACTACATTTATTATAATCTATCTAAAGCTGGCTGGCCTACTTGGTCCCTCCGTCGGCTCAAGGACAATTCTTTTGAAACAACCGTCAGGCAATTGATTCAAAATGTCCTTAATGTTGTCCACCTCGATGCTGAGATGATCGTGTTCATCTTGATATTGTTTTATCCATCTAAAATAAAACATTTATATAACAATAATAGCTGTCCACGGTTCGTCGCGAATTTTTAATTAATCCTTCACCATTATATTCACCACATACATATACCTATGGTGTGTAGGGTTGGATCAAAGGAGGATCGTGGAAAGTAAACTATTCTCTAGTAGTGGGTCTTTTAAATGTTGTCTTCATGTTGGTATGAAGTTTACATGCACTCGTATCAATATTAGTCTTCGTAAAAGGTTCAGTAATTTTATAATAAAATAATAAAAAAGACATCGATTAAATCATCGGAAAAAAACTTATACAAATTATAAATTATACGAGTATTCATTTAACTTTAAAAATAAAATGACATTGTTTATATATTTTAAACTAAAAGAGATTTTTATTACCTTTGATGGTTGTTCTTAGCTTCGGTCAAGGATTTGATTTTTCCGTCAAGATCTACTTCTCGCAATGCACTCTCAGCTTTGTCGAGACTTTTCTCTGTGTAAACAATTAAAAATATATAAAACAAAAGCTATTTTTACATAAGAGTGTTGTCAGTGAAATAGAAATAGTTAAAAAATATTGACGTATTTTATTAAAGAAAACTTATTGGCTCTCAGAGTGAGAGCTAACCACTCACATAATAATTAATAATAATATACCCACAGAGCAGTCCCACAGGGCACTGTCATATTACTTTTTTTTTTTTTTTTTTTTGTTTAATCATTTTTATAGAAAAGGGTTAATAAGGAGTAACAACGACAACTACGATGGAACATATTATAGAGTACTGTAGTGCTATTCTGTAAGAACATTTTCGTGTCTCGACAGCGGAATCCGCGGTGAGAAATCAAATTCGTATTCTCTAAAACTCGACAGTCCCGGTAGCGCCACACTGGTGAGTGTAGTGACGAGTCGAACCCTGTTGCGTGAGAAAGTTGACATTAATAGTATGAGTAGGTTTGAGTATGAGTATCGGTATTCTGTGTTTACAGAATTCCAAATCAAGGTGAAGTGGGGTTTGCTTTCGAAGTGAGGTCTGTCACTCAGGTGAAGCTCGATATCGAAATGTTTTTTTACAGAATAGCACTACTGATTATAATTAGAATAGCACTTACGAAGCCTATCAAGCGCGTCGTCATCCAAAGTTGGCAAGTTTTGCAATTCATCCATGATCACTTTTAAATCTTCCAAACCTTTGGATACTTGTTTATCAGCTTCTCGAGCATCCGTGTTCGCTTGACCAACCTTGATGAAAGGATTAAAACTATTTCAATAATTTTCATTACAAAAACATTGTTAGCTTTATTTGTATTTACATATTATATGTTTATATATGTATTATTTCTATGTATATTTATATATAAAAAAATTACTTATATCAGCCGGCTGTTACCTATAACACAAGCATTAAGTTGCTTACCTTAGGAACAGACGACTGTTTGTGAATGTTATAAGATATATACATATATATATATAAAGATATAGCTAAAGGTGATAAATATAGAAAAAATTATACCTTCATCTTTGCGTCTCGCGTCAACTGCATGTTTTCATCGGCTTGTTTCTCAAGATCTTCGATTTGTTTCGCAGTTCCTTTTACTCGTGCTATTGAAACGAATAATATTGTTAAATAAAATAAGAAAAAAACTTTACATTTTTAGTTTGCTTATATACAATAAAATATATAGGTACTTACTTGAGAGTTTGTCGGCTTCGTCTCGAAGATTAAGCGCTTCTGCCCTTGATCTGGAAGCTTCCTTTCGTATCTTATGCGCTGCCTAGAATTGATAGCAGTTTTTAACATGTGACAACTTTGGTAAAATTAATGTCAGTTTATTTGTGTAAATATACCTCCGAAGCTTTATCAGCGAATTCTTTTTGAGCCTGTTGAGCCAGATCTCTGGCATCTTTAGCCTTGTCACTAGCTATATTTAACTCTTCAGTGATGCTGGTGATACTCTCCTCTGCTTCAGAAACTTTTTGTTGTACTCCTGGTACATCAAGAGCGGCCTGTACCGCTAATAGCCGTGACTCGTTTACTTGATCACTAAATTCTAAAACACGTTAAAAACACATCATTATATTATATTTAAAGAAATATTTTCCTACCATTATTAAAACATCTTCTTCAAGCCTGATTATTATTTAACATATTAGGGATAAATAAAAATATTCCATCAGTATTAGGCCTCGTTTACGGAGACGCGGAGCGTAGTGCGTAGCGTGTGGCGTAGCTTCTCGCGTGTGTCAAAATGTACGAAAATGAACGCGTGTAAAATCGCTTCTCCGTAAACGCACTCATACAACGCCCTACGTTTGAATTTAGTGCGTTCCGCCACGCCACACGCTACGCACTACGCTCCGCGTCTCCGTAAACGAGGGCTTAGACATATTAAATTACCTTTTAATGTTTTATAAATGTCATTGGCATCTTTCAAAGTGGCTTTTGTAAGCTCTACGTCATTTTCCGCTTGTGCCCTCAATACGTCTAACTTAGCTAGTAGATCATGTAATTCGTCCTGCCTATCGTGACCTTGTTTTAAGAGATCTTTGCCTTTAAGAATTTGTTCCTCTAAAGCTTTAAGAGTATCTTCAGTAGTACTTATGAGTTGTTCCAATTCTGCAGATTTTTCGTCTATCTGTACCAGTAAAAAATTATTATGTATATATATTATAAGAAAATCATTGTGTTATTAATTACCAATTAAAAAATACTCACTGTTCTATTCATGTCACTTGCGTCCAGGCGTAATTTGTTCAGCTTAATATCTGGTAGCAAAGTTGTATTTACTTCAGCGTATAATCCTAAAGCTTCGTCATATACAGTTTTAGCCCTTTTTAGTGCTTGTTCTGCTAACTCTGCCATACTACTTAACTTCCCTGTAGCCGCATTCAACTCATTGCCTAAAATCTGTACCTCATTGCTAAAATAGACAAAACAAAATTACATTAATTTATGTAAATTACGTATTTTATTAATGTACTAGCTGTCTGTGCCCAAGACTTCGTCCGCGTGGTATTTAACAAAATAGTTATTGTTCAGTTCGAACTTATAAAAAAAAATTAAAATAAAAGTAGCCTAAGTTACTTCTTATATTACAATAGCTAACTGCCAGTGAAAGTCCCGTCAAAATCGGTCCAGCCGTTTCAGAGATTAGCCGGAACAAACAGACAGACAGACATTTGTTAATATTACAAACAGACACTCCAATTTTATTTATTTGTATAGATCTAATTAATGATTATTACTCATTTACTACCTTATATTAGCTTGTTTCGTTATTCCGCCTTTAGCAATGGCGTTTGCTGTCAAAGAAGCGTTAAATGCCTTTTCTGCGATGTCTCTTATGTTCTTTGCGTCGTTTTCTAATTTTTCAGCCAATAAACGAGATTCCTTAGCCAAAGCGGACATGTCGACGGATTGTTTACCAAATTGATCGGATCTGTTTCGAGCCTTAGCTAAAGCTGCTGCACCTTCACCATCAAGGTATTCTAACGCACTCTGTAAAAATATACTTATAGAGATAATACCCGATATCTATATATTAATACGTGAAGCAAAAATTTTGTACCCCTTTCTACGAAAATTGTGCGGACGGAGGACTGTAAAATTTCGCACTCTTATAGTTTACTAGCCGACCCGTGCCCACTTCGTTACGCATTATTTATTTTTAATAATTACTTCTAACGACGATATCTCAAAAACTATTCATCTGATTGATATAGTGTAAAGGGCAATTTTAATCTGCATTAAATGCCTAAGCTAAATAACATATTCATTTGGATAAGGATTAATACTGAACTAAAGAAAATATCTTTAAAAATAACGTAATGTTTTTAATTAAAAATTTGAACATAAAAGTGGTTATTGTAAGTCAACCATAAGAGATAGAGATATGCTATCGCGGACTTTTTTGTAGCATTTTTATAGATTTTGAATTCGCTAGTACATTATACAACTATATCTTTGCTAGTTTACGCAGCGTTCGCGTGGAAAGCTCCCCGATGGCGAGATTTTTTGCGACCTCTTCAACATTTATCGCCGTATTTCTGCTAATTTACATTAAAACATAATCAATTATATACCTAAACCTTCCTCAAGAATCACTCTTTCTATTGTTGAAAACCGTATAAAAATCCGTTGCGTAGTTTTCGAGTTTATCGCGTTCAGACAGACAGACAGGAGGACAGAAAGACGCGGCCGGGGGACTTATTTTTATAATAAGTATAGATATAGATATAGAGAAGAAGTGCAGAATGGTAATATTATTTTAAAATTATGCATTAAAATATATTAAATCAATAAAAAACATTACACACACTACCATGTATTTGACACACACACGCATATTAAATACTAGCTTCTGCGCGCGACTTCGTCGGCGTGGACACCGCTCCTATTGGTCTTAGCGTGATGATACATAGCCTATAGCCTTCCTCGATAAATGGGCTATCTAACACTGAAAGAATTTTTCAAATCGGCCTAGTAGTTCCAGAGACTACCGCGTTCAAACAAACAAACAAACAAACAAACAAACAAACAAACAAACAAACCAAACTCTTCAGCTTTATATATTGGTATAGATACTATTGTTGATTGTCAAAGTCTGTAGTCAAAATGAAAAATTTTAAAAAATTGTTCTTTATTTTTATATATTTTTTTTTTATTTCCTTTCATTTAAATTTTTAATTATGGTCGAATTTTGACCTCTGGGCGACCACTAGTTTCTTTTGAATAGATATATAAAAAAATCGATAACTTTACTTTTTCCTTTTAATATTGTACCACTATTTTACGACGTAGTTTCTCTATTGTACCGTCGCGTCTGGGTGATATATTGTGGAGAATTAAACCCAAATCATTATTGATTCTCTCCAAAATTCTTTAATTTCTCCAAAATTAAATCCTTTATTAATTATCTATATCTCTTTAACTTTTATTTATTTGTACTGGTATAATGTATATATGTAGGGATCCCTAGTACAAATTTTTTATCTCATTAGTATCAAGCTAATTTTCCGGGAGTAGCTTAATTTTGATGAGACAAACAAAAAGTTCCTCTTCGAAAACTCTCGATTGTGGTAGATAATAGAGTTAGCAGGAGATAGAGCAGCAGTGAGCGTAGGACCGGGATAACGTACCACGCAATTTGGAGGACAATATTGCCATCAAATTATATAAATATTAATTAACTAAAAGAAAAAAAAATCAGCTGGTTAGTAATAATTTTTAATGACCTTACGAGGTCATCAACTTGATGACCTCGTAAGGTCATCAAAAATTGATTTTTTTTCTGATGTTTTTCGAGAGTTTTCGAAGAGGAACTTTTTGTTCGTCTCATCAAAATGAAGCTACTCCCGGAAAATTAGCTTGATACTAATCAGATGAAAAATTTGTACTAGGGATCCCTACCTAATATGTTTTGTCAATCAGAAAATAACAGGTCTGGGATCTTAAACTATAACGCGCTAAGAAGTCTAAATTAGCCGAGTGTCTCTTTCCAAAGGTCGATGTGCATTATTTATTGCCGGGTGCATATTATTTCAATTCATAAATATCAAGCTTACATTGATTTCTTTTTGTGCCGCCTCAATAGTGTCTTCCGCTTTCGAAACATTACTTTTACTTCTTTCCACTGACTCGTTACCTTCATAACTTTCATCTTCAATCTTAAACAACATATTCCTAAAACATATTAAGATTAGCAGTTACATTTCATATTTTGCTTCTTTCTCGTTTCAAGATGTAGGTATTTATATTAAAAAAAAAATATTCGTTTATTTCTACCACTATTTTTCGTACCTTACATCGGCAAGCCTATCTGCAAGTTCAATGAGGTTATTAGTAATGCTATTGCCTGGACCAGTACCAAGTTCTGCTTGGGCTTCTTGTACAAGCATTTCGATATCGGCTCTAACTCGTTGAAGTTCATTATCAAAGTCAGCATTTTCAACAACTGTTGGTGCTTTAGAGATCTTCACCAATATCTAAAGTGGAAAAAAAGTTATTAAACATTTCTCTGTGCAATATATTTATATTATTATAAATATAATTAATATATTGACGATCTACGTAAGATTGCCGGCGTAGGCTGGATGAGGATTGCGGAAAACCAGGATGTCTGGCGCGAGCTTGGGGAGGCCTATGTCCAGCAGTGGAATGCGATAGGCTGATGTGATGTATGATGAATATAATAATGTATAAATAATAGGTCGGAGAAAAAGTCTTTTCATTTTTTTTTTTTTTTTTTGTAAAAAGTCGCAATTAATCTTTTGGTTGTATTCTTTGTTGGCTAGTTTTGATACCACGAAAAGGTGACATTTTAAAAATGAAACTAAAAAATAAAAAAAAAAAACTTTTTCCCACTACTTTTCATTTTGTTTCTGTCCGCCAAAACGGGTGAATCCAACGAAGAAGTACGATACATTTTAAGTTTTGCTTTATATAAAGAAGATAAAATGTGACTCAAGGCGCGAAAAAAATTGTGACGTTTATGGACCTATATCAGTGTCAGTAAAAGTAACTGTTACTCGTTTACGTAACCACCATCATCCACTCGGCGACAAACTTGGTATTTGTCCCTCGCAGGACGGTCTGCCGCACGGCATGACGTCGATGCCGCTTCGTTTTTACCTTGCGTGCATTGCTTATCTTCGGTATTGTTAGCTATGTTTTTCTATTATTTGGAAAGAATCGCATCTGTTTTTTTTTAAAGATCGAACCGTATAAACCAAAAAATTAATATTTAGTTAGTTAATGGGTATCACAATACTTTAGAATATTGTTTTGATATCCGCAATCTCTGATTTTTCCATTTTACAAAAGTTTATTTAAATAATCTACGGATCTTAAGCAGAACACACTCGCACGGGCGTGCGGCCAGTGAGTACCTATTGCTTACTGATTTATTTTAAAAACCAAAAACTTTTGCGTAAAATTTTTATCACATAGCATACAACAAATAATATAGCCAATAACAGGTTCTCCTAAGGTTAACAAATTTCTATTATGGAGAAACTGAATTGAGAAAAAAAGAAAAGGAAACAACAGTCACAATTAGTACATTCCGAATCCAAAATGCTCTTAATAGACTTTTTATGTTGAGACACAGTCAAATGTTGCGAGCCTTGGGAGGTTTGCGATTTTAGCTCACGCCACGATTGTTAGAGGTCGTTTTTTGTGCATCTTGCAATCTCGAAGCAGACCTATTGATCTCTAAACTCACATCATCAAGTTCCTTGAGCTCTTTTCTGTGTTGATTGACAGCATCCTGAACTAGATTGTAACAAGCCGGACAGTCTTCACAACCCTGACCATCAGCGCGACGTCTTTTATTTTCCATGCACCTGACAAAATCATAAAGTTGACAAAGCTTTTCTAACTTTATTCTAATGAAACAACAAACAAATTTGTATTTATAGAAAATAAACAACAAATACCTCAGTTTTATTTTTGAGCCCAAAACTTTATCAGTGATACTTTATCCAAAAAATACTTACTAACTTATTTAACTTACTTAAGAATTTGAAACAATGATTGCAATATCGTGAATGATAAGAAAAATGTCATAAATTTGTTATTAATATACAAATTACCCAGATTTATTTTGTAATTTGTACTTTTATAAACCTATTAGAGCAGTTTTTAGCATTATATCGCATTTTTTGCAAATATTTCATACAAATAGGAGTGAAGTTTTTTTTTCTACTCGTAGTCTTAATTTCATTTCAAGTAATTCTATAAACTTTTTATAGGTACAAACAAGAGTGTCCTGAGCCTAGATCCATTAAAAACAATCAACATTGGAGAACAGAAAATATACTGAAAAATAAACCAACCGATCACATCTTCTGCCTTCAACATTCTCTTGACAGGAGCACTGTCCATGCATGTTACATTGATAGTTGGTGGAACCCCATTCATCACAATCACAGTTATGACAACCTTCAGGCGAGAAACCATAGTAGTAGGCTCGACAGCGATCGCAATGAATTCTGAAACACGAATAATGTAACATATGAACAAAATGTCATATTATGTTGAAATAACGTAAAAGTTTATATTAAAATTGTCTCTAGATATTATAAAATGATATTTTACCCGTCGATTCCAGGTTTGCAATAGCATTGTCCAGTAACTGGATGACAGGTACTATTGTGGGATCCTTCCGTGTTACAGTCGCAGGGCTTGCATCCTTCACCAGAATTGATATCATAATAACCGTCCTTTAAAATAAAATTCGTTTTCCGTTATTACTAAACAGTTTATCTGAATCTTACTTGCAAGAAGGTATTTCAAAAAGTGTGAATATTGTTACCTCGCATTTGTCACAGTTCTTGCCAATAACGTGTGGACGACAAGCACAAAAGCCAGTGAGCCCATCACATTGAGGTGGACCCTCGGCACTTTCAAGAGTACCGGCTTCTAGACACTGGCAAGGTTTGCAGTCGCCTTTCTTTTTCTGGTCAAGAGCGTCACCGAAAAATCCTGAAAAACATTAAAAATAAATAATTAATGTTACTGTTTTTCCGAAAAAAATGTATACCAATCATGTTACAATATTACATATTACATTATTAATATAAAAGAGTGATTCGTAAAAAAAACTCATGTTACGTTACTGCATTTATGGGTAAAACTGCAAAAAACACATAATTTTATTCAAAGCATTTACTATGTTAAAATCTTAAAATGTTATGCATGTGCTTAGAGCATATAATTATTTATTTTTATAGCTTTTCAGTTGTACAGATTATCCAAAACATACAGTTGGACTTAAAATTTTCTAAAAAACGTAGTCTGTTTACTACATCTAAGACATTTGTTTGAAAATCCACCCTTTCTGTTAAACAATGTTTATAAACATTGTTATATTATGTAGATATGCATTTTATCAAAAATAATCTAATATTTACTCACCGCTTAAACATTTATCACAATGTTCCCCAGCGGTATTGTATATACACTTAAGACAAACGCCAGTAGTTCTGTTGCAGTTGCCAACCGCGTTGGGGTCTACGTTACCGTTGCACTGACACTCTTCACATTCTTGCTGAGGACCAAACTGTCCAGTGGGATCACCGAAATGACCGTCAGCACAAACCTCACACCGTGGACCTTGAAAATTATTATTTTTTGTTTTATATTTTATTACTTTAGTTTTATATTTTATCAATTCATCGATCGATTGACAGCCTGACAAATTCAAAACGAAAATAGCAAATAGCTTTATTCAAATAGGCTTCAAAAGCACCTTCGAATTGTCATTTTATAAATTGTAATTATAATAATTATAATTATTTTTTAAATTTAAGCCAGTCCGGAATACAGATTCTGCAGAGGAGAACCGGCAAGAAACTTCGCAGTAATAAATATTTAATCTATGTTTTTATACTTTGGTGATATCTTCATATCTTACATATTTACTACTACTAAACTTTAGCTATTAATTTCTTTTTAATACAAATTTTAAAATTTTTAGAAAATTTCAAAATCGTTTGTGGAATTTTATTATACATGCGAATACTATAACCCAAAACGGAGTTTTTTTTTTCGGAGATACTTGGAGTTACGATTTTGTTACTCTTACTCGTGTTAATACTGCAATTATTACTATTTATATCAAAATAATCGATATTCTTGTGAATGGTCATAATATTGTTATAAGTAAGTATATTATATAACTGTAACATCCCACTGCTAGGCATAGGCCTCTTTCTCCATGTAGGAGAAGGATTGAAGCCTAATCCACCACGTTGCTCCACTTTAGGTTGGCGGATATATTCCCTACTATGAGTAACGATCGCTATCACATGTACCTGATAACAACTGAGACAGACGGCTTAACGTGCTCTCAGAAACACGGTGGGGAGGACAGACATCCAAACAATATTTGTACAAATATAAATATCCATCACGAGCGGGAATCGAACCCGCAAACCGTCGGCTTAGTAGGCGAGTACATGGCACATGCACCACTACACCAGAGCGGTTATTTTGTATTGAATAGTTGAATAAAATTAAAAGACAAAATACGAACCATTTCCGTATTTATTGGTTTGTCTTAATGTCATCTTCATCCCATCAAATAATAATAATATAAGCTATGTTCTAACATAAAATATTTTAATTTGAAGTTCCTCACCCGCATAGCCTGAAGGACAGTCAGTACAAACGATGCTTTGATCCATCAACTGAATGCACCCACTGTCTTTAGGACAAGGGCACGGTTTACAGTCATCTGGCGTCCCGGCAATGGCGTTTCCATAGAAACCTTTCGCACATAGTTCACAGTTGCTTCCCGTTGTGTTGTGTTTACAAATACAAAAACCTGAATTTTTAATAATCTTTATTAAAGATCAATGTAAGTCATGTTTTTAAAGACAACTGTAGAATAAAATAAGCAACTGTATTTACGACAAGCAGATAATAGTAATAGCTGCCTTTAAGCACTCACCGGTAGCTGTATCACAGATATGAGCATGACCGTTACACTCGCAAGGGATACAAGCGGAGTATGGACCACCATTTTCTGGTTCGTGTTTAAATCCAGGAGCACACTCTTCGCAATAATCGCCAACGTACGCTTTCGGACATGAACATTTTTCTACCCAATTAGCTGGAGCGGAACCCTTTTCTCTGCCAATCTTTGCTGTATCTAATTTAAAATTCATCAAGTATCCTTGACCGCCTTTGTTATATGTCCCCCTGATTTTAATAGCTGTCAAATTCTGAAGTACAGACATAAATTCGAAATTGGAGAGAGTAGGCGTCCAGCCATATCTTGGATCTTCGTGTAATCTAAATTTGTACTCTTGGGCCTGGAACGAGTACATAACTTTTTACAAATTTTTTACAAAGGTTATTTTTTGAATATTTTTCATCATAATGTACACGACAATACCGTCAATTCGCTATATTTCTATTCGCAGCAATGCAAAATGTAACTTAAAATGTAACGCACAGCGTCGCTAAATCTTTACAAACCTGCTCAGAAGGTTCCGGATTGTTTTGACCATAAATATTCATAGATATTGAAGTTCGAGCACCTTCCAAAATAATATCTTGTGATGATGGATAACCTCTATTTTCTCCAAGACGTAATGTAAATTTGAGATCATGATTGTACGACGGTCTCTGATCGCCAAGGAACTGATTCGATGCCACGAAGTAAACAATTTCTGACTGCTTTGATGAAACAGCTAAAAGAAGAAATTTAAAATTCTTTTAATACTATTGTTTCAACGCGATAACTTAACTTTATTTTAACAGATACAAAAGTAAATTTCCGACATGAGCTACAATATATGACTAACCTATATTCTGAGTGTTGGCATTGAACATTAAATGTTCAGGCTTATGGTGGTTATTTTCAGCGGTCCACTTTTCTGCATCTCTTATGAAATGGGAACTCAGCTCATGAGCCTGATACTTGGGTGCAGAACTACACTGAGATGAGTGTCCGAAACAGAAACATGGAGTACATCCAAACTCATTGCCAAGATCTAAGTTAAAGAAGCCTGGTTTGCACCTGAAAACATTATTTAAATTAAATTAAGGTAACTTTTAAGAATATAATTAATTTCAAAATAAATATTGTTATTAAATTGGAATTTACAATAGGCACACGTACCTATTTATTTTTAAAAAATGTTATATATTTTGACTAATATGATATTATGAATAATACATACGATACAACAGTAAAGAATTTAAGTAATATTGATATTTAGGCGACAAAGCCAGCCCTGCGGTCTCCAACCCGCCTGCCCAGCGTGGTGACTATGGGCAAAACACATAAGTTCGCGTCATAATGTCGGGCGCGAACTTGTGGAGGCCTATGTCCAACAGTGGACTGTGATAGGCTGAAGTGGTGGTGGTGGTGGTGATATTTAGGAATGTACTGATTGTATATTAATTAATATAACCAGAAACGTTTTTATACATAATTTTATACTTGAATCTATTTATTTTTAATTATTGTCGTTATGACAAATACTCACTCTCTACACTGCCGTCCTTCCACATTTTGTTTACAATAACAAACTCCACTTTCAGAATCACATTGAGGAGTGTTACCGTATGAGCCGGACTCATTACAACCACACGGTTTGCAGCCTTGTTTCGAGAACTCGTAGTGATTTGGTGCACACACATCACATTTGTCGCCAGTAACGCCAGGTTTGCACTGGCATTTGCCTTCAGCATTACACTGCAAGTTTCTTGAACCTATTAAAGAATTTTACATTTTTATTAAGTTACTGGCTGACCCCGCAAACGTTGTTTTTGCCATATATGCTATAAACCCCCGCAACTCCCTCTTGTGGGTGGAATTTCGTAAAACCCGTTCTTAGCTGACCTCTACTCGGCGAAAGGAATATTCCTACCAAATTTCAAGTCTCTATGCCTTATGGTTCCAGAGATATCGTGATGGGTCAATATATGGGTGGAAATCTCTTTTATATATCTAGATATATATATTAAAATCAAAAATGTCTATACGTTTAATGTAACTAAAAAGAAAAACATACAATACAATACACACTAAAAGTAAAAATATTAAGAGAAATCGGATCTGGGATACAACGTCAGCTCTATAATTATGCTTCAATTAAAAACTATTCCATACCTATCGGATTGCAGTTACAAGGCATACAGATGTCTTGTGTTCCTTGGAAAAAGTTTTCTCTGCAACGTTCGCAGTTCGCCCCGTCTCTGTTCTCGGCACAATCGATACAGTGACCGCCATGGCCGGTTCGCTCATAAAGGTCTTTGTCGAAGTAACATTTGTTCGAGAATCCATTACAATTGCAGGCTGAAGAAGAAAACATATACTGAATATTCTTAGATTACATTTGTAGATTCATACACTAAAAGTATAGTATAGTTACGTAAATTATTATTTTTTTATTAATTTTTGATTGAAATATTTTTAAACTATTAGTAACTTTTATACAAAGCACGCAAAGCAATTATGTGATCCTAATGTGATCCAATAGACTTGATAATTTCGCTTCATATTTTTGTTTTATATCGAATACGAATACGCCTCAGTTTATTACACATATAACATAATATAATGATTATTGAAAAAAAATGGTGTTGTGTTTTACATACATTTCCTCCTAGAAAATATAGAAAATGTATTTCCGTAAAAAGTAAGTAGGTAATTATTAGAATTAAGACAAAACAAGATAAATAAAATGAATGAATGAATATATCCGCTAACCCGCATTGGAGCAGCGTGGTGGATTAAGCTCCGATCCTTCTCCTACATGGGTAAGAGGCCTATGCGCAACAGTGGGATATTACAGGCTGAATCGTAAGATAAATAAAAAGATGAAGAATTTTTAAATTATCGAAAAAAATTTTTTTATGAAAACTGAAGACAGAAACAATTTCATAAATTGTATTACAATCTGTAGTAGTCTTAAAGAAAATATGTTAGAACAGTAAAAGTAAAAATAAGTAGTAAAAAAAACGTCTCGCAGTGCAACCAATGACTAAAACTAAACAATTAAAACATCACTGACGAGCTATATTAACATTAATGTAACGTTTCACACTCAACGTTCCTCAGTAGGATTTTCTCCGAATGCTCCGACAGCGGCAAACATCTGTATTGCAATACAAATGTCTGCCGTGAGCGGGTCGATCCCGCAACCGCCAGCGCAACAGCTAGTGCTGTGACCGCTGCGCAAACGCGTCGTTACATTTTTGTAGTCATAACCAATTCGCAAAGCTTTATTTGAAAACATATTATACTGTTGTAAAATATAACGTTATTCAAAGTTAACATGAGTTTTCTCAAAATTATCGCATTCGCTTTTTAAAAATAGTATACGAGTAGTAATAGTCTTTAAATTTATTGTTATACTAGCTGACCCGGCGAACTTCGTACCGCCTAACACTCGATTTTTTGATACTTACCCTTCCCGGAACCCCTCCACTAACACTTAAAATTTATTGTATGGCATTAAAGTTGAAATTGACTTTTAAGTATTATTACGAACCTTTTGTATGGGAATATAGAAATTTTTAAATTTTTCTCTCCGTAAGAACCATCTTCATACTTCAAGGAATATTATAAAAAAATAATTAGCGAAATCGGTTCAGCCACTCTCGAGATTTGCGCTTAGCAACACATTCAGCGATTCATTTTTATATATATAGAGATAAAATACATAATTATTTACCTTTGCACTCGTGTACTTTCGTAGAAGAAGCGCGACTCCACGGTATGTCATTATAAAAATCTAGACATTTCTCACATTCCCGTCCAGCCGTGTTGTGTTCACATCTAGAATGGGTGTTGTGTTTAATTAATATAGAAATTGTTTAATGAGATAGCAGTATAGTTTAATTTTCAAATGTAATTATATTTCAAAACTTAATAAATATTGTTATTATTTACTTTTAAATAATATTTCTTAAATTTTACTCTGATAATATTTTCTATTTATTACCATACTACCACATTCCCATGTTAAATAATTTTCACTAAAAGAAAAATATACACTCCATCTAGCAGAAATGTAAGATAACCGTAATAAAGAAATATACGTAGTATAAATTTATGAATGATGAATAGACAAATATACAAACCTGCAGTATCTAGTCCTGGTTCCGTCAGGAAGCTCCTGCGTGTCACAAATAGACGCGTGTCCGTTGCACTTGCACCGCGCTCCCACCGATACGTCAGCTATAGCGTACCAATACGACTGCAGCACTTGTACATCTCCAAAGATCTCGTCACCAAAAGTATTTAATCGATCGAGTGATATACGCAAGTCAGTAGCCGTCACCCATTGCTACAACCGTATAACAACAACTATTAAAATATTGTAAAATTGATAAAATTAACTTCGTTATATGTATTTCTAGAGATGTTATGACACTAGTCATGATATGTGAGATGACACGCAAATATAATGTCTAAATTTTTTTACTTGTTCTGAATAATAAGTAGTAGGTAAAATGTAGACCAGTACTGAGTTCTGTTAAATGCGTGTTAATGATAGTTTAATTAATTAAAAGGTTTCTACATGTACCTGTAGTTCAGGACTATTGTCAAAGGTGTAGGCTGACGGTCGTCCCTCCAGCGTAGAAAACAGAACGTTACCGCCAGACAGCGGAGAAATGTCAGAGTATTCGCTTGTACAAAGAGCCCTTGTCTCAGCGCCTAGTTCTGCAGCTCGCTGTTCCAGAACACCATATGTGTCTCGGCATGATGCACTGATAAAAAACAACATTAAATAAAACCTTGTAAAAGATGGGGTCATATTTCACACGTGAAATAGTTGTCCTCATATGTACACATGGGGGTAAATGTAAATATTTTTAAGTTATTTGCATAAAATATATTCCAACTTTTGATAATCTCAAAGTGATTAAATAAAAAACTGTAAATTAATGAATCAATTAGTATAAAGTTGACGTAGTGTTGGCAAACGCAGTGTAGGATGTCCTCCGGCCCGCTGTGGTCGAATGATCCATCGCCGGCGGAGGCTGGATGAAGATTATACAAATCCGGGATGTTTTGCATGAGTTTTGGAAGCCTCTCCGTACGTCCAGCAGTGTACTGCGATAGGCTGAAGCGAAGTGAAACAAAATCAATATATGGAAAGTAATACCTGAAGTACTGGTAAGGTTCCCAATCAGATTCTTCACTGGACTTCTTGTAAATTGCGAAACTTTGGGGTCTTGGAGAATAGAAAACAATACGAACGTAAGTAATATCGTACGCTTTACCTGTTGAAAAGTATATTTATTACTCTTTATTACGTAAGTATGTCTTTATCTATAACGATATATTAAAACATATATCTATCTTACCCAAGTGCAACGTTAAATTGACTTGATTGGGATACTGTATGCCTTCTTTCATGGTTTCCGATTGCCACCATGTTTGATTGTCCTGTTCATAATGCAAGTCCGTTAAGTAGTAGCTTGAGAACATTCCTGGTTTACAATAATCACAAGACCTGGATGAACAAGCATAAGGATAAAAAAGAGAAAATATCAAATAATAATATGATTATATCCAAATATACCTAGTCGATGTACCCGCTGAGGTTTGAATGCAATACATCTTTTCGCCGTTGTCGCCACATGTGTTTGTTGCTTCCATTTGTACCATGAACGCCGCATTTTCGAACTCCGGTATACATCTCTATAAAATATAAGGTAAAAAATTATAATTGTTTGCACAAATACATTAATCCTACCACACATGCATAACACATTGCATGTTATAATTAATTCTGATCTGTAATATCTATATTTTTGTATTATTTATGTATTACTAGCAACCCGCCCGGGGTTCGCACGGTGGTAAAAACTATCAGTGTTCCTTCTACTATATTATGCATGTGTTTTACTTATAAACCTTCCTCTGAAATCACTCTATTTAGTAAAGAAAACCGACCAAAATCCGTTGCGTAGTTTTAATGATCTAAGCATACAGACAGCGGGAAGTCTGTTTTATACTATGACGTAATCTATACATATAATAAAATGATAGGAAAGTCAATGTATGTCCGGGATAAACGCAAAAAGTACTGCATGGATTTACTTCAAATTCGGCACGAATATTATTAAGAAGTCGGGTCAGAACATAGGCTACATATTATCGCGCTATCACCTACGGGGAACGAGCAATGAACGCACGCAGACGACGTCGCGGGCAGCAGCTAGTGATATCATAAAACATCAACGTATAAGACGACGATAAATGATTAATGTGTATGTAAAAATAATGATGCAAATATACGCTTAGTTGTACCTATAAAATAAGGATTTATTATTTAATAATACGGAAATCCGACATCCTGGAAAAAATAGACCTCCAAAAATGGAGATGGACAGGCCATATGTTGAGATCTACACAAGAAAAGTGGAGCCAAATTACAACGAATTGGTATCCAAGAGATGGCAAGAGATGTCGAGGATGACAACGAATGCGCTGGGAAGATGAGCTAAAGCTTACTGCGGGACCCAAATGGAGGAGAGTTGCTCAGGACAGGAAGCAATGGAAGCTACTGGAGGAGGCCTTTGCCAGAAGGCACACTGAGTTCAGAGATATCCTATAGCCAGACGAATCAAACAATATAGTCATAAAATTAATCTTAACCAGTATAACGGGCTAAATAAATAAATAATACGGAAATAGGAATAAGCTCATCCCAGATGGTAGTTTTGCCGCCAAAATAGTTACGCTATATATAGAACGTGTGCGACGCAGGACGTTCACATTGCATGGTCGTGCAATCCACCTTCTGTTACGCCACTGATTAATGTTATGTTATGTATACATATATACAAGGGATGGCGTTGTTATTTTCTATTATTCTATCAACAAAAATATTAGAAAACCGATAATTGTACAGAATGATTTTTTATCATAGAAATCTAGTTAGAACATATAGTTACAAATTCCTATAAAATCATAGTATGGAATGTGCTAATGATACGTACACAATCAGCGACCCAGTCTTGTTTGCTATTTAATTATGATCGACAATTAATAAAAATGTTTTAAGGAGATAATAAAGTTATTATTATTACAAAACAGGCTCTCAATATCGATATATTTCAAACGTATTGTATAAATAATTATTTCGATCTAGAAAACTGACGTAAAAAATGGCAATGGTACATTGTTCTGAATATTTTTGTGACAAAAAAATTTGTTCGATCGTCAAAATGTATTATATGATATTTTATAAGTCGCTTTCAATATGTTGATTAGTAATTTTTATAATTTCAATTACAATGTACGTCCATACCTACATGAATTTAACTATAACCGATATCGTAATAATACCTATATGTAGAGTTGTAGACGACATTTATAGAAATTACACAAAACAAGGCCATATTTTTTACTTAATTATAAAAAAAAATTATCAATATAGGAACGTTTTTAAAAGTTTTTTTAGTACGTTATTTTTTATTATACATTTGCTTTGCTCCTCGTCAACGTAGAGTTTTATTTTATTTACAAGCATAGATGTCGCGTTCGATATTCTATTAATTGTAAAAGGCTTTGGTGGTTGCTACTATAAGTATGTAATAATGTATTTACTTCATATATAAATATGGTAATAATCAATATGTTTTAATCACAAACATAAAGTTATCTTCATCATTCATAATATGTAACAGTGATATTTCTTTTACCTGTGGTATTTTACAATTACGAAAGAAAATTCCTTCAAGACATATCGTATGTTATATTTTGCCTAAATTAATATAGCGAAATTAATTATAATTTTAATAAAAGATGTAATTTAAAAGATACACAATGTTACTGGGTAGTGTACAACGGATGTGGCGATAAGCTCGTTCCGTTGGCCCCTGATAACAAAACATTAGGCTCTGAGAGTAAACGAACTCATTTACAGTATCGGTCTTACAACATCTACTTTATTGTACTTCGATAACCTTACGATAATCTGCCAAAACCGAATCGTTACTAATCGAATCAGTAACTATCGTAGAATAAGTGACTAGTTTTTGATATTCGACTAGCGTTGGCGCAGTTTGTAGTGACCCTGCTTTCTGCTCCGGGTGTTGTGGGTTCGATTCCCACCCCGAGTCTGGGTGTAATCTATATTTATTTGTATATGTATATAGTATTTATATGTATGTTTATCGATAAAAAAATATGTAGCTATACTAGTCGGCTGTTATAGGTAGGGATACCCTAGTACATATTTTTCACCTCATTAGAATCAAGCTAATTTTTTAGGAGTAGCTTCATTTTGTTGAGGCGAACAAAAAAATCCTCTTCGGAAACTGTCGATTGTGGTAGATAATAGAGTTAGCAGGAGATAGAGCAGCAGTGAACGTAGGACCCGGATAACGTACCACGCAATTTGTAGGACAATAAAATCAATTTTCCTCGTAACCTCGTAAGGTCATCAAAAATTGATTTTTTTCTTTAAGTTAGTTAATATTTATATAATTTGATGGTAATATTGTATATATTGTGTATTGTTTCATGGTATTGTTGTATTTGATGGTAATGTTGTACTTTAGGAACAGACGACCATGTGTGTGTGTGTATGTGTCTGTGTGTGTGTGTGTGTGTTGTAGCTATTATTTATTTTAAAAAAACCGATTTGAAAAATTCTTTCACTGTTAGGCTATACTATCCGCGGGTGACATAGTCTATATCTAATATATTTTCAAAAAAATTAGGGAAAAAAATTTATTTTGAAATTTTGTTAAATACCCGCACAAAGCCGGGGCGGGATGCTAGTTACAAATAAATATGCTTTAATTTAATTTTTGACAACAGTAGACATACACATAACACACGAAATTTCTAAAGTCTACTAGTTCATTAGACTCCATTCTTCTTCTTTCTCTAGCTCTTGCTCAAGGCCTATATCGCACTCACTCTCTTTAAGAGTATTAGATAATTCTATCTAATGTTTCTTACTAATTGATAACTAATAAATAAGTAAATTTTTTTTTCTAGCTGGTAAGTATGATGTAAACTAAGTTTACGATTTGAATACTAATTTGAATATTTTTCTGTGAAACGAGTTTAAATGTGTTTTGAAATGATAATAATAATGAAGAAATAATAACACTAAGATACCCATAAGATCTACGATTCTCAGACTCAACTGAATTATAATCGAACATAGATTAAAACAACCTTACATACGTCAAAATTGACACAAACAAAAAGTTTAAAAAGCTCCCCTTAAACATTGTACACTCACTTGTGGCTCTCCGTCGCTGTTGTAGCACGAAGCGAGTTTTTGTGATCCAATCCTGGGTGTGTGGTAAAAATCCTGTGCCAATGTGCCAGCCATAAACGTTAGAAAGTATGTATAAATGGTGAGCCGCGCCATTTTGTTGGAGCGCATGAAGCTCGTGTCGACGTGCCTGCTGGTCGGCCGAGCACTGATGCTCCGCTCGTTTCACAACACAACTCCAAAGATGAGATAAATAGGCATTACCTCACGCACTACTTTGCCTCACCGAGGACATTAAAATAACTTATGCAGTTTAGTTTCATTTGTCTTATTTTTTTATTAAAGTGAAACTTTTATTACATCGTCTCTAACTTTTTCGTCTGTGTGCTGCATGTCGCGTGACGGTCGGCCGCGCGGTAAGATTGATAAAGCGATTTTTATACCCTTTAATGGAATATTATTCCAAAAAAATTTAGTTAAATGTTTATAATGTGAAAAAAAGTTTCACTTTTACCGTTATTTGAATTCATTTTTACGGGATTTACACCATGTACCTGTTTATATTTGAGGCTCCGATATTTCGGCGCAGTTGGTGTAAATCCCGTAAAAATGAATTCAAATAATGGCAATAACCATGAAAATTTAAAACAATACACTTTTACCGTGTTTTATTTTATGGATGATATGTACAATAATCTAATTTTTTTTTAAATTTATAAATGTTAAAATAAAGTCATACCGCTTGTAAAATAATATATTTTCTTATTTAATTTTAATAGTATTTAAATAACAGTTCTCATATAATGACAAATAGACTAGTGTCCATGATGTGAATTTGTATATATTATTTACTTATGACGCCGCGTTGGCGCAGCGGTCACAGTACTGGATTGCTATTGGCTGTTGTGCAGGCGGTAGCGGGTTCGATCCCCGCACACGACAACATTTGTATTGGCCATACAGATGTTTGCTGTGGTCTAGGTGTTTGTGCAGTCCTTGTGGGTCTCCCCACCATACCTCGGAGAGCACGTTAAGCCGTCGGTCCCGGTTGTTATCATGTACACCTGATAGCGATCGTTACTCATAGTAGGTAATATATCCGCCAACCCGCATTGGGGCAGCGTGGTGGATTAAGCTCCGATCCTTCTCCTAAATGGGGAAGTGGCCTATGCCCAACAGTGGGATATTACAGGCTGAATCGTATTCGTAATCGTAATCGAGCATTGTCTCTGACGCACATTACCTTTGTGACGTATCGGACTGTCAGTATTCCAGGCACTCCAGACCATCCTTATTTTTTGAAGGACTAAATTATACAATAATGCAATATTAGCGTACACAATAAATGTAAAACTAAATAAAAAGATGTAGGAATAAACGTTACAACAATACAAAATGTAATAGATGCTAGAATGATAACGCAGTCAAGAAGATGAAAACTATGACACTAGTATAAAACAAAGTCCACGTCGCTTTTGTTTGCTTTAAATTCAAAAACTAGTGAACGATATTTCATGTATCTTTCACGACAACAGACAGAATAATACATAAGGAAGGTTAAAATTTACAATATTTAATATGAATATGACGATAATTGATTGTTGAAAAAGTCTGAATCTTAGAGTATAAATTACTACTAATGTATACTCTAAGGTCTGAATAGACACCTGGGAGCTTTTACCAAAAACGCAGTCCGCAGGAAAGGACACGATGGTAAAAGTATTTATATATTTTTAAGAATATCTTAATATAACTAATTTAAGTTATATAAAAACGGTATGTACAATGCGTAATTGGAAAGCTATTTAGACGAATACAATATCAACTATTGTCAACGTAAGTACTTCAGTTATGTTAAAAATTCAAACACATTACAACTCAATTTAATGTTAGTAAATTCAGTAGTAATTTACTGAATAATTTGTTATGTAATTTTATATTTAAATACTAGCTGTGCCCCGCGGTTACCCCCGCGTTAATTTGAGGAAAATCATAGCTATAGCCTTTCCTAATTTCAAGTTTGTAAGTGTAATTTTCATTGGACTTCATACAAACTATCATCCCCTGTTTTAACCCCAAAAGGGGGGTGATTTCTCAAAATACATTATTAGTACACCTCAACACCACCTATAGAGCATACATTTTGAATTTCAAGTCTCTTACTTCAAAAACATAGGACTTTCATACAAACTTCCAACCCCCGTTTAACCCCCTTAGGGGTGGAATATCGTAAAACCCGTTCTTAGCTGACCTCTACTCGGCGAAAGGAATATTCCTACCAAAATTCAAGTCTCTACGCCTTATGGTTTCAGAGATATCGTGATGAGTCAATGGGTGGGTAACTCTTTTATATATATAGATTTAAAATAAATTGTTTATGTAGAGAGTAAAGTAGAGCCACCTCTGTTAGTAGCACATAATCTTTGCTCACAGGCGAAACGCATTTCTAAGCACGGCGCGGTGGCCTCATAGCGACCGTTTTTTGTGAACGAACCTGAAAAGGTTTGAGCTTTTGTTTTCTGCTAGAATGCCACCATGTGCGATCATCTAAGCGAGAAAAGTGCAAACAAATGACTGAGGTTTTATTGTTAATATAGAGATTCACTAAACTCTCGAACAAAAGTTTATTTTAAACTTGACTGTAATTTTATTGATTAGCACAGATTTGTTTTCATTAAAAAAAATAATTATAACAAATTAGTTTCAGTCAAGTATGTATTATTTTTCTTTATTGTTTAATAGCAGGTCTGCTGTGCCCGCGACTTCGTCCGCGTGAAATTTAACAAAAAGTTATTGTTCAGTTCGCAGTTATAAAAAAAAATAATTTCTAAAATAAAAGTAGCCTAAGTTACTCCTTACTACATCAGCTATCTGCCAATGAGAGTCCCGTAAAAATCGATCCAGGCATTTCAGAGATTAGCTGGAACAAACAGGCAGACAGACAAAAATATTGTAAAATATGTCATTTTGGTATAATGTACCGTCAACCGTGTATACATACATAGTTTAGTAAAAAGCGGTTATTTTAATATTACAAACAGACACTCCAATTTTATTTATTTGTATATAGATAAAAAAGATGTATGAACATATTAATATTATATGTGTAGTTGTGTACACAAGATTTTGATTACTACGACCATGCATGCTGACGCAGACGAGTGCATTAGGTCATTGAGTAGCTCTTTCCCTTTCTCTCATCACTTTATTTCACTCGCTTGAAGTCTCGATGACCGCTTCCTTTGATGTTTTCTATCTGACCCTATAGGACGACATAAAGTAATCTATCAAAAGTTTAGTATGATTACTTGACATTGATTACTACACTTTGTACAATCAAACAAGTAGTTTTAAGCAGTTAGCAGATATTAGAATTTAAGGAAAATACTCGTATATCAAAGTTGACCTTTTTGTTAAACTTTAGTACGAATACGAAAGCTATAGTTAGAAATTTTTTACACCGATAGTACGATACTTTTCTCTTTCAATTTATTTCCAGAAATGTACAACAATCCATAACTATATCAACTCATTTGTTGTATCTAATTTATCGCGAAGAAAAAGGCAATATAGGTACGTACCTAGTTTTTAATAATGTAAAAAAGAATTCTATAATGAAGTATATAGTTTTAAGCAGTTAGCAGATATTAGAATTTAAGGAAAATACTCGTATATCAAAGTTGACCTTTTTGTTAAACTTTAGTACGAATACGAAAGCTATAGTTAGAAATTTTTTACACCGATAGTACGATACTTTTCTCTTTCAATTTATTTCCAGAAATGTACAACAATCCATAACTATATCAACTCATTTGTTGTATCTAATTTATCGCGAAGAAAAAGGCAATATAGGTACGTACCTAGTTTTTAATAATGTAAAAAAGAATTCTATAATGAAGTATACGTATTTATGTTAAACATTCTTCAAATTTTTATTAATGTTTAAAACGACCTCGCCTAAGTTATAATAATTAGGTATTGATAAGAATAGACCTACTGATATTTATAGATGTACATTGTAATCATATATTAAAAAAATTTAAACTATTACAACGTTTACTACAACCTCGAACTTTGTTATCGTTTTTAATTTATTGCGAAAAAAATTCAGGAAGAATTGGATGATAATAAAAAATAATAAAATGATGGTAGTTCCTCAATTTAAAGTGATTTGCAGCACCGCAACTTGTCATCATCAACAAAGATTAAATCTTTGATCATCAACACTCACCACACCAAAAAGAAAAAAAATGATTTTTTCTTTTTAACTATAGAAAATGTGAATCGCTTCTTAAAATTGACGCTAAATGAATTATATAGGTCAATATCTTTTACTACAATATTCTCTTTAATTGTTTACCAAATTTTTGCAACTTGACCAAAGTAATAAACATAATTATACACAAGGAATGACAACATCGCTATTTCTAAACCTAATAGCTTAGGTACTTAGTCTTCCCATATGGCAGACATCTGGCGGATTTTTGTAATGTGTTAAATCTTTAATTTTTTTTTTGTTTCCAATTACGTACCTACGTACTTAGAACTTTGATACCGCAAATAATACAGTAACAATATATATTTTTACATCTGACATGGAAACGAAAACTTATCGACTTGGTTTTATAAGTGGATATATTAGTGACAACATGACTTAAATATATATTAATATAAATACTTACAATATATTACTGATAAAGCAAGACCTAATTTACACACGGAAGCTGGTTTTGTAATAAAATGTCTTAGAGAACAACCAAAATAAAGATAACAGGGTTCAAAGAACTCTACATAACGCACCCAGTGAATTAGGTCCATTTTAATCGCCTTCTTTATGATCGTCATCAAAATAACCTTTAAAAAACATTAAAAGTTTTTAACTCATTAATGGCGAGCCCTAAAATATGTTTTTTTTTGTAACCTATAGATATGGGTGCATACGTGCATATGAATATATTCGTGTATGTACGATTTTACCTATAAACTATCTGTATCCCTTCGTACATTCACTTGTTCCCAAAAGGTGGAACTGTGATTATCTGTAACATTGCAGTACTTCCCCAATTGGGTTTCCTCTAATTCTTTAATAATCTTCTGATTCTCTTAATTTTTAATTGGTTGACGTTTTTCCTAGTATTATAAGGTCGGTATTATCTGTATGATTGAGGTACTTTCCTAGTACCTGTATCGCTACATATGTACAATAAAATTTTTAAGTAAGGTAAATTACACCCGATTACAAAACAAAATATAACTATAAAACTTGTATTCATAAAGTTTGCAACTTATTCTACGGGTTTATCACAGAAATAAATAAACTATAGGTAATTGTTTTAATATCTTGCTCATTCAATGAATTCATATTTAAGAAGGTCAGGACAATAGGGTCAGGATTATTAGGATGAATTTAACCAAAGTTGTGATAAAGTAACAATGTTTTAGCTAATAAGAGTTTTTTAAGTTTTACATTAATTGTAACAATGGCAAAAAATGTGCTTGTGACTTAAACAAAATGGTTGATTATGTATTAAATTTTAATTTTTAATTTTCATTTCAATGATTTATGGGCAAGACCGTGGTTTTTTACACGATTAAACTGATAAAAACCTTAACTAACGTCATACACATCGAGTACATTTAGGAGACAAGGAACTGACAAAAAAAATTACGAACTGACAAAAAAGTGGAAAAAACCACAGCCTTACCCTTATATATGTAGTTATTATTCTTTAGAAAATATCATATTCATGAAAGAAATACTTGTTAATTGATAAATAATGTTTATTAAGATAACAGTGATGTTTTCCCCAAATTGTGTGAGACTGCAATGTTTTCTATATTTTGTTTATAATAACTAAATATATATATACTTACGAGTATATAAAAAGTTTTTCAAGAAGAATATCAAGAAACGTAAAAATTTTGTTACTAAAGCTGCTCTATGGTGGTCTACCAAACCTCACGTCGGTACGAGGTTACGTAAAAGTTAAGTTGTGTTAAAACAATATAAAGTTTAGTTAACGGATTAAAATGTCGAAAAAGTTATTAAAAACTTCATGTAACGATACGTAAAAGCAGAGCAATAAATATAAGCGCGAATTAGACCAATATGATTGTCTAATATAATACACTAGCTTCTGCGCGCGACTTCGTCGGCGTGGACTCCGCTCCTATTGGTCTTAGCGTGATGATACATAGCCTATAGCCTTCCTCGATAAATGGGCTATCTAACAGTGAAATAATTTTTCAAATCGGCCTAGTAGTTCCAGAGATTACTGCGTTCAAACAAACAAACAAACAACCAAACCAACAAACTCTTTAGCTTTATATATTAGTATAGATATATTATTAAATGATTAGTATTAAAAGCTTATTATCAATCAAATTAATTTCACGATTAGTATTTTAACAATTGCAAAAAAATATGACTAGTTCCACATTGAAGATTAATCAATTAAAGTGGCATCATAACACTCACGTAACGCAATGTTTGTTCATTGCACTGTACGTAATTTTATGGATGTATGAAGTATGTAGTCTATCTACAAATCATTAAGACAATTAGACTCTAGACTGTAGAGAATAAAAATATACGCATTCGTTTTCTATAGTTAATAGAAATTTTCAGAAAGTTAATAATATACATATATACTAAACATTTTTTTTTTGCTTGTAGCCTATGTCCTTTCTCAGACTCTAGACTATCTGTATACCAAATTTCATTTAAATCTTTTCATTAGTTTTGGCGTGAAAGCGCGACAGACAGACAGAGTTACTTTCGCTTTTATAATATTATATATTAGAATGGATAAACATGTTATATTTTTGTACTAACCAAAGAAAGAACTACTGTCAAAAATCACACTTTCAAAACATTTTGAAATTACATTACCCAACAAGGCATTATCTCAAATTAGCCTGTCTAGTTATTTATGGGTGTAGTAAGTAGATAGATAGAGGTGTAAAGTGACCTGCGTTGTCTCACCCCTTTTGACAACCCACCTCTGCGCAGCGTTTCTCTCTAATTAGTAACAAACTTACGGTAAAAGTGTGCAACCATACAATTTTTATTTTTTAATTTATTTTTAAGAAAAAATACATTTAACCATGTTTTATTCAATTTTTATGTAGTTTGACGGTAAAGCTATAGGTACCTACTAAAAATCTCGTGTCACAGTTTTTGATATCAAACTCTTCAGAAACGGCTTTGTCGATTTTTATTATTATTTTTGTGTGTATTTGGTAGATCTGAGAATAGGTTGGCTATTTTTTATACCCCTAGGTGATAATGGTTTCCTATTAGTATGATAGAATAACGTTTCGCTGGGTCAGCTAGGATATGCATTAATATCTAAACGTAAATTCAGGATGTATACCTACACGTTAGTTTAAGCTATTTAACTTACTAACCTTTAACTTACCTTTAATTAACCTCTAATTTACCTTCACCACAAACATACCTATGTTAGGTATGTTAAATTATCACATCATCATCATCATCATCATCATCATCATCATCATCACATCACATCAGCCTATCGCAATCCACTGCTGGACATAGACCTCCCCAAGTTCGCGCCAGACATCCCGGTTTTCCGCAATCCTCATCCAGTCTACGCCGGCAATCTTACGTAGATCGTCGGTCCAACGGGCCGGTGGACGTCCCACACTGCGTTTGCCAAGACGCAGTCTCCACTCCAGGACACGTCTGCTCCAGCGGCCATCGGTCCTGCGACACAAGTGACCAGCCCACAGCCACTTCAACTTGCTAATTCTGTAGGCTATGTCGGTTACTTTCGATCTCTCACGGATAGCCTCATATCTAATTCTATCTTTGAGAGAAACCCCAAGCATAGCCCGTTCCATTGCACGTTGAGCGACTTTAAATTTGTAAACCAGTCTCTTCGTCAGTGTCCACGTCTCGGCTCCGTATGTTAACACAGGCAGGACGCATTGTTCGAAGACTTTAGTTTTCAAGGATTGCGGAATCTTCGAAGTGAAGACTCGGCGTAGCCTGCCAAATGCCGCCCAGCCCAACCGGATCCTCCTATCGGCCTCCTTCTCGAAGTTGTTGCGGCCTAGTTGAATTGTATGTCCTAGGTAAACATAATCCTGAACAACTTCGAGAAGGGTACCATCGACCGATATCGGTCTCGGTATGACTTAAATTATATTAAACACGTATATAATTTAGTTTTGATATGTTTCATATTTCTAGGTTAAATATAATGTAATTAATTGCTCTGCAGTTCTCATATGTTCAAGTTTAATGAAGCAACACAATAATGGCTTAGTACTTTTAATATACATAAAAGTGTGTGAGTAGTAATTACAAGTAGTCATTTATTGGCAGTAATTACAAGACAACAACGACAATAACACTATACGACTCAATCATGTAATTGCTATAATAGGTTTTGATATTCAGTAATGAAGATAAAAAGCGTTAGGACATTTTCCCAGTAGACACCCTGGGCACGCAACACTTACAATAACCCCAGTCATTGTCAACCTCTGATGGTGATAGCCGGTACTGAAAACATGGACACTAAGGTAATTTATTATGCTTTTCATGTAATCTATATTTCATTAAATTACCATTTGAAAATTTAACGAATACTCTCTTACAATCTTCTGTTTTAATAAATTTATTTATTATGACTAAACAAATATTAGATATCAATTATTTTTCAAATTATCATTAAAAGACTAATTGAACTACGGAATATTTAAATATAGGGTTTTTCAATAAGAACTTTGTTTTGTCAATAAAAAAAACAACTTGGATGTAAATGATTCAAATTTTTATTGTATTAAAAAGAGTAAGGATTGGTTGGCAATTATGAATGAAAAATGATTTCTTATAAGAGAAATTAATTGTTAAAATTTTGTATGCAAACAATTTTTATATTACAAAGTTTACAATTTTATATTATCTTGTGATTCCAGTTTTCGACTACGAAAATCGATTTTTTCTAAAAGAGACGGAAAGACTGACGTACTCTACTACAGATAATTACTTTTAAATGTACATAAAACTAAGAACCACTAATGAGCTGTGGGTTAAAGAAAGAATATCGACAAAATTTTATTTTATTGAAATTTGAATTAAAACATTTTAGCTTTTAATACTTTTTAATATTGTTTTATTTAAGAACCACTCTAGTGTAGTGGTGCGCGTGGGCGTCGCTATTTGTATTTGCACAAATATTTCTTTACGATTTGGATGTCTTTCCTGTTGGGTCTCCCCACCGTGCCTCGGAGAGCACGTTAACCTGACGGTCCTGGTTGTTATCATATACACCGACAGCGATCGTTACTCATAGTAGGGAATATATGCGCCAACCCACATTGGAGCAGCGTGGTGCATTAAGCTCCAATCCTTCTCCTACATGGAGAAAGAGGCCTATGCCCAGCATTGAGATGTTACAGGCTGAATGTTTTTTTTATATTTATTTTTGATTCTTACGAGTCATAGTATATTTGTAGAGCATATAAATATCTTTAACAAAAATATCAGACGATATAAAAATGGTATTGAAGTATATCGAGTACGGTTCAAAGAAACAAACTTCAGTTTTTTTCTTCAGTTTCAGAAAAACACATAGCATTTCTTTTATCAATTTGAGGCTGCCGATTTTGAGAAATGTCATTTGTCACTCCAAATTATAATAATCTCCAAATTATAATAAGTACTATTAGCCAATATAATTATTTGTTATTGTTCTCTCTGATACCCCCACTGCCATTGCTGTTCTCTTTCGCACACTGTTTAAATATTCATTTAATTTTGATATTAATTTGGACCTGCACTGCAAATTGGATCACTTATACTAGCTGCAATATAACTATGTTTTCCTTTTTTAGAAATTCGAACACCTTGGCAGTAGTTTCACGAGTCTAAAACAATCATAATACGTTCACTTTAAAAATAATATAGTTTTTAAAGTAAGTTAGTAATGTAGGTAGGTATACATTATTTAATCATAATAAATATTAATAATATCGAAATTAGCACATTGAAAATATTTACCTGACTCCTTAAAAAAATCCGTGAAGAACTAGACATTTTCTTTAGCGACTGTACCGGTGGAAAAATGACCAATAAGAAGACGTGTTTTTTGAAATTTCGAATGACGGCGGTCGCGTCACTGCTACACAAATTAAGGCTCAGCGCGCACTAGTGACTTTTGTCACCGTGACAATAAATTCTTTAAACAAAAGTCACTAGTGCGCACAAAGTGTTATAATTACAAGCGCACGCACACATAGAGCCGCGCGCAAAGATGACTTGAACTGACTATACCTGTTGCCGTTATCAATATGTTGTAAGGGAGATTTTTTTAGTATTTGTTGTTAAAGCGGCAACAGAAATACATAATCTGTGAAAATTGAACAAAGATCCCCCTAAATTCAATAATATTTTTGTAGAACTCATTTTGAGCACCGATTACCCAGGGTCTGGACGTGACCGACTCCAGACTTCAAAAACGTGGGTTTAAATCAAGGCTGGCGCGTTCCATGTTTCTTGAGCTGGTTTAGTTTTTAAAATGTATTCGTGTTCGTTAAAGAAAAATATTGTGAGAAATTTCCATGTTTTGGAATAAATTTGGAGATACCTACGTTCGAAAATTCGATGTAGAGCTGCGTAGCGATCTACAGTTGTCCTTTAACGAAAAAAAAAATTTTTTTTCAACTAGGTCGGTAAACAAGTGTACGACTCTGAATCAAATGAAGAATCAGTTAATCAAGATTTTAAAATTAACTATTTTAATATTTTAATTAAGATTTTAAGATTCAACAAATAAATTACATATCAAAAAATTTGAGTAGCATAATGATGAATGTACATTAAATACATGAGGTCGGTTTTTACATAAGACGTATTAGTGTCCCTGCTTTAAGCAAAGCTCTCTATAAAGAGAATATTCTTTAAGAGAATTATTCTTCTTTCTAATAACAATAAATTCGGCAGGCTTGCTTTACCGACGCGACTAACTAAACAAAACAAATTATAGAGCTCTTGTCGTCATAAATGTTTCTACTCGTATTGAGCCTACTGGAAATAGCAGTGACGATAGAAAAAAAACGTTATGATTTGATTCAACCTGTTATTCTTATATAGCAATAGGGAGGCAGCCTTAACGGCCTTAGAACCGCAGCAGAAAAAGCTTACTCAGAGGAACAATGCAGACATTCGTCATCACTACATAGTATAAAACAAAGTCGGTTCCCGCTGTCTGTCTGTCCCTATATATGCTTAGATCTTCAAAACTACGCAACGCATTTTGATGCGGTTTTCTTTAGTAAATAGAGTGATTCCAGAGGAAGGTTTATATGTATAATGCATGCATAATATGGTAGAGGAACACTGATAGTTTTGCAACCGTGCGAAGCCGGGGCGGGTCACTAGTTTGCCATAAATCATATCTATATAATGCCTTTTAGTCAAGTCCAAAGTATATTATAAAATTGTGAAAGATATATCACCCGACTTATAGTCTCAATATGATTAAAATAAGATTTTTGCCTTAGACATGATTTTGTGCTCAATAAGAATTACCCGTCTAAAATTCAAAAAGCTTTAGCATTAATTACTTTGTATTATATCTAACAACATACTGCATAATCATGCTCTTCATCCCTAAAACACCATTTTTGAAAAATCATAAAGTTGTTTACTGTACAAAAAATAATATACCGTTTTAATCGGCTTTTATCAGTCTGTTTGTGGCAGATTTTTTTACATAATATGAACGACAGATAGGTATTAGGTGCATTCTTCTTCATAAGAATGTTTGTTCACAGAATTAAAACAACTAATCCAAATGGGCATAGTGTACATACGAGTATAATTATATATCTTTTAAACTTATTATAATGAACATAGAAATTAAATTTCATGTTAAAATATTGATTTTAACCAATAAAATTGAAGTTTAAAACGTTATAGGTAAGTAAAATATTGTATTGTTACATTATTGTTACTTCATCAATATTTTTTTTCAGGGGAAAGAAAAAGGAATTCTTAAAGTTGAACCACGTCAGCGAGCTACCGCTGATACTAAATTGGAGTTAACACCACAGGTAATCTATTTGCCTACCTGTAAAAAAATGTATATATTTTAATCACTTTATGTTAATGATAGCAACACATGTCAAATATTGTATGTCTTGTCGGTAATAAATTATTATAATAATCATTAAAATAACTTTTTCATGAGAAAAAAGCTTAAAATATATCTTTAAGAGCTGCGTTTTTTATCGTTAGTTTACTTGAAGTAAGGTTTATAGCCGAAGTAATTTCTCTAAAATATCTTTTCAATGGAGACAGTACATTTTTAAATCGAAATAATAATTCCAAGTACTATAAAATATTATATTTACAACTAGCTGACCCGGCAAACGTTGTTTTGCCATATATGTTATTAACCCCCTTAATCCCCCCCCCTATAACTTAGGGGTATGAAAAATAGATGTTGGCCGATTCTCAGACCTACCCGATATGCACACAAAATTTCATAAAAATCGGTCCAGCCGTTTCGGAGGAGTATGGCAACGAAAACTGTGACACGAGAATTTTATATATTAGATCTTAAATAAAAATACCTTCTATCTCGTCAGATAATATTTTCTATAGAAAAAGCAAGCGTAATTTTGTTATTGTCAAACTAAACCCACATACAAAGCAAAGATTCGAACATACATACATTCATTAATGAAATGATACAATGGTATCTCACTTATAATTTTACAATTTAAGTAACTATATATTATAATCATTTCGTGAAAATAAAAGTCAAGTATTCTTTTTTCTTATTTCAATACTAGCTGACCCGGCGAACTTCGTACCACCTAACAGTCGATTCAAATATTTTTATTAATATTTTTAATGCTTATCCTTCCCGGAACCCCTCCTCTAACACTTAAACTTTATGGTATAGTATTAAAGTTCAAATTGACTTTTAAGTATTATTACGAATCTTTTGTATGGGAATATAGAAAAGTGTTGTTTTTAGACTTTTTCAGGGAATTTTTTAAATTTTTCTCTCCGTAACAACCATCCTCGTACTTCAAGAAATATTATAAAAAAAGAATTAGCGAAATCGGTTCAGCTGCTCTCGAGATTTGCGCTTAGCATATTCAGCGATTCATTTATATATATATAGAGATAGAGATGTACACCAATTACGCAGTTTTCTGTATTTTGTACCTGTTCTAGCTAACATAATAAGGTAGACGGAAAAAGTTGCAATTAAAACCTGTTGGTTGTATTGTTTGTAACTGGCTGGTTTTAATATCTTGAAAAGGTGACATTTTTAAAATGAAATTAAAAGTAAGCAACAGTTTCCCACTACTTTTCGTTTGTTTTTCTGTCTGCCAAAATGGGACCTTTTTTCTCAAATCGACGCGGTAAAACCGCGACACTAAGCTAGTTTTGAAATATAGGTATGGGAAAACACATTTCATATATGTATATACAAAGTAGAAACAATAAATTTCTCATTAATATAATTTGTGAGAGATAAGTAATTAAGATAATCTTTTAACTAATGAGTATATTTGCTATCGATCACAACTGACCTTTTGTTCGTAAAAAAATCACTTCTTAATTATTATGCTGTGTGCTATAAAATAAGAGGGTGGGGAGGGGCTAGTTAATGGAACGAGCTACAGGGCTGCGGTTCGAGTTACAAATTTGTTGAGATTTACGTACCTTTTAACTCATTATTTAGTTTTGATTATAGTTACGTCTATCATCACTAGTCCATTAACGAAGGCGTTGTCGCACGATATTGTGGTATGAATAATATAGTAATCAACCCATTTTATTGCTTAAATATACCATCAGTTGTTGATTTTATGATTTGTAAAAGTGAATTAAAAATATTAAAAAAATATACTGTAACGAACATAATATAAAATAGTAATTGAATCAAAATCTATACTAATATGATAAAGCTGAAGAGTTTGTTTGATTGTTTGTTTGTTTGTTTGTTTGTTTGTTTGAACGCGCTAATCTCAGGATCTACTGGTCCGATTTGAAAAATTCTTTCAGTCTTAGATATCCCATTTATCGAGGAAGGCTATAGGCGATATATCATCACGCTAAGACCAATAGGAGCATAGCACCAATGAAGAATGTTTCAAAATCGGGGTTTTTTTCCTTTTGAGAGCTTCCGCGGCATAAACGGTTAAAGTTTCGCTCAAATCATGTATGACAGAATTGGTCCTATTCCACGGGGACGAAGTCGCGCGCAGAAGCTAGTATCTATATATATACTAGATGGCTCGGTGAACTTCGTATCATCTACGTATATTTGTGAAAAATATACACAAAACACTTTCTGAACGCACCTATAAATATTTGACAACCAATTGACAACGTTTTTGACAAAAGACATTAAATTTCCCCGCTAGGAACATTTTGTATTGGAAAATTAAATTGTCGTTTTTAGTATTTTCCGTTACTTATTTTCATTTCTGTTTCTCACCGTTTAAACCTTTCCTGAACTCCCACCAATATTTCAAGATCATAATCAGCCAAATCGGTCTAAATAATGATAAAGTCATAAGAACTTACTAGTACCTACTTAACTTTTATATTCAGTTATAAAAATATTCGTATATCTGTATTATCTGTATATCTACCAGTTTAAACTCACACACATTTGCTATTTTATATCTAAAACGCTATACGTATAGTCATTTAATATTTATTAGCCTTTTATTTGTTTGTACAGAACTTCAAGTAATAATTCACAATACAAATTATAGAAATGAAATAAAGTGAATTATTTAAGAATGAACTTCCTTTTGTTATAAACGCATTCAATTAGTATTTTTCGTGTTTTCTATTGTGCTATATTTACGTACTATGTAAATTCTGGTATCTAACACATTTAGTAATCAATTCATAACTTTTAACTGCAGCATTAATACGACCTACATTAATATTTTTATCTGTTTACCGTCCGAGCCTGTTTCACCAGCCCTGAATGAATAGCTAATCAGAACGAGCGATTACCGGTCAGACATTGGTGTTAGAAGACTGACTGTTTTCTGTCACGGCAATCAGGGTGTGTTTCTACTTCGAATCTTTTAATGTGCGTTCTTCTTTACAGATTTTTAAAACTAATTTGGCCTTTATTGGTTTTATTACATAGGTACTACCTGCCTGACCTCACGAGATTCATACCACTGTATTTTTTGTTAATATGACGTTTTTTTTTTGAAGTTATACGTCTTTTGGCGCGTGTGGGAAAAATGATGAGAGTAAATTTTTACGATGCACGCGCACACCGTCACAAAAACCGACCGACACGCTGAAGTTAACTAGTCAACGAAGAATAAGCTAGCTAGCCAATGAAGTATAACTTCTTACGTGCGTACATAAGTACAAACACACTTTTTTTTAAATTAAAACATTGTCCTGACAATGACGAACACAAAAAGAAATCCAATTTGGTGAACAAACACGTAAAGATTAAATAATACGTTACGTTTTCCGAATTGGTTTAACTTGCTGCGTATTTTTTTTTTACATACTTAATTAATATCATAAGAACCGAAACAAAGTATTAGATAATTTTAGAAAAACAAATTGGCAAGAATTGATCCCCACACATGAAAAACATTTGTATTGGCCATACAAATGTTTGCCGTGGTCTAGGTGTTTGTGTAGTCCTTGTGTGTCACCCCATCGTGCCTCGGAGAGCACGTTAAGCCGTCGTCGACCTGATAGCGATCGTCACTCATAGTAGGGAATATATCCGTCAACCCGCGTTGGAGCAGCGTAGTGGATTAAGCTCTGATCCTTCTCCTGCGTGGGGAAAGAGGCCTATGCTCAGCAGTGGGATATTACAGGGTGAAACGTAAGAATTGATCCAGCCGTTCTCGAGTTTAACTCTTAAAAACACATTTAGTTAGCTAATCGTTTATTTTTCTTTTAGTTAATTTCTTTTATCTAATCATTATTTTTTATTTTCATTTTTATTTATATGAGTATAGAGTACCCAATACTATATGTAATAAGTGTAAAGAAAAAAATATAAAATAATACTTGTCTCAGATGTGGAAACGTCCTAAGACTAGTGAGCTAGTGACAAATAGATAGATTTTCGAAGGACCGGATTTAAAAACGGATACAAAAATAAATTACTTACCAAAACGAAAGTACCTAATACTTTAAATATTGTTTTCAATCAAACCAAAATGTCTGCGATTTGATAAAAAAATTTTACATATGGCAAAAAAATGTATATTTTATATAATTGTATAAAATCGTTGATTCATCAAATATCACTATCATTGAATCACGAAATCTCAAAAACCGCTGGACTCATAAAGATATAGCTTATGTTTAGTAGACGTCCGCTAAGAACGGATTTTTCGATAGGGCCGGTTTAAAGGGATTTAAGAGCTCTCATTGTATGAAAGTCTTTAAATTTTTTTCTTGTGCTCGCTATTTCGCATAAAGATAGTTATATTACAATAAAGTAGCTGTTATATTATAATGATGTTATATTATAGCCTCTTTTAGTAAACATTATCCATTTTTACGCGAGCGAAGCCGCGAGCAACTGCTAGTATGAATAATGCTCAAAAGCAGCAATAAACAATTATCTTAAGTAAAATCTAATATATATAGACTATCAAACTTATATGTTTGCCCCCCGTTTTCACCCCCTTACTTCTTTTCCTAAATCTGGCTCTGGTACTACGCAAAACAACTGAACTTTGCCATAAATCGTCTAATTAATTATCACGCGACCCTTGTTCCTTCTAACTACACTCGATACAGAACAGTCCGATTGTTAGCCTCTTACCGCGAACTTGCTTGTACGTAGCTTGGGTAAAACTTTCACTTGATAAAACATCGTTTTTTTTTTTCGAATAAACTATATTTAAATTTCATTCAAAAGAAAAATAGTTATTTGACAATGATTGAAACAGGACAAATGTGAAGTTTTCAATTTCTTTCCAGTTTATTAACAAATTACTCCTAAGACCTCTCAATTTTATAGACATAATTATAACCACGATTATTTTTTATTTTTTTTAAATGTTAACACAGGGTTCATATGACCGACCACTGTCTTCGCCGCAGCCGTCCGTAGATCGTTTATCAGTTACGTGGGCAGACCCCGGTAGCATGACTTCCTCCGGAGTCAACCTCTTCCATCTGCCATCAGAAACAACCAACAACGAAGTGAAATTTTCACCGTCTACGGGAGGTATGCTTATTGCTTAATCTTAAAGCGCTAATAATGATTGAACAAAATATGAAATAAAGTAACAAAGGTGTAAAAACCACTGATAAATTTATTTTAAGATGGTTAATTATTTTTTTATTATGTATTTTTACTTTATTTTTTACTTATTTTACCAATTATAGTGAAATTAAACGTCATAACGTTTTAAAGAGCTCTTGCTCACGTACTACAATTTTTGTGAACAAAACTAGTTAAGTAGATATCTCCTAAATCATGTGGTAATTTTATTACTACTATATTCATAGTGACCTATTTAAAGATTATACAAGCTTCGCGTTCAATATCATCCATCTTTTGCTGGTATACGTAAACATTACCTACCATCCATGTCTTGGGACACTCGTTAATTGCACCGCGATTGATTATACTTCTTGAATTTGCGAATTGAGCACATAAGCTATTATTTTTCTTTGTATAGATAAAACCATTTTTCTAAATAAAATACATAGATGGATCGGAAGATGAAGATTATTCTGCAAGTCTCAGTGCAGTTCTTCGTCAACGTAGAGCAAGTGTAAGGCGGTCTCGCAAGGGACGAGTTCGGCGCTCATCATCACCTTTCCTTGCGGATGAGTCTCGTTCAAGACGGCGTTCCTCGGTATTCACTACAAGCTCTGGCGAGTGAGTCAATTTTAGGTCATATTTGTAGTAATCAAGTTTATGTTTACATTATTTGAAACAAAATCATTATTTTGTATTTACAGTACCGCTATATCAATTGAGGATCAACCAGTCGTCACACAAGAACAAATATTCGAAAATATTCATGTGCATAAAGAAGTTCTCGGATCTGTGAAACAACAGCCATTAGGAATGAGAAGAAAATTAAAAATCGTGCAGCAGGTTTTTATTTTGTACACAAATCAAAATTTTATACAAAAATAAACCTACAAAACTACAGCAGACATAATTTTTAAGCGCACTTTTATAAAAAGGGCGTTAGCACATTTATTGTTTGGTTTATTATTACGCAATATTACACATTATAAAAAAAAACTTATACATTTTTTTATAGGCTAAGGGCTACATTAAGCGCCATGAAGGACAGTTGCAAGAACGATTGGCACAGTCTAAAAGTACAAGGGATATTTATGCAAGGTTTAATATATTATTGGCTACAGTAAGTTCGACAACTTTACAAAAACAAAAAAATACTAAAATTTTACTCTATAATAACGCTATAATTATACTCTTATTTATAATTTTTGTAAAAATTAATTTTTAAGAAATGGCAGCAATTGAAACGTGAAGCGGCAAACACTTCAAATCTTTTTATACCCTGGGAATTACGAATTAAAGAAATTGAATCACACTTCGGATCTGTCGTGGCGTCTTACTTTACCTTCTTGAGATGGCTCTTTTGGGTCAATCTAGTTATTGGGTTTATATTGCTCGTGTTTGTGATAATACCAGAGGTATACATTTTTATATTTTATTTAATAAAGTATACTTATTATAAGTCTTAACGTAGATTTCACAAATTTAATTATTTTTTAAGTATCTGACAGCAAATCCCGCACAAGATGGAGAAAGAAAAGTCATAATGGATGATGAATCCCTAAATGCTACTAACCTTTTAACACTCTGGGAGTTTGAAGGAGTTCTAAAACAATCGCCGATATTTTACGGTTACTATAGCAACGTCGAACGACCGGAGTATAGAATGCCTTTGGCCTATTTCCTTACAGGCTTAGCCGTATATATTTACACCTTTGTAGCAATACTAAGAAAGTAAGTTATATATTATAAGTCAGTTTTTATATTATAATATTTAGACTTTACGACAACTACCGAATTTAGTAAATCGTCTTTATGGACATGTACGTTTTTGTTTTTCTTTTTGAATAGTCTAATTTCAATCACCTTAAAATATAAAAATAATAATAATCAAATAATAACTTTTACGCTATCGTTTTATTCAACCTAGAAAAACCTGGGTTGCCTGGAAGAAACGGCTAACTAGCCATAAGTCCGCCCATTGTACTTCACTGTCAGTACTTATTTTTAAGTTTTGTTTGTATACATTTTTGGTGTCCAATAAAGTATAAATATATAATAAACAAGCTTCTGCACGCGACTTCGTCCCCGTGGAATAGGACCAATTCTGTCATACATGATTTGTGCGAAACTTTAACCGTTTACGCAGCGGAAGCTCTCAAAAGGAAAAAAAACCCCGATTTTGAAACATTCTTCATTGGTGCTACGCTCCTATTGGTCTTAGCGTGATGATATATAGCCTGTAGCCTTCCTCGATAAATGAGCTATCTAACACTGAAAGAATTTTTTAAATCGGACCCGTAGATCCTGAGATTAGCGCGTGCTAACAAACAAACAAACAATCAAACAAACAAACTCTTCAGCTTTATTATATTAGTATACATAAATAAATAAATAAAAATAATAAAAGTCAGTAATTTTCAGAATGGCGGAAAATTCACGCATGTCTAAACTATCAGAAAAAGAAGATGAATGTATATTTTCTTGGAAACTCTTCACAGGATGGGATTTCATGATTGGAAATGCAGAGACCGCACACAACAGAATTGCTTCCGTAATTTTGGGATTTAAAGAAGCACTACTGGAAGAAGCAGAAAAGAAGAAAAACTTGAGGAAGTGTGTTTGTGCTGTTATCAACTTTACGTGTGCAAATTTGCGTAGGCAAACTTGCGTATGCACATAACTAAATTTTTATTGATTTTATTTTTAATTTAAACTAAAAACTTTCAGTTGGCGCATAATTTCTTCACGTGCTTTAGTAAATATCTGCGTTATTATTCTTCTTGCTATGTCAGCCTATGCAGTAGTAACCGTTGTTTCTCGCTCCGATGACAATCTTAAAGTTAGAAGTTGGTGGCGCGAAAACGAGACGACCATAGTAGTTACCGGGATATCAATTTTGTTCCCGGTATTATTCGAACTCCTTGGCTTTTTTGAGCATTATCATCCTAGAAAGCAGCTGAGATTACAACTGGCAAGGTATGTTATTTTACAAACAAACAATATCCAAAGATGTTTATATTATTGATTATATATTTTTTGTCTTGGTTTTTTAGAATCATGGTACTAAATCTTTTGAATCTGTATTCTCTAATATTTGCTCTATTTAGAAAAATTGAAGGGATGAGTAACGAGCTAGATAGACTACAGCCCAAATTAGATACGAATGTAACAATTGTCACCGAGAATACATATAATAACAGTGAATCTTTGGGCTTATATAGATTATGTTTTGAGACAACAGTACCGTGTTTGCCATGTGACATGTTAAATGTTCCCATACAAAAACCCCATAAAGAAAATTCAAGAGTAAACAGTAAATACCAAAGTTTTGATTATGCTTCAAGTAATTTTGGCATCGGAACTGATAAAGGGAAAAATAAAACAATGGTTAAAAAAAGAAACCTGCGCTATATTGAAATTGATAAAAATCTTACACAAAATTACAATAAAAATTTATACGCTGAGGAAAAAATATCTCTTTTAAAAGAAATTGAAAGAATTCATAATTTAAGTAAATTGACACAATTAGAAGATTATAATGATACTTTGGAAACAGAAGATACGGAATCATATGATTTTAATGACGACTTATATCACTCAACTGATACAACTTTAATAACAGAAACACAACATGATTATAAATCTAGTTTGTCTACATTAGATTCTACTTATTCTGAACCCAATATTAATTCAGAGACTAATAATATATTACCATCTATTACAGAAACTTTTTATAGTACGGAAACAGCAGAACCACAAGTATTTTTCATTCATAGCACGCTAAATACGGAAGTGACTTTTTCAGCTGCAAGTACTGATTCATATCAAGACTCTTATACAAATGCAGATACCGCTTACACTAATATAGGTAGTAGTAGTAGCAGTAGTAGTATTTTCACAGATTCTTACGATATAACTGAAACAATACAACAAAGAACACCATTCAAAAATTCAGACAACACCATAACAAATGAGATAACTTCTTTGGATTCTACAAGTGAAATGAGTTTTACTAATGACAAAATAGATGTTTCTACCTCAACATCCATGTCAAGTACTTCAAAAAATTTAAACGTTTGTCCAGATTTGTCTTTTAACTATACAATAAATTGTGGTGACAAAAATATTACCCAAATCTTTTACATATCTAATTGTACAATTGTGGATATAAAATGTTATGTTACTGTATGTAACACTGTACAAAATCTCAATCTAGAAGATTCGAAAAAGAATAACACCAACTTTACAATGATTGATACAGTGTATTTTGACAAATGTCATAGAAAAATGTACAACTTGACTATTGCTACCAAGAAAAAACTACTTAAATTATGTTGGGAAACCATGTTTGGCCAAGAATTAGTTAAACTGACTATGATGGATTTAGTAAGTATCACAGATTATACTTGTTATAAATTACTACTCACTTTTATAAGCTTACTAAAAGGTTTATTTTTCAGGTTTTTGTATTACTAGGAACACTTTTTTTGGATTTTTTTCGGGCTTTATTTGTAAGATACATGAATAAATGCTGGTGTTGGGATTTAGAAAAGAAATTTCCCGAATATGGTGATTTTAAAATTGCTGAAAATATTTTACATCTAATTAACAACCAAGGAATGGTTTGGATGGGAATGTTTTTTTCACCTGGTCTTGTAGTTTTAAATATTTTCAAATTGATGATAATGATGTACCTTCGATCATGGGCTGTAATGACTTGCAATGTACCTCATGCAGTGATTTTTAGGGTATCGAAAAGCAACAACTTTTATCTGGCGCTTTTATTGACAATGTTATTTCTATGCGTTTTGCCGGTTGGATACACAATTGTATGGGTAACACCGTCATGGCATTGTGGTCCATTTTCTGAATATGAAAAAATTTACAAAATATTAACAAACAAAATGTATAAAGTTTTACCACAAACTCTTAATTTTCCTTTGGAGTATATAGCTTCTCCGGCTATTGTAATACCATTACTTGTTTTGTTAATACTCATAATATATTATTTAATTTCACTAACGAACTCTCTTAGAGAAGCTAATAATGATTTAAAGGTAAGAATTTTACAAAATTAGATATTATTATAAAATAAATTTGTTTGCTCGCAAACGAAAAAAAAACTGACTTCAATTACATCGACAAGTAACACAACGTAGGTAGACAAAAAAATAGTCAAGTAAATATGCGTTATTAGATATAGGTAACTCTAAAAGTTCTTGTCAGATCTCAATGAAACTTGAATGGGACCACATGTCACGCAACACCTTTCAATTAAAATAAAATTCATCGAAATCGGTCCACTCAGTCAAAAGTTCTGATCTAACATACGTAAAAAAAACATAACCCTTCCTTGGCAGTCGGGTAAAAAACACAATCAAATTGAGAACCTCCTCCTTTTTTAGAAGTCGGTTAATAAAGTAAACTTAAGAATAATTTATGTAAAACTTTTTACTTAAACGCTGGGTTTTTTTAGATTCAGTTAAGAAGAGAGCGTACAGAAGAAAGAAGGAAAATGTTTCAATTAGCTGATACACGTAGGCGTGCTGGATCATCATCTATGGATAATACACCATTTACTAGGTGGAAGAAAGCCTTGCCGTATCTTCCAGTAACGAAATCTATAGAATCTGATGATCGAAAAACCACGATTAACGACACTATTGAAAACAAAACAATCAAGAAGAAAGGTAATTATAATTTTTGTCATTATTTTATTATACGGCAAAATAGATAATAGCATATTTGTTTTTGATTAACAGGTGGAATTTTTGCAAAAATTGTTGGATTGGCAATAGACCGAAAGTCAAATGGTGAACCTGTATCAGACGGCCTCCCCAGTACACATAATATTGATGAAGAAACAGATACGGACTTTCATGAAACCTTACCGAAAGAAGTTTTAAAAATCAAAGATATTACTTTTAATAAAAATGTTGAAGTTAAGAAAAAATCTAATGTCGAATTCAAAACAGAAGATAGCACTGAAACTAAGCCGGGAGATGATACCATGGGCAAAAATTGTTTACCTGAAAAAATAATGAAAAGAAGTTCTAACATAAATGACATAAAAAACAATATTACGAGTGATAAATGTGTACTTAAGAAAAAAAAATCAAATGACTACTGTATTCAAAAGAAACAGAGTTCGGAGTCTAGTAATCTATCTAAACAAACCGACTCGATTGGATCAGTAATACCAGTTATAACCATTAGTACAACAGAGAGCGATGATGAAATACTACAAACAATTAATAACGAACAAAAAATAATTAATGAAAATCAAAATCAAAATGAAGAAAATGACGTACCAGAAATTGCTACAAATAAAAATCCAAAAAGCAACTTAAAAAGAAACAGAAACTGCTCAGATTTAAAATCTCTTCAACGACAAAGCAGTGTTGACAGTATAAATGAAAATAAAAGTCCTAAGGAAAGTGAAGATACGGGGCATAAATACCAATACTCACTGTAAATTAATTACTATCTGAACTTTTTAAATTGACTTAATAAATATAAGAAAAACAGTAACTTGACTTTTTATTTAGTTAAAAAGAGTATACTTTTTATTATAATTTAATCAACAGATTATTATTTATGTAGGTACTCTGCACGTAATTTAAATCATTCTCTTCTTCTTAGTCGTACACTCTTGTGAGTGGTCGTAGTTGCGCTGACGAGGTACATGGTGGGGTGTTTGGTGGGTCGATAACATTTCCAAGCGTAGCTCTCCTGGCTCCTAGTTTAAATCATTACAACAGGAAAATCATTTTAATATACAGGGTGATCCAAAAGTCCTGGATCAAACGAAACAGGGAGATAAAGGAGGTAATTTCAAAAAAAAATCTTTCTACAGCATGGCCATAACTTCATTGCACGAAAAGTTATGAATTTTTTTCTTTTTTCAATGAAACTACCGAGTTTTTTTTACAATTTAACAAAAAAAAATTAAATTGATTAAAAATAATAAAACAAAAGGTGTTGTATTAAGACTCGATAATGTATCAATACTTCAAAAATTGTATTGCAGTTCTTGGTATCAAATTTAACAATCAATTAATTTTTTTCCGAAAATTTTTAAGCGTTACAAATATTTATTGCTCACTTTATGAGTGCCCTGTGAAAAAAAATGTACTATGGAAAAGTGACCCTGTAAAGGCCCGCGTCCATTAGGCTCGCCGAGCAGAGTCGAATCGAATCGCAAAAAGTCGCCTACTATACATTTTCTATGAAACTGCGTCCATTACCGACGCGCCGCGGCGCGCCGAATCGAATCGACCGAGGGAGTCGCACGACTCTTAAGCCCGCGTCTACTAGCTGCCGAGCAGAGTCGAATCGAATCGCAAAAAGTCGCCCACTATACATTTTCTATGAAACTGCGTCCATTAGCGACGCGCCGCGGCGCGCCGAATCGAATCGACCGAGGTAGTCGCTCGACAAGCGACTTTCTTCGTTCGATTCGGCGCGCCCCACTCTCCAGTCGCAGTGTTGCCAACTTTAGGGATTTTCCCCTAAATTCAGGGATATTTTGCAAATAGCGGGAAAGTTTTAGGGGAGACATTTTTTAGGGTATTTCTTTGGGAATTTTAATCGTCAGAAAGTAATATACTTTAATATAAAAATTATTAAAAATAACATACAAACAAAATTATAAATAATAAACATACAAAAGCAAAGTATACAAAATAATTGGTTTTCTATTTTAAAATCCTTTGAAAAATAAAAAATTAATAAAAATAAATATGTCTTTTTTTTAAATAACTTCAATTAGGTTAGGTTAGGTTTAGGGGATTTTGTTTTTAATTTAGGGGCTTTTATTAAAGGATTTAGGAAAAAGTTTTTTCAAGAGTTGGCAACACTGCCCAGTCGACGCGGAGAAGCGGATGCTCGCCAACGTATTTTTAATTATTAGTATCAAGTTTTAATACGTTTAAAAACTTATAAAAATCCTAGCTTCAACAAAAATGAATGAAGAATTATTAATATCACTGGTCCAACAATATACAGAATTGTTTAATCACGAAGATCGACATTATCACGAATTCACGATGATCTGCGTCGGATGAATATATGGGAAGAAAACATGAGAACTATGAATGAAACTCGGGAGTTTTGTTTTATTATTAGTGAAAATATTTACCTATTTATATTTATTTATTTAATTATTAAGGTTTGCTAGCAGTTGTTACATTTATGGTACATTACAATATTAATTTTATTATTGACTACACTTCCATGTATAACCATATTAAAGCAAACACGACATGCAAATAGGTATCCTGTTATAGAAGAAAACTTGATCAAACATTAGCAATAACTCAGAAAAGAAAATAAAGCATAAAATATAAAGATGATAATATACCTACCTATTTCTTTTTAAAATTTTTAGTGCCAAACAGTAACATAATTATTATGAGAGATAGGTATATTATTGTAAGAGAAATAATACACTGTCATACAATACAATAACACACATTCAACAAGATAATATTCCTTCCTTATATATCCTTATATATATATCTATGTATCTTATATATCTATATATATCTACTAATAAATAAAATTATAGTGTCTGTTTTTAATATTAAAATAAACGCTTTTTATCAAATGCATATGGATCTATACACGGTATTTATATAGATACCAAAATAACATTTTTTACGATTTTTGTTTGTCTGTCTGTCTGCCTGCCTGTTTGTTCCGGCTAAGGGGCCGTCCATATATTACGTCATTCTAAATTAGGGGGGGGTTGGTCTGCGGATGACGGCAAATGATAGATGGGGGGGGGGTGTTTCAAAATTGACGTCATTCTTATTTATTTATTTATAGTTTATTGTTCACGTACAAAAAGATTATTTCTAAAAAGAAATTTCTTCCAGCACACCTAGTAAGTGAGACTGCAAATGTGAGAGGCGGCTAAGGCGCGTACAGTACTAAAATAACTGATAATAAACATACATAATGCAACATAGATGTACACAAATACAGTAATAACTACAGATAAAATACTCTAACAATAATATTACATATAATACTAGCTGCCCGCCCCGGCTTCGCCCGTGGTACTTACATGTATTATACATATAAACCTTCCTTAAGAATCACTCTATCTATTAAAAAAAACCGCATCAAAATCCGTTGCGTAGTTTTAAAGATCTAAGCATACATAGGGACAGACAGCAAAAGCGACTTAATTTGTTTTATACTATGTATTGATAATAAACACAATACTTATACCCTGTTTTTTTCGGTACGGACTAAATTGACACATGCAAATGTCAATTTTCGAAATAATGATACCAGCTTTTTAGTAATAGTGTTGTATACCGATTTTATGAATACAATACCGGTTTTATGAATCGTAACTTTTTACTTTTACCACATAATTTTATTATTATTTGACAACAGACGAATCTTTTAAAAATCATGGTAACTATGGAGCATCACAGATAAAAACATATTTATTAATATTTAATAAAGCCGAGGATAAAATAGATACTAGGTAATGTCTACCGAGACAGAAATTATGAGTATTTTAAAATTTTGACTAACTTAAGGTAGCTTATACTGGGTACATTACCTAAGTTTGTAATGTACCGAATGTTAAGATATAAAAAAATATATATTTTTATTTTATTGTTTGAGTATTTGATATTTTGCTACCTTAACTTTCTTTTATTATTGTTTAAATTTTTTTTTGTAAATGACATTTTTTTTACTTTCGTTAAGTGTGTGTATCGCCTTAAGGCGAAATAAATGTTTTCATTTCATTTCAATTTGCATGTGATTACTAAGATTAATAAATACTTTAAAAATAAGTGTTTTTCATTTATCATAAATCTATACATTAGCCATACAGGTACATACATTATATAGGTATGCCTATAGGTACATTACGGTTGTCGCCACGTTCTAAAATTTTAAAGACAAAGATTTTTTTAACTATTACCGAAAAACGATACTAGATTGTAAATTACGTAAAGTTACGGTAGTGGCACATCACTATTAATGATTCGCAAAAAACTAGCAACACAGCTTATGTCAATTTAGTCCGTACCGAAAAAAAACGGAGTATAAATAATAACTACAACATTACATAATTAATAAAAGTACATAAATACTATACTTATACTTAAATACATATCTCATACTAAGAAAAGATAGTGTTCTTGTGATATTTTGCAAGTATTTAATGGTATTAATTATTGAACTCATTATTTATTTATTTATTTAATGTAATGACGTCAATTTTGGGAGAAGGGGGGGGGGGTCATTAAGAAATGACGATAGGATGATTGTAGGGGGGGGGTCTAAAATCTGAAAAAATCGATGACGTAATTTATGGACGGCCCCTAATCTCTGAAACGGCTGGACCGATTTTGACGGAACTTTCACTGGCAGATAGCTGATGTAATAAGGTGTAACTTAGGATACTTTTATTTTACATTTTTTTTTAATAACTGCGAACTGAACAATAACAGTCGCGAGCAGAGCTAGTATATATATATATATAACCTTCATATTTTTTACAAACTATGATGCTGGAATCCTCTCCTGGGAATATTTGTTTTCCATGGAACGGAGCCTGCATTAGACAAAAAAAATCTGTTGAATTTCTCTCGAATTTCGAATACGGCTACTCGTTACGTATTCTCCTCTTCTTCATCAAAAAGTATTTGAAATAAAAACATCTCTTCATCTGAGCTGTCCATGATGCAAACACGACTTAATTTCATGAAGCGTTGGAGACGAATGAACAATTCGATTCGACGCGTCACAGATAGACGCACAGGAATAAATGCGATTCGCTTCGATTCGACGCGCTTCTGATGTAGTCGACGCTAGGCTTAATAAAAAAATTGCAAATTTAATGCTGATTCAAATGAAGTACAACATTTTATTGTTTGACCTTTAGTTTTTGTTTTATGGTCGTTTTGTCATATTAAGGTGCAAATTTCATTAAATTAGCCTTATTCAAAATGATTTATTTGTTTATCATAAACGGCTAGCTTTTTGTACGTTGGAATGCTAGAACTGTTCTGTTCTTGTCACACTTAGGATTTACGAAATGGACAGACACTCTTTCACACTAACCATTTAAATCCTTTTAAAAAAAAAGTGTCTTTGTTCAGGTACCTAACGATTTATCTTTTTTAGTGTAATTATTTCTTTAATTATCTGGGCCCATAACCTTTGTAATGTATAAGGTATAAGAAAACTATTATTTTCCGCTATATTAATTTATTCACAACATTTTGTACAGAATCTTTTGCACCGAGTGACAGACCACTTGTCATATATATATACTTTCATCTAAATTCAAATTCCTTACTAATTCTAATCACAAAAGAGATTCCTAACACCCCCTCTCAATATGGAATTGTTTAAATTCAATATTGAAAACTGAAAAAACACAACTTGTTCTATCGATAACATCGATAACTTGTTTTATCGACAACATCCCATCACTAAAAATAACATCGATAACATTAACATACATGTCTCAACACTATACAATGTTTTAATGACATACATGACACAACTTGACACTTCTATAGTAAATAAATATAATATAACTCAAGGAAATAAATAAAAATTACTACTCTATAACTCTCATCTTTCTTGTAAAATCATTATGTTTAATATAATTTAAGGGCTTTGTTAACACATCGGCTATATTTTCGTTTGTTGGTATATATGATATTAAAAATATATTCTTATTTACACAATCCTTTATATAATGATATCTTATATCAATATGTTTAGTGCGTTTACTATTTACATTACACTCGATCATTTTAATCGCACTCTGATTATCGACCAAAATATATGCAACTGTGTCTACACCATGGAAAAATGAACAAATGCCTTTCAGATATACTAATTCTTGTGCTACCATTGCTGCTGCTATATACTCTGACTCTGCCGATGACAGCGATACAGTGGACTGTTTCTTGGAGAACCACGACACTAAATTACCATTATAGAATATTGTACAACCACTTACGCTTTTTCTATCCAACTTATCACTTCCCCAGTCCGCATCAGAATACGCAATTAATTCTTTTGAATTATCTCCAGACTTCGTATATGTCAAACATTTATGTGATGTTTGTTTCAAATACCGTAACACACGCTTTCCAACGGTCCACAAGCTATTTGTCGGTTTGTCCAAATACCTGCTTAGGAAAGACGTCGCATAAGTTATGTCAGGTCTCGAAATGCTTGATAAATATGTCAAACAACCTACTAATTTTCTATACGGTACATTTTTTATTATTTCTTTTCCAGCTATGTTAACATTTTGTTCCATTGGTGTCTGTGCCCCTTTGCATTCTTCCATACCAAATGTTTGCAGTATCTTATCTATTAACTTTCTTTGACTAATTTTTAAATTTCCTTTATCCATTAAGATTTCTATGCCTAAATAATCTTTCAATTCTCCCAAATCACGTACATTGAACTCTTTCCTCAATTTATTTATTATCTTACTGTTATCGTTTTCTTTTCCCATTACTATAATGTCATCTACCCATATCAGTATCCACGCATTATCTTTCTTATATAAACAAAAATCGTGTTTAGATTGTTCAAATCCGTCTTTTATCATGTAATTATGAAATCGCTCATTCCAGCATCTAGGCGCTTCTCTTAATCCATACAATGCTTTATATAGTCTTAGCACTTTGCCTTTTGAAACTTTAACTCCTTCTGGGGGTTTTATATACATTTCAACATTCAAGTCCCCATTTAGAAAAGCTGTAGGAACATCCAATTGCCTTGCCTTATAATCTTTCTGTACGATTTGACTTAACATCATTCTAATTGTGGATACTCTTGCTACTGGAGAGTAAACATCGTAAGCACTTTCTGTTTGAAATCCTTTTGCAACTAACCTGGCCTTTTTGCGTCCATCTGATTTTGTAGTAAATATCCACTTTGTATCAATAGCTTTCTTACCTCCTGGTAGTTCTGCTTCCTTCCAGGTCTTCAAGCTTTCCAATGAGCTTATTTCTTTATTCACAGCTTCTTGCCAATCTTCTCCTTTATTCATAGCTTCACTGTACGATTTTGGATCATCATTACTCATTAAACAATAAACTATATTTGCATCTTCATATTGTTCATCATTCTCGACTACATAATCGTTTAGATAATCAGGTGCCTTTCTAGTTCTCTGTGGTCTTTCATTTTCATTCTCTTTTCCGTTTTCATTCTCATTCTCATTTTCATTTTCATTCTTATTCTCATTTTCATTCATATCCACCATACCTATTTCCTTTGTATCTTCACCATCGTAATAATATTTATGTTCTGTATCTTCTCTTCCTTTTTCTTTATATTTAATATCATTTTCATCAAACCTCACATCTCTCGATATTATTATTTCATTTGACACTGGATCCCATAGACGATACCCATTCGGCGCATAGCCGACCATCCTAGTTTCTTTTGCTCTGTTACTAAATTTGTCTTGTTTTGGCAATATAACTGTCCAAGCTTTACTTCCGAAGATTCGTAAACGCTCAAGATTCAACTTTCCGCGATAAATCTCTTCAGGTGTTTTATAATAAATTGTTCCAGATGGACATCTATTCAATTGGTACGTAGCACACTTGACAGCTTCTCCCCATAATTCTCTAGGTAACATAGATTCATTAAGAATTGTTCTTGCTTTGTTACAAATAGTCCGATTCATCCTTTCAGCAACGCCATTCATCTGTGGAGAGTATGCTACAGTATATTGAATCAGAATACCCTTGTTTTTACAGAATGATTCAAGTGCATTATTTCTAAATTCTCTGCCATTGTCACAACGTATATTTTTAACTCGAACTCCTTGATCATTTTCTAATCTGTTGACGTAATTAATTAAATTTTCTGTTGCTTGACTTTTATTTTGTAACAAATAAGTGATACAAAAATGTGAATAGTCATCAACCACTACTTGATAATATCGCTCACCTTGTAAACCTGGTATTCTAGTTGGACCTGCGATATCAGTATGCAGCAGCTCACCAACATGTCTTGATCTTGGTCTTTTCGTGGGCCGGAAAGGTAACCGTGTAGACTTACCCTCTAGACAAGGTCCACATATTTTTGAACTTATCGGTAATCTTAAAATTCCAAGACCCTTTCGGTTAACATGCCCTAAGCGTCTGTGCCAAAGTTCTGCCTCTGACGATATTAAGCTGTTACAAGTAGCATGAACACTGTTGCATATGGTTCTTAAAATAAATAATTTACCTAAACAAGATCCTAAAATAACCTGATTTGTTGAAGTTGTAATTTTTACATTGTTGTAACTAAATTCAATCAAGTTTCCTTTAGCAACCATCATTTTAACAGACAATAAGTTAAAAGTAAAATTTTTCATAATCAAAGCATCTAATTGTATCGAAATTCCACCTACCGAAAATTGAATATTTCCTGCTTTCTCTGCTACAAAGAAATTTCCATTTGCTACATAAATTTTAATTGGATTTTGCAACTTTCTGACTTTTGTCATGAATTTTTCGTATTTTTCTTGAACAATATGATGCGTACAGCCCGAATCAATTACCCAGTTTATTTCATTTTCCCTGTCAGTATTAATACAATTAGCCATACCTGAACTTACAAAAGCTAATGGATCGTTACTACTTTGTGCTGACGTATTATTAGAAGAATGTCCTGTTTCACTTGAACTCATGTAAGCTCCTCTACCTCTCATGCCTCTATATGGTCTCGCACGTCCACGTCCTTTTCCTCTAAATTTATAACAGTCTCTTGCTATATGTCCTGGTTTCTGACAGCGATAACACGTAACTAGAAATGTAGTCTCATTTTGGTTATTCAAATTTGGTTCTTTAGTTTTCAACTTTAATTCTTCATCGAGTAATCGTGCCTTGACGAAATCTAGTTTCAAATCTCCCGCCTTGTTGTCTTCTGTAGTTAAATCAGTGTTACATTCTATTGCGGTAATGACTGTATCGTATTTCCCGTCTAATCCGGTTAACAAACAAGCTATTTTATCTCTATCATTTAACTTCTCTTGTGCACATTCTAATTCGCGTACCAGTTCATCAAACCGCTGAAAGTAATCTTCTAAACTTTCATTTGTATTTTGCTTTAGATTCAATAATTTTCTTCGCAAGTGAATTATTGAGATGATACTCTTCCGTTGGAATATTCTCTTTAATGTTTCAATAATTTCCTTCGCCGTTTTACATTCTTTAATAAAATTAAGATATTTGTCCGGTATGCAATTTACAAATATACTTCTAGCCTTCGCATTATCTTTTAACCATTCGCTCTTTTTGCTTTCCTCCGTACATTCATCTTTTATCGTATATAACAACTGTTTTTCATCTAATAATACTTCAACTCTAAATAACCAGTTGTTAAAATTTTCTGTCTTCAACTGCGGAAAATTCGCTATAGCCATTTTATTTCGTAATAAATAGGTATATTTACTTTTATATAATTCTTATCTTTCTCATTTATACCTTCTATACACTTTTATTTACAATAGTATATTTTATCGCCCATAACCTTTGTAATTATTTCTTTAATTATCTGGGCCCATAACCTTTGTAATTATTTCTTTAATTATCTGGGCCCATAACCTTTGTAATTATTTCTTTAATTATCTGGGCCCATAACCTTTGTAATGTATAAGGTATAAGAAAACTATTATTTTCCGCTATATTAATTTATTCACAACATTTTGTACAGAATCTTTTGCACCGAGTGACAGACCACTTGTCATATATATATACTTTCATCTAAATTCAAATTCCTTACTAATTCTAATCACAAAAGAGATTCCTAACATTTAGAAAACATTATTTTACAAAAACAGTTAGATTAACAGATTTAGATAATCATTTAGATTTTGCAGAGAGATTCTTAGATGACACAGACAGGATCTTATCTTGTCAGACAGGATTTTAATCCATGCCAATTTTCAAGAATCATAATCAGTATATTTCGTATTCTAAAATCAGATTTGTAATCATCTTCTTGTCAAAAAAATTTTCATACAACACGTAGTAGCCTGCTTGAGAAATGCGCCAAACAAAGCCACATTTATGTTTAAATGTTTGTTTAAACACATAAAGTTAGAGAAATAATTTGATTGATTTAAGAATCTTTTATAACTTATTTTGAGCAAATATATTAAAACTAAAACCTTATCTAAGTATTTGTAATGTTTCAAAAGTATTTGACATTATTATATTCAAGTCATATGAAAATGAAAACTGTTGACAAAAGTTGGAGGTACCGCCGATTATGCTTTATTTTTATAATTTTTATTCCAAATGGATTATGTTCTCTGTTATCTAGATTAAAAAATCGTTACGAATACGTACCACAACAAAACAACGCTTACACATTAACAGATGACTTGTATGATTTTGAATTTACAAGCATTTACTACCCAATATTTGATGCACATTCAGAAAAAAAATACGAAAAATTTGATGCAAAAAATGAGAACTTTGATGTTACTGATGGTTTAAGAAAAAAGGAGTTTGAAAGTTACGACCAAAATGTTGAACTTATTAGTGATAATGAAAGGCATAATCTATGGTCTGCTACTCCTTCATCTCACGTACTTGCATACAGACCTACTATACATTTTTCTTTACCTACTACAATCATAACTATTAAACGAAGAAAAACATGGGCCACATATTTTACTAGAAAAACTTTACCGGAATCAACAGGTACGTTAAAATATTATTAATATAAATTTTGTAACAAGAATTTTACTATCATACATATTTATTATATCTTAACAATTGTTTTGTTAGAAATAAAGATAGCGGGTACCAAGAATTATACAAAAATCCATAACTTTTACAGCGAAAGTAATAGCTATAAATGTTAGCACCGAAAATAAATTTTTACCAACACGAACACAGGAAAACGCTGGAAATAATTATTTTGTAAATTTGACGATTATAAAACATAAAAATCTTGAAACAGAAGCCTCGTCTGTCGTAAATGAAACCAAGCATAAGTCTATAAGAACGTCAGTTGTGCCAATATCTCTAGAGGCAAAAAAAGTTCCATATAAATCGTTAAACGTTACAAACAATGAATTAAAAACTACTTTCATAAGACAAAGTATAAAAAGACGATCGGTCAAATCCCGGTGTTATAGGTGTGGTCTTAATGAAACAAAAATTCCAATGCCCTACTGTTATAACATATTTACAAGCAGTGACCATAAGCTTAGAAGCCAAAGAAATCGTTTTAAAATAAAATGTATTAAAAACTCAGAGAGGAAACAAATAGGAAACACATATTATGGACCTTGGTTTAGAGGTGGATGTTTTAAAAGATTTTTAGACGTCGGAACCGAATATACTGAACGAGGCTGTAGAACATTCAAACCAACGAAAGGAAAAAGTTTTGCCTCAAAGCGCTTTGTTAAACTAGAATCATTGCTTAATGAATTTGAAGATGGTTGTGTAATAAGCCCACACGCATCGATAACCCCCTTTAGTAGGGCAATTTCTTTATATGCTCGCTACCACGTATGTGTGTGCAGTCAAAGATATTGTAACAGTTGTAATAAATTACACAACCTACCCATAATTCAATTTATGTTACAATTAATGAGTATTTTTTACTTAGTATGCTATAACTATGTTTTATTTCATCGCGCAAATTATTAGACATTTTTACATAAATTAGACCATGCTAAATTTACAGGATAAAATCACTTCAATTTCGTTTTGCAAAATAATGAAACTAAAAAAGAATACTGATGAAGAATTAGCTGCATTCGCATACAAACAGGTCGCGGCACGCCATCGCCATCATCCGGCCCAGCGCGTGTATCTTCGAAATTTGTTAAAAAAAAATTATCTCTACCCGAAGCCGCCGCCGCTACATGCTATCTCGGATTCAACTTCATTCTGTGACGGAACGGCGCGCGCGCAACATGGCGCGTTTTGTCGCGCTTCTTTTATTGTATATAAGCGTCGCGTGCGCAGAAATATTAACACCCCCATACTTTAACTTGGCGCTCGGTAAGAAGATAACTGCAACCGCCACATGTGGTGATGAAGGGCCCGAATTGTACTGCAAATTAGTTGGCGCTAATGCTGATCACGATGAACGTGTCATCCAAGGACAGGTGATTTTCTTTTTTTTAGTTATTTTGTTTTAGAAATATCAATATTAAAAAATTTCTTAGTTTAGTGTATGTACATTTTAATGTTTAGTTACTTATTAACAGACAAAACCAACTTATATGTTTAAGCAGCTGTAAATCTATTTTAAAACAACAAAAACAAACACAAAAAAAATTCTAGTATCTCAATGAAAACAATACGAGATTTTGTTTTCGTTACTAAATAAACCTTGTGCTTCGGGAGAGCACGTTAAGCCATCCCGGTTGTTATCATGTACGCCTGATATCGATTGTAACTTATACTAGGGAATATATCCGCCAATCAGCATTGATGCAGCCGGGTGGATTAAGCTCTGGTCCTTCTCCTTAATGAGGAAAGAGGCATAGGCCTGTTGCCTGGACATAGGTCCAGCAGTATAATATTACAGGCTGAAGCGTTACTAAACAAAAACAAATGAAGTTTTATTAAAGTTTATATATGAAGATACACCAATGTATATTAGTGTATCTTCATATATGTAATTTGACAATATTGTAAAACATAAAAATCTTGAAACAGAAGCCTCGTCTGTCGTAAATAAAAACAAGTATAAGAACGTCAGTTGTGCCAATATCTTTTGAGATCTACAAAACATGACACAGTTTCTAAATCGTGAAAAATGTTTTTTTTTTTTTAAATTATTTAATAAAACAAATATAGGTACCGAATATTTCTAGGACAGTAGGTACCGTAGGTCCTAGGTAGGTCCTCTAAAGCAGGGGTATCAAACTCAATTTTGCTGAGGTATTGAATTATTATAACATTTTATTTATTTAATCTTTGACACCCCTGCTCTAAATGCTCGTCTTATAAGTATACTAGCTTCTGCGCGCGACTTCGTCGCCGTGGACTCCGCTCCTATTGGTCTTAGCGTGATGACACATAGCCTATAGCCTTCCTCGATAAATGGGCTATCTAACACTGAAAGAATTTTTCAAATCAGCCCAGTAGTTCCAGAGAATCCCGCTTTCAAACAAACAAACAAACAACCAAATAAACAAACTCTTCAGCTTTATATATTAGTAATAGATATGTCAAATATGTTTTGTTAAATTAAAAATAACGTATATGTTCCCATTGCATGAAGCCGACATTTCACATTAGTAGTCTAACTACCTTCAGTGAGATAAATAAAGGGTATGATAGCTTATCGCGTGTCCTGTTGGCTCACCATCCTGCGATAATTACTTCCACATTTGTGTAACAACATATTAACTGAGTTTTAAAATAAAAAAATAGGAGCATACATTATTATGCTTAGCAAATTTCGGTAAACTTATATAGTGTAGTTGTTTTGTTACATTGTCTACAGTTTAGTATTTTGTCATTGAAATTACATCTCACAGACTCAAAGCTTATTTGAGTATTAGGTAAATGTATGACTTTATGTCATACAACAAACATGAGTTTTCATATTAAATTACTAGCTAACCCCGCAAACGTTGTTTTGCCATATATGTTACTAGCTGACCCCGCAAACGTTGTTTTGCCATATATGTTATTAACCCCCGCAACCCCCTCTTGTGGGTGGAATTTCGTAAAATCCATTCTTAGCTGACCACTACTCGGCGAAAGGAATATTCCTACCAAATTTCAAGTCTCTACGCCTTATAGTTCCAGAGATGTCGTGATGAGTCAATGGGTGGAAATCTCTTTTATATATATAGAAGATTAACCCACGCGACCCCCTTTTTTGGGTGGATTTTCGTAAAATCCGTTCTAAGCTGACCTGTACTCGGCGAAAGGAATATACCTACCAAATTTCAAGTCTCTATGCCTTATGATTCCAGAGATATCGTGATGAGTCAATATATGGGTGGAAATCTCTTTTATATATATAGATTTTAATATTTTTAAAATATTCAAAAAAAAAATGAAAAAGCATGTAAAGTTTTTTTTTAAACAGCTTGGTAAGCACAAATAGTTACTCTGTATTAATAATAATATATGTTTCATTCATCGCGACTAGACGATACTAGGTTCATAGGTCACGAGATTATTTTGAGCATACCGTGTAGGTCATTAGTCTTGTTTTATCAAATACGTTGTCGTATGTCCGGTATTTTGTAAATATTTTACAACTTTAATGTTACATTAAAAAAAAAACTGTTACAATAACTATTTTTATTTATCAGTATATTTTTATCTAGTTCAAGTTTTCTGAAATATCTACCTAATATTTTTTTCTATACTAAAGTTAAGAAAGTCGAATAGTGTTTTTATTTATTCCCTTACTTATTATGAGCTCATAAAAAGATTTAAAAGCGGTTTTCGTCGTTAGAAAGATTTATAGCATGCTCAAATTCAGTTTCGAAAAATCACTACTGCTGGTGTGTGCTTCTCTACAGAAAATTTGATTTCTTGTATTGGAGTCGTAAAATGGCTCTATAAAAACGAAGGAGATTCGATTGTGCTTTCGAGCGGTTTCCTTTTTATACGTACAAACCAGTATATTCATGTATTTTTTTTAAATTCAAAGTATATCAAGGTTCCGCTAAAATATGCTGATGATTTGATGTTGATAAACTGGACAGTATGTACCTACTATCTAAAGGGTATTTGTGTGATGATTGTTTCATTGTAATAATTAAAAGAATACGATATAAAATTACAATAATATCAAACTGCAAAGTAGATATTTTATAACAATCACGACAAGGAAAATAAGGAAACATAATATTTTTTATCTTTACCCAATAAACAACAAAAGCTTTGAAGTAGAAAGAAATGAAAAAACAGTATTGCGAACTCCTGTCTCCTAATGCAACTTCCAATCCGATTGTAATAAATACGTTTGTTTTTGAAGTGAAACTTCTTTAGAATCGTTGTGATTTCAAACCGGAAGGCAACAACAGGGAAGGTCGAGGGCCGGGCCGCGCTACACGCCGCTAATTTTAAATTAGTTTTTTTTTATTAGTTTGACAAGGAAGTTTCACTTCTATCGTGTGTGAATCGCACACACAATTTTTATTTTGTTTTGTGTTTTTTTTTTGTTTTGACTCAAATTGCTTTTAATAAAATAAAAAATTAAATAAGCAAACAACTGAACTGGAAATCACATTATATAGAGTTACTAAAGCGCTATATGTACCTATATCAGAAAGTTATTTGATATTAGAGTCTCAGTAATTTAATAAAGTTCAACTCAAATGAAAATATTTAAAAATAAAAATATGACGATAAACTTTTATACCTCAATTCATTCACAACTCTTTCGTTTCCTGGATATGCAAAGAAAGAATTAAATGAATGAAGTCACGTGATCTTACGTTCTCGCAACGACAAATTATTCTTAAGGCTGTTGTAATTTAGAACCATTTGACTACATCTCGCACAAGTTCGACAAGCTTCGGCTCGCTTCGAGTAGTTTTTATGGACATGTGGTAGCCAAATGCGCATGCGCATCCCGACTCCAGAGCGTTCTTTTGTTTCACATGGATTGTGCACAATGGATTCCAAAAATGAATGTCTTTTTTGTCGGCACAAGCTCTTCGCTTCGCAGGTTTAAAAAAATGTTTATGAATGGGCGGATTTATTGGGTGTTTTAAATGAGCCTTTGCCTTTACGAGATCCATTGAACATTTCACGTTCTGCACTTATATTGCGGTTGTAGTTTAAGAGTGGTTCAATGGGTACTGAAAATTATTAAAATTTCTTGGAATAGTAGTTATAGCCTGACTACTGTTTCTGGAAAGCATAACATTAACCTATTTTTTTTTCATTAGTTTAAAATATTTCAATAAAATAAGTATATACATATAATTAAAAAACAAACGCTTCACACTAAACAGATACACCATGTAAAATATGGTTCCAGTGATGGGGTTTTGGATACACACAAAATAATACAAATACACAGACCACGACATATTTGTATGGCCTGAACAAGTATTTGTTTTATGTGAAGATTGAACCTGCGACCGTTAACGCATCAGCCAGTTGTTGTGACCACCATGCACATTCATCGTTGCATGCGGATGCATTGTGGATCTAATAAATCTCTTGATCTTGATTGATTGATAATCTTTGTGTGATAATAATAATCTCCACAAAGGCTTCACTTGCCTATTGCTAGAGAAATTAAGTTGGTAATACCAATCTCAAAGCGGCCATGCACTACCTTGCTATGTTTCTAAGTGCTTTTGCTTAACATTCATCTCATTCTTGACGATAACTAGATGGAGAATCCTACAAATAATAATACTTCTTTCTCTTAAATACTACTTCTACTTGTTATACCAACCAGTGCCTGTGTTAGTTGTAGATTTTCCAGCTATATGTGCGTTTTCGAAAACTTCGCTATCATACTCCTGGTTGTCTCCAACTATAATGACCCCATCTATTATTTTTTTAACATATTACCCGAAAGATAAAGTGCCAATTTTTTACCTTTCGAGATCCACAGATCCGCATTTTGTTGGGGCGGGATCCCGAGGGAATGCGTAATGTAGATTTCCAAATAACCATGTGATCTGTATTTTTTACCTGTCCAGAATGAACGACGATGGTGAATTGAGCCCCGTTAGGACTGGTCGGATCTGCAATTGCATGGGTAAATAAAATAATGCAAGGCCTCCACTTTAACAACCGCCGGCAAAACTATTAAAGTAACATCAACACATCGCGTCCACTGTGACTGATCTTAAGGCATAATAGGTAATCATAATCGTCAAGTGAAATGGGAACATATTAACAGTATCTCTATCATAACATGTCTAATTCTTCTGTACGTGTTTGTCACCTAACAGCTTAAGAGAACATAAGCAGCTGAACCGATTTAGTTGAAATTTTGTGTGTAAATTACAATGGCTTCAGGGATGGTTTGAAAACACAATTGGACCCGGTAGGTGACACTGCTGTCTGTATGTCACATTAATGTGAAGATGTTATTCCGGGTAGGAAAACATCGGCCGGCTCCGCTAATCTATATATAAAAATCGAGAGGTCATTCACTCATCATTATTTTAATATGGAAAACCGCTAAATGTATAGGGATCAACTTGGGCAGGTAGTGTGTACTTACTAAATGTCCGCTAAGAACGGATTTTGAAAAATACAATTTTAAATTTGAAGAAGTGACTTGATAATTTTTATGGAACCCCGTCATTTTGTTAGGAAAATAAATTTTATTTTCGGACTACTGATTAGTAATGATTAAATATGTATAACAATATTTGTGGAAATTCTATCCTTTAAAGCAGTGGTCGGCAACCTTTTGGTAGGCAAGGGCCACGAGGTGGCCAAATAAACTAAAGGCGGGCCGCACTTATGATTTAAACCCTAGACTCTACCTGATACCTACATATAATTGGTCATATCCCATAGAAAAAATGAAAATGCTATTAAAATTTTTAAAACATATGGAATTTAATACACGTAATACTTACATTATACAGCACAACAGCATTTTTGTTGTATGGATTTTTTTATAGATCTAGCTGCATTTTCTACTCTAATTCTAAATTTGTACTCAGATTTTTGCTAGCAGCTCTACATTTTGAGATATGAAGGGTAGCTATTTTTGTCAAAAAAACATGGTTTCCCGTCATATAACAATTTATTTAAACAACATTTTCTTTTATGTAACTTTCTTGAATAAAATGGAGTTTTACTACTATTCTGGATAATCCAACAGTAGTCAGCAATCATTCTTTCACTCCAATAGCCCTGGTAGCGCTCCTCCATGAAGCGAATATCCTGATGAAAGCGCTCTCCCTGCTTCTCGTTTAAATGTCCAAGATTTACAGAAAATCGATCAAGGTGGCTATAAATGAAATGCATCTTAATGCTCATGTTGTATCCAAGGTGCTGAACGTATAATGGTAACTGCTTGACGTGGTCAGGAAAGTCGACGGACTTCTTATTTCCCGAAAAGTTTTTTACAAGCCAAAAAAACTAATTCCAGGTATTTTTTCAGCAGTTGTCATACATTCCGTAAAATTTACATCGTTTATTAATTTTCTAATTTGTGGTCCTTCGAAAATTCCAGCTTTTAAATTCTCAGCACTCAATTTTGGAAACGATCTGGATATACAGTGGCGTGTAAAAGTTTTAGGCCACCCTGTTTTTTCCATATAACTGACAAAATATCTTTTTCTTTCACTTGTTCTTTGTTCGAGTTGTTTGAGAGGACCATAATAAAGATTATATAACGATATAACGTTAATAATTATATAAAATATAATACTGTACAACAGTAAATGACTTTCAACAGTGTGCAAAAGTATTGGGCCACCGCAATTCACGAATTTGCCGGACCTTACTGCACAAGATTTTTTGATATTTTTTTCTCATTGGTTTCTAAAAACGCTATGCACAAGGAATATGCTAAAAATTACTATTATTTCTGCCTCAATGCTGAAAATTTTTAACGATAAAACTTGATATATGCAAACATTAAGCTCTGTGAAATTTTGTTCAAACCACGTTCAAAGTTCAAACTTTATTCAGAAAAAAATTTCGTGTTACATCACAAGAGTTTTATTGGTGTGCAAAAGTACTGTCAAATGTTAAAATTTTAAATTTAACTAAACAAATGGAATACTGGAGAAATATCTGAGCGAGAGACCGTAAATAAATGTGGGCCGTGTGGATCCGCGAAAGATCGCAGCCGACATTTCATGAGAATTCTGAAGAGAAAGTTAAGCGGATGTTACTAGGAGTACGGGGACGTGTAGTCTGAAGGCTATGGGAATAAGAGGACGTGTTTCTGTGAAGAATCCACCTCTCCAAAGAAAAAAAAAGACAGCTCGGATGGACTTTGCGAAAACGTATTAGGACTGAACACAAATGTAACAAAATCTATTTGGATTGTTTACACAGGTCTTTCTAGACGCATGTTGTGATTGATCTGTAATGTAATGACATTGCAGATCAATCACGTTCATTTGTAAATGACTCGGTACTTCCTGAATATCACTGGAAAAAGGGTTTGCAAAAATCTTCTTTGCTTGAAACCTTTCAAACTCACCAAATCTGTCGCTGAATAAAAAATGTCACATCATAATTATATCTGCCAGTTTCGTTTTAATTCTACGTGTTACGCGATCGCGGTTCGTTCATATGCATTTATTTTGATATTTATAACTTATTTACAAAACATTCGCGGGCCGCAAGTAAGAGCTCCGCGGGCCGCATGCGGCCCGCGGGCCGCGCGTTGCCGACCACTGCTTTAAAGGGATGAAATAGTGGTTGAAAATTTGTGCGGAAAATCCATGAATTTTGAGGCAAGACACAAAATTTTATTTTTGGACTACTGATTAATATGTAATGTAATTTTTGCGGAAATTCTGGATGGTATATTAGTTAGTATAACTGAAATTACCTGAAAATAGCTAGAGTATACGTAAGAAAATAATGTTTTTCGTATGACTGTTCTATTGCCTGATAGAGAGCGAGCTCTATGCTTTGGCTCTATGTGTAGTCAACTGTCACACAAAAGTCAAACAATAAAAGCGGTATATCTATAAAGAGGATCCAAGTTATTGTATTATAATAATTAGGTACATACTACTTTAACCCCTCTTCTATACATCTATACTCTATACTTAGAACTCTATACAAATAAATAAAATTGGAGTGTCTGTTTGTAACATTAAAACAACCGCTTTTTACTAAACGCATAATGTGGATGTAAACACATTGAGGTATAATACATATTACTTCAATGTGTAAACACAGTATATATACCAAAATAACATTTTTACAATTTTTGTGTCTGTCTGCCTGTTTGTTCCGGCTAATCTCTGAAATCGCTAGACCGATTTTGATGGCACTTTTACTGGCAGATAACTGATGTAATAAGGCGTAAGGTTTAGGCTACTCGTTTTAGAAATTTATTTATTTTATAACTCTGAGACCTGAACAATAACTTTTAGTTGAATTCCACGCGGACGAAGTCGCAGGAACAGCTAGTTGTAAATATAATTAATTTCTACGCGAGCGATCACGCAGGCAACAGCTAGTAAATAAATAAATTTCACACGATAACGTTTATAAACGTTGTTTTGTTAGTAAACTATCAGCCGTTGGTAATTATTACTTTGTGGATTGATAAAGAAGAGCAGGTATCAGTTTCCTAAAAGTATGTTTTTCAATAACTTGTATCTTGACGTAGGTAATGAGTATCTAATGTTTCCTAAAACACTTTTGTTACAGGTCTGCGATTTTTGTGATAGTACAAACGAAGCGAAGAAGCATCCGCCAGAATTTGCCGTAGACGGAATGGAAACATGGTGGCAGAGCCCGCCTTTGTCTAGGGGCATGAAGTACAATGAAATCAACTTAACCATTGATCTTGGACAGGTAACTATACTTATTTATCCTAGTATCCTAAGTTTTTTTTGTCAATAGTAAAATTTTTCAGGAACTTGAAAACTTATTGAAATCTTTTTATAAACAAATAGTTACTTATAAAAAGAAATTTTATTTTCACAAAAAATTAATTATACTTTCGATAAATTGACGTTTATTTATTAAATACTTTTAAATTAAAAAATAATAAAAATAATGCTATTTGATCGATGCAAATAATAACCGATTTTCAACTGCGAAACATAAAATCGTTTTACTAAAATAAATCAAAAAGTATAGCAAATAAAAAATAATTTATTTATTTTTATCAAAAAATTAAAACCCTCGAGTTGGAAAGTTACATAATTATTTTAAATAAAAGCAAACGCAAATTAATCGCGACAAATAGCAAGCATAACTAAACTGAAGCATGACGTTAACTTTGAATTCTCAGTCCACATTTTGCGTCTAGCTGGGATTCGATATCCTAGTTCCCGAAATAGTACTATTATGTTACCGAAAGTGCAACGACCTGCGCCTTACTTGGAAACACGCAAGAGGACATCAATTAATTTTAGATGTGCTTTGAAGTAAGCGACCATATCACAGATTCTTTAATCCATGATCTTTATTCAGATTTTTAGTGCGATGCGAATTTGTATCTTGCTTTGCAGTTTTTATTAGTTAACCATATTGTATAATTATATACTAAAATTTTTAGATATATGTGAACTTAACTAATAAAATATTTTCATTTCATATTGCACGTTAGAATCTATAAGCTTTTATTGAAATACATATGCATGAAGGTTATTAAAATTCTTAAACAATATAATTTTTTATTTGGTAAAAAAATTGTGAATATTTTCGTGACAAAAGTAAAAATTTATTATATACTACGTAACACTGATTATGTAAAATGATATAGGGACAGCTCAGCGAAATGTAAGTTGCTCTTGAATATACCTAACTGTGCAAGACTACTTGCTTTTATTGCTATGATAACATTTTGCGAATATAAAATATGTGCTCAACGGTAAATGTGTGTGCTTAATAATAATAAGTTTAATTTTGTTTCCAATGAACGCTTTATATTGTTGTACTTTAAAATAAGTATGATTTTTTAGTTAATATGTGTATGATAAATATTTACATGTTAGCATTTGCGACTTACACGATTTTGAGATTCGAATGCCTTTCAAAATCATTTAAAGTCTGAATAAAGATAACTTCATTGTTTTGAAAATCACATCACTTGTGCCAAAAATTACAGAGAAAACAGAAATTACTCTCAAATATAGAGATCAATAATACATACTATACAAACAATGAAAGATCTCGAAAAAAACCGCAATTAACATAAAACTGAAATAAGAATAAAAACTTTTCAAGATAATAAAAAACACAAAATAAGAAAGATAAATAATATAAGATGACATAAATATATATAACTAGACGACCCGCGCCCACTTCGTTGGGCGTTAATTATCTTTGTGATGCAATTATGTTGTGTAGCTCTTAGTACTGTTTTATTATGTTCATTGTTTAGAATTTGACGTATAAAATCGTAATAATATCGTGTATTTATTATTTTAAATTACTGAACCAAATAACATACTTTATAAATAAAATGTTGCTCCAACGCCATCTATCAAAAAGCGAAAAAACTTCGTCGTCGATTGACGTCGGTTGACTGAAATAAGAGTAAATAAAATAAGTAGACTAATAAATAGCGATAGATGGCGATCGTTTCTTTGTCATTTTGATAATATATTTTAATATTTTTCTTTTTTACTGAATTTTTTTGTACAATTACAATAAAATATAGCCTATGTCACTCCTGAATAGTGTAGCTTTTTGTTAGTGAAAGAATTTTCATGATCGGATCAGTATTTGCGAAGATTACCCCCGATATACAAACAAAGTTATAAACTTTTCCTCTTTATAATATTAGTATAGATCTATACAAATAAATTAAATTGCAGTGTCTGTTTTTAATATTAAAATAACCGCTTTTTAGTAAATGCACATGCACATGTAATATAATAATTAGAAGTACATACCTACTCCGTTTAAGATAGTAGGTATGTCAAACCTCCAGGCTTGTCGCCAAATGATATCCACAGGCCACAGGACAGAGTGGGTGTTGATAGCAGGCGCAGATAATAAAAATTATTCGTGGAACTATGACGAAAGGGCGAGGTCATGACGCTAGTAGCTTAAATAAATAGGCCGAAATACAAATGAGAGTATGTAGGCATTATAGATATAATAATAGTTATTGTAGCAGTTGAAATATACTAAAAGGAAATTTTATGATGCTATTTTAAACTCTATTTAAAGATTACATAAATATTATTAGTACAATTCAAATTAAAAAAAGCCTATCTTATATAAATTTTGGTTTAACATTTTTAATATAACTGAAAATGTTTATATTAGATAAACAAATAAAACCGTTACATTAATATATGCACAAGACTTTTGAAGTACTTATATGTTAACCGATTAAATGTTATAATTTGTATAAAGTCGTATACAATAACAATTCGTTTCATGTTTTTGTAGGAATTTCATGTAGCTTATGTCTTCGTGCGTATGGGTAACTCTCCTCGCCCTGGTGTATGGTCACTGGAGAAATCTACTGATTACGGGAAAACGTACAAACCTTGGCAACACTTTTCCGACTCTCCACAGTAAGTATTCCAACTAGGTACCACTTTTAAAGCATCCAACATTAACATAATAAAAATCGAAATGGAACAAAAAAATGTAATATAATGAAAATATCAATTAAATGTAATATAATACATAAGGACTTTGCCGTTCACAGAGACTGTGAAAGATATTTTGGAAAAGAGAGTCTACAACCTATTTCAAGAGACGATACTGTTATATGCAGTATCGAATACTCCAAAATAGTACCGTTAGAGGGTGGAGAAGTAAGTTTCCTATTTCTAGCTTTTTCATATACATACATATTATGTCGATAAAAATTCTCTTTCAAGTATTATTATCAATCTTGAAAACTAAAGTTTGATTTTGTTTTTATGTCAAAAGTATTGAATCTAACATTATAAAGTTTCTTAAATTTAAGCTAATGTGCAATTTGTTACTACCTACTGTCTAGATACCTATATCACTGTTAAATTCCCGTCCCTCGGCCAACAAATATTTTAATTCTTCGGTGCTTCAAGAATGGACAAGGGCAACTAATGTCAGGTTACGTTTAATAAGAACTAAAAACTTACTGGGACATCTTATGTCGGTGGCTAGACAGGATCCCACAGTCACTAGAAGGGTAAGTTAATCAACTTACTGTATAATAATAATGTAGTAAGATTTGTTAATATTTTATAAGATTAGTGTTCCAATATATATATATATATATGTAACAGAATAACTAATAAATACTTAAAAGCTTGAAAGACGAGACATTTTCAATAATGCTCTCAAAGATGCATTAGAATGACGTATTTAGAAACGAGCAATAACGTTTTTATCAAGCCAATCTTTGAATTTATAATATCGATGTCTGTTATTATATTTCAAATTAGGTACTAATGTAAGAATGATAATATCAATAGAAAAGCAAAGATAAATGTTATTAAGCATATGTACTTAAGATAGTTATGATTATGTCATAACCTAATTATTATTTGCTTATGTTACAAAAATGTATGAGCATCTGCATGAATGATATCATAATATTTTGAAACTTAAAATAACGTACATGTGCAGTGTGCGAATTTATTAAAATAATTAAAGGTACTTATATTAATTTTCGCAAACGGATTTTTTTATTACGAAATTGGAAAAAGGTAATTAACTCAATACTATTACTTTTCTCGATAGTATTTCTACAGTATTAAAGACATCAGTATCGGAGGTCGGTGCATGTGTAACGGTCACGCTGACACGTGTGACCCAGCGGATCCTGAAAGTGACACTAGCATTTTGGTCTGTCGCTGTCAACATAACACTTGTGGCACTCAGTGCGCAGCTTGTTGTCCTGGATTCGAACAAAAGAAATGGAGAATATCTCAAAACTGGGATAGATTCGAATGTGAACGTATGTTAACAACAATACTTTGAGCATATTTGAAAATTACCAGCTTAGCAAATACGTTATCATATATATCAATTGTATTTAAAACTAAAAAATGTTTATTATTAACGCTACATCTTCAAAAAGAAGGAGCAGTCGTAAAACACGAAAGATAGTTTGAAAAAGTTACCTGACGCATTCTATTCTTATAAAAAGAAATATATACAATCACACATAGTATATATGTTACCTGTACAATAAACTAATCTTCGTTTCGTCATATTTTAGCCTGCAACTGTCACAACCATGCTACGGAGTGTAATTACGATGCAGATGTTGACGCTAAAAGGCTATCTCTCGATATTCATGGCAATTACGAGGGTGGAGGTGTTTGTAAAAACTGTCAACATAATACCGAGGGTATAAACTGTAATAAATGTCAAGCTACGTACTATAGACCGTACGGCAAACGCTGGGACGAACTAGACGTATGCCAACGTAAGTAGTGCATACGTTACCAATGTACTCTGTGGTTACTGGCAAGTTGCTACCCCTATCTTTCTAAACTTGGACTTTTTTGCCTGATCTTAATTTTGCAAACAGGCAGATAGATATACTACAATGTCTTTGAAATATATTTTTTGGGTAAAATGATGTTATTACAGTATTATAATAGCAGATAGGTTCTGCAGTTTTATAAACGTGCATAAATATAATACATACTCGGTGTTCGACTCCTTACTGCGTTCCTTAAAATTTTGTATTTATTTAAATAGGCGAGCTGCTTTGATAGGCTCGTTCCGCATGATACTTTTCTTGAGCGCATAAGCACGGCTTCATGAAAAATATTCTACGAGAAAAAGAACTCATTTCCATATGCGGTTCTTTAGTTGTATGAGGCTGTTGGTATATACAGGGTTCGGCACTCGAAGTGTTACTAATACAAAATGCTGTAATTTTGTTAATTATGAGCATATTTATTTTAAAACTTTAGTATCGAAAAGAAAACATATAAAATAAATAAAAAAGAAATTATTGTTCAATATGACCACCTTTAGCGCGGATAACAGCATCGAGTCTGACCGAGAAGGCTTCACACGCTGCACGAATGTGGTCTGCTGGTATTTTGTTCCATTCTCGGCGGAGAGCAATCTTTAAGGCGTCGACCGTCACATATTTTTTTGTTGACACTTTGGCTTCTAGAATTGACCATATAGAAAAATCCATTGGGTTTAAGTCCGGGGAATATGGTGGCCATTGTTGCGAAGAACTGAAGCTAGGAACATTTTCTTGTAAAAAAATTTGGGTTTCACGTGCTTTGTGGGATGGTGCCGAGTCTTGTTGAAAGGTCCAATGATTTCTACCAAATTGTTTACGTGCCCAAGGTAACAAAGCATCGTTTAAAATATTTTTACGGTAGATCTGCTGGTTTATCTTTACACCCTGGTCAATGAAAACGAGAGGTGAGCGTCCCGTGGCAGTTACCGCAGCCCAAACCATCACAGATGCTGGTGCTTGCTTTCGCAAGGCAATTCGTTGGTCTAAATTGTCATTTGATTTACACTCTAACCATACGCGATCATTTTGTTTGTTCACATATTGCTGAACCGTAAAAAATTTTTCGTCGGAAAATACCAAATTTTCAAGCATGCCACCAACGTGCAAGTGCTTTAAGTTCTTAGCTCTTTCTAGACGAGTTGCCTTTTGTGCAACTGTTAGGTCTTGCACTTTTTGTAATTTGTAGGGCTTCAGTTGAAGTTTATTTTTCAATATGCGTCCTATGCTCCGGGCAGATACATTAAGACTTTTCGCCAATTTAACTGCGCTTTGTCGTGGAGTTCGTTCAATTCTAGCCTTTACCTTTCGAACCATTTCTGATGATGTTGCTGTTGTTGGATGTCCACCTCCATGGCGTTTTTTGATGCTACCCGTATCATTGTAAAGCGTGATGGTCCGATACACAAACATTTTGTTCAAATGTAAATGTCCTAGCTCATTAACGATGACTGACTGCGATTTTCCAGCCAAATACAAAGAAATGACACAGTTTCGTTTGACTTCCATCTGCAAAACTTTTTTTAACAACGACGAAAAATAATAGGCTTTTGTAAGTTTATTAACAATACAATACAGACTAAGGAATGTGAAAAATACCAACCATAACAATGAAAAGTGGTTATATACTCTTTGATGAAAAATGCCATACTGTAAACAGTTTAGTTGCTATGGCAACGTAAAGTTAGTAACACTTCGGGTGCCGAACCCTGTATATGTAGGTATATATATGTACTTATAAGTTATACGTAATTACGTATTTCACTTTATCGACGTTTTTAGAGTTAAGAAAAATAGTATTGGATGGTTATGCAGAATTAAGTTGCTAGAGTAGCTCGTATATTAAGACAAAGTAAAATTTAAAAAAGGGCTAGGATTTTTTCACGTTGAACGTGATCTATAACACCTACAGAACCCCCATTTGAAGGAACGCAGTTAGCAGTCGAGCATCCTGTATAATCGACTTCGATAATATTGTTAGATAAAAATAGTTTTGATAATGTTATAAGATAATAAACGTTACTACAATTTAATAGCCTGCAATTGCGATCTCCACTACTCGACGGGTAATTGCGAAGAAGAGACTGGTCGGTGTGAATGTCGCGTAGAGTTCAATCCACCTAACTGTGACTCATGTGCTTATGGCTATTTCGACTACCCCAACTGTAAACCATGCACTTGCAATCTAAACGGTACAGAGGGACAACACTGCACCCCAACCGATGGAATGGTGAGAATATTTATCTTCATTGCATTCTATTTTTCTAGTAACAATACTGTGTTTCTATCGGTATTCATATTCGACCGGACGACTAATTCGTTACATAGCTTAATTGACTCGGTGTGTAAACGACTCGGTGAGTTTTCACTTTTCGACAAGACCACTTTTCGATAGGCAAGTTATCATAGGCATATTTGTTTATAAATTATATTTGATAAAAAAAATATGTCTCATCGAGTTATCAGATCGGTGAAGGTCGATGTTCCAGGTCTCCTCTACTAAAACTTAATGATTGAATTTTCATAAGCGTCGGAACAGGTGTTTGTTTGTTTTTATTGAAAAATGCGAGTAAATTGCTTATATTTTTCCCTAGTAGAATTGTCCACTACAGTTAAACGTCATAGAAAACTCGATTTCGAGATAAAGATTTAAGCCCGATTTCTATATTCAGATACCTACCTATTCTTTTTACTTAAGAAATACCTAACAATCATGTCTAATTCAAAACTAGCTGTAGCCTGCGCGCGTTGCTACGCTTTTTTTATTTTTATTTTTTGGTCGTCCCAACTCAGAAACCTTTGTGGGCTCATACACAACACTTTGCTGAAGATCATGACATGATCAAATGCATAGTTTACAATTCTATAAAAGACATACAGACAAACATTCATTTTTAGATACCTATATAGATTTAATGGTTACTGAGAAAAAAAAATCGTTGTATGTCTTTAGTAAGTTGGTATTAATTAACTCTTTTACAATTTACATTCCTACATTCTGGTAGTCTCGGGCTGTGTTCGAACCCACAACCATAGCCACTGCGCCAGCCCTTCGCGTCATCACAATATATCATATCTACTTAAAATAAACATCTTTTCCATTCTTCAGTGTCCCTGTAAATATAACTACGCCGGTAAATCATGCGAAATTTGTGCAGATGGATATTATTCCTCGGAATGTAAAAGTAAGTGAAATTTTATAAATTTTAACTCCTATATATTGTGAGGTTTTTATGTTCTTACATCATAATATAATTTAAAATAATGCTAAACATGTAAATTTGTCTAGTCAATACGTAAGTATATCATGCTAAAACTACTAAGCTGCTTGCGATAACACTTAGTATGATATGAGTAGTTTGTTCATATTGAGTTTACGAGTACCTACTTTTATTCGCAATCCCAGTAAGATCGGAATTAGTGCGATATAACAGAAAAAGATAGTTTTATGTAATTTAAATTTATAGATAATGCCTTTTAATAATTTACATACAATGTATTAATAAATCATTTCCAAGCCTAATAAATACGATTATACATTTACTAAATTGAATTTGTTTTGTAGACTGCGAATGTAACACTGTTGGTTCGGTTTCCCAAGTGTGCGATAAAACCAACGGTAATTGTACGTGTAAAAGCAAATACAGCGGTAGAACTTGCAACCAATGCGAAGCCGGCTACTACAACTACCCTACCTGTAAACGTAAGTAAGAATAAAAAAGTTATCTGGATATAAAATATTCTTAGAAATTGAAAATACAAAAAAAATCTATATGTACAGATTGTAATTGTGATACGAGTGGAACTCAACCTAACATCTGTGATGACGTCACGGGTCAATGTATTTGCAAATCAGGCTTTGGAGGTCCTCGATGTGATCAATGTATTTCCGGGTAAGAACCTTTAAACTTTGGAAACCTTTTTCTGCCAACCCGCAGTGCAGCAGCGTGGTGAATTAAGCTCAAATCCTTCTCCTACATGGAGCAAGAGGTCTATACACAGCAGTAGGATAGCACAGGTTGAATCATCAAACCTAATTACAAATATATTGTAAAAATTCTAGCAAATATTAGTTAAATCAAAAAATATTGTCTTAATCGTATTAAATTAAATTGGTTAGCATTGTGCTTTATAGTGAGCATCATCATAATGTGAGGTTAGATATTTTGTTACTTATTTATACTGAAATTCTAACCAATTGTAATTAAAATCAACATATTATATTCTACAATCCTGATTTCCACTGGGCTATTATTGTTGTTTTTATTTCAAATGTGATACGAGGTGATTTCGCGATCCCCAGCTTGTTACTGATAAGGCTCCTAATATTCGAATAGATACTACATGGAAGTCCGAGGCCGGGAGAGATCGTGTGTTCCCTGCGCCTGTTCCTCAACGGGTTCAACGTCAACCAGCTGCTCTGCTGATGGAAAATGCAATTGTCTCGTTAACTTTGGCGGCAAGCAGTGTGACCAATGTTCACCTGGATACTTCAAATACCCCGAATGCTTACGTACGTATAAGCTTAAACTGAGCTTAGAAATTTCAAAAGTAAAAATAAATCTTTTCTGTTTAGGATAATTTAAGCTTAGATTGTACTAATTTCTAAATACTAACATCAAATATTTATAATATAATATAAATCGTATATTTTATATAAAAGATAGATGTACATGTATACTTAATGGTTATGTTTTAATAACACCCATTTGTTTATATTTTTATATCATTTCATATTTTTGCTGAAGTCTATTACTCTGCTTACTTTGGGCTAAATATACTAGTAGAACTATAATTCATTTATAAAAAATCTGCCTATTATGTTACTAATAAGTACATTATCAGTTATTGTGCCGAAATAACAAAACAGTTATCTTAAAAGTACAAGTAATTAGGCATTATTGTTGTATATAAAAGTAACTGAATTTTGCTGGTTCAAATTTTCTGTATGACCAAATTTAATTTTATAAAAGACAAAGTTTATCTTCATAAAATTGCCTTGTTGATGAAGTATTTTTCATTAATAATAATTTATTTTAATTTTGGTGACCATCAATTCGATGTAGAGTTATTTTAAAATTATGATATCTTCTAAGATATTCATTGAAATCAAATGATATCAAGAACAATTTTGGTCACAAAGAAATACTTAATATGCAGAATAACGTATTTATGTGGATAACGATTTATATCATGTTTATAAAACCAACTTCGTAAATAATGCATTATTTTAGAACAAATTTTGATTACTACAAAAAAGGTTATAATGAGTTAACCTTCAAAGTCTATCTTTTATTTATCTTTTATATGCTGACGCGGATTTTTTTTTAAAATTTTTGTTAACTTTAACCGTTTACGTAGCGCACGCAACGGAAGCTCTCAAAAAATGTTTTTTTTCCGTTTTCATAACGTTTCTTATTAATGCTCAGCTGCTATTGGTCGAAACGTGATGTTATATAGTCTATAGCCTTCCTCGGTAAATGGACTATTCAACACAATATCTTTTTTCAATTCGAACCAATAGTTCCTGAGATGTTCCTGGGAGCGTTAAACAAACAAAGAAATAAACTTTTAAGCTTCATAATATTAGTATACTAGCTGTACCCGCGACTTCGTCCGCGTGGAATTTAACAAAAAAGTAAAAAAAAAAAGTTCGATAAAATTATCTTTGATATTCTTTGATTTCCTAGTATGCAATATTGATTTGATTTCCTAATAGCATGAGCAGGCGGTCGAGCGATGCGGGGCAGAGGGGATGGACTCGCCCGCGCCGTTATAGGCATCTCAAGGAAAGAACGCCCAACGCTGGCTCGCCGAGAATTAAATGTTTCGCTGCTACTTACTTCTAACGACGATATCTCAAAAACTATTTATCTGATTAATATAGTGTAAAGAGCAATTTTAATCTGCATTAAATGCCTAAGCTAAATAACATATTCATTTGGATAAGGATTAATACTGAACTAAAGAAAATATCTTTAAAAATAACGTAATGTTTTTAATTAAAAATTTGAACAGAAAAGTGGTTATTGTAAGTCAACCCTAAGAGATAGAGATATGCTATCGCGGACTTTTTTGTAGCATTTTTATAGATTTTGAATTTCCTAGTACATTATACAACTTTATCTTTGCTAGTTTACGCAGCGTTCGCGTGGAAAGCTCCCCGTTGGCGAGATTTTTTGCGACCTCTTCAACATTTATCGCCGTATTTCTACTAATTTACATTAAAACATAATAAATTATATACCTAAACCTTCCTCAAGAATCACTTTTCTATTGTTGAAAACCGTATAAAAATCCGTTGTGTAGTTTTCGAGTTTATCGCGTTCAGACAGACAGGAGGACAGACAGACAGACAGGAAGACAGAAAGACGCGGCCGGGGGACTTATTTTTATAATAAGTATAGATAGATATAGATAGATATCTATATATAAAAATTATTTAATAGGTGTGTACCTACAGTATGTTAAATATTAATACATGCCTGTAATTATTTATATCATAAAGATGTATCAATAATAATCATAATAAAGATGATAGATACATTATGTACAATTTTTACAGCTTGTAATTGTGACGAATCTGGTACCATCGGTTCGACGTGCGACGATAATGGTCAATGTAACTGCAAGCCTAACTTCGACGGGATCAAGTGCGATAAATGTAGGGAACAGTTCTACAACTATCCAGCATGTGAGGAGTGCAACTGCGATCCAAGGGGTGTCATTGCTTCTTTTGCTGGTATGTTTTAAACTTATATATATTCTAATATTTAAAATTCTCGTGTCGCGGTGTTTGTTACCAAAACTCCTCCGAAACGGCTGGACCGATTTTTATAAAATTTTGTGTGCATATCGGTTGGGTCTGAAAATTAACCAACATTTATTTTTTTATACCCCTAAATGATAATGGTGGCGCCCCGTACGGCTCAACTAATAGTAAGCGATTGCCGTTGCCGTCGCCGACCCTTCCCCAGAAGTTTACAATCCCCTCCAGGAGTTCTAGTTACCTTACTCAACACTACTATTATATGTATTAATATATACAGTCCAGTTTTTTTATTATTGAAAAACAAAAAAAACTAAGTCAATTATAAATTACATGGTCCCGTAATATAACGTAAGTAGACGAAAAAATAGTGAAGTAAATTTTTATTATTAGAGATTATTTAAAAAAGTACTAGTCAGATCTCGATTAAATTGAAATGAGACGATTATTAACATGACAAGTACCAACTTTCGATTATTTTTTTTATTTTTTTTTGAAGTCGATTAAAATTTCTATCAACAGGCTGTGGATCCGTACCCGCTGGTGAACTCTGCCAATGTAAGCCTCGTGTCCAAGGAAGAATTTGTAACGACTGTAAACCATTGTTCTGGAATCTCCAAGATTACAATCCACAAGGATGTCAAGGTACCACAAAAAAAGCTGCGAAGCCATACTATAAAGCAAACACTATTTGTAACTTGTTTCTATAAAGCCAATTTTTTTCTTATCGTTCTATGCTTATGTCTCTGAGCCTTGACTTTAAAGACAAAACTTTAAATAGCATAAAAATTTTCTTATGTACGTATACTTATTATAATAATACATATATTATATAAATACAAACTAAATAAGTAGGTACAGACTATTTTAAAGTTGCAATTGATTTTTTTACGAAATGTAGGTAATAATGTATTTATTTAATAAGTTAATTACATATTGGTCAGTGTTCACGAATTACATGTGTATTCAATATCTTTCATAATTTATAGAATGTAACTGCGACCTCTCCGGAACCCTCGGGGGTCTCGGCGCTTGCAACACTCGCGATGGTCAGTGTATGTGTAAGATGCACGTCGGTGAGAAACAATGCAACCAATGCCAGGATGGCTTCTACAAGTTGGAGACGTACAATCAGTTTGGATGCACAGGTAAAGGAAACTAATGTAATAATATATGCGTTATGAAACTGCGATTTATAATTTTTAATGTGAATAATATCTATCAAATGCTTTACAACAAAAATTTTCACTTTTTAGGGTTCCGTACCACAAAAGGAAAAACGGAACCCTTATAGGATCACTTTGTTGTCCGTACGTCTGTCAAGACTCAAGGGAATCAAAACCTATGGTACTTCCCGTGAACTTAGAATCTTGAAATTTGGTACGAAGCAACATCTTATACACAGATAAAGGAAAAATTGCGAAAAGAATAAATTTTTAGTTACATCACATGATAAAAATATTTTGAATAAATTTTGTACGGAACCCTCGGTGCGCGAGTCCGACTCGCACTTAACCGTTTTTTTTTTCTTTTGATAAGATATTGAAATGAATCTTGAAATGTGTGTATCAAATAATATCCTCAAAACACAGCATTTCATTTCTGTCTCCAGAAAAATTTATTATACTTCCGTTCATGTCTCAGCCTGCGACTGCGACGTCGGCGGTTCTATTGACAACAACTGTGACAAAATCACCGGACAGTGCCGCTGCCACTCACGCGTGGAAGGCCGCCGCTGCGACCGACCCATCCGCGCGCACTACTTCCCAACACTGCACCAATTCCAATACGAAATAGAGGAAGGTCTGACGCAGTCCGGCCCTGTCAGATATAGGAACTCGGAAGAAGTCTTTCCGGGATATTCGTGGAAAGGATACGTGGTCTTCTCGCTACTGCAGGTTTGTCTGTTCAATACTATATCAAATTATTATTTTTACTGTCATCAGTGTATTTAATATTCAATTAATTGTAGGTTTTAATTCTATATGTCCAATTTTAAAACCACAAAAATTTTAATTAGCTTACATTTCATTTTTAGAATGAAGTAATTAACGTGGTTCATATTGGCAAGTCTTCATTGTACCGTATGGTATTGAAATACGCAAATCCTCTTCGCGATCCAGTCACTGCAACCATTGTCATAACACCGGAAAGCGTAATTGAAACACAACAAAGGTAACGTTAATAGAAAATATTGTACACTGTAACTATTTAAACCAAAAATGATTAATATAATATTCACACTACCCGTAGTTTCAATGTGTATTTGAGGCCGACAATTCTACCACAACTCCTGACAGTTGTAGCGGATAAAGGAAACGCACCTGCACCGTTCGTCATGAATGCCGGAAATTGGACAGTTACCATCAAAACAACTAAAGAAATTATGATAGTAAGGCTTTAACTCAAAACTCTTTTTGTAGTGTCCTACTTTTTTATAAGTGATGTAATTATTGTGTATTTTATTTCAGGACTACTTTGTTCTCATACCAGAAGCTTATTATGAGGCTACAGTACTAACGAAACTGGTAGATAAACCGTGTCTTATTGGTGATAAGAAACTCTGCAGGCACTTTGCATATCCCAGTGTAGAAGGAAGACCCATCACGAATGTGTCGCAATTGGTAACAGCGGTTACAAAGTTTATTAACGACCCCGAGGTATGGTGGCTACAAAGCTTTTTAAATAAATATTTTTAACAAACACTATGGCTTTATTCTCACACAATTAAATCATATGTAAACTTAATCAATCTTTATTTTAATAACTGGTATAAATCACAATAATTATGGAATTTACAAAAAGACTGAGACAAAAACTTGTAACATGAATACTAACGGACTCTCAGACAAAATATTTGTACACAGTTTCAGCTCAGTGATGATGAATGAGTAAAACAGTCAGGTTATCTTATTTTATAAATAGTAACGAGTTTGATATCCTTTTTTTTTAATTTCAGCAATTGAGAGAATATAATGCAGGACCACAGGATATACCAATAATTAATCAAAGCGAGCAGAACGAACTGCAATTCAACATGAAAATAGAACCCAGCGGACCTTACGTACTCGTGATCGAATACGTCACACCAATTAATAGAACTGGTTTGGAAATTAATGCAACCAGCTCCAGTCCTTCCAGTGGGGCTTATAACTTATCATCGAAGGGAATAATCATTATAAGATTTCAATCCGGAGATGATTCTGAATCATTCGCTTTAGCTAATCTTAACGACTGTCCATACACTTCGCCCTGCAGACAAGTAGTTATTGACGACTTGTCGAGGATCAATACTTTCCACGTTCAAGATGCTAACAATGTTATATACATAGATGTAAGTAAATTAATATAAAATACTAAACCTAACTGATATGATTTCTGATAATATTCAATGTAGGTAACAATAACGCAATCAAATATTTGTAATTCGTATTATTTTTATTATTGAGTTTCCCACACATTAGGAAATTCTGAATCGTTTTTTATTATCATATCAAAATTTCGATCCAGTGGGATTCGAACCTACCACGCATCATCATTCATCATCATTTCAGCCTATCGCAGTCCACTGCTGGACATAGGTCTACAAAAGTTCGCGCCAAAAATGACGTGAACCCATGTGGTTTGCCCATAGTCACCACGCTGGGCAGGCGGGTTGGTGACCGCTGGGCTGGCTTTGTCGCACCAAAGATGCTGCTGCCCGTCCTTAGCCTGTGTATTTCAAAGCCAGCATGGATGGTTATTCCGCCATCGGTCGGCTTTTTAAGTTCCAAGATGTTAGTGGAACTGTGTTATCCCTTAGTCGCCTCTTACGACACCCACGGGAAGAGAGGGGGAGGCTAAATTCTTTGCCGTAGCCACACAGCACGCATTATTACATCCGCACCACTCATCACGGTTGCTTAAAACCGAATAAAATCATAATCAAAAGTTTCGATTTCGCGGTTACATCGTTCCATAGCTTAATGGCTAGAGCACCGGACACGGTATGTCGGGGGTGCGGGTTCCAATCTCGTTGGATGGAAATTTTGATATGATAATAAACAAACATTTCAAATATTTGTTACAATTTTTTTTGTACGGTCTACATACTATTATTATTACCTATTCAGGGCGACACGAACACACTCGCTGGTATCAAATCAATTATTGCGATACCTGAATCTGAATGGCACTTGGATTATATGACACCTCGGCCCTACTGCTTAAGGAAGGATGGTCGTTGTATTCCGGCCGTTTTTTCAACTGCTGTGGATTCTAAAAAGGTATAAATCGTTTAAAACCAACGAAATTTCGTGTTACATATTTTTTATCAAAAACTAGTTCAACTCTTTAACAAATTTGTAATGGCAATTGTTCAACATTTAATGATATATAAAAATTGTATTTGACTAGGTCGAAATAGAGTCTGGTACTGGAGGGAATCGTGATATAAGACCGCCGATCCTTGACAACTCCACAATAGTAGTATATCTGGCCTCAGATTTTGAACCGATCAAAATAGAGTCTAAAGTTCCTTCCCCTGGAGACTACATTTTCGTCTTGCACTACTACCAACCAAACCATCCGGGTATGTTATTTCAAATTAAAAAGTATTAACTGGGTTTTGTTATTATTATCTAATAATAAATATTGTATTTATATTTCACCATAGAAAGTAGTATTCGTGTTAACCTGACGGCCGACGGTCAGCTTTATGAGACTACAATACCGATCGAACATTGCCCTTCAAATTCTGGGTGCAGAGCGTTATTGACACAGGGGGATGGAAATACACAGTTTGCTGTGAATGAAAACTTTACGATCGCTTTCAAGGTATAAAATTCTAAAAAAAAATTGCTAATATTTTAAATATAGATAATTTGATTTTAAATTATAGCACAAATTATGGTAATAATGTCTCGTTAATTTTTCTTACTCAGGGTGATAAAAGTACAGGACTCTGGCTAGACTATGTACTCGTTATAGCAAAACCAGACTTTGTTGATTCGGCACTATCAGAAGTGAATAGAGTTGATTACACTCGTGAATTTATAGATAAATGTGCTGTCAATCATTACTACATAAGTCCTAATGAGACGGGTAAGTTTGTCTTTGTCTAAGTATTCTAAGTAATGCTTTTTATTTAAATAAAATTATCGTATACTTATGAAAACCTTTATTAACATCATTTTTATTTACAGGCTTCTGTCGCGATGCTATGTTTTCTATCACTTCTGAATATAATAGTGGTGCCTTGAGCTGTTTCTGTGATTTTATGGGATCTACAGAACTTGAATGCAATGCATTCGGAGGACAATGTCCATGCAAAGAAAACGTTATTGGTAGAACATGTACCTCTTGCAGAACAGGATACTACGGTTTCCCTAATTGTAGGCCGTGTCATTGTCCAGCAACTGCAATTTGCGACGAAAATGGTAACATTAAGTACACAAGAACTTAATTTCTGTTGTTCTTAAAAATTATTTAATTAAATCTTTCAAACTTTTTAGGCGAATGTATCTGCCCTAAGAACGTAGAAGGTGAAAACTGTGATCGTTGCAAACCTTATACTTTTAACTTCGACGTGCAACGTGGGTGTGACGACTGCAACTGTAATCCGTTAGGAGTGATCAACAACCAGTTGCAATGTGAAGCTGATAGTGGGAATTGTCTGTAAGATACATTGTAGTTCATTCTATCATTTAAAGTTCAACATTTATAGCACATGATAAATTATGTTAATTAATATTATTAATAACTGATTGAAAGATTAATTTAATTATTTTAAATTGAAATTTTTAGAAGTGAGTAATATTATGTTCCTCATCAAATTCGATATATATATATAATGTTTACGTTGTTGATAGAACTTCATCAATACTATAAATTATAATTTTGGCAGATGTAAAGATAACGTTATTGGACGTGTTTGCGACCACTGCGTCCCCGGACATTACGCTTTCCCTGACTGTCTTCAATGTACGTGCGATCTCGATGGTACTACAGATGATGTTTGCGACCAAAACACTGCTCAATGTTACTGTAAAAAAAACGTCAGAGGACAGGTACGTAGCATCCCACTGCTAGGCGTAGGCTTTTTCCTCAATGTAGGAGAAGTCGGAGCTTAATCCACCACCCTGCTCCTCTGCGGGTGGCGGATATTTTCCCTGCTATGAGTAACGATCACTATCAGGTGTATATGATAATAACCGGGACCGATAGCTTACGTGCTCTACGAAGCACGGTGGGGAACCCACGACTGACAGCCAAACCGGAAAGAAATATTTGTAAAAATACAAATATTCATAACGAGCAGGAAACGAACCCACAAACCACCGGTTTAGGCATTACATGGCGCACGCACCACTACACCAGAACGGTTGTTACAATTTTTTTTATTAACATAAACTTATTATAATATAGTTTATGTGATTGTTAGCTTTATGCATGTTGTGTTAGCGTGTAAGGAAATTGTATAATAATTGACGATTCAGCCTGTAATATCCCACTGTTGGGCATAGGCCTCTTTCACATGTAGGGGAAGGATCGGAGCTTAATCCACCATGCTGCTCCAATGCGGGTTGGCGGATATATTCCCTACTATGAGTAACGATCGCTATCAGATTTACATGATAACAACCGGGACCGACGGCTTAACGTGCTCTCCGAGGCACGGTGGGGGGATCCACAAGGACTGCACAAACACCCAGACCACGGCAAACATCTGTATGGCCAATACAAATGTTGCCGTGTGCGGGAATCGAACCCGCAACCGCCCGCGCAACAGCCAATCGCAATCCAGTGCTGTGACCGCTGCGCCAACGCGTCGTCAATATTAAGTATGGCGTATAATAATTGAAGGTAAATAAATAAATAATTCACTTATGGTCGATGTAATTGATGACAGGCTTGCAACGTCTGCAAAGATGAATATTTCAACCTTCAACCGGACAATCCAGATGGCTGCACGAAATGTCATTGTTTCGGTAAAACAACAAGATGTACCAGTTCGTATTTATCATGGGCTGAGGTAAGATATAACTAAATATGTTTACATGGTACATGAAATTTTCATTGTTATACATTGTACATACTTATTCAAACAGTTAGTAGTTGTCCAGTCTACATTACGGTTATCCCGGAAAAACAAAATAGGTAGACCGTAGAATATACTACTGTTGCAGAAAAGTACTCTTACATAATAATAGGTCGGAGAAATAGTCTTTTCGTATTTTCTAACAAAAACTTGCAATAAAATCTTTTTGGTTGTATTGTTTGTAACTGGCTGGTTTTGATGCCATGAAAAGTGTTTTAAAGGTGTGAAAGTGTTTTTAAAGCTGCGGAACGGAGCATGAGCGCACTTCCCGCAGTGCCGGAGCTTTAGACAACATGATTCGTTAAGTCTTTAGACCGTCCTAACATCAAAACTTTAACCATGGATAACTCCACAACCATGGGGTTTTGCATGGTGGGAGTGCTACCAGAGGGTACTTAACCCACCATCACAATCTCACCTTGAATTTCTATATAAAATACGAAAAAACTTTTTCCCCGAACACATAATATGTAGGTACTTGATAACAAATACATGATAACTGAGAATATTAAACAGCACAATTGAGCAATAATCGTTCTAAACGGTAATCGTCAAATTCTGTAAAATATTTAAATTCTTTGCATTTTTTTTACGATTCATAACTTAAGATCTAAATTATGTTTACAGATAGTTATGGTTTGTACCATCATGTCCGCGTGGAATGGTGCCAAGAATACTGGTAGCATTTCCCCGTTGAATCACTATGCCGATTCTCTGGGCAAAAATACACCAGAAAATAATGTCATTACATAAAAAACTTTTTTTACCGGAATAATTTGACAAAACCAGTTAATGATCTACGTTATTTTCAGATAAACGGCATGATTGACTGGTACCTAGCTAATGTAGAAGCTAATCGCACTTTGAATATTTTCCCCATTACTGTACCTCCAACATTACTAAACGACTCAGTCATTGAAGCTGAACTCGCGGGCAGTGATGATTCTCAAAAAGTTGTGTACTTTGGAGCACCTGAGTATTATCTAGGTAATTATTTAAAGTAATGTTAATTTATCAAAAAAAAATGGAATAGAAAGCTATATAGAAACGTAAATTTGGAAATCGTGCTTAAAATTATTAAGTATTTAATTTATAAATGTGAATAAATTACAGTGTTATTTAAAACATTTTAGGAAAACGTCTAACATCGTATGGTGGTTACCTTACCTACTCCATCTTTTACACCACTCAAGGAGACGGACGTGCCATTGACGCTGCTGACGTTATCATCGGTGGTCCTAACGGTTTCATTGTTCACAACAGTGTTGAACAACCGCCAGCGCACGAAAACTGGATACACAATGTTAGAATGTCAGAAGATGAATTCACTAATTTAGATGGTTCCGCCGTTACCAGAGATCAGTTTATGAACATTTTAGTCAACATAACAAGTATTTATATTAGAGCAACTTATTGGCATGAAGCTGTTTCGACAAGGTGCCTATAATTTTAAATCAAAATTAAAGATTACATATAGATAAAAGTTTAGATAATTAACAAAAACATCACTGTTATAGGTTGATGGCGGTAACTTTAGATGTCGGGGTTGAACAATATGCTGAAGGCGATAGAAGGGCTTCGTCTGTGGAAGAATGTCAATGTCCCAAGGCTTATCAAGGACTGTCGTGTGAACAATGTGCAGAAGGCCATTACAGGTTGAGTTCGGGACCTCATGCAGGATTATGTGTACCGTGCCAGTGCAACGGACATTCCAGAGAATGCGATGTTAACACTGGAATATGTCTGGTAAATATCATAACTGTGTAACATCCTAAAATAATGTCCAAATTTGTGTCTATCGTCGTGTTATCCATTTTTTCTAAACCACACGATAGATTTTAGTGCGGTTTCGAATATAAGCCTTTATGTATGATACATTATTTTGATATTAAAGAGTATATTTTCTAATACAAACTACTTACGGTTAGTGACCAAAACTTTAAGACTACGAGCATTCACTTGGCTGAAACCAATGGTAGCGGTTAATATAAAATTTTACGTTGACTTGAATACTATTTTATTAAAAGTTCTGTATTAACGACTTACGTATTTTACAAGGATTGTACTGATAATACAATGGGCGACCACTGCGAGCAATGTATTGTCGGTTACCACGGTGATGCGACCGTCGGCACACCCAGAGACTGCTTGATTTGTGCTTGTCCGATCCCATACGCTTCAAACAAGTAAGTAAATATTACTTTTCAACTAATCGGTAAATAACTTTTTTTCCATTTTATTAAAAAACTTCGTTTTCAAAGATAATAATAGTACTTATAATACTTATTACAACACACTCAAACTATATATCTATACATATTTATACAGATAAATAAAATTGGGGTGTCTGTTTGTAATCTATACTAATATAATAAAGCTGAAGAGTTTGTTTGTTTGTTTGTTTGAACGCGGTAATCTCTGGAACTACTGGGCCGATTTGAAAAATTCTTTCAGTGTTAGATAGCCCATTTATCGAGGAAGGCTATAGGCTATGTGTTATCACGCTAGGGCCAATAGGAGCGGAGTCCACGCCGACGAAGTCGCGCGCAGAAGCTAGTATTATAATAACCGCTTTTTACTAAATGCATATGGATGTATACACGGTACATATACCAAAATAATGTTTTTTACAATTTTTGTCTCTCTGTCGGTATGTCTGTCTGTTTGTTCCGGCTAGTCTCTGAAACGACTGGACTGATTTTGACGGGACTTTCACTGGCAGATAGCTGATGTCATAAGGAGGAACTTATAGGCTACTTTTATTTTAGAAATTTATTTATTTGGTTACTCAGCGAACTGAACAATTTTTTTTTTAAAATTCCACGCGGACGAAGTTGCGGGCACAGCTAGTGTAAATACATCTATACTATAATATTATAAAGCTGAAGACTTTGTTTAGTTGTTTGTTTGTTTGTTTGTTTGTTTGAACGCGGTAATCTCTGGAACTACTGGTCCGATTTTAAAAATTCTTTCAGTGTTAGATAGCCCATTTATCGAGGAAGGCTATAGGCTATATATCATCACGCTAAAACCAATAGAAGCGGAGTCCACGCCGACGAAGTCGCGCGCAGAAGCTAGTATATCATAATTAGTCAAAGACAGTTTTTTTTGGTTTCATTTACATTAAATGTAAATAAATCATAACCGAGTTTTATTTTCATAGCTTTGCAGTGGGCTGTGATTTAAGTGAAAATGGATCGCTTATATCGTGCGTTTGTAAAACTGGTTACGCTGGCGCAAGGTGCGAATACTGTACCGCTGGTTATTATGGAATACCAGAACAAATTGGTAATTAATTTATATTAGTGATTGTCTTTTTAATGTATTATTTTTTATTACTATAGTTACTACTTTTGCAAGGATTGCTAAATTTTGAGTTATATGTTTTATTTATATGTAGGTATATAAATATATTAAGTGAAATTAATTGAAATTATCCTACTACTGGGGACCCTTTAATAACACTTGTAAAATTTTAAGCTTAAGTGTAAATCCATCGTATTGGGTATTGAGTATAGAGTAGGATAAACGACCGATAAAAAGAATAAATCATTAACACGTTTAATTATCTAGGTGACTACTGTAAGCCCTGTAACTGCTCTGGAAATATAAACACAAACGACCCTGGCTCCTGCGACAGTATTACTGGCGACTGTCTAAAGTGCGTGAACAACACAGCCGGTGCCGCTTGCAATCTATGCGCTCCTGGTTTCTTCGGAGACGCTATCTTCTCTAAGAACTGTACAGGTGAGCCTCAGAATGTCTACTTTTTTATAACAATGTCTTTTTTTGAAGTTCTTTTATTAATGAGAATTGTACATCGTATATATCTGATATAGGTAATGGACACAACATTTAAAACTTATAAGTTGTTGACCACTCTCCATAATCTATAAGATTGCTCAAGTTTTAAGTATAAATCTAAGTACACCAGACAAAAACTAGTATATACGGTGACAAATAAAAAGAGACTGTTTTTTTCTAATCTAGCTTGTGTCTGTGATGAATACGGTATGGAAAGATGTGATCCATCTACGGGCACATGTATCTGCCGGCCGGGAGTCATCGGCGAAAAATGTGATCGCTGCGCACCCAACCACTACGGACTGAACAGCGGACAGGGATGCACTCCTTGCGACTGTGGAATCGCCTCAGAATCCTCGCAGTGTGATGACAACACTGGACATTGCAGGTACTTTATGCTTATACATTGCAGGTTCATTCGATAGTTTCTTAACTTTCGTAAACAAGCTTAACTCTATATTTCAAACAATTTCTGAGTACTTGTTTACTTATTCATTCTTATATAAGTCTTTACGCTTATTCATTTTGCTGGACCCTAATAGAACTATCACAGTTCTATCCGTAAATTTATCAGTGTTTTTATTGTTATTGATTCTAATAGCGACTGTACTGAGCGAATATCTGATAGCGACCTCTGTCCGTCCATATTTTTTTACACGATAAGTAGTCAGTAACATATCATATACCTACTAAAACCTTCTCCAAAACTCTACGTGACTTTTTTATGTTATTGTTCGAAGGATTTGGAGAGAAAAACCTGCTCACTCTTTTAGAGACTTTATTCACTAGCACTAGGTCCAACACAAAGTACTAGGTCCAAACACTAAGCACTAGCGATGTCCTAGGTCGTAGTCAATGTCGTAGGTTTCGCTGGTATTACTCTTGATCACTAGTTTTCACTCCCGAAGTCGAAGATAGCTCAAACTGAACTGAACTCGCTCGCCTCCCTTCGGCTATTTATATCGGTTCAAGGCGGCTCCCAGACCATTCTGTAAAGTTCGCACATGTACTCGGTTTTCGAGGCTATTCCTCTATATAGTTCCTCTAACGCCATCTAGTATTGAATGCAGGTTTCATGTTGTCTTTGTCTCTGAGTGGTTTTACCGGTTGACGCTAGATGGCGCTAGTTTTGTGTAATCGTAACATTATCTTTCATCATCATCATCATTTCAGCCTATTGCAGTCCACTGCTGGACATAGGCCTCCACAAGTTCGCGCCAGTAATGGCGTGAACTCATGTGTTTTACCCATAGTCACTACGCTGGGCAGGCGGGTTGGTGACCGCAGGGCTTTGTCGCACCGAAGACGCATTATCATTTAGTCATATTCATTCATTTTATCATTAGACGAAGAGAACATTATCTTTGGGTTAAACTAATCAAAATCAATAAATATATATATTTATTTCACCATCAGATGTGCAAAAGGAGTTACTGGAAAACACTGTGATCAGTGTGCTGCTGGATATTGGAACTACACGAAGGAAGGATGTGACCGTAAGTTACAAAAGACGCAAAGTGCCAGAATTTTATATTGATATAAATATACAACTTATATAATGACTGCACGCTGTTCTCTTATAGATTGCAATTGCAACAAAGGTTATTCAGTTGGATTTATGTGCAACTCCACTGGGCAATGTGAATGCCTTCCCGGTGTGATCGGTGAAAAATGTGATCGTTGTCCTGAAAGGTTTAGACGAAATCCTTTATTACTTGTTCTTTAAAATATGTACACCAAAAGTTTTTGTTCATTATAACAAAATATTAATTTCAGATGGGTATTGATTCCACAAGAAGGTTGTTTAGAATGTGATTCCTGTACAGATGCCCTTATATTTACTGTAGAAGATCTAAACGACTTATTAAGAAGTGAAACTCTTGATTTCAAGGTATGGTTTAAGTTTAAGCTCAACTTGTATATTGTATCAAAAAGTACTTTATTTTTCAATGAACGTAATCTTTTTTTCTTTTAAGGACAAGGCTGATACATTCTTCACCACACAGCGACTTAATTACATTTCAAATCAAACTGAACTACTAAAACCAAGAATCACAGAGTTAAAAAATGTAGATCTAGGAGAAGTTACTTCTGCTGTTAAAGGACTTGAAACTAATGGCAAAAATCTCTTGCGATCGGTAAAATCAGTAGAAATATATATACAAATAATATTTAATAGCTTTCTTGAATATCGTGTAGGATATGTAAATGCTATAAAAATTTACAGGCTGAATTTGCAGCAACTGATAGTGACAAACAAATTATAAGAGCTGCAGACTTAAAGAATGCTGCAGACGAAGCCCTCGCTTCAGTGCGAGAAAATGGACGAAAAGCCAAAGATGTTGTGTCTCATGTCGCTGAGCTTGCTACCGGTCTTGAACTTAGTCAGCAACCGAAAGTCGATAGTGCACTAAAAGAAGCAAGACAGATCAAAAACGATATAGCTGGTAGAAATATGACAATATTAAATATTTTTCGAACTTAGTAACCTTTGATAGTTCCTCAAGGACGTCAAGTATTTACATTACAAATAATAATTCAATGCAATTGTATTTTATATAAAATAATTTTAATTTACAGAAAAAAATTTAAAACCTAAGGAGGAACAGGCATTTAACGCTTATGCAAATGCTTCGGAACAAATAGAAAGAATGAACCTCTTTGTGCAACCTGTGAATGAACAGATAAAGGTAACCATTACAAGCTTTTATTTAACTTGCAATGTATGTACCTATGTATGTAAGTTCGGGTGAAATCTTGCAACTGAATTTTGAAGCAGATATCTTCAACCAATTGAGCTGAAATTTTGTATACAAGTTTAACTTGGATGGCAATGTATGATTAACTTTGTGACGTCATTCTAAATCCAACATGGCGGCATATCCAAGATAGCGGACTAGTTATTTTTAATGCACTTCTACAATATGGGTATCAAATAAAAGGGCTGGCTAAGAATAATTCGAATAAAGTGACGTGATAACCTAAAAAGTCAAAAATAAATTAAAAGTAAAAAAACTTTTAAAAAAACTTATTTGATTGAGCTAATACGAAATTTTTTTTATTAATTTAAACTTTTACTATCGACTTATAAAGTCATTACATAATTTATATGACATATAAGCCTGTCGCGATATTTACTTGTCTATAAACAAGTAAATCAAATAACTTGATGTTATTGATTTTAACCATTAAAATTTTCAAACTAAAGAAATACGTGTACTCAGATCTCGCGACAAGCTTTCATATCATATAGATTATGTAATGACTTTATAAGTAGATAGTAAAAGTTTTAAATTAAAAATTTCTTTTTTTCGTTTTAGCGCATTCAAATAAAAGCTTGTTTTTTTAAAGTTTTTTTTTTTATTTTAAGTTATTTTTTTAATAAAATATGTTATTAGAATTAGTATTACGTAGCATTTGAAAATACTACTAATAAAACTTTATCTATTATCTTCTAGAAATTTGAGTCTGTCAGTAACGCTACTCGAGAACTAAAAGAGAAACTACACGAAATGCTCGAATACACTGATGTTGCTCATCATACTGCTTCAGAAGCTGAAAAACTTAACGAAAAAAACAGGTATTAAAATCCAAAATGCATATTTCTACTAGCAGCTTTATCTAAATATTAAAAATACAAATATATGTTATTTTATATTCAGAAAATCAAAATTCGGAAATAAAGTTCTGTCAGTTACAAAATTAAATGGAGCCGCTATGAAGGACTTAATTGATGCCGCTATTGATATCAACAACGCAACTTTCTTTACTGCAATAGTAGACGGCATTACAAACAATACCGTAAAAGGTTTAAAAGATTTAAACTCTGCTAACAACGAGACAGAAAATAGCTTGAAACAAATTGCAGAGGTTTTACCTAATTTAACTAATCTAACAAATGAAGCTCTGGTACATGCAAGTAACATAAAAAATAGGGTAAGAGATTTTTTTAAATAGGTATTTATGTTTAATGTACATGTGTAACATAATTATGTATATTGTTTTTATTTTCCACTTTAGGCTGATAGTCTAAGAGCTTTAGCTGAACAAGAAAATAATAACACTCGAACTCAAGACGCCTACAGTGCAGCCTCTGCTTATTCATCTATTGTCCAAGAAATTTCAAATGCTAAAAAAGCCAGTGATGAAGCTGAAGCAGCAGTCGTAAATGTAACTAAAATTGTAAGTGGTTTGATAACAATTTATTCTTCCAAAGAGTTTAAAGTCCAAAACATTGTTTTTAACGCATTATAATATATGTATCATTACAGAATAACTTATTAAATGCAAGTGTATCACCAGCCCGAGAGCGCTCTCTTGAACTTTCAGAACGTGCTAATTTAGCACTTATAAACGTGGAACAAAAGCTACGACCCAACCAAACTCAAGCAGAAAAAGGACTGCAAAATGCTACTTCTACTCTTGCTTATGCTGATGATGAAAATAATGCTATACAATTGTGAGTTGCATAGTTATAAATACTGCAAATTTTACTTTCTTTAATTAACTTACAGATAAAAAATTACTCTGCTAAAGAAGTATTTACTTAATTGATAAAAAATTCCACTCTCGGTTTTGTTATATCTTCTATATAATAAAAATGAATGTCGCTAAGCGCATAACTGGTGAATGGCTCGACCAATTCGGTTATTTTTTTTGTGTGTTCCTTAAATCCCACGGAAGGTTTTTATACTTAAAAAAAAAAACAAAAAAGAAACATAACAGACAGAACGAAGTCTGTCCGTGCAGCTAGTCTATACCTACTAATATTATTTTTTAAAATTATATTAGCAATTTTATTTATTTTGTATAATTCGTTCTTTATTTCACAAAAAGTGACCAATGTGCTTTAATTATAGGTCCTTACCAAACGCTCCACAAACATCACTCGATAAAGAGAAGGAAAAAGCAAATAAAGTTTCTGAAACTGTAAAATCAACAAAAGAGATTATGTCGCAACTGGGAAAAGATTTATCCTCTAGCAAGGAATGGGCTAAAACTTTACCGAAATTGGCCGATGATGCCCAGAAAATGACTGCTAACGTTGAAAATTTACGTCAGTATACTTTTAAACAGTTTTGTCTATATACATGAAAATTAACAACAAAATCGTAGTAAGCGGATAACGGATAGACTTGATTGATTAACATTGACTAATTAATTAAATGATATATGCAAATATTATTATTACTACAATTATATTTGTTTATATTTCCTCAATTCTGCGCACTGTTTCATTTAAATTTTATATTTAAATTTTCAGTTCGTAAAATAGGTGAGATGGAACCAAATATAACATCTATTTATCATACCGTTAAAATGAAACAAGAAGACCTCGAAAACCGTCGTAAAGTAGCCGACGAAAAACTTCAAAAACTTCAGTCTCTTATTCAGCAAGTATGGATTTTTTTTTTCGTTTTTATATAACTAGGTTGGCAAACAAGTACAGCTCACCCAATGGTAGGCGATTACCGTAGCTTATAGACGTCTGCAACACCATAAGAATTGCTAGCACGTTGCCGATCCTATCCCCGATTCCTCCCAGGACCTTTGGTCACCTTACTTACCAACAGGAACACAACACTGCTTGAAAAAAGTATTATTTAGCTGTGATCTTCTGCAAGGTCGAGGTACTACCCCAGTCGGGCTGCTCCATATTTTGAGCAGGAAATTTACTATTGTATTACCCTTTTTGCCCTACCTCAATAAACCCTAAACTGATACCTGAACCCTAATATGACTCCTAACTGATAAAATATCATGACTTTGAAGGTAAAGCCAGATGTTAATATCCTATTAAATTCGTTTCCATAGGCACGCACAATAACTAATCGTATACCAGTAGGAGTAACATTCGACCGCCTAACAACTCTACAGCCTCGTCTACCCGATACCGTAGATGAAATGTCTACTTCTACGCACGTATCTGCATATTTCCGGACAAATGAAAAGAATGGTTTCATTCTATACTTAGGTAATCCGAAAGACACTATGCTCAGAAGAACCAAATCGGTGAGTTATATATCTTGTATTACTTATATGCATAATCTGTTACTTTCGTCTTTTAAACATCGTGTCTAATAATATTGTTTTTCAATGTAGGATGACTTTATGGTCTTGGGGGTACAAAATGGCTATCCTTACTTAGTAATGGACATCGGTGACAGCGCTGAGTCAGGTCGCGAGCCAGCCCGAATTGGTAGTGAGAAGTTTGTGGCTGATAACAGATGGTACCAAGTTATTGTTGACAGGTAATTAGCACACAATAATTGAAGTAAAATACGACAAGCCTTTTGCTTAGTTTAGCTATTACTTACGTTAAATATTTTTATATTTGCAGAGTGGGACGCAATGTCAAATTATCTATTCGCGAAAGTCTTGACAATGGTACTGACAAAGTACACGACAAAGAAGCAGTTTTACCCGGACAACATACAATATTTAATCTAGATCGAGAAAAATCTAAACTTTATATCGGTGGAGTACCATCAGATGCAAAATTGCAGGGTATTAATTTCCCAGCATTCGAGGGTCAAATTGAAGAGTTGATGATAGGCGATACACCCGTAGGACTGTGGAACTTTGTTAATGCTGCTAAATTGAAAGGAGCTAGACAAAGGTGCATTAACTATCTAATTTATTATTATTTTCTTGTGATAGAAATTTAAATTATAATTTAACGTGTTTTTATAGGGATAAGTTAATATCGTCTCAATCGGGTCCTCAAGAATACCGATTTAATGGACGTTCTCATATTATAATGCCAGGCCGAGGATATCTTGGATCGCAGAAGAACCAAGTGTTGCTATTCTTTAGAACATACGCTCCAGATGGGCTGATATACTTAGTGGGCGATAATAAACACTTTTTCTCTATACAGATGCAAGATGGTCATGTTTATCTGCAGGTTGGTTATTGTGAGTAAATTTATTATTTATATAAAATATAAAATACTATCAATACTTAACTTCCTCAGGTATCACTTGGCAAACCCGATGATATGGTAATTATTGGCACTATGAAGACATATAATGACGGCAAATGGCACAGGCTTGATGCCGGCAGATATTTCACTTCTTGTTCACTAAGAGTTGATAACGAAATATTAAAAATGGTATCGACATCAGATGTTAAGGAAATTACTTCATTAGACACAATGAACTTCGGCGGAAATAATAAGGGCATTATACATGTAACGAGTAAAGGTTTCGATGGATGCTTAAGACAAATAAGTATAGATGGCGTTAATATTGATTTAAGTGATAACGTCGAATCGGTGGGAATAGCTTACGGATGTCAGGTAAATCAAAATCCTTTAAAAATTGTTCATGTTACAGGTACTGTATGTACTTGCTTGTATATGATTAGAGTTCATCAACTATTTGAATTTTATTTTAGTTTGCATCGCTCGTATCGTTCTCCGGAGAAAACAGTTACCTTCGGTTTATCGATATAACAACGGAAAATCTACAGTTAACTCTTAAATTCAAAACATCTAGTCCAGACGGTTTGATATTTGTTTATGTGAGTCGAACTCAAACTATGGCCACGCCGGATAGTATTTCACTATCGCTTATCAAAGGTATCATTTATTGATTTTATGCGAACTTTCAATTTTTAGCTACTTTAACAAATCAATTGATTTGACATTGAAATAATTTCAGGAAATCTAGTCTTGATGAGTCAACGTGAAAGTCTAGACACGGGTCTGAGCACCTACAATGACTCTCAATGGCACGTTGTTACTGTAACCCACAGCAGTAAAGCCTTAAGACTTGTCGTCGATGACTTCGACTACTTTAGGTACGCAAATATTGTAGGTACATTAATGTAATCATTTTCAAATTAACAAACAGAACACTAAAACTTTCATAATTATTATAAAATAATGTGTTAAAAAGAATTTCTTAGGTAAAATACTTGATACATATTTTTACTTGTTTGTTAATGTCTTCAACAGTACTGATTCCGCCCCAGCACCGCTACATATATTAGACGGGGTGCTATTCGTGGGCGGCGTCCAACCCGGCTACGTGGTAGGCGGTAAGGTAGGATCTAAAACGCCGTTCAAAGGATGCATCGCAGATGCCACCATTAATGGAAGAGTTTTGAACCTACTAGAACCTTTCAGTAACCACAGTGTCACCTTCGGACGGTGTGGTAAGACTACAACTACGGGAGGCGTTCCACCTGGTTAGTATGACTTTCGATACTTTTCTAGAATTATTTTTTTATTTTTAAAATATAATGTTCGTTATACGGACGGAATATTGTTTCTCTAAGCTAAATTGTTTGGTTTTCTTTTATATCAGAGATATTTTATTTTTATAAATAAAAGACCTCATCGTGTATTTATGTGGTGTCATGGGACACCAGGTAGGAACGAAGTTCCTTCGGATAGTATACAAGCAACGCAATTTGAAAAAATTTTATTATTAATTTTACATATATTTTCTACTTCTTGATTTTATATAATATTTTTTGTGCATTGATTTTTATTTAAGTACATAAAAGTATTTAGGAAATTTTAGAAAATAACAAATAACGTAAATTAATATAAATCAAACAAAAAAATAAATACTGTCGTGTAATTGATATTACGTCACTTCCGTTATACATTTTTCTTACGGTTTTAGTCTCACATTTTTTTCAGTTCGATCGCCCAGCAAAATCCCTATCTTTTCCAAGCCGGCCGTAAGGAACTTCGTTCCAATAAAACCGTGTGTTTGTCAGCTCCGAGGCACGACTGGAGTCTACTCCTTCAGGTCGACTGTCTAAATAGGCACAAAAAAAGGCTTACTAGTCTAAGAAAAAGATTAAGGCCTCATTTACGGAGACGCTGGGCGGGCTTTGCGCGTAGCGTGTGGCCTAGCGTCGCGCGTGTGTCAAAACTCAAAATGTATGAAAATGAACGCGTGTAAAATCGCTTCTCCGTAAACGCACTCGTCCAACGCCCTACATTTGAATTTAGTGCGTTCCGCCACGCCATACGCTATACGCACGACACCCCGCGTCACCGTAAATGAGGCCTAATACCATATCAAATGGTAAATAAACGAATCAAATAACGCCACCTGTTAGAACCCTATTGAGTTCCGATAGGTGGCGTTACGAGAAACGTAACGAGGTCATTCGTTCAGTAGATATTACCCCTAATATTTTTTTCATACCGAGGGCCTTATATGAAAATCGATTCTTAAAGAGTAAGCTACAAAAAGAAAGGGAGAGATTTTTTTTTGTAATTTCGCTTGTACCTATACCTAATTATTTAATTACCTACATATAACATGTCTCCAAGATTAATTAAAATCCGTGAAATCCCTTGTGGAAAACACCAGATAGGAATGAAGTTCCTTATTATATAATTTTTAATTTTAAGTTTTATTCAAGGTATAAAGAAAATAATTATTCGGGTATACATTTTTTATTATAATTTTTTTATCGATAAAAATAAATAAAAAACTTAACAAAATTATCTTAAGACCTTGATTTTATTTATAATGTAATATATGTATATATAAAAATTTCATGTCACGATGTATGTTATCGATAAACTCCGAAACTACTGAACCAATTTTTATCAAATTTTGTAAGCATCTGTAATTTGGTCCAACTTGGGAGATAGGGTAGTTTTTCTCAATTGGACCCGGTAGTTGGCGCTGCTATCGATCGGTAAGTAAACTATCAAAGTTGGTAACTGTTTTCCGGGCAGGACGACGTCTGCCGGGTCCGCTAGTGATTTATAAAAATTTATAATAATTATCGAATGATATAATAATAATAGCAAACTGCAATAATAATAACAGTCAATACATAGACTTAAAGACTATACATTAGACACTGTACACAGCCATCATACATAGACTATACCTACTTACATAAAAATCTCACGCTTTTTTTAACTTTACGAACGTTTCTTGTCGGCTAGGACCTCCAAACCCTCCGCAACGCCCCATAAAGAACTTCGTTCCAAAATTTTTTACTAAGTATGAATAATAATTCTGAAATTTTTATTTTCTCTTCGAAACTGAAAAAGTTTATTGAGTCAAAGAAACGTTTTATATGGTTTAATAAGTCAGAGTATTTTAAAGATTTGGGACTCTGCCAGAAGAGTTATTTAGAATTTATTAAACTTTTTGTGGAATCGTTGCATGGCTACGAACAGAGTTATGTAGAAACTAGCTTCTGTGCGCGACTTCGTTGGCGTGTACTCCGCTCCTATTGGTTTTAGCGTGGTTTTATAATACATAGCCTATAGCCTTCCTCGATAAATGGGCTATCTAACACTGAAAGAATTTTTCAAATCGGCCCAGTAGTTCCAGAGATTACCGCATTCAAACAAACAAACAACCAAACAAACTCTTCAGCTTTATATATTAGTATAGATTTTCAAAGTTATTAAAAGTTTGCCTAAGAAATTTGTGTTAGTTTGTTTAGGAATTGTGTAGTCGGTTAAAAAATCTCTTAATAGGTACTTAGGTACCTATTAAGAGATTTTTTAACCGACTTCCAAAAAAGGAGGAGGTTCTCAATTCGACACGTATCTATGTTTTTTTTTTAGTTGATAAATTTTTAAGTAGGAAATTTGTGCGGCATTTGAGTGTTCCCCCTCCACGGAAACCTTTAGTAGCAGGCGAAAGATTTATGCGTTTTGATGTGAAACCCTCTTTTTTCCTTCAACACTGAATAAACTACAGAATCTATATATAGTTCGCAATTGATATCTAGCCAGCGCGATGCAGGATTCTAACATTTCCAATGAACGCTATCTATATTGTCATTCACACAAGTACCTATAATAATATGTCGTTACTAGAGATTACTTTTACTAAAGATTTTCGTGGAGGATTTTCGTGAGACTAAGTAGGAATTTTTTATAGTTTTTTAAGAGATTTTTTTCCACAAGGGATGTTTTTAAGACATATTAGCGTATTCGTAATTATGCGTGTGACAATTTTCCTACAATGTAAAATCTAAATTAAATGATAAATTTAAACAAATAGATTCCAATGCATGGCCCGCTCCTCAACCGAGCGACGTGCTACCCACGCCCAGCATCGTTGATTCTGATGAACAAGAAGTCACTAATAAAATTGGTAAGCTTGATGTTATTATATTATTACCAAAACCTGCTGTGAATATGTGTTTTTGGAAAACAATAGGTATACTTTTTTGACAAAAAATATAAGAAATAAATATAAATCATCATAATATTATAATCAAAATAAGTATATAACAACAATCTTAAGCTCATAAAATTTGCTTAAATACAGTTAACTAAAAACTTTTGATTAGAAGTGTTGTGTTAAAATGTAATCAATTATATTATTTTTAACAAGTAAAAATGTTTAACTCATAATATGGTAAAAATTATAAAAAATTAAAAATAAACAGGTTCGCCGTTCGTATACGGTGAGGTGACAACAGTTACAATACCATCGACGACTGTAGCCAGCGAAGCTCCACCGATTCAAACAACGACAAAGGCACCATTTGTTACTATAACGCCAAAACCATCAACTACCACCAAACTGCCACCTCCGCTACCTGAACCTGGCTGTGCACTTGCGTACGACCAACAATACACAATTGGTGATCCTGAAGAAGGATACAGATTTGGTAAGTTCAATTATTTTCCAAAACGTCACACTCTCGGGTTACTTTTAATAAATTATAAAATTAACTAACTACATATTATGTACCTATTTCAGTGTAAATAATATATTTATTTAATTACACAGAGAGCACAAAATTATTATTAAAAAATATTAATATCAGCTGGTTATAGTAATAATTTTTGATGACGTAAGGCCATCAAAAATTGATTTTTTTTCTAATTTTTTTTTTCTTTTAGTTACTTAATATTTATATAATTGAATAGTACCTAATATTGTGCTACAAATTGCGTGGTACGTTATCCCGGTCCTACGCTCACTGCTGCTCTATCCCTGTTATCTCTGTTAGCTACCACAATCGAGAATTTTCGTAGAGGAAATTTTTATTCATCTCATTTAAATGAAGCTACTCCCGGAAAATTAGCTTGATAGTAATCAAGTGAAAAAATGTACCTACTAGGGATCCCGGACCATTAGAAAGAAAGTTATAACATAATCAAATTATTTAAATCTCTTCTCTTCTCGACCAGTTTAAGTGCATATATTAGTCTACGTGTATCTATTTGTGTGCTTCTGTGTGTCTATGTACTTATGTATGTGCGTGCGTGCGTGTGTGTGTGTGTGTGTGTGTGTGTGTGTGTGTGTGTACGAATAACTGTAACCCCTGTAATAACTGCTGTAATTATTAAATTATTTTCACAAATATTTCAGATATATTTTTGTTGATATTTAAAAAAAACGATACAATAATTACATTTTCATCTAGGCACGAGAAACGACAGTCGCATCGAGTACGCCAAGCTGCCAGGCCGTCAATTGGAAGGCTTTGACTTAACAATTACACTGCGCACGTTTGACGAACACGGCGGTCTTGTGTTCTATGCGGCAGCGGAGCGCGCACCCGGACAGTTCCTCGCCGTCTACATGAAGGAAGCTAAGGTTTACCAAACTTCGAAATCGAATCTGAATAATACTTCGAAAACAATGAAAATAAATAGTTATATGTATTATCGTTTATACCTACTCATAACAAAAACAATCATTAATTTAAGATTTACTTCACATTCAACTGTGGTGGCGAAACTGGTATGGTGGTATCGACCCAAACATATAACGACACAGAGTGGCACACGGCAACGCTGGTGCGGAACGGCGGACACGGCAAGCTGACTGTAGATGGCGAGCGAATAGGGGAGACGAGCGTCACGTGCCAAGCTCCCGCCGTGCTCACTCCACCGTACTACTATGGAGGATTATGGAACATCAGCAATAGTATTAGCGAACACCTTATGGTAATTTTTTATACATATCAAAGTTACAGGCAAATCTAGAAAAAGGCATCTTATGAAAAGAAAAACTTTATTTGGAGAGCTCTTTCAATATGATTTGAAAGATATCAACTCTTCAACTCTAAATATACCAACTCTTTCCACCAAACAATCGTTCTCAGGACGTTTTATCTTAGTCGTAAAACATAAAACGTGTTTTAAAATCAATTGCATGCCTCTTTAGAGGAGCATAATTCAAGTTTAAATATATTCATAATAATAATAATAAAGTAATCGATTTGATTATATGAACGCTGATAGAAGTATTTCCTTATTCATTGAGACAAAAACTGTAAAAGTTTAACATACTCATATTAATCTATATACCTTAATATTTTTCAGGATTTCTACCAACCATTCAAAGGCTGTCTAAAGGGTCTAATGATGAACGGACAATACGTCACTGACATTTTGAATAGAGTCAACTCACTGCGATGCATTGACAACGTTGAGAATGGAGTTTACTTCGGCCCATCGAACAACGTTCACAGCAACTATTTGAAAGTTAGTCCTTGACCAAATTATTCCACTTTAAAAATTATTTTGTGCTTTTACAATGGTTTTCATGCTTTGAAAATTATGACACACCTTAAGCATCTGTGCCTAATTTAGTTAAATCAAGTTATGCGGTATTTGAGAGACTACAAAGTAATAACTAACTTTTTTTTGCAGCTCCTCGAAAACTTCAAAGTTGGCTACGAAATTTCCATTTCAATGGAGATCAAGCCGCGTAACTCTACCGGTTTATTGTTAAGTGTTCACGGCAAAAGAGATTTCATGATCTTGGAGCTTGTGGAGAACGAAGTCATAGCCAACGTAGAGAACGGCAAAGGACCTTTCCACGCCAGCTACAAATTGGGCAATCAATTTTCGCTCTGTGATGGAAACTGGCACAGAATACATGGTATTTTTTATTTTATTTTGATTACTTGAAATCGATTTTTTTTCTTTACGAGCAGACAATTTTTTTTAAGGATAAAAAATCAAAAATAATAAGTAGCAATCCGTTCGCCATTATTAAATTCCTAGAGGATAGATTCCCAGAAAAGGCAATCTTTTCCAGAACTACGTAGTATGTAGTATACGTTATAATTATGTATTTTAATTCATGCATTTTAATTGTATTAGCGGTGAAGTCCCGTCATGTGGTGTCGGTGGGGGTTGACGGACACTTCTCGGACGCGGGTCTTGGCCAATCCGGTTCGACAGACACGCGGTCCGCCCTCTACATTGGGGGCCACGAGCGGTCGATATCGCGCGTCAAAGGAGTGCGTTCCCGACGGGGATTCACCGGCTGCATCAGGAACATCGTCATAAAAGATGTCCCCGTGCAAATACCGCTCACAGCCGCGCGTAGGAACACGCACATCGGAGTATGCCCTAATGATTAAAAGCACTTTATCTGTCGTTTTCTAAAATATATATATACATATATATCACGTAGCATTTATTTTGTTTCATATTACATTCAAAATCCATAAATCTAAATCAACGAATCTCTAAATTCATATCCATTTTAATATCCTTTTTCTTACAGTATTAATCATAAAGTAAAGGGAATGTAAACCTCAATAAAATATCATTATCACAAATAAACTTTAAATTACTAATAAACAAATAATGTACAAATCACCCAATCATAGAGTAGTTACTTACCTATGTGAAGTAGATTTCAATTGACTCTTAAGGATACCAAAGAATTTATTTATTTCCATATAATAATCAATAAAAATTACAATAAAAAATTGTCTTTCTATTCAACCTCAAAACCTTTTTTTTTGGGTTCCGTACCCAAAGGGTAAAAACGGGACCCTATTACTAAGACTTCGCTGTCTTTCCTTCCGTCCGTCCGTCTATCTGTCACCAGGCTGTATCTCAAGAACCACGATAGCTAGACAGTTGAAATTTTAACAATTTATTTATTTATGTTGCCGCTATAACAACAAATACTAAAAAGTAAAAACAAAATAAAATAAATATTTAAGGGGAGCTCCCATACAAAAAACACCATTTTTTACCTCTTTTTGGCCGATATCAATAAATGGTAACAGGTAGGCACTTTAAATATTCACAACATCACATCAACATCATCATCACATCAGCCTATCGCAGTCCACTGCTGGACATAGGCCTCCCCAACTTCGCGCCAGATATCCCGGTTTTCCGCAATCCTCATCCAGCCTACGCCGACGATCTACTTAATATTGATATATTCACAAAATACTCGTACTTAATTGTATTTTTAATTTAATAATAATCTATACTAATATTATAAAGCTGAAGAGTTGGTTTGTTTGTTTGAACGCGCTAATCTCAGGATCTACTGGTCCGATTTGAAAAATTCTTTCAGTGTTAGATAGCCCATTTATCGAGGAAGGCCATCACGCTAAGACCAATAGGAGCGTGGCACCAATGAAGAATGTTTCAAAATCGGGTTTTTTTAACGCGATTTTATTAGCTTGACCTGTATGTATGTAACAGAATCTTTGAACTTGATTTTCACCTACTTCTAGGAGTCTGATTAACTTGGAAATTTGCACAGGGGTTAGGGGCCGATGACAATACAATAATCTCATAACTTTATGTTAAAGTCAACACGCTTTTATTAGCTTGACCTGTATGTATGTAACGGAATCTTTGAACTTCATTTTCACCTACTTCTATGAGTCTGATTAACTTGGAAATTTGCACAGGGGTCAAGGGCCGATGAGAATACAATAATCTCATAACATTATGTTAAAGTCCTGACTAGGATCATCAGACTAAAAAAACTAAAAAAACACGCTATTATAGATTTATAGCTTGTCGTCTTGACACTAAAACTCAGAAAATAAATTATAGAAAAAAAAAACTAAGAGTTTGTGTTACTGCAATATAAAATCCAACAATCAATTATCATAATTAATTCAGAATAAGATTAATATGAATATTAAGATATTAACAAAAATTCAAATAAAGTGAAAAAGCGTGGGTGGGGTGCTAAATAATATTATTATTATAATTCTAATATTGCAAACAGAAACTAATAAAATGATCCTCACATTCGATACCAAGCAAAAAGTAATATGTAAATGTAGAGCCACAGCGACTTTTATAGAGTTTACCTACATCTAAGTAAATTGTCCTTAATACGTTTTCAAGAATATATTTTGATTTATTATTCTACATTCGATGCCAGATTGTAGTAGATTCAATAATTTGCTCAAGATACAACCCCTGAAAACCCCTGAAACCCTGAAATTTTAGAAAAATCGTGTCTGCGTATTTTTTTTTTATATTTTAAGGCTTGAAGTGTTTCAAATGAACCGTGAGGCCTTTATGATTCCCGTAGATTGGGAGGTGGAAAAAAATCTTGACACGCGCAGAGATGTGTATGGATAATTGGATATGCACTCAATTATAATAAAAATAATAATACAAAAACAACATTCGAGTAGCTGAAAAGATGTACAAAAAGTGCATAAAATTCGAAGTAAAAATGCATTAAGGGGGTGATAGACGTGCGAGTAAGTACGCGAACTTGTGGCTCGACGAGCTTTTTCGCCTGTGTGTCACCCTAAGTACGCGTACTTTAAAACCGCCGAGTAAGTTCGTTGGCGATCCGACAAGTTTGAAATTTTGCTCGTAACCTGCCTCCGCTCGTACTTGTGGCAGCACTGCGAGCCGCGAGCCGCCATTTTTGACCGACTTCCAAAAAAGGAGGAGGTTCTCAATTCCATTGTATTTAATTTTTTATTTTTATGTATGTTAACTCAGAACTTTTGACTGGGTGGATCGATTTTGATATTTTTTAATTTAATCGAAAGATGGCAAGTGTCATGTGGTCTCATTTAGATTTAATTTATATCTAACAAGTACTTTTCAAGTTGTATCTAAAAATGCGTATTTACTTGACTATTTTTTCGTCGACTTACGTTGTCTTATACTAAAAGTTATGCACTTTTCAGGTGTACCGACTTTAATGATTCTTATTTTAGTCAAAATATTATGCTTGTCATGTGGTTTCATTTAAATTTAATCGAGATTTTACAAGTACTTTTTGAGTTATATCTAATAATGCGTTTTACTTGACTGTGTTTTCGTCACCCTACGTTATATTATACCTTATAAGTTATAACTCTTTGCTGGGTGCACCGATTTTGATGTTTGTTGTATAAATCAAAAATTAATGGAGTAGTAAAGTTGTCATGTGGTCCCATTTAAATATGATCGAGATAATTATAATTTAAGTACTTTTTTTAAGTGAACTTGGATAACGCGTATTAACTTGACTACGAGTATTTTTTCGTCTATGTGTTACTTATCGATGTAATTGAAGTCGGTTTTTTTTTTCGTTTGCGAGGAAACACAATTTTGTTTAGCCAGTCAGTGGACGCGCAACGCTTGTAGCGTAGTTATTTGTAGTTTTTGTTAATTTTTATTGATAAATTTCTCAAAATGAATGTTTTTAAAATGTAATACGATACAATTTCCAAATAACATAAAGCTTCTTCTGTCGACGACATCGCAATACAAAATGAGTAAGCTCCACGTGTGTCACCGACGTCGAGCCGAGTAAGTTCGCGAGCTTACTTTAAGTTCGTACGTCTATCACCCTCTTAGTTTCACTAGAAAACATTCAAGATCACCGAGTGTTATTTTAGCCTTTTTGTGTTATGCCCCTTAAAACGTCCCAAATTTATATCTGAAGCATAATATGTTATTGAAAAAAAAACTAATTTAATTCTAGAATTATAGGTACATTGACCAGAAAAATATTTATAAAAGGTTAATATAAATAAAACACCATGTAGGGTTGTATTTTATATTTTCAAACCATACGTACATACGTAATTTCGGAAAAAGATTAGCTGCACATTGTGTCAATTGTTTAGTAGAATCTTTATAAAGTTTATTTTCTATATTCAAAAATCAATTTGTTTTTATTAGGTAGGGATCCCTAGTACATATTTTTCACCTGATTACTATCAAGCTAATTTTCCGGGAGTAGCTTTATTTTGATGAGACGAACAAAAAGTTCCTCTTCGAAAACTCTCGATTGTGGTAGATAATAGAGTTAGCAGGAGATAGAGCAGCAGTGAGCGTAGGACCGGGATAACGTACCACGCAATTTGTAGGACAATATTACCATCAAATTCTATAAATATTAACAAACTAAAAGAAAAAAAATCAGAAAAAAATCAATTTTTGATGACCTTACGAGGTCATCAAGTCCTGCTGCTCTATCTCCTGCTAACTCTATTATCTACCACAATCGAGAGTTTTCGAAGAGGAACTTTTTGTTCGTCTCATCAAAATGAAGCTACTCCCGGAATATTAGCTTGATAGTAATCAGGTAAAAAATATGTACTAGGGATCCCGTACTATATGGTTTTATTCACACGAAAATAAATTTTGAATACATGTTCGAAATCGAACTTGTGCTCAAAATTTAAACTTTGACGGTTTGAAGAACGAATTACGAATCACGAACGAGAAAAACGAATTGTATTTTCAATACAAGAACAGAGCTTTGAATGGAAATATGCCCCACCTTAATGCAACTTTTTTACCATACTTTGTACCAATATGTAGCGACTTAAAATTAAATAAAAAAGGGTGTGAGCATTCACACACGTCAGAAGTGAAACTTCTGAAAAGTCGCCGGAATGTAGGCCGTTGCGACCTTTTCTATCGACCATGATTACGGTCTCGTTTTGAGCAATAATGAGTAATGTATTCTATCTCATTCCCTCCTATACATTTATGTGTTTGTTTCTTTATCGTGACGGATTTTCGTTTCATTGAGGTTCAAATCAAAACGATTCTAGAGAAGTTTCACTTCAAAAATAAATAAAACTAAACATATTCCCCAGATTGTTTGAATATTGCTACATGGTAATATACCTATATTACCTTTAGATGAACTAAGTACTTTCCAAGTGTTACCTATGAAATTCGTTGTACAATAAGAAAACAATAAAAGAAGTAGTAAAAAAAACAAGAGCAACTTACACAAATTTAAAATAACATTAAACGAAAGTTAAATAACAAAATGTAACATCGGTTTAACATACGTATCTTTGGATTATTATCAACTACGGATATACTAATAAATTACATACATAATACCCTAGTGGGTGACTTTACTTACTCGACTTTCTTTATTCATTTGTTTACAATACCAATCTTATTATTATACATATATCGCCACATCAAACACCTATAAAAATCTACATAATAACATTTAAAAAAACCTAATGTATAATTAGGAAAATTATAGTTATTCACCAGTATCGGAGTTTCAAAAATTATGGTAAAACATTTGTAGATTATTTTTCCGAACCGTAAACGTCATTCATTATTAGTGATTGAAAATGAATGACTCAAACACCGTAATCAGATTTAGTAGTAGTATAAAATTTTATTAAAAAGACTGCATTGAAGTATTTACTCTTTTAGTTTTGCTATTGAATACTTAGTTATATACCCGATATACCTTAACCATCACTATTAAGTTTCAACATTTTCATTACACGGTATTTAATTATACATAGTCCACAAATATAAATAGCCTAATATTATGTAATAATATCTATCATTCTAGATTACATTTAGATTGAAATATTGATGTTAAATAACAAATATCACACACATTTATATGAATCACTTTTAAGATAAAATATTAATCTTTACATAGTACAAATTAAATGGATCAGTGTAAATAACAATTTGTAAAGGTTTTAGATTTTTTCCAGTTTTGACGTGATAACGTCTTATAAATCTATGAATACGTCCGGCTGCACGAAGTCACGTTCCGCCTGAGCCTGAGCGTGCAAGCGAGAGCGCGGAACAAGCGATAGAGAGGCACGATCGGCCCAAGCATCGGTAGGCAGGCATTGTGAGTTATGACATAGTTATCTCGCTTCTCGCGTGACGTCAGAGCTAGCACTTTGAATAGTTCTGCTACTGGAACGTTACAATACAATACAAATACTCTTTATTGTATGTCTCACTAACAGAGAAAAATTTTACATCAAAAGGAAAATATAAACATGGCGAACAAGGCGGTCATATCGCTAAAAGAGCGACCTCTTCCAGACAACCTCTAGCGTGAAAAGGACATGACAAAGAATTAGACGGCATGGAGGTGTACATACATATATATACATATACACATACACGTAAATATACATACATATACATATTACATATATAAACTCAAATATATATACAAACAAATATAATATATGTATAAAATACAAACATACGACAGAAGAGAGGAGAGAACGTTATTGGAAGATCTTAAATATAACACATGTATATAAGTTGTAAATAAATTGTTACTTGTAATTAATCTGTGTAATTTAAGTAAATAAATATTTAAAAATATTTAACTCCATTTTTTATATTATACAAAAGTACCTGGATGACCGAGCTTGGCTCGGTTTTTTATTTATAAATAGTTGTTTTTGGAAATTTTATTGAAATACGAATTACATACTGATGAAATATGAATAATATTTTTTAATACAGTTGCTCAAAAAGTGGCGTATTGCAGGGACGTATAGCGTTCGGGATGTGTTCTATTACACACTCGTGCTTTTTTTTACCTTTCCCGCACTCGTGCGTTCTCTTTCCCAACTGTCAAAATAATGTCTATTAAAAAGAAAAACCAACCATGAATTTTTTTACTAAAAAAATTCATAGAAGTTTTTATGATTCATGCAAATACGTATATTTCTTAAAAGAAGCTACTAATTTGTTTCAATATCAGATTTAATGATTTGATTGAATGAATTTGGTTAGGTTTCATTTCATTTCATCTCATTAATTTTCATTTTCATTTCATATCAACAAAAAACTTCTACTGAAGACTTGGCTGTATGGGCATAGTTTCCCTTTGCCTACCAGAATGGGTGAAGAAAAAAAAACTCTGCTTATATTCTACGGTTGGCGCCATTTTTCAGCAATTTTTTTTTGCGAGTTTATTTTATTAAATTATTTCATTCTTTCGCAACTGTATTAAAAATAGTCGTTCAGTACACGTGCGCAACCGTCATTGCAACTTGTTCCGACTGTCAAACCTCGCCTTCGACTGCGCCTCGGCTCGGGTAGATATTTGTCGAAACTCTTTGCAATGACAGCCTTTCCGCACTTGTAATGAAATATACTATTTCGATCTTACCGACATAACAATGAAAAATATGAACTGGTTGTTTAGATAAAAAAAACACGAGTGCGATCTGCAGGCATGAGGATTTGAACCGAGGTCATCTCGTTTCGTAACCGCCCGATTTCCCACCTGAGCTATTATAACTTTATAAACGATGGCGAAATTTACTTTCCTATTCTAATGATATTGTAGCAATTTTTTCATTGCCTGAAAACACGGATAAAACGACATTTTCTAAAATTGAATCATAGCTAGATCGATTTATCGCCCCCTAAACCCCCTGCATACTAAATTTCATGAAAATCATTGGAGCCGTTTCAGAGATTCAGATTATATATTTATATACAAAATTGCTCGTTTAAAAATATTAGATAATGATAATTCAGTGATGATAATTCAATTCAATTCATAAAAGTATGCAATTATTCATAAATGTTTCTTTATGAACTAGCGTCCATAAACCGATTTTACAGACAACCAATTTTTTTATGAATAAAAAATGCAATATATGATAAGCATTTGAGAAGAACGGCACTTTCACACTATTTGGAAGCTATTCTCATTGGAAAGTTATTATTGTTTATGAACCATATATGCATATATAAATACTCATTATTAATATATAGTTGTTGTTTTGCTCATGTATCCGGTGTATTGCTTTTATTATACTGAACTTAAATATTTAACCCGATATACATTTTAAGAACGTTTTTTTAGACGGGAATAACGAAATATTTATTCTACGTCTCTAAATTAGTTAACTATCATTACATTATTACTTTTAAACTGTCGCAAAAATATTTATATATACAATCGACAAAACAAATCTATCATTTTTACACTACAATTCTTTAACAAACACTACGACTTAGTTTAAATATTAAAAGTATCAATTAGATAAAGTAAGCTACAAATAGCATTTTTGGTGTCTCTTAAGGCCACGAAATGCCGTATATTGTAGCCATTTTTATACATTTAATACTACGTATTGACTAAATATAATATAGAGCCTACATACTACGACTACAGTACAATCGTAAAACGTTTTCCGTTTTTTTAAATAAACCAACATTAACTTCATTCATTCCCGTTTGTTTTTACACATTATTTACACTTTACTATTTATTTGTAGACCATCTATAAAGATATCGAAGTACCCGATAAGAAGACTGTTACATTGCCTGTAATTAAATCACAATATATAAATAATTTCATAACACATATAAATAATCTTTACTTAGCTACTCTCTACAACAAAATTAGGTTATGTCTATTCTATTTAAAATTTTAATAATATTTTTAAGAGCTATAATATTAAAATGCACTCAGTTTTTAATATAAAAATATGATAATTTTCAAGTGACTACTTACAAATTTACACTAACCGTTCTCGAGATATCGAATTAAACGCGTTTTCATCGAAATGACCTTGAGCTGACCATCGGAGAACCCCTCAAATTGGAATTTAAGCTCAGAATACACCCCCCTATCGATCCATCATAATCCCCAAACTGTATAATTTAATGTTTTTTTATTTCGTAATTTGACTGGACTAGGGATGTTTTTCAATAGGTAGACATATTAACAATTCGCAACATACGTCGCAATATATTTATAACAACTAGCTGTGCCCGCGACTTCGTCCGCGTGGAATTCATCAAAAAAGTTATTATTCAGTTCGCAGTTAGAAAATTAATAAATTTCTAAAATAAAAGAAGCCTATACCCCGTCCGGCGAGTAATTACCTTTTGACAGCTCACGCCTATAAATTACAGTTATTTTTTCCGGAATAACGTACTAAAATTTTTACAGTAATGTCATACTTTATTGACGATTTGATTGATTGAGTGAAGTACCCTGTGAATAACAAACAACCACAGACTATGAAACAGTTCTTGAAATAATAAATCGATAATAAATCGACCATATGATAAAAATAATTTTACGTCATGTGATTATTGTTTCTATAAATTTAATACAAAAAAGGAAATAAAAATAGTATCTATGAACCCAAGATTGATTACTTGCAAGGAATTAAGTCGAAATCTTGAAATTTATTTGCAAACCAAGAATAAAGAGCAATAACTCTGTTAATTCATTTATTTATTATTTATATATTTCATTTATAATTAAAAAAACTAATAAACGCATAAATAAATAATATTTAAAAAACTAAATGTATTTAATTAAATCGATTGAAAGTTCTTCTTAAATAAAATCGATTATTATTTCGAATCGAATAAATAACGTGTGAGGCAGTCACTAATGTCAAAATTTCTTGAAGTGTCAAAAAGATCATTTAGTCGCCGGACGGGGTATAGGTTACTCCTTAATCCTTATTCACCAGAATATTCATTGTTTTGAAATAAATTGTAATAATCGCAGAGTAAACATGAGATGGAATAACAAAGAGGGCGTTCAAGTATTACGTAACGCAAATTTTGAAAATTTTGACCCCCCCTCTCCCCTCCATGTAACGCGCCGTAACGTTTTCCTGTACACCCCCCCCCCCCCCTATAAACGTTACGTTACACCCAACTGACCATTTTTACCACATTTTTACCCAAATGTAACAAATTTGTTGCGTAAACTAACCGGATTACTTTTGTTATTGTTTTAATCGCGTTTGTGGTAGTAGTCAACTAATAAAACAATAGATTTTAATACCCTGGTTTTTCCCCGCTCCCTCCCCTGTAACGCATCGTAACGTTTAACAAGACCCCCCCCCCCCAATTAGCGTTACGTAATACTTAAACGCCCCCAAAATTGTAAGTTCAAGTTTCCGACTCCGTAAAATTAGAGGTCTCCTTTCTGGGTTATGGTATTCGCATAAATAATAAAATCCCACAATTTTGGAATTGCCTCAACGTAAATTTAAAGCTTTTATTTAAAAAAAATTAATAGATAAAGCGTATTATTCGGTTAACGTATAAAACCAACAACTATATATATATATATATATACACATATATACATTAGTTATCAGTATGTACTGTCAAATATAACTTTAATCATACATATTTACATTAACCCCAAAATTCGGTAACACTGTCAAAATTAAACCAGAAAGTGGGTAAATTTATTATCTTAAAGTTCGCCTAGAAAAATATTTGAAAAATTCACCATTTTACAAATGATAAAATAAAAAAAAATGTATTATATTATAACAATATTACAATAATAGCTTAAGAGCTAATTATTATTTAGGTAAATTTTTAATGTCTTTATAACCTTCTACTAGTTCTCCTTTTCAATGACCGATCTCAATAACCTAACCTAACCTACAGGTAAATGGACAAATTTTTTTTTTATTTGATGAGCAAAATGGGCATGAGTAAGCTGGTGATATATTTATATTGCAACTAACAAATTTTTACTTTGATTAAAATATTGTTTGGTTTAATATTTGAAAATTGTTTGAAAATATTATTATTATTGAGATAGCAGTAAGATAGATTGATTACAAACGACTATAAACTGTAAAGTCCGGTCGCTAAATAGAAAGAAATTCGTACACCGACCTGTCATCTTTTTGTCTTTGTCGCTCGCGTATAAACATATTGCGGTTGCGCTCACACAATACGGGGTCACTTCACCTGTGTGAGCGCAACCGCAATATGTTTATACTTGGGCGACAAAGACAAAATATGACAGTTCGGTGTACGAAGTTCTTTCTATTCCGCAACCGGACTTTAGTAGGTCACCAAGTTTAACGGAACATAGGTTATTGAGACCAACCATAAGACACTACAGACATCATAAGAAATAATTCAATTTACAACTGATGCTATTTCTTTTTGCTATTACAAGTACCAATCATTTTATCAACACTTCCTGGTGAGATTGACTTTTTACACTTTTCAAAAGTATATAAACTGTGTAGTTTTGATTTAAACTTTTGCATAAAATTCAATTATTAGTTTACCTCGAAAGATCTCGTCATATTCTTTTTATCACTGATTCCTGTCGAATGCTCGCTGAAAGAGACATTAATCATATTATTTTTGTACATCTACAATATAAACAAAAGGTTTTCACTACCATAAACAATATATAAAATTCAAAGCTAAAGGTCAACAGTATTGTTGCTGATGAGTTTCCTACTACGGTTTGCTTTTGCTGTCATAATGATTTTAAGATGGTATACTTGTGAAAGTAAAAAATTATAATAAAAAAATTAAATTAATTTTATATGACTGATTTTTGTATCATGAAATTATGATTCAAATTGTAGAATTTCACAACCTTTTACCATCAGAATAATTTTCAAAAAATTATTTATTGCTTAGAAAGATTTGATTGACAAAATGAATTTATACAGTGTGCACAGTAATGAATAAACTAGTACTGAGATCAGTGGACTAATATTATTTATATATTTATTTCTATATTTACTAGAAAAAAAATCCTAGAATTTTATGATAAAAAAAACAAACTGAACATCAACTCCTTAACATTATTTGCTGCAAGGTGTTTTTTTTTAAATAATGTTAACTCATCATTCGAGCATAATATATTTATTGATATGCAAAAATAACAAAAATGGTGCCAAGTAGGTAAACATAAATGGTAATTAACAATAGTTGAGCCATCTGATTGTCATTTACAAGAGATATGTGTTTAAAATATAAAACAAAACTAAGCAAACAAAATATATTTTACCAGGTGCTGAATACTATTGATGTTGACTCTCAACAATGAGCATGATTGACTGGTGTTGTTGTGAATCTGCGTGTATTGTAGGCACAGAACGTAAGCACTCAATCTGGTGAGATGCCCAATCTTTTTTCTGGCAATATGTAGAGCAATATGGTGTCCTTCTACACAATGAACATTCTGCCGATGCTTCACGGTTGCAATTAGCACACTAAAATTTAAGCATTTTTAATTAGTTTTCACATTTTTCTATTTAAAAAACTATATAGGCAGGTAAGACACCAACAACAAGAAAAAGACTATTTAGTTATTGGGAGTTTGCAATATCTACATATATTAAATAGATAGGGTAGTTTTTATCTCAATTGGACTCGGCAGGTGGCAATTGGCACTGCTATCAGTATGTAACTCCAAAACTACTGAACCAATTTTTATCAAATCTTGTAAGCATCTGTAAATTGGGGGCTTGTAAGATAGGCCAGTTGATCGCAATATTTGTTATGCATTTTGAAGGGAAACCAGAGTGCAATATTTTTATTGCAAATCAAATGTTTATTATACGACTTTAGTGTATATTTATCGGTCAGTTCTATAAAATCCTAATAGATGGCGGTTCGGCAACTAAGTTGCACAGATATCCGGTAGATGGAGCCGTCCGATTTCTGGATTATAGATGGCGCGTTTGAATATAGAATTTACACATAAGTATTATAGAAATTTTGTATGTACATTTCAGTGGGTTCTTGGATAGTTTGAAAAAGCAAATATCAAAAGTTTGGTTACTGCTGGACTATCCCTTGGTGCGCAAACAGTAATTAATAAATAAAGATATCTAATTCCTACTTTCACATATAAAGAGTATGGAGTTAAAGCTAGTTACATAATTAAATTATTATTTAAATTACCTTTTTGGACTCCGATTCATCAACATTATGAAGTGTGACTTGCTCAGCTTCTACTTGAGCATCAACGCTTGCTGCAAGTATAGCAGAAGCACGTTCTTGTTCGAGACGCTCAAGCTGCCTGGTACTCACTAGTCTAACATCTTCAACACATTGCTTAAATTCACTAGATAGTCGTGATAAATTCTGTCCAATATCTTCCAGGCGTTTTAAAACTTTGCTCATATCCGGAATGACTAAAAAGTTAAAGGGAAGCTTTTGTAAGGCACATATTTCTTCACAAAATTATATTCATATGTACGGAAAAATATAAAATTGAATGTTTGTAGTTAGTTTATGCATTGTTATTTGTTTAAAGCAAATCGCATTGCAGAAATGTCAAATGACAATTTTTCATTGTGGGGACAAATGTATCTTTAACGGCAACAGCTTTGCATTTAATTTCAGGTAGATGCAATGTAATGCAAATGTTCTGTATTTGTACACATATCTTACAGTCTAAGTATTTATGAGACTCTGAGAATTAAATTTTCTATATAACTAGGTTATAAATATTAGTTTTGCTTTAGTGACCATATATAATGATGATAAACAACTATTTATATTTAAGTTTTCTAATACTCATTAGTTCTTATGGAATAAGAAATGAAACAAATTTTAAAAACTTCAGATAACAAAGATTATTTTTACTTGAGCAAGATAACACAAATAAGCCACAAAAATAGTACAAAATACACAATTTAATCGTTTTGAGAAAAATTTGTATTTTTGCATGATAATAATGTCAACATTTTAAAAACTACAGTATATATTTAAAAAATACAAAAATAACATATGTTTTCCACATCCAACTGTGTGGTACTGACTCATATTAAATTTATATGAGTAGAGTAAGCACTTTTAGTTATTGAATTAAAAATAATTTTAAAATGAAAGTAACCTATTTTCAAAAACATGGTATTGATACATAATTATATAATACTAGCTGTGCCCCGCGGCTTCACCTACGTTGATTTGAGGAAAAATAGCCTTCCTTCTTCTTAAATCATAACATTTCTCTTTAGGTAGGCTATCCACCTCAGAGGAATTTTTCAATTCGAATCAGTAGTTCTTGAGATTAGCGCGTTTAAACAAACAAAAAAAACAACTTTCAGGTTTATAATATTAGTACAAAATGTTTATGATACACCGACTTTGACTAGATTGACAGAATAATCTGGAATGAGACCAATCAATTTAAGGTATTTTTTTAAATTTTTATTTAATTCATTTGTACATTTATCATTTATTGTATATTTAAATAGCTTGATATAGTATTTTCCTTAGTTTACACAAAATAAATTTCTGAACGCATGCATAAATATTGGACATCCAATATATATTATGTCAATCTGTTTTTTATTTTATCCGTCGTGGATATATGTTGTCGATTCGAAACCTTTATTTAAATAAGTTCTTTAATTTTAGGGGAGAGTTTACCGTATTGACGGGATGAACATTAAATGTTTGACAGTTACGAAACACACAAACATTATACATCATACTTCCATACAAATTTTCATGCCCACCTTTCAACCCCTTAAAGCCTTTTTTTGCATTAAAAAGTAGCCTGTCTTTTCTCAGACTCTACACTATCTGTATACCAAATTTCATTTCAATCTGTTTAGTAGTTTTGGCGTGAAAGCGCGACAGACAGAGTTACTTTCGCATTTATAATATTAGTATGAATTGCGCACCATCTTAGAAGTTAATACATGTCGCATAGCTCAACATAGATATATTATATTTTATAGATTAACACAAACCTAAATAAAACAAATAATACACTTCTTTTATATGCCAATATAGATTAAAGACTATCTCTTAGATTTTCTTACATATTTAATTATTAATGCTTAGCTTACATTACGCATTCATAAACAAAGAGAATAAGAATGTTTAAAAAACAAGTTAAGTCGAAAAACTTTGCATGTTAGCAATTTTTTTACATTTTATTAATTACACTATGTATTTCACTTCATCAGTGTAGTACAAAATTATAAAAAAAAATCTAGACATTTTTAACGCAGCTGCACATAATTATGCATTTATGCACATAATCCTTACGGAACAGAAATTACATATAATTTTAAAATGTTTTGAGAATGAGTTATCTAGCTAATGCTTCTAAGTTTGAAACAGCATATTTATATTTCTAAATTTATCATGAGATGATGTATAATTTATATTATGTAAAACAAAGGACATTAATTTGTATATACTACCTGCAGTAGAATCTTGATTAGTTTCAGGACTAGCCAACAAATGATAATCAGAGTTAGTCTCCAGGTCTTCGGCAATTGTCTGCCATGCTTCTTTAGAGTGGCTGTTACTACTTGTTTGATGGATATTATCAACTTCAGCATCACTAATACTTTCTAACTTAACTTTTGGTTTCTTTTCATCCGTTCCTATAAAATATTGTTATTTTTATTACCAAAAAAGTTTATACAAATTTTAATTAATATATATGTCCACAATCATACCATCCTGGTTATTTCTTCTTTTCCTCTTGTAAGGCGTAAAAAGCCTCACAGGACCCATTGCTGAAAAATATCACAAAGTTAATCCTTTACAATTTTTTAAATATACATACTATTGTACAGTAAAATTAATTACCCGTCTGATCATCACAGCACGCTCCGCACGTACAACTTGTTGCATGAGGAGTTAATATACCTTCATCAATTAATGCCTGTATACTTCTGCCTCCAAACCTTATTGACCTTTTCCAGTCTTTACTTGAAGCTCGACCACAAAGCGCTTCAAACTCACTAGGTGTATACCATTCCATTCCATATCTAATACATCTGCCACGACCACCCGATCCTAACCTTTGTTTATGAAGCTCTGCTGATGTATTTTTACATCTTATGGGGAGAACCGGCATATTCGCAGTTTCAACCCACGATCGATTGCTGGTAGATCTCGATGAAGAGGAATTGGATGCTGTATGATCTTTCTGTTCACGAATGGGTGGTGGGGATGGAGTGTTTTGGATGACTATATGAGTTGGTTTTATGTCTTCTGGTACGGGTCCGCCTGAAATGAACCCATTGTCGACGCATATCATAGGCTTAAAATGCTGCAGCTGGTCGGAAGTGATAACGTTAAAGGCCGTGCCCGTAATAAGGGTGCCGACTGGTAACGACACGGGCACAACAACTCCATTGGTATCACTCGAACGTCGAACCGTTTTTATTCCTCCCGACAAAACAGAACTGCCTACAGAATTGCCTTCAGAACAGTCGGCATCGCGCTCGGCTGCTGTCGCCAGAGGATCGGCGTCGTGTACTTCGGTAATGTCCGGCATAACGACGTTGTCCGAACTTCTATTTTCCGCCATCGCTTTTCTCCGCCCACCCCTGTGAACCCCGTTGTGAAGTGACCGAATTTTGAAACAATCACATTAATATTTATGATATCAAACTTTATTGAAGATGTTGAAAATAATCTTCATTTTACTTCGTTCCGCCATGATGAGAGTGACGCGGAGATAATGGCGGTCAGTTTAAAAGTTAGATTTTGTTCTAAGTAATAATTAATAATACAATTGGCAATAATAATAAATAGGATGTCGTTAATAATTATATTTTTAATCTTTGTTTTTTTATCGTTATTGAAAATAGTATTTATTAACATTTTATTTTTAAATTTAAATTTGGATTAAATGTAAAGTATTTTCTCTTTAATTTAAGAACCTAGTCAAATCATATTCTATTTTTTTAACAGTTTTAGATAAATTTATAATTTTAGATCAATTTAAATTCCATCTTTACCATCATTAATCTAATCTTGTATCAATGTATCATTTTATGATTATGAATTTAGAATAAGAATCTTGAAAATATATATTATAATTTGTATTTATTTCATTATAATTATGGACAACACTAAAGTATCAAACTGAGCTAAATTGCCACTATAAAGTAGGGCTTGGAATACCGGTAAAAATTCGGTACCGGTACTTTGTCTCGGCAGACGTATCGTTATTTATGGAGTACCGGTACTTTAAATACCGGTACTTTGGAGCCATTTTACCGTTAAATTTTTTACCGGTAAAAACTCATTTAACGTTATTTTTACCTATCCATACTGGTACCGTTAATTGCTACTGTTACCTTTATAGGTACCGAAATTATTACGCTAATAAAATACTACCTACTTTTCTTTATTATTGATCTCACAGCGTTATAATCTAATGTCACGTGCTGTTGCCGCTCTTATCAGCCTCCCCGTGCAGCTTCGAGTTGAAGATTTTTTCTTTGCACGGAGCGGCAACGTCGTAGAGGTACCGATAAAAATATCGTTAATCGTGACGTCAGAGGTACCGGTACCAGTATCGTTAAAATTCTATTTACCGTTAAAAATTACCGTTAAAAATCGTTTCTGGTACCGAAGTACCTTTAAAACTTTTACCGGTAAAACAGGTATCGGATAAAATAACGCTATTTACCGGTATTTTATGAAGTTAATTGGTACCGGTAACAAGCCCTGCTATAAAGTGTTGTCCTGATGCTTTTGTGTCAAAGAGTTCAAACTTCAAACTCAAAGACTGTCAAATGGAAAAAATATACCAATGAATGACCAATGAATAAAATAAAGTATTATATACAGAGTGTGTCGTAAAACGACACATATCCAGAGTCCAATCCACCTAGGATTGGGCGCTTGGGTCTAATTTTATGGCCACCACGATCGCCCTACCCGAACCCCCTGGACTTTTTTTATTGGGGGATGCATTAAAGAAAAAGTTTATACTAAAGCAGTGTCGACAATCGAAGAATTGCGCACATGTGTGCAATTAGCGACTTGTGAAATTGAAGTATATAATTATATCAGGCTATGCACGCCGTATCAAAAGATCTTTTATAAGGCGATGCCGAACCTGCATTGCTGCCAATGGACGACATTTTGAACATTTAGTTTGATGTAATAAATGCATTTCTACTAAAAAATCTTTGTTTTTTTTTCTTTATCCTAACATTTAAGTGACACAAATGTTGATACAAAACGAACTTACCTACCGTGATAAGTTCTTTCGCTCCTACAAAATATATTTGCTTGTCAAGCACTAATTGTTATACCTTTTTAAAAACTACACAAACTAAGCATTCTTTTTAAATACTGGGCAATTCTAGTGCCATACATTTTTTTTCACAATCAATGGTTTAATCTTGACAAAAAGTAACGACTAAAAATAAAAATAAACTTCTAACGCTAATTTATATTTATAAGTTTAGAATAAATTATGCCTGAAATAGTAATTTCGTTAGATAGTACAAGTATTCCCGAGTAAAATAAAATAAAAATTACATTAAAATACCTTAATTTGTGAAAATTATGACCAAATTACTAGTCGCGGTAGGAATTTTTTGAAAAAACACAAAAATATTCACAGTTTTCACAGTGTTGGCAACCCTGAAATAAAAAGTACATTTTCTTGGAGCTAGACATCAGGGCTACCCCCAGTTAACGGATCAAATTCAAACTAGGATGTATGAAATATAGTCCTTTGCCTTTTCCTAAAATAACAACATCAATGACCAAAGAGTCAAAGACTGTCAAAGGTCAAACAAAAATATCGTGTTCTGGTTCTGATTTCTGAAAAACCCGAGGAAAAACATGGGAAAAACCCTTGCTATACCCCGTCCGGCGACAAATTATCTTTTTGACAGCTCACGCCTATAAATTACAGTAATTTTTTTTCGGAATAACGTACTAAAAATTTTACAGTAATGTCATACTTTATTGACGATTTGATTGATTGAGTGAAGTACCCTGTGTATAACAAACAACCACAGACTATGAAACAGTTCTTGAAATAATAAATCGATCATATGATAAAAATAATTTTACGTCATGTTATTATTGTTTCTATAAATTTAATACAAAAAAGGAAATAAAAATAGTATCTATGACCCCAAGATTGATTACTTGCAAGGAATTAAGTCGAAATCTTACCCAATCGGAATTTACCCAGTCGGAATCAAAACCAAGAATAAAGAGCAATAACTCTGTTAATTCATTTAATTTATTATTTATATATTTCATTTATAATTAAAAAAACTAATAAACGCAATAAATAAATAATATTTTTACACTAAATGTATTTAACTACTGCTATTGCTGGCTTTGAAATACACAGGCCAAAGACGGGCAGCAGCGTCTTCGGTGCGACAAAGCCAGCCCTGCGGTCACCAACCCGCCTGCCCAGCGTGGTGACTATGGGCAAAACACATGAGTTCGCGTCATAATGTCGGGCGCGAACTTGTGGAGGCCTATGTCCAACAGTGGACTGTGATAGGCGGTAGTGGTGGTGGTGGTATTTAATTAAATCGATTGAAAGTTCTTCTTAAATAAAATCGATTATTATTTCGAATCGAATAAATAACGTGTGAGGCATTCATTAATGTCAAAATTTCTTGAAGTGTCAAAAAGATAATTAGTCGCCGGACGGGGTATAGTTGCTCTACATAAGGGGGCGTTCAAGTATTACGTAACGAAAAATTTGAAGATTTTTGACCCCCTCACCCCCATGTAATGCTCCGTAACGTTTTCCTGTCCCCCCCTCCTACCCCAAAAACGTTACGTAGCACCAAACTGACCATTTATACCCAAATATCACAAGTATATTTCATAAACTAACCGGAAAGTCGATAAATTACTTTTGTTATTGTTTTAATCGCGTTTGCGGTAGTAATTAATAAATAAAACAATAGATTTTTTTTTAATAAAATAAAAAACAATATTACATAGTGCGTTGTTCGAACCCCCTCCCCCCTGTAACGCATCGTAACGTTTTACAATACCCCCCCTCCCCCCTAGTTAGCGTTACGTAATACTTGAACGCCTTAGGGTGCATTTTCATGTGACGCTTGACGCTGGTTTTGAGCGTCAAATTTGACATTTGAACTATGCGCCATCTTGAAAAAATTGTATCGATAAATTTCAGCGTTTAGCGTCAAATTCAAGCCAAAAATAAAGAACGTTAGTATCGATTATCGAAACGACTTTCGATAATCGATACTAACTTTTTTTTAGTTTGATAATTGTTTTATTTTTATTACTTGTGATATTTTTTCACTATAATAAAAAATGTGTTTATTAACTATTGTATTCACTTTGAATGGCAATTAAATTTACTGAAAGATAATTTTTATATTAATAGTAATTAGTATTGAACTAAATAACACTTTACACTGCTGAGAGGAAACTTGTTTATTTATATGTATCATCGCCATCTTGTATTTTAAGATACGAAATTGCAACTGACAAATTTTTTTGAACTGACATACGGGATTGTGTTTTGTTAAATAAATAAAAAAAATTTGAATGAATAATTTTGTTTATAACTTTACAGATCTATGCGCCTATATAACACATTATCAATAATGATTAATTTCATTTCGTAAAATTAATCAAAAAAATTGTATTTACCAATACTTATAAAATACCAAATTTAGAAATAAATAAAAATTTATTTCTACACTCGCTATTTTTTATTTATAAAATCACAAAGTAACAGCTAATTCTTGTTTTATAAGGATCAATTTACTATTGATTATCGATATAACTGTTCGAGTTACGCTGACGCTAACATCACCCGTTAAAAAAGCTAAACTACGTTTAGCTTTTTCGCTACAATTTTTTCAAGATGGCGCATAGTTCAAATGTCAAATTTGACGCTCAAAACCAGCGTCAAGCGTCGCATGAAAATGCACCTTTAGTCCTTACGCCCCTAGTTTACCAAAGAGTACATAACCACTAGTTTACCTTTACAATAAATATTTAAGGAACTAAAAATAATGGTTTAAATATATAGTTCAGAATCTAATAATGCATAGTATTATTAGTATTGTTTTATAATTTCATTATTTGCGTTTAGTGTATACGATGCTTTATTTATTGATTTTTTTTGTTTCCATTACGCAATATTATACGACCAAATTGAAAATCACATTAAAACGCACTCATTTAGAGGCATTGTAAATATCATTTATATTAATAATACAATATAGTTCTTAATTGCACATAATTTTTCTGTTGTGGTTGCTTGAAATTGTGTTTCAATACTATATTGAATTAGGAGGGAAATATCAAAAAAAGTTATTCACATTTTGATATTTTTATCTGCTGAATTTTTTACATTTATGTGTACTATTAAATGTTAATTGTGTATTGTGCAAGTGTTATTGTTTTATTTTTCCTCTAACTTATTAACTAAATATATCCAAGGAATAAAATAATGGAAGAAATACGGTCTAAACATAAGTCCATACAAAATGCAGCTCATCACATCGCTTTAGATTGTATTCACCCACAGGTTTGTGATTTTATGAATTAAAATTAAGACAGGTTGCTATTTTATGGATGTTGTTGTTTCGGTTGTACAAAATAAAATTAATTATAATTTTATTAAATTATCTTGTTTGTTACTTTTAATAATCTTGAAACGAAATGATGTTTGAATTTTAACTTGTGTAAATGTTTTTTTTTTTTTTTGTAATAAAGAGAATGTCAAGCACCGGCACTTGTTCACAGTGTGGTTTGTTTATCTATGTCTGTACCATTGGATTGCACAGTCGGCACACGGCTCGCCATACCACGTACACCCGTATCCCTCTCCTGTACGCCTGCAACATGCATTTCAAGCTCAACAGAGCCCTCAAATGTTTTATCCCAAAGGGCTCAAGCCTCATATTGTAAGTATTATATTTTTTTATTTACTTTAAATGTGGTGCTGACACTATGATTTTGTATGGAAACTATAATCTTTTCTATTATCAAATAATAATAACATCTCTAATTTATAGGATCCTAGAGCCTATGCGACTCCAAACGAAAGTCCTATTTTGGGGAGAGCTCTCTGTTTTACACCTCGAGGCAGCCCTTTGCCTGGTCAAGTTTCTCATCTCAATGAAAAAATTCAAGATTCTCTCACCCTGAACTCTGATACAGATGTTCTTGTTTCCAAAATAAGTGCAATGTTTCCAACAGTTAGTGAAACACACATCAAGATCTTATTGAAAAAGTAGGTATATAATTTTAGTTAAAAAAAAATCTTTTATAGAAGTATGTATTTGTAGTACATCATCGTGTCATATTTGACTTACAGTTTATAGAAATATAAAAAAAAAGGAATGTAAATATATTAGATATTAATTATTAAGTATAATTATTAGGTATTACAATCGTGAAGCTGTTGTAATTAGTGCTTTGCAAGTAGAAAAGCATCCAATCACTACTCCCGGACCACTTACAATGTCACCTTCGACAACACGTTTACAAAAGGGAGCCCTCGGAGTTTATTCAGCATTGCAGTTGGCTAAAGGTGTTTCAGCATCCATGCACAGTTCTAATCACTTAACACCTATGACAGGAACTCCACAGGGTAAGATGCATCATAAATAAACGGTAAATTACTTAAATGTTATATTTATACAAATCAATTTATAAGCGACTTTGTTCAAGGCTCGCCATTGTTACTTCGACCTGCATCAGGGGCTTCAAGTTATTATGCTACTGTGAAATCAATGGATGGCCAAACATCCTCGGCACCAAGACACCAGTCGCCCAAAATGAAACTAAAGTAATCATAATTAACATTGCTGACCTGTTAATAACACATGTTTAATAGTAAATAAATAAATTAATGTATGTTGATTTTGTGTTTATTGTGATTCATTTTTATACTTTATAGGTACTTAAAAAGTGTGTTTCCTAAGGCTGAAGAAACTTTAATACTGGATGTTTTAGCAAATAAGGATAATAATGTGCAGAAGGCAAGTGAAGAACTTATTTCTATGGGGTTTCCTAAAAAGGAAACTATAATTAAACAACAAAAAAAGAAAGAGAAGGAAACTCCACCTCCGCCTAAAAAAGTGTTAATTATGAAAACTTTGGAGGAAAAAAATGATTGTAAGTAAAACAATATAATATTAAAGTTGTAATACAAGCAATAAGGATTGAACTGAATAGTATATATTCTAGTATCTTTAATTAGGTATCCTAGATTTGTTTATCATACTAAAAACTGTAGCATAAATAAATGTTTATGACCAATTTTTTCAAATCAACAGTGTAAAGAGAAAATTTATAACTAATTTATCAATATATTTTTATAGTGAAACAAAAACTCCAGAAGAGATATGACAAACTGGCTGAGAGAGTTGTGTCTATAGCATTAGAAAGTGTGGACTACAATGAAGAAAGGGCTGAACAGATATTAGATGCTGTTGTGCAAGAAGAGGATGCACCGAAATTAACGAAACCAATAGAATTAAAAGACATGAGAAGACCGGATACCATGGACTTGAAAAAAGGGTAAGGATCAGGTATCCCTTAGCTCCAAATGATTTATTATCATTCAGTAATATAAAGTAGCATTCGAGTAAATTTCTTAATGTAGATTTATGTATATAGGAGTGAATTAATGATTTTATTACAAAAATTTAATAATTTGAATAAATTGAATGTGAAAAAGAAATTTAGATATTCAAAAATTATAATAAATTACTAACTTAAAACAAGTTTCAAAACTGAAATTACATAATAATAAAATGTCATAAAAAAATTTATGGGTAAGTGTGTTTTTTTTTAAGAATCCTGAATATAGAAAACCCGCATCGTAAATTAAAACTGACCCACTGCTTTTTAGCTTCTCATATATAAAGAGCGGCAGAACTATTTTAAAGCATATTTTACAATTATAAAAATATGGAATAACCATGTCAATAAAAAGTAATTTATTATTGTTTTTAAGAATATTTTTGCAGCTCTTATTTTATAACATCGTGAGATTGGTTATGCTATTATTTGTGATACATCTTCTAAAAACAGCTTATATGTAGGTACCTACTTATTAAAAAATTAATACTCGTTGATGTAACTATTTTGAAACTGTGTGATAAAATTAATATAAAACTGTGTGATAATCAGTAATTATTACATACAGTTGTTATTGTTTACCTTATCATTTACTTTGAAAATGTTTTTTTTTTTATTATATTATTTTCCTTTAATAAGCTATACGAATACATATTGGTTTTCTAAATATATTAGTTTCAGTTACGGGCTATTTATTTATTCATTATAGGTAGAGTCAAGGGGGCAAAGTGCGCCATACTTTTTGCATAGGTGACTTTGGTGCAATATTTCTTGTGTTTAAGTTCACGAGTGATACTAAGTCATGGTACCATAAGGATCTGTGATGTTTTGCAACAACAACCAATGTCGTGTCATTAGAATCTGACAGCAAATTAATGAATTTAACATAAAATTTGAAAACAGTCTGACCAGCCGCACTTTGCCGACAAATCGGGTAAGTGCGCCTTGTATTAATAAAACGTAATATTATAGCATTAGAATAAAAACAGCCTTATATTATTATAAGAAAACAAGCAACAAAACGAATGATATTTACTTTTTTTTCATAGCCACATTCTAGAAGAATCTATGTATTTAAAACCAAATTTCGGCTAAATGCGCCATACAATCTTAAGTCAGAGGCTATGAACCTTTTTTCCAAATATTGATAATCGAGTGTCAAGTATATTTTTTCTTTTATTTACGATGGGAATACCCCATGGTATTCCCATCGTAAATGGAACTACTTAAATATTTGGTATTATAAACGGACTGAAATAAGAAGTTAGTCATTGAAATTAGTTATTAAGTGTAATATTTATTTTCTCGCCTTAAAACAAAAATAGGAAACATGACATTTTTGAACAACATTACGATTTTCTTGAATTTTAATATTTCGTATTGCCTCCTCGTGCTTCCATTACTGCGTTTACCCAGTTTGGCATGCTGTACACCAAGTTTTTTGTACGATTTTGGGGAATATTCTCCCATTCCTCTGTGAGAGCAATTTTGAGCTCACGAAGCGTAATTGTTTTACGCATCTCCCTAGCTAGTCCCAAGCATGCTCGATCGGATTGACATCTGGGCTGCGTGCTGGCCACTCCATACGAGTAATGTTCATCTCTTGAAGGTAGTCACTCACAATCCAATCTGTATGAGGTCGGGCATTGTCATGCATAAAAATAGCATTCTCACCCAAATTGACCATAAATGGACCAACGTGTTCATTCAAGATTTCTTTTTCAAATTCATTTGCAAGATTTGACCCGACCATACAAACAAGCAAAGAAACGTTGCAAGTTAAATAAAGACTTGTAACAAAGACACATTTTAAAAAGTTTGTAACCTCTGGATTGCGGCGAAGTGCGCCATATAAGAAGTCAGTATGGCGCACTTCCCCAACTATATAAATTTTAAGTTAGAATATTTGATTGCAAAAAAATATATAAATTTTACTAGATAGGAGTGAGATATAGTCAGAAACTTAAAGAAAAATATTTAAATTGTGCATTTACCTCACTCGTATATTGGTAAAAACTAGATTTCTTGAGATTTACGAAGATGATCAACCCATAGTCATCTCTGCTCACCACTTTGAATATCAGTGAAAATAAAATGGCGCGTATCTCAAACTCACATGACTAGAGCCATCTGTGACTTTCACCAAGAACTATGATTTAGTTTGTAGCATCGATATATAGTGTCACTACTAGTATCCAATCGGTAGTTTTCGAGATATTTGTGGTAGGTGCACTTGCCCGGTAGGCGCACTTTGCCACATTAACTCTATTGTTTTTGTGGTACAGTATAATATAAATAGATAAAAATATACGGTCGAATTGAGAAAGCTCCTCCTTTTTTTGGTCTAAGATCCGGAATATAACAAAATCTTCCCTCCTCTGTTAATTAGATGAAACAATTTTTTATAGGCTGATTTCAATATTGTGAATTTATAAAAACAACCTCTGCCACCATAAGCCTGATGCAATTTTTTTTATTTTTTTTTTTATCTTTTCCCTCTCATGTTAATTACATGTGGTAAGCTAAAACCGTTAATATTTTACATTATATACCTGACTGTAGTAGGCAGCCATCTCTATGATTGCTACACTTACCTGCAGCCATAAAAATGGAAAATAAACTAGTCAAATACGCCATCTATCTATCGATTCATGCCGCTATTGTAAACCTATTATATTAGTCTATCGACGACGTTTTCTTGGTTTCTGGATAGATGGCGTTGGAATTAAATCGCTTTGCGTTAAATATTTTTTTTTAGTATTTGTTGTTATAGCGGCAACAGAAATACATACTTTGTGAAAATTTCAACTGTCTAGCTGTCGCCGTTCTTGAGGTACTAATTAATATTCTTGATAATAAACATAAAAATAAAGTTTGGATTAAAATTATTAATCCTATCGAAAATGGGTGATTTAGAAAAAATATAAAAATTGAGATTAAAATTAAAGATAAAGATAAAAATATTTTAGAAATTTCAAAGAATAGTTTTAAAAAAAAATAATAATTTTGGAGCCTGGTGACAGACGGACGGACGGACGGACAGCGAAGTCTTAGTAATAGGGTCCCGTTTTTACCTTTGGGTACGGAACCCTAAAAAGGGATAAATTTATATACATAAAAAAATACAAAGTTAACCAATCCAAATAATTCGCCCTTACTCCACTTCGTTTGTAACTATAACTTTGTAAAATTATTTAATGCAATAAAGAATATATATATAAAAAATGGGCCACTAAAAAGCAATAAGAAATGTGTTTATATCAAAATCATACGTCATGACCAATCTCACTGACCAACATCAGTCATACTCACAAACATTAAACGCCAGCGCCGTCAGCCCCGTGGAGCCAGCGCGGGCGCCGGCCGCCGTCGCGCGTCGGCTCAAGACTTGGACCGAGCATTTGAAGTACGTGCTCTTTTTTTTCTATTTTGATTTAGGGGATTTTTACAGCAAGGCTGAAATTGACAGCCCCATTATTGACAATGCAACAAAGTGCGTGCTTGCATGCTGCTACATCTTTAGACGTAGATTTTTAATTGAATAGATTAATATGTTAAATTTATTTATATTGATTTTTTTTTTGGTTCCGATTTTTCCGAGAAAGTTTCCGATTAATTGAGTAAACGAAAAAAACCGACTTCAATTACATCGACAAGTAATGTAACTTAGGTAGACCAAAAAATAGTTAAGTAAATATGCATTATTATTATTATTAGTGATAACTTCTAAATTACTTACTCGTCAGATCTCGATAATATCTACTGGGAGTACTATCTTTTGATTCAAAGAAAAATTATCAAAATTTGTACACCCAGTAAAACGCTTACGCTTCAGCCTGTAATATCCTACTGCTAAGCATGGACCCTGTGCATGGACCTCTTTCCCCATGTAGGAAAAGGATCCCCAAGTTAACAAAAATGCTCAAAATAAAAACTACTTAGTCAAACGGAATCAAATTTTTATGGAACTAAATGGCATCTTTTCGCAACATTCCGCAAAATATTTCAAAAAAAAAAAAAAAGAATCACGCAAATCGAACCAGAAATCTCGGCGTAATCGGTGTACATACAAAAAATACCTACTGAATTAAGAACCTTCTCCTCTTTGAAGTCGGTTAAAAATACCTAACGTGTTTTTTGGATTTTTAAAATATTTATATATTTCTTAAACGCATATATATCATCAATGCTTCGTTCCAATCTGTTGTACCGCTGATATCGCTAGAGTATTGTAGTTAGGGGCCGTCCATAAATTACGTCATCGATTTTTTCAGATTTTAGACCCCCCCCCCCCTACAATCATCCTATCGTCATTTCTTAATGACCCCCCCCCCCCTTCTCCCAAAATTGACGTCATTACCAGTTTGACAAAATTAAAACATTGCAGAGTTTTAAAAAATAATGTAGACATGCCTTGACCTTTTTAATAAATAAATAAATAATGAGTTCAATAATTAATACCATTAAATACTTGCAAAATATCACAAGAACACTATCTTTTCTTAGTATGAGATATGTATTTAAGTATAAGTATAGTATTTATGTACTTTTATTAATTATGTAATGTTGTAGTTATTATTTAAGTATTGTGTTTATTATCAATACATAGTATAAAACAAATTAAGTCGCTTTTGCTGTCTGTCCCTATGTATGCTTAGATCTTTAAAACTACGCAACGGATTTTGATGCGGTTTTTTTTTAATAGATAGAGTGATTCTTAAGGAAGGTTTATATGTATAATACATGTAAGTACCACGGGCGAAGCCGGGGCGGGCAGCTAGTATTATATGTAATATTATTGTTAGAGTATTTTATCTGTAGTTATTACTGTATTTGTGTACATCTATGTTGCATTATGTATGTTTATTATCAGTTATTTTAGTACTGTACGCGCCTTAGCCGCCTCTCACATTTGCAGTCTCACTTAGGGCTTCCACCGACAGGCGCCGATTCGTAACGCAGATGCGATCTAAAGGGCGCCACACACGTTTTACACACACGTTTATTGTATGTTAAGATAATATAATTATTACCTATAGTATCTTCGCCGTGTGTGGCGCCCTTTAGATCGCATCTGCGTTACGAATCGGCGCCTGTCGGTGAAAGGCTTTACTAGGTGTGCTGGAAGAAATTTCTTTTTAGAAATAATCTTTTTGTACGTGAACAATAAACTATAAATAAATAAATAAGAATGACGTCAATTTTGAAACACCCCCCCCCCATCTATCATTTGCCGTCATCCGCAGACCAACCCCCCCCCCCTAATTTAGAATGACGTAATATATGGACGGCCCCTTAGTCTAGCCAAAATGGAGCTGAAGTTTTGTAAAAAGCAGATACACAATTAACAATAATAAAACTAAGAGTTAATATCGATTCTACAGCTGCTAAAATAATTACTCGAGGCCAATCCAAATTTTAGGTCTTAAAGTTTTCTCTTCGAAACGACAAAAAATAAGGGTTGGATAGGAGGATAGCGGAGTCTTTTCTGTAATGATGTTTAAAACAATAATTATGGAGTACCAACGTGACTCCATAAACTATATTAGCGCAGGAGTAACCTTTAGCCTTACCTGCTGAATGTGTAAAAGCGTCGATTAATCATTGAAAATTTAAAACAACATTATATTGTGTATTTATAAGTCTTAAGAAAAAGTAAAAGAAAATTGAACTTTAAAAAGGTCGCTTCGAATAAAGCCTCAGAAGACAAAAATTGGCCTGCAGCCAACGTTGAGAAGACCTGGTTCTATGGGATGTGATCTGTTGGAAAACCCAATAGATATAAGGAATTGGGTATTGTTTATTGTTTGCATCACCGCTTCCAATATGAACTTTTAGATTGTTATGTGCCATCTTGATGCCTTACAAGCAAGAGTGAAACGAAGTCATCCCCTTGAACGAAATACCCCAGCAAACAATCATACTTCGCCTTCGGAATAGTTATGACTGTGCTGGGCAGTGCGTAGAGAAGGTTATAAATGTTATAATAGATATTCTTCAAACTTTTGGCAATAGCCAAAAGTTTACCACATTACAAGCACAGTAAGATTTTACAAAATGTATTTGTATTAATTATAATACATATTATAATGTATTTATATTAATAATATACCTATACATATTATTTTCAATGATACTACAATTTTCTTGGGCATAAATTTGGACTCGAAACTCCAGTAGAATTCCCATTTGTCATCCTTGAATGGTAGACTCAGCTCCGCAGCATTCGCAGTTAGAAAACTACGACAACTGACCGACGTTGCTACTGTGCGTTTAATTGTTTTTGTTTTAACACTAAACTAGCGAGATTTTTAAGGTCATACTTTGACCTCTATTTTACCTTCAGAGGTTATGTTTACCTCATACACATATCCGGACTCAAAATTTGTCGCTCTTTTCGATTCCGGTTTAAAAAGTTGGGGTTACAATTTAAAAAATAGAGGTTGACCTTAAAATAACCTTGCAAATGAAGTTCAAGGTCAAATCAGAGGTCACCGTTGAATTCCTCGTTAAAAGTTACCTAGGGTATGACTTTTGTTTCACGACTAACCCGTGCGGTTTTCCGAATTTTTCGGGGTTTCCATACTTTTTCCTCACTCTATATCTACTAAGTAAAGGCATGAGTAATATTAAATATAAATAATTAATCGGATATCGTTACTCTAATTCATATTATACAAGGTCAATGCAAAATTTTACTCATTTTATTTCCTTAGTTATTTATACTATGAGCTGCAGGTTGAGTAGCGCTGTTGTCGATTTTGACCTTTTTCTTTTTCTTGTCTTAATTTACGTAGACAAGAGTAAATGGTAATTTATTATTCTGAAATCGAAAATATGTTTTGATTTAGTTACGAGTACGTAGTATAAGTAAAACTTCACCTAGCATTTATTTGTTAACTCGATGCTGCTCCAGGAAGCATTAAGTCCCAACTTTTCTTCCTAATAGGAGTATGATTTCGACTGGATGTAGAATGTTTACAAAAATATCTAATAATAATCACAATACATTCTGAATACTATAATGTATATTATGTAAAATGTGAATATATATATATAAACATAAAACTTATCTGTCTTTTCTTAATAATATTTTCAGTAGCTAGTAGAGAACAATAATGCTGGGAAATTATCAGTCACAACATTTCATTATCATTGTTTTTATTCGCTGTATTTATATATACATATATATATGTATATTTTTTTTGTCTCATGTATCAAGATATTTTTTGAATTATGTTTAAATATTTCTTTTATTAAATAAAATATGGTTGATATATATGTAGATAAATAGTTTTCATAAAGTTTAATGTATTACAGTGACGATGCGTGGAAACTATTTAATATTTCATGGTTGCAGGCCTATTTTAAAATCAAGTAACAATGTGGAGGCCAAACATAGGTCTCAGTACACGGTAGCAACCAGTGGCCCAAATCCTTCACTTCGCCAAGGTCCCAAAGACAGTCTGCTGTTGTAAGTATATATTTTATTCGCGAATAAAAATATTAGTTGTCTAGGATAGTCTATTGGACACTGGGCATCGTTTTATGGGGTCTTGGGGGTAGAGGGGAGGAGGAGGCTGGGTGGATTACCCTCTGGTACCACTCCCAAACCCAGAACTGGGCATCGATTAATGGGGTTTTGGGGGAGAGGGGGGGTTACCCTCTGGTATCACTCCCAAACCCAGAACTAGGCACTAGGCTTACCTTTTTTTACCTTTAATTTTTTTGATAACAGGGAAGACTACATGACATGGAACGGTCCGAATCCTGAGCTCCGTTGTGGACCGGTCGTGAAACCGGATGGTCCAGATCCAAAAGAGAAAACATTTTCTTTAGCTCGCGGTCCTTTAGGCCTCGCCAGAGGACCCGCAGGCATAGCTAGAGGCTCTATTTATCAGAAAGTCAACAAGAAATCGGCTAAAATGTAAGTAAAAAAACAATAAATTAAAACAATTCCAAGATTACTTTGATCACAATTATATTATTAAATATTTTTTTTTTCAGAATCGCCTAAAAGAAATGATTTCATCAAAAGAAATCAACTTTAGCCAACATTATTTGTAGTAAAAATATATTTTCTTAAATTATTATTATATTTAACTTAAAGTACGATGGTCTCAAAGAATGCTATTGATCTCATAACATAGGCAATTTAATATTATTTAACAGTGCAGTATTACTTTTACTAGAAATGTATACCTGTATATTTAAGGGTTTACATGTTTTATGTTATTTCTAAGTTAATGTTATTATTATACTAATATTTATATTAAAGGCTCTAGGTCTAATTTTGGTAATTTAGAGCAAAGGGTTTAGCAGAGTAAGGTAGAGTCAGCGGCCTTAGAAAGATATTTGTAAATAACTTTTGAAACATCCTTTCATCTCGTTGCGTTCTGCAGAAACTATAGTACACTTAGGAAACAAAATCTATTTATTAGACAAAATACAAGTCTACACTATATATTTTTATAGAATTTTTATATTTTACTAGATGGCCCGGTGAACTTCGTATCACCTACATATATTTGTAAAAAATAGACACAAAACACTTTGTGAACGCACCTAATCTATAAATATTTGACAACCAATTAACAACGTTTTGACAAAAGACATTAAATTTCCCCGCTATCGCTAGGTACATTTTGTATTGGAAAATTAAATCGTCGTTTTTAGTGTTTTCCGTTACATATTATTATTTATGTTTCTCACTGTTTAAGCCTTCCCTGAACTTCCACAAACTATTCAAGATCAAAATTAGCTAAATCGGTCAAGCCATTCTCGAGTTTTAGCGAGACTAACGAACAGCAATTGATTTTTATATACATACTAGCTTCTGCGCGCGACTTCGTCGGCGTGGACTCCACTCCTATTGGACTTAGCGTGATGATATATAGCCTATAGCCTTCCTCGATAAATGGGCTATCTAACACTGAAAGAATTTTTCAAATCGGACCAGTAGATCCTGAGATTAGCGCGTTCAAACAAACATACAAACAAACAAACAAACTCTTCAGCTTTATTATATTAAGTATAGATATAGATTTACTCCAAAAAAATTTTTTTATTTCATAGATTTTATTTATAGTTATTATATGTTAAACGTTTAACAATAATGATCCAGTAGGTATATATACATTACCCTGGGGTGAAGAATCTCTGCTATATTTTTGTAAAAAACAAATCGAAGAAGTAGCTTTTGAAAGTATTTTATTAATTAACATTGTCTAGACGCGATTTTATTAGGCAACCTTATATATTTATAATAGGTAGGTAATTGGTATTTGGCTGTTGCGCTGGCGGTTGCGGGTTCGATCCCCGCACATGAAAAACATTTGTATTAGCCATACAGATGTTTGCCATGGTCTGGGTGTTTGTGCAGTCCTTGTGGGTCACCCCACCGTGCCTCGGAGAGCACGTTAAGCCGTCGTTCCCGGTTGCTACCTGTACATCTGATAGCGATCTTTATTCATAGTAGGGAATATATCCGCCAACCCGCATTGGAGCAGCGTGGTGAATTAAGCTCTGATCCTTCTCCTACATGTGGAAAGAGACCTATGCCCAGCAGCCTTTCATTTTATATACATATCAATTAAATAGCAGATGCGGGTATATTAACTATGTTAACTATGTACCTGTTTGTACCTGGCAACTCCATAGTTGCGCAGTGGAAAATCGGCAACACTTATTTTATCACTTCATTAGAGTATGCAGTATAGTCCTTCAGGCAACCGCTCAGATATATATCGGTATATGTATTTTTTTGCGTATGTATTGGATCATTATTACTTAACACATGAGGGTAAATAATTCTTATGCCGGATCTTGTATTACACCGAGGATGATCATAAGAAGTTTTAGTTTTTTTTTTTTGTGAAGGTGTTGCATTATTTTCAAAATATCTTTCTTGGGCCGCTGACCCTACCTTCTGCTGCTAGATCTTTTTATTTTTGAATATGAGTAACATTTTTCGCATTTAATGTAATTAGATTAATTTAGGCTTATCGAATAGTGTTCCAGGTGCCAGTTCTTAAGATTTAACAGTTTTTTTAGTGTGCTAGCTGATTTGTATTGACAAAATGGCTTACCTACATATTCATTTCCTGTACCTACTAAAATTTAGAAAATTGATATAGATTTGTTAATAAATCAAAATACTTTTTCAGTGTTATGTGTTGTTGGACATGTTGGTTCAAACTTGTCTTCAATTAAAATACGAAATTAGATTTTTTTTAAAATATTAATGAGTATAACGTGAGACGTTAGCATATGACAGGCATTTCCATACATAACATTCTTCAGCGTTAAATTAGCACTGCCAGTAGGATTATCGCTTTGCAATATCTTTTTAATAGATAGATTCTGTATATAACAGAAGCGTCCCACAAACTTCATTCTTTTACTAGTAGCGTAGATACTTATGTATATGTAATATAAAATTTACATATATGCCTTTAGCTTCGTTAAATATTTTTTTAATATTATTGAAAAATACGAAAACAAAGTAAAGTTATATTTTAGCTACTATTTTGGATATTTTTAGGGTTCCGTACCCAAAGGGTAAAAACGGGACCCTATTACTAAGACTTCGCCGTCTTACCGTCCGTCCGTCCGTCTATCTGTCACCAGGCTGTATCTCAAGAACCGCGATAGCTAGACAGTTGAAATTTTCACAAATTATGTATTTCTATGGCCGCTATAACAAATATTAACAATGAATACTAAAAACAAAATAAAATAAATACTTAAGGGAGGCTCCCATACGTAAACGCGTTTTCTTGCCCTTTTTTGCTCGATATCAATAATAACAACAGGTAGGCACTTGAAATATTCACAAAATACTCAGTTGTAAGTATATTTACTTTAATAATAAATTAAATAACATTAAAATAAAATAAAAATATTAAGGGTGGGCTCTCATAGAACAAAAGTGATTTTTTAATCGCTTTTTGCCCGATATTAAAATCAATGTACCTACTGTTGTTTACCTAGTCAATTGTACGGAACCCTTCGTGCGCGAATCCGACTTGCACTTGGCCAATTTTTTTTATTTCCATTAAAGAAAACAGAAAGGAAATGGGACGATAACTAATATTGCTCATATTTTTTTTTCTTAGAAGCTACCATCATGCCCCAAAACATATCCGGTATTTAGATCAATCGATTTACGAGATGCTGAGAATAACAATTTTCACAGATTTTCACTTTTTTCGATTTATTCGGAAACGAAGTATCTTATAACCAACATTTCCTGAAACTATGAGCTCAATACCTTTCTGGGGCCGATTCGGTATTCTTATCGTCCCATGGCCGTTGGTAAGATGTGTAAAGTATGCTTATAATATGATATTAGAAATACTTTAGATAAAGGGAAATTCTATTTATATTCCATAGATTCCTTAAAAATGAGGAAAGATAAGTGTTTGTGAATATTTAGTAATAAGAGCTGAAGTTGTTATTCGAAGTATTCCCGTGAACAATTTATAAAGAAGCTTTTAGTCTTCGTGTAGTTCTTCCGATAGTCAAATATTGTACCGTATAACTTCACTTCTATTTGATAAAGCCAAACACATGAATACGTATTATATAATATAATTAATCGTCGCGAAAACGTCACAAAAATATATACGATACGTCCTTTTATTTATATCTATTGTCTTAGAATTTAGATTTAAAAATAATGCAAGCACGCAGCATGTAAGCGTCCAGACAAGGTAGTCGTCATATCAAGTGCTTAAAATATGCTAAAATAAAAATAATTATATTTGTGTTTGGGTTAAGCCCATATTTCAAAACAAAAATAACTAACCATTTTGCGACATTAATTATGTTATTAATAATCTACCTACGTATATTTTGTAAAGATTTTTTATTTTAAATTTTAAGTACTTTTCCTCATACTCTTTTTGCTAAAAGAATTAACATCATTATACTGTATATAATAGGTAGATACCTATGTTATGTTTGTATTTGCTACAATTCTTAATGTTCAGTTTGGAATAAATAAAAGTTGATAATTTAGAAAGAAACTCAAAAAGACTAAAAGTAATCGCTAGTAAATATCGGTATTTTATCATTAAAAAAATGAACAGCATAGAATCTATACTTATTATAAAAAGAAGTCCCCCGGCCGCGTCTTTCTGTCCTCCTGTCTGTCTGTCTGAACGCGATAAACTCGAAAACTACTGAACGGATTTTTACACGGTTTTCAACAATAGAAAGAGTGATTCTTGGGGAAGGTTTAGGTATATAATTTATTATGCTTTTATGTAAATTAGCAGAAATACGGCGATAAATGTTGAAGAGGTCGCAAAAAATCTCGCCAACGGGGGACCTTTCCTCGCGAACGCCGCGTAAACTAGCAAAGATATAGTTAAGTAATGTACTAGCGAATTCAAAATCTATAAAAATGCTACAAAAAAGTCCGCGACAGCATATCTCTATCTCTTACGGTTGACTTACAATAACCACTTTTATGTAAAAATTTGTAATTAAAAACATTACGTTATTTTCAAAGCTATTTTCTTTAGTTCAGTATTAATCCTTATCGAAATAAATATGTTGGTTAGCTTAAAAATTTAATGTAGATTAAAATTGCCCTTTACACTATATCAATCAGATGAATAGTTTTTGAGATATCGTCGTTAGAAGTAATTATTAAAAATAATTAATGCGCAACGAAGTGGGCACGGGTCGGCTAGTACAATATATATAACAGTCGAAACGAATAGAATATAATTCTCAATGTATGGGAATGACACTAGCTTTCGACATAATATCTAATAAGCTAGTGTCATTCCCATATACCTACTGAAAATTCTATTCTATTCGTTTAGCTTCTATACCACTTGTCTACAGGGGCTGAACGGATTTTAATATCGAATCGATTTCTATATATATAATTATTAATTCATCAAGTTAGTATCAACTGGGCTTTGGTAGGGAAAAATCGGTCAGTTTCAAGTATGATAAAAAAAATCAATTACCTAAGAAGCAAATTTCGGAATCCAAAAAAAATACATAATAGGTACTATTTTACTTAACAAATATGCAGCTTTCCCGCTATTCTTTCTAACGTTCTTTTGATTTATTCTTAACTACAATTTTTTGTTAATTTAGCACCAATGACATTCCTGGTCGCTGGTGCTGTATTTACAATTTGCTTATATTTAAAAATTTCAAATAAAGCAAATTTACGCCAAATCATAACAAAAATAATTATTACTAGTGATTTGGAAATTTTGACTTAACAAATTCCCTCCAAGTTGATCGAATCTAGTCTTTGAAGATTTCCATTTAGGATTAATAAATCACTTATTTTTGTACATAGTATATTATTGGGGTAATATTACGATACTAATTAGTAAGCTTTGTATAATTTTTAAACTTGTGTTATTTTTAGATACATATATGAAAAACCAGATTTTTAATAAATCATAATCATAAAATTAATGTAATGTATTGTTTAATTATTTTACTGTCTTTAAACAATATAAAATGATGATACAACAATTATGTTGTGTACTCGTATCAGAAAAATTGATGTTGACATAGTAGCACACGTTAAAGTATTTGTAATTGTCGTTGAACTCGTTGACTTGATTATTGTACCTACATTATATTAAGTTATGTATTGTATATTTTTGTCATCATTAATTTAATTAAGAAAACGGTTTTCAATTCTGAATATATTAAGAATCTGCTAACAGTATTAATTTTATTAATTATAGATTTCGATTTATTGCAATGAAGCTAAATAATATAAAAAATTCCAAAGAAATTGTGCAATAATAAATCTGATTAAGAATTTAGCTATATTTTTTCTACTATATTTTAAGCTTTATTCTCTAATAGATGCCAAATTGTTTGTGTTCAGTATATTTGTTACGGTATAATTCTGATAATCCGTTTAAAAGCTGGTGTTCTATATAATACGACATATCTGCATTTAGTATTAGAATTTTAAGAAGCTCAATGTTTGTAGTGAGTTTAAAATACGATCTAGTCAATTAGGTTATCTATGTAGCTCAACATTTCCATACTTTTGTGACTTTTCATAATATATATTGTTGGTTTAAAATATTGGCAATTTTATTTTTGACCCTTCTATAAGTTTAACTTTAGATTTACGTAAGAGCTATACGCAGGGCTGGGCCAAATACATGCTTTGCTTTAATTGAAATACAAATTAAAAAATACTTTATCGCCAGTAATTAAAATACAAAATACAGTATTTTAGCCATTTTTTATTTGAAATACAAATTACAAAATAAGTAATCTTGGCCAGCACGGGCTGACCAGTTTCCTTTCACAAACACTAGATTTTTAAATGTACTGTCAGACAAACAGCCTCTTGTTGGAAAGTGAATACAACCTGCTAAAGAGAACAATCTTTCTACAGGTCCCGATAAGCACTCTAGCTTGTGTTAAATTGTATGAACACATTTTTTATATTTTAATAGCGCTAAAGAATTCAAAGCTCTTTGCTTCTATCATTCAGGAAGCTGACCAACTCTAACTCCATTTTAGATGTCCGTGGTTGATCACTGTCTCTGTTCTCGAAAACAATAAAATTGTATTTTAATATTAAAATGTATTTAGAAGCTACTAGTATTTGAAATACAAATTACAAAATACCTCGGCGTCAGGTATTTGAAATACAAATTACATTTTAAGGAAGTAATTGAAATACAAATACTAAATACGTATTTGTATTTCAATTACGTATTTTAACTACAAGTAATTAAAATACTGCCCAACCCTGGCTACACTACACGTAACATAAATATTACTAAAAGATAAAAAAACAAACAAATATTTATTTACAAATTTGTTAGGTAGGTACTTGTTACACAGTTTCAAGAACTTTCGTGTCATATCCACTCGTTAATCAAATAACAAAAATTTAATTAAAAATACTAGCGGCCACATTTTGATAGGCAGCCTGGTCCATATATTATATTCTCCTAATCATAAATAAACATAAAAAGTTGGTTTTTAGAAAAACCGAGTGGGATCTTATGGGCCCCGTAAACGATCAAACTTGTTTGTCAAACATGTTTGATCAAACTTCATGTTTCATATAACAAACATATAAAAAAAACCCGCAGCCCCGCACACGATCAAATAATTTGACAAACACGTTTGTCAAACAGAAATTTAATATGAAGTTTGATCAAATATTTGATCGTCTACGGGGCCCTTTAGTCTACATGGACGTGTCTGAACGAGGCGATCGTTTGGGATGCAGTATAAGCTGTTTTATTATTAGACTTACTTGGGAAACCTCTATTTAGAGCTCTCAAATTTTATGAGTCATTCAGTAATAATAAATAATATAATAATATTTTTTTTAACTACGCACAGCTTTAATATGTTCAACTGAAACAGTATTTATTTAGGTTTTGTTTAATTTATTACCCCCCTGACGCAACTATGTAGCATTAAGATTAACAGCTCTCTGAAGGGATGGACCGATTTCGAGGCGTTTTTCTTTTACATGAAAACTTGTTTCCTGGCGATGGTTCTTAACTATTTTTGGTCAAAACAGCCCCCTTAGCCAAGTTGACAATCTACAATCGATAACGCAAAGTAACCAAATGTTTGGGGATGACACTAGCTCGATATAGTTAATGTAGAAAGCTAGCGTCATTCCCATACGTTGAAATTCTATTCTAGTCTATGTATGTATGTATATAGTATGTATATGAAGTATATATATACATACATCGTATGATGTTATGAATATTAATTAATTAGCTTTTCATTTCCAAGAATCTGTATATTGTCTACATCACTGCACTTTCTTAGCCTGCTATATTACATTAGTTTACACTATCACAGGTTGGCTGGAAGAGATCTCTTTTAGAGATAAGTCCACCGTTGCAAACTAAATTTGTATACAAATAGCTGTACAAAATTTTAAGTGCAATAAAGAATATATTACTAGTCTATTCGTTTAGCTTTTATGCAACTTGGCGGGGGCAGATCAGCAGTTTGAAGCTATCAACTCTTTTTCCATGTTGTAAGAAAGGCATTTTTGGGCTAAAATTGAATTATTAAAGAATTTACTTTTCAGGTGATAAAATTAAAACACATTTATAACTGACAAAATTTTACTGCCAAAGATTATATATATAACATTAAAATAAAAAAATCACAGAGGTACGAATTATTTTGTTATTCGTAAATATAAATATATGGGTTTGATTCAACCAGAGCTATATCTTTTTCCAGTTGTCGTAATTCCTGTTCCATTTTCGTTTTTCGTAGAATTTTTGGTATAGTATCCGTTAACATTGGAAGCTGGAGAAAGGCTTTTTGCAAAATCTGCCAGTTACTTTTTAAATCCTAAAAGAGAAGAAACAGTAAAGACTTGGTTAAAATTTTACTATCAAATAATAAAATAAGTTTTTTGAATTAAATGTATACAACAGTTCACTTCAGATTTTCAGTTATTCATAACTAAATATATGATTAGATGATACTCCAAAATCAGTTAAAAGAGTTTTGGAGAAGTTCAAAATGGAATTTGTTTAAAAAAAGAAACATTACGTTCAGTAATTCCTGTCTTTCTTGTTCACTGATAAGTTTGCATAAACTTTCTTTATGTTCCTCTGCGTATTTAATCTTATCAAGTTGTTTTTGAATTCGTCTATTTCTTCTAACTAAGTAAGCAGGCATTTGACCAAAATCTTTTCTGAGACAATATTCTGGAATTTCTCCTGATCCTTTTATCTTTTTAATGTGTCCATCTCTCGTATCAACCAGCCTGAAAAATTATGTCTACCTAGATAACATTAAAAAACAAAATCTTATATCGAGCAGTAGTAAGCCGAATCTTCGGCAACCCGTCTCTGCCTCTCCAGCTCACACTTATAACCTACCATTGAAGATTGCCCCTCTCTGCCCTCTAGGACTCTAGGAGTATGACAGTGTATAACGATATAATGTGGAAACTTACCTACCTATCACCATAAAACCGAGCTAAAAATTACGATTTCGTCTTTACTCCTTAGTTAATTATTCATTAAATTGTTTAAAACCTACATTTATGTACCTACTACAAGTTCAGAGATTCGATGCAAATTCTGAGGAATTATGGAACGGTGCATGGTTCAAAGAAGCAAACTACGAAACCATGTTGATTACCTTGGTTCCGGAGTTTTAGGTTTTGCTTTTATTACTTTTTTTATATTTAGCACTCTGAAATTAGTTTTAGGTTTTTCAGCCCTTTTTGCGAAATCATTATGTTTAGGAACTGGTGGAAGTTTTCCTGAGACATAACATTTGTGATCAGATTTTTTTATAGGATGACCGACTCCTTCTCCCTGCTTTAAAAACTTCTCAGGAGGCTTGAGAGGTGTTTCTGCATACCCAAAAGTTCTTCGTAACTTCGGTATTTTTAATTCTTTAAGTTGTTGTTCCAACTGAGATTCATACCTAAGTGTTTTCAATTACAAATTATTTAGAATAACAATTTTGTATCAAAGCATTATTAATACAAAACAGAACAATTACTATTATTTTGTCGTGTTACGCAAAACAAGTATATTGTGCATTTAACTACCTAGGAGTTTTTGGTGGTTCTGGTGGCGGTTTATCTAAAATTCTATAAATGACTTCATCGTGGTTAATAATTTCTACAATAGACATAGTTAATACGAATAAAACAACAAAAAAGATCTAACTGTGAGGACGCTAAAAATTAAATAAACGTAAATCAATTCGTTGCTATGGAAATCGTATCTAAAGCTTTTGGTCACGAAGTATCGTATCATGTAGGATCGTATAGATAGGAAGGAGTTAGTAGTTACCCGTACAATATATTTACCCGTTTATATATTCAATGTACTCTATGGTATGGGCTTTCGATAGTATTCAAGGTACACATACACAATAATTAAACCAGGTCTTAGTTCTCTTTTCTGCCACTTGTTAGTGGCTGCGCTAGAAGCACGTACGTACTGATGCTATTATTATTTATTATTATTACACGTAAACACGCATTGGCTCCGCGAATCTTGAATTTAGTCAATTTAAATATAAAGTATTAATTTATTTACATATATTTAAAATTGGTTGTAAAAGAAATGGGAAAGTGTGCGTGCTGTTCCCGCATAAGGATTTAAACGAGTACTTTATGAAAAGCTGTTGAACAGTAGCGCGCTCGGCGTTCTTCGGCAAAAACTAGAATTAAGATTCAGTCGTCTAAATTGAGACCATTTGTTTAACATTACGTTCGGACTCCTTCCTATCTATACTTCATGCTTTTGGTAGTGAGCTGCACCAGTGTTTAATTCTAAGTTCGATAACCGTATTTGTATACATAATCTTCGTTCAACACGTACTTTCTTATTTAAAGTCCGTAACGAACAAAATGTTTTTAAAATTATTTCGGTAGTATAAATAAACGACTTTAAAGAAACATTTATTAACTACTCAGTTTTATGATATTGGTACAACCATCATAAAAAAGTCAATATCGTTTGGGCTTAATGGCATATAAATAATCATTACATTTTGCATACATACCTATAATTCTCATTTATTTGTAGTTAAAAATTACTTACGGCTAGGGCTTGGAATACCGGTAAAAATTCGGTACTGGTACTTTGTCTCGGCAGACGTATCGTTATTTATGGAGTACCGGTACTTTAAATACCGGTACTTTGGAGCCATTTTACCGTTAAATTTTTTACCGGTAAAAACTCGTTTAACGTTATTTTTACCGGTACCTATCCATACCGGTACCGTTAATTTCTACTGTCACCTTTATAGGTACCGGTAATTATTACGCTAATAGAATACTACCTACTTTTCTTTATTTTTGATCTCACAGCGTTATAATCTAATGTCACGCGCTGTTGCCGCTCTTATCAGCAGCATCGAGTTGAACATTTTTTCTTTGCACGGAGCGGCAACGTCGTAGAGGTACCGATAAAAATATCGTTAATCGTGACGTCAGAGGTACCGGTACCAGTATCGTTAAAATTCTATTTACCGTTAAAAATTACCGTTAAAAATCGTTTCCGGTACCGAATTACCTTTAAAACTTTTACCGGTAAAACAGGTATCGGATAAAATTAACGCTATTTACCGGTATTTTATAAAGGTAATTGGTACCGGTAACAAGCCCTGCTTACGGCTACGACCAAATTATTTAAGAGTGGCAATAAATTTCCTTATGTCAGATCGTTGAGATTGTGTCAAAACAGATGTCATGAATGTCATAGCTGTTGCACTAAATATTTTTAGATATTACAAATTATTGATGTATTAAAGCTTTGCAGTGCAATTGCGTATGTGCGCAGAAGCCAACTATGTTCGTAAGGCGAGTTCGAAATGGCGTCCAAAGATACGGTGCATTCAAGTGCATAGGAGTCGGGTCTCGAACTTTATCTAGCATTGATAATCTAGATCACGAAGAAAGACTAGACGGTTGTTTATTGTCACTGCCGTCTAAAGCAAAGGTAGTAATATGTGGCGGAGGTGTAATGGGAGCCGCCGTAGCTTATCACCTATCCAAACGTGGATGGGGAGATCAAACTATAGTCATAGAAAAAGAAAAGTAAGTGTATCGAACAAATAACTCCTCCCAATATTGATTTAACATTATGTAACTTGCTTTTTGTTATACTTTCTCCATAACATTATGAAAAAAAACATTATTTACTTAGTTCTTTATATTTATTTTAAACTCATAAAATGTAACAATTCAAATACTTGTGTATTTAATTAAAATGTTATTATAAAATTTTAATCGCTTCTTTTGAGTTTTATGATTTGTCTTTAATGAGGTACATACTATATGATTATGCAGATATTAAAAAAATATTTATTATTATAAATTTAAACTATATTTGTTTCTATGGGTAAGTTGTAGTTTTATTTTAGTTGTACCTATATTTAACGAGTATTTAAATTAAAAAAAAAATCTCTTTGTTACCCATTATTAATTTATCAATCAAATTGGTCATTTTCTCCGGTGTTATATTAAAATGTTTACATACATTATTTAGCAGTGGTGGATTTACCAAATTTCTGAGTAAGCTGGAGCCAAGGCAGCAATTTTATTTTTGAAATGTTATAATACCTATAAATCCAGAAAATGAATGGAGAGGGCCATGCCCACAAGGTCAGATGAAATAATCGCAACTTGGCCGTTGTTCGGATGACTGTGACCATAACCCCACAACCTTTTTGCGAAATGGATCCCCGACTGACTGTACTAAGATTTTTTTAATGATATTAACAACATCCACAGGCTCGTAGTTGCCCATGCCATTTGTACAACATAAAATATTACAAAATTAATATTTTTTAATTGGTGTGCGTTTTTACAATAGTTTAAATTCAGACAACCAGTTAAAACTGTCTAGATTGCTAGGGTAGTCCGACACTAACAGCTTATTGCTGTTATAAATATATTAAATATATGATAATACGTGTTTGTTTGTTTGTATTTTTTTTAATTATACACGTACATATCTCTACTGTACTAGGATATAGGATATATCGAGTTTCAGAGGTCACTAGGGGCAGCAAAAATTTAATAGCCTACTATTAGCGGCATATATATAAAATTATATTTTAGCCTTAAATCATCATAGATTATCAGTAAAATTATGTTCATTTATTATATTACTGTGGTTATAATTTCAGTTTAATAAATCATTTCCCTTTTTTATTGAAATATATTAACAAATTTTATGATAAATTCAGAAGAAATAAAATTAACTACCAAAAATGTATTAAATCAATATTTATTTTATGTTTTAATTAATGTTATCTTTTTTTATCAGAGTCGGCACAGGGAGTAGGTGGTACTCTTCAGGTCTGGTTGGTGCCTTTAAACCATCTCTTGCTCAAGTGAAAATTGCTCAGTCTTCTATAAAATTATTGAAAGATCTCGAAGCATTAGGAAGACCTACTGGTTGGAAACAATGTGGGTCTCTACTTCTCGCTAGAACAAGGGACAGAATGACCGTCTATAGGAGAATGAAAAGTCAATCAGTGTATGATGTTTTGTTTAATTTGTAAATTATTGTTTAAAGTTTTGACAATTAAGTATTAAAAGGTATGCGCATGCAATAAATAATAACCATTTTATCTTCAGACAGTTCCTGGGGAATTGAATGTGAGCTCGTTAGCCCTAAAAGATGTCAAGAGATTTGGCCAATGCTTAATGTTGAAGACATTCTTGGAGGGCTCTGGATTCCTGGGGATGGTGTCGGCGACCCGCATTTCTTTTGCATGTCTTTAATGAGGGAAGCAGTAGCAAATGGTTAAGTGTATAGTGTATAAAATAATTGTATTGTTATTAAGCTTATAATATGTTAATCGTACATATTGTTTCAGGTGTTGGGGTCATGGAAGATTGTTCTATAACTGCGGTACACTCAAAAGAAGGAAAAGTCTCGGGTGTAGATACAACACACGGTTCAATAGAATGTCAATACTTTGTTAACTGTGCTGGGTTTTGGGCGAGACAGGTACATAATTATAAAAAACTATATAATCAAATTTGAGTGTATTTATTTGCAAATTACTTGGGATAATCAACTTTCTTTTTTCAGATCGGGCAGCTAGCTAAACCGCAAGTAAAGGTGCCGTTATTGCCTTGTGAACATTATTATTTGCATACCAAACATATTGACAATTTAGATCCAATGACTCCAGGTAAGATTAATGAAATTTTTTAACTCTAGCTATGTGTTTTCAATAGTCCAATTGAAACGTCAACAATATTACCGACATCTGTAACACAAAAGAACAAAAGAAAAACAAAAGTTTTTTTTTATAGTTGTACGCGATCCAGATGGCTACATATACTTACGCGAAAGGAATGGTTGTATATTAGCAGGCGGATTTGAACCAATAGCAAAACCTGTGTACGAGGAAGAAAGTAATATTTTTCATATTATTTAACAACTTTTAATCGAAGAAAATATTAAAAAACTCATCCAATTTAATTTGAATTTCAGTCAGAAATGCAGAACAAAGATGTATTCCTGAAGACTGGGACCACTTTCACATATTATTGCAAGAGATACTAAAAAGGGTACCAAGTCTAAGTCAGGCAGTTTTGAATAAATTGTGCAATGGTCTTGAAGCTTTCTCACCAGATTGCAAGTGGATAGTAGGGGAAGCACCAGAGGTTTGTTTTTACCCCGTAATAAGCCCTAAACTTTACTATTTACCACTATTTCCCTACTACATTGATTTACTTTTGTATTAACATTGTTCACGCATCAGTTTATGTTAGACGCCATGCTATAATATGTTAGATAGCCATGTATTATTGCTGCGTATCTTATCACCATTATAAAGAAAATTCTGTGATATCAAGGAAAAAGGAGATAAGTCAATTTATAGTTAAGTCAAAAAATAAAACTTTGAAAAATGAGATCTTTGCACCTATTGATTCACATTATTAGTGTCTCATGGCAAAAGTGAGTTGCTCTAATATATTAAACGTCTAATAAATTACAATTTTCTAACAAATAACATAAGTTACTACTTAATTGCCCATTGCCCTTTTTCCTTAACACCAAAGAATTTATGTTTATAGGTTCAGCAATTGTTTTGATATTAATGGTCGAGCTTCAGTAACCTCTTAACACGATGCTTTTTACTATGACAGTATTTTACTTCTCTTGTTTTATTTTACATTTTATTATTGATTCTTTAGTTGGAATTCATTATTAATTATGATTTTCCAATTGCTTTTTCACATACTTAATCTTAGACACGTAGAAGCAGATAAACATCTCTGAAAATATAGAAATACTAGCTGGCCCGATAGATGTCCTGTCTTAACTATGAATATTGAATTCGAATTGATATTGTCCGTAGTATTAAAACCTATACTAACGTCACTCCACTAACACTGAAACTTTATGGCATGGTATTAAAGTTCAAATTGACTTTTAAGTATTATTACGAATCTTTTGTAAATAGAAAATTGTTGTTTTTAGAATTTTTCAGGCAATTTTTCTCTCCGTAAGAACCATTCTTAATTCTTACTTCAGGAAATATTATAAAAAAAGAATTAGCGAAATCGTTTCAGCTGCTCTCGAGATTTACTCACTTGCATTAATCCATTTACGAAATTGTAAACTGAGCTATATAATTATAATTATGTATAATGTAGGTATAAGATTACAATTTGATTGTGTATGTAAGTAAATTATTTTATAGCTTTTGTTTAATTTCTATGATTTACATTTCTAAGAAATATTGGTAACAAGAAGATGGAAATTAATTGAAGAACAATTTGTTCTTACGATACGTTGGATATTGCGAATATGGCCGTAACTAAGTGCGGGTATTTCCGCATGGCTAAATTCGTTATATCGAACGTTTCGATGGAACATTATACGTCGTCATGCAAGAGATAGAAGAAGTTGTTTTCTGCCTTTTTACTTCAAGAAATAATACACAATAATATTGTAGGTACTTTAAATTTATTTTATTATTTACTATCACATGTATATGTCCTACTATTGCTATATTTAATTAATTCCTATATTAAAAATAAATAAATGTTTTGGTTAAATCAAACAGATGTTCAATTACCACGTCGCTGCTGGTATGAAAACAGTGGGAATATCGGCAGCGGGTGGGGTCGCTGAGGCCACAGTAGATGAGATCGTTGATGGTTATACAAAGTATGATATGTACGAATTGGGTATCAATCGTTTTCTTGGTCTCCACAACAACAAACGATTTTTAAGAGACAGAATGAAGGAAGTACCCGGTATGAAGGAATTAATACAGATAATAAATACAATGTACTTTTCTTTTCTAAAATATTCTATTGCTATCTATTTTATTGATGGACAGGAGTGCATTACGGCCTACCTTACCCTTTCTATGAGTTCGAAATGGGTCGTAATCTACGGTTGTCTCCGATATACCCGACTTTAAGGGACAACGGCGCTGTTTTTGGACAAGTTATGGGCTATGAGAGGCCTACTTGGTTCGAGCCTGTCGGTTAGTTTAAACTTTCTCCGTACTGGTAGGTTTTGTATGCATGCTTTTTTTTTAAATTTAATTGTCTGTTTATAGATAAAACCACCTCGACACCAGAAAAACCTCAGCCGTTTAAGATAGCCTATACAAAGACTTTTGGCAAACCACATTGGTTCGAAACTGTCCAAAGGGAATACTGGGCGTGCAGGGAATCTGTCGGCATTGCAGATTATTCTTCATTTACGAAAATTGACCTCCAGGTATACCAAATCGTAGTAGAAAATAATGGATTATTTATTTTTTTATTTTTAGCTATTCACTATATTAATTTTAGTCACGAGGCACTGAGGTCGTAGATTTACTACAATATTTATGTTCTAACAACGTCGATGTTCCCATTGGGAGCATCATTCATACAGGAATGCAAAATGAACGAGGGGGTTACGAAAATGATTGTAGTCTTGCGAGAATTTCAGAAAACCAGTAAGTTTATAGATGGTACCTATATAGATTAAAAGAATCTATTTGAAAAAGAGCATTGTCAATTTAAGTTCTAATTATTTACAGTTATATGATGATAGCACCAACGATACAACAAACTCGTTGCAAAGTGTGGCTCAAGCGTCATCTGCCAAGAAATGGATCGGTAACACTATCAGATGTCACTTCTATGTATACCGCTATTTGTATACTGGGACCGTTTACGCGTAGCCTTTTGTCTGAATTGACAGATACAGATTTATCTCCTTCAAACTTTCCATTCTTCACATTTAAGGAGTTAGATGTCGGTTTGGCTAATGGTATCCGTGCTATGAATTTGACCCATACTGGTGAACTGGGCTACGTTTTGTATATACCAAATGAAGTAAGTCTTATTAATTTATTTTTTCTAAGTACTTATACAGGGTGTCCCGTAATGAATGGATAATCCTGAACGTGCGTGTGCGGAGGGGGAGGTGGGTTACAAAACCAAAAAAAAATTTTTAAATCTCAAACGGTTCGCGGTCTATGCCGTTTTTTGTAAAATTTAGAAAAATCCCAGTTTTTCTCACATTTGTGGGCACCACGTCCGCTAATTACGGCCTAGATCGGATTTTTTTTCTTTAAAGTGTTCCGTAATAACGCTGTTTTTTAATTATGTTTCAAAAAACTCAACTACTGTGAATAGCAGTTTACAAGAAGCCGCTAAACTTAAATTTTAATTTTGAAATTTACTTAACTGCAAAGTTTGAGCACCTGTGGTGTAAAAAAAATGTATCGGAGTTGTCGCGGCCAACTATTTAAAAAAATAGCCTACTTCATAAGGATTCTAAAACAGTACCATACTGTCTACTTTATATCGTAAGATTAATGAGCTATAGCCATTAATATGTAAAAATAGGCATTTCATCACAAAATTGCAAAATTATTTGCAGATATTTTCTTTGAGTTTTTATTAAGTAAGTAAAGCTGTTGACCCTAAAAATTAGATTTTACTACCTGCTCGGCTTATTCAGATGAATTCTAAATTGTGTGAGGGAGACAAACAGTGCTTGGGAAATTTTTCTGAAAAAATTTTGATCTTCGATTCTTCTTAACATTTCTCTGCAGAAAACTATTTGTGCTCGGCAGTCGAGTTGTTGCAGCGTTTAAGGTAAGCAAGTGTAAGGTGATACGGATGAAGTCCAAATTTTTTGACAATGCGATGCTATTCTCTAATATGATGATATTCTCGTATGGCGTTCGATATCTGGCATCGAAATACTGGCATCTTCGTCCAACATGTCAAGGACGATTTCTTCAAAAATAGGATTTTGGGGTCTTCCTCTGCTACTTGAGCCACCAACGCCAGTAAAAAGTCTTCTGCCCTCTGAGTAAGCTTGGTGCACTCTAGTAAATACGTGATAATCGGAGTGCCACGCGTTCGGGTATCTCTCCCGATATCAGTACTTGCATGGCCTTCACATTTTCCGTAAATTAAATGCAAGTTAGCATACTATATACATTCCTCTTGACAACACACAGTCCTAATGATAAGCACAACACAAATGTCCAATAGAATAGCAAGTCGTCGCAACTATCACCAAACAAACAAAATTCCATTAAAAATGCACAAATCGGGAATCCAGTACAATATCCATATCTACAGCACATCGCATTGTCAAAAAATTTGGACTTCATCCGTATCAAGTTACACGTGTACAAAGGATGCAACAACGCAACTGCCGAGTACGAATGGTTTTCTGCAGAGAAATGTTAAGAAGAATCGAAGATCAAAATTTTTTCAGAAAAATTTCCCAAGCACTGTTTGTCTCCCTCACACAATTTAGAATTCATCTGAATAAGCCGAGCAGGTAGTAAAATCTAATTTTTAGGGTCAACAGCTTTACTTACTTAATAAAAACTCAAAGAAAATATCTGCAAATAATTTTGCAATTTTGTGATGAAATGCCTATTTTTACATATTAATGGCTATAGCTCATTAATCTTACGATATAAAGTAGACAGTATGGTACTGTTTTAGAATCCTTATGAAGTAGGCTATTTTTTTAAATAGTTGGCCGCGACAACTCCGATACATTTTTTTTACACCACAGGTGCTCAAACTTTGCAGTTAAGTAAATTTCAAAATTAAAATTTAAGTTTAGCGGCTTCTTGTAAACTGCTATTCATAGTAGTTGAGTTTTTTGAAACATAATTAAGAAACAGCATTATTAGGGAACACTTTAAAGAAAAAAAATCCGATCTAGGCCGTAAATAGCGGACGTGGTGCCCACAAATGTGAGAAAAACTGGGATTTTTCTAAATTTTACAAAAAACGGCATAGACCGCGCACTGTTTGAGATTTAAAAAAAAATTTTTTGGTTTTGTAACCCACCTCCCCCTCCGCACACGCACGTTCAGGATTATCCATTCATTACGGGACACCCTGTATAAGCCGCGTTGGCCAACTGTCACAGCACTGGTTTGTGCCTGTTGCGTTGGCGGTTGCGGGTTCGATCCCCGCACATGATAAACATTTGTATTGGCCATAAAGATGTTTGCCATGGTCTGGGTGTTTGTGCAGTCCTTGTGGGTCACCCCACCGTGCCTCGGAGAGCACGTTAAGCCGTCGGTCCCGGTTGTTACTCATAGTAGGGAATATATCCGCCAACCCGCATTGTAGCAGTGTGGTTGATTAAGCTCTGATCCTTCTCCTACATGAGGAAAGATGCTCATACCCAACAGTGGGATATTACAGGCTTAAGCGAAGTACTAATAATGTACATCGAACTGAAATTAGCCTGCCACATCTCACTGCTGCACACCAAGCTCTTTTCCTATATAGATGAAAGGTCTGAAATTAATCCACTACGCTGATGTATTATTGTAGGCGAATCAATAGAAATTTATAGAAAAACTAGCTGACCTGGCGAACTTCGTACCGCCTTTTTTTTTTCTTAAATATAATAATTACATATACCAAAATAAAATATAGCCTATCTTTCAAGTTGGATCAAACTGCACACGGTGTGCAAATTTGATTAAAATCGGTTAAGTGGTTTAGGAGTCCATTGAGGACAAACATTGTGACACGAGATTTATATATATTAAGATATAAAAACACCGGATGTCAACAAAGTAGAGCGAATGGTCTGTTTTTTGGTATACATATGTAAAGAAATAAGAATATATGACACACATGATAAAGACTTATTCGTCTTGTAAATTCTTAACAACGTGGCAATAAGTTTTTTTTTTTCAGTTCGCACTACACGTATACAATCGGTTAATGACTGTTGGAGAGAAGTACGGTATAAGTCACGTAGGACACTACGCTACAAGAGCTCTTCGAGTAGAGAAATTTTTTGCGTTTTGGGGACAAGACCTCGATACTATGACGACACCCCTTGAATGCGGACGTACTTGGCGTGTTAAGTTTGATGTAAGTTATTATTTATAATTTAGTAGCGACCCGCCCCGGCTTCGCACGGGTAAATGCTTATACTAAATATACTACAGAATGTCTTTATATACAACTTTCACAGCTTTTTTGTCATTAGACAATACAAACATGTTTTCTTTAGAGGTTACTCTTGACTTGACAAATTGTGGTTTTAGTCTGATCCTATCCACCCTAATGTATTTACTATAAATGCGACTTAAAAATTATAAAGTACGAACATACAATTTCTAAAAAATTACCGCGCCGCATTTAAAGTTATGTCCCTGCATTTTAAAACTGTAGTATCTTCGAAAATATTCATTGAAATTGCATGCTTTAAAGGGCTATATTGATCTATACTAAATGCACAATGCATTTATGGTACTTAATTTGATGAGGATTAATGCTGTGTTGCTTAAAATCGCGTCGTAAATAATCCATTATTTCTCGTAAAAAGTAAAGAATAAAAAACGGTTATTGTGGGTTATCCTTAAGAGATATAGTCTGGCTAACGAAAGATGAGACTGAAAAAACGCGGCAAATTTAAAAAAACCACACCCTGGCAACTTCAAAGACGCGCCATCATGTTTATTTGTGACTTTTAAAGTATTACCATACTCTGATTCTGATTCTTCCCAATCTCTGTTAAAATCGCCGAAATTTATCAATGTATATAACAAGATTAATGTTGGCCAGTAATAGTTAAAAAAAAAAAAAAACAAATAACATAGTTAAAAAGATGATCTAATAATTTAAACAATTTTTTGTTTATGTATATGTCTAGTATAAGTATGTATTATGTCTGCATGTGCATATTGATATGAAATGAAATATTATATATGAAAAAAAAAATTATTAGCGTCGGACCACGTCCTAGGTTTACTAGGAAGTCACAGGACTGTCGATCTGTAGTCTAAAATAATAAGAATAACACCCGTAGGATAATTAAATAAAGTATATTTAAATCTTAGTAGGTTTCCGCTAGTTATTTCCCAATTAAAGAGGTAATATTCCCGATGATGGGAACCCAGTGTTGTCATTTAAAAAGTTGCAAAAAAATCGAGTCTCATCTTTCGTTAGCCAGACTTTAGACATATGCCATCGCGGACTTTTTTGTAGACTTTTTTAAGATGTAACTGTAGTACATTATTTTGATCTATCTCGTAGGGTTCAGCAGGCGTTTGCAATGTAAGCGCAAAAAATGTGTTTATTTACGACATCACATTAGAAACGTCTAAAACTATCAGTGTTTCTCTGCTATATTATGCATGTATTATACATAAAAGCCTTCCTCTTGAATCACTCTATATCTACTAAAGAAAACCACATTAAAATCCGTTGCGTAGTTTTAAAAATTTAAGCATACATACAGACAGACAGACAGCGGGAAGCGACTTTGTTTTATAATATGTAGTGACTAAACGCGATAAGCGACTTCACCCGTAATATCGACACTATATTTATATTTACATTAACTGTTCATAGATTATTATATTTCTAATGGATATACAGTTTTGTACTGAATAAATCTTATTGGTTTAGTTTTAGTTATGCATTCAATAAACAAAAGTATAAAAATTGTATATATTGACTAAACACTATATTTTTCATTTAACAGAAAGATATTCCATTCATCGGTCGTGATGCGTTGTTACGTCAGCGTGAAAAAGGGATACGAAGGCAGTACGTACAACTTCTCTTGACCGACCATGATCATGAACTGGATCATTGGTCTTGGGGTGGTGAGCCAATCTATCGAGATGGTAATTACTGCGGCCAAACAACTACAACAAGTTACGGGTTCACGCTAAAGAAACAGGTAATTTATATTTGAAAACAATAAATTTAATGATACATCAATTTTTAATTTAATAAATAAAATGTTATTATTATATTTCCTTCAGGTTTGTCTTGGTTTCGTTCAAAATCTTGACAAAGATGGCGTACCGCACAAAGTGAACAATGACTATGTGTTAAGTGGTCATTATGAAATCGATATAGCTGGAATACGGTAATTAACTAATAAAAGGTTATAATAGTTCAGAAGTAAGTAACATCTATTTTAATAATAATATTATTTTTAGGTATGCTGCCAAAGTTAATCTTCACTCTCCAAACTTGCCGACAAAGTATCCAGATAAAGAGCGCGATGTTTACCAGGCAACTAGAAAATATCATGAAACCCAGAAATTTCTTGGAAGACATTATCAACCTTAGCATTTTAAGTTTATCATCTTTTTTCTTTAACAAATAATGTAAGCTTATAAAGAAAATAAAAAAGAAATGAGCAACGATTATTCATTTTAAGATAAAACAGTAAATAAAAATATTAATAAAACATTTATATAAAGGGCGCAAAAATTTATATAATGTTTATAATCTCAAATTAAAAAAAATGTTAAATAGGTATTAATAAAAATTATATTTTTGGTACTTGTCATTTATTTCAAAACCTTAAACGCCTTAAACATTTTAATACGCCAATTCCAATTTTTAAGATAGATATAAAAATAAAATCTTGTTTGCATGAATGTTAGACAATTTACAGTCAGATTCAATAATTTTTATTTATTTATAATACATACAACAAAAATAATGAAAAATGTCAAAAAAAAATAAACCTTACATAGTTTTGATAAAGTTAAAACTACTTTTTGTATAAGTACATGTTTTTTACAAATTCTTGAAAGAATTAATTTACATTAGGAATTATTATTTATTTACAATATATTTAGTTAATCTTTTTTATATTTTTGATCAATTTCAATCTAAACGTTTAGCTTTCGCTATTCTGGAACCAGACTGTGGCCCTTTTGTTAATTAAATATGTAGACATTTTATTCATTGTGAAAAATAAACATGGTAACGAAATGCCTATTAATATACACAAACAAGGAGTAATAGCTTATGTTTACTAGAGAAATTAAGTACAAATCAAATATTAATTTTGAGAACATTTATTAATAACAGCAATGAAAACAACAGTTCATATTAGTAGCCTAACTGGCTAAAATCATATTGTATTATGATGTACCTATTTTTATTTACTACCTTAATTTTATAACTATTCCATACTAAGCAATAACATGTACATACAAAAATTAATATATATTTCAGTTAATCTAATACTTTTAGACAGATTTGGTTTCCTTTTTAAGAATTTTTAGCAATAGGTACAATATAAAAGAATGTGCGACTACTGTGTCAGCACAACCAGGCAAGAAGTGAAGGCTCATATTTCGACTCTACTCGTAAACTCTACTGTATTATGCAAAACTGTTATATAGGATTAGATTACTGTTACAGGTATATTTTTACTTTGGATATCTGATAGTTTCAGATATGGTAAACAAGCTCCATAACCTTCCAAATTATATTATGGAATCAAACTAAATTTCACTTATGTATTTTGTAATCTTGTTTACTAGCTTCTTTTGGGGTGATTACATTTAAGAAACATTTTTCTAACTTTACAAAAGTATTTTAATAAATCTTTAAATACAACAAGTACACACAATTTATATTGTTTATAAAGTGATGACAAATCTGTAATAGTATAAATATTAAATTTGTAACAAATGTTGAGCCACTTAAAATCTTACCTTAAAATATGTACTGTTAATGTGTTTACTATCTCAGACTTTTAAAGATTTATATACACCTTTATTATGCTATACACTTAAATAATAATCAACATATAAACAAAAGAATAATTAAAAGGTTTACAACATTTGTAATGTACTTTATATTAAAAGATGCAACACCTAGGAAAGATGGCATTTCGTACTCTTTCATCCAAAATTTAAATTATCAAGCAAAACATTGTTATCTCAATATGATTAACACCTTGTTTATAACAGGAATCGTCCCACAATCATGGAGGTCACAAATTATTATCCCAATATTAAAACAAGGTAAAAAACCCCTAGACAGTAATTTCTATCGTCCTATTGCTTTGTCGTCTACTCTGGCAAAAGTGACTGAGCACCTTAATTTTAAAAATTGCCTGGAATGGATACTTCAAAGTAGAAACATTCTCCCTCCCTCCCAATTTGGCTTCCGGAAGGGTTTCAGCACAACTGACAGTTTAAGTTTACTCACAACAGACATTCGATTAGCTTTTGCTAAGGGAGAATGTCTAGTAGGCATTTTTCTGGGCATAGCATCTGCATACAATAGTGTCCTTCTTCCGATACTCAAGCAGAAAATGCAGCAGCTGAGTATTCCGCCAAGAATGGTTTATTTTATATATAGTATGCTATCTGCCCTGGTTTTCTCTTCATAGACATGCTAGTCGCTGGATCCAAACTAACATTATGTAGCTTACGTCTTGGCCATACGTGTACACCTGTTTATCTGGATAAATAGGCGTTCGTGACCACTCATTGTGTGAATGTGGCCTTGACGGAGGCACGGTTTCCCACATCCTTTTTTCTGTCCCAAACTCCTCCGTCCTATATACGACATCCCTTCCTGTGAAATTCCCACCCTATAAATGTTCAATATTTGTTAATGTTGGTGTTTAGTCCCTACTGTACATTTTTGTGTAAACAATTTGAAATGAATAAAATTAAGTTTTATAAACCATGTGTCTGTCCTAGTGTAATTAGTTTGTAATAGTTTAGTTACTAACAGCTGTAGTCTTAGTTTAACATTAAATATTTGTGTTATTTTAGGTTAAGATGTAACAATGAGTCTATTTTGCCTGTTTTCAAAATTTAGATTGTTATCTTAACCGCACTGACCAATCAATCTCCTTAGTGTGTTCTCCACTCTACGTGACATTGGCGGAATCAACCTTGCTCAACTTACACAACTGAAAGCTATCAAACCAATCAAGCAATCAACGTATTTTATGATATGAATAGTTTACACATAGTAAATTTTGTCTCAAACTTACTCATTTACTTTCTGATTGAAGTACAAATCAGAATATTAAAACTATTTTAGTTGCTAGAACCTAAAAGATCTTTAATATCTAGTCTTCCAAAATATAAAAGTAATTGAATAATAATAAAAAATATACAATCAATAATAATGTGTCTCAATCGACTTAAAAATGAAAAAATAATAATGAAATATGAAATATCTTTTCAATTTGCTTTTTTGGAATAGTATTAATTAAAATCATTAATATTGATTGTAAAAGTACTAGAAATCGTTGGCTTTCTTAAATTTGCTTTTATTATATCACATGGTGAGGGAGTGTTAAAGGCAAACCTAACAATACTTGTTGGATATTTATGCTTTAAATATGGTGCTGCGACTGGACGTAGCCGAGACGTCAATACTTTACCAAAGGATGAACCTTTATCTCTCTTTATTTTCTGTTTTAATATGTACGACATATCTGTTGTGCACGGCAGCAACGGTTCTGGAGTTTTTGTCCTTTGTGGCTCATCATCATCACAGTCTGCAAAATTTAAGTTAAACAAAGACTCACAGGAACTGCTAGTGGTAAGAGGCTCTTCGCGATATGTGATATGCTGGCGTTCACTGGGTATCTGAATAGCTGTCATTAAGTCTATGACTGAATTTTTCTCATCTTCTATTTTAAGTCGCTTTATTTCCTCCTCTATCTTTAATCTTTCTTCTTCCTGCTTTTTCAACTCTTTAGCTTTGAGCATGTTTGCTACTTGTTCAGCTAAAACACTTTGAATGGGTTTCTCATTCATGCCAGACTGTGGTAAAGGTACTCGTTGGCATAGTGGCAAAGTTAATGAACTTTCTGATAAACTACCTAGAGGTGGAATTTTGAACGAAGGAACTTTAAAGGGAGTATCTCCAGTATTCTCACCATTGTCTTGAACACTGCTTTTCGATAAATGGCTGTCTACTAGAGCAAACAAAGAAGAATACATTGTTGAATCTGCCATGACGCTGTTTATTCTTCTGATTTTATACACTCATATAGGCATTGAAATATTACGAAACACGAATAATATTCCTTTATTTTATAAACAGATGAATGATAATGTATCTATAATTGACTACGCTTGTACTACGCAATAAAAACATCATTAACAAATAAATCAATAGAGTAAAGAGAAAAAGAGTTTGGTTGTTGTTGTTGTTGTTTTTCATTTTGTCCCCTTTCGGGACCGGCAAAGATCTAAGACCATACAGCCTATTCAGTCGTTTCTTTTCGGTATATTTTTTTATATGAAAGCAAAGCCTGTTCAGTCGTAAATCTTTTCAATAGTTTCTTAGTAATTTTTTTTTATGTCATTTTCTTCTCTTTTTTTCCCTCCATTATTTATAAAATACTTAAAATACTTAAATATTACCGTTTATTTAATGCTATACTCCGTTTTTTTTCGGTACCTACGGACTAAATTGACATAAGCTGTGTTGCTAGTTTTTTGCAAATCATTAATAGTGATGTGCCACTACCGTAACTTTACGTAATTTACAATCTAGTATCGTTTTTTAGTAATAATTACAAAAATCTTTGTCTTTAAAATTTTAGAATGTGGCGACAACCGTAATGTACCTATAGGCATACCTATATAATATATGTACCTGTATGGCTAATGTATAGATTTATGATAAATGAAAAACACTTATTTTTTAAAGTATTTATTAATCTTAGTAATCACATGCAATTCAAAATGAAATGAAATGAAAACATTTATTTCGACTTAAGAAGATACACACACTTAACGAAAGTAAAAAAAATGTCATCTACAAAAAAAAAAAAACTAAACAATAATAAAAGAAAGTTAAGGTAGCAAAACATCAAATACTCAAACAATAAAATAAAATAAAAATATATTTTTTTTTTATCTTAACATTCGGTACATTACAAACTTAGGTAGGTAATGTACCTAGTGTTATAAGGAACCTTAAGTTATAGGTAGGGATCCCTAGTACATATTTTTCACCTGATTAGTATCAAGCTAATTTTCCGGGAGTAGCTTCATTTTGATGAGACGAACAAAAAGTTCCTCTTCGAAAACTCTCGATTGTGGTAGATATTAGAGTTAGCAGGAGATAGAGCAGCAGTGAGCGTGGGACCGGGAAAACGTACCACGCAATTTGTAGGACAATATTACCATCAAATTATATAAATATTAACTAACTAAAAGAAAAAAAAATCAGCTGGTTAGGAATAATTTTTGATGACCTTACGAGGTCATCAAGTTCATCATCAAAAATTGATTTTTTTTCTGATTTTTTTTTCTTTTAGTTAGTTAATATTTATATAATTTGATGGTAATATTGTCCTACAAATTGCGTGGTGCGTTATCCCGGTCCTACGCTCTATCTCCTGCTAACTCTATTATCTACCACAATCGAGAGTTTTCGAAGAGGAACTTTTTGTTCGTCTCATCAAAATGAAGCTACTCCCGGAAAATTAGCTTGATACTAATCAGGTGAAAAATATGTACTACGGATTCCGTACTATTAGTCAAAATGTTAAAATATTAAATTACTCAAAATTTCTGTCTCGGTAGACATTACCTATCTATTTTATCCTCGGCTTTATTAAATATTAATAAATATTTTTTTTGTCTGTGATGCTCCATAGTTACCATGATTTTTAAAAGATTCGTCTATTGTCAAATAATAATAAAATTATGTGGTAAAAGTAAAAAGTTACGATTCATAAAACCGGTATTGTATTCATAAAATCGGTATACAACACTATTACAAAAAAACTGGTATCATTATTTCGAAAATTGACATTTGCATGTGTCAATTTAGTCCGTACCGAAAAAAAAACAGGGTATACCTAGTTACTCTAGTTAGCTTGTTGTTGTTTTAAAATTTATCCCCAATAGGGAAAGGCAAAAGACCATAGTCCATACAGCCTAGTCTGAATAGGGTATTCCACTGTGTTTGAAAAAGTACTTCAAAATGTTGATTTTCTAATAAAAAGCCACAAAAAATATATTACGGCAAAATAAACACGCTTTCATGCCATTAAATTAAATTAAATTTTAAAACTTTTTTATTACCGCGATAACGCTACAACCATTTTGGTGACGTAATATGTGCAATTACAAAAGTGTATGACGCTTGGTATGACGTATTTAAGAGAGTAACATAACCTACAATTACTATGACAGCAGGGCTTGTTACCGGTACCAATTACCTTCATAAAATACCGGTAAATAGCGTTAATTTTATCCGATACCGGTTTTACCGGTAAAAGTTTTAAAGGTAATTCGGTACCGGAAACGATTTTTAACGGTAATTTTTAACGGTAAATAGAATTTTAACGATACTGGTACCGGTACCTCTGACGTCACGATTAACGATATTTTTATCGGTGCCTCTACGACGTTGCCGCTCCGTGCAAAGAAAAAATGTTCAACTCGAAGCTGCGCGGGGAGGCTGATAAGAGCGGCAACAGCGCGTGACATTAGATTATAACGCTGTGAGATCAAACATAAAGAAAAGTAGGTAGTATTCTATTAGCGTAATAATTTCGGTACCTATAAAGGTAACAGTAGCAATTAACGGTACCGGTAAAAATAACGTTAAACGAGTTTTTCACGGTAAAAAATTTAGCGGTAAAATGGCTCCAAAGTACCGGTATTTAAAGTACCGGTACTCCATAAATAACGATACGTCTGCCGAGACAAAGTACCGGTACCGAATTTTTACCGGTATTCCAAGCCCTATGACAGCCATCAACAAATTAGTACCTACCTACCTAATGTCTCTTTGAAATATTGTCAATGTCAATTTCAATTTGTCAGTGACACAGTAAATAGTAATCAAATAGTAATAGTGAGATATGCCGATTTTAATAGCGTATACATAATATACCTAACAAGAATAGAAAACAAGTTTATTTTAATTCTCTTATGCTCTATTGTATTTATCAGAATAACAAATAAACTACTATTTAGTATTGATATGCTATTGTATGATTCTGTAAAAAAAAACCATTTGCGTTGGGCTCGCAATGCCAGGCGCAAAGTATGAACAGCTGTCGTTAAAGTCTGATGCTGATGAAGACGTACTTACAAGTAAACCAAAGGGAAAATGGTGTGATTTGTGTTTTCAAAAAAGTCTACTTTCTTTAGGCTTGATTCTTTTATATTTTTCTTTATCAATTGGGCTTACTTTCTATCAAAGATGGCTATTAAAGGTTAGTAAAAAAAAAATACTTGTCAATAAGTGATAAAAACCGATTACTTAAGCCGAGATAACGAAATAATAAAAACGTCATTAACCTAATTGGATGTTACACACACTTTTAAATATTTTTATTGGCTAAAATTTAGATTATGGACCGTCGATTTAGATCTTCATATTTTTTCTGCTTATTTACGGTCACATTATAAATTTTGAAGTTAAATAGGTTAGGGTATTTTTTTTGTAACGAAATTATGCGGCTAAACAGTCTAATTTTGAAGTTAGATAGGTTAGGGTTATTTTTTTTTTAAGTCCGAAAAATACCCAAAACCGAATCGGAGCACCCCACTATCCACGTGGTCTTGGTCTGTCTTACCCCTAGAGTGTTTTGTAAAAGCCGGAGTCGCGGAGCAAGGGCGAAAGGGCTGCCCTTCCGAAGCGCCGGAGCCGTCACGGAATGAATTTATACCGATCAACTGTCAAATTTCGAGGTTAGGTCTATGAGATTCATTTTTTCTATGTTTTTCAAGAACGGCGCATTACCTTGTATCGTGAGTGGTATGGGGGGGGTTTAGGGGGACCGCCGCTACCTCCCTCCTCCCACTCTCGCCCTTAAATTCGTGCCAAACGATCTAAATTCTTCTTCTAATCTTAAAACTTTAACCATGGATATCTCCATAACTATGGGTTTCTGGTATGTGGGAGTGGTACTGGTGGGTAGCCCACCCCTCCCCCCCCCCGCATCCCTCAAACCCCCAAAAATCGACGGTCCACAGTCTAAATTTTAACCTTTTTATTTATTGCACAAAAGTATATTTTTATAATTTTGCAGAACTTGTTAATGTTAAATATGTTACTTGTTATCAATTTATGTTTATACGGTTTGATAATTTAATTCAACTGAAAAGTTAATCTAATTGCAATAAAAGATAAGATCAAGTTCAAATAGATGCGTGTAAAAATCATAAGACCTAATTTTAATGGATTTTAAAGATCTATGACAAATAATAAAATGAGTAATATACAATAATGGTGTAAAACCCTCTATCCGTTATTAAAAATTCAAAAATATTGAATATATTTTCATGTAGGCAAACTATATGAAAATTATAAGGCTATCACTATCAGCTCAATGTAATAAACTATATATTTTTAGATAAGTTTTTAGGACTGTCTAGTTTACTTTTAGTTCTAATTAATGTAAAATAAATAAAGAAATAAATGAAACAATGCTAAAAATTCATATTTTATATTTCAGGATTTTCATTACCCTCTAACAGTGGTAATGTACCACTTGGTTGTCAAATGGATGTTATCAGTAATTGTGCGTTCCATTTTATATTTAATTACGGGGACCTCGCAACTGGTGTTGTCATTTATGACATGCTTGAGGTCAGTTGCACCTACGGGACTTGCAAGTGGCATTGATGTCGGATTTTCTAACTGGGGATTGGAACTTGTAACCATCTCTCTCTACACGATGACTAAGTCGACAACAATTATATTTATACTTGGATTTGCGATTCTATTAGGACTTGAGAAGAAGGTATGTGAAAAAACAATTGTATAAAATATAATATAAATAACAACCGCTGGTATAATGGTGCGTGTGCCATGTAGGTGGCTTGCGGGTTCGATTCCCGCTCGGGACGGATATTTATATTTGTACAAATATGTGTTTCCTTCCGTCTATCCTTGTGGCTCTCCCTACTGTGTCTCGGAGAACATGTTAAGCTCTCTATTGTATCATATTACATACGTCTGATAGCGATTGTTACTCATAGTAGGGAATATATCCGCTAACCAGCAGTGGAGCCGTTTGACACCAAAATCTCTAGTGTGTTGATTTGCAATACATAATTTGATGAATATTCATGAATTATTTCTATTTGGTACCATAATAATATTCTCTCTTGAGGTTTTCATACTCATACATGTATATTACTTGAAAGAATTATTTTTAATTTAACATTACTATATTTTGCTAACAAAAAAGGAGAGACTTTTTGTGCTGTTGCAATGTGCTAAGTTTAAAAGAACCTTTGTCTTGCTTTTTTTCTAGGTTTTTTCCTAATCTGCTTAACATATTATAATACTTACATGAAGTCCGTGTGCATATACTGTTAGTGAGTGAGGGTCAATACTTTTGAATACATATTGAACTTCGATTTCTATTTGACACTGCAATAGTAAAATAATTTTCATAGCATTGTTAGAAAATAAATTGATGCTAGAAGATGGTCAAGAATATGTTTTAAATGTTATTCTTATTTTTATTATATTTCGTTTCAAAAATATAAAGTATAAAATACTAGCTGTGCTTGCGACTTCGTCCGCGTGGATTGGTGACTACATGTTTGGTCAAGAATATGTTTTAAATGTTATTCTTATTTTTATTATATTTCGTTTCAAAAATATAAAGTATAAAATACTAGCTGTGCTTGCGACTTCGTCCGCGTGGATTGGTGACTACATGTTTGGTCAAGAATATGTTTTAAATGTTATTCTTATTGTTTTTTATATTTCGTTTCAAAAATATAAAGTATAAAATACTAGCTGTGCTTGCGACTTCGTCCGCGTGGATTGGTGACTACATGTTTGGTCAAGAATATGTTTTAAATCTTATTCTTATTTTTATTATATTTCGTTTCAAAAATATAAAGTATAAAATACTAGCTGTGCTTGCGACTTCGTCCGCGTGGATTGGTGACTACATGTTTGGTCAAGAATATGTTTTAAATGTTATTCTTATTGTTTTTTATATTTCGTTTCAAAAATATAAAGTATAAAATACTAGCTGTGCTTGCGACTTCGTCCGCGTGGATTGGTGACTACATGTTTGGTCAAGAATATGTTTTAAATGTTATTCTTATTGTTTTTTATATTTCGTTTCAAAAATATAAAGTATAAAATACTAGCTGTGCTTGCGACTTCGTCCGCGTGGATTGGTGACTACATGTTTGGTCAAGAATATGTTTTAAATGTTATTCTTATTGTTTTTTATATTTCGTTTCAAAAATATAAAGTATAAAATACTAGCTGTGCTTGCGACTTCGTCCGCGTGGATTGGTGACTACATGTTTGGTCAAGAATATGTTTTAAATGTTATTCTTATTGTTTTTTATATTTCGTTTCAAAAATATAAAGTATAAAATACTAGCTGTGCTTGCGACTTCGTCCGCGTGGATTGGTGACTACATGTTTGGTCAAGAATATGTTTTAAATGTTATTCTTATTGTTTTTTATATTTCGTTTCAAAAATATAAAGTATAAAATACTAGCTGTGCTTGCGACTTCGTCCGCGTGGATTGGTGACTACATGTTTGGTCAAGAATATGTTTTAAATGTTATTCTTATTGTTTTTTATATTTCGTTTCAAAAATATAAAGTATAAAATACTAGCTGTGCTTGCGACTTCGTCCGCGTGGATTGGTGACTACATGTTTGGTCAAGAATATGTTTTAAATCTTATTCTTATTTTTATTATATTTCGTTTCAAAAATATAAAGTATAAAATACTAGCTGTGCTTGCGACTTCGTCCGCGTGGATTGGTGACTACATGTTTGGTCAAGAATATGTTTTAAATGTTATTCTTATTGTTTTTTATATTTCGTTTCAAAAATATAAAGTATAAAATACTAGCTGTGCTTGCGACTTCGTCCGCGTGGATTGGTGACTACATGTTTGGTCAAGAATATGTTTTAAATGTTATTCTTATTGTTTTTTATATTTCGTTTCAAAAATATAAAGTATAAAATACTAGCTGTGCTTGCGACTTCGTCCGCGCGGATTGGTGACTACATGTTTGGTCAAGAATATGTTTTAAATCTTATTCTTATTGTTTTTTATATTTCGTTTCAAAAATATAAAGTATAAAATACTAGCTGTGCTTGCGACTTCGTCCGCGTGGATTAGTGACTTTACATGATCAACTTGATTCTTTAAATTGGCTTAACTTTTTTATTTATCGACCGATTGACATGAAACCAATTACTAAATGTTAAGTGAAGCTTACAACAATATATTAGTGAAAACCACATCTAAATCGGATAAGCCTTTTCTGAGATTAGCGTGCACAAACGCACAGACAAACATACAAACAGACAAAAATTAATAAAAGTCCCAATAATATTTTTTCTCATATATCTTCCATGTACAGACAGCGATCCATTACATTTTTATTATATGTATTGATGTAACTATGAAGACTAGTTACAGAAATAATTTTTTTTGAAACACTACAAATGTTATTGTCATCATCACATTATATTTATTTATGCAAATGTTATTACTTCCTGATGCTAAATAATATTAAATGCAAGCTGCGAATTGTAAAACTATAAATAATTTTTAGGCAGTATGAAAGCTACTTTGCCTTGTGGCAGCTTCTGCAAAAATGTTTGTGTAGCAAAAATGCTTTGTCATGTTATGCTTTAAGCGAAAGTTTATTTTCGAGTGGACGATACATTTTAATTACTATGTACAGCTCTAAGAATTATAAATTTTTTTAAATATAACTAGGTCGCCAAACAAGCGTACTACTCACCTGATAGTAAGCGATTAACTTAACTTATAGACGTCTGCAAAACCAAAAGCATCGCAAGTGCGTTGCCGACTCTATCCCCTATTCCCCTCAGGACCTCTGGTCCCCTTTCTCACCAACAGGAACACAACACTGCTTGAAAGTAGTATTATTTAGCCGTGATTTTCTGTAAGGTCAAGGTACTACCTCAGTCCGGCTGCTCTAGATTTTGAGCAGGAAAATTCTTGCTGTGTGTGCGCCCTACCTCAGTTAGATTTACTCCAGTTATATTTTACCAAGGTTATGTCTCAACATTAATTAACATGAAATATTTAAAATATTTATACTTGTAAATAAGGTTTTGATAATGACAAAATAATATTTTTTTAATGTCTAATTTTATTTCCGGACATTTTCTAGAAAGATAAATATGCCAACCCTATCATTTCCTAACTACAATTAAAACCTCAACGATTATCTCTTTTCTTACGTCTTTATTAAATTTAAAATTATGAAGCATTGGGGTAGACTTAAAAAAATAATAATAATTATAATAAGAGAAAGAGCAAAAAAATGTTTGTCTTGAAAAACTAGGAACATACTACATAGTAGTTGATATAAATTCAGCTCATCATCATCATCATCATCAGAATGTCTCAAATAAGTTCTATGCGACTTTTTACGGTTTTACGTCAAAAACACGAAATACAAAGATGTCTACAATAGATGTTGTGTAGGTGTATTCTACGTATGCGTACATAAGCTACTTGTCTAACATTACCTATATTATACTCATGATGTCATTATTAAACTCCTGATCCTACTTATTACTCCCTCTAACATACGCCTATAAATCTGCCATAGATTTTACATTAAAGTGAGGTTGAGTGAAATATATTATGAATTAAAAAAAACTTTTTTCAGTCGTGGTCCCTAGTTGGGATAGTGTTGATGATAGCGATTGGCCTCATAATGTTCACATACAAAGCAACGCAGTTTAATCTACTCGGGTTTAACTTTTTGCTGCTTGCATCGTTCGCTGCTGGGCTCCGTTGGACTTTTGCTCAGTTATTAATGCAGAAATCAAAACTTGGGCTTCATAATCCTGTTGATATGGTGTTTCACGTGCAACCATGGATGTTTCTATCCTTACTACCTTTCACTATAATGTTTGAAGGTAAGAATGTTATATTTATGTTAGTAAATAGTTTTCTCTCATTTTAGTAAAATAACGCATATCAGTTCTTAAAATATACTAGCTGACACAGCCACGCGTTTCTGTGGCTCAGTAATTATAATAGATTGAATCAATTTTTTACTAATTGTTTTGATACACGGCGCCATCTACCGGATATCTGTGCAACTTAGATGCCAAACCGCCATCTGTTAGGATTTTATAGAACTAACCGATAAATACACACTTAAGTCGTATGATAAATATCTAATTTGCAATAACAAATATTGGGATCAATAATTAAGATAAAAACTACCCTATCTCCCAAGTTGGACCAAATTATAGTTTCTTCATCTGTGTTGTAAAGGTAAGTAGCGAGCCATTCCCCAGATGAGTGTGTATGATATAACTGGGAAGACTCCACGACACTGTATTATTTAAGATTTACAAATAATAAACATTTTATTTTATTTGTGTGGGTACTTGTTGTGTATGTACTTGAAATTATTGTAAAGTGTATAACAATCTGTCAATATTGCACATAAACGCCGCGTTGGCGCAGCGGTCACAGCACTGGATTGCTGTTGAGCGGGCGGTTGCGGGTTCGATCCCCGCACACGACAACATTTGTATTGGCCATACAGATGTTTGCCGTGGTCTGGGTGCTTGTGCAGTCCTTGTGGGTCTCCCCACCGTGCCTCGGAGAGCACGTTAAGCCGTCCGTCATATACACCTGATAGCGATCGTTACTCATAGGTGTAGGGAATATATCCGCTAACCCGCATTGGAGTAGCGTGGTGGATTAAGCTCCGATCATTCTCCTACATGGGGAAGAGGCCTATGCCCAACAGTGTGATATTACAGGCTGAATCGTGATCGATCGTGATTGCACATAAATATCATAATAAATTTCAGGCTCGAAGTGTATTGATGAACTGCTCAAGCTATCCCCTGAAGAACTAATGCCCACAATTCTTAAGGTGTCCGTTGGGGCGACGATAGCCTTCGCTATGGAAATTAGTGAATTTTTAGTCGTCACTTACACTTCTAGTCTGACGTTGTCGATCGCGGGTATATTTAAGGTATGTTATCACAGACATTTATTAGAACTAGCTGACCCGGCGAATTACCTGTCGCCATTTTTTCGAGAATATATTGATTTGATCTTGTCCTGACAAGAACAAATAAAAAATAATAATACAATTTGGTAAGTTCCGAACTTAAGCGCGTGTTAGATTTGAGTATTGAACTATTAGTAAAAATAAATAGAATAAATTAAAAGTAAAAAACCATTTTCAAAAACAAACTTTTATTTGAATGCGCTAAAACGAAAAAAAAATAATATTTTTTTACTTAAAAACTTTTACTATCTAAGTATAAATTCATTACATAACCTATATGATATAAAAGCTTGTATATATAATTTCTTATGTATAATATAATTTCTTTGTTTACTGAGGACCTCTCAATAGAGTAAAGGCTTCCTCCATTTTTCTCCACATAATTCTGTCACTTGCTTTATTTAGTCTATTCTTTTCTCGCTGTTTACAAAATTTCATCGAGCCATCTTTCCGCCGGTCTACCCTTGTTTCTCTTTAGTGATTGTTTGAACTTCAGTAGCCGTTTATCTGATAGTACCTAATGACCTAGTATTGTATGTAAATATGTCTATAGGGTGGAGTGGAGGGTTTTGGTATGTGACCCCCGCGGTGACTGGCCGTGGTGGGGGACTTGGTATGGGGTCCAAGATATACCATAATTTAATTTCATTAGTTATAAACATTCACATTTTCTAGGGACACCCAGGTCAGTATCAAAGTCGTGTTAACTGTTTTCTTTATCATTTCAGGAAATGTGTATTCTAGTCCTAGCCGTGGAAGTGAGCGGGGATCAGCTCAGTCCGATAAACGTGGTCGGTTTGGCGGTGTGTCTCTTGGGTATAATTGGTCACATCGTCCACAAACTACTGGTTATAAGGTCTGTGGCAGGCACTGTACACGCAGTCGACTTTGATATAGTTCAAAGACCTCGCAAAGCAAAGTCTAAAGATGAGCACCACGAACTGTTGTTAGATGAAAGTAAGTGGCAGAACGCTAGTGAGGAAAGCGATATTGACTCCAATGTTGTTCTCTTTGAAATAATGCAGAGAAGAGACGGGAAATGATATAGACATAAATCAAGATGATCTCCATTATATAAAGATTTTGCACAAAATGTGTATTATATAATTATATTTGTTTGTACAATGCAAAATTATTTCGTGTTTGGCACGAGGGAAATTATTTTCTTATTACACAATCTAAAATTTCATGCATCTTCAAGTTTTCAAACTCACAAATTTATGTCGTAATCACATAATAGATCAATTGATCACTTTATAATTTGTATGACAATTTAGTGAAATACAGTACCTTGCTATAAATATTGCACATCGACTTTTGGAAAGTTCAGAGTTTTGGAACGGTTCAAGATCCCACACCCCCAGACCTTTCTTATTTTCTGATGGACAAAATGTATACAATATAGTATTTATTAGTACAGTGAATATGCACATAACCTCTAGCTGAAACCGAGGGCCATTTTTTAAAATATTAACTGTTATATGTATGTGCGTAAAAATTGTACTAACTTCAGGTGTTTTCATATGGCTAAAAATAAAAATTGTCTGGGGGGCGCGGGACCTTACTCATTACATCTGTCACTCGAAATACTGACAATCCGATATCTATTAGGAGCTGTTAAAACTCAGACAATTATGGATGCTTGGATTGATAATCTTTGTATAAAATACACCATTTTTTCGTATAAGTACTGTGTTTACGTTGGAGTAAAATAAAATAAAAAAAAACATGGTCACCTCATGTTCACATACAGTCCGGTAAAAATGAACATTTAAAATTACAAAAACTTCTAGAGCTGAATTTTTCTAGAAATCTTGGTTACACCAGTAGAAATAACGTACAAAAAGTCCCTATATCACATATATCAATATTAATAATCATACAGTAAATACAACATTTTCACAATAACTAACAGTGTACTTGACCACTACCTCACAGGTGGTGTGGAAATGTGTGCATATAATGTAGACTATAACACCTTCAACTAAAAGTTGCCTTGTTGTTGCTGTCTCCTTTCTTTTTTTCTAGCCAAAAGTTTATTGAAAATTAAGCACACATTAAAAAAAAAATACTTCTTGAAATTCCAGTGACATTTACAACTCGATCTTGAACCTTTATAAAATAATTACTTATATTTTCATTTTAATTTTTTTAAATCATATTTTTTCGGTAACAAAGTATATAGGTAGGGATCCCTAGTACATATTTTTCACCTGATTAGTAACAAGCTAATTTTCCAGGAGTAGCTTCATTTTGATGATACGAACAAAAAGTTCCTCTTCGAAAACTCTCCACTGTGGTAGATAATAGAGTTAGCAGGAGATAGAGCAGCAGTGAGCGTAGGACCGGGATAACGTACCACGCAATTTGTAGGACAATATTACCATCAAATTATATAAATATTAACTAACTAAAAGAAAAAAAAAAATCAGAAAACAAATCTATTTTTGATGACCTTATGAGGTCATCAAGTTGATGACCTCGTAAGGTCATCAAAAATTATTACTAATCAGCTGATTTTTTTTTCTAAAAGTTTTAAATTACGAAATGGTTTAACTATGATAATTAATGAGAAAAATTATTTACAACGTACATTGTTTTATGAAGAGAGAGGCTGATAATAATGCAGTTAAGAATTTAAAATAATGTATGAAGGACACCCACGACGACTTAATGGAAGGAGATTCACAACATTACTTTAATTTTTGTAATTAGATTAAACATTCTACACTGAATCAAACATGTTTTTAATTATATTTAAAGATATTCTATCTATATTTTTTAATGTACCTACCAATAACCATTATACGAAGCTGCGAGCGAAAGGCTAATTCAAAAATAAAACAATAGGCTTCTATAACTACTTTCGTGCGCGAGATTATCTAGTTAGTTATATTTCTTTTTACATGGCGCGAGTTATACCAATTCATCGTTTTGAACATAACATTCGTTTTGAAACAGAGAACGCTCTACGAAGCTGAAATTAGCCGGTTGTCTCTTTCTAATGGTCGATGTGCAATGTTTATCGCCGGGCACTATTTTTATACCACGATTTTTCTTTCAAAAACCCGTTTCATCTTAATGAGTTCATCGTTATCATCGTTTCATCTTATTGCATTTACAATTTTAAAAAATGTTTTTTTTCTAGATCTTGCTCTTTTCGTTCGTCTGTTACCTACTTAGACGTAATTTAACATAGTGAGAAATAAATATGACTATTAGAAATTATATTAAAAAAAATACGTACACTGCTTTGTTGTATGTGTACTTTGCTTTTCCTTGCTACCTTCTTATGTACCTATGTGTATTATGTAGTGTTGTTGTGTTATTATTACTATTAGTAATACTTAGTGTGTAAAACCTTACATTCCGCATTTGTAATTATTTTTAGTGTTTCATTTTTTATTTGATTCCGTTTTAAAATATATACAGATAAATATATACAATATATAATATAAGTATATGTGTAGTCAATATATATACATATATGTATGTACAATTATTGTACATATTAAAAGAAAAGTACCTGGATGACCGAGCTTAGCTCGGATTTTTTTTAGTATATTGTGTTTTTTGGAAATCATATTTAAATACGAATTACATATTGATAAAAAATGAATAATATTTTTTCGATCTTACCGACATAATAATAAAAAAATATGAACTGGTTATTTAAATAAAAAATCATGAATGCAATTAGAAAAAAAAGGAAAAAAATAATCGCTCTGAAGACGTGGATTTGAACCGGGGTCTTCTGGTTTCGCGACCGCCCGATTTCCCATCTGAGCAATTATTACCGTGGCGAAATTTACTTTCATATTCTATTTTTTTTTTTATGTAACTAGATCGGCAAAGAAGCGTACGGCTCACCAGATGGTAAGAGATTACCGTAGCTTATAAACACCTGCAACACCAGAAGCATCGCAAGCGCGTTGCCGACCTCATCCCCAGTTCCCTACCGGAGCTCTGATCACCTTACTCACCAACAGGAACACAACACTGCTTGAAAACAGTGTTATTTAGCTGTGACCTTCTGTAAGGTCGAGGTACTACCCCTGTCGGGCTGCTCCATACTTTGAGCAGGAAATTTCCTGCTGTGCCCTACCTCATGACCCCATACCCCATGATACCCCATTCTAATGATATTGTAGCAGATTTTCATTGCCTGAAAAAACGGATAAAAAGACATTTTTTAAAAATGAATCCTAGCTATAGATCGATTTATCGCCCGATATACCCCCTGCATACTAATTTCATGAAAATCGTTGGAGCCGTTTCGAGATTCAGATTATATAATTATCTATTCTTATTCTTCTTATTGTTGTGTATAAGGTATTAGATATTATTGTTGTTATCAAAATATGAATATAGGATTATAAAAAGTGACCGCCATAGCAATATCATTTAGTAAAATATTACCTAGAGAACATATATATATATATACATAGTAATATTACTAAACAGTAATCAAGATGTGAGAATTTTCTATAACATTTTATAATAATATTAATTAATGTAAAGAATATAATATGTACAAAGTTTTTCCACTTTTAATACATAATAAAAATAAAAATTAATGATATAATAACAAGACGTAGCACAAATTATTGGACCAACGGTGATATTTAAAAGTGGTTAATTGATACTTTAATTTATCTTTTATTTTATGTAATATTATGTGTAAAATATTTATGATACCAAAGATTCAACTTGTATTGAAAAGTAATTTTTATTTTGCTGAAGCTGACAGCTACTAGCATACGCATACGCTTTGACAATTTTAAATTATTGTACTGTGAGGTAAGGACACATAAACATTCAAGTGCAGCAAAAGATACTTGTAAATACAGGTGTCTGTAGATACAGTCCCTTTTTCTTGATAAATCCTAATTCCAATGAATGTTACATGATTGAAGAAGAGATTATGATAATCATTTATCATTCATTTCATAATAATGTTGTTACAATAATTTTTGTTGTAAATTCCATTGTATCGTTTAATTTTTTTGTTTAAAAGATTTACAAGACAAAGAAAATACTCTATAATTGTATACATCAGTCTGCCTTTTTTAAATTCAAAAACATGTATCTGGTATTATAAAAAATTAAATAAATGTTACAATATATTTTATTAAAGGTAATTGTTAAATAATTGTGCCTGTTAATCTTACTATAATCTATTCTACTACTATGTATTCATGAAATTAATATATACATAAAATTAAGTTATGTCATGCAAATAAGCGTTAGGTTAAACTTATTTGTTATAAGTTAGCCCCAGGTTATAGGCCTGCGCATTTAAAGATATAATAAATTCTTGCCGTTATCGATTTGCTTAGGTCGTCCTAAGTTGTTATTCAGGTTACACAACTCGATAAAAATTTGATCAATTGAATAATTTTGTGTATGCAATAGGTGTGAACTTTGCACTTATATTTTAATATTAAAAATATTACAATTTCTGCAAACCATTTATAATAATTATTGTTGTTATTACTTATCAATATTTTTAGTTTTTCAACAAGTCTTAGTCATTAGTTCAATTTAGACATTCCCTTTAGGTAAATAAAATTAAATGATTTGACTGACGCAAATACTATTGTTACAAAAGTGAATCATTCGTGTTAAAATTATTTATACTTTGGAAGTGATTAGTGAATACATTAGTATTCTATTATATAGCTATTACTATACACAGAATAATTTGCAACAAAATTGTAACTTAATAAAATAATCTTAACTTGTGTGAAACTGATGGTCTGCCTTTGTGACACGAACAAAATCGTAGAATTCAGCCTTAAATTTTCCACAGAACTTACAAAAGTGATTGTTGTCATGTTAAAAAGTGTTTCGTGTATTATTTTTTTTCTTGTATTTCTTGTATTTAATTTTTTAGGTATATTTTTACCGTGATGTGTAGATGTCTTGACGGAATATAATCATAACTTTCTTATGTCTGTTTTTTTTTTGGTTATGGAAATGGAATTTTGTAATCTACTATAAGTATTTTGTAATTGTTGAAAAAATCATTCTAGTATAGATATTTTTACTTATTTATACCTTCATTACTTCAAGAATACAGGATTTTTTTAAAAATGATCTTGCCGCTTTTTTATATTTCGTACTACAATTATAAAAATAGCCCTAAATATAATAATCCTACATTGCTTGTTTGCATCATTATTGTTTGTACAATAAGTTAAAAATATTTTCGCTGCTCTTTCTTGAAACAAAGACAAATTTTTATAATTATATTTATTTACTAGATAAACATATAAGTGCCTAGAGAAGCTATTAATCTATACAAATAAATAAAATTGGAGTGTCTGTTTGTAATATTAAAATAGCCGCTTTTTACTAAATGCATATCACATCTATACACGGTACATATACCAAAATAACATTTTTTACAATTTTTGTCTGTCTGTCTGTCTGTCTGTTTGTTCCGGCTAATCTCTGAAACGGCTGGATCAATTTTGACGGGACTTTCACTGGCCGATAGCTGATGTAATAAGGAGTAACTTGGCTACTTTTATCTTAGTTTTTTTTTTGTATAACTGCGAACTGAACAATAACTTTTTTGTTAAATTCCACGCGGACGAAGTCGCGGACACAGCAGCTAGTTTATTATAAAAATGCAAAATTATATGAGGTTAATTCTATTAATTGATCTATATTTATATCGTATGGTGTTTCAATAAAATATAATTATGCGACTACATAAATAATTGTCATTTGTTTTGTTAAATAGAATACGGGCACTTTCATTTTGAAGTGAAAACTTCTTTAGCGACGTTGAGCACTTTTTTGTTATTGGTAAAAAAATGATAAACTCGCGTCAGGACACGTGACCTGATCGAAAATTCGAGACGGAGGGGAGAGTAGACCGCCGCCGCCGGCGCGGCGTAGGGGAGGAAGTATCCCCCTCTCTTTCTACCGTGCGGTGAAAATGTATGCCTGCGCCAGCTGTTTCGTTTAGTGCTCCGCCTCATTAGGACGCCATGGCGACGTCGCCAGCGGCGCAGGCCTGGCTACTTTTGGCATCCGAAGGTCGCCAAGTCGAGTGTCCATAGCGTCTCGACAGTTAGTTCGTTTACGTCGTCAGGAATGGACGTAGAAGAAATCGCACTTTTTTGTTATCTACGTCGTAAAAAATAGAAAAAAAAAAGAAACTATGGGTTCATCCTTTTATATCAGATCGAAGCCGAAGTGGTATTTTTTTCAAACTGTATGGAGATTTGAGAAAATTTTTAAGTTTCGATCGGAATACTCATTAGATGAACTATCCCATATACAAGGACGGTTTTGAATTTCTATTATAAATTTTTGTAATTATTTTTAGCGGATCAAACCCGCAACCGCCAGCACAACAGCTACAAACCAGTCCTGTGACCGTTGTGCCAACGCCTTGTCATCATAGATACAATTTACGAGTACTTAATACTTATTTCTAATGGAAAGAAAGAAAGAAAGAAAGAAAGAATAAACTTTATTTGACACATCAAACACAAAAATTATACATATAACAGGATTAAATAGGTACACAAAAAGGTCAAAAAGGCAGGCAGCTCAGCATATGCGACTGCACTAATGGCTGACGCGCTGATTTTCAGCTGTCGCCTGAGAGGTGACGCACTAAATACATTAATTTATTATCAAACTTAGGTTAACAAATTTTATTTAGATTTATTATATTTATTTTAGGTTTAAAATAAACAATATTCCAAAGACAACACATAAATATTAACTGACAAAAAAATCGTTTCGGCTCGACTAAAGTGCCTTTTGGTAAAGCAGTAAATACTTTTTACAACTATTTTTAAATGTTTGGATGGAACCTAACTTCCGAATGGGAGGCGGTATATTATTCCAAATTTTGGTCGCCGCATACCTGAAACAACCTTTAAAAGCTGCTGTATTATGTCTTGGAATAGATAGACGATTAAAGGCTGCACGAGAATGAGTAGGAAAATTACGTGGCCATGACAGTTTATGAAATAGGTATTTGGGTGTTTTAAACTTTATGACCCCAAACAATAGCGTGGCCAGGTGTAAATCTCTACGAAATGTCATTTTTAAATGGTTGTTTTGATTCAAAAAGGCTGTCACATGTGTTCGCGGTGGTATATGATAGCAAAAACGTGCACAGGCGTTTTGTACACGCTGTATTAATTTTTCCGTTCGCGCTAATAGACAGGGACCATACACAGTATCAACGTAATTAAATCTAGACAGTATCAAACTTTCACAAAGACGCACACGCAGAGGAACACTAAGATAATTTCGGATTTTATATAAGACTTTTAATCTGAAAAAACTGTTACGCACTACCTCAGCTACATGTTGTTCAAAACGGAGTTTAGGTTCAACGAGAAGACCTAAGTTTTTGGCCGCAAAAACTCTTTCAATTTGCTGTCCCGAAAGCAATATTTGTGGTTTATAGGTCTCAAAGATGGAAATTTGCTTTTTCGTACCGAAAATTAAATACTTAGATTTATTAGGATTCAAAACAAGAGAGTACACAAGTGCCCATTCGCTAATACGTCGTAAATCATCATTTATCCCAATTGACATTGCAATAGCATCACTAGGCTTAAAAGAGGTGTAAATTTGTAGATCATCTGCGTAAAGATGGTACCTGCAGTTTTTAATACAGTGAATGATGTCTGCTGTATAGAGAATAAATAGCAGAGGTCCCAGTACCGATCCCTGAGGTACACCGCGCTTGAGTAGTGAAACAGAAGATGCCGCCGTGACACTGCCACCACTAGAGACCTCTACATATTGCCTTCTATGACTAAGGTAGCTGTCGAACCATTTAATCGTGCCCGCATGAAAGCCGTAATAAGACATTTTGGATAGTAGAAGCTCTATATTCAGGCAATCAAAAGCGCGAGAGAAGTCTAACAAAGTAAGGATAGTACCATAGCCTTTGTCTTGAGCTTCAAGGATGTTATCTATGACATCTAACAAAGCTGTGGACGTACCACGAGCCTTTCGGAAACCAGACTGTAAGTCAGGCAGGATGTTGTTATTTTCAAGATAAAAACTAAGTTGCTCTCCGACTACTTTTTCTAAAATTTTGGATAAACATGGGAGCAAGCTGATTGGACGTAAGTCTTTGTATTCAGAGGGGTGGGAAATTTTAGGTAAGGGCTTAACTACTGCAGTTTTCCATGCATCAGGGAAAGTGCAGGTAGATATTGACGTATTAACTATTGACGTGATGGCAGATAATGTATTAGGCAGAGACATAAGAAGCATGTCAAGCGACACCTTGTCCACCCCAATGGCGTTAGACTGAAGACTTAATATAATTTTTGAAATTTTAAATTCATCTACAGTCTTAAGTTGAAAACTATAGAACTGACTAAATCTGTGAAATTCGAAGTAAGTTAGCTTAGAAAGAGATACGTAATTTTTATTAGGTAAATTTAAAAAATGAGCATTAATAGCATCCGGATTACATAGATGGGAAGGTAATTCATATGAGTTACTAAAAGGTAAGATGCTTTTTTTAAGATTAGACCATAACAATTTGGAATTATTAATATGGGAATTTATATAAAAATCATAAAAAGACTTTTTCTCAGTGGATAGGGCTACTTCAGCTAGTTTCTTACGTTCTTTATATTCCAACCTGTCTGAGTCTGATTTGGAAAGCTTATACCTACTATAAGCTTCGTTACGAAGCCGCATCATGAGTCGGATGTTACTAGTAATCCACGGTACTGGACGGTCTTTTACTTTTATTGTTTTCAAAGGAGCGTGCGTATCAAACAAGTGGTTAATATATTGAGTAAACGTAGTGACCATATCATTAACGCTAGCATAATTTCCTAAAGAATTCCAATCAATATTCTCATTATCCCTTTGGAATGCCTCGATGGAGATATCCTTTAAAGGTCTGTATATGATAGTTTGTGCCAGCGGTTTTTCCTTTTTTAGATTAAATAATGGCCATCACGTTTTTTTTTACTAAATAATAGTAAAAGTTATGATTTTTAAATGTAGGTCCTCTGGATCGATATACATATAACTAATATAATATATATTAAAAGTATGTTAAAAGTATGCATTTTTTACTTTTATTTTTAATGTAACATTTATTTGTATCTGCTGTAAAAAGTTGTATAAATATAATATTAAAATTTAGCTCTTATTTTGCACACTACATGTAAAGCTCAGCTCCGATGGAGTACTTGCACCTAAGTGGTCGCTTAATCTATATAATTTTGCATTGAGAGACGTGGCTGCCTCCATCTTTTTCAGAAACATATTTTTGGAGTTTGTATTCAACGTCCTTTCAGTTAAAGTTTTGTTTGATTCAGAGTCCAAAGAGTTTATTATGGAGTCTGCGTCACAGTCCAAGTTCAATATGTTAATTTGCGATTCTTCACGCCATAACTTTTGTAAATTTAACGCCATCAATTCTAACTGAACTTGTGACAATTCTTTTATAACGTCAATTTGTATAGTCATGGCGTCATCGCAAGTTTTTAGTAAAGAATTTAATGTTTCTAAAACGTCCGCTCTTCTTTTTTGTACACTATACTGGTTGTCAATATTTTTTTCAAAAAATGACAAATATTCGTACAATTCAGAAAGTTGTAATGAGCAAGATATGTATTGAGCGGAATAATGTTCAAAATCGTAGTAGTGCTTAGCTCGCATTAGCCACTTGTGTGTAAAAGAAAATAGCTTACGCGCTTCTTCCGTTGTACAAATTGTATCTAGTGGTACTTTTTCTTCTATATCTTTTAAGTCTAAAGTAGGAAAAGTAAAAACTGTTTCGCTGACACCATCTCCTTTCTCATGTTTTTCTGACCCATTGTCCTTAACATTTTCTTCGTTTTTCTCAGAATTCGTGACCGTATCGTTCAACATATCTACAGTTCTCCATGTGTCTGTTCCGGTAGCGGATTGTGAAAAATAACGATCCAAAATTTTTTTCCTAGATAATTTAAAAAGTGTAAGACCATATTTAACCCAATGATGACTCAATTCTAAAAAATGCATTTCGAAATCAGCTTTTTGGAGGACGAATTCTTCCGGCATAAGTTTACAATTATCATGACAAGTGCGTAATATGTAATAAGCTGCACATAAATGATGTCGAGCATTGCTAAGTTGGTTAAGATATGTAAAGTAATTACCGAGTCTTGCTGTTCGTAGAGCCCAATCCTGTGGAGTACCCTCCTTCATCTCTAATTGTCTCCTAAGAGCGGTGTGGTTATATAAAGTATACCTTTGTGGCATATTTAATTTATTATATATAAATGCCAACATCTGAACATTATTAGTTATTACTTTATCTATTTTCTCGGGATTTAATCTTTTTACATTATCGATTGTTTCAGTCGTAAACAAGTCTTCTGCGTCGATATATATACCCGCCTTTGATTTGCTAATTTTTTCATAAATTTCCTCCATGTTTTCAAGTATATCTTTGGCGAGAGTAGATTCATCTAACTGTATGAGATAATAGCAAAGCAAATTTTGAATCCTAAGGAAGATAAAAAGGCATTCTTCGCGTAAAGAGTATTGCTTAAGCTTGTCAAAAGCAACTAAAAGAATATTTTTTTTCTCATTAAGAGATAGGGGCATCGTTTTAGTCGTAAGTAATGTTAAATATCCTTCCATAGCTTGGGATCTAATATATTGATCGTGGTTTTCTTTGCCCAATACGAGAAGTTCAGACTGAAGCACTAAAAGATCTTTTTTCAAACATTGTAGCCTATTAGAAGAGTTCTTTTCTTTTATTACAGATCTTACATTATCAAAAGTATGTTTTATTTTGGTTAATGTTTCCATCTTTTACACAATAAATTTCGTAAACCTTTTTTTCTGTCAAAATTAAATTAAAATTTTTAATTTTGTTTAATGTCAAATTCAAATTTTATACATGCCTTAAGGTTTTTATTCATCTTACTGCTGTGAAATATTGTTCTAAGAAGGTTTTCTGTATACTTTGCTATGTATTTTAAAGCATTATTAAAAGCTCAAATAAAAAAGTAAAAAAAATGCCCGATCTCGATTACAACAATTTTTAACCGACTTCAAAAAAGGAGGAGGTATGTTCGGGGATAACTTCGTCGTTTATGAACCGATTTTGATAATTCTTTTTTTGTTGGAAAGGAGATATTTCCAAGGTGGTACCATGATAAGGAAACCAGGATCTGATGATGGAATCCCAGAGAAATCGAGGGGAACTTTCGAAAATCGTAGTGACGACTAGTGCGTTTGGTAATTTTTATCTACTTCTATTGTATTACTTGTCGATGTAATTAAAGTCGGTTTTTTTTTCGTTTTCTAGCAAACACAATTATTAACAACAATTTACTGAAAAATGAGAGGCGGAAGGGGGAACAAAATGTTTATAGTAAAGATTTCAATTTTATATTTAATAAATTATATTTGCATGGTAACTTTAATGTTAATTTATTAGATTTTCACAAAAAATAACGATTAAAAAAAGTAAATTATCGTCAACTATACATTATTGTTCATTATTGTCGTCGTCGATCTCGATGATGTAGATTTTTTTTTCAAACGAAAAAAAAGCCGATTTCAATTACATCGACAAGTAATACAACGTAAAGGTGACGAAAAAACAGTCAAGTAAATAAGCAATATTAGATATAACGCACAAAGTACTAGTCAATATTTAAATGGGACCACATGACAAGTACCGTCTTTTGATTAAAGAAGAATCATCGAAATCGGTCCACCCAGTAAAATATTTTATAATACAACGTAGGGTGAAGAAAATACCGTTAAGTAAATACGCAATATTAGATATAACTCACAAAGCACTTGTCAAATCTCGATTATATTTAAATGGTAACACATGACAAGCACCGTCTTTTGATTAAGAAAGAATCACCGAAATCGGTCCACCCAGTAAAAAGTTATGAGGTATAATACAACGTAGGGTGATGAAAATACCATCAAGTAAATACGCAATATTAGACATAACTCACAAAGTACTAGTCAAATCTCGATTATATTTAAATGAGACTATATGACAAGCATCTCCTTTCGATTAAAAAAAGAATCATCGAAATTGGTCTACCCAGTAAAAAGTTATGAGGTACTAGCTGACCAGGCGAACTCCGTACCGCTTAACAGTTGATTCTTTAACTTTTTTTAAATAGGTACTTACTTATCCTTCCCGGAACCCCTCCACTGACACTTAAACTTTATGGTATGGTATTAAAGTTCAAATTGACTATTAAGTATTATTACGAATCTTTTGTATTCGAATATAGAATTTTTTTTAATACTTTTTCAGTAATTTTTTTAAATTTTTCTCTCCATAATAACCATCCTTATACTTCAAGAAATATTATAAAAAAAGAATTAGCGAAATCGGTTCAGCTGCTCTCGAGATTTGCGCTTAGCAACACATTCAGCGATTCATTTTTATATACCTACTATATAGAGATAATACAACGTAGGGTGACAAAAATACCGTCAAATAAATACGCAGTATTAGATATAACTTACAAAGTACTACCTTCTCAAATCTCGATTATATTTAAATGGTAACACATGACAAGCACCGTCTTTCGATTAAAAAAAGAATCATCGAAATCTGTCCACCCAGTAAAAAGTTATGAAGTACTAGCTGCTGCCCGCGACGTCGTCTGCGTGCGTTCACTGCTCGTTCCCCGTAGGTGATAGCGTGATAATATGTAGCCTATGTTCTGACCCGACTTCTTAATAATATTCGTGCCAAATTTGAAGTAAATCCATGCAGTACTTTTTGAGTTTATCCCGGACATACATTTGAAGAAATAAAGGTTCACTGCTCTTTCCCCGTAGGTGATAGCGTGATAATATATAGCCTATGTTCTGACCCGACTTCATAACAATATTCGTGCCAAATTTGAAGTAAATCCATGCAGTACTTTTTGAGTTTATCCCGGACATACATACAGACAAACAGACAAACAGACAAAAATTCTAAAAACTATATTTTTGGCTTCGGTATCGATTGTAGATCACACCCCAAGTATTCTTTTAAAAAAATATTCAATGTACAGTTTTGACTTTTCTACCATTTTATTATATGTATAGATAATACAACGTAGGGTGACGAAAATACCGTCAAAAAATAATTATAATAAATAAAATATTAAAAATAATAATTAAAAAATTGAGATCGCACAAAATATGTTTTTTAACATTTTTCTATATACTATGAAAAACACATTTTCAAAGTTTATATAAATACTAGCTTCTGCGCGCGACTTCGTCGGCGTGGACTCCGCTCCTATTGGTCTTAGCGTGATGACACATAGCCTATAGCCTTCCTCGATAAATGGGCTATCTAACACTGAAAGAACTTTTCAAATCGGCCCAGTAGTTCCAGGAGATTAGCGCGTTCAAACAAACAAACAAACAAACAAACAACCAAACAAACAAACAAACTCTTCAGCTTTATATATTAGTATAGATTCATTGACTGGCCCTGGATTCCGAGGTATAAATCTTACGGCCCTCCACTAATGTTTTTTTTTTTTGATATTTGTATTCATTATCAATATTGGAGAATACAAAATTCTCTACAAATTGTGTTTAAATTTTTTTTTCATACGGTTAGCCGTTTTCGAGATAGAGGGCGGAGAGCGCGCGATCACAGCATCACAATAAAGCTACTCTTCAACATTTCAAACATGTACCTAATCAAGTTCAAACTTGGTTAGGGCATGATTTGGAACCCCAGGTATGGGGTTGGGCAATGCGAAACGATTTTATGGAGCCTATCATGACAATTTTACCACCTGCTCCAGAAGATTTGCTAAACAATTTTCTGCAACTGCAAGAGTAGTTGTGGTTCGCGATGCGGATGCAGGAAAGCGGGCTTGCAATGCTCTTTAGCTTGTGGCCAATGTAATGGGCAAGCTTGTCTCAATGCTCTACCATATGAGAGCGACATTAACGAAGATGGAACCTTTGACCCCGAAATCGTGGAAGAAATTGAGACAAATGTCGTTGAACACGATAATGAAGACCAGTTTGAAATTTACCAGCAGCCGGAAGACGACGATGAAGAGAAAGAAGATGATTAAAATTATAAATTGTAGTTTTTGTACCCTTTATTCCATTTTTTTTCTTTTAATATATATAAACGTATTGAATGACATTTTTAATAAAAAAATTAATTCATAATTTATTTGTTTTTTTTTTCATCATGTAAGAAGTTATTAGTTAATATTAATTAGGTTAAAATTCAAATATAACTTCTATATTTTCATTAAAAATTCTGCAATTACATGGGCAGGTAAGTGTTGTTAAATAAATTAATCTATATATATAAATCAATTGCTGTTCGTTAGTCTAGCTAAAACTCCAGAATGGCTGGGCCAATTTGGCTAATTTTCATCTTGAAATGTTTGTAGAAGTTAAGGGAAGGTTTAAACGGTGAGAAACATAATTAATATATAACGGAAAATACGAAAAACGACGATTTAATTTTCCAATACAAAATGTTCAAAATTTTTAAGTATCTATATGCTTAATTTAATGCAAATCATTCAATTAAACGGTTTTCCGAAACACAAAAAGTGTCCAGTGGACACTATTTAAGAACCCCGCCCGGAGGCTCCCCAGACTCCCTACAAACTAGGACAAATCCGGGGAAACCCGGACGGATGGCACATGGCAACCCTAATTAGGTAGATCCGACCCTGTTAATAGTGTAGGTACATTAAACCTTAATAAAAATCCACCACGAAAGAAAAGAAGAGGCAAGTAAATGCATATGGTTGTCATTCGAAGAAATCTGAAGATAAAATATTGTTTTATAGGACAATAAAACTCATAAAAATTACGATTTCACTGCTGGGCCATAAGGCCTCTTTATTCATTTAGAAGAAGGGTCGGTGCTTGATACACCATGCTGCTCTACTGCAGGATGGCGGATATATTTCCTACTATGCGTATCGATTGTTATCAGGTGTTTATGATAACAACTTGGCGAACTCCCCGAGGTACGGTGGGGAGACCCACAATAGGACAAACAACCAGACCGAAAATAAACAGGTATATATACATTAAACAATATAATAATGTATAAACACAAATATGCACTCCGAGCGGGAGTCGAACCCGCGACCGTCGGGAGTTTAGACACCTACACTTCATACGTACCATTAGGTACAACAGAGCGGTCGTCATAAAAAATAATTAATATTAAATTATGAATCATCATCAGTCATCAACTTGATGACCTCGTAAGGTCATCAAAAATTATTACTAACCAGCTGATTTTTTTTCTTTTAGTTAGTGATTATCTATATAATTTAATTGTAATATTGTCCTACAAATTGCGTGGTACGTTATCCCGGTCCTACGCTCACTGCTGCTCTACCCCCTACTATCTCTGTTAGCTACCACAATCGAGAGTTTTCGAAGAGGAATTTTTTGTTCGCCTCATCAAAATGTAGCCCCTCCCAAAAAATTAGCTTGATACTGATCAGGTGAAAAAAATGTACTAGGGATCCCTACCTATAAGGTAAAGTTAGATATTAAATAATTTAGTTATATTTTTTATGTACTGGGACAATTTTTTAAAGATTTTAATTTACTTATCTGTTTATTATAGTGACTTACTTATCAAGTCTTGACAAGTGTTTCCACTATGGGTACCTATATATTTAACAAAAATTAGATCATCAAAAATCAATCAAATCTTTCAAATCGCAATCGGTTCAGTAGTTTCGGAGCATATTCAATGCAAACAAACAAACAAATAATCAAATCTTTCCTCTTTATAATATTAATATAGATGTTTTATATTACATGTAATTTAAAAAAATTGACGAAACACAATAATTATTACACTTAGTTTGAACTGCGAAATTGTATCTATATACTTATTATATAGCGTTTGTATATATCTTATACAATTTTCTATTCTGATTTTCATAATAAATAAGAAGTCATTAGTCAAGCTCACGAGAAAGCGAGTTCTCATAACTCGTTATGCACGATTCGCACTTCGCACTAGTCCAGCAATGATTGATTCTACAAGAGTACTATACTCAATGCTGGCAACGCGATGTCCCAATGTCCGGTTGTCCACTACATTTACACGCTCATTCGTGTGCCGTACGTCGTGTTGAGTGTATCTTACTGAGCCTGCTTTTTCAAATATCAAGTGCACATCATTTATGGCAACATACATTACATGTAAGCAATAACATACTATTATTGTAGGTGTTGTTTAAACTTTACCTTTTTGAAAAAGTAAAATACGTTAATTAAAAAAAATTAATGTACATGTAGCCTAAATGTGTATTAAAACAAATAAAGAACAAATCGAGAATTACTTAAAGAGAAGAGAAAATATTCAGTCTCAAAAATAAAATTATTGCTTCTAAACCGAATATATGTTATTTATTTATTTATAATTATTGTAAGAACTATTTTTTGTACGTATTGGGTGACATTACAACTAAATAGTATTTACTAATCTCTATGGACTTTGTCAACTTACTTTGAATTTTATTAACCTAATTGAGATCAATTAAGTATTTTTATTCCTTTTTTAAATATTGCATATAAGGTATCTACATCATAAGTTGACAAATATCTTATGTTGATAACGTGTTGACAAATATTTCTGTGCTACCTTGTATCTTTCGGCGTTCTTAATTAAAGAGTACACTAAATATTACATGGCCTTAATCTACAATATAATAACAATTGAAAGCATGTAATAACCAATAACATCATTACTTTATTGTTTATTTATTTTTTATTTAACTATCGGTACAAACATTTTATGAAAAATTAAAAATCGATTTTGACACACGTACCTATAAAAATTCTCCGTAGTTAAAGAGGAATAATATATCTACTCTGATTCAGCATGGGCTTCTCACTGGGATGTCGCAGCTTGCGCAACGCAAGTACTTGCATAACGTACATACATTTCGACACACAGAAAACACCTGGGAATGCATTTCCGATATCATTACAATCGTCATTATTTTTTTAATAATGTTGACCTTCTCAATAAGCTTTTTAAATCGGTCACGCATGATCCTCGCTGTCTTTTTGTTTATTATATACTAGCTGCTGCCCGCGATGTCGTCTGCGGTTATAAATATAATTAGGTTATTTTGAATTCTTTTATGTAGATATCTACCTATCTATTACTAAAACTGTTTCAACTCTAATAAATGGTTTTTACAGACATTTTTTTTATATTATGAATATTATTAATAATAAATGACATCTAAGAATAATAATTTATTATTCTTAGATGTCATTTTGTAGAAATATTACTCTTACTATATAGGTACATGATATAAATATAATACACTTCCAAAAACATTTTATAAATTTAGAATAAAATTATGTACATGGAAGAACACTGATCTTTTATTTATTATAAAAATAATTTTTAAAGTAACATAAGTAACTGTGATAAGCGTCATACACTCGAAAACTTAAAGTATCCTAAACGTGTTTCGTTGAACGATAAAAATCATTATTTATATAGAACCTGTGTGGAGATTTCCAAATACCTTTTAAAGAACAACATTAACTGATAAAATAGACTGGAATGTCGCTTAAAATGGGATTTAAATTTTTTGTCTCCGTCGCATTGAAACTGTTTTGTACATTCTTACAAGAGAAAAAATTAAGCTCTATCATAAATATAATAAAAAGGATGAATAAAACGCAGTAGGTATGAGTTAATGCGATTATATTTTTTGTTAAAATGAGGCTAAAAATCTTTTATATATCTTATATCTGTATATCTTATAATGAATGTGTATTATTTTGTGCGAACTCTTTTTTCTTCAAAAAGAAACTTTGTAACAACTTGATAAGACAGTATCGGCAACATAAACAGTTGCTATAAATATCTAATACTAGCTTCTGCGCGCGACTTCGTCGGCGTGGACTCCGCTCCTATTAGTCTTAGCGTGATGATACATAGCCTATAGCCTTCCTCGATAAATGGGCTATCTAACATTGAAAGAATTTTTCAAATCGGACCAGTGGATCCTGAGATTAGCGCGTTCAAACAAACAAACAAACAAACAAACAAACAAACAAACAAACAAACAAACAAACAAACAATCAAACAAACAAACTCTTCAGCTTTATTATATTAGTATAGATAGAACACTCGTACACCCCGTAACCGTAACCCGGGTTTAAAGCTACATCCACCACGAGGCTACACCGCGGGTTCGTGGGATACAATTTATGTGTTATAGGAACATCCTTACGCAGTTTTTGAGTACAAAAAGTTTATCACAATAAAAATACAATTCTAGCATGGACTTGAGACCGTAATAGTTATTTAGATTCACGTATTCTTTTCACTTAACCACATAAGCAAAACAAGTTAAAGTTAATTATTAATCAATCACACAAATCTCAGCCTATATTTTCCTCTTTAGAGATAAAGAAGAGCTAACTTACAGACAGAGAGAATTATTTTCAGTAAAGGTGCTGTGAAAACATTTGTATGATTTAATAATTGTAAGTTAGTATACAAATATAATATAATAATATATAATATTGTTTGAGATCAATCGATTGCGATACATCGTTTTCATGGTAATTTAAAATTATCTAGTATAAACTTTACAAAAAACTACTTTTCTCTTTTAATGGAGCTTTCTTATATAAACTAACTAGCGGACCCGGCAGACGTTGTCCGGCCCGGAAAACAGCTACCAAATTTGATTGCTTACATACCGATAGCAGCGCCATTTACCAGATCCAATTGAGATAAAAACTGCCCTATCTCCCAATTTGGCCTAAATTACAGATGCTTACAAAATTTAATAAAAATTGGTTTAGTAGTTTCGGAGTCACATACCGATAGCAGCGCCACCTACCGGGTCCAATTGAGATAAAAACTACCCTATCTCCCAAGTTGGACCAAATTACAGATGTTTACAAAATTTGAAACAAATTGATTCAGTAATTTCGGAGTTACATACCGATAGCAACGCCACCTACAGGGTCAAATTGAAATAAAAAGTATCCTATGTCCGTTTCCTGGTTCTAAGCTACCTCCCTACCAATTTTCAGCCAAATCGGTCCAGCCGTTCACGTGTGATGGCGTGACCAAGGGAAATAGGGGTTCATTTTAATATATAGAGATATGTACCTTAAACGCGTCATTAACATTTTATTTTAAATGGTATGAAACGTGATCTTTTATGCTTGATATTTACGTTTGCTGTTCTGTTATATACAAACATTTAGCATTCAGATAATAGAAAAATATAATAGACAAATACGAAGAAGTTGCGCAGAAAGAAACAAATGTAATCGTGATAAACCTGAGAGGAATTGATGATTCTTATTCTTATTTACAAGCTTTGTGGTCTGTGGACGTGATCGTGCTCCTTGGCATAATTATATTTATACGTTGAACTTTACATATGAATCGTATTGACCATAGTGTTTACAGCATAATGTATGATGAAAAAATAATAATAAAAAAATAATAAGCAATTATAGTCACAAATTGTACAACCAGGCGATCTGTCTGATTGCTAAAATGCAATCTCTTCCAGACAACCTGATAATGAGAGGGATATTGCTTTTCAGATGGGCAGTTGGTATATAAATATAAGTAAAAAAAAGAATATATAACAATTATACATACATATACACATACGTCCACAATAAAAAAATATACAAACCATTACACACATATCACACATAAATATAATAGTCGTATTTTGGTAAATATTTAATTTTAAAAGTAGCTTACGAAAAAATCTTTTCATTTGTACCTTTTTCACATTTATTAAGTTTTATAATTATGTGCTAAAAATAATTATACTTGTACACTTAAATTGATTTACACCTACAACTTGTCTTTATACAAGCTATAGCATAAGGATTCAAATGCAATGTTCCTCAAACATAAGATTGTAAATTGTTATCACTCGTATTGACATAATTTATCTGAATTTTATATTAATAATAATTTTATCAGTTTATGAAAGTTAAAGGTTTAAAGGGATATAGCTTTAATTAAATCAGTATTGACAAAAAATAAACTGAAAAATAGATGTTGTACAAATATGATTTCCTGAACTATAGAAGATAGAAGAACGTGACTTAGACCAAAAAACTATTGGATCACAATAACTCGACTTATTTATATCACTTGTCAGACGAGGTACATAATTGTATATTGTTGAAGTAGGTATCTACTACGCGAACAGAGACAGTCATTTTCAATCGTTAAAGGCGTAGATATACCTATTGATATAATCAGTGGCGGACTAAGTACGTCAGAGGCCCGGGGCGGAAAAGCAGAATGAGGCCCCCCAGCTTTAAAAAAAAATTGAGTTTTTTATGTTTATTTCGTTAAAAAAATCTGGCAAGTGAAATTTTAATTCGAATTAAATTATTTAGGCTAAATAAACACACATACCTACAATATGGAATGGATATGGGTGAAGAAAATAAAATACGAATCGATCGATAAAAAAATTAGGTAAAATAAATCAAAGATAGTTTATTTTTTATTTTTAGTAGCGTGTTATGTGTGTTTTCGTGCCTTTAATTTACTGAACTCCTCAATAAATTCTGTGAAATCTATTTCTTTGAAAATTTTTCTTTCTATTGAAAGCACGGCTAGATTAGTTGCTCTTGAACCATTATAGATCGAAGATAATTTTTAATTAGTTTAAGTTTCGAAAGACTCCTCTCACATTATGCAACCGAGATGCAAATGAGCCCTGCACAACGCAATATCCAGTCCATCTTATTCCAGCTGTTGCTGAATGTCTTTTGACATATTCTCAGCAGTTTTTCAGACATTAAAAAAAAACCAAGAAAGATTCTCGTATTTTCACAATGTCAGTCTCTATAATTCTATATGAACGAATCTTATGATTTGTCTCATTTGGTCTATTTTACTTTCGTCAAGAGTGTTATCAAAAATGATTCCGTACTACTAATACTAATAATACTGCTTCTTTAATATCTGAAATAATTGTTTGCCTTACATGATTACCCAAACATTGGATAAATTCATTTTGTATTCCTTTTGACAAATAAGATCTACTAAGTTGTACTAATTCTAGAAAATTTTCCCTGATTTCCGAAGAAATATCTTCACGGTGGCCTCGGAGGGCAAGATTTTGTTGGACAAAGAATAGCGTTATATCTAAAAGGCTTCTAAAGCAGGGGTGAGCAACCCGCGACCCGCGGGCCGCATGCGGCCTGAATAGAGATTTTGTACGTGGCCCGCCAAAGGTTTTCAAATTTTCAAAACTGTCAATTTTATTATAATAAGGCACATCAAAATTCAATACTTGTACCATCAAGTCTTATTATTTTCCATCATTCGGTGCTTTTGGCCCGATATCAATTTTTCAAAATTTTGCGGCCCTCTGGTAAAAATGGTTGTTCACTCCTGTTTTAAAGGCATCTAAAAGGCTTACATCTAAAAGTTAAAAGAAAAAGTCTAGATGGCTGTAGTGTTTTGATCTTGATGAAATTATTTAGGTACTGAGCACATTTTTAAAGTATTGTTCACTATTAGACATTTGCCCCCCCCCCCCCCCCCAAGACCGAAGGCCCAGGGCGGGCCGCCCCTTCTGCCCCCCGGTTAGTCCGCCACTGGATATAATAACAATCTATAAAAAATACTTTATCAAAAGTGTTAAACAAATGTCATCACATATAATAAGACATAGTTACATGTTGGTTTATAAAACCGTGGCCCAAGTATTGCTTTACAATAAGACTGATGCATGTTGCTGTGGTCAGACCTTGCGTGTCTTCTTAAATAACTAATAAAACACTTTTTATACATACCTACTATATCGACACCTGATATGAAGAACATTGTAACTAACGAAACAATGTTTTCTAACTATACCATCAAAATACTGAGGGGAAAAGCGGTATCGTTCAATCTGGGAACCATATTTATAGGTACGACCATTAGAACTATTTTTAAATCAAAAAACTTTCATTGTAATTTAATATAGGTAATCCCGATTTCTGCTAAAGATATTGTTATTTCGGTTACGAAAATAAAAATATATAATAAAAGCGATAATATTGGGTTTCTTTGAACACAGTAACATTGTAATAAGAAAAACCATTTTTTACTCACAGCAGCTTATAATATACATTAAGTCGATTTACTAAATTATTAGAACTGTTCATACAATGTTTTAAAACTAAAACAATCATATTATTAATTATTGTAACTTGAACAAAAACAGCTTTCCGTTAGATGTATCACAACGTGATCAAGTTCATACTACAGAATGCAAAAATTAATAGCAGAACAATTTACTTCATTACGGATGCGATTTTATTTGATATCACTTGGCCACTTTTTAAATGCAACAAAATTGTAAAACGCTCTCCTGGATACTTAACAAAATCAGAGACAGTTCTTCATATCAGGTGTCGATATGTAAAGTCTATTATTTTTACGCAGTTAAAAAGAAAAACAAACCTTGTTAACAACAGAAAAACATATAAGCTGCAAAATTTTATAAGCTAGAGCTTATAATAAGTAAATTATATACTGTATTATTATGTTATTTCGAAGATTGTAGGTACCTACTCATCAAACATAGGCGAACTCACAATCAGTAATACTCTATGTATTTCGTTACCAAGTCTAATAATATTGATATTAATTGTCTAGTTTATGTAAGTAGGTATACTTATATGTAAGATTAAAGTTACAATAATTTATTAACAGTTACACAAATAAGCTATGTATCTTATCTCACCGGGCACGGTAGCTTTAGTGAATACCTGTGTCGGATGGCCCACAGGGAGCCGACGACTGAATGTCACGATTGTGGCGCGGCGGTGGACTCTGCCCAGCGCACCCTCGAGATGGGCGGCACTGCGTCGGGGTCTCACGTCGCTCGGTCCTCTGAGGGACCTGTCGCTCCCGAGCGTCATCACCGCGATGCTCGGAGACGACGAGTCCTGGAAGGCGATGGTCTCCTTCTGCGAGACAGTAATGTCCCAGAAGGAGACCGACGAGCGGTTGAGAGAGGAGGCCGCCGACGTGGCTTCCAACCGCGGGCGACGAATGGGTTGCGTAGGAGGCGCTACTTAATGCGCCTTCAGTAACGCCCTTGTGCCCGTGGCGGGGTCATCGGGACTGTTCAGAGGTGAGCCGGACAATCCCCATGGAGGAGAAGTCTGGCCTTTTCGCCGAGGCCAGCCTGTCGCTGGAGGGATCCTGTTGCCTGCAGATCCGGGACTCTCCAATTAAAGCGGCTGAAGGCTCCCGCAGGGTTTTAGTGTGGTATTGGCACCCCCAAGTGCTGAGTCCGACATACGGTCTAGTAGTTCTAGGACTGCCTACACGGGCGTCCTGGATATCACCCGTAAATGGGTTGCCCCGCGATATCAAAAAAAAGCTATGTATCTCAAATAAAACTTAGTCATAAAAACTATGAATCATTAATTTTTTTATTAAAAAACAACTTTACGTTTAAGATGATTTTATTACAGTGCACGTTGTCGTGTAATATAATCGTGCAAGTAGGTACAATCGCTGCTGGTCGCTACCTTCCTTATAAGTGCAGTTATTTGCCTCAGCTTAGCTTATTTGCCTTAGCAGAGTGTAAACGAGAAAATTTTGTGGTGAGAAATCGTTGGATTAATTTGTTTTTTGACATAAATAATATATTCTTTTAAATAGTTGAAATATTGATATTTAAATATAATTAAGAATACATTGTAATAATATAATCTAAATGTAAATATATATATATATACATATATATCCCCTTGGTTAATAATCTACTATTATTGATTTAATGTATTTTTTATGAATAATTTAAAAAATACATTAACATTCTGCACTCCTTCTCTATATCTATATATTAATAGGTGAAGCGAAAACTTTGTACCCCTTTTTACAAAGATTGCGCGAACGGAGGAGTATGAATTTTCGTACATTTACAGTTTATATAGAGCAGAATGCTAATTTTTTTTAAGTTAGCATAAAAATACATTAAATAAATAAATAAAACATTACACACACTACCATGTATTTGACACACAACAAGCATAGTTTATTATTAAAGATGTATAGTCTTTTACAACAGAACCTTAATAATGTTCAAAATTATAATTTAAATTATTTATGGCCGAATTTCGACCACTGGGCGACCACTAATAAACTATACCTAAGTGTGCAAAATTTCTTACGCCACCGTCCGCGCAATTTTCGTAAAAGGGGTAAAAGGTTTTTGCTTCACGTATTATATAATTATATTTATTATTACTATAAGTGTGCAAATTTTATTTATTACTCCTCCGTCCGCGCAAAAAGCGCTCGTCATAATATAATTACGTCAACGGGACCACATGACAAGCACCAGCTTTCAATTTAAAAAAATTAATAATTATTATCGAAATCGGTCAACCTAGTAATAAGTTACGAGGTAGGTAAACACACTTTACAAAAATACACTTGAATTGAGAACCTCTTCCTTTTTTAAAGTCGATTAAAAATACTAGATACTACTAAACATAATTCGTTACCTTACCTCTCCTATTTCCATGTCAGCAGATATTTCTGCGTTAAAATAAAAAACTATTTCTCTAGTAACTTTACATTTTAAGAATAAACTAGAAGCGAAACCCGGCGTTGCTCGGGTTAAAATACATCGCAGAAACTTTCTAGACCAATACAGAAATTTCGAGACTTTTCAGACGTTCTAATGCATTAGAAAAGGACAGAAATATATGTTTTAACATTTTCACCACCCACCACCACCCACTTTCACTAACCGCGACCAAACTCCCTTACTACCACCTGGAGACCAAGGGGTATTTACCACATCAACGGGAAGTTGATAAGGTTTGGTGGTGATAGAGAAAACTGTGTAGGTATTTACGTACAACAAAGCATTATATATATATATATATATATATATATATATATATATATATAAATCGCGATTTAAATCTTCACCCGCGACAAGGACGCGCGCATTCGAAACATGGTCCAATTATTGATAGAGAGAGTTAAATTTTTGTTTGGTAGGTACATTTATTGTTGATGAGTTAATTTGAGTATTTCTCTGTTCTTGCGTCTGAGGAACTTGCGTTTCATTGTAGATATAGATAGGATACGTCGGAGATAGTGGTGGTGGTGCATCATGAGTTACGGACGAAAATAAGATGCCGGAAGTTGATGGTTGTGACTCTGATGGTAAACCACCAGTAACTTAAAAGTTTTGAAAATTCTTCATAAGTTTTTAAATGATTTTCCTTGGATTTTGTTGGAAGCAAATTATTTATATGTAATTGCGGCAGCATTTGCACTGATGGAATCCGACAATTTCACTGTCACTGTCGCTTTGATTTAACATCGTAACGTATTTTTAAAACATTAACTTAGTTATAAAAAAAAATTAAAATAAACTTAACGTTTGACATAATATGTATTTGAATAAAACAAAAACTAGGCAAATTCCTAGACTAATATTTTTTTGTCGGAAAAGCAAAGGAATCAAGCTCATATGGCCTCGTCGGTTTTCGTAATTTAATAATAATCATAACTGCATAATAAATACGTATTCCTTTTTCAAAAAGATATATAATGAATTCTTCCCCTAGACTCTAGATCTAGAGGATGAATGAAATTCAGTACCTACAATTTTCTTTCCCTGTTTTTAACAGATTAAAAATGATTATTGTTATGTTCGCTTTTTGTGGCACACTGTTTTGTTTATTAGATATTATAGAAGTAATAATAGTTTTCTAATAATGCGTAGGTATTTATATGACGACTAGCTTCTGCGCGCGACTTCGTCGGCGTGGACTCCGCTCCTTTTGGTTTTAGCGTGATGATATATAGCCTATAGCCTTCCTCGATAAATGGGCTATCTAACACTGAAAGAATTTTTCAAATCGGACCAGTAGATCCTGAGATTAGCGCGTTCAAACAAACAAACAAACAAACAATCAAACAAACAAACTCTTCAGCTTTATTATATTAGTATAGATTTATTTTTGTCTACCTACGTTGTATTACTTGTCGATGTAATTGAAGTCGGTTTTTTCGTTTGCGAGCAAACACAATCACATCAATGATTGAATATAATTTTGACCTATATAAGAAACTAGCTTCTGCGCGCGACTTCGTCGGCGTTTACTCCGCTCCTATTGGTCTTAGCGTGATGATACATAGCCTATAGCCTTCCTCGATAAATGGGCTATCTAACACTGAAAGAATTTTTCAAATCGGCCCAGTAGTTCCAGAGATTACCGCGTTCAAACAAACAAACAAACAAACAAACAAACTCTTCAGCTTTATATATTAGTATTAGTATAGACTAGCTTATGCGCGCGACTTCGTCGGCGTGGACTCCGCTCCTATTGGTCTTAGCGTGATGACACATAGCCTATAGCCTTCCTCGATAAATGGGCTATCTAACACTGAAAGAATTTTTCAAATCGGCCCAGTAGTTCCAGAGATTACCGCGTTCAAACAAACAAACAAACTCTTCAGCTTTATATATTAAGTAAGTATAGATAAAAGCAACTTATCTAAAAATTGCATAAGTCTTACACTTGCGGACACATTATTGTTGGCTCTATTGCTCGACCTTCTTGACTCCACTGTGCCACCGTCAATTAATTTTTAAAAGCTGATGAAATTAAGTAATATTTACCCATCTACAACCTGATTATATATATATGTTCTTAGAATCAATAGTACCTTTATAGTCGAAACATAAAATAAGGGAAAGCATTAAAAATATAAAGAATGTAGTGATTTGTAAGAGATATTTAAAGCACTCGTGTTTTCAAGTGATGTAATTACGGTTATTAAAACGTCAACCTTTTTAACACCAGTAGCAAAACATTAAACTCGCAGCTCATTAGCAGGCCTTCGACCTCATTTACGTTGTTGTAACAGCTCTGTTTAGGTCATTGTTGTTTAAATGAAATACCCTTTATGATTCGATTTTAACACATAATGTGATAAATGTTATAATTTGACCACTTATTTTCTCTATGTGGTAGTCCTCTGTATTAAACTAAAAAATTACATTTTAGCAACTATTAATTTTTTTTATATGTTATGATTGCAGTCAGCATTGCAGACGCCGCGTTGGCGCAGCGGTCACAGCAGTAGATTGCGATTGACTGTTGCGCGGGCGGTTGCGGGTTCGATCCCCGCACACGACAACATTTGTATTGGCCATACAGATGTTTAACGTGCTCTCCAAGGCACGGTGGGGAGACCCACAAGGACTGCACACACACCCAGACCACGGCAACCCCACCGTGCCTCGGAGAGCACGTTAAGCCGTCGGTCCCGGTTGTTATCATGTACACCTGATAGCGATCGTTACTCATAGTAGAGAAAATATATCCGCCAACCTGCATTGGAGCAGCGTGGTGGATTAAGCTCCGATCCTTCTCCTTACATGGGGAAGAGGCCTATGCCCAACCGTGGGATATTACAGGCTGAATCGTGATCGTTATGATTGCTATGATAAATTGTAATAAATAAGTTGTTTCATTATTTACATTATACAAAAGGTTTAATGAACTGTTTATTTGTATTATGTCCTAGGAGACATTCGCACTCTAATGCAGCACAAATGTCCTACTTAAAAATGTATCAACAAAAAATTCTCTTAATACATAACTCTTAACAGCCGTACACTTAGCCAAAGTTTTAATAACTTTGAAAATCTCTGTCTCTCACTGTTCGTAGCCGCACAACGATTCTACAAAAAGTTTAATAAATTCTAAATAACTCTTCTGGCAGAGTCCCAAATCTTCCAAATACTTTGACTTATTAAACCATATACTGGTAGGTAAAACGTTTCTTTGACTCAATAAACTTTTTCAATTTTTTAGACGAAATATAAATTTCAGAATTATTGTTCATAACTATATAGTTACTTAGTAAAAAAAAATAGTTTTATCAGAGAAATTTTTCCACAAGGGATAGGCTTAACACGTGTAGGTAACTAGGTACAGAATTGATAAAATTATATATTATAGGTAGGTAGGTAATGGGTATCATATTTTAGAACTTAAGATAGAACTGCCTCTAAAACATTGAATACTTAATAGTTACAAAATTATAAGTATACATATATTATTGTATATTATTATACAAACGTGTTATTACGTAAATTTAAAAAAAAGAAAATACTGGTGATAAATTAGACATCAAACAGTGCTGATCAAATTACCTTTACTCCTAGGACAGTCGATGACTAATTCGATCTACTTTGCCTTGTAAATAGTAAAGTAAAATAAACTCATTATTTAATACCCTAAGTGATACATTACAAACCTACAATTAGGTACTAAGTTTTATTCCTCATTAGGTGAAAAGTGAATAAAAATAAATCGGATATGCTAAACTCGTTTTACCCTACTTGTAAGTCAATGTCTCATTACCTTTTACAGGTAATATGCATAAATAGGTACGCTTACGGTTTGTTTTAGTCGTGTCTAAATGAAAACAAGTTGCTAAAGAATCTTTTTTTTTTTTTTGTTTATCTTATAACTAATTATTTTACTAAGAGTTTACACAGCCCGATTTTCTTACGAGACAAGTTTATTCATTAGCAGATAACGACTACATGGACTACATATTACAATTTTGATTTTTATATAAAATTATATATAATGCATAGAAATAAGATAATAAAATGCATATAAATTCGTAAAAAAAATTGTAACACTACGCAAACGATTTTATAAGCATTTATTGAAACAAGCAAGCTAATATTATGTTAAAATATTTCGTATTAATACCTACTTCGAATAAATACAGTAGTGTTATTTAGGTACAATATATAATGTAGTGAACATTATGTCAAATGAATTGCTCAAAAGTATTAAATTTTAAGATCAGAGAACGTGAAACGAAATTTTGCTATCTACATCTTTATGACATGGCATGGGTGTGTTCAGAAGGCCACAACAGCAACAGTGCGTGTTTTGGAGTTGCCCAGTATATGTGTACGTCACCTTGTACGACCTTTTTGTAGACATGACTCATACAAGACGTGATAGTAAGTACTAGCGACATACTCCTATACGTTGGCGGAATCCTTGGTGCTCGAAAGTTTAGATAAAAGCTTAAATATTTACTAAAAAGCTGTTTCTAAATATATCTACCTATATTTTCAGATACAATTATTTTTTAATTAATTATTAATATTTACCTACTTAGTGCTAATAACATTGTTCCAATCAATGGTTGGATACATAAAGCAAAACCAAGAATACTATTGGCACGATTTTATTGACATAGCTACCCATGACTTCGCAATTGTCATCCTTTTCATTAATCCTATAATACCATAATTTATGAAGACCAGCTTAAGTTGAACCGTAAGTTTAAAATTAATATTCTTTTCATTTATGGTTTCAAAATATTTGAACCTTAAACTTAGAATTATTACGATTGTTATGTGTTAACTAACAACCCAAAGACCTTGAAATATTTACGGGATAATCTTTCAAATATTTTCTTTCTTATAATAGAGAATTAATTAAATAATAATAATTGTATAATTATGTATTTTGATTGAACTTTATTACCGTTACGCAAGCCCGTAACAGCTGCTAGCTCCTTTCTGTTGGGTAGTCTGGAACAGATCGCTATTTAGTGATAAGACCACCCATTGCACTATACGTTTTTAATATTAAGGTTTATTGGATTTTTTATGTTAATCTAAGTTTTTATACTAGCTTACAGCAAACTGTAAGCTAGTTTTAGTTGCAATAAAGCTGTAAAAATAATAATAATAAATTATTATTATTAAATATGACGACGCGTTAACGAATTACAACTAACTAGGTACTAATTTTGACTTTCGTCCTCTCCTTCAAGGGCTGCTGTGCAGTCTTTTGCAAGTGCAGAATTTTAGAATAAAAAGATCCAGCAACCTACATAGTTCGTACATGGCCTCAAATTGTACCCAGTTTCATTTAAATTTATCCGACAGTTTTTGTGTCATATTATTCAGCATCGATTACAGACTGCAATAAAAAATATTAAATATCTGTAGTGTACATACAGAAATTGATCTCTTACAGTCCTTTTATAAGTAACTAGCAGACCCGTGCCCACTTCGTTGGGCGTTAATTATCTTTTTCTTTGTGATGCACTTACCTATGATGTGTAGTTCTTAGTAGGTACTAATTTTTATTAGGTTAATTGTTTAGAATTTTATTAAGAGTTTTATTTCTTGTTTATAGCTAGTATTGGACGTTTAAAATCGTAATAATATCGTGTATTTATTATTTTAAATTACAGAACCAAATAACATACTAAATTTTATAGCACTTAACTTAACTTACTGTTACTCCAACTCCATCTATCAAAAATCCCGAAAACGACGTCGATAGGCTAATAAATAGTCTTCTAATAGCGATAGATGACGGCGAGAGATGGCGTTATTATATTTACCATTTTGGAGTTATATTTTTATCTTTTTCTTATTTACTGAATTTTTTGTTCAATTACAATAAAATATAGCCTATGTCACTCCTGAATAGTGTAGCTATCTGTTAGTGAAATAATTTTCATTATCGTATCAGTATTTGCGAAGATTACCCCGTATATACAAAAAAGTTATAAACTTTTCCTCTTTATAATATTAGTATAGATAGATACACGTAAGAATGAGTACTTCGTACCACGACTCGTCCGCGTGGAATAGTGATTTTGGACAACATTTTTTGGATATTTTTAGGTTTATTTTGGATTATAAACACCGTCGTTGGGTATTTACATGTTCAACGTGACTCTTTAAATTGGCATAATTTTTTTATTTATGAACCGATTGACAAAAAACAAACACTTTAGTGTTAAGTGAAGCTTACGACAATATATTAGTGAGAACCGCATCTAAATCGGATAAGCTGTTTCTGAGTTTAGCGTGAACAAAGATATTACATTTTCATTATATGTATCTATTGATTTGTTTATTCTCATCATTATTATCTCCTTTTCTCAAGTGATTTTTACTAATAAGTATTAGGAGACAGTCTAGGCGAGGAAGGAGAGTCTCGACCTTCCATGTTATTGCCTTCCGGTTTGAAATCACAACGATACTAAAGAAGTTTCACTTCAAAAATTCGTCCTTAAATATTATTATTTATCTGGACTGTAATATCAAGAGGTACATTCACTGTCTATTTTCTTTTACAGAAGACTGATGATGCAGAAACATAAGACTGGAGTAACGATTATTTTAGATGTATCTTAATTCTTTTCTTCATTAAGATATTTTACGTTAATCTTCTCATACAAACATTTAGTAAGATATTTGACTTAATTTGGCAAGTTTATCAATGACGTATGAAAAAAATTATTATATGGGAAATATGGAAATAGAAGAACCCTTACAAGATGTTGTTACCGACGAATTTTCGTGTGCTATATTTGAGTGTAAAATAAGTGACTCTTCGGAGCAATGCGTGTCATGTAGATGGTACAGGGATGGGAAACATATAGAATCATCACGTAAATTTAAAATAACGTGCAATGGAAAATTCCATCGACTAGAAATAATTTCTCCTACAACTCACGATCAAGGTGTTTATGTAGTTTTACTAAAAAACCATTTAGGTGAAGTATTTTCTAAAGCAAATTTATATGTAAAGCAAATTAAAGAAAGCAATATTTACAATGATGTCATTAATTTAAAACCAGTGCATAAGCGTTTTCATGTCGTCAAGCATTTGAAATGTATAAAAGTACTAGTAGGTGATACCATTGAATTAGAAGCTGTTTTTAATTATGACGCTTTAGAAGATTATGTATGGTTCAAAAGTAATAATTTATTACTACAAAATGAACGTATGATATTATTAAATGATAAAAGGACGACCACTCTTTCGATATTGTGTGCCAAAGAGACAGATTCTGGTATTTATCACGTGGTATCAAAGTCTGAATATGGTATTGCGTCAAGTTTTGCAAGTGTTGTAGTAGTAAATGTGGACTTAAATACTTTACATATTAGCGAATTAGTACCCTGCATAGATGAGACATTACCCGAAGAATTGGAAGTGAATGAAGGAGAAGACCTAAGACTCACATGTAAAGCTTCGTTCGATGTAAATACTTCAATATACTGGTATAAAAATGGAGAAAAAATAGAAGAAAATAAAAATATAGTAACAGAGTACTATAACAATAGATACATTTGCTTAAAGATAGAAAATATTTCCTTAAACGACGGTGGTGAATATTCAATCGTTTTGTTGGATAATATCACAGGTCAAAAAGATTCATCAACTTGTTTTTTAACGATCAACGGTACGTATCTGTTTAAAGGTGAAACTTATTTATGAATAACGTTTTTATAAAAGTTACCCAAATTTTTCAGAAATCCCAAAAGAAAAACGATGTTCAGTGCAGGTAAAGCAAGCACTAAAACCAATTATGACTTGCTTTGGAACAAGAGTTTCATTCAATTGCACTTTTGCTATAGATGACCCAAGATTTTATTACGTAGTATGGTATGTTGGTCATTTTAGAGTTGAACGAACAAATCACAAGTTTCACGTAAGAATATTAATACTTTTTTGCAAAAAAATTCTATCACATTGCTTAATGAATAAAAAAAAATAAAAATCTATTTCATTTTAATTTTAGGTGATGCATAGCGGTGGAGAATTCTATCTAGTTATTAAACAAGTTGAACCAGGAATGAGTGACGAAGTTATCTGCGAACTTCGTAAAGCGCTACCTAATAGAAAATCAATTTTGAGTATTAGTACAGCAACTACTCTTACTTTTGTACCACATTCGATAATAACTAGAGAAATAAAACATAACAAAGCTGTGGTTGGTCGAAATATCTTCTATGGAACAAACTCTAAACTGGAGATTCCTGTTTTAAGCCACAATGTAAATGGAATTTGTAACAAAGCGGTGAGTAAAACCTATTACTGTTTGTATTTACATTAAATTAATTGAAAATTTGTATGAATTAATTATGTCAAGTTATTTTTAGTTTTAGACAAGCCATACCTTTGCGAATGTTAAGAATGTATCTTAAAACATTTCTTTTTTATTTATTTTTCATTTGAAGATTGTTATCGCATTGCACATTTTAAATTGCCTTCTACAAGTATGTTATCGCTGCGAATTCCTTAAATGCAATAATTTCCTTATCCAATGCCTATTGTGTTCATGTTACATATTATATCAAATATATTCACTATTTTTTAATAAATAATATTAAAGTATTTATTCGTAAAGATTTCTATATGAACATTAATAAATGTTAACGATCGAATCGAATTTTTTATAAAAATAATAATGATAATATTAAAATTTATATTAGATTTCGAGAAATCATGATGTGGAGAGCAGTACGGAAACTTATAAAAGAATGTACATCACGTATTGCAGGTAATTTTTAATTTAATTTTTTACGTTTATTAATATTTTATTATAGACACTTAATTTATTTATCATAACAACTCCTATTATCATAAAGTAGGTGTGGGCAAGGATAGTTGAAACGTTGTAAGTTAAAACATTACAACGATTAAAATTATTGTAATAAAGATTTGGAATTACTGTGTTATCTTAAGAAGTTATATAAGGTTATAGGTAGGGATCCCTAGTACAAATTTTTAATCTGATTAGTATCAAGCTAATTTTTCGGGAGTAGCTTCATTTTGATGAGACGAACAAAAAGTTACTCTTCGAAAACTCTCGATTGTGGTAGATAATAGAGTTAGCAGGAGATAGAGCATCAGTGAGCGTAGGACCGGGATAACGTACCACGCAATTTGTAGGACAATATTACCATAAAATTATATAAATATTAACTAACTAAAAGAAAAAAAATCAGAAAAAAATCAATTTTTTTTTCAGAAAAAAAAATTATTACTAACCAGCTGATTTTTTTTTTCTTGATGATATATAATTTTATTAGATATGATTTCGAACTTGAGATTCTCTCTACCTATAACCTTGAAAGTTGCTTCTGCTGCAACCAGTAGGTACAGTTTTTAGTACACTGGTTGCAGGCTGCAGCATGTACTTTGTACTTTATACATATCAATGATAACTTTGGTTCAAACTAATGACAAAATAATCTTCAGTTGAAAACTGAAGATTATTTTGTCATTCTCTGTAACTTCTACCATATTCGGTGTATTTTCACTAGAAAGCGAAGCCTAAAAAAGTTTACAAAAAAGAATAAAGCTTAAGTCGGTTGTATTATTTGATATGCCAGTGAAAGAGGCAAAATCCAAATATTTGTTACGTTAAAGTAGTGTAGTAGAACATATTTTAAACAAACGAACAAACTTCTAGGTACACTACACCAGAGCGGTTGTTAACATTTTAAAACAATTTAAAACGTTACAAAACTATAGTTTATTTTTCAAATTGTCGGTCTTAATGTAAAAACTATTTCAACTCTCCTAGTCTTAAATCTCTTGTCTTTTTGTGGTGTCCTGTCTATGTCTGGTATCTACAATTATCTTGAGCTTGTACAGCACGATCCTATTTATGTTATAAAATTTATCTATCTATATCCACTTCAGCCTATCACAGTCCACTGCTGGAGATATGCCTCCACACGTTCTCGCCCGACATTATGGACACATATTTGTATTTATCTATATACAAAACCAATTTTACTTTTCATCAAAGAAAATTACTTTGAAAGTTTTCAAATAGGAACGTAGTGCGAAATAGATTAATTTATTTTAAGTTTATTTTAGATTAGACGACGATAATTTTTACTTGAGCGCATCGAACAATGATGAAGAAAGACATGGTAAATATTTGATGATTCACCATAAAACTGTCGGCGGTCAAACAGCGAAAGTGCCTTCTAAGATTGTGGTAATAGAATGGTAAGTACATGAAAAGTAATGGAAATTTCAAGAAATAAATTATGATATTCTAGTTTTCAAAAAATCATAAAGTAAGTAGAAAGTAGATGTAAAGAAGATAAAGTTAGCTAACGAATCTTTTTCGATTTAGGACGGCCGCTATGTAAACATGAAATATTTGATTAATCTTGATATTCTTTATTTATTATTAGTTTATTATTAGATATATGATATAGATAAAAATATTACATGTAATCTTAGGCACGACTCGGAAGCCGAAGTATCAAGAAAAGTTTGGTATCGCATCGAGATGAGCCACTCGAATAATGGTTTTGTACAAGCCGGCGTTTCAAGTTCCCCGATGTTTGAAATAAAGGATCCATCATTAGAACAAATTATGAAGTTCCGGATATCAACCGAAGAACCATTACTTAACACCGATGAATCAAGAGTTTGTATACGTGAGCAGCTTTAAACAATGTTTATATTATTATTTTATAACTTCATGTCGTTACGTACGTTAGGGTATGCAATACTCGGCTAGAACGAATTGGGGTAAATAAAAATTTATAAGTAATGCTTAAATGCTATATAGACTTAGAATGTAGAGCACCACTCTTGGAGGTTTTTTAGAATGCTAATCGTAAGTTAAAATTAAACAATGGGATATGTCCTTAAGTTTGGCAAGGCAATATGTTAAGATGGCCTATTAGGTAACTGACTTGCGATTGACGCTTTTTTAACCGATTTCAAAAAAAGCGGAGACAATATTTGATACACAATTCGACTGTATTTTCCATACCTCAAAAAAGAGGAAATTCCTTGACGAAATAAGCTGTTTTTTTATTATTATTTTAGGAAACTATTAACTAAGGAGCCTATTGTATATGAAGGATGAAAAATTCTTTAATTTTTTACAATAAATATTTTTACGTTACTACCAGAATAAATCAATTTTTGATTATTACAGAATTGTTCTACATTAAATTATTTACACATTGATATGCAAACTATCCTGGTTCCGTAAATTAAAAAGCGTAAAATGACAAAAATAATTGGTTAAGGGGAAGAGATAAAAGAAAAAAAAATCGATCATTAAGCACTCTTTAATGCTTCGCATTATGAGTTGCGCTATTGCAGGTATATAATTATATGGTTCAATTTAATTGAATAATGCATAGTGCTGGATTGAGAGCGGAGGTGGGACATTTCATCACAAATATTGATAATGTACAATAATTTCTGTTGTTAGTATTAAATATATTTTTAGCATTTTTCTTATTATCCTTGAGGCTTGAGCTAGTAACTCATATGTCTATTTATTTATATTAATAAGGTTAAGCATTATAGCAAACTAAAATGCATAAAGCCATAAACATTTTAGTTTGCTATAAACTATTAAAAATGTTTTTTTTTTGCATACATAGTACCATCCGAGAAAAATGTAAACACTATTAAAAAAAGTATTACTTTGAAGCCGATGGAAGAATTTGACGCAAAATTTACAAAAACTGGTGATATAATAGGCCATGGTGCATTTGGTAGTGTTGTATTAGTTTATAATGATAAAGAAGAATTTTATGCAGCAAAAATACTAAAAACTAGGACACAGAAAAAGAGAGATGCCGCTGTAAGAGAATACGAAATGATGAGGAGATTGCGACATCCAAAACTTGTGGAACTTTACGATTCGTTTCAATCGAGGGAATCATTTATTCTAGTAATGGATTAGTAAGTGCATATTCTCTTGAATTATGATCGAACGGAATTGGATTTACTTAAATAAATAAATAATTTTAAATTTTTAAAAGAGTACCGAGAGTTTTTTACTCCGCCTTTTTCTTTTTCTCGGCCTACACTAGGGACATTACTTTTTGTTATTTATTATAATATTTAATAAAGGCGGAGGATAAAATAGGAAGGTAATGTCTACTGACATTACAAATTTTGAGTAACTTAATTTTTGACTAAGTTACGGTTGCTTATAATTATAACACTGGGTAAGTACCTACATTACCTGAGTTTGTAATGTACCGAATGTTAAGATGTAAATTTTTATTTTATTGTTTGATATTTTGCTACCTTAACTTTCTTTTATTATGGTTTAGTTTTTTTTAAATGATATTATTTTGACTTTCGTTATGTGTGTTTATCACCTAATAGCGAAATAAATGTTTTCATTTCATTTCTTAGTCTTATCAATATTAACTTTACCTACACCTTTAGAGAGATAGAAAGCGATCATTTCTTATCTTAATTATTTTTATAATTATTATCTTTGTTGTAGTTTATGGGGTGGAGAGTTATTTGACAGAATAGTGGAAGAAGAACACATAAAAGAAGTGGACGTAGTCTGCTACGTCCGACAAATATGTGAAGCCCTACTTTACTTACACGAACGACAGATAGCTCACTTAGATTTAAAACCAGAAAATATAATTTGCCTTAGTCCGAATTCTAGACAAGTAAAAATAATAGATTTCGGCTTAGCTCGAGTATTAGATGCCAGTCATGTGACGAGAGCTATTTACGGAACGAGAGATTACGTCGCTCCTGAAGTATTAAATTTCGAACAAATCACCCTAGCGTGTGATATGTGGAGTTTGGGCGTCGTAACCTATATGTTGTTAGTATACAATGTTTTAATAATAACCTTAAAATGTTTTGGTGTAAACGTGAATGTAATTTTTTACAAAACTTTATTGCAGATTATCGGGGGTTATGCCATTCAGTGGTGATAGTTGGCCGGAGCGATCAGCAAATATTACAATGGCCAATTACAACTACCACGAATCAGCTTTTAAGGAAATATCTGATCTAGCTAAAAATTTTGTTGATCGTCTTCTTGTTTTACAACCTGAAAAGCGCATGAAATCATCCGTCGCACTAAATCATCAATGGATAGTAGAGGGACCTCCTGAAGGTACGAGGGCCGGGCGTATGAAACGAGCTCAAGAAAACTTGAAATCATACCTAGCTAACAATAGAGCGAGATGGCAAGTAAGTTACGTTAAATAAATTAATTCTATTCATAAATTATCTTTAACAACAACCGCTCTGGTGTAGTGGTGCGAGTATTGGCCTAAAACACCGACGGTTTGCGGGTTCGAATCCCGTAAAGCATGGATACTTGTATTTGTACAAATATTCCTTTCCGGTTTGGATTTCTGTCCTTGTGGGTCTCCCCACCGTGCCTCGGAGAGCACGTTAAGTCGTCGGTCCCGGTTGTTATCATACATACCTTATAGCGATTGTTACTCATAGTACAGAGCATATCCGCCAACCCGCAGTGGAACAGTGTAGTGGATTAAGCTACAATCCTTCTCCTACACGGAGAAAGAAGCCTATGCCCAGCAGTTGGGTGTTTTCTTTAATACAAACATTGTCCTGACAATAAATACAAAAAAAAAAATGTATCCATTTTGGTTCATTCGTTCGAAAGCTACAGATATTAGACATACAATTTTTGTTTACATAGAAAAATTTGAAACTGGATTATTCATTTATGCCTTTTCTGTCAGAGAGCTGGAAATGTTATGATAGCAGCGCACAGACTACGAACCTACATGGGCAGTCAGCGAAGCCTCATCTCAGCTGAACGAGAGTCACCTCGAGTAACTTAGTTTTTCTACGCTAAGTATTCATGCTTTTACCTTATGATGATTTTACCTTATCTGTAAAATATTGCAGTATTGAAGTGAATGTGTTAAGTTCGGGTAAAAATAGGTCTATTAATAAAAGCAAGATCTAAAAAAAAATTTGTGACCTATATTATTTTTTCTTCTAATGACAATAATACAGGTTCAGTTAATTATGATAATATTTATGAAATTTAATTAAACATTTTAAGTGTAATGTCTATTAATATCAATAAATGACTCAAAAACACGAAGACTTTTCTTACGACTACGACTATTCATTATTATCAGTATTATTTCATAATTCGCTAAATATGTAGAAACTGCAATAAAATTATCAATCAAGATTAATCGTATCGCTGCTACTTATTTAATTATTTTAATATCATCAGAATGTTGTGCCATGTCTCTATTTACTGTATTGTATTTTCTTATTATTTAATTAATAAAGAGATCAATAAAACTTCCTCATAATAGTTAATTCCTTTATTTTACAAACCCTTGGGTGTGCTATTCATATGCGACTATCAAAACACCTAATAAACAGCATATAATATATAAATTTTTATTAAACGATTCGCCTATACTTAAAACACTACAATAAATAGTAATTTACTCATCGTTCACGTACAGTTACACTACTCCTGTCACAAAAAACGATGGAAGTTATGAAGAAAAATTATGTATTGACCGATATAGATCACGTTCAAATTGAAGAACGTGAGATATCAGTCCACTTTAAATGCTACTTTTTTTTGAAAACCAGTACGTGAACAATTTAAATCGCAGAACAAACCATATTTATAAACAAACGTAAGTATAATAACTAGTCGCAAGCTGCACGCAATAGATTTTTTGCACGTTCTAACTTGGTAGAATATTTGTTCTGCGAAAATCGTATCTAGGTAATTGTAATTTTGATATATGAGTTTTATAAAATTTTATGAAACTATACAAATCTATATAACACTACAAATAAAATGCAAAAGAAGTTATTTAAAGATAACAAAATAAAACATTGTTCTCAAACTCGTTGCCTTCTTCCATATTATTTCCTGAAATAAATTTTGATCTTTATAATAAGATATTATAATATTTTTAGATATTGTTACAAAAGGGTGTACACGATTCAGCTCAAATTTATAAAAACAATTAAATAATATATCTTCGCTTTGCTATGAAAATAAAATGGGTACCCATTACTTCGCTGTAGCGTAAATAAAAGTTGGTAAAATTATATGTGTCATACTTACTACTTATTTAAATATTTTCAGCTTCATCGATTTCCCATTATAAGTAATGAATTCACTTTTTTAATTTGAAAGGTTGGTTATCAGTCTTGTTTAGAAAAAGAAGGCGTACGTCTTCTGTATGGTAAGGTTTTCCTTGGAGATACACTATACGATCGTGTACTACCGTAGAATTTTCCTTTTTGCGTAATCACTTCAAGTCTTGCTGAAGCTTCCGCTCTTCCATAATCGTTTTCTAACGATATTCTGTATAGGCCTACATCTTCTATGGTAACTTGTTCAATTTCTAAAATTCTAAGCATTTCATCTTTTTCTTTAATAGTAATTCTTGCTGATGGTGTTATAATGATACCATCTTTGTCCCACGTGGCCCATGGCGGTGGAAGACCTTTAACAGCGCACTGGAACACAACCGTATCGCCTTCTTCAGCAACGCGATTAAATGGATAAGTGTAGAATTTTGGAGCGATTTCACGAGACGGACTGCACAGACGTCTCGGTTCTGGACCTACGAATAGAAATGGTTATTGAAAAATAAGATAAAATATTACGTTGAATCATATTACGATTATATATCGTGAAAAACTACTTATAATAGGTGAATATAAATATTAATTTACCTTCTTGGTTTAGCTATATTATTTATGTATATTAAATATCAAGCAATTAATCATTAAAATCCTGTATTTCTGGAAATATGTACTCCATTCAATCTTCATTGAAAAAGAAAAGTATTTTGCGCAAGTGTCATATTCCACACACTAAAGCGGGGTGGCTTCTTACTTCTATAGAAATGCGTCGTTATTGTTCGTCCTGTATCTCAATTTGTCATCATGTGATCGAAGGTGATGAGTACCTATAAGTTTTTTTTTAAGTCGGCGCCCCTACTATATATGCTTATATTGTGCCTTTTAACACCAGATAATATGACAATGTCAGAATGTAAGGATATTATACGCAACAGCAGGGCTCGATTTAGGGGAGGGCAACCGGGGCTACAGCCCCGGGGTCTCCACAAAAGAGGGGCCCTCACAATAGAGATTTCGAAAAAAAAAATTCAAATTCAGACTAGACTACAACTTTTCCTTTCATATTTTTTTCGCGTTTTTAACTTTAAAAAAAATTGTCAATTGAATTTGGAAAATAATTTGTGGCCAATGGGCCTCCACTCCTTTGTTGCGCCGAGGCCTCCAGACCTCTAAAACCAGCCCTGTGCAACAGTGACACCGCTCTAAAAATCGAAGATAGCTTATCCGGTTCGATCTCATTTTATAACAACGTATAATACATTCATTTTATACTAATCTATAACTCTATAGAGTTATAGGCTTTGGATAAAAGTACGCGATAATTAATATTTTGTGACAGAACTAACATGTTATAAAGAAGTACGTACCAGGTGTTCGAGACATCGACCTCGCAGGAGTAGTGCGTGGTGTGGAGCGCGGCGTGGAGGCAGCGGAAAGGAGTGCGGGCGGCCGCCGCAGACGCGTGCTCAATGTGTTGGGTTCGCCAGGGGCTGCGGTATTAGTATGAATATAGAAATTTCTTATTATAAAAAACGAAAGAGGGCATAAATTAATCTAAAAAGAAAACATTATGCTTAGAAAGATTTTTTGATACGACTAGATCGGCAAATAAGCTTACGGCCCACCTGATGGTAAGCGGTTACAGCGGTTACCGTAGCTATAGAGCAGGGTTTCTTAACATTTTTCTAGTGATGGACCCCTTTAAAGATTTCAAAGAGTCCACGGACCCTTTCCAAAAAAACGACGATGTTTTACTTCAAATAAATTAATAATGACGTGACGGTTGCTGCTGCTTATGCTGGATTAGAATATCAAATTGAGGAGCTGTTTTTGTTAACGCGCAAAGTGAAAATATTTACTCACAACATAAGTAGGCTTGCCATGGACCCCAGCTTTCATAACACGGACCCCTTAGAGGTCCATGGACCACAGGTTAAGAAACCCTCCTATAGAGGCTTGAAACACTAGAAGCATCGTAAGCGCGTGGCTAACCTTACCTCCGACCCTCCCCAGGGACTCTGCCCACCTTACTCACCACAGGAATACAACACCTTTTGAGATCAGTATTTAGTATTATTTAGCTATGATCCTCGGTAAGGTTGAGATAGACGGGCTGCTCCAGATTTTGATCAGAATTTACCCTGCTGTGCCCTAACTCAATAAGATTTTTGATAAAAGACTGTTTGAACAAAAATCGAATAACTGTACTATCTTTCTGCAAAAAATCTTAAACTTTTTGTAAGAAGTGGAGTACTAAAAACTATCTTTTATTCCTTCTAATCATTTTTTACGTATATAAAAATACTCTGTTATTAATATTTTTAAACTTACGGTAAACGACTAAACAGGCACTTGAAGATGCTTTGCCCAAGCAGTTGGATGCTTCACAAGTGTATGTGCCTTCATCTTCAGCAGTAACTTGTTTTATTTTAAGCCTTGCAGTACCTTCGTCGTATGATGTTTCAAAATAAGAACATTCTGGAACATTCTGGTTAAAAAAAATGTGACAAAATTACATACATAGTTACTATACGTGGCAGTAAAGTTTAAGCATACAACAAAATGAAACAAAAAAAAGTCTGTGTCAGCTCCGACGCACGACTGGAGTTTACTTCTTCAGATCGACTGTCTAAATAATAGGCACAAAAAAGGCTTACTAGTCTAAGAAAAAGATTAATACCATATCAAATGGGAAATAAACTAATCAAATAACGCCATCTATCGATCGATCGATGCCGTTATTAGTCGAACGACGTTTTTTAGTTTTCGATAGATACCGTTGGAGCAACTTAATATTCACGCCAAAAAAGTGAAAGCAAAAAAACGTAACGAGGTCATTCGTTTAATAAATTTTACACCTCATTTTTTTTCATACCGGGAGCCTTATATGAAAATCGATTCTAAAGGAGTAAACTCCAATAAACTCCAAAAAATGTACCTCATTGTAGTGAAGCCATCTAATCTCTGGATCGGGATTTCCACTCACACTACACTCAAACTCTACAGCGTCCCCATCATAGCAAAGCAAATCTGTCAATTGTTTATCGAACCGTGGAATAACTTCAACTCGTCTAAAAAACAACATAAAAAAGCTTTAAAGAAATATTGTTAAGTATTTGATTAGGTATTTTTATATTAACATTATGTTTAAAAATTACATAAAACTAACATAACTAAACCTTTAAATTGGAAATCTTACCCGTATTTAATGTTATGAACATCATCACCACAAGATAGATCTGTAAGCAGTATGAAAATTAATAACATTGTCATAAAGTTTACGTTCATATTAGTCTAAAATCCCACTGCAATCTTCTACTAAATCTTAACTGAGGTAGGGCACAGCAGGAAACTTCCTGCTCAAAGTATGGAGCAGCCCGACTGGGGTAGTACCTCGACCTTACAGAAGGTCACAGCTAAATAACAGTGTTTTCAAGCAGTGTTGTGTTCCTGTTGGTGAGTAAGGTGACCAGAGCTCCTGGGGGGATTGGGGATAGGGTCGGCAACGCGCCTGCGACGCTTCTGGTGTTGCAGGCGTCTATAGGCTACGGTAGTCACTTACCATCAGGTGAGCCGTACGCTTGTTTGTCAACTTAGTAACATAAAAAAAAAACTGCAAAATTACGTTCATCCCGTAGATATTCAAACTTTAATTTTTCACAGAAAAAGTATATATATTATATCTTTAGAGAGTTATATCGAAAATTAAAATTTTAAACTAACCTTTAGCTAATATTTGTAGCGATATAATCGCCTTTGTTTCACCGTGAATATTCTTAGCCACTATGGAATATGCGCCAGTGTAGTCGAGTTTAGCATGCGGAATCTCAAATCGATAAGCTGGTCCTGCACCAATGCGCTTGAAATGACTCGAATCTCGGTAATAATCAGGCTGCAAGTTAGAAATTGTTAAGAAGTAAGACAACAATATCGACAAGAAGTGCATCAGTGTTTTTATGATTAAAAAATATAAATGTGTTTCATATCAATGTATTTCAATTAAATTTATTTTCAATTTTTATTAAATTTTCAATTTCAATTTATATTTCATACCTTTAAGAAATCTCTTAACCAATAAACATCAGGCTTGGGATCACCGGTTACTTCACATTCAATAATGACTGTATCTCCTTCTCGAGCTTCACTAGATCTGGGCTTCCTTATAAACATTGGCTCCTTTGAATAACTGTAAATTCAAATATTGTTAAATCAATAAATATTACTATACAGGGTTACTTTTAAAATATTCTTAACCTCGCAGTATGAGATATCTAGCCTTATGTACAACAACATTTCTTCAACGATTTATGATAATTTGCTAGATTTTACTGTCATACAAAAAAAAAGAAAAAGTTGAATGCTATATTAATCTGTATTCTATACGCGCATCAAAAAGATTAGGTAAACAATTACCACCTGCAGGGGGTGAAGGTAGGGACGGAGCGGCGCTAGCGTGAACTTGACCTATAAAGTATAAACCTATTTTTAGTCGCCAGTCGGGTCAGTCGGCCAGCGGCAACGATTGCGCGTACGCGGATACCTACGTCACACGATATTGTGTCCCACTCGTATTTATTTGATTCGTTTCGATCGATGTATTTGTACCTGTACTAAATTAATTTTATAACCATCGCGTAACGCTATTCTAATGTAGAATATACGGAAATGGTGAGGATTACACCAATGGACTAATGCTTAAATCAAATTACAACTAATTCGAAAGTGTAAGCACGTGTTAGTGAACAGCTGATAGGTGCTGGATGTGTGGATGAATGGACTAATGGTTAAGTCAAATTAAAACTAATTAGCACGTGTTAACAAAGATTTAGTGAATAGCTGATTTTTGGTGTGGATTTTACCTTACCTTAGAGGTAATATTTAGTTTGTAAATATTATTTTATTGTCGATAATTTTTTAATTATTGTAAATACGCTGATTCCACCTTTTTAAAGAAAGTGCTATTTATAACTATTATTAGCAGTAAAAGCGCGCGAGCCTCGCGTCGTCCTTTCGATAATGAATGAAACAGACTACTAATATCAGAGAAGTAGAATAAAAATTTAAAACATTTTTTTTAATTAATGTATTGAGTTATGTCAAAAGTCGTAAAAGAAATGTTGTTGTACATGATGTTAGCTATCTTGTCATGCGAGGTTGCCGATGTTTTAAAAGTAACCCTGTATAATAATAATAAGTTATAGCAATCAATATTATTATAAAAAAAGCATTTTATTTAATAAACCTGTAAAACTTACGGCATGTCTGAACAAACAAGAATTGGAGGCGCTGACGTTTTTTCTATAACATATTCTCCAGACACTACTTCTACTTTGCCAGACGTGGAAGCCATTCCTACTTCGTTAGATGCCGTACATGTGTAAACACCAGCATCACGTCCTGTTACAGAAGCGAGCGCTAGTTCTATTTGTCCATCACGATCTAAAGTCATAATTGCTCTACGACTAGGTCGTAATCTCACTCCATCGCGATACCACGTCACACCGACTGAAGGGTAAGCTTCAACGATAGCTGAAATTCGAAGCTCTTCCCCTGTAATTATAAATTATTTAAATATAATGAATACTTAAACTTAACACAATCTACTTGAATTTTAAACGATCTACTTATATGTGACATAATTTTTCTTACAATCATTACATAGTACCTATAAAACAAAGTCACTTCCCACTATCTGTATTTTTAGATTTTTACAACTACAGAACGGATTTTGATGCGGTTTTCTTTAGTAAAAATAGAGTGATTCCAGAGGAAGGTTTATATGTATAATACATGCGTAATATAGTAGAGGAAGATTGATAGATTTTTCAACCGTGCGAAGCCGGGGCGGGTCGCTAGTTACAAATATTATAAAACTATCTAGTACTTCAAACTGCCGTTTTTTTTTCGTGAATATATCGATTTTATTTTAATTTTCTTTATAAAAACCGGTTTTGACAATAATGTGAAGTCATTCGTAAGTTCTGCGCGTCATATATTTCGGCGAGTCATATTTACCTTCGTTTTTATTTACCTTCACTCAAACGATATAGTGGTTCAAGACCACAGCAAAATTCAGGAGCTATGTAGGCTCTAATGCCCTTGTCAACCACAAGGTTGCAACGGCAACTGACCGCACCGCAGCCATTCCTAGCCATTGCTTCATATACTCCGCCATCTTCTAATGTAGTAGGGGCTATCTCCAATGTATAAAAAGATTCATCTTGGGATGCAGTGTAGCGTCCTGCAACAAAACTTTAATTTAACTCAAGTGTCACCCAATACATGTATTCATTTTAATCTAAAGCTAAAAAGGAATTTTTACTCGAGCGCCGTGGAATAAGAAAAGAAAAACTATATAATGTATGCCCCTTCCACTGTGGGGAGAACGTAACGAGTCACAAACAAATAGGTACTCGAGCGCGTCAGATATTAATAGTATATGCGCCCTACGTATTTTTGATAACGGGAAAATATTATCTGCCAGTTATTGTTGTTACCAACAGATTAAGGAATTTACGCCACGTAACTGTCATATTTTGGGTCAATACGACGAGAATATCGAGATGAAGCGTCTGTACGGCGTAATAATCTGACCCGCTCGAGTTTTTCCAACAATATTTTTTTACTAAGAGGTCGTTCATTAAGCACGTGAGGTACGAAGGAGTTCAGAAAAAAAAACACCAGGAGAAAAAAAATACACCTGATTTTAGTATTAATATACTAAAATCAGGTGTATTTTTTTCTATTCATTCATTCATTCATCATTTCATTTAAAACCTCACCACACATCACCAAGGGGCTACGCACTATGTTATTCTGACGCACTCAATTCTCTCCCAAAATCCCCGATAAGGCTCCCCTACCACTAGTATTTAACTCAAGTACTCTTATTACGTAGTCACGTTATATTTCATTTAATTTCAAGGATCTTTGACTGTACCATATCTTTCTTCTATATGTTTTTCAAAGAAAGTGCTATATTTAGATTGTAAAAAATTAAACAATTTGTAACTTAGTAAATATTAATTACCGTCGATAATAACTTCTTCTTCATTCTTAAACCATTTCACAAAAGGGGGTGGATTTCCAACTACTTGACATGTAAGACGAACTGGGTAAGTCGCTTGAACTCGCCGATCTCTCAAACGCATTGTAAACTGAGGCGGATATTCTCCATCAATACCTGCTGATCTTTCTCTGTAAATAAATAAATAAAATGTATTCATATTTATTTGAACTTAACCTTTTTTGTTAAACTGTTTTCGTAAATACCTTTTCAATTTAGCGTCGGCTTCCCAAATTTGTCGATCGGTAATAACTGCCATTCTTGCGTAAGTAGAAGAACGACCGTGTACGTTGGTTGCTTCACAGCTATATCTTCCTTCATCGTCTATCTTTACTTCTTCAATTCGTAAGGAAGTACGAAAATTATTCATTTCTATGATTACCCTTCCTGGTTCTTCTTCAATTTCATGCCCATTTTTCATCCATACTATTTCAGGTATCGGCTTGCCCGTGAAGCTACAACGCAGATTCGCTTTCTCACCAACAAGCACTTTTAATTGACCAGGTAAAATTTCAGCAAATTCTGGTCTATTTCCTGCTAAGCCGATACCAATTGGGACCGACGTTTGTACTGATTCGCCCCAACCATAACGATTTCTTGGTGTAACTCTAAAATGGTATTCTTCACCTTGTTTTAGGTTAAAAACATCAAATGAGTTGCGCGGTGTGATACCTAATTCTATCCAACGAGCACCACCTTCTTTTCCAAGAAGCCAACTTTCTACTTTATAGGCTAGAATAGGAGCTCTTGACTGATGATCAGATTTTGGCCAAGCAAGAGAAACCCAATTGTTTCCACCATGAACAATACTAGGTTCACTTGGGATTCGATCAGGAACAGCTAAAAACACAAATCATTAGTAGAATTCTCAACATTATATTAATAATATTGATATGTGAGTGGTTTAGTGATTTATAATGGTTAAAGGTTTTCTAAAAGACGAAGTAGAGTTTCTAGCCTATTCTTCTACCGAATCGGTGATAGCTTGACATTTACTATAAATAATTTATAAACAACTAATATAATATTTTGATTTGTAAAATGGTGATTCAAAAGTGCTTTTGAAGCCTACTTACTTGAATTAAGTAATTTTTTATTTTTTTTTATTTGGAGCATACGTTTTACATTTATTTGCTTAATATATATACTAGCGGACCCGGCAGACGTTGTCCTGCCCGGAAAACAGCTACCAAATTTGATAGCTTACATACCGATAGCAGCGCCACCTACCGGGTCCAATTGAGACAAAAACTACCCTACCTCCCAAGTTGGACCAAATTACAGATGCTTACAAATTTTGATAAAAATTGGTTCAGTAACTTCGCAGTTTATCGCCCACATACGTCGTGACACGAAATTTATATATATATATATACAATCGTATCCTTTTATTTAATTTACTGCTCATTTCTATTATTTTGTTTTTTGCAAGAACATTCTACTTGCTCGTTATCGCTATAAGTGTTGCTATGCCTTGATCACACATACCGAGTAGAAGTAGACGGGCGAGACAGTGCCCTCGGCCGAGTACGCAATAGTAAAATAATTGTTCTCGGCCGAGACAGTGAGATAAGTAATTTATTTTATTTCATAATAATTATTTATTTATTGAATTATTTTTATTTTAAAAGTTGGGTTATAAAACCAAACTATCGCAAGAAAAGACGCACGCGGCGAACGGTAAATACAAAACAAAACAAATATGTGACTGAGTGGCGAAACAGTGCACATTCAAACGTGCCAAGTGAGTGAGCGAGACAGTGCGGGGAAGCGGGAGGATGGACGGCCTGACTCGGCCTAGTATATAGATCGGGGGGCAAGCTACTGTCTCACCGCTTTGTTCGTCCGAGCACTCGGCGTTATGTCTAAACATACCGAGTACTCGGCCGAGGGCACTGTCTCGCCTGTCTACTCGGTATGACCCTTTTGGGTAATTTTTTTTAAAGGTTTCTAGTATTTCTAGAAGAGCAAAAAAAGTTATTGCAACTGTACTTTTAGTAATTGACATTTCCTATTTCGGATATTTAATAAAAACTTTGTTAATCAACAACACAATCTACTTTTTCATTTGTATTATCCTATTGCGAATTCCTATCATAAGCCCTAGGCTTAGCTAGCATTAGACATAAAAAGAGTAAAAAAAAATATTAAAAAAAAGTGTGTATACTTATGTTGTACGGACGTAAAAAGTTATACTTTATTGGCTAGCTTCACGTTGCTGACTTCTTCTTCGTTGACTAGCTAACTTCAGGGTGTCGATTTTTTTCGTGACGGTGTGCGCGCGCATTATAAAATCTACTAATAATACTCCCATAATTTTTCCCTAACGCGCCAAAAGAAGTATAACTTCACAAATCATAATAATACATTTATTCGTACAGAATACGTTAGGAAGAAGTTAACAGAAACAGATAAATGAAAAAGTGATTTGTTTTATGTAGTATAAAAATAAAAATTTTAAATTACTTAGAGTGAAGATATTGAAGATGTTATTAACTATTTAATATTATAAGTCTTTAATCTGAATTTGATCCGTTCTTATAACAACTTACATTTATAGTTTCGGTCTAAAGATGAAATTGCCAAATCGTCCATCGGATAAGTCCAATCTGATATAAGATTTTCAGAAGAGGCTCGTTGTCTGATCTAAAAATGTAAAATCGAAGATGTTTTTATTCTGTAATTTGTTTATGAATTAAATGTTTATAATAATGTGTCACATTTGGATAAAATAATATAATTTAAGTCAAAGAACAAAGGCCTAAATTTAAATACTGATACTTACTACAACTGTTACAAAAGCTCTGTCACAACCGTAAGCATTTCTCGCATAAATACAATATGTACCAGCATCAGAAACAACAGTCCTTTTTAAGGTAAATTTAACATAATCATCAGATGTCATTTTACAAACTCTTTGGCTGTTTGTTAAATCTCGTATACCCTTCATCAAGAAAACTGCAATAAAATTATATTACCATTTTATATTAAAATATGCTCACAGTTCAACGAACTATAATTATAACTAAGACAAATTGTACCTTTAGCTTTAGGTTCTCCATGAACTCTAAACGAAATATTTAAATCTTCACCGACTGAAATTATTACATCCTTTTCTGGACGACTAACAATCGTTGCTGGTTTTCCTTCATACTGGTTAGGTTGAACAACAGTTATAGACGCGTTCATATCTACATTGCCTTGATTACTGTATGCCCTACAAGTATATAAGCCAGACTCTTTCTCTGTTACGTCTGGAAGGGCTAGCGTATATATATCATGATCAACGTATGTTTGTGCATTTCTGTACGATTCCGTCACGGAATGTCCTTCTCGCAACCATTCCACTCTAGTAGGTGATCCTCTTATTTCTACTTGTAAACCAATTGTACCACCCGTAACTACTTTGTGATCTGAAAGGACGTTTGTAAAATGCGGACGACGTGGTTCGAGACCAAGACGATTGAAATTCAATTTTTCTACCGTAGCAATATTTGGACTTGAACGGCATTTTTTACCTAAAACATTATGCATTAAATTAATAATAACGTTAAATAATTACAAATTACACGATTTAACAAATATAAATATAAATTTACCAGTAAAATAAACATCATGCGTAATTTTATCGGACCACACAGAACTTTCAGCCTTACAAGTATATTTTCCTGAATCTTCTGTAGTAGGGTTACTGATTGTCAACCTACAAACACCATCAGCTAAGTAATGAGCTTGATAACGCTCACTTAAAATAGGTTTGTCATTTTTGAGCCATGTTATAGTTGGAAGAGGTTGTCCTCGAATTCGGCATTCTAGTACTAATTCATTTTCGGCTAAATGATAAGTATCTACGAAAAGACAATAAATTCCATAAAAATCTTATGAAAATTATAACAATTATCTTATATATATTGACCATACATACCACGTATTGATCTGGTAAATGTTGGTGGTATAGGAGAGGCTTCAAAGCTTGGATATACTTTTAAATTAGCAGATGACATTATTGAACCATTTTTGTTTTCAACACTGCAACTATATTCCCCTGAATCGCTTGGTAAAGCATTAAGTATTTCTAAAGTTATCAAGCCATCAACAAACTTACTTCTAAACTTATGTTTATTTTCTAATTGTACTCCATTTTTATACCAAGTGACTTTTGGGTCTGTAGATGTTAAAACAGTGCAAGTTAATTTTACACGAGAACTTTCTACTGCCGTACGGTCTGTTAAGAATGTGGAGAAAACTGGCTTCCTTTTAACATCTCGAGATGAACTATTTCGTTTTTCTGACAATGTACTTCTACATTCACTTACGGCTTTTGTTTTTTCTTTTAGTCGCCCTTCTATTATGTCTGATGCTTGACCTATATGAGGTGGCATAGAATATCTCAACTGCGATTCAGGACGTAGTGTCTGGACTTTGTATATAGTTTGAGCTTTATTGTTAGTTATTTGTATTTGTGACATGCTATCGTCTACACAATACGCTTTTGGTATGTATCCTGGTGGCCTAGAAAATTCTGAATCAAAATCTGTTAATATATTATCTGCGATAATAGTGTTCATTATTTTTTCTGCTTGCTCATTTGCCATTTGACCCTCCCGAATATTTTTTATTATAGGTGATTTTTTGTTTTGTAACTGTTTAGAAATATCGCAATCCTTAAGTTGCTCTAACTTTTTATCTTCTATCTCTTTTTCTTCTGGGTTTATTTTACTCTCATCATGTGACTTCCGTTTTTCTTTTCTCTTGCATTCTTTGTCACCTTCTTCCTTTTTGATCAAAAGAATCTGCTTTTTATTTTTACTTGTTTCAAAACTCTCTGTTTCATTTAATTGCCTAGCCAAATCGTTACTTTCATTTTTGTTTAGATCCCTTTCAACTTCTTTCTCATAAAGAAATTTAGGTTCAGTTTCTTTAAGCTCTAATTTATTTTTTTGTACATCTGTCTTAATTTGTTCTTTCCGTTCTGTACTCTCATGATTGTCCTGATTTTGTTTATCGTCTTTATCGGCCTTGGTACAATGTGGAGCATTATTCGGGTCGGTTAAATTTATTATATCTATATTTTTTCCTTTATCTAGCATATTTTTTTTGTTCGTTTCTGGTGGTTTTTCTTCTAGTTTTTCATTTTTCACTTCTACTTTAGGAGAGTTAAGTGATTTTTTAGAACGCTTTCTTTGTTTCTCCAGTTTTTTCTCGGGGTTTTTCTTCTCCTCTTGGATTTGCTCTTTAGATTCTTCTTTTCCTTCAGGATTCTCTTGAATAATTGTTTGGAGTTGTTCACTGTTTTCTTTATTATTTAAGACCTTTTCTACATGTTGTACTTGTTCTAATAAATGAGAATCTTGAGCTACTTCAGACTGCTTTAAATTTTCAATTTCGTCAATATTTTCTTCTCCCCTTTGTAGACTTTGACTGATCTCATCCTTAGATATATAACTATTATCAACTTCACGATGTCTATATACTTCACCTTCAGAATCTTCTTTATTTGTTTTTTGTTTCTTATCTATATTTATATTATCTTTATTCTCCTTTTCTTTTTCCACTGTAGTTACCATTAATTGTTTTTTATTGTCTTGGTTTTCAAGTACTTCTAAGTTTTGTGTCGTACTTATTGTTTTTTTATTGAAATCATTTATTATATGATCTAAATTATTTTCAACATTTTTAACATTTTCTGTATTGTTTTCAAAATTTGTTTCGGAATGTTCTTTTGTATTGCTAGTTTTCGCTACATTTCGGTCGATGTTATCTTTTAATTCAAGGCATTTACTTTCCGTTTCTATTTTTTCGTCACAAGTTTCTTCCAGTTTATTCTTTGAACTTTTTAAGTCGTCTTTGCTTTTGTAGGTAATTTTACTAATACTTTCTGTTACAGAAAAATCACTAAGCACGTCACTAAAAGGATCTCTTTCTATTTTGATTTCTGCGTTTTCTTCTTTTTTTATAGGGTTATTTAAGAATGAAATTTCTTGCTCTATTTCTGCTAATTCAGTTATGGTTTGTACTCTGATTTTTCCTATATTCTCTTTTAATTTTTCTTCTATGTCACTATGCCCCACATGTTTTTCTTCTGTTAAATTTTCTGTTTTAGAATCTTGTGTTTCTTCTTTGATCAGTTTATCTTCTTCAATTTTCGTGTCAACTTCCTTTTTAATTTCTTTTTCATTATTGTTTTGTTTTCGCGTTTGTCCATTATTAATATGCTCAATACTTATTTTGTTGTCAATTTGTGTTTTAAGTGTTTTCTCTTTGTTTTTCTTTATATCATTAGAAGCAGTTTTAGTATCTTGTCCCGATAATAGTAATAAATCGTTATTATTTGCTTCTGGAATTAAAGTTTCGTCACTGCAAATAATATTATCATTGCCTTCGACTTTTAATGGGTGATGGACTGAAGTATTTTGACTAATCATAGCGTGTTTGTCATCTTCTGCTTTATAAACATCTTCATTGTTCTCGTTTTGTATTAGTTGATTTGAATTGAGAATATCGATGCGACCCTGCTGTGTTGTATGTTTGCTTGTATTTGTTGATTCATCGTATTGTATCAGAAGTATATCTTCTTGTTTCTTATCAAATAAATCAACTTTAGTCTTTTCATTCATTAGTTTATCTATATCTGTTTCAGTTCTTTCTTTCTGTGAAACTGGTTCTTTGATGGATTCATTATTGTACGACACTGATGTACTAACTACAATATTATTTGCGTCATCTTCTTTTCCTGATAATTTTGTTTCTTGTTTTGGCTCAATTATAACCTTATCATAATGTTTTTCCTCTTGTTGAATTTGTAAATCTAAAGTATCACATTTCATCAGAATATCGTCTAACTGTGTTTCAGTTGCTATTTCTAATTTTATAGAACCAGTTAAATGCTCAGAGTAGTGCTCTTGACTACCAGATGATTTTTCTTCTGTAGCTACTTCACGTGTTGTGATTTCTGTTTCTGTTTTAATATCTTTAATAAGATCCTTTATTATTTCCACATTCGAAAAGTCACTTTTGTTTTCTTGAACCTCTATTTCATCATTCTTTTTCTTTGTTGTGTCATCGAAAGATTCAAGGTTGTCCGTAACTTTTTCTTTGAAATTTTCGCTAGCATTTTCAGTTATTGTCTTGTCTATAGGCACATCTTTAATTTGTGCAAAAATGTTAACAGATTCTGCAACCATACTTTCAGAAGTCAAATTAGTTTCTTTTTGTTGTAGTTCCTGATCTTTATCTTCCTCATTAAATTGACAGTCTTTACCAGTATTATTTTTTTCATACTCTTTTGGTTCCAGTACTTTAATGGACTCTGCTTTTTCCACGACGTTTGCATTGACTTGTATATTGGTATGATCACATATTTTGCTCTCTTTTACTTGCTCCTTTTCCTGTGGTTTAGATTTATTAGCCAAGGTGTCTTTATTTTCCAAATGAATATCGATTGAGTCATTAAGGGCAACTTCAATAGTCGATGCAGTTTCTTTTGATTTTTGTTCCTGATCTCTAAACTCTTTCTTAATCTTATCCTCTTTGTCAGTACAAGTCTTTTCGTACTCTTTTGTTTCCAGTACTTCTATGGACTTCTCGATTTCAACAACTTGCTTTTCAGTATCATCACATATTTTTTTCTCTTTATCTTGCTCCATTTCCTCAAGTATAGATTTATCTTTTAGCATGTTTGCATTTTTCAAACAAGCGTTTATTGAATCCTCAAGATTACTTTCGATATTCGACGTAGTTTCTTTTTGTTGTTGTTCCTGATCCTTTTGTTGATCCTCTTTGCCAACTGTACTCTCTTCATATTCTTTTGTTTCCACTACACTTATGGACTTCTCATTTTTATCGAGACTTACATTGACTTGTTTTTCGCTATTATCACATATTTTATTTTCTTTAATTTGCTCTATTTGACGTGGTGATTTATCAACCAGCATGTCTTTATTTTCCAAAGAAGTATCTACTGATTCCTTAAGCATACTTTCAATAGTCGATACAGTTTCTTTTTCTTGTTGTTCCTTATCCTTAAATTCTTTCTTAAGTTGATCATTCTTTCCAACATTACACTCTTCGTACTCTTTTTTGTCCAATTCCTCTGTGGACTTCTCCTTTTCCTCGATATTTCCAGTTACTTGTTTTTCCCTACTATCACAAACTTTGCTCTCTTTGACTGGCTCCCTTTCCTGATGTTTAGATTTATTAGGTATGCTGATATCTTCATTTTTTAAAGATGTTTCTACTGGTTCCTCAAGAGTAGTTTTAGTATTCGATACAGTTTCTTTTAGTTCGTGATCCTTGAATTCTTTCTTAAATTTATCATCATTGGCAGTACTACTCTCTTCGTACTCTTTTGTTTCTAATACTTTTGTGGACTTCTCCTTTTCCACAACATTTACATTGACTTGATTTACGCTGCTATTACATATTTCGCTATCTTTAACCTGCATCGTTTCCTGAAGTTTACATTTATCAGCCGGCATGACTGTATTTGTTATAGAATTAGTTACTGCTTCTCCAAGTGTACTGTCAATATTTGATACAGTTTCTTCGTATTTTTGTTCCTGTTTCTCTAAGTCATTTTCAAATTGTACCCCCTCTCTGGTACTACTCTTTTCATGCTCTTTTATTTCCGATACTTTAATGTTGGCTTCCTTTTCTTCGACTTTAGCTATGACTTCTTTTTCACTACTACATATTTTGATGTCTTCAACTTGTTCTGTTTTCTGAAGTATTGACTTCTCCATTAAGATGTCTTTATTTTTATCTAAACTATTTACAGATACTGCAACCCTACATTTGTTTTCTGTTTCTAACTGTTCTTTATCCTCTTTTATTTCAGTTACATTTAAAGATTCTTTCTTTACCTCAACATTGTCGGTGAATTGGTATTCACTGTCACCATATATTGCGCTCTCTTCAACTTGTGTCGTTCCCTGCAGATTAGATTTATTGGTTGTCATGTCTATATTTTCCCCACAAGTATTTATTGGTTCTTTAACCGTACGTTCTTTTGTCAATAAAGTTTCTTTTTGTTGGTGTTCTTGTTCTTGATATTCCTTATATTCCATTGTCTTTATGTTGCCCTTACCAGAACTACTCTCATAATACTCTTTTATTTCCGTCTCTCCTTTATTTTCTTCATCCTCGTTTGTATTTCGTTTTTCATCACTATAGCTTACACACATTTTAACTTCTTCAACTTGCGTTATTGCCTGAAGTTTTGATTTCTCTACCAGCATGTCTGTATTTTCCATAAAAGGTTTAACTGATTCCGCAACTGTACTTTCAATAGTTGAAATAGTTTGCTTTTGCTGTTTTTCCTGTTTCTCAAATTCTTTTTTAGACCAAAACTCATTACCACTAGTACTCTCTTCATTCTCTTTTAATTCCTTTACTTTCACAGATTCTTCTTTTTCCTTAAGCTTTGCCACGAATACTTTTTCATTATCATCACAATTCTTGCTTTCTTTAGCTTGTTCTATATTCTGTGGCTTATATTTTTCATCTGGCATGTTTGAACTTTCGGATATATCTAATAATTCCTCAGCCGTACTTTCAATTGGCATTAGAGTTTCTTTAGATTCTTGCTCTTGTTCCTCGAACTCTATGTTAAAGTGCTTCTCAATACCGGTATTGATTTCTATATTTTCCTTCATTTCTAATGACTTCATGAATTCTTTCTTTTCCTCAACATTTGCGACAGCTCCCTTCTCCCCGCTATTTTCATACATATCACGCAGTTCAATTGGCTTACTGTCTTGCTTATTTTCATTTTCAATAGAAGAATCAACTAATTCTTCAACTTTTCTTTCAATACTCAATACAGTGTCTTTTTTGTGTTGCTGTTCTTTTAAAACGTTTTCTTCGGCCTCTTTCGTTTCTGATAACTCTATGTTTTTCTCGTTATCTGCGTTGACATATTTTTCGTTCTCATCACATATTTTACTATTTTCGATTTGTTTCTTTTCCTGCTGCTGAGTTTGCTTTTTAATATCAATTTTTTTACCAAGCTCCTCATTATTATCATTTGAAATAATTTCAGGCAGACTTTGGTCATCAGTAGTTTGCTCTTTATTGTTTTTGACTAAAAGATATTCACTGTCACAGACCTTTTCCTGATTTTCTTGGCTGACCTCTATCTCATTGATAGTTTCAGGCAAGTCAATTTTAGTAGTTTCTTTGATATTTGTAGCATCAGTATAATTTTCTTCGATTATGTTAGTATAACTTTTTGAACAAGAATCTTCCTCTAACGATATTTCTTTTGTTTGAACAATGCATTTGTTTTCTAAGTTCATGTTAGTAAGCATTTTTTGATTTTCATCTGATTGTAAGAATTTGCTTTCTACTTGATGCTGCTGAATACTAGCATTTTCAATTTCCTCTAATAGCGTTGTGCTTATAATTTCATCCACTGTTGACATACCTTGAGGTGTTTCATCATTTTCTTTAATTATTTCTGGTAAAGTTTGTGTAAATTTAGCATTGACAACCTCATTTATTATTGTATTTTTTTCTTCTTCTCCTCCATTTACATTCTCTATGTAAGGGATAGATTGTGATGGAATTAAGTCACTTCCCGTTTTATCTTCATCTTTTTTTATCATCATTTCATTTTGCATACATCCAATAATATTTTTTGTTAATTCCAAAATAATTATAGATAAATCCTTAAAAATAGGAATTTTCTCCTTAACCTCTAATGTTGTATAAGGTTCTATATCGTTTAATTTTCTATTAATATATTTTACACAATCATGAACATTTTCAATTACTTCTGTATCTAAATTACAAACACTTTCTAACACTTCCCTAGAAAGTACAGAAACTAATTCACCTAAAATAATTTTTGTAAAAGCTGCATCACCTGGTAATCTTGCTGTTTTGTCAAAATTAATATAAAATTTAATATCTTCAAAATGATTAAGAACTTTACGCAAGGATTGTGAAAATTGTTTCCAATGAGTTGATGTTTTTTCTTTTTTTACTAATTCCTTCACACTTTTTATTGATGTCAAAAAATACCTTGACGGCTTTCCGTAATTTTCGTACATATATTTTTTTTTAACACTTGAAATTGTCCCTCTCATATTTGAAATACTTCCATAAACACAATGTACAGCTGATATTATATGATCTCGTGTGATAGGGTCGACATCTTTTGCAGTTTCCAAATCTTTTTCTAAACAAAAAATTTTTTCTTCTACTTGATCGATGCTTTGCACAATTTCAACTCCTCCCATAATTAAAGTGTCTGCATTAGTTAAAAATTTTAACCTCAAAGATTTTATAGAATCTTTTATTTGGTTCAAACTAGATATTATGTGTTCTAAATGTTGAGTATTTTTAAAACATGAAACTTTTTCTATTATTTCTATTGTCTGCATAGCATCGTTTGAACATTCATCAAGCTCATCATTTGCGTCTTTATTTGTTGTGGGCTTTAGAATTTCTTTAACTTCATTTATTTCACTTATATGTGCTACAAGTGCCTGTAAATTTGTACAAGCTTCTTTTAATAGAGCTTGTGGACTGTTTTCAATAATCTGTAGTTGCACACTTCTTACATTACACTCTAGATCTTCTAGAGTTTCGTTTATTGCATCATCCATATTTCCATCAATATCACTCTTCATTTTCATTATAATTGTTTGTACTTCATCAAAGTTATTCTGCATTACTTCTAAATTTTCGTCACAAGAGATATCAATCATATCGTTTACTTCTTTTAACAGATTTTCTAATTTGATAATTGAATTGTTGTCGTTAAAATCCTCTGTAAAAACATAAAATAAAACTATTCTATAAATATGTACGTACAAATTTATATATTTTTATGACACCAAATAGTTATTACAGATAATTAAAAAAAACACTAATTATATGAGAGATTTGTTAGAGAAAATTTCTTTAAATAAATTGTTGTTAATTGTAAATTCAATACGCTGTCATAGAAAAAAAAATGTCACACATATTATCACACCCAATTTCATTGGCCAAACTAATTAAAACAGCGAGTACTAACTTCATTTTGACTTATTTAATTTAAGGTCAATTTTGTTTGCATGACGTAGAAAAACTAATGCACAAAACTTATTAGTATTTTTTTATAAAACTGTTCCAATGTATCATATATGAAAAATTGCTTTAAGTTTTAGTAAGAAACAAAATTACCTAGCTGCAACTTTTCTTCCTGCTCATCTGTTATTCTGTTAATTTCTTTCATTGAATTCTTATCTTTTTCTGAAGTGATTTCTGTTTTAGTAGCATAGTTTGAATCATCGATTATTTCTGTTACATATGATATTGGAAGTTCCAATTCCTTAAAGTCATCAATATTTTCTGAAATTGTTTCATTTGCTGACATTGTACCCAAAACATTACTGCAAATTATTTCATATTTAAAAGGTTCCCTTGTTACATGCACTTTAAGATCATCTAAATCCAAAACGCTTATATTAGTATCAACTAATGTTATTTCTATTAACGTTTTTAGATCATTGCGGAGATTACTCAAGACTTTATTAGTTTTTAGCAATTCTTTTTTTCCAGCTTTTATATCTTCTGTTTCCAGATCAGTAGACTCTAGCAGTGACGTCACTGTTTTTTCCAATACTACGGCCAATTTTAATTGTTTAGTTGATATATGGGAAATTTCCGATTCAATTGAAGAAAAACTGTCATATAACTGATGAGCAATCTCTATAGACGGTTGTATGTCTTCTACTTTAAATAGAGATGATAAATCATTAACTGTTTGTTCACAAAAGTATTCTCCTAAGTGGTTTATCAGATTTTCTGAAAAATAATAGTACAATAATAATGAATGAGATTTTTATTTTTTTCTCTTTAACATGAATTTTAATAAAACTAGTTTTATTAAAGATAAACGTTCTAACATAATTATAGTTAAATTTAAATTTTGTATAAAATACCAACAAGTTTAAAAAGTCTTATTATCACAAAATATATAATACCTTTATCGATAAATCTTTTATTTTTATCTATTTCTGTATTAAATTTCAAAATATTTTGATCTATAGTCGAACTAAAAATAGTAAGATCTTTATTTTCTTCGTATAGCTCTTTAGTGTCTATTGATTCTTTTTTATCTTCACTACAATTATTACTCTCAGAGTTCAATAAATTTTTATTTGTTTCTAAGCTTTTAGTAACTTCTTTTGGTAAGTTATTATTTGTAATATTACCATTTAAGTCTCTTATATTTTCAGTCAGATGAGAATCAGCAATTGAAGGATCTCCTGTAGGAATTTGTTCAACAAACTCTGCAATGTTTGTTTCTTCTTGTCTTTCGTTAAGTTCATCATTATCACTAACGGACGGTAAAGATTTAATATTATTAATTATTTCTTGAAGTGTACTACGTAAATTAGTAACAACTTTTTTGAAACATTGTAATGTCTCTCTTCCAACTTTATTTTCTAACTCCTGACTTTCTTCAATAGTTGTATCATACGTTATTAAAATAGCTTCATTTAAACTTAATATCAACTCGACTTGTTTTGTAGAAGATTTTGTCAAATCAATTTTCCCTGATGTAGCAGTTTCACTTAGAATTGTGTTCCATAGCTGTTTGGCTATTTCAACTGTATTGTGAAAATTTTCAGACTGCAAAGTATGAGACAATTTCCTGATAACTGCCACAGTATTTTCAGAAATGTATTCATTAAGATTTTCAACTAAGATTTCTGTAAAAAAAATTAATAAGTTCAACACTAATAAAAAAATAAGAAGATAAAATACTAGAGCGATTTTTAAAATACATATATGTATAGTGAATTCACTTTATGCTAAAAAATTTACTACTACATTTCATTTTCATTTCACTTTCATTCTAATTGTATTATTAACTTTTCCAACCGCAAAAATGTAATACGTATACGTAGGTAGTTACAAATATTTTATTACAAAATTTCCGGCTCCTCTCGGTTCAAAACAAATTGTAAATCAATTAAAAAACCTCACTATGTACAAGTAACGATATTTATAAGTCATACATGCTCAAAATTCCAAAACTCCTATTTATTGTATATAAGCTGTAATTAAACTTTGAAGCTCAAACTTGATTTTAATGTGTAATATTCAAATTATTACAACTCTACAGTTACTGAAATTCACTGGTATCTAACAGCTACACTAACAACTCATTATTTCTTTAACATAAATTAATTATGATAGGTAGGGATCCCTAGTACATTTTTTTCAAATGATCAGTATCAAGCTAATTTTTTGGGAGTGGCTACATTTTGATGAGGCGAACAAAAAGTTCCTCTTCGAAAACTCTCGATTGTGGTAGATAATAGAGTTAGCAGGATATCTCCTGCTAACTCTATTATCTAGAGCATCAGTGCAGCAGTGAGCGTAGGACCGGGATAACGTACCACGCAATTTGTAGGACATTATTACTATTAAATTATATAGATATTAACTAACTAAAAGCAAAAAAAAATCAGAAAAAAAATTAATTTTTGATGACCTCGTAAGGTCATCAAAAATTATTACTAACCAGCTGATTTTTTTTTCTTTTAGTTAGTGATTATTTATATAATTTAATAGTAATAATGTCCTACAAATTGCGTGGTACGTTATCCCGGTCCTACGCTCACTGCTGCTCTACCCCCTACTATCTCTGTTAGCTACCACAATCGAGAGTTTTCGAAGAGGAATTTTTTGTTCGCCTCATCAAAATGTAGCCACTCCCAAAAAATTAGCTTGATACTGATCAGGTGAAAAAAATGTACTAGGGATCCCTACCTATGAACTATATTTTATAAAAATTGAAATCTTTACCACCGATTGTAGCTGGTTTCTCAGATTTTGATTCATCATGTTCAACTGACTTAAGTTCTTCCAAAATTAACGCTGCACTAAATGTTTCTTTTTCAACCTCACTTAATTGACTTGACGAGTTTAATTGTACATTTGTATTTGAATATGTACTCTGTGACAGTTTCGATTCACTGTCCTCTTCATTATGTTCAGTTAGTTCTATCGTCTCAAGCAAAATTTCTTCTTTTGCAATTTCTTTAAATTGATCTTGGTTTTCAAAAATGAGTTTGGCGTTTTGTTCTTCAATATTACTTTCAAAAACTGTGGTTGTTAAATTTTCTTCTGTAATCACGTTTGTATTTGCTAATGCAATTAAATCGTCTTGTAAATCGGACACTACTTGTATAATTTGTTGTCTTATATCTTCATCAGCAGAAGATACTAATTTTCGTGAGCTCCCTAAAGCCTGTACTTGTACTGACACCAGAGCTTTATGTAATCGTTGTGCTATTTCTGCCTGCTCTTCCATAATTTTTCCATCAGAAGCCTTTTGAATATTATCTTCGGAAGTTAGGTTTATATTTATAAGACTTTGTTGTAATTCCCGTACTATATTTGCTGTTTCTTTCAAATCTTCTAATTTTATTACTGCAGATACTTCTTCGACTATTTCAATAATTTCAATATAATGGTCCATATGTTGCAAAAGCTTTTCTATATTTTCTACAAAAATAAATAATTGCCTCTTTAACGTGTGTAATATATATAAATTAATTACCTTGACTTAATACAAATAAGTATCGAAGCATATCATATAATTTCCTTATTTAATTTACTACAGGAGTACACAATAAAAATTAATATCGATCAAAGAAAATGTTTGTCACTTAAACGATAATTTAAAAATAATTTAACCCTTTACTGCATGAATTATGAATGGATTGAATTAAAAGATATTTTATGGCTTTGTAAGCTTTCATTTGAGACAAAAAAGATAACAGCTGAGATAGGACACAGTAGGAAATTTCCTGCTCAAAATATTGAGCAGCCCGACTGAAGTAGTAACTCGACCTTACAGAAGATCACAGCTAAATAATGGTACTGTCAAGCAGTGTTGTGTTCCTGTTGCTGTGTAAGGTGACCAGGGCTCCTGGGGAGATTTGGGGATAGGATCAACAACGCGCTTGCGATGCATTTGGTGTTGGGTGTTGCAGACGTCTTTAAGCTACAGTAATCGCTTACCATTAGGTGAGCCGTACGCTTGTTTGCCGGCCTAGTTATATAAAAAAATAACGAACATGAAAAAAAAATATCACGTTCAGAAACTGAAAAAAAAATTGAGACCAAATATCGCATGCATTTGGACTTTGTGCGTAATGTGCAAGGCACCGTGTATGCTTGCCTCTAGAATGGATCTCTGTTTTATAGCTAACAATCATGTCAATCTTTTCGATGACGATTCTCTCTCTCTTGAGGATATGCATGTATATTTTTGTATTATTTGTGTTTCCTAAATTTCTAAAATTCACGGTAGTTGGATATAATGTGGATATAATATAATTATTACACGTCTTTATATTAAACCATGTAACAACGTTAATGTAAACCAGTTTAAAACTTGCTAATGAAAAATAAGAAAAAATACATATTTTTGATTTTTTATATCGCCTCCTACGTGGTCTTGCTGAAGTATATTACTAAGTTCAGACATTTTAAAAACACAAATAAAGCAGGGTAAAATCCTAACAAAGTACGTTAACTAATTACCATACCTTTAAATAATGTTTGTTTTCCATCATCTTTTGCCGCGAATAATATCCGACATAATATATTTTTAATGACTTCAATAGGTTTACTAATTGTTTTTATACTTTCTGCCAGTTTCATGTATTCGATAGAACCTAAAATATCATTAACTGTATTGTTCAATTTTATTACCATATCTATATCGTCATCATTCACAGAAATATCATCGAAACTGAGATATTGTTCAAGCTTTTTCACAGTTTCATTAATATTATTTAATTTTCCTTTAACTAATTCCAAGTCAACCATTTCAATTCTCTCATAAAAATTTTCTTGTAATAGTTCTAGCTGAATATTTTTTTGCTCGTCCATTAATTGATTATGAATGATTTCAAGAGGCGCAACTAATTCTTTCAAGTGTATAATCAAATTATCTGCTTTATTAGTAGGGTTTTTAGAAACTTCTGATTTTTCAACCAACGCATCCTCTTCTAAAACGTTTAAATCACTTAGTTTTACAAAGTTACATTGTTGTAAAGCAACAATATCTTTTTTGACATCATGGAGAAATTGTATGAAAATGTTATCTTTTGATAATAAGTCGGGTTTATTATTTGCATTTTGATTTAACGCAATTTGCACAGAAACTACAGCGTCACAAAGATTTTCTATTGCCCATTTAATCTGCGCAGTATTTTGTTGCATTGTTGTTTTCAAGAAAGGCTCTATGGTTTCCTTTAACCTAGAAATATCTGGCTTTATTTCTTTATTTGATACCATAGGTTTTTCTAATTCTAAAAATGAGCTATGTAACTTTTGACACGTTTGTCGTAAGCTAACAAGTTTAGTAGATACGTCTACAGTATTATCAACAACTTCAACGGCTGGTTTTATTATATCTATGCAATAATTTAAGTGACTTTTAAAATTTTGAAGATTTTCTTGCACAAAATTAACTTTTTCTGGGTTCGTTTCTGCAACATCATTTTTGACTTGTATAGTATTTGCAGAAATATTTGTCAAATATTGCTGCATATCTTGTAATAAAGGAATTATTTCTAATAACTTATCGAAGTTCGTAAAACATGTCTGTTCTTGATTTGACTCCATTGAAATCGGATGCAAAATGCTTTCGATTTTTGGACATATTTCATCTAATCCGATAATCAGTGACTTCATAGAAGTATATTCAAGGTTTTCAACTGGTTTTAAGACATTCAACACATCCGATTTTTGTAATATGACTATATAATCCTTCAGTGTTTGCAAAACGTTACCTGGTGCTGGTAATAACTGTCGTTCGGCAAATAGAATATTTTCATTTTCTTTTATAGTTGCTATCATAAATTCGTCACCAGATAAAATATCTGCTGTAGTTTTTATACCAGATATATCATCTAACGTTGACATATCGTCGGTACCTTCTATTATAGGCTGCTCTTGGATCATAAGATGGATGCAACTTTTGAGGTTTCTAACGATATTTGCAATACTGCTGCTAGTATCCAAATTAGCTTCATTATCAATACATTGAGATACAACACCATGTTGCAAAGTTTCTAAAGTATGACATAAATCTAAAATTGTTTTTGCATAGTCTGTCGATAATTGACTAAGATCTTCAGAATCAGCATTTTCGCAAATAACTTGGTTAAGAACGTTTATAGTTTGATGTAACTCAATAAGTGAATTTGCAATGGACTGTGAAAAAGATATGCTTTCTATGTCTGACAAATTTTCATGTTTATCACTAGAAGTGACATTTAACGAAGCAATACAATATTTAAGATCGACTAAAATGGGATATACATTTTCTATTGCTCTTTTCAAAGTTATGTCTTTCGAGGTTTCATGAGATATAACGTTACTAATCGTTGCTATAGTTTTTTCTATATTTTCAATCACAACATTCACTTTTTTGTCGTCATATTTACTTATAGATAAATGTTTTACATCGTCCAAATTTTCAGTCAAACTTAATTCGTCAGCTTTATTAATAATTTCTTGTATACATACTAATATATTCGCTATACTTGACGTCAAGGTAGAGTTTAATTCTGGTTGAAATACGTTAATGGAGACATTTCTTTGAATCATTTTAAGAGTTTTAGTGATACTAGTCAGAGAAAGTTCACTATTTGAGTCTATACTTTTGATTGAAGCATTCATCCTATTAACTGCATCACAAATTTCTAATAAGCTAAAATATTTTTTTGCGTCATTACTTTCAATTACGTTTTCTAAAACTTTTGTCAAACTTTTATGAAATTCAGTCATGTGGTATTTTACACTAGATACAGTTTTAAGCATTGGTAAGTTATTTTCCAAATTGATTAATATTTGAGCCATTTTTTGAAGAGCTTGTAACTTGTTATCATTATTTAAAATATCAAATTTACCAGTTTTTACTTCGAGTTCATCTAATTGGATTGATATTGCTTTTAAATTGCATTTTATTGCATTTAATACTTCGTTTAATACATCTTTATCTTCCATAATACTTGCTTCAGCTGACAATTGTTCAAATGACGTCCTTAATTTTAAAACTGATTCCATAGCTGTCTCTATCATTTCGGTATTATATTTGTGTAAGTCCGATTTAGACTCCGTTACCGAAAGTGTCTCTATCTGTTCCAAAGCAGTCTGTAAGTCTTGAATTGGAGTTGACATATCATTTAATATAATTTCACTTTTTTTGATGTTAGGAAAGCTACTAGCCTTTGAAATATCTTGTTCTTCTACTATAAACAGTAAAGATCTAAGTGATCCTCGAAGATCATAAATAGCTTTCTGAGTATCGTGTAGATGTTTAGATTCTAAAGTTATCTCTTCAACGTTTTCATCTTTTTCAGACTTTTTATTTTCTTCAATATTTACCATATCCAAGCTATTATTTATAATACTTACTAAGTCTGTAGCCATTGTGTCAATGTTAGATTTGTGTATCTTTTCAACAAAAGGGCATTCATTAGTAACTGTTGTATTTATGTCTTTTATTATATTATGTAACTGTTGCCCACATTTTTTAATGATAGACATGCATGTTTTTGTAACAAGTGTTTTATTTTCACTTTCTACGTCAATACACTTATTGATTACAGTCAGTGAATGTTTAAGATTTTGTAATGACTCGGGGAGGTTATTTAACAATGACGTGATGTTTTCGGAATACTCGACCGTTTCTCTAATAGCGTCTGTAATGCAATGTATTTCAGACAGAGGAGTTATTAAAGTATTTATCATTTCTAAGCTGTTTGAAGCAGTAGCCGCAGTAGCCATAAATTCGGATTTTAGTATAATGTCTCTTTCGAGGATTTGTATTTCATTTATAGCTTCCGTCAGAGATAAACTAATGCCATTCATAGCTGTCTGTACTTTTTCTTTATTGAAATCTATTTTTTCTACATTTACTGCAGATTCTGTTTTTATATCTGCCATGTCTTCTTTCATTTTACTGAAAGATTTTTCACTCCCAGAACTAGATGTTCGTGAGCTTTGACTACTGCATTTGGTCTTTTTATGTTTAACTGCTGAAACATCTGTTTCAATCATTTGGTTTTGTAAATCTTCCCTAAGCACAACCGTTTTTGTAATATCAGAAGACTCTTGACCATCTTCAATAGAAGGCTTTGAAGATTTTGATTTAGGTTTTCCAGAACTCCGAGCACTTGCAAAACTTTGAAGATCGCTTTCAGACAACATTTGAGTATCATCATCTTTTTTTTCCTCCGACAGTGATTGATCCCGTGATAAACTAAAGTAATCATCGGCACTCCTCTGTGAGTCAGATTTTTTACGATAATTTTTTTTAGGAATATCTGATTTTTCATCAGATAACAGAGCAATGGTTTTTTCTAAGTAATCTTCACCATCAGCTTCTACATCTAACGAAATTTGAGGAGCACCATTATCCTCTGCAATTGAGATATCCTCTATATCAGCCTCGGTTCTAAGATCTTCTTCAGGAGATGTAAAATATTCAGGTGATACATCAATGATTATAGCTTCCATTAACAAATTCCCTGAAGTAGATGTCTCCTTTACGAATCTTAAAGGAGGAAGTTCAACGACATTATGTTCCGTTACATTTTCTGATAACTGGTCAGCATACATTTCTATTATTTGTAGTGCTTCTTCTTCCGTTAGATCCGGAGTCTCATATAAAGAAACAGATACTTCTTTACCATCAAAAGAAAACGATATCTCTCCTTTCTCGTCTAATGTCATGTCACCGACAGGAGTATCGTACATTTGTGACGTTCGTTCTTCGTGAATAGTACTTAATGATAAGTTTCTTTGTAAAGCTTGTTCATCAGCTTTCTTTTTAGTTTTTGCTTTCATTGAATCCTCGAACCCGAGTAAAGATGCCGAGCTAGCTGCAATTCCCATACAGTTTTGCGCTTCACATGTGTATGTACCAAGACAACATGTACCATCTTGACCGGAGATAATTCTATGAATGTCACCTGGTTTTAATTCTTCACCGTCTTTGTACCATTTTAGAACTGGCTGTGGTACGCCAATAACTTTGCACTCTAAATTTACAGCTCCTTCATCAGATAAAATAGCTTGAAGGTTTTCGAGGAAACGTGGCTTTTTAAAATGTCGAGGAATTATTAATTTAAGGAAACATGACGTTACACTGTGTCCATAATCGTTCATAGCAACACACTTCCATTCTGCCTGGTCCATAAACTCAAGGTTCTGTATATCTAAGTAGAAAACACCACGTTCTTCTTTTCCATGATGACAACGAGACGACTCATCCACCGGTTGATCATCTCTGTACCACAATATTGTAGGTTCAGGCGGAATGGCAACTGAAACAAGAACATAACTTATTTTGTTACAGTAACTGAAGACAGAAAATTACTTACCGTCTTAAGCTTCGTTTAATGACAATATTTTTGTATCTAATGTTAAAGGAACTATTTTACCTAACGTAAACACTATCCCACATCGAGTATTTGTATGCACAATGTTTGAGTTCTATAACCTGCAGAGATTGATATATTATTTATGTCATACTTTTAAAAATAAATACCACTACAAAACTAAATATTTTTTCATTATTTAAAAATATTCTTAATTCATAAACATTTGCTACCGGCAATGAGTGTTATTCGGGTATTCCGTACAATGTTTAAGCGCTGAACTAATTTAAATGAACAAGAACCCGCAGTCATAAAAACGTCAACAAATAACCATATTATACAAATTATTAACACCGAGTAAAAACTGAAAGAGCTCAGCGAAACATGCTATTCTATCTTTTACAATTACTTAAAACATCATATTTTAAAAGGTTTTTCAAAGATTACCTTTAATAGTAAAACGGAATGGTTCATCAATTTTTGCTTCAACACTCTTTAAACCTAGCAGGAATTTCGGAGCTTGGTTTCTTGAAAATAACTGAAGCTTTTCTTCTTCATTTAGCTGATTCTGAATATCTTCCACTGTCAGTTCAGCGGAGCTACTAGCTTGGCCCATACAGTTTCTAGCAATACAACAGTAAGATCCCAAGGAATTTGTACCCGTAAGCTGGTATACGTCTCCAGGTTTTAATTCCTGTCCATCTTTGAACCAACTTAGTAGCGGTGTAGGAAACCCAACGACTTTGCATTCAAAAGATACAAGGCCTTCTTCAGTTAAAATAGCTTGCAAGTTTTCCATAAACCGTGGTTTCCGGTAATTCTTTGGTACTGAAATTTATGAAAATAAATTTAATAAGTACACGAAAAATAAAGAGAATAAGAAGAGAGAAGAAGCAGTAGCTTACAATCAGTAACAAATAAAATGTAAGTGGTAATATGGAACCATTCTATACCCACGTAGAAAAAATAATCTAACGTGAACACTTTATATTAGAACTAGCTTTGCCCGCGACATCGTCTGCGTGGAATTTAACAAAAAAGTTATTGATTTTCAGTTCGCAGAGTTATAAAATAAAAATAAAAAGTAGCCTAAGTCACTCCTTATTACATCAGCAGATCAGCTATCTGCCAGTTAAAGTCCCGTTAAAATCGGAGATTAGCCGGAACAAACAGACAGACAGACAGACAAAAATGGTAAAAAATTTTGTTTTGGTATATGTACCGTGTATAAATCTATATACATTTAATACAAAGCGGTTATTTTAATATTACAAACAGACACTTCAATTTTATTTATTTGTATATGTAGATGTATAGATTAATATAAGTAGAACACAATTAAGTGTAAGTTTTAGTCAACTTTACTTGATACTAATTTGTTTTTTTTTAAATTTCATTAGAGCTCATAGCTCATTTTTTAAACAAATCTGTATTACAATTCTGTATTACAATCTGTATTTACAATTCAAACTACAAACACTTCAAATGGTCTAAGATCCCACGGTAATATGGTGAATGTATCGTTTTTATTCGAAGAACCAGCTTTTTATTTTTATTTGTGACTAGTGACCTGCCCCGGCTTCGCACGGGTGCAATGCTAGTATATTATAGTAATATTAGTATAGATAATGCTTACCATCCATGGAAACATAGCATGTCGAAATGCCCACTCTTCCGCCGCTGCTCGTAGCAACACATTTCCATTCGCCTTCATCAGGCCACTCGGCGCTCGGTACCTCCAATAAGTAACCTCCAACGCCATCTTCGAGAACATGGTACCTGAAATAATAATCATAATCTTTATTGTCAAGAAACTATACAAAGGTACTTATTACTAACGGCATCTGCACTAAGCACAATAAAATAATTATAGGATTTGAAGATATTGTAAATCGTAGACGCCGCGTTGGCGCAATGGTCACAGCACTGGTTTTTGACTGTTGTGCTGACGGTTGCGGGTTCGATCCTCGCACATGACAAACATTTGTATTGGCCATACAGGTGTTTGCCGTGGTTTGGGTGTTTATGCAGTCCTTGTGGGTATCCTCACCGTGCCTCGGAGAGCACGTTAAGCCGTCGGTCCCGGTTGTTATCATGTACACCTGATAGCGATCGTTACTCCTAGTAGGAAATATATCCGACAACCCGCATTAACCTACCTACCTAACTACTGACCTAATTACAGATGGCTCGGTGATGAAAGCCGGGGTAAACAGGGTAACCTCAAAGCCCGTACCCGGACAGGCCCTCGGGCCTGCCGGTTCAATAGTTTCGGAGTTTATCGACGTTTAACGACGTCTCCAGCCGTCCATGGGGCTTGTTATGCAGATCAAAATTTCCAGAACGAAAACGTTGGAACCAAAAACGCACTGTGTTTTCTTTTGCGACACCGCAGCCATACACATCATTAACCCTTCGAGCCATTTCTGCAGCACTGGTGTCACGGTAGAACTCGTACACGTAAATAGCACGATATTTTATGTAATCCATTTTGTAAACTGAGTGACGCAAAGATGAAAAACAAAGTAGGAAAAAAACAAATGAATTCGAAATGAAAACAATGTTTTCGAAACGCAAATGCATGAGTAAATAGCACTATAAATTTGAATTTCGAATTCTTAAACAAAGAGGAAATATTTGAGTCAAAGTGGCCAGTACGACAAAACGCCAATTTCATATGTAAGGACCTAATACTTTGTAGTTAAAATATTATCGGATCGAGATAAATATTAACTTCTCTTTTTTTCTATAAAACTGGTGTATAAAACATGCTTTAATATAAATCAAGCTGTCACCAACACCTGCCCAGCGTGGTGACTATGGGCAAAACACATGAGTTCACGCCATTTTTGCGCGAACTTGTGGACTGCAATAGGCTGAAATGATCATGATGATGATGATAATGATAAATAAAGCTAGGTACCTCTTTGAGAGTATCTTTCAGTAGTTATGTGTATCTTTAGTTTTAGCCCTCACTATCATTATACGATCTCTCAATCTCTCAATATACGTACCTGTTATATTAAACCTACCTTTCGCTAGGTTCGATTTTTCCTTCTTTATTGTACCAGACAACACTACGTGGCCACGGCGGTACCACAATATGACAACTTAAGGTTAGAGGTTCACAAATCCGTACAAAATGGTCTTCTAGCTCTTTGGTGAATATAGGTGGCGGTTCTGGAGTTATTCCTCTGAAATGGAGCAATTGAAGTTGTAGCTTATTTTTTTAATTTTATGAAATAAAATATGTATGTATAGACAATGTCGCTTAGGAAAAAAATTAGTTAAAATTAGCAAATTAGCAAATATTGTTTACCTAATTTTATACAAATATTTGATCAATTTGAAATTAATCATATAATTAAATAAGGAATAATTTAGTGTTTATCGAAAAAACCCAACAGCTTGTAATAAAATTGTCACCAAATGCTTAGGAAAGAATTTAGAAAGATAAACATAGAGCATACATGTATGCACTAATATGATAAAAAGGAAGAATTGTCTTTTTTCTTTTGATATAACATCGCGTAATTCTCTAAGATTATCAACTGAGTTCATTATTTTTTCTATTTTATCTTGAAATCTTGTTTACTGATATATATGTTACCGGCCAAACCCGATTTCAGGACAAACTAGTTTTTCCTAGTCCAAACTAGTTTATCCTAAGCGTGATAGGATAAACTAGTTTAGCCTAGTCCAAACTAGTTTGTCCTAAGCGTGATAGGATAAACTAGTTTAGGCTAGTCCAAGGTTAGTTGTTAGTTCCCAATAGGATAGACCATTTTAGTTCATATTATTTTTTATTTTTATGTTACCCCCACATGAGGAAATTCTAAATATTTTTAAATCATATCAGATGTATATCGAAATTCTTGATATGATGATTTTTATTCGGTTTTAACGCAACCGCGGCGAAACCCGCTGGATCGAAAAAAATTTGAAAAAAAATGATATTTATTTTTATATGGTTTGCTTTGGTGGCACAACAGTTTTAATAATTGAGATATGATTATTGTTTATATTAAAAAAAACACTTATTGTTATAGTATGATTGTTTCTATTACTAATTAGTTAATTACTTATAACTTTTAACGACGAATCATTATGGTTTTAATAAAAAGGTTAAGCCATCGCGCGTCTGTCCGGTTGTTATCATGTACACCTGATAGCGATCGTTACTCATAGTAGGGAATATATCCGCCAACCCGCATTGGCGCAGCGTGGTGGATTAAGCTCTGATCCTTCTCCTACATGGGGAAAGAGGCCTATGCCCAACAGTGGGATATTACAGCCTGAAGCATGTGCGTATTTATATCAGAATCAACTAGTTTGGCCTAGCCTAAACTGGTCTAAATATTTTTAAATCATAATTATCAAAAAAAATCCAATTTTTTTCGATCCAGCGGGGTTCGCCAAGGTTGCCGAATAAAAATCATCGTATCAAGAATTTCTATCTAGCTGGTACATCGATTACTGAGGTAGGGCACAGCAGAAAATTTCCTGATCAAAATATGGAGCAGCCCGACTGAGGTAGTACCTCGACCATACAGAAGATACACAGCTAAATAATACTGTTATCAAGTAGTATTGTGTTCCTGTTGGTGAGTAAGGTGACCGGAGCTCCTGGGGGGGAGGGGGATTGGGTGATAGGGTCTGTAACACGCTTGCAATGCTTCTGGTATTGCAGGCGTCTATAAGCTACGGCAATCGCTTACCATCAGGTGAGCCATGAGCTTGTTCGCCAACCGTTTTATATTTTAAAAAAATTGTTCCAATAGCTTAATTGGCTAGAGCATGGATACGGTATGTCGGGGGTGCAGGTTCGATCCCCGCTGGATCGATTTTTTTTAATATGATTTAAAAATATTTTGAATTTCCTCATGTGTGGGTAACACAAAAATAATAAATAATATGAACTAAACTGGTCTATCCTATCGGGCTCAGAACAAATTAGTTTGGAAAAGATGACACTAGTTTATCCTATCACGCTTAGGACAAACTAGTTTGGACTAGGCTAAACTAGTTTTTCCTATTACGCTTAGGATAAACTAGTTTGGACTAGGCTAAACTAGTTTATCCTATCACGCTTAGGACAAACTAGTTTGGACTAGGCTAAACTAGTTTATCCTATTACGCTTAGGATAAACTAGTTTGGACTAGGCTAAACTAGTTTATCCTATAACGCTTAGGACAAACTAGTTTGGACTAGGCAAAACTAGTTTGTCCTGAAATCGGGTTTGGCCGGTAACATATATATATGTATATAAATCTAAAAAGATATAGAATTTAACGCTACGAATCATTGAAGTAGAACATTAAATGCTAAAAGCTACGAAGGTCATACATGGAAATGTAAACAGGTAAGAGGCGCAATAAATATAATTAATGTACCCTGAACTTGGTCGAGAAGAGTTTTCCTTGCTAGAGCGTCCAACTACGTGAACTTTAGATGACGAATAAGCTCTTCCCATACAGTTAACGGCTTCACACGTATACGTCCCAAGTGAAGTCGGATCTTCAGCATTAGCAGTCAAGGCGAAAACATCACCAGCTTTAATTTCACGACTATCCTTTAATTTTAAACAATAGTATGTATATAAGTTAAGTAATTAATATCGGAAGTACCATATATGTACAATGAGCTTGAACTTAAAGGTATTGTCAGTTTTTTACCTTAAACCAACGAAGCACTGGTGTTGGAACCCCCACCACCTTACACTCGAGCGATACTGTACCTTGTTCTGTAAGTAACGCTCGAAGCTCTTCCACGAATTCAGGACGTTTGTAAGCTTTTGGTACTGAAAATAATAATACAAATATTTAAAAAAAATTATAATGTTAATGACGCTGATAAAAAACAATGATTTCTGTTTTTCTGGAATATAATGATAATAATCATGATAACGTCAAACGAATTGTAGCAAAAGAATAGTAAGAGAGCTGATCATGGTAAAAAATGTTGGCTTCCGACTGTCTGATTCAACATACAAAACGCAGCTGTACGTACGTAAAGTTCGTTAACTTTCTTAGAAAGAATGGCAGTCCTTAAAACAGACGTACCTGTAGGTAAAAGTGGGATGAAAGCGCCGAAGTGTTTTAATTATAATGTGCGTAGCAGCTTAATGTACCTATAGTTTTTTTTTGTACTAGCGACCAGCCCCGGCTTCGCACGGGTGAAAATGTGAAATGCTGATACTAAATATACTACAGAATGTCTTTATATACAACGTTCACAGCTTTTTTGTCATTAGACAATACAAACATGTTTTCTTTAGAGGTTACTCTTGACTTGACAAATTGTGGTTTTAGTCTGATACTATCCACCCTAATGTATTTATTACTATCAATGCGGTTTAAAAATTATAAAGTACGAACATACAATTTCTAAAAAATTGTCTCGCCGGCCGCGACCCCGGCCGGTACCACCGCAACCGTTATGTCCCTGCATTTTAAAACTGTAATATCTTCGAAAATATTCGTTTAAATTACATGCTTTAAAGGGCTGTATTGATCTACACTAAATGCACAATGCATTTATGGTACTTAATTTGATGAGGATTAATGCTGTATTGCTTAAAATCGCGTCGTAAATAAGCCATTATTTCTCGTAAAAAGTAAAGGATAAAAAACGGTTAATGTGGGTTATCCTTGACATATGCCATCGCGGACTTTTTTGTAGACCTTTTTAAGATGTACAATACTGTAGTACATTATTTTGATCTATCTCGTAGGGTTCAGCCGGCATTTGCAATGTAAGCGCAAAAAATGTGAAACGTCTAAAACTATCAGTGTTTCTCTGCTATATTATGCATGCATTATACATAAAAACCTTCCTCTTGAATCACTCAATCTACTAAAGAAAACCACATCAAAATCCGTTGCGTAGTTTTAAAAATTTAAGCATACATACAGACCGACAGACAGACAGCGGGAAACGACTTTGTTTTATAATATGTAGTGATTATAATAAGTGGTAGGTATATAAGGTGTCTACGTAATGGCATAAATTATTCAATAAATCCTAAGTGAACTTTCTATATACTGTTTGGTCGGGCTGTCACGAGTAATACAAAGTTAACTAAAATTTAATTAAATATGCCTTTGTGTGAATTTTAATATTTTATTAGACATAATGAAATTGACGATAGTTTCCTTGGCCTTGCCATTGTAATATAAAATGTTATTTTCTCCTATAAACAGCCCCAATGATGTTTATCTAAACTAACCTAAAACATTAAGGTGAGCGGAACAGCTGGCCCGGCCCCCAACGTTTTCCGCCGTACACGTCCATCTCCCGGCGTCGTCCACACTCACGGCAGAGATGTCTGCGCACCAGAAGTTACCATCGCGCACCAGAGCGATCCGCTCTGCTTCCAACAACCGGCGTTCGTTACGATACCATGTTACCTGTAGATACATTGACTTTTATTGGAAATATTTAAAAAATGTCAAAAATATTTACAACATAGGTACCTAGGAATGTGACAAAATTATAAAGTGTATTCAAAGTTTATAACTGTAATCTATTTCAAGTTTAATGTAATAAACTCCTAATATTTCGATACTGGTTAAAAACTAACATTTTCTTACATAATATTATTACTATCGCGTGCATGTACTGCGATATATACCTACCTACATGAAAATATACTGCGACCTGACCTATTTAGCAATATAGAAAATGAGATAGAAGTTGTAGAATCTTATAAACACGCGATGACGACTCAGATATTTAAAATAGAGAAATTATGTCATAAGGTGTGACGTACGCATCTCAAGGTCTAATTTGTTCTTGGGGGCATACTAGGAAGTATATTAGGAAGCATATTAGGGATTTATAGTAAATAGCGTTTATGAAATTATTAAGTTAAAACGTAGTAAATAAACGCTGAATCATTTCGTATTATATAGTGAATTAGATTTATATCGCGGCATTCCTCGCCTTATAAATGTGGACATTAATAATAGGGGATCGGACAGTAATCAGATTAAAATCTATAATGTACTTTGATAAAACAAATATATACCTAGGTAGGGATCTCTAGTACATTTTTTTCACCTGATTAGTATCAAGCTAATTTTTTGGGAGTAGCTTCATTTTGATGAGGCGAACAAAAAATTCCTCTACGAAAACTCTCGATTGTGGTAGCTAACAGAGAAACAGAGATAGCAGGGGGTAGAGCAGCAATGAGCGTAGGACCGGGATAACGTACCACGCAATTTGTAGGACAATATTACTATTAAATTATATAGATAATCACTAACTAAAAGAAAAAAAAAATCAGCTGGTTAGTAATAATTTTTGATGACCTTACGAGGTCATCAATGATTTTTTTTTTGCTTTTTCAAAATGAAGCTACTCCCAAAAAAATTTGCTTGATGTTAATCAGGTGAAAAAAATGTACTAGGGATCCCTACCTAATACTGTTTTACGATTATTTATCGAATAATTTCTATCTCTTCTCTATATATATAAAAATAAATCGCTGAATGTGTTGCTAAGCGCAAATCTCGAGATCAGCTGAACCGATTTCGCTAATTCTTTTTTATAATGTTTCTTGAAGTAACAGGATGGTTGTTACGGAGAGAAAAATTTAAAAAATTGCCTGAAAAAGTCTAAAAACAACACTTTTCTATATTTCCATACAAAAAATTCGTAATAATACTTAAAAGTCAATTTGAACCATACCATACCATAAAGTTTAAGAGTTAGTGGAGGGGTTCCGGGAAGGATAAGCATTAAAAAAATTAAAAATTAAAGAATCGACTGTTAGGCGGTACGAAGTTCGCCGGGTCAGCTAGTAATGTAATATAAATGAAATAAAATGTAGTTATTTACAATATTATTAATCTGTACTAAAAACACCAACTAGAGTGCGTGACGTCATTTGGCGGTACAAGCCACAGAATAGTTTAGGAAAGAAAAAGCATTGACCGCACGGGTTACTATCTATCCGTATATTCAACGTACTCTGTGTTTTATATACTCTTTGTTTATTACCTCCAGATCACGTCACGCGCTGTCAGATGTCATAGCGTGGCATTTTGGCGGGATTTTTAAACAAACAATATTAAAACATGATTTTGAGTACCTAAAAGGCTGTAAATTAATAAAATTTTATTTTTAATTAATTTTTTTTATTTAATTTTATTATATTAATTATTCATGTTGTATGAAGAAAGTAAATGAAATAAGAAAGGACCCAAAAATTTAATATCAACCATAAAAACAACTCTGAATTCAATTGTTTCCTAGATAGGTACATAAAAAAATAATTCATACACTAATACACTACAGCGTACAAATGAGGCGCAACACGTAACTGAAATATTTTAATTAATGTAAAAACTCATCATTAAAAGAACTTACCCTGCATTCAGTTGAACTGACGATTTCAACTAAAAACCTAGTCCGAGTGCCGACCTTCACGGTGAGGTCTTGTAAACGTCGCAAGAAAGTTGGTGGGTCTTCGCCTGTCGGCGTTTCGTCCGAAGAAACTTCCAATCGTACCCTGGTCGAGTCCTTTCCGGCAGCATTGCTAGCCTGTTAATAGAAACTTATAAATATTAATAAACTTACTTATCGTTATGGAATACTTTTTGAAATCCCTAACTATTAAATAAAATAGTTCGATGATTAATATTAACAATACAACTCTGCATTACGCTTTTAAACATATATATAATAAAGAGCAAAGGTTTGATATTTTGTTTGTTTTTTAATCGATAAACTCAGAAACTACTGACCCGACTTTAAATATTCTTTTACCATGAGAATGCTAGATTTTCACTGAGTTGGCAGGCTATATATTTTAACCGTTTAACAGGTGAAAACAGAACATTAAAAACGTGTAGTTCACGCCACAGGTTCACGCGGACCAAGCCGCTGCGCTGCGAAACTATAAGGTTTCAGTTATATTACTATTCTCTATGCTATAAGGAAAGTAGAAACCTACTTGTAGGGTGTAATAACCGCTGTCGCCGGTCCGTGCAGCGGAGATGGTCAGACGGACGCCGCCCGTGTCGTCCGATCTTTTAAAGCGGTCGTCAAGTTTCGCTCCCGCTCGACTCCTATAAAAAATAGTATATTTCATTACAAGTGCGGAAAGGCTGTCATTGCAGACGAGTTCCGACAAATGTCTACCCGAGCCGAGGCGCAGCCGAAGGCGAGGGTTGACAGTCGGAACAAGTTGCAATGACGGTTCCGCACGTGTACTGAACGACTATTTTATACAGTTGCGAAAAAATGAAACAATTTAATAAAATAAACTCGCAAAGAAAATTTCTGAAAAATGGCGGCAACCGTAGAATATAAGCAGAGTTTTTTTTTCTTCACCCATTCTGGTAGGCAAAGGGAAATTATGCCCATACAGCCAAGTCTTCAGTAGAAGTTTTTTATTGATATGAAATGGAAATGAAATTTAATGAGATGAAATGAAATGAAACCTAACCAAACTAATTCAATCAAATCATTAAATCTGATATTGAAACAAATTAGTGGCTTCTTATAAGAAATATACGTATTTGCATGAATCATAAAACATGTATGAATTTTTTAGTAAAAACTTCATGGTTGGTTTTTCTTTTTAATAGACATTATTTTGACAGTTGGGAAAGAGAACGCACGAGTGCGGGAAAGGTAAAAAAAAAGCACGCGTGTGTAATTTATAGCCCACTTCCCGAACGCTATACGTCCCTGCAATACGCCACTTTTTGAGCAACTGTATTAAAAAATATGTTTTTGAAACTATTTACAATTAAACTGTATTTATATGTACATATAAGTAAACGCCTATATATTATTCCAGAAAGTTACATTATCCTGATGTCTATCATAGTTACGAGTAGATTGATCACTGGAAATAGAATACCTACTAATTTGTTTCTTTTCATCACTCAATTCAGCAGTTCATTTTTTATTAATGCTATTCATCTCCACATGAATTACAGATCTTTCAAAAGAATTCAATGAGGAATACTAATTATTAGGTACAGTTGAAATTGAGAATCGCTTGGCACGAATTTAAGGGCGAGAAGGGGTGAGAGAGGAGGGGAGTCTTGGAGAAACGTTTGTTTTTTAACGCAAGAGCGAAGGGCTTCCGTAGCGCCGGAGATGTCACGAAACGAAATTATGCCGATAAACGGTCTAATTTCGAGCTTAGGTCTATAGGATTTTTCTTTTTCTTTCAAGAATGGTACATTACCTTGTATTGCGAGTGGTATGGGGAGTAAGGGAGACCTCCCTCCCCTACCAGACCATCTTGCCAAAATTCGTGCCAATCTCGGAAATGGCACCAACGATTTTGGGAAATCGGCCAGTCCCGAAACGAGAAGACCCCGGTTCAAACCCACATCTCTCCAGATTGATTTTTTAAAAATTGCATGCGTGATTTTTTATTTAAATAACTAGTTCATATTTTATTATTATTGCAGTGCAACCTCAATATAACAAATCGGAGGGGATCAAGAAAATATTCGTTATATCAAGTAATTCGTTAAACTGAGGTTTGTTATGTTGAGGTTAGGTTGGTCTAAAATTCGTTATAAAGAGGTAAATAAATAGTTTTATATACCCATAATTTACCTCAACATTACGTACTCATCTTGTTATAGCGTACAGCTTCTACTAATAAATGATAACACATTTTTATCAAATTATTCCATGTACACGTATGACGGTACACATGTATGACTGTAAGATCGAAAAATTTTACTCATATTTCATCAGTATGTAATTCGTATTTGAATAAAATTTCCAAAAAACACGATTTATAAAAAGAAAACCGAGCTAAGCTCGGTCATCCAGGTACTATCATCTTTATATTTAAACGCAAACATTATTGTAGAATAAATTATTAATTTAATTTCGTTTATGCCTGTGTTTTTCAACTAATGTTAATTATTGTCTTTTAATAATCAAATACATCATAAATCTTCATAAATGCTGTTTTGTAACATTTAGGAATAAGTAAGTAAGTAAGTTAGGAATTGCGCTCAAGCATGCAAGCAAAGACAATGTGCGGTATATAGCATAATGTTACATACATTGTCTCGTTTCTCAGACCCTGCGACCGGTTTGGTTCACAACACTACACATATATACACTAGTGATATATGTACATAAGCGATCTCACTTTTTTCACAGTTTGCTTATTATTATTTTTTTCTGATAGAAGTTAATTTGACTTGAACATGTCTACTACCCCCACACATTCCCCGCACCTATCTATTTATACTAGTGTTCGCCCTGAGGTCGAAATTCGACCATAATTCAAAATTTAAATTAAAGAAAATCAAATAATTAGCGCTCTCACACACGAACGGCACGTTGCCAACGGCAGAGGTCGACGGCAGCCGTCGACTGCCGTCGAGCGCCGTCAGCGGCAGACGACTGCAGCCGTCGACTGCCGTCGAGCGCCGTCAGCGGCAGCCGTCGACTGCCGTCGAGCGCCGTTGGCGGCGCGCCGTCGGCTGCAGTCCGCTGCCGTTAGGAACATGCCGCTCACACGTTGGCTCTCGTAGTAAAGGAGCCAGTTGCAAAATGAATTCCGAAGAAGACACACTGTTATTGTTTTTACTTCGTCGCCGCCGAGAAAAACGAAAAATAAAAACACGTTCAGTGTGGGTTCAAGAAATACTAATCAATAGAGATCAAGATGGGCATTTAACACTCTATCCACTTTTACGAAGAAACGAGCAAAAGTTTTTTAATTATTTTCAGAGGTCCATTGCTTCTTTTGACGAGCTGACGGCTATTATATTTCCTCTTTATAATATTAGCATACTAGCGACCCGCTCCGGCTTCGCACGGGTGCAATGCTGATACTAAATATAAAATACTAGCTTCTGCGCGCGACTTCGTGCGCGTGGAATAGGATCAATTCTGTCATACATGATTTCTGCGAAACTTTAACCGTTTACGCGGCAGAAGCTCTCAAAAGGAAAAAAACCCCGATTTTTGAAACATTCTTCATTGGTGCTACGCTCCTATTGGTCTTAGCGTGATGATATATAGCCTATAGCCTTCCTCGATAAATGGGCTATCTAACACTGAAAGAATTTTTCAAGTCGGTCCAGTAGTTCCAGAGATTACCGCGTTCAAACAAACAAACAAACAAACAAACAACCAAACCAACAAACTCTTCAGCTTTATATATTAGTATAGATTAAATAAATATTTGCAATCTAAGCGCAAAAAATGTGTTTATTTACGATATCACATTAGAAAACTTTAAAACCATCAGTGTTCCTCTACTATATTATGCATGTATTATACATATAAACCTTCCTCTGGTATCACTCTATTTACTAAAGAAAACCACATCAAAATCCGTTGCGTAGTTTTTAAGATCTAAGCATATATACAGACAGACAGACAGCGGGAAGAGACTTTGTTTTATAATATGTAGTGAAATATAAATAATAAAAATATATAAGTAATTTAGATTATTTTTTTAATGAGATCAACATCATTTATCACCATTTTAAGTTGAAACAAAATACAATTACTACCTATAGGGACAATAATACATAATAATTATTAGTTACTTCTATTTTAATAACAATGGTTAAAAAAATCAAAATCAACTTGTAATAAACCAACCATTTTTTTAAAACATGTTTTTTTACTAACTCAGTATTTTAATTTTTTTTTAAATTTTTATAATTATTAATTCAATCTTGGCGAGATATTGAACTTTTTAAAATAGTCGTCAGCTCATCAAAAGAAGCACATCCGAAAATAATTAAAAACTTTTGCTGTTTTCTTCGTAAAAGTGGATAGAGTGTAAAAAAATTCCCATCTTGATCTCTATTGATTAGTATTTCTTGAACCCACACTGAACGTGTTTTTATTTTTCGTTTTTCTCGGCGGCGACGAATAAACTAAAAAATGTTTTATGTTAAATGGTTTTATTGCGATAAAAATGATTTATTTAGGTTATGGACTAAAAGCTAAAAAATAATTCGGTAAGTCCTAGCTACCAGATCGCACCAATCTTCTCATCAATCTGGGGTATTGATCAGAGAAATATAAAATCGTTGGGCGTATCCAGAGCGCGTATATTACAGAGTAAACATTATGATCGAAATTTCACGTGCCCATTTCTATTATCAGGAAGGGGGTAAAATTCCAATTACTAAATTTGACCCAAACACAAATAAACAAAAAAATAAATAAATACCAAGCTAGTCAAGCTAAATAAAACCCTTTAAAAACAATAACAGTGTTTCTTCTTCGGAATTCATTTTGCAACTGGCTCCTTTACTACGAGAGCCGACGTGTGAGCGGCATGTTCCTAACGGCAGCGGACTGCAGCCGACGGCGCGCCGCCAACGGCGCTCGACGGCAGTCAACTGCTGCAGTCGCCTGCCGCTGACGGCGCTCGACGGCAGTCAACGGCTGCAGTCGTCTGCCGCTGACGGCGCTCGACGGCAGTCGACGGCTGCCGTCGACCTCTGCCGTTGGCAACGTGCCGTTCGTGTGTAAGAGCGCTTATGAAAATAATAAAGCAACTTTTAAAAAAAAATTCAATTTGATTACAGACTTTGACAATCAACAAAATAGTATCTATAATATGCTTGAGTGTGTGTCAAATATATACATGGTAGTGTACCTATGTAATGCTTTTTTTTATATTAATTTAATGTTTATTAATGTATAATTTTAAAAAAATATTAGCATTTTGAACTCCTTTATCTATACTAATATAATAAAGCTGAAGAGTTTGTTTGTTTGATTGTTTGTTTGTTTGAACGCGCTAATCTCAGGATCTACTGGTCCGATTTGAAAAATTCTTTCAGTGTTAGATAGCCCATTATCGAGGAAGGCTATAGGCTATATATCATCACGCTAAGACCAATATATAGGAGCGGAGTCCACGCCAACGAAATCGCGCGCAGAAGCTAGTCTCTATATAAACTACTAGCCGACCCGTGCCCACTTCGTTGGGCGTTATAATCCATTTCACATAAGAAGGGTACGGTGAAATTTGATATGTTCCAATTAGGGATTGCAATACCGGGATACCGGGATCCCGAAATACCGGGATCCCGCACTATTTTTGCGGGACCAGTCCCGCACATAAATCGAGCGGGATCCCGCGGGATTAACGGGACTGCGCAACGGTAAACGCCTTGTGTTGTTCGGCACGCGAAAGCACGCGAACTGATTCGGCTCATGACGAAGATCATGATGATTTACCTCTTGCTACAGTGGCCGCACTGATGCAAGCTGAAACTGCGAAGCCTGAACCGATGTCTCTTCGAGATGAACTTGAACAAGCTCTATCGATTCGTATTATTTTAATTTTTGTGTTTCCCACACATGAGGAAGTTATAAAATGTTATTTATAATAAATAACAAAATTTTGATCCAGAGGGATTCGTATCCGGTTTCTTCACCACTTCCATCCACGGTTGCTTGAAACCGAATAAAATCATATCAAAAATTTCGCTTCGGCTGGACATCGTTTCATAACTTAGTTGGCTAGAGCACCGACACGGCATGTCGGGGGTGCGGGTTCGAATCCCGCTGGATCGAAATTTTGATATGATAATAAATAACATTTTAAACTCTATCGAGTTTTAAAACTGCTTGTCGAACTCATTCCGGAGTTCATTCTCTTTAGAAAGAAATGAATTTGTTTGAGTCTAGTGGATTAAAAGGCGAATATCTTCAAATCGTCTACAACGCGTTATCAACAGTTGTACCCACAAGCGTTGAAGCAGAACGAGCGTCTTCTGCTGCTGGCTATCTTGCATATAAAGTTAGGACTCGTTTGGCAGACAAGACTATTAACATGCTATGTTTTATGCACAGTTACTTTCAAAATAATGCCTAAACTACCTATTGTCTCTTTGTAATAATATTTATTCTTTTATTACATACTAGCTGACCCCGCAAACGTTGTTTTGCCGTATATGTTATTAACCCCCGCAACCCCCTCTTGTGGGTGGAATTTCGTAAAATCCGTTCTTAGCTGACCTGTACTCGGCGAAAAGAATATTCGTACCAAATTTCAAGTCTCTACGCCTTATGGTTCCAGAGATATCGTGATAGTCAATGGGTGGAAATCTCTTTTATATATATATATATATATATATATATATATATATATATATATATATATATATATATATATATATATATATATATATATATATATATATATATATATAGATTTTATTAATCTCTCAATACGTTATTTTAAATAATATATTTTTGTTTCTTTTTTAGTTCTAGATGCATTTATAATACAGGATTTCGCCTTTTTTCTTAATGACTTTCAGAAACATGCGGGATCCCGCAAATACCAGGATCCCGCGGGACTTAGACCATTCAGTCCCGCAAATACCGGGATTAAAATTTTGTTGCGGGATTGCATTCCCTAGTTCCAATACACTCTCACTATTTTCAGCAAATCAGATAAATATAAATGTTTTAAAATCACCAATTAATTTCTAAGGCAAATAATAATGCTTGATTAGATTGAATTGTTGACACGGCACGTCAGAGGGCGCAGGTTCAAATCCTGCTGATTTAAAATCTTTATATATTTTTATCTTTCTCCTTTTATCTTGTCACTCCTGAATAGTGTAGCTTTCTGTTAGCGAAAGAATTTTCATGATCGGATCAGTATTTGCAAAGATTACCCCGTATATACAAACAAAGTTATAAACTTTACCTCTTTATAATATTAGTATAGATAAGTGTGCGAAATTTCATACTCCTACATACGCGCAATTTCCGTAAAAAGGGGTACAAAGTTTTTGCTCCACGTATTAATATATAGATAATTGTCTGTCTGGCAAGAACTAAGCTCTGAAAAACTTAGAAAGTCTAGCTTTTAATAGTAAAAAGTCGTAATTCGACTAAGCGATAAAGTGGTAATATTAAACATTTAAATAAGTATTTTTAGAGTCGTCTCTAAGTCACTAGATTTAAACCACTAGATATTTGATAGTATAAAATTGGTAACCAAAAAAACCGTGAGGACACAAGATTGCCTCCAAAATTTAAGGTTTAAAGAATTGGTTTAAAGTGCCAAACATTTTTGGTTTCAAATGTAAGTTGTGACAATACGTTTGTTTTAAATACGCACGATACATAATTATGTTTTTAAAATATCATGTATTGACTATTGTCTGATCTAATATGATCTGATATATTGAGTCTTCACTTCGAAGATTCCGAAATGCTTGAAAACAAAAGTCTTCGAACAATACGTACTGCCCGTGTTAACATACGGAGCCGAGACATGGACAATTGGACACTGACGAAGGGACTGGTCCACAAGTTAAAAGTCGCTCAACGTGCAATGGAACGGGCTATGCTTGGGGTTTTGAAAATTGAAAATTTGGGGAAATGAAGCTATCCGCGAGAGAACGAAAGTACCCGACACAGCCCACAGAATTAGCAAGTTGAAGTGGCAGTGGGCTGGTCACTTGTGTCGCAGGACGGCAGGACCGATGGCCGTTGGAGCAGATGTGTACTGGAGTGGAGACCGCGTCTTGGCGAACGCAGCAAAAGTCTTAGAATTTACCGACATGAGTCGGTAAATGTAAGGATTTATGAAAATGGGCCATTTTTTTCGGGATTTTACTAATAGAATTTAGTACATGCTAGGTTTTACCTACCACTAATAGCTAGTAAAAGTTGGTTTTGGGACTAAAACAAAGATTAATTCTTATTCATTTATTTCAGTCAACAACTTAAATTGGTAAGTAAGACCTGTAGACCGTTTATCGGCATAATTTCATTACAGAAAAAAAAACCCTAACCTATCTAACTTCAAAATTAGACCGACGCGGGTCTTAATATAAAGACTAGCCACGTTATAACGTGTCTTTTTCAATATTTACCGTACCTTTAATGTTTAATGTAAATCCTATAAGACTTACCAAGTGAATGGTGGTAAAAGTGCGAATCGCAAAATCGTTCGGGCTTTTACCATTAAAAGTTGGTAAACTAAGGTTTACTCTTAAATCTTAGGATTTACCGTAATTCGTACATTTACAGTAACCTATATACCTAATACGAACTATTTTTACGAAAATTGCGCGGATGGAGGAGTATGAAATTTCGTACACTTTTATATATATATATATAGAAGGATTGCACAATGCTAATATTTTTTTTAAATTATTTATAAAAAGTACATTAAATCAATAAAAAAAAACATTACACACACACACTACCATAATATTTGACACACACACGCATATCTCTCTTTTGTTGATTGTCAGTCTGTAGTCAAATTGAATTTTTTTTAAAAAGGTTCTTTATTTTCATAATTTTTTGGGTTTCCATAATTTAAATTTGGTCGATTTTCGACCTCTGGGCGACCACTAGTAGGTACTCATAAAATGACAAGAATATTTTATGCCTTTTTTTAATTTCGATCATTATAGATCATCTTCGATCAACAAGATAGATCAGACATCAGGTTACGTAAAGGTTTATAGTTACTCTAAATATAGATGATGTGAGCTTCGATGATGAATGGAAACAGTTGGCATGAGATTACTAATTATTAGGGCGTGAGTAACAATGATTATACTTAGTAAGATTTATAAAAAACATTTACTTTTTGTATTTCCAACGAGTAATTACAATAGGGAATGTTTGATCTTAACAAGTTACAAATGTCGGTCATCTGGGTATTTCGTCGAAAGATCTGACTATTTTATGTCTATAGTAAAGGGAGTGCCCGGGAAAGGCACGAGTAACACAAAACTTTGATTCCAGGAAATACTGGCGCAGGCGAAACGAAGCAGATCAATAATTGCAACCCTAGATGCATCTATTTATATCTGGATACGAATATATATTTCATCCTGTGATGGCGTAAAAACCATGAGCATCCTACATTAATAAAACATATTTTAAAGTTGCATAAGTTTTGTAGACAATGGACTCATTCTAAAAATTGTATCTAGCTCTATTTAAAAACACTTCTAACTTTTCTAGGTACTACTAATCAAACCGTTATCACTAAAGGGGATTACAAGAAATAGTCATATCGACCAACAATTTAAGAACATATTCTAACATTTAAAAATTAAATTTATTGCGAAACCGGATTATTTAAACTTTTAAAGTATATTAAGGTTACTCAAAAAACTCTCATAAAATCGAGGCATTTTATGATAATCTGGTAATTTTTACATTTACATTTCCCGTTGTTGTCTGTTCTGCTAAAAATATGTGAAATGTCTATTATAACCAAAACTTACGACCTTACGACCCTTTTTTTTAATATTTTATAAGCGACAACCCGTCGCCGAGAAGTTCTCAATCTAAATATAACCGTTTGAGACGCCAATGCCGCGGCCAAACGCGTAGCACAATTACTTCGTTCGAATTGCCATACAATTATATTCTGAATATTTTACCGCAATTAGTAAAGAACAAAATTACACTGTTATCATGATTTCCAAGTTATACTTTTATTAAGAAACTTATCGAACTTCGATTAGATGTAAAATAGATAGCCACAATTGGAAAAAATATATATAAACTGGGTGGACTAAGAAAAAACATTTGCTTTGTTGGTTAAGCTTTATTTGAATTAATTAGCCTGTAATATTCCTCTGCTAGGTAAAGGTTTCTTTTCTTATATGGGAAAAGGTTTGAAGCTTCATTCAAGGACACAATTACACAATCCGACAAACTACTAAACTTTCTTTTTTCTACCTAGATTTACGATTGTTGTCAAGTGTTTATGATGACAACGGAGCTCAACGCCTTCGAAAGAGGTGAGCAAATCACCTGATGTCGTCGAGGATAAACCCTCAGACTAGAAACAACATCAAAAACATTTTAAGTTTATTAAATTATTTTTAGTCTTACCTCGATTCAAAACTCTTACAAAAGCTAATTTTGGTATAATTTTTTTCACCATTGGATTCTTATTTTCAATCGATCTTTCCTTCCAATCCTCATGAAAAACCTACGGTTACATCCATACTAATTAAGACATAGTATTCAAAACATAAGTAATTGTTAAAAAGTATTAGAGTACATATATATTTTATCTATACTAATATTATAAAGAGGTAAAGTTTATAACTTTGTTTGTATATACGGGGTAATCTTCGCAAATACTGATCCGATCATGAAAATTCTTTCGCTAACAGAAAGCTACACTATTCAGGAGTGACAAGATAAAAGGAAAAAGATAAAAATATATAAAGATTTTAAATCAGCAGGATTTGAACCTGCGCCCTCTGACGTGCCGTGTCAACAATTCAATCTAATCAAGCATTATTATTTGCCTTAGAAATTAATTGGTGATTTTAAAACATTTATATTTAGGTATCTGATTTGCTGAAAATAGTTAGAGTGTATTGGAACATCCAATTTCACCGTACCCTTCTTATGTGAAATGGATTATAACGCCCAACGAAGTGGGCACGGGTCGGCTAGTTTTATATATATAAGTTACTGATGTAACGTAGGCGTGATTTTAATATCTAAGTATTATAAAGATCTCATCGCTCCCAATTCCTAATCTCATATTGGAATCTATATTGATTATCTATTTATAGTTATCTCAATACGTCGCGGCAACGAAAGAAAATTAATCTAGAATACAGCTGTTAATTGTAATATTTTAACAGAACGGTCACTATTTTTTTTTAATTACTTTAATGCTTAATTCTATAAAACATGCTATTTAACGCTGTATGTAAATACGAAGCGGCATCTATATCATCTAGGGCGGACCAAAATATTTTTCATGTATACTTTACTACCGCTCGTATTAAATAGCACACGTTATTTTAATGACAATCACAATAATAACAAACTCGCTAGGGTAGTAATATCAAATGTTGATGTAGAACAAATATTTCCAAACATAGTCTACACATACCGATGACGATATAAAAGCTACGAGATTACGAGCTTTAACGGATTTCCTTATTTCACTCTAATTTTATGACTCTCGTATATTTTTCTTTAAGACAAAATTTTTCTTTGTGCAGCTATTAATAAGACATAGCACAAACAAATCGTTTGGTATCTAGGTCGCGTTACAGGAACAGTTGCATTACCAACTGGCGCATACACTGTTGGAAACATGCTTTATGTAAATATTTTATTTATAGACCAAATGAAAGTTTGACCATTTCGACAATAATTCATTTCAATCTTTTTGTCTTCTCTTTCTAGCTTAATTACAAAAAGATTTAAATATTAACGGCCGTATTATATAATATAAATGAAATCTATATACAGGATGTTAGGGGAATGGTTAGCCATAGAGGTATGTTGGGTAGGGGGGGTCATTTGGAACCTATTTAGGCTAACTTACTTATATGCAAAGTGTTACGGATTTTTTTTATGATTATTTTTTCATTTTTCGAAAAAAGTGCCTACCATGTGCTGTACAGGGACATACCGCCCTGCGTAATAACAATTATTGTTATAATTATTGTCAGCGTAGAGTGCGGGTTCAGGTAGAAACCATTTCGTTATTTCATCATTTAAAAAAAAAGTAAGTAAGGTAGGCGAATGAAAGTAATATTATTTAAAACAGTGTTAACTAGAGTAATTTTTCAAATTATTTTAAATTGTCTGGAGGCTTTAATTTTTTTTTAATTTATACCTAAACTTGAAGGTTTGATTTACTTTTTGTCTCTGTCAAGATTTCTTTGGCCCATAATTTTTTTTGTAGATGTTTTCTAAATTAAATCACATTTATTTTACATGCGTAATGTATTGATGATCAAAACAAAAAAGAAATGGCGTTGATATATCAATAAACAAAAAAGATATGATGGTCAAATCACTAATTTTCGGCACTTTTTTCGAAAAATGAAAAAATAATCATAAAAAAAAATCCGTAACACTTTGCATATAAGTAAGTTAGCCTAAATAGGTTCCAAATGACCCCCCCTACCCAACATACCTCTATGGCTAACGATTCCCCTAACATCCTGTATATAAAAGAGATTTCCACCCATTGACTCATCACGATATCTCTGGAACTGTAAGGCCTAGAGACTTGAAATTTGGTAGAAATATTCCTTTAGCCAAGTAGAGGTCAGCTAAGAATGGATTTTACAAAATTCCACCCACAAGGCCACAAGAGGGGGTTGCGGGGGTTAATAACATAAATGCAATACAACGTTTGCGGGGTCAGCTAGTAATTAATACACATGTAACTAGACCATTTGCAGTGACCCTGCTTTTTTCTCCAGGGGTTGTGAATTCTATTCAAGCCACGAATCTGTATTTGTATTTATTTGTATTTATTTGTAGGACAACTTACAAAACATACACTAATTAATACATATAAAGTTACTAAAAATGTTAACAATTATCTGGATGTAATATACTTATTTATTTCTACATATATTATTTATATGAGTACTTCTTGAAAAAAATTTAGCTATATGAGTCAGCTGTAAGGCTGTAACCTATTACACAGGCATTAAGTTACAATCTTAAAAATAACGACCGTGTGTTAAAGGAAAGTCAAAGGGTCGTCAATAGAAAAAAAACTTAATACATTACAACACTGCTCCAACAAATTAAGCTTATTTTTAACCGACTTCAAAAAAAAGATGGAGGTTCTCAATTCGATTGTATTTTTTTTAATGCATGTTATAGCTCAGAACTTTTGACTGGTAGGACGGATTTCTATGAATTTTGTTTAAACTGAAAGGTGTTGCGTATCATGTGGTCCCATTTAAATTTAATTGAGATCTGGTATGTACTTTTAGAGTTATATTTATATCTAATAATGCGTATTTACTCGACTACTTTTTCGTCAACCTACGTTGTATTAAACCGCATAACTTTTCACTGGGTTTTTCGATTTTGATGATTTTTACTTTAGGGCCTATGCAAACCGCGTTTTTTAAACGCGATACAGACGCGATGCAAACGCGCGTGAGACGCGATACAAACGCGATTCAAACGCGCGTATGACGCGATACAAACGCGCCGTCGACGCGCGTTTGAATCGATACAAACGCCAACAAACTGCTCTGTAGGATAAAAACGCGCCGTCGACGCGCGTGTCACGCGATACAGACGCGATGCAAACGCGCGTATGGCGCGATACAAACGCGCTGTCGACGCGCGTTTTAGAAACGCGCGTCGACGGCGCGTTTAAAAAACGTGGTTTGCATAGGCCCAATCGAAAGCTAAGGGCCTATGCAAACCGCGTTTTTTAAACGCGATACAGACGCGATGCAAACGCGCGTGTGACGCGATACAAACGCGATGCAAACGCGCGTATGACGCGATACAAACGCGCCGTCGACGCGCGTTTGAATCGATACAAACGCCAACAAACTGCTCTGTAGGATAAAAACGCGCCGTCGACGCGCGTGTCACGCGATACAGACGCGATGCAAACGCGCGTATGTCGCGATACAAACGCGCTGTCGACGCGCGTTTTAGAAACGCGCGTCGACGGCGCGTTTAAAAAACGCGGTTTGCATAGGCCCTAATACTTGTCATGTAGTTTTATTTAAATTTGATCGAGATCTGATTATTATTTTTCGAGTAATCTTTGATAACGCGTATTTACTTGAAATTTTTTGTCTTATTAGGTTGTATTACTTGTCGATGTAATTGAAGTCTGTTTTTTTTTTCGTTTGCGAGCAAACAACTGAGGTAGGGCACAACAGGAAATTTCCTGCTCAAAAAATGGAGCATCCCGACTGGGGTAGTACCTCGACCTTACAGAAGACCACAGCTAAATAATACTGTTCAAGCAGTGTTGTGTTCCTGTCGGTGAGTAAGGTGACCAGAGCTCCGGGGGGGGAATTGGAGGTAGGGTCGGCAACGCGCTTGTGATATTTCTGGTGTTGCAGGCGTCTATAGGCTACGGTAATTGCTTACCATCAGCCGTACGCTTGTTTGCCGACTTAGTGATATGTATTAAAAAAACACAATTATCAACTGTCGCATTCTCATCACATTAATTTAAAAATAAATTAGCTTTCAATCTACGTCATGTTATCAAGTTTAAGCGTGACATTAATAGCTATCATACCAATGCTAACATTTTAACAAAATATATTCACATAACATCTTCTGTTTAACGTTGTAATTGTTCATAATTATATCATTTGGAAAAAAACGTACTCGAATGTAGGTACCTACTCTCATTATTCTGCTGTCAATCTAAAAATGAATCGATACTGACTATACATAAATACTATTTAGTATTTCCGTGTCGTTCTTTCGCTTTTAACGCGCGCCGGATGTTTGCCGGACGTCAGAAAATTTTCTCATAGGAATGTTTCGACATTCCAATAAGCCTGTTGTGCATTGAGTATTGAAATTTAATTTATAGGTATAAGGAAATATCTTTATATTCTAAATTATTATATGCAAAGTGCGATAGCTTTTTAAATTAATAAGGAATATTGTAAACACTAGCTGTGTGGTTACGGCAGTAAAGCGAATATAGCCACCCGCTCTCTTCCCGTGTGTGTCGTGAGAGGCGACTAAGGGATACCACAGTTCCACTACCACCTTGGAACTTAAAAAGCCGACCGATGGCGGGATAACCATCCAACTGCTGGATTTGAAATACACAGGCCGAAGACGGGCAGCAGCGTCTTTGGTGCGAGAAGGCCAGCCCTGTGGTCACAAACCCGCCTGCCCAGCGTGGTGACTCTGGACACTACACATGAGGTCACGCCATTTTGGCGTAAACTTGTGAAGGCCTATGTTCACCAGTGGACTGCGATAGGCTGAAGTCATTGTAAACACTTTTTCTTTTGAATGCCGAAGTAAGCTTATTGTACACATAGTAGGTAGGTACATAAATATAACCGTAGTGAGTCCCGTGCTTGGCGTCGATAGACATTTGCGCAAGATTTATAAAATGTTTGGAATTACGCCATTTAACGAACGATCAAAAACCAGGATAAGATTATAACATAATAATCAACAAATAAACGCTGTAAACAAAATGTTTAATAAGTTTATTCACATTTTAGCTAATTTTACTACACTTTAGCCAAGTTTCTAGCAGCAAGAAGTTCTTTCAATGCAATTATTGAAACAACTTTAGGGAACACAACTTTTTTGACAGTGGTTAGAGGAAATATAAAAAAGGAAACACATAAGTATGTATATCAATACCAAAATGAGAGAAAATCGAATCAAACATATTAGGCAGTTCAAATTACATAGCACAAGAATCACGGGAAGTAACCTTCGATTCCACACGCAAAAATAATTTACGATGCGATTACGATTCAGCCTGTAATATCCCACTGTTGGGCATAGGCCTCTTCTCCATGTAGGAGAAGGATCGGAGCTTAATCCACCACGCTGCTCCAATGCGGGTTGGCGGATATATTCCCTACTATGAGTAACGATCGCTATCAGGTGTACATGATAAAAAAATAATTTAATCAACATCAATCACAGTTGTACCTACAATTGAAAATAAATCGAGGTTTTTTCGAATATAGTTGTTTATCGACAATAGTATAAAAATAAAAAGCTAGTAAATATCGGCTTCTCAATTTCAAAACACAGTAACTAAGTGACAAAAATTAAGAATATCAATCGTATCATGTTCACACGACTCCATTGGAACGAAAAATGCTAATAAATAGATTTTAAATATTTGTCCTTTACTGTGTTTTGAAATTGAGCAGCCGATATGTCTATGTATAACTTCTAGGCGCGAACTCATGTGTTTTTCCCATAGTCACCACGCTGGGCAGGCGGGATGGTGACCGCAGGACTGGCTTTGTCGCACCGGAAATGCTGCTCCCCGTCTTCGGCTTGTGTATTTGAAAGCCAGCAGTTGGATGGTTATTCCGCCATCGGTCGGCTTTTTAAGTTCCAAGGTGGTAGTGAAACTGTGATATTCCTTAGTCGCCTCTTACGACACCCACGGGAAGAGAGCGTGGTCATCACTTCTGCCCATCGCAATCGACTGCTGGACATAGGCCTCCACAAATTCGCGCCAAAAATGGCGTGAACTCATGTGTTTTGCCCATAGTCACCACGCTGGGCAGGCAGGTTGGTGACCGCAGGGCTGGCTTTGTCGCACCGAAGACGCTGCTGCCCGTCTTCGGCCTGTTTATTTCAAAGCCAGTAGTTGGATGGTTATCCCGCCATCGGTCGGATTTTTAAATTCCAAGGTGGTAGTGGTACTGTCATCCCTATCGCCTCTTACGTCACCCATGGGAAAAGAGGTGGTGGCTATATTCTTTCCTGCCGTAACCACACAACAGATATACGTAGATCAAATATCTAAATTATTTATTTAGATAATATACCTAATCTATATAGCGTGTTCATATTATTCTTAGATAAAGTCAATATAATTATTGTTTAGAACATTATAGATGTCGTAAATACCTACTAACATCGTAAAACGTAAATTTCTTTGATATAATACAAAACAACAGAAAGGCATGTCAATGAATTCTAAAATTATAACTAGAGATGTAGACTGTAGTACGAAATTTATAAAAAATATCTCCACACGAATAACCTTCATACGAAACGCTTCAGGGTGAAGAGTAAACGTAAATAGTCTCTATAGTGAACGTATGACATATAGCCACGTTTATTTTTATTCTGTTACATATTTTATTTGAATAGCAGAACGCCCAATCCCGCGCTTTTAGTATTTTAATTGACTCAAGAGATAATATATCAGTGATATGCCTTATGTATAAAAAAAATTTGCGTGCGTACAAAGTACACATGTCAGAAGTGAAACTTCTTAGGCAAACCAATTAAAAAAAAGCTAATTAAAAAAACGAATTTAAAATATAAAAAACTAATTGAAAAAAAGCCCGTCATGTGGTGTTTCCATGCGGTCACCCATCCAAATACTGACCGTCCCTGACGTTGCCGCGTTAGCGGTCGCTCAAATTTTACCCCTCATGCGCCTAAAGAAGTTTCACTTCAAAAACTTCAAAAATGATTACCTACATAAACCATTCATCATTTATTACGCGAAGATCAAAGTATCTATCCATAAAGTAAACAATAACATAGAACACGTCCTTTGACTGAACGCCGCCGCTTACGTTTTTATAGTAAAATAATCTTCTACATAGAGTAAACCGTACCTATACCTAATTTGTAATAGAACACATGGAGTATAACAGTACTAATATCATACCTCATATTCATTACAATGAGAAGTCCAGCAGTTCCGCTATTTTTTTAAAGAAAATGTAATATAAATATATATCCAATAGAAATTTAACACATTAGTAAAAAAAAAAAAGTTGTAGACCTAGGACTCCTAGGAGCGTGAAAACAACCAAATATTACCAGTGTAATAGATATTTCGCCAAGTACTTTACATATTATGCCTAAGCAGATAGAAGAAATTTAATTATTAAAGAAAATTAAAAAAAAAAAATCTCAAAAAGAGTCAAATTAGAATAATAATTAAAACCACATTCACTTTTTACTACTCGTGTTTTTTACAATTCTGAAAAAGAGTAACACTTAAACTACACGATAGGTACATCAGTGGAACAGAAAGCTTTATTGTAAAAATTACGCAACAAAGTAGTGAATCGCCAAGATGCTCTATGTATCTATTTTATTGTACAAGATGCGAATTATTGCCTATTGATTAACATTATATGATATAAATTTTAAATAACATAATTTCTTCTAATTTTTAATAAGCGGTAAACAAAAATATAATTATAAGAAAAAAATTAATATTATTGCGATGTAATTTTATTAAAAGTTGTTGAACTTTATCAATATTTAAGTTGAATTACAAACATTAACGAGCTTTAAAATACCTGTTTCGTCTCATTAGCCTGTAGCCATGTCGAGGTAGCTACATTATATTAATAACGCAAAAATTATATCTATTATTTAGACTGAGACATGCATGCAAACGTCAAAAGTTTGTAAATCGTTGTAAAAAGTTTTTATTTGACGAAGTAACATCACAACGAATATAAACACTGATCACTGAACTGCTGCTCTACGTACGGCCACAAAGACGCAGCACCCAGGGAACCCCGCAAAATTCCTGACCGCTGATGATTGCCAGCCACAAATACCTGTTGTAGATCGATGAGCTGGACCGCACGAGGGGTTTCCCTGCTGCATCACCCTTGCAACAATTGCTGCCCATGGCGGGAGCGCATCTCGTTTCGAATCGAGTTCGCGATAGACAGACGCCTACTGCGCGAACCACGAGATATTTTTGTAAAAGCGACGCCAGCGCCGTTATTTGTTTACTATGTAATTCACGGAAAATTAAGATTTTTCAGTCAATGATATATCAATTATGTGTATAATTTTAATCAATGAAATAACTAAAGTTAGAAGTTAGGGGCCAAATACGTAGTACATAGAATTTAGTACTTAAATACTTAAACAGAAATTGGTATAGCCTAAAGTGGCGTTAAAATATTTAAAATACATCGAGGTTCCTGAAAAAAGCTTCAGAAGAGTGGTCTCATATTTGTCGTATGATAACAGATGGCGCTAGGAACTAATAACACGACGAACGATTTATAATATCACCAGTATTATGGCAGTGTCAAGAGATGGCGTTGTTGTGCTTATTAGATAACCTCAGACTTATTTTTGGTGAGTAAAATTGTGGCTAACTACACAAACAATATCAAACTATATGAACATTGTACTGTATACATGTAATAATGTAAAATTAATGCTTTGTAATAATTTACAGAGCATTAATTTTAAAAATCCGGGTATTTAGCGATTCGACAGTAGTGAAAAGCTTTACAAACATAGGTATGTTTACTTTATGTAACAATGTAATGAAAATAATCGTAAATTCTCAAGTAAAAAAATTGTAATATCCAATATAATGCAACTTAGAAGTACAAATACGTTAGTAGAGTTAGAATTACATGAAGAAAAGTCGATGAAAATTATTAATCTACAGTTACTTAATTTGAAGTCCAAATTGGTAAAAATGTTTTCTTCCTGTATTTTTTTCATTACTTGTGAATCTTTTTAATGTTAATTTTATTTTTAAAGTAAACATTACTTAAGCATATTCATCATTTCTATCAACCACTTATGTATGTATTTTGTATTGTGCAATAGGACATATAGCTTGGAAAAGTAATTTTAAAAATAAGTTGACTATCAGTTTTAAAATTTACCGCCTTCTAGTTAATCGATTTACACTTGACCGCATTTTATTTTTACTCAGGTAGCACATTTCCCAGACACAATCAGACATCAATCTATACTTACTAATAATATATAAAGCTGAAGAGTTTGTTTGTTTGGTTGTTTGTTTATTTGAACGCGGTAATCTGTGGAACTACTGGGCCGATTTTAAAAATTCTTTCAGTGTTAGATAGCTCATTTATCGAGGAAGGAGTCCACGCCGACGAAGTCGCGCGCAGAAGCTAGTTGTTATATATGTAATATATTTTAAACATCGCATCTTGACCAATACCGAATATATCGTACACTCCTCCCCGCAAACAAATATCGTGTGTCTAGTGTCTCCAACGCATTTGCTTCCTGGTCTGCATTTATACTTCGACATATGAAAAACAAACAATACTTGCCGGCGAGACGCAAGCGTCGATCGTTCGCTATGCACTTTATTACACTCGAGTTACGTGTCATTTTTGCAATGCTGAATTTTCCACTGCGTTCCATTGGTCATAAAAATGCTAAATTTGTAATCATCGACTGATTTTGAACAAAACACTTTCCTACACATATTTAAATTTAAGCATAGAAAACGTATAAGCTTTTATTTATGAGTGGGGGAAATAGAGCCATAAATAGAACGTACCATTCGAATTCAAAAGGTGGTGAACCGGAGGGCAGTGGGAGGACGATACTAGCGTCGCTGCCGGGGGCGGCTCTGATGATTTGAGGCCCAGTGGTGGAAAACGATGGGGGCTCCATGGGCTCCAGTCCTCTCGGCCCGCGCGCGCCACACCGTGTGCGCGGGCACACTCCCGCCCGTTCACTTTCTATAAATAATTCGGAAAAATGTAACACGCGCGGAGCGAATTTCGTACGACGCGAATATTTCGCTAATATCTACAACTGTCATACTCGTATACCTACCTCTACAAAGTTAGGTGATACCTTTTAGTAACTTGCATGTACCTTTCTTTCCATTTGTGTTCATATAACTATATATTTAGGGATATTATTATAAAAGAAACAAAATATATGTTTTAATACATTTATTCGTCAAACAAACTACAATACTCAATTATAATTATTAGAGTAAATTAATTTCATTAACGACTAGACCATTAAGTTTCAGGGCCAATATAAAGAAAGGTCTTTCAGGTATAGCGTGTTTCCATATTCATCAGGGGTCCAAATCTTAGCAAAAACAATGAAATTTATTTCTTTGGAATATCCTAACACAATGCATTTAAAAAGTGAAATAAGTATTCGACAAGTATTATTAGAACATCAATTTCATTTATAACCCGTAAGGCGTTTAATAAACTTGAGCAATAGATTGCAACTTTGCAAGTGACTTTGCAATAGGTACCTATCTACTTAAATGGTAAACCAAATTTTATTTCGGAATTTTTCCTCGAAAGCCCTTTATATTAAGATTTTGGTATAAAATAGGTGTTCATCGTTAAAGTTAATGTGTTCATACATTAACTTTAACGATGATTTTTTTAAATGTATATGTTTTTTTCTTTATATTATTTGATAAAACTAATTTTGTGTTTTTTTAAACATCGATATTTTATACCAAAATCTTAATATATTCATACGATAAAAATATGGACGGAGAAACATAAAATTATTTCTAAATTTGATAATATAGCTTTAAAAAATACATAAAAAGAACGATTTTTCGCCGGTTTCGAGGTTGTTTTTATAAATTCACAATATTGAAATCAGCCTATAAAAAATTGTTTCATCTAATTAACAGATGAGGGAATATTTTGCTATATCCCGGATCTTAGACCATATCTATAAGGGCCTATGCAAACCACGTTTTTTAAACGCGCCGTCGAAGCGCGTTTTTAGCGATACAGACGCGATACACACGCGAGTCAGAGGCAGCCTGTAGACCTTTGCACACCTGAATACGCGTTTGAATCGAAAAACGCGCGTGTCACGCGATACAGACGCGATGCAAACGCGCGTGTTTAGACGCGATGCAAACGCACGTGTTTAGCGATACAGACGCGATGCAAACGCGCGTGTTTAGCGATACAGACGCGATGCAAACGCGCGTGTCACGCGATGCAAACGTGCTGGCATTTTGGACCTATGCACACCACGTTTTTTAAACACGCCGTTGACGCGCGTTTGTAGCGATACAGACGCGATTCAAACGCGCGTGTGTAGCGATACAGACGCGATGCAAACGCGCGCGTGTATCGATACAGACGCGCCGGTGCCGCGCGTTTGAATCGATACAAACGCCAACAAACTGCTCTGTAGGATAAAAACGCGCCGCGTTAAAAAAACGTGGTTTGCACAGGCCCTTACATCTAATTGTAAATAATATAACACAAACGTAGTTGGCAATCTTGCACTAAAATTAAAAATAAAATACTGCCTTTGCTGCTAGTCTTTCTTAGCATATTTAATAATTGAGCCCTGAAGAAATACGTGTACATTTAAAACTAGAGAATCGGTGGCGTAGCGTGGGTGAGCCGCCGAAGTGCAATAGTAATTCTACGTTCTCATTCGTAGTAATTTGTAAAAAATTAATATAATCGTTACCACCAACACGCACAGCGTGTTCTGATTAGTCTCTATCACTATATCGGCAATATGCTAGGAATCTTGTCATAATTTTGGTAAAAACGGTAAGATTTTTTCTATTGAAACTGCTAGTACATACTCGTAGGTTGGTGCAAGGAGCAGCAAATTTGAGAGAGAGAGAGAGTCGCGGGAGTGAAATTAGGAGCTGACGAAAAGTTTTTCTTCTATAATATCGGAATTAAAAACATTGGATATAAATATTTAAGACTGGCAGGGGCAGTCATAAAATAATGTATACCAAGCACCTATCGTGCCTTGTTCTATATTAATGAATTTAGTGGCAACTGCAGTTGCTAAATCATATAGAGAAGCTTGTCAATTTATCATGGTGCTACAGGAAGTTCGACGCAACTCTGGCAAAAAGAGAGAGATAGATTGATTTCACAAAATGAATCTGACACGTTTATCAGCTAAAGAGGACACGTGTAAGATTTTGAGATTCTTGGTCCTTAAGACTGTGGAACTGATTTAGGCTGATAGTATTGAAGTAAAACATATTTAACAACGTTAAGCAAATGAACATTATTTTGTGTAAGCTGTCGAATTTTGGGGCGGCAAAAATTGAATAGCCTACTGGAGGGAAATTTGTAAATCCACCTAGTTTGCTTCATCTTGTAATATCCCACAGGTCGCCATAGGCCTCTTTCCCCGTGTTGGATAAGGATCAGAGCTAAATCCACCACGCTGCTTTAAAATACGGGTTGGCGGATATATTCCCTACTATGAGTTACGATCGCTATCAGGTGTACATGATAAGAACCGGTATCGACAGCTTAACGTGCTCTCTGAGACATAGTAGGGCACCCACAAGGACTAACAACCAGACCAGAAAAAAATATTTGAATAAATATACAAATATCCACTCCAAGCGGGAATCGAACCCGCGACCGTCGGTGTTTAGGCGCTGCCGACACGGCACACGCACCATTACACCAAAGTGGTCGCAAATCCACCACTGAGTCCTAAAGTTGTATTGACGTCTCATTTACGAACTAAACAGTCCGATCAAACATTCTTAACAAAAATTTCAACAGCCAGCTGAAATTTGGTAGAGGCTGGGTAAATCAGAAGAAAAAATGCCAAAGTCGCCATATTCTATGTGTTTTTAAAGCTACTCAAGGTCAACGGTCGAAAATTTCGTTTTTTTCTTCTTCTCGCAAACGTTATAAATATGGCCCAGAAAAATTGGTTTAAAAAAATGGTGGCAGAAAATTTTCGTTGAGCCCCGGGCGGCAAAAAGCCACGCTACGCCGTTGTAGAGAATACATAATTTTTTTTTTTTACAATATATAAACTATTTATCGAAAGGATACAGATAATTTTATTAAATTTCGATAATATATTAATTTCTTTGTTTGCAAAAACTGCAACATATTCTAGAACATTTCATTTTCTATCGGTATCCTTCCGTCGTAAAGACATCTAATTACCTATACAACAATTTCCATTAAGTATCTATCTCAAGATGAGGTTATATTTAATATACATAAGTACAAGAAACGATTGTTTGCCTTGTATCTGACTGGAAAACAGTGCCAAATATTGTTCTGTTACTCGTAACTTACATGTACGGAACCACCTGACAATATACATTAAATATATTTGGATATGCCATGTCGGCACTCTGTAACACTGTTAAAGTATGTGATGTACCTACATAATTTATAAGATATCCATAAATTTTACCCAGTCTCTTCTGTTAGTTAATTTTACTTATTTCTGAGTAATTGAACCATTAAATAATTATTTTCATTGGGAGGTAATGAATAATAATTATTCTACTAAGTCACTTTAATACATTCTCTAGAATTTTTTGAAAAAAAAAATCAATTTAAACCTTGCACTATTAGGTATACCTTTTGTATACTTTGAAAACAATCAGAAAATAAATTATATAAGAGACCCGTTATTGTTTACGCATTTATAGACATTTTTATATATTTAATACAACCTCATTCTATTTGAATTTGTAAATTTAATCTTAAATGTAAAAATAGTTTAATAAAAAATTTCTGGTCGAATTATAAAATTAAACTTCAGAATATTTATAGAAAGAGTAAATTACATCAAAAACTTTAAAATAAGTGCAGTCTATTATTTTTAGTCTACATACAATTAGAAGAATACAACATCAATTGGGAGGAATGGTTATAGTACGGGATCCCTAGTACATATTTTTCACCTGATTAGTATCAAGCTAATTTTCCGGGAGTAGCTTCATTTCGATGAGACGAACAAAAAGTTCCTCTTCGAAAACTCTCGATTGTGGCAGATAATAGAGTTAGCAGGAGATGGAGCAGCAGTGAGCGTAGGACCGGGATAAAAAAAATCAGAAAAAAAATCAATTTTTGATGACCTTGCGAGGTCATCAAGTTGATGACCTCGTAAGGTCATCAAAAATTATTACTAACCAACTAATTTTTTTTTCTTTTAGTTAATCAATTTTTATATAATTTGATAGTAATATTGTCCTACAAATTGCGTGGTCCGTTATCCCGGATATATAAGCTTTCAGAACTTACAATATATTAAAATTAATTTCATTATCACTCCTGTGACGTACCTTCCTTAACAGTTGTAATGTACGAATAGTACCTTTCCAGTTTTATAATGTATTGTGTATACTCAGCGATGCTCAAACATCGTCAAATCTACAAGTTTTGGCAGATTAAGCAATCATAGTGTAAGGGCCTGTTTCTCCGGTTAAGGATAATAATTGTTTATAATATATCACTATTTTTTACCATCGAGTTCTACTAAAGTTATGAGATATTTCTATTCGCAATTGTCAATCTTAAAGTTGTAGTTTATTCATTGAGGAGAAACATGTCCTAATAGCCTATAGGTATATTATACATCCGGCTTTTAAAGTTAATTCGTAACTTACGTGCAAGGTAAAATAGGGTAGGTACTTTCCGTAGTGAAAAATAAATTATAAATTTTGATAAAAATTAAAATTTATAGAGAAATACACCTAAATATTCTGATTTAGAATCATAAAAGCACATTATTGATTTATTATATTGAAATTAAAAGTCGTATATTTTAATCTGTATATCACGTGACCTAAAACACGAGCCGCCATGGTGTGACGTCATACGGGCAATAACAAAGTTCTGTCAGTGCTGTCAACAGCTAGTGTACATACTAATATCTATCAATTTTAACTTCAAGGAGTAATAGTTGTGTTCTTTCGTATAATAACTCTTCATATCTTGTTCCAACTGAAATAATATGCAATCATTACTAATTTGTTGATGGCTGTCATAGTAATTGTAGGTTATGTTACTCTCTTACATACGTCATACACTTTTGTTATTGCTCATATTACGTCACCAAAATGGCTGTAGCGTTTTCGCGGTAATAAAAAAGGTTTAAAATTTAATTTAATTTTATGGCATGAAAACGTGTTTATTTTGCCGAAATATATATTTTTTGTGGCTTTTTATTAGAAAATCAACATTCTGAAGTACTTTTTCAAACATAGTGGAATACCCTATTCATCGTCAACCGGTGAAGCCAGCCCAAAGTGTATCGTATATGTATTTGAACATTTTTGTAGTCAATACGTTAATAATAATAATCATTGTAACGAAGACGCTTTCGTAAACAAATAGGTCAAAGTGCTAATGTCTATTACATTGCAACTTTGACCTGTCAATGCAAAAGTATTTCTTATATTCTCAATGATGACCGAGAGGTAGTTTGCCTTCCATGCAATTAGAAAAACAATGCTCATTGGCATATAAAATAATTACATAACGCCATCCTCCCAGCCAAAAACTAATTATTGACCGCAATCCATACAATACAAACGTAGTGTCAGAATGTTATCACTACGTCACAAAATTCTTTTAGGCACATTTGCTCCGTGCAAAAGTAACTCCAATGAAAATCTCCTTAATAACTTTAAAAGAATTATCTCCTTATACATCAAGTATACGCTCAATTCGGGTAAGACTACTATTCTACTACCTAATAATATCTGAATATAATTATATATTAGGCTGCGCGAGTTAAGAAGAATATTTTTAAATTTTAATTGCAAACAATGCGCTTAAGATCAGCTATGACATTGTGTTTAGGCCACGTTTAGGCTAAGTAACACGTCATTTTCATCGTCTATTGACGTTTTTCACTGTTTCAACATTCTTTTAGTTTCGGAAGTTTTTTAAAGTGAAACTTTTATTACATCGTCTTAAACTTTTTCGTCTGTGTGTTCCATTGATAAATTGATTTTATTACCCTTAATGGAATATTATTCCAAAAATTTTTAGTTAAATGTCTCTAATATGAAAAAAAGTTTCACTCGTAAAGTGTTTTCATAAAACCACACAGATTTTTTAATAAACATAAATATCGTTAATTTAACAATTTGATAGACAATATTAATTTAAATTGATTAAAGTAGGTATATTTTTTGTTACTAAAATACAGTTTGGAAAACTAATTTGGCGTTATGAGTTATCTATTCAATGTTCGTAATATGCGAAACATTCTAGTAATTTTATACTCCATTTAAAAACATATATAGAATAATATTAACTATAAAGCAACATATGAATAAACACAGCTCTATGCATTTCCCAAGAATTACATTTGCTTTTTGAATTCATTAACGCCAAATTAGAAAATTATTATTTAAATATAATATTTATTTATTAATAGAATATTTATTTAAATAATTTTACTGGAAATATAAAGCAGTTCAAAATGCTAAGTGACAACCCACTATAATTCCATTAGGGACAAAGGTTCAATTATTTTAAAATATTTCAAATGTGAAATACTTAAATCTCTCCTTTGCATCTTAATTTGTATACATAACCATTTTAAAAAGACAAAATTACATTTCGCGTAAATATAATTGAAAACGATTGTAGCACATAGACCAATGAGTGTTTATATTTACAAAATGTTCTTTATGTCTCAAAAATTACATTATTAATCTTACTCACGCTAATAATTCACATAAATAATTAAATATATTCACAAATTCAATTATTACATATTATAGACTTAGACTTACATTTATACCTTCCCTAAATTCCTATTCATACAAATCACTCGTCTGTATCGCATTGTTCTATTATATACACTACAGTCAGTATAGTTATCAAAGCCATAAGAATATATAATTTTTTTGATAAACACCTATAATCGCATTTATAATCACCACATTTTTTAATTTCGTTTCGTCGATTTTCAAACACGCACCAGTTTATGACATCTTCAGGACCCTCGGCCCTCGCCCAAGTCAGACTTTTTATTGCTGATTTATTGCTTGTTATGATTTTCCACTTACACGGACTTCGCTTGGTCGGCAGCTATTATAGGAAAATCAAGTTATGTATTTAAAAAAATACACGTTTTTACAAAGAAAATTATTATTTTTTATCATAAAATTTTTTTATGGGCACATTTTCGCTCGTTATACTTTTCATTAACAGAATGTTGGGTACATTTTTTTTAAATTCATACCGTGTTGTTGTATTGTATTTATTATATCAATCACACTTCGATTGTCAAACATGGGCGAGAACCCTGAAGCATTAAACAAGTTAAACTTCGAATCACGACCGTTATTATATTCATGCAGCAAATATCTTACAAAAATATTGACTCGATACATTCTATCATCATAAAATATGTGCAAAGTGTATTTACAAAAATATTTAATTTTTTTTTAGGAGTTTTAAGCAGATTATTTTATTTATATTATTAAAAAAGAATACTTACTTTTTTTAAGTAAAGAGTAACAGTTATTTTATCTGTTAGGCCCGCTAAAACAATTTAAACGATAAAACTACGTTAATTATACTAAAAGTTTAGATCCAAACATGTTTAAGATATTCAGTAAAAAAGGTGTAAAAAATAATGCCAGAAGGCGAAAAAATTTCAAAAAGAAAGGTAATAGCAAGTCACTATTATTATATCTAATAAATACATAATAAGTCTTTGTGTTTACCTATCACACAGTGGCTTACACGAATTTGTCATTTATATATTATTATATTTCATTCAAAGCCTATATGTATACATTATATAAGCCGTAACTAGATTCATTTAATTTTTTTAAAAATACTAAAATATTAGAAAGCATTGAGTAGTATTAATCTTCTATTCAAATGTCATTTATCGGTTTCAAAAGCGACATTACATTACATTTTTAAAATTTACTTGAAGATACTATAGTTTTAAAAATTCAGAAATAGCTTACAATTTCGAGAAATTAATTTTATTATTACAACTAAGGAAAGGATTAACTCGTAAGCCTCATTGGGATGTTACTGACTAATTTTTTTTATTTGAATGTGAAATCTACACATTAAGCAATAACAACTTGTTGCATTATACTTTCACAAATTATTCATTCGAACACAATCTACATTTTTTATATTTTTTGATTTTTATTTTGAGATACAGATTACTACAGACACTTAGATAATTACCATATAATTGCTACAATTAATATTATTATCATGATATTGTACAAATTTAAAATTAATAAGTAAAGTAATGAGATCCTTCATAAACAAGTCTATAAAGTTTAAATAAATTCCTTAATTTTTTGACATTAATAATAATTTGGTGTATAGATTTTTTATATTTAGCCTTGAGATTGGATAGTCGAAGTGCGGGTCGGACTCGCGCACCGAGGGTTCCGTACAAAAATTATTAAAAATATTTTTATTATATGATGTAACTAAAAATGTATGCTTTTCGCAATTTCAAGATTCTAAGTTCACGGGAAGTACCCCGTAGGTTTTGATTCCCTTGCGTCTTGACCGACAGACGAACAACAAAGTGATCCTATAAGGGTTCCGTTTTTTCCTTTTGAGGTACGTAACCCTAAAATTAACATACAAAAAAAAATGAGATCCTTCCAGTGCCCTTTAAATTTTAAGTAAAATAAATTGTAACATTATAAACCAAAATAAAATGAGAAATGCATTGAGTAGTGATAAATTATGAGATTTTCGTGTCAATTTGTATGCTTCATTTAAACATTAGCATGATCAGGGACATAGTTATCATTGTGAGCAACACCAATGTTGCCAAAACCAAGGTCCTTTACCAAAACATTTCCATTATCCTCTACAACAGTATCTTTCATAGATGTTACGGTCATATTGTTATTTTGAATACTCTCATTGTTGCAGACGCATTTTGTCTCCTCGACAGCTAGTGTAACTATCTTTGGATCTTTTGCTTTATTGTCGACAAAGTTTACAAGGAGCTGAGCTGGGTGGTTAGCTGCATTCTTCTTTTTGCGACGTCGGTTCGACTCGGTTACAGTCGATAGCGCTCTCATACCATCTGACGAGGAAGAAGTCTGACGATGAAAATACTTAAAATTCTTGCGAATCCCACAGCGGCATCCGCTTAGAGCGCTCTCGCGTCTGAAGAAATATTTTTATTTATTATTTTGAAATGTATAAATATGCGAACAGGGCCTTATCCATAGATTATGTCACAAGTTAATGGGATTGACGAAATGTGATATTGTGTGACAAGGGCTGGAAAGGGGTCCAAAATTTTGTGACATCACATTTCAATTAATATAACTAATATAAGTATTAAAAACATGATATTTCAACTATATACCTATTAACAATTATTTTAAAGCTTAAATTATTGACCGTAACTCTCAACGGGTCTCATAACGTGACATAAAATGGAGGAAGGGTAAAAAATCGTGAAATTCGTGTGACGTAATTTATGGATGGCCCCTAAGGTCATAAGGTTAGACGTACTCAGCTATGACCCTTTCGCGTTGTTCAAGTTGAAGACGAACGGCGCAGACTTCCATATACAGCTCATTAGCACGAGAGAGCTGTTGTTCGTAAACGTAGCGAACATCACGAGCATGTCTAAGATGTTCACGACGCTGAGCGATCACATCTGGGGCGCATTCATTGTTCCTGAAACATACAATTTTACTTATTGCATAACACTGGGTATTGTGCTTAGTTTATAATGTACCTATCTAATGTTAAATTGTAGAAATTTTTTAATTGTTAGTTGATTTTCTACCATGTTTTATTTTTTTTGCTGTTCATTAAGTGTGTATAATCCTTATGGAGAAATATATATTTTCATTTCATTTAAAACAAAAAAAAAACAATAAAATGATGAACATACTTTGCATACAGCCTCTCCATGCTGGCATATACTTCCTGACGCCAAAGAGCCTGACTTCTATTAAATGTCTCCATATCCATATTACAAAGCTCTTCACCCACCATATCTAAGTGAGCCGCAATTATCTTGAACGGAGGCCTGATAAAATACAAAAAGTTTTAAACACCATATATGATTTAAATTTGTTAATCCTAATATAATATTGAAAACTTTTAACTGAAAAATCAAAAAAGCAAATACGACTTTTACTTGCTTACGAAATTTCTTATCTTAATCTTCTTAACTATAAAGAATACAATACCTGCTACGAGGTGTCCTATTCCAGCATTGATTTAACAGCAACTGCAAACTGCTTGGACAAGTCGTCGGTATCGGTAGAGCAATAGTATCAGTTCCTACTCCCCACATAATAGCATGTGTCTCCAGAGTCTTATACGGTATCTCCTGGGTCAATAGTTCCCAAAGAACTACTCCATATGACCAAATATCAACTCTTTCAGAACATGGCTCATGACGTATCACTTCTGGAGCCATCCAAGCTACAGTGCCAGTAAAACTCATTATGGCACTAACATCGTTCCACTCCCGACTTGTTCCAAAATCGCTCACTTTCACCATAAGATTGTCAGCAATCAAGATGCTAAAAAATTGTATTGATCAGTAACTCTATTTTTTAACTTAACTTTGACTAGCCCATTCAGTTTGTAGTGGCCCTGCTTTCTGCTCCGCGGATTGTGGGTTCGATTCCTACCTGAGTCTGGGTGTGATATTTGTATTTATTTGTATATTTAACAAAAAAAATATTTAGCTATAACAGTCGTCTGTTACCTATAACAAGCATTAAATTGCTTACCATAGGTACAGAAGACTGTGTGTGTATGTTATAAGATACTAGCAGCGAAATACGGCGTTGCTCGGGTTAAAATACATCACAGAAACTTTCTAGACCATTACAGAAATTTTGAGATTTTCCAGATGCGTAAGAAAAGGACAGTAACACATTTTTTAACATTTTCACCACCCACCACCACCCACTTTCACCAACCGCAACCAAACTTCTTTACTACCACCTGGAGAGCAAGGGGTATTTACCACACCAACGGGAAGTTGATTGGGTTTGGTGGTGAAAGAGAAAACTGTGTATTTACGTACTAACAAATCATTATATATATTTAGATTTAGATTATTACTAGCTTCTGCGCGCGACTTCGTCGGCGTGGACTCCGCTCCTATTGGTCTTAGCGTGATGATACATAGCCTATAGCCTTCCTCGATAAATGGGCTATCTAACAGTGAAAGAATTTTTCAAATCGGCCCAGTAGTTCCAGAGATTACCGCGTTCAAACAAACAAACAAACAAACAACCAAACAAACAAACTCTTCAGCTTTATATATTAGTATAGATTAAGAATTCTAAGTTGACATTTTAAAATAAAATATAACTTACTTAGGGCTCTTGAGATCACGGTGTATGATCTTATGAGAATGGAGGTAGCTCATGCCTAAAGCAATATCTCTGGACCATCGTACAATCTGTTTAGGTGTAAAAGAAACACCACTGTGAAGGAAGTCAAACAGAGGGCCATACTGACAATACTCCATAATTATACAGTAAAAAGGAGATACTGTACAAACACCACGGAACCTCACTAAAACCAAAAATAAATTTATAATATACCTACTATATTTATAGATCCTTACATTAAATGCTTTTTAGGGTTCCGTACCCAAAGGGTAAAAACGGGACCCTATTACTAAGACTTCGCTGTCCGTCCGTCCGTCCGTCCGTCCGTCCGTCCGTCCGTCCGTCCGTCCGTCCGTCCGTCTGTCACCAGGCTGTATCTCAAGAACGGCTATAGCTAGAGAGTTGAAATTTCCACAAATTATGTATTTCTATTGCCGCTATAACAACAAATACTAAAAACAAAATAAAATAAATATTTAAGGGGGGCTCCCATACAACAAACGCGATTTTCTTGCCCTTTTTTGCTCGATATTAATAATGGCAACAGGTAGGCACTTGAAATATTCACGAAATACTCAGTTGTATTTTTATTTTAATAATAAATAATAAAATTAAAATAAAATTAATATTTAAGGGGGGCTCCCATACAAAAAACGTCATTTTTGCCTATTTTTGCTCTCATACAATAAAAGTGATTTTTAGCCGCTTTTTGCCCGTTATTACAATCATTGTACCTAGTCAATGGTACGGAACCCTTCGTGCGCGAGTCCGACTCGCACTTGGCCGATTTTTTGTATATGTTATGCATTACCAATATTTTCATGGTTGAGTTTTCTCAAGTGCTTGATGTTGGCTTCACTTTTGTCACGTAATTTCTTAACTGCCACCATTTCACCCTTAAGATTGCCTCCAAAGACAACACCTTGTGCCCCAGATCCAAGATACACCAAGTCTGACAGAGATTCAAATGGAACTTCCCAATCATCTTCTGCAAATATACAAGTGTCAGGTTTGAATACAACTACTAAATGAAGGTTACACTTTGCTGCAATTATATCTTACTCCTGAAATTTAATTATTCATCAATACGACATTTAGATGAGTTATTGTATAAAAGTAATAGCATAATAAACATTTTACTCAACAAAGCAATTTAACAGAACTAATAATAAAAAACAAAACAAAAAAAATTCACAGAAGCAAGCATGTTGCAAAAATTATTATCATCTATAAACATTTTCACAATAAGTTCGTAGACATCAAAATTTTTCTCAGAACTACTGGTTTTAACAAGCTTATTAGTCTCCTAATATGTTACCTAAACTCTAATTCAGTAATATTGTGGCTGTCAATATGTAGGTAGTTAGTAATAATAATTATATGTAGTGTTTAGCAATTCAAATGTGCAAAAACAATTTTACATGTTGGCTATTTTCATATAATGGAGCATAGCAGGTCAGCAAGAGCAGTTTTACACATAACATTTATAATATATATTTTTTTTCGTATAAATTGATAATCAAACACTACTAAAATACAGTCATTGTATAAACAACTTTTACCACGTCAGGCAAATATTTACAATTTTTTTTTAATGTTTGGTGCTGTATTATCGTGCATCTTATTAAAATTGCATCAACTTAGATCACCTAAAATACTGACGGTTTGCGGGTTCGATTCCCGCTCGGAATGATGTTTGTATTTGTACAAATATTTCTATCTGGTTTGGATGTCTGTCCTTGTGGGTCTCCCCACCGTGCCTTGGGAGCACGTTAAGCCGTCTGTCCCGGTTGTTATCATGAATATATGATAGTGATCGCTACTCATAGTAGGGAACAAATCGGCCAACCCGCAGTGGAGCAGCTGATTAAGGTCCAATCCTTCTCCTACATGGATAGAGAGGTCTATGCCCAGCAGTAGGATGTTACAGACTGAATGCTAAGGTTACATACAAATTTATTTGTATCAATTAAAAGATAACATATTGTATAAAAAAAATGCTATGGCATTTTCACTAAATGAATTTGGAACTATAGTTACAATTAATAATGTTGATCCATTTCATAAAAAACTGATACATAAAAAAAAATTAAAACTTGTAATAAAATTTTAAAGCAGAAAAATAGAAAGTAATGCTTTGATTCATATGAAACATTTCTGTTATGCATCGCAAAGCTATAAAATCTAAGAAATTCGCTTGGCAGATTACATTTATCAAAGCAACTAGCATCTGCGCGCGACTTCGTCGGCGTGGACTCCGCTCCTATTGGTCTTAGGGTGATGATACATAGCCTATAGCCTTCCTCGATAAATGGGCTATCTAACACTGAAAGAATATTTCAAATCGGCCCAGTACTTCCAGAGATTACCGCGTTCAAACAAACAAACAAACTCTTCAGCTTTATATATTAGTATAGACAAGTGCACACCAATGTCACCAATGCATTCGAATTATTTCTCTAATTCCGACTTAATCTAAGATTATTGATCTAAGCTGATCTGAAATTCCATATAAGTTTCCATCTTAAATGTAAGCAGGCAATATTTAAAAATTAATAAAATCCTCATACTAGTAGAATAATTATTAAACTTTATGATTATCTGTAGCAAAATAAAAATAAAGAATATAAAAAAAAATACAAAAGTAAAACCCAACAAAACAAATAAACGAAAACAATTTAAAAAAAAACATCATCTGGCGAAGAGGAGATGTAAATAGAAAAATCAATATTGCAAGTGAGACAGCTTGTTAACAGGTATATAGATGTATCTGCATAAAATCAATCACTTTCAGCAAAGCTGCGTAGCGCATCGACCTTGGATGCGTCCCTGTAGATGCAGTGAATATAATGAGCCCTGGGAATATTTATGTAATATATAGACATAAATATATTAAATAGGTACGCAATGCATTTTTATACCTTGCGATGTCTCGTAATCCGTACTTTTGAATAATGACAAAACAGTGGAGAAACATTCCATAACACCACTCATCCAAAACAAAGTTTTTTTATCTCGTTCTAAAGCAGGAGAACCAAATCCTGGATAATCTTCTTTCACGGTGTAGTTAGTTGCATTGAGTTCAATTTGAGCTAATGGATCCATTTTTGCTCTGTCTTAGTTAATGCACAAAAACCTCACGAATCAACTATAGTTAATTTTATTTATTTCAAAATTTGATCACTTTATTTCCTTTCTTCTTGAACAGGTTTTCACACTTTGGTTTTCACATTGAAAACCTTGACTTGACATGAATGGAGAATGGACCAACCCATAGATTATATTATACACTTAATTACACTTAGGCGGCTCCACACGTTGGCCCCAACGCTCGTACCATCGTTGGACTGCAAATTCGGAGAGGTGTACACACGTTAGCTAACCCTGGCTCCACACGTTGGCCCCAACATAGGCCCCAACGTACTGTGGGCTGAAATTCGCGTTTCATGGACATTCAAATTTATTTTTTCAAGTGACGCTTTTTTTGCTTGAATGCGATTGAGAATAACTGCTATATGCCTTATATAATGATCTTTCAGGTTTATAATCGTAAACAGCGCACTTAGAATTTTTTTTAAAAAAATTTGTATGGAGTCGACATCATAAATGATGATATCTCCATAATCGCACAATTGCGCCTAATATCCTCTTAGGTTATTAAAATACAAATTATTTTTGATTTTTTGACATACTTCATGTTAAGGTCAAACGTGCGTTTTTTTTTTTAAATCTTTTAAATTTAATCTTTTAATTCTGGCTAAACTACAAGTCCTATGAAAAAAAGTTCAAGGGCAAAGCTGTAGGTAATATAAAGATCTACAACTGTAGTATTTACACTTTTTTCACATAACCTCAAAATTTATGTGAAAAATTCAAAAAACCAAGTTTTTGTTTTTTTTTTATTTTTTTTTTTCTTTTACAACTGTTTAGTGTGTTTGGGACATAAAAAGGTAAGTTTTCACCAAATTTTGTAAAAAACAAAAACAAAAAAAAAACAAAAAACAAAAACTTGGTTTTTTGAATTTTTCACATACATTTTGAGGTTATGTGAGAAAAGTGTAAATGCTAAAGTTGTAGATCTTTATATTACCTACAGCTTTGAACTTGAACTTTTTTTCATAGGACTTGTAGTTTAGCCAGAATTAAAAGATTAAATTTCAAAGATTTTTAAAAAAAAAACGCACGTTTGACCTTAACATTAAGTATGTCAAAAGATCAAAAATAATTTGTATTTTAATAACCTAAGAGGATATTAGGCGCAATTGTGCGATTATGGAGATATCATCATTTATGATGTCGACTCCATACAAAATTTTTTAAAAAAAATTCTAAGTGCGCTGTTTACGATTATAAACCTAAAAGATCATTATATAAGGCATATAGCAGTTATTCTCAATCGCATTCGAGCAAAAAAAGCGTCACTTGAAAAAATAAATTTGAATGTCTATGAAACGCGAATTTCATTTGATAGCCAACGTGTGTACGCCTCTCCGAATTTGCAGTCCAACGTTGGTACGAGCGTTGGGGCCAACGTGTGGAGCCGGCCTTATATAGTATATACTGGACCAACCAAGAGTCCAGTCCAGTCCAACTGTCCAATACAAGATACTTATGAAAAACTAGCCGACCCGTGCCCACTTCGTTGGGCGTTATAATCCATTTCACATAAGAAGGGTACGGTGAAATTTGATATGTTCCAATACACTCTCACTATTTTCAGCAAATCAGATAAATATAAATGTTTTAAAATCACCAATTAATTTCTAAGGCAAATAATAATGCTTGATTAGATTGAATTGTTGACACGGCACGTCAGAGGGCGCAGGTTCAAATCCTGCTGATTTAAAATCTTTATATATTTTTATCTTTTTCCTTTTATCTTGTCACTCCTGAATTGTGTAGATTTCTGTTAGCGAAAGAATTTTCATGATCGGATCAGTATTTGCGAAGATTACCCCGTATATACAAAGTTATAAACTTTACCTCTTTATAATATTAGTATAGATTAGAAGGAAAAGGGACAACGTAAAGTGGCTCCCTCACTCATGAGGTGCCTCAAGTCCATAGAGTATCTCAAGTCTCAACTGCCTCATTTGAGGTACTCCACAGAGTACATTGTAATATGGGGTACTCGTAGGGATATTCGATATACATCGATGCATCGCAAACATCGATGTTTACATTTCGATACATGGAATCGATCCGATGCCGATGTTTTGAAAAGCTGCCGATATACTCGATACATCGATGTTTTTTTCATAAAACATCGAAACATCTAATCGATGATAACCAGTTAATTTGACAAAAAAAGAACAAAAAACGAAATCAAGTTTGACCACTACAATTTCATCTAAAATCTTTCTTTGTTTTCTATTTGTTTGCTCTATAATATACACTGACAATATATTGCCATCTTGGCCAACTTGTAGTGAGGCCTTATGCCGAATTCAGATTCAGAGATTAAAAATTAGGTAGATTAAATGAGAACCCTTTAGAAATTTGGAATGATCTCAAGATTCAGCTTCCTAAACTTCGTACAATTGCATACAAATACCTACTTGACTACCTAATTTTCTAAAGCGGCATAGATCGTAAATCAATAACGAAATATACTGAAAAGCAAACGCTTAAATAAACTGTTGTTTTTGCAGTCTCTCAAAAGAACACTTGGAATATGAGATTAATTCCATACTATTTCCAGTATTTTTTTGAAAGACAGCAAAATTATTGCGGATGATTTTTTTTTTGTTCTATTGTAAATGATATTAAAGATTTTTCTCATAATTGTATGGTTTGTACTTTTTTTAAACGCAGTGTGGGACGTCCTCTGGTCCGTTGGACCGACGATCTTCGTAAGATTGCCGGTGTAGGCTGGATGAGGATTGCGGAAAACCGGGATGTCTGGCGCGAACTTGGGGAGGCCTATGTCCAGCAGTGGACTGCAATAGGCTGAACTGACTGACTGACTGACGTGAAGCAAAAACTTTGTAGCCCTTTTTACGCGGTAGAAGAAGAATGAAATTTCGCACGCTTATAGTTTATATAGAGGAGTGCAGAATGACTATATTTTTTTAAATTACGCATTTAAAATGCATTTAATTTAAATCAATAAAAAAAACCTCTGTGTGGTTTTATGAAACCACGGTAAAAGACAATAAAAATGAAACTTTTTTTCAAGTTTGAGACGATGTAGGTAATAAAAGTTACACTTTAAAAAATATTACACACACCACCATGCTTCAATCACACGCGTCAATCAAATTAAGTCTAGATTATAGACTATAGGATTAATCGTCAAATGTCTCATCATCTTTACTTTCTACGAGTAACTTGACACGCGTTTTAGAAACGCGCGTCGACAGCGCTTTTATCCTTTAGAGCAGCAGTGCTATTCTGTAAAAAACCATTTCGATATCGAGCTTCACCTGAGTGACAGACCTCACTTCGAAAGCAAAACCCACTTGACCTTGATTTGGAATTCTGTAAACACAGAATACCGATACTCATACTCAAACCTACTCATACTATTAATGTCAACTTTCTCACGCAACAGGGTTCGACTCGTCGCTACACTCACCAGTGTGGCGCTACCGGGACTGTCGAGTTTTAGAGAATACGAATTTGATTTCTCACCGCGGATTCCGCTGTCGAGACACGAAAATGTTCTTACAGAATAGCACTACAGTTTGTTGTCGTCTGTATCGATACACACGCGCGTTGGCATCGCGTCTGCATCGCTCCACACGCGCGTCAACGGCGCGTTTTAAATACGCGCGTCGACGGCGCGCTTTTATTATACAGGTGTGCAATGGTCTAAAGGCTGCGTCTGACTTGCGAGTGTATCGCGCCTGTATCGCTACAAACGCGCGTCGACGGCGCGTTTAAAAACGTGGTTTGCATAGGCCCTTATTTAAATACGTTCTTTAATTTTAGGGGAGAGTTTAGTTTTAACTGAGGTAAGACACAGCAGGAAATTTCCTGCTCAAAATATGGAGCAGCCCGACTGGGGTAGTACCTTGACTTTACAGAAGACCACAGCTAAATAATACCGTTTTCAAGCAGTATTGTGTTCCTGTTGGTGAGTAAGGCGACTAGAGCTCCTGGGGGGATTGGGGATAGGGTCGGCAACGCGCTTGGGACGCTTCTGGTGTTGCAGGTGTCTATAGGCTACGGCAGTCCCATATCATCAGGTGAGCCGTACGCTTGTTTGTCGACTTACTAACATAAAAAAAGCATATTATTGATGGGTTGAACATGAATGTTAATGTTTGACAGTTACGAAACACGAACGTTATACATCATACCTTTCAAGCCTTTTTGCATTAAAAAGTAGCCTTGTGTGATGTCCTTTCTCAGACTCTAGACCAGGGGTCACAAACTAGTTTCGCTCGGAGTCCGTTTGAAGAAATGAAATGACTGTCGCGGTCCGCACATCATTTTATAGAAAAAATTTTTTATTAAACAAACGAAATAACAAAGTACCTTTTTTACACGTTGTACAAGTTGCGTGGGATATATTTTTATTAAATTATGTACTCTGTAGTGTAAGTTTCTGTGTCGGCGGTCCGGATGCGGACCGCGGTCCGCCAGTTAACAACCCCTGCTCTAGACTATCTGTATACCAAATCTTAATATCTATACTAATATAATAAAGCTGAAGAGTTTGTTTGTTTGATTGTTTGTTTGTTTGTTTGTTTGTTTGAACGCGCTAATCTAAGGATCTACTGGTACGATTTGAAAAATTCTTTCAGTGTTAGATAGCCCATTTATCGAGGAAGGCTATAGGCTATATATCATCACGCTAAGACCAATAGGAGCGGAGTCCACGCCGACGAAGTCGCGCGCAGAAGCTAGTATTATATAAAATGCTAATGTTCGTACGTGTGTCCACGGTTTTATCTATCACCACCAACCTCAATCAACTTCCCGTTGGGGTGGTGAATACCCTTGGTCTCTTGGTGTGCATAAGGGAGTTTGGTCGTGGTGGGTGGAAGGGGGTGGTTGTGGGTGGTGAAAATGTTAAAACATATATTTCTGTCCTTTTCTAACGCATTAGGACTTCTGAAAAGATCTCTAAATTTCAAAATTTGTAAACGGTTATAATTGACCTGGAATGTTCTAGAAAGTTCTAAAAATTTCTGGAATAATGTAGAAACTTCCGAAATATGTAAAACTATAATAATCGATTTAAAATGTTTGAGAAAGTTATAAAAATGTACTCATCTGATGGGGCAAACACAACAATGGTTGACTCCAATGTTGATAAGGTAAATACTTCAATTGTTGACCCCGATTTTGATAGGGTAAATGCTACAATTGTTGATCTCGATATTGATAGGGCAAATGCCACAGAAGATACCTTACGGCCAGGAGGAGAAGCTACCCCATTTGACGTGCAACATCATTTGAGGACGGTACTCGAAAACGACAACTTAATTCCTCAGGTGACCCCGTATCTTGAAAAGTTCGTGTCCACGATGCGCGAGGTCCGCGAGCGGGTGGAAACACAACAAGACGCTCGCAAGGTGTATGCTGATAACTCCCGTCGACCAGCGAGGGCAAGACTAAAAAAGTTCATACCTCTGCGCGTTGGACCATATAAGGTACAACGTGTGGTTGGTCCATGCACATACGAGATAGCCGATGTGCAGGGGCAAACCTTAGGGCGTTTCCACGGCTCTGACCTTACTCCGTTTATAGGCGTGACGGGACAAGACCTTCCTGTACAGCCTCGTCGATTGTGTGGGCGACGTCGAGTCCAACCCTACACCCCTGTAACACCTCATGTAGACGCTCACCCATCCACACTAACTCCACCTCAACACACTTACACCAACTCACTTTCGGGGCAAAATCGTGATTTGGAGGAGGATGGTGTAACGCGGGCGACAGTAGCGACACCGGCAGCTCGCCAGAGACCACGTAGGTTTAAGCAAGCTGAGAGATTGTCTGTGTAAATTTTTAATTGTAGTTTGATTGATATCGACTACATAGTCCGATTATTTGGATTACCAGATAACCTTTTAAGATGAATAAAATAAGGCTAAAATGCACTTTATGTACCATCAATTTAGATGTTCATATTTTTTCAGTATATAGTACTCATAATTATATAGAAAGCTTTTTGTGAATTCTCAGGTTGCAGATTTTTTTTACTTAAATATATTTTATGTTTACTTATTTACTGTCACATTATATAAATTTTGAAGTTAGATAGGTTAGGGTTATTAACTTATTAACTTATTACTACTTGGGTGACCGAGCTTAGCTCGGTATTTTTAAGTAAATCGTGTTTTTTGGAAATAATATTAAATACGAATTACATATTGATAAAATATGAATAATATTTTTCGATTTTACCGACAATAATAAAAAATATCAACTGGTTATTTAAATAAAAAATCACGAGTGAAATAAAAAAAAAGAAAAAAAATTAATCTGGAGACAGATTTGAACCGTGGTTTTCTCTGTCAATCCCGACCGTCCGATTTCCCATCTGGGCTATTTACAACTTTAATGACATTTGCGAAATTTGCCTTCCCATTCTAACGATATTTTAGCCATTTTTTCATTGCCTAAAAATATGGATAAAATGACATTTTCTAAAAATGAGTGTGTGGCGTACACAAAAACTTTATCTTTTTTATACGGTCTTTGCATTAAAACCTTTATGTTAATTTATATATCATACATGAAAAAGAAATTTGCTACTTACTAGCTTGCTGCTTACTAGGGTCCTTACCCTATTCTAGTGACCTAGCAAATTTCTTCCGTAGTGAAAAATAAATTATAAATTTTGATTAAAATTAAAATTTATTACAAGCTTTTATTTAACTTGCAATGTATGTATGTATGTAAGTTTAATGAATGTTTGTTCGGGTGAAATCTTGCAACTCAATTTTGAAGCAGATATCTTCAACCAATTGAGCTGAAATTTTGTATACAGGTTCAATTTGGATGACAATGCATGGTTTGTATGTATTTATGTATGTATGTATGTTTGTTCGGGTGAAATCTTTTAACTCTATTTTGAAGCAGATATCTTCAACCAATTGAGCTGAAATTGTGTATACAGGTTCGATTTGGATGACAATGCATGGTTTATATGTATTTATGTATGTATGTATGTTTGTTCGGGTAAAATCTTGCAACTCAATTTTGAAGCACATACCTTCAACCAATTCAGCTGAAATTTTGTATAGGTATAGGTTCAATTTGGATGCCAATGCATGGTTAACTTTGTAACGTCATTCTAAATCCAATATGGCGGCATATCCAAGAGTGCGGACTAGTTATTTTTAGTGCACTTCTACAATATGGGTATCAAATGAAAGGGCTTGCTAAGAAAAATTCGAATAAAGTGACGTGATAACCGACTAAAAAGTCAAAAATAAATTTAAAGTAAAAAACCTTTTTAAAAAACAAGCTTTTATTTGAATGCACTAAAACGAAAAAAATAAATTTTTACTTTAAAACTTTTACTATCTACTTATAAAGTCATTACACATAATCTATATGATATAAAAGCTTGTCGCGAGATTTGCTTGTAAACAGGTAAATTAAATAAATTGATGTGATTGATTTTAACTATTAAAATTTTCAAACTAAGGAAATACGAGTACTCATATCTCGCGACAAGCTTTTCTATCATATAGATTATGTGTAATGACTTTATAAGTAGATAGTAAAAGTATTAAAGTAAAAATTTTTTTTTTTTAACCGACTTCCAAAAAAGGAGGAGGTTCTCAATTCGACACGTATGTTTTTTTTTTATGTATGTTAGCTCAGCACTTTTGACTGGGTGGACCGATTTCGATCAATTTTGTTTTAATTGAAAGGTGTTGCGTGTCATGTGGTCCCATTTTAATTTAATTGAGATCTGACAAGTACTTTTAGAGTTATATCTAATAATGCGTATTTACTTGACTACTTTTTCGTCGACCTACGTTATATTATACCGCATAACTTTTTACTCGGTGAACCGATTTCGATGATTCTTCCTTTCATCGAAAGCTAATACTTGTCTTGTAGTCTTGTTTAAATTAGATCGAAAACTGATTACAACTTTTTGAGTAATCCTTAATAGCGCGTATTTACTTGACTATTTTTCCGTCTTATTACGTTGTATTACTTGTCGATGTAATTGAAGTCGGTTTTTTTTCGTTTGCGAGCAAACACAATTATCGTTTTAGTGCATTCAAATAAAAGCTTGTTTTTAAAAAGGTTTTTTACTTTAAATTTATTTTATATAGAAATACACCTAAATATTCTGATTTAGAATCATAAAAGCACATTATTGATTTATTATATTTAAATTAAAAGTCGTATATTTTAATCTGTATATCACGTGACCTAAAACACGAGCCGCCATGGTGTGACGTCATACGGGCAATAACAAAGTTCTGTCAGTGCTGTCAACAGCTAGTGTACATACTAATATCTATCAATTTTAACTTCAAGGAGTAATAGTTGTGTTCTTTCGTATAATAACTCTTCATATCTTGTTCCAACTGAAATAATATGCATTCATTACTAATTTGTTGATGGCTGTCAATGTCATAGTAATTGTAGGTTATGTTACTCTCTTACATACGTCATACACTTTTGTTATTGCCCATATTACGTCACCAAAATGGCTGTAGCGTTTTCGCGGTAAAAAAAAAGGTTTAAAATTTAATTTAATTTTATGGCATGAAAGCGTGTTTATTTTGCCGAAATATATTTTTTTGTGGCTTTTTATTAGAAAATTAACATTTTCAAACATAGTGGAATACCCTATTATTTAATTTAATTTGTCATTCTGTAATTTCTTAACTTACTGAAGAATAAAAGTTAGTGGATTTATATAAAGATTTTTATTTCATCGATAAAATATGGGATCGGACGGTAATCAGATTAAAATCCAAAATGTACTTAGATAAAATAAATATACTGTTTTACGATTATTTATCGAATAATAATTTAATATAATTCATTTATATATTTTTAAATGAAGAAATAAAATGTTGTTATTTACAATATTATTAATCTGTACTAAAACACCAACTAGAGTGCGTGACGTCATTTCGCGGTACAAGCCACAGAGTACTATAGGAAAGAGCAAGCATTGACTGCACGGCGGGTTACAATCTATACGCTTTTCTTTGTCTAAGATCTATACGTATATTCAACATACTCTGTGCTTTATATACTCTTTGTTTATTTCCTCCAGATGACGTCACGCGCTGTCAGACGTCGTAACGTGGCGTTTTGGCGGGATTTTTAAACAAACAATATTAAAACTTGATTTTGAGTACCTAAAAGGCTGTAAATTAATAAAATTTTATTTTTTATGGGTATAAGTATTCATAAAGGTTAATTTAAAACGCTTTTTGAGAATTTGTCCGATCCACTATTAAAACAATCCAAGTCGGAACAACGGTGATCACTAGAGGTGTTCGTTATATTAGGTAGCGGATAAAATCACCTATTATTTTTAAATCATTTTATCACCTATTATTTTTTTTACCTGGGAAGCGTGATATAATATCACGCTTCCCAGGTAAGGTTTGAAAGAAGAAGAGAATATTTTTATTTTTACTGCTTTACCTCAAATGTACACAGAGCCAAATTGTACTCTGGTCAAAAAATTCCTTTTAATGTCCAGAACATCGTATAATATGTTAGTCCCATGTCAAATCGTATTCTATTGTAACGGACTAAGAACTATTTTCCTTTGAATGTCCAGAACATTCACGTTGCGTATAATATCTTAGCTTAGTCCCATGTCAAATTGTATTCTATTGTAACTGAATAAGAACTATTTTCCTTTCAATGTCTTTTGAAATAAACTTTAAAAATATTTTAGTTCGTATTATTATTTTTATTATACTACTAGCTGACCCGGCGAACTTCGTACCACCTAACAGTCGATTCTTTAAAATACTTATCCTTCCCGGAACCCCTCCACTAATACTTAAACTTTATGGTATGGTATTAAAGTTCAAATTGACTTTTAAGTATTATTACGAATTTTTGTATGGGAATATAGAAGTGTTGTTTTTAGACTTTTTTAGGCAATTTTTAGAAATGGATTTCAAGGAATATTATAATAAAAGAATTAGCGAAATCGGTTCAGCCACTCTTGAGATTTGCGCTTAGCAACACATTCAGCGATTCATTTTTACATATATAGAGATACTTAGACTTATTTTTTTCATATAGTTATATATAGTTAGACTTATTTTTTTCATATTATTTCGTTTTGTTTAACTTTTAAATTGTCAGTATGGACAACGCGTTTGTTCTCGTATGATGTTCGTCATTTTGGTGAGTTTATTTACGAATTTTTCGATTGCGGTGTTGCGTTTTGAGAAACTGTAATTAATATAATTAATAATTATAATTAAGTTGTTTATATAATTAAGTATAGTTGTTTTATATAATTAAGTATAGTTGTTTAGTGAGTAGAGTAAAATGCCACGAAAAGGACAAAATGTGTAATTATTTTACTGTGGTGGATGAAATTGCAAAAAAAGAGTAATGTAAATATTGTAAAAATATACTTTCATTTAAAACTACTATAACGAATTAAAAGAAACATATGAAACAAAAGCATTTAATTATATATGAAGAAATAAGTAGAGAAAATAACAGGAATGAAAATAGCGGTAAGTTTATTTTATCTTGTTCTGTAAACGAGTAATTGAAACTTAAACGAGAAGTGAAACTTCCTTAGAATCGTTGTGATCGTTAACCGGATGCAACGGCAAAAAGACAGGGAAGGACGAGCCGCGCTGCAAGCCGCTAATTTTAAATTAGTTTTTTTTTTAAATTAGTTTGCCATAGAAGTTTCACTTCTATCGTGTGTGAATCGCACACACACCTTTTTTTTGTTATACTTTGGATATCTCAGAAACGGCTGTAACCGTTTTGATGAAATTTTGTATACAGATAGTCTTTCATTTTAAGTATCCTATATGCAATATGCATTTGATCTCACAAATAATAAGAGTTGACCTAAAGGTTGTAATTACCAGGTCAAAAAATCCCAAAAAAAATTTGATCTCACAAGGGTTTCACAGTTGGTTAAAAAAAAAAAATTATCACGTAAAAAATAATAAGTGATTTATATCAAAATGTAGCCGTTACGCCCATCTCTAGTGATCACTATCTACCGTTGTGTCGTAGTAGACATCACAGTATGTCGAACTGAAAAAATCATCTATGGGTGACAGGTGACTATACTCCTCACTGGTTATCGGGCTGTAAGTAAACATATTAATGTCACTGGAACGTGCTAAACCCTATATACAGAGTGGGGATGACAATACAACGATAATTGATAACACCGTTAGTACTCGTTTATAGAAGTATTTCAAAACCATCAGATATAAGTCCTAACATCAAAATAAAAAAAAAAGATTTTTTCATACAAACTAATTCAGTTTAATTTAATAAAAATTTAAAACATCATTTTTGTAACTATAGGGTCACTGACCTGTTACACGCGTCATCACGCGTGACCTTCGGTCTACGCGGCAAAGTAGCGCAGAAGTGCTTTGTGCTTGTACCTACAAAACTTCATTATTTTGATTGAATAAAAAATAGTAAGTTAGAAAAGTAAATTAAAATAAATTGTTACGCATTTAAAATTAAATTGAATAAAAAACTATTTGATTAAAATTTTCTCAAACCACCAATTTTTTTTTTTATATGGAGAACTGATCAGTAGCCGATACTGAATAAGTTATTTTTTTTCAACATTAGTTATTATAAGTAATATTATTTGGTCTGCGAACTGTCACTAAATGGCAATGATTAAAAATTTTGCCTTTTTTTGTGGCTGTCGATCCCATATCCATTATTTTCGTGCTCAATGATTTTAAAAATAAAAATAGCTGTCCTTGAGTCGTTAACGGCCGGTTTTAGGGTAGGTCAGGTCTTTAGTATAATACATTACGGAGAAATTTTAAAAAATGAAAAATCATAAGTTGTGCCTAAACTACTGGATGTATTTTATTGATTTTTTGTATGTGGGCTTGGAATGTCATTACATATACGATGTCCAATTTATTGTTGTATTATAATCCCCACCCTGTATATATATATATCATATTATATCAGACAGTTTTTATTCAGTAAGATTTTAGCGTTATAATCTAATGCCACGCGCTGTTGCCGCTCTTATCAATGCAGCGCGTCAAGTTGAAGGTTTTTTATTGCACGGAGCGGCAACGTCGTTGAGGTATCGTTAAAAATATCGTTAATTCGTGACGTCAGAGGTATCGTTATCAGTATCGTTAAAATTCTATTTAACGGTAAAATTTACCGTTAAAAAACGTTTCCGTTACCGAATTACCGTTAAAAGTTTTAACGGTAAAAAAGGTATCTGTTAAAATCTAAAATTAACGCTATTTACCGGTATTTTATAATGGTAATCGGTAACGGTAACAAGCCCTGGTTTTAGTGTATAATCTATGGTAGAGTCTATTTTAATCTGTGAATTTATGTCTTCTTGACATTGACTTAATGTTATCAATAAATTAAAATTGTAATAGTGATGGACACTGAAAAAATACATCGATGTTTTTTTCGATTCAATGCATCGCATAATGGCATCGATGTAATATCGATATATAAAAAAAACATCGATGTTTTCCATACATCGAGTGTTTTTCTATAAGTTAGATATTTATGTGGTTTAGATATAAAAAATTTACACGTGTATAATTATGGCTGCCAACTATACTTTATTATAATAACGTATCCTACTTTATTTTTGGTAATTATCTATACTAATATTATAAAGAGGTAAAGTTTATAACTTTGTTTGTATATACGGGGTAATCTTCGCAAATACTGATCCGATCATGAAAATTCTTTCGCTAACAGAAAGCTACACTATTCAGGAGTGACAAGATAAAAGGAAAAAGATAAAAATATATAAAGATTTTAAATCAGCAGGATTTGAACCTGCGCCCTCTGACGTGCCGTGTCAACAATTCAATCTAATCAAGCATTATTATTTGCCTTAGAAATTAATTGGTGATTTTAAAACATTTATATTTATCTGATTTGCTGAAAATAGTGAGAGTGTATTGGAACATATCAAATTTCACCGTACCCTTCTTATGTGAAATGGATTATAACGCCCAACGAAGTGGGCACGGGTCGGCTAGTACTTTATATTTTTGCATACAAATAAAGTATGTGAAAATACTTTATTTTCAAACTTTTCTGTGTAGCCCAGTCGAATTAACTCAAAAACGGGCTGAGATTTACAAAAATTGGAAGCAGCAACTTTCCTTCGAAATTCGTTGTGAGGGGTCACAGGTAGTCTAAATTCAAAAAGTAGGGATACCAGACTTGTTGTTTCGTCTGCTATCTTGATTTCATTTTTACACGAAAAATAGATATTACAAAAGTTGTTTAAAATTAAATTTCCTACAATTTTGGTTCCCATCAATTTTTGCCTAGGATCGATATTTTTCGATTTATAAATCCAGAACTCAGGTTAGTGTCGGGGTTTTTTTTTAATTTTTAAAGTGAAACTTTTATTACATCGTCTCAAACTTTTTTGTGTGTGTGTTGCATGTCGCGTGACGGTCGGCCGCGTGGTAAGATTGATAAAGCGATTTTTATACCCTTAATGGAATATTATTCCAATTTTTTTTAGTTAAATGTCTATAATGTGAAAAAAGTGGTTTCATAAAACCACACAAGAGTTTTTTTTTAATTTAATTTTTATTTTATACTTTTTATAGGTACACACTTATTATAATGTAGATTTTGTTAAGTTTTTAGTACATAGATTCTTGTCGAAAATTTTCAAATTTATATTTAAGGTAAAGATTACATTGGATTTCCATCCTAATTTCCTCCCCACCACATATATTTGCAGATATTGGGTATTTTCTCCCCAATTCTTTCCCCAATATTTTCTCCCCTTTCTTTCACCCCGGAGTTTTTTCACGCCTCAACCGATTTTCATTTAACATATTATTTTGTAAAGTGCACGTGATGCGCTTCCATTTGAGACATCACTCGATTATATTTGCAGACATTCAGTTATTCTTCCCCACTTTCACCACCCACAACTTTTAAACGACTCAACCGATTTTCATGAAACATATCTAAAAACATTTGCCCGTAACTCACCTTTCATAAAAAAAAAACTAAATTGAAATCGCTTCATCCGTTCGCGAGCTACGGAGCCACAGACAGACAGACACGTCAAACTTATAACACCCCTCTTTTTGCATCGGGGGTTAAAAACGAATTGTGTATTTATTTGAATTTAAATTTTGATTGTAAAACAAGCTTTGAAAGATTTAAAGATAACAAAAATTTGTCAGCATGTGCTAAAGGCACAGAAAAATACGTTTTTAAAGCAATAAAAACATAAAATTTGAAAAATACTAGTTTTTTCTTTAAACCTATGAACCTATGTTACCTATGAACCGTAGAGAGACAATCCATCCATTAAAGAATAATTTTAGCGCGTTTGTTTGCCTCTTCGATGCATCGAATAAAGAAACATCGATTTATACTCGATGTTGAAATATTAACAATACATCGGTTTGATTCGATGCATCGTTTCTAAACATCGAGTGTTTTTAATACATCGATGTATATCGTCCACCCCTAAATTGTAATTACTATACTCCGTTTTTTTTCGGTACGGACTAAATTGACACATGTAAATGTCAATTTTCGAAATAATGATACCAGCTTTTTAGTGATAGTGTTGTATATCGATTTTATGAATACGATACCGGTTTTATGAATCGTAACTTTTTACTTTTACCACATAATTTTATTATTAAAAACAACTAAACATTCTTTAAAAAGCGTCAAATAAAGATCAACAATTATTTTTACTTGTCCTTCTTATTTTTATTTGCCACCGAATTTACTAATTCAGCTACGAATTTTATATCTTATTACCATTTAACGTTTTACAGCTTCAAAACAAGGTTTTTTTTATATTAAATTATGGGCTTAGTCTTGACCCCAGTCTAGCTCTAGGGCAGAGACGAGGTCGAAGATGGAGCGAGCTCGCCCAGAAGTAGCCTGTTCACTCGCGCTTTAAGATTTTGTTAATATCATGGATAGCCCTTTTCTGCAGAATAAAAATGACATTAACAATTCAAACGAAAACTTTTTGTAAAATGCCGCGCTCTACCTGCAAAAATTAGAATTAAAATTAGGTGGTCTAAATTGAGACCATTCTTTTAATATTACGTTCGGACTCCTTATATATATGTATACTTCGTGGACTGTAGCCTTCGTGGACTATAGCAATGACATGAAAAACGAAAACACGGCGCCATTTTAAATACATGGTATTCGTTTGGTTAAAAATAAGTGTTTTTCATTTATCATAAATCAATATATTAGCCATACAAGAAGGTACATTATAAGGTATTTGGTATTCTACATTCTAAAATTTTAAAGACAAAGACTTTTGTAATTAATTTTATTAGTGAACAACGATACTATATTGTAAATTACGTAAAGTTACGGTAGTGGCACATCACTATTAATGATTCGCAAAAAACTAGCAACACAGCTTATGTCAATTTAGTCTGTACCGAAAAAAAACGGAGTATAATTGTAATTACCCAATATTACCTAGTAGTTTGTACCTCAGATTTAATAAACGTGCGTTTCTTATCATTGTTAACACTTGAGGTTTATTCTATCCATAACAAGAAAGTCAGAAAAGATATATTTCAGAAGATTCATATAGTCAGAAAATTTAAAAGACCAAACTTGGTTTCCTAAGTCTTCTGATGATTAGAACATAAAAGACAGTGCACATTGGTTTAAGGGTATTTATTTCCTTGTATACAATCAATAAATACATAACATCATTTTGAATAAGGCAACGATTGTTGTAAAAGACATTTATTTATTAAAATGGACAAAAAAATTTCTCTTAACGAAATATGTTCCATTTACAAACGATGGGTAATCAATAATCCTGGCTTAGTTACTGATGTTGAAACTGTTGCAACATGGTCGTCGTATTTTGTTGCGGGAAAAATAAATAAATCGCCAATAGTTTCTGAACTTGTGTATTCACTGTCTAAAATTCTATCATTGTTTAATGATAGAATCATTAGAGATGCCTATGGAAATGAAACACAGCAATATAGTTTGCGAGAGCAAATAAAGATATGGCTTACTGTTATCCATTACTGTGAAGTTTTTGTGGAGCTAGTTGTAAAGAACAGATGGGGCAACAAAGGGAAATGGACTGTGGCAACTTTGCTTCAGCTATTCAAGTGCTCATCAGCTTTTGTATTGCTCTATAGATATAAAGAGATACCTATTCAACATCCTCCAATACCAGCCTTGCAAAGAAAGAAAGTTACTGAAGGTAAAGATGCTGATGCAGAATTAAATGCATTTTTTACATTAAAAAGATCGGGGAGAGTTGTGCGCCGTATTGATGGTGCACCACCCATTGCATTGAGGGATTGGCAGCCCTTAAAAATTAAAGATGACCTGATGTCGTCTAATATAGAAGAGAAAAATCTCTTACAAGCAGAATTAATACATATCTTAAAACCGCTCGTCCACTTAGCATCAATGAGAATATTTGGCAGTAAATCATGGAAGCAATGGTTAATAGCTCTGGGACTGGATGTTGCAAGTTTCAGACTTTATAGCAGACACATGGAGAGTTTGTCTTATGACCAAAGACTAGAGATTAGCCGTAGAAAACTTGGATTAGTTTTGTATCTGTTACGTAGTCCAATGTACAATGGTTATTCCAAAAATGTGTTAGAAAGTGTACTCACGTCTACTTCAAATAAAATACCAATGATGTCGTTTATATGTGGACCCATAATTCAGTATTTGAGTCACTGGCAAGATATTTACTTTTACATGTGGGCATCATAAATAATAAAAAAGGCATTAAGTTATTTGTTTTCACTTATGTGTTGAATTTGAAGGTTGTAGGTATTTTATAAGGAAAAATATTGTTACATTTTGCTGTATAAAATCATTATGTAAACATCAATATCAATATATAGTAATATTTTGAATGACATGTGGCTTCCACAATTAATTTAAATAAATAAGGAAAAATTATTTTCCTTTTCTTATATTTTGTTCTTAACCTTTAACTATGGACATCTTTTTTTTGTCACACTACCATGGACGCGCGGTCTCACGGACCGCTATATTCATAGTAAAATTATTGATTGAATGCTTGATTTTTTTTTGTTTTTTATTATTATTATTCTCTAGAGGTCTCAAACTTAAAGACTTCACATGTATTTAATCAAAACTTATTTATTTTTTAAGAATTTTAAACAAATAATCATTTTAAGGCACTTTCAGTCTAAATTTTACGTGAGATCACTTATAGGAACAAAAAACATTAAACTTTAAAGTATTTTGAACAATCAGCTAAAATAGCTTAAAATCTAAGGTTCAACGAATATAAAAACAGAAAATCTACTTCTTAAAATAAAACAAAAAAAAACTGACAATGATCCAATATTGGTAATATTATTGGCAGTCTTTGCATAAGGGCTTGGAACATTGCAGGCATATCGCTAATAAGTTTGGACGCTGTAGCAGTGGCGATTTTTTTGGTCTTTTTGAGCTAGTAGTATTTGATGGATTATTTTCTGTCATTTTAAACCAATCTAACCTAAAACAAACACAATACCGAAATTAATAATAATAATATATTAGTAATTTATTTATTTCAGATTTACACCCATACAAGGGTTAGTAGCATTTTATAACTCAAAAACTAATGCCAGTGCGACACAAGAGCGATTTGATTTTTGACTCAATATAATTGTACTTACGTACAAATAAACTGATTTCATTTTTTCTTTAATACAATTCTCGATATTGACATTAACAATCAGTGATGAAACGGATAGCAGTTTGGCCGGATACCGGATAGCCGGATATCCGGCCAAGCATGTGGCCGGATAGCCGGATGTCCGGCCGCCGGATATCCGGTGGGACTTAGCTGTTTGGTGAAATTTAACAAAGTTTGCTAAAATCTATCTTTCAGCATCTTGCAGCAGTGTGTAGACAGCGAAAGACTTTTTTCTGAAGCTGGCCTTATTTATGAACAGAAGCAAAACCGCTTGCTACCTCTCAATGGAGAGAAATTAGTATTTATTCACCATTATTTTCCCTTAGTGCAGTATGAGTACTAATTAATTCATTTTCTTACTATTACATTCATTCACTATTGTGTGATTAAAAATTTACAACTAAAACTAATTATATTTCTTAAGTGATACTAAGACTAAATTCATTTTCTTTCCATTACATTCATTTACTATTGTGTGATTAAAAAATTTACAACTAAAACTAATTATGTTTCTTAGGTGATAATATAACTAAATAAAGCAGATAATAACTTAAAAAAATTTTATCCAGGTACCTGTGTATCGGATAACCGTTTCATCTTTACTTAAAATAATTATATGTGACGTATATTGAACGACGCCGCGTTGGCGCAACGGTCACAGCACTGGATTGTGCTTGTTGCGATGGCGGTTGCGGGTTCGATCCCCACACACGACAAACATTTGTATTGGCCATGCAGATACTTGCCATGGTCTGGGTGTTTGTGCAGTCCTTGTGGGTCTCCCCACCGTGCCTCGGAAAGCACGTTAAGCCGTCGGTCCCGGTTGTTATCATGTACACCTGATAGCGATCGTTACTCATAGTAGGTAAAATAACCGTCAACCCGCATTGGAGCAGCGTGGTGGAATAAGCTCCGATCCTTCTCCTACATAGGGGAAGAGGCCCTATGCCCAACAGTGGGATATTACAGGCTGCAAAAAAAAACAAATACTATCCGGTATCCGGCCGGATACTGACTTACTATCCGGTATCCGGCCGGATAGTGAAAACAAGGCCGGATAGGCCGGATACCGGATAGTTACCGGATATCCGTTTCATCTCTATTAAAAATCATACTAAACTTCAATTAAAATAAAAATAAAAATCTAATTAATCAATTCAATTAAAATTACAATTAGAAACAAAATCAAAATTAAAATCCAATCACTACTAAAATTCAATTAATCACACTTAAAATTATAATCAAAGTCAAAATTAAAATCCAATCAATAATACATTCAAAATTATTAAAAGCATAATATAATGTCAAAAAATAAAATAAAATAAATTAACAATAATTCAAAATTAATTAAAATAATTGTATTGGAAATATGGACCCGAGGTCTCACAGACCGCAATCGAAGTTTAAAGTAAAATTACTTACCCGATTCGCAGCAAACGACGTAACTTCCGGCTTCAACAGTCATTTCGTTACTAAAACCGAAGCTACTGAGCGCGTCAGTAGCGAGGGGGGCGGGGAAGTGTTTGAACACGAAAATTAAAAACTGCGAGCGGTCTATGAGACCGCGTGTCCATAGTTAAAGGTTAAGCTCTTGGACATATGGTAATTAAGAAAACATTTTGTATTTAAATGTTTTTTTTTAAACATATTTTTATAATATATGGGTAATATAAAATAAAAATCAGATGTTACAAGATGTTTTTATTTTTCATATTATTACAATTCACCATAAAAGTAAACTAATTATGATGTTTAAACTAATGGCTTTTTTAAGCATGTTTTTTTCCACATTCATAACTATATTACGATTCTTATTTGATATGGAATTATTTTTTAATATAACATTATGGACTGATATTCAATATAACAAATTTGACGTCAATAAATAATAATATTATAGATAACAATTCTTCAATGATATTCTGTATATGTGGATATAATACACAAAACCTAAGCTGCCAATACTTACTATTATAATTTTTTCAAAACGTCTTATTTCGTCAAACTATTGTTGCCCTAAAATATTCTTAATTTTTAATTAGAAGCCATTTAAATTCGTTTAGTAGCATATAGTTATTTCAATTAGGTTTGGATAGAATACCATAAAAATGGTTGAGATTCCTTAAATGTTATACCAAAAGCTATGGGAACAAGTCATAAATTTCCTGAGATAAATAATCTTTTTCTTCAATATATAGTTTTATGTTATAAGTAACGAGAATGAACGTCTCGAACTAAATGAGTTTTCTGAAATTCCTAATAGGCAAATAATACATCACCATTTAATGCTGCAATAGTAAAAAATAAAAACCAATGATATTTAATAAATTACTTTCTACTCAACTTTAGTAACGGTTTATATGAATAATTCGTTTTCTACCTTTTATTGTAGACACATTAATCATATCTAACGTTATTCAAACATTTCTAACATTAGGTGTTTAAAGACATTTTATGCACTTTGATCAATACGATTGACAAAACTATAACTTTCATACACTTTCTGGTTAAAAGGATAATAATTAATAATTTTTTATCAAGAAGATTTATTCATGCAGAAATATGGCCACACTTGATAAAATAAAATTTGTGGATTTAATTTAACTTAAGTATAAAATCTCTTAGGTAATATATAATCCTAAAATAACAAATGTTCAATAAATGCTACATAAACATATTTTGTCGTTTTGCAACAAATAACATTTACTTCTGAAAACACACATACACATGCAACAGAACAGTACCATACTGTTCTGCAAAGTAGACAGTAGAACAATATAAACGGTTGACGGTTGTGAAGATTTATATCACATTTATAGAGGAGTAGTAGAATTTTATTAAATGAATCAATGAAAATCATTTGAACCATTCAGCTTGTCTTCCAACTTGTAAAAACACTATAACTACGTGTGCGTTTTATGATGTTACAATGAAGCACATTTCTTTTCTACATAAAAGATTTTTTACTCACAAATTTAAAATAATATAAAATATAAAATAATATAAATTTAAAATAATATAAAATTTAAAATAATATATAATATATCGGCACTAATGTGAAATTTAATTTTTATTGATTATACTAGCACACCATACTAGTAAGAACTTGAGTTCGTCTTGCGTCACTGTCTCACAAATCTCTATTTAATTACATTAATACTGACACTTTATTCATTACCAAAAGGAGAGCAAAGACAAAAACGATCAAATTTAAAAAACAAATGGGTCAAAATTAGGTATGATATTAAAGTATGTATGTTATTTAATAATTTATAAATTAGTAAAAATTATTTAAAATTAGTGTATTTCATGTTTTAAAAGATATGTCTCTAATATGAGTAGTTTTTTTTCTTTGTTAAAAAAGATTATTGCACGAAAAGAAAATTAACTAGCTAGTTGATATCAAAAAATATTTTAGTTCAACAACTCATTCAATTTCTTTGGAAAATTCAAAGCAATATCCTTATTATAGAAAAACTATAAAAAGTACAACAATTCTCAATGTATTCAGTATTTACAATCAAACACATACATACAAACCTTTTAACTTAACGTACCGCAATTTAAACATTATAGTGCAAAAATAGACAGTTTTAGTTTAAATACAACACAGAATGTCTTAAATTTTTCATCAAAATACATATATACTGAAAATAAACTTGATTTTTAGCTTTTAAGCATTACAATTTATTTGTTCTTAGCAAAATTTTAATAAAATATATATTATATCAATAACATTTTTAGAATCTCCGATATATAGGAAAAATAGTTGAAAATAGCAATACACAGACTTTAATACAAGAATAAGCGTATGTAATACTGTTATTAAATAGTAGGTATAGTCCATACGAATTAACTCGACACCCGGGCCGATTATGTTGTATTTAATTATAATAAAAGTAGTTTATTTCGGACTGTACATCCATAGTGTATTAGTGTGTTAGTGTAGTATTTTAGTAACATATTTACTTACTAGCCGACCCGCGCCCACTTCGTTGGGCGTTAATTATCTTTGTGCAATGCAATTATGGTGTGTAGTTCTTAGTACTGTTTTATTAGGTTCATTGTTTAGAATTTTACGTATAAAATCGTAATAATATCGTGTATTTATTATTTTAAATTACAGAAACAAATAACATACTTCATAAATAAAATGTTGCTCCAACGCCATCTATCAAAAAGTGAAAAAACTTCGTCGTCGATAGAATAAAATAAATAGACTAATAAATAGCGATAGATGGCGATAGTTTCTTTGCGATTTTGATAATATATTTTAATATTTTTCTTATTTAATGATTTTTTTGTAAAATTACAATAAAATATGGCCTATCTCACTCCTGAATAGTGTAGCTTTTTGTTAGTGAAAGAATTTTCATGATCGGATCAGTATTTGCGAAGATTACCCCGTATATACAAACAAAGTTATAAACTTTTCCTCTTTATAATATTAGTATAGATTAGTATAGATAAACTATGTTAGTTATTGTTTGTAAGATTATAATAAAATTGCATCATCGGCCCGGGTCTCAAGTTGATTCGTATGGTTTGTATTGTATTAATTCCAGCACAGGTGGGGTAAAGCAGAAAGAGAAAGCAAGGTATGTATTTCTATTTCTGCCTTACTCATACTCTCATAACTTGAGTTAAAAATAATATTATGCATATATATATAAAATAATAATAAATGTCAACAGTAAAAATAAATATATAAATCATTGAATACCCTAGACAAAACATGGACATCTTGATTATAAATAAAATGATAATGCAGAAATTATACTAAATTATAATATTTGAATGAATTTTTTTAGTAAGTTTTAATATAGAGTCTTACATTCTTAAGTAATTGAACTAAAGAAAACTTAATTAATGATTACAATAGTTAAGAAAGTTTTATAACTAATAGGAAAAGTTATATAACTTTTTTGTAGATTTGTTTATACATATTCTTAGAATAAATTTTACTCTTTTGTACCACAAAATATATTATTATTAAGTAAAATAATTGTGAAATCTAGAGATTAACATCGATTTATACTGATAATTGCCCAGCGGTTTATTTAGTGAAACGCCATGTCACAATGCTGAAAAAAAGTTATGACCAAACAATGTTAAATAATCCACTGTTTTATAAAAAATAAAACAATACATATATTTACAATACGCGCGATGTATCTTGGCGAGTCCGAAGTTCGCGCAGATGGCTGCGCAGTAACATTTTTTAAGGGACCGAATTGTGCCATGAGACGCATGCGGGGGGCTATTGATTGACCATATGTAAACACAATCGACACTTTAATCAAACAAATTACGCAATCGATTAGTTTTATTTATTTTAGGATTTATTGATTTTTGTTTATAATTATAAGATATTAAACGTATTAGATTTACAAATATAGTGAATTTTGTCGTTAATAAACGAGATTTCGACATTAATTAAAAAAAAAAAAACTACAAAAATTAAATTTTCTCGGTTGAAAGACACGATTTACTTGAATATCAGTTATCTATTAACGACTACTTAAGTAATAACTGTTTGAGAAAATTTAAAACCTCCTTTTAAAATTAAATACAAATATATTTTTATGACTTAATTTAAATAGATTTTAATAAAAATCGATTAAACGACGCCCTCAGGCGCGCGTATTGGACATTCCTTTTTGGTTATTTCATACAGCTTCGTGTTTATTAGACTTGGGTAACTCATAAATGAAAGATATAAATGAAACGTATCTTTTTCAAGTGAGCTAGTCTCTCATCAGCTCACTTGCGTTTCAAATATATCTCCAGCTCACTTGCGTTTCAAATATATCTCCAGCTCACTAGGTTTATGATTCATTTTCGAGATACTGACGTACTGAGAGAGAGTAAACGAGACCGGACGATGGCGCTTATCATGCGAAACAGAGAGATAGCTATAGCTCTGTATCTTTTCGATTCATATTGTATCATACGATGAAACACTTGTCAGTTGTCATTCACTGAGCTAAATGAGATGAAGAGCTAATTGAGTGATATATATCCTAAAATCAAAATGATATATATATATATATATATATATATATATATATATATCTTATCTTTTCAGTGATATAAACTTCGCACGGCTAGTGCTTATTCGGAAATGCTCGGTATACGGTAATATATCTCAGTCACACGTTAGTATTCGTGCCATTATCTCTGTCTTGAGCACTATCGGCTACAAAAGTTTTCGTTTTTATTGTTGTTAATATTTATTATTAGTAATTAGTGTTATAGTATTCAGTTTATTTTATTTAGTTTTAATTGTTTTATCTAGTCATCACAACTGATGCCGGTGTTGAGCTTTTTACTTCGATAGTCAATGCTTGGGAGGAGTCACGTGATGCTTTAGGTGTATTCTGTGATTTATCCAAGGCATTTGACTGTGTTCATCATGACACATTAATCAGGAAACTCAGTCACTATGGCATTAAAAATACCGCACTAAAACTTCTGAGCTCTTATCTTAGTGGTAGAACTCAGAGGGTTGAAGTGAATGGTACTAAGTCATCTGGGTCTTATATACAGATGGGGGTTCCACAAGGCTCAATTCTTGGTCCATTTTTATTTTTAATATATATTAACGACCTACCATATTTAGTAGAGAAGAAGCACGAGATTGTATTGTTTGCTGATGATACTTCATTAATGTTTAAATTGCGTAGACAAGAAACTAACTATGACGATGTAAACAATGCTCTCTCTGAACTTGTGCATTGGTTTAGCGTAAATAACTTACTTCTCAATAGTAAGAAAACTAATTGTATTAAATTTTCTGCTCCAAATGTAAAACAAGTAGATATGCAACCAGAACTCAATGGTGATAAACTGAACTTAGTTAACTCAACTGTCTTTCTTGGAATCACCATTGATTCAAAGTTACAGTGGGGACCCCATATCTGTAAGTTGACGGATAGACTGAGTTCTGCAGCATACGCGGTCAAAAGAATACGGTTATTAACGGATGTCGATACAGCTAGATTAGTTTATTTCAGCTACTTCCATAGTATAATGTCCTATGGCATTTTACTGTGGGGCAATGCGGCTGATATTAATGTCATTTTTATTCTGCAGAAAAGGGCTATCCGTTATATTTATAAAATGGGATGTAAAGAATCTCTGAGAGAGAAGTTTAAAGAGATCAACATCCTGACCTTTGCATCGCAGTATATTTATGAAAATATAATGTACATACGGAAAAACAGGCATTTATTTGTTAGTCGTAGTGATCGAAATGCCTCAAATGATGTAACACTCAGAAACGACCACAAATTAATATTTCCTAAATGCCGGCTCAAGAAGAAAAGCAGTTCCTTTATAGGAACGTCTATCTTAATATATAATAAGATTCCGGCTGCGCTTCAATCTCTGCCTTTACTGAAGTTTAAAAAAATTATTAAGCGAACATTATGCAGTAAAGCCTATTACACCATCAAGGAATACCTTAATGATGAAAAGGCATGGGATTGAATAAAGCTCGACCAGGCTATGTCTGTGACTCGCTTTGTATATAAATATTGTGAGCAGGTGGCATGTGATGGTTTCGGCATGCACGATTGGCTGTCTCGTGTTTGTCCTTATCATTTCATGGTCCATTACTGCGTTTTTATATTGTATTTAACCTTAAATTTTTAAAAGAGTACCGAGAGTTTTTTTTCCGCCGGCTTTTTTTCTCTCGGCCTACACTAGGAACTTACTTTATGTTATTGTAATATCTAATAAAGCCGAGGTAAAAGTAGGTAGGTGATGTCTACCGAGACATTAGTAATATTGACTAAGTTAAGGTTGCTTATAACACTGGGTACGTTACGTAAGTTTGTAATGTACCCAATGTTAATGTTAATTGTTAAGTATACATTTTTATTTTATTTTGCTGCCTTAACTTTTTTTTTATTATTATTATTGTTTAGTTTTTTTTTTGTAAATGACATTTTTACTTTTCTTTTTTTGACTCTCGTTAAGTGTGAGGCTCACCTTATGACGAAATAAATATTTTCATTTCATTTCATTAGTGTTAGTATTAAGTGTGTTTTGATGTTGGGATTTCCCCCCTCAGCGACAGTGATTAAATAATAATTAATAATAAGTGTAAATATGTGTTAAATAATAATAAGTGTTAATGTATATAAAAAGTATTAAGTGTAAATAATATTGTGTTGTTTGTGATAAAAATCTGCCACTATCGAAAGGTGAAGTATTGAAATTGAATTTTTAATCTATAAGTTATTTTTGTAGCGTCTTAAAGTGTTTTGATGTGTATTTTATTGGTAAGAAATTTTATTCGTACATTGATTTATAATAAAAATAAAAATTAGTAATGACAGTTTTCTTCCTGAGTGTACATGCGCAAGAGTTCGCAGAGCCTATGTTCAGACTCGCCAAGATACGTCGGGCGTATTGTACAAACGACCAAAGATTCATACATAAGAGTACAAATACATACTTCATCTTAATGGTTGAGCCAATCCCAGGAATCATCGTCTTGTTTCTTCTTTATAGTGATGTTCTTGATGTCAGGCGGGGGGCTCGACACTCCGACCTGCGAGAGATCGCGGGAATCTAGATTGTTGCGAGCAGCGACCGACTGCACTTCGGTAGGCTGAACTTGTTCATTCCTGGAGCAACAAATAAAATTGAATATACCTACACATGCCTGTGTACGTACATAAAATGTAGATATTAATACTTGAAAACTTTGAAGTTTAACGCTTCTTATCTATATCTGGGTCTGTGATAGTAGTAGAATAACTCGATAGTGAAAAAGTATATGTGCTGTGTGGCTACGGCACTAAAGAATGTAGCCACCCCCTCTCTTCCCGTGGGTGTCGTAAGAGGCGACTAAGGGATAACACAGTTCCACTACCACCTTGGAACTTAAAAAGCCGACGGATGGCGGGATAACCATCCACGCTGGCTTTGAAATACACAGGCCAAAGACGGGCAGCAGCGTCTTCGGTGCGACAAAGCCAGCCCTGCGGTCACCAACCCGCCTGCCCAGCGTGGTGACTATGGGCAAAACACATGAGTTCGCGTCATAATGTCGGGCGCGAACTTGTGGAGGCCTATGTCCAACAGTGGACTGTGATAGGCTGTAGTGGGGGGGGGGGGAAGTATATAACAGAAAAGAAAAATTATTCAAAAAATACTTAGTAGAGAATCAGATCAGTTGAATATATAATTTGTATTAAGTATCATTACTTAAATAAAAATTAACGTATATATATATATATTTAAGTTACACAATTAAGTTTTACAATTTTCATGCCTTACGGCACTCCACTAATACAAGAATTACTCGTTTAATAGTACCTATAAGATAGTTCTGGGAAAATAATTGAGATGCGAGATAACTAAGAGCCATCTCATAATTTAGTGACATCATAAATTTACACAAAAAAAAAAACATTTAATTCGAACCGGTATTACCTGTTTGTTGCGAAATAACCAAACTCGTTAGTTTTTTTTATATTAACATAAATACATAAAAAATTAGTCTCACCATTTTGAATATGGTTCAGAGGTGGAATTCTTCATAGCTCCATAACTTTGGGACTGGAAATTAGTGCTAGAGTTGCTGGCTCGTCGCAGCTCGCTTGTCCCTCCCAAAGAGGTCCAACCACCGCGATTGTTTACCTACGATCGAAATATAAAAATGAACACAAAGAAACGTAAAACAGACATTTTTTGTGTACTTGCTTACAGTTACTATACCTACATATTTTTATTAACTTATTTAAACTTGAAATAAGTAACACTACGCAGGATTTTAGAACAAACTTCGAGCACACTATTTATATTAGGAGAAGTTTGTATGTTATAATATATACATACATATAAATCACGCCTCTTTCCCGTAGGGGTAGGCAGGCACCACTTCTTATCACTTGCTACCATCCTTACATACTTGTTTCGCTTCGTCCACTTTCATTATTCCTTTCATACATGCTCTTCGGTTTAGGGTATTCTTGACCTGGCCTTTTTTCAAGACGTCCCTGATCTGGTCTCGAAATGTCCGCCTAGGTCTACCCCTTCCAACACTCCCATTCACACTCGCCTTATACACTTTTTTCTTCAATCGTTCTTCATTCATTCTCTCGACATGGCCAAACCATCTCAGCATACCTTTCTCAATTTTTGTCACTACATCTTTCAGACCACATCGTTTCCTTATTTCACTATTTCTTATCCTGACCCAACTCAGTTTAATTCCTATCATACTTCTTAACGCTCTCATCTCAACTGCATTTATTCTGCTTTCATGTTTCTTCTGCCATATCCAACTTTCACTTCCGTACATGAGTGTCGTAACCAACACCCCACACACAGCCAAACGATCCTTGTCAGACACCTTCCGACTGCTCATAAAGGAGTGCAAAGCTCCATTCACCATGTTTCTTGCATTCACTCTTTTTTCAATATCACTCACATACTTTCCATCTCTTGTAAACTTTGAGCCCAGATACATAAACTCGTTCACCTGTTCAATTTGTTCATCTCCAATCACGATATTGCAGTCTGTCACTGCCTCATCTCTTTCAAACACCATCACTTTCGGCTTCTTTACATTCATCTTCATTCCCTTTCTAACAAAAGCTTCACTCATAGCAGTTACTGCAACTCCTCGGCCGAGAACGCAAGTAATACTTGGTCATCAGCATAGAGAAAACATTTGACGAGTAACTCATTCATTCTCAACCCACTTTCATTCTTTTTTAAATCTGTCAAGCAATTTGTCCATGAATAGATTAAACTGCCACGGTGAGGCTACACATTCCTGTCTAACACCTTTTTCGATATTAAACCATTCAGTGTATGTTATACTTATAAGCCATTTATATTAAGAGATGTTTGTATGTTATAAGCCGATGCAAATCCTCGGTCGAAGTTTTCGTAATATATGTCTATGAAAACAAAAGCAAAATATTCTAAGATTGAAATTTAGAACAATTAGATATCTAAATAATGTCGATAGTCAAATGTTCTAAATTGAAGATCATATCCGTATTAACGCGAACAATTTGTATTTTTATCATTGGAAAAGATATAATATAGGTATATTTTATTTTGTTCGTTTCAAAATGCTAGATATCAAAATTTCTTCTCTCTCTCTCTCTCTCGTGGGGTCTCGGGGCTAGGATATTCAAGAATTACTCAACAATTTAGAGGTACTTTTGAGCACTATTTTTTAATCTATTCATTTAATCATGTTTATTTAAGTGTTTACAATTTTTGAACAAATTGCTTTAATCATACCTGTAGACTATTTTGAGGACAATTAAGGTATTATATTCGAAATTTTCTATCATGAGTGAAATTAATCTAAATTGCAAATGAAACATTGCCTTTAGATGTAATTTTAATCCGAAAGCTGCAGAGGTAAATAATATCAATATTGAATATCTGTTAAACGTTAATAGAGTTGGGTGGTAGCCTGGTAGGGGAGAACGGCGGGATAAGCACGTCCAAGGTAAAATCGATACATCACTGGCGATTTTAATAAAGCTTTATTGATAGATGCGACATTAAGCACATTTGAAGCACTTCAGTTCATCAATGAGTATCATCTATCTTATATCTATGTAATAAAAATGAATGTTGCTAAGCGCATAACTGGAGGATGGCTCGAACAATTCGGCAATATTTTTTTGTTTGATCCTTAAATACCACGAAAGGTTTTTTACACTAAAAAAAAGACAGAATGAAGTCTGTCCGTGCAGCTAGTATATAAATAAAAATGAATGTTGCTAAGCGCATAACTCAAGAATGGCTCGACCAATTCGGCAATTTTTTTTTGTTCCTTAAGGCCCACGGAAGGGTTTAATACTATTTAAAAAAAATTAAAAACATTTATTTATAATTATTACTATTAACTATTGATAGAAGCATAGAACAAAGTCTGTCCAGGCAGCTATTTCAAAAATGTACTCGCTCATACATAATAATGTGTTTTATTTTTTAGCTACATTCAAATTTTCTCAGAAAGGTTAGCCGACACTGATGATTGCTTTGTCTTCTTGTGTATAATATAATATTACGAGCCCCTTTGTAAATAAAATCAATTTACAGGCGAGCAAAGCAGCAGGAAACAGCTAGTACAAATTAATCAAAAAAGGAGGAGGTTACTCAATTCGACCGTATATATGTTTTTTTTTTATGTATGTTCGGGGATAACTTCGTCGTTTATGAACCGATTTTGATAATTCTTTTTTTTTGTTGGAAAGGGGATATCCCAACTTAGGTACCATGATAAGGAAACCAGGATCTGATGATGGGATCCCAGTGAAATCGAGGAAAACACTCGAAAATCGTAGTGACGACTAGTGCGTTTGTTTATTTATTACTTGCCGATGCAATTGAAGTCGGTTTATTTTCGTTTGCTAGCAAACACAATTATTTAATTAAGTTGACTATTATTAAGCGCCCGGTAACAATAAAGTAATCAATCTAAAAAGTGACAAAACTCGTTGAGCAAATCTATACTATGTACATACTGAAGTACGACATTACCAATAATTGGTTTTTTTTGTGATAAGATCCTTATTGATTTCAAGTAAAATAGCCCAATCAGATTTAATTACAATACTATTTTCTGTATACCTGCTTTAACGAATCTGATGTAATAATATTTTTTAGGCTTAGACACTCGCGGTTTTCAAACTTACCCTATTTTTTTTTTTAAATATAACGAGTAGGTACATGACCAGTTACATAGCCCGTGGTCACGACGAGACCGGAGACTGTCTCGTCTCGTCGTCTCGTGGTCCGAAATATCGACAAAAATCATCAAAATCTCTATCGTGGTATGTACTAGTTATACTTAAAAAAAATAGAATATGATTTAATAATAGTTATAGTAAAAGAAAAAGTTTATCCTATTCCAGCGCAAAATCGATACTCGACAAAGAAGCTAATATATCGGTACTTTTCCGAGGTTATACGTCGAACATTGATTGTTGAACTTATTAAAGAGAACAGAACTAATTAAAGTTCTCATGTGTCTGTTTACCATCATATAAAAAACCGTTTCTTTTTATATATAGGAATTTTTATAACTCAAACACGGAACACGCTGCGGCAGCGCTGTTGTCGCGCTGCAATCGCGCGTTGTTATATTTACATAGATTTACAAAGTAACGCGGCCGCAGCGCTGCGGCCGCGCTGCCGCCGCGCGACAAATTTGAAGGCGCCCTTAACGAATGATTTGAGTCACTTTAAGAGTGTAAATAAACTAATTGTTCTAATCACGATATTTCTTTACTAATCTAATATGTACATAGTTTAGAAATCAATAAAGTCTGAAATTATTTCGAAAGCCATTTACTAATTATTTCTCTGTGAACGCTATGTTATTCATAACATAATAAACAACAAATAATACAAATTATTCTATTTGAAGTTACTAATAAAAATACAAAAATGAAAAAAGTCCTAACGACAATTATTTATGTCTAACTTCAACCACTTCATCATCATCATCACTTCAGCCTATCGCAGTCTCAGTGGCAATCCAATCATCAATCCAATACATTTTTAGCGCCCCCCCCCCATTCGAAAACCATATAATATTATATGTAGCAATTTCAGACCATTTGGCGCCCCTTTGTGTGTAGCTCCCGGGGCACGATGCCCACGCTGTCTGTACGTTTAAGATATATGAGAAATAATATTATTGGGACCTTTATATTCACGGTAGGTAAATATACCACAATAACATTTTTTACAATTTTCGTCTGTCTGTGCGTTTGTGCACGCTAATCTCAGAAACAGCTAATCCGATTTAGACGTAGGTAGTTTTTACTAATATATTGTGGCAAGTTTAGCTTAACATTTAGGGCCTATGCAAACCACGTTTTTTAAACGCGCCGTCGACGTGCGTTTTAGAAACGCGCGTCGACGGCGCGTTTTTATCCTACAGAGCAGTTTGTTGGCGTTTGTATCGATTCAAACGCGCGTCGACGGCGCGTTTGTATCGCGTCATACGCACGTTTGCTTCGCGTTTGTATCGCGTCACACGCGCGTTTGCATCGCGTCTGTATCGCGTTTAAAAAACGCGATTTGCATAGGCCCTTAGTGTTTGTTTCATGTCAATGGGTTCATAAATAAAAAAGTTATGCTAATTTAAAGAATGTTAAGTCACTATTCCACGCGGACGAAGTCGCGAGCACAGCTAGTGGTCCTATATACACGAGTATATTGCATGAAAAAATTTAGATATAATGGACCATAATATTAAATTTTTATAACTTCCTGTGACAACATACTATATCTCTTCTAAAAATATATCTACACTAGCTATTACTTCCTCCTTAGCTTGTGTGGTTACAACACTCATATTATACTTATATATTTGGACAGCTGTAATTACTATAAAACATAAACTTTACATTTAAACATAATTGTGTTTGTTCACAAATGAAAACAAAAACCTATTTCAATCACGTCGACAAGTAATACAGCGTAGGTAGACGAAAAAATAGTCAAGTAAATACGCGTTATCAAAGATTAAGTAAAGTTGTAATCAGATCTCGATGAAATTTACATGTAACCAGATGATAAACACCAGCTTTCGATTAAATTAAAAATCATCAAAATCGGTAAACCCAGTAAAAAGATATGCGGTATAATACAACGTAGGTCGACGAAAAAATGGTCCAGTAAAAACGCATTATTAGATATAACGTATAAAGTATAAATTTAAATGGGACTAAATGACACGCACTACCTTTCGATTAAAACAAAAACCATCTTTGTCGGTCCACTCATTCAAAAGTTCTGAGGTAACATACATAAAAAAAAACAAAAGAAAAATACAGTCGAATTGAGAACCTCCCTTTTTAACCGACTTCCAAAAAAGGAGGAGGTTCTCAATTCGACTGTAACTTTTTTTATGTATGTTAACTCAGAACTTTTGACTGAGTGGACCGATTTCGATCAATTTTGTTTTAATTGAAAGGTGTTGCGTGTCATGTGGTCCCATTTTAATTTAATTGAGATCTGACAAGTACTTTTAGAGTTATATCTAATAATGCGTATTTACTTGACTACTTTTTCGTCGACCTACGTTGTATTATACCGCATAACTTTTTACTCGATGTACCGATTTAATGATTCTTACTTTAATCGAAAGCTAATACTTGTCATGTCATGTTTAAATTAGATCGAGATCTGATTACAACTTTTTGAGTAATCTTTAATAGCGCGTATTTACTTGAGTATTTTTTCGTCTTATTACGTTGTATTACTTGTCGATGTATTTGAAGTCTGTTTTTTTTTCGTTTGCGAGCAAACACAATTATTTGGAAGTCTGTTAAAAACATAAAACAATATTCCTCCCATACTTACTTCATTTTCTACTATAACAACAAAGGTGGCAAACAAGCGTGGAGTCTGCGTAATGGGAAGCAGTTACCATAGCCTTTGTCCTGGTAGCATAGAGTATGATTATGGACCATCGCAGGTATAATGCTGACCGTTGCCCCAACCTTTCCCAGGAGCTCAGGCTACCTTCCCAACACAGTGAACAGTAACACAACCCTCCTTGAGAGCAGTATTACTTAACTATTATCTAAGGTGGATTATCTTTGGCAAGATATTTCCTACTGTGCTCTACCACACATTCTTATATTAAAACTAGCTGTACCCTGCGCGCGTTGCTACGCTTTTGCACAACACTTTGCTGAAGATCATGACATGATCAAATGCATAGTTTACGATTATATAAAGGACATACAGACAAACATTCATTTTTGTATATATAGAAGAAGAAGATAAAAGTTGCCAAATGAAGTCACGTACCTTATCAGTTACAGTTGAAGCCATTTCAGATACTTTCTGTGATGCCATTCCACCATACCGCACCGCACTTTCAGTAGCTGTACGAGCTGCTTTTGAGACCGACGAAGCAAACAGTGACCAACCCTATCAAAAATATACATACATTAGTGATGTTCCAGATATCCGTGTCCGTATCCGTATCTGCGGATATCCGCGTAAAAATGAGATCCATATCCGTATCCATCACTTTTCTTGTGGATCTTTTATTAATTTTCAAATTCAATTGACAGGATGAAATGCTGCATAATAACTTAGATTATGTGATCAAGTAGTATATAATTTTAAAAAAATCCATTCGCAGTATTTTTTATTACTTAAAATCAAATATTTGGCATCTTTAATTGCAAACATATATTCTTGTAAGTTATCATACTAATAGTATATCGGGGGGCACGGCAGTGCCCCCGCCAAGTCGAGCGCGAAGCAAACACTGCCGTACCATCCTTTACCCGAACCATTTCGCTGCATTTTCAGGCCCCTATTTGAGAACCTCTGGATAAGACCAGAACGCTGAAATTTTCGTCATCGAGTAAGCTATAATCACATACATAAAATCCAAAATTTCAAGTCTGTAGGTCACTTAGTTCAGAAGTTAAGCGAAAGCAAAGTTTCGCATTTACGACACTCACTCACTCATGATCATCAAAATAGAACTAGTACTTCCCATAAACTAAGAGAGCTAAAATTTGGTACAGAGTTAGGGTTTAATGGCTACATAAAGGGAAAACTATAAAAACTAGGATAATCGAAGATCTGGAGTACCTGGTGACCCTGATTAAAAAAGAAAAGAGCCCAATCAAACTATTAGAAGAGATCGATATACCACCTTTACATAAAATATAATGCGAAAAACAGGGTGTAAGGAGTTGAAAGGTGGGAATGAAAATTCGTATGGAAGTATATGTATATAATGTTCGTGTTTCGTAACTGTCAAACATTTAATGTTCATCTCGTCGATATGGTAAACTCTACCCTTAAATTAAAGAACGTATTTAAATAGAGGTTTCGAATCGACAACATATATCCACAATATACGGATATTGGCGTATTTTAGATTTTAAAAATTAATAATGATGTCAGTAATGAAAACGGATTGACATTATACATATTGGTTGTCAAATATTTATTTATGCGAGCGTTCAGAAATTTATTTAGTGTAAACTAAGGAAAATTATCAAGCTACTTAAATATACAATAAATAATAAATGTACAAAAGAATTAGATTACAAAAAAAGAAAGTTCAATTGATTGAATTAGATACAAAAAAAAAAAGTTCAATTGATTGGTCTCCTTGAAAAATTCCAGATTATTCTGTCAATCCAATCAAAGTCTTAAACCATATAAATATTTTCGCCGCGGAAGTGTAAAAGATATGTTTTATATATCTTAATCTGTACTAATCTATACTAATATTGTAAACCTGAAAGTTGAATTGTTTGTTTGTTTGTTTAAGCGCGCTAATCTCAAGAACTATTGATTCGAATTGAAAAATTCCTCTGAGGTGGATAGCCTATTTAAAAAGAAAGGTTATGCTTTAAGAAGAAGGAAGGCTATTTTTTTCCTCAAATCACAGTGGGTGAAACCGCGAGGCCTAGCTAGTTGGGTTGGTACATAAAAAAATCTACTGTCATTGCAAAAATCAGATCACATCTTCTAATTTAATCTAGCCTATAGCGTCCTACTGCTGGGCGAATGCCTCCCCTCTGCCTGCTCTCTTAACTTAATTCTACTCGAATATTACACAAATTACACTAAAATATTAATTTCGCTCAAAATTTGGTAAAAATATAATGCATTGGACTAAGAGTGGTGGTGATACCAACACGTCAAGTACAAGAATCAGAACCGGAAGAAAGGAAAAGAAATATTTGTATTGTAATAATAATAAAAAAACTGTTACTAAAAAGAAAAAAATGTGTCAAATAAGAAATTCTAAAAATAAATCAATATGCCTGAATATGCCCACGTTTCTACTTTCTACAAAAAGAAGTGAAATCCCACCAAAAACATTCTGTAAAAAAACTAGCCAAGTCTCGATGGAGCTGCTTGTTTATCTCTAAAAAGTAATGAAATCTAGACAAAGTCGTACCAAGTCTAAGGTTCATTACTGCGATTTCTTTATTATTATAGTTAATGTTGTGTGACTTGGCCGTTGAAGGGTACACAAGGGTACAAAACCAGGTGCTACATGACACCATTGCGCCAATATGTCGCCAGAACCGCTACCCATTGACGATGGAAAATTTGCCACTTGGAAAACGTTGATTGAATAACCAGTCAATTGTAGGCTTGATAAAGCTGCGTATTTCAATAATACTTTTGTATAGGCAAGCCTGAAACAAACTGTATAAAAAATTATTTCCAGTACCAGCGGACTTCTAATCATTGATAGAAGTCCGTCTGTACGTCTATTTTATGTTAGATCGGTGGTCGATTTAACGCTCCAAAAATAAGAGAACAGAAGTCAGCATTGTCAATGCTGAATTCATGTGTTATCAACAACCGCCTAAAATGAGACACTAGTGTCCAATTACCAATACCAGTATGGGATATTATTCTTAGTTTTGTACCCTTGTGTGCCCTTTAACGGCCAAGTCACACAACATTAACTATAATAATAAAGAAATCGCAGTAATGAACCTTAGACTTGGTACGACTTTGTCTAGATTTCATTACTTTTTAGAGATAAACAAGCAGCTCCATCGAGACTTGGCTAGTTTTTTTACAGAATGTTTTTGGTGGGATAACAGTATAACTCAAAGATACTTCTTATGAGATAATCAACTATTTTATGAGATCACTATTACACATAGAAAGTTATGACATTACTGTTATAAATATAAGATGATGTATAACAAATAACTTTTTAACTGAAACAACTTTTACGAATTTTTTCACGGTTTATTAAGCTGTTTAGATACCCGACGTTTGCTGGACCTGGTTGCTAAATAATTGTGTCTCTCGCAAACGAAAAAAAAAAAACAACTTCAATTATAAAAGTAGTTATCAGATCTCAATCAAATTTAAATGGGACCACAAGACAACCATCAGCTTTCGATTAAAACAAGAATAATAAAAATTATAAACAAAATAAACTGCCACTGCCCTCTGGTGGATAATATAGCTCACAACGTTATACGATAGTTCAAAGCGAAGTAGTTTCTAATAATGTTAACGAAAAAATAAGTTACGATAACGACGCGTACGCACCGTTACATAAGAGAGTACTGGATACATTGTAAAACTATTAAATAGTTAACTATAATTAAGAAGATGAATACATACGGATGCAAGTGACGAGAGTGTGTTATCAACAATTTCATTGCCACTGTTTATTGGAGACATGGGGGTAGAGTGTGATTGCTTGGGCGTATTTCCAAATCCAGTGTACCTTCCACTTCCATATTCACTACTACAAAAGAAAATTATTAGTTACAAAGTGTTATCCTTGTTTCAAGTATAAACAAAGGTACATTCAGTCACTTTGAACTCTTACTGATAACTGATGTTGTTGTCGGAGCCACTGGTATGGAATGTATTATCACCCGATGAATAGAATGTCTGAGACTGGTTCCAATCTGTCGGTTTCTCTACTACCTCAGGTTTATAGTCAGAGGGACTCCAATCACGACCTTCGGCTAGTGCCGTGATCTAAATAGTTTATAACAAATGTCAAAAGTAGGTAGATAGTGGTTTTATAGTTAGAATAAAATTATTACAGTAATTTAAATTAGCTGATTACCTTTTGTCGATACATAGAAGCAGCTTTAGTGTTGTACTTCTGTTGAATTTTCATGTCTGGTTTATAGTCTGGTTGACTTTCAAAAAATGTACGAGCTTTTAAGTTACCCCCGACCTTAGAAAAATAAATTATATCAAGATTGTATTATGTACTGTAAGTAATATAGGTATTAAATATATGTTTACAGATTTTTTTAAAATTATATTCTACAAAAAGCAAGTATTTGAAAAAAAAAACAAATTTATAGTTTCAGGATTAGGTTTTTACATTAGAATTAAAACGCATGTAAACGGAATAACTTATTCTAAAACTTGCCATCATTTTTTCTAGCTCGATATCCTTCCATTTGTCCATAGTGACTGATCGAACAAAAGACAAGTGAACTCCAAGGCTGCGATGTATGCCTGAACATTCAAGGCAAATCCAAATACCGTAGGTCACCGATACCCATTGAGGATTAAGAGTACCGCACTCGAAACATTTCTATAGAAAAGGTCAAAATGCACGTACATAACAATATGGTAAATGAGTTCTAGAGCAAATCATTAAATTACATACGTGGTTTTCATCCTGAGTACGAATCGAATTTAATTTACGACGTGTACGCGGTGATGCCATATTTATATAATATTGGTATGATGTTTAATAATCACAAAAGCTGTCACTCTTATATTTTTTATTTAACAGGAAACAGACTACCACTCAATTGTCTTCAAATGCAGCTAGTTTGCACGAAGCCGACCATTGTAACTCGGACGGAGACGGACGTCAAGTCGTCCTCCTCGTCACGTCAACGTTATCTTTTTTTACCAGTTGGCAAGCGAAAAGAAGACAAGACAGATTATAAAAAATAATTGCCAGAACGAACGCTTTCTAAAACTGTAAAAATGGTAGAATTTAACTTAATTTATCAAAAAATATCTTGTATTTGTATTCGATTTGATTGCAGTAACCGTAAACACTTTCTTTGGAAAATTAAAAAAAATATGTTAATAAATTACATTGAAGCAACCATAAAGTCTTAAAGTCAAAACGTGATGCAAAAAAAGCTGGAACGACTAAACGTAAATATTCGTTACTAATTCCAAATTACATCATTGTGCTGTTTGCAGTCGAAACATTTGGACCTTGGAGAAGCAGTGCAAATTTAAAAAAAAAAATCGCCTCGCTATATTGCCTCCACTGGTGCAATTTTTGGCCAGAGATACTTGGCACCATTTCACATGATTTGTGCCATAACTATCTGTAAATATTTAGTTTTTTAGTTGTTGTTTCATATTTTAAATTAAAATTAAAAAAAAAATTAATATTTTTAATTCATTTTTCACTTGACCTTTGTAGTAATGGCAGTTGTAACGGTAGCTTTTTATTGCGTTATATGGCAACATGAGAAAAAAAACAATTAGACAGCAGCAGCGGTGCATCTATCTACTCTATTCGGATAGAAGACTGCTGTAAACTACGAAGGTTTTGCGTTAATATTTAATAAAGTCGATGCACCGTAATTTTAAAATAAAGTTGACTAAGGAGACCACATAAAATACGCAGCTCATACCATAAAAATATCTACATTTGAAATACAACCCGCGAGTTTTTCGGCATCCGGCTGACGGCTGTAGAAAACACTTTGTTCGTTCTAAATTGAGATGATATAGTTGAGTTATGAACGACGAAAAAATGACTTCCCACAATATTGAAGCCGAATATATGGACATTGCGAATAGAAACGCTTGGCCGATAATCTATCAGGTAAATTTTGCGTATGTATGACGCGTTGATTTACGTTAAATGCCACGCAAGAGTAATTGGGTTCACAATAAGAACAAACAGCACTGTTTTTAGAGTTATTTATTTGTTTATTTAATAGTTTATTGCACATTTGAGATTACACAAGAAATGTTTTCGTTTAAAATAGCCACCCCCTTACCAAGATACTAGTTTAAACTACTTCTCATTATTTGGTTCATACAATATTTAAATGTGAGGGTAAATTAAAAATAAGTATAAAATCATATAATTAATTCCTATTTTGCTTCTATCATTACTGTCAAATAACTTTCAATTTATTTTAATTTTTTTTTTTTTTTTAATTTTTATGTCTTAACATGAAATCTGAAATATCTCGTACATACATCCAAATCCTTGACCCCTTAAAAAACAAGCAAATTTTAATATACTTTTTCCCTTTAACAAACTATTTTTAAGAAGTACAGTAATTTATAACCTTTTCTATACACATATGTAAATAATAGCAATAACTTAATTTTTATTGTATTTTCTTGTCTATTTTATTTTATCTTATAAAATTATTTTGACCTGCGGTATGTATTATGTTAATATAATTGTTGCAGAAAATTGGACAAGAATGCCAGTCTTACTCCTACACATGCCTTGAAGCGAAAAAACCTCAAAATAAGCCTTTGAACCGGTACCGGGATGTAAATCCATACGACCACAGCAGAGTTGTTTTGAATCGCTGTGAGCGAGACTATATCAATGCGAATTTAGTAAAGGTAAGCTCTGATTATACATATTATTAAGATTATGATAAGTATTTATTTTATTCTTATTTTACTAGCTGGGGTTGCCAACCATACTACCATGTATAATATTGTGCTGTGTTTTGGGTCTCCGTACCATATGCAGTTGAACAAATTTATAGTACAAAAAGTTTATTCCACAATATTTGAATGTACTCAAGCCTATGACACCTTCTTTGAAAAAAAAAAATGTTTAAAGACGCACAAAGTTGCAAAAAACCAATGTATTAACTCTGACAAACGAAATATCATTTACGGTATTCCATGAAGTGGATTATAAATCAATAATTAAAATAAATATATATACTAGCTGGCCCAGCAAACGTTGTTTTGCCATATATATTATTAACCCCTTAATCCCCCCACTTGTAACTTAGGGGTATGAAAAATAGATGTTGGCCGATTCTCAGACTTACCAGAGATGCACACAAAATTTCATAAAAATTGGTCCAGCCGTTTCGGAGGAGTATTGTAACTAACATTGTGGTACGAGAATTTTATATATATAAGATATATTTCACCATTAATATATATATTTCGATAATTCCCACTGGATCGAAAATTTTTGGTATGATTTTAAAAATGTTTATAATTTCCTCATGTGTGGGTAACACAAAAAAAAAATAAAACAAATTAAAGATATATTAGATTAACACCGACAAACGTTGCAACAAGGTCAGTCGAACTGCATTGTCAGCGACAGTTATTATATCGAGCGAATAGGACATGGTAGCACAATACGCGTATACCATTGTTTTATACGGAATACCTTTACCTACGGATCTTAACTTTTTTAGGGTTTCCAAGTTTTGTCATCGATGTTCTTTTTTACGACGATCGAAAATTAAATTTTGATTTTTGCGATCGAAATTTTAAATTCCGAGACACGCGTCCTGTAAAAAGTTGGCAAAAGACAAACTCTGCTCAAGTTTCGGTTAGCGAAAACCCGAATGTTTAAATTTAATTTAATTTAAAAATTTATTGATGTGCGTGGGCTTTCTCACCACCTTTCGCACCTTATCTATTTTCGTTCGAAAAATATGAAGGTCTTTATAGAAATACAGGCAAACATCTGCATCGTAAGTCGGCTTAACAAAGTTAATAATCGTGTACTCTTTTGAATACGGGACTATAATTTCTAAGCATATTTTCGCAATATACTATTTTTATATTGCTATACAGTCAAACCTGGATAAGTGAGAACTGGATTAGTGAGAAAACTCTATAAGTGAGAGTAATAGCCAGGACCCGTCATTTTAAGCTCCCAAAACCTCTATTAGCGAGAAACAGAAACCTCTGTAAGAGAGAGTCGTTTTTCCCTCATGGACCTCCGTAAGTGAGACTGCTACTTATCTATACCTCTATAAGCGACAGTCGATCTTTATTTATATTATTTAGGAGAGTAACAAATGACAAAAAAAATACAAATTTAACATCTGCTATTTTATGACTCATTCTTAACTTTCGTGAAACTTCCTACCATTGTTTTTGTATTGTTTTCTCGTCAATATTGTACCTATTCTATTTCGTGGAACTAAATAACGTTGTTATTTTATCGCATTCTTTCCTTTTCTTTCCATTTTTTTCGAATGCACACGTGTGCCTGTGTACCGTCCTGTTTGTCGGACTTACTCAGTTTATAGTTAATCAATTGTGAAGGTAAGTTCTGTTCTGCATCATGTCAAAACGGAAAATTAAGGTACTGTCATTAAGTGATAAACAGAACTTAAAATAGTGAATGCGTTTGAATCCGAAAAATCGTGAAATGAAATTCAGCATACAGCAACCTATTATAAAATTATAAAATCAAAAGACTCTATAAAGTGCTAGTACATACTTGTTATTGCTGCGTACCCCTATATGAGAGAAACGCTACCCATGTACCTGCATTAGCGAGAAACTCGGGTTAGTGAGAAACCTCTATAAGCGAGAATGAGATTGTGCTCCCTTGAACTCTCGCTTATCCAGGTTTGACTGTATTTACAAAATTATTATCTAAGCATCATAAATAAAATTTGTCAATATTTAATAACTGAGACAATATTAAAACTAAATTTCGGCTGAAATGTATATACTAGGCAAAAAAAAAGATGATAATTACTGGCATCTAAGTCTAAAGTAGGGAATATATCCGCCAACCCGCATTGGAGCAGCGTGGTGGATTAAGCTCTGATCCTTCTCCTACATGGGGATAGAAGCCTATGTCCAACAGTGGGATATTAGAGGCTGAATCGTATCTGAATCGTAAGTCTAAAGACGGAAGAATCTATTGTTCACCAGTTCACAGTGCGCCTTTCGACCACATTACTCGTTTTTTTTTTTTTAAGTACCCATGTACAGTATATACTATATAAGCTTGGAGTCCACCATATGCAGGTACTTAACATTATATTTATTAACCGCCTTTTTATACAGGCCCCAGTATTTTTATCAGTCAGAAGTGTCCTCAATCGTTTTCGTTTTCAACACAAAAAAAAAATATTCCTATCAAATACCGCGTATTTCCTGTCGTTTAGAATATGTCATAGTTTTATTTGACATAATATACAGCATCGGATCTATTGAGGGAATAATAATAACTAGTGGTCGCCCAGAGGTCGAAATTCGACCAATATTTAAAAATTTAAATTAAAGAAAACCACCAACCAAAAAATTATTAAAATAAAGAACCTTTTTTTTTAATTTTTCAATTTGACTGACAATAAACAAAAGAGTAGAATATGCGTGTGTGTGTCAAATACATGGTAGTGTGTGTGTAATGTTTTTTTTTATTGATTTAATATATTTTTATGTATAATTTAAAAAAAATATGAGCAATCTGCACTTCTTCTCAAACTATGTATAAGTGTACTTCTCCGTCCGCGCAATTTCCGTAAAAAGGGGGGTACAAAAATTTTGCTTTACGTATTAATGTAAAGATAATAATCTATTCTTTACTATACGCCAGAAAAAAATAATTAAAATAAGTTGTAAAACAAGAAAAAAGTATAACCTTTGTGAAAAATAAGAATTTATTATGTGTACTGAAACAGAACTAATAGGTATAAATAAATATAAAACATTGATAAATATTATACTAGAAATATATATATCGCGACATAACTTTACATATTAAAAATATATCTATACTAATATAATAAAGCTGAAGAGTTTGTTTGTTTGATTGTTTGTTTGTTTGTTTGTTTGTTTGTTTGAACGCGCTAATCTCAGGATCGACTGGTCCGATTTCAAAAATTCTTTCAGTGTTAGATAGCCCATTTATCGAGGAAGGCTATAGGCTATATATCATCACGCTAAGACCAATAGGAGCGTAGCACCAATGAAGAATGTTTCAAAATCGGGGTATTTTTTCCTTTTATTCCACGGGGACGAAGTCGCGCGCAGAAGCTAGTGTGTAATATTTTAGTTACATATATATATGTAAGTTTGCCATATGCTTAAAATTTTGCCTTATTCTTTTTTGTTCTGACAAAATAATTGAGCGAGGGAAACTTATAAACAAAATGAAGAACAATAAAAAAAAGTCACAACCAAAATGACGCTAATGAGTTTTTATCGACGCTGTTGTAGCTAAGTACTTCATCGCCTCCAATGTTTGAAAAGCTATTCAGTCACGTTGCCTTTTGTATGTTATTATAATTTTTTCGCAGTTTTTTTTTTTAATTAAAATAACATAAAAGTACTTAATACACAATTATGAGATAATCGAATTTCACGTAGGTGACTATTTTCATGTATGCATATACTTTGAAAGTTACGAGTAATATACCTGGGGGACGGATAGAATGCATTAGTTGATTGCATTCACGACCTCGTCCGTGACAACGGTGCACTGTGGGTGCACTACATTAGTCACTGTTGATCGTTATTAATCTAGTGATATGAAATACATACATGTAGATAGACTAGGTCAAAGTCAAAAAAATTATAAACCATGTGAACTTCAATTATTCCTCTATGTATAATAACTATAATAATAATAATAATAGTAGATTAGTAGCCAAGGGCTGTAAGGCATCAATTGCAGCCCGAGATATTTAGGCGCACGAGCGCAGCGAGGGCGCCTATAGTTCGAGGGTGCAATTGATACTTACACCCGAGCTAACTATTCTGCTTTACATCTCGATTGTGAGGTAAGTAGAAAAAAACCGGCATTACAAGAATAAAACATTTTATTTGTTGAAATTTATAGTGAAATGAGAACAATTTTCAAATTGAGCTTCGTCATTCGATATTTAAAATTGATGACTATTATACTCACACGAAGACAAGGCTGAATAGCCAAGCGACCTCTTTGGTCATTGGGCTGAATGCATGATGATTTCTATTGCCAGTATGATGGTTAGATGTACGCGAACTTTTTGAAAGAAAGAAGTGTTTTTTTTTTAATTACTTACCGCCCTAGGGCGTTTCTAGCTACATTATTACCCTAGAGCGGTAATGAGTCACCTACAAGCCCCATTTGGAGGTAATAAGAACCTACTTACCGAACATGAGAGATGTAAAAATATATAAATATAATATTAATCACTAATATAGTTATCTGTATATTGAAAATTAATTAGTAGATAAGCTTTAAAAAATGGGTGTGTATCATTATGTAGCAAAAAAATTGTGTTTTCTCACAAAAAAAAACCGACTTTAATTACATCGACAAGTAATACAACGCAATAAGACCAAGAAACAGTCAAGTAAATACACTTTATCAAAGAAAATTAAAAAAGTAGTAATCAGATCTCGATCAAATTTAAACAAGACTACATGACAGGTATTTAGCTTTTGATTAAAGTAAGAATCATAAGGATATTGAAGTTAAATTTAGTATTTCTGAACAATTAATAATTTAGTATCTAACAATAATTGTTTAGACTTTTCTATTAAATCAAATTTGAAATACTTGAGATTTTCAAATAGTTTTTTTTTTAACCTAAGTGTAATGGTATTAAATAAAATATTTCTGAGTAACTTTTTGTTATTATTAAATCGAGTGCAAATATTTCTCAATAAGAAAACTTATTTTCCAAATAAATACAAGTTTCCTGTATCTCGTTTTGCCTTTCTCAATAATGTGCAAATTAAAAATTACCTACTTAGTAAATCCATCATATTGTAGACTTTCGACCAAAACATCGCTGTCTAAGTATTATTGATAACTTTTAGTTATACACAGTTATAGAAGGGATGACCAATAACGCTATTTTTTTTAGATGGAACGTGCAAATCGCAAGTACATACTGACTCAAGGACCGCTGGCCTTCACCGTTGGTCACTTCTGGCTGATGGTTTGGGAACAGAACAGTCGCGCTATTCTTATGCTTAATAAGATAATCGAAAAAGATGTAATCAAATGCCACTGGTACTGGCCCCGCGGTATCGGCGAAGAAGAGAAATTTGTCCTCTCCGATGTCAAACTCACCGTCGAGCAATTAAGCGAAGAAGATTGCAATTACTACACCACCCGTGTTTTTAGGTAAGTTCAACAGGTGTTTCAAAACTCAGTACGTTTCGAAACATTTGTTTACAAGGATTCCTGAAAGTTTTATTCATTGTTATGGAAAATTTGCCACGAATAAATTAATGCTATATTCGCTTGGATCATATTGCGAAAAGTTTTAAATAATTTTGATCTTTTTAAAAGTCACGTTTACAGCCATCGGCAACGCGTGTAACATGTTCAATGCGAGCCGATTGATGAATTCCTAATAATTCCAATTTTCTAATTCTTTTTCTATAAAAGACATTGATATTTCCTTTGACGTAATTTCACATATAAATATGGAATTTATTTATATATATATATATATATATATATATATATATATATATATATATATAGCTTTAAGCGCATGAGGGGTAAAATTTGAGCGACTGGTAACGCGGCAGCGTCAGGGACGGTCAGTATTTGGATGGGTGACCGCCTGGGAATACTGCGCGACGTTGGCTTTGTTTTTTTTAATTTGTTTTTTTTTTTTGTATTTTTAATTCGATTTTTTTAATTGTTTTTTTTTTTTAAATTAGCTTGTCAAAGAAGTTTCATTTCTGACATGTGTACTTTGTATTTTTTACGTGTAATGTTATGCTCATTAGTTATTACAATTTTTTATTTTTATATTGCTTTGCGAAAGTTATGAGCTGTAATTTTTTATAATTGTTGTTGAGCTATTCATTCGTTAAAATAAATATGTTTTTATATTTACGTGATCATATGATCTAATTGCGAATTATTTTATAGCAAGCGTTAATGACTAAAAATCATAAAAACTACCCCCTTAATTGATTATAATATTGCTAATTTCAACATGAAATCTTATACCATTAATGTGAATACTTGTTATATTTCAACAATGGAAAATTTCTTTACGTAACACATTTCCAATAACACATATAAAGCTGTAATTAACATTTAGCCAGACGAATTGTAGGTAGGGATCCCTAGTACAAATTTTTCATCTGATTAGTATCAAGCTAATTTTCCGGGAGTAGCTTCATTTTGATGAGACGAACAAAAAGTTCCTCTTCGAAAACTCTCCATTGTGGTAGATAATAGAGTTAGCAGGGGATAGAGCAGCAGTGAGCGTAGGACCGGGATAACGTACCACGCAATTTGGAGGACAATATTGTTTTCTGATTTTTTTTTTCTTTTAGTTAGTTAATATTTATATAATTTGATGGTAATCCTACAAATCCTACAAATTGCGTGGTACGTTATCCCGGTTCTATGCTCACTGTTGCTCTATCTTTTGCTAACTCTATTATCTACCACAATCGAGAGTTTTCGAAGAGGAACTTTTTGTTCGTCTCATCAAAATGAAGCTACTCCCGGAAAATTAGCTTGATACTAATCAGATGAAAAATTTGTACTAAGGATCCCTACCTATTATGCATCACGTAAGATTAACGTAGCATTGTCCTAAAAGGACTAGGATAGCACGTACTAGCCTTGCGATACCGCTTGTAATATTTCCTAGCTATTGCCTGCGACTTCGTTTGCATAGATATTCTAATAGGAAATTTTCATATCCCTTATGGTGAAGTATCAAAAGGAATATATTTCCCCGATTTTGCAACATTTTCTATTGATGTTTTGCGTCTCCAACACTAAAAGAATTTATCATTGAACAATTAGTTCCTATAATTAACGAGTTAAACCAAACGAACTCTTCGTCTTGGTAATATATTATGTATAGAATAAAAAATTGCTTATTAAAAATGTTGTCCTTATAGCTTTTGAAGTATGTAAATGTATATATAGAGTAATAAAATGGGTCTAAAAGAATATTACATTTCTCTGTTTTTTTGCATAAACCTTCACGGCACGTGTACTTCAGTTGTGGGCGTTTGGTTTCATAATAGAAACTTTCCTACTTGAAGCCGATAGAATTTCATTTTGGCAATTATATATAAAGCGTGTGCAATTTTCCTTGTAAAAAGATAAAGAAATAACAAGGTATATTGATATTTTATCTATTGTTTGTTATGTCTAGCTTACTTATGTTTGAATTAAGTATTAGATTTTTCTTAGTAGATATGGTTACTCTCGTTACGACAATGACCTGTACGCACCCCGTGACATAAATACGCATTTAAATATTAACTATTCTTAACAGCCAGAAACGCTTATTTGCGGTCAGATTTAGTTAGGTAACCATATATATACCCTGTTTTTTTTCGGTACGGACTAAATTGACATAAGCTGTGTTGCTGGTTTTTTGCGAATCATTAATAGTGATGTGCTGCTACCGTAACTTTACGTAATTTACAATCTAGTATCGTTTTTAAGTAATAATTATAAAAATCTTTGTCTTTAAAATGTTAGAGTGTGGCGACAACCATAATGTACCTATAGGCATACCTATATAGGTATTATATTATATAATTTACCTGTAAGGGTAAATGTATAGATTTATGATAAATGAAAAACACTCATTTTCTTAAGTATTTATTAATCTTAGTAATCATATGCAAATTGAAATGAAATCATTTACTTCGCCTTAAGGTGATACAACATAAAATAAAATGTGATTTACAAAAAAAAAACTAAACAATACTAAAAGAAAGTTAAGGTAGCAAAATATAAAACAATAAAATAAAATAATATTTTTTTTATATCTTAACATTAGGTAAATTACAAACTTAGATAATGTACCCAGTGTTTTAAGCAACCTTAAGTTAGTCAAAATGTTAAAATATTAAATTACTCAAAATTTCTAATGTCTCGGTAGACATTACCTATCTATTTTATCCTCGGTTTTATTAAATATTACAATAAATAACATAAAGTAATGTCCCTAGTGTAGGCCGTGAGAAAAAAAAAGACAGAGGTAAAAGACTCTCGGTACTCTTTTAAATTTTTTAAAATCATATACAAGGTAAAAACGCAATAGTAGACCATGAAATGATCAGGACAAACACGAGACAGCCAATCGTGCATCTAACTATTTACAAGGCGGTTCATAGACATAGCCTGGTCGAGCTATATTCAATCCCACGCCTTTTCATCATTAAGGTATTCATTAATGTCCAAATTTAAATTAAAGTTAAAAAAATTAATAATCAATCCTGGGGGGGATTGGGTATAGGGTCGGCAGCTACGGTCTTACCATCAGGTGAGCCGTACGCTTGTTTGCCAACCTAGTTACATAAAAAAAAAAATCAGAATCAGGCAATTACTCCGTACCTGAATGTGCCGATTCGTCAGAGTCGTCACCTACTTCAATAATAAATATGTCGGTAATGTCGTCAACAATATGGGCTAGAGTACACATTTTGTCCTCAACTCCAATTACATGTTTAATACAATCTTTCCAGCCTTGGGGAGTCACTAGACGAAGCCCTTCCTCGAAAAGACTTCGCACTTCGTTCATTTTAAACGTTTTATTGTTTTTTGCGACATGCCTCTTTACCTGTGCCCACACCAATTCAATTGGATTTAGCTCGCAGTGGTAGGGAGGCAGTTGCAAAATGGTGACTCCCCGTTGAGCGGCCATTTCATCGACGACGATCATGAGCTTTTTTATAAAGGCTATATTCTTTGACTTAAGCCACGCTTTGAAAAGTGCCTCATGGTCAGAGTCCATTTCAGAGCACATTTTTTTAAAAAAAGGCGTGTATTTAAGGCACTGATTTTGATAACATTAACAACTTTAGGTAAACGTAGCACTAGCTTTATTCATGATTTCCCTCGATTCCTCTTTTCATGTCTTTCCCCTTTTTCTTCCCCTCTGGACCCTAATTTCCCCTCAAAAGGGAAATTTCCCCTCATTGTGGAAACACTGTCGGTACCTACGTCCTAAATTCTGGACACGAGACTGGTTTATTATACTGGAAAAGAGAACTGGTTTTATTATTATTGTGTACCATGAATACTATGGAAAAGCCTATAACGTTCGGATTCTTTGTATCTATACTTCGTGCAGCGTGCTACAGTCCATCGCCCAATTTCTAGTGTAGTTCCTGTTAAAAACTTGTTACTGCGTACCTATTCTTCAATAACAAATAAACATTTGGGTTGTCTGGAAGAAATGGCTAAATAGCCATAAGTCCGCCCATTGTACTTCACAGTCTGTAAATGATATTTGTAGTTGTGGTGTACAATAAAGTATAAATAAAATAAAAAATAAATAAATAAATAAATAATTGTTGTATTTACTTAGTGTAATAGCTAATAAGTAATTAAAATTAATAATTTTTTTTTTATCCGTGATGCTCCATAGTTACCATGATTTTTAAAAGATTTATTGTCAAATAATAATAAAATTATGTGGTAAAGATACGATTCGTAAAACCGGTATCGTATTCATAAAATCGGTATACAACACTATCACTAAAAAGCTGGTATCATTATTTCGAAAATTGACATTTGCATGTGTCAATTTAGTCCGCACCGAAAAAAAACAGGGTATAGGTAATAATAAATAGAAAAAAACTAGCCTTATTTTGATATATAAATCATAAATGTTCTTTATGAACGTATAAACGTTTCGAAATCGTACCTGTTTACACCTAGCCGCGAAGAGGTGCGGCCAGGTGCACAACGGCAACCGTGATTTTTCAGAATTTTTACATATACTCGTATTGCCGTGACGTAGACTATATTTTATTTAAAAAATAAGTGAACGAAATTTTTTAACAAAAGTTTAATTAAAAATACTAGCGGCCACATTTTGATAGACAACCTGGTCGATATATATTCTCCTAGTCATAAATATACATAAAAATTTGGTTTTTAGCAAAACCTCGATGTATGCATTAATTTGCAGTGGGATCTTATACCATAAAGACCGTTAGTCAAGGCATTCTTGCAAAAATTAGAAAGAGGCAGCTATTATGTACCTTTAGTTTAGAACTTTAGAGTATGTAATTTATACTCGTAAGACCTTTAGGTTCCGCGTTTGTATCGCGACATACGCGCGTTTGCATCGCGTCTGTATCGCGTGACACGCGCGTCGACGGCGCGTTTTTATCCTACAGAGCAGTTTGTTTGCGTTTGTATCGATTCAAACGCGCGTCGACGGCGCGTTTGTATCGCGACATACGCGCGTTTGCATCGCGTTTGTATCGCGTCACACGCGCGTTTGCATCGCGTCACAGCGGCCCTTAGGGCCTATGCAAACCGCGTTTTTTAAACGCGATACAGACGCGATGCAAACGCGCGTGTGACGCGATACAAACGCGATGCAAACGCGCGTGTGACGCGATACAAACGCGATGCAAACGCGCGTATGTCGCGATACGAACGCGCCGTCGACGCGCGTTCGAATCGATACAAACGCCAACAAACTGCTCTGTAGGATAAAAACGCGCCGTCGACGCGCGTGTCACGCGATACAGACGCGATGCAAACGCGCGTATGTCGCGATACAAACGCGCCGTCGACGCGCGTTTTAAAAGCGCGCGTCGACGGCGCGTTTTTATCCTACAGAGCAGTTTGTTGGCGTTTGTATCGATACACACGCGCGTTTGCATCGCGTTTGTATCGCGTTTGCATCGCGTGACACGCGCGTTTGCATCGCGTCTGTATCAGTACATTCGGCACATACGCGCGTTAACGGCGCGTTTTAAAAACGCGCGTCGACGGCGCGCTTTTATTATGCAGGTGTGCAAAGGTCTACAGGCTGCGTCTAGCTCGCGTGTGTATCGCGTTTGTATCGCTACAAACGCGCGTCGACGGCGCGTTTAAAAAACGTGGTTTGCATAGGCTCTTAGATCGTGTCGCTCGAACGGCGCGAAAAATCAGCACACTAGGTATAAAAATTAAAAGAAACCTGATGGCTATTTTTAATTTTAGTAATGAGTACGTCTTCCTCTATTTTTTACAACTTCAATGAGCCTCTTCGGTAGCATTTCATATCGATTTCAACATCGACATCAAACATGATCTTTTTGTCGCGGACTGTATGGTCTGAGATCCGAGATAGCTAAATATTCCCTCATCTGTTAATTAGATGAAACAATTTTTTATACGCTGATTTCAATATTGTGAATTTATAAAAACAACCTATAAAAAATTGTTTCATCTAATTAACAGATGAGGGAATATTTTGTTATATCCCGGATCTTAGACCAGTATATACCTATTGCAAATAAATGTTTGTCGTGGTCTATGCGTTTCTACTTGTATATTGTATCTTATCGGAACCCCGAAATAGGAGTAAATCCTAGTTAACCTTGTAGTTTGAGGTGTTTTATTTATTAATTTACAGGAAATCAGTCCTCGAAAAGTTAATCTTGGTCCCTGTTAGGGTGAGGCCAGACGAGCGTAATTTTGTGAGTTGTGAGTCGCGTAATTTCGGTCGCAGAAATTTTTCCCAGCAGAAATTCTGTCGGGCTACCTACCAGACGAGCGTACTTTTGTGAGTTGTGAGTCACGTAATTTCGGTCGCAGAAATTTTTCCTTGCAGAAATTCTGTTGGGCTACCAGACGAGCGTAATTTTGTGAGTTGTGACTCGCGTAATTTCGGTCGCAAAAATTTTTCATAGCAGAAATTCTGTCGGGCTACTAAACGAGCGTAATTTTGTGAGTTGTGAGTCGCGTAATTTCGGTCGCAGAAATTTTTTCCATGGGAAATTCTGTCAGGCTACCAGACGAGCGTAATTTTGTGAGTTGTGAGTCGCGTAATTTCGGTCGCAGAAATTTTTCCTAGCAGAAATTCTGTCGGGCTACCAGACGTGCGTAATTTTGTGAGCTGTGAGTCGCGTAATTTCGGTCGCAGAAATTTTTCCTAGCAGAAATTCTGTTGGGCTACCAGACGAGCGTAATTTTGTGAGTTGTGAGTTTTGCTAGCAAAATACTTTACCTGACTGACGGGGATCGTGTTGAATTTCGGGATTCAAAGTTTACAGGGTCCGTAGTATAGAAGTGGAATCATGTTCAGATTTATTTACATTACAGTGCATTACACAGTAACCAAAATACAGACAGACTATTAAAATAAAATTTGTGATGATGGATGAGTGTTTCGTACTCTTTTATACAAAACTACCGAGCTAATTGTATTAAAACAGAACAGAACAACACAGAAGCTACTTTTCGTCCCCCTTATTTTCACGAGAATGGGAATGATGTGAAAGCAACTGCGAAGCGCAACGTTATAAATGTATTTACTCAGCTTAAAATTGTGCTTGCCACAAAACGTATCTGACACCATTGTTATACTAAATAAAGGTTAATCTAAATGTTCTGAGAATGCTTTCCAACTTAAATTATCGTCAAATACTAGTATTTATCGCACTATTATACGATACATCGAAAGTGGTAGTTATCAAGACGCTAGTTATTAATTATGATGATGACGCTGCGAAAAGCTGAAAGCTGTTACTTCTAGTGAGGATAAAAGGTTGTTGATGTTATTAGCAAACGAAGTAATCAGCTTACAGCATAAATAATTAATTAATAATGAAACTCAAGAAATCTCGTTCTTAATCCATTTCTATGACTACAATCCCAAGCCGATCTAGGGGATTTGATTTGTTTATTAATGTTGCGGTCCACAAAGAACACTTAATTCTGGAAAATTTGCTAAAATATTTTTAACATTAATCCGCATAAAATCTTGTTATTATGTACATTTTTCAACTTTAAATATAGAGACTACTAACTAATCTTCATAGACGCGTACACACATAGAAGTTCTATTTTATTTTAACATTTTTGCGGTGATCTCAAGTTTTTGGCTGTCTATACATCCAGGTAACACCTACGTGTTCGTTTAATACGTTACGTTAAAAAACGTATCTTGAACGCGCGTTCACGCTCGTTCAGTCGTTCTCAACCTCTAACTGTTGATGGGAATATTTTTATCTACTAATACCAGTACTATTGTTGCTATAACTTGATTCATCAACTTTCCATTCAGTAACGACTATTTATAATATAACGCAAGCATTAAGTTTTTTATACTCCTTTTTTTGTGTCTTAAGAACCTTCTACAAATTATTAGGATTAACCAAACGCTTAGGAACACATTAAGCGATTAATTATTATTTATATAGATTTATTATGTTTGTCGTAATAGAATCTCCGACATGGAAAGCTCCGAGAATCGCGAAGTGATACAGTTCCACTACACGACGTGGCCAGACTTCGGGGTACCGTCGTCGCCCGTCGCGTTCCTGCAGTTTTTGAAGAAAGTGCGCTCGTCGGGCGCTTTGGAGCCCGACGTGGGTCCGCCCGTGGTCCACTGCAGCGCTGGCATAGGACGCTCCGGAACTTTCTGCTTGGTCGATTCTTGTCTCGTTATAGTGAGTTGCCTTATTTTATATCTTAACTAGTAGTAGTTGCCCGCAGATTCGCTTGCGCAGAAATTGATAACATTTACAAAGAGAGGCAAAAGTAGTGTATCATTATATTACAACAACAATTTAGGATATCTCTGTATACTACATTTATGGTTTACCTTTAATGCGGTAGAGGTAGGTACCACACCGTTTACAGAGCTCGCTCTCGATCACGCTACACGAAACAGTCGCGCGAAAAACAGTCTTCCCTTAGGTTTTCTCAATACGTTTTTAAGTAATTTCAGTTACACTATCTAATCTCCTATTTTACCATACAGAATTTCTGAATTTCCGCACTCGCTGGAATGCTTATTTGTATTATATGCAATCAAGAACCTAAAAATAAAATTTCATGATTCTAAAATTTCTTGTTCCGATTTGACAGGAAAACATTTCAGATATATTGAGGCGTAAAAATTATATTAAAATTGGGCTAATGATTTATTGTAATCAATACCTACGTAATGTAATGCTAAAATACGTATTTATTCATTTTTAATTAGTAGTCAATTAAGTTTCATGCTTCTGTTTTAAAAAGTAACGGACTTGTCGTACTAACTTTCAACCCCTTTTTCACTTAGAAGAACAATTCGTCAAATTTTGTTCTTAGTGGACTTCTATTAACTTTAAATTTGTACCGTCTTATTACAAAAAGCGGTTTAACTAAGAAACGTGCCCTGCGTTCCGAAATGCAATGAAATCGATTACAGCGATCACAGCACCGTTCCGATTTGTAGTGAGCGTGCCATCGAACGCTCACGTGACGTCACAGATGACGTCATTACATCCGCCATATTGCGCTTACAACGAACCGCCCCTACCCCAGCCTATAAAAGTATATTTTTTGTAATAATAAAAATACTGACCGATGTATTTTAATTAGCTCTATCCAAAAACATCGCCAGCTTAAACTGCTCCACCTTATATTTCTATTGAAAAATCAATAAAGATTTGGGAAAAAAAAATTATCTTAATTTTGATACAGCCATATCTTTTTAAATAAACAATATTTCAAACTGCTCCAAACTGCTCTACATCCATATAATACTGCTCCATAGTAATTTTTATCGGCTCCGCTATAGTATACTTATTTGTTTATTAATCACATAATATAAATAAAGGTATCAACAATATTACAATATTTTACTGTTCTACTTTTCACAAACGCTTATTTCACTTAAATTCAGTCTTAATGTTAATACTAAAACACAATTTACTAATACATAAAAATACTAAAAAACAATTAACTGAGGTAGGGCACAGCAGGAAATTTCCTGCTCAAAATATGGAGCAGCCCGACTGGGGTACCTTACAGAAGACCACAGCTAAATAATACTGTGTTCAAGCAGTATTGTGTTCCTGTTGGTGAGTAAGGTGACCAGAGCTCCTGGGGGGGGGGTTGAGGATAGGGTCGGCAACGCGCTTGCGACGCTTCTGGTGTTGCAGGCGTCTATAGGCTACGGTAGTCACCATGGTGAGCCGTACGCTTGTTTCAACGATTGAAATTTCAAGTTAGAATTAATAATAGTTTTTTTATAACAATAGCACTCTTTAACGTTTAACATACAAAATTGCAGAAACTTTGAATGATGGCAACTGCTTGCTTGGCTGCTGCACGATTATATACAATTTCACGCTTCCTTCACGCGGGGAAGCTACCGCCGTTCGGTTAGATGTATATAGATATAAATTAATTTTCATAAAATTTGTTGTTTAAACCTAGTGGAAATAGAAAGGCAAGATTATAATTAGTCTTATAAATGTCATATTTTTCGTTTTATTGCATGACACTCGAGGCACACGTGTGAATTTTGATGCCCATTCCTTCAAGGCACGGCAAAGTTTTTAATAGCGTATCATTTTTTAATAATAATGAAAAAGGCCTCACACGTCGGCTATATTTTAGATCTTGGTGGAAATATTTCTGCTCCACATTTGTATAAAAGTATACAATTACAATTTTATTATTTTTTATGCGATGTAAGGATTATTAAATTTATTTATTAGATCTCAGTAGTAACTTGATAATTTTTTTTTCTAATATTAATTGCAAATACTTAGTTCAGTCAAGTTCATATTCGAATAAAATGCGAGTGCAATTATTTAATTTTTCAAATTATTAATGAAATAAAAATTTTTGAAACCACACATCATGTTTTTAAAACAAAACTATGATGACACGAACGCATGAATTCTTGACCTTAATTTAAACTTTATCCCGGCAATACGGAGCAGTGCAAACTTAGCACCTCATCACGTAGAACTATCGATTAAGGTAATTTTAATTTCAAAAATCCATAGATGGGGTGCTAAAATTGCATATTTTTTTTACCAAAATTAAAAAAAAATTATTTATTAAAAAACTATAAGGGACCTAACAAAAATTATTGTGGACCTATACGAACCTAACGTAGACCTATCGATTAAGGTCATTTTGATTTTAAAAATCCTTGGATGGGGTGCTAAAATTGCATTTTTTTTACCTAAATTTAAAAAAATATTTATCAAAAAACTATAGCGGACCTAACGAAAAATTTAGTGGACCTATACGGACCTAACGTAGACCTATCGATTAAGGTCATTTTCGACCCAAAATTCCATCGATGAGGTGCTAAGTTTGCACTGCTGCAATACGGCAATGAATGAGATCCGCGCCTGCGCGCTACCCGCTTCAGTCAGCTCATTTATGACAAAATGAATTTTACTTATTTTACAGTTAACTATAGCGGAGCCGATAAAAATTACTATGGAGCAGTATTATATGGATGTAGAGCAGTTTGGAGCAGTTTGGAGCAGTTTGGAGCAGTTTGAAATATTGTTTATTTAAAAAGATATGGCTGTATCAAAATTAAGATAATTTTTTTTTCCAAATCTTTATTGATTTTTCATTAGAAATATAAGGTGGAGCAGTTTAAGCTGGCGATGTTTTTGGATAGAGCTAATTAAAATACATCGGTCAGTATTTTTATTATTACAAAAAATATACTTTTATAGGCTGGGGTAGGGGGGTTACAGCGATTATGCCTCGGGCGTAAGCGTTGTGAGTCTTCTGTCACATTTGACATTTTTGTCGGTTGTCTGAACTGTCTAATTGAATAACAACAAAAAAATGGAAACAACACATATTATTTCAGTTCACGATGAGAGTACAGGTAGAATAATTCAATAATGTTTAAATGAACAAGATGTTGAACAAGCGCAAAGAGGTAAAAATTAACTGATATCGGGATATTTGACACTGACAAACAAAAAAATGCTCGAAGCGCTCAAAGTGCATTCCGATTTGAACAGTGATTATTAGTGTCAAAACACTAATTTCAGTTCGGAACGGGCGATTTCGACGAAATCGCTGTAATCGATTTCATCGCATTTCGGAACGCAGCCATGGTTTAAACTTTTATAAACTACGGTCTAAACAAAAATGGTATTACAAAACGTGGTAAGAATCGTTGTTTGTGTCGTAATAGTTAAAGGATTTTTGCTTAACTTATTTTTAGTATATTGCATTATTTTTGTCTTCAATCTGTTTCAGATCGAAAAAGAAGGAATGGAAAGTGTAAACATTCAGCAAGTTCTTTTAGAAATGCGTAAGGATCGTATGGGGCTGATTCAGACGCCCGATCAGCTACGCTTTTCGTACCAGGCGATTATCGAAGGCGCTAAACGATTCGATCCTAATTACGTAAGTGTGAAATTTTTATATCTCGTTTATTACACATACTTAAACTAACATAAATTTAATATAACCAGTGGTCGCCCAGTGGTCGAACGAAATACGACCATAATTAATTTAAGTTGTAACTTTGAACATTATATTATATTAGGCTCTGTTGTCAAATACTATATTTCTATTGTAATAAATTATAAACAAATATTATATATCCGTGCGTGTCAAATACGTGGCAGTGTGTGTTATATTCTTTATTTATATTTTTTTATTTAATGTTTAATTTTTATGCATAATTAAAAAAAAAAATTAGCATTGTGCACTCCGTCTCTATATCTATATATAAAAATTTCGCGTCACGATGTATGTTCACGACAAACTCCGAAAATACTAAAACCAATTTTTATAAATTTTGTAAGCATCTGTAAATTGGTCCAACTTGGGAGGTGGGGTAGTTTTTATCTCAATTATTGATCTCAATATTTGTTGTTGCAAATTTAATGTTTATTATACGACTTTAGTGTGTATTTTATCGGTTAGTTATATTATGGCGGTTTGGCTCTCTCTCTATCTCAGTTGCATAGATATCCGGTAGATGGCGCCGTATATCAAAAGAATTAGTAAAAAATTGATTCAATCTATTGTAATTACTGAGCCATAGCAACGCTTAGCTGGGTCAGCTAGTAAACTATAAGTGTGCGAAATTTTATACTTCTCCGTCTGCACAATTTTCGTAAAATGGAGTACAAAATTTTTGCTTCACGTGTTATATAGATGAGTATTGGTCTCTTTCATTTTATTATCTATATATTAATACTTGAAACAAAAGCTTTGTACCCTTTTTACTAGATTTTCGCGGACGGAGGAGTATGAAATTTCGTACTTATAGCTTATATAGAGAAGGAGTGCAGAATGCTACCTTCTTTTTTAAATTATGCGTAAAAAATACATTAAATTAATAAAAAAACATTACGCCCACTACCATGTATTTGACACACATACACATCAAACTTCTCCCACTCTTTTGTTTATTGTTAAAGCCTGTGGTCAAATTAAGAATAGATTATAGATTCATTAATTATGGTCGAATTTCGACCACTGGGCGACCAGTAGTTTAAATTAATCTTTAATATAGGTTATCGTCATCGATAGTCAAAGGTTCATTTTTTCGACTGTAATTTTTGATAGTATCGTAGTCATAATGTCAACGTTTTTTGTTACTAATGTTAAGATTTGCGTTTGTGATTTTTTCCTTATGTTGTTTTTTCTCAAAATCAACAACTAGAGTTCGATTCGCATATTAAAAAATAAATAAATAAATATATAGATAATGATGCATAATGATCCTATGCCTATTTTTTTAAATATATGTATATCATCATCCACGCCCTTGGAAGGTTTATCTTGTCCTACTCAATATTATGTTCATTGATGGTAAATAATTTTTCGAATCTTGAAGTTTAAACGTTTTTAACAACATGGTTTTTTTTAAATCATGTAATATTATATATATTTGTCATGTATTTCTCATACAGAAGGAGGACGCGACGATGGAAGAGAGCGTATATTCGACGGTCGCCGAGGAGGCAGAAGAGGAGGCCCCTCCCCCACCGCCCCCGCGTGCCGAATCTCTAACCAAGGCCCCAGCCAGGCCCCTTCCTGCCATACCCACCAGTGCTTCTCTTGGTACAAATTTTTTCTCTAATTATACTCCCTACAATAGTAATATTGCACACTCAGAAACGCCCTAGAAAGATAAGAATTTTATCTCAGGGTTCAAAAAAAAAAAAAAAAACAACAACACTCCTAACAATTGTATGAACTTGTACAAATGAACATGTTGACAAATGTCAAATCCACGAATCAAACCCGTAATCATTAGCGCAACAATTGATAAGACCGTTCGCAGTTCACAGTTGTAATAAAAAAAAGAAAAGTAATTTTAAATTAGGAAATCATAATGAAAAAAGTGGTTTAATTTTTTCTTAGTTTATGGATCATGTGGATTTTTAAATTATTGATAGTATAAAAAAAACTTGTCTACAATTTTAGTAAAAAAAATGTATTTAGTTATTACTTATTAGTTAATGTATTCTAAATTGTAGGGATCTATTCTTTGTTTGGAAAGAGACTTGAAATGACACTTAACTTACGTGTGTATTATTTACCTGTAAACGAACTATGTATAATATGACTTAAACTTCATGAATTGAATGACTTCCGTACCCAGAAAAACCCGTGAGGTTTACGTGGTACTTAAATTTTAAAATGTTTTGTATTTGTTATGTATTGGCCAATAAACTATAAAACCTACTTACGTTAGTAATCCTACTATAAATAATACATATATCCTATGTTGATTTATACTTATTTGAATCATTGAATTATATTTGACTATATTGGATCACCCATAAATAAAAAAATATTTCGTCTATTTAATAATTGACAAAAAATTGATAATCCTATATATTATATGTGTATTAAAATTATACAGAGGATAGATAGATCTCTTTCTATCTTCACTGACATATCTCCCTCTCAACTTCCGTTCGCCTCGCCCGATCACACTTTTCGCAACGCTCTAGTCACGTATTCACCAGCTTACTCGCCAAGACAAGCGAGCGTAAAGAAGTTTAACTTCAATAAAATGTAAGTAACTAAATTATGAATATGTGTGGCTTGTGTTCCAGGCAACTTGAACTACTCGTGCTCGGCGGACAGCTCGTCGGACGAGGGCCCGCCCACGCCGCCCGCGCGCGACCGCCCCTCGCCCGCCTCCTCCGCTGACGACGAGGACGACGAGCCCGTCACCGTCACTGAGAGGTAGCCGACACTCATACTTACAACACTAGTGTCCGACACTCATTTGTACAACACTAGTATCCGACACTCATTTGTACAATACTAGTATCTAACACTAATTTGTACAACACTAGTATCCGACACTCATTTGTACAACACTAGTATCCGACACTCATACTTACAACATTAGTATCTGACACTCATTTGTACAACACTAGTATCTAACACTCGTTGTTACGACACCAGTATCTGACATTTATGTAAAACTACTAACATCTGACACTATTATCTGACATACAGTCGTATAAAGTATTTAGTATCAGTAATACATTTGCCTAGCGCCCGTGTTTTAACACTCAACAAGACTAGTGTTTGACACTCACTGGTACAATTGCTAGTATGTGACACTCATTTGTACAACAACACTAGTATCTGACACCGTTTAAGATATGAACAGATTATTTTGCTTCTGTTTGTCGCAACGTAATGCTTTATAATAGCCTTCACCTATAATAATGGAAAAAGAATCTCAAGTTTCAAGAATATCCAAAAAGTATAACAATCCTTATTTAACATGCGGTTTATTTCGTTACAGATTTTTTTTTTAAATAAAAAGTACTTCAGTTACATGTAAAGTATGTCTGGAAGAGATAGCTACTTTGTGATAATATTGTCTTTGTACATCACTACTAGCATGTTGAAATGGTCGTTTAACGTAAATCGTTTGAAAGTCGTGTGCAATGAGGTATAATGTATTGTAATGAAATGCGTGTAACGTTGCAGCGGTGAGGGTGGCGAGACGCTGAGGCGGCGGCGCACCCGCGAGCTGGCCGAGCGCGTCTCGTCTATGAAGAAGCGCGCTCGCGACGCCGAGCGGTGGCACGCGCTCAAGAGGTCTCTATACAAGCCACTCACCATCACCTTCGGATTCATTCTCGCCGGCATTGTCATCTACACATACGTCAAACATTAAACGCGAACACCACACTTGTACTACTCACTCGTACGAGTACCACTGCCACACACCGCCGCGATACTATCACACTCTCGCTATCAATGAACAAAACGATTATTTGCTCTTTTAAACTGTCTAATAACACCGACACCGCGTTACCGGTTTTTTTCGTAAGTTTTGTGAACTTAAGGCAATAGTTGAATGAAGCGTCTTTAACTTAGTTTTGATAAATAACTAAACAATAACTAAGATAGTATTAACGATATTATAGTTGTGATACTTTTAAATTTTTTTACGATGGCTATGGCCTATCGGTCCGAACTTTTTGCCCGCAATGTATGCGTAAATTTTTGTCACCGGAGAACCGTTGACGACGCTCATAATATCACATAATATTTTTCTTTTATTATCGTTATTATTTTACGATTTTCATCATTGTGTGTAATCCTCCGATGTCTAGGTAAGGAATAGTTCATATAGAAAATCTGCAATGAAATTATTCATCGAAGTTTTTGTTGTTATCATATGTATGATAAACTTGTAGAGTACTTTTGTAACTCCTATTCTGTTATCTGTTTTTGTTAATAGATTTTTCTAAGTTTACGATACGCATATGCGATTGTAGTGATCGTATCGCTTTACATATATAGTCGATCTTTGTTCCGGCATAATAAAACGATAGACATAATAACGTATATGACATTTAACTATCTAAACGTTTTGTTTAATCGACGTATTTATAAAATTAATTAAATTACGATCACAAGTAAGCAAAGCATAATGTCCGAATAACTAACGTTTAACAAACTAAGCGTATGTAAAGGCGGTGGGAATTGCAGAATTGCTGTTAGGCCACGCGTGCGGTACTATGTCGCGTAAACGTGGGGTAACTAAGCGGGTGTTTATACTCCATCCAATCGTTTATTATCTTTTTGACAGTTCAAGAAATTTCGAAATTAGTTACTGCCTCACACGTTATTGATTCGATTTTAAATAATAATCGATTTTATTTAAGAAGAACTTTCAATCGATTTCATTAAATATTTTTAGTTTAAAAATATTAATTATTCCTTTATTAGTTAGTTTGTTAAATAAATAAGTAGGTAGGTATGTGATTTTCCAAGGATATTTGCTCATAACTCTTTATATAAACTTGATTTAGACTTAATTAACCACGCGTTTTAACGTTATTTCACTACCTAACGCGTGCATAGTTACATTTTAAGGTAGTCTTCAAAAAATAAATAATGAATGAACAGAGTTATTGTTCTTTATTCTTGGTTTGAAGTTAAATTCCAAGATTTCGACTTAATTCCTTGCAAATAATCAATCTTGGAGTCATAGATACTATTTTTATTTCCTTTTTTTAATTAAATTTATAGAAACAATAATTACATGACCATGATCGATTTATTTTATTTTTAGGCAATCTGTATTGTAGTGTGAATTTTTAAAAATTTTCGAAGTGTGTTGAGATTTTACAAATTAATACACAGTATTTTGAATTTGTACTAACAGTTACAATTTGTTTAGAAAGGTTTCGATTAAACGTGTAATAAAATGCGTAGCAAATCTAAATCGAGTAAACATTCAAAAAGCTTGGGATCTCATTCGGCATTAAGTGTTGAAAAGAGGAAAAAAATAAGAAAGAAAAAGTCTCGAAAATCAAAGAAAACCATCAAAAAACTATTCGACCACCTTCGTAACGAGAGCACTTCGTCCTGTTCCACTAGTTCATCAAATGTTACTGTAGTAGAGGTTAAAAATCAAAACACTGATAATAAAAGTGCTGTAGTTTTTAATCAACCAATAACTAAGAATGATACTCTCATTGTTATTAACGATGATGATCTTGTTACAAATAATGAGCCGTGTCCACTACAGTGCTCAACACCTCTGTCTCATAGTAAACACTTAATAAAGGACAACAATACCCCTGAAACTAGTATGAATAATAATTCAGTCATATTACAAAACTTAACAAAGGAGGTAGAAGACCTAACAAAAGAAATTAATAGAGATTCATATTTAACAATAGATCTTACTGTAGATAGTTGCCAAAATACTAATAATCAGTCGGGTATGAATACAGTTATAGACTTAGTAAATGCATCCGACGCGCAAGACTGTACAATCACTAGCGACAGCTTGTCGATGAGTGGTGATTCTGACGTTACAGTATTAAACACAAAAAGAAGAAAAAAACTTAACCCTAATCAAATGAAAAAGTTTGCAAAAGGTATTGAAAAAAAAATGGGTCTAAAGGAAAGAGGCAAACTTCTTGAATTTATAACAAATACAATATTCAATGGGTGTGATAGACCAAATAGTACGAGGAATAGCCTACATAGTATAAAAAATGGTGTAAGTCGTGCAACTGAAACTGTTGAAGATACGTACATAAAAGAAGTGATTCTCGGCCAGGCCGCTTCTAGAAACAGCATAGGAAGTAACATATATAACCCCGAGAGGGATATTAAGAACAAAACGGGATTAAGAATGGTTGTTATCGATGGTAGCAATGTTGCGATGCAGCACACTAAGGGTAGGATATTCTCAGTGAAAGGTTTGAAGATCTGTATAGACTACTTTTTGCAACGTGGACATGTAGTTAAGGCCTTTGTGTTCAGGTGTAAATATGGCAAGAGCACAGATGGAAAGCTACTGGATCAACTGGAGAGACAAGGTTTAGTTGTGTACACGCCTTCGAGAGAGATACAAGGGAGGATGATCACGTCTTACGATGATAGTATAAAACAAAGTCGCTTCCCGCTGTCTGTCTGCCCCTATATGTGCTTGGATCTTCGAAACTGCGCAGCGGATTTTGATGCGGTTTTCTTTGGTAAATGGAGTGATTCCGGAGGAAAGTTTGTATGTATTTAATTTGCTGATTCTTTCATTTATTCGAAAGCTGGTGCTTATTTTGTGGTCCCATTTAAATATGAGCAAGATCTGATGTTTTTGATATATGCCTAGTAATGTGTATTGTACTATACTTGTCGATGTAAATCGATTTTTATTGTGTGAAAACAAACAATCATTATATGACTAGGCAAGACAGGCGGATTTGCCCGCATTATCGTTTATAAAGTAATCTTCCATTTTTAGAAGTCATATTGTGGTGCTAAGTACCCTACAAATTTCCTTGATTGAAATAGTCTGGCAATTTCGCAATTTTCGTAAAAAAAACATACAAAGTTTTTGCATCACATATAAATCTATACTAATATTCCCAAGGAGGGTTGATGTCAGGCAGGCGGCCGGTCGTAAAAAACAATATTATGCCAAATCACTTACAACATGAGTCTGAGGAAGAGAAGAACATGTTGTGCCGACCCTATATAAATAGGATAAGGGCAGGGAGATGATGATTACTGTAGATTTTTTGTATGTTATTCTTGAAAAAAAAACTGTAATTTATAGGCGTGAGCTGTCAAAATGATAATAAATGGTTGGACGGAGTATAAGTATATTATTATGTTAAACGCCCGCTGATTTCAATATGAAACATACATATTGTGATGTATAAATTAACAATCATTAAATTGACGTGTTAATTAATTGTTCAAACTAAATTATTACAATATTATGTTAGCATTGCACCTGTTAATAACGCTAGTAAGCAAGTTTACGTTAGTTTTAAATATAAATTCGTAATAGTGCATAATATGAAATACTAATTTATAATATCTTAAGTAGTAATAGACATTGTAGAAGAAATTATAACAATCAAATAATTAAAAATACATTTACCCACAGACACTTTCACACTGAACCAATAACAACATTGAAATGTTTTTTTCAAATCATATTTTGTAGTGAACAACAATTTTTGAATAATAAAAATCATATTTGTATGAATTTTAAAACGTTTTGCACTGTACTGCCTACCTTTAAAAGATGTCAATTACTGATCTTATGCCATAGGCTTAGAATAAATACTGTATGGCGATGGGTAACGCATACGTTCCTGTTGCATTTGTAAGTACCTTACGATGGAAGTTTACATATAGTTTACAGTACAGATTTTACTATCTGATACTTAAATTATAAGAGAATAACATTCAAGGAACCGTTCTTCCGTTTATACTAATTCAGGTTCCTACAACATTGGTATTGGATGGAGTTTTTTTTTGTTTACTAATGATTGTATGTTATCGAATGAACTGCGACTGTCAATACATTCAACGATATCAAAACATTCTATACATATATTGCTAAGATTATAACGTTAAATTATTTTATAAAAACCATTTTGGGCAATTTTGTCCTTTGTTTAATAGACGAATAAATTTTATTTTTATGATTTTGTTATAAGTTTTTTATTTCGTCCAATCGACAAATCATCTCGTTTGTTTTATGTATATATAACCTGTTAAATCGACATTTTATGTGAAATTTAAATTTTTGTGATAAAATTTATATCTCTTTTTATACAAAATGAGATAAGCTTAACTCTCATAACAACATAGTCTCTATATTTTATTAATTTAGCTTTCGGATTCACATTTCAAAAGATAAACCGTTAGATGTTTTATGTTTTTAGATAGTAATATACATTCATAATATTAAAAACAAACTTGAATGTCTAAAACTTATGTTATTATGTCAGTACACGTATTTAGTTTACTTTAAGTTATAGTAAATGTTAATTGAGTTTCAGATCTTAAATGTGAGATTATGTTATGTTAACTTTTTCATCATTTTTATATTTTCATATTATTATTATTATTTTAATTTAAAAGGTTCATTTTGAAAAGAAAAACTAGTATGTTGCTTGTACTACACTACTGAGAAAGCAATAACAGTGTGTTGACATAAAATATTAAAGGTAATCACAATTTTTAGCATCTAATAACTGAGGCGATATTATACTTATCGCATCGACTGAGGTTTCATTGCATTATGAATTATTTACTAATTTAACATTAGAGTTACCGAAATTATTGGCAGTTTCTGTGTTTGCAAGTGTTTTGTAAATATTTATAACTTAGTTATCGTTTTCTACGATGTCGAGGTCGAATTGTTAGGTTTGAATATTAAAATGGAACTGTACAGCTGTGAAAGCTGACTCTGATGGTATTTAATAAATTATAGTCATTAGTTAATTATTTGATTACAATTAAACGAACATACATTAATTTAAAAAAATCGGCAACTAACTTATTGCTCTATTATTTGCCAATTAAAATTAAAGTATACATTTCAGGAAACAAGTTTAATTTTTAAATGACATCATTTAATTTTTATTGGTCAAACACATAAGTTGCCATTGGTAGAGATTTAGCATTAATTTAACTTACGGTAAACTCTAACCGTATCTTAGTATTAATTAGAAAAAAAAAATAACAATCGTTACAAAAGCATCATAGATTCATCGTATCTATCGTACTCAATGGTTGGAGTAAAACAATACTTAACACGTGTTATGATCTGCCGCGGAAATCCATTGGTTGATACTCACACGTTCTCGTATTTCCGACTTATATAATTAGGAATATGTAATTTAAATTGGAGGGGTTGTAAAATTTGAACAGCGGTTTATTAATTTCAGGTTAAAATCGGAGGAAAACTCTAAAACTGAACCATGCGAAGACTGAAGAGATTAGGTAACATTTTTAGAAAAATTTATGCGAATTACTTAAATGAGATATAAAATACTGACATATCTTTATAATTTTTACTATCGGCTTTTTTGTAAGGTATTCTTTTGTGTTGAATCCGTACAAAACCGTTAACCTAATATTAATTGTTAAGACCTAATATTTTGGGTAATTTTTAATGTCATGTATTTACTGAGACTTGTAGAACATAATGTGAAACACAAGTTAGAAGCATTTCGAATAGAATACCTTTAGTAACAACATCCGTCCCGAAACTAAACAAACAGCAATGCACATTAAACAGTTTGATTGACCGTCAGTATGAATGTTTATATAACATACTAGTGTCATGCTTAAAAAATAGTTAAGTCGAATATTCAAAAAAACTATATCGAAACATTACTATTTTATTTTATCAAATAGGGTATAGAATAATAAAATTAATCATTACTTACCCAATTTTTATTGTTCACTTGCTCTTAACTGACGAGACCTTCCCTACATTATAAATTATAATTTTTGTAAAACGTTTGATGTTTTAATTTTTAGTATTTACAATATCAGTTTATTGTTAAGTAACTTGGCTTATGAATTCGCAATGTGTTGTCGCCATTGCCACAGGTAGATGTGCCTACACACATTTTTGACTAACATTTTTTGTAGGTATAGGGTAATTAAGTAACATTTGTAACAACGTTTAGATTGTGTCGTCAAACTCTCAGCTAATAAATAGGAAAATTTATTTCTGAGCGATTTGTGTAAGCACTGTAAGCTTATGACTGATTGCTTATGCATATAATAATTCAATTAAACGTATGTTGTATTTTCGTAATTAAAAAACTAACACAATTTATACATGTGCAATCAAGATGATTGAGATATATACCTATACACTTTGGGTAGTAATTAGATAAGTAGGTATGTGAAAAAACACATTTCAATTTGTCCGTCTTCATTTGCTTTTTCTCAAGCACAACACACTTCGCTCACTATTCGACACGTCGAATCGATTTGATACAGCGATAGTAATAGTCTATTTTGAATATGAGAATTATACATGATTGTAGCGACATTGAACTTTGAGCTATTTTGACATAGTACTACCTAGATCTGTAACTTCAATTTTTGTATGGTAAATGTAAGAGTGTATATAAGTTAAAAGTATAAACATGTGGCTATTAAATTATTTAGAACTTATTTCCATAATTCAAAATACATAATGTTCAGGAAACATTTTTACAATTTCATATAATAACAGATGAAGAGTAAAGATTTATCGTTTCTTTGGAACCGAAGCAATTATATATTCGATCAAGGCAGGTACTACTTGTGCACCGATTATCCTACTGAAAAGGAACAATGTGTCTTATTATTTTCTTTCATATTATTTGCCAGTAATGATTATCTGTAATTACATATATTTATAACACCAATACGATTGGGAATGTACAAGAACTATGTACACTTATTCTTATGAATGAATAAAAATGTTGTAATGAAAATCGTATTTGTTGTAACATTTTTTTATTAATCCCTTTTAAGTTGACCCATAAATGTAAAAATAAATTGTTAAGTGTACATATAGTCCAATCATTTTAGGCACAAACCCCAATCTGCGGAAAAATTCCTAGTGAGCTGAATTTTTGTATACACCTTTTTTACGGCGTTGTAATGAAGATGTGAAAAATCGACATTGATATCGTGCCGGCTAAAAAAGTTATAAAGATCAAAAGGTCACGAAAATCAGTTTTTCTCGAATATCTCGCGACCAATTGCTTTGAGGTCAATAGAGGTAATTACAAAAATTGTTGGTAGTAAAATTATCTACAAAAATTGCTGTTTGCATGTTTCTGTAAAATTAACCGTTTTTGAAGTAGAGCGCTTAGAAATCGACTAGCCTACTATGTATTACAATAATCTAATGACTAATCTAATACTATTAAACGAGCAATTCTTGTATATACCTACATATAGAATCTGAATCTCGGAATCGGCTCCAACGATTTTCATCAAATTTAGTATGCAGGGGATTTCGGGGGCGAAAAATCGATGTAGCTAGGAGCCTAGGATTCATTTTTAGAAAATGTCGTTTTATCCCTGTATTTAGACAATGAAAAATTGGCTACAATATCGTTAGAATACGAAGGTAAATTTCGCAATTGTCATTAAAGTTGTAAAGCTCAGGTGGGAAATCGGACGGCCGGGATTGCGGTCAATCCCGCAATAATGTAACTCATATAGGACTATAGGTGAATACCGAGCTAAGCTCGGTCACCCAGGTACTCTAATACTATTAAACGAGCAATTCTTTTATATATATAAAATTATATATAATCTGAATCTCGGAAACGGCGCCAACGATTTTCATGAAATGTAGTATGTAGGGGGTTTTGGGGGCGATAATTTGATCTAGCTAGGATTCATTTTTAGAAAATGTCGTTTTATCCCTGTTTGTAGGCAGTAAAAAATGCTAACTAAAAGGCTACAATATTGTTAGAATACGAAGATTGAGATAATATTGAGATTGATTTCTAACAGAACGTTGTTTTCTATCGAACATATTTATTTACTCTTTATCGTAAAAAAATAGATTTCAAAAATGTTATAAAGTAGACGCAGCCTTCTTGGTATTCAACGTTCTCCTTCTGACAACCAAGGTAAAGGATATAATGTCAAAGGGCAAAAGGTGTATATGTCGTATGTGTGTGCGCATGCAATGTATCTGAAACATTGAGGTGAGAAATATAATCCATGTTCAGATATGACTCTGTTCTCTGTGACAATGAGTTATTAACTTTAGGTAAATTAAAACTATAACGTCTGAATTGAAATATATATTTATTTAAAACGGCCATAGACTTCTGAATATATCTTATTAAATTATGTAGCTGTACATGTTTAAATACAGTTTAAAACATTTATAACATTCAATGGCACAACAACTGGCTAAACACATGTCATGATTATTAAGAAAGTGAAAACTCTTTTAGGTCAACTGTTCACATGATACAATAAACTTGAAGTACAAACTATGTTCAAGAATCATAATTCACTCTATACAAGTATACATATACATTATACATGAATTTTTGAAGACAGTCTTTTTATTAAAACATGTTTCATATCTTCGAATAATGAAAACATTAAATGTAATTTATGCAAAACTAACTCGATGAACTTTTAAAACTGTGGATTTGTTTTAAAAAAAATGTAATAATTGAGCATACCATAATGGGTAATACCGGCTATTTCAATAACATTTTTATATAAAAAATATACTTAGGTATATTTTATACTTCACGATGATCAACACTATCATTTGCTGCTGAAAATTGAGCACTCGAATCGAATACATACAAATCGAAATTAATATAATATTTTTGTATACTTCGGCCTAAAATAATTGTGCGTTAAATTGAAAAGTAAGAATTTTGCATTTTTAACGTATCAATGTTGCGGTTTTTACTTAATAACACCTTGTTAAATTAACAGCGGAAGCAATGAAGAGATTTTCGGTAAAAATTAAAAACAAAAATTAAAAATATTAAAAATTGGAAGGTTATTATTTAATAAATAGTTTATGAAGCGTACGAACAAATCTAACATAATTAACATCATCTAATTCATCATATTATAGGAATTCAGTTTTGTATGTAAAAATATGTGTTTATGTCAGAAAAACGTAAAAGCAATAAAATACCAGGTTTTATATCCATTACAAAAACCATAGTATTACCTACCTAGAAGTATAAAAAAAATATTTAAAAATACTAAAAACCAATTAAATAAATAATGTACATTGAAAAATATGAACGTTAATATTGAATTAAAACCTACTACTGAACATTAGAAACCCTTCCATTGTTTACATTATTACATTGTTACATAATTACTTTACGTGTTACATAATGTTGCAATTAATCATATTTTATGTTATTAAGGGCCTCAACTGCGCGGCAAAATGCATTATTATTTATTTTTTATTATTAATTTCTTGCTTGAAGACATCAATTGTATTGATATGTTTTTGTATTCATAGTACTACAAAAAATGTTTTCTATTTTCCAGCAAAATAATTTTTTTTTTTTTTTTTGAACTACAGATAATTTTTGTCAGGGCCTGGTTTCACCAGTTGTGGATAGTTTGTCCTGCACATAAGTTACAAATAGATTTTAACAGCAGCAGTTAGATTATAGCCTAATATGGTCTTTTTCTCCTCTATTAATAAACTACAAATTTTAGATTCAAAAATACCCAATAAATATAGTAAAATTCAATGGTAAAAAAGAATAATACATCAAAATCTTTTCTCTGTTGGATAGCGTTATCCACAAATAGTGAAACAGGCCCTTAATATTAATTTTTATAATAGCCTGTGTTAATATATCATAGCATTAATTTATTTTATTTGCAATACAAATATCACAAATACAGATACAAAAAACAGAGACAGAAATACTTTTTTTAATTTACATTAAATTGATAATATATAACACACGCCGAATTCACGCCTTGGACTTTTTAAGCATTCTCAAAACGATCACTTTTTTCTTTCGAAGAGTGTAAAACTATATCATAATAATATACATAGAATGTCAAAAAATGCCCTTGCAAATATATGTGCAATTATTGACCATGTGGCTTCTCATATTAGTTTGTTGTGCTGTTAGTCGATTTGGACCTAACCACAATAAATATAGAACATTTCTTAAAAGCGCCAAAAGTCTTATAAAAATACAATTTCGTTCACCAGTTCAGTCACCTCTTCCTAAATAGGTATTGCTTCTATACGTAACATTTAACCGGGTATACAATACATACTATAATTCATCTACTAACGTTTTTAAAACGCCCATATAATTATATATAAAAGATAAACTCACTTTTTTTTCATGACATATTATTGCACACTACTTGTACCAAATTTATTTATGACTAATCTCAATAGCATCTCACTGAAAAGGAAGATATTTACAACTTCGTCGAATTATGATTAGTCACGACAATTGGTTTCAATAACTACTACAACTACTACTTACTACAATATAATTATTATTTTTTTTTTCATTTAAGAAATTCAATGTATATAATTGTAGATATTATTTTCATATTTTTCAATATAATAAACAATTCTTTTAGACATTTCTAATTAATAATATTCCTTATAGTTAAACGTTATCATCAGTTAAAAATATGAGCTCTTTATGGACACGTCATGTAACAGTCATCTTGGCACGGTTACATAAAATAAATGGTCCTCAAATGTAGTGGACATTATTTTGTTCCAAGGTTTAATTAACAGGAAGAATATAGATGCATATGTTACTGTAAAATTATTTACTCATGAAAAATATTTTATTTATTTAATTTTTACTAGATGTGTAGTAAATATATTTTCTGCAAAATTCTACATGATAAATATCTATATTAGGGACTTCTAACATGTTTCATAAACCTTGATGGATATTGGAGAAACTGTTATGGACACGGAGCACGACTATAATATTTACAATATTTCTGTAGTAAAATCTGTGATATGCCGATTGAATATCTAAAAGTTCAGAATAAACAAGAACAGACATTTTCGGACTTATTACCACAATCTTGCTAAATTTCAGATTTTTCAAGTAAGCCCTGTGATTTACCAACATATATTAGATCCATACAGTAACATCGTCATCAAGTTTCGATTAAACATACGCACCATACGCAAGTAAAACTACATTATTAACTAACTTAACAACAAATATTAGTTATTTCGTAATTATATTTATTATATATTATAATAATCATCTTATAGTAAACTAGTTTTTTTTATTTCTTTATATTTTTATTAATATCACAACAAGAATCAAAAAGACATTTAACATTCATTTTTGTAAGTATCACGTAGAACGGTCAGATCTCTTATAACTATAAGTAATCAGCAAAAGCCACAGCTAGTAAACAATTTTAGTTTAACTTTTTTTTAAGTTAAATTTTTAAACATTTAACATTTATCTCTATATGTTTTGAAATATAACTATTTAAATGGTCGTAGCGACAGTAAATTTAACGTTTGTTCCAGGTACATGTTATATATAACTACATATATATAGAAGTCCGGTTTTTGTAGAACAACGGTAGTCAAGAAATTTCATTTAACTTTATGGTAATATATAAACTTATGCTATATACTCTCATTGCGATAGTAGTCCTACACATTCACCAATAAATAATGTTCAAACCTGATCTCAAGCAAACAGCTAGATACTCCTATTAAGAATGTATACATATGGTAAATTTAAATATATTACCTTTTTATATTCTTTTCTCTATGTTAGAAATCTTTTAGTTTTTTTATACATATTACTAACTGTAGTTTATTATTTACAGTGTAGTTTTAGTAGTTATAGTGTTTTCACGCAAAAATTTACAAATCGTAAATTATTTATGTCAAAAATAGTCAGACTAGAGAGACAATGAAGTATTTGATACTTATATATAACTGACCAACAACCACAAGATGTTTGAAAGAAGAATTAAAAACAAAGTAAAAATCGCTTTCACTTAAATATAACATTCATTTAGTACATTGAACAGAAAAACAAAAGACCGAGGAAACGAACTTGACACACTTAAACGAGGCATCGAATCCTCTGTAATATTATCAGCTCTGCATCAAATTCTACATTCACTCGATTTTGTGAACAAATCTCGCCTTGTTACACATTAGTTACGAATTCATCTCGCGCTAGCGGCTGCGCTGTTATCGGCATCGGGGCCGTCGTGGTACTCATGGAAACAGGGTACTATGCACAAGTTGGTGCGGCATTCTGGACAATGGTACTGGGTTTTCCGACGGAGAATTCTTCCGCATTCATCGACGGTGTTCCAGCAGAAGTTGCAGCTTAGGGGCGGGCCCGAGCGGACGGCGGGGGTGTGACTCGCGCGGTGTGTTTGAGGGCTCTCAGTTATAACGCTCTCTGATATGACGCTCTCGAATGAGCTGGTGGGTGCTGTCGCGGTGGCTGTTGTAGGCTGCCGGTTCACGACCGCCACCGCCCTGATCAAGAGCGAGCCCACGGCTTGCTCGGTGCGGGGTCGCCTATATTGCTGCTGAATGTTTAAATGTTTATCATTTGACATATATTCGGAAAATATATAAATATAATAAGATCATTTCGTAGATTATTTGGAGATTTATACTTGAACGTTAATTTTTCCTTAAATTGAGATTAAAAGCTTTTTTTAATTTGCTGTAATTATTAGGCAATTAATACTTATACACTTGTGCTTTTTAAAACAATTTACATTTAATTAATTATACCTTCGAGGTTGAAAATTGGGGGTAGGACTCGTGTTTCTGTAGAACTGGTGCTGATGCGACGGTGGTGAAGGTGGGCTCGGAGGTTTGCTTCCGGATCTCTCGTTCCTCAGGATGAACTCTGCTCTGCCGTTTGAAATACTTAGATCGCCTCAATCGTACTCCGGATGGTGAACCCAGGGGATCTATCAAAACAAATAGTGTATAAACTAACTAAATCTATGTTAACACTATGAAACGATGTAGTTTGCTTCTTTTAGGCGCTAATCTCGCGATCTACTTATCCGATACCAAATATTCTATTTAGTTTAGAACGTCTGTTTATTCAAATTTAAATTGATCTAATTATTAATTTATCAATTAGAAAGACAATATATATTTATTTAACAGCAATATAATTCAAGCGGTATAAAAGTTAATTGTATAACGGCACTAGTTCGCTTATCTCCATAATACTGATTCCATTTACCTATAATTTAAATAAATGTAACGTTCATAAATAATGTTTTGTTTATACGCCTTTTCATAGCGACGAGTTAATTAAGGGTAAAGTATAAAAACAATTTTGATCTTTCTGCGCAAAGTATATTTTCTCTTACATTACTGTTCCTAATAAACGTTCGTAGACCCTCTTAGGTTAGGACCAGCGGCGGCGGGCGCGAAATATCGAACATATAAAACGCGTCTTTACGTCCACACTGCAGTGGCTAAAGCGGAAGCCTATGCGACGGGACTGAGCGATACAACGAGCGTAGTTTTCAAACATTCCTATCCGCGCGTTCTGTCCACACTACGGGCCTAGTCAGCAAGCGATCTAATGCGCGGGTGGCAGGGGTATCAAACCATTTCGGTCTTGTCGCTATATATGTATTCGCTTTCTGTAGTTTATACCTTTTTTTACGTGGGAAATTAAAATTAGAATTAAAATTCTGTCCCCTAAATTGAGACAATTCGTTCAACATTACGTCCGGACTCTTTGTATCTATACTTCGTGGTCACTAATTTAAAATTTTCTTGAACTGTCAAAAAGAAAATAATCGAATGGAAATGGGTATAATCTCAATTCTTCATATAAATTTAAAAAATTCACCACATATATCTGTTTTTATTTATTTCGTACACTTTCTATCTCAAGATTGGACTGTCTAGTAAAAATAATAAATCCTCGTCCATAGTTTGCAACCCCTGATATACGTCAAATCGCTACATGAACTCGCGCGTCACTGTGGCCACCATACGCCTCCGCCGCCGCAACCGCCTCCGCGCCCGCAACCGCGCATTCAGTGGGGACGCACACTTAGTAAATTGAATCCCTTATAAAGAGACTTTAGCTACGACGAATTGATTTATATATATGATATAAGTGTGATATGCAATTAAAACTTTCTATATCTATCTATATATATAAAAGAAAGTCGTGTAATCGTGTTAGTTACACTATTTATAACTCTAGAACGGCTGAACCGATTTGGCTGAAAATTGGTAGGGAGGCAGCTTAGAACCAGACAACGGACATAGGATACTTTTTATCTCAATTGGACCCGATAGGTGGCGCTGCTATCGATATATCTCCGAAACTACTGAACCAATTTGTATCAAATTTTGTAAGCATCTGTAATTTGGTCCAACTTGAGAGATAGGGTAGTTTTTATCTCAATTGGACACAGTAAGTGGCGCTGCTATCGATATATAACTCTGAAACTACTGAACCAATTTGTATCAAATTTTGTAAGCGTTCGTAATTTGGTCCTACTTGGGAAACAGAGTAGTTTTTATCTCAATCGGACCCGGTAGGTGGCGCTGCTATCGGTATGTAAGCAATCAAATTTTGTAGCTGTTTTCCGGGCAGGACAACGTCTGCCGGGTCCGCTAGTATCATATAATTAAGTTTAGTTGTAAACCGCTCTTGTGCCTATAAACTACTCCTTCTATTTGGGGGATACTATCTTGTATCTATCTCGGATATCGATAAACTATATTATTATATCCTCCCATTTCCATGGTTTTAGGGATCTTACGCAACATAGTACTGATAAGTATTTCTTATATATATGAGGTACCGAGGTAAATCAACTGTGTAGCTTATGAGACATCTAGCAAGATATATTGCCAGAGATACCTGACTATAGACTCTGTGCTAGAATAAGATTAATCAAACTGATTTTTTTAAAATAATTAAAAAACATTTCATGCAAAACTATCATTTACTTTATTATCTATTTTGGTTTTAAATACAAATAAGTAGTAGAAATTAACAATTTAAGAAATGCTATTCGTACTACATGCATAACCTTAATTAATAATTAAAGCTGGTTGTTAATTGCGTTTAAATCTTCATCTATCAATTACTTCTAATATCTTTATTTTGTTTCTAGACGCAGATTTAAAAAACGCAATTTAACATAGCATACATTATACCAGCAATAATTTTATTACAAAATTGCTCACAATCACTGATTAATAATACTGACACTGTACAGAAAACTTTTTGTGATGTTATGATAATATTTTAATAAAAATATACATATATATTAATACACGTTATTAAAATTTATTTCGACAAACAACGTCACTGGTGTGATTAATATTTTAATAATAAATCATTGGCTCATTATTAGCAATGCTTCTTTAAAACGTAATACTCAAACCAATATACTTAATATTTGGTTCAATAAGACATAATAGACTAAATGCAATCATTTAAAAATTTAGACTTTTTGTAAATGAGAAGAAAAAAAGTAAACGGCACAATCAAAAATTTGGATATTATCTTACTGGTTATAAATGCACCAATATTTATTTATTATATGATGATGAATCACGTGAGGTTGGAAAAAAACATCTCGAAATATCACAAGGACCCCTCCTAAGGGGGGCGACATTGACACGTCATCTCGTAAATTTATTTTTCTTTGAACGCGCGATTTCTAAACGAAAAAAAAAAAACAACCAACAAACACCCTGCAACCTTTTTGCCTGTCTAGAAATTAGTAACACGATAACTAATTGTCCAATTTAAATTAGATTATACCTGTATTCAAAGACTATATTCTGCAATTTTCAAATTACTTTGCATACAAATATAAACGTGATTTTCTTGGGTAGTTTAAAATGTCACCATATATAAACAGTAGGGGGTTAAAAAGTTGCTGAAAAATCTCGTGTATAATGGACAACCCTATTTACCTACTCGCAAAGTAATAAAATGACACGATAATTACAATAGATTGAACTCAAATAGTAAATATCTTCGAAAAAAAAAAACGTTTTTAAAACAAAATGTATTATAATGAAAATTTTTAGTAAATGATGACGAACGAGGATTTACAAAATTCGCATAACATGATATGTGATAGTAGAAAAGGCGTTTTGAAAACCTGACGCTTCAAGGTAATAAATTTAATGAATATTCTTAAATCATATATTATCTTTGCCACAATATGATGTTTATTCTTAATAATATTTTTATTAAAAAAACTTTATGATTTTGATCTAAAAAATATATATATATATATATATATATATATATATATATATATTATATATATATATATATATATATATATATATAATTATATATATATATATAATTATATATATATATATATAAAAATTATATATATATATATATATAATTTTGTAATATAATGTTCAAGAATAATAATCATTTAAGTTTATTATTGCTTTCTTTCCTGGTTCTGGCCTTTTGTAACGATTTATTTGCAAAGAGTTAGATAGTGACAAATGTACATAATATGCCTGAGTATAACTCATTAAAAGTTATAATTATAAATATTGGGATAGGGTGATTCATTATCAAATGAAACTGAAGATGCGATGGCACGAATATTTAAAATAATAGTACTTTTTCAACTTTTACAATTTAAACAAATAATTTTTGGAACTGTCTGAAGTATGTATATAATATGTATTACTACCAATATTAGTACGACCTTTAGTCCAGAAACATCCAATATTGAAGTAAACAATGTAACTATCAGAACAAAAAATAAAGTAATATTTTATATCATCTGTTTCAGGAATTTTAAATGCTAAAAAATAACACTTGTTTTAGAATTAACTTACAATTATTAAAAAATAGACTTAAAATATATCATTTTCTTCACATTTATAAAAAAAGTTACTGACCTAAAACTATTATTTTCAGTTTTTACTGTCAAAATACACAACTAATGTAAAAATCAGTCAAAAATTACAGAGATCTCACAATTCACAAACATAATACGAAAATTAAACAATCCATAATAAACAGAAAACACCCCGCGTTATTAGAGGCCATTCATTAATTACGTAAGAATGATAATGGCAATTTTCGACCCCCCTACCCCCATGTAAGGGTGCGTAAGATTTTTTAAACCCCTTCCCCTATTCTTACGTAAGATTGGTTTTTTAGATTTTCTTTCCACATTGTACGGTCGATCATTAGTACCTAAACAAGCTACTAGATGTCGTGGAGGCGTGCACTTTTGGGAGTTTCCAAATGTTTTACACTATTCACTCTCTCTAATATTCTCTCTAAAACAAGTAATAAACGGCTCAACCTAATACGCTTTATTGTCTAGGCGCAAATGAAATATGGCAAACTTGGAAAATATGTAGATTTTTCCAACACCCCCCTTTCCCCCTCGAGACCCTTACGTAATTAATGAATGAATGACACATAAGGACATAGTTAACTTTGTTAAATAACCTTTCTTTATGCTACATTTTTTGAACCTATATTATTTTGGGGGCATCATAAGTCTTGAAAGACATCTGCATTACATACGAATTACGTAATTATACCGACATAATCACTTAATATAAATAATGACTATTTTGTATATACTGTCAGGTAAACAAGTAATCAGAATTTAACAGTAAAATACATTTATGATCTTGAAAAACTTAAGGCATAAATGTACTTTATAAAAGAAATCTTAAATGTAATAAGTAGGTACAGATGTCCTGCAACTGTATTTAATTTTATGCGTAATAAGCATGTCGGTATATTTGTGCTGCAATAGAAACACTTTGTTTTGACGATTCGACGATTAAATCTCGCACACTGACGTGACATGTCATACAAGTACTAATATATAACTATAATTAATAAAAGTGTACAAAATATAATGGAACTAAAACCGAGAGTAGAATTTTAATATATCATCATATTCTATTGGAGCATTGTATGTAATATTGAATTATTACAAATACTAATTAAAAAAGTGCTTTTAGAATGTTCATAATAAATTGCTACCAACCTTATATCTATATCTATAAATGCACGGCAATAAAAATAATTGGATTATCAGATTTCTACAATATCTTTATATTTCTACAATATATACAAAATAGAGATCGCTATTGTGATATTTTATTAGATTTCTATTACAAAGACGTAATTTTAAATATTTTAACAAGTTCTTTTTACAAACATGTAAAGGTAGAAAATAATAAAAGAAAATTTAACGATTGTCGGTTTTTTGTTTTATAATAATGTACCTAAATCATAGTTAATGTAATAATTAACTAGGCAAGTTGATGTGAGATAAGTAATACTATGTCAAAATCGGTCCTTTAAAAGTCTGCATTTAGTATAATAATTATAACATAATATAATGGTTAAGAAATCTATACTATTGTCACATAAACCCCGGGTGACACGCTACGATAAATTGTAAGATTGTTCCAATTTATCGTTGCGTGTAGACGAGAGATTGTAACGATTTATTGGGATTGGAGTTGGAGTGAATTGCGGCATCAATTTCTGGGAATCGTAATGTGTTGGAACGTGTAACAGTTGCACCATTTATCGCTACGATTTCAATCAGTGCCCAATAGAGTAAAAGTAACGAAAGAAAGCATACCCGTATGTATTCGTAAGTTGTAACTTGTATTGCGTACTTTTCTCATTAAACAACCGATGTACAGCGACAGCAACACTACTTCCTCCATTGATAAAAGCTTTACTGGGGTCGATAGCGGTAAGTGACATTTGATAAGAAATCGTAAAAAAGTTGGAGCGATAAATCGTTCAATAAATTGTTACAATTTATCGTAGCGTGTAAAGCCTCCGCGTGCTCTACTCTTTCGATTTGTTGGAGCGATAAATCGTTCAATAAATTGTTACAATTTATCGTTGCGTGTCACCCGGGCTTAAATAATAACTATCAAAATAATAATGAGTCTGCCGATTATATTAATTATATAATAATATAAAGTATAAAAAGAAGGATAACTACCGAGTCATGATATTTATAGACCGTGTTTTAAAACAGGTATCATTCATATTTATTTATTGTTCTTCAAATAATCCATTTCAGAACTGTAACAAATTTAAGGTGAATGTAAAAAGATGATGTGCCTATGTTTGTAACTTTATAACAAATTATAAAAAAGTGTACATGTATCATGTACGCATTTAAGAAGTTATACTAGCTAAATTCAAGTTGCTAACTTCTTCTTTGTTGACTAGCTAACTTCAGGGTTTCAGTTTTTTTCGCGACAGTGTGCGCGCGCATAAAATTTACTCTCATAATTTTTCCCTAACGCCTCAAAAGAAGTAACTTAAAAAAGAAGCTATCTGACTTTGTAACAATATTAGTGACAGCAGATGTAATACTATAAGTTACGAAAATTGGAATAGTTAATATTTATACAGTTGTCAGTAACAACCTACGTCGTTGAGTGTCGCGAGCTTTATTAGTTAATTCGTAAATTGGTGTACACTTTGGAAAATTTTCTACGCACGCATTAGTGTCATTTTCAATAATGTAATTGAATGTAGAAAATAAACTTGTCTTGTTGTATGATGATTTTGTTATTGAAGTAAAAAGTACCGAATCAGCTAATGAAATCATGAAAAATTCTTTTTAGAGTTTTTTCAGATTTATGATAAGTGAATAGTTATAGTTAAATTTTTTAACAAAAATAACAAAATGGATATCCAAGTACATGTCGATAAATGTAACCACAATTAACCAAAAATAAAATTATATAATATAATAAATATATAATAATTATTTATTAATCATTATATTTAATATAATAAATATATAATATTATTACATATAATTTAAATTATGTTGAAATCACACTAGTTATTTTAGTTCTTTTGATTGTATTATTTTTACATACAGGTACGCTTTCTGTTTGTTTCCAGGAATGACTATAAGATTTTGTAATAGTTGATTCAATAAATCAATATTAATTACGTTTGAATAATGGTAGACTTTAAAACTTATTATAATGATTATTATTAATTCTGATTTTCCACCATCAGCTTAAACCTTACGTGTGAATCGGTATCAACACCATATACATTACACTTGTAGTCAAAACTCATAATTTATTAATTCTTCCACACTTTATGGTTTATATTTGCACTTTAACAAGTAATTTGTTTTATGTTCTATATTTAAAAGTAATGTCCATTACAATTATTATTTTAATCAACTTATACGAGAATCCTACCCCAAACCTGGATACATGAAGTATTGTCAAGAAATGAAGTAATTTATAGTTAGTATATTCTGAAATGTCTAAAACATATAATAGTATAATAAAAAATAAATCGATGCGGTTTTATGGATTCAATTACAAATAGGTATGTCTTCATATTCACCACTTATATTACAATAAATGTTTAGTTAAGTCTATACCTTCATAGATTTTATTATCTCTAAAGGAATCCTTACACAATAATATTTAGTATTAAGTACACTAAGTAGCAAGTCGTATTTATAAAAGAGTTAATTTTTACTTTCCATGGTGTACTATAAATCCACTATCACATGCTTAGTTTCACAATAACTTGTTACGACAGGAGTTTAATAACAAAACGCTGATATCAAATACCTGTATTAACTTAACTTTCTACTGAGATCTTAACGTACCTTACTGTTTATGGCTAAAGGAGGCGTGTGGCCAATGCCGTTCGCTCACATTAATAAGTTTAATAATTAATTATTCATTTATATTATATTCTCAACTGGGTATCGAATAATACTGGACGATAATGAAGATGGATGTGTAACAATATTTACAAGGGCATCTGCATATAGATATCGTAGCGCGTCTGCGGGCGCAAGGGCGGCGAGGGCGGTCGACCGACCGGCGCGAGTGACTCGAGGAGGGGCCCGCACTGGCCGCCGTGCCACTCGGGTCACAAAGAGTACGACTCGGGGCCTTGCGCTCCGCACGCCGCGTTCTATTGCATTGGGAAGTTTACACCGTTGATGATGTTAAGAGGGGCGTTGTTCACTTGCAGCGGGAAGTCCACGGGTCGTGGGTCTATAAAACCCACGGGGACGGAGTGCGGAGGACATATCAGGGCCATCTGTTGATCCTGTTGCTGTGGCTCCTCCTTGTGTTCCGGGGGCGGCGTGACGTGCTCGCGCTTTATTCTGCTCTTTATACTGGGTCGATTGTTTGGGTAACCCTTCTTTTTGTACTCTAGCCATAACGTTCGGTTGTTCACTCCAAACAATCGTGCCGCTTTGCAAAATCCGATACCGCCGACTCGTACGGCTTCCAGCGCTTTTTGAAAGTTTTCTGCATCTTGAGGGTTCGTCTGACGACGTCTCCTTTGAGGCGTCGGGTTCATCTGTTGCATCTGGTTAGCTTGAGTTTCTGCGACACAGCTGGGGCCCGGAGCAGGACCCGGCACGCCGAGCGTCTGGCCGTAATGAGTCATGTCGGGATCTCCGTGCTGATTTATCACATTATTTAGATACATCCCCTGGTCAGGTTGGAACCCGCCGCCGCCCAGACAAGCGTTCGGATACCGAGGGTATGTATGCTCCAACATACTCCATTGTCCTGGGAAGAGAGATAAATGATTTTGTAATACAATTTAAAGAAAAAAATAAACAAAATATATTAAAACTACATATGTCATTGATCTCCCTTCCCTGAAAGACAAAATTTATGCCTGTTTTTATAAAACACTAGCTGAGCCCGCGACTTCGTCCGCGTGGAATTTGCAAAAAAAAATGTTAAATAAATTTCTAAAATAAAAGTAGCCTACGTTGCTCCTTATTACATCAGCTATCTGTCAGTGAAAGTGCTGTCAAAATCGGTCCAGCCGTTTCAGAGATTAGCCGGAACAACAGACGACTGACAGACAGACAAAAATTGTAAAATATATTATTTTGGTATATGTACAGCTATATATGGATTTAATAAAAAGCGGTTATTTTAATATTACAAACAGACACTCCAATTTTATTTATTTGTATAGATGACTAATATTTTTCATTTTATTTTAATTTTAAGAAATGATGAAAATTAGGGCACACTATAAGGATCTTAAACTTTTAATTTATTATTATATTTACTGAATTTTGAAGTCAAGGGATTGAATCACACATAAGATACTTTTTATTTCTAAAAACTAAATTATTTTGTGTCTTGGTAATATATATGAATAAAACCTCTTACTTAAAAAATAAATAAACAAGTACATTAAGCTTCTGTTTAATACAATTCTGACACTGATTAATAAAATGAACATCAAATTATAAAGCATAATTAAATAATCTACAGAAGTAGGATAAAGTTGGGAAAGGATTTATAAAAAATTATTTAAACAGAGAATGTTCTCCATAAGGGAAAAATTTGGAACATACTGTTTTATTTTACTTCCAAAGGAAATAAAAAAATAAAGGTGATTAAAATTACTAAAATATGAAAATTCTTATAATAAGCATTTTCTATGATTGTTCAGATGTTTAAAATAATAAAAAAATTGTTAAATAATTAAAATGTTGGTTATATTTCAATTGCAGTTACTATACCCCGTCCGCCCAGTTATTATCTTTTTGACAGTTCACGGCTATATATTACAGTTGTTTTTTTTTTCGGAATAACGCACTAAAAATTCTACTATAATGTCATACTTTATTGACGATTTGATTGATTAAGTGAAGTACCCTGTGCATAAGAAACAACCACAGGCTATGAAACAGTTCTTTAAATAATAAATCGATAATAAATCGATCATATGATAAAAATAATTTTACGTCATGTGATTATTGTTTCTATAAATTTAATAAAAAAAGTAAATAAAAATGGTATCTATGACTCCAAGATTGATTATTTGCACGGAATTAAGTCGAAATCTTGGAGTTTAATTTCAAACCAAAAGTAAAGAGCAATAGCTCTGTTCATTCATTTATTTTTAATTTTTAACGGCTACCTTAAAATGTAACTATGCACGCGTTAGGTAGTTTAACGTTAAATCGCATGGTTAATTGAGTCTAAATCAAGTTTATATAAAGAGTTATGAGCAAATATACTTGGAAAACCACACCTGCTTACTTATTTATTTAACAAACTAACTAATAAAGGAATAATTAATATTTTTAAACTAAAAATATTTCATTAAATCGATTGAAAGTTCTTCTTAAATAAAATCGATTATCATTTCAAATCGAATCAATAACGTGTGAGGTAGTCACTAATGTCAAAATTTCTTGAAGTGTCAAAAAGATAATAAATGGGCGGACAGGGTATAAGTTACTTAATTTAAGTTACATCACATCATCACATTTTCTTCTCTTGCCCAAAAAATCAGTCTTTATTCGATTATCTCCCTCCATCTCTTCCCTGACCTACCGATTTTAAATCTATTCTACTGCATGTAAATACTCCTTTAGTAGATATTCTAAGTACATTTATCTTAACTAACAATAATAAATTGTGATGTCATTTTCTAACACACTAACATTTATGTGTTTGTTTTTCTTTAAACGAATAATTGGTGTGCAGCAAACCGTACATAACCTTGTAGTATCACAAAGCTAATCTTATGAGCAGAGTCTTCAGAAGTCATTGAGCAAAAACACTCTGACTTTGTCAATTCCTATGGGAGTCCAATTATAAAAGAAGAAGAACAAGAAGTTTATAAAATATTCGAAAATGTATTTTATTTATGTCTGCTGCACGACTCTCGGCAAGGTCGAACGTCAAGCCAGTCAAGATAGACTGACTTTGAAAACATTCAGAATGCGGACTTGATAATTTTGATTACTTTGATGACCTTGATTTTGTACTATTTATTTTTATTTCATCCCGTGTCCTAAAGTGCTCGGGGTGATACATGAACGTTCATTCTCAGTTATTTCCTGTTATTATTTTCGTTAATTATTGTTCTATGTTACTGGTTTTATAGTTATAGTTGTTATTTGTAATATCTTATACTAATATATAAAGCTGAAGAGTTTGTTTGTTTGGTTGTTTGTTTGTTTGAACGCGGTAATCTCTGGAACTACTGGGCCGATTTGAAAAATTCTTTCAGTGTTAGATAGCCCATTTATCGAGGAAGGCTATAGGCTATGTGTCATCACGCTAAGACCAATAGGAGCGGAGTCCACGCCGACGAAGTCGTGCGCAGAAGCTAGTAATATATAAAGCTGAAGAGTTTGTTTGTTTGGTTGTTTGTTTGTTTATTTGTTTGTTTGTTTGTTTGAACGCGGTAATCTCTGGAACTACTGGGCCGATTTGAAAAATTCTTTCAGTGTTAGATAGCCCATTTATCGAGGAAGGCTATAGGCTGTATCATCACGCTAAGACCAATAGGAGCGGAGTCCACGCCGACGAAGTCGCGCGCAGAAGCTAGTTTGTAATATTAGTTGTTGCTATTTGTATTGTTTGTTATGGAACCTCAGCCAAGAATTTTCTTCAAAAGGCACACCCACAGATTTAACTTCCCCGAACAAAAAACGTCCAATGGGTCCAATACATACCTACCCTATAATACTATACTTACTTATTACAAGGATGGCCTAACTAAAACTAAATTTGTCAGACATTTACTGCCCATTCGTATAGCAGAATCCTTTTTTTTTTCTTATATATTTATTTATGTATTTTATTTGTCTTTTGGTGTTAAACTAATAAACTAATATGATATTAAACTAAACATAAACTTGCGGATGACTTAACATTTGGTCTGTATACATTTTTTCTCTCCTCTCGTTGAACGGACTATATAATAATTATCACTTTATAAAAGTAGAAAAAAGTATTTATACATGAGTTTATTTGAAATTGAACAAAAAAAAAATTACCTAACGTCAATCATGTTGACGATGTTTCAAAATTAAAGCCGTCAGATGGCAGCATTGCTGTATTGTGTCTCAATGTATATATATAATTTTAATAATTAATTAATAAAAGGGGAAAAAGGGAGGCAAACAACTGATATACTATATATATATGATATGTTATAAATAATATGTTCATTTATTTATTAATGAGGGACATGAAAAATTCAACTTTTACTTTATCTTACCATGTTTTAATGAATTTTTATACTTTGTATGGACTTACCTTGTGACATTCCAACAGTATTTGCATCAATGGCAAGCTGATCTATATTTATGTTTGATGGTTCACCAGTCTGAAAAAGGATTTTACTGTCACTGTAAAATATTCTGATGTAAATATACAAGATATACACACTTTAAGTCTAAACTGTGTGTTTCTAGTATTATATTTCTATAAAATAGCTATTATACTAAAAAATTCCAAAACACACCAATAAGCTCACCTGGTTGTCCATCCGTTCATCAATTTCTCTGCGTTTTTGTTGTGGTACGCTGCTTAGTGTAACTGCCTCGCGCATTAATTCCATGTTTTGACCACAATCATTACTTCTGTTGTCATCCGTCACTAAATTTACACCTGATCCAGTTGAACTACCTCGACGCCTGCAACAATATTCCTCAGTTTATTATACTTTATCTATACTAATATTATAAAGAGGTAAAGTTTCTAAATTGGTATGTTTGTAGGGGGTAATCTTCCCAAATACTGATTAGATCATGATAATTCTTTCACTAACAGAAAACTACACAATTAAGGAGTGATATAGGCTATATTTAATTGTTATTGAAAAAAAAAATCATTGAAAAATAATAGCATATGTAAATCCAGTCTGAGAAATATGAGCGAGATGAAAACTACTATGTATTTGCATCACAAAAATAAAATTAACGCCCAACGAAGTGGGCACGGGTCAGCTAGTTTCTACTATTTTCATTGTTATTTATTAGTTGTTAATGCTTGTTGTGTCGTTAAAGTACCTTTTCCGTTTAATATTGGGAGAGGACGGTGAAACTGAAGGCCTATTAGTCTCATTAGAGCTTTCGGTGTTTGGGAAGTCTGTTGATGCCCCTTGAGACCTTGTTAGTGATGTTGAGTCCGGCATTTCAGTCAGTCCTTTGATTTTTAAAATTTTAGCTGTCTCTAAAACCTTTGAAAGAGAAAACACATTGTTAAAGAAGTAACCATTTAAAGTTTGTTCTTTTTGTTTTTTCATAGCACTGATTAATTTATACCTGTGGTAACTGCTCCTCTGTGACGTTAACTTCTCCATAGTACATGAAGTCAACCATTGTGCATAAGTTGTTGAATGTTACATCCTTCAATATAACTATTGGGTGATGTGATGGGTTGTCCACAAATAAAGACTAAAAAAGATTATTTTATATTAAATAGCTAATTTTTTTACAATGTACAATATTCATAATTTCACTTTAACTTAATTTTAAGCATTTCAATAAAAATAATGAATATTAAATCTATAACTGAAAAAATCACTAACCTAACCTAAAGTTAATAATGTACAGAAACTTTTGTTGTACTCCAAATAATAATTAAAATTGTAATATTAAAATAGAACATAATTATTCAACCGTAATGGTAATTTAATGTTTAAACCATTGTTTTGTTTATTTCTATTTAATTTTCATGCTCATGTTTTGCTATAAGATTCTTTTTGATAATTACGATACAAAATTAAAGAAAAGAAGTAAACTTACATGGAAGTATGTGCTGCATGCTGACAGCACAACCTTGTGAGCTACTAAATGCTGCCCTTCAGCGGCAAGGGTAACATCTACTAAATTCTTGGTAGCAAGCAGCGTTCCAAACATAGAAATAAAATTGGGTTGGTGGTTGTTCCACCTCAAACTATATTGTTGTGACATTGTGGCCTGAAATTAAAAATTAAAACTTAATATCAGAAGTGGTGTTACTGTATTAAAGTATTTGAAATCAAACCTTTACCAATATTTGTTTGTTTTGCAACATATTATTATAAAAGTTAAGAGAATAATAAATTTATTGGTTTAATGATACACTCATAGAAACCGCGTTTTAAATTTTATTAGTAGTATATTATAAAACTGGAAATTACCTTTGTGGCATCCACAATGCCCTGAATATTTCACTCGTAATGTTCTGAAAAGTTTAAATATATATATTTAAAATAACTTATAAAAAAATGTGTCTAAAAAAAATCTAAGTTAATCATCAAAAATCATCTTAACGAGTCTTTATAAATTTTATATTACAAAAATAGTAATAGCTGACTTTCTGGCAGAGAATTACTGTATACTACATAATCATCGTATTATGACATGCACAATATATATCTATTATATTTATTTACTAAATTAGAATATACATAAAATATTTACATTAAAAGATTGGCACATATTTAAGGTAAAAGTACAAATATTGTATAATTCGCATTAATACTTATATTATTTAAGTAAAGCTGCTAAAGGTTTGTATCTATTAACTGATTTTATTTATTTTTGATTGTATGAAGCTTCACATATTTTAACTTTTTATTTAATCTTAAGATACACACACACACATATACTGTATTATGTCATTCTATTTGACCAACATGCTACATTAGTTACAGCATTTTTTTTTTGCAAAGCATTTCACTTTCTGATCAAATCTATGTATATATTTTGTTTTGAAGGATGTTCCAATTTGTTTTTTTACCTTTTCTCTATTAAGAAGAAATTTCTATGAAAAACTCAGTAATGATTGTTTAATAAGCATGAATATAAAAAGGTTGCAATAATAAATTTCATAGTAATTTAAATCACTTATTTATTTTATGAATTACACTTTATAAATCTAAAAATAATTTCGCTAAAGCCTCAAAAACATATTACACAATTCTTATCAAAAGAAAAAGATTAGTTTTTATTCATACGTATTTTATAAATAAAAACAAATGTTTGCAGTTTGTATTAATCAGCATACTAATAATACTTATATTTCACAGTAAATAAAAATATCAAATTTCAAAGTTCTACTTAAAGACAATTTAAACTCGACATATAGAAACAATAACAAGTATTAAACTGCAAACATTCATCTTTTGATTAGCCATCCTTTTTTTCTGAATCAGTTTTCAGAAGCAAAATATTGCTTCCTGACATTAAGCAAAGCAAGCATATCAAGCTTGTTCATTTATTGAATAAATTCCGCAGCTTTTTCACTTTTCCAAATATTACGGGATTGAATATCTTTAACAAATTATTCACTTATTTATAACACATTCGCACTGACGCTAGATTTTAATAATGATATTCTAGGTCTAGAAGATATACAACAAAAAAAAATTATTTTGAACTCTGACTCTGCTCGAACACACGTTTTGTTTGTTTAACAATAATGTACAGTTGCAGTTGTAAATTATATCACAAGTAACTAAATATTACGTTCTAATACGTACATTTAACTCACCAATTACTTGATTATTCAAAACGGACCCCACCAACCACTCAACCCACGCTAAATAAAATCGCTAACAATGACTACCAAAGAACCCACGCCATCCAGTGTTGCCCTGAACTATTTATTTTAAGCATCTATACTAATAATTATTATAAAAGAGGTAAAGTTTATAACTTTGTTTGTTTGTAGGGGGTAATCTTCGCAAATACAAATCCGATCATGAAAATTCTTTCACGAACAGAAAGCTACACTATTCAGGAGTGATATAGGCTACATTTTATTGTTAATGTTATCTATACTAATATACAAAGCTGTAGAGTTTGTTTGTTTGTTTGAACGCGGTAATCTCTGGAACTACTTGGCCGATTTGAAAATTTTTTTCAGTGTTAGATAGCCCATTTATCGAGGAAGGCTATAGGCTATGTGTCATCAAGCTAAGACCAATAGGAGCGGAGTCCACGCCGACGAAGTCGCGCGCAGAAGCTAGTTGAACAATAAAATCAGTGAAAAACAATAGTAGGTGTTACGAATCGCGCCATCTCTTGACGAACCATTGACGAACTGTACCTACTAATCATCGATGTATAAACTTATAAAGTAGCAGCGGACGGCGCGCCCAAGCAGCGACGGTGTTCACGACGTTCACCCAAAGTATATAATAGCTCGGGAGCCAGGTACAAATCCATTCAATCATTTCTTCCCAATCGAAACTTCGTAACATGAATAAGGGATTTTTTTATGAATTTTCGTCTTTGTCAGCTGTGACTACGTGGGTGAGGTGGGCAGTGGCAACTGGCAGCCTCCCAAACATCGAGAAAAAAATTTTTAGTCATTTCCTCCCACCTTAAAATTTGTCAGATTATAGTTTACCTAATATCTAGAAAAATAACGTCAGCTGACCATAACATGGTGGATTAAACGTCAGCTGGCTGCTGGAATATGAAAAAAAAATTTTTTTTTCAGTGATATCTTCACAACTAAAAATTTACCTGGTGATAGTTTATTTGCTATGAATGAAAATTAACCTCAGCTGGCTGTATCTCGGTGGAAAGTTTGTCATCATTTTTGTTTCTATGTTTGGGAGGCTGCCACTGCCCACCCCACCCACGGCGTGGCAGCTGACAAAGACGAAAATTCATTAAAAAAATCCCTTATTCGTGTTACGAAGTTTCGTTTGAGAGGAAATTGGTCATGTTAACCTATCACTGGCTCCCGGCCCATAAAGTTCACTTCGTCTTCATTTAAAAATTCGCTATTATTCTATACGCGTTTAAAAACTTGAAACTTCAAATTACTGTAAAAATCAAGAAATATACGCTTATACTATTTGTATTTGTAAAATTTTGACTTTTTCATTTGTATATGAAATTGAATGAGAATGATTTTTTATTCTATATTTATATATCTATTTTCTATATATACATATATATATATATATATATTTTTGGTAATAAAAAAGTTTAAAAAATTGATTTCTCCCCGCCAACTTAAGAGAGCTCAAAATTTTGAACATTATTTATAAAAAAATTAACAACGAACAAACAATAAATTTAATCGAACAATCACGAACAAACGACGAACAAACGATTTGGCAATAAAAAAGTTAAAAAAATTGATTTCTCCCCGCCAACTTAAGAGAGCTCAAAATTTTGAACATTATTTATAAAAAAATGAACAACGAACAAACAATTTTAATCGAGCAATCACGAACAAACGACGAACAAACGATTTGGCAATAAAAAAAGTTAAAAAAATTGATTTCTCCCCGCCAACTTAAGAGAGCTTTTACAAGTTTACAGTTTACAACTTGACAGAAAAGCTTGGAATACCTATATTACACAGATTACTTTCTTAATTTCAAAGTACTGATAGTTATTGTATTTAAGCTTCTTGAGTTATAACCACTAACACACATACAAGTCAAGTTACGTAGGACTGCCAAACTATTTATTTTTAATTTTTCCGGGTTTTCTTCGGTTCCGTTTTATATAATTATAATCTACTTTATAGTTTACTCCACTTTGCTCTATGCCGTCTATGGTCTATGACTCTATGCCATATCAATGTCAAATGACAAATGAAATGATGTCAAATTGTATTATTAACGTCGTATAATCGTGTAAAAATAAATTTTTTATCAGTGCTCAACGAAAAGTTAGCTTTTTTCTCATTTTAGAAAAGTATCTTGTCGTCTTGAGAAAGAGTAAGTTTTCGGTATATTTATTGAAAATGTCATTTCAATATTTTCTTGTTCGACCTTATCATATTGGGGCAAAAACGGAACGGCTGATAACATAATAGATAGAACTTAAGTTTTGTGCTTGAGATATTTTTAGATTTAAAGCTATTTCCAATCGTTTACTAAGTACGACAGTATTTTTATTGTTTTCTCATCTTGTATGACCTTCACACTTGAGAAAGGTCAGAACGGTTTATATAATTTGTCTTTTGTTAGTCGAATGTGTGTTCCAGTTATTGTACGTCGTTATTCGTTCGTTGTCCTTGTTTACTTCGAGTGCGTTGTTCAAAACATACTTGGCTATTAACAAGCTACTAGTGCTATTTATAGACATTGTATCCTCAATTTGAAGTTTCCATGTTTAAAAAATTTTTGTTCAAAAAAATATTGATTACAATAAAGGTAAGACTATGTATATTTGAATTTATTACTATAAAAATGTTATTGTATTTTAATGTTGATTTTATTACATTGTATTGTTATTTGGGTGTAATAAAAACGAATTTGTCAGTCTTCAAAAATGTTCTTGGATTTAAAAAGTTTTTATTTATTGATAAAAAACCTACCAATTTTATAGCTTAATAGAGATTTTTCATTGTATTTGCACCTGTTCAAATCAACCTGGATGAATAAATTAATTTGGCTGACTTGGTCTTGAAATATTTGTGGAAGTTCAGAGAAGGTTTAAACGGTTACAAAACGGTGACACAAACATAAATAATAAGTAACAGGAAATACTTTAAACGATAATTTAATTTTCCACTACGAAATGTTCCTAGCTGTGAAACATCTCATCTTTTGCCAAAAAATTTGTAACTTGGTTGTCAAATATTTATAGGTGCGTTCAGAAAGTGTTTTTTCTAGACTTGCAACGAATATTCGGTTACTATTCGGTATTCGGCCTATTCGGCTGCTTTTATTATATTCGGCCGAATACCGAATATCTACATATTATTCGGCCGAATACCGAATACTTAAATAATATATTTATTTTGTCATAGAGAAATAATTGGTAAAATGAAAAATTAAAATCGATTGATTACGTATATATTCATATTTTCATGATGTAGTCATTGACTCATTGGTGCATAACACAGGTACATAATCATCTTCTGAATTGGAAAAATGGAGGATTCTATGTATTTGAATCATTGCGGTAATCAAAATTTGGAAGGGTAAGGTTCTCATTTCTTTTATAATCATTTATTAAGTAGTCATTGGTACATAAAACAGGTACATAATTTAATCATTTTCTGTATTAAACAAAAACAAGTTAAGAATTTTTCTATGCATTTGAATTATTTTTATAATCTAAATTTAGAAGGGGAAGGTTATGGTGCAGAAAGACTAACTTTTCTGCATTTTTAGGAAGTAGTTTACTTCTTTTTTTAGGGTTCCGTACCCAAAAGGTAAAAACGGAACCCTATTACTAAGACTTCGCTGTCCGTCTGTCCGTCCGTCCGTCCGTCTGTCACCAGGCCGTATCTCAAGAACGGCGATAGCTAGACAGTTGAAATTTTCACAAATTATGTATTTCTGTTGCCGCTATAACAACAAATACTAAAAATAAAATAAAATAAATATTTAAGGGGGGCTCACATACAAAAAACGCATTTTTTTTACCTATTTTTGCTCGATATTTATAAAATACATATATTTGATTATTTATATTCTATATACATTTATTTATACTACCTAGTCAATGGTGCGGAACCCTTCGTGCGCGAGTCCGACTCGCACTTGGCCGAATTTTTAACACTACTTTATAAACACTAGTTCCTGGCGTCGACAAATATTTTGCTGCAATCTTAATCAAAATAATGGAGCGCGAAACAATCACGTCTGTACAAGTTTTTGGCGCTAAAATCCAGCCGAATACTTTTGCCTAATATTCGGATATTCGGTCAGGGGCCTCGCCGAATATTCGGTATTTGGTATACTGCCGAATATACTGATCGTTGCAAGTCTAGTTTTTTCTTTATTTTTCACAAACTTATGTAGCTGATACAAAGTTCACTAGGTCATCTATATCTATAAATCTATGTCTATAAATACAAATAAATAAAATTGGAGTGTCTGTTTGTAATATTTAAAGAATCGCTTTTTACTAAATGCATATGTATGTACATTGTATACATATACGGTACATATACCAAAATAACATTTTTTTTTAATTTTTGTCTGTGTGTTAGCCTGTTTGTTCCGGCAAATCTCTGAAACGGTTAGACCGATATTGAAGGGACTTCTACTGGCAGATAGCTGATGTAATAAGGATTAACTTAGGCTACTTTTATTTAAGAAATGTTATAACTCTTTTAAAAATTTTATAACTCTGCGAACTGGACAATAATTTTTTTGTTCAAATCCACGCGATCGAAGTTGCGGGCACATTTAGTCTAGTAATAAATAAAATTAAAGATTTGAAATAAACTAAATTTTAATATCTATTTATTTACTTTTTAGATAGAAAACACCAGTCATGAGCAAACTTTGCAGACAAGTTTCAATTGAGTCTCCTGGACCGATGCTTAGGGAGTGTGTGTTCAGTTTTGATGTACCCGTCCCAGATGTGCCTATGTATGGTGCAAGAATTCGAGTAGTTTATGCAGGTGCTTGCTACAGAGTCACTCGCACTCGTTCCACGTCCATGTGTAGCACATCATCGATTTCATCGATTGAAAGTTTGCCCAGAGAGATGGATAGCTTTGGAAGTCACACTTCTACGCCGTCTCACATTGGCCTGCGCGATGGTGCTCTCTTCCCTGGATATGAGGTGGCTGGTATCGTCGATGCCATTGGAAAAGCTGCAGAGTGTACAGATGGTATAACAGTTGGATCAAGAATTGTTTTGTATCCGTACGAAGGTGTACCACATGGATATGCTGAATATATCGTGGTGCCTGATTTTAAGTGCTTAGTACCAGTACCGGAGCAACTACCCCTTAGTGTCGCTGCCATGTTGCCGACTGGTGCTTTACTTGCAACAAATACAGTACAAACAGCTTGCGAGTGCTTAAAAACTATTTTGGAGGGTCCCAACCAAAAAGATAATGCTACAGTCCTAATAGTGGGAACTGGAGGACTGGCACTTTGGGCATTGCGTATTGCGACGCATTACTTTCGACAATTGCCGTATCATAACCGCATCCGCATATCAGTTGCAACGTTGAAAGACGAAGGAATCAGTTTAGCCAAGGAAAACGAAGTGTGAGTATCCGCTTTAAAAATAAAATAAATACAACTGTTTGCAGTTTATCGCGAGATTTTATTCTAATTAATGTGCGTGTTTTGATACTTGTAGAATAAAGGTAGTGCAGTGGTCTGAGGATCTCTACGAGCGGCAGTTGATCGAGCGTACGATAGACGCTTGCGGTGGACCCGTGGATGTAGTTCTCAACTTTGGAACGACATCACGCTCGCTGCATCGTTCCCTGCAATGTCTTGCTCCGGTGAGAAATTAAAATAAATAGCAAATAAGAAAACAAATGAGTCACTTCTTGTGCTTGAGAATTTATTTATAGTACCATCAACAATGTTACGTGTTAAAAATACAATGAATTATTAATATGTATGGTTGTTAATATTATGATTGCTAGGTGTTAAGTATACATATAATTCCTATTAAAGGCAAACCATGTGCTTTAATAAAGCAAGTCGTGCAACTATTTTAAAATTTTCAAACATTAAAAAAGACAACTTCGGATAGACTACTCACTATCCTTAGGATTCACCTATTATATTATTAAGATCATTTCAAATGTTTTAAAATGAAATAGAATAAAAATATTTCCGAGGAATAAGGGGCCATCCATAAATTACGTCACACGAATTTCTCGATTTTTCTACCCCTCCCCCGTCCTTGTCACAGATGGTCACATTTATGAGACCCCCCACCTACCTAGTGTGACGTCACATATTTTGGAATTTTGCATGAGCAAATATCAGCTTACATCAGACAGTTTCAACATTATTTTTATTTTCATTTTAAGTTAGTTATTGATAGGTAGTTGAAATATCATGTTTTTGTACTTACCTTTTGATATTATTATATTTGGAAATGTGACGTCACAAAATTTTGACCCCTCCCTCCCCCTTGTCACACATAGTCACACTTCGTCGACCCCCTACCCCTCTCTTAACGTGTGACGTAATTTATGGATGGCCCCTAAGACTAAACTTCCCTATCATTTGCTTTCACCATGTATATCACTAGCAAACAAAATAGTATTAAAGTGGTATTAAATATATTCGTTACATATCTGATATAGATTTTTCTCGAATACTCGATATCGATCTCGATATCTCGAATGCAAAGCTCCAAAGCTTGGATCATCGGCGTAGGATGGCCGGCCTGTCGGTTTTTTACCGGATACACTTCGGAGAGTGTGCGCAGGAACTCCACGACCTGATTCCCCTCTGCCCCTTCTATCTCCGTACAACCAGACGCACGGCGTTACGCCACCCTTATATGGTTGACATTCCCACTATACGCACTAAGCGATTCCCTAGTACATTTTTGATGCGTACGGCCAAGGAGTGGAACTCTCTGCCGGGCGTCTGTGTTTCCGGAAAGCTACAATCTGGGGATCTTCAAGTCGCGAGGGAATAGGCTATTTCTAGGCAAGCGTGCTCCATCCTAGACCGCATTCTCACTTAAAAATCAGGTGAAATAGTGGTTAAACGCAAGCCTATCAAATTAATGATTTTTCATATAATAGAGATAATGTATCATTTAATATTAATCTTCAAAACTATTCATATATGTTGTTGTTTATTATTCTCCTCCGTAGGTATAAATTAGACATTCACATCTGAGGATAAGAATACACAATCATAATTCGAAGTACAATTAGGCCTCAATTGAGAAGTCATTAAATGAAGGGAAGTAATTTTATTACACATTCTACATATCTATCTTAATGCTCTCATATAAGGCTATGTTAATATTTCTTGTAATAAATTAATGACAACGGCATAATACAATGTTCTCCTACTTTTGAGTCACCGTTCTGGTGTGTACGAATTTCACAAAACCTCACCTCTAAAGGGTTTAGGGGATTGGGTCTAGAGTTTCGGTAATGTTGTATCGCTCCAAGTATCTTCTAATAAAATCATATCGTTTTACCCCCCTGGGCTATTTCGTTTTGTAACACCTGGTTATAACTCAGAGGATAGATATATGCGAAGCTACGATCGTAGAGTTATATCCAGACTGCTATTGCTTTTACTTTTTGTTAAACCTGCATGACCCTTGAAAATTTGGGAGACGTATATTCGACAGTGGGTTGCATTAAGATCCAGACCTCGTTTGTTGTCGTTTGTATCGATACAAACGCGCGGCACCGGCGCGTTCGTATCGCTGCACACGCGCGTCAACGGTGCGTTTTAGAAACGCGCGTCGATGGCGCATTTTTATCCTACAGAGCAATTTGTTGTCGATTGTATCGATTAAAACGCGCGGCATCGGCGCGTTTGCATCGCGTCTGTATCGCGTCTATATCGCTACACACGCGCGTTTGCATCGCGTCTGTATATAGATACACACGCGCAGTTTTTGAATTTATACAGGTGTGCAAAGGTCTAGAAGCTGCGTCTGACTCGCGTGTGTATCGCCTCTGTATCGCTACAAACGCGCGTCGACGGCGCGTTTAAAAACGTGGTTTGCATAGGCCCTTAGGTTTTAAACCCTTACCCTGCAGTAAGATTAGTATAGTAAAATTTTTGTTGTTTTCTAGGGTGGTATGGTGCTCGTGACGGAAGATATTGGCGAAAAGTTAATGCCTAAATTTGTAAAGAAAGCCGAAGAGATGAATGTTAATATTGTGATTGTTCCAAACGGAACCATCGAACAACTCAAGGATATGGTGCAATTGGTTGCGAAAGGAGAGGTAAGTGATTTATACAATTAGAAATATCAAACAGACAAAAAGAAATATAAAAATTCGAAAACAATTTCAACATTATCACTGTACTTGTTATATAAGTAGCTGTTTGTTTCTACCATTTGTTGTTTTCCTGTACAAGGAAGCTGACCTTTATCAGATGAAGTGTTGTTATAAAACAACTTGGAATAATTTTATATTGTCTTAAGTCTATTAAATTGCCTTTAGATAATATTTTATCAAAAAATTAAAATAAATAATGTCACATTCATAATTAAAAACAAATAAAATATTTAAATTGTAACACAGTCACGATAAGTAATTTGTTTACAAGAGATAGTTTGGAGTTTGGACAAAAGATTATGATATCACGCTCGCAAACTGATTTTAGGAGAGATATAATTTGTAATGCGTTATTGTAATGAATTGCAGGAAGCTTGTCATTTTAATTGACAATGTTACTAAAACAATATTTTGTGCCTTTAGATCAAACCGCCACCCCATTCAGTATATCCTGCAGAAGAGGCCCAGGAAGTGGTTAGAAAACTGTGCAATTCCGAAATTCAAGGTCGCGCCATACTTAAATTTCACAATATTGATTAAAGTCTAAATATTTTAAACCCTATGACCGAAACTACCTGTAGTTATGATTGATATGTTAGTATTAAGAATTTGGAATTGAGATACTACATGAACGAGTAGATGTTTTATTTTTGAATGCGTTTAACATTAATTTGTGTTTAATTCAAATTTTTTTGTTTAATAATAAAAATACCTTATCAAATTGATACAGTAATACACTGATTACTTGCTATACTTTTATAATAATTCGTTTCTAAAATTTTACAAATGCTTTTTATTTTTGTTAATGATGCATATTCATTGTTACTTTCCAATCGGCTTCTATAAATATGAATCGTAAGTTGTATATGTTCAAATATTTAATTGGTGTACTGTATCCGGCGATAAATATTGCACATCGACCTTTGGAAAGAGACAATCTGCTAATTCCGACTTTGTAGAGCTTTATGGTCCAAGATCCAACACCTCCAGACCTTTCTTATTTTTTGATGGACAAAATGTATACAATTATAGTATGTATTAGTAAATTGTCCGCTAAGAACAGCCGAGGGTCAATTTTTTTAGTATTAGCTGTTATATGTACGTAAAAATGGTACATTATTTGTGTAAAAAACCAATTAAGTGTTGTCTTTACGTTAGGGTAAAATAATATAAACCTTCTCCTACATGGGGAAAGAGGCCTATGCCCAGCATATTACACAGCATTTCACAGCATTTCACAGGCATATTACAGGCTGAAGCGTAAGCGCGTAAAATAATTTAAAAAACATGTTTACGTATTTATTTATTTATTTACTATTAGTTAGTCTCCCTTTTTTTTGTAGTGCTGAACTTAATTGCAGTAGAATATGTTTCACTACTGACTTTGTTTATGATATTGTTCAAAGTGATTCTTGAAATGAATTTCAAGAAAAGTGGCATTTGTAATTCTCCTATTTTTATCTCCATTTTTTATTCATCTTACGGCTTCGGTAGCAAAATATAAACATTTGAAGATGATTTCGCGTGTTTGAATTTGTACAGGTTTTCCGCTTTTTCCGAAAGATGCCATAGCAGAATTTTAAATTATTATAATTTCGGGGTGCTATATATATATACATAATATATATACATAATATAATTATGTATATATATACATAAGTATATTGATTGGACAGTCTGTCGCACTCGAACAACTAACAACGACTGACAAAACGACGCATTGGTAGAGTGTGTGTGTGTCTCTTTCCAACGGTCGATGTGCAATATTTATCGCCGGGCACCATAGTATATGTATATATGGTCTGTAGATTGTTAAACAAATGATTGACCAATGTCACAAATTGTGTTTGTGAAAAAATATTAACGTTAGATAAACTGAGATAAAAGGTAAATAATATTTTATACATTGTAACACAATGATTCGTATATAATATATATTACTTGTTATATGATTCGAGTATTTTAAAAATTTTATCCCTCATCACAAATGCGCACAGAAAAAAGTTTTTCAACATTTTAAAATTTTTATGTTACAATTTTTTTATTATCAGAAACGTTATTCGATGTGTGACTATAGCATGATACAATTATTAAACTTTTAAGGTACCTACATGTGTATGTTCTGCAAAAAATTGGCAACTGTAAAAAGCAATTGATCTATTGTCCCTTTTAAAATAGTTTTGTGTAATTATATTATTTTATATTTCAGTATATCTTGTACCTATACAATATTTTTCTAAATGATATTTTAAACTAAGCACATGTGTTTTAGATGGATATTTTTTAAATTTATCTACCTACTGTCATCGCTACAAATTACAAATATACTATTTCGAATGTTTTACCACGGTATTTTTATGTATCATTTGAGAATCATTTTAATACAGCAGTTGCTTTAAATACATTATGCTAAGATTTTAATTAAAGTTTTTCTGTGATGTAAAAAAATGTTGTGACAAGGTCAAATTATATATAATTTCCAATGAATTCAGAGATACTTTTTGCCTATATATAGATGTAAAAAATGTTGTCAAAATAAAATAATCATTTAAAAATAGTTAGTGATTCATGGAAACAATATAATTTTATTTTCTAGTCAGCAATGTGTTTATAAATGAATATTAGAACAATAGTGGATGTTTATTAGATAGAAGAATATATTTTTATTCACTTTATACATCACTTTAGCAGTAAGAGACATTTTACTCCTAGTATTAAGAGGAAAATTAATTGTGTTTTAATGATAATTAAAATAAAGTAACCATCATTAATCGTGGTGTTTTATTACTATTTGCAATATTCGTTGAATTCGCAGTTAATGCAATATTGTTCAGAATTAATTTTTAACTATTATTGTAGGTCTATTATAAATTTAGCCATTTTAGAATATAACGATTTTACTTTTGGGTAACCAGGAAGTCAGTCAATATTGTATAATCCTAGTAAACTAAGACTATTGTAGCTAGTCAGGGTAGATATTAAAAAAATATTAAGTAAAAATAATCGCCGTGCTTTACTATATCTATTGATTAATCAGATCGAAAAAAAGTATTTTCACGTACCTACGTCCCACCTAATAAATTATAATAATATGTTGCCTGATGTAGGTAAAGGTCTCATGCAAATGTTCAATCTTCTGTATTATCCACAATGAATTTTAGTTTAAGATCCACCTCACAAGTAATTGAGAGACGCTCAAGTACTTTTACAGTATTATTTAATGACAAAAAAGTGTAAAACTTCAAATAATATTAAAAGTAATATAATAATGTTGATTCAAAATACATTAAGAAATCAATGTTTACGAAGTATATTTTTAGTTTTTTATCAACTAAAATTAATGATTGTAAATATTATTTAATTTTCTTTTGTGAGTGACATGGAAATCCTAGTATTTTATATGCTCGATTCTATTCCAATGGAAATTAATTAACCTGGACTGGTGAAAAAAATTGGCAAATGCAATATATATATATCGATCGATTCAGCCTGTAATATCCCACTGTTGGGCATAGGCCTCTTCCCCATGTAGGAGAAGGATCGGAGCTTAATCCACAACGCTGCTCCAATGCGGGTTGGCGAATATATTTCCTACTATGAGTAACGATCACTATCAGGTGTACACGATAACAACCGGGACCGACGGCTTAACGTGCTCTCCGAGGCACGGTGGGGAGACCCACAAGGACTACACAAACACCCAGACCACGACAAACATCTATATGGCCAATACAAATGTTTTCGTGTGCGGGAATCGAACCTGCAAACCGCCTACGCAACAGCCAATCGCAATCCAGTGCTGTGACCGCTGCGCCAACGCGGCGATATATATATATATATATGTATATCTTCTAGAAAATGTAGAACTAAGATGGTATATTTATAAAGTTTGGGAAAGTAATAGACATACAACGTCAACGTCTAGTTACATTATATACTTAACAATAAAAAATAATTTTACCAATAAACAATGTAATAAGTTTTCCTTGGCGATTCCCTATTTTAATTATTGTTGGTAGTACAGCTTATAATTTTATTATTATAAATCAAAAGGAACACTAAAGTTAAACCATATACACTTTGTCTATTTACAATGAACCAGTTCAGAATCCTTTATTGTGATTGACAGTTCTAATATCCTTGAAAAGATAAAAAGATTTCATATTTTTTGTATTTTCATCAACGGGAATGGATTTGACCCTTTTTTCGGGACATTTCGTCCCCCATATATCGATGACTGAACGTATTTCCTCGTTTGTCGCCGCATGTAGCACTATTAAGACTGATGATTTTCCGATCCCTCCTTTTTTGATACTTGCACTCGCACCGCATGATTTAATAGCCACGTTGTCAACATGAATATAATTTATGACGTATCCAGGAAAATCGTTTTCGTAAACATACACCTGACCTTCGTTAATCGAAACAGGCCGATTTTCGACGACAGCCGAGTCCATGTGCTTCAGGTGGTGCTGCCACTGACCAATTTCGAGACGCTTATTTGTTTTTTCACAAAATAGTCTACCTTCGGAGTAGCTCAAAAGAAGTAGTAATGTTATTAGCTCCATCTCTTAAATGTTACTTTACACTCCAGATAATGTTCATCGCTACACCTGCGGTCTATTGTTTGAGAACAATGAAAAATCTTTGATAAGAGATGTTTTTGTAGAAATAAAAAAAAAATGTGTCAATTGAAGGTAATTTGATTATCGTAAAAAATCAATAACTACAAAGACAGGGCGGATTGTTACTAGTATTTTCACTTTCTTGGAGCAATAAAAGGGCATGGGTGGGCAAACAAAATAAGGTCATAAAAATAAAATAGCATTTCAATTTAACGCCACTTTTATTCAAGAAATTAAAGTTGGTCCCTAAAATTATAATTTTTTAAGTATATAATTTTCATAAAATAACATTCGAATAAAATTTATATTGGACCAAAGATTACAGCAATGAATGGTTTCGAAATTAAAAATAAAGCAAAGCATTCCCGTTAATAGATGTTATTTTTGGGTTATTATTTGAGATTCATAAAAAAAAAACAGAAAAAAAGTTAATAGCATTTTTTTTACAAATCCCTTTGGCGTATATACTCTCGTTTCATGTCAGAAACCATTCATAGTTTGTAGAAAAGAATCAGATTAAAATAACATTGTCAATAATATATTTTACACATAATATCACTCTAGTATCCATTGTATAATAGTGATATATATAATATATATTTTAGTGGATCATTTAGGTATATGTTACATATAAATATACCTTATTAATTCTAACCTAAAAAGTGGTGTAAAATAAAAATTTGGTAAAACGTGCACTGAGTACACCTCAAAACGAGAGTTCCGTAAGACTTCATTCAGTACAAATTTTATATGTAAATTCGCAAACCATTTAATGGTTGGTTACATTTCTTTGTATATATTAAAAAAAATTACATTAATTTCATCTAAGTTCAGTAAATATAAATATCGATACAAACTTTGTAGAATTAAACATTATTGTAGACTTTACATAATTAGGTTTGATATTAGATCAATGTGCGTTACGAATTTATCAATCTATATTACATGCAAAGTGTATCACGTCATAATTATTAGTAAACAAAGAAAACCTGTGACATATACAGGGTGTTAGGGGAATGGTTAGCCATAGAGGTATGTTGGGTAGGGGGGGTCATTTGGAACCTATTTAGGCTAACTTACCTATATGCAAAGTGTTACGGATTTTTTTTATGATTATTTTTTCATTTTTCGAAAAAAATGCCGAAAATTAGTGATTTGACCATCATATCTTTTTTGTTTATTGATATAACAACGCCATTCTTTTTTTGTTTTGATCATCAATACATTGCGCATGTAAAATAAATGTGATTTAATTTAGAAAACATCTACAAAAAAAATTATGGGCCAAAGAAATCTTGACAGAGACAAAAAGTAAATCAAACCTTCAAGTTTAGGTATAGATTAAAAAAAAAATTAAAGCCTCCAGACAATTTAAAATAATTTAAAAAACTACTCTAGTTAACACTGTTTTAAATAATATTACTTTCATTCACCTACCTTACTTACTTTTTTTTTAAATGATGAAATAACGAAATGGTTTCTACCTGAACCCGCACTCTACGCTGACAATTATAACAATAATTGTTATTACGCAGGGCGGTATATCCCTGTATAGCACATGGTAAACTACCATCTTGACTTTGGCGACATGTTGGCGCAGCGGTCAGAGCACTGGCTGATGCGCTGGCGGTCGCGCGTTCGATTCCCGCTCACGGCAGATATTTGTATTGGTCATATAGATGTTTGTCGTGGTCTGGGCGTTTGTGCTTGTGTATTGTGTGTGTTTCCGGACCCCCGACACAGGAGAAAATCCTACTGGGGGCCGTCGAGTGTGAAGCGTTTATTATTTAAAAAAAAAAATCTTGACTGCTCTCATCAGGCGAGGATTTACATCCTTATTTGAAGATCATCCTTATTTCTACAATAATTGTTATTACGCAGGGCGATATGTCCCTGTACGGCACATGGTAAACTACTTGCTGTCTCTTTTTATCTTGGAATTTGGGGTATGAGTTTCCACGGGCATCACAAATGTCTCTCATAGGGTGAAATTAATGCCGGTAGGTATCAAAATAAAACAAATCATAAATTCGAGTAACAAATTTATTCTATTTTTATAAATACAGTGAATTCGGTCGTGAATTTTCATATTCTACATTACTAGAAATAAGGATGATCTTCAAATAAGGATGTAAATCCTCGCCTGATGAGAGCAGTCAAGATTTTTTTTAAAATAATAAACGATTCACACTCGACGGCCTCCAGTAGGATTTTCTCCTGTGTCGAGGGTCCGGAAACACACACAATACACAAGCACAAACGCCCAAACTACGACAAACATCTATATGACCAATACAAATATCTGCCGTGAGCGGGAATCGAACGCGCGACCGCCAGCGCATCAGCCAGTGCTCTGACCGCTGCGCCAACATGTCGCCAAAATCAAGATGGTAGTTTACCATGTGCTATACAGGGATATACCGCCCTGCGTAATAACAATTATTGTTATAATTGTCAGCGTAGAGTGCGGGTTCAGGTAGAAACCATTTCGTTATTTCATCATTTAAAAAAAAAGTAAGTAAGGTAGGTGAATGAAAGTAATATTATTTAAAACAGTGTTAACTAGAGTAGTTTTTTAAATTATTTTAAATTGTCTGGAGGCTTTAATTTTTTTTTTAATTTATACCTAAACTTGAAGGTTTGATTTACTTTTTGTCTCTGTCAAGATTTCTTTGGCCCATAATTTTTTTTGTAGATGTTTTCTAAATTAAATCACATTTATTTTACATGCGCAATGTATTGATGATCAAAACAAAAAAAGAATGGCGTTGTTATATCAATAAACAAAAAAGATATGATGGTCAAATCACTAATTTTCGGCACTTTTTTCGAAAAATGAAAAAATAATCATAAAAAAAAATCCGTAACACTTTGCATATAGGTAAGTTAGCCTAAATAGATTCCAAATGACCCCCCCTACCCAACATACCTCTATGGCTAACCATTCCCCTAACACCCTGTATATTTGTATATATATAATATGTTGGTATCCTCGTAGGTGTATCATTTTTTGTCCCTTTTTACTCACATGATTTAAACCACGTAAAATATTAGAAAAATTAATACACAGTCAATATTTTTTACATCATTATTCAAAACATAATATTAATTTCTGTCTTATCTATCTTATATTATTAAGTTCAATAATCTTAAATTAATTTACTTATATATAATTATTTAATACGAGGACGGAGATTCACGGGTCCTACGGAACTCGAAAGGCACATGTAAGCTGCATTTGTTTCGCGTCATACGTTTATAGCGTGATGTAAATATATTATCTTCTAAGCGCAGATTGCTACGAAGGTTAAGTATACGATTGAGCTTGTGGAGCCTTAATCACTTAACTATTATGGATAGTTTATCAAGGACGTCAGTGATTTGTACCCAAGTGTAAATTTTTAATTACAAAAGTTCATTTTATCTTAATTTCTTCTATACAATAAGGCACCAAATGTGCTTAATTTAAGTAACTTTTTTATACATAACTTTTATCTCTTTACAACATTGCCACTTCTACCTACATATTTTTTTTCTTCGATTTAATTATTACATTTTACAATATCTACTATCCGTATTATACTAATATACTTCGACGAGTATTAGTTAAACTATAGTACTTCGACATCAAACGTTAAGTCCTAAACTCCCTGCGAATTTTGCACCTTCTATATAATTGCGTAAATATTTGTTATAAAATCTAATTTTATTAACGATCCTAGGCCCTGATTCCCTATGACATTTGAATATCGTCAAGTTTGTGGACAATATTAATAATGCGTACTGACCTATCTGGGACGTGATATAATAATGGTATTGTTATATATAATTATATATAATCAGGGTCAGTAACAGTAAGTTTTAGTGGATCATTTAGATTTATGTAACGTGTTCGAAGCAATCTGCAGCGAGTTTAGCATTCACTTTACATGTGTATGGTGGCAGCAGTGTAGCGCGCCTCGCCTCGGCGCCAGCTCCACTGCGAGGGACGGTACTGTAATGGAAAAATTAAAAAAAAACTTGTAGGTTACACTCGTGTTAGAGTTATCAACGTGAGAGTATAAAAAAACGTGTCTAAAATTACATATGTTAGTCAGGTGGTCAGTTACGTGACATATATATACATTTATTTACGAATGTTTAAAGTAATCTTAGTATTCGGCGTAAAACATTTCAACTGTGCGAATAAGGTGTATACAAAATTAATGTTAAATATCTCAAAAACTCATTCAAATAATAGGGGATCGGACAAATTTTCAAAAAGCGTTTTATATTAATCTTTATGGATACTTATTCCCATAAAAAATAAAATTTTATTTATTTATAGCCTTTTAGGTACTCAAAATCATGTTTTAATATTGTTTGTTTAAAAATCCCGCCAAAACGCCACGTTATGACATCTGACAGCGCGTGACGTCATCCGGAGGAAATAAACAAAGAGTTTAAAAAGCAGTGTACGTTGAATATACGGATAGAATAACCCGTGCAGTCAATGCTTGCTCTTTCCTAAAGTACCCTGTGGCTTGCACCGCCAAATGACGTCACGCACTCTAGTTGGTGTTTTAGTACAGATTAATAATATTGTAAATAACAACATTTTATTTCTTCATTTAAAAATATTTAAATGAATTATATTAAATTATTATTCGATAAATAATCGTAATTCAGTATATTTATTTTATCTAAGTACATTATAAATTTTAATCTGATTAAGTGATTACTGTCCGATCCCCTATTTCAACATGAAGTTCTGTATTCAATTCACTGTTTAGCAGTTTGCTCGGACGACTGCGACGCCATTGTCACACAAATCTGGGGACATTTTCTCAAGCTTTTAGTCGTTTTTCAAACCTCTAAACTTGGATTAGTAAATATATCTATATATCTATTAATATGTGAAGCAAAAACTTTGTATCTCTTTTTACAGAAATTGCGCGTACGGAGGAGTATGAAATTTCGCACACTTACAGTTTATATATAGAAGGAATTATGTGCAGAAAGCTAATATTTTTTTTAAATTATACATATACACGTGCATGCACATACAAACTGTACATTAAATCAATAAAAAAAAACATTACACACACTACCATATATTTAACACACATACGCATATTATACTGTTTGTTGATTGTCAAAGTCAAAAGTAGTAGTCAAATTGAAATTTTTTAATAAAAGGTTCTTTATTTTCATAATTAGTTGGTATTCTTTAATTTAAATTTTTAATTATGATCGAATTTCGACCTCTGGGCGACCACTAGTAAAGTTTAAATTGAATAGCTCTTATATTTCAGTTTTTATTGATATCACTAATGATCATAAAATTTCTCAGGGTCCTGAAGTCCTAAAAACCTAAAACGTGATACCCATGTAAGCTAGTATTAGTACACAAACAATAAAAGTTCTAAAACTTGAAACTCCCAACTCCTTAAACTAGGGGATATAATTTTTTACGAGACTTCCGCAAATATTGATGTTAGAGGTCTGAAAATTGTTATAACGATTCCTTGTTATAAATAATAAAATAAATATTTCAGGATTTTAAGTAAATAGCTCACAAAGCCTACCTCGATAAGAAAAATAATAAAATTAAGGACTGAACGGTTCGTGAAAAAGACGTCGATTCGTTTTTTTTTTTGTTTTAAATATAAGAACCGGGCACCTTATCTCAGTAGTTCCCCCGTTAGTCTACTTCGAGCAAGATATTATCTCCTATCCTCAAAAAACTTCATTTTTTAAAACAACAAGGTCGGCAAACAAGCAAGCTCACTAGTAGCTTATAGACGCCTGCAACAGCAGAAACATCGCAAGCGTGTTGCCGACCCTAACCCCAATCCCTTCTAGAAGGTCACCTTATAGGCCCCGTAAACGATCAAACTTGTTTGATCAAACTTCATGTTTTCATATAACAAACATATCAAAAAAGCCCGCAGACCCGCACACGATCAAATAATTTGACAAACACGTTTGTCAAACAGAAATTTAATATGGAGTTTGATCAAATATTTGATCGTCTACGGGGCCCTTAACTCATGACAGGAACATAGCACTGCTTGAAAGCAGCGTTATTTAGCTGTGATCTTCTATGTGATCGAGGTGTTTCCTCAGTCGGGCTGCTTCAGATTTTGAGCAGTATAGTTCGCGCTGTGCTCTACTTCAGTAATGAGATATTCACCTTGATGAGCATCTGCCCGCTGCGGGTGTGAGGGTTCTTGAAAGCGTACAATACCCAGGCACCAAGCGAGCATATAAGTGCGATGGCTACAAAGGCGCCAACGGCCCCGCCCACTGGAGACGAGGAGTAAGGGGGGGGCGCCGGGTGGCCCGTCGGCAGCTTTAATGTAGACTTTACAGGCTCCTCGGACTCCACTGAAATATTACATCCAGGTAATCTATCATAATAGTATATTTCATTACAAGTGCGGAAAGGCTGTCATTGCAAAGAGTTCCGACAAATGTCTACCCGAGCCGAGGCGCAGTCGAAGTCGAGGGTTGACAGTCGGAACATGTATACGTCCCCGCAATACGCCACTTTTTGAGCAACTGTATTAAAATATATATTTACATCTCTCATGTTCGGTAAGTAGGTTCTTATTACCTCCAAATGGGGCTTGTAGGTGACTCATTAGCGCTTTTTACTGCGCGGTGACTAATTGGCGATTTAGCCGGTTTTTTTTCTACTTACCTCACAATCGAGGTGTAAAGCAGAATAGTTAGCTCGGGTGTAAGTATCAATTGCACCCTCGAACTATAGGCACCCTATATATATATATATATATCGTCCTAAATATCTCGGGCTGCAATTGATGCCTTACAGCCCTTGGCTACTAATCTACTAATATATATGTATATATATATGTAAAATGACCACGCGCAACGGTCACAGCACTGGTTTGTGGCTGTTGCGCTGGCTGCTGCGGGTTCGATCCCCGCACATGACTAACAATTGTATTGCCCATACAGATGTTTGTCGTGGTGTGGGTGTTTGTGTAGTCCTTGTGGGTCTCCCCACCGTGCCTCGGAGAGCACGTTAAGCCGTCGGTCCCGGTTGTTATCATGTACACCTGATAGCGATCGTCAGTTTATTTCATATTCAGTTTTTACTGCATAATTTGATGTTACGAGTATAAGGAGACATTGTACTCGTAATATACTATATATTTATTTTTTAATTTGCATTAAAGTATCAAAGACTGAAGTTTGAAGGTAGGCATTCTAGTGATCTTGAAAACCGATATGGATTTGCGTCGATAGTATATTTATTAAAAGGTTAAAGAATATTAAAATTTTAAGTAATCACAAATGTTAAGCTATTTGAAAAATTTAGTAAACTTTAGTAGTTGAACTATTTTATTACTAAAGCAAAATGATATAAGTTTTTACACCTATATATTTAAATTGTAACTTTTAAGATATCTTAGTAATCTGTACACATTGCCTTTATAGATAAAGCGACATTGTTTGGATAGCGTTCGTGCAGATAAGACAAAGTTTCTAATCGATTAAAAACAAATAGGTTTGTTGATCGAAAATAAATGCGGTAGGTACTTATGAATTGTAGGTAAAGAATAGAGCTCGTTAGAAATAATTTAAAAAATAATTCACTTTTACTACTTGTATTTTTAGTGTGTGTTGTCTGGTAAATCTTTACCGGGTGTACCGATATTGATAATTATTTTTTATCGAAAACTGGCGTTTGTCATTTGGTCCCATTTAAATTTGATCGAGATCTGACGAGTACTTCATGAGTTATCTCTAATAAATTAATAATGCTCAGTTAGTTGATTATTTTTTAATTACCTACGTTATATTACTTGTCGATATAAATTACATAATAATCGGTAAAGTCGTTTTGGAGGAGTTTCGGTAATAAACACCATGACACGAGTTTTTTAGTGGTGTGCAAGATGTCCCTGTTTTTTTTTTCAAAACTTCATAAAATATTTTATTTTTTTACTCGTTTGTTGTTTGTGTAGTTCGAGATGGCCGAAGTATGGGCTTAGAAAATATGTATTATAATACAGTATAATAGATTTTTACTTGCCATATTTTATTTGTACCGCGGGAAATAACTTGCATCAGTGTGCAAAAGTATTGGATCACCGCAGTTAACGCGTTCGCTGCACCGTTCCGGACGAAATTTTTATTACTTTTTCGTTCTTATTTGTTTCGAATACACGCTTTTCTATAGAAATTAAAGAAAAAAAGGAGGCCCAAAACTTTTGCACACCACTGTTAGATTCTTAATCTATACAAATAAATAAAATTGAAGTGTCCGTTTGTAATATTAAAATAACCGCTTTTTACTAAATGTATATGCATCTATACACGGTACATATACCAAAATATCATTTTTTTAAAATTTTTGTCTGTCTGTTTGTTCCGGCTAATCTCTGAAACGGCTGGACCGATTTTGACGGGACTTTCACTGGCAGATAGCTGATGTAATAAGGTGTAACTTAGGCTACTTTTATTATTGTTTTTTTTTTTTTGTCAATAACTGCGAACTTAACAATATCTTTTTGTTAAATTCCACGCGGACGAAGTCGCGGGCACAGCAGCTAGTATAATATAATAATGATGATAGTTACTGGTTTTGACGACGGTGTCCTGGGCGGTCCGCGTGTCGGTCGTGTAGGCGGTGTTGCCTCCGGCCGGCCGGTCCACGCGCGGGCTGGCGGGGCAGCTCTCCTCCTTCGATATCGGGGACTTGTCGCAGTCTGTGCACAATGATATGAAAACTATTGAAACACCACATCCGACTATAGTACCTAGAATACCAGTCAAATATAAAACTGCACAATCTTTCTAGTTAGGAAACGTACCCATACTACGTGACCCGTTTTTACAATTTCCCCTATCTCCCTTGGTGACCACCCGTAGTATTTGCTAAGCCCCATCTCCCCCTCGAGTTTTCACGTAGTAATCCAGAAGTATCAAAATAATTTTTTGCAAACAGAAAGTAAAAAAAAATATATTTTGTTTCACGATTGTCTTCATTAATACGAAAAAGTGTGAGATTTTTCTAGAGATTATTAACTACGTGACGCGTGGTATTTTTCAAGACCTCCCTGAACTGTTCACGTAGTATGAGTACGTACGTTCCCTTAATGATTTTTTTTACTTTGAGTCGTCCATCAATGATGTGAGGCTCAAAAGATAAGGGAAGGGATTCGGAAAAATATCATAAGGAGGGGGAGGACTGTAGTGAAATATTACGTGTACTTATTTTTCGTTAAACTCGAGATCGCAACACACTGTAATAATATGTCTGTTTGGAAATTATTAACGCTACACTTAATTTTCTAAATTTTAATCAGATCATACCTTGTATATAAAGATAATATTCAAAAACCTCACCACATATCACAAAGGAGGGGGCGTTAGGTTGAAAAGTTGCTAAAAACATCACGCGATCAATGGACGACCCCTTATCTGTCTGTAGACTTATTAAAAATTACTTGTTGTCAGTTGCAGCAGCAAAAGCCAATTTCTATATTTTGTTGCGAATTTTTGGCAATTTCATTGTTCAAAAAAGAATTATTCTACGGCGTGATCTATAGAAACCTCTAAAATGTCTACATTAAAATCACAATATTACGTATTAATTACAATTAAATAATTCTCTACATTGGCCGGTGTATGCAATGTACAATATAACGCTAAAATTTCGTACACCATATCTCTACAGTAAAGCTCGAAAGAAAGTGCTACAACGGCATAACGTAATTTATACTCTACAATGTACATCACTACGAACAAATATTAATGAACTCTAATGAAGGAACTCAATAAACTAAAATTTCGGATACATATGTACCTATTTAATGCTAAATTTTGCCAGTGTTTTGTAACACTAATTACATTACACTACATACATAATTACTTAAAAATCTGAAAATAGTTCCATCTGTTCTTCACTGTGCTACCTGTGCCTTGAGTGTAATTGAGTTTCAAGGGTTAAAGTAACGTCTCTGTAGCTCTCGACTGACAAGAGAATTGTGAGCATTGTAGTAGAGTGGCGTGAGTGCGGTGGACTCAAAATCTCTCGACCTTACAAAATTTCACAGGTAAATAGTACTGTTTTCAAGCAGTATTGTGTTCCTGGTGGTGAGTAAGGCACCAGAGCTCCTGGGGGGGATTGGGGACAGGGTCGGCAACGCGCTTGCGATGCTCCTGATGTCGCTGACGTTTATAAGCTACGGTAATCGCTGACCATCATGTGAGCCGTACGCTTATTTGCCGACCTAGTTGTAGGCAATTCAGTTAAGATCGCGAGACAATGATACGTCGCACGATTGAGAAGAAATTTGTGAAAATCATTAAAAAGAAGACTATGGTCGTTACTACGAAGTATCTTTGTTCGATTATTTCACTTTTTACCCATATAATGTCTGACGATAGAATAACGCTGTCTTCGATTATATGGTATATGTATATGTGTCTATTGATCACCTACTCTGGCTTGCGATATATACCAGTACAGTGACGACAAAATATGGGTAGAACAAATTACTATTGGTTGCTTAAGGCACATCTTCGTTTCTCTCTTCTCGAATCCCTTTAGGTGTAATCCAGCCGGGCTAGCATGCGTACAACGAGATAATCTCTTGACGAGAGAGATAGATAATGTCTACATCGAGTATTTTCTCGATTACCCTAACATGCGCAATACGAGAGACATAATTCTCTTCCGAAGACAAAACGGAACGGAAACGCCATGGTATACAAAAGATATTACAATAATATTTATAATTTTAATATATTTCGTTTATCGTAGTCTTTCTCGTCGATAATATTGACAACGAGTAGTTTATCTTGTTTATGTTAGCTCCCGTAGAGATAACTAAAATTTCTTGTTATCTCTTCAATTGTCGTGACGAGAAGAGTATCACGTGCACGCATGTTAGCTACTGTAGACATAAAGAGATAATACGAGAAAAGGGGTAGACAAACTTTTGTCGTGGCGCGCATGCTAGCCCGGCAGGCCTTAGGTTTTGTCTCTTTAGTCAGTCACAAGATGTTAAAGGTGTCAAGGAACTATTAGAATTTATTACAGTATAGTTCATGTCATCGTGTACAGAGGGCAGAGTTTAAAATCACATCGACATAATTATTACAAGCTCTAGGTACATTTGATACCGTTTGCAAACTAAAGTAAAGTTAATTTTTTTTTATTATTATTAATTTCTACGTACTCAATTGTGTTAGTACTAAGTATATATATTTTTTGCTTTTTTATTGGATTCTAATATAAGTACTTACTTCTTAGGAGCCAGTCTTGCTTGTTACGGTCTGTTCCACTCGAACATTTCTTGATATATTCACACCATAGGCACTGCAACAAACAGGTACAGCATTGTATGACATGACGTGTTAGTGCAGTGGTTACAACTGAGTTCGATTGCGCAATCGACAAATATTTGTACAGGAGAGATGTTTGTCGTGTTCTGGGCGTTGAGTGTGAGGCGTTCATTATATTTATTTATATGTATACAAAACTTGTATAACATAAGTTAGAAATAGAATGCGAGGAAATAGTAAAAATATTTACACTGCCAATCGCTTCAGCCTGTAATATCCCACTGCTGGGCATAGGCCTCTTTCCCCATGTAGGAGAAGGATCAGAGCTTAATTCACCACGATGCTCCAATGCGGGTTGGCGGATATATTTCCTACTATGAGTAACGATCGCTATCAGGTGTACGTGATAACAACCGGGACCGACGGCTTAACGTGCTCTCCGAGGCACGGTGGGGAGACCCACAAGGACTGCACAAACACCCAGACCACGGAAAACATATGTATGGCCAATACAAATGTTGTCGTGTGCGAGGATCGAACCCGCAACCACCAACGCAACAGCCACAAGCCATTGCTGTGACCGTTGCGACAACGCGTCGTCACACTACCAATAATAACATTTAATTGTGTAAATTTACGTAATGACTCAGTTTAATATAGCGTTGACAATTTTATATAAAAATTCTCTAGATATAATGTAAAACAACAATAGAATCAAGTTCAATGCATTTGTTCTGTACATAAACAAGGTTTTTCCGTTTATTTTGTCCCTAGAAGTCGCTACCATCTTAATAGATATCAAATCTATTTACAATATTGACGTTTTCAAATTCGTCTGAATTGGTAACAACTTAAGACTAATAAGTCCATACAAGTAACATTATTCATGATTATTATATTATCACAATCAATTAGTTAAACAGCATAGAAGTGTTTAAGTTACAAATACTCGCAAAAGTCTTGTACTAGTACCTCGTTTTTATACGATAGTTTATTATTTTTCACATTACATAAATAAACAATGTAAAAATAAAATTTATTCACCTTATTTTCATAACATTTTTTCCACCTTCCATATAGAACGAATAATACGTGTTAACAGGAATAAATCTTTAATAATTCCTGCAGTTTGTACACCTCCGTAGTGTTTCCTTTAATAATGTCAAATGAGATATTCTAGTGGTTATGATTATATTTATTTTATACTTTATATTCTAGTGGTTATGGTTATGATTATATGAGATATTCTATGGTGATAGCGTGATAATATGTAGCCTATGTTCTGACCCGACTTCTTAATAATATTCGTGCCAAATTTGAAATAAATCCATGCAGTACTTTTTGAGTTTATCCCGGACATACATTGACTTTCCTACCATTTTATTATATGAATACTTGTATAGATTTAGGAACTTACATTGAACCCGGTGTCGTGGTTGACGCAGCTCTGACAGGAGTCATACTGCAGACACGTGGGCAGAGCAACTAATCTCAATATTGTGTTGTTTGATATCTCGTAGTTCTTGAACGATACACGGTGGTACTCGTATATCGTTTTGCGTCTCACATCTGTAAAATAAATACTAATAAGAGAATTTAATTTATAATGGTTAACGTTTTTTTAAGTAGTGACTGGGAAGTTTCTTGTCGATTCTTCTCTGCTGAATCTACATTCCGAATCGGTGATAGCTTCTTATTTAATATATGTACCTAACTAATTTATTGAAAACTTTAAATTTTATAGTGACCAAAAGTGCCTTTGAAATCTACTTGAATAAATTAAATTTTCGTTTCGATTTCAATGAGATTTCCTGTGATTTTTTTTTTGACAATTCTCGTTGATTTATGAGATATCGGTTAGATTAAAATAATATTTAAAGATAATAGGATAGATCTTTTGGAAGAACGATATCATCCACACAATATTACATCCGTCATATTCTGTATTTAATATCAGTATTTAAAGAAAAACTGTTCTTTTTAGTTTTCCTTAAAAACATAAGGAATGTAAGCTAGTGCGTCAATACATTTATTATATTTGTATTTTATAAATACTCGAATTCCGCCAAATAAATTTTCGAGACAATACCCTTTTTAAAGAATAAATACGATTGTGGTTTAATAGTTAACCTGAGTAATTTACGACGAGTTTTAATTACTCTTTAAAAAAAAGTACTTACGTAGTAACTTAATACTGGTAAAATGGTACAATTATCAGTACCTACTTACAGATTCTGTCTTCAATAAATCGTACAAATGCAATTGCAACGATGAGTTTAAACCGCGATGTTGACAACAGTTTAAGAAAACCCCAAAACCACAAGTGGTAACAACAAATGGTACAAAGTTCAGTAAATAGTATTTAGTGGCATAGAAATATATATCATATAAAAAGGGATATACACACTCGTGACTAAAGGGAATGACCAACAAACAACATTGTAAACAACCCATTTAAATATAAATCAGTGTTAGTGAACGTGAAAGTTAATAAAAAATATATCTATACTGATAAACTCAAAACATACTAGACCAAAGGTTATATTTTAAGGTTAGAAAACGTAAAGCAACTATTTTAACACATTAAAACTTACTAAGTCTTGTCCTAAGTTTGATTGTTTGTGTTTGTTTTTATATATTATATTTTCTTAATTTTTCGAAATATTTCTGGATATTTTTTTTTTCAATTTTCTTTTCGTAGGAACATTCTTTGTAGAAATTAAAATGTTATGCATTAGGAAACTTAAAAATAAAAATAATATTAGTCGAATTGTTCTAGCCGTTCTCTAGTTTTGAGCTTAGCAACAGATTTATATACAATACTTATTTTTAGGGTATTAATATTTTTTATACAGATGTATACGTACAGAATAATATCTTGTCGTTAAGATAGGCATCGCTGATGCCCACTTTGACGGGATGCTCGGTGTCGTTGATCGCCTGCACCGGCATCGGTATATCCTTGTACGCGAATACGATGTCACCGTTCTTGTGCAGAGTCACGGCGAATGTGAACTTTTTGCTCGGGTCCTCTTGCAACGTCGCATTTTCCCAGAATACGGTGAATTTATTACCTGGTCAAATAAATAATAACAACAATAACGCTTCACACTCAATTTTCTCCTTTGTCGGGGGTGTGGAAACACAACACCAAGCCCAAACACCCAGACCACGCCAAACAGCTATATGGCCAATACAAATGTTTATTATGTACGGGGATCGAACTCGTGATTGCAAGCGCAACAGCCAGTGCTGTGACCGCTGCGTCAACGGTTCGCCGTCATGATTGGATATGTTATAGTTTTGTTGAAAGTCTAATGTATTAAAGAGGTATTAAAGTCATTTATAGTTAGTCATTACTAGTTTCAAATATAAATAAACCTATCCACTATAGTATTATACATTAGTAACAAAGCTATCTTTTATATCATTACTAGCTGACCCCGCCAACGTTGTTTTGCCATATATGTTGTTAACCCCTTTAACCCCCCCCCCCTTATAACTTAGGGGTATGAAAAATAGACGTTGGCCGATTCTCAGATCTACCCGATATGCACACAAAATTTCATAAAAATCGGTCCAGCCGTTTCGGAGTAGTATTGTAACTAACATTGTGACACGAGAATTTTATATATAAGAATAACTTTATATACCTAACTATATTTACGTGTTTAATATAAAGTGTGCTGGTTGGGATTTCCCGGCGAGCGTTTTTATGCTTTTATATTATTCGATATCATTAGTCTTAATAAAAAAATTACAATGTACAACTCTGACGCGCAACTCTCCAAACTAAACCGGTTTACAGTTAATTACTTTATCTCGTTAATTAATTAACTAATCGGTTCTATAACATCGAACAGTTTTTCAATTAATTTCGATTTACTTACGTAGTATTACTACTTTTAGTTCTACATGAGGATTCAACAAAATAATTTAAGATAAAATTATTATTTTTATTAAATGTATTACGAAATAATTTTTTCATTTGACTTTTTTTATTTTCAACAGTTTCTCTAATTTTAATTAATGTCAGACGATTATTTTGATGTTTTAACGAAATATTGACGTTACGCATAATAACATCTTTTTTATATTTATAAGATTTGAAGAGAGATTCATTAATTCACAATATATTTGTTTGTTGATAAGCAAAGACGTATAATATTATGCAAAGGCCACCTCTATCGTTCTAAAGTGGTGTTGCTCCCGCGTTGATTGATTGTATCAGATGCATTTAATTTATCGGAGCTCTTCAACTATTGAGGCCAATTAAAGCGATCGAAACTTATACATTTGTTGCATACACAATCAATTTAGCATCATTTAAAATTTTATAAGCATACAACGAGTTGTTTATTTTAACATATAGAGTTAGTTTATAAATATTCTTATCAATCCAATAATCTTACGAATAGTCAAACTTATGAAATAAGTTAATTAACAGTGCACTGGTCCACTTTTTTTCCAGTGTGTATTTGGTTGTAATTATCTGTAACATTGCAGTACTTCCCCAATTGGGTTTCCTCTAATTCTTTAGTAATCTTCTAATTCTCCTAATTTTTAATTGGTCGACGTTTTTCCGAGTATTATAAGGTCGGTATTATCTGTAAGATTGAGGTACTTTTCTAGTCAGGCTACTCCAGTTTGAAGCAGGGTATTTCCTGCTGTACCCTACCTCAATTGACCTACTTCAGTTTCACTCACCGTCGCGCGTCGTCACTGATCTTGATGAAGCTGTCGTTGATCAATTTGAGCAGGATATTTCCTGCTACATCCTACCTTAATTGACTAATAAAATTAAATAATAAAGTTATCTATACTAATATTATAAAGCCAAAAAGTTTATTTGTTTGTAGGTGCTAATCTCAACACCTACTGAATCGAATTGAAAAATTATTTCTGTGTTGGATAGTCTATTTATTGAGGAATGCTTTAGGCTACATAATGTTCGAGTGTGTTACAGTTATACTCACCATCGTCACTCATCTTGACGAAGCTGTCGTTGGTCAGCTTGGTGTCGAAGTTGGCCATGAGCGGCGCGATGTATTGCGTGGCCGCTAACCAGTTGTGGACGTGGTCTCCGGTATAGATGAACCCGCCCGTAGCGACCGTGATGTTCCTCACCGGGTGACCGTAGAACGGGAAGTCGAAACTCAGTTTTTGAGTCTGAAATATTATAATACTGTCAGCAAACAAGCGTAACAAGCACATCAAGCCCACTTGTTAGTAAGCAATTACTGTGGCCTATAGACGCTTGATACACCAGAAGCATAGCAAACATGTTACCGACCCATGACCTAATCTGCATCTTGGCACGAAAAAAATATACCAACTACCGAGGTTAGTTTGGTAGTTAGTATATATTCAATTTATTTGGTGAAAACTGAACTACTTACTATAATTATAATTTTTTACCTATTTTAACATTTTCTAATAACTTCATGCAACAATAGCGTAAAAAGTTGGTTGAGCTACGTTGCAAACGATGTTAATAAAAGATAGGGGAATGTGTTTTCATATACAAATAAACGTCGTTCGCTACGACAACATTGATTTCCATCACTAATATTTAATGAGGGTTTGGCGCAATAGTTAATGGCTGGTTGATGCGAGGTCAAGCGATGGAACCCATCAAATTTTTGCGTAAAAACCATATAAATGATTTTTTGATCATTTATTCTTGATATTTTATGTACTATTTGGCAGCTGTGAGCACGGCCTTGCCTGACGTTTACGTTGCTTAATGACAACAATTAAAATTGATTTCGTAATTTCGGAGTTTATCGGTTAAGAACAAAGTAATATAAGTAATATAAGAACAAAGTAAATATAGAAGAACTTAGGCATTAGAACGTCAGATATTCTTTAATTCAAATAAGGGTAGGTTTACTCAAATATGGATAGAAAACTAATTTTCAGTATTTATATTAAATATTACTGAAATAAACGTTAATTAGTAAGAACTACGTTGCATATATTATTTACATTTATAACTGAAAGATATAAAGACATTTATCACACGCTTGTAAAACAGGCCTGTAGATATCATAATTATAATACCGTTACATACATTATATTACTTATTTTTTCATAAAAAGAACGATTATACGCTTATCTTGTTTCTATATTCAACAAAACAAATCGTTTGATTTACGGACCGTTCAATTTCGAACATGTGAACATGAACAATAGTTTTCGGAATATAGGAACCTGTAATACATCAGTCAGCTACTCACACTAGCGCGACGATGCGAATTACTTAAAAGATCGTGTATTTCAGCCTTTGATTTTGTTATATTTGCCCAGTACTCTTGGAAATAGTCCACACTGCCAATGAACGAACTGTTATAGAAGTTGTGATTATCCTGAAAAGTAAAATTAATTAAATAACTCGACCTTGTAACGTTATATTTTGATTAAATAAATAACAAAAGTCGAATGATAAGCAAAACTCAAACCACTTACATAAGTCAATTGTGTAAGATTTTGTTCAGCCTTTATTGTTTCCGGAGTTTCTTTGAAAAATTCATTTGTGTCTGGAAGAAAAGTTGTAAGTGGTAAAAAAGTATGATTAATTAAATAAATCGGCCAAGTGCGAGTCGGACTCGCGCACGAAGGGTTCCGTACCATTGACTAAACTTAATATAAGTAAATTTTCTGTAAAATATTAATTTAATTGTGACGCCATCTATGCCGCTATTAGAAAACTATTATTAGTCTATTAACGAAGTTTTTCTAATTTCTGATAGATGGCGTTTTAGACTAATAAAAAACAAAAATAATTATCGCCCCCGATAAATATTTATTTTATTTTGTTTTTAGTATTTGTTGTTATAGCGGCAACAGAAATACATAATTTGTGAAAATTTCAACTGTCTAGCTATCTCCGTTCTTGAGATACAGCCTGGTGACAGACGGAAGGACAGGCGGACGGACGGACGGACAGCGAAGTCTTATTAATAGGGTCCCGTTTTTACCACTAACAAAACAACAACAAGTAACAAACACTAACAATAATATACTCGTTTCATAAATACACATCATAATCAAAAACCTAACTATTTTATTAGCACGTCACTACAGTTTGCAGTGACAATGCTTTCTGTTTCCCGGCCCCTTACCCATAAACCACAGGTTCGATTCCCGACTTGAGACCGACATTTACCACAAAAAAAGTATCTATAACAGCCGGCTTTTACTAAAAATACAGGCATTTATTTATTTTTTATTAATAAGTAAATAAATAAACGCCGATGACGCCGCGTTGGTGCAGCGGTCACAGCACTGGCTTGTGGCTATTGCGCTGGTGGTTGCGGGTTCGATCCCCGCACACGACAGCATTTGTATTGGCCATACAGATGTTTACCGTGGTCTGGGTGTTTGTGCAGTCCTTGTGGGTCTCCCCACCGTGCCTCGGAGAGCACGTTAAGCCGTCGGTCCCGGTTGTTATCATATACACCCAATAGCGATCGTTACTCATAGTAGTAGGGAATACATCCGCCATCCTGCATTGGAGCAGCGTGGTGGATTAAACTCTGATCCTTCTCCTACATGGGGAAAGAGGCCTATGCACAAACCCAACCGTGGGATATTACAGGCTGAAGCGTATAAGCGTAAATAAATAAATAAATAAGACAGGCTTATGTCGCCTACCTTACGAATAAACGACAAGTGTAATTATATTAAACGTAAAAAAGTTTAAAGTATCACATATCCAATTTCTCTTCAATATAAATCTCTTTGTGTTGTTCTAAGCAATTACGGCGACTATGGAATTATTAAAATAATGCATTTTATAATAACGACCATTGTAATTGCTGCGGAATATTTATACAAAAAGTATACAAATTCTACTGCAACGAATCACTTTTATATACCGTAACATATTTGAATAATAAGGAAAAAATATATACAAATACTAATAAGTCGTGGTTTACAAGTTTTTGTTATAGAAATAATTCCAGTCCGCATATTTATGTGGATGATTTTGTGTCAATCAAAACGAATGGTAGCAAAGGTATACGTACCGACAGATGTTCAGTTAGATGTAAATAGTATTTACGCATGTATTTTTTTATAGTTGATTACTAATACAGTTTTTACAAACCCATACATGGACATCATAGCCATTGTTGTAACATTTTATTTATTTATTACATAAAAAAAATACAAGTTATGTGATAAATAGTGCAGTGTGTTTCTATAGTAATAAAATTAAATTACAAATTATATTATAAAATAATATTAAAATATTCCATTACATTACACAAATAATATGATATACCTAGATTTGAATATAATTGGGAAAAAATGAACATAATTTGGTTAAAATAATAATAATACTCGTAATAATAAAAAAAATAAATGCGGCCATTTCACTCTCTATCTATATGTTGTTCTAAAAATAATTTTTTAAAATATGTTTTTATAGTTATTTTTTTAATTTTTTCTTTTAAATTATTATTATAGTAGATTATTTATTAACAAAGGAATAATATAAAATTAGAAATATACTAAATAACATAAAACTGCGATAATAAGATAAATATTGCTGACGCAACTCTATTATTTACTTTGCTGATTATAAAACATATGTACATGTAAAAGAAAAAGATGAGAAATGTATTACTAATTGTATTATTATGCAGCACGTGTGTACATATGTACGTGATTATTTACGGCTATAATACACGGTTGATTGATGTCAAGCAACTAAAATATGTTTTTAACAATGTAAGTGTACATTATTAGAAAAATAAGTCGAATTATCTCCTCCATGAATGAAATGAAAAAAAAAATCCTTCTTCTACATGGGGAATAGGCCTGTGCCCAACAGTGGGATATTACAGGCTGAATCGTAAGTCGAATTAACTCCGATAGGATATCAAAAGTAGCTTTTGTTGCCGAATTTTAAATGTATAATAATGATATTTAAATAAAGACAATTTAATTAGACATGTAATGATAACAATTAATTATTTTTGTTACAATTAAAGAATTATATTGTAAAGGCAATTTAAATATTTGTTAATACGATGTGATCAAGACCTATCCTCAAAAATATGAATATTTAGTTGTTGTTTGCTGTGGTTAATAAATTACTTTTCAAAATTAATAGACAGGTGTTAACAACAAATAGTACTATAATATACAAATAGTAACTATAAAGTACAAAAAAAAATTACGAGTTTGCGTAACTGTAAAAAATGTAGAACGCTTAAAATTATTTTATCTATACTAATATTATAAAGAGGTAAAGTTTATAACTTTGTTTGTATATACGGGGTAATCTTTGCAAATACTGATCCGATCATGAAAATTCTTTCACTCACAGAAAGCTACACCATTCAGGAGTGATATAGGCTATATTTTATTGTACATAAAATTCAGTGAAAATAATAGTAGGTATCACGAATCGCGCCATCTCTTGACGAACTGTAGGTACCAACTAAATAAACATCGATGTAAAATAGCAGCGGACGGCGCGCCGAACGACTGTGTTCACGACGTTTACCAAAGTATACTTCATTTAAAAATTCGTTATTATTCTCTAATAGTTAAATTTAAAAAACTTGACACATATCAAATTACTGTAAAAATCTTTTAACGCCCAACGAAGTGGGCACAGGCCGGCTAGTTTGTATATAATTTCAATAAAAAAATTAGATATATATTATGACAATATTTATAATTATATAATAATTGCACATACATAGTCTGGCCATAAATATTGTTACAATTAAAAATAAACAAAATATTACATTTGAATTTGGTATCTGCCATTTTTATATGATTGTTCATTGTGTTTTCTCATTTTCGCGCCAATACATTGTAAAATATTTTGTGATATTAAAATGGAGTGGAGTGATAAAGAGAACCGAATCGCTGTGGTTGCATTACACAAAGTAGGTATGATGCCAAATACAAATTTTTTAAACTCTCCATACGCTTGGTATTAATCAAATGATTGTCTACGGGGCTATTGATAGGTACAATGAAACCTCCTCTGTTTGTGACAGAAAAAGATCTGGCCGACCACGTAGTGTTCGTACGAAAAAGGCGATCAAATAATTGTGTTTGCTCGCAAACGAAAAAAAAACTTCCATCTTCAATTAACTCGACAAGTAATACACGTAGACGAAAAAACCGTCAAGTAAATACGCGTTATCAAAGATTCTTCAAAAAAAAAAAAAAAAAACTATTCAGATTGCGATCAAATTTAAATCAAACTACATGACAAGCATAAGTTTTAAAATAAAGTAAGAATTATCAAAATAGGTAAACCCAGTAAAAAGTTATACGGTTTAATACGAGTATAACGTAGGTCGATGAAAAAATAGTCAAGTAAATACGCATTATTAGATTAACTCAAAAAGTACTTGTCAGAACTCAATTAAATTTAAATGGGTCTAAATTCCACGAAACACCTTTCGATTAAACAAAAAAAAGAAATCGGTCCAACCAGTCAAAAGTTCTGAAGCAACATACATTAAAAAAAAATACAATAGAATTGAGAACCTCTTCCTTTTTTGAAGTCGGTTAAACAGTAAGGAAAAGAAATCGAAGAAATCCTGTCCGAAAACAAAAGATTTTATCTCGGGAGATGAAGATAGCGCCTAGAACCATGTCGCGTATTTTAAAAGATGACTTAGGACTTGCAGTATATAAGAGGCTCACTGGTCATTTCTTAACTGATAATTTAAAAAAGAATAGGGGTAAAATCAAAACAACTACTTAAGCGGTACGCAAGTCGCAAAGGGATGTCACAGAAAAATTTTGTTTACGGTCGAGAACATTTTTACAATTGAGCAATATTTTAATAAACAAAATGACCGTATTTATGCTCAAAGCTCTCAGGAAGCTTCCTATTAGTCAACAGAGTACAACGTGTAACAAGATACCATTCTTGAGAAGATAGTTAAGCCCCTTTCAGCAAGACTCGATCGAGGTCATAAAGCTAGATCGTACCGGACTTCATCAGAACTGAAGACAGACCCGAGACCGTCATCTAGTCCCGATCTTCTATTTTATTCCGCTGAATTAAGTTTTATAGTCAGTTTTTAGAGAGTATGGCTTACTCTAAATGCCATGATAATTTAGAGTTCCTAAAACAATAAATACGATTGGCAGTAAAGAATTTTCTCATGAAAAGAGTGCGTGCTTCGATTGATAAATGGCCTCAACGTTTAAAGGACTGCATTGCAGCCAATGGATACCACTTAATTTTGAATAATGATTGTTTACTCGTCGAATTTTACTATCGTGCTATTAAATAGTATATTATTAACTACAATTTTACCGATAGTTTTAAGTTAAAATAGGGATATCGTTTTTCTTTTGAAAAGGTGTTTTAAATATTCTTAACATAGCTTTTACGTCATTAGGCTAAGAAAAATATCGGATACATAAAACTTACTGTCATCTGGCACAATGGGGTCACTGACTTTCGGCGTGTTATCCGACACATTCACATGTAATATTCCTGAATTGTTGAATCCAAGCAACGGTTTAGTCGCCACTTCGACTACAGCGCCGGAAGAAGTTTCTGAAACATTGTAAGTTGATCTATAAAGGGGATTGGGTTTATTTCAATATTACTATTAACACGATTGTGATTTCGTTCAAACATTATCATTATTTTTCTGTCAAACATTGTCATTCTTTTTATTTGTCACCATTGTTATTGTTATCATTGTCTCAACGTCATATTACCTTATAATTTTTAATGGCAGCACAATATTCGCAAAGCAATAATTATAATATTATACTAAGTTTCGCCAATTTAACAATTAAAACAATATCCTATACTATACAGAATAAATATCATTTTAAGAAACTCTAGTTAGCTCTTGTTACCCGTCGATCGTCATTGTCGTAACGAATAATAAAGAATTGTATATTATTGTGTCGAAAGAAATATTTAAATAATGCGCTTTAAAGTTTTAGGAATTCGCAACGGCAAAATTTTTGCTAAAAGAACATTTTTTTTGCAAATCGCAATAGCTAGCGAGAGAGAGACGAGAGACGTAAAACTACTTGTTTATAAAAAAGCATCTTGAGTTACTTTCGCATAGCAAATGAAGAGCAATACACTTTTTCAAATAGTTGTGAAGAATTATGAGTTCAGACACAAGAGCCAAGTAGCACGTTGACACAATTTCAGCAAAACTTTCTAATAGTATCGAGTAAACTATTTGGTCCTTGGAGTAACCAAATTGAGTTGTTTGTTGTTGTTGTGATAGTTTAGAATCTTTAATAGGCGTTCTAACAAAGCGACCTAAAACAATCCTTTTTTAAAATGTTAGTATAAGATGTTAGCTAAGATGGGCTAGGATTGATCGCTTCAAATATTTCTTTTTTTTTTATAGAACTAGGTCGGCAAACAAGCGTACCGCTCACCTGATAATAAGCGATTACTGTAGCTTATGCCTGCAGCAACACGAGAGGCATCGCAAACGCGTTGCTAACCCTACCTCCAATCCCCCAGGAGCTCTGATCACCTTATTCACCACAGTTATACAACACTGCTTGAACGCAGTATTATTTAACTATGATCTTCTGTAAGGTCGAGGTACTTCCCCAATCGGGCTGCTCCATATTTTAAGCAGGATATTTCCTGCTGTGACCTACCTTAGTTAGTCTATAAAGTTCATATTCATTTTCACATTGGTTTTCATAAAGTAAATAATTTTAATACAATGACGCATTTTTGGAGCTGCACATTACATAATATGTAGATTCATAATAATATAAGTTATTTTATTAAAAAATTCGCTGTCCGCGACTTTGTTGCTAATTTACAAGATTAGAGGTAACTGTATGCCATGCCAAATTATGCTATGCCAAATTGTAACCTATTTTATTACCAAATTATTCAGAGTAACAAACGTCCATTCAAACTTTCGCATTAATTATGATGGTAGTAAGAGCAAGATTATTATACATTTAAGTACTAGTTGACTCCGCAAACGTTGTTTTGCCATATATGTTATTAACCCCCTTAATCCCCCCTCCTTATAACTTAAGGGTATGAAAATAGATGTTGACAGAGTCTCAAACCTACCTACCTCAATGCACACAAAATTTCATAAAAATCGGTCCAGCCGTTTCGGAGTATTGTTAACTGACATTGTGACGCGAGAATTTTATATTATAACTAGCTTCTGCGCGCGACTTCGTCGGCGTGGACTCCTCTCCTATTGGTCTTAGCGTGATGACACATAGCCTATAGCCTTCCTCGATAAATGGGCTATCTAACACTGAAAAAATTTCAAATCGGCCTAGTAGATCCAGAGATTACCGCGTTCAAACAAAGAAACAAACAAACAAACTCTTCAGCTTTATATATTAGTATCTTAGATATATTGTGTAGGTACAGTAAAAATTGTCGCAGGTTTGTGGAAATTTAGTATATATAGACAAATCAAGGTCAGGATGTACTACATGTACATATTATGTACTAGCTGCTTTGCCGGCGACTTCATCCGCGTGGAATTTAAAAAAAAAGTTATTGTTCAGTTCGCAGTTATAAAAAAAAGTGAAATAAAAGTTGCCTTAGTTACTCCTTATTACATCAGCTATCTGCTAGTAAGTCCCGTCAAAATCGGTCCAGCCGTTAGAGATTATCCAGAACAAACAGACAGACAGACAAAAATTCTTTAAAATGTTTTTTTGGTATATTTACCGTGTATAGATCCATATGCATTTAGTAAAAAGCGGTTATTTTAATATTACAAACAGACAATCCAATTTTATTTATTTGTATAGATTATCAACGTTTGTGTCAATTTAAAACAAGTACAGCTGTATAAAGAACCTGCTCTTCTAGTCAAGTGAGCGAAAATGAAACACAAAAGCACTGTTCATATTTACATACATACATATTTATATACGTACATCTGTATCGAGTAGGAAAAAAGATACAAAACCTGTAAATGTTGTTATCAAAACAACTATGTATTTGCAATATTTAAAATGAGTTTAAGATTTTAATTTTGAAATATTAAAGACGCGACACATCTATATAATAAAAATAAATGTTGCTAAGCGCATAACTCGAGAATGGCTCGACCGATTCGGCTAAAAAAAGAACAGACAGAACGAAGTCTGTCCGGGTAGCTAGTAATGTTATAAAAATGTAAATTATTTTAATATTCTTCAAGATAACAAAAATAAATTGCATTTTATTAATTCATGTACTTAAAATTGCAGTGTATTAATTTGTCAGAATTATTTATAATCAATAGAATCAGCTTGCACCGGTCGATTCACTTTCAAACAACATATTAATCTGTATAATTATTTATCGATGCGACATTAGACTGGTACCGCGAGCCCATGTATATAAACAAGTCTTATTAACACCGTTGACGCGTATTATTAGGAAGTCCTCTATATCTCCCAGTCACTATTATACTATACATATATACTATACATTTTGACTAGCCCGTTGGCGCAGTTTGTAGTGACCCTGCTTTCTGCTCTGGGGGTTGTGGGTTCGATTCCCACCCCTAGTCTGGGTGTAATATACATATTCATTTATATATTTATATATGTATTATTTATAAGTATGTTTATCGAAAAAAAATAATGTAGCTAGACCAGTCGGCTGTTACCTATAATAACACAAGCATACTTTAGGAACAGACAACCGTGTGTGTATTGTGTAGATATTTATTTATTTATTTTATTCACATAGCCGATGTTTGCTAGAATCGACTGCATTTATATTAGTTATTCTCTAGGAATTCTTACAGATATTAATCAATGTAACTAATATTTACTTAAAAATGCTTATAAACAACGAGAAATGGCGACCTATGGCGTCGTTTCGAGGTTCATTGTATGACAGGGACGATCGGCGTAATTACTCATTAATATCTAAAAAGTCTCAACGGGTTGTTGCTGCAGGAAAGAAAAACAAGTCGTACGCACCATAGATATTTCTAGAGCGACTCGAAACTAACATTGTCTCGTGATCACGTACGCATACCATAAACTATTCATACGTTCGTAACTCGAAGCTTGGATACATGCAAATAGTTCTTTGTACATAATTGATAATTACTCCCATCAACTGCACAATTCGTACATCTAACAATAACTGATAGCACGCTCCTACACGAACCTACCTCCTACCTACACGAATTAGATTCGATTACCACAACAAATAAATACGGAAGCCGAAAGGTGATTGAATCTAAGGGTTCATTTTTTATGGATTAACCATAATTACTGCCCGTTGCGTTTTGCTTTGACAACGTTATAGTCAGTTCAAGTCATCTTTGCGCGGGGCTCTATGTGTGCGTGCGCTTGTAATTATAACACTTTGCGCGCACTAGTGACTTTTGTTTAAAGAATTTATTGTCACGGTGACAAAAGTCACTAGTACGCGCTGAGCCTTAATTTGTGTAGCAGTGACGCGACCGCCGTCATTCGAAATTTCAAACAAGTAATATAATTAAAAGAAAACAAAAAACCCGCCTGCGTAAAAAACGGAAAGAGCAAAGTCAACATTTTTTAAACTTTCTTATTGTATTTCTTTATTATTATTACGGTAATAATAATCATAATATACATTTTTGAAATCCTTGTATTGAGCCCTTTAATTTGATACCCATACTATAGTATTCTAAAAAAAAAATTATTTCTTCATTAACTACAATGGCCTCGCACAGCCGCCATGTTTGTTTTTTTTTAATGTCACCTATCTAAGAACACTTGGGCTGCTAAGACAAATCTAACGATATCTCAATTATGCAAATCCGTTCAGCGGTTCTAGAGAAATGAGGTGATTAAGAATATTACATACATACATACAAGATACGCGCGAAAAACATAACCCTTCCTTGGCAGTCGGGTAAAAACACGTCTTCTTATTGGTCATTTTTCCACCGGTACAGTCGTTAAAGAAAATGTCTAGTTTTTCACGGATTTTTTGTAAGGAGTCAGGTAAATATTTTCAATGTGCTAATTTCGATATTATTAATATTTATTATGATTAAATAATGTATACCTACATTACTAACTTACTTTAAAAACTAAATTATTTTTAAAGTGAACGTATTATGATTGTTTTAGACTCGTGAAACTACTGCAAAGGTGTTCGAATTTCTAAAAAAGGAAAACATATTGCAGCTAGTATAAGTGATCCAATTTGCAGTGCAGGTCCAAATTAATATCAAAATTAAATGAATATTTAAACAGTGTGCGAAAGAGAACAGCAATGGCAGTGGGGGTATCAGAGAGAACAATAACAAATAATTATATTGGCTGAAGGAAAAAAAACTGACTTCAAATTTAAATCTCCGTATAAAGACCGCAAAACAGAAATGCATAGATGGCTGACAGAAAAAAACATTACTTATAATGCACATATAAAAAAAATTAAACTGTATGACTTGATAAAAAAAGAAGACCATATTTGTCATAAGCTTGATGACCATACTTCAGCCATATGAAGTTCTTCGACTACCGCCGTATTATCCTGAACTAAACCCGATAGAAAATGTATAGGGAATTTTAAAAAATTATATTGCTCCGCATAATATCGAACAAAGTGTGACTGGAACAACGAAATTAATAAATGATCGTTTAAGTCAAATTAATGAAGAGATGTGGCGTATTACTTGTCAACACGTAAAAAAAGAAGAAGAATTTTTGATATGGAATCTGAAATAATAATAATTAAACTTGGTGAAAGCAGCGAATCCGAAAATTCATCATTTTATTCTTCTAGTAGCGATACAGATTAATATGTTCAATAAACATGTATTTACAAATTATTATTATTTTTTTAAATCCATATAGTTACTATTCCAAGTATTAAAGAAGGACAAGATAAAAAGTACCCTAAACCGGCGTGCGTGTATGCAACGACTAATGAATGTTGATGAAGCGTTTTCGCTTAGGTTTGTCAGGATCGTGGCAAGTGTCATTATCTTGTCTCTGCCTACCTCTCCGGGATACAGGCGTGAGTTTATGTATGTATGTATACTATTCGTCACCGAGATTTAATTTTTTATTTTAATTTTTTTTAATAACTTTATTTATATTTTAACTTCACTGTACCCCTTGTCACGCATCAAAGTCACTGTCTATATACAAGGTTTACCTACACCATACACATACTACACATAGCGCCGCGCGCAAAGATGAGTTGAACTTAGTGTACATTCTTTAAACTGACGTCATTTTCGTTAATTTTAAGAGACTTACGATAAAAACAAAACAGGTCTGATTCCGTGTCAATGTAATTTCATTGTAAATATGAAAGGTTTACAGAACGTTACGTAATCAGGTTTACAAGTACATAATTTAATAGGTAAATAATGTGATAAGTACCTGGGTGACCAAGTTTATCTCGGTATTTTTAGTAAATCGTCTTTTATGGAAATAATATTAAAATACGAATTACGTATTGATAAAATATGAATAATATTTTTCGATTTTACCGACATAACTTGAACCGTGGTTTTCTCGGTCAATCCCGACCGTCTAATTCCCCGCCTGAGCTATTACAACTTTAATGACTTTTGCGAAAATTTCCTTCGTATTCTAAAGATATTGTAGCCAATCATTGTCTAAAAACAGGGATAAAACCGATAAAACGATATTTTCTAAAAATGAATCCTAGCTAGATCGATTTTTTTTTCTATACAAATAAATAAAATTAGTGTCTGTTTGTAATATTAAAATAACCGCTTTTTACTAAATGCATATGGATTTATATACGGTACATATACCAAAATAACATTTTTTAAAATTGTTGTCTGTCTGTCTCTCTCTTCCGGCTAATCTGTGAAACGGCTGGACCGATTTTGACGGGACTTTTACTAGCAGAGAGCTGATGTAATAAAGAGTATCTTGGGCTACTTTTATTTTAGAAATTTATTTATTTCGTAACTGAGAACTGAACAATATTTTTTTTTAATTCTACGCGGACGAAGTCGCGGTCACAGCTAATTTTTAAATATAATGAATAATACTAACTTTATATTTGTCACAATATTAAAATATTAATATTTTTATTTATATTATTCAATAGTAAGAAAAATAAATATATTTGCAAATAAAATGTATAGAGTAAATCAGTAAAATAATGTAAACCTACAGAAATTCATAGGCTACGCAATTACAAAATTAAAAATACACACACAGCAGTAGTTCCCTTTGTTTTTAGCTATTATTTTTTTTAATTAAATTCAATTGACTGTAAATTGAGTAAGAATATTATTGTCGGCTTTATTCAAGACGTTATTACGTACTTTATGTGAAGGCTTGATCGTTTAACAAGTTGTTTGTAAAGATGTTTCACTAGACCTTGTAACCGTAATAAATTGAACATGATAGCGCAGATAACATTAATAATGCTGAATAAGTATAAATCGACAATAAAATGAAGCACAGTATTTTATTAATATTTTTAGAATTAATCTTGTTTTATCTGAAAATGTATGTACTAATCATACTTGCGTTAAAGCGACCATTCAACTCCATATATTCAGGGTCATACTATAGCAGTTTGCACGTAAACATTCTAACGGTTTTTAATGTGGTCAACGTTATATTGTTATATTACAATTTGAATGAACGAGTACAAATTAGCAACAAATTAGTCATATAGTTTATGACAATATTTTTAAGTTTTATTAATATAGCCCAACACTTTTAAGTTTGTTAACTCTATCGATAACTTTTTAACGTGGTAAAATTTTAAGGATTACAAGCTACCGTGCATAACTAAAACACTATTGTCGTTGTTGCTAAAAGGATAAGTGTTGAAAATTATTCAAACTCACAAAAAGTACTTCCGTGTGCGTCGTCATTATTTAAATTAATCCAGTAGTAAATTGACGCCGCGTTGGCGCAACGGTTACAGCACTGGTTTGTAGCTGTTAGATTCCCGCACATGACAAACATTTGTATTGGCCATACAGATGTTTGCCGTGGTCTGGATGTTTGTGCAGTCATTGTGGGTCTCCCCACCGTGCCTCGGAGAGCACGTTAAGCTGTCGGTCCCGGTTGTTATCCACCTGATAGCGATCGTTACTCATAGTAGGGAATATATCCGCCAACCCGCATTGGAGCAGAGTGGTGGATTAAGCTCTGATCCTTCTCCTACATGGCGAAAGAGCCCTATGCTCAACAGTGGGATATTACATTTTTTTTATATAACTGCGAACTGAACCGTAACTTTTTTGTTAAATTCCACGCGGACGAAGTCGCGGGCACAGAAGCTAGTTGTTTATAAAACTGATACAATATTATACTTTGTGTTTACACATTACAGAATCTACTTACTTTCAGTCTCGTTCAGTGTTTTGACAGTACTAGCAGTGACGTTGCCGTGGTTCTCAGTAGGAGTGGAGGCAACAGTGGTAGCATTCGATACTGTAGGTGTAGCAATAGATGTATTATTGCCTTCGACATCTCGGCGTTGTCGGTTGTGATCGAATGCTATAAACTCCGGTTTCTTCTCAGACAGCAAACTGTCACCGACAACATACTCTGGACCTTCTGTAAAGGGTGGAACTAATTAATATAGTAAAAATGAATCTACAAAATGAATATTTCTTGTTTTGTTTTTATTATTGTTGGGACAAAGTTTGAATAAAAGAAAATTAAAAAAAAAAAAAAAAAAAAAAAACGAATAAAATACGGCGGTTGTTGCCACGTCAGCTAGTATTCTCCCAAGTTGGACCAAATTACAGATGCTTACAAAATTTGATAAAAATCATTTTAGTAGTTTCGCAGTTTATCGCCAACACACATCGTGACACGACATTTTTATATATAGGTATAGATGGGTGGAAATCTCTTTTATATATATAGATTACAGTGTCTTTATATGGAACTAGCTGTACCCTGCGCACGTTGCTACGCTTTTTTTGTGGTCGTACCAACTCATAAACCTTTGTGGGCATGCACAACACTTTGCTGAAGATCATGACATGATCAAATACATAGTTTACGATTCTATAAAGGACATACAGACAAACATTCATTTTATATATGTAAAGGAATAAGATTCCTTTAAAGTTTGTATATAAAGTATGTCACCTTTTTTATAGCAGTAGTTTTATGTTTTTGTTTTAAGAAGAGATTTTTGATACTCCAGAATTGTAAAATATGAAATAAATGTTTTATTTTAATTTTATCTTAAGGAATTGGTGAATAAACTTTAAATGTCGTTTCTTTAATTTTTCAGGTAGGTTAAGGGTTTTTATGTGTGTAAATTGTATATATCATATCGTTTGTATCATTATGTAAAATCGTACAATAAAATCTTTAATTTTTCAGAGCAACACATTGTTTAATTTCCCAATTCAACTAGTGTCTTATATATATATATATATATAGAAGATAGTTTCTATTGATTCAAATATTGCAGGGAATAAAAATAATATTATTGAATTAAACATATAAAGTTAGCAGTTTTGAAATTAGTATAGAAATTCTAATCTAAACTACTTTAATCTATACTAATATATAAAGCTGAAGAGTTTGTTTGTTTGAATGCGGTAATCTCTGGAACTACTGGGCCGATTTGAAAAATTCTTTCACTGTTAGATAGCCCATGTATCGAGGAAGGCTATAGGCTATGTATCGTCACGCTAAGACCAATAGGAGCCGAGTCAACGCCGACGAAGTCGCGCGCTGAAGCTAGTATAATCTATGATTAGGTCTACAAATTCGAAACAAAGTACCAACTTATTGAAATTTTGACCACTTTATAACTTTTCTAATTAAAACAAGTAGTAATTATATAATAGTGTAAGAGAGATGAATTTAATTAGACGCTACTCGTGTTAATAAGCTGTTTTACTGCAATGGTTATTGACCGTTGAAAGAATGAGCATTGTTTAAATAGTATTTTAGAGCACAACGATTAGTATTAATTGAAATGACAGGAAGAGAGTAAAGTGACGAGAGTTTAAACCAAACTGATAATATAACTAACATTTTATTACTTTTTGTTTAATCTTACACAAGTTATTGCTTAAAACTTATACTTGATTTATAGTTATAGAAATCAATAATTTATAAAAAAAAATGAATAATTTTTCGCTTGGTTAATTTGAATTTTTTTATATATAATTATATATATATATAATATATAATATATATATATATATATATATATATATATATATATTTGTATGATATTAGAATGGTTTTGAAAAAAGTGAAATTTCAAGTAATCTTACCAGAAATTTTTAGTATTTTTTATTCATTACAGGTGTAAGAGGTAAATAATTTCTATTATTTTTAAATTATGTGCACTCACGCCTTACTTAGCTTTCCTTGCAAAAGTTATGTAATAAATAATACAACTGTACCCTCCGGTGTCCACGTATGCAGTAAGTATCCAAAACGTCGTGCTTCTATAAAAACTTAATAAACCGTGATAAAATCCCAAAAAGTTGTTTCATTATAAAGAGTGAAATTCGCGTAAACATTAGAAAACAATTTGCAACTGTATTAGTTTTATTTTAGTACCAAATGAAATAGGAATATTTGGATGTTGTTAACTTGCTTTGTTTAGACTGCGCTTTATATCTAAAGTTGCTTATTCTGTGCCGTTTCAATATACTGTTTAAAGTTATAATTTACATAAGCGTAATTACTACTGTGTCTTGTTAATACAAGGTATTTTTGTATTCCTATTTGTATTGATTTATCTCTCCAGTTGTAGCTGAGCTCTGAGACAATATGTACTACAAAATTGCAAATAAGCATTGACAAACATATTAATCACGGTGAAGACATAAAAAATAAAGTGTTACAAGAGAGAAAGATTGTTATCTTTATTGACACCACAGAGTAGACTGTCATTAGTTAGATAGGTATGTTAATAAAACAAGTTGCAGGTACAATTTGTTTGTCCAGGGATTTGTTTAGACAACATTACTATTACGGCCTGTTTTATCAGTTACTGGTTTTTTTTTCTGTATAATGGCACCTAATGGAGAAAATTATACTTATGCTTTATTTTTCTTTTTAACACTTAAATTCACATTATCTGTCAGGTACTTCTATTTACAACCTATAGTTGTTTTCGTGGAAACACATCCTAATGTTAATAAAGCCTATTTATAAAGATATACATAAGTATGTGTACTGACACGTGTACAAGACAAATTTTATCAGCAACAGATGAATGAGGGCCTGATTGCGTTTGTTAAGGTCTATTGTAATGTCTTCTGGTAGTTCCTTTATAAGTAAAACACCATCACAACAGTATATATTACAAAAGTAAAGGTAGACTTTGATGATCACAAACTACAAGGTAGGCTTTATAAGTTAACAACATAATAAAATATATACACACCGGCACAATTAGCGGAACAGAAAAAAAAGTGAGACTATGAGATAATAACGCAATATACATATATTTGACGAAAATGTAATTAGGGGCCATCCATAAATTACGTCACACGAATTGATCGATTTTTCGACCCCTCCCCCGTCCTTGTCACAGATGGTCACGTCACATATTGTGCAATTTTGCATGGGCAAACTGATGACAGTTTCGATATTATTTTTATTTTCATTTTAATAAAAGTCAATTCGCCTATAAAACAAATATAAATTTAATTTTTGAAGTTAGTTATTGATTAGGTAATTGAAATATCATGTTTTTGTACTTACGTTTTGATATTATTATATTTGGAAATGTGACGTCCCAACATGTTGACCCCTTCCTCCCCCTTGTCACACATTGTCACACTTCGTCGACCCCCTACCCCCCTCTTAACGTGTGACGTAATTTATGGATGGCCCCTTAGACACAAAAAAATAACAAATTGATTAACATCTTTTAACAACGACTTTAAAAAGTCTTCGTTATTTTTTATTGAAAAATAAAGAAATTTGAAATAAGTGAAATTTTTAGATGATTATGAACCATCACAAAAAATAAAAAAAGTAAGCATTAAATGATTTAACAATAAAATTAAAGCAAAATTAATAACGAGTGTTTCCCCCTCTTGCTCTGATTACGGTTTCCATTCGTCGGGGCATGCTACAGATTATGTTATCGATGATTTCTTGAGGCAACCGCTCCCACTCCTCAGTAATGCGTTTCCAAGTTCATTCAGATTGTTGGGGGGTGGCATTCTGGATTTAACCCTTCTTTTTAGCAAGTCCCAGACATGCTCTATCGGATTCATATCGGGGGAATTTGCTGGCCACTGCAGCACCGGTATACCTACGTGGCTCAGATATGCCTGTACCCATTGTGCACTATGAGCACGAGCATTATCTTAAAGTCGTCACCAATAAATGGGGCAAATGGTACAACATGTCCTTCTAAAATGTCTCTGATGTATCGATCTGCTGTCATGGTCCCTCCTGTGACTATCACTAACTCCGTGCGAGCTCCCAAACATATCCCTCCCCAAACCATAATAGAGCCGCCACCATAAGCCACTGTGTGTTCAAAATTAGACTGTATGTGGCGTTCTCCTTTGCGTCTCCATATTCGCTGTCTCCCATCGATCTGTTTTAAAAGAACTCTGCACTCATCAGTAAAGAGAACCTGCTGCAATTTGTTCAAATCCCAATGACGATGTTCTCGTGCATAGCTTAATCGGTTTACGCGGTGACGTCTCTCATGTTTTGGGCCTTTGGCAGGTATATATGACCCTAAACCAACTTCTTCAAATCTCCTGCGAACTGTACGCTCACTTACTCGTACTCCTCGAACATCTTCCAGTTCATTTCGAGCTTGTACAGCCATTAATCGCGTATTCCTACGAACTCCAAGTTGTAAAAAACTGTCATCTCGCCTCGATGTACACCTTTTTCTACCTTGACCCCTCCTCCTCACAAGAGAATTAGACGATCTGTACCGCTGGATGCTGCGATGAATCAGTGATATTGGTCGACGAAGCCTTGAGGCAATCGATCTGTAGGTATGGCCATTTCTTCTCATTTCATCGGCCCTAATGATTTCCAGTGATGTTAAGTCAGGCATAATAAAGAGCTTTTAATAAACAAAATTGCCTATAGAATAACAAATTTATAAAAAACTGTTAAGTGCAATTTTTTCAAATAAATTACAATTACATAGTTACTACTCGAACAAGTTGACAAAACGTATTGTTCGGGAAAATAAAACAAATTAATGAAAAAAGTGTATGTCATCTAATTTTCTATTTTCAAATTTGACAATAAATTAAAAAAATATCATAACTGGCCAGTTCCTCAAGTAAAAGATTTTAAAATCCTGCTTTTTTTGTGTTCCGCTAATTGTGCCGGTGTGTATATTATGAGGAAAAGAACAAAGAAAATTTCCTATAAGTTTCACTAGACATGGCTGACTAAGTAGTGTAAAACGAGCTGTAAAAAGTAGTTAAGGTTCATTTTTATCTGTTCAATTTTGATATACTAATGCTCTACTTAAAATGGCTTAAGATTCTCTTAGTGGGTTTTCACCTGACTGCAGAAAAGCTCATTGAGGGTCATTTGTGACTAGGTAATATGTTTAGTTAATATTCCCTGATTATTTCTAAATGGATAAACCATTTTTAATAAATGATACATAACAAGATTTGTTTTATTGACTTGATCGCTCGAACGATCTTGTCTACATGCCCCGTGTGTGAACTAGACGCCGGCGATTCTGGGATGATTCCCACTCGGAAAGGATATTTATATTTGTGGCAATATTTCTTTCCGGTTTGGGTCGTCTGTTCTTGTGGGCCATCCCACCATACCTCGGAGAGTATGTTAAGCTGTTGGTGCCGATTGTTATCATAGACACCTGACAGAAATCATTACTCATAGTAGAGAATATATCTGCCAACCCACACTGAAGCAGCGTTAGCAGATTAAGCTCCAACCCACTCTCCACATCGAGCGAAAGTGGACTATGCCTAGCAGTGAAATGTTACCGGCCAATTGTATCATAATTTTTATTGTGATGGTGACATTGTTAGTTTCATTGAGTACTATCTTTAAATTAAAATTGTCAGGGACAGGAATTGCTCAAGACAACTTAGTAGATGGATTCAAAAAAATTTTAAAAACCATTTTTCATTTTACAATAAATAAGTTTTAAGCACTCATTAATGTTAAAGTCTAAATGTCAGAGTTTAGATAAGACTAGTACTACTGCTAGTATTTACTACTAGCTTCTGCGCGCGACTTCGTCGGCGTAGACTCCGCTCCTATTGGTCTTAGCGTGATGATATATAGCCTATAGCCTTCCTCTATAAATGGGCTATCTAACACTGAAAGAATTTTTCAAATCGGACCAGTAGATCCTGAGATTAGCGCGTTCAAACAAACAAACAAACAAACAAACAATCAAACAAACAAACTCTTCAGCTTTATTATATTAGTATAGATTTTGAAACTCTGAATTACTTTAATATGAAAATAGGTTACAAAATAATTTAATAAAATAAAACCTAGAGTAGGTATACTAAGTTACTGACACATATTTTTAACAAAGTAAAGAACTTAATCTCATTGGTTAATTACCAATGATTTATACACAATTCCATCTGAGTTTACAGTTTTATACCTTGGAAGTACATGTGCACTGCAACATTTTATAAGATTTATAAAACATATAAAAAATAAACATAAAAAGACGCAGAAGTGCAGCTACTATGCATTTCATAACATTAAATATATATATATATATATAATATACTTGTTTTGTTATTTACGTCATTTATAACACCCATCTCACATAAATCTCAACGGTGGTACAAAGAATCAAAGAATGTGTTGTTTTAGTATCATTGTAGTCCTTACCTGTTGCGACAAAAGTAAAAGAAAGCGTAATGAGGAATAACGTTTTGACGAAATTAATTTTTGACTTCACTTGGAAGAAACCCATTTTTACACAAATCAAATATTCCTCTACGAATTAGTATTTTGTTAACGTAACGTCATTTAGCCTTTTAATTTGACGTTATCCACGCTGGCGTATTGCACTATTCTGTATATACTATATAGCAACTTGAGATCAAAGAGCACTTGAGAATTGAGATGAACTGATGAAATATATGCGTAATGCGATCCAATCAACACAAGACTATGCTCTTTGCACAAGACAAGCAGTGCTACCAACTCTCAAAAATATGTATCCCTAAAGTTTGTGTCAAAACCCCTAAAATCGCCTTAATTTACGAGTTGTCCCCCTAAAAAATATGTAAATATAAATTTATAATGATTTATAAATAATGTAATATCTTTCAAGTCTTTTTATTATATGTTATTTAACCTCTGGTATACCGGACTCGCCCAGCGCGAACTCCCGTTGTCTCCCGCAAGGTTAGATCTAACCTCAGCACTGAGTCTACCGCACCGCCCGCACGGCGCTGACCTCGCATTTCCCGCGGTAATATGATTCGATAAGCGCGCGTTACTTGAGTCGTAGTTTTTTCCTCATAACTCACAAGTTTCTACACTTAGAACAAAAACGCTTATATTATTTTAAAGAGTATGAACTAAGCTTTAATTTAATGTATAAAAAGTGTTGTACATGTGCGTATATCAATTATAAAATCGCGCTTGTTTCAGAGGGAGAGAGAAAAAGGTGGTCTTGGTGCAAAAACATGTCGAAAAAATAAAGTATTATGATACATTTGTCGTTGATTCTACGTATTCTGTTTCCCAATAGTATCTATCTAGCTCTAACAGCAAAATAAATAAATTGTGATACAGTTCAAAGTTTCTTTTTTATACTTGAAAGTAGGTGGTCTAGATTGAGAGCGCTTGAATTACGATCGACATTTCAATTACACCTTGTAAAGCAATTACCTTAGGTACGGGGTTTCTACTTCATAGTTAATTTAGAAAAACTAACTAAAATTAGTATTGAAGATGAAGAACGCAACGATAAAACTGAAAACAATATTTTTTGGACAATAATATCAAAAGAGGGCGAGAAAGTAGGATATTTTTTTGAAAGCAAACTATACATATTTGACGTATTCTCGACAAATATCATTATAAATATTCATAAAGTACACAAAATACACTTTGCATCGGTGTATAATATGTATACAATTTTCTTATTAAGAAAATAAGAAATCTCGATCCAAACATAGAGCATAACGGTGCAGATATTGATAGGCATGGGGTGACGTTAGTGACCTTGGTTAATGTATGACACAAAATCTACAGCATGTTCTTTTTCGTTCAATTCATTTTATGCTCGTTTTCAATATAAACGTAGTTTTGGCCAATAAATGAATTTTTAGTTAATGGGTTCGGGTTGTTTACGTAATAAATATATACGTTATGTAATAATAATATATAATATATTATGTATATATACAAATAAATAAAATTGGAGTGTCTGTTTGTAATATTAAAATAACCGCTTTGACTAGATTTTTATGGATTTTATGGATGGACCCGGTACAAATACCAAAATAACATTTTTTACGTCTATAAGCTACGGTAATCGCCTACCATCAGGTGAGCCGTACGCATGTTTGCTGATCTATAATATAATCTTAATAATAAAAACATTTTTTTATTTCAGGTAACAAATGACCTATTAAGTCAAACAATTCTTCTTAAAATGGATCAAACAAATAAAAGTAAAAATTACGACAATTTTGCAAATACAATAATAAAATCATAATAATAATAAATAATACCAAATTCAAATAAATAATTTTAACAATAATTTCTTTACAAACTAAAACAACTAATTACAATAACACGAAAAAAAATCAAAAATGAAAACTTTTATTTCGCCATACCTACTTAACGAAAGTAAAAAAAAAAACAGTCGAATTGAGAAACTCCTCCTTTTTTGGAAGTCGGTTAATAAACAACATTATTCGGTAAGTCTAGACTTAACAATCCTAACCTCATAACTTTAAACGTGATATCTCCATAACCATGGGATTACTGGGAGTGGGAGTGGTACCAGAGGATAAGCCACCCCACTCCCTCTCTCCTCTTCCCCCAAAACCTCATAAATCCAGTGGTACCAGAGAGTAGCCCTCCCCCCCCCCCACGCTCTTCTCCAGAAACCCCATAAATCGATTCCGCACATGGTGGGAGTGGTACCAGACTGTTACCCACCCCCCTCCCCCACTCTCCCCACAAAACCCCATAAATCGATGTCCGTCTTTCTAAAGCTTAGCCCCATGAAATATCTCCTTTCCAACAAAAAAAGAATTATCATAATCGACGAATTTAAAAACGATGAAGTTATCCGCGAACACCTTAAAAATATAAATATACGGTCGAATTAAGAAACCTCCTTTTTTGAAGTCGCTTAAAAGTATAATGTCGCAAACTTTACTTGTTCGGGTTGAAAACGCAAAAACAATCATCCTGTGTTTGAAAAACGTTAACCGGCCATTTTGAAGCTCACGCACACAAACAAATTTGAATATGCGTAAGTAGAAAAACAGCCATTTCACATTTACCTATGAAAAACAAAATATTTACGGAATATATTACCAAAACAGTAACTAATGCGTAATCTGCAATAACTTTACTTTACAATAATTACATTTTTTTACTAAGGTCTCAAAGAAAAAAATAAAATGTCGCACGTTGAAAATGTTGTAAAGGTCATCTACGTGTCTAAGTACATTTTCTATTTGAGTTTTTTTTGTAGGTACGGACATTAGAACAGCCAATGATTGTGTTTGCTGTCATCTTTATGATATAATTATACTGTAAAAAATAACAGTAACTTACCTTTTCGTAATAAAGTTTAAGAAAAACAGTATAATAAAATACTATAATAAAAAATGGAACGTCTACACGAAAGTGAAGACTTTGACTGGTTGAATCTTGGAAAACTTATATGAAAACTAAATTAATGTTTGGTCTAATTGGTATCTAATTTCGTACTGAATATACTAAAATACGCCTGTAAACTATTTTAAGCTCTATTTTTGTTAAATAAGGTTTCAAAACGAGTTAATTACCTGAGGTTAGATATAAACGCGCGGGAAACAACGGAGAAAAAATTTGTCGTGTAGATATAACCGCGCGGGAGACAACAGACTACAAAACGGATGAGATCGTGACATATGCGTAGATAAATAATTTGAGGTTAGATCTAACCTCACGGGAGACAACCTATTAATACATAAAATATTTCGTCTTCATCTAAAGATTCAGATTTTTTATAATCAATTAATCATTTATACAGTTGACATTGAATAAATTTAACATTTTATTGGATGGATCATGGATTAAGTGCCAGTGGCGCCAGTATTGCCGCCAGTCACCAACTCACCACAGAGTGGTTGTCACTGTTGTAGAATAGGGTATTCCACTATGTTTGAAAAAGTACTTCAAAATGTTGATTTTCTAATAAAAAGCCACAAAAAAAAATATTTCGGCAAAATAAACACGTTTTCATGCCATAAAATTAAATTAAATTTTAAACCTTTTTTATTACCGCGAAAACGCTACAGCCATTTTGGTGACGTAATATGGGCAATAACAAAAGTATATGACGTATGTAAGAGAGTAACATAACCTACAATTACTATGACAGCCATCAACAAATTAGTAATGAATGCATATTATTTCAGTTGAAACAAGATATGAAGAGTTATTATACGAAAGAACACAACTATTACTCCTTGAAGTTAAAATTGATAGATATTAGTATGTACACTAGCTGTTGACAGCACTGACAGAACTTTGTTATTGCCCGTATGACGTCACACCATGGCGGCTTGTGTTTTAGGTCACGTGATATACAGATTAAAATATACGACTTTTAATTTCAATATAATAAATCAATAATGTGCTTTTATGATTCTAAATCAGAATATTTAGGTGTATTTCTATATAAATTTTAATTTTTGTCAAAATTTATAATTTATTTTTCACTACGGAAAGTACCCTATTAGGTATGTACTGGATGTCGTTATAAGTCGCTAGGTCAAAAAATAAATATTAATATTAGGTATCAATTAGAAAATATTAGAGTCAAAAAATCCCTGAAAATACCCCTAAAATTTAAATTTCAAAATTCAAAATTCCTAAATTTCAGACCCCTAAAAAAATTCCATTTCACTTATTTACCCCCTAAATCTGGGGGGAAAACCCCTAAGTTGGGATCCGTTTAGACAAGACTTCAAGTAACAGTGTGACCATTTTTATAAAAGGTGATCTACTAAAATCATAATGCTGCCAGTACTAAATAAACAAATACACGTTAAAATTGTATTTATTATCATCTTGGGCATGACGACAGTATCAAAAAATCGTCAATTTAATGATTTTAGGGGAACACTCATATTTAAAAAATTCAAAATACTGGTTTAGTGTTATGTAACATAATAAGATTATTGTGATTTTCAATAAAATAAAACAGTAAAATACTGCAATCAGCCATTTTGATTGATACACAAATTACAGCGCACGACGTCACAACATAACATAATACGTCAGGCGCGCTCCAAAAACCTCCCTACCCCAGCCTATAAAAGTATATTTTTTGTAATAATAAAAATACTGACCGATGTATTTTAATTAGCTCTATCCAAAAACATCGCCAGCTTAAACTGCTCCACCTTATATTTCTAATGAAAAATCAATAAAGATTTGGGAAAAAAAAAATTATCTTAATTTTGATACAGCCATATCTTTTTAAATAAACAATATTTCAAACTGCTCCAAACTGCTCCAAACTGCTCTACATCCATATAATACTGCTCCATAGTAATTTATTTAATAGATCTCAGTAGTAACTTGATAATTTTTTTTTCTAATATTAATTGCAAATACTTAGTTCAGTCAAGTTCATATTCGAATAAAATGCGAGTGCAATTATTTAATTTTTCAAATTATTAATGAAATAAAATTTTTTGAAACCACACATCATGTTTTTAAAACAAAACTATGATGACACGAACGCATGAATTCTTGACCTTAATTTAAACTTTATCCCGGCAATACGGCAATGAATGAAATCCGCGCCTGCGCGCTACCCGCTTCAGTCAGCTCATTTATGACAAAATGAATTTTACTTATTTTACAGTTAACTATAGCGGAGCCGATAAAAATTACTATGGAGCAGTATTATATGGATGTAGAGCAGTTTGGAGCAGTTTGGAGCAGTTTGAAATATTGTTTATTTAAAAAGATATGGCTGTATCAAAATTAAGATAAATTTTTTTCCCAAATCTTTATTGATTTTTCATTATAAATATAAGGTGGAGCAGTTTAAGCTGGCGATGTTTTTGGATAGAGCTAATTAAAATACATCGGTCAGTATTTTTATTATTACAAAAATATACTTTTATAGGCTGGGGTAGGGGCGGTCGCTCCAAAGAGTAAAGTAAAAACTTAAAAAGTAAGGCCCACATTATTCTGTGACGTCAAGCCGACGCCATGACACCTGGAGCCGTTTTGCCGCTCTCATTGAAAACATATTAGAAAAATAGTTTTAAAATTCCTCAAACTTAAGTTTATTACCGAAATATAGGTATTTTTGTAAACAGTAAATGTGTACCCACATTATGGAAGAGGTTTTCAAAATCTTTCGTCATGCCCATTATATTAACACATATTAATTATTCTAAACAGTTAGTATTTTGGAAGAGTTTTTTTTTAACCATCGATATTAATAAACCATTCAGTGTACGCCCCGTTTATCTTTACACAAGCACTAGAATTCCTATAAAGAGATTGCAGTGCTCGTATGAGGATACTGCTCACACCGTACCCGGACAATGCTGACCACAATTCATTCCTCACCCTTCTATCATAGGCCTTTTCTAGGTCTACGAACGCGCAATAGACCTTCTTGTTTTTAGCCAAGAACTTTTCGGCTATGCACCGCAAAGAAAAGACCTGATCCGTACATCCCATTTCTTTCCTAAATCCTGCTTGTGCATCCCATACTTTTTCGTCTGTTTCATTCACAACCCTTTCAATCAACACTTTAGCATACAATTTGCCGACGACGCTGAGAAGGCTTATACGGCGGTAATTTATGCAGTCCTGCCGTGACCCTTTTCTCTTGTATAATGGCACGATTACGGCTTTGCACCAGTCTCCCGGTACTTGCCCATTTCACCAGCACAGATTGAAAAGACGGTACAGCTGGTTAGCCACTATGCCCTGTCCGGTCCTCAGCATCTCGACGGTAATCCTGTCATACCCTGCAGCCTTACCCAATCTCATACTTTTCAATGCTTTCACTATGAGTGTACTTTCAATGCTTAACTTAACGTAGTACTTTCAATGCTTTCACACGAGTGAAAGGCAGATTCTCCTAGAAAATAATGGAAAGCTGGTGGCTCTGCAGGAACAGATGACACGCCTCGGCGAAGCCGTGGAAGCCGCCAGCTTAAAGAGTTACGCCAGCGTGGTAGCAACTAGGCCGCATCAGCCTCCAAAACCCGCGGCCCTTCACTCAGTCATTATCTCGTCCAAGGATGAGAAGGAAACTAGTGAGGAGGTAATGAACAAGGTCAGAGAGAGTATTAACGCCAAGGAGGGATGGGTACAAGTGGAAAGGGTCCGAAAAGCCATGGACAGACGCATCGTCATGGGCTTCGGGTCCACCGAGGAGCGGGATAAGGTAAAGCATAGGCTGACCAAGGAGGGGACGGGCCTCGCTGTCGAGGAAGTCAAGAATAGGGACCCGCTTCTGGTCCTCAGGGGAGTCACGAGCGTATTGGCCGACGAGGATATTACCAAGGCCCTGAGAAACCAGAACCGGGATCTGTTTGGCGGCCTCGGCAGCGGGGATGACCGGCTCCAGGTCAAATACAGAAGAAGGGCGAGAAATCCGCACGTGGCCAACGTTGTACTTAGTACATCGCCCGCCCTCTGGAGGAGGATAACCGACAGAGGTTTAGTCCGTGTCGACCTCATGTGGGTGAGGGCGGAAGACCAGTTGCCGTTGGTGCAGTGCACACGGTGCCTGGGGTATGGCCACGGGCGGAGGTTTTGCAAAGACCCGGCTGACCTGTGCAGCCACTGCGGCGGCCCGCACCTGAGGTCGGAATGCCCGGACGAGCGGTTGAGTTCCCCACCCTCCTGCCGGAACTGTCGCAAGGCTAAGCTCGGAAATCATGAGCACAATGCCTTCAGCAGCGACTGTCCCGTTAGGAAAAGGTGGGACGACCTCGCCCGCTCGACCGTAGCGTACTGCTAAGGGCGCGCCGGTGGCCGCAGCGGCACAAAAAATCCTCCAAGTGAACCTCCAGCGCTGCAAACAGGCATACTCCGAGCTGCTGATCGAAGCCTCTAGCCTCGGAGCGCGGGTTGCTTTGGTGCAAGAGCCATACGTCGGCGGAGAGGGTCGAGTGACGGGTAGGAATGGGATCAGGGTTTTCCAGCCTGCGGACCAAGGAAATGGGACTGTCAAGTCCGCGATCATAATTTTTGGCGCGGACTTTTACGTGAAACAGTACCCAGAACTCACCACGAACAACATCACAGTGGTGGGGATTCGGGTTCGTGGCAGGGAGATCACCCTGATTTCATTCTACTTTGAGCCCAACCAGCCGATGGACTCGTACCTGGCACACCTGCGCCGGGTGCAGCGCAAGACGGGAGCTCGGAGTATGATTGTCGGAGGCGATGCAAACGCCAAATGTGTCTGGTGGGGAAGTCCCGTCACGGATCGCCGCGGCGAAGACTTGTGCGGGACCTTGGAGGATCTCAGTCTGTCCCTTCTTAACCAAGGGGGAACCCCGACCTTTGACACTATTCGGGGCGGAGTAAGTTACAGCAGTTATATTGATATAACTGCTGTATCTCTTGACCTCCTTGGCCTGGTGGACGGCTGGCGCGTGCGCGACGACCTGACTTGCTCGGATCACAACGGCATATCCTTCCTCATAAAGTCCAAGTGCATAAACAAAAACAACATTCGGCATACGACTCGGAAATTTTACACAAAAAAGGCAAATTGGGCCCGGTTTACTGACAAACTGGGCCAAATTTTCGACCTCAACAACCTAAAAATAGACAAAATTCAAAATGTAAACACAAAACTGGAACTAGACAACCTAGTTTCTAGTTTAAACAATTATATGGATGAAGCATGCACTTGGGCTATACCACCCATAAAGAGGAAGGACGTGTTAGCTATGCCGTGGTGGAACGAGGAGTTGGCAGCGCTAAAGCGCGAGGTGGTCACCAGGAGAAGGAGGATCAGGTGTGCCGCACCGATTAGGCGGGATAAGGTCATCGGCGAGTACCTGGAAGTTAAGGAGAGATACCGGACCGAGATTAAAAATGCGCAGACGCGCAGCTGGGTCTCCTTCTGCGAGAGACAGGATGGGGAGAGTGTATGGGGGGGCATATACAGGGTACTCGGTAGGACCACCAGGAGAGACGAAGATCCACCGCTGGTGGTAAACGGTATGGGGTTAGATGCCAGGGGCTCGGCCCGACTCTTGGCTGAGACCTTCTACCCGGAGGACTCTGAAGAGGATGACTCCGAGGAGCACCGCCGGGTGAGGGTCTTGGCCGAGCGGGTCGACATCGAGACTTCTTCGGACCAAGGCGATTCTCCCTTCACACATCTCGAGTTGAAGTTGGCCAGTCGGTCCTTTGACCCGAAGAAGGCCCCAGGTGCGGACGGTTTTACCGCCGATATATGTCTGCACGTGATCCAATTGGACCCGGACCTCTTTTTGTGCATCTTCAACAAGTGCCTTGAGCTCCACTATTTTCCTAGGCCCTGGAAGGAGGCCACGGTGATCTTCCTCCGAAAGCCGGGGAAGGATACGTACACAACACCCAAATCGTATCGCCCAATTGGGCTCCTTCCAGTGCTTGGGAAAATCCTGGAGAAGATGCTTGTCGCCAGGCTACAGCACCACCTCGTGCCCAAGATTAGTACTCGCCAGTTTGGCTTTATGCCCCAGCGAAGTACAGAGGACGCCCTCTATACCCTGGTGAAACACATCAGACACAATCTGGAGAGGAGGAGGATTGTTGTTCTGGTTTCGCTGGATATAGAGGGCGCCTTCGACAACGCTTGGTGGCCCAGGATTAGAGTCAGACTGGCTAAGGAAAAGTGCCCCGATAACATCAGGCGGCTCTTGGGCAGTTACCTGGGTGACAGGCGAGTCAGAGTGAGGTACCTGGGGGAGGAGCACATAAGAGACACCGGGAAGGGCTGCGTGCAGGGGTCTATCGGTGGGCCGATATTGTGGAACTTGCTCCTGGATCCACTGCTTCAGGAAATGGAGGCCAAAGGCGACTACGCGCAGGCTTTCGCCGACGATGTTGTGTTGGTGTTTGAGGGTGAGACGGCCCTCGAGATCGAACGGCGGGCCAATGCCGCCCTCGAACGTGTGAGAACGTGGGGTCAGTCTAATAAGCTTCGGTTTGCGCCTCACAAGACCAACGCTATGGTTGTGACGCGCAAACTGAAGTATGACACCCCACGTCTTCACATGGGCGGGGTCGACATTGTCCTGACGAAAGAAATCAAGCTGCTGGGGGTCGTCATAGACCAAAAACTCACCTTTAACACCCACGTCGCGAACGTCTGTAAGCGCGCGGTCGCCTTCTACCACCGGCTGGCCCGAGCAGCTAGGGCCAGCTGGGGTCTCCATCCTGAAGTCATCCGCACTATTTACAGAGCGGTGGTTGAGCCAGTGATCTTGTATGCGGCTGCCGTCTGGGCGCCGGCCGTAGAGAAGCTAGGTATTCGCAAGCAGCTGAACGTGGTCCAACGCGGCTTCGCACAGAAGCTTTGCAGAGCATACCGAACCACCTCTCTGAACTCCGCACTGTTGCTCGCTGGTATACTCCCCCTCGACCTTCGCGTTCGCGAAGCAGCGACCCTATACGAGGCTCGGAGGGGGGTACCCCAGCGGGTGATAGGGGATCGGGAGGTGGAGCGGATGTCCTCGGCTCTGCGGTCTCCGCATCCCGCCTGTCATGTCGACCTCGAGTTCAAGTGCCTGTCTGACCGAGACCAATTTAATGCGAATTGCGCAAACAATTTTAATATCTTTACGGACGGCAGTAAGATTGAGGGCAAAGTGGGAGCGGATCTGTCCGTATGGGCTGGCGCCGCCGAAACCAAAACCCTCAAGCTTGCTTTGCCGTCCTACTGCACGGTCTACCAGGCGGAACTCCTGGCAATATGCCGGGCGGCGCGGATGGCCGCAGACAACTTGGCCGGATCAGTCGGAATATACTCCGACTCCTTGTCGGCACTGCTCACACTTAAGAATCCTAAAGCCCTCCATCCCCTGGCCGTAGAGGCGCGGGAACACCTGCGGAGGGCTCTGCACCGAGACAAACATGTAGATTTGTTCTGGATCAAAGCCCACGCAGGGCTAGAGGGGAACGAGCGTGCCGACCATCTGGCCAAGGAAGCTGCGCTGAAGTCGAAACGCGCGTTTGATTACGACAGCTGCCCGGTTTCGTTCATCAAGCGGAGCATTCGTATGCAATCGCTTGATGAATGGAACCAGCGGTATCAGACCGGCGAAACGGCCGGCGTCACCAGGGTCTTCTTCCCTGACGCGATATCACATCCTTGTATATAGCTCGATAAAATGAAATAAAAATATATGTACCCTCCCCATTTCACTCCCCCTGGCGTTGTAAATAGTACTAATAGATTTAGGATTGCTCTATTATTTTGAGGGGAAATACCCCAGTATGAATGAATGTGGATGAATGAGAGAAGAAATTGGTATGCAGAATGCTTGTGGGATAAAAGCGCGAAGTATGATAAAGAGGACTAAAGTTTCCATGGAAGGTGCCGGATGTTGTACCTGCACTTCCTCTCTTTCAAACAAACTTTCAAAATACTCTTTCCATCTCTTTAACACACATTCTTCTCCTTTTATAATGCTCCCATCTTGACTCCTGATTGTACTCAGCTCCGAGGTAGAAGTTTTTCCTCTAGCTGTTTTGATGGATTTTCAGAAAAACTTGATGTTTGACTGGAAATCTTCAGTGAGCCTCCTATCAAAATCATCCTTTCGTTCTCCTTTCTTTCTAGACACAACTTCTTTCGCTGCTGATTTCAGTCTTTTATACTTCGTTCTCGCTTCCTTTACCTCGTCATTCGTTGCCTTTTGAACTTTTTGGTTAGCTTTTGTTGCTAACCAATCTAACCACGCTTTCTTCTTTTCCTGCACAGCCTTTTGAACATCTTTATCCATCCACACATTATATTTCTTTCTTACTTTACTTCTTTTAGCTACACCACATACCTCAATAGCAACATCCACGACCCCTTTCTTAAATGTCTCATATATATATATATATATATATATATATACTCCAACGATTTTCATTAAATTTAGTATGTAGGGGATTTCAGGGGCGATAAATTGATCTAGCTAGGATTCATTTGTAGAAAAAGTCTTTTATTCCTGTTTTTAGGCAATGAAAAAATAGCAACAATATGATTAGAATATCAAGGTAAATTTCGCAGTTATCAATTAAGATGAAATAGCTCAGGTGGGAAATCGGTCGCTCGGGATCAATCGATAACACCATGGTTCAAATCCGGCTCCAATTTATTATTTTTTTCCTTTTTTTTCTAATTTCACTCTTGATTTTTTATTTAAATAAAAATAAAATATAAAAATACCGAGAAAAAACAAAAACAAAAAAAAAAAACTAAAAATACCGAGCCAGGCTCGGTCACCCAGGTACTATATCTATACTTAATATTATAAAGAGGTAAGGTTTATAACTTTGTTTGTATATCGGGGGTAATCTTCGCAAATACTGATCCGATCATGAAAATTCTTTCACTAACAAAAAGCTACACTATTCAGGAGTGACATAGGCTATATTTTATTGTAATTGTACAAAAAATTCAGTAAATAAGAAAAATATTATCAAAATCACAAAGAAACTATGGCCATCTATCGCTATTTTTTAGTCTATTTATTTTATTTACTCTTATTTTAACCTATCGACGACGAAGTTTTTTCGCTTTTTGATAGATGGCGTTGGAGCAACATTTTATTTATAAAGTATGTTATTTGGTTCTGTAATTTAAAATAATAAATACACGATATTATTACGATTTAATACGTCAAATTATAAACAATGAACCTAATAAAACAGTACTAAGAACTACACAGCATAATTTTATTGCATCACAAAGATAACTAACGCCCAACGAAGTGGGCGCGGGTCGGCTAGTATATAATTACTAGCGACCCGCCCCGGCTTCGCACGGGTGAAATGCCGATACTAAATATACTACACACTTTGAATTTCAAGTCTCTTACTTCAAAAACATAGGACTTTCATGCAAACTTCCAACGCCCCGTTTAACTCCCTTAGGTATGGAATTTCGTAAAACCCGTTCTTAGCGGATATCTACTCCCTATAAGGGACCTACCTGCCTAATTTCAAGTTTGTAGGTGTATTTTTAATTCGACTTTCATACAAACTATCATCCCCTGTTTTAACCCCAAGAGGGGGTTTATTTCTCAAAATACATTATTAGTACACCTCAACACCATCTATAGAGCATACATTTTGAATTTCAAGTCTCTTACTTCAAAAACATAGGACTTTCATACAAACTTCCAACCCCCTTTTAACCCCCTTAGGGGTGGAATTTCGTAAAATCCGTTCTTAGCTGACCTCTACTCGGCGAAAGGAATATTCCTACCAAAATTCAAGTCTCTACGCCTTATGGTTCCAGAGATATCGTGATGAGTCAATGGGTGGGTTACTCTTTTATATATATAGATATATACTAGCTGACCCGGCGAAATTCGTACCGCCTAACAGTCGATTCTTTAATTTTTTACTTTTTTTAATTCTTATCCTTCTCGGAACCCCTCCACTAACACTAAAACCTTATGTTATCGTATTAAAGTTCAAATTGACTTTTAATTATTATTATTTCGAATATTTTGTATGGGAATATAGAAAAGTGTTGTTTTTAGACTTTTTCAGGCAATTTTTTAAAATTTTCTCTCCGTAAGAACCATCTTCGTACTTCAAGGAATATTATAAAAAAAGAATTAGCAAAATCGGTTCAGCCACCCTCGAGATTTGCGCTTAGCAACACATTCAGCGAATCATTTGTGTATATATATATATATATATATATATATATATATATATATATCTATACTAATATTATAAAGAGGTAAAGTTTATAACTTTGTTTGTATATACGGGGTAATCTTCGCAAATACTGATCCGATCATGAAAATTCTTTCGCTAACAGAAAGCTACACTATTCAGGAGTGACAAGATAAAAGGAAAAAGATAAAAATATATAAAGATTTTAAATCAGCAGGATTTGAACCTGCGCCCTCTGACGTGCCGTGTCAACAATTCAATCTAATCAAGCATTATTATTTGCCTTAGAAATTAATTGGTGATTTTAAAACATTTATCTTATACTATTAAACGAGCAATTCTTGTATATATATATATATATATATATTTTCTGAATCTCGGAATCGGCTCCAACGATTTTCGTGAAATTTAGTATGCAGGGGATTTCGGAGGCGAAAAATTGATCTAGCTAGGATTCATTTAAAAAAAATGTCGTTTTATCCCTGTTTTTAAGCAATGAAAAAATATCATTAGAATACGAAGCTTAATTTCACTACGCGTCAACATAGCTTTAATGGCGTAATTAGGAAATCGGCGGGTGTCAAATCGTGATGACCCGGGTTCGAATCTCAGTCTCCAGATAATTTTTTTTCTTTTTTTTTTTAATTTTACTCGTGATTTATTATTTAAATAAAATTAAAATATAAAAATACCGAGAAAAAAAAAAAAAACAAAAAATAAAATGAAAATACCGAGCTAGGCTCGGTCACCCAGGTACTATTTATCTGATTTGCTGAAAATAGTGAGAGTGTATTGGAACATATCAAATTTCACCGTACCCTTCTTATGTGAAATGGATTATAACGCCCAACGAAGTGGGCACGGGTCGGCTAGTATATATATATATATATATATTATATATATATATATATATAAGATTTAAACATAGTAAGGCTAAGAACTCACGGAGCGATTTTCGCCCGCAACCGCCGCGGTCGTGGATCTGCGGTTTTATTTCAAAACTCACGAGACCGGTTATTCGCGCGGTTACGCGGCCGCCGCGGTTGCGATCATCGCCCGCAAACGTGGCGGGCGATGATCGATGATAGAACTGGCCTTTCTTGTACTAAGGTAATTAAGAGATCTATTTCAATATCCATTTTATTAGAATATTATACTTATTGTTTGTTGACAACGTCACGATGCCATGTGTAATGACAAGTCACTGATGCAAAATGGCCGGATCTCTATACCTCCGGCCGCGCCGCCCGCCGGCCCCCGCGGTCGCCCGCCAACCGATCGCAAAGCGCGCGGGCGCCACCCGCCGAGGCTGCGGGTAACCGCGGCCCGCGCGATTCTACTAGTTGCCCGCCGGTACAGCGGGAGCCGCATACAACCGCGTACACCGCGGGCGTAAAACGCGTCGTGAAATGTGCTTTAATTTTTTATATAAATATTTGCATTCTACAGAAGCTGCGGGCCCGCAACCGCAGCGGACGCGGGCGAAAATCGCTCCGTGAGTTCTTAGCCTTAATGCTAGGCGGTAAGGCGGTCTTATTGCTTAGTTCAGGCGACCAGGCGTCAGGTTAAAGACAACCTAAGTTAAACACAAGGGCTACACCACCCGGCTACATAGTACAGCATTCATTACTAATAGAAGAAATCGATAAATAAAACCAAATGAATAGTTTATGCACTTGTTAATTTTTAATAAGTCCATTTAAAACCTATGTAATGTAGTTGTTATTGAGTAACGACAGCAAAACATTTGTAATAATTAATGTAAAAGTGTAAAATGAATCTAATTGTTAATTTAATACTCTTCACCACCTTCACCTTCTCCTTCCCCAGAATCCATACCAACTTCTTCGTAATCTTTTTCTAAAGCTGCCAAATCTTCACGTGCTTCAGAAAACTCTCCTTCTTCCATGCCTTCACCTACGTACCAATGGACGAACGCACGTTTTGCATACATTAAATCAAACTTATGGTTCAAACGTGACCAAGCCTCTGCAATTGCGGTTGTATTTGAGAGCATGCAAACTGCACGTTGTACTTTAGCCAAGTCTCCTCCAGGTACAACGGTTGGTGGCTGATAATTGATACCCACTTTAAATCCTGTCGGACACCAGTCGACGAACTGAATTGTACGCTTAGTTTTTATTGTTCCTATAGCAGCATTTACATCTTTAGGCACCACATCACCGCGATATAACATACAACAAGCCATATATTTTCCATGTCGAGGATCGCATTTTACCATTTGATTAGCTGGTTCAAAACAAGCGTTGGTGATTTCCGCAACTGATAATTGCTCGTGGTAAGCTTTTTCTGCTGATATAACAGGAGCATAAGTAACTAGAGGAAAATGGATGCGAGGATACGGTACCAAGTTGGTTTGGAATTCCGTAAGGTCTACATTTAACGCTCCATCAAATCTTAACGATGCTGTTATAGAAGACACTATTTGTCCGATTAATCTATTTAAATTGGTGTATGTAGGTCTTTCTATATCTAAATTTCTTCGGCAAATATCATATATAGCTTCATTATCAACCATAAAAGCTGCGTCCGAATGTTCTAACGTAGTATGGGTAGTGAGGATGGAATTGTAGGGCTCTACTACTGCTGTAGATATTTGTGGCGCTGGATATATAGCAAATTCTAATTTGGACTTCTTACCATAATCTACTGATAAGCGTTCCATCAACAACGAAGCGAAACCTGAGCCAGTACCGCCTCCAAAGGAATGAAATATTAAGAAACCTTGCAATCCTGTACATTGGTCGGCTAATTTGCGTACTCTATCTAAAACGAGATCTACTATTTCTTTGCCAATCGTGTAGTGGCCTCTTGCGTAGTTGTTAGCTGCATCTTCTTTTCCTGTGATTAACTGTTCGGGATGAAATAGTTGGCGATAGGTTCCAGTACGGACCTCATCTACTACCGTAGGTTCCAAATCGATAAAAACAGCCCGTGGGACATGTTTTCCTGCACCAGTTTCACTAAAAAACGTGTTAAAGGAATCGTCACCGCCACCGACGGTTTTATCCGAAGGCATTTGACCATCAGGTTGAATCCCATGCTCTAGGCAATATAATTCCCAACATGCGTTTCCAATTTGAACTCCAGCTTGACCTCCGTGTATAGAAATACATTCACGCATTTTTCAATTTGTATTATTAATAGTTTATTTTTATAAATCTTCTAATGCGATCGTAAATAGGTATCTTTCAGTTGCAAAATATATTTTTACACTAAAAAGAATCAAATGTTCTACATATCTTTATTTAAATACAATTCTTAATTTGAATTTTTTGGTATTTTGTTTTGTTTATCGAAAAAGTTTTTATAATAACAAATTGTATTTATCAAAGTATTGTGTACATACGTAAATAAAGGTTACGTAATAGACAATTAGTCATTGTGAATCAAAGAAAGTTTTCCAACATAAGGTATTTTTGGTGCGATCCCTTACTAATTTTCCTATGTTTCGTCTTGTCTTCGTGTCATCTGGTCTAAGAGACGTGGAAGAGCGACCTTCACCGATCTGATAACTCGAATATTTTTTATCAAATATAATTTATAAACATTATATGCCTATGATAACTTGCCTATCGAAAAGTGGTCAAGGCTATTTTTTTTATTATTTTTTTATTTATTTTTTTCAGTTTTTGCAGGCAAACCTATATGATTGGTTTTGTAATAAAAATATCTTACCTATGATATCAATTTCGATTCGAACAGATCGATGTAGTATCGAATATAGGTATATATTGACCTACCTGTTCATATCTACTTGCCAGGTAGCCATGACCAAAAATAAGTAGGCAAGCCGACCTAGGCATATTCTGTGTGTTAAAAACTATCAATTGATATAAAAGTCATTCGTTTATCACATGAGTGAAGGTGATGAAAAAATAATTAATTAAAATAAATTAAATTAAAAATAGCCTTGACCACTTTTCGATAGGCAAGTTATCATAGGCATATTTGTTTATAAATTATATTTGATAAAAATATTTCTCATCGAGTTATCAAATCGGTGAAGGTCGATGTTCTACGTCTCCCCTACTAGTCGTGCTGCAAGTGCATCACTTAAGGTGCATTCGGGTTGGACCGTTGGACGCTTTCACGCTCACGCTTATAAGGGATCATTCAAGTATTACGTAACGCAAATTTTGAAGATTTTTGACCCCCCTCCCCCCATGTAACGCGCCGTAACGTTTTCCTGTACACCCCCCCCCCCAGCCCATAAACGTTACGTAACACCCCAACTGACCATTTTTACCCAAATGTCACAACTTTGTTGCTAAAACTACCGAAAAGTCGCTTAAAATAATCGCGTTTGCGGTAAGTATAAATATATATATACAAAAAGGGATATAAACAAAAAGGGTTGCCAATTTGGGAGATTTTAGTACACTAGTTTTTTTTATTTAAATAAAAAACAACGTTACATAACGCGTTGTTCGAGACCCCCCCTCCCCCCCCTTGTAACGCATCGTAACGTTATACAAGCCCCCCCCCCCCTCCCCCCTAATTGCGTTACGTAATACTTGAACGGCCCCTAAGCACTCATTTTTAGTGTTCGTGTTGGTCTATAAGCGCTGAGAGTAATAACTAAATTTAAAAAAAAAATTGTTTTGGACACTGTGAGCGTCAGATAGCATTTTACAAGTAGAATGTGGTAAATGTTTATCAAATAGCAAATAACTTATTAGAAATTATCCATGATGATTCGGATGATAGTAATGAATTTGATATGTTTGAAGATAGCGATGATGATATGGATGATAGGGATTGTAAATAACTTAATAATTAATATTGAGAAATAAATTAATAGAATGTGGTTAGCTTACGCTCGCATTAGTTTTGACAAATAGTAAAGATTGGCGCTCACGCTTTTGCTGCCTTACCTCTGTAGCGTAAAAGAGCATTCGGGTAGGACACTTTCACGCTGTGAGCGCGCTTACTAGTTCGACTTGGTAGACATGGGTAACTCATGAGAGAAAGATATAAATGAAACATTTCTTTTCAATTGAGCAAATCTTTCACCCGCTCACTTGCATTTCAAATGTATCTCCAGCTCACTAGGGTTATGATTCATTTTCGAGCTCGGATTTTCGAGATACTGACGGACTGAGAGAGAGTAAACGAGACCGGACGATGGCGCTTATCATGCGAATGAGAGAGACAGCTGTAACTCTGTTACTGAGCCAGAGTAAACGAGATCGGACGATGGCGCTTATCATGCGAATGAGAGAGACAGCTGTAACTCTGTTACTGAGCCAGAGTAAACGAGACCGGACGATGGCGCTTATCATGCGAATGAGAGAGACAGCTGTAACTCTGTTACTGAGCCAGAGTAAACGAGATCGGACGATGGCGCTTATCATACGAAAGAGAGAGATAGCTATAGCTCTGTATCTTTTCGATTCATATTGTATCATACGATGAAACACTTGTCAGTTGTCATTCACTGAGCCAAATGAGATGAAGAAACAATTGAGTGATATATATCCTAAGATCAAAATGATATATATCTCTCTTATCTTTTCAGTGATATAAACTTCGCACGGCTACGACTTGGTGCTGTGTGTGTCAAAAAGGCACGCTTATGGCTGAGTTCATTTCGTTCATTCGTTCATTCGCGAACCTGACATCTCACTTACAGATGCTTACACCTGTCCCTAAAAATTGAACATAATTGTGGCGCTAAGGGGGCGGAGGGCTTACAGGGGAGGGGGGGTTCGAACAATGCGTATTTTGTTTAGTTAAAAAACCAGGGTATTAAAATCTATTGTTTTATTAGTTTATTACTACCACAAACGCGATTAAAACAATAACAAAAGTAATTTAGCGACTTTCCGGTTAGTTTGCGCAACAAATCTGTGATATTTGGGTAAAAATGTGGTAAAAATGGTCAGTTGGGTGTTACATAACGTTTATAGGGTGGGGGGGGGGGGGGGGTATACAGGAAAACGTTACGGCGCGTAACATGGGGGGAGGGGAGGGGGGGGGGTCAAAAATCTCCAAAATTTGCGTTACGTAATACTTGAACGGCCCCTAAGCTGTTTAGCATCGGAAAAATAGACTGAAAAACAATTTGCGTCAATCATCGTTATTTAAAGTACCAAAGGTAATATTTTCATACGTTATTGATTCATAGCTGCAAATTGAAATATTGAATATATAAAATTATTAATTGGCCGCGCTTTTATTGAGACAACTTAGCGATCGCAGCGCTACGCTATTTTGTCGATATTTCCGGGACACTATTTTCTACAGCAATCGTTCTCCTCCTTTCTATGCTCTATTCTCTCCACCATCTACAGTTGATCTACAGTAGATCCAAAGAGTAAATAAGTAGATCTACAGACTAAATTGACACATGCAAATGTCAATTTTAGAAATAATGATACCAGCTTTTTAGTAATAGTGTTGTACTACGATACCGGTTTTATGAATCGTAACTTTTTACTTTTACCACATAATTTTATTGTTATTTGACAATACTCGAATCTCTTAAAAATCACGGTAACTATGGAGCATCACAGATAAAAAATATTTATTAATTTTAATTGCTTATTACATTATATTACTGCACGTTTAATATATTTTAGCTATTTCCACAGTGTTATGCCTTACGGTCTGTTGCTGTGGGGTAATGCTACAGATATTGAGACAGTATTCATTTTGCAAAAAGGGCTATTCGCGGCATTTACGACCTTGGAGCTCGAGTCTCCCTGCGGGATGTTTTTCCAAAGGTAGACATATTAACAATTGCGTCGCAATACATTTATAACAATATTATTTATATTCACCAGAATATTCATTGTTTTGAAATAAATGGTAATAATCGCAGTGTAAACACGAGAAGGAATAACAAAATTGTAATTCAAGTTTCCGACTGCGCAAAGTAAACGTCTCCTTTCTGGGTAATGGTATTCGCTTGTATAATAAAATCCCACAAACAATTTTGGAATTGTCTCAACATAAATTTAAAGTTTTTATTAAAAAGAGATTAATAGATAAAGCGTATTATTCGGTGCGGGATTACATGGTTGATAAAGATGTGTGGACTTAGTGACGCTGTATTTCATGCACGACATTACTAATTTTGTACTAAATTAAAGTTTGTAAACTCTGTCCAAAAATAAAAGAATTAAAATGTAAACAAACACCTTACCGGATGAAAAATACTCAATCCCTGTGTAATCACACACAATGGCTACTAGATAATTATTGTAGCATCTGGGTAATCACATGCACTACCATTATATTTGTAATTATACGTCCATTTCATCGTCAAACTAATATTTTTTAGCAGAAAACCGAATTCACTGTAACCTCAAACTTACAAGTGACATTTGTCATTACTATGTCTTGTGTTTATGGTTAAGGGCTTTCTGTTCTTTCATATCGATAAAAAGTCGAGGTCAATGATATTAAAAAAAGCGTTTTAGCTCGAACTTTTTATAAATCATAAAAGTAACTCGAACTTTTAATAAATCATAATTTATTTTTACTTTTTATAAATAATTTAAAAAAAAAGTTTAAACGGCCACTATTAAAGTTAAATAGTGTTATACTTAATGCGACTTTGAGAGATGCATTACTTCGTTTTTTGACAATAAGACCGTATGTCTTTCTCTGTGGTAACTTTTGCTTTAAATCTCGTTGAAAATGCTTTTAGTGTATCTTTGTCATCAAATTGCTAATACTTTTTTTAAAGCAGTTGTTACACGATAGTGGGGAGCCCAGCTTAGGGCTAAGGCAATGTGCCCCTAATACAAATATACTTTTTTGTTTTAATTAATATTTCTCTGTACTTTCATTAGTTTCTAAGTAGAAAATATTTAAATTAGATATTAATTACATAGCCTTTTCATGCATCACCATTTCGTTCGTGTTGTAAGTAATATCTAATAGGTAGTGAGTGTCAAAAGGTGTTAGAGTGTCTAAAGATTACTCTGTGTTTTGATAAATTTTACTCACACACAAATACCGAAAAGTACTTTCGGAAATCAATTTTGACAAATTTTACTCACACACAAATACCGAAAAGTACTTTCAGAAATCTAATTTGAAACGCGCATACAGGCTGCACCCTGCTAATGTTGCTAGTGTTATATCTTTCAGTTTATCAACAAACTATTTGTATACAAAAATTACAGAAAAATATTTAAAAAGAAAATCAGATAATTTTATATGGATTTCCTAGTATACCATGCACATGGTTTTGGCCAGAAATGAAACAATTCCAGTATTTTTTTTTTTTTTGATGTAACTAATTCGACAAACAAGCGTACGGCTCACCTGATGGTAAGTGACTACCGTAGCCTATAGACGCCTGCTACATCAGAAGCGTCGCAAGCGCGTTGCCGACCCTATCCCCAATCCCCCCAGGAGCTCTGGTCACCTTACTTACCAACAGGAACACAATACTGCTTGAAAACTGTATTATTTAGCTGTGGTCTTCTGTAAGGTTGAGGTACTACCCCAGTCGGGCTGCTCCATATTTTGAGCAAAAATCCAGTATGAACGAATAAAAACCTGATGAACGATACCAACCCTATTAATCTAAATTCTTGTCTGGTAAATGTACTATTATTAAAATTATTATTATTATTTGCTAAATATAATAAATATATGTTGATGTTTCATTTAGTTTAATTCCTCATTATATCCATATTATTTTCAAGTAGAGGTAGTACCTATTACTTTATCTGTGGAAGTACACTAATTCTATGGCCTTGCATAGCGCCATCAGAAATGCATCATAAATTTACCAATATCGAAATTTAACAACATACATCACAGCACTATAGTAGTCTATGGTTACACATTCCGCCATATTTGTTTACCTTTTAATTCTTTTATTTTTGGATGAACTATACATTTTTTTTCAAAACAGTAACTGCGGAGTTTCTTGCCGATTTTTCTCTGCAGAATCTATAACACACACACTGTACATTCCGAATCGGTGGTAGCTTCTTAAAAAAACTTAATAATAACCTTAAATTAAAATTTTGTAAATTGATTATTCGAAAGTGCTCATGGGGCCTATTTGAATAAAGTTATTTTTGATTTTGATAAACGATACTAGATTGTCAATTACGTAAAGTTACAGTCTGTCTATAAAGTCGTGAAATTTAATGAGGGCGCTGTTAATAACACGTAGCAAACACATAGCAACACTGTATAGTATGACATAAATGACTTTGATACTTGCAATATTTTATTTATCTATACTAATATTATAAAGAGATAAAGTGTATAACTTTGTTTGCATATCGGGGGTAATCTTCGCAAATACTGATCCGATCATGAAAATTCTTTCACTAACAAAAAGCTACACTATTCAGGAGTGACATAGGCTATATTTTATTGTAATTGTACAAAAAATTTCAGTAAATAAGAAAAATATTAAAATATATTATCAAAATGACAAAGAAACGAACGCCATCTATCGCTATTTATTAGTCTATTTATTTTATTTATTCTTATTTTAGACTATCGACGACGAAGTTTTTTCGCTTTTTGATAGATGGCGTTGGAGCAACATTTTATTTATAATTATTTGGTTCTGTAATTTAAAATAATAAATACACGATATTATTACGATTTTATACGTCAAATTCTAAACAATGAACATAATAAAACAGTACTAAGAACTACACAACATAATTGCATCACAAAGATAATTAACGCCCAACGAAGTGGGCGCGGGTTGGCTAGTCTACTATTAAAAACATGAGTCTGAGAGTGAATAGATGCGAAAATGTCAGTTCGTTTAGGTAAAATGAGTAAATAAATAAGACACATATCATATTTTGTTTGTTTTATTTATAAAGAAATATCAATGAAATACATCTGCTTTGAATGAAAAAGTACACATTACAGCAAAAAGAGAGGATTATCTAAATATTATCATATAAAACAGAAATTTAACAGAAGAATTGCAAAAAAATATTAGTTATATTGATGAGAGTCATATTCACGACTCATACTGTACATGCTGGAAGTGAAAAAGGCTTTGTACCAAACTGTCTACTCTTATTTAGTGGAAAAAATAAAATAGAAGATTATCACTCTTCAGAGTGATAATCTTCTATTTTACTCTTCAGACTTCATTTCAATGAATGCGAATAAATTCACTAAAAGGATTACGGAAAATCTTATTCCCAACCTACACGAGCCATCTATTTTATTGTTTTTGACAATGCTCCTTACCATTCAGTAATTACAAACAAAACACCAAACACCAGTACTCGTGTCGATGATATAAAATTATGGTTATTAGAAAATAATATTCCATTTGATTCATCGCTAAGGAATGTATTAACTTGAGTAAAAAATAAAAAACCAAATCCTATATATGAGATAAATACTATTTTGGGAGAACATGGGCATACAGTAGTTCGGCTTCCACCATACCACTGTGATCTTAACCCAATAGAGCTAATTTGGGCACAAAAAAAGGTAGCTGCAAGTAATATTGGGTCTCGTGACGTGAAACAATTGACAGAAGAAGCATTTAATAACATCACAGTTGAAAACTGGAAAAATTGTTGCGAACTTGTAAAAAAAATAGAAAAGGATTATTATGAACGAGACAGAACATTATGCAAAAATATAGAGACGAATTAATATTTCAAGTAAGAAGCGACAACAGCAGCACTTCTTTCACTTATCATCGGATTCTAAAATCTAAAATTATCCATTTCTTTCTTTGGCCGGCCTTTCCTATGTTTCCCAGGAGTTTCAAACTTTCCATCATTTTTAAAGCCTTCGTTGACTATCCGTCTAACTGTACTCTTTGATTTTCCTGAAAAAGATAAGTTTAAAAAATGTTAATGGAATGGAAATATAAGTTACTGACATGAAGCAATTGATTCAAATTTAAAATTGGAAAACTTGAGACTAAGTTATATTATATCCTTAAGTATCAAAAAATTCGTCGTACTATAATGTGACCTATATACTCTGTCTCATCTAACCTAAAAATTTGCAATGTAAACAATGCCTTTTTTGGTCTCCAAAACGTAAATTATGTAAATTTTTAAATTCAGGCAGGTTAAACACAAACAATAACACGATTACATACCGTCATAGATGCTGTTCGTCCATAAACATCGTCCAAATCACACAAAATTCGTCCAGCTTCGAACTCCGCCAAACATCACTGGAAAACTTTAAAAATCACTTCCCGCGTGCCACTCCGATTTACTTTACTCATTTTTGAAACTCTTCTGCGAAGATTGGTCTTAATTTTTTGCAGTTTAATCAAATGAATAAAGAATAATAAAGGAAAACTGTTAACTCGATGACTGCATTGACAGCAAAAGTACTTATGTATGGTGTTGCCAGACACATGATTAATTTTAGTTCCTCAAACATTAATGTCACGACTTTATAGACAAACTATATGGTAGTGGCACATCATTATTAATGATTCGCAAAAAACTAGCAACACAGCTTATGTCAATTTATTTAGTCCGTCAAAGTCATGTCAAAGTATATAACCATAACCACTACGTAGCGAAAAAAAAAAACAGACTACCTATGTTCTTAATTTACTATTTATTTACTAAGTATTTAAAATTGAAGTGTCAGGGTTAGTTTATTAAAGTTCTTAGGAATTATAATTATTGTATTTGTATATAGATATAGAAAGGTTAATGTGATTTAATTATTTGCATGATTATAATTAGTTCTAAATCTGGCGTAATATAAACATGTCTGAGAAAGACGTAGAAAAATGGACGAGGGAAGGTCATAACAAAGGTATCTATTTTGAATAGTAAATAGTGTTTTTCAATATTCGTTTTAAATCGGTTTATCATCGTAAATTATTCAAAAAAAATTTTTTTTACAGACCTCTACATGTCTACAAGTTGTTCAAGCTTTGAAATGTTAGACCCTCACGACCCTGTAATTAGCCGTCTCGCAACTCAACTATTCAAAAAGACCAATGAATATTTACAAGGGGAAATGGCAGCTGGACAGGTTGTTTAATTGTGAAATGAGGATACTGATCCTAAAAAATTATCTAATGTAATTTCTAATTTGTGTTCTTTTAAAATTTAGGATCATTATAATCTCCTGGAAGAAATTAACCGACTGGCGATTACAAAATACACAGATCTTAAGAATTTGACGGTCAATTTAAGCAAAACTTTGAATGAATATAATGAAATGTGTAAGTACAATCATTATAATATCTCTAATTTAGTGATAGAATGGATTGTATTTAATATTACAATACTTAGAAATAAATTTAAAGTGAGATAAAAATATCTAAACATACTTATACACACATAAATACAAACAAACATACATAAATAAGTTATATATATATGCTTCCTGACAGTGTTATTAAAAAAAGAAAGGAATTGTATATGTCTACTAAACAAGGCTAAGTAATTCCAATGTCGATAAGTTCGAACAGTGAAAGATTTAGTATAAACGGAAGAGGAGTGAGAGGGTATTTCAAGAAGTAAGCCATAGAACAAACTCTGCGCTAATGGGAATCACTAAGAAATTTAAATTGTTGCTTTAGTTAAGCAGGTGCAACAGGATTCAATAGAATAGAGTAGGTTAAGAATATGTGTATTCCTGTGAAAATGAATTGGGAGCCATTTGAGTTTTTTATAGAATTCAGAGATGTGATCATATTTGCGAAGTCCAAATACTAATTGTATGTACACAAATTCTGAATGTGCTTAAGTTTTTTAAGCTGCTCCTCAGTAATTTCAATATAATAATAATAAATAAAACTGTATCATTAAATGTGTTGCTAAAAGTAAAACTAGAGAAAAAGATTTTGTAATGTGTTATAGGATGTTTATAAAAATTATTTAAACATCACATGTTCGACAGACATTCAGGACATCTTCTTTTGAAACAGAGTGTCGGTATAGATTCAAAGTTTAAATATTTAAACTGTTTGGTGCTTTTTGTTTTATTGTGAAAGCTGTGTTGTTTATTGAAAGTTTTATGACTTTATTGCAGTAAGAAATTACTTATTTTCCAGATAATTCACAGATTAAGCCATTGCTCCTTCAAATCGACCAAATTGAGGCACAAGTATCACAGTTTGAGGCAAATGCCTACCGTTTGGATAACTACACGAAGCAATTAAAGGCTCGTTTTAAGGAACTCGAAGAAAACTAAATATTTAAATAATGTATAAAAATATCTATAAAAATGTTTTTCCTTAATCAATATATTTGCTAATTATATATTCTGTTTATTTTTATTATCTTTGTGGATTTCATAATTTTTATTCAATTTTGTACTTCATAGACAGTAAAATTGGTGTGATGTTTTTCATTTTATACTAGCTGTGCCCCGTGGGTTCATCCGCGTTAATTTGAGAAAAAAAATTCTATAACCTTCCTCAGTAAATAGGCAATCGAACACAAAAAACATTTTTATACAAGTTTTTATCTAACTTGCAATGTATAGTATGGTATGTATGTAAGTTTAATGTATCTTTGTTCGGGTGAAATCTTGCAACTCAATTTTGAAGCAGATATCTTCAACCAATTGAGCTGAAATTTTGTATACAGGTTCAATTTGGATGACAATGCATCGTTAACTTTGTGACGTCATTCTAAATCCAATATGGCGGCATATGCAAGAGTGCGGACTAGTTATTTTTAGTGCACTTCTACAATATAGGTATCAAATGAAAGGGCTTGCTAAGAATAATTCGAATAAAGATAACCGACTAAAAGGTCAAAAATAAATTAAAAGTAAAAAAACCTTCTTAAAAAACAAGCTTTTATTTGAATGAGCTAAAACGAAAAAAATAAATTTTTACTTTAAAACTTTTACTATCTACTTATAAAGTCATTACACATAATCTATATGATATAAAAGCTTGTAGGTACTAATGGTTAGCTATTAGTTTAAACAAACAAACTATAAAGCTTTATAATATATCGCGGGCTTCAAGCCAGAGGGGCGTATAAGCAATAACCCTACTTTTCAGGAGACCAAAAAAAATAAGTTTTTTTTCAATGTATCTCTTTAGCTGAAAATTTGCATGTGTCTATGAAAGTACTTCCTTAATAACGTGAGATGCTCATTTTTTTTGCAAGTATTAAAAAACTCGCAATATTGCACTTATTTCTATTTGACTCGACAGTTTTAGGCAAACCATAGGTATGTCATTTTTCCTCAGAAAATGCTTTTATAGGATGGACGTATAACACAAAATTTTTATATGCAATGAAATATTAAAAAAAAAAAACATCTGAAATCAGTACAAGTATCGTAAAATGTTATATAATAAATATTTTTTATACAATTAAATGCAGTTTATCTATCATTTTTGAAGATTATACGTCCATCTGGCTTGTCAATATCAATAAATATAAAATTAGCTGCTGTAAGTTCCTTATTGCATTCCGTAACGTTAAAAAAAAGCTTAAGAATTTTATGTATAAACCTGTATGATGGCTATAGGGTGTCTAATGTATAGTTGTGGGAATCATTCACATTAATACCCACGTACACACAAACACACTACACACACAAACATACACAAACACACCCACACATACAATTATCATCATCATCATCATCTCCCTGCCCTTATCCTATTTATATAGGGTCGGCACAACATGTTCTCCGCTTCCTCAGACTCATGTTGTAAGTGATTTGGCATGTTATTTTTTTACGACCGGCCGCCTGCCTGACATCAACCCTCCTTGGGAATGCATAGTATAATACAAAGAATCAATAATGAGATATGTTAATAACATTATTATGATAATTCGTCAAGTTACAATGTGTTTCCTATTTCATATTGATTATCTTCATTTTCTAGTAAATTTTTATCTTCATCAGGATATTTTTATATTTAGATTTTTCTAAGCTCAGTATATGTTTGCATTCCTGACTTCTGTTCAATTACTTTATGGTTCTTTCTTTTGTGTTTACTAATCGCTTCTGGTTCAATTGAACGTGTCTCATTTTTTTTTTCTTATAGTTTTTATTTGGTAATAAAACTGTTGATGAATTCGGTCCAATGTCCAGTAAAATTTCAAATCTGCCATTGTCATTAATAATAACGTAATATACCAACACGTTAACACAATAGCGAACTAAACTAGCTTGGATCGGAAGTCGAAAAGAAAAGACAGTCTTTATTAAATTTTATGCAGCTCCAGAAATAAGAAGGCGTATAATACCAGTCATAAGCTGATTTCATGACTTCTTCATTTTTTTTTTTGTTAAAGAAACTAAAGTAGATAATTTTGATTCATTTGACAAGACATTGTCTTGAAATCATCTGGAAGGTGCAAATTATCGGACTACCACATATATAACACATTCTTTTTTAAACTTTCACTTTTTTATTATTTATTAACATTTTATTTTATTTTACAATTTTTGTTGGGTTACATTAGGTCCAATTTTATATTTAATTTTGTTTTATTATCGTATTTTATTATCGTATTTTACATTTTAATTAACCCACACATACAATTATATCAATAATATTTATATATTAATAATTATACTTACAAACATATTATATACACATATAAATTATGTATTATTATAATATTTTCTATTTATATATTTTAAAACAAAAATTATATATTTAATATTATTTATAATACGATTTAATTGAGATCTCAACTAACGGGATATCATACGGAGGTCAACGTCCTGTGAACCACGCCCCTTGCACCTGTCGACCGCCGAAGAACTCCAGCGCCCGCCGGTGCATTCACACCAGTCCACCGCATGACTTCAGCTCGATTCCACGTCGCTTGCTTCTACCGCTATATAAAATACCCGTGCATTTCGCGAACGTAATAACGTGTATAGTTTTGCTGTGTTAGCTTCTATTTGTATCTGCTTCATTTTTTCCTTTCTTCTCCTAATTAATTACTTACTAAATTCGCTATCGCCTTGATTGTATCGTTTCTCCTATTGTACTTGTGTGGTGTGTAATAAACTATTTTGTTTCTCATGTGGACTTGTTATTTTATCTTAGTGTCGTGTATATTAGACTTTTAAGTATAACTGAACATTCTAAAGTGGACATTCTAAATAGTCTACGTTTTGACTGTTATTATTATTGCAGTTTGCTATTATTATTATCACTCATCATCATCATGACTTCAGCCTATCAAAGCCCACAGCTGGACATAGGTCTCTTCAAGTTCACGCCAAAAATGGCGCAAACTTAGGTGTTTTACCCATTGCCACCAGATTACTCAAAAAATACTAATCAGATCTCGATCAAATTTAAATAAAACTACACGACAAATATTAGCTTTCGAATAAAGTAAGAATTATCAAAATCGGTAAACCCAGTAAAAAGTTATACGGTTTAATATAACGTAACTAGGACGACGAAAAAATAGTCAAGTAAATACGCATTATTAGATATAACTCAAAAAGTAATTGTCAGATCTCAATCAAATTTAAATGGAACTAAATGACACACAACACCTTGCGATTAAGAAAAAGTTAGTCGAAATCGGTACAACCAGACAAAAGTTCTAAAGTAACATAGATAAAAAAAAATACAGTCGAATTGAGAACCTCCTCCTTTTTTGAAAGTCGGTTAATAAACATTTAAAAGCAATCAAAAACTTAGCATAATTAACACTAGTACTACAATAATAATTATTTTTTCTTTGGTCCTAATTAGCATTCGAGAATTGCAGAGATCTTGATAGTCTAAAAGTTTAGAACAGTATCTGAGTACTCGATCCTTATTCCGCGCAGTTGTGTGTATGGTCCGAATAGCCAGTATGATAGCCGACCTCCGGTAGAAGATGGCGCCTCAAGAAGAAGAAGAATTAAAGAAAAGTAATTGACCTAAATAACATAAACTGCTATAAAATATCTATAAAGATGAAAAACACGAATGACGTAGTTTCTAGGGTATTATAGCTTAGCTGCACTTAGTAAGTACTTTCCCTTTAGTTGCATGTCACGACATTATATTGGTAGATCATAAATGAAAATCGGTAATCGTATCAAATCGTATGTACATTGTACGTATAATATACGTCTTTGTGGTCCGATACACAATTCATCATTCGTGGATACGACCGCGGTACGACTTTCTGGCATGAAAATAATATCTGACTTCGGTTATACGCCTGAAAGTATTTTATTAATATTTTCTAAAATAATTTACCTACAGTTAAGAAAAAAACAGAGGTGGTGTATCGATAAACTTAGAAATGATTGACGTAATAAAAAAAACATTTTTTTATACGCCCCTTTGGCTTGAAGCCCGCGATATGTACCTATAGATGTATAGATTTGCTGACGAATTGTGTTTAATAGAAAACGTTTTGTTTTTTCATATCTATCTGGACGGTAGGGGCGGTATAAAGTCTGTATGAATCTTAATACTTGTTAGTTCTTGAGAGTATGATGCATTCCAATCAATACAAATTCAACTATATTCCAGTGATCGGTTTGAATGTATGCTTGGCCTTCTTTAACCGAAAAAATTCCTGGGTTTTCGTCAAGTTTTTGAAGATGAAGGGCCTGCGACTGCGTCGTTATCATGACGCAGCAGAACCTGCGAAGAACGTTGAACGTTTTTAATAGGAGTTTCGGTGTTTCTATCCTACTTTTAGGCGTAAGATATTTCTCTCGGCACGTCCTCTAACCCTTGCCTTTACATATCTTCGTTAATTCCTGAAACGGGGCATACTGGGTTTTTGTCAGCTGTAGAACAGGTTTAATGGGTTTTCTATCATATTTCATTTTCCGGCAAGCTTCGCAACTATTTATATTTATAATGCAGTTGCTTTAACTGTTTCCTGTATTCTATCCCAATAGTAATTTCTACGAATCCGAACCAAAGTCTCCTTAATGCCCCGGTTATGTCTTTCCTTCATGATGTTTACTTATGATAGCATTGATAGCTCCCTGTTCTCCTTCATCTTTAACATATACTACTCGTTCTGTGCATTCATAGAAATTAACTAAACCTTTCGCAAAAACTTGAATAATTATATTACTGAATAGTTTTCGATGTTCCTCTTCTTTAAAATACATAAAATACTTTGTTTTCGGCTTTATGTATTGTTGTAAAAATTCTTTTATTAATTTAGGTTTGCCTGTTGGCTGTTGGTAAGAAAACTTTTAAGACCTTCGTTTATCAAGCGATAGATCTGTTATTTGCATATCGTTTTTCGGTTTTTGAGCCATGGAAAAACTAATAGAATCTGGTTAGGTTTGGTGTCTATGGCCTCATTCAAAATTGGTATTCCAGATAGCCCTGGATTCAAGTCTCAATGAATCGTTTTCGTTCTACTCGACTGATCGCACAGGATAGGCCTATCCCGCCCCGCCGCCGCTGCCGCCCCGCCGCCCGCAAATTACGAGGCACGACACTTCGAGAATCCTCACCGGCTGCGCCACTTTTGGTTTCGGAGCGTTTGAAAATAATTTATCTATACTAATATATAAAGCTGAAGAGTTGTTTGTTTGTTTGTTTGAACGCGGTATAATCTCTGGAACTACTGGGCCGATTTGAAAAATTCTATATGGCTATGTGTCATCACGCTAGACCAATAGGAGCGGAGTCCACGCCGACGAAGTCGCGCGCAGAAGCTAGTACTAAATAACTTTTTAATTAATTGAATTTAAATTAGAAAAAAAAATGAAAGACATGTAACCGAGTTGGAGGCTTTAATATCTCTATGTTCTCTTACAACGTTCTTGGCCCAGCAAATGTCGAGGGGACCGACCAGACGCTGAGGCGGATGGACGTCGGACGAGTCGTAATTATAACTAGATCACTATCATCACTACATATTATAAAACAAAGTCTCTTCCCGCTGTCTGTCTGTCTGTATATATGCTTAGATCTTTAAAACTACGCAACGGATTTTGATGCGGTTTTCTTTAGTAAATAGAGTGATTCCAGAGGAACGTTTATATGTATAATACATGCATAATATAGTAGAGGAACACTGATAGTTTTAAAGTTTTCTAATGTGATGTCGTAAATAAACACATTTTTTGCGCTTAGATTGCAAATATTTATTTTATATTTAGTATCAGCATTGCACCCGTGCGAAGCCGGAGCGGGTCGCTAGTAAACAATATGAAGGAAAAAAATGAATATAAATTGAACAAAGTCGAAGAAGAAATGTTGGTTACAATAAGAAATTTGTATGGTGGTGAAGAATAATGTTTTATTTAACCGACTTCAAAAAAGGAGGAGGTTATATGTTCGGGGATAACTTCGTCGTTTATGAACCGATTTTTATAATTCTTTTTTTGTTGGAAAGGAGATAACCCAAGGGTGGTACCATGATAAGGAAATCAAGATATGATGATGGAATCCCAGAGAAATCGAGGGGAACCCTCGAAAATCGTAGTGACGGCTAGTGTGTTTGTTAATTTTTTTCGTCTACTTATGTTGTATTACTTGTCGATATAATTGAAGTTGGTTTTTTTCGTTTGCTGCTAGCAAACACAATTATTTAATGTCATGTGTATCTTACGTGTATAATATAGGTAAATATACGGCAATTTTTAACGGCAATCTAGATATCTAAAACACGGCAACTTAAAATTTCGTGATGGCAACCCTGATGACATTCGTCAATTATTTTATACCGGTGGTACAAGAATATAGAGAACTAGCTGACCCATGCCCACTTCGTTGGGCGTTAATATTATTGTTGTGACGCAAATATATTATAGTAAAGTTTGTATCTCGCTCGCATTTCTCCGACTTGATTTACATATACCAATATTTTTCACTGAATTTTTTGTTCAATAACAATAAAACATAGCTTATATCAGTCCTCGATAGTGTAGCTTTATGTTAGTGAAAGAATTTTCATGATCGAATCAATGTTTGCGAAGATTATCCCCTACAAACAAACAAACAAAGTTAAAAACTTTACCTCTTTATAATACTAGTCATTGATTACAAAATATTGATTCAATGTAAAAAGATATTTGTAATAGGTACCTACATTAATTGTTTACTTCTAACTCATCATTAGATTATAATTGAACCGATTTTACCACATCAGTCATCCACCGAGGTACCACACCGGAGGCGTGGTCCAGGAGTGTGGTGGTGCTGTTCTTTAAGAGAGGCGATAAGTCTCTGTTAAAGAATTACAGACCGATCTCACTTCTGAGCCACGTCTATAAGCTGTTTTCGAGGGTTGTTACGAATCGTCTCACCAGAAGACTCGACGAATTCCAACCACCGGAGCAGGCTGGGTTTCGAAATGGCTACAGCACCGTAGACCACATCCATACTGTTCGGCAGATTATTCAAAAAACAGAAGAATATAATCAGCCGCTGTGTATGGCATTTGTGGACTACGAGAAAGCCTTTGACTCTGTAGAGACTTGGGCTGTCCTGGACTCTCTGCAGAGATGTCATATCGACTGGCGATATATCGAGGTACTGAGATGTATGTACGACACGGCGACGATGACCGTTCATATCCAAGACCAGAGAACGAGACCTATTTTCCTCCGGCGTGGGGTAAGACAGGGAGATGTAATATCACCGAAACTGTTTACCACTGCGCTGGAGGATGTCTTTAAGACCTTGGATTGGGGGGAACGAGGCATCAACGTCAACGGCGAATACATCTCTCACCTTCGTTTTGCTGACGATATCGTCATCTTTGCGGAGACGTTGGATGAGCTAGCTCAAATGCTGGCCGACCTAAACGAGTCCTCCCGACGAGTCGGTCTCGGTATGAACTTGGACAAAACGAAAGTTATGTTTAACAACCAAGTCATACCGAGACCGGTATCGGTTGACGGTATCCTTCTTGAAGTTGTTCAGGATTATGTCTACCTTGGCCACACCATTCAGCTGGGCCGAAACAACTTCGAGAAGGAAGCTGATAGGAGGATTCGGTTGGGCTGGGCGGCATTTGGCAGGCTTCGTCGAGTCTTCACTTCGAAAATTCCGCAATGCTTGAAGACAAAAGTCTTCGAGCAATGCGTCCTGCCTGTGTTGACATATGGACCCGAGACGTGGACACTGACGAAGGGACTGGTCCACAAGTTTAAAGTCGCTCAACGTGCTATGGAACGGGCTATGCTTGGGGTTTCTCTCAAGGACAGAATAAGAAATGAGACTATCCGTGAGAGAACGAAAGTAACCGACATAGCCCACAGAATCAGCAAGTTGAAGTGGCAGTGGGCTGGTCATCTGTGTCGCAGGACCGATGGCCGTTGGAGCAGACGTGTCCTGGAGTGGAGACCGCGTATTGGCAAACGCAGTGTAGGACGCCCTCTGGCCCGCTAGACCGACGATCTACGTAAGATTGCTGGTGTAGGCTGGATGGGGATTGCGGAAAACCGGGATGTCTGGCGCAAGCTTGGGGAGGCCTATGTCCAGCAGTGGACTGCAACAGGCTGATATGATGATGATGATGATGATGATGATGATGATTTTACCACATAACTATGATAAGGGGCGCTTGGCTTTTCAACAAAGCCTTCGGGCTACCCACCCTCTCATCTTTCTTCATCACATCTACTTACTTACATTCAACTTCATTTCTTTGAAAAGAGTCAAAGAAAATTTTATATTAAAATTAGACAATATAGGTAAGGATCTCTAGTACCTTTTTTACCTGATTAGTATCAAGCTAATTTTCCAGGAGTAGCTTCATTTTGATGAGACGAACAAAAAATTCCTCTACGAAAACTCTCGATTGTGGTAGCTAACAGAGATAGCAGGGGATAGAGCAGCAGTGAGCATAGGTCCGGGATAACGTACAATAAATTACGATTTAACATTCACATCGACTACATCGTTAAAAAAAGCTTCAAGATGCTTGGGTTTGTTTTGCGAAGCTGTAGAGAGTTCAGGCATCCATCGACAAGAATCACCACCTATAATGCCCTTGTGCGCAGTACATTAGAGTACTGCAGTATTGTTTGGAATCCGCATTATGAGGTGTACACCAAACGTTTAGAAAGCGTACAGAAAAGATTCCTATGGCACCTATCATATTATAGTTGTAATATATTGAAGAATTCAACAAACTATTCGGATAGGCTCCAACACTTCCACCCGAAGTCCTGAACTCCCTTTCTAATCGTACCTTGAAGGTTTCTCAACTTCTATCTTTGTTAGATATAAATATACCTAAGTGCCTACCGAGAGTTAACACATACAAGCCTTTTGCTCAAAAACGAGCTAGAACCAATCTGGGACTGTTCTCTCCTTTAAACAGAGTCACGAAAGCATACAAAGTTATTCATAATACCACTGTTTCCGTCAACCACTCAAGCCATGAAATTGATATTTTCTCAAATAGATCAAGTTCATTTAGAAAACATATTGTCTTAAAATATTATGAATTATAAGAGATGGTTTGTACTTGAAATTGTTGATGTATGTATTTATAATGTCATAATATTTTTACAAGTATTAACGTCTGTTATCAAAATTGTACACGTAATTAATTTTTAATTCAATCTGTAACTTATACCGTCTATTTGTGTTTTTATATTCTCATTTATTTCTTCATATTTTTTTATATAATTTCTAAATTTAATTAATGTCATTCTAATTAATTGTTTTAGTTTACATATTCTAATGATTATAATTTAATTCAATGTTAGTTACTTAGTATTTACTTGGTACTCGTATTTTCAATTGAAGTAAAAATTGTCTTATTTGCATTGTGGTTTGCACCTGTAATTGAGGTAACACTCAACAATCAACATTTTATACTCATGCTATTTTTTTGTGTTGTATTTAGTGTTTATCTTGTCGGTGCAAAGGTCTAAATAAATAAAAATAAAAAAAATATTAATTTTTATTTTATATAATTTTAAATAATTGTGTTTACTTGCAAACGAAAAAAAACCGACTTCAATTACATCGTCAAGTAATACAACGTAATAAGACGAAAAAATAGTCAAGTAAATACGCGCTATTAAAGATTACTCAAAAAGTTGTAATCAGATCCCGATCTAATTTCACGAAGACTACATGACAAGTATTAGCTTTCGATTAAAGTAAGAATCATCAAAATCGGTACACCGAGTATAAAGTTATGCGGTATAATACAACGTAGGGCGACGAAAAAGTAGTCAAGTAAATACGCATTATTAGGTATAACTCTAAAAGTACTTGTCAGATCTTAATTTAAAAAAAATGGGACCACATGACACGCAACACCTTTCAATTAAAACAAAATTGATCGAAATCGGACCACCCTGTCAAAAGTTCTGAGCTAACATACATTAAAAAAAATACAGTCGAATTGAGAACCTCCTCCTTTTTTGGAAGTCGGTTAAAAATATTAATTTTTATTTTATATAATTTTGTTATGATGCAGCGTGGTCCCCCTACAATAACGCGGCAGCGACCGACTCGTATACTTACTGTACTCTGTGGACTGACTTCGGCATTTACACGGTGACCAGTGTCTCCATATGTAAATTGAGAATTACCGTGTTGCAAGGGTAAAAATACGGTGTTTTGAGCCATTATTACGGTGGATCGACTAAAAGTTTACCGTGTAAATTACCGTGTAATTTTTGAAAGGAAAATAACAACGATGTGAATTCAAAATATATTTGCTTTTTTAATAATTAACAACAAAAGATAAAAAATGAATTATTTTAACATAATAATTTACTATGTATCATTCGGAATCTGACTTTCCTAGGAAAACAATATATTTTTCGTAAATTGATTTATTCATTTTAAGCAACATAATATCGTTAGTAGTAGTAAATGCACTTTGTATTGTAGGTGAGTAGAAGAAATATCTACAGATAATTTCAGATAATTAATCCCAGGGACCAAGAACAGTGTTGCTGTTACAAAATAATTATGATAAGTTGACCAAGATTCGTTTTACGCAGTGTACTCGACTGTGGATACGGTGATGGGATACATACGGTGATGTACGACACGGTGATGTACGACACGGTCACGGTAATACCTTAATACCTTGACGGTAGATTAAGACCACATTACGGTGCATCTACGGTAATTACCGTGTATATGGAGACACTGACGGTGACAGTTGCGCTAGCGTGGGTGGTGGGGGTAACGGACTGACGCCGAAAAATATGAAGCGGGAATATCGAAGTCAGTACTGACGCGACAGTGCTGTACTGACTTGAAATTAATTTACACGATGGCAGTGACAGGTCAGCACTGACTCGGCAGGCAACTGACGTCAGTCACTGACTCAATGTAAATCACAGATGTAAATCAGCCATAACAGTAAACAAATTAAAAACAAAAACGTTAAAGATAGTTATATAATATAAAGATAGTATAGCAGTTTTTTAGTTTTTAGGGTGCGATTACACCACACTACTTACATCTAGTGCACTAGGTTAGGGCACTATAAATAGGGCCTTCTGTTTACACTGCACTACATTCGACTCCTAACTCAGTCTGTGACGCAACGCCGACAATGGCACCCGTGCTTTCGAACCTGTAAAAAATCGGCATTGCATCGGCATGACAACACTTAAGTGTTCCCACAATTGGGGCCTTAGGTATTGGGTATATCAAGTGAAAACCTACAAAAGCTCAAAAAACATAATACCTACATTGAAACAGCCATTTTTATAACTTATATACATTATGTACTATATGAATAAAATATTATATAATTACTACAGCTCACCCCGCAAACACGCACAACTTATGTGCGCTTGTGCACTACACGGATTTTTACCGTCCGGCGGTCCGATTTTTTACGGTCCGATATGGCACGCTATATAAATGTATGCTAGCTTGTGCACTACACGTAAATTTACCGTCCGGAATTTTACTTTTTCCCATTCCGGACCGTTTTTTAACCGACTTAAAAAATGAGGAGGTTACTCAATTCGACCGTACCTATATATATTTTTTTATATGATTCTTTTTTTTTTGTTGGAAAGAAGATATCCCAAGGTTGGTACCATGATTACGAAACCAGGATCTGATGATGGCATCCCATGGAAATCGAGGGGAATCTTCGAAAATCGTAGTGGAGCTAGTGCGTTTGTTAATTATTTTCGTCTACACCTATGTTGTATTGTGGTTGTATTACTTGTCGATGTTATTGAAGTCGGTTTTTTTAACCCCCGACACAAAAGATAGGTGCTATACGTTTGACGTGTCTGTCTGTCTGTCTGTTTGTATGTTTGTCTGTTTGTCTGTCTGTCTGTCTGTGGCTCCTTAGCTCGCGAACGGATGAAGCGATTTCAATTTAGTTTTTTTGAAAGGTGAGTTACGGGCGAGTGTTTTTAAACATGTTTGATGAAAATCAGTTGAGGTGTTTAAAAGTTGTGAGGGGTAAAAGTGGGGAAGAATAACCGAATGTCTGCAAATAATCGAGTGGGGTCTCAAATGAAAGCGCATCACGTGCACATTAATTTTGTATCTTAACTTATTATTACTTTTGTATTACTTTTGTATCTTAAGCGGTATAGCAAAAAATCATAAGTATGTAGCTATAGGCATCCGATAGTAGTTAAAAAATAAAGTTTCATCCTGCCTCAATTTATTGTGGCTTATGTAGAATGACCCTGTCAGGTACCTTTCACTTATAAGGGGATGAACCAAAAATCCTTTTTGTCTTCTACGTCTCCGCACGTAGAGTAATAAAGCAAGCAACTGCCGACGTTCCAAGTAACTCATCGTTCAAAGAGAGTTGAAACTGAACTGCGCCGCACCGAGACGGACAAGTAGGGAAAATCGGAATGCCGGACAGTAAAATTCATTGTAGTGCACAAACGCCCATCCGTTTTTTTCCGTGCCACATCGGACCGTAAAAAATCGGACCGCCGGACGGTAAAATTCATTGTAGTGCACAAGCGCCCTTAGGGTATGAAAAACAGATGTTGGCCCATTCTCAGACGTACCCGTAATACACAACCGTAATACACACAAAATTTCATAAAAATCGGTCCAGCCGTTTCGGAGGAGGTAACTAACATTGTGACACAAGAATTTTATATAAGATATCAGAAAGATATTTTATCTTTAAGTGTTATTCATCATAATGAAGTATATACCTACTTGATACCTATGTGTCGATGACCGTTCTGAAAACCAACTGCTCCTGGGGGGATTGGGGATAGGGTCGGCAACACGCTTGCGACGCTTCTGGTGTTGCAGGCGTCTATAGGCTACGGTAGCCACTTACCATCAGGTGAGCCGTACGCTTGGTTGTCGACTTACTAACATTAAAAAAAAAATAAAAAAAATAAACCAATGCAAAGCCTCAATTTAATACAATAATTGCATAATCAACATATACAGCAATAACTTCGAACAGTACTTTTTACCTGTCGTGGCGTAACTATTTATTTTTATACTCAGAATGATTTTTATCCCACAGGTAGGGCATGTCTTTGTACATATGGACATAATATTATAGATATGTATATATCTATAGTATTTAATAATGTTTCCTTCTAAAATGAAGATGAAAACATTTATTTCGCCCTAAGGTGATACACACAACGAAACTCAAAAAGAAAAAAAAATATCATTTTAAAAAAAAAACTAAACAATAATAAAATCTTCTTCATCGAAGTCATTTATTACGAGATGTGAATACAGCGGCTACCACAGCAAGACTGAGGCGTTCTACGTCCCTACTTCTGTTTACACTGCACTACATATAGTACACTAAGCCATGTAGGACGGTCGGGCTCTTCCTATCACCCTAAGTTAGGGTCCTACGTCCCTATCAAGGGCGGATCCAGTTTTGGCGCCAGGGGGGGGTCACATAGTCATGGTCAAGGCGCCAGGGAGGGGGTCACATAGTCGTGGTCAAGTCACAAGAAGTTATAATTTAATTTTGATAATGATAGATACAGGTAAAAAGTAGGTATTTTATTAATCTATGTAAGTAACAGTACTTAAAAATATCTATATTGTGACAAAAATCTTGTTAACTATTTTAATTAGTGGTCCACCTAGGTCCTGGACCCAGCCCTGGGAGGAGGGGGGGGGGGGGGGGGTTGAATGCGAATTTTGAATATTCGCTTACCATTGTATGGCCAGATTGCCAGCTATACCTACAATAACGTTTTTTTTTCATGGCATTAAAACTCTTTTGTATTAAATTAGATGTTTAAATTTTTTAACAAATTAATAACGAAGGTGTTTTTGATGAGAAGTGTATATAATACCATAAGAAATTTCATATAATATCACCCGTGACATAGTAGTGAATTTATCAAATTTATCAAAAGCCAGAGCTTTTACTTATAGAAGTGGTATAGTGTACAGGCTACAGCATTGGGCGAATTTTCTACGTGTGTTACGAGACGGTAGAATGTAGATTTAGATTAAATTTACAAAGAGGTACTAAATGTAGTACGTAATATCCATTGCCAGTGAATGTGACTCTACATAGAGTCCCTGAAGAAAAGGTAGAGTTTTCTCTACCTTTTCTTAGTTTAAGTTCAGTTTTAAGTTGTATAGGTGCTACTGTAAAAGCTCGAACTACGGTAAATCCTAAGATTTAAGAGTAAATCTTAGGATTTACCGACATGAGTTGGTAAATGTAAGGATTTATGAAAATGGGACATTTTTTTCGGGCTTTTACTATTATAATTTAGTACAAGCTAGGTTTTACCACTGGCAGTTAGTAAAAGTTGGTTTTGGTAATTGAAACAAAGATTAATTCTTATTCATTTACTAGCTGACCAGGCGAACTTCGTACCGCCTAACAGTCGATTCTTTAATTTTTTATTGGTATTAAAATTCAAATTGACTTTTAAGTATTATTACGAATCTTTTGTATGGGAATATAGAAAATTGTTGTTTTTAGACCTTTTCAGGCAATTTTTTTAAATTGTTCTCTCCGTAAGAACCATCCTCGTACTTCAAGAAATATTATAAAAAAAGAATTAGCGAAATCCGTTCAGCCGCTCTCGAGATTTGCGCTTAGCAACACATTCAGCGGTTCATTTTTATATATATAGAGATTTCAGTCAAAAACTTAAATTGGTAAGTCTTAAGATTAAGACCCGTAGACCGTAGACCGTTTATCGGCATATTTTCGTCACAAAAAAAATAACCCTAACCTATCTAACTTCAAAATTAGACCGACGCGGGTCTTAATCCAGATTAGCCACGTTATAAAATGTCTTTTTCAACATTTACCGTGCCTTTAATGTAAATCCTAAGACTTGCCAATTGAATGGTGGTAAAAGTGCGATTCGCAAAATCGTTCAGGCTTTTACCATTAAGAGTTGGTAAATCTTAGGTTTTACTCTTAAATCTTAGGATTTACCATAAATCGTGCATTTACAGTAACATAGGAACTGGGGCATATTTGCCTGTCTTTTGATCGGGGAGCGGTCGTTTACAAACCGTTCCCGTAGGAGAAAAATAACTTTTAAAAACATTTACGGTTATTAAATATACTTGGACTATTTTTCTTTATATAAGTTGTATTCTAAATTATATTCTCCTATTTTAACATCTTTGATGCGCCCCCGGAAATAGGCCCAGCCCTTGAAAACGACGAGGAGGTCGATTGACGGAGCAGAATCGAAGCTCCCTGTGCGGACGAGTCCCGACAAAGGGCCCGCTCCAACGACAAGCAAAGACAAGGTCGGAGCGGTGGGGAGTCCAGAGTCTCCGAGAGAGATGATAATCTGTAGTCCCTGCCGTTTTTCCCGCCAGTCAGCAGAAATGACCAGGGACGGTAGCAGAATGGATTCGGCAGACGAGCTGGTACATAAAGCGTCGATAGCGACGATCAACTCTAAAAACCTCAAGAGAGAGTAGTTTAGTAAGAGATTATATATGTGTAATGGGTATAAATTACAATGGTGGTGGGATTCGTTTCATGGTTTTCTGCAAGTCATCAAATTATTGCACGCCTCACACGCTTTAAGCGTGTGGGTGTGTTCTACTCTTGATATACCGCTCTATGTCGATTTTGCAAGATAAAATCGTTCTTATATTTAAGCTAGGCACTAAATTAAACAAAGGATGTTTCGGAAACTAGACCTGTTAAATTTTAAAGTCAGCGAATTTTTTACCATTTTGTTTAATAAAGCGTCGATAGCGACGATCAACTCTAAAAACCTCAAGAGAGAGTAGTTTAGTAAGAGATTATATATGTGTAATGGGTATAAATTACAATGGTGGTGGGATTCGTTTCATGGTTTTCTGCAAGTCATCAAATTATTGCACGCCTCACACGCTTTAAGCGTGTGGGTGTGTTCTACTCTTGATATACCGCTCTATGTCGATTTTGCAAGATAAAATCGTTCTTATATTTAAGCTAGGCACTAAATTAAACAAAGGATGTTTCGGAAACTAGACCTGTTAAATTATAAAGTCAGCGAATTTTTTACCATTTTGTTTAATATATATAACAAAAAAATGTAATCAAAAAATTATATCTACAGCTGTCCGTTGGCCTGTGCCCTTTTCGTTGTCTTTACGTTTTAGAATTAAAAGAAAACAAAAAACCCGCCTGCGTAAAAAACGGAAAGAGCAAAGTCAACATTTTTTAAACTTTCTTATTGTATTTCTTTATTATTATTACGGTAATAATAATCATAATATACATTTTCGAAATCCTTGTATTGAGCCCTTTAATTTGATACCCATACTATAGTATTCTAAAAAAAAAATTATTTCTTCATTAACTAAAATGGCCTCGCACAGCCGCCATGTTTGTTTTTTTTTAATGTCACCTATCTAAGAACACTTGGGCTGCTAAGACAAATCTAACGATATCTCAATTATGCAAATCCGTTCAGCGGTTCTAGAGAAATGAGGTGATTAAGAATATTACATACATACATACAAGATACGCGCGAAAAACATAACCCTTCCTTGGCAGTCGGGTAAAAATAGAAACAATTAATTGTAATAATTCCTTTTGAATAATACTTCAGTCACTCTGATGATGAACTATATGTTTTCTTATTATGATTAAACTCTTAATTCTTAAATGGTAAGGTAACCTTGACCTGATTAGCCTTTTGAAGATCATCAGCTCTTTAATAGTTGATGAGTGGATCTGACTATCTTCCATATGTCCTATCGATTCGTGGTACAATGCTACTTCAATGAAATATCATTGTGTATAGTAAGGTAACCATGACCTGATCAGCCTTTTGAAGATCATGAGCTCTTTAATAGTTGATAATATTATATGATATAGGGGATCTGACTACCTTCCATAAGTCCTATCGATTTGAAATTTGGTACCGTGTTAAATTTACTTTAGTCTTTAATGATATTGAAAGTATATGGTAAGGTAACTTTAAATATGACATGTTAACAGTGGCGTAGCGGAGGGGGGCGGGTGGTAAGGGGGAATCATACCTCGGATGCTACACACAAAGGGGTGCCAAATGGTCAGCGAAACAAAAAATTGCTTCACATATTATATGGTTTTCGAATGTGGGGAGGGGGGGGGGGGGGGGCTAAAAAGGTATTGTGACACTGCATGTTAGAGTAAGGTTTAGATTGCGAAGGTGGGCTTTGGCTTTAGTATATTCAACTCAATTACCATTGAGTAAATCTGCGCTTTTTGGCTTCGTTTCGAGCTATTTTTGGTAGGTATTATTGCTATGTATTATTTATTTATGTAGCTATAATATTATAAAAAATAACCAAATGGTAGGTATTTGAACCTAATCTAGCAAATTAAAAATAATACCTACCTAACCTGAAACTAATAGGTACTTACCCAAACTGCTTAAACTATAGGTAAATCACTATAAATACCTTCCTAATATTTATACCTACTAAAAGGACAAAATAAAAGTGAAATTAAAAATTATAAAACCCCCGGACACAAAAAATGAACTCTAAAAACTAACAAATAATATTTTCTCTTTTAGGCAATTATTATTATTAATTTCAATTCGTTACACAATTTGTTAGGCGTGCACTTTTGGATTTTCCAAATATATTTTTTATATATTATACTGACATACTTTAAAAGGATATGATTTAACATCTTTACTGAGCAGTAGGTACGTAAATTGTATAGCACTATGATAGTGCTCCGTGTCAGTTTTCATCTAGAGCGTTTCATGTGTTAGTTACTTATTTTTCTTAGCTTTAGAGGGAAGTAGGATCAAACATGTTATGAAAAAAAAAACAATTGTGTGTTTTTACGTTTTTATAACAAGTATTAATTTCGATAAAATTTTACAGTTCCTTTTGTACAAGTACGGAGAAATCTCCGCATATGGAAACTCAAAGGCATTTCAGATAATTGTGGCATATACTGTGGATAGTGCTTTAGAAGGTTTTAGGATTTCTTTCACTAGCGACTGGGTTTATTCCCAACAAATAACAAATCTGTCCATCCGTTCATCCAGCATCGATACGCGACTGATGTTTTAAAGCATTAAACATATTTTAAAGAATAAACCATCGAACACCTAATCCGACTAATATACGACTATATACTATTAATTTAATTTTTATATGTCGTAGGTAACTAGGAATAGTTGTACCTAGGTGTGGGCGAGGGGGAATGATAATAACAAAATAGTTTTCTTATTTTGCGCTTGTTACTTGAGCCATTATCATTAAAAAGTACATAAAATATAAGTTTAATATTATTTTTAGGATATATATATATATATTGTTAAAAATTATTTTGTGCTAAATTTGTGCTTAAAAAAACTTATGAATAAAAATATTTCTTAAAAGAAGAATCTTATATCCACCTTTTGATAAGTAAAGGTTAGGCTTAGACTACTACACAGATATAATTAAAAATTTAACCATCAGTCGTCGTTACGACGCTTTTCTACAGTCACACATAATTATTAGGCCGTTCTACCTTCTCCGATAATGATAGGCTACGGTTCCTTTTAGTCTTAAATATTGAATTGAGCAGTTATCAGATGTACGGACGAACAGATTGACTACAACCCTGTAGTAACTACTGAACCCTAACTTATAAATAATGAAACCTTTTTTATCTTCTAGGGCATATAAGTTTAAAAGCTTTACATTCTTAAAAGTCTTCACAAATTGTATAACTTACCGTAATCTATGTTTCATAAATTAAAAAGGTACTCGTATGATTTTATTATCTCTTATCACTATAAATCAAATATTCTAAATTTGGAAACATAAAATAACTACGACTTAATCAAATGATGCGCATCGTGTTTTCTAAATAAATTCTCTTTGCTCTAAATAAATTACAATATTTAATATATATATACATAATCAATTCCCGCAACTGCAATAAAACTGTAACTTTCTCCAATCGTACTAATAAAATTTATTCTGTTAATATAATATATTATAATAATACGTCGGTCATTTGAGATATGACGTTAATTTATATTTAGGTATAACAATAATAATAATAATAATAATTATGAGTAAAAGGAGAATAAAAACATTCGTAAAATAATATAATTACCTATGTATAAAAATCAACAACACAATAAAGTCACATCATGTATGTACATTGCATTTTATACACTTCAGTGACAATTATCATTGTCTTAAGCATAAAGGTACCCATTTTAGATTAATATAATTTTAGTTGGCAAAATCGTTTTCTGTCCTTTGTCCTCATAGATTTCCTACGCGTCCCAATGAAAGGCTCAAGCTCGTACACTCTCACATTGCTCTCTAGTAAATATTAAAAAAAATCTACTGTTACCTTTTATATAATGAATGCATTAATTTCATTACCATTCAATCTTATCAATATCCGAAGCTAGTATTAGTGTTGTTCAGACTTCGGTCGAGCTCCACTAGAATTATACCATTACGTCAACTTTGTTCAATATTCGTTACCTTTCAATAAATTTTTATGAAAACTCATTAAAAATGGGTACTTACTGGAATCTGATGGCACTTTATATATCTAAGTATGCACTTTATAAATTATGTCATAAAATGACAGACTAAAGAACTATATATAAATTACTTGGTGACTTATATTCTAGATTCGTTTTATTAACCTAATCACATCAATTTAGAACATTGGTTGTGTGGTAGTGATAGAGGCGCGGCCCGCGGCTTGACGCTTGAGTCCATGAAACAAGAAGTTGGCGGCGGCCTTGATGGGCGCGACTAGTGGCGCACGCGCAGCGGTCTCCCATTGTCAGACGTTGCCGGTGGTGGGGAAGCGCGGTGGTGGCAGCGGCGGCGGCGGTCGGCCCTCGCCCACGCCCGACGACACCTCCGACACTGCGAGTCGCCACACTTTACATTTACGAACAGTAACTTTACGAATCACTTGCTACCGACTTATTCAAAATCTTATGTATTGCAAAATATTAGACCTTCTGATCTACTAGTGATTTTATTTTTATTGACTGCCTTAATACAGTCTCTGTATTCTCAACTATGGTAAATAGATACTGCAGTTTATCCACACCTTTATATTTAATTTGAAAAAGGTGGTAAAATGGTTTATGATGATGTTGATTTACAGTGCCTTGAAAACAGCTGACTGTAATCGGAAAAATGAAAACACGAGCAAGTGTTCAAAAGTTGTGTAGTGAATTAACACTATTTGAGCGTTTTGAATTGCGAGCAAGGCAAAGTAAATATATAATATATGTATATATAACAAAAAGTGATATGAGTATCAAAGCGAGCTTCCCAAATTCTTACGTGAATCGTGCTTCTCGTCAACGGGAGCAGGCGGCGGAGGCGGAGGTAGTTGTTGTTCCAGCGCGTTCACGCAATTCATCATACTTCCATATAGCCGGCTATCGCGGAAACTGTCCCTGGACACACACACTAATCATCACGCGCTCCATACATCTCGAACACAGTTTTCACGGTATCCCGCCTCTAGCTGTCATTGATCTTAGTTTAATTCTAGTTTACTATCCTCAGGTATTTATAAATACAATCTTGACTCTATTTTATCTCGTTATAAAAATGTTATTTAATATCTATTATATAATGATAAAATTATTAGCAATTTAATAAAACAATACAATTTTAAAATAACTTTAATCGTGATAATAAGAATAATTATAGTTTAACCCTTTTCGTTAAAAATGTTTTTACCATTTATATATAAGTTTATATTATTGAACTTCTTTAAATCGATGAATGCAGCACCTAAAGTAATTATTTGTAATTCTAGATGCAAGTAAATAATATAATTTAATTTTATAATTAGTTTTCGTCTCAAAAATTGCAGTCGTCGACATTGGAGTCGATATGTACTTTTGTGGTAAGGATTGAAATAATTAATACTTTATTTAAATATTTAATTTCATTTACTTGAGAAATTAATACCGTCGCAGTTTGTATACGTAGGTATATTATTGTAAATTCTGTAACTTAAAAAATGGAAAGATTATATTAAGATGATAAGTGCACAGCGTGAGTATGACTATGATCAGTTAGTGATAAGTGGCTAGTAAAACTCGTGAACAAAACTTATGTAAGTAGGTCTTCATAATACTTAGTCGTACGAACAAATTGTGCGTGTGAAAAAATTAAAAAGATATAATTGTTAATAATTGCACTCTTACCTGCCATTCGAGTTACGAAACAGTGCCAGAATCTCTTCAAAGGTTTTATTTTTTGTTTCAGGAACTTTTTTATACGTAAATATCCAAAAAATTGCAAGGAATACACTAAAAGGCAGGAATGTATAGTTTTCCAATAGAGCCTGAAACATAATAAAGTTAGGTAAATTACCTTGTTATATTTTCTTTATGACCACATGGGACATAATATTTTAAATACAATATATTCTTATTTATTAAAATATTTACCTTCATACTAGGAAAGCCAATTCCGACAAAGAAATTCGCGAGCCAATTAACTAAGACAGCGATTGCCATTGCACTTGGTCGCGGACCTTGAGAGAAGAGTTCTGCAGTTATCAACCAAGGAATAGAGCCAGGTCCGACAGCAAAGAATACCACGAAGCTCAGCGTAGACACCACCGACAAATAGCTCATCCAGTCGATCATTTCCTGTACATAGCCAAAAAACTCCTATCAGGGGATAGTAACGATGTTCTTTCCCGTGACCGACCGGAATAGAAATAAACTACAAACATAAATGCCATCACACACTTTTCGTTCCGTGTACATGTCTGTCGTAACTTTAGTCAGATAAAAGATAATATTAAAAGAGTAATGCTAGAAGTAATAGAATAGTAAGACGACTTTAAGTATCGTCTTAACTGCGTTCTACGTTGTGCTTAATAGCAAAGTGAGTTGATTTATTATTTTTTATGTCATTGGCTGTATTGCATATGCTCAAGTGGTGTGCTTCTGCTTTTGAGCAGTGTTGTGTGAATAATGTCGCTTCCGTTAACGCGTGCGCCAGAGCTCTTCGTGAATTTTCAAGTAAATGGCTTGTCTTGTGTAGTGAATATAAAATTGTGTAGGGTGCTTCGTGAGTGATGTTCCTAACATTTATATTTGAAAATTTATTTCATTTTATTCAATCACTTTCCTACCGAGAGTCCGGGTTCGGAGACAGGAAAGTCGAATTAGGGGGGGGGGGGGCAGCTAGATCCAAGCCATAGGTTCCCAACGGGGGTGGCACCGTCCCCTAGTGGACGCTGGAGCTTTTTGTGGGGACGGTGCCCGGTCCAAAGGCAAATGGGGGGCATTATGACAGTCATGGTGGCAGTCGTGGCATACTTACCTAATTAAAATTTTTTTATAACTAATAGTTTTTGTTATAACATGTTTTAGTATTTTTAAATAGTTAATCATCACGACCCTCTGCCACGACCGCGTGTACCTACCACGATTACAGAAAGAGAGAGAGAGAGAGAGAGAGGGAGAAAACTTTTTTATTTGGGATTATTAATAGATAAGACATATAAAATTGTGATAATTAACTATTATGCGTTGGAATTTTGTTTTCTTGTAAAAGTTAAAGTACTGGTGGTAGTCCACAAAAGGTTGGGAACCTATGCTTTAAGAGTCTAAGCGAAAGCAAACAAAGTTGTGATGTAGTGAATGGATACGTGGGAAAATAAAAATGATCCTGGCGATCCTGGTAATTTAACATGCTATAAAAATGTTGAAATCAATATTAGAGTTATAGCTATTAGTCGTGTCGACTACAACACGAGTAATAGCTTTAATAACAATATCTATTTAAGATTTCGAATAATTTTCGTAATATCTATTTAAACGTAAAGTAGGAAATGAGGCTTACATTCTTTTTTATTTTATTTGAGAAGTATACATAAAAATATTATAAAATCAATAAAACAGTTGTGATGATTTAAAATAAGGGGAAAATTATATATATATATATATATATATATATATATATATATATATATATTCAATCTTACAATGGCGTATGGAATCGAATTCAAAGTTAAGCGATGACAAAGCGTGCTCAAGCTAAAAGAGTGCAGTGTAGACCTCATGAGCGATCATAGTCACTTTATGGTTAACTGAGGTAATTTGGTTCTTATACTACTTACTCATGAGGATAACTTGCTGACAATAAGAGTGGTTAGTATTATTTTTAATTGCGTAAATGATAAAGTTAAATAAAATAAAAAATAAAATAAATAAAAACAATACTAGCCACTAATAAATGGTGTATTCTTTTAAAAACTTTTAGATAATATGACTGATTACTCACAGTATCTAAAGTATTTATACATTTCTGATTTTAAGACCCCTTTTTTCGAAATACTAACGATGAGGTTTATAAATGTAATTTAATATAGAGTCATTCCACGTCAAATCAACCAATAAAAAAATGTTTTCAACCTGACCCTTTCAGATTTGGCTGAAACTTTATTTATTTATACTCTCTGACATCTTGAACGCAAATATAGTTTTCAAAAAATTTAATCCCTGATAGTTTTTTAGTTATAAATTTTTAAAAATCGCAAAATCCGCGTTTTTTGACGTGTACTAAAATATAAAATCTTCAATAACTTTGGTTATTTTAGTGCTAGAGAGCTTAATAATAGCTCACTTTAAAGAGGGTTTAATGGGCTTTAATGTGATACCCAGCTTGAAAACATTAATGTACAAAATATTTTTTGAGTAAAACTCAAAAATCGTTTTTGAAAAATCTTTGTGTTGGTGTTTTTTAATTTTTTTCAAATTTATATATGTTTTTATGTATAATTTTGTGAGTACACCATAAAAATTTTAGAGTGGGACCATGATGGGATCGGGAGATATGTTAAAAATACATCACTGAAGTACCTTTCACAAAATTTTCAGTGCTAATAGCCTGGCTCTGATACATAGGCTACATAAAACATAACTTTTGAAATGAAATACAAAGATTTTTATTTATTTTTAACCGACTTCCAAAAAAGGAGAAGGTTCTCAGTTCGATTCTATTTTTTTAAATGTATGTTACTTTAAAACTTGACTGGGTGAACCGATTTCGATAACAAGTGTTTTAATAGATAGGTGGAACGTATCATTTGGTCCCATTTAAATTTATTTGAGATCTAAGAAATACTTTTCGAGTTATATCTAATGATACATTTTTACTTCACTATTTTTTCGTCGACCTGCGTTGTATTATACCGTTTAACTTTTTACTGGGTGTACCGATTTTGATGATTTTTGATTTAATCGCAAGTTGATGTTTATCATGTGGTCACATTTAAATTTCATCGAGATCTGATTACAACTTTTTGAGTAATCGTTGATATCGCGTAATTACTTGAATATTTTTTCGTCTCCCTACGTTGTATTACTTTTCAATGAATATAATGTGTAATATATTTAAAACACATTATTTTTATATTTAAAACATAAGAATTAGGCCTGCATAACTTAAATTAGTCAACATTAAATTGAAATAAAAAAAATTGTGATACTTCAGTGATGTATTTTTAATATATCTCCCGATCCCACCATGGTCCCACTCTGAAATTTTTATGGTGTACTCACAAAATTATACATAAAAATATATATAAATTTGAAAAAAATTAAAAAACACCAACACAAAGATTTTTCAGAAACGATTTTTGTGTTTTACTCAAAAAATATTTTGTACATTAATGTGTTCAAATTGGATATCACATTAAATCCCATGAAACCTTCTTTAAAATGAGCTATCATTCAGCTCTCTATCTCTAATAGAACCAAAGATATTGCAGATTTTAGATTTTAGTGCACGTCAAAAAACGCGGATTTTGTGATTTTTAAAAATTTATAACTAAAAAACTATCAGGGATTAAATTTTTTGAAAACTATATTTGAGTTCAGGATGTCTGAGAGTATAAATAAACAAAGTTTCAGCCAAATCTGAAAGGGTCAGGTTGAGTGCCTTGTTGGTTTGACGTGGAATGACTCTATAATGTAATTCTTATTAGGTATTTTTTTTAAACAACACATTGATAAAATAACAATTTCTTCCTATAGTAATAAACTATAGATTCTCCATAATTTAATAATGTTAATATTCAAAGCAATGTGTTTAAAGTTTACGCTCATATAATGAGAAATAATCTAATTTTTCTATTGTATAATTGACAACTGACTGGCTTTTCACTATTCAATTTTATATTAGATTGGGAGTTATAGTTACGGCACACCCGCTCCACATTGTGTGTGCGATGTGAAAAATCTGGTTTTTTCTCTTTAACCACGAAAAAATTGTCATTTATTGTTATAATATTTTTTTGTTTGGTTTTTCAAAGTTTATTACGTGCAATGCTGTATCGGACACACCTTTATAAGAAAAGAGATTGTGATGAAAATGGAGAAAATAAACATTCCACCGAGGCCGTAAAGATGCAGAGTACGTCGTCCAGTGCGGTCCATGAGCGGTAAAGAGACCAGTGTCATCCCCACCATGATAGCGCCGATACCCATCGTTGCAAACTTAGCCGACTCCTCGGTTAAACCCGAAGAGGTGAAAAGCGAGGTTGAATAGTAAAATACCTGAAATATCATATGATTGACAGACACTTTACAATACGATGTTACTAGCGAAGAAAGAAAATTGAAATATTATTATTTGATTTTCTTGTTTGAGGAGAATTATTTTATATTAAACACAGTTAAAAATTATGTCTCGATTTATAGTGATTTGATAGGTATTTAAAAAGAAGAAAACGAAACAAAGCAGTGTCTATTATAATTATAGGTCCAGTAGTCAAAAAAAATTAAATTTAAATTTATGTTGACTAATAAAATTGCAACTATGAATATATAACCTACCTATAAAACCTAATATGAATAGCTAGCAGGTGCAGTTATCGACTCATACCTGCCGCGTAAAAGACTACTTACCGCTCTCACAGCACTGCTACACTACTGGTTGTTAAGTTATAGAAATTTATTATGAAAGGATAAATATTCTTACTGCATTGATTCCGCTTAGCTGCTGAGAAAGTTGCATGACAACGCCGATTAGCAAGGGTGCACGAAGTGTCGGTGAGCAAAGGAGTTCCCGCATCGATATAGAAGCTTCAGCTTGCTGCGCTCTTTCCTCGGCACGCATCTCTTCTATATCTTCTTCCACCTTTGCGTCAACACAAATATGCTGCTATCAATAAATATTACGTACCCTTATAAAGATTAAATATATAGATAACAGATTATATGTCACAAGCGTAGCTACTACATACTATACGTATTCATAATAAGGTAATTTATTTGTTAAGACTTTCTTTCTATGACTTTGTACTCGTGGAATTGTTAATCTTATTATTCATTTTTTTTTTGTAACAAGTCTGATTTGCTTAAATAATACTACTTACGGTAGGCAATAAATATTGTACATCGACCTTTGACAAGACTCAGAGACAATCGGCTAATTCCGACTTCGTAGAGCGTTATGGTGCAAGATCCCACACCCCCAGATCTTTTTTATATTCTGATGGACAAAATGCATACAATACGAGGGCCAATTTTTTAATATTAACTGTTACAATATGTACGTGGTACAATGTGTGAAACTACTGCCAAGGTGTTCGAATTTCCAAAAAAGGAAAACATAGTTATATTGCAGCTAGTATAAGTGATCCAATTTGCAGTGCAGGTCCAAATTAAATGAATATTTAAACAGTGTGCGAAAGAGAACAGCAATGGCAGTGGGGGGGGGTATCATAGAGAACAATAACAAATAATTATATTGGCTGAAGGAAAAAAACTGACTTCAAGTTTAAATCTCCGTATAAAGACCGCAAACAAAAATGCATAGATGGTTGACAAAAAAAAAAACATTACTTATAATGCACATATAAAAAGAAATTAAACTGTATGACTTGATAAAAAAAGAAGACCATATTTGTCATAAGCTTGACCATACTTCAGCCATATGACATAGAAGTTCTTCGACTACCGCCGTATTATCCTGAACTAAACCCGATAGAAAATGTATGGGGAATTTTAAAAAATTATATTTCTCCGCATAATATCGAACAAAGTGTGACTGGAATAACGAAATTAATAAATGATCGCTTAAGTCAAATTAATGAAGAGATGTGGCGTAATACTTGTCAACACGTAAAAAAAGAAGAAGAATTTTTGATATGGAATCTGAAATAATAATTAAACTTGGTGAAAGCAGCGAATCCGAAAATTCATCATTTTATTCTTCTAGTAGCGATACAGATTAATATGTTCAATAAACATGTATTTACAAATTATTATTATTTTTTAAATCCATATAGTTACTATTCCAATTATTAAAGAAGGACAAGATAAAAAGTACCCTAAACCGGCGTGCGTGTATGCAACTATGCAACGACTAATGAATGTTGATGAAGCGTTTTCGCTTAGGTTTGTCAGGATCGTGGCAAGTGTCATTATCTTGTCTCTGCCTACCCCTCCGGGATACAGGCGTGAGTTTATTTATGTATGTATGTATACTATTCGTCACCGAGATATAATTTTTTATTTTAAATTTTTTTAAATAACTTTATTTATATTTTTCACTTCACTGTACCCCTTGTCACGCAACAAAGTCACTGTATATATACAAGGTTTACCTACACATAGCGCCGCGCGCAAAGATGAGTTGAACTTAGTGTAATTGCTTATATTTTCATCTTCATTTTTCACGGGAACACTGATAGGTAGAGTGCGCCAGAGTGGCGCCAGAGAACGCTCTACGAAGCTGAAATTAGCCGATTGTCTCTTCCCAGTGTTCGATATGCAATATTTATCACCGGGCACTATACATATATATGGTCTGTAGATTGTTAAACAAATGATTGACCAATGTCACAAATTGTGTCCAGTTATATATATTTTTTTCTGAACTGAACTTTTTCTGTTCTTTGTTACGTACTTGGTTGCTCGCGCGTAGCCTCCTGAGTGCTCGTCGTGCCTCCTCTTCCCATTGTCTAGTGATTAGCAAATAGCGTGGCGATTCAGGACAGGCCGGCAATAGTAGTAATTGCAGAATAGCAGGGCATACAGCTAGACCTAAGGATATATATTATATGATACTAGATTGCTTACATAACATTAGTAGAGGTATGCTCATAATTAAAAGAAATGTACTTTCGCCAATAAGCGCTACAATCTTTAATGATGATTGTAAAATAGTACAAATATTTAATAATTATTGTGTAACGTATTCACAATAAAATTATAATATATACTTATAACAAAAATTTTTTTTTAATTTTTTTTTTATTTAAATATTATACATATTTACAAGTCAAAACTTAAGAAATAAAAATTTACAGATAATTTTGATACAAATCATGTCCGCGTGGAAACAAAAATTGATTTTGTAGAACCGTAGTCCCACGTAATAAATGTAAATAAGATTTGTAATATCTATATATTTATTTCTAACATCTTATATGTATAATGTATTCTCATTTACCAAGCAAGATGGGCCACCCATCGTCCGTGCCAAGAATTTGTTCGATACCGAGCACTTGTGATAGCAGCAATCCAACGGTGACAGCGAGTTGGTTGACGGTACCCAAGCCGCCGCGCAGGTTCAGGGGCGCGATCTCCGATATGTACATTGGCACAAGCGATGTGTTCAGACCTACATTTTTTATTTACATCAAGTCAAGTATACTTTCTATTACTTAAGTACTCTTTAACTATTCTGACTAAAAAAGTAAATATAAAAGTAAATAGACTATGACTGAAGGTTCTGCTAATGACATGAATTAATAAATTAAAATAAATCAGATGTAACGGCAGATGTCTGCCTGATATGTTTATTAATAGTACAGCGACTGTAAATAATTTTGAAGTAGTTAATCCTGTGGTAAATTTTAATGTATTTTGTATTAAGTTAATTTAATTTACGAACTCACCGCAGTTGACACCTATGATGAATCTACCGAAGAAGAGCATTTCGTAGCAATGTGAAATCTTTGTGAAGCCCATAAGACTTGCACCGCTGATGCCGAGGATATTGTTGAGCAAGAGACCGCCTTTTCTATTATTAAAAATAACGTGTAGACATAAAAATAAAACTTATTATTAATCAATAAATTATACCATTGCTATTTTAGCCGTATATATTTGAGCCCGAACCTGCCAAATCTGTTTGCAATCATTCCCCCTGAAAATCCGCCCAGCATGCCACCGATAGCAAAGATGCTGACTGCAATCGAGTATAATCTGTTCACCGTGTCCTCATGGATGTCTTTACCGTAGCGATCTTTGTATACATCCTTCATGAAGTTTTCGATATTCTGCATAAAATACATAAATATAAGACACAACTATTTAAGTTCCAGTTCTTATCACCGATGTATTTTCAAGCACCAAGTACAAAGTCTGACATAAAAAATACCGAACTTATTTATAAATTTACGTTTTACAACTAAAGTTATTTAAAAACTAACTTTATAAGACACGCTTACGGTGAATGCCATCAGTCTTTAAAAAAACTTCATAGCTATTTAAAGTTACCAAATAGTTAATTTCGATACAAGATGACTCCTTTAGAATATAAAGAGCACTTTAGCTCGCAGCAGTAAGAATGTAGCAACTAAAAAACAAAAAACATTTTTGAGACATCGTATTGTATAAAATTCGCTTTTCGGCATTTCTTGGTTCTAAGGGAAGAAAAGTAAGAAATTTTTTAGTTAGTGATTTATTTCTTAGCACTTAATTATCATTAAAAATCTAAAAATTATTTGCTTTCCTAATTACAATTAATGTTAAGCATGTAGATACGTGAAAGAAGAGTCATAAGCAGGTGGATTTCCATCATCTTGTATCGATTTTATATTTTCATAATCTAATTCTATATTATGCTATACTTTCCTATAGATTTAATTTGCAAGTGCGATCATTAATTAATTTCTTACTCTTTACTGCATACAAAAAAAAAAAAAACAACAATATGTAAAGTCAAATAATGCATCTATTAGTGTGTTCAATAAGGAAATTATAAGATAATTCTTATTTGAAAAAAATTAATATTGGAAAAAAATGAACTTTATCAAGAATCACTACTACGAAATATCTTATATTTTATCGGTTTATTTACAGAAAAAAAAATTGTCGTAAAATATACAAATGCTTAACAACAACAAACGTCATTTTTTTGTCTATGCTTCATGAAGAATCTACAATGATCTCACTCTGCCAGGAGCGTTGATGACACCAGTGTTGTAACCAAATTGCAGCATCCCGAGCACCGCTGCCAAGATGGCGTATGATAAGAAGAAAGTAAGACCCTGAAATTAAAATACACTGCTCTGTGGCAACTATATTCCTTCTTACAGGTATTAGGTATAAATCAAAATCAAAAATAACTTTATTCAAACAGGCTTCAACAACACTTTCGAATCGTCATTTTATAATATTATTGATTATTATTTTTAAAAGTGAAGCTACCACCGTATCGGAATGTAGATTCTGCAGAGAAGAATCGGCAAGAAACTAAAAAATTCTTAGTAGGAACTTCTCGCTGCATTTTCTAATTTACTTCATTGAGCTTGTAATTTTACACAGAGCTTCCATTTGATAATTTTATATAACTTTAAGCCCTTTGTAACGTAAAGGAAACTTCATTTTCTTTTTTGCAAGTTTTTTTTTTAAATACACAAGTGTAAACCGAGTTGGAAATTATATATAAATAATTCTAGGATTATTATGATGCACATGGCGTTTCTAAATTGTTTAACAAAATGATTTCTAATAAACTTCGTGTTTTTGAACTATATAATTTTAATCACTGTAATAGTACTTTATTTTTTACCTTTCTTTTTTCATTTTTATATTTTTTTTACCTTTCTTAATATTTTTTAATAGACGCTGGTGATAGAATAATTAGTATAAGAAGTCTAATGATATATTATTTACGAGAATATTATATACTAGCTGTGCTCGCGACTTCGTCCGCGTGGAATGGTGACGTTGGACAGCATTTTTTGGATATATATATTTTTTGGTTTATTTTGGACATCAGAATAGCTCTAATTTTTTGTCTCTTGTCGCAAACTTATAAAACATTCACAGCTACCTTACATATTTCCATATAAACTTTCAAACTCTATTACCTATTGTTATTTTACACCCTTGAGGGTAAAGCTTTTAGAAACTTTGAATGTCATATTCATTTATATCGAATCAACAGCCTAAAAATAAGTTTCAAGCTTCTAGCTCTAAAAATGACGATACTTCCATACAACTTTTCATCCCCACTTTTCAACCCCTTACACCCCTTTTTTCGCATTTAAAAGTAGCCTATGTCCTTTCTCAGGCTCTAGGCTATCTGTGTACTACATTTTCATTTACATCGGTTCTGGTGGCGGTTCAGTAGTTTTGGTGTGAAAGCGCGACATACAGACAGAGTTACTTTCGCGTTAAATAACTAAAAAATAACTTAAATTGAGATAAAGTTTTAGGCGACAATTACTTATTATTATTTTATATAGGAAATAAATGAAGTACGCTTCCATTTCTTACCTGCTCAAGCAACCTTAGCTTACGTCTTTGCGAATGCTCTTCTAGTCGGTCGACGTACTCGCGCAGCTCTTCTATCTCCTCCTTGACTTGCTGCACGGTATCCAACTCTTGTTTGATGGCAACCATGTCGCGCTTGACCTTTTACATGGTAACTTACTTTAATATATAAAAAATACGTATATTTCGACGTGGTTGTTTTAGTATATTATAATTTGATTTTTAAATTTTGGTTATTTAATAAAGGCTATGGTTCTACTACATATGTTTATATATTTACTAGCTGACCCCGCAAACGTTGTTTTGCCATATATGTTATTAACCCCCTTAATCCCCCCCACCTTATAACTTAGGGTATGAAAAATAGATGTTGGCCGATTCTCAGACCTACCCGATATGCACACAAAATTTCATAAAAATCGGTCCAGCCGTTTCGGAGGAGTATTTTAACTTACATTGTGACAGGAGAATTTTATTTATAAGAAAATATATTAGGTAGGGATCCCTAGTACATTTTTTTAACCTGATCAGTATCAAGCTAATTTTCCGTGAGTAGCTTCATTTTGATGAGACGAACAAAAAGTTCCTCTTCGAAAACTCTCGATTGTGGTAGATAATAGAGTTAGCAGGAGGTAGAGCAGCAGTGAGCGTAGGACCGGGATAACGGACCACGCAATTTGGAGGACAATATTACCATCAAATTATACAAATATTAAGTAACTAAAAGGAAAAAAAATCAGAAAAAAAAATCAATTTTTGATGACCTTACGAGGTCATCAAGTTGATGACCTCGTAAGGTCATCAAAAATTATTACTAACCAGCTGATTTTTTTTCCTTTTAGTTACTTAATATTTATATAATTTGATGGTAATATTGTCCTCCAAATTGCGTGGTCCGTTATCCCGGTCCTACGCTCACTGCTGCTCTACCTCCTGCTAACTCTATTATCTACCACAATCGAGAGTTTTCGAAGAGGAACTTTTTGTTCGTCTCATCAAAATGAAGCTACTCACGGAAAATTAGCTTGATACTGATCAGGTTAAAAAAATGTACTAGGGATCCCTAACTATATTCTTTATTGCACTTTATGTACTATGTAACAACATATTACTTTTCAAAATGTAGTCAGAAAACTTATGTCTTTTGAAATTCGAATCTTCTAATTACTTATATTAAAAAAATATATAATTATAATGCTTAGATATTTAAATAACGATACCTCGGAGACTTCACTTTGGCATGATTCGACGCTCTTGGTAAGTTCCTGAAGTTGCGTACGTATCTCGCAGAGCGCGACCGTGGTCTCCAGCTGTCGGTCGCCTCGTTGCAATTCGTCGAGCTTGGCGGACAGATTCATGCTCATCACGCTCACCTGTCTCTGAAGGCTATTAAAAAAAAAAAAACAAGATTTTCAATATTAAAACAATATTTTTAATATGGTCGAGCCAATAACACTTATACAACAAATATGTGACGATCAAATTTAAATCTAAAATTATTTTATATAGACAAGGGCACTCCGAGACTAGCACAATCATATCCGAGACGTGATTCTAAAATACGTTTATATTTGAACTATCTTATAATATTGAATACAGAGGAAAGTATGTATAGGCTAGATTCTATCTCAATGTTATGTAAATGTATTCTATTTCGGTGACTATAATGAAATAAGAAAAGAGTTAGAAAATTGAAATAAAGTACTCCATATCGACTTACGAAGCTTATGTTAATACACTAATAACATGACATAACTGTATGTACATACGTATAGTATAAAACAATAGAAACTATAATTATAGCCGGCGATTTGGTTTGATTGTTCCAGTCTCTAGAAAACCCGAGAAATACATCAATTTTTTTTTCAATATTTTATCTAAAGCAAAAACATTTAAATTTAAACTGTACATTTCTCTGATACATAAACATCCACATACAAACAATCAATTAGCTAATAAGACAAACACTGCGAGAAAGCATAAACCGAGAGAGATAAACACGAATAGTCGTAACGGTAGCTCTAAAGTTCATTTTGATGATTCTAATCCTATGATAAGAATAATTAGGTAATTGTAACTAAAAAAGTAATAAATGTGGAAAATAAATTAAGCTAGATTTTATTTTAAATAAATAAGTTTTTGTTCTATTGTGCCTCTTGATACACATCTAGGAAAGTGCTACGAGCTACGCTAGTTTCGTAGCCGTCCATAAAAGTAACGTTGTTCATCATAAACCTAAATTTAAAAAAAAAATCGTTATTATTTTAACAAAATGTAAGGTGCATATGAAATGATATTTTGACAAAATTTATAATGACTGGTTTAAACGATTCTTAAAATCTGAGTTTTCGGAAAATCCTCTCATGACTTCGTTAGTCATTGGAGCTTATTCCTTGAAACGATATATACCGTAACATATCGTCCGTAGTATAAAAAAATACTAGTGGTCACCCAGTGGTCGCAATTCGATCATAATTAATTTAAATTATATGTTTGAGCATTATTAAGGTTCTATTGTCAAAGACTTATACTTCTATAATAATAAACAAAAGAGTATAAAAGTTTATCCGTGTGTGTCAAATAATTGGTAGTGTGTGTAATTTTTTTTATTGATTTAATGTATTTTTATGCATAATTAAAAAAATTATTATTCTGCACTCCTTCTCTATATAAATGATTATTATCTATATAATTAATTTGGTCCCCCTTTTTACGCAATTTTCGTAAAAAGGGGTACAAAGTTTTTACTCGGTAATAGAGGATAAAAATAACCGACTGAACAGTAAAACTTAGGTGACTGGGTTACTGACTGACTAAACGGAAGGACACTAGTTATGTAAATAATACGTATGTATCTTCACTATGACCGCTGGTAAATTAAAAGTAAATTAAGTTTATTGGTCTGGGTACTCACTGTACTTAAACCTCTATAATGCACAAAATAAAATATTTGTTTGTTGATACAAATTACTATTTTGAAGTCAGGTATAGGAGTTTTAAGCGTTGGTATTTAATATATATTACTCCCGTATGCTTATAACAACTTATTAAGATACATATAATAGAATATCATATTTCATTATTAATTAGTATTTACAATATTACAAACACGAACAGTATTTATTTGGCTTCATATTGAAATATCATTCATCATCATATCATATCATTTCCTAAAAAAAAAAAAAAATCAGTATTTCAAACGAGTGCGGCTACCATTTCAAATCCTAGTATTTATTAATGCAACCAGATTGCGTTTGCAATCTTGAATAGCTCCAAAAGCCTTTGTTACGTTTCAAAAAGGGATTTATACTGATACTTGTTTATGAATCGGAAAATTCTGCGAATGACAAATTGAACTGTGCACTGAAGGGCAATGTATGTTTTTAATAACGTTGCGCCAATTAAAGCAGTATGTTACTATGAATGCCCCATTAATAGTAAAATCTAGTTTTTATTATTCTTCTTCTTCTTCTTCTCCTTTGGCTTTAGCTCCCTTCCGGAATTGCCAGTATCAGAGTAGAAGCTTCAATGTTCGGTGAGAAAATATTAACAATAAATTAATCATATATTATACAAAATGATAAGCTGTCATCGTTAATATTAAGCTTTGACCGAAATTTATCTCGTATAGGTACTAATGAGAAGGTTATATTTTAAATTCGATAGAGCCTGATAAAGTACGCGTGACTTTTAACAATTTTTTAAAGCAAATACAAACAAAAACTTTGAATTTTAGATGTACACGGTTTGTTACACTAAAACAAAGGAGGATCACGAGCTGCACCAAAAATCTCCTTATTCATGAAGATTTACCATAAAATATTTCTCAGGAAGATACATTTATTAAGCTTTATTTTTTTTGTGACTATTTCGTATTCCAAATTCTAATGGACAACAAGATAGCAAAATTTTTTGCATACAACAACATGAATTTGTAAAAGTTAGGAGATACAAGTAACATTTAGGATTGACTAGTTTCGAGACAGATAATTGACAGAAATGTATGTATATGCTTATGTGTATTAAAAAATATCTGTCGTTACTTTACTCTTTACGATACAGTTCAGGTTTTGAAGCAAATTATATCTGTAAATACGAGCTAATAATATATGTATTTCGAGATTATAAAAATAAAACTTTCTCTATTGTACGTCTGTGGTCTGTGACTGTACGCATCTCACCATTCCCAGTTAATGTGCTTACTTTGAGATTAATTTCCATAGAACACATATATGAGTTTCTTAAGGTAAATTCTTAAATGTTTTAATCAACCTCTTTGATACTATGGATTATTAGATATGTAGTATAGAATAAATGATTTTAAGTAAGTACATAAATTAGTTGAACAGAATGAGGTCTAGATTTCATTTCATTTTTAGTGTCATAAAAGAAGTCTAACATACCTACTTGATCTATTTTAAAATAGCCTTAGACAAAAGCTTAATACCTTTATTAACAAAATTTTAACACTAAATTAGCTCTAAAAATTAGATTTTGTAATTATGTATTTACTAATAGATTTAACATTCTACTTTATTATTATATCACTTCTATCTACTTTATTATATACTAGCTGTGCCTCGAGGTTTCAAACAAAAATAGATTATAGTCTTCCTCAGTAAATAGGCTATCCAACACAAAAATAAATTTTCCATTCGAACCAGTAGTGCCTGAGATTAGCGCGTTTAAACAAACAAACAAACATGTATGGTTTATGTTATGGTTTGTTAACATGTATGGTTTAAAACAATAAAGATAACATTATCTAAATGAATATAAAATATGAACTGTTATATAATTTTACTACCTGAAGCTATAAAAATATGCATGATATTTAAGAAAATAGATTATAAATTATTTATTCTTTACAGAGAACATTTTCCGTGCAGTCAAGTATGGTAAACCTTTAACGGTAACTGAGCTCAAAGGAACGAAGTATATTAAAAAATGAGTAGGTACGTAATTAATATTTATATCTTTGAGAGGAGAATTTTCTTAGTAGTATACCACACAAAATGTTCTAGAAAGGTAATTAAAACTAAGCAGATAGCACAGACGCTTTGGTATGAAAGCTCTGGGACGTTTTTATTTTTATTTAATTTTGAGTTCTTTACAACGTCAATAATAAAAGCAAGGGATTAAAAACCTTTTCCTTTTAAATACATATATATGCAAATAATACAAGTAAAATATTCGTACGCAACATTTCATAACGTGTTATATTGTCGTTATTGTATGCGTTACTAGCGACCCGCCCCGGCTTCGCACGGTTGCAATGCTGAAACGAAATACTATCTACAAAAAAAGATACCTACTTTAGAAACCTCTAAAATTATCAGTGTTCCTCTACTATAATATGCATGTATTATACATCTAAACCTTCCTTTTGAATCATTCCGTCTATTTAAAAAAACTGCATCAAAATCCGTTGCGTAGTTTTAAAGATCTAAGCACATATAGGGACAGACAGCGGGAAGCGACTTTGTTTTATAATAAGTATTGATATAATCTATACTAATATAATAAAGCTGAAGAGTTTGTTTGTTTGATTGTTTGTTTGTTTGTTTGAACGCGCTAATCTCAGGATCTACTGGTCCGATTTGAAAAATTCTTTCAGTGTTAGATAGCCCATTTATCGAGGGAGGCTATATGCTATATATCATCACGCTAAGACCAAGAGGAGCGGAGTCCACGCCGACGAAGTCGCGCGCAGAAGCTAGTGTAATATAATATATTTGATTTCACCATAATTAACTTATGAAACCAATCTTATTTTTGTAATATTATCTTATACATATATAAAATTCTCGTGTCACAATGTTAGTTACAATTACAATACTCCTCCGAAACGGCTGGACCGATTGAATATCGTGTGTTGTGCATATCGGGTAGGTCTGAGAATCGGCCAACATCTGTTTAAACTTCTGGCTACTGACAAGAAATGCAATTTGGTGTATATGCAAAGTAATTATATTTATTTATATTTCTAGTAAGTAAAAAAAGACAAAAAGTAAACTAGAACTTAATTTCCATATCTACTTAACGGAGATGATAAGTTCCTCTAATCCTGCCTGGACTTTACCGTAAGATTAGCTCCAACTTTTAATATATTAATCATTTTAGAAACAATACATATTTGTTAAATCACTTTATACTTATATTTTATTTGTAAGTATTAATAATGATACATTATGTTAATTCACTGTGAAATTTAGTTTGTAGTACGTGGGTAACTGAGCTTAGCTCGGTATTTTTAGTAAATCGTGTTTTTTGGAAATCATATTTAAATACGAATTACATATTGATAAAATATAAAAAATATTTTTCGATTTTACCAATATAATATTAAAAAAATATGATCTGGTCATTTGAATTTGACGTATTTTATTTTACGGATTTGGACGTGATTTGAACCGTGGTCTTCTCGGTCGATCCCGACCGACCGACTTCCCACCTGAGCTATTACTAACATTATACTCACAAATGCGAAATTTAGCTTCATATTCTAACGATATTGTAGCCATTTTACATTGCATAAAACAGGGATAAAACGACTTTTTCTAAAAATGAATCCTAGCTAGATCGATTTATCGCCCCCGATATCCCCTGCATACTAAATTTTATGAAAATCGTTGGAGCCTTTTTTTAAATATATACAACTAGGTCGGCAAACAAGCGTACGGCTCACCATGGTAAGCAAATATCGTAGCCTATAGACGTCTGCAACACCAGAAGCATCGCAAGCGCGTTGCCAACCCTGTCCCCAATTCCCCCCAAAATTGAAAAAAAAAAATGTTATTTTGGTATACCTATGTACCATGTATAAATCCACATGCATTTAGTAAAAAGCGGTTATTTTAATATTACAAACAGACACTCCAATTTTATTTATTTGTATAGATATATACGAGAATTGCTCGTTTAATAGTAGATAACTCACGTTGTTGAAATGCTCACTGTCAATACACTAAATGACACTACAACATGTATAAAACTCTATGCATACAATATATTTAAATTAAATTTGAGAACCATTAAATATGATTAAATTAATATATCCAATTTACTTTTGAGTAGGTACATAATCGTTAATCAGTTTAAATTGCTTTAATGAATTTGAAAGCTTCAAATTTTGGTTACATGAAATTTGCAGGGTTTTAGATAGTAAAACATAAAATTTGTCTGTAATAGAGCTGTAAAATGTATTTAAAACACATGACCTTAACACACATGCAAGCTATTGTTTTCTTTCGCAATTGTGTAGTACTAGTTACTGTTCAGAAGTAAGTGTGGGTTTAAAAATGATTTGAAACTTCATATGTAAGGTGCGAGTTTGTGCTCAATTTTTGTAAATAGCTTAAGATAGTTATATTATTTATGGCCATTGAATCTAGTGTTCATAACAGTACGGTGAGGTATGGTCCGATGTCATGAAGTAAGGGAAGTTAGGTGATGATTTTGGTACCGCGAATTGCATCATAACAATATCTGCAATAAAAGATATTTGGGATGCCAAGCCAAGGTGAAAATGTAAAGATATGTATATCGACACATAGATTATTATGAATCGACTATGCAATAAAGCCAGTAGTAAAGGCGGAAAGCTAATGTCTTCACATGTCTCTATTGTCACACGTACCTAAGTAGAAGTTCCCTGAGAGTCGCCTCGTCCTCCTCCGCCGTCGCATATCGTGTCAGCTTGCTGCCGGCCTCCCGGCCCACATGATCAGGTAACGCTGTATCAAAACTCCTCATTTATTCTCCTCTTTGTAGTCCCCAATAAACTCTTTTTATCTTTATAATTTGATCATGACCATTTATTATTTTCAATTACTAGCTTTATTTCGATTGCATTTGCTTAAAATACTTACCTAATTTTTATAAAAAATTTAAACCTACTGCTAAAGTCTAATTGTTGTTGTGATTCAAAATTAAATAGTTTCTTCAAGTCTTTGTCATTTTCGTCAAATCTAGTTTCTATCAACACTTTCCAGTTGTCACGTAAAACGGCTGACGTTTTAACACATTGCAGTCCAACAGTGGAGCTATCGATTGCTATTTTTTTATAATTCTTCATTCATTACTGTTTCTTAAAGAAAATTTAACTGTTTTGTACTTTTACCCTTAAACAGCACAATATCGGACCATTACATTGCGTCACCGTACTTCCAATTATCAACAATGGCCATTAAAAAATCTCAAATAAATACATAATATAATAAATAATAAATTTAGAGCTATGAAAATGTTTTAAGTTTTTAACAACCAGACTAAGTATCATAAAATAGGTACTCAAACTAGATTTTCGTTTGTGAACAAAAGTAATACGAGTATGAGTAAAAAACCACTGTCCAATTCTTTATAAATAATAATTCACCATTCATCATCATCATATCTTACATAAATAATAATTCATAGTAGTTATATTATTTATAACTTTTATAGCTTTTAGTTGTAATTTTGTTTGATAACTTTTTAGTTGTAAATTATGTACCTACGCTACATAGGTAATATTGAACTTGAAAACAAACTAAATAATTCCATAATTTCAGTACGCATAAAAATTAGTGAAAAGTTTATCGGGAAAAGGACGCGGATGATACTTATGCAATACAAAAGTACTTTCAGGAAATAGTACTCTTTTGACTCTCTATTATGAACAAAGAGTGAAAAGACTTTGTAACTAATTGTAAAATAATAAAAACAGTGGTACACACGAGTACACGCGCGTGTGATTTTTAAGAATTTTTACATAAAATTAAGAAAAATATTTTTTGTTATTAGTTTCTATTAATAATAACCGTTCCAAGGTAAACTTAAAAAATTATTTTATTATAAATGCTTTATTAAAAACCCAGTAATTTTGGCCCTTTCTGCCATTATTCTCATAATTTATTAATTAGTTGATAGATTTAATTACTGCTATTATAATGTAGGTAGGTAATATAAGTATTTATAATTTGCAAGTGTCACTCCAAAAATTCTTCGTAGACTACAAACCTATAGAAATAATAACTGGGTGTAGAAAAATTAACAACGTTTAGGTTACACTATTATTATTTTCACAACTTCTTTCAAAATTTATTGCATAACGATATTTACTGTATTATATTAATAGATTTATTTTTAATCAATTCTACATATTTTTATCATCATACGAAGTATTTGCTTATTGAAAACACCGTCTCGACTTTAAGATAATTAAGTGAGAAAATTATAATCTTATTATGTGGTTTTGATTTGATATTGGATAAAAGACAAAATATATTTTTAAAGTTAATAGATGTGTTAAAATGTTTGTTTATTAATTGAAGTTTTAGATTTTTGTAGCAATCCCAATAATAAGAAATGTTTTACTCTAGGTTAAACAATTGTATAAAGGATGAAAGAACCAACCATTCATTACTTTACAGTGGCCCGTTTGTAAATAATTATGTTGAATAAATTAAAAAATACACGTGTCATTAAAGTAAAATTATTGAATTTTTTTATAAAGTTTTTTTTATTTCCAATAATTTATTTACTAATAGTACAATTTAAAAAAAAATTTAGTAGGTAGTTTCGATAAGCGAAAACAATCAAACGCAAAGGCAAACAGAAGAGTAAAAATATAATATAATAAAGCTTACAACATCATACATCTAAACTCAAAAACACTCATAATTTTGTTTTTGTTTTATGTTTAGAAGCTTTTTGAAACATGGTATTTATTTTAGATAAGAAATTAAAAGTACCTTAGGTAAGGAAGCAATTGGACCGGGCCTTGCATCGCGTCTGTTTTTATTGGGTTAACCTTCAAAGATAATCGATATGAAAATATAGTGTATGTACAAAAGCTCTAGCATATATAAAATTTTAATTAGAATTTTATTTATTAATGCCGATTTGTGAGCCAACTGAAAGTAAACCTTGCACTTCTTTTTTGTTGTGTTAAATGTATTTTTACTTAAAGTGAACTTTACCTGAAATTTGATCTATGGGTGAGTAAAGCGGGGGCTCTTCCCCGCCGGCGTGTTGATGCTCGAGCAGACGGTGACACGACTGTCTCATGAGCGCTCCCGACACTAAACAATACAAAAAATATTATTTTAATATTATCAACTATTTATTAATACAAAAATTAAAACACTAAATTTAATATTACCTTTATTCTAGTTATTGTCATTTGACTACGACCTTGGGCAGTCTAATCGACGACATTGTGCCTGTAACAAACAGAACGATAATTTGTAATACGTCTCATTTGTATAGCATCGGAATTACTTTAAAGATAAACACCAAATTTAGCATCAAATTTGTTTTATTTGTGTGTCCAGCCAGTGCAGTTATCATTGACCCTATATGACATTGGATAGGTTATGTACCTATATATAATAAATTAAATAAATAATATAAGAAAGAATATCGAGAAATACAGAGCGAAAATTTTTATTTCCGACGCTGCTACACTTCGTTTTATTATAACTTTTCTCATATATGGTTTCATAATAGTAGGAGTTAAACTTCATTAGCTCCCGTGAGGATATGATGAAGTTATACAAATAAAAATCGTTTTTCTGAGGCACAGCTCCTGTACTAATGTTAGGAATAAGTTACTCTATTTAAAGAAGTTTGATAATATCACATTTCATAGTTCATTAGAATTTTATTCCATTGCTATATTATGAAGTAATTTTTTTTTTAAATTTACATTATGAGACTGTAAGTGAAAGAATAAGCCAAATTATTCATTTTAAGATATTTTTAATTAATGGTTGTAGGATTTGATACTACGGATATAGGTAGCCATCGTAACCTTTTGTATATTAATATTAGGTAAATTAACTTGTTCACTAGTATGTAGGTTTTACGTATCAGCTTTTATACAAATAAATCTTTAATATTCTTTTTCATTTCACATTCATCCTACAAATATATTCATAAAAAATGAACCGCACGTAGGTACGCGACGTCTTAGAAATATATCAGATTTATTTATTGATAGAGATTTTATTCAATAAATATTTTTATAGAAATTAGAATTCAAATGTGTATAGGTAGATATCTATATATTATGTGTAAAAATATATTTGTCGAAAGCAGTTTACGATTTCTACGAAATTTGCTATATAGGTATAGGGACTTACGGGGACAAAAAATCGATGTGGCTAGGTCTCACTGACTATAAAAATTCATTTTCCCTATTTTTATGTTAAAAAAGTTAAAACTACTTACTTCATACAGTTGACCGTCTTCTTTAAGTAGTAAATTTATAAGCAAAAAAAGGCTTTATAAGTATTATATTCCTAGTTGTTATAATTTATCGTACTTCATATTTCAATTTAAGCGAACTTCAGAAAGCTTAAAACTCATCATAATTGTGCACAACTGCACTCAGCGAGAGTTACAAAAAGATACAGAATGGACTGTATCCTCGAGCTTCTAACCGGCCCGCGCATGCGTGGTTCTCACTAGTCACAACCCAACTCCAGTTCTATGATGAATATTTATTATATTTTAGTTAAAATATAGATTTAATAGAGAAAATTTGAATTAGTATAGATAATATTAGGCGAATTAGTATGTAATTGTAAGAAAATAATAGCAAAATAGGCATTCGTTTGAAAAAAAATTGTTGAAATAAATTAGTGCTTTTTTCTTTACGTACTAAAGCGTCGCCTGGTCTTAATCAGTGTTGTCAATTTTATTATTGACTAGCTGCTTTGCCCGCGACTTCGTCCACGTGAAATTTAACAAAAAAGTTATTGTTCAGTTCGCAGTTATAAAAAAAAAATCGAAAATAAAAGAAGCCTAAGTTACGCCTTATTACATCAGCTATCTGCCAGTGAAGGTCCCGTCAAAATTAGTCCAGCCGTTTCAGAGAATAGCCGAAACAAACAGACAGACGGACAGACAAAAATTGTAAAAAATGTTATTTTCGTATATTTATCGTGTATACATCCATATGCATTTAGTAAAAAGCAGTTATTTTAATATTACAAACAGACACTCCAATTTTATTTATTTGTAAGTATAGATAAAATCAGTTAAATGATCATCGTTTCATTATATAATTAAAACCGATAATTCAATATACTGACATTTAAAACACAATTTAAGCCTCGTTAGCATACAGAAGCCTAAAATTTAAGTTTTTTTATAGCTACAAACATTCTAGTCTCATAAAACGGAAATAGAAATTTAGAAAAGGTCAATTTGGCAGTCATTGGAATTAGTTAGTACACGTTTTGGTTTGAGAGTACAATCATAATCGTAATATCACAGAAATAAACTACTTTTGTAATGATATACAATGATTACGTTTGTAAACTTGTAACCATAACAATTACTATAGTTTTTATAGCAGTAAAGCTATTTACCTATATATTATGAAAAAACAGAAAAAATTTATGCTACATTTTTATATAAGCTACAGCAGAAGAAAATCTCATCAGTGACTTATACATTTTTTATGATATTGCGCTCTTTATGTGACAATACCTTTATGTAACTACGCTGGACATGCATTTTTTACATGTTTGCCGAGGTCGCTACGAACGTGCTACGAGTAAGGCCGCTATTACTATACGAAGCAAACAGCATGATCCTTGATTTCTTTGATTTTAGTAACTACGATGTTACTAGTTCTGATTTTAGTAACTACAAATATATGATTCAATTAATAGTTTTATAAATGTGTTTTACCTAAATAAAATTTTAATTTCAATGTATATTGATTTAACTATAGGTAAATTAATAAAACTATTTTAATAAATTGATATCGTAATTATTGTGAACCAAAGCAAAAGTAATTTAATTTAAAATTTTGGTCACGTACATCAAACATTTTAATGTATCAAGTTGAACACAGTTGATATCTCTGTTAAAAAAAATCCGCTAAGAAAGTTTGAGGAAGTTATTATTTAGATGAATGAAATAAATTTAAAGTTTGTTGCTTGAAAGTAAATTATCTTTTATTTATATGATAGTGAAATAAAGACTTGTTTACTTAAAAAAAGAACACATATAGGTCAAGGGAGTTTGTGAAAGAGGTAATGTTTAATCTTTCATAAGCACTTTAACAGTTTCAAAGTATGGAGAGGAAAGTAGGTACAATCTTTTTTCTATTTATAAAATCTAAAGGAAACTATATGAAGTTATCTAAGACTAGCCTGGTATTCAATACGTAAAGAGAAATTATTGCTTCACTAGCAAATAAGTGTAGGTAAATATAAACATAGATAATAAAAATAATAATATATTAATAAACTACGAATGAATATATACTGTTTTCATCAAAGAATGATTGTAATAAGGTAAAAAAACCGTCAGCGTCGGACCACGTCCTAGTTATACGAGGTAGTCACAGGACTGTCGATTTGTAGTTTTAATGATAAATCGCCTGTGGTATTATATTATAATGTATGTTTAACAAAAGGCATAGACATTTTGAACCCGTGAATGTTAATTTTAAATATATATAAATAAATAAAAAACTATCAGAATTATACCAAAATTACGTTAGTTCTGTAAGTACACGTTTAAGTAAAGTTAAAAATATATACTTATTAATTGTGTGCTATTTGCTGATGGTACATTACAGGCTATTTTATAAGTTGATAGAAAAAAGTAAATTATGATTACGTGAACGTTTCCTAATCGTGATTACAAGACTAGTTTAAGTAAAACAACTTGGTTTTGAACGCAAAGAAGGCCAAATGCGTTGTTTGCGTGGTCTGGTGCCGGCCTTAGTACCTACTATCAGCGCCCTGGGGAGATTTCAAGGGCGCCCCCTGATTGCAATTCAATCCCATATTTTAAAAAAGCAATGGATGTAATTACATAACTGTATAGTACAATATCTCAATCTAGATTGACAAAAATTGTCATCTCTGTTAATCTAGATTGATACAATTTGTCAATCTAGTGTCGATTGCAAATAGGTTTTTTCAAAAGCTTAAGCTTAGAAGAACTCTTCACCCCCACTAGCATCTGTTACAGGTAAATTTAATAATATTCACATTTTCACAACTCCGTTCATACATTTGGATACAGTTCTACTTGTAAATCGCAATCATTTATTTTAAAAAAATTGATGCGGTCAAAAAATCATATAGACTGTGGCGCCCTTTTATATCCAGCGCCCTGGTCGGTCGCCCCACTCGTCCTACCTTAAAGCCGGCGCTGGTTTGTGTTGCCCAATGTTAAACTTCCAAACTATAATTTGAAAATAAGTAGAGTGTTTTATTTTGAGTGACAACTGTTTCATCCATTTGGTTTAAATTCTGAAAAATGCATGGATGATTTCACCAATGGCACTTTGAATGGAAAAGACACGAAACAGACATTAAATTTTTCTTAGGGATACATATGGATTCGAAACTTCAGTAGAATTTCCACTAGTCCTCCTTGACTGGAATACTCAGCTCTGCATCATTCGCCGTTAGGAACTGATCGACGTTGCGACTGCGCGATTAATATTATGTTTTAGCTATTACCATAATACTTTGTAATAGGTACTTACATAATATATTGAAACTATTTATTTTGTAAAAAATGGCTATTCGTGTTATTTATGATCTTGGAGGTCGAGTCTCCTTGTGGAATATTTTTGATAACATAGAGATACTCAGAAATGCCTCACACAGTACATTTATAATTCCTATTATGTATCTATATTAAAAACATCGATTATTTTGGGATAAATATTGCATTCGCGGTACAAACACGAGAAGGAATGACAAAATTGTAACTCCAAATATCCGCTGCGCAAAGTAAACGTTTTTTTTTTCAATGGCTTTCGATATAATTTGTTTAAAAATCCCACAAACGATTTTACAATTAAAGTTTATATTAAAAATAATTTAATAAATAAAATCTATTAATCTACTATCCAGTTCAAAACAATATAAATGATAAAGGTGTGGGTTTAGTTGCACTATATATATATTTAATGCAAGAGATGACTAAATTTATAAAAATTGACTGTTTTTTTATAGAGTATATTTTTATTTCATTTTTTATTAAATTTATAGAAACAATTATATAATTTTACGTCATATATGACGTAAAATTATATTTATCATATTATGATCGATTTATCATATTACAAGAACTGTTTCATAGTATGTGGTTGTTTGTTATGCAAAGGGCATTTCACTCAATCAATCAAATCTTTAATAAAGTATGACATTACTGTAGAATTTTTAGTACCTTATTCCGAAAAAAAAAACTGTAATATATAGGCGTGAGCAGTCAAAAAGATAATAAACGATTGGACGGAGTATATGTCTTTTGTTTAAATACTAGAGTGTTGTAACTAATAAATTAATAATTATTAATTAATTTCAACAGTTTTGATTTTAATAGTAACTAAATTATATTGTGTATTGATCTCTACTGAAAAGAAAAATCAATCAATTGATTTATTGATCTCTACTGGTTGCATGGCGCTCAAAGGCGTAAATAAAATTTTAAATTGGTGGCACGTGACTTAACGTCCACGCACGTAGCAGCGCAGGGATGTTAGATGAAAGACGACTGGGCAAAAGTAGTAGAAAAAACTCGAAAAATAATATAGGAAGATTATGACAGCGACGTCAATATTGATACTTTTTTTTTATGTTAGTAAGTCGACAAACAAGCGTACGGCTCACCTGATGGTAAGTGACTACCGTAGCCTATAGACGCCTGCAACACCAGAAGCGTCGCAAGCGCGTTGCCGACCCTATCCCCAATCCCCAGGAGCTCTGGTCACCTTACTCACCAACAGGAACACAATACTGCTTGAAAACAGTATTATTTAGCTGTGGTCGTCTGTAAGATAGAGGTACTACCCCAGTCGGGCTGCTCCATATTTTGAGCAGGAAATTTCCTGCTGTGCCCTACCTCAGTTGTACAACTATTGTACATTACTACAATAATTGTACAGTACTACAATTGTACTCACTAAAAATACGCCAAAGGCTAAAATCCAAAGATTGCGACGTGAAAAGGAATAGGATATCAACAGGATAGGGAAAGTCGTCTTACAAATTGTAGATTACGGATGTCCATGTCTTAGTCGAATGAGAGTAGTTCTGGGAGGAATGAACAATTACAGTTAGATAGAACGCGTCATTCATTGTTAAGGGCTCATAGACCGGGAGATGGTGACACAAAATATTAGGTCATTTGTACCAGTATGGCGGTTCGTCAGGGGTCTAATTACGTTAAGGCAAAAAGGAAAATGATGGTCATAGCGCTCGCACCAGCGGCCCAATCGCGTGGCCGTTAATCGAACGCGTCGGATAAATAACGAGTGTCGAACGATTTGTTCCACAAAAATGTTTTTATTTTCAGATAGTCGAAAAAAAGAAGAAGTAGACGGTAGCGTAATGCCATACTTCTCGGATGTGACTTACAGCCCGCCATACCGACGCGAATACATTAATTTAAATAAAACAATTCAACCATTTGTACCAGGCTAATATTTGCAAAGCTAATCATCGTCGAGTAGCCATTCACGAAAATCACCTTGCCATACTTTTCCGACAGTTCCCAATGGCCGCCATACCACTGCAAAGGAGTAATTTTTTTACGTTTTTTTTTTTTGTTACGTTTGAAACAACTAATTTACTATGGATCCATACCTTCTTTTTTGTTTAACACATAGCCATAACATAACACAATGTTTGATAAAGAATAAAAATTATAGTACAGTAGTTAGTGATTATCAAAAGTTTAAAAGTGCTGGAAATGGAATAAAATAAATCCACATTTAATAAAAACTATAAAAATTTAAAATTAAACATTGCACATTAAATTTTTATATTATGGCAAGCCTTAGGGCGCCTTCAAATTAGCCGCGCGGCGGCAGCGCGTCTGCAGCGCTGCTGACGCGCGACGTTGTAAATGTATGTAAATAACAACGCGCGACAGCAGCGCGACAAATTTGAAGGCGCCCTTAGAGTATACATTTGTATACTATAAGTGGCAAGCAATCTTATGCGCATTTACTATTTTAAACACTTATTTATTATCTACTAGCTGACCCGGCGAACTTCGTACCGCCTAACAGTCGATTCAAATTTTTTTAATACTTATCCTTCCCAGAACCCCTCTAACACTTAAACTTTATGGTATAGTATTAAAGTTCAAATTGACTTAAGTATTATTACGAATCTTTTGTATGGGAATATAGAACAGTGTTGTTTTTAGACTTTTTCAGGGATTTTTTTTTTTAATTTTTCTCTCCGTAACAACCATCCTCGTACTTCAAGAAATATTATAAAAAAAGAATTTGCGAAATCGGTTCAGCTGCTCTCGAGATTTGCGCTTAGCAACACATTCAGCGATTCATCTATACTTATACTTATACTTATATAATATAATATAATATATAATATAATAATATATAATATAATATAATATTATAAAGAGGTAAAGTTTATAACTTTGTTTGTATATACGGGGTAATCTTCGCAAATACTGATCCGATCATGAAAATTCTTTCGCTAACAGAAAGCTACACTATTCAGGAGTGACAAGATAAAAGGAAAAAGATAAAAATATATAAAGATTTTAAATCCGCAGGATTTGAACCTGCGCCCTTTGACGTGCCGTGTCAACAATTCAATCTAATCAAGCATTATTATTTGCCTTAGAAATTAATTGGTGATTTTAAAACATTTATATTTATCTGATTTGCTGAAAATAGTGAGAGTGTATTGGAACATATCAAATTTCACCGTACCCTTCTTATGTGAAATGGATTATAACGCCCAATGAAGTGGGCACGGGTCGGCTAGTTTTTATATAAATAGAGAAGAGATATACATATAATAATGAATGTTTTTCTGTAGATCCTTTATATAATCGTAAACTATAGATTTGATCATGTCATGATCTTCAGCAAAGTGTTGTGCATGAGCCCACAACGTTTTCTGAGTTGGTAAGAACAAAAAAAAAGCGTAGCAACGCGCGCAGGGAATAGCTAGGTAGTTGATTATAAATCGTGCGATTTTAGTTTTATTCTGAAATATAATGAAAGCTTTCGACCAGTTTTAGCAAAAATATATTTTCAGTCAATTTATTGCGTATACGAGTACAAGTGAGCTCTACGGTACTAGTATAAGTTATAATATTATAAATTTAAAATACAGAAGTAAAAAGTCGTGTTTAATTTGCAAGCTTCCTTTCGTATTTTGTTGGTATGTGAGCCGAGCTGCGTAATTGTGTGTACCTAAGTTACCTAAGTTGATATTAGTGGTCACTGCTTTGCTTGTATACCTATATATTAAATCTTATTTTGACATTTTGCGCGAGAAAAAATAGTTATGTATAGTCATATATACATATATATATAAATCAGGCATATATAATTAGACTAGCTGACCCCGCAAATGTTGTTTTGCCACATATGTTATTAAACCCCACAACCCCCTCTTGTGGGTGGAATTTCGTAAAATCCGTTCTTAGCTGACCTCTACTCAGCGAAAAGAATATTCCTATCAAATTTTAAGTCTCTACGCCTTATGGTTCCAGAGATATCGTGATGAGTCAATATATATGTGGAAATCTCTTTTATATATACCTATAGATTTGAAAAAATGGCCAAATAAAATATATATCATTATATACTTATAATCTTTTTGGTTACCAAGAAAGGTAGTTTTTTATTTATTTACTAGCTGCTGTGCACGCAACTTCGTCCGCGTGGAATTTAACAAAAAAAATATTATTCAGTTCGATTCAGCCTGTAATATCCCACTGTTGGGCATAGGCCTCTTCCCCATGTAGGAGAAGGATCGGAGCTTAATCCACCACGCTGTGCCAATGCGGGTTGGCGGATATATTCCCTACTATGAGTAACTATCGCTATCATGGGTACATGATAACAACCGGGACCGACGGCTTAGCGTGCTCTCCGAGGCACGGTGGGGAGACCCACAAGGACTGCACAAACACCCAGACCATGGCAAACATCTGTATGGCCAATACAAATGCTGTCGTGTGCGGGGATCGAACCCGCAACCGCTCGCGCAACAGCCAATCGCCATCCATTGCTGTGACCGCTGCGCCAATGCGGCGTCAGTCAGTCAGTCAGTTCGCAGTTATAAAAATAAAATCTAAAATAAAAGTAGCCTAAGGTACACCTCATTACATCAGCTATCTGCCAATGAAAGTCCTGTCAAAATCTGTCCAGCCGTTTCAGAGATTAGCCGGAACAGACAGACAGACAGATAGACAAAAATTGTAAAAAAAATTATTTTGGTATATTTTCCGTGTATAGATCCATATGCATTTAGTAAAAAGCGATTATTTTAATAATACAAACAGACACTCCAATTTTATTGATTTGTATAGATTTCATTTGGACTAACAGCAACTTTGCTACATTACAATTTTCACATAAAAAAGTATACTACTATTGAGCTTAAATGCGCAACATTTTAAGTTGTTACAACATGCATAAAAAAATGTAACATTAGTGTTATTAAAAAGATTATATCTACAAATTGAAATACAGATGAAAATAATTAAAAATAGATGTAAGTAGTTAAAGTTAAAAACAAACACAAACAGCAAACACAAAAAATCGGCCAAGTGCGAGTCTATCTCGCGCACGAAGGGTTCCGTACCATTGACTAAACTAAATATAAGTAAATTTTATGTAAAATATTTATTCTGTAAAATATTTATTTAAATATAACGCCATCTATTCCGCTATTAGAAAATTATTATTATTAGTCAATCGACGAAGTTTTCCTAATTTGTGATAGATGGCGTTGGAGACTAATAAATAATTAACCCTTAAATATTTATTTTATTTTTAGTACTTATTGTTATAGCGGCCACAGAAATACATAATTTGTAAAAAATTCACCTGTCTAGCTATCGCCGTTCTTGAGATACAGCCTGGTGACAGACGAACGGACGGACGGACGGACGGATGGACGGACAGCGAAGTCTTAGTAATAGGGTCCCGTTTTTACCCTTTGGGTACGGAACCCTAAAAACCAACAAAAGCAAAATCATAATCAGTAATTAATCCCTCAACAATACCAAAACACCTTTTTTGAAAGAAGGTAATTTATCATCAAAAACATCAACTTTATCGCAAATACTAATAACTACATCTTGGATATACGGGATAGGGCAAAATTTTTTTTAGGTTAGTTCTGGCAAGCGGTTGATGTAACAGATTATAGGTACTAAAGAACAGTATTCCATGTGACTCCGTACATAAGTGTTATAGATAGAAATTTTTGTGGTTGGCTTACGAAATAGTTTACTATTACGAATCACAAAGCCCAACATTTTAGAAGCTTTACTAATTGTGTAATTCATATGAGGTAAAAATGACAATTTTGAATCAAAAAATGACTCCTAAATCACGGATCTCCGATCTTTGTTGCAATAAAGCTCCGTCGATATGGTATTAATTTTTTATTATAGGTATTATGGTTGCGCGTAAAAGAGATACTGTAACATTTACCTACCAGTGTTTTAAATCATCCGCAAAGAGGTACGCACGCACTGTTTTAATACAACCAATGTGTCTGAACCGGAACTTTGCACTTGTCCCCAATGCACTAACAGAAAGTTGTTTAGAGGCCATATATAGGCTTTAAAATTCACACCACCAGTTTCCACAGCGATTCATTGGACTTCATCAACCGTAACTCGTGATAATAATTCGGTTCCATATGAAAAATTAATTATTAAAAATGTCACCATAAGACCCCCTTCTCGGTCATCTTCCGTCTCTAGCTAGATCTTTAACAGCTATGGTTCAAAAATGTACTTATTTCGGACACTGATGCGGCCTGACAAAATCTTTTTTTGTTGTCCTACAAATATTGACATGTTTTAACAACCGCTCTGGTGTAGCGGTGCGAGTAGACGACACCGACGGTCTGCGGGTTCGATTCCTGCTCGGAATGGCTATTTGTATTTATAAAATATTTCTTCACGGTTTGAATGTCTGTCCTTGTGGGTCTCCCCACCGTGCCTCGGAGAACACATTAAGCCGTCGATCCCAGTTGTTATCGTAAATACCTGCGATCGTTACTCATAGTAGAGAACATATCCGCCAACCCGCAGTGGAGCTGGTGGATTAAGCTCCAACTCTTCTCCTACATGTAGAACGAGGACTATAACAGGCCATTCCCAGCAGTGGGATGTTACAGGCTGAATGCGATTTACATCGTGATAAAACCAAAATCGGTTCTTTATTAATAAAAATAAAACAAAATAGTTTATTAGACATTCCGATTTTATTATTCCTAGTAACCGCCCAACTTTACCATCTGACTCAATTTGTAAATAAAACAATCTATGGTGATCTTAAGTGATCTAGTGATACCCTCGCACCGTTTGATAATAAAACGCTAGAAGCCTTACGTGAAAAGCATCCCTTACTGAATCCAGCGTCCTTACTTCCAAGTCCACCTATTTCTTAAATATTTTTTACAGGTTAAACATGAGGACACATATGCTGCAATTATGTTGTTCACAAGCGACTTTGCTAGCGGTATAGACGGCATCACACGACAACATCTTAAAAATCTTTTGAATGTCTCAGCCGGGGACGCTGGCAGGGCTTTCTTGAATGAAATAACCGAACTTTGTAATTTCATGTTATTAGGAACTACATCTTTTTGTCTAATATTTACGGTGCCAGACTGTGTTTTTAACAAAAAAGACCGTAACATCCGCCCAATTGCTATCGCCGCTATCGGGACCACATTTCGCCACCTGGCGTCAAAATTGGCATGTACACTAGCACGTACTTTTTTAAAAGAATGGAGGCTGAAGTTCTGCTGAAAGTTGACGTAAAGAATGCTTTTAACACTTTAGACAGAGCAACCTTGCTTAACGAAGTCTCATCACATCTTCATGAAATTCACCCTTATTTTTGGCAATTTTACAGTTCACCATCTAAACAATTTTTTGTTGAAAATTGTATTGTTTCTAATCAGATCCGGCTCTTTTTAGTCTAGATACCTATATCTACAGATGCATTTCAAATTTAAAATCAAAACTTGAACGTATAACGTACCTAGATGATGGAACCATAGTAGGCAAAGTAGACGATGTCGTTGAAGATTTAATTAAAATTAACGGCACTGCTTATATCATGATAATATCAATACTCAAAATTTTATCATATTTATGTGTTTTTCTCTTCATCCTAGACATTTTTCTTGGGAGCAAAAACGCATTTATTTACTTTACATATAGAGCGTTGCTACTTTGCTAGTTATGGTAAATTTCTATACTATGCAATATTTTGTTATCTAGTAGTAAGGGTATTTCTAGAAATAGTTAAAATCTCATCATTAAAGTTTAAACCCTAAACAAAAGAGTCGTGGCTTACAAACTTTATTATACCTAATAGTACCTACATATTCGTGATTTCAATAAAAAGAATCTACGGAGATACTTTAATCCAAACAAAAGCTGTCATTAACGTTTTGTATATTAGTGAATTTTCGTCAAAGTTTGGATTAATTTTATTGAAATGCAGTTTAACTGTAAGTGGGACACGTAAGGTAACCGATATTTTAGTGAATAACTTATCTAATACTCGCGAACCGTCCCGACTTCGAAGAGTTGCAAAAACTATCAGTGTTCCTCTACTATATTATGCATGTATTATACACATAAACCTTTCTCTGGAATCACTCTATTTATTTAAAAAAACGTAGTTTTAAAGATCTAAGCATACGGACAGCGGGAAGCGACTTTGTTTTATACTATGTAATGATAATTATATCTGACTTAACTGTAGTTTCACTATTTATACAGCTACTAGTATATTGACAAAGTTGCAGAAGTTTTTATCATATTATTTTTATAATTCTAAATATATTTTAAGAATGTACCTACTTAGCCTAGGTTTATTAATTTAAACAACGAAATAATTTATTACTACTTTATTTTTAAATTTTAAATATTTATGAATGAGCTATATACCTACGTATGAAGGTATAAATAATATTTAGCCTTCGGTAATTTTCTTCTTAGGATAATTAAAATTTATTGTAGACAGCCATAACAATAAATAATACATTATACAGATATGACTCTTATTGTTTTTATTTTGGAGCTGAAGTCTTAAACTCAACGTCAACATTAAATTTGTGTTAGGTAAGTATTTTATATGTTTATGTGAACTTTACACTTAACTTTTATTTAACAAAATAAATTTAACTTAATTGCTAAGTAAGTATATATTGGATAAAAAACGCGATACCGTTTATTGGAACATAAATAAAATATTAATCAGTGATAACAGTTCATAATTATTAAACTTTTTTAAGTACTAGTATATAGTCGACTCTGTAAACGTCTGAAATAGAAAAAGCATTCGCAAAGCCTTTTAAAATTGATTTTAGTTTAATAGGTGAAGGTCGTCTTTATTGATTTTCATTTTCCATTTTTTTTTTCTAAAGAATAGTAAAAATATTAATAAACAATAGTACATTCGCTTGTTTAAGGTATTCGCAAGTAAGTAACGGTAAAAAAGGCAAAAGCACGCGCAAAGCATATATTTTGAGCAATAGTTTAAAATATTGAAAATCAATGAATTTTTTTTAATCCGCCATAAATATTTAAATAAACATCAAGTACAAGTACCATGTACCACCATCCTGGATATAATAATTTGAAGTATTGAAAATATATTTCGTCTTCATTGCTTTTGTCATATTTCCTTAACAAATCTTCAAAATGTAGGTATATGATCGCAAATACGATTTATTAACAAGTTTTTTTTATATTGATGGATATCGTCCATCTCTTTCTGTTGATCTTCTTCTCTCTTTCTACTGGCACTGACTTTTGCGATATCGACGGCCGCACTTACATAAACGAATCTATGTCACAGAAGCGGGCGGAATACTGCAATACCGAACACATGTCTGGGATTGACCATTGTAAATGAGTAATCATTTCGTACTAATGGAATTAAATAACTACTCTTAGTTTTCGAAACAACTCGATGCCAACAATACACCTACCTGGCAGTGGTGTCTATGATGATTGATCGTACAGCAGCGAACAAGTGTAAGCAGGTTGCAAGGTCACCCCTCCTCATCCACCTGGATCTCAAGATTAGCTGGAGCTCATTGCAAGCCCGTGGCCACCGTCACCGATCGATTTTTTTAACGCGATCTGGTCACACATGGAGGAACGACCCAGACCCGGCAGCGGCGGCGGAGGGGCGTATACGTAGGTCTGTCGAGGCCGCCGAGCGCGACCGCGGCACTCGCGCGTTTAATCCTACTGTAATTTCGGTCGATGCGATGGCAGAGGAGACTCGCGCATGACTACAGTAGGAGTGTGGACGCCCTGGCAGGCTGCGAGCGTAGCGTCGTGCGCACTGAGACGCGCACGATCGATATCCCCAGGCGTGCGCTGCGGCTCGCCCGAAAGCAAACTCACACAAATGCAAAAGCCACCCTTTTTTCCTACGATGACGTTGGGTATCGACGTCATAATGAAAGAGTAATCTCGCGATTCGGTGCGAGCGCAGCGATTTCCGTTCGTAGCATATTAAAGCCCAGCGATTTAATATAAGAAGTTATATATAGGAACATATCAGTCAAAATTATGACGTGTTTAAAATATTTCACGCTAAAAGAGCAACATAATTAAAAGCAAAATATAATTTGTTTAGTTCGTTGTTGGCTATTATGAATAAACGTTTAAATTAAGTTACACCTACCTACTAAGCTACATCCGGTTAGCAATGTAGATTCAGACGATACGTCCTGTCGTCAAGAAAGAAGAAACTGTAATCTTTAAAATACTATTTTATGTTAAAAATAGTAAATTATTTCGAGGAAAGCTCAATTTATATTAATTCCAAACTTCTTTGCCTCGTGATGTTGAACAGAATACTTCAGACTAAGTAGGTACCATGCTATTTGATTGCTCGCCCTTGACGAGTCTTGCCGAGTGAAACCAAAAATGAGGGATAGCTTAGATTTAGCTTTTTTTAAGAAATCACCGTTTTTCTGGTTTAACAAAAGTATTTTACATCTAGTACCTAATTAATTTTCCAGATATATCATTGTCCTCATAAAAAATAATTAGGCGTTAACAAAGCATTCCTTTTAGTCAATGGTAAAAAATGTACAAAAGTGTCGAGGTAATTGTCTTATTGCAACAACAACTTAGTATATACTATACCACAGATTACCATATTATACTGTACTATACCATACACTTTTTAGGGTCTTGTTGCTACGAGGAGGTATTACTTGCAGGTACATAATATACATTTTGTATTACGACTAGCTTCTGCGCGCGACTTCGTCGGCGTGGACTCCGCTCCTATTGGTCTTAGCGTGATGATATATAGCCTATAGCCTTCCTCGATAAATTAGCTATCTAACACTGAAAGAATTTTTCAAATCGGACCAGTAGATCCTGAGATTAGCGCGTTCAAACAAACAAACAAACAAACTCTTCAGCTTTATTATATCAGTATAGATTACTAGCAGTATTAATATTAAAAAATTTAATATCTCACAACCCTTAAGAAGTTTTATCATATACAATAAATAGTTTATTATCAAAATCAAAATTAAATCATCACTTCTTAACCGACTTCCAAAAAAAAGGAGGAGGTTCTCAATTCGGTTGTATTTTTTTTAATGTATGTTAACTCAGAACTTTTGACTGGGTGGACCGATTTCGATGAATTTTGCTTTAATTGAAAGGTGTTGCGTGTCATGTGGTCCCATTTAAATTTAATTGAGACATGACAAGTACTTTTAGGGCGCGTTCCCACTATTTCGTAACGATTAATTTATCATTGGATGACTGTCGTCTCTAGATGTCAGCCCCGGATCTTCAATTTTTTTTAGGCGGGGCAAAAACTGAAAAATGCCGCCCCCGCCCACTTATATTTATTTTGTTTTTACCTTTATCATGCTTATAATTTCAGCTGTCAGATGTCCACTATTTGATTGAAATTTGGACATAGCCTACATAGGCCTTTCGGAAATAATGCATCCATCGCTGTTCTTTCTGTGTTAAGCCTATTTATTTACACATACATAGGTACATAGACATAAACGTGTAGGATATATATTTTATATACTGCATAGGATAGGATTTAAAATAAAAATATGTATAATAAAAATAAAAATCAAATATTGTATTGCTTTTGTGAATTGAAATTACAATTTTACTCTTTTGCAGTCTTTATACTCTCTTTTTCGCACGCACGGTAACCAGACGCGTGCTGCCGCGATCTGCGATTTCTGCGGGCGAGCGGGCGCGTATTTTTAACCCCCGACGCAAAAAGAGGGATGTTATAAGTTTGACGTGTCTGTCTGTCTGTCTGTCTGTGGCACCGTAGCTCGCGAACGGAGGACGCGATTTCAATTTAGTTTTTTTTTTTGTATGAAAGGTAAGTTACGGGCGAGTGTTCTTAGACTCATGTTTGATGAAAATCGGTTGAGTCCTGAAAAAAATCTGGGGGTAAAACCGAGGAAAATACCCAATATCTGCAAAAACATGTGGTGGGGAGAAAATGAGGATGGAAATCCGAATGTCAGCAAATTTATCCAAGTAGGGTTGCAAATGAAATAGCATCACATGCACTTTACAAAATTAATAATAAAAGTAAATGAATGGTACCCATAAAAAGTATAAAATAAAAATTAAATTAAAAACAAAAAAAAAAAACCGACACAGTAACCTGAGTTCCCTTTAAAAGTAAAAAATAATGAAAGAAACTCAATCTTAAAGTACCTAACTTACCCAAGTATGTACGAGTATTAATAATTCAAAAAAAAAAAAATTACATCGCGTTGCGGGACCGCTCCAAAACAGTTCAATTACAAATAGTCTAAATAGTCCAGTCATTTGATAGTTTTACCTGGAAAGTTTTCCGGTAGTTTTGAAAGTTGGTGATTTTATAGATTTCGACGTGCTCTTTTCGAATTTTCACTTTGCCACCTCGTATCTTTGCCGCTCGCGTCGCCATATTGGAAAAATGGCGCTCAAATACAGTTTTTTTTAAAATAACTCCGTTCCAACTCATTTTACGATAAAAATAGTTATGTAATAAATTAAACTAAAGAAAATTTCCTACAATTTATGTAGTAACCTTTTTTTTGTAAAATCTATAGTTTCAGCGTACGGGAGCTACAAAGTCCACTCTAACACGCGTTTACGTGTCATAATTATATTTCGTAAGTCCAGTTGACAAGTTTTGACAGACTTGATAAACAAAGTATGAATATTTTTTTAACTTTAATGCCGTGATCTTGTTGATTATGTATATAAGAAAGGCTCTACGAAGCGAAAATTTTTTACGACAATGTTTGAACATTTTTTTTTTCATTTACAATTGAGAAAAACAACAAGAAAATTTTGTTTGTTAACAATCGTTTAACTTGTTGAAAAATTAAGTTTCAGTAAAATTTCCAACAGGAATTAAATATTTATAGTGTTTAGAACATACTATAATTTTTTTCAAATTAAAAAAAAAATATTCAAAACTTGTCGACGGGACTTAACGAAATATAATTATGACACGTAAACGCATGTTAGAGTGGACTTTGCAGCTCTCGTACGCTCAAACTATGGATTACAAAAAAAAAGATTACTACATAAATTGTAGGAAATTTTCTCTAGTTTAATTTATTACATAACTATTTTTATCGTAAAATGAGTTTGAACGGAGTTATTCTCAAAAAACTGTATTTCAGCGCCATTTTTCCAATATGGTGGCGCGAGCGGCAAAGATACGAGGTGGAAAAGTGAAAATTCGAAAAGAGCACGTCGAAAACTATAAAATCACCAATTTTCAAAACTACCGGAAAATTTCCAGGTAACCCCCATTTTGAGCACCAAATGATTGTACTAAAACTAAGCAACATAAATTTTTATAAAATTACTTCAAAATAAGCGCGTTTTTTACTTTTTAAAGGGAACTCAGGTTACTGGGGGTTTTTTTTTAATTTTTAATTTAATTTTTATGAACTATGCCTACGCGCTTGGCGAATAATAAATGTTCGTGCAGCATGTCTCACTCTGCGCTCTGGGTATCGGTAGAGTTGATATGGCCATGAAATTTCTGTACTTGTAGGTACTATTATTTATTCCGTGGTCAAAGTTAAGTAAATGATGAGTTGTCCATTCGTCTGTAAAATGTGAATTTGGCCGCCCCCTGAACTTGCCGCCCGGGGCATGGGCCCCGGCTTGCCCCCCCCCTAGATCCGGGCCTGCTAGATGTTCCCAATTATAACGATTTTTTCGTCAAATTTTGTACGCGTCACACTCTTAAGCATGTGGGTGTGCTTTACCTACTATCGAAAGTCGGCTCTGTGTCGATTTTCCAATATAAAATCGTTCTTATATCTAAAGTTAGGCACTGAATTAAAAAAATAAAGTATGTTTCGGAAACTAGACATGTTAAATTATATAGTCAGCGTATTTTTTTTCCATTTTTTTTAAATGTACCTATATAACAAAAAAAATGTAATCAAAAAATGACATCTACGGCTGTCCGTTGGTCTGTGCCCTTTCGTTGTCTTCACGTTTTAGAAAAATACAAACAATTAATTGTAATAATTCCTTTTGAATAATACTTCAGTCACTCTAAGGATGAACTGTATATCTTATTATGATTGAACTCTTAACCGTTTTAAAGATATTAACGAAATTCGAAAGATTTTCTAGGTTTCTTTCATATATTTTTTTCTTTTTTAGCCCCCGACGCAAAACGAGGTGTGATATAAGTTTAACGTGTCTGTGTAGATACACAAGTGTAGTGTAACTGTCTGTGGTATTGTAGCTCCCAAACGGATGAACCGATTTTCGTTTAATTTTTTTTTTGTGACGTAGATAATTTTACACCGAGTGTTATTAGCAATGGCACCATGAAAATTTGTTCAGCCGTTTGAAGATCATCAGCTATTTTCTAGTTGATGAGGGATCTGATTAACTTCCATATGTCCTATCGATTCGAAATTTGGTACTGTGTTACTTTAATGATTTTGAAAGTATATGGTAACTATGACCTGATCAGCCGCTTGAAGATTATCAGATCTGATGAGGGAATCTAATTACCTTCCATATGTCCTATTGGTTCGAAATTTGGTACCGTGTTACTTCAATGATATTGAAAGTGTATGGTAAGGTATCGTAATATGTATGGTAAGGCATCCGCCAACCCGCAATGGAGCAGCGTGGTGGATTCATTCCTAAGTTATATACAGGATGTCCCAACATTCAACGATAAGCCGACACTGGAGGATAGACCTACCCATGTCAAATTTATGTTTTCCCCTAAAACTTTTTAGGATTTTTAATTTTACTCAACTTCAACTCATCGTGGTGTAAAAAAATATTATGAACACTACTATGGCAAGTTTTTTTTTAAAGTTGGCGCAACTAGTCAAGATTACAAAATGGTATAACACTCTAGGAAAAATATCCATAAAAAAATAATTTGAATACTAATTCACAATAAGAACCAAATTAAATAAATCTAGACACGCGGCAGCGTGTCAAGCCAAGTTCAAGCAAAAGAGCTGGCGACTCAGCGCCGTATGTATATTTACAAGAACCATTTCGAGCGACTTTTGACCCCTCCATAACTCAAAACCTTTTCAACAGAAACAAATCAAATTACGTATATTTATTTAAGGTGGGTCGACCATGGAAGGCCATGCTCCTTCGAAGGCCAACTATAAAAAAATCATAGTTATTGTCATGTGATGACAAATTCCTTCCACTCACACTAAGCTACATCAAAACCAAGAACCCATACGCGGCGGCAAGTCGCTGGGTTCGCTATTTTGTAAATGGGGTCCCTCGTTTCGCAGACTTCGGTCGTGGACGTTAAAATTGTAATTCGCGCGCACAGCAAAAGGCTAGTTTTTACGTAAATAACCTATTATTTTCTTATTTTTTTAACTGTAAATTGTCATATAAGGATTTGTTATGGGTACTAAAGAAAAATATATAATTTTGCTTCGATTTTAGTCAAAATATCTGTAGTGTTCCTACGAAGGCCAGTGGTTCCTTATAAGGCCAATAAAAAAATTTGACGATTGGCCTTGCTAGGGTACATGGGCCTTACCTACTGCACAAAAACAAAACAGCAAAAGTTTAAAAATAGAGATGAAGAAAAGTGCAGAAGGTGAAGAAAAGGAAAGGTACTGTCACGCATGTGGAGAGTGTAGAATCGAAAATATGAGGTTAGGTACATTTTGGCCTTACAAAGAACAGACCCATAAGAAGGCCATTTTAGGTTTAAAAAAAAGTTTTTAATTTCATTATCAAACACGTTGGCAAGTTATTTGATGTCAATATAATACTCATTACTACTATTTTTTAATGATTTCCATTAATATATTCTTAGTTATACGATGGTGTTCAAGTAATGTTCGTTGAGTTTTTTGTAAATGATAAAAATATATTGAGCATTTAATGTTTCGCTTAAATGAAAAAGCTTATTATGTAGTTTTAGTAAAAGCAGATATATTAATTGCTACAACTCTATTTTTAAGGTGAACGACTAATGTATAATATTGGCCTTGTTTGGAGCCGTGTTCCTTCCAAGGCCATTTGGAAGAGCTTTCCAAAACTTACGTTTAATAAATAGTGATTAAAGCTAGGTTAAAAAAAAGTAATTTATGTGGTACACAATAAAACAAAGTATTACTTGATAATTTGTTTAGTTCATTTATCCAGTTAATAAACGAATAACAAATGTTTACTCGTTAGAGTGGCCTTCCATGGTCGACCCACCTTATATCCATAAGGACAACTAGAACCCCAAATTTCATTAACACGTTCACTGCGCCATCATTTTCAAAGATCTTTCAGCTGGTGCTTTGGAGACCTAAAAGATTTCTAAAGTAACCTACCCTTTGGTGCGTTGAGACCTAACCAGTCTCCTAAAAATACAGTTTTCAAAATAATTTATATCTTCCAAAAAACTAATAACATATATTTTGAAGTTTTTGTGGGTCAAGAGAGTCTATTGCTGCACATTTTGCTAGGTTCGCACGCAGTTATGACATTAGAATAAACTACAAATACCAAAAAAAAAAATTAGTTATCGATTGTATCTCGTACCGCAACCGAAGATAGTTCAATATGTGTAGTAAGTAGTGATGTGAATAAAATAATATCTCAGTTGTCGATTGAAAAAGTTTTATCAAATAAGTTTATTTATTAACTATGCAAAGTGTTTTTCACTAAAACATGGGAAGCACATTGAGTGTTTGCATTGAGCGCAAATGGTAACAATTCTTTTAGCATTTTTGGAAGCGTCAGTGCTGTTTAATGTGCGTCATAGTTCGTAATTCGTAACAACCCACTCAACGTCTTTTTTTTTGTCGCCACGTTGGAAAACATGATCTGTACATCTTCCTTCAGGGAATTATGTAATAAAATGCATTATATAAATAAACAGCATGCAACCACGTCAGTGAAGTAAATGCAATGGAATCTAATTTTATTAGCTTTTCTAATAGTGAAAAGTTATTCGGGTGTCTTATGTGTATTTTTTTGTTCTTAGGCTATTGTTGCTTTAAAAAATATATGATGGTATTAAATTAATGACCTTTTTTGAAATGGGGAGTACAGAAGCAATAACTGAACATGTTCTGAATATTTAAAAGTCAAAATTAAAAGCTTTTTTCAACTTTTGTATGGCGGCATACTGCCCTGCTTAGAGAAAAGGCAGTAATGCTCACTTACTGCTTTTTTCAAGTTTCAGTGCCAATATGTTTTTTCAATGTTTTTACAATGTTGTTTGGATACGGCTTCATTCTGAGTGATGAGGGTCGTGTTCAGAAAGCTATTATTATTTTTATTTATTTTTATTTTTTATTGATTTTATTTGTATTGATTTATATTTATATTAATTTATTAACATTAGATATAAGCTGTTTTTTTTTTAATACTAACATAATATGGACTATGTCTGACACAAAATAAATAAATTAAAATTAAAAAAAATTTACATTTATCCATACTAATATATAAAGCTGAAGAGTTTTTTTTTGTTTGTTTGTTTGAACGCGGTAATCTCTGGAACTACTGGGCCGATTTGAAAAATTATTTCAGTGTTAGATAGCCCATTTATCGAGGAAGGCTATAGGCTATGTATCATCACGCTAAGACCAATAGGAGCGGAGTCCACGCCGACGAAGTCGCGCGCAGAAGCTAGTCTAATATAAAATTTTATGTTATTTCAATAAAATAGTATTTTTTTTCATTTGACAAATATTTTGAATTAATTAAATTTTCTAAGTATAAAAGCAGTAAATCATTTTCTCAAAGTGAGAAAGCAGTAGAATTCAAACTGCTTTAATCTTCTGAAAGTAATAAGTAGGTACTGCTTTTTAAAATGATAAAAACTACTATCTGCTTTTGAAAATTTAAAATGATATAAAATTGTTAAATATTTGTATTCATCGTAACAAAATAACAATATAATTGTTTTTTATAAGTAAATTTATATTATAATAAATGAAAACAGCGGAAAAAAGCAGTAACAACAACGGAAACAACGGAAAATAGCAGTACCTAACATACACATTTACAGCAATAAAAACAGTACGTCTTTTATTTTAGGCCCGTCGACTAATGACTTTTTGAAAATACACAAAAATGACTTTTAAAATATTATTAGTGATTTGCTCGTAATTATATAAAAATACTTTCATTAATTTAGTTATTTAAATATGAAATCTAAATTTAATTTTTCTCCAATTTGGCTTTTTCACTTTACTGCCTTTTCCCTAATTACGGCAGCATAGGGCAGAATAACTACAGACTATCAGCAACAAACTCAATTTTTTAAATATATTTTATTTATCGTAGATGCTAGGACAACACTAAATTGAGTCACGCAGTGCCCGCGCCGGCCACCCTCCCTCTCTTGCGTCTACGAGGCGTGCGATTCCACGAGTATCGACATGTCTCCTAACGCAAGGAATGAAAATAATTTCACTACTGAGCGTTAGGGACCTAATCCAACTCCTATTTATTTTTTTATGTCGTTGAATTCACCTTTAAGTAGGAAGCAAATATATATATGACGGAATCATCAGAAGAAAGAGGTGGGTTACACTAATTAATTACAATGTCAGGTAGCACAAGATATTTACACAGACTAGTTAACGGGGTGGTGGCCGAATTACTCAACATACGATGAATTCACCGAGCTATTCACTACTATTCACTACACAGCTATTTACTATCGCGTGGCAGAGGGACAAACTCAAAGCAGTGCCTGGGACTTGCGACCCAAGTGTAGGGTTAAGGAGGGCCCTCCTTACAATGCTCATTGGCGCTCACCGTCCACTGGCTGAGTTTCTCGCTGCGCCTAGTCAAATTATAGATCGTAATACAATTAGTAACAATTAATTCGTTTGTACAAACCAATTATTGAAGAGTCGAGGTCACGCTACTAACAGGATACAACGAGTGCTGCTAATCTATTCACTGCTCCTTCTTTTCAGTTCAGTTCTTTGCTTAATGGCTTTTAGTTGTATCCGTTTTCCTCAATAATAAAAATCTAATCGTCAACCTCTGACTGACATCTGCCACAATCTGTATCGAACATACTCAAACACACTGCTTGACGTTTCCGACCATAAAGGTTAAATGGAATTATTAAAAGTAATAAATTTAATTTTAATAACTATGTATTGATTCTCCGACATATATTTGTGTTGTGTTTGTAGACGCCGCGTTGGCGCAGCGGTTGCAGCATTGGATTGCGAATGACTGTTGCGCGGGCGGTTGCGGGTTCGATCCCCGCACACGACAACATTTGTGTTGGCCATACAGATGTTTGCCGTGGTCTGGGTGTTTGTGCAGTCCTTGTGGGTCTCCCCACCATGCCTCGGAGAGGACGTTAAGCCGTTGGTCCCGCTTCTTATCATGGACACCTGATAGCGATCGTTACTCATAGTAGGGGATATATCCGCCAACCCGCATTGGAGCAGCGTGGTGGATTAAGCTCCGATCCTTCTCCTACATGGGGAAGAGGCCTATGCCCAACAGTGGGATATTACAGGCTGAATCGTGATCGTGATCGTGTTTTGTTGTAAGTATGAGTAAGCTCATACTTACTTATACTTTAGCCTCCCACAAGGAGTGAAACACCACGATTATAGTCAACGCACAATACAAAAGTCCTGCAAGAGATCTGATAGATCTCGTAACGCAGCGAACGTGTTAACCTAGTTGAAACGGTTACAAAAATATGAAGGTTCAAAACTCGCCAATTTTCCACTGACTGACTGACTGACAGATCAAAAATCTAACCCACTTCCAGATGACCTAGGAAGTCGAAATTTGGCTAGTTTTTACTTAAAAACAACATTAAAAAGCTATTAGCCAAATAAAAGGTGAATTATTAGTGAAAACTGGCAAAGTGAAATCTTAAGCTTAATTTAATCGAAATGATTTATGTAATTAGTACATATAAATCCCACCAAAAACATTCTGTAAAAAAACTAGCCAAGTCTCGATGGAGCTGCTTGTTTATCTCTAAAAAGTAATGAAATCTAGACAAAGTCGTACCAAGTCTAAGGTTCATTACTGCGATTTCTTTATTATTATAGTTAATGTTGTGTGACTTGGCCGTTAAAGGGTACACAAGGGTACAAAACTAAGAATAATATCCCATACTGGTATTGGTAATTGGACACTAGTGTCTTTTAGGCGGTTGTTGATAACACATGAATTCAGCATTGACAATGCTGACTTCTGTTCTCTTATTTTTGGAGCGTTAAATCGACCACCGCTCTAACATAAAATAGACGTACAGACGGACTTCTATCAATGATTAGAAGTCCGCTGGTACTGGAAATAATTTTTTATACAGTTTGTTTCAGGCTTGCCTATACAAAAGTATTATTGAAATACGCAGCTTTATCAAGCCTACAATAGACTGGTTCGTATTATTTTTATTTTTGTGTTACCCACACATGAGGAAATTCGAAAATGTTTTTTATTATCATATCAAAATTTTCGACCCAGCGGGATTCGAACCCGCACCTTCCCGACAATCCGTGTCCGGTGCTCTAGCCGTTAAGCTATGGGCCTATACCCCGCGGAATCGAAAATCTTGATATGTTTTTATTCGGTTTTAAATTTTGATATGATAATAAAAAACATTTTCGAATAGACTGGTTATTCAATCAACGTTTTCCAATTGTCAATTTTCCATCGTCAATGGGTAGCGGTTCTGGCGACAGATTGGTGCAATGGTGTCATGTAGCACCTGGTTTTGTACCCTTGTGTACCCTTCACGGCCAAGTCACACAACATTAACTATAATAATAAAGAAATCGCAGTAATGAACCTTAGACTTGGTACGACTTTGTCTAGATTTCATTACTTTTTAGAGATAAACAAGCAGCTCCATCGAGACTTGGCTAGTTTTTTTACAGAATGTTTTTGGTGGGATTTCACTTCTTTTTGTACAAAGTAGAAACGTGGGCATATTCATGCATATTGATTTATTTTTTAGAATTTCTTATTTGACACATTTTTTTTCTTTTTAGTAACAGTTTTTTTTATTATTACAATACAAATATTTCTTTTCCTTTCTTCCGGTTCTGATTCTTGTACTTGACGTGTTGGTATCACCACCACTCTTAGTCCAATGCATTATATTTTGACCAAATTTTGAGCGAAATTAATATTTTAGTGTAATTTGTGTAATATTCGAGTAGAATTAAGTTAAGAGAGCAGGCAGAGGGGAGGCATTCGCCCAGCAGTGGGACGCTATAGGCTAGATTAAATTAGAAGATGTGATCTGATTTTTGCAATGACAGTCGATTTTTTATGTACCAACTAGCTAGGCCTCGCGGTTTCACCCACTGTGATTTGAGGAAAAAAATAGCGTTCCTTCTTCTTAAAGCATAACCTTTCTCTTTAAATAGGCTATCCACCTCAGAGGAATTTTTCAATTCGAATCAATAGTTCTTGAGATTAGCGCGTTTAAACAAACAAACAAACAATTCAACTTTCAGGTTTACAATATTAGTATAGATTAGTACAGATTAAGATATATAAAATATATCTTTTACACTTCCGTGGCGAAAATATTTATATGGTTTAAGACTTTGATTGGATTGACAGAATAATCTGGAATTTTTCAAGGAGACCAATCAACTGAACTTTTTTTTTGTATCTAATTCAATCAATTGAACTTTCTTTTTTTGTAATCTAATTCTTTTGTACATTTATTATTTATTGTATATTTAAGTAGCTTGATAATTTTCCTTAGTTTACACTAAATAAATTTCTGAACGCTCGCATAAATAAATATTAGACAACCAATATGTATAATGTCAATCCGTTTTCATTACTGACATTATTATTAATTTTTAAAATCTAAAATACGCCAATATCCGTATATTGTGGATATATGTTGTCGATTCGAAACCTTTATTTAAATACGTTCTTTAATTTAAGAGTAGAGTTTACCATATCGACAAGATGAACATTAAATGTTTGACAGTTACGAAACACGAACATTATATACATATACTTCCATACGAATTTTCATTCCCACCTTTCAACCCCTTACACCCTGTTTTTCGCATTATATTTTATGTAAAGGTGGTATATCGATCTCTTCTAATAGTTTGATTGGGCTCTTGTGTTTTTTAATCAGGGTCACCAGGTACTCCAGATCTTCGATTATCCTAGTTTTTATAGTTTTCCCTTTATGTAGCCATTAAACCCTAACTCTGTACCAAATTTCATCTCTCTGATTTTATGGGAAGTACTAGTTCTATTTTGATGATCATGAGTGAGTGAGTGAGTGTCGTAAATGCGAAACTTTGCTTTCGCTTAACTTCTGAACTAAATGACCTACAAACTTGAAATTTTGGATTTTAAGTATGTAATTATAGCTTACTCGATGACGAAAATTTCAGCGTTCTGGTCTTATCCAGAGGTTCTCAAATAGGGGCCTGAAAATGCAGCGAAATGGTTCGGGTAAAGGATGGTACGGCAGTGTTTGCTTCGCGCTCGACTTGGCGGGGGCACTGCCGTGCCCCCCGATTATTCTACATTCAATTTAATATGTCATGTTTTTAATTAACAGACATTTTCGGGATTTTCTGTAGAACTTGGCGCTCATTTAGATCTCAATACTTTTTTCGGCGAAGTCCACAAACAACATAATATATTCTTATTATTGAACTTGGCTGTCATTTTTCACATTTATTTTTTTGGTGGGGTTGTAATTTACAGTAATCACTTTTAGTACGTGTCCAAAACGGGTTCTAGTTACAATTTCGTGGAATTTGAATGGTGTATACGTACCTAAGAAGCAGCCCCGGATCTTCAATTTTTTTTAGGCGGGGCAAAAACTGAAAAATGCCGCCCCCGCCCACTTATATTTATTTTGTTTTTACCTTTATCATGCTTATAATTTCAGCTGTCAGATGTCCACTATTTGATTGAAATTTGGACATAGCCTACATAGGCCTTTCGGAAATAATGCATCCATCGCTGTTCTTTCTGTGTTAAGCCTATTTATTTACACATACATAGGTACATAGACATAAACGTGTAGGATATATATTTTATATACTGCATAGGATAGGATTTAAAATAAAAATATGTATAATAAAAATAAAAATCAAATATTGTATTGCTTTTGTGAATTGAAATTACAATTTTACTCTTTTGCAGTCTTTATACTCTCTTTTTCGCACGCACGGTAACCAGACGCGTGCTGCCGCGATCTGCGATTTCTGCGGGCGAGCGGGCGCGTATTTTTAACCCCCGACGCAAAAAGAGGGATGTTATAAGTTTGACGTGTCTGTCTGTCTGTCTGTCTGTGGCACCGTAGCTCGCGAACGGAGGACGCGATTTCAATTTAGTTTTTTTTTTTGTATGAAAGGTAAGTTACGGGCGAGTGTTCTTAGACTCATGTTTGATGAAAATCGGTTGAGTCCTGAAAAAAATCTGGGGGTAAAACCGAGGAAAATACCCAATATCTGCAAAAACATGTGGTGGGGAGAAAATGAGGATGGAAATCCGAATGTCAGCAAATTTATCCAAGTAGGGTTGCAAATGAAATAGCATCACATGCACTTTACAAAATTAATAATAAAAGTAAATGAATGGTACCCATAAAAAGTATAAAATAAAAATTAAATTAAAAACAAAAAAAAAAAACCGACACAGTAACCTGAGTTCCCTTTAAAAGTAAAAAATAATGAAAGAAACTCAATCTTAAAGTACCTAACTTACCCAAGTATGTACGAGTATTAATAATTCAAAAAAAAAAAAAATTACATCGCGTTGCGGGACCGCTCCAAAACAGTTCAATTACAAATAGTCTAAATAGTCCAGTCATTTGATAGTTTTACCTGGAAAGTTTTCCGGTAGTTTTGAAAGTTGGTGATTTTATAGATTTCGACGTGCTCTTTTCGAATTTTCACTTTGCCACCTCGTATCTTTGCCGCTCGCGTCGCCATATTGGAAAAATGGCGCTCAAATACAGTTTTTTTTAAAATAACTCCGTTCCAACTCATTTTACGATAAAAATAGTTATGTAATAAATTAAACTAAAGAAAATTTCCTACAATTTATGTAGTAACCTTTTTTTTGTAAAATCTATAGTTTCAGCGTACGGGAGCTACAAAGTCCACTCTAACACGCGTTTACGTGTCATAATTATATTTCGTAAGTCCAGTTGACAAGTTTTGACAGACTTGATAAACAAAGTATGAATATTTTTTTAACTTTAATGCCGTGATCTTGTTGATTATGTATATAAGAAAGGCTCTACGAAGCGAAAATTTTTTACGACAATGTTTGAACATTTTTTTTTTCATTTACAATTGAGAAAAACAACAAGAAAATTTTGTTTGTTAACAATCGTTTAACTTGTTGAAAAATTAAGTTTCAGTAAAATTTCCAACAGGAATTAAATATTTATAGTGTTTAGAACATACTATAATTTTTTTCAAATTAAAAAAAAAATATTCAAAACTTGTCGACGGGACTTAACGAAATATAATTATGACACGTAAACGCATGTTAGAGTGGACTTTGCAGCTCTCGTACGCTCAAACTATGGATTACAAAAAAAAAGATTACTACATAAATTGTAGGAAATTTTCTCTAGTTTAATTTATTACATAACTATTTTTATCGTAAAATGAGTTTGAACGGAGTTATTCTCAAAAAACTGTATTTCAGCGCCATTTTTCCAATATGGTGGCGCGAGCGGCAAAGATACGAGGTGGAAAAGTGAAAATTCGAAAAGAGCACGTCGAAAACTATAAAATCACCAATTTTCAAAACTACCGGAAAATTTCCAGGTAACCCCCATTTTGAGCACCAAATGATTGTACTAAAACTAAGCAACATAAATTTTTATAAAATTACTTCAAAATAAGCGCGTTTTTTACTTTTTAAAGGGAACTCAGGTTACTGGGGGTTTTTTTTTAATTTTTAATTTAATTTTTATGAACTATGCCTACGCGCTTGGCGAATAATAAATGTTCGTGCAGCATGTCTCACTCTGCGCTCTGGGTATCGGTAGAGTTGATATGGCCATGAAATTTCTGTACTTGTAGGTACTATTATTTATTCCGTGGTCAAAGTTAAGTAAATGATGAGTTGTCCATTCGTCTGTAAAATGTGAATTTGGCCGCCCCCTGAACTTGCCGCCCGGGGCATGGGCCCCGGCTTGCCCCCCCCTAGATCCGGGCCTGCTAAGAAGTAAGAGAGTGAAAGATAGAGAGATATTTACGTTAAAAAGAGAAAGATGAAAAATATTTAATTATTCATCCGACCATAGAATTTTGTCTAGGAATTGGGGATCTTCCTTGTGCCTTTGCAGCATCACACGGCAAACTGTGACTCGTAGTGGATAGTCCCGCGGTAATAGCGTCTGCACATGCCTGTAGTGATATGGGTGAAGTGTGTGGCGTTACGAGAACTTTTCGGGATCCCTGTACCTTTTTCTATGGCATGTAACGAAGTAATTGAATCATTTTCTATCTCATTGAGAACTTCTTCATCACAACCTAATCTAAGTCTTCCAACGTATCGCCTGATAAACACTCGATAATCAGGATATCTTTGATTATTTGGATACCTTTCTCGATACAGTCTGCTAGCAGCGTTAGTATTGCATCTGCATTCTAGATGAGTTCATTTTAGCGTATTCCCGTGATGTGTATGATTGCGGCATAATAAACGCTAAACAGTCCAAAATGCGCCAGAACTCCAAATCATAATACACACAATCGTAGTCCAAAATAATATTAGGTCTGTTAAGTTTGCAGATCGATTCCAGTCCAAAAATCCAAGCCAAAAGTGGTTGTGTACGTAAAAGTGCCACGTCAGTTAAATACGGAAGGGTTTGCAGTAAACAAATGATCAGAGCAAACTGAACTGAGTTACTGAGAATAATAACAGCTTCTCTACCTTCCTTGTTGTTATTCAATAAAAAAATGTCATCTGTGTCTTTTTAACGTGAATAACTCTCTACCTTTCACTCTCCTACTTCTTCGGTACGTATACCCCACTCAAATTCCACGAAATTGTTTTGAATTAGTACGCAAATTATTTTTTTATGGCTATTTGTCCTAAAGTGTTATACCATTTTGGAATCTTGATTAGTTGTGCCAAGTTTTGAAAAAACTTGCCATAGTAGTGTTCATAATTTTTTTTTACACCACGAGTTAAAGTTGAGTAAAATTAAAAACCTTAAAAAGTTTTAGGGAAAAACATAATTTTGACAATTTTTTATGAAAAAAGTAGGGGCATTCTAAAATTTTAAAGGATTGTGAATTGTGATAGATAGGAATGTTATTCAGGTTGCCTATAAAAATAAAAAAACAGAAATATTTAAAAATTTGTGGTCATGGTAGTGAAAATGATCATAAGAAGTCTAAATTTATGAAGAATTTCGTTTTTTTTCTTGTAACTTAAAAAAAATGGAGATATATTTTTTTTCTTTTGTTTTCCCAAGTAGTCATGGGTAGGTCTATCCTCCGGTGTCGGCTTATCGTTGAATTTTGGGACATCCTGTATATAACAAAAAAATTTAATCAAAAAAATATATCTACAGCTGTCCGTTGGTATGTGCACTTTTAGTTGTCTTCTCGTTTTAGAAAAATATAAACACATTTTTGCGAAATGTATGAGCTATTGAACGAGCGGAGAAATAATAAGATGTTATCTATCTTCGCAGACTCTTTATTGAAGAATAATAATGATAGAAAAACAATATTCAAGTAGCAAAATATAAAATATAATTATAAGATAACGTGTACATAACAAACGTAAAATAAAACTTACTAAATTTTAAAACAAATCATCAAGAAAAATTTAAAATCAAACTCTTTGACAACTATCAAAAAATCGGCCAAGTGCGAGTCGGACTCGCGCACGAAGGGTTCCGTACCATTGACTAGGTACATTGATTTTAATATCGGGCAAAAAGCGGCTAAAAAAATCACTTTTGTTGTATGAGAGCAAAAATAGGCAAAAATGACGTTTTTTTGTATGGGAGCCCCCCTTAAATATTAATTTTATTTTAATTTTATTATTTATTATTAAAGTAAAAATAGAACTGAGTATTTTGTGAATATTTCAAGTGCCTACCTGTTGCCATTATTGATGTCGAGCAAAAAAGGCAAGAAAATTGCGTTTGTTGTATGGGAGCCCCCCTTAAATATTTATTTTATTTTGTTTTTAGTATTTATTGTTATAGCGGCAACAGAAATACATAATTTGTGAAAATTTCAACTCTCTAGCTATAGCCGTTCTTGAGATACAGCCTGGTGACAGACACACGGACGGACGGACGGACGGACGGACAGCGAAGTCTTAGTAATAGGGTCCCGTTTTTACCCTCTGGGTACGGAACCCTAAAAACATGCCACATCACTCCCCTACGAGACCGAAGGTCGATAGCAGATTGGCGGGCCAGTGGAACCAGATGCTTCATAGTTCTTGGTGAGTTGGAAATGTCTGCGGTGATGCTCCAGTGGGTCGGGGTGATGGTGCTAATGCTCCAGTGAGTCGGAGTGGCGCAGTGCTGCGTAGCGGCTGGCTGCTGCCTCGACCAGGAGAGGAGTGCGTCTCTGCTTGCGAAGGCTACGCTGCCGTTCAAGCTCGGGGTTACCAGTTTAGCGAGGTAACAAGTTTAGGAAATGAGCTCGATTTAACGAATGTATGAACTGATATTCGCTAACTCCGCCGACTTTTTACTCATAGATATACATTTCATTGCATGATATAAAAACGAATCAAGTATGTAGCAAATTACGTATATATAACGTGCTTGTAAAAAATAATAGACCAAACTAAATTGTAAGACATAAAATATTATCAACATAGAGTATAGTAAGTATATAGGATATTATCAAGGAAAGTAAAATCAAATTATTTGACAACTATCAAAAAATATTTTTATAAAAATTGTAAAAAGAGGTATTATTATTATTTATATAAAAAGTATATATATATGTGGAGACGCCACACAAAATCAACATACCTACATTAAAATACACCAAGTATAATTACGTTCAAATACAAAACTGTTCATTGTGAACATGTACGTACAATTACTATACAATAAATTGTAATAATTTCTTTTGAATAATACTCCAGTCACTTTAAGCATGAACTCTATTTCTTATTATGCTTGAACTCTTAACTGTTTTAAAGATATTAACGAAATTCAAAAGATTTTCTGGGTTTCTTTCATAAAAATTATCCCCGTCTATTTTCTTTTTTTTTCTTACCTTTACTCTTAGTTCATGTAATAAGAGAGATCTTATTACATGAAGTATTTCTTATTTAATTATTAATAACTTCTGTCTGAATCTAGCGACATTATTGATATTACTGGATGTGATTTTTTTAATAACTTCTGTTTGCATCTAGCAATTTTTTTTTGATATTTTTGGCAGTGTAAAGTGCAGTTAAAATTGTGTGTCTGTGTTTCGTGACTCTCGAAAACTCTGCAAGGGAGGAAATGGAGGAAGGGAAGAGGAATGTCGCTAATTCGACTGGCCTATATAGTGTATATATGTATGTATTTATATATTTGTGTATATATATGAGTAAACTTTATATGTATATACGTGTCATTAAATATAGCATCTATTGTTATATAGTTATTTATTTATATCTCATTTTTCTTTTTTCTTCCTTTTTTTACAAAATTTTGCGCCCTTCCCCTACTTTACATGCAAGTCCTCTGCCCAAAGATCGCTGTATACGTGATAAAGCCGCCGGTTGCAACTGATGCAAGTTGATTTTTATAAATTCTATGTATTGTTCTTTTGTTTATTGGTGTGCAAAAAGAGTTAATAAATAAATATATCTTTGCAAAGCTTTATAATTGAAAAACAAAGCAGAAATAAACAACATTAACGACAAATTATTACAAATTTTATTTATTTCGGTACACGTGTGAACAGCATCCGGGCGCTCGTGAGAATACTATTTCTGTGGTTGCGATGTAACTATAAATTTAAGGTTTTCGTAATTTTTCCTTTATGTGTGCTATAAAACGTTGCTTCATACCTGAAGATTTTAGGTCGACTGGAAGTATCCATTATTTTTTGATTCCCTTGCGACTAGTTGCGATACAAAATATGCGGCTTAAATTACTGTTTCTTTTGATTGCGTTGACATAGAAGTTTGATTTTGTTACAGCTTAAAGTTGTTATAGATTTGAGTATTTGATATAAATTTCAATTTAATACCTTTATACGTTAATAAGAAAATTATTCAAAATATTTTTATTATATGATTTAACGAAAGATTTGACTTTTCGTAATTTTTCCTTTATCTGTGCTATAAAACGTTGCTGCGTACCAAATTTCAAGATTCTGAGTTCACGGGAAGTACCCTGTAGGTTTTGAATCCTTTGCGACTAGTTGCGATACAAAATATGCGGCTTAAATTGCTATTTTTTTTTTATATCATTGACATAGAAGTTTGATTTTGTTACAGCTTACAGGCTTACTTTTGTTACTGTATAATAATAGACCTGAGTAAATACTCATATCAAATGATATGAATTTCAATTTAATACCTTTACGCGTTCATGAAAAAAGGGGTAAAAATTTAAAATTACTAAAAATATTTTTATTATATGATTTAACAAAAAAATTATAATTTTCGCAATTTTCCCTTTATCTGTGCTTTAAGATGTTGCTTCGTACCAAATTTCAAGATTCCCAGTTTACGGGAAGTACCCTGTAGGTTTTGATTCCCTTGCGAGTGTCGAAAATTTGCAGCATAAACGGCTGTATCTTTTGATTGCCTTGGCTTGGAAGTTTCATTTTTTCACAGCTCTAAGGGACAGCAGATCTGAGTATTTGATATAAATTTCAACTTGATACCTCCACGCGTTTCTGAGAAAAAGGGTCTTGACAGACAGACGGACAACAAAGTGATCCTATAAGGGTTCCGTTTTTTCGTTTTGAGGAAAAGGACCCCTAAAAACGACTACAATGGGCATGACGAAAGATTTTGAAAACCTCTTCCATAATGTGGGTACACATTTACTATTTACAAAAATACCTATATTTCGGTAATAAACTAAAGTTTAAGGAATTTTAAAACTATTTTTCTAATTGAAAACATTTCACGGCCATTCTCCGATTAGCAAATTTTTCGTGTCCGGGCTTGTATAATCCGTAATTATATCATATTCAATCATAATTTTTTTTATATATATTAGAAAGCATCCGTATCTAGCTGTAAAAAAAATATTGGCTTCTGTTTTAAGTAATTAAGGCTAAATTAATTTAACTTATGTTCAAAGAACCTCTGTTCTCTAATTACCGTGGCGTGTCCGCATACCAACTTAATCTTAAAAATTGCTTGTAACTTTTATAACGTAAAGATTTACTTTGATTCATTCAACGTTTTATATGATATTAAGTTACGTGTATCGCACAACAAAATATCGACTCAATAGAACCAGTCTACAAATAATTATCATTAATTAATCGCATGTCCAATGGAAAGTTATAATTCCCGTAACATTTGCTGTTCTCGGGTACACATCCCTAAATAAAAGTATTTGGACCATCACTACCGTACGCGTCGCGTCTCCTCAGTGTGTGCCGAGGCCCATCAGCATCTGAATGTCTCTAAGGTTAGTGTAGCTCCAATGAAGCACGTGAGTATATAATTACCGTAGCCTTGGTTAAAAACTTTTCTAATTACCGTTGTTCTTAGTTTAATACTTGATTTTTAAGATAGACCCAAGTTGATCATGTAAATGAAGACAGTACTTTGGCCTCCGTACGTTGTAATAAGCTAGTATTTGCAAACTGTGTCAGTTTTCGTCATTTTTAAGAAAATCTATCGTTTTCTAATTACCGTATACTAATTACCATATGTTTATAATTACCGTTGTATGAAAAAATAATACTTGTTTATTAACTGGAACCGCAATGTCGTACCAATGGAAAGTTTTCCTGCGTTTTCGTACATTATTATAAGCTACGGTCTTACCATCAGGTGAGCCGTACGCTTGTTTGCCAACCTAGTTACATAAAAAAAATAAAAATAAAAAAATATCATTGTCTGTAAATATGTCTATATTATAATTATGCTGGCCATTCATCAAATTATTTAAAGAAAGAGAAAGAGAAGAGCAGGCTTGCCGCTCCACAACGCCGACAACGAACTAAAAATGACCCTTTTTGTATCAGCAATCAAAATAACCTTTTATTAAAAGAAAGGTACAATAAAAGAAAATCCGCAATGCTTGAAGACAAAAGCCTTCGAGCATTACGTCCTGCCTGTGTTGACATACGGAGCCGAGACATGGACAGTTGGACACTGACGAAGGGAGTAGTCCACAAGCTTAAAGTCGCTCAACGTGCAATGGAACGGATGGCCCGTTCCAAGCCCGTTGCAACCGGAAAAAAAATCTCACATACTTATAAAATTACTCACACACACACTGATAAACTCACTCTCTTATAAAATCAGCAACTGGACATTTTCCAAGATGCGACCATTTTGGGTCGTGATTCCAGAGTCTTGCACTTTGAGTCCTTCACTCATAGACATGACGCAGTTGCAGTATGGAGTCATCTCATACGTGCAATGACCTTATAGAAGGTCATTGCATACCTGTCTTAAATTTCATTGAAATTGAAGCTCCTCATGTAAATGTCATCCATTTTATATCAGATTCTCCGACTGGCCAATATCGAAATAAAAAAATGTTTTATATCTATCATCTCTTACCTTCAGTGGCATTTTCTTAATCTAAGAGTGGTTGCCTGGAACTATACAGAGAGTGGTCATGGCAAAAGCTCAGCAGATGGCGTAGGAGCAACGATAAAAAGAACTGCAAATAGTATCGTTGCTCAGTAGTCCTAACATGCGCGCCAAAACAAAGTTTTGTCTACCCCTTTACTCGTATTATCTCTCTATGTCTACAGTAGCTAACATGCGTGCACGTGATACTCTTCTCGTTATGTCAATAGAAGAGATAACAAGAAATTCATTGAAACTGTTCTAATTTTTATTAAATTATAGCAATGATAAAATGTCTTTTTTCACTATTGGAAGGTTATGATTATGAGGGAAATCGTTAATTCTTTCGCTTTAATTATAATTATATGTGAACGAGTTATTAATGTGTGTTATTATCATATATCATATTTTACATAGACTTTATATTATTTTCTAATTACCGTTACATTAAATATAAAAAAATTCTAATTACCGTGCTCATAAATTTTTTAAGTCTCATTATCTAGAAAACTACAATTAATTGTTACATGCCACATTAATTATTGAATTCGTATCTTTGATTTGTTTCATATTTTAATGTGTTAAACCTACAATATTCTATTCACGAATTTGCGAAGTGATCTCTCAGTTCTTTAATTTGTAATGTCCAAAGATGTTTCAATGTATGTACACCCTACTCGATCTATTCTTATAGAAATAAAAAAACCTGATTAGCTCATTATTTACGCCATAAATGCATAATAAAAAATATGTAGTATTTTGTAGAACTTTTCTACAAAATATTGGATAACACAGCATTTATGTAGGTGTTATTTTTATAGTTTTACAAATGATCAAATATTTTGAAACGTGTGGACTGAGAGATCACGTACAAATATCAATTGTATGGAATAGCGGCATATTTGTGATGTCCCCTTTATTGTACAAAATTCCTTATAGTTTCTACTAAAATGTGAAATAGAAATAATATGGATTTATTAAATAAATTAAAGATAAACCGCCATCAACACAAATCTAACTTGTGTGAATTGAGAGATCAATGAAATAACATTGTATTTTATTGTACACGTCGCTTTTTAACATGTTTTATAGTGGATTCATTATAAATAAAGTTCTACTAAATATCCATAAGCAAAGATCTTGTTTATGCTTAATATTTTCTCAGATTTAGAAGGTACTTTGTAAGAATTGAGAGATCACATATTTAAGGCTGTATCTTTTTAATTATTTCTTTACAAATTTCAGGACGCAGTTCTACAATTGTTTTACGACTTCTACTAAAACCTACAATATTCTATTCACGAATTTGCGAAGTGATCTCTCAGTTCTCACACACATAAAAAACGTCACGGTAATTAGGCAAATAACGCCGAATTGGAGAATGACCGTTCAATGAGAGCGGCAAAACGGCTACAGGTGTCATGGCGTCGCGTCGGCTTGACGTCACAGAATAATGTGGGCCTTACTTTTTACTTTACTCTTTGGAGCGCGCCTGACGTATTATATTTTGTTGTGACGTAGTGCGCTGTAATTTGTGTTTCAATAAAAATGGCCGATTGCAGTATTTTACTGTTTTATTTTATTGAAAATCACAATAATCTTATTATATTACATAAAACTAAACCAGTATTTTGAATTTTTTAAATATGAGTGTTCCCCTAAAATCATTAAATTGACGATTTTTTGATACTATCGTCATGCCCATTACATCGAAAAATAATATGCAACGTAGTACACTACGATATTGGCGACGCGTTGGCGCATCGGTCACAGCATTGGTTTGTGGCTGTTGCGCTGGCGGTTGCGGGTTGGATCCCCGCACATGACAAACATTTGACGACATATATATATACAGGTGTCCCAGAAGTCGACGTCAAACCGAAAACTGGAGTATTGACTGTTATCAAAAAAAAAAATATAAAAAAAACTTAGTAGGTAGTTAGGTACTGTACTTTTCATTTATAAGCCTTCAAAAAAGAAAACGAAAAAACTGACACCTGTGACGAACTTTCAAGTACCTACTGCGACTATAATCGTTTATTTTTCTTAGTATTTTTTTATAGAATTGTAATCCTGAATTATCCTTCTGTAAATTACAAACTAAAATTTAATCATAACTGAGTCCATTTTAAATAAAATGTAACTTTTATGCTTTATCATGCACTCAAAATTATTACATAATCCAACGTTAACTGACTGTACTGAAAAAAAATGTACTATGCTATCAGTCTAGAATAGAAGAAATAGATTTTGAATAATACTTTTTTTTAAAACCCATCGAAAGGTGATTCTATTTAACTACTTTGTAACGTTTAATTAAGAGTGAGACTTGTTGTTTTAATAAGTGTGAGACAGCCAGGCTTTATCGCGAGAGATATATATTATATGTTCTTTATTGCACTTTAAAAATACAAATTATGCCTACATTACTAGCGATCCCCTCCGGCTTCGCACGGGTGCAATGCTGATACTAAATATAAAATAAATATTTGCAATCTAAGCGCAAAAAATGTGTTTATTTACGACATCACATTAGAAAACTTTAAAACTATCAGTGTTCCTCTACTATATTATGCATGTATTATACATATAAACCTTCCTCTGGAATCACTCTATTTACTAAAGAAAACCGCATCAAAATCCGTTGCGTAGTTTTAAAGATCTAAGCATATATACAGACAGACAGACAGACAGCGGGAAGAGACTTTGTTTTATAATATGTAGTGATTTTTATAATAAATGTTGGCAAGGGCGAATTTATCTCTAAAAGAGATTTCTACTTGTCTACCCATGGTAGTGAGAAAACGATGTTACCGCGGGACACAGTACTGAAAGAGTGATAAAGCAACGAAGGGTAATATAAAATACATATTTATTTAACTACATAATACACATATACATACATAAAAACATACATACATACACACATACATACATACATACATTATTAGTACAAATTTATGAGGGGTTCATGACTTCGGAGAAAAGATGATTCCTCAGCCTGTTCTTGAAAGTATAAATTGAAGTGCTTTCTTGGATCACTTTCGGTAAACGATTCCAAAGCGTTGCAGCACGTACCGTGAAGGAATTGAAAAGGAAGTTGGTGTTGTGTCTAGGGACTTCAAGCATCGATGTGATGGAAGGTCTCCTAGAGCGTGTTGGGGAGCGTGTTAGATATCCAAGTGTTAAATTAATTGAGCCCTAAAAAGTATCCTATTATAAAAAACCGACGCTTTGGACGTGACCAATAGTACCTAGTTGATTTTTTTAAATGCAAAAAAAATCGTTACAGTAAAATACTCAAGCGCATCAGATTTTTATACAGACGTTTCAACTCGATATACCTACTAGTGGTACCCAACCCTTAATCTGACATTTTTGTAAAGGAATTTTCTTAATCTGACAAACATTTATTGAAGTAATACTTCTTTTGGTGAATGGTGGGTAAAATTTTAGCGACCGGTAACGCGGCAGCGTCAGGGACGGTCAGTACTTGGATGGGTGACCGCCTGGGAACACCGCGTGACGTTGGCATTTTTTTTTTTCAATTAGTTTTTTTGTATTTTAAATTGGTTTTTTAATTAGTTTTCTTAATTAGTTTGACAAAGAAGTTTCACTTCTGACAGTTGTACTTTGTACGCACGCAATTTTTTTATTTTTTTTTATTTTTGTTGTTAATTTTTTCATGTAAAAATAAAAAATAACTCAATAGAAAAAATATATATTATAAAATATAATTATTTAAAGAGAGACGTGGAGCGGGAAATAGATAATTTTCGGTAGTTGTACGTATTACACTCTATTGATAATAATTTTAGATACTTTGTCTTAAGGAAATCGTCAGAATATATTAATTCTATAATTTTTAAGTAATTTTCTTTAAGTAAAAAAAAGTTCAACTGCGCTCAAGTATTTCGAGGTATACATTTTTTTGAAGTGAAACTTCTTTAGAATCGTTGTGATTTCAAACCGGAAAGCAACAACAGGGAAGTTTTTAATTAGTTTGCCAAAGAAGTTTCACTTCTATCGTGTGTGAATCGCACACACACCTTTTTTTTTTGCAACTTTGCGACTCGATTAATTTTTTACGTCACGTTCAAATCGTCAGATTATTAAAGTAATTTTGTTTTCTGCATGTAATGAACTTATTTTGTTTAAGGCGTTAAGAAGAGCTAAGTGATCTTCAAGAACGCACGCACACATTTACAATATCGACGTGAACGCCATTTAACTATGGCGCTTATAAAAATGAACTCGACAGCCGTTTAGCGAGATTATGCCCGACCATGCTAATAGATGGCGCGAAAGAATTTTGGAGTTTGACGGACGGCTGTCAGTTCGCATACATTCAGTTTTTTTGATCGCAATTATTATAGCCCGGGATCCCTAGTACATTTTTTTCACTTGATTACTATCAAGCTAATTTTCCGGGAGTAGCTTTATTTTGATGAGACGAACAAAAATTTCCTCTACGAAAACTCTTGATTGTGGTAGGTAATAGAGTTAGCAGGGGATAGAGCAGCAGTGATCGTAGGACCGGGATAACGTACCACGCAATTTGTAGGACAATATTACAATCAAATTATATAAATATTAAAAAAAAAAACGAAAAAAAAAACAGCTGGTTAGTAATTAATTTTTGATGTCCGTACGAGGTCATCAAAATGAAGCTACTCCCGGAAAATTAGCTCGATAGTTATCAAAAAAAAAAAGTACTATTAGGGATCCCGGACTATTATTGTTACAGTAGCGTTTTTAGTAGAGGTATGTTTTTATAATGGAGTGTCTGCGGTTTCGAATTTTGGATGGGTATGTTTTTCATTTTTGATTTTTTATTTAAAATACTAGGGGTATATTTATATAAAATAACAATAATAATTATTATTATCATTTATTGCAGACGTTAGTCCATATTTTTGTTACATAAATTTTTTCTTAAGCTATGTTAGATTAAAAAAAAGTCAAATTAAAACTCTTTCTGGCAATTATACCCGTGCGAATAATTCGCACCCACTAAATAAGTATAATAATTATCACTTTACTAAATTACAAATTAATATAATTTTGTTTAAATTCTTTATTGCAAAACTTCTTTATAAACAATATTCGAAGTGTACCTATATAAACTATTCTGTAACAATCTGTTTGTCACTTTTTGTAATTGATATAGTTAAATTTTTGGAATCTCGAACTCTGGAAATGGCAACGTATAACTATATCCATGAGTGAATACTGGTGATAGCAGAAAAATTCCTACTCGCTCAACGTTAGACAAAAATAAATTTGAAATTAAACAATAAATGTACTGACAATCAATCATGTTGACAATGTTATAAAATTAATTATCTATTATTAATTAGTTATCTTTTAGTGAGTAATAGCTGTACCAGCGACTTTGTCCACGTGGAATTTAACAAAAAAGTTAGTTCAGTTCGCAGTTATAAAATAAACACATTTCTAAAATAAAAGTAGCCTAAGTTACTCCTTATTATATCAGCTATCTGCCGGTGAAAGTCCCAACAAAATCAGTCCAGCCGTTTCAAAGATTAGCCTGACCAAACAGACATACAGACAGACAAATATTATAAAAAAATATATTTTGGTATTTGTACCGGGTATACATCCATATGCATTTAGTAAAAATCGGTTATTTTAATATTACAAACACGATACTCAAATTTTATTCCTTACTAGCTGCCCGGACAAACTTCGTTAACTGTCTTTTATGTTTTTTTTAGTATAAAAACCTTCCGTGGGATTTAAGGAACATACAAAATTTTTTAGCCGAATTGGTCGAGCCATTCTTCAGCCAAGTTACAGTGGGGACCCCATATCTGTAAATTGGCGGATAGACTGAGTTCTGCAGCATACGCGATTAAAAGAATACGATTATTAACGGATATCGATACAGCCCGATTAGTTTATTTCAGCTACTTCCATAGTATAATGTCCTATGGCATTTTGCTATGGGGCAATGCGGCTGATATTAGCGTCATTTTTATTCTGCAGAAAAGGGCTATCCGTTATATTTATAAAATGGGATGTAGAGAATCTCTGAGAGAGAAGTTTAAAGAGATCAACATTCTGACCTTTGCATCGCAGTATATTTATGAAAATATAATGTACATACGGAAAAATAAGCATTTATTTGTTAGTCGTAGTGATCGAAATGCCTCAAATGATGTAACACTCAGGAACGACCACAAATTAATTTTTCCTAAATGCCGGCTCAAGAAAAAAAGTAGTTCCTTTATAGGAATGTCTATCTTAATATATAATAAGATTCCGGCTGCGCTTCAATCTCTGCCTTTACTAGAGTTTAAAAAAATTATTAAGCGAGCATTATGCAATAAAGCCTATTATACAATCAATGAATACCTTAATAATGAAAAGGCATGGAATTGAATAAAGCTCGACCAGGCTATGTCTATGACCCGCCTTTTAAATTAGATAGTTACAAATATTGTGAGCAGGTGGCATGGGATGGTCTCGGCACGCACGATTGGCTGTCTCGTGTTTGTCCTGATCATTTCATGGTCCACTACTGCGTTTTTATCTTGTATCTGACTTTAAATCTTTTAAAAGAGTACCGAGAGTTTTTTTTCCTCCGGCTTTTTTTCTCTCGGCCTACACTAGGGCCATTATTATTTATTGTAATATTTAATAAAGCCGAGGATAAAGTAGGTAGGTAATGTCTACCGAGACATTATAGCTTAATATTTTGACTAAGTTAAGGCGGCAAACACTGGGTACATTACGTAAGTTTGTAATGTACCTGGTGTTAAGATATAAATTTTTATTTTATTGTTTGATTTTTTGCTGCCTTAACTTTCTGTTATTATTGTTTAGTTTTTTTTTTGTAAATCATTTTTTTTTCTTTTTGACTTTCGTTAAGTGTATTACATATACCTTATGGCGAAATAAATAATTTGAATTTGAATTTGAATTGAATTTGAATTCAGCTATGCGCTTAGCAACATTCATTTTTATTATACCTGGTGTATTTGGAACGCTTGAAAAGATTTAAACCTAATAATATACTATTTATATACTATATAATGCATATAACCATTTATCTCAGAAACGTTTTTTAAGAACATTTTAGGACTTGTGTATTTTGCGAACTCTCGTTGACCGCGAGACGCGCGACTAGTCGTGCGGGAGTACGTTGACCTCGCTCCGGTCAGCTGATGGCGCGCATGAGCTTGTGGTATTCAATGACATTGCCGATTTTTTCAAAACACAATTATTGTAAAGCATTATCTTCAAATTTCTGTTTCATAATTTTTCCCAAACCCTCAGGTCATCAATTTGATGACCTCGTCTGGTCATCAAAAATAGTTTTTTTTTCTGATTTTTATTTCTTTTAGTTAGTTAATATTTATATAATTTAATAGTACTATTGTCCTACAAATTGCGTGGTACGTTATCCCGTTATCCCGGAGATATAGCAGCAGTGAGTATAGGCTCACTGCTGCTCTATCTCCTGCTATCTCTCTTAGCTACCACAATTGAGAGTTTTCGAAGAGGATTTTTTTGTTCGTCTCATCAAAATGAAGCTACTCCCGGAAAATAAGCTTGATACTAATCAGGTGAAAAAAATGTACTAGGGATCCCTACCTATTACTTTTTCAATCAAATCAACTGAACGTATTTGAACTGACATCCGTCTGTCAAACATCTAAAACGCCAAAATTCATTGTTATCATTGTTATGACAATCAATATTTAGTAATAATAAAATATTCTAAACTTTTAATATCGTTCATATTTTGGGCATTTGTTTTATATGAACGTTTTTTACTTTTCGTGACGGGTTTCGCTTTATTTCACATATTGAAAATAATTAAAAACAGTAAATAATCTTATGCGAATAATGCGGAAAAAACGAGCAACACGTCCGTTTAGCATCAGGCCTTGGCCGAGACTGTCTGTACACGGGTATTACGCACCCATGCGCACGTATTAAGATTATTTATGCTCAAAAATAAGGAAACGTGTATTTATAAAAATCTATTGATCAAACAAAATAATTAAAACACTATCACGATAGTATGTTGCTTAAAGAATAATTTGACAAAATATCAGAATTATAGCCTGTATATTAACATGGTTTTTACCCGTTAAAAGATATTTTTAGAGGTATCTTTGTGATTTTTTTCTATCGTATCAAATTTAAGGAATCATGTTTTCAACACACTATCTATCTAGCATATATCCTGCAGAATATCATATATTTTTCTGTTATTTTTTACTGCAGTGGATCATATACTTTTAGGCGTTATAAAACATCATTTTAGCTCCTCTAGTCGCCTTAAATCTGACGCGCCCGACTTGTTTTGTAGATCGATTTTTTTTTTACTAATCAGGATCGACTGCTCTGAACGCGTCCCCCTATATCAAGACTGGGTAAAGTATCTTGTAGGATTCTCCCCTCATACTAATCTGACGCGCCTCTATCACAACGGAAATCCCCGCTTGGGCTCCCGTATTAAAACGACATCCAAAAGCAACGTCCGACAAACATCATATATATATCATATCATATCAACGCAAATGTCAAACGAGAATAAAAAAAGGTGTGTGTGCGATTCACACACGACAGAAGTGAAACTTCTTTGTCAAACTAATTTAAAAAAAAGTACTAATTTAAAATTAACGACGTGTAGCGCGGCCGCTTCGCGGCCGCAGCGCGGCTCGACCTTCCCTGTTGTTGCCTTCCGGTTTGAAATCACAACGATTCTAAAGAAGTTTCACTTCAAAAGATAAGGGTTCTTCTGAACCCTTTCTCTTCTGAAGCTTTTTAAACTACCATTCCTTGTTTTAACCCCAAAAGGGGGTTAATTTCTAAAGATACTTACATTATTAGTACACCTCAACACCATCTAAAGAGCATACATTTTGAATTTCAAGTCTCTTACTTCAAAAACGTAGGACTCTCATACAAACTTCCAACCCCCGTTTTACCCCCTCAGGGATGGAGTTTCGTAAAACCCGTTCTTAACGGATGTCTACTCCCTATAAGGAACCTACCTGCCAAATTACAAGTTTGTAGGTGTTATTTGTTATAGTTTCTGAGATTTCGTGATGAATGAGTCAGTGACCTTTCTCTTTATCTCTCTCTTTCTCTCTCTATTATATCTATTTCTCTATATATAGATTTATTTTTCAATTAGTTTTTTTCAATAAGTTTGCCTTTTGCGATAGGCAAGTTAGCATAGGCTTATTTGTTTATAAATTATATTTGATAAAAAATATGTCTCGTCTAGTTATCAGATCGGTGAAAGTCGATCTTCCACGTCTCCTCTAATAATAGTTCATTTAATTTATTATTACAGATTGCTTATTTATAAACTTATTTATTAACTAATTGTTGTATTTTGGAATTAAGTTACATTAAAATTGTTTGTGTTCTTGACGTGATAATGCATTTTGTGATAACCTGTAATTAAAATACCAATGACATCCTATTGTAAGCTCATGTGTAAGAAACTATTTTTATTATACCTTTTATTTTTTATCCTTTAATAAATGAATAAATAAAAACTAGAAAATATTTTACCTCAAATGTATTACACCCTAAAATATACGGTATATCCTATCTATCGCTAAATTTAAATTTATTTAGAAAAGTCGTTTAATAGGTTGAAACATAAAATTCCATTAAGGCCTTTAGTTCCAGATCCCTTGCCGCTTATATGAAATTTAATACCGGTAAATGGTTCTTCCTCAGATGTTTGTTCAGTTTGGAATTGGGAAGGTGGCTCTTCGTAAGGACATTCGCAGTTTGTGACATTTTTCGATTTTGATTCTAAATTATTTGAACAATCACAAACGTCTTTATTATACTTGTTGTTCTCCTCGTCAAGGCTGTCTGCAATATACTTTAATATATCTTCGAAATTCATATCTAGATCATTTTTTTCTAAATCATTCTTTTTTCGAGGTTTATTAATTTTAAACCCTGATCTTGTCTGTGTTAATTCAGATTTAAGTTTTCGCATTTGTTTTTCGTCAATCCATTCACTCAAATCTATTTCAGGCTCAGGTTCTTCTGGACATTCACATATTATGTTCTTTTTCAAACGTTTCCGTTCTTTACATTTACATTTTTTGTTTTTATTTTGTTGGTCTTCAACATGATTATCTTCAGGAAATATTTGATTATGTTCGCAAGGGCATAGTAAATTTACCTTTTTTTGACATGATTTATTAGCAGCCCCGCAATCATTACACAGTGCTGTTGGGGAATTGGGTGTTTCACTGCGAATTTTATTTTGTGTCCCTGTTTAAAAAATCGTTATCTACATAAAAGATACACAAGGGTCTAAAGTTTAGTTTTCTTTAGAGTGTAAAAATACATCCTATTAGTTTAGACTTTAAACTAAACGATGTATTTTTACGGCTTTAAATTAAATCTTATATACTATTATCTTATCTTATCTTATACTATTAAACGAGCAATTCTTGTATATATATATATATATTTTCTGAATCTCAGAATCGGCTCCAACGATTTTCGTGAAATTTAGTATGCAGGGGATTTCGGGGGCGAAAAATTGATCTAGCTAGGATTCATTAAAAAAAAATGTCGTTTTATCTCTGTTTTTAGGCAATGAAAAAATATCATTAGAATACGAAGCTTAATTTCACTATTACCAACATAGCTGTAACAGCGTAATTAGGAAATCGGCGGGTGTTAAATCGTGTTGACCCGGGTTCGAATCTCAGTCTCCAGATTAATTTTTTTTTCTTTTTTTAAATTTCACTCGTGATTTATTATTTAAATAAAATTAAAATATAAAAATACCGAGAAAAAAAAACCAAAAAATAAAATGAAAATACCGAGCTAGGCTCGGTCACATAGGTACTAATATATAAAACTAGCAAACCCGGCGAACTCCGTTTCGCCACCAGATGGCTTCATGGATGGCTGTAAAAAAAGATTTTCCCGCTTTTCTGTTGATATTTTTACTGAATTTTCTTTGCTATAAGCCTCATGGAGCCCGAGATCTTTCTAACGAATGCGAAACCGTGGAAATCGGTTCGTGCGTTCTGGAGTTATAGCGTCAGGAAGGAAAACCCGACTTATTTTTATATAGTAGATAATACGTTAATGATATTTACCATTTTTTTCTAACACTTTGTCGTAAGAAATATTACAAGCTTTCGACAAAATTTCTTTTGTTTTTTTATCAAAAATTTCTACTAGTTTCTGTGGATCGCATTCACAAGTTTTTAAAGTATTATTAGTGGTATTTCCACCTAATAATATATTTCTAGAGTCGCACATCTGTGTCGAATGACGGTGACAAGGAACCTTGCAACAATGATCTGTTGGAATCCCCAGTTTTGAGTGATTCGCTGATACACTATTCTGGCATATTACTTTTGTAGACGGATTTATATATGCTTCGTGACACAAACCTTAAAATAAATAATATTTCAGGGATAAAAATTAAATAAAAAGTTTTTATGATAAACGTACTGTTTATACCTTGGGCATCAGCTTCTTTCAGTATGATTGGTGTCACTATTTCTGTCACAATACTATCAATTCTATCCTGACAAACATCAGATGGCACGTCTAATTTATCTTTTACTTCACAGCAACATGGTCTATCCTGTGTAGTGTCCGTACTAATGACACGACAGTTTTCTTTTATTTTTAAGGTTCTATGTTTTCGTGTCTTGTTGTCTTTATTTTTATATTGGACATTTGTATCTTCGCCATGATTATCATTTATTGTAGGTCTAGAATTATTATTTAATGTTCTTCCTGCTGTAGTGATTTTAAAACCACGTTGATTTTGGTGTAAATCTGTAATTATACAAAATTAAATTAGCTAACTATATTTGTAGATGAGACGGAAAGATGAAAAGATTTTGGAAAATGACAGACCACACATGCTACATACTTACGTAGTAAACTATGAGCTTTATAATTCCAACTACAGTTTTTTTCTAAAACATCAAGACCAATGGTTGAACTTATAATACTCTGAATGTATTGTGGATTGTACTCATCAGATGAAGAAGGCATAACAATAATTAAAGAAGATGTGTCATATAATTGTTCCCTTGGTAGTATTCCACAAAGTAATTCTTGAATAGCTAAATATGTTCTTGCTTTTTCAACAGTAATATTGGATTGTTTATAACTGGAATGTTTTACGTCGAATGAATTTTGTACATTTGCTTTATTAATTTCAAACATACAAATGTTGTAACCGCTTCCAAAAATTAGGGGTTTTCTATTGGCAGAGTATTTTAAAGGTTCTACAGCATTATTCCTAAAAAAAGATATTATTGTACTACAAAAACTAACAAAAAAATTGAACATCTTTTGAGAGAGAGAAAAAAAACCTACCACATACTCTCAGCGGTACAAACACTATTATTATTCTTCTCTAGTTTAAACAAACTATGATTTTTTATGATTCCATAGTCACCATAGTCACGTAAATTTTGTTTTAGTTTATAGAAACTTGAAGATGAAGATGAGTCGGTTGTAGAAAAGGAAATCACACTGATACTGTCAGGTAAAGTTACTAAGCTTACCGATGAATTTCTATTTAATAAACATATCGATTCAAAACTTGTATCCTGCGAAGTATCTGTGACAGAAAATTCTTGGAACGATATCTTTTTACTACTGTTTTCTTTAAATGGTTGCAAATTAATATGCTTATTATTAATATTGCTTTCAATATCCATACGGTCGAAAGAATAGATTTTATAGTATTTTTGATAAATCTCGTTCACATAACGACTTTCTTTGCTGATTTTTGTTTCGGATTTAGTTTTATTCCTAGTATATCGATTGCCAACGGTAGAATGATAACCGAACAAACTAAAAGCACTTTCACTAGTTAAAAGTTCTGTTGTTGATAACATGGCATAAGATGGTTTGAAAAATGTTTTGTATAATTTTAAATTAACATCACTTAAAAAAGACTTTCTTGATGAAAACGAAGGTGTCCCTATAGCTCTTCCAACTGTTACTTTGATACCTTCATTGTCAGTAAAAACTCCACCTTTAACACCTGGAAGACATTCTTCAGGGCAAGGACATAAAGAAGATATATCAGGTGAAGTAACTCTAATTTTAACGTAACTATGCTTAAATCTTATTTTCTTTTTGTCACATCCACAACCTCTGTCACAAGTAGTAGTTTTAATAATGTCTTGAAATTCTTCTGTAATAGCACCTTTTGTTTTAGTTAACCTTTTATCACTTCGCTGCTTAGCAGCAACTTCAATTTTTTTAGATTTTGTTTTGATTTTACCTTTCTTTTCTGACAGAGCCACAATTTGAGTCTTTGAAGGTTTTTCATACTCAGTTTTGACTTTTTGAATTAAGGACTTCTCTGAAGGCGTTCTTCCTTCTGGTAGAGATAGGCCCAACTGAGCTTGCCCTTTTAAAATTTTTTCTTTCTGCCCAATAGACTTACCTTGTAAGGGAGTAATTAAACCGGCAGCCACAGCTTTATTATACTTTTCTTTTAAAGAAGGTGTTTTAGGTTCTGGTGGTAAGCCTACGTCAGCGCGAACCTTATTTATAAGTTTTTTCTCTGATGTAGTTTTTGCTTCTGGCAGAGGAATTCCCTGCATTGCTAGTCCCTTAAGTATTTTTTCTTTCTCTGCTATGGATTTTCCTTGTAGAGGTGTTAATAGCCCTGCTTCTTTCGTTTTCCGTAATTTTTCCGATGGAATTCTTAAGGCTTCTAAGGATTTTTCTTTTTTAACTTCGGGTGATAAGATATGACAAATACATTCATCACTTGGACCTTTTCCTTCTTTCATAACTTTTGCTGTTTTTTTGTCCAGTTTTGCAATTTTTTTTGTAGGCGTAGTCGAAATAGGTTTAGCTGTGCGTGATAAAGCAGCTTTTTCTGAAGATTTTTTTTTGGTTGATGCTGTCATGTGCTCTGGGGGAAGACCGACTTCTGCTCGAACTTTATTTATCAATTTTTTCTCTGATTCAGTTTTAGGTTCTGGTAAAGTTCCCTGCATCGCTAATTCTTTTATAATGTTTTCTTTTTGTTTGGACGTTTTGCCTTCAAGGGACGGTAAACGACTTGGTGCTTTCGATTTTTGTAACTTTTCTAAGGGCTCACGCATTGCTGAAGGAACGGACGTTTTAATTTTGTCTATAAGAGCTTTTTCGGATGCAGTTCTAGGTTTTGGTAGATTCAAGCCCATCTCTACCTGACGTCGAAGGATTTTCTCTTTTTGTGAAGGAGATTTACCTTGTAGTGGTGTTATTATTCCAGCAGCTACAGCACTGTCGTATTTTTCTTTTTCCGATTTTGTTTTAGGCTCTGGAGGTAAACCAACGTCAGCACGTATTTTTTCTATCAGTTTTTTATCGGAAGAAGTTTTTGCTTCTGGTAATGGAATACCTTGCATAGCTAGGTTTCTAAGATTTTTTTCTTTTTCTTCTTGTGATTTACCTTCTAATGATACTTTTGCTTTTGATACTTTTTCAGGTGGTACACTTACTTTTGTAAGAGGCGATGTTGTTGCTCTTACTTTCGAAATAAGCTCCTTTTCTGATGGAGTTCTTCCTTCCGGTAGAGGCAGACCCATCTGAGCTTGCCCTCTTAAAATTTTTTCCTTTTGGTCACTTGTCTTACCTTGTAAGGGAGTAATTAAACCGGCAGCTACGGCTTTACTATACTTTTGTTTTAAAGAAGGTGTTTTAGGTTCTGGTGGTAAGCCTACGTCAGCACGAACCTTATTTATAAGTTTCTTCTCGGATGTAGTTTTTGCTTCTGGCAGAGGAATTCCCTGCATTGCTAGTCCCTTAAGTATTTTTTCTTTCTCTGCTATGGATTTTCCTTGAAGAGGTGTTAATAGCCCTGCTTCTTTCGTTTTCCGTAATTTTTCCGACGGAATTCTTAAGGCTTCTGCGGATTTTTCTTTTTTAACTTCAGGTGATAAGATATGACAAATACATTCATCACTTGGACCTTTTCCTTCTTTCATAACTTTTGCTGTTTTTTTGTCCAATTTTTGTACTTTTTCCGGCGACATAATGAGTCCCATGTCACCTTTAATTTTATTTATCAACGCTATCTCGGAACGTGTTTTCCCTTCCGGTAAAGGTTGACCAGATTTAATTAACTCTCTGATAACTTTTTCCTTTTGAGCAGGGGTTTTACCTTCAAGTGGCGTTAATAAGCCTTTGGATTTAGGTTTTTCTATCTTACTAGAAGGTTCTTTGCGTTCTTTCAATTTAACATCAGCCTTAATTTTCTTAATTAGAGACTTTTCTGACGCTGTTCTCCCCTTTGGTAGTGGTATACCACTTTCATGCATCTTTTTTAATATTTTTTCTTTTTCCGTAGCCGTTTTCCCTTCTAAAGGTGTTATAATACCGGCTAAATGAGCTTGTTTCATTTTGTTTTTCATCGACGATGTTTTGGGTTCCGGTGGTAAGCCCACCTCTTCTCGGACTTTTTCTATTATTTTTTTTTCTGAAGACGATTTACCATCCGGTAATGGTATTCCAGCTTTAACCAATCCTTTTAAAACTTTTTCTTTCTGTTCTGGTGATTTACCTTCTAACGGAGTCAACAAACCTGCTGCTTTTGCTAACCTTATTTTTTCAGAAAGTGGTTTAATCTCTTTTGAAACTTTTTCTTTCGCTCTGATTTTGTCAATAAGAGCTTTATCTGATGCAGTTTTTGGTTCTGGTAGAGCTAAGCCTTGTTTTGCAATGCTTCTTAAAATTTTTTCCTTTTGTGAAGCAGTTTTACCTTCTAATGCCTGTTGTGGTAAGCCAGCAGCAATTTGTTGTTTGAGTATTTTTTCTTTTTGAGAAGGAGTTTTTCCTTCTAAGCTTTTTAGCAAATCAGTCGTTCTAGTTTTCTTGACCTTTGCTTCATCAGATATTTTTGGAGATGTATAGCCAGGGGATGTTTTAATTTTTTTTATTAACTGCTTGTCAGAAGGTGTGACTCCATCAGGAAGAGACAAACCCATAGCGACTCTATCTCTCAAAATTTTTTCTTTTTGTTCTTGTGTTTTATCTCCCAATGGCGTAATAAGACCAGCTGCTTTAGCTTTACGAAATAGTTCAGATGGTATTCCTTTCGGTGGCAAGCCCATATCATCTTTTACTTTTTGAATTATTTGTTTTTCGGAAGGAGTTTTCCCTTCCGGTAAAGGTAACCCTGCCTTGGCGATATTTCTCAAAATTCTTATTTGTTCATCTGGAGATTTACCCGTAAGGGGCGTTAAAAGACCGGCTTCTTTCGCTTTTAATAACTTTTTGGAAGCTATACTTTCTGGTTTTACTGCAGAACGAATTTGGTTCACCAAAGCCTTTTCTGAAGGAGTTCGTCCGTCCGGTAAAGTAATACCCATTTCAGCTTGTTTTTTCAAAATAATCTGCTTCTGTGATGGCGTTTTACCTTCTAGTGGAACTATAATACCTGCTTTTTGGGCTTTAGCATATTTTTCTTTTAATGATGGTGTTGTTGGTACAGGAGGTAATCCTAAATCAGCCTGTACTTTATCAAGAATTTTTTTTTCGGAATGTGTCTTGGGTTCTGGTAGTGGTGCGCCCTGCTTTGCAAGTTCTCGTATTATTTTCTCTTTTTGAGATGGAGTTTTAATGTCTTTAGTCTTAGTTGCCTTCGATTTTGATTCTATTACTTTATCTGATTCTGGTGATATTAGGCTACAAATACATTCATCACTTGGTCCTTTACCTTCTTTTAAAACTTTTCGAGTTTTATCGTCTAGTTTTTGTCTTTTATCAGGAGGTAACATACCTTCAACTACCTTACCACGGTGTTTCTTTTTCTTAGATTTAATTTTTTTTATAAGAGCTTTTTCAGAAGGACTTCTACCCTCCGGTAGTTGAAGGCCTAGGTCAGCTTGACCCTGCAGAATTTTTTCTTTTTCAGCTTGTGTTTTACCTTCTAATGGAGTAATAAGTCCAGCTGCAACGGCTTGATTGTATTTACTTATTTCTTTTTTTGACTTTGGTTTTGGTGGCAAACCAAGATCATTACGAACTTTGTCAGAAGCTAATTTTTCTGATGGTGTTTTAGGTTCCGGTAATGGAATGTTACGCATTGCTAAATCTTTTAGTATAGTTTCTTTTTGTTCTGGTGTTTTCCCGTGTAACGGTGTTAATGAACCTGCAACTTTTTTCGTGCTTTTTATTTTATCTGATGGTATTGCGATTACTGTGGGCGTTTGTGCTTTTACTTTAGCTATCAAAGCTTTCTCTGACGGAGTTCGGCCTTCAGGGAGTGATAAACCTAACTTAGCTTGCTCTTTTAAAAGTTTTTCCTTTTGTGATTCGGTTTTGCCTTCAAGTGGCACTATTAGACCAGCTGCCTGTGCTTTTGCATAATTTTGTTTAGACGAAGAAGTTTTAGGTTGAGGTGGAAGACCGACCTCAGCTCGGACCTTATCAATTAGTTTCTTGTCTGATGCACTTTTACCTTCGGGCAGTGGAATACCTTTCATTGCTAAATCTTTTATTATTTTTTCCTTTTCTTCAGGTGTCTTACCTTGTAATGGTGTTAGAATGCCTTCAGCTTTAGACTTCCGCAATTTGACAGACGGTACTTTTAAACCCGATGGTTCTATCTTGGCTACTTTCATTTTAGCAATTAATTTTTGTTCTGATTCGGTACGTCCTTCAGGTAGTGTTAAGCCTAGCTCTGCCTGGCCATTTAGAATTTTTTCTTTTTCAGATGCTGACTTTCCTAACAACGGAGTAATTAATCCCATTGCCATTGCTTTCTCATATTTTTTTTTGTCTGAAGCAGTTTTAGGTTCAGGTGGTAGTCCAACATCTTTTCGAACTTTATCGATTATTTTTTTATCAGATTCTGACTTACCTTTTGGCAATGGAATTCCATTCATTGCTAAGCCTGTTAGAATTTTTTCTTTTTGTTCTGAACTTTTACCTTCTAATGGTGTCAAAAGACCAGCTTCCTTAAGTTTTTTCAGTTTTTCTGACGGAATTTTTTTAGTATCTAACGGTTTAACCTCTTCAGATACTTCATGTGGACGTCTAAGTTCAGTTTGGACTTTTTTAATTAATTCTTTATCTGATTTGGTTTTTGGTTGAGGTAATGGAGCCCCTGATTTAATAATATCTCTTAAAATATGTTCTTTTTCTGCAGCATTTTTACCTTCCAGTGAAGAAACTTTTCGTTTAATCTTTTCTTTAGATTTTTTCATTTTTTTACCTTCTACTTTTGCTACACTCACACCGGATTTCCTCTGTTCTCCTAAACGTCTTTCTTCCCTAGGCAAATGTCCACAAAGAATACAATTACAATTATCACAATTTTTCTTTTTATAACAATCATACAGACTTTTCATCACTTCAAACATAGCATCCGAATTGCATGAGCAGCAACAGCTTTCCTCATTGGTATTAAGTTGACAGCGATATATTTTTAACACAGGATTGTTAAGAAAATGGTACTCTGGATTTTGGTATTTGAGCTTAGGAAGAATGTAAACTAAGAAATCAGACTTAAAGTAAGTCGTATTTCTAGAAAAAAAATCGTCTAAGCTTTTTGAATTGTAAGTTGTTTTATATTGCTTTTTTAAAGTAATTAAGTCTGGTACACTAAATATTTTGTTTTGACTTAGACACGATTCTTGGTTCTTACCATTAAAACATTTCATTCGGTCGTTTTTGTATTTAAATATTTGTAAATTGCTACGCTTAAGTAATTTTACTTTTCTCTTGTCGTATATGTTATGCGCATAACTTAATTTATTCATAATTTTTGGTACTTTTTTTCTTACATATATTATTGACAGCTCCGCCTTTACTGTTGGATATTTCTGTTTGTCTCTTTTGTCGTCGGTCATTTTAATTTTTGTTTCTTATTTTATATAGATATTAGTTTAGTTAATAATATTAACCACCTGTTTTCATACTATATTATTCATTCATTTTCAGATAAAATACGGGAAATGAGACGTCGATGAAATGTGTCATGTATATTATAGTTATATCTTATATATTTTTAACTTCGTCTAAACATCTATACAATAAGCACGAAGCTATGTAGGAAAGTACTATATATTCATATTTATCACAACAACAAAATTTTGAAGATTAGTTTTACTTTTTGATGTAATCTAATTTGACATAATACACAATTAAGATACATTAGTCACTTAAAATTAAAAATAAATACATATTGTTAAAGACCAGTTATATTATACCTTAAAAAAAAACTCAATAATATCTACATTATCGATATAATAAAAATGAATGTTGCTAAGAGCATAACTCATAACTCGAGAAAATGGGTCGACCGATTCGGTAAATTTTTTTTGTATGTTCCTTAAAAATCCTACGGGAGGTTTTTGTGTCGTTTTCATCAAAAAAAAAAAAAAACAACAGACAGAACGAAGTCTGTCCGGGCAACTAGTTAGTATATAAAAGAGATTTCCACCCATATATTGACTCATCACGATATTTCTGGAACCATAAGGCGTAGAGACTTGAAATTTGGTAGGAATATTCCACAGGAATATTCCTTTCGCCGAGTAGAGGTCAGCTAAGAACGGATTTTACGAAATTCCACCCACAAGAGGGGGTTGGGGGGGTTAATAACATATATGGCAAAACAATGTTTACGGGGTCAGCTAGTTAATAATATAGCTAGGTAACCGTTGTGATTATAAATTATGTACATACATACCTACATAGGCTACATATAAATCACGCCTCTTTCCCGTAGGGGTAGGCAGAGACCACTTCTTTCCACTTGCTACGATCCTTACATACTCGTTTCGCTTCGTCCACTTTCATTATTCCTTTCATACATGCTCTTCGGTTTAGGGTATTCTTGACCTGGCCTTTTTTTCAGGGCGTCCCTAATTTGATCTTGAAACGTCCGCCTAGGTCTACCCCTTCCAACACTTCCACTCACACTCACCTTATACACTTTTTTTCGTCAATCGTTTTTCACTCATTCTCTCGACATGGCCGAACCATCTCAGCATGCCTTTCTCAATTTTTGTCACTACATCTTCTTTCAGACCACAACGTTTCCTTATCTCACTATTTCTTATCCTGTCACTCAGTTTAACTCCTATCATACTTCTTAACGCTCTCATCTCAACTGCATTTATATATGAATAAAATATATATATATATATATATATATATATTTAAATAAAATAATATAAATTATGTATGTAAAGTAATCCCAAAACAATTGACTATTAATGATTATACTGACTATTGACTATTAATTACTTACTATTAATTAGTGACACGAGAATCTATACTAATATACTAATATAATTATAAAGCTGAAGAGTTTGTTTGTTTGGTTGTTTGTTTGTTTGTTTGAACGCGGTAATCTCTGGAACTACTGGGCCGATTTGAAAAATTCTTTCACTGTTAGATAGCCCATTTATTGAGGAAGGCTATAGGCTATGTATCGTCACGCTAAGACCAATAGGAGCGGAGTCCACGCCGACGAAGTCGCGCGCAGAAGCTAGTTTTATATACAAGAAGATAAGACTATAGCTGACCCCGCAAACGTTGTTTTGCCATATTATATGTTATTAAACCCCTTAATCCCCCCCCCCCCACCTTATAACTTAGGGGTATGAGAGATAGATTTTAGCCGATTCTCAGACCTATCCGATATGCACACAAAATTTCAAAAAAATCGGTCCACCCGTATCGGGGGAGTATGTGACACGAGAATTTTATATAAGTAGGTAGAAAATTTTATATAGGTAGGTAGATACCTAAGTGTATTTTGCCCTTTTTTACACCCGGTGAGGTATTGGTTAAAAAGCACCCGAACCGAAACGCAGAACCGCAAAAACAGAAACACACCGCCAGACAGCACTGCAGAACAGAACCGCCGAAACCGCGGGGGGTTTAGTGCGGTAGTGACACCCCAAATGCTGAGTCCGACATACGATCTAGGACTGCCCAGGCGTCCTGGATATCACCCGTAAATGGGTTACCCTGCGATATCAAAAAAAAAGTTGTGTGTGCGATTCACACACGATAGAAGTGAAACTTCAAACAACGTGACACGTAACATAACAATACACTTTATTGTACACCAAAACAGAAATAATACATAAACATATCAGATTAATTTTAACAAAGTATCATATGGCACAAAGGGCGGCCTTATCGCTGCAAAGCGATCTCTTCCAGGCACCCTAGGGGCAGAGGAGATGCTATTGTGTCGGTGTAGGTGTACAAATTGTGACGTAAACATGTAAATATATTTACTTACACACACACACACACACACACATCAGCCTATCGCAGTCCACTGCTGGACATAGGTCTCCCCAACCCTCATCCAGCCGACGCCGGCAATCTTACATAGATCGTCGGTCCAACGGGCTGGAGGACGTCCCACACTGCGTTTGCCAAGACGCGGTCTCCACTCCAGGACACGTCGGCTCCAGCGGCCATCGGTCCTGCGACACAAGTGACCAGCCCACTGCCACTTCAACTTGCTAATTCTGTGGGCTATGTCGGTTACTTTCCTTCTCTCGCGGATAGCCTCATTTCTTATTCTATCTTTGAGAGAAACCCCAAGCATAGCCCGTTCCATTGCACGTTGAGCGACTTTAAACTTGTGGACCAGTCTCTTCGTCAGTGTCCACGTCTCGTCTCCGTATGTTAACACAGGCAGGACGCATTGTTCGAAGACTTTTGTTTTCAAGGATTGCGGAATCTTCGAAGTGAAGACTCGGCGAAAAGGATATTATTCGATTAACGATTTTATAGAAGCCTTGGGAATGATGTGATCGCCGCCAGGCTATTTCAACATATAAAATTACTAGCTGACCTGGCGAACTTCGTACCGCCTTTTTTTCTTAAATATAACAATTACATATACCAAAATAAAATATAGCCTATCTTTCAAGTTGGATCAAACTGCACACGGTGTGCGATTAAAATCGGTTAAGTGGTTTAGGAGTCCATTGAGGACAAACAATGTGACACGAGATTTATATATATTAAGATTGTAAATTTCAATCTGCTTTGGAAAAAAAAAAACATGATAAAAAAAAATGATATTAGTCCTGCTGAGTTTCTTTCGCCAGTTCTTCTCAGGTCAGAGGCTTCTTCTTTCCGAACTGGTAGTAGACTCATGACGTTCAGTAAGAAATTGTAATAATTTTATGCTGAATAAAATATTTTGAATTTGAATTTGAATTTAATATATTTTGTCCTTCAAAAAAATATGACAGGTGATCTGGGAACTGGGTTCTTATAATGTGCGTCAGAGATAACGCTCTACAAAGTTCAAATTAGCTGATTGTCTCTTTCTAAAAGTCGATGTGCATTATTTACGGCCGTGTACTATACATACATACGTAATTTATATACTTACATACCTATATATATTAAGACTTTAGCCCCTCTTATTAAATATTATCAATTTCTACGCGAGTGAAGCCGCGGGCAACAGCTAGTTAAATATACATATATATTATACGTATTACAATTTATTATACGTACAAAAACTATAATTATCTCTTCTCTATCTTATACTATTAAACGAGCAATTCTTATATATATATATATATATATATATATATATATATATTCTGAATCTCGGAATCGGCTCCAACGATTTTCGTGAAATTTAGTATGCAGGGGATTTCGGGGGCAAAAAATTGATCTAGCTAGGATTCATTTAAAAAAAATGTCGTTTTATCCCTGTTTTTAGGCAATGAAAAAATATCATTAGAATACGAAGCTTAATTTCACCATTGTCATTATAGCTGTAATGGCGTAATTAAGAAGTCGGGGGGTGTCGAATCATGTTGACCCGGGTTCCAATCTCAGTCTCCAGATCAATTCTTTTTCTTTTTTTTTAAATTTTACTCGTGATTTATTATTTAAATAACATTAAAATATAAAAATACCGAGCAAAAAAAAAACAAAAAAAAAGAAAATACCGAGCTAGGCTCGGTCACCCAGGTACTATATATAAAAATTAATCACTGAATGTGTTGCTAAGCGCAAATCTCGAGAGTGGCTGAACCGATTTCGATAATTCTTTATTTATAATATTCCTTGAAGTACGAGGATGATTCTTACGGAGAGGAAAAGTAAAAAAATGCCTGAAAAAGTCTAAAACAACCCTTTTCTATATTCCTATACAAAAGATTCGTAATAATACTTAAAAGTCAATTTGAACTTAAATACCATAGTTACCATAAAGTTTAAGTGTTAGTGGAGAGGTTCCGGGAAGGATATGTGTTAAAAAATAATAATAATTAAAGAATCAACTGTTAGGCGGTACGAAGTTCGCCGGGTCAGCTAGTACATAATATATTTGTCATAGAGACTCACGTATAATGGGTGTGCTTATCCCTATAAGAGATTTCTTCTTTTCTTCCAGCACACCCAAAAAGGAACGGTTATAGACAGAAATTAAAGTAAGTATATAGGTAGACGTACAATACAATAAAAAAACAATAAATCATGGAAATATATAAACATAAACACGTACACACAGACATATATATATATATATATATATATATATATATATATATATATATATATATATATATATATATATATATATATATATATATATATATATACAGGGTGTTAGGGGAATGGTTAGCCATAGAAGTATGTTGGGTAGGGGGGGTCATTTGGAACCTATTTATTCAAATTCAAATTCAAATTCAAAATATAGGCTAACTTACCTATATGCAAAGTGTTACGGATTTTTTTTATAATTATTTTTTCATTTTTCGAAAAAAGTGCCGAAAATTAGTGATTTGACCATCATAATATCTTTTTTGTTTATTGATATATCAACGCCATTTCTTTTTTGTTTTGATCATCAATATATTACGCATGTAAAATAAATGTGATTTAATTAAGAAAACATCTACAAAAAAAATTATGGGCCAACGAAATCTTGACTGAGACAAAAAGTAGATCAAACCTTCAAGTTTAGGTATAAATTAAAAAAAAATTAAAGCCTCCAGACAATTTAAAATAATTTAAAAAATTACTCTAGTTAACACTGTTTTAAATAATATTACTTTCATTCACCTACCTTACTTACTTTTTTTTTAAATGATGAAATAACGAAATGGTTTCTACCTGAACCCGCACACTGACAATTATAACAATAATTGTTATTACGCAGGGCGATATGTCCCTGTACGGCACATGCAAAAGAAAATAAGTAAGGGAGACAAAACGCCACCATGAGGAACACCCATCTTAAGATTGCACCAATTTGAATAACTTTCACTCAAACAAACACACTGTGCACGATCCCGGAGCACTACTTTTGCCCCTCTTAGTAAATATCATCACTTTCTACGCGAGCGAAGCCGCGGGCAAAAGCTAGTATTGTCATAATCTCTTCCCCAATCTCTCAGTGGAAAGTATTTTAACTTACTTAAAAAATGGAGGAGGTTCTCAATTTAACTGTATTTTTATACGTGTTAATCTCATAACTTTTCACTCGTTGTATACCAATTCCGATATAATTCTTTTTTAACTGAAAGACGGTGGTTGTCATGTAGTGCCATTTAAATTTGATCTAGATCTTACTAGTTAATACAGATCTGGTGCGAACTTGGAGAGGTCTATGTCCAGCAGTGGACTGCAATAGGCTGACCTTTTCTTACAAGTTTTTTTTTTATAATTAGATTAGGCTTGTGTTTGACCACTATTTCACCTGATGTTAAGTGAGAATGCGGTCTAGGATGGAGCACGCTTACCTAGAAGTAGCCTATTCACTCGCGACTTAGGTACACAACTTGTTGTTATACCTACTTTTGAGTTATCTCCAATAACGCGTATTTACTCTATCTCTATCTATTGACTACCTGCATCGTATTTCTTGTTAACATTATTAAAATTAGTATCTTCTAGTTTAAAATACTATTAAAGTATTAACACAAGATCCTATTGGATGGTATCACCCTAGTTATTTACCGAAATTGGTCTTTAGTGTTCGACGATAGAGCGGTGGTCATTCTACAAATCTCACAAGAATGGCAAATTAAAATGCAAACACGTTTATTATCTATCATTCTAAGCTCCCTTTTTTATATAGGGACACCTTTTCTAAATAGAATCTGAATCTCGGAATCGGCTCCAACGATTTTCGTGAAATTTAGTTTACAGGGGATTTCAGGGGTGAAAAATTGATCTAGCTAGGATTCATTTTTAGAAAATGTCGTTTTATCCCTGTTTTAGGCAATGAAAAAATTGCTAAAATATCGTTAGAATAGGAAGGTTAATTTCGCAATCGACATTAAAGTTATAATAGCTCAGCGGGGACTCTGGTGGGAAATCGGACGGTCGAGATTGACCGAGAAAACCATGGTTCAAAACTCAGTTTCGTGATTGATTCTTTTTTCTTTTTTTTTAAATTTCACTCGTGATTTTTTATTTAAATAAAAATAAGATATAAAATACCGAGAAAAAAAAACAAAATAAAAAAATAAATAAAATAAAAATACCGAGCTAGGCTCGGTCACCCAGGTACTACATATAAACCTTCCTCTGGAATCACTCTATTTACTAAAGAAAGGCGCATCAAAATCCATTTCCTAGTTTTTAAGATCTAAGCGTACAGACAGCGTGAAGTGAATTTGTTTTATACTATGTAATGATTAATCTGCAACAAAATATTCGAATCTTTCGACTGCACCTAGATTTTAACGGCCATTCTCCGATTAGCAAATTTTACGTGTCCGGGCTTCTAAAATCCGTAATATTATCATATTCAATCATGCATTTTTTTATATATTTTAGAAAGCATCCGTATCTAGCTGTAAAAAAAATATTGGCTTCTGTTTTAAGTAATTAAGACTAAATTAATTTAACTTATGTTCAAAAAACCTCCGTTCTCTAATTACCGTACCGTGTCCGCACACCAACTTAATCTTAAAACTTGCTTGTAATTTTTATAACGTACAGATTTACTTTGATCCATTCAACGTTTTGAACGATATTAAGTTATGTGTATCGCATAACAAAATATCGACTCAATGGAACCAGTCTACAAATAATTATCATTAAGTAATCGTATGTCCAATGGAAAGTTATAATTGCCGTGACATTTGCTGTTCTCGGGTGCACATCTCTAAATAAAAGTATTTGGCACATCACTACCGTATGCGTGGTGTCTCCTCAGTGTGTGCCGAGGCCCATCAGCATCTGAATGTCTCTAACGTTATTGTACCGCCAATGAAGCACGTGAGTATATAATTACCGTAGCCTTGGTTGAAAACTTTTCTAATTACCGTTGTTCTTAGTTTAATACTTGATTTTTAAGATAGACCCGAGTTGATCATGTAAACGGATACAGTACTTTGGCCCGCGTATGTTGTAATAAGCTAGTATTTGCATGCTGTGTCGGTTTTCGACATTTTTAAGAAAATCTATCGTTTTCTAATTACCGTATACTAATTACCATATGTTTATAATTACCGTTGTATGAAAAAATAGTACTTGTTTACTAACTGGAATTGCGATGTCGTACCAATGGAATGTTTTCCCGCGGTTTTCGTAGATTATTATTATCATTTTCCGTAAATATATCAATATTATATGGGGACCATTCATCAAATTATTTAATTCATAGGATGAGTAAACCCAAAAAGACCAAAGAAGAAGTTAAAGAAAAGAGAAGGCTTGCCACTCGGCAACGCCGAGAAAGAATTAAAAATGACCCTTTTTTGTATCAGCAATCAAAAGAAAAGGAGAAATAAAGGTACAATAACAAAATCCGCAATGCTTGAAGACAAAAATCGGAAAACCGGAAGAAAACTCACACATACTTATATAAAATCACTCACATACACTGATAAACTCACTCACACTTACAAAAGCAACTCGACATTTTGCAAGATGCGACCATTTTGTGTCTTGATTCCAGATTCTTGCACTTTGAGTCCTTCACTCAGATATGACGCAGTTGCAGTATGGAAGTCATCTCATACCTGCAATGACCTTTTAGAAGGTCATTGCATACCTGTCTTAAATTTCATTGAAAATGAAGCTCCTCATGTAAATGTCATCTATTTTATATCAGATTCTCCGACTGGCCAATATCGAAATACATAAAAGAATGTTTTATATCTATCATCTCTCAACTTCAGTGGCACTTCCCTAATCTAAGAGTGGTTGCCTGGAACTATACAGAGAGTGGTCATGGCAAGAGCTCAGCAGGTGGCGTGGGAGCAACGATAAAAAGAACTGCAGATAGAATGGTTGCTCAGTAGGCCTAGCATGCGCGCCACGACAAAATTTTGTCTACCGCTTTTCTCGTATTATCTCTCTATGTCTACAGTAGCTAACATGCGTGTACGTGATACTCTTCCCTTTACGTCAATAGAAGAGATAACAAGAAATTCATTGAAAGTATTCTAATTTTTATTAAATTATAGCAATAATAAAGTGTCTTTTATCACTACTGGTAGGTTATAGTTATGAGGGACATCGCTAATTCTTTCGCTTTAATTATAATTATATGTGTACAAATTATTGTTTATCATATATCATATTTTACATAGACTTTATGATATTTTCTAATTACCGTTACATTAAATATAAAAATTTTCTAATTACCATACTCATAAAATTTTCAAGTCTTATTATCTAGAAAACCATAATTAATTGTTACATGCCTCATTAATTATTGAATTCGTATTTTTGATTTGTTTCATATTTTAATGTGTTTAAGTCAAATCAGTGAAAAATGAAAAGCGTCACGGTAATTAGGCAAATAACGCCGAATTGGAGAATGACCGTTAAATTCATCATAATTTTATGCATCTATATGAGAAAAGATCATCAACTTAGGCAAGTCAAATCCCACCAAAAACATTCTGTAAAAAACTAGCCAAGTCTCGATGGAGCTGCTTGTTTATCTCTAAAAAGTAATGAAATCTAGACAAAGTCGTGCCAAGTCTAAGGTTCCTTACTGCGATTTCTTTATTACAAGGTGGGGCAGAAAAAACTATCCGATTTCAAATCCCTTTTTCTCAGAAGAGGGAACAGGTAGAGTAGTGCGGTAAAAACCGTTAGAAGGCCGGTTTTATGCCATTTGTCAGTAGTCAACATGCCTTGGTCTGGTGAACATCGCGCTTTTGTTATTGAGCGGTTTATCGAAAACGGCGGTTCGATAATTGCTACACAACGTGCGTTTCGAATTCATTTCGGACTCGGGTGTCATGATCCTGTTCCACATCACGCTACGATTAAAGTGTGGGTGTCAAATTTTCGACAGACGGGATCGGGATTGAAAAAAAAGTCGCCTGGACGTCCCAGGACAGCAACAGGACCTGAAAACGTGGCCAATGTGCGAGCCGCGATTGAACAATATTCCCCGCGTCGTTCGGCGCGAAAACATTCGCTCGCTTTGGCGATTTCCAACCGCAGTATTCGGCGAATTTTGCACCGAGACCTCAAAATGCATCCCTACAAAATGGTTGTTGCACAGGAATTAAGCGAAAGGGATTTCGCATTTCGATTAGGGACATTCTCAGGGAAATGTTTCCCGGACACCTCATTTCTCTGAGAGGTGATCTTAGCTGGACGTCGCGCTCACCGGATCTCAATCCATGTGACTTCTTCCTTGGGGGTTACCTCAAATCGAAGGTATTTCAGCATCGACCAAGGAACCTTCTTGCTTTACGAAGGGAAATTGCTCGGGCAATTGAAGAAATTCCTGTGGAAATGACATGGAAAGCTACCGCGAGCGCCTAAATCAGTGTATCCGCTCCCAAGGACGACATTTAAGTGACGTGCTTTTCAAAACTTAAATTTTAAAATGGCATAAAATTTGCGAAATGTGAATAAAAAAAAAATTGTCAAGTTGAGTGGTTTTTATTTTATAACGTTTTGAAATCGGATAGGTTTTTCTGCCCCGCCCTTTATTATAATTAACGTTGTGTGACTTGCCCGTTGAAGGGTACAAAACTAAGAATAATATCCCATACTGGTATTGGTAATTGGACGCAATTGTCTCATTTTATGCGGTTGTTGATTGTGCAACACATGCATTCAGCATTGACAGTGCTGACTTCTGTTCTCTTATTTTTGGAGCGTCGAATCGACCACCGATCTAACATAAAATAGACGTACAGACGGACTTCTATCAATGATTAGAAGTCCGCTGGTACTGGAAATAATTTTTTATACAGTTTGTTTCAGGCTTGCCTATACAAAAGTATTATTGAAATACGCAGCTTTATCAAACCTACGATTGACTGGTTATTCAATCAACGTTTTCCAAGTGGCAATTTTCCATCGTCAATGGTAGCGGTTCTGGCGACAGATTGGTGCAATGGTTTCATGTAGTACCTGGTTTTGTACCCTTGTGTACCCTTCAACGGCCAAGTCACACAACGTTAACTATAATAATAAAGAAATCGCAGTAAGGAACCTTAGACTTGGCACGACTTTGTCTAGATTTCATTACTTTTTAGAGATAAACAAGCAGCTCCATCGAGACTTGGCTAGTTTTTTACAGAATGTTTTTGGTGGGATTTCACTGCTTTTTGTAGAAACGTTAAATGTGGGCATAGCCAGGTTACTGCTGACTGAGGTTACTGACCTGGCTGCAGGTAAGTGTAGCAATCATAGAGATGGCTGCCTACTACAGTCAGGTATATAATGTAAAATATTATTATAACGGTTTTAGCTTACTACATGTAATTAACATGAGAGGGTAAAGATTGTTTAGAAGAAAAAAAAAATTTTTTTAAGTATTATTATTTGCAGCAGGCTTATGGTGGCAGAGGTTGTTTTTATAAATACACAATATTGAAATCAGCCTATAAAAAATTGTTTCATCTAATTAACAGATGAGGGAAAATTTTGTTATATCCCGGATCTTAGACCATTACAAATTTTCATTCCCACCTTTCAACCCCTTACACCCTGTTTTTCGCATTACATTTTTTATAAAGGCGGTATATCTATCTCTTCTAATAGTTTGGTTGGGCTCTTGTGTTTTCTAATCAGGGTCACCAGGTGCTCCAGATCTTCGATTATCCTAGTTTTTATAGTTTCCCCTTTATGTAGCCATTAAACCCTAACTATGTACCAAATTTCAGCTCTCTGAGTTTATGGGAAGTAGATACTAGTTCTATTTTGATGATCATGAGTGAGTGAGTGTCGTAAATGCGAAACTTTGCTTTCGCTTAACTTTGGAACTAAATGACCTACAGACTTGTAATTTTGGATTTTAAGTATGTGATTATAGCTTACTGGATGACGAAAATTTCAGCGTTCTGGTCTTATCCAGAGGTTCTCAAATAGGGGCCTGAAAATGCGGCGAAATGGTTCGAGTAAAGGTGGTACGGAAGTGTTTGCTTCGCGCTCGACTTGGCGGGGGCACTGCCGTGCCCCCCGATAAATAGTCACTTAAATACACATTTTTAGGGATAACTCGAAAACTTCTAGTCAGATCTCACTAAAATTTAAATGGGACCATATGATATGCAACAGCTTTCGAAAAATCGGTACACCTACACCCAGTAAAAAGTTATAAGGAAACACACATTAAAAAATTACGGTCAAATTGAGAAAACGACATTTATTTAGTTCTAAAAAGTGCCAGCTTTGTCGCGTCGCGCGGTTTTCCATGTGTTGGTACGCCAATGTCATTCAACCGATCTTACCATCCATTCATCCCTCATCCTAACATTTGTTCCTAGCCCAATGGGGGCTTTACACGCTACGATAAATTGTACCAATTTATCGCTCCAACAAATCGACAGAGTAGAACACTGTTCACTCCAACTCCAATCCCAATAAATCGTTACAATCTCGCGTTTACACGCAACCATAAATTGTAACAATCTGGATCGTTACGATAAATTGTTACAATTTATCGTAGCGTGTAAAACCCGCTTAATATTTGGAAGGTCAGCGCTAAGACAGAAGCAGACTATAATTATTTATCATGCTATTTGAAGGTGAATGAATTATTTTAAATAATGGATGTCACATAGTTTAGTACAGATCATAGTTTCACAAAAAACAGAATTTTAAAACAATAATACTAAGTTAATATTCTATGAGCAACTTTATTTATTTTCATATGAAGTCATAGAGTATCAATATGAATACCTTACAATCATATAAATAAATCATAAAACGAAAAACAAACACTATATAACTTATTTTATTAACGATTTAAATCTTAATATAACTTAAATATAAAACTAATTATGTCACAATTATAATTTCTAAAAAACAATTTACTACTACTACTTAGTAAAAATAAATAATTTATCAACAAAATATATTATGACTAGGAATGTTTGTTTTTATTTGGTTATACCAGAAGATTACCACAAAACGAGGGTGGCCAGGCCTTCAAACAAATTAGTCAAATTCTGCACTATTATAATATGATTCCCATATCATACATCGGGAAAAAGAACTATAGTAGAGATACTAGTTTGATTATTATGATCGATTGCAAACATACTGAATATAATAATGAAAGCATGTGCAAAACGATTATTTATTTATTTATTCATCTTGTGCCGCATATGGCCAGAGAGTAGCTTCAACTTCAAGATCTGCAGTATCAGCAGGGCTCTCTTCAGGGCTCTCGGTCGGGCTCTCTGGTTCTATGTCGTTGTTCCTTGGTGGAGATTCCGTAGTGGTAGTAGTAGTTGTTGGTATTTCCTCAACTTCGTCGACGTCATGGGATTCCTCCGATTCTTCTGGATCTTCATTTCCTGTGACAATAAAAACTACAACACTCATTAGCATAACCCGACAACAAGGTTAATAACAAATAGATTTTAAAATATTACATTTTAAAGATTAAATTAGTAACTTATAGTATGCTTTAGAGTAAGTAAATAAGATATGTACCATCATCATCAATTACAACTTCTTCCATCGGCTCTGCACTCGGCTTCTCGATAGGAGTATGCTTCATGTATTTTTTGGCCACGGAATTCAGCTGTAAATTGAGAAATATAATTTACAATTTTAAAATATAACTGTGTTTTTTTCTATTTATCAAATTATATTGACATTAATCTATAAAAAAAAGGAATCGCTACATATGTTGCATAGCAATAAACTCCACTACGACTGGACCTTTCTAGCAATAATACTTTTAAAAGATTCTTATGGAATGAAAAAGTATGACAATTGCTCAGATAATCAAATATTTCCAAAAAGTGACATATTTCAAATTCAAGCTATTGATAGTTCGCAGAGCGGGGCATCTGTCAGTTTAGCTAGTAAATAATAAATGAATACTTCACACTAACGGACCCCCACTGGGATTTTAATCCTATGTGGAGGTATTTCAGATCCTCGATGTTGGACTTCCGACACACACACACACACTGCGTTTTGAGCTTGTGTGTACAAGCACAAAACCCACAGATCATGTAAAACATGTAAATAGCCTATACAAATATTTGTGATGTGTGGTGATAGAACCTACAACCGCTTGGAAAACAATCAGCTGGTGTGTCTTAAAAATTTTATGTGACACATATATTTAGAAAGTCTTTTTTCAACTTTCACTTTTTATATTAGATTTTATTTCTAATATATATATATATATATATATATATATATATATATATATATATATACTAGCTGTGCCCGCAGTTTCACCCGCGTTGATTTGAGGGAAAAAATAGCCTTCCTTCTTTTTAAAGCATAACCTTTCTCTTTAAATAGGCTATCCACCTCAGAGGAATTTTTCAATTCGAATCAGCAGTTCTTGAGTTTAGCGCGTTTAAACAAACCAATTTTCAGGTTTATAATCCATACTATCCATACTAATATTATAAATGCGAAAGTACCTTTGTCTGTCTGTCTCGGAATCACGCCAAAACTACTGAACAGATTTAAATGAAATTTGGTATACATATATTCTAGAGTCTGAGAAAGGACCTAGGCTACTTTTTAATGTGAAAAAAAGGTGTAAGGGGTTCTATGGTTGTAATGAAAATTTGTATTTATTTATTTAACAATTTATGTACATTGGAAAACAATAGGAAATAGCACTTATAAACAATGCTGATACAAAGGCACTACTTATCCCATGATGGAATCTCTTCCAGTAGTCCTGCCATAGGAAAATTATAAAATAATGGAATTATGATTGTATAACGTTCGTGTTTCGTAACTGTCAAACATTTCATGTTCATCCCATCGATATGGTAATATCTCCCCTAAAATTAAAGAACGTATTTAAATAAAGGTTTTGAATCGACAACATAATTATATCCACAATATACAGATAGTGGCGTATTTTAGATTTTAAAAATGTAAAATAATATCAGTAATAAAAACGGATTGACATAATAAATATTGGTTGTCAAATATTTATGCGTGCGGGGCGTTCAGAAATTTATTTAGAGTAAACTAAGAAAAATATATCAAGCTAAAAAAGTAGCCTATGTCCTTTCTCAGACTCTAAAATATCTATATACCAAATTTCATTTAAATCTTTTCAGTAGTTTTGGCGTGATTGCCGGACAGACAGACAGACAGACAGACAGACAGACAGAGTTACTTTCGCATTTATAATATTAGTATGGATATATAAATATTTATTTATTTATTTATTCCTAATAGAAAGCACTGTGTTGAACATATACCTACCATTTAATTTTACTGAATATGATCGTTAAAAATATATTAAGTAAATAGATTATTATCAATTCAAAAACAAAACTTTAAACCAAAGGCACAATTATCTATTAAAACAAACTACATTTAAGTAGGTATAGTAAGAAATTATTAACATTAGAAACATTAATGAAACCCACTAAACAGTTGAGGAGTTTCATATTTACCTACTCAAAAAGTTTGTTCGCAAATAAATAAGAGCAAAACATGTTTTGTAAATTGATTTATTCTTGAGTTTAATAGCTTTCGTTTTCAGAAAATGTTTTATCGGGTTTTATTTTAATAAGACATTATAACACAGCAAATTAATAAAACATTCACTTGGCTTATTCTGCATGCAATGCACTATACTATATATCTATTAAAGGAAACAGAAATTAGATGATTAAAATTTAGAATTTTTTAATGTAAAATATAGCTTGTATTCATAAACATTTAATAAAACACAAACCAAATAAAAAACAAGTCTACAATTATCATACCAAAGTAACAAATATTGTATAAAAATAAATTGAAAACCTACCCAACGTTTATTCGCTTCCTCCATTCTTGTTAACTCTGCATCTTCATCATAAGGCCTATCAGCATTAAACCAGTCTGAGTATATCATATGCGGATATATTATTGGAAAAGGAATATTCATTTTGATAATGTACCAATTAAAGCAACTATTAACGTTAAACTTATAACTCGCAGACCTCTAGTCTAATCCGATTTTGCAGGGACGAACTATACTTGTTCTGAAACCAGACAAAAGTATTGATTACTTTGAATTTTGAGGTTTGGATTATGTATTTGTTTTATTATTTATATTGTGACAAAGGTTAAGGTATGAAGTAAACAGAGTACACACGAACCTACTTCGATTAATTTATGAGACCAAGACTTATATTTCAAGCTATTTAATTTAAAAATTAAATTATATGACTTTTATCACGGTGTTTTAATAACTATTATTTTCATTGTAATTTAATTTTAATTCAACGAACGAATTTTTATATTGAATAAAAAAAATGTATCATTACCCTAAAGTCCCTTTATATAACCCAGTATAAAAAATTACATATTATATTATTTTTCTTATTGTACTTATTTAAAAACATTTTTATTATAAAATAAAAATAAAATTATGCGAAAAATTCAAACAATATGCAGGCATTTCGATTTATAACATTTTTCACTGTTCTACTGTTCTTTATTGTCGTACTCACAGAGTACATTGTAATAGTAGGGAAGTCGTATTCCATGTCTGACTTTTGTAAAGGGACCTTATTCTTTTCCCATATACTGGCAATGTTTGCAATATATCTAAACTTATTTTAAGAAAGAAAACACGAATGATATGGGATAATAATAATTTTTTCGCGGTATCCCCATCATTATACGTGCATTATACTAACTTACATTTTAATAGCTAGCGCTAGTTTGGTCAAACGATAGAAAAATTAATTTACTGTATTTTGTTCTTTATTTAAAAGCTTTGGTAAGTAGGGGTTTTATACTAAATTTAAGTTAAGTATATTTCAATATTTGTTTTGTTCATATAAGATGAAATAATGCTTAAACATTGAAAAAATCGTTACATGGCACGTGTAATGCCACTGTAACGAAAATTTTACACGTTTGCACTAATATTTATAGCCGGATAGTGTTTAAAATACACCAAATTTTACTTTTTTATGTTATAAAACTATCAAAAAGCTGTAACTTGTAAACATAACAATAGTACCTGTTACCTACTTCTTTACGGCACTTTGTAAGTAATATCGGCGACATAAAAATGGAGATCGTCTAATTTTTTAATGTGCATTTTAATATTATATGTTAATGTTGAAGTTTGCAGAAACTATCAACTTGTTTGCAGCTTTAAGAACGCGTTTGTGATTGTTATAAAAACTACTAGTATACATATAATTCTTCAGGTATTTCGGAGTTAGTTTAAAATATTTTAAACTACTTCAGTCAGACCTGTATGTATGTATGTATGTATGTAATGGAATATTTGAACTTCATTTTCACTTACTTCTAGGAGTCTGATTAAATTGGAAATTTGCACAGGGGTCAAGGGCCGATGACAATACTTTAGGCTTTTATTTTTTTAATTGTCGTCTTGACACTAAAAATTCAGAAAATAAATTATAGTTTAAAAAACTAAAAGAACACGCTTTAATAGCAATCAAACTAAAAAGAAGAAAATAATTTTTCAACAAATTCAAATAAAGTGAAAAAGCGTGGGGTGCTTAATCATATTATTATAATAATTCTAATATTGCAAACAGTAACTAATAAAATGATCTTCACATTCGATACCAAACACCCCCATGACCACCCCATGTGACTTAGTGTAGTAGTAGTTCAGCGTTGGCCACCAGGGCAAGAAAACTTACTATTTTCTTTATGCAAATAGACAATATTATTGTAATGAATTTAATTAAAAATCATTAATTGTTACAGATCATGTCAAATAATGGAAATCGTAAGAGAGCAGCACCACCCTCTGGACGCTCATATAAAGTTAGGAAACCTCGTAAACATCACTCTGATGATGAAGATAGCAACGACTCCTCGGTGTCTGATCAAGGACAGGAGCCACAAAGAGAACCTTCACCTCTGCCAGATGAACCAACAGAAAAATTGCCAGAAGTATGAGAAAATTAAAAAATATTATTATATTTAAAACTTTATAAATAAATTTTTAACCCTTCATTTTAGGAGTTATTAAAGACTTTCTATAAAAGTCCTGGTACGCTAATGATTGCTGGCTTGGTTTCCTGGGATTTAGTTGCAAAGAGGGACAATAACCCTTCCAAAAAGACACACCCTAATTTATATACATTCCATAAATTTACAGACCGGAAGGTAACAGATTTTGTTTTTTTATACTTTTTAACTAAAATTTAAACATTTTACTTTAGACCAGGGTTTCCCAAACTATGGGTCGCGACTCACTGGTGGGTCGCGAGCGAATATTGAGTGGGCCCTGCCTATAGTACCAACCGTCCGAGCCAGCGACCGGGCGATTACTACCTCATACTTATGTGAGGCTGGGTTTTCGAATATGGTGAACATTAAAACTAAATATCGAAATAAATTGGACTTATCAAACTCACTGCGATTAAAAGTAACTAAAGTTGAAGTTGATTTCAAAACTGTAATGGCGAAACATAGGAAACAATTTCATCCTTCCCATTAAATTTATATAATTAAGTAATAAAAGATTGTATTAAAACAGTTTGTTATTTCAAAAGTCCTTTATTAATATTGCTAACGCTTAAATTTCCTAGAGGTGGGTCCCGAGTTTGTAAACTTAAATCAGATGAGTCGTAGCCCAGTCAACTTTGGGAACCACTGCTTTAGACCATATGTAAGTATGTGTATATTTGAAATATATTACAGTACCGATTAATAGTCAGTGGCTGCAGCGCTGGTCACTCAATTCTTGTGTCTGATGAAGGAGAAGTATACACATTTGGTAAGTATCATTTACTAAATTTAATGCATAAATTAATGTATTATAAAAGAAATTTATATAATAATTAATGTTTGAAAAAATTCAGGTCGTAATACATGTGGTCAACTTGGCTTTGGTGATACCACTACAAGAAATGTGCCAGAAGCAGTGCCAACCCTCAAAGGTTTCAATATAATTCAAGCAGCTGCTGGAAGGAATCATAGCTTATTTGTAACAGGTGATCAATAAGATTAAATAGTTGCAAAACTGAGTCAATTTACTATTATTTTTTAATATATTAAATAGGTACATTCACATTTAGTAAAAGTTTTTTCAATAATTATACTATTAAAATTTATTTCACTATTGAATAGTCTGTAAATACTATCACATATCTAAGTTTCCAAACATTGTGTATATATTTATTACTAGCTTCTGCGCGCGACTTCGTCGGCGTGGACTCCGCTCCTATTGGTCTTAGCGTGATGATACATAGCCTATAGCCTTCCTTGATAAATGGGCTATCTAACACTGAAAGAATTTTTCAAATCGGCCCAGTAGTTCCAGAGATTACCGCGTTCAAACAAACAAACAAACAAACAAACAACCAACCAAACAAACAAACTCATCAGCTTTATATATTAGTATAGATTAAAAAAATCTCTGGAACCATAAGGCGTAGAGACTTGAAATTTGGTAGGAATATTCCTTTCGCCGAGTAGAGGTCAGCTAAGAACGGATTTTACGAAATTCCACCCACAAGAGGGGGTTGCGGGGGTTTAACATATATGCAATACAACGTTTGCGGGGTCAGCTAGTATATATATAGATATATGTAGGGGTGAGCAACGCGTGGCCCGAATAGAAATTTTGTGCGGTCCGCCAAGAGGTTTTCAAATTTTCAAAACTGTAAATTTTATTATAATAAGGCACACCAAAATTCAATATGTGTATCATTAAGTCTTATTATTTTCCATCATTCTGCTTTTGGATTGAACATCAATTTTTCAAAAGTTTGCAGCCTTCTAGTCAAAAAGGTTGCTTATCCCTCTTTTAAAGAAGCTGTTCTATTATTATGTACGAAGTAAATAAATTAAGGATTATGTGCTAGATATATATATAATATATATACACAATATTTAAGCTTTAAATGTAAATTTATTTATTAATTGTCTTAATTATAGCAATAAAAACTAACATCAGTACATAACTGCTTTTTGCTATTTACATTTATATTTTGTAGTAGCTTAATAATTTAATAACTAATTTAATAATAATTTAATAACGATAACTTGCATTTTGTAAAGAAACAAAATTAAATAATATTATGTTTTACTTTTTGTAATAGAGGTAACATGTAATGTGTAGTGCATTCCCCCAGACACGGGCACAGTCTACGCTTGTGGTGATAACAAAAGTGGCCAGTGCGGCCTCGGTAACACAACACCCCAGATCCTGAAGCCCACGCGTATCAGATACACGTAAGCATTTGTTTTTGTTTATTTTTTTATTTGAGAGTATTATTTTCCAAAATCTCGCAATATGCTTCATTTTTGGTCTACAAAAGCGTGTTCTTTTCCGTGGTCAGATCAAGTGGCTCCCTATTCATCTTCGCCAAGATATGCACATCAACTCTTTTAACATCCTTTGTGATCCAAATTCTCTTTCTTATCTTCAATCCCCATTTCACTTCTTACCTTCTACTACTCTTTCCAGGCGCCCTGACATTACAACGAAGCTATATACGAATATTCTATACGAAATTCGGTTAAAATTCATTTTTGGTACGCGCCTCTTTACTGTGGAACAAATTCTCAGAAAGCATCCAAAAAATGTCCTTCCCTTTTTTCATCAAACGTAAATTAAAGGAGCATTTTGTTTCACAAGCCAATTTACAAACATCTTTATAGAGAATATGTATGTATATATCTACATATTTTACTATGTACTTGTAAATATATGTATGTATGTGTATTTGTATGCAAGTGTATTCATATTTGTATGTGTGTAATATTTTACAGTTATTTAGCTATTTTCTTTACGCTGTTCTTTCTTGCACTGTCTACCCTGCTATATGACTTACGACCATTCGATTCGGTCGACTGGAAGAGATTTCTTCTAGGGATAAGTTCATCTTGCCATCAACTATACATGTAATTTTCTGTATATTCTTTTTTAAGCTTATTTATTTGTGCTGATTTACAGCAGTTTGATTGACATATAAGTCCTAGTAGGTCTTATGAAACATGCAGTTGTATATTTCTTTCATGTTTTTATCCCTGCGAAGATGTGTGTTAGATCTGTTCTTCTTACTAAGCTACATTATTAATTGATTATTTTTAGAGGTGCTCCCATAGTGAAGGTGGGATGTGGTGCAGAATTCTCCATGATATTGGACTGCAATGGAGCTCTACATTCCTTTGGGCTTCCAGAATATGGACAACTAGGTAAGAGATTTATTATCAAGTTACAGTTTATACAATTCATGTACATTATGGTTATGCTTCAGCCTGTAATATCCCACTGCTGGGCATAGGCCTCTTTCCCCATTTAGGAGAAGGATCAGAACTTAATCCACCACGTTGTTCAAATGCGGGTTGGCGGATATGTCCTATGTCCAGCAGTGAACTGCGATAGGCTGAAGTGAATTACAGCTTATATGCGTAGTTATATATTAGTAAACTATAAAAGAAAAAGAAGTAAAAAGAAAAATTAGAGTTTCACGCGCTTTATGCAGCAAACCATACATAGGAATAAATGTTTTATTTTTCTCACTATTTTGATAAAAATCAATAGATGTTAGTAACCCTACTTTTATGTGTTTTTTTTTTCCAATAACACAATGTTTGTATTAGTTATCTGCGTTAATTCTTTCTTTTTTAAGCCCAAAAGGTAATTTTTTGGGCATGTACTTCCAAAATTTATTCCGCACTAAAGGTTAAATAAAGTAGTATTAGTTATTAATGTTATTTTATATAAAAAATATTTGCAACTACTCAGGTCATAACACAGATGGAAAGTACTTCTTGACGTCTACCAAGCTGTCATATCACTTTGAGACTGTTCCGAAACATATTGCGTTCTTCTTTGAGAAGTCTAAAGATGGTCATGTGACTCCAATAAAAGATGTCGTCATTGTTGACTTCTCCTGTGGAAACAATCATACAGTAAGTTTTGTTATTTTAAAGTACAAATACTGAGTACCGATGTTACTCAGTAGTATATAGTTTTATGATACGATCCCAATTCTTTGTTGAGTGTTTTACCTATCTTCATTACGCTGCTTAAACCTTCATGTTCATAAGTTTCGGATAATTTATCTGAAGTGTAGATAATATGGTAAAATAAAAAATAGGTACGTAATCGTGATTAATTTTTTTCTGTTTCGCCATCTCTACAACTATCGCCAGATTCTAATCATAACGTGTAAAGTAAAAAGTTGTACTTTATTAGTTGTAGCGACAAAGCCTGAAAAGCCTAAATTACCTCCTACTGATTGACTCTATGATAGCCTATCAATAACTTACGACCGAGGTGAACTTTATCAGAGACCAGTAGAACAGACCGATGTTTGAAAGTAACAAATAATCGCGTCACATTTTGTGTTTTATGGTAAAGCAGTATATTTATGTAAAACCTAATATTTACCACTTGGTTTGTACTACAGATCCAAGTTTGAGCCGTTAGTCGATATGGCTAGTCCGTTGACGCAGCTAGCAGTAACCATGGGTCACTGGAAGCTGCGCCAGCGGGCTAGTCTTAGGTGAAACGATCGCGCAGGTGGCGATAGATTCGTCGAAGCGCGCGTTCAGCTGGGGCTTCGGCGGCTTCGGTCGGCTCGGGCACGCGGAGCAGAAGGACGAGAGCGTGCCGCGTCTCATCAAGTACTTCGACTCGCACGCGCGCGGCGTGCGCTCCGTGCACTGCGGCGCCACCTACAGCCTCGCCGTCAACGAACTGGGCTAGTACACCGCTTACAACTACACGCTAGAAACTCTAAATCTTTACAATTTAGGGCGCCTTCAAATTTGAAGACGCTACACTCGCGCTGCAACCTCGCGTTGTTTATTTACATAGATTTGTAAAATACCGCGCGGCAAATTTGAAGGCGCCCTTACTGTTTGTATAAGTCTGTATAATATATTGAATCGAGAGCCGACATTACTGTATAATACAACGAAGTCGCTTTATTTCAAAAATCTTATTTAATTAAAATTCTTATTAAATATTATATTTAATTCGACCGTTTGTAAAATGTATAAGGTTGCCTGGCAAAATTTTTGTGTGTACACTAAAGCCCCGTCTTCTAAACTGCTTCTTATTAAATGATTTGATGGTGAAATCATTGATGATGTCTTATCCGTTCCACCCGTTGTCCCCAAGTATTGAAGACGCCGTCATATACTTCTATATTGTTATTTATTTTCTTTATATATATAATGTGTAAGATTATTTGTTTATTGTAATAAAAAACTATCATCTAGACTGCCACACTAAAGTAGATATATCACACCAGAATCGAACAAAAGGGACTGACGAAAGCACGTATATAATGTAAAAGCATATCTTATAATGCAAGCTAAGATACAATCTCTTAATGATAATAATTAGAACATAAGTAATAAGATCTCGGGCTGACTCTCACGACAAAGAGAACAATTTATTCAATTTCAATACTTAAACAACTTAAATATCAGTAATATTTATGGAATTTTCATAATTTATAGGTGCATTGTTTATGTTTGGACAAACAAAACGTACTGGAGAAGCCAATATGTATCCTAAACCTGTCCAAGATCTAACCGGTAAGTATAACTTTAATAGTTACATACTATTATTTGCTTTGAGAGTAATATAATTATGGATACCTATATTTGCACTAGTTAGTAATATTTGCCATGCGCCTGTTAAGTGGCCTCAGTTTGTACGTGGCGTTCTAATATATTAAAATTCAATTGGTCCTGGGTTGAGACAAGCTCAGTGACGGAAATGACTCACTATTTTATTATACTAATTGGCTGTAATGTCATTATACTACAATTCTAATTCAACTTCAAATATACTGAATTTGGTACCTAATTTTTGAACTTTTTTGCTTAATTACAAATTATTCAGTAATCGACCATTGAAATACATCTGAAAAGGCAAAGTTGCATCTTTTTCAGTCAGGAAAGTTATAAACTATAGCACAAAGTGCAACTCACAGAGAAGAGAATAGTGATTGACATTTTATTTGTAAACTTGGTATAATTATTACATGGTTATAATTATTTCATAGGCTGGAACATACGCAGTGTGGGAACAAGCAACACATCAATCGTGATAGCTGCTGACGATTCTTTGATTGCTTGGGGTGTTTCTCCAACGTATGGCGAGTTGGTATGTTCAATATATATCTATTTTGTTACACAATGGTAGAGAATCACTGATTAAAATTATTGCTAATTGTGAGTCTCATTTTAGTTTAACTTGACACAATAACAAGCCAATCAGAGTAAAAATAAGTTGAATTTAATTGATTCATTTGGAACAATAAAAAAAATCCTATTTTTTTTTTCATTTAATCCATGAATAAACAAATATTAAAAGTTTACTTTATATGTCTCAAATAAATGTGTGCAGGGTACTGGTGACATAAATAAATCGACAGCCAGGCCCAAGGAAGTGAGCCGAATGGATGGACTTAACATTACTCAAGTGGCGATGGGTTACTCTCACACTCTGCTGCTCTGTGACGATTCGTCCGAAGGAGTGAAGACAAAGCTGGCCTCCATGCCCACTTTCGATCCTTAAGTAACTAACACCCTTTTTGATCACTAGGGCTCTACTTGTACTTGCAGAAGCCGACTAACTGAGCAGTCTTAGACAACCGCAAACAGAGTACCTGTTGTATTAATTTTATTAAGCGCAATACTTTTACAAAAATTACTTATTTCTGCGTTATCTATTGCATTAAAACTTCTAGGAAGGCATGATGTACATTGGGCTAAAAATAATTTAGATAGAAAATTTTATAAACAAATAGATATTGATTTGTTAAAAGTTTTTACTCATGCTCCTATGATTTTTATAATAGAGTTTAAGTAAACAGTAGAAGGAATCTCTTCAAGCATTTAAGACTGGTATATTTAAGTATTACGTTATACAAATTAATTTTGCTTATCAGGTGGAGAACTAGTGATGGTCAGTAACAGTTTTAATATCTATGGACGCTAATAATAAGGTTTAACTGAATGTGTAAAACTTGTATTAACATTTTATTAGAAAACATTTTTATATTCTGTTATGATTCTTTTCACAATAAATGCTCGGTGTAATTTTACTTAAAAATATGTAAAATTAAGTAATCATAACCTAACTATACCTTTTCTATTAAGCTCTTTCATAATCTTTGTAATAAGCATATTTTATAGAACTATGTTTAAACAAGTTGTATAAAGTAACTCTTACCTCATCACAAGCAGGCCTTGTTATTTGTTTTTAAACTGTTACCGTAGTTGTCCCGATACGTTATCAATTCCAAATACCTCTACAGATCCATTCACTGCCTCACTATATTCTAAATTGCACAAGTGACCTCTTTACATCACATGTGCGTCTTATGATTAAGTTAACCTTAGTTAATTTTTTTTATAATGATTGCTTTAATTGTTCTATGCGAATTATATTAGGTCTAGGTGATTGTTTTAAGTTTTTAGGCTATTATTTTTTAAGGTCGGGGACAATATTGTATGAATATCAGGAGACCATATTGGTCTCATTTGTACTGTTAAACTTGCACCACATTTGATTCTTTACTACAAACTTTAAAACAAACTTTTGAAAAACTATCAATGATTACATGATTTAATGTGCGTCGGTAAAACGTCGCTGAGTTAGCAAAGTTATGTATATGAATAGTATGTTTAAAATATCTAAATAAAAAATAACGTGATAGGAAAAATATATACATAAGATCCTGAAGGACGGACCATATTTAAGATTCAAAGAATATTGTGCGATTATCATTGTACTATACGTTTTTCGATAAATATAAAAATTTTACACTTTGTTTCTTGATAGGGTGCGTCCACATTGCGAGCCTAGCGCGGTTGCGACGACGGGCGCGAAGTACCCAACATATGAAACGCGTCTGCGTCCATAGTGTAGTGGCTGAGCCGGAAGCCTAGCGCGACGAGACTGAGCGATACAGCGCGCGTAGTTTTCAAACATTCCTGTCCGCACATTCTGTACGCATTAAGGGGGCTTTACACGCTACGATAAATTGTAAAATTTATTGAACGATTTATCACTCCAACAAATCGAAAGAGTAGAGCACTGTTTACACGCTACGATGAATTGTAATGATTTCTTATCATATTATGTCACTTTTACGAATACATACAGGTACGCTTTCTTTCGTTACTTTTACTCTATTGGACACAGAGTGAAATCGTAGCGATAAATGGTGCAACTGTTACACGTTCCAACACATTACGATTCCCAGAAATTGATGCCGCAATTCACTCCAACTCCAATCCCAATAAATCTTTACAATCTCCTGTCTACACGCAACGATAAATTGTAACAATATGATCGTTAATTCGTTACGATAAATTGCTACAACTTATCGTTGCGTGTAAAGCGGGCATTATAGGCCTAGTCAGCAAGCGATTTAATGCGCGAGTGGCGGGGGTATCAAACCATTTCGGTCCTGTCGCTCGGCGTATGCGCGTCTGTATAACAATACAATAAAATCGTGCTTGTGGTAAAATGGCAGTAAATACTGACACCATCTCTAATTTTCAACACCTTTCATCTCAAGATTGGACTATCTAGTAAAAATAATAAATCCTCGTCCATAGTTTGCCCCGTGTTATACGTCAAACCGCTACTCGCGTCACTGTGGCCACTTTACGCCCCGCTCGCCGCAACCGGCTTAGGCCTCCGTCACCGCGCATTCAGTGTGAACGCACCCATAGAGGTTATGTGTAAGCAGCAATACGACATCGTATAAAGTAGGTATTTAAAAAAATGTACTTAAAGTTTTGAACAAAAACGTAATAATTTCTGTTGAAACGTCCCCGGCTATCAAGGTCCACCTCTATTTGATATCTTAGTATACGACATTAGTTATAATACTGTACACAATACAATTATGTGTATCAGCTTACTATAGACATTTTCTACAAGTTTTTGGTGAGATTTCTCAATTAAATATAAGATTTTTTATCCATGTATTTAGTCATAATTTTATTTAAGAATTTGTTTAGTAGTATTACTGTACGAGTATGTTATGTAAACTGCACTGAAGTGTAGCTATTCGACATTCCGAAAGAGCATGTGAGTATTTTATATACTTAAGGATATACGTCTGCATGTAGAAAAAAAACTGAAACGATACTAATAAAGTTTCTTACCATCATCATGTTCAACAACAAATGTTTTTGTACGTACGCGTGATTCTCTAGAAACATATTATACTTGATTCATTAAGACAATTTTAATTAGACTGTTGTTAAATTATATGATAAAGATTGTACATAGATGCGTCTGCAAGAGACCAATGGAAACATTCTTATTAATTAATTTTAAATAATAAGCAAATTCTTAATAAAATCTATAAAATTAAAATGTTTATACAGACGACATTGGTCATTGCAAACACATTATTAATATCACATAATCCGTATAAAATATAACCTAGATCAGGGGTGAGCAACCTGCGGCCCTCGGGCCGCATGCGACCCGAATAGAGATTTGTGCTGCCCACCAGAGGTTTTCAAATTTTCAAAACTGTAAATTTTATTCTAATAAGGCACCAAAATTCAATACTTGTACCATTAAATTTTAATTTTTACCATCATTCTGTGCTTTTGGCCCGAATATCAATTTTTCAAAATTTTGCGGCCCCAAAAGGTGGCTTACCCCTGACCTAGATAAATACTGCAACATTACAAAAGTTATGTAATTTCTATATTTTTTCTCTTAAACAAACGACAATTCCAATATTTTTCATCATTTAAAAATTAATATGATCAAGTCTTGCCAATAACAATATCAATTACATACTTTAAAATAAATGTTTCAATTAATATTTTCTTTCAGTAAAACTACCCTGTCATCTGTCGTTTCAATTTTTTCACAAAAAATCTGGTTCGTTTGCAGCGCTTTTGATACCATTTTGTAAAGCTTTTTTCTAAGCAACTTAAAAAGGTTTTCAATTCGACTATTTTTTAGTATGTTAGCTTATAACTTTTCATTATTCATTTAAATTTGATTGAGATCTGACGACTAATTTTTGAGCTATTGTTAAGAATGCGTATCACTACATAGTATAAAACAAAGTCACTTCCCGCTGTCTGTATGCTTAGATCTTTACTACGCTATCTAACTACGCAACGCATTTTGATGCGGTTTTATTTAGTAAATAGAATGATTCCAGAGGAAGGTTTAAAGTATAATATAGTAGAAGAACACTGATAGTTTTTGCACCCGTGCGAAGCCGGGGTTAAATATTTATTCGACGTTGTACTACTTGTCGATGAAAAATCGTTTTTGGGTGTATAATATTGCGTTAGTTGACACTAATGGAATGGACCATAACTTACGACTGCTACTGGCCTATGGTCAGTGGAGTATTTACCAGCAGGCTTTAACTGACGTAGGGCACAGCAGGAAATTTCCTGCTCAAAATATGGAGCAGCCCGACTGGGGTAGTACCTCGACCTTACAGAAGACCACAGCTAAATAATACTGTTTTCAATTTCAAGCAGTATTGTGTTCCTGTTGGTGAGTAAGGTGACCAGAGCTCCTGGGGGGGAATTGGGGGATAGGGTCGGCAACGCGCTTGCGATGCTTCTGGTGTTGCAGGCGTCTATAGGCTACGGTTTTACCATCAGGTGAGCCGTACGCTTGTTTGCCAACCTAGTTACATAAAAAAAAAGGCTGAGTAGGCTGGAGCCTATGGCGTCATATTTAAGGAGGCGTCAAATCTGGCTTAATTTTTTTCTTTTTAAGAAAAAAAAAAACATATGTGTAGTGTAGGTACATCTAAAGATTAGTTTCGAAAATTGAATAGTAGCGGCGCCAAAAATATAAGAGCTACTGGCGGTAAATTTTTAAATCCGCCACTGCCTATGGTTCTCCGAGTAGATCCTTTCTGATTTGAGTATTGAAATACATAAAAAAATATATTTGTGCTAGTTAAAATATCTAAATGCATTTTTTTGCTATTTTTAGCCATTTTGGCGGTTTTTTGGAATATAGTCGAAATTAGGGGGCGTAGCATAGGGACCAAACGAACCCCAAATTCGGCTTAGCGTAGGTATCGCAACCAGCGTAGTCTGCAAGTGAATAGAAGCGTGTTCTAAGATTAAATTTAGTTTAGTTGCAAACTGTAAACCTTATTCTAAAGCTATTATTAATAAGTTAAGTTCAGGCCATTGTGGCCAGTTAGCTTCCTTTTCTTATACTTTAAATACCAACAAAAATATTTTGAAAAAGACCTTTATACCTATAGCCTTTTCATGCATCGCCATTTCGTTCGTGTTGTAAGTAATATCTAATAGGTAGTAAGTGTCAAAAGGTGTTAGTGTCTAAAGGTTACTCTGTGTTTTGATAAATTTTACTCACACACAAATACCGAAAAGTATTTTTGGAAATTTAATTTGAAACGCACATACAGGCTGCACCCTGCTAATGTTGCTAGTGTTATATCGTTCAGTTTCTCAACAAACTATTTGTATACAAAAATAACAGGAATATATTTAAAAAAAAATCAGATGATATTATATGGATTTCCTAGTATACCTACATGCACATGGTTTTGGCCAGAAATGAAAAAAATCCACTAAGAACGAATAAAAACCTGATGAACGATACCAACCCTCTAAATCTAAATTCTTGTCTTTGCGTTTGTGTTTCTACGGCTCAACAACTTGACTTTCGTTTTTGGACTTCCGATTTCTTTGTGATTTGGACCGTGATTATATCCGTATTGACGACTATTTGCAAAGTTTTAAGGACCCCGATTTCGCTTTCGACTGGATTCCTATTCGAACTTCATTTCTACGAGGTAAGTCAAGTCACACTATGCAATAATATAATGCGGTAGATACAGATTTCAAATGCGGCAGATACAGATTTCACTTTGTCAGAGTAGCAAAAAAATAATTGTTTGTCTGTAACATCGGTATCATCTCCATTTCGCTTGTGCTTAAGCGTTTACGCTAAGAGGAGGCAAGATAAACGTAGTATTTTTACAACGCGGCGTCATTATTTTTAATATTTCAATATTTACTATCAATCCAAAATTATAATGCATTTAATGACCTTGAAATATGCTATACGCTTGGTGATGCTTTGAGCAATGCGTTCGACGGTTTTGCAAAAAATTTTAATATATTATGTCATATAAATGCTCAAAGCATACCTAGTCACGACAAAGACCTGCTTACTGAGTTCTCTCTTGATACTTTGCACGCTATTCTTATCTCTGAATCTTGGTTAAAACCTTCCCTCTCTTCTTCTTATTTTCCTATTCCTGGCTTTATATTAGTAAGAAATGATCGTATTGGCAGGAGGTGGTGGTGTGGCTATATAATTATATTAAGAGTCATCTATCCTTTAAACTTATATGCCATTCTTCTCCAACTCATAACGCTTCTATAGAATATATGTTTTTGGAGATAAATTTAGGGCGTAAGGTGGCTCTTGGAGTGATCTATTGTCCTCCAACGATTGATTACTTTTCGTCTTTGGAAAACGTTTTCGAGCGTGTTTTGTCTAATTACAAAGAACTTGTGTTAATGGGAGACTTTAATACTTGCTTACTCAAAAATGATCATAGATCATCCAAACTTCGTGCAATTGTTGATTCAGTTAACTTGGAATTTCTGCCACTTTTACCTACGCACTTTACAAAAAACTTCTGATTCTCTTTTAGACCTTCTCATTTGTTCAGATACTAAACGTGTTTCCAGATTTGGCCAATACCCAGCCCCCGCTTTCTCTCATCACGACTTAATCTACGTCTTTTACAATCTTAAAACCCCAAAGCCTAAGCCTCCTACTTTATTTCTAAGGAATTTCGGCATCCTTGATATTGAAAAATTATCTACTGATGCGTCTTCCATTCCGTGGGCTTGTGTTTACGAGATGCAGACTATTGATGCTAAGGTCAATTTTCTTTGTTCCAATATATATCACTTCCCTTTATAACAAGCACGCACCTTTTCGTAAAGTGAAAATAAAGAGGCACGGGACAGCCCCCTGGATTAATTTGGATATACGAAAAGCCATGGTCAAAAGGGACAGCGCATTTCGAAAATTTAAGCTGGATCGATCGGAAATTAATTGGTAAATTTACAAAGCTGCTAGGAATAGGTGTAACCAAATGTGCAGGAATTATAAGCGTCGATTTATTTCGGATAAAATTTGTAACTCCTCAACTACAGACACCTTAAAATTTCTCAAATCTTTAGGTATGGGCAAAGACACTAACTCTGATAACAATATTTCGTGTAGATATTGATTACCTTAGTCGTCACTTTAATGCTTCTCATGTTCTTGATGATAACACCAGACATGACACTTTATCTATGATCCTAAGCTTGCCAAAATGTGAAAAGTCCACATTTAGTTTCTCACAAGTGAGTGATGCCGATGTACGGAAACGTGTGTTGTCACTTAAATCTAAAGCTCTAGGTTGTGATGAAATTGGTCGGACAAAGATTGTTCATATCTTGGAATCTATAGTACCTGCTGTTACTCACATTGTTAACTTCTCTCTAACTTCAGCTACCTTTCCGGACTTGTGGCGACGGGCTCCGGTTCTCCCATTACCAAAAATTTCTAATTCATCCCTTCCGAATCATTACCGTCCTAATTCTGTTCTTCCGTTTCTCTCCAAAATTCTCGAATCTATCGTCCATAGCCAATTGTCTGAATATCTTATATCTTGTAACTTACTGAATCATTTTCAATCCGGATTTCGTGTAGGCCACAGTACTACTACTGCTCTGATTAAAGTGACCGAGGATATAAGAGAGGGGATGGAGGACAAAGCCGTAACAATTCTGAAACTTATAGATTTTAGTAACGCTTTTAACGCAGTGGATCACGATTTGTTACTCGCTCTAATATCTCGGATTAACATCTCTGACGTTGCTCTTCAGTGGTTTTCTTCATATCTTTGGGGACGCAAGCAAGCGATATGCATTGGCTCTAAGCGTTCTGATTGGTGCGACGTTGCTACGGGCGTTCCTCAGGGTGGAATTCTCTCCCCACTATTATTCTCTCTGTTCATTAATTCTATCACTTCTGTACTTTCCTGTCAGTACCACCTTTACGCTGATGACTTGCAGCTTTATGTACAAACTAGCATCGACCGTCTTGATGATACCATTGCTAAGCTTAATGATGATCTTCGGCGTATCTCGGTCTGGACCAAAAATTTTGGAATTAATGTCAACCCCTCTAAATGCCAGGCTATGATTGTTGGGAGTTCTCGTCAACTGTCAAAAATTCAACAACGTACATCACTTCTCTTTTTCAATAACGCGATTATCCCGTTTTCCTCTAAGGTTAAGGATTTGGGTGTGACTTTAGATTACTCTCTCAGTTGGGCAGATCAGGTTAGTGAGATATCCCGTAGGTTTTATGCATTCTTTCATTCTATCCTGCGCTTTTAAAATTTTCTTCCCATGAAGGCCAAGATTAATTTAGTTAATTGTTTTCTTTTACCTATTATTGATTACGGCGATGCTTGCTACCCTGACTTAAACTAGCCCCGCCCACTGGCTCCACCCACCTTGCCACGCCCACCGGACAGGCCACGCCCACCAGCAGCACCGTAGCTTCTACAGACCCACAAGTGGCTCTTCAATTAGGAAGTTTAATTGAATTAATGAAGCTGCAAAGGGCTGAAATTCAGACAATGCAAGAATCACAAGAATGCAAGCTCAGCGCTTTGCAAGAATCACAAGAACGCAAGTTCAGCGCTTTGCAAGAATCACAGGAAAAAGCGCTTTGGGCTATAAAAGATGTTAGTGACACGGTGGGTAAACTTCGAAAAGAGTTCGACGAAGTGCAAGAACGAGTTACCGGGTTAGGATTGGACGTCGAAAATGTGAAAACCGTCCTCGCTGAACTACAGAAGAGAGTAATGCGCCTTGAAACCACGGGAGTTGTGATGTCTAGTGGAACTACCGGAGTGGCGCAAGGACCAAGAGTGAAAGTGCCGCCATACGACGGCACTACTTCGTGGAACGCTTATCGTCGGCAATTCCAGACTGTTGCTGCTGCCAACGGATGGACGGAAGAACAATGCATGACCGCTCTCACTGTTGCGCTCAGAGGACAAGCTTAGTCTGTCTTGGAAGCACTGCCACATACAGGAAATGGGTTCCAAACCCTCATGGAGGCACTCGAATCCAGATACGGGGAGCGACACCTGGAGCACGTGTTCCGCGCCCAACTGCGTGACAGAGTCCAACGCTCAGGAGAAGGACTACAACAATGGGCGTTGGAAATTGAAAAACTCGTCAGGAAGGCACACCCAGGAGCCGACACCAAGATGGTGGACACGAATATTGTCCAAGCATTTGTCGACGGAATCAAAGACCTCGAGGTCAGAGCTGCAGTGAGGCTTCGTCACCATACCTCTCTAAAGGAAGCATTGGCGCATGCTTTGGAGGTCGAGGCTGTTCGCCATGACATACGACTGACCCATAAGATCCGCGAGGTCTCTGAGGAAGTCAAGGAGGTTAAGGTCCCTACAAAGAAAAGATATGGAGTCATGTGCTACAAGTGTGGCGAGAGGGGCCATCTTCAGCTCAACTGCCCGCAGAAGGAGGTTAAGGCTCCTACGAAGAAACGTTCTGGAGTCATGTGCTACAAGTGCGGTGAGAGGGGCCATCTTCAGCTCAACTGCTCGCCGAAGGAGGTTAAGGCTCCTACAAAGAAACGTTCTGGAGACATGTGCTACAAGTGCGGTGAGAGGGGCCATCTTCAGCTCAACTGCCCGCAGAGGGAGATTAAGGCTCCTACGAAGAAACGTTCTGGAGTCATGTGCTACAAGTGCGGCGAGAGGGGTCATCTTCAGCTCAATTACCCGCAGAAGAAGACCCAGTGGGCAAGGATGAAAAGGATCGAGGAACAAATAGAGGAGCTGAAAAAGCAAACGGCTTCGTCCCCTGCCCGGGATCAAGGGAAACGAATAAAAGCTAGAACTAAGAGACGAGTACTGGCTGACGCGGTGGAAACCCTGAAAACTGTTATCCTCCAGGCATGCAGCGGGAATAGTCTTACGACACAGGGGACTATTAACGACCGGAAATCGAACACAAGCGGCTTCGAGGAAGGGTCACTGGTGTGGCTGCATAACCCAACCCGCCGGAAAGGGAAATCTCCAAACCAAGTCCATACAAAGTGGTTACCCGAATGAATGATGTGACTTATAGGATTCAAAAGCAACCAAGGGGGACATTCAAAGTGGTACACATAGACCGTCTGGCGCGTTACCATGGCAGTAACAACGATGCTCGGGACGAGCATCTCTAAGAGGGGAGTAGTGTTACGAGTACACAAATTAAAGGAGCTTGCGCCATCTAGCGGGGGAGCGGAGGAACCACGTTGTGTGCTGTACAAACCACTTTGCTACAAAGACAAAGTGAAACATCCACTCAATACTATATGGCGCTAGAGGACTTATATAGGGTGAATGAACTCAAGATCGAGTACACGCACGAACATTCTAGAATTGTCTGGGTGTAGGCTCGGCCCGGTATAAAAAGGCCGCTCGAGGCCGAGCGGAGTCAGTTCAGTTTGAGCTAACGACGAAGCGACTTCGAAGTGAATACTAGTGATCAAGAAGTGATACCAGCGGAAACCTACGACATTGGCTACGACCTCGGACATTGTTAGTGCTTACTGTGTGTACCTAGTGATTAGTGTTTGGTACTTAGTGCGAAGTGTTTGTACCTAGTGCTTGTGTCGGACCTAGTGCTAGTGAATAAAGTCTCTAAAAGAGTCAGAAGGTCTTTCTCTCCAAATCGTTCGAACCCTAAAACGCAACAATATGTTTAATTTGTTTTAACTGTTGTATAGTCCTACCTTAACACTTAATTTTTTTCTATCTTTACGCCTTAAGGTTGACTGGTAGATAAGGCTGTACGGCCTTAAGTCCGCCTTTTGCGCAACCTGTTATCTCGAAGTGTTGTTATGTTGTTTTTTTATTTTTTTTCTGTGTTGTGTAATAAAGTTTAATAAATAAATAAATAAATTATTAAAAAATACCTAATAGAAGAAAACCTTTGAAGCCATGGATACCTTGAGGGACATGTCCCGCAACATGTTCCTCATTTGTCCCCTAGTGGATACATGGCTTTAAAATCAATATCACATCAATTTATTTAATTTACTTGTTTATCTAGACAAGCAAAACTCGCATGTCGCTCGGCATCTGTTGGAGAAATGAGAATCAAGAGTCTTCAACGCCGATTTTTAGCGTAACCCGTAAGGAAATAGGCGGAAAGCAGTTCTTATATAAAATATATTAATAAAACTATAAAAATTGCAATTTTTATGTTGGTATAAGAGACCTGGAAGAGTGACCTTCACCGATCTGATAACTCGATGAGACATATTTTTTATCAAATATAATTCATGAACAAATATGCCTATGATAACTTGCCTATCGAAAAGTGGTCATAGCTACTTTTAATTTACGATTACGATACGATTCAGCCTGTATTATCCCACTGTTGGGTATAGGCCTCTTCCCCGTGTAGGGGAAGGGGCCTATACCCAACAGTGAGTGATATATTCGCTACTATGATTAACGATCGCTATCAGATGTACATGATAACAACCGGGACCGACGGCTTAACGTGCTCTCCGAGGCACGGTGGGGAGACCCACGAGGACTGCACAAACACCCAGACCACGGCAAACATCTGTATGGCCAATACAAATGTTGTCGTGGCGGGAATCGAACCCGCAACCGCCCGCGCAACAGCCAATCGCAATCCAGTGCTGTGACCGCTGCACCAACGCGGCGTAAATAGTCAAGTAAATATGCATTATTACATTTATGTCAATAAATGCTTTAGGATACGAGTAGCAATTAAATTTAAATGGGACCACATGACATGTACCTACCACCTTTCACCAACAAAAATCATCGAAATCGAATTGAGAACCTCCTCCTTTTTGGAAGTCGGTTACTTAACTCGAAGTGTTGGAAAATTGAATATTTTACTGATTGCAAAACGTGCATATAACTGAGTTATTATTCTATCTAGTACATTATTGAAAAAAGTAAAAAATATATATTATACTAGCGGACCCGGCAGACGTTGTCCTGCCCGGAAAACTGCTACCAAACGTACCGATAGCAGCGCTATCTACTGGGTCCAATTGAAATAAAACTACCCTATCTTCCAAGTTGGACCAAATTACAGATGCTTACAAAATTTGATACAAATTGGTCCAGTAGTTTCGGAATAACATACCGATAGCAGCGCCACCTACCGGGTCAAATTGAGATAAAAAGTATCCTATGTCCGTTTCCTGGTTCTAAGCTACATCCATACCAATTTTCAGCCAAATCGGTTCAGCCGTTCTTGAGTTATAAATAGTGTAACTAACACGATTACACGACTTTCTTTTATGTGCATATTTATAGACTATAAGACTAAGCAGATCTGACATTCTTGTTATCTATCTTTAATGGAGCATTAGATACCCCTGAATTACTGAACAAGTTTGGTCTTCGTGTGCCTTCTGCACGTTTGCGTAAACCTACTGGATATACCCTACGCCAGAAACACTTACAGGCAGAACTCATATATTATTGTAAGAGCGAGTCGTTCTTTCAACACCGTAAGCCAGGAATTCGACGTAGATCTTTTTCATACTAGTATTCCAAAATTAAAGAAAACATTGTGTGATAGCTTTTTTCTCTCTTCGACAATTGTATTTTTTTAATTTTTAATAGTATACTTACTTTATCACATATATTATAGTGTATAACAGCTTGCAATTAGGTACTACAGCATTGTATATAAGCGAAAATTTTTAATTGGCCTTATATGTAACTGTTGTATTTTATGCTATACTAGCTTCTGCGCGCGACTTCGTCGGCGTGCACTCCGCTCCTATTGGTCTTAGCGTGATGATACATAGCCTATAGCCTTCCTCGATAAATGGGCTATCTAACACTGAAAGAATTTTTCAAATCGGCCCAGTAGAACCAGAGATTACCGCGTTCAAACAAACAAACAAACAAACAACCAAACAAACAAACTCTTCAGCTTTATACATTAGTATGGATATGTTTTAGCTGTAAGTTTTCCAGTGTAAAATAAAATTAAAAAAATAAAAGAAAATAAAAGTAAAAGTGCGAATCGCAAAATTGTTCGGGCTTTTACCATTAATCTTAGGATTTATCGTAATTCGTGCATTTACAGTAACAAAATATATATTACGTTCACAGCTTTTTATTAAACGGTTTTATTTAGCTCGACCAGTATGGTATTTATTTGGGTCAAATCATTGAAGTAATCTATACATATAATAAAATGGTAGAAAAGTCAAAACTGTACATTGAATATTTTTTTAAAAGAATACTTGGGGTGTGATCTACAATCGATACCGAAGCCAAAAATATAGTTTTTAGAATTTTTGTCTGTTTGTCTGTTTGTCTGTTTGTCTGTATGTATGTCCGGGATAAACTCAAAAAGTACTGCATGGATTTACTTCAAATTTGGCACGAATATTGTTAAGAAGTCGGGTCAGAACATAGGCTATATATTATCACGCTATCACCTACGGGGAAAGAGCAGTGAACCTTTATTTCTTCAAATGTATGTCCGGGATAAACTCAAAAAGTACTGCATGGATTCACTTCAAATTTGGCACGAATATTATTAAGAAGTCGGGTCAGAACATAGGCTACATATTATCACGCTATCACCTACGGGGAACGAGCAGTGAACGCACGCAGACGACGTCGCGGGCAGCAGCTAGTATGTACTAAACTACTAACGTACGTTAGTAATAATAACTCAATGGGTCAAATTTAGTAATTGGAATTTTACCCCCTTCCTGATGACAGATTGATCTGATATTTGGTACACACTCTTAGTCTTGATGACAATACAACAAAATATATTCTTTATGATTGTAAATCCAAGATGGCCGCCGATACAAAATGGCGGATCACATATTACTTCACAACAACCTCATTAAGGGTATCAAATGAAAGGGCTTGATTGATAGAATACAGCTCACTATGAAAAATCCAAGATGGCCGCCGCCTCAAAATGGCGGATTACATATTTTCAACAAATAACTCAATATGGGTATCAAATGAAAGGGCTTGATTGGTAGAATAGAGCTCACTATGAAAAATCCAAGATGGCCGCCGCCACAAAATAGCGGATTACATATTTTCCACAAATATCTCAATATGGGTATCGAATGAAAGGGCTTGATTGGTAGAATAGGGCTCACTATGAAAAATCTAAGATGGCTGCCGCCACAAAATGGTGGATTACATATTTTCCACAAATACTTCAATATGGGTATCGAATGAAAGGGCTTGATCAGTAGAATACAGTTTATTAGATAGTGTACGTATATTTATTATAATCTAAAAACTACTCAACAAAACTAAAAAATTGAAAATAAAATAAACTAAAAAATGTTTTATGTTAAACAGTTTTATTAAAGTAAAAATTATGTAGTTAGGTTATGTACTAAAAGCTAAAAAATAATTCGGTAAGTCCTAGGTACCAGATCGCACCAATCTTCTCATCAATCTGGGGTATTGATCAGACAAATATAGATTTTGGAGGAATGGATGGTAAGGTAGATGAAGTATGTCAGATGATGCACGAACGAGGGATAGATGTTCTGTGCGTGAACGAAACCAAGAGGAAAGGATGTGACACCACGGTTCATGGTCCCTACACAGCATACTGGTCGGGAGTTCCCCAAACCAGCCGATGCTGTCAGGGAATTGGTGTGATTCTTTCCTCTCGAATAGATGAATGTGTGATGGAGCATGAATGTGTAAGCACCAGACGCCTCTGGATTAGGCTAAAAGTCGGACTCACTCGCTTGTTTATCCTTGGGGTCTATGCACCGACGGATCTACGCGGAGGTGGGTCATTAAAAGCCCAACAAGAGAGAGAGGAATTCTGGGATAGCGTAAGAGAGGTCTTGAATAAATGCGAAGAAAATGAACGGATCGTGATGTTAGGGGACTTTAATGAGTGGGTTGGAGTAAAGCGTGATGGGTATGAAGGAGTTCTGGGTACGTTTGGGGACAAGAGAGTGAATGACAATGGGAGAAGCCTGCTTGAAGTATGCTTGGAATGGAATCTTTGCGTGACCAACACGATATTTGACCATAAAAAGATCCATTTGTATCCAAGAGATGAGGGTGAGTCTAGAAGTATGATTGATTTTGTAATTGTGGATGAAAGATTGAGGAAGAAAGTGCTAGACACTCGGGCATACCGCGGTGTAGGCCTCGATACAGACCACTTCCTGGTCATAGCCCGAATGCGTGGCCTCTTTAAACTGTGGCGACACCGAGGGGCAAAGCCTACGAGTGTTTTGGACAGAGTGAAAGTGGAAAATCTGCAGGAAGAAGAATAGAAAGACGAGTATGTAGATAAACTGAAAGCGAGTTTCAATGGCATAGAAGAGATAGGTGTGATTGAAGATTTGTGGGAGACATTAAAGAAAGGGGTCGTGGATGTTGCTATTGCGGTATGCGGTGTAGCTAAAAGAAGTAAAGTAAGAAAGAAATATAATGTGTGGATGGATAAAGATGTTCAAAAGGCTGTGCAAGAAAAGAAGAAAGCGTGGTTGGATTGGTTAGCAACAAAAGCTAACCAAAAAGTTCAAAGGCAACGGATGACGAGGTAAAGGAAGCGAGAACGAAGTATAAAAGACTGAAATCAGCAGCGAAAGAAGTTGTGTCGAGAAAGAAAGCAGAACGAAAGGATGATTTTGATAGGAGGCTCACTGAAGATTTCCAGTCAAACATCAAGTTTTTCTGGAAATCCATCAAAACAGCCAGAGGAAAAACTTCTACCTCTGAGCTGAGACTAGTGCAAAGCCGTAATCGTGCCATTATATAAGGAAAAGGGTCACGGCAGGACTGCATAAATTACCGCGGTATAAGCCTTCTCAGCGTCGTCGGTAAATTGTATGCGAAAGTTTTGATTGAAAGGGTTGTGAATGAAACAGACGAAAAAGTATGGGATGCACAAGCGGGATTTAGGAAGGGAATGGGATGTACGAATCAGGTCTTTTCTTTGCGGTGCATAGCCGAAAAGTTCTTGGCTAAAAACAAGAAGGTCTATTGCGCATTCGTAGATCTAGAAAAGGCCTATGATCGAGTGGTGAGGAATGAATTGTGGTCAGCATTGTCCGGGTACGGTCTGAGCAGTATCCTCATACGAGCACTGCAATCTCTTTATAGAAATTCTAGTGCTTGTCTTACTACTAATATATAAAGCTGAAGAGTTTGTTTGTTTGTTTGAACACGGAAATCTCTGGAACTACTGGGTCGATTTGAAAAATTCTTTCAGTGTTAGATAGCCCATTTATCGAGGAAGGCTATAGGCTATGTATCATCACGCTAAGACCAATAGGAGCGGAGTCCACGCCGACGAAGTCGCGCGCAGAAGCTAGTGTAAGGATAAACGGGGCGTACACTGAATGGTTTAATATCGAAAAAGGTGTTAGACAGGGATGTGTAGCGTCACCGTGGCTGTTTAATCTGTTCATGGACAATTGCTTGGCAGAGTTAAAAAAGAATGAAAGTGGGTTGAGAATGAATGAGTTAGGGGCCATCCATAAATTACGTCACACGTTAAGAGAGGGGCAGGTGTGACAAGGGGTAGGGAGGGGTCCAACATTATGTGACGTCACATTTCCAAATATAATAATATTAAAACGTAAGTACAAAAACATGATACTTTAACTACCTATCAATAACTAACTTAAAAGATTAAAGTTTTATTTGTTTTGTTGGCGAATTGACTTTTATTAAAATGAAAATAAAAAAATGTCGAAACTGTCATCAGTTTGCTCATGCAAAATTGCAAAATATGTGACGTCACACTAGGTAGGGAGGGGGTCTCATAAATGTGACCATCTGTGACAAGGACAGGGGAGGGGTCGAAAAATCGAGAAATTCGTGTGACGTAATTTATGGATGGCCCCTTACTCGTCAAATGTCTTCTCTATACTGATGACCAAGTATAACTTGCGTCCTCGGCTGAGGAGTTGCAGAAGATGGTAACTGCTATGAGTGGAGCTTTTGTTAGAAAGGGAATGAAGACGAAAAGAGAAGACGAAAGTGATGGTGTTTGAAAGAGATGAGGCAGTGACAGACTGCAATATCGTGATTGGAGATGAACAAATTGAACAGGTGAACGAGTTTATGTATCTGGGCTCAAAGTTTACAAGAGATGGAAAGTATGTGAGTGATATTGAAAAAAGAGTGAATGCAAGAAACATGGTGAATGGAGCTTTGCACTCCTTTATGAGCAGTCGGAAGGTGTCTGACAAGGATCGTTTGGCTGTGTGTGGGGTGTTGGTTCCGACACTCATGTACGGAAGTAAAAGTTGGATATGGCAGAAGAAACATGAAAGCAGAATAAATGCAGTTGAGATGAGAGCGTTAAGAAGTATGATAGGGAGTTAAACTGAGTTGTGTCAGGATAATAAATAGTGAAATAAGGAAACGATGTAGTCTGAAAGATGTAGTGACAAAAATTTAGAAAGGTATGCTGAGATGGTTTGGCCATGTCGAGAGAATGAATGAAGAACGATTGACGAAAAAAGTGTAAAAGGCGAGTGTGAATAAAAGTGTTGGAAGGGGTAGACCTAGGCGGACGTTTCAAGATCAAATTAGGGACGTCCTAATAAAAGGCCAGGTCAAGAGTACCCTAAACCGAAGAGCATGTATGAAAGGAATAATGAAAGTGGACGAAGCGAAACGAGTATGTAAGGATCGTAGCAAGTGGAAAGAAGTGGTCTCTGCCTACCCCTACGGGAAAGAGGCGTGATTTATATGTATGTAGGTATGTATTTATATTGATAATAAAAGCAATTCGTTCAAAATTATTCCCTAACTATTCCAAAAAATCAAAAATGCACAACGTTAATAATCAAGTTTTCACTTCTGCCGGCACTCCCGGAGTGCAACCCGTATTTTTTTTTCATTAGACAATACAAACATGTTTTCTTTAGAGGTTACTCTAGGCCCAAAGTTTGCATTTTATACATAGAGAAGACTTGACTTCCCGTGCTTTACGCATGCCTGACTTGGGGAATAAGCTGGTGAGTGCGTAACGAGAGCGTTACGAAAATTGTAATCGGTTGAGGCGAACGGAAATTGAGAGGAAGACATAAGTTAGTGAAAGTAGAAAGAGAGAGAGAGACTTACGTTTCGTAATGCTTCAGTCGTGTGGTCTAAAGCGCCATCGTTTTTTTAAATACATATCGTATTTTTTTATTTTTACCCGCTAATTATTTAAACTACAACATCATTATAAACTTAATTTCCTGAACTTTATTTACACTATATTATTTAAATATTTGAAAAGAACACAACATATATATATATATTTAAAACTAAACAATAATATATAATGTAGATAATAATATGCATGTCACTTACAAGTGTACGTAACACCCAACATTATGTTTTCCTATTTTAATTTATTTATCTACATACTAGCTTTACTTTTTTTTTAAATATCGATATATCTTGAATCCGATATTTTAAAAAATATCAACAGCCCTACTGCCCGCCAGCTTGTTTCGTGCCCGCCCGAGATAACGCTGTCTGATCGCTCCATGTCGCGTCGCCCCGCTACCGCCGTCGCCCCGCTGTCGCCAAGTTTCGTGCCCGCGGTCTAAGAGGTAGACACATACCATCGCGGACATTTTTGTAGACCTTTTTAAGTTGTACAATACTGTAGTACATTATTTTGATCTATCTCGTAGGAGTCGTAGGTTTCAGCCAGTGCAGCGTTTGCATTGTAAGCGCAAAAAAAATGTGTTTTTTTACGACATCACATTAGAAACTTCTAAAATTATCAGTTTCTCTACTATATTATGCATGTATTATATACATATAAACCTTCCTCTTGAATTACTCTATTTATTAAAGAAACCCGCATCAAAACCCGTTTTTTTTTTTATGTTACTAAGTCGACAAACAAGCGTACGGCTCACCTGATGGTAAGTGACTACCGTAGCCTATAGACGCCTGCAACACCAGAAGCGTCGCAAGCGCGTTGCCGACCCTATCCCCAATCCCCCCCAGGAGCTCTGGTCACCTTACTCACCAACAGGAACACAATACTGCTTGAAAACAGTATTATTTAGCTGTGGTCTTCTGTAAGGTCGAGGTACTACCCCAGTCGGGCTGCTCCATATTTTGAGCAGGAAATTTCCTGCTGTGCCCTACCTCAGTTAAAGTTAAAGTTACCCGTTGCAGCCCCGGATCTTCAATTTTTTTTAGGCGGGGCAAAAACTGAAAAATGCCGCCCCCGCCCACTTATATTTATTTTGTTTTTACCTTTATCATGCTTATAATTTCAGCTGTCAGATGTCCACTATTTGATTGAAATTTGGACATAGCCTACATAGGCCTTTCGGAAATAATGCATCCATCGCTGTTCTTTCTGTGTTAAGCCTATTTATTTACACATACATAGGTACATAGACATAAACGTGTAGGATATATATTTTATATACTGCATAGGATAGGATTTAAAATAAAAATATGTATAATAAAAATAAAAATCAAATATTGTATTGCTTTTGTGAATTGAAATTACAATTTTACTCTTTTGCAGTCTTTATACTCTCTTTTTCGCACGCACGGTAACCAGACGCGTGCTGCCGCGATCTGCGATTTCTGCGGGCGAGCGGGCGCGTATTTTTAACCCCCGACGCAAAAAGAGGGATGTTATAAGTTTGACGTGTCTGTCTGTCTGTCTGTCTGTGGCACCGTAGCTCGCGAACGGAGGACGCGATTTCAATTTAGTTTTTTTTTTTGTATGAAAGGTAAGTTACGGGCGAGTGTTCTTAGACTCATGTTTGATGAAAATCGGTTGAGTCCTGAAAAAAATCTGGGGGTAAAACCGAGGAAAATACCCAATATCTGCAAAAACATGTGGTGGGGAGAAAATGAGGATGGAAATCCGAATGTCAGCAAATTTATCCAAGTAGGGTTGCAAATGAAATAGCATCACATGCACTTTACAAAATTAATAATAAAAGTAAATGAATGGTACCCATAAAAAGTATAAAATAAAAATTAAATTAAAAACAAAAAAAAAAAACCGACACAGTAACCTGAGTTCCCTTTAAAAGTAAAAAATAATGAAAGAAACTCAATCTTAAAGTACCTAACTTACCCAAGTATGTACGAGTATTAATAATTCAAAAAAAAAAAAATTACATCGCGTTGCGGGACCGCTCCAAAACAGTTCAATTACAAATAGTCTAAATAGTCCAGTCATTTGATAGTTTTACCTGGAAAGTTTTCCGGTAGTTTTGAAAGTTGGTGATTTTATAGATTTCGACGTGCTCTTTTCGAATTTTCACTTTGCCACCTCGTATCTTTGCCGCTCGCGTCGCCATATTGGAAAAATGGCGCTCAAATACAGTTTTTTTTAAAATAACTCCGTTCCAACTCATTTTACGATAAAAATAGTTATGTAATAAATTAAACTAAAGAAAATTTCCTACAATTTATGTAGTAACCTTTTTTTTGTAAAATCTATAGTTTCAGCGTACGGGAGCTACAAAGTCCACTCTAACACGCGTTTACGTGTCATAATTATATTTCGTAAGTCCAGTTGACAAGTTTTGACAGACTTGATAAACAAAGTATGAATATTTTTTTAACTTTAATGCCGTGATCTTGTTGATTATGTATATAAGAAAGGCTCTACGAAGCGAAAATTTTTTACGACAATGTTTGAACATTTTTTTTTTCATTTACAATTGAGAAAAACAACAAGAAAATTTTGTTTGTTAACAATCGTTTAACTTGTTGAAAAATTAAGTTTCAGTAAAATTTCCAACAGGAATTAAATATTTATAGTGTTTAGAACATACTATAATTTTTTTCAAATTAAAAAAAAAATATTCAAAACTTGTCGACGGGACTTAACGAAATATAATTATGACACGTAAACGCATGTTAGAGTGGACTTTGCAGCTCTCGTACGCTCAAACTATGGATTACAAAAAAAAAGATTACTACATAAATTGTAGGAAATTTTCTCTAGTTTAATTTATTACATAACTATTTTTATCGTAAAATGAGTTTGAACGGAGTTATTCTCAAAAAACTGTATTTCAGCGCCATTTTTCCAATATGGTGGCGCGAGCGGCAAAGATACGAGGTGGAAAAGTGAAAATTCGAAAAGAGCACGTCGAAAACTATAAAATCACCAATTTTCAAAACTACCGGAAAATTTCCAGGTAACCCCCATTTTGAGCACCAAATGATTGTACTAAAACTAAGCAACATAAATTTTTATAAAATTACTTCAAAATAAGCGCGTTTTTTACTTTTTAAAGGGAACTCAGGTTACTGGGGGTTTTTTTTTAATTTTTAATTTAATTTTTATGAACTATGCCTACGCGCTTGGCGAATAATAAATGTTCGTGCAGCATGTCTCACTCTGCGCTCTGGGTATCGGTAGAGTTGATATGGCCATGAAATTTCTGTACTTGTAGGTACTATTATTTATTCCGTGGTCAAAGTTAAGTAAATGATGAGTTGTCCATTCGTCTGTAAAATGTGAATTTGGCCGCCCCCTGAACTTGCCGCCCGGGGCATGGGCCCCGGCTTGCCCCCCCCTAGATCCGGGCCTGACCCGTTGCGTAGTTTTAAAGATCTATTCACACATAGGGACAGACAACGGGAAGCGACTTTGTTTTATAATAGATATGTACTAGATCGTTCAATAAGTCCCGAGACTAACCTGGAAATGGCGCATATATTAAAAACTCTTTTGATTTTTAAAAAGTACTGGCTATCAATACAAGAATATGTGTCAAATTTTTAAAAATGGAACAATAAAAATTATTGATTTTGAAACATTTAAGTGACGCTACGGTTGTAATTTCGATACAATGGAAAAAACGATTTCGCGTGTTGATAAAACATTGTTTTTTAATGGGAAAAAATACCGTTGAAGCACAGCAATGGCTTATAAAATGTTATGCAGGATCAGCTCCCTCTAAAGCAACCATTTGTCGGTGGTATGCCGACTTCAAACGCGGTCGCATGGACACCAATGATGGGGAACGCTCAGGTCGTCCAAATGAAGCAGTGACTCAACAAAATACTAACCAAGTCCTCAAAATCGTATTGGAAGATCGGAAGGTAAAAGTGCGAGAGATAGCCGAGATAGTGAAGATTTCAGCTGGTAGTGTTTTCACTATTTTACATAAAAATTTGGCCATGAAAAAGCTTTTTTCTAAGTGGGTGCCGCGTTTGCTTACAACTGATCAAAAGGAACAACGTATCAATGATTCAGAGCGATGTTTGGCGCTGATGAATCATAATAAAAAGGATTTTTTACGTCGGTATGTAACAATGGATGGAACCTGGATATACCATTTCACTCCGGAATCCAATCGGCAGGCAGCGGAGTGGAGAGCGGCTGGTGAAAGCCGCCCGAAGCGTCCATAGACTCAGAAATCGGCCGGTAAGGTTATGGCGTCTATATTTTGGGATGCGCATGGAATACTTTTCATCGACTACCTTGAAAAGGGGTAAATATAAATAGTGACTATTACATGTGCTTATTGGAGCGATTGAAGTACGAAATTGCGGATAAACGGCCTCACATGAACAAAAAGAAAGTGGTGTTTCACCAGGACAACGCGCCTTGTCACAAGTCCGTGAGAACGAAGGCCAAAATTAACGAATTGGGCTTCGAATTGCTTCCTCATCCCCCTTATTCGCCAGACTTGGCCCCCAGCGATTACTGGCTGTTTGCAGACCTCAAAAAAATGCTTCAGGGTAAGAAATTTGACTCAAATAGTGAAGTTATCGCAGCAACGGAGGCTTCTTTAGAAGCCAAAGACAAATCGTTCTACACACATGGGATAGAAAAGTTAGAAAAGCGTTGGAGGGACTGTATCGCTCTTGGAGGAGACTATGTTGATGAATAAAAATTAATTTTATAAAAAAGACCTTTTTTAGTACTTAGTCTCGGGACTTATTGAACCTCGTGTTAATATCAGTAATATGTATTGATGGTAATGTACAATGCAGTAATTGGAAACCTGTTTAGACCGATAAAGTATTCACCATTAAAACTAAAGGAAATAAGCTAAAGAAAACATTCAGATTTCGAAAACAAATGCTTTATTTAATCGTCTTAGTGATTCTTAAACGCTACGTATAGGTTATTTAAGTGCGTGCCTTTCGTAGACTAACAAATGCTTTATTTAATCAGTCTTAGTGATTCTTAAACGCTACGTATAGGTTATTTAAGTGCGTGCCTTTCGTAGACTAACAAATGCTTTATTTAATCAGTCTTAGTGATTCTTAAACGCTACGTATAGGTTATTTAAGTGCGTGCCTTTCGTTGACTAACAAATGCTTTATTTAATCAGTCTTAGTGATTCTTAAACGCTAAGTATAGGTTATTTAAATGCGTGCCTTTCGTAGACTAACAAATGCTTTATTTAATCAGTCTTAGTGATTCTTAAACGCTACGTATAGGTTATTTAAGTGCGTGCCTTTCGTAGACTAACAAATGCTTTATTTAATCAGTCTTAGTGATTCTTAAACGCTAAGTATAGGTTATTTAAATGCGTGCCTTTCGTAGACTAACAAATGCTTTATTTAATCAGTCTTAGTGATTCTTAAACGCTACGTATAGGTTATTTAAGTGCGTGCCTTTCGTAGACTAACAAATGCTTTATTTAATCAGTCTTAGTGATTCTTAAACGCTAAGTATAGGTTATTTAAATGCGTGCCTTTCGTAGACTAACAAATGCTTTATTTAATCAGTCTTAGTGATTCTTAAATACTAAGTATAGGTTATTTAAGTGCGTGCCTTTCGTAGACTAGTACATGTTGTATTGCATACTCCGACACTCGATGATTTTTAAGATTTTTTTCCATTACATCTAGTTTTTAATTTTATTAAATGGTTTCTTTAAAAACAGTCTATTAACTTATGCTCTTCATTTTCTCCTTGACCAAGCGGACTTAAATAATCATTATAATTTTTTCTAATTTTCCGAAATCACAGCTAGTCCTGCTTTACTTAAATTAAAAATTTACCATACGGTAACGTCTCAAGTAGTTTCTGTTAAACGTTCTATTACTGATGATATAACTTCCTGCAATTCCGTGTTTGAAAAGAAGTATTCTAGTTCAAATGTCTCCGTCTCACATCTGTCTATCTTCTTATTCTTCGTGTCGAGGACTTGTAACGCGTGTCGTAAACAGACGGAATACTTCTTGCGAAATACTCCTTTTACCTGCAAATATTTTTTTAAACACTTATTTTTTAAAAATAAAAGAATATATTAAAAAATAAAAACAATGTTAAGGGACAATACCCATACATTTGAAGACAGTCATACGAGTATATAAATAATAGCATATACGTAATTTATATTTTAGTTGCTAAATATACAATATTTACAGCAAGTAAAAATCGAATATTAACCACTGATTCTGATAAGCATCAAATGAAAGTATTGGCCTAATATAATGCGTTTTATGAAAATCAGGTCTCAAGATGGCTTGCCGTGATTAAATAAATAAGAAGACAATAGAAAGCTTACCCGAGACAAGTAAAGAGTTGATCGACAAACTTCACATTCGTTCTCATGGACGTTCCAAGCACCAGCTGCGCTACGTTTCTCGGACTGGATAATGAGAGGCTTTGGAAAAAAAAAGTTAAAGTTAGTATAAACTAGATTACTAAATTATTCCACTTAACTAATAGCGCTCTTTTAGTCAATTATAGGTATTGGCACGGATATTGATTGCATTTAAAAATTATAATATATTTAAAAATAAATTCAATCAAATGCTAATTAATCTATACTAATATATAAAGCTGAAGAGTTTGTTTGTTTGGTTGTTTGTTTGTTTGTTTGTATGTTTGAACGCGGTAATCTCTGGAACTACTGGGCCGATTTGAAAAATTCTTTCAGTGTTAGATAGCCCATTTATCGAGGAAGGCTATAGGCTATGTGTCATCACGCTAAGACCAATGGGAGTGGAGTCCACGCCGACGAAGTCGCGCGCAGAAGCTAGTTAAAATAATAAAACTCTAAAATAAGTTGACGCTTACTGTTCGTATTGGTACAGTATCTTACATGAAAAGCTAAAAAACGGCTGTAAGGCATCATTCTCAGCCAAATTGGCAAGCACCCTATGGTATGGTATGGTATGGTGACACGGGCTGATTTCCGCAAGTCGACGACTAGGCGCCTATTTTGCGTGTGTGGGAATATGTTTGTTCACTCTTGCCACCCAAGCTCCTCCAGAAACTTCAGAAGTCTTTATGGCTTCTTGAAGATCTCTGGAAGTGTCCTCGGGGTGCCAAGATGTTGTGCCCAGTAAGCCGCTACACCTGGACAGTAAAGAAGTACATGCGAAGCAGTTTCATCTGTTCCCATGCAAGCTCTGCACAGGGGACTGTCGGTAATGCCTAAATTAAATAGAATTTTATTATACGGACCGTGTCCAGTCAGTGCCGCAGTTATTTGTCTCAGTTGGCGTCTGTTCATATTTATTAGGGTGCTTGCCAACTTGGCTTGCCTACAGTCCTCAAGTTCGGACCAAAGAGTGACGTGTTTGTGTTTCATGCGCTGTCGAATTTGGCCTTTGAGCCAGCAAGAAGGTAATGGTATAATGGGTTCGGCTCCTATGGCCCTCATGCTTGACCCTCTTCTTGCTAGCTCATCAGCTATATCGTTACCGCGTGTGTTGTTGTGACCTTTGATCCATTGCAGTGTGATGCCGTTGTATGCACCTACCTGCATCAAGGTGTTATGACATTCATAGATGATACCTGAGGTGGTTGAGTTACTATTTAGTGCCTGTAGTACTGACATGCTGTCTGATAGTATCCGGATGTGGGAATCCTGTACGTTCCTTCTCCCGATTGCTCTGGCTGCCTCAAGTATGCCCACACACTGCTTGAAACACTGTGTTATGGGCGCCTATGGGTAGTGATATATTAATATTTAGGTCTTCGGAGAAGATGCCACTTCCTGATCCTGTTTTTGTCTTAGAGCCATCCGTAAAGATTCTCAGTTCATGCGTTCTGGAGTCCGCGTGTGAATCCTCATCCAGCTGTATTTTGTATTTTTTGTCAAAAATGTACTTGATCTGGATACCGTCGTTGGGTGCTTCCATGAACGGTATGTCTTTGGCTACATCTTCCAAAATTTTTATATGTGGTGTGCCAGTTGAAAACAGTAGTTTGTGGTTCTTTAATCTCGCTGCAGTAGTAGCAGCTTCTTGCTGAATAAATAAATGAAGTGGCAGAATATTTAGCATGGCCTCCATTGCCGCTGTAGGAGTGGTTCTCATGCAGCCCGTGACTGCCATGCACACTAATGTTTGCCAGCTCTGCAGCTTGGATTGCGCTGTGGTGAGAAGTGTTCTGCGCCACCATACCACAGCTTCATAACTGATCATGGGTCTGATGACCGCAGTGTAGAGCCATAGGGTCAGTTTAGGGTTAAGGCCCCAGCTCTTCCCAATCATCCTACGGCACTGCCAGAAGATGATGCTGGCTTTGTTTAATTTGCTTTCCAGGTGATTGGACCAGTTTAGTTTATTATCAAGTATTACACCAAGAGATTTAACCTCTGTGGTTAAATTCAGGGTTGAGTTAAAGAGCATAGGTAGAGTATAGTTTCCCAAATCTCGCTTGTTCATGAACATCACTAATTTCGTTTTATTCGGGTTTATGGATAGATTATGCTCTTCGCACCATCTTTCTACTAATAGCAGGGCTGTCTGAGTTAGTTCGCAAAGTGTACTAGTGAACTTGCCTGTTACTAGAATAGCCAGGTCATCTGCATATCCTATTGTATAATATCTGTTGTCGTTTAGCAAGGATATTAGATCGTTGACTACGAGGTTCCATAGCAAGGGTGATAACACCCCTCCCTGGGGGCACCCTTTAGCAACGATAGCACCTTGTTTGTTGTCGTTGTCTACCCTCACAATCCTACTTGCCAGCATGTTACGGATCCAAGCAGTTTTTAGTTGGGTTTGTATTGTGGCGGTTTAGTGCTGTGACCTATGCTGTTGAAGTTAGTTTTATCAAATGCACCTTCGATGTCGATATAGGTGCCTAGACATGATTCTTTGATTGTAAGTGCCTCTTCGATCTTGCCCACTACGGCGTGTAAGGCTGATTCTGTAGATTTACCTGCACTATAAGCATGTTGATTCTTATGTAGTGGTACTTTTGGTAGTACGTTATCTCTCAGGTATCTATCGCACAGTCTCTCCAAAGTCTTTAGAAGGAAGGAAGTGAGACTGATCGGCCTATAGGACCTTGCATCTGAGTAGTCTGCCTTGCCGGGTTTAGGTATAAAGATAACCTTTACTTCCCTCCAAGGTTTGGGCACATAGCCAAAAGCCTGCCTGGCTTGAAAGATTGAGTTAAGTGTGTGGTTCAATCGTGTGCCTCCCCATTCGAGAAACGCAGGGTATACGCCGTCTGGTCCTGGCGTTTTGAAAGGCTGGAAACTCTTGATTGCCCAGGCTATTATCATTGGTTGTATTACCTAACTCGCGCACGTCCAGGCGCTGTCTGTTGAAGTGAAGTTTGTATCCTGCCAGTTGGTTGTGGTAACCATAGTACAGTCCGGGAAGTGCGTCTGGATTAGCACTTGATGTGACTCTTCTAGTGATTTGGTGTAGGAATTGTCCGGTTTCCAGAGGGACACCAGCTCTCGTTGTGGGTCCCCCGTAAGGATTTTGCGGATTCTACTGACCTGCACAAACGACTCAATCGCTTCACAGAAGTTGCGCCAAGCTCGAGTCTTCCAAAAGCTTCCGCTTCTTGTACAAGGCCTTTACATTTTTGTAGTGATCCCACCCCTCCACCCCAGGGCAAGCACCCTAATAAATATGAACAGACGCCAACTGAGACAAATAACTGCGGCACTGACTGGACACGGTCCGTACAATAAACATCTATTTAATTTAGGCATTACCGACAGTGCAGAGCTTGCATGGGAACAGATAAAACGGCTACGCATGTACTTCTTTACTGTCCATGTGTAGCGGCTTACCGGGCACAGCATCTTGGCACCCCGAGGAAACTTCCGGAAATCTTCAAGAAGCCAAAAAGACTTCTGAAGTTTCTGGAGGAGCTTGGGTGGCAAGAGTGAACAAGCATATTCCCACACACGCAAAATAGGCGCCTAGTCGTCGAGTTGCGGAAATCAGCCCGTGTTACCATACCATACCATCATTCTCAGCGTCACAGCTCAACGTTGTTTCACACGATGTATTTGCAATATTTTTTGATAATTTGGTCTTGAAACGTCCGCCTAGGTCTACCCCTTCCAACACTTTCATTCACACTCGCCTTTTACACTTTTTTCGTCAATCGTTCTTCATTCATTCTCTGGACATGGCCAAACCATCTCAGCATACCTTTCTAAATTTTTGTCACTACATCTTTCAGACCACATCGTTTCCTTATTTCACTATTTCTTGTCCTGACACAACTCAGTTTAACTCCTATCATACTTCTTAACGCTCTCATCTCAACTGCATTTATTCTGCTTTCATGTTTCTTCTGCCATATCCAACTTTCACTTCCGTACATGAGTGTCGGAACCAACATCCACACACAGCCAAACGATCCTTGTCAGACACCTTCCGACTGCTCATAAAGGAGTGCAAAGCTCCATTCACCATGTTTCTTGCATTCACTCTTTTTTCAATATAACTCTCATACTTTCCATCTCTTGTAAACTTTGAGCCCAGGTACACAAACTCGTTCATCTGTTCAATTTGTTCATCTCCAATCACGATATTACAGTCTGTCACTGCCTCATCTCTTTCAAACACCATCACTTTCGTCTTCTTTACACTCATCTTCATTCCCTTTCTAACAAAAGCTCCACTCATAGCAGTTACCATCTTCTGTAACTCCTCAGCCGAGGACGCAAGTTATACTTGGTCATCAGCATAGAGAAGACATTTGACGAGTAAGGGGCCATCCATAAATTACGTCACACGAATTTCTCGATTTTTCGACCCCTCCCCTGTCCTTGTCACAGATGGTCACATTTATGAGACCCCCTCCCTACCTAGTGTGACGTCACATATTTTGCAATTTTGCATGAGCAAACTGATGACAGTTTCGACATTTTTTTATTTTCATTTTAATAAAAGTCAATTCGCCAACAAAACAAATAAAACTTTAATCTTTTAAGTTAGTTATTGATAGGTAGTTAAAGTATCGTGTTTTTGTACTTACGTTTTAATATTATTATATTTGGAAATGTGACGTCACAAAATGTTGGACCCCTCCCTACCCCTTGTCACACCTGCCCCTCTCTTAACGTGTGACGTAATTTATGGATGGGCCCTAACTCATTCATTCTCAACCCACTTTCATTCTTTTTTAACTCTGCCAAGCAATTGTCCATGAACAGATTAAACAGCCACGGTGACGCTACACATCCCTGTCTAACACCTTTCTCTATAGTAAACAAATCAGTGTACGGCCCGTTTATCCTTACACAAGCACTAGAATTCCTATAAAGAGATTGTAGTGATCGTATGAGGACACCGCTCACACCGTACCCGGACAATGCTAACCACAATATTCATTCCTCACCACTCTATCATAGGCCTTTTCTAGATCCATGAACACGCAATAGACCTTTTTAATACAGTTGCCCAAAAAGTGGCGTATCGCAAGGACGTATAGCGTTCGGGATGTGTTCTATTACACACTCGTGCTTTTTTTTACCTTTCCCGCACTCGTGCGTTCTCTTTCCCAACTGTCAAAATAATGTCTATTAAAAAGAAAAACCAACCATGAAGTTTTTACTAAAAAAATTCATAGAAGTTTTTATGATTCATGCAAATACGTATATTTCTTAAAAGAAACTACTAATTTGTTTCAATATCAGATTTAATGATTTGATTGAATGAGTTTGGTTAGGTTTCATATCATTTCATTTTATCTCATTAAATTTCATTTTCATTTCATATCAATAAAAAAATTTTACTCAAGACTTGGCTGTATGGGCATAGTTTCCCTTTGCCAACCAGAATGGGTGAAGAAAAAAAAACCTCTGCTTATATTCTACGGTTGGCGCCATTTTTCAGAAATTTTCTTTGCGATTTTATTTTATTAAATTGTTTCATTTTTTCGCAACTGTATTAAAAATAGTCGTTCAGTACACGTGCGGAACTGTCATTGCAACTTGTTCCGACTGTCAACCCTCGCCTTCGGCTGCGCCTCGGCTCGGGTAGACATTTGTCGGAACTCTTTGCAATGACAGCCTTTCCGCACTTGTAATGAAATATACTATTTTGTGTTTAGCCAAACACTTTTCGGCTATGCACCGCAAAGTAAAGACCTGATCCGTACATCCCATACCCTTTTTAAATCCCGCTTGTGCATCCTATACTTTTTCGTCTGTTTAATTCACAACCCTTTCAATTAACACTTTCGTATACAATTTACCGAAATATAGGTATTTTCATTAATAGTAAATGTGTACTCATATTATGGAAGAGGTTTTTAAAATCTTTCGTCATGCCTATTGTGATTTTATGGCTTGATTGATTAATGAGATTTATTTATGGTAACTTAATCTTTGTCTGTGGTTAATATCTATGATCAAAGACGTTACAAGAGACTGACCGACAATACAAACTTTTACTATGAAAATCGCGTCAACCGATTCTTGCGCGGGGAATAGGCGTGGCTTTCATCACGCGATCAAAATAAACCAATCACGACGCTTTACGACGCTTACATCTTTCGGCTTGGCTTCCGCTTAGTGCAGGGTGGTAACGATAGATTTATCGATACATTTTTTCTTATTATAAGACAATTGATATTATTTTTATAACACATTATCAAAATTATATTGTAAATCAATTTTATATATTTATGCATAAGAAATGGTATTAAAATGTAAAGTAAAACTACGAGGTAAATCAAACTTTTTATTTAAAACTTAAAGATTTTAATATCGTATCTTAGAACACTTACAGTAATGCTATCAAGCGAACGAATTGACTGATCCTTGAAATTTATCAAATAATAATATTAACGTACATTTCGTAAAATAATCACACGATACACTAATTTTTTACACAACATTTGAGATGATTTTTTACACCTTGGTGAACAAAACCCGTTTTTTTGCACATGTCTAAGTTTTTAAGAAACAAAATATAGTCTATGTTACTTCTTAATAATGTAGCTTTCTATTAGTTTTATTAGTAGTTTTTCTATTAGCTTATTATTTTTCTTTAGTTTCTATTAGTTTTTTTAATATATATATACAGGATGTCCCAAAAAGTAGTGATAAGCGGAATCCCAGAGATAGGGCACCCCTTGGGGTATCCGAATCACCCCTATGTATGTTCAGCGATTTTGCATAGTTTTCGAGTTATGAATTTTTTTATATGTTTTTGAGAAATTTCCACCTGAACAACTTTAAAAATTTCTAAAAAAAAAATTGAAGATTTTTTAGAATTTTTATTTTTGTATCTAAATAGTCATGAGCTGTAGCTTCCAGCTTAAAAGGTTCAGCTTCTTAACTTTGATAGAAATTGTGAAAATCTAAGTGTAAAGTGAAAATTTTACGTTTTGAGAACTATGACTTCAATTTTCAACTTAGAATTAAAAATCTAAAAAAGCGTTTTTATGGTTTCTAATTAGGCTTAAAAACTTCTCCAGAGTCTCAGCTTTCATAATCATAAATAAAAAATTGTACTTAATAGGTCTACTTTTGCTAAAATTTGCTTTCAAAGACATCAAGGTGGGAAATTCTTAAAATTACCAATTTGAATAAAAAAATTTTTTTTGTTCAATTTATTATTCCTTTAAGGTTAGTCTGTTAACCAACCAAAAGATTGCAAGAAAACTAAGATCGAAGATTTAATAAACATTTGGAAGGTTATTTAGGTTTAATTAATAAAACGAAAAGTAATCGTCTTAAATTATTTATTACAAAAAGTTTTCAAAATGTCGACCTTCGTGCTCGATACATATTCTACATCTTCTTAAAAAGTTTTCTTTGAGTCTTGCGAATGCTGTTCTGTTGTTTTTAATTGTTTCTTCTGCCTGTCTCAATTTTCGTCTTAACTCCGCTACGTTGCTAATGTTTTTAGCGTAAACTATTTCTTTATAATATCCCCAGACAAAGAAATCGATTGGATTCAAGTCTGGGGACCGCGGCGGCCATGCAATGGGCCCTCCACGGCCGATCCATCTGTTTCTAAATCTTTCTGTTAAATGTTGTCTGACTATTCTTGCATAGTGGCATGGAGCACCATCGTTTTGGAGAATCATGCTCCTACGCGTCAACAGATCGACGTCTTCTAGTAAGACGTGGAGGTCGTTTCTTAAAAATTCCAAGTAGGCCTCGCCGTTCAAACGGTCAGGCAATTCGAACGGTCCAATCAGCTGCCCGTTTAAGATGCCTGACCATAAGTTTACGCTAAATTGCTCTTGAAAATTGGATTCACGTGTCAGGTGTGGATTTCCAATGCTCCAAGAATGATAATTGTGTGTGTTGAAAATCCCGCATCGCTTGAAATGAGATTCATCAGTCCACAAAATATTGTTAAAAAAATTTTCATCTTCAGCGTGGCGGCGCAACATTTCTTGACAAAACGCCACTCTTTTCGGGTAGTCTGCGGGCTTAAGCTGCTGAACTCTTTGAAGATGATACGCGTAAAAGCCCTCTTGTCGGAGTATTCGATGTACTTGTGATTTTGGAATTCCGATTCTGCGTTCTATTGTCCTCACACTAACTGATGAATCTCTTGAAACTTCTTCGCGTACTAAATCGACATCATCTGGGTCATGCATTTGTCGAGGCCGCCCGGATCTACTGCCTGGTAGACGTCCATGCATGTAAGAGTGATGGACTCTTAAAATCATACGATAATCAGGCCAAATTTCGGGCTGAGGTCCATTTCCATTTTGTACTTGCTCCCTGTACAATCTGGCTGCTTCACTAGCATTTCTTGCATAAGCACCTCTTGCATAACCATAATAGTAATGCATAAGAGCAAAGTCTCTTGCCGTAAAAGCCATAGCTCACCAAATTAAGGTGCTCGAAAAGTCCGTTAAGAAAGCAAAATTCGTTGAAGTCCGTATCTACACAAAACCGAATCGTAAACGCACTCAAAGTCCGTAAAGAGAGCTAAGTTCGTCAAATAATCACAAAACCGAATCGTAAATGCACTCAAAGTCCGTAAAGAAAGCAAAGTTCGTCAAATAATCACAAAACCGAATCGTAAATGCACTCAAAGTCCGTAAAGAAAGCAAAGTTCGTCAAATAATCACATAGGGGAGCGTTTTTTCGTGTGCGTGTCGTAAGGTGCAAAGGTAAGCAAGCGACTGGCCACTGAGATAATAGACCAACATTTGCATCGCACTACCGTACCCTTCCCCGCGCCTCATCCCTTTATGATGGCTTAACAATACTTACAAACAATGAAGCTTCGGTTGTTTTTTTTTTCAGTTTTAGCTGTGTTTTTAAATAATTTGTCACGCATATGTTTTATTGTAAGGCCATCATGTTTTGTATAGTTTCTATTGTTACCGTCAGGGACAATAGCATACTTCGAAAACTATTTTTTCGAATACTTTACGAAACTTTATTACTTTTATTACTTCTGATCTCTATTTTATTATAGCTTTGTATTCAGTTCTTTTTGTAACGCCGACTATTATTTCTTATAACTCTGTCCACGTGTACCATTACTTAATTGTTTTATGTCTTTCTGTTTTGGTAGTTGCTTTTGTCTCGAATCCTATACGTATGACCCAGCTAGAGTGCAGAGAAAACTATTTAACCTTAAAGGAATAATAAATTGAACAAAAAAAATGTTTTTATTCAAATTGGTAATTTTAAGAATTTCCCACCTTGATGTCTTTGAAGGCAAATTTTAGCAAAAGTAGCCCTATTAAGTACAATTTTTTATTTATGATTATGAAAGCTGAGACTCTGGAGAAGTTTTTAAGCCTAATTAGAAACCATAAAAACGCTTTTTTAGATTTTTAATTCTAAGTTGAAAATTGAAGTCATAGTTCTCAAAACGTAAAATTTTCACTTTACACTTAGATTTTCACAATTTCTATCAAAGTTAAGAAGCTGAACCTTTTAAGCTGGAAGCTACAGCTCATGACTATTTAGATACAAAAATAAAAATTCTAAAAAATCCTCAATTTTTTTTTTTAGAAATTTTTAAAGTTGTTCAGGTGGAAATTTCTCAAAAACATATAAAAAAATTCATAACTCGAAAACTATGCAAAATCGCTGAACATACATAGGGGTGATTCGGATACCCCAAGGGGGGCCCTATCTCTGGGATTCCGCTTATCACTACTTTTTGGGACACCCTGTATATTGATGATATGATTAGGGCTGCCAACTTTTTTTACAAGAAATAAAGTATATTCAGCCGGGCTAGCATGCGCGCCACAACAAAAGTTTGTCTACCCCTTTTCTCGTATTATCTCTTTATGTCTACAGTAGCTAACATGCGTGCACGTGATACTCTTCTCGTCACGACAATTGAAGAGATAACAAGAAATTTTAGTCATCGTAGTTTTGTCGAATTTTAAGAAGATAAACTGCTCGTTGTCAATATTATCGACGAGAAAGACTACGATAAACGAAATATATTAAAATTATAAATATTATTATAATATCTTTTGTATACCATGGCGTTTCCGTTCCGTTTTGTCTTCGGAAGAGAATTATGTCTCTCGTATTGCGCATGTTAGGGTAATCGAGAAAATACTCGATGTAGACATTATCTATCTCTCTCGTCAAGAGATTATCTCGTTGTACGCATGCTAGCCCGGCAGGTCTATGAAGAATATTAAACAGTATTTTAGAAAAAGGAACAGTGTTTTATGTTTCTATTGTTTTAAATACATATTTTTAGAGCTTCTCGCACAACTTACTAATTTACAATCTTTTCGCTAATTTACAATCTTACGCCTCATCACAATTATAACTGATCTATACTAATATAATAAAGCTGAAGAGTTTGTTTGTTTGATTGTTTGTTTGTTTGTTTGTTTGTTTGAACGCGCTAATCTCAGGATCTACTGGACCGATTTGAAAAATTCTTTCAGTGTTAGATAGCCCATTTATCGAGGAAGGCTATAGGCTATATATCATCAGGCTAAGACCAATAGGAGCGTAGCACCAATGAAGAATGTTTCAAAATCGGGTTTTTTTCCTTTCGAGAGCTTCCGCGGCGTAAACGGTTAAAGTTTCGCTCAAATCATGTTTGACAGAATTAGTCCTATTCCACGGGGACGAAGTCGCGCGCAGAAGCTAGTATTAAAATAAATGAGGAGCTCATTTTTGTGAGCGAAATTTGTGTGAGCGTCTTAAGTATAATACAAAATAATGTGCATGTTGCATTTTGACGCTGAAAACGGTATTTTGTATATTTTATTTTTGTTCAACAGTAAAAAGTATAATTTGGTGAAAAACACTATAATACTGTTTAAAACAGTATAGTTGGCAACCCTAGATATGATAGATAATATAATATAGAATAAATTAAAAGTAAAAACCTTTTAAAAAAACAAGCTTTTATTTGAATGCGCTAAAACGAAAAAAATATCTACTTATAAAGTCATTACATAATTTATATGATATAAAACCTTGTCGCGAGATATGAGTACTCGTATATCCTTAGTTTGAAAATTTTAATAATTTTAATCAATCACATCAAGTTTTTCAATTTACTTGTTTATCTAGACAAGTAAATATATTAACTAAAGAATGTAAGTATTTCGGAACGTTTGTGATCGATACTATCGATAAATTATTGCTCTGCAACGTGTCCCTGCACTATGTATTATACGACTCAATTTAGATGATGATTGTTTCGCTTAAATACCCAGAAGCAGTAGCTCTTGTGATTTGGTAGTATTATACACAATAATATACGTTTTAATAGTTATATTTATCAAGTAAATTAAGTTAAATAAACTTTCCGGTGATAGGTGATGTTACTATGTATTTTGGTTTTAATTTCTGTTCGATTTTTACACCACAAAACAGAACAATTCGGCATTTTTAGCGATTTTTGCCTCACGTTGCACGCTCGGTGTCAGAATGGGGAACGAACGCGCATTTAGCGCTGTTTTGTTAGTAGAGGCCGTTTGGCCGCTACTCGGTTCAAGGGGAAAGCTTAGCGGTCGAGTGTATTGTCGGTCTAGTCTCTTGTAATGTCATTGTCTATGATGTATTCCACAAACGTTTTAATAAAATACATTTTGATACAATAATTCCTCAGACCCTATAAATCGCAGGGCGACTTTTTGTCTCATTTTACTGCGTTAAAATGTTGCTAAAAACATCAAGTGATTAATGGACAACCCGTTGCTATCACTACAGGATAGATACCTTGAGTCCACGCCCCTCGAGCTGGCGCCGATTTTCTATTTCCTCTGAGAGTATAGCGGAGAAGCTCTCGTGTACCAACTGTAGCATGGTGAGTGACGCGTTCGGGTCGCGAGCCACAGAAATCAACAGCTGCTCCAGGGAAAACATTGTTGGCTCGCAGCTCTGACGTAGTTCCTTAACACCAATAAAATAAATATTAAATGCCTCACATTATAAAAAAATAAATCTATACTAATATAATAAAGCTGAAGAGTTTGTTTGTTTGATTGTTTGTTTGTTTGTTTGTTTGAACGCGCTAATCTCAGGATCTACTGGACCGATTTGAAAAATTCTTTCAGTGTTAGATAGCCCATTTATCGAGGAAGGCTATAGGCTATGTATCATCACGCTAAGACCAATAGGAGCGGAGTCCACGCCGACGAAGTCGCGCGCAGAAGCTAGTATAAAATAAAAGTAGCCTTAGTTACACCTTATTACATCAGCTATCTGCCAGTGAAAGTCTCGTCAAAATCAGTTTAGCCGTTTCAGAGATTAGCCGGAACAAACACAGACAGAAGAACAAAAATTGTAAAAAAAATACATGGCACCACTTCGACCTTCTACATCGTTGTTATGGGAGACTTCAACGCTAAAGTGGGAGTACAAGACCGCGACGAATCGGGAATCGGACCACACGGATTGGGGCACAGGAATCGCAGGGGGCAGATGCTTGTCAACTTCCTCGAAGAGGAGGGGCTCTTCTTGATGTATTCATTTTTCGAGAAGCCCCAAAGGCGTTGGAAACTACTAGCGACGTGGACGAGATGACCGACAACGTGGTGAAGACGGTGTTGTGTACACTGGGTCACAGATACTTTCCACCGACGAAGTCTACGAAGCAGTCCAAACTTTCTCCCGAAGCTTTGGATCTGATGCGGCGGAGGCGCGAGTTGTCCGCTGCTCAATCAGCTTCGGCGGAACAGAAAGCTCTCTCCAAAAGGATACGGAAACTTGTACGCCCAGACCTCCACTGCTCAAATACGAGACATCACTAATCTTATTGAGCAGAATAGGGGGTCCAAAGTTTTCCAAAGACCATTGGGGAGAATCCTTCTTGCGAAGCTCAAAACAGCGGATGGCAGAACCGTTTGCTCTCGCCCTCAGATTCGAGAAGAGGTCGAGAAGTTTTATGGACAGCTGTACTCGTCAAGCGCACGCAAGCCTGAGACCTGGGACACCGAAGATCCACGTGCGCCATTGTCGCGCCATTATTCAGAGTGTATCTGGACTTCGTAGTAGATAAGATTAGTGTGGCGCTCGGGAAGCTTAAAAACGGGAGAGCCCCGGAGGATGACGGAGTTACGACTGAGCTACTTAAAGCCTCAGGGCAACCTGCCCTAAAAGCCTTGGCGAGACTCTAACGCCATCATCCACCGAGGTACCAAGCCGGATTCGTGGTCCAGGAGTGTGGTGGTACTGTTCTTTAAGAGAGGCGACAAGTCTCTGCTAAAGAATTACAGACCGATCTCACTTCTGACCCACGTCTATAAGCTGTTTTCGAGGGTCGTTACGAATCGTCTCGCCAGAAGACTCGACGAATTCCAACCACGGAGCAAGCTGGATTTCGAAATGGTTACAGCACCGTAGACCACATCCATACTGTTGGGCAAATTATTCAAAAGACAGAAGAATATAATCAGCCGCTGTGTATGGCATTTGTGGACTACGAGAAAGCCTTTGACTCTGTCGGAACCTGGGCTGTCCTGGACTCTCTGCAGAGATGTCATATCGACTGGCGATATATCGATGTATTGAGATGTATGTACAACGCGGCGATGATGACACTTCATATCCAAGACCAAAGAACAAGACCTTTTTCCTCAGGCGTGGGGTAAGGACAGGGAGATGTAATATCACCGAAACTGTTTATCACTGCGCTGGAGGATGTCTTTAAGACCTTGGATTGGGGGGAACGAGGCATCAACGTCAACGGCGAGTACACTCGCCTTCGTTTTGCCGACGATATCTTCATCTTTGCGGAGATGTTGGATGAGCTAGGCCAGATGCTGTCCGGCCTAAACGAGTCCTCCCGACGAGTCGGTCTCGGTATGAACTTGGACAAAACGAAAGTTATGTTTAACAACCAAGTCATACCGAGACCGATATCGGTCGATGGTACCCTTCTCGAAGTTGTTCAGGATTATGTTTACCTAGGCCATACAATCCAACTAGGCCGCAACAACTTCGAGAAGGAGGCCGATAGGAGGATCCAATTGTGCTGGGCGGCATTTGGCAGGCTTCGCCAAGTCTTCACTTCGAAGATTCCGCAATGCTTAAAGACATAAGTATTCGAGCAATGCGTCCTGCCTTTGTTAACATATGGCGCCGAGACGTGGACACTGACGAAGGGACTGGTCCACAAGTTTCAAGTCGCTCAACGTGCAATGGAACGGGCTATGCTTGGGATTTTTCTCAAAGATAGAATTAGAAATGAGGCTATCCGCGAGAGAACGAAAGTAACCGACATAGCCCACAGAATTTGCACAAGTTGAAGTGGCAGTGGGCTGGTCACTTGTGTCGCAGGACCGATGGCCGCTGGAGCAGACGTGTCCTGGAGTGGAGACCGCGTCTTGGCAAACGCATTGTAGGACGTTCTCCAGCCCGTTGGACCGACGATCTACGTAATTTGTAATTACCGGTGTAGCCTGGATGAGGATTGCGGAAAATCGGGATGTCTGGCGCGAACTTGGGGAGTCCTATGTCCAGCAGTGGACTGCAATAGGCTGAAGTGTATGTGTGTGTGTACATAAAAAATTATAATTTTTAAAGTATTTATACCCTGTTTTTTTTCGGTACGGACTAAATTGACACATGCAAATGTCAATTTTCGAAATAATGATACCAGCTTTTTTGTAATAGTGTTGTATACCGATTTTATGAATGCAACACCGGTTTTATGAATCGTAACTTTTTACTTTTACCACATAATTTTATTATTATTTGACAATAAGACAAATCTTTTAAAAATCATGGTAACTATGGAGCATCACAGATAAAAAAATATTTATTAATATTTAATAAAGCCAGGATAAAATAGATAGGTAATGTCTACCGAGACGGAAATTTTGAGTAATTTAATATTTTAACATTTTGACTAACTTACATTACGGTACATTACCTAAATTTGTAATGTACCGAATGTTAAGAGGGCGTATAAAGCGAGCAAAAAATCAGATTTCACCCGCGCGCCCGTGAGTAATTGATGAAACAAAATATACACAAAGCCTCGTGTCAGAGTGCGATAGACGATATAGTTTTGAGCGCATTACGAATGTAAAAAACGACAAATATCTTATTTTATATATAATTCCGAAACCAAAAGTAATTAAGTACATTAAATGCCTAGGCATAGGCTTTACTCACTCATTTAAATATGTTAAATGTAATTAATTATCAAATTTTTGTCTTAATGGTCATAACCATATCGAGTATAAAAAGAAAAAATATAAAAATTAGAGGTTACTTCGTGATTATATTTTATCGAAGAAATTTCATTATTTTATGTTTTTGTGGGGGGCTGTAGTCTTGAAAATATCACGTAGTTTGTCATATATTTTTATTTTAAGATTTGGTCCGGAATTTTTCATGTAAAATCAAATAGCAGATTGATAATTTTGCTTTATACGCCCTCTTAAGATAAAAAAAATTATTTTATTTTATTGTTTGAGTATTTGATATTTTGCTACCTTAACTTTCTTTTATTATTGTTTAGTATTTTTTTTTTTTGTAAATGATATTTTTTTACTTTCGTAAAGTGTGTGAATCCACCTTAAGGAGAAATAAATGTTTTCATTTCATTTCATTTCAATTTGCACGTGGTTACTAAGATTAATAAATACTTTAAAAAATAAGTGTTTTTCATTTATCATAAATCTATACATTAGCCAAACAGGTACATACATTATATAGAAATGCCTATAGGTACATTACGGTTGTGGCCACATTCTAAAATTTTAAAGACAAAGATTTTTGTAATTATTACTGAAAAACGATACTAGATTGTAAATTACGTAAAGTTACGGTAGTGGCACATCACTATTAATGATTCGCAAAAAACTAGCAACACAGCTTATGTCAAAATAGTCCGTACCGAAAAAAATCGGAGTATAGGTACAAAATTTTGTTAAAAAAGCTAGGTTATTTCTGAGCTCGTGACTTTGTCAGCCCTGCCACCCTATAGTTACGCCACTGGTTTCAATAATTAATCATAAGAGTAGTACTTATGTGTAGCCATGTTATTTTATTGTAAAGTCAAGACGTAGAAATAAAGAAAATAAAGTTTTTTTCTCTTCTGTAAAATTCGTTATAACGTTACTGTGTACTTACGACCTTCTATATATACATATAGAGAAAAAAAAATACTTTTTTACCAAAATTTTTGGGCATCAATACTGTAAACGCTGCGCCAACGTGTCATCAAATGTTATAAACTGGGAATGGATGTTTGCAAGCAATAACCACTGAACTGATTGTAAAGAATTTTTCATATGTAGATAGGCAGATAGGATCACACTGGCTACATTTCATTCCGACTTTCCCATGAGATTGTTTGCAAATTATAAAACTGTTTCAAACAATACTGCGTTTTACGAAGGCATAATTCGTTTAAAAACCAATTATGATATCTCATGAGAGTGAAAGAAATACGTGATATAGTATATCACATATACCTATTTATCAATTATATAATTTTTTTTACATTTATTTTGAATTCATAATAAATATAAAAACGACATATAAAGTGGGATAAGGGCAGGAAGATAAGGGGTCGCCCATTAATTCACGTGAGGCTCGAGGGGGAAGGGGGGGTGTTGGAAGAACATCACGAAATGTCACAAGGAGGGAGGGGGTTACATTAAGATATCACGTGTATTCATTTTTCATTAAACACGCAATTTCTAAACCAAAAAAACAACCAACAACCTTGAGGCCTGTCTAGAAATTTCTATCACATTGCTTAATTATGACAATATTCTGAGAATTAAAATTTACTTTGCAGAAAAAATACAGGTGATTTCTGGGTATTGGGGGGAGCGGAAGATAGTTTAAAACCTCACCAAATATCACCAAGGCGGGTAGGGGGGGTCAAAAAGTTGTTGAAAAACATCACGTGAATGGACGGCCCCTTATGAATAAATATAAAAATTGACTTACTTGAAAGACATAGTTAACACTTTTAATCCAAGAGTTGGTTGCGAAGTAAACACTCTCTGAGACAGTGTATCCCGTACATATCGAACAAGAGTAAGCTTTAGGGAATACAATTATATATTCTCCAGGCTTCTGAACCATTCGTGACATAGAGACATTTCTCTCTAGAAGCAAATTGGGCGGTATCATAGCTATGTCCGATGGGAGCCATATAGATTTGTTTTGACAAGCCGTTGGGCATAGGCTCTCAACTGCACGGCGGAATTTGTTACTTTCAGAATCTGGTATGCCGTACCTGAAATGGACAACGAGTCTTATAAACAAGATAATAATAATTTAAGCCGCGATTGAAGGATCATTTTTAATGTTTAAAATTTGCATGTTTGGTAAGCGTTGGACATCCATACTAATATTATAAATGCGAAAGTAACTCTGTCTGTCTGTCTGTCTGTCTGTCTCGCAATCACGGCAAAACTACTGAACAGATTTAAATGAAATTTGGTATACAGATAGTCTAGAGTCTGAGAAAGGACATAGGCAACTTTTTAATGCGAAAAAAGGGATGTAAGGTGTTGAAATGTTGGAATGAAAATTTGTATGAGATATAATGTTCGTGTTCGTAACTGTCAAACATTTAATGTTCATCCCGTCGATATGGTAAACTCTCCGATAAAATTAAAGAACGTATTTAAATAAAGGTTTCGAATCGACAACATATATCCACAATATACGGATAGTGGCGTATTTTACATTTTAAAAATGTATAATAATGTCAGTAATTAAAACGGATTGACATAATATATATTGGTTGTCAACGAGGTTGTCAAATATAAAACGTAGTGGTTATATACTCTTTGGTCAAATATTTATGCGTGCGTTCAGAAATTTATTTAGTGTAAACTAAGGAAAATATATCAAGCTAATTAAATCTTATACTATAAAAAAAAAGGAAAGCATTTTTTTCCCTCAAATCAACGCAGGTGAAACCGCGGGGCACAGCTAGTTGTTATATAAACCAAACATCGTGCAAATATTACAAACAATTAGTTTAAAATTTCACTACAGACCTGGCCTTGAATTTAAGTAATAATAAAATCTGTTCTAATCTAGGCAACTTAATATACCTGTGTTGCGTTGGTCAAGTAATTTAGAAATGGTCATCTTTTCCTAAGATAAACAACTTCCATGTAACGCACAACTGATATCTGAGCATTGTTTAATACCTTGTCTCCCGCGGGGTTAGATTTAACCTGTCATTTTTTATCTGACGCATCAGTATGGTGACACTCGTTTACTATACTTTGTATACCAAACTTGAATTTTTGTATAAATTGGCAGTAATGTACGTCAAAATGAAATTTTTTTTTCCAAATGTCACTTACTCTAAGAAAGAGGTTATTTATGTATGATATGTATTTTATTTCTTTACAAAAAATAATATAAAACAGTTATGCATAGGTTTTCATATTATTCTAATTAGTTGTATTATGTTCTATGTACATAAATAATAATAATTTCCCGTGTTACGTCTAATAACATTTTCGTGAAATTACGGATTTACAATTAAATAATGCATAGAAGAGACATAATATATAGCATATTTTTATGTTTAGTAGTTTTTATACTTCCATTCCTTTAAAGAATTTAGAAAAGTCCATGAAACATTATGTTAGTACATAATCAAAGATATGTATTTGCGGACTACAAAGAACCAAAATAAAAGATAAATTAGTTTATCCGTATCCATCCATATTGTTTTGAGCTTGTTCATTTAAGTTTTCAATTTAGTTTTAAGAACAATATTTACATTTTTATTTCTTGCATTAGAAAGCCAAAAAATTGACTGTAAATATATAGTTCTGAATATGTATAATATTAAAAAGAAATTTATTTCAAATATTGTTAATATAAAATAGTACAAAATTATTGTTATTATAAGTAATCCAGACAAGTTAGACGTATAATGTCAATGTAGATTTGTCCTACAGGTGTTATCTTAAAATAAATAAGTTTGCAAATTGTTGAGAATGATGTGAAATAGTGAACATTTGTTGTTTTAGAAATTTATGTACTAAGATTTTTGCCATAATTTTATTTATTTTGGTATATTAGGATTAAGTAAATGTGTAATAATTAAAATAAATTAAACAGAGGATAATAAATATTTTAAAAGAGTTTAAAATATAAATAATTAAAAAAACGTTAGTTTTATTTATAAAACAAAAAAAATCTAGCAAGCAGCGGCTACGCGCAAAAATGTTGATAATTTTATCGACTAATTTATCGATCTTTTTGCACACTATTATCGATATCCGGTAGGATAGCAGTATGACAACACTATGCTTCATTATTACCAATTTAACGAAAAAAATAGAGCTCTACCGCAAAGTTGGTACCCTAGGGTATAGTAAAACCTTGAACCCGGAGCTCAACCTTGATGTCTATGAAGTGACACCTCTTCTCTAAATATGCTCTATGGTTCGGTTGAGTCCGGTATACCAGAGGTTAATATAGATAGGTATGATTATTGATGTAAAAGAAAGGATGAAGTGATGGAAACTTTCTAGTGTAGTGTAGGTACCGAGCACTCTTTTATCTCCCATTAGCCTCTGAGACTTATAATAGACTCACCAAATCTTCTCTGGGCCTGTATGCATATATTCAATCCAGGGCAGGCCGTGTGGGTCGCGGTGCCAACAGCTAGTCGAGTATATCATACCCACGTGCAGCGTTGGTACCGTCACACCCAGCACGGGCCCGAGAGAACGCAGCACATTGCCGCTGTTCTGGCTTAGCATCTGTAGATTATCAGTATATGAAGGCAATATCTATACTAATATAATAAGGCTGAAGAGTTTGTTTGTTTGTTTGTTTGTTTGAACGCGCTAATCTCAGGATCTACTGGTCCGATTTAAAAAATTCTTTCAGTGTTAGATAGCTCATTTATCGAGGAAGGCTATAGGCTATATATCATCACGCTAAGACCAATAGGAGCGTAGCACCAATGAAGAATGTTTCAAAATCGGGGTTTTTTTTTCCTTTGAGAGCTTCCGCTGCGAACACGGTTAAAGTTTCGTACAAATCATGTATGACAGAATTAGTCCTATTCCACGCCGACGAAGTCGCGCGCAAAAGCTAGTTTTTCATAATTATTAGAAGGACTACACATCAGCTATGTTTCGGTTCCACAATTACAATATACAATATACGTGAAGCAGTAAGTCTTTCAGTAGCTAGAACCCAAAAACCACAAATAAACGACAAATTAACTTTGTAAAGGATGGTTCAACTGTCAACTCAAAAAGCAAGCCTTTCTCAATCATAGGTACTGCACCTGATTGGACTATTTTAATGGATACATAGATAAGCACTATAAAATCCCAGAGGATGTTGGTGTTCCCTCATCCAGACCTGACATATTCCTCTTTTCTAGACACATTAAACATATAATATTAGTAGAGCTTACTGTACCGTGGAAACCAACATTCCTAAAGACCGCACAACAAAATTAAATATTACGATCTTACAAATGTACCTACTTAACAAAAATGGATATGTGGTTAATTTATACGCGGTAGAAGTAGGAGCGAGAGGTATTCCTGCAAAATCTCTCTATAATCTTTTGAAAGACCTTGGCCTGTCGAGAACTGCAGTAAACTCAATTTTAGAACGAGTGTCAAAAGCTGCACTAACAGATTTCTAGCAAATTTCTAAAAATGAGCGTTAATGCGCATCGTAAAGGAGGCCTCCTTAAACCTACACCTATGTCGCAAGTCCTGGGCACTGCTCTGAGTTTCTCCCTCTGCCACACGATGGACCCGGCACCCGCACGGTGAATCCATGGATTGCTAAGAAGTTTGTCTCTCTGTAGATTTTTATTTCACAATACGTATAACAACATTACAATGAAAAACATCCATATTAAATTGTTAAATTAATAAATCTATAAGAACCTTCAAATTCCATGGGTGTGTGCCGTATTGTTCATTCGTGTTCTTACTGAAGCCGTAGCCCTCAACACCCGTGTCTATTGAGGCAGTGTTAACGCACACATGTTCATTGCCCAGGAGAACAAGTTTCCAGTATTGAGATTCAATTTCGGACGTCGAAGGTGTTGATGGGAAAAATATTTTCTGAGCGGTGGTGGCTATCTAAAACAAAAAATATATTGTTGTTATAGTAATTTTATTTATAAAAGCATCCAGTCTAAGTTGTACAAAATTATAACAGATCATTGGTCACTATTGTCATTGGCAAACGAAAAATAACAAACATAAATTATGTCGACAAGTAATACAACATCGGTTGATGAAAATTTTTCAATGAAATACATAGATCCATTTTAAGTGGGACCAGACAGGACCAGATGACAAGCACTAGCTTTCGATTTGAAAAAAAAGTAGCCGACTTGAGAACCTCCTTCTTTCATTGGTCGGATAAAAAAGTATACCTTCTTAAAGTTGGCGAGGTTCATGACGCGTCCCCGCACAACGCATTCCTCAGCCTCGTTGAGCGCTGCAGTCATGTGCTGATTATCTTCGTCATCGTCATCTGAAGAGTCGGATTCGCCTAACAACCTCTTCTGACGGTGAAGCGGGTTCTGTGCTCGTAGTATCAGCTTATCGTTTCTTTTCGACCAGTTCCTGTCCATTTTCTCTGTTAGTTCTTGACGCTCTCCTATAAAAAAATTTTTAAATTTTAACATTATAAATATTTTTATGATTGGCGATTGAATAGTTGTATAATTTGAATTCATTTTTTTACAAATGTACCATCAAAACCTATCCCTCTAAACGACGCATAATATAGCTATTATAAATGATAAAAAAAAGATTAGCTGTAATTTCTATTACCTATAAATATTTTAAACTAAGCAAGTAATAATTACGTACTTTGAGTAAGGGCATCATAGGGTAACAGATATTTTACATATATTTGGTCCAATTTTTTAGCCGGATTATTTAACTTTGTATAATTGAGTTCCTCGGCTAATTTGTTCCATTTTCTCGTGTCTACGTACGTTCTACTTTTGACATTCGCTTTAAGCCCCCCTTGACGTTGAACGAAATGCAACATCTTCGGCAGATTTACTTCCAAGCCTTCGAGCTGAAAATGTTCAATTATTTTTATTAATGATTTATTACATTTCATTAATTTAAAATAATACACAAACGAATGCCTATCTATACAAATAAAAAAAATTGGAGTGTCTGTTTGTAATCTATATATAATATTAACTATAACTTTGTATATACGGGGTAATCTTCGCAAATACTGATCCGATCATGAAAATTCTTTCACTAACAGAAAGCTACACTATTCAGGAGTGACAAGATAAAAGGAAAAAGATAAAAATATATAAAGATTTTAAGTCACCAGGATTTGAACCTGCGTCCTCTGACGTGCCGTGTCAACAATTCAATCTAATCAAGCATTATTATTTGCCTTAGAAATTAATTGGTGATTTTAAAACATTTATATTTATCTGATTTGCTGAAAATAGTGAGAGGCTACACCATTCAGGAGTGACATAGGCTATATTTTATTGTAATTGTACAAAAAAATTCAGTAAAAAAGAAAAATATTAAAATATATTATGAAAATGACAAAGAAACGAACGCCATCTATCGCTGTTAGATTTAACTATTTAATACTCTATTTTATTTACTGTCTATTTGAATCTATCGATGACGAAGTTTTTACGCTTTTTGATAGATGGCGTTGGAGCAACATATTATTTATATAAGTGGTTTAAAATTTGTTCTTTATAGTATGTTATTTGGTTCTGTAATTTAAAATAATAAATACACGATATTATTACGATTTTATTCATCGCTGTAGGCGCCCGCTGCCGTTTATTTTTTATTTTATATATTTTCTCTTTACTTTTTATTTTACTTTACATGACGTAAAATTATTTTTATCATATGGTCGATTTATTATCGATTTATTATTTCAAGAACTCTTTCATAGTCTGTGGTTGTTTGTTATGCACAGGGTACTTCACTCAATCAATCAAATCGTCAATAAAGTATGACATTACTGTAAAATTTTTAGTACGTTATTCCGGAAAAAAAAACTGTAATTTATAGGCGTGAGCTGTCAAAAAGCTAATTAGTCGCCGGACGGGGTATAAGTGCTATAAAATTTAGTATGTTATTTGGTTCTGTAATTTAAAATAATAAATACACGATATTATTACGAGTGTATACGTCCAATACTTGCTATAAACAATGAACCTAATAGAACTTAGTAAATACTAAGAACTACGACAACATAGGTCACATCACAAAGAAAAAGATAATTAACGCCCAACGAAGTGGGCACGGGTCGGCTAGTCTATATATAAAGAGATTTCCACCCATATATTGACTTATCACAATATCTCTGGAACCATAAGGCGTAGAGACTTGAAATTTGGTAGGAATTTCGCAGAGTAGAGGTCAGCTAAGAACGGATTTTACGAAATTTCATCCAGAAGAGGGGTTTGCGGGGGTTAATAACATATATGGCAAAACAATGTTTGCGGGGTCAGCTAGTATTAAAATAAACACTTTTAATTAAATGCATATGGATGTATACACGGTACATATCTGTACAAATAAATAAAATTGGAGTGTGTTTGTAATATTAAAATAACAGCTTTTTATTAAATACAAAATTATGGACGTATACACGGTATCCGTATCATATACCAAAATAACATTTCTTACAATTTTTGTCTCTCTGTCTGTCTTTTGACTATTTTATTATTTATAGGTTGTCAATTATTTTATTATAAAAATAAAAACTTAACATGTAATAAATGATACTTACTAAAGGCGAATGAGAGAAGGTTATGTTTTGCGACGCTAAAAATGATCGCAAGGCGCATAATTCTCGCGTCACTGGTCCCCATCGACTGTAGAATCGCGACAAATACTGGTTCGTCACAGCGAATCGGATAGAGTCAGTAAGTGTACAGGGAGGTTTGAAGCCTGGAGGTGCTATCACTTTGCATAGACCATATTTAGCTGCTTCTGGTGTTATTTTTTGGAAATATGCGACAGGGTCCTGAAATACAATCACATTTTTAAAATAAGAGACGAAACATAATATTGGATGAACTAATTATACCACATATATGCGGTTACAGCACTGGATTGCGATTGGCTTTTGCGCGGGCGGTTGCGGGTTCGATTCCTGCACACGACAACATTTGTATCGGCCATACAGATGTTTGCCGTGGTCTGGGTGTTTGTGTAGTCCTTGTGGGTCTCCCCACCATGCCTCGGAGAGCACGTTAAGCCGTCGGTCCCAGTTGTTATCATATACACCTGATAGCGATCGTTACTCATAGTAGGGAATATATCCGCCAACCCGCATTGGAGCAGCGTGGTGGATTAAGCTCCGATCCTTCTCCTACATGGAGAAGAGGCCTATGCCCAACAGTGGGATATTTCATATTACAGGCTGAATCGTGATCGTAATTATACCACGTGAAACAAAGTTAGGCTTCGTATATCGTTTTATATACCACATTTCTTTTAAAATTAATATCCTACTCTAAGATGAATGATAATATCATGTACTAAAAATAATTCTGCAATAGGTGGCTTATTTCACGACGATTCAGTCTGTAATATACCACTGCTGGGCATGCCTAGGGACGCCCAAAAAAGTAATTTGTATAGAGTTATCGCATCGTAATGCACATATATATACTGGGTGTATTTGGAACGCTTGAAAAAATTTAAACCTAATAATATACTATTTATATACTATACTAGCTGTGCCCGCGACTTCGTCCGCGTCGAATTTAACACAATATTTATTGTTGAGTTCGCGGCGAGCATCTCAAGGAAAGAACGCTGGCTCGCCGAGCTTTAATGTTTCGCTGCTAATTACTTCTAACCACGATATCTCAAAAACGATTAATCTGATTGATATACTGTAAAGGGCAGTTTCAATCTGCATTAAGGGGGGGTAGGGTTTTAAAATTATTTTTATTTGTATTATTTTTTTTTTTCTTAATGAACAATATGTCGAGAATATTGTGTACAAATTTTAAGTCAATACGAGTAAGGGCCTATGCAAACCACGTTTTTTAAACGCGTTATAAGTATGTCGCGATACAAACGCGCCGTCGACGCGCGTTTGAATCGATACAAACGCCAACAAACTGCTCTGTAGGATAAAAACGCGCCGTCGACGCGCGTGTCACGCAATACAGACGCGATGCAAACGCGCGTATGTCGCGATACAAACGCGCTGTCGACGCGCGTTTGAATCGATACAAGCGCCAACAAACTGGTCTGTAGGATAAAAACGCGCCTTCGACGCGCGTGTCACGCGATACAGACGCGATGCAAACGCGCGTATGTCGCGTTACAAACGCGCCGTCGACGCGCGTTTTAGAAACGCGCGTCGCATTAAAAAACGTGGTTTGCATAGGCCCTAAAACTAACGGAGTTACAGCGTTTTCAAACGACCGGCCATAATACCTGGCATATTTTTATACCCGCCCGGTAGCCCCTAGTAGAAAGCATCCGCAATTTCCTTTGTTTCCCCGAATCATTTTGTCCGTCTGTGTGTCTTTCAAAGAATGTAAACTGACCTTGTACTGACTCGATGTAAGTATGAAAATTCATGTTTTTCTATTGAAGGTTTATTTCGAATTTTCACGTATTAAAAACTTCAATCGATTTTCCCGAAAATGTCTTTTTTGAAGTTCGTGAACATCAGAACTCACAATCTACTGAACCGATCCTTTTGAAAATTCGAACATTACACATACACACTAATTACATAAACATGTGGAGAACCCTTCGTCACCTACATAATTAATTTACATATCACACACACACACACACACACACACACACACACACACACACAAACACACACACACTCATACCTATATATAGATATTCTTTACTGCACTTTATAAATAAAAAATATATTTCATTAAAATAGAAAATAAAATTAAATATTATTTAATAGCGTCAAATAAAAATATCGTACGATGTAAATGTCTTCGGCCTATTATTTAATTTTGTTAAAAGAAGGTATCGTACGGCCGGTCGGTATGATTGGCTGCATTCGATTGACACAGTGTGCTTTCGTCTCGTTACCGATCCATATCTTCGCTTGCATTTAATTAATTATTTAAGTGTTAATTACGTGTTAAATTCTATTGTGACTTTTAATGTTTTCTGAACTATTGTGTCGTGAAATAAACAATATCTTAGTGCAGTGTTTGTACTTTCTTTTCTGCATAAGACGACCTGGCTTACATAAGGTACCTATACCAAAATTGACTCACACCCCTTCTGAACTATCTTAATACATAGGTACAGTGATAGTGAGTAATCAAATGATAACCACCACCATCATCATTACACATCATTCTTCCACCTATAACTGGTGACCCCGTTGAACACTAAGATGAGTAGTAGCAGCGATTCTGCAGGTACCGTCGCATCAAGAAAAAGTGAAAAAGTCACTATGCGTCGAGCAAAAAAGAGTCGCCTTAACAGCGACCGACACGACATATCGTATGACACGAACAAAATTAATTTTAAAGTTACTCAATTTGCATCTGAAGATCCTGAGCTGTGGTTTGCACTACTAGAAAACCAATTTGAGAGCTACAACGTCACTGACGATTTCATTAAATTTGCCACTGTGATCAACAACTTGGATATCGCACATGCGAAGTCAGTTAAAGATATTATAATGAATCCGCCAGTTACAAATCGCTACGAAAAGATCAAGAATGAAATTCTTCGACGTCTTTCGGCCTCCCGCGAACTCAAGGTCAAACAATTGTTGAACCAAGAGAAGCTAGGCGACAGGAAACCATCGCAGTTTCTCCGCCATCTTCAAGATTTGGCTGGTACCTCTGCCACTGATGACCTCATTAGCAGATCTGGACTAACCAATTGCCCATCAACCTCCAAACTGTGCTAGTATCTCAGCCAAGTCACTCTCTGGAACAACTCGCGGACTTAGCGGATCGTATTCACGAGCTTACTACACCATTTAATGTCGCATCTACGTCATCAAGTTCTGCGCAGCCTTGCCAGCACAGCGAGATCGCGGAACTGAAGCAGATGGTGGAACGCTTAGCCTTGAGATTGGAGGAGCATACTCAAGGCAGACCTAGTCATAACAGGAAAGTCAATAACTACCGTTCCAGACCACAGCAGCGAAACCGGTCATCTTCGCGACAAAGATCACGGTCGAACTCAAGCTACCGTCGGTACCCTATATGCTGGTACCATTCGAAGTACGGCTCCAAAGCGCATCGGTGCATACAGCCATGCGATTTTAATATAGCCGGGAAACTCCGAAGGCGGTCGTTAATGACGACAGACGGCTGCCCTTCTTCTACTGGTCGTCTATTTGTCATCGATCGCAACACAAGAACCCGCTTCCTCGTGGACACTGGAAGTGACCTATGTGTCTACCCTCGATCTGCACTGCGTGAAAACCGCAAGAGGACCGACCTACAGCTGAGTGCTGCGAATGGATCTTTAATAGACACTTATAGCTCGGGAGGCAGCGCTATAGTTGAGCAAGTCATTTTATACCGGCTGAAAATCATAACAATAATAGTTTTCCCCTAACACATAACAGCTCTGAACGTCAGCTGCTCTGATAGCGGTGGAGCTAAAGGAGACAGCATGAGAAAGTAATTGGAAAAAAATCTGCTCCAATGAATTTTATACCGAGTGAAAATGTGTTATATTATTGTTTCAATCACATACTTTAAAAAAATAGTCGTCAGCTGTATTGCTGAAGGTGGGTTATATGTCAGTCACCTGCATGAACCTCATTGAAAATTTGACAAAAAAAGTAATTTTATACCTCATGAAATTTGTAGATCTAAATTTTTATACTTTTAAAATAATAAAGAAAACCGTCAGCCGTATTTTTGATGGGGGAAGGACCGTCAGTCAGCGTGATAAACATTTTGCGCGCTCAATGCATTTGAGCGTTGCAGTCTCTTTGGAAAATAAACTGATGATCTTTACACCCATAAACATTTTTTTTAACATTCAAATTATCTTATACTTTGAATTCAGTAAGTATAATATCAATTTAGTATAAAAACACCACATTTTATTTATTCATTTTGTTCCGGTTTCAAATTATATGTATATACAGAAATATATAGTTCATGATCACGATCACGATTCAGCCTGTAATATCCCACTATTGGGCATAGGCCTCTTCCCCATGTAGGAGAAGGATTGGAGCTTAATCCACCACGCTGCTCCAATGCGGGTTGGCGGATATATTACCTACTATGAGTAACGATCGCTATCAGGTGTACATGATAACAATAATTATTATTATATATTACATAATTATTCTTCTGTGTCTGTGTGATATCCATCACTTTCCTCACAACTATCATCGGAGCTGTCGACGATGAGAACTTCAATGTACTGTAGAAACCATAGATGGTTATGGTGGAACTTGATCACCGTCGAACCATTTCAAAGTGTATTCATTATTTTCTTCCTTCTATCCGTAGTATAGCGGTGATAATACTGATGAAACTGACTGATGAGCATGACTCGAAAGATGCGCTATATAGGATGTACGTAATACATGCTGGTATAATTCAGATTGACGGCAGGGAATATTGCACCGTCAAGAGTACTTTTAAGTGTGAATTTGTCTTTTGGACTTCATTTTATATGTTCTGATGAATGTCTCTACTCGTGCTTTATTCACTTTATTTATTGCTTTCAGACCATACATTCTGCATACAAATTCTTCGATCTTTTTTAGAAGTTGATGTATATTAGAATCGTTTATATTTGCTATATCTGTAAATGTTCTTATTAATGATTCTGACTGTCTTAAAATTTCGAACGGTTTTTTCCTCTCCTATACAAAAAGCGGGATTAAAGTCGTATCCTGTGAATGCATGAAATCCTGGCAACGATGCGCACAAGCTAGGTCCTAATACTTCGTACAGTTGAGTAACATCGATATAACGTTGTGCATTTCCAGTTCCGAATAATAAATAAATTTTAAGATTGCTCTGAATATGACTCATATTCTCCAATAGAATCATTAAAATATCTGTATCAGAACATCTTATTACTACGTTTGTTTTTTGCTTCTTCATGCGTTGTATAATTTAAATTGTGCTCTACGCTTCTTTCTATTTTTTCATTATTTTATAATTCTACCAGAAGGCTAGAAAAATAACTTTTAGGCAAAGTATGTTAGAGTAGTGAGACCTTTACTGCTTGAAATTCCTTGATGCTACAGTACATATTAATATAAAACCGATACAAAATTAATAAATAAAATGTGGTGCTTTTTATACTAAATTGATATTACACTTATTGAATTCAAAGTATAAGATAACTAGCTTCTGCGCGCGACTTCGTCGGCGTGGACTCCTCTCCTATTGGTCTTAGCGTGATGACACATAGCCTATAGCCTTCCTCGATAAGTGGGCTATCTAACACTGAAATAATTTTTCAAATCGGCCCAGTAGATCCAGAGATTACCGCGTTCAAACAAACAAACAAACAAACAAACAAACAATCAAACAAACTCTTCAGCTTTATATATTAGTATAGATTTGAATGTAAAAAAAATGTTTATGGGTGTAAAGATCATCAGTTTATTTTCCAAAGATACTATGCAACGCTCAAATGCATTGAGCGCGCAAAATGTTTATCACGCTGACTGAAGGTCTTTCCCCCATCAAAAATACGGCTGACGGTTTTCTTTATTATTTTAAAAGTATAAAAATTTAGATCTACAAATTTCATGAGGTATAAAATTACTTTTTTTGTCAAATTTTCAATGAGGTTCATGCAGGTGACTGACATATAACCCACCTTCAGCAATACAGCTGACGACTATTTTTTTAAAGTATGTGATTGAAACAATAATATAACACATTTTCGCTCGGTATAAAATTCATTGGAGCAGATTTTTTCCAATTACTTTCTCATGCTGTCTCCTTTAGCTCCACCGCTAGTGCGACAACTGACGCTCACTTTACCGATTTCTGACCATTAAACAACTATTTGAAATACAATTTATTCGGTATAAAATTCCTAAAAAAATTACTACGCTACCTCCCGTACTATTATGGTTATTGTGAATTAGTTTTAAACTTAGGTTTAAGGAGAAATTTTCAATGGCGGTTTATTGTTGCCGACGTGAGTAAAGCCATCATAGGTGTTGATTTTTTAAAACATTTTAATTTAATTGTGGACTGCCGTAATCAATGCTTAATTGATAATGTAACTTCTTTAAGTATTCCTGCTGCTCACGCTAATACTGTTAATTTGTGTTCTGTTAAAGTTAAATCAGGTGACAGCAGGTACCACAATATTTTGAATAAATTTCCCGAAATTACACGCCCTTCAGGCGTACCTATGGAAATAAAGCATAACACCGTACACTTTATCAAAACTACACCTGACCCACCTATTTTTTGTACTCCACGCAGGTTAGCTCCCGACAAATTAAAAATAGCAAAAGAGAAATTCCAGCTCATGTTAAGTAATGGGACTGCACGCCCATCTAAAAGCCCTTGGGCCTCGCCTTTGCACCTCGCTGCCAAGAAGGATAGCGATTGGCGGCCTTGTGGCGATTACAGAATGCTTAATGCACGGACGATACCCGACCGGTATCCCATTAAGCATATTCAGGATTTTGCTCACGCTATTTCTGGATGTAAAATATTCTCCACCATTGACCTAGAACGTGCTTATAACCAAATACCTGTTTGTAAAGAGGACATTCCTAAGACTGCCATCACAACACCGTTTGGACTTTATGAATTTCCGTTCATGACTTTTGGTCTGAGAAATGCCGGACAGACATTTCAAAGATTCGTGGATGAGATGACGAGGGGTTTAGATTTTTGTTATTGCTATATAGATGACTTTTTAGTATTTAGTAGAGACGAGGCAGAACACGAGACTCACCTTCATCAACTTTTTACCAGGATGAAGGAATATGGTATCCTCGTTAACACTTCGAAGTGTGTTTTCGGAGCCAACGAGGTTACATTCCTCGGATACAACATTTCTGCTGCAGGTACTAAGCCTTTAAATACTAAAGTCCAGGCAATCAAAGACTTTCCTATACCTACAACAGTGCGTCAACTTCGCAGATTTCTAGGAATGGTCAATTTTTATCGGCGATTTTTACCACACGCCGCTCAAATTCAGGCTCCTCTGAACGCTCTGCTAAGTGGTTCTGTGAAATCGTCTCATCCAGTCAATCTTTCTGGCGAAACACTACTGGTTTTCGAGCGATGCAAGGAAAGCTTGTCAAATGCCGCGCTACTTGCTCATCCCGACTGCAATGCTCAGCTTGCTCTTGTTACAGATGCATCTTCTTCAGCTCTGGGCGCAGTTTTACAGCAATTTAAAGACGGCTCCTGGCAACCCCTTGCGTTCTTTTCGAAAAACTTAAGCCCTTCTCAACAAAAGTATTCGCCATATGACCGCGAGCTACTGGCCATTTACGAGAGTATTAGATATTTTAGGTATATGTTAGAAGCCAGACATTTCGTAGTTTTTACAGACCACAAACCACTTAGTCATGCTTTTCGCGATCGGAAAGATTACTGCTCACCTCGTCAATATCGCCATTTAGATTAGACATTCGACACATATCAGGCAAAGACAACGTTGTCGCCGATACATTGTCTCGTGTCGACGAATTGCATATACCAATCGATATGGACACACTGGTTGAGTCTCAGGCTTCCGACCAAGAGCTGTCACACCTATTAAACGGTGAATCTTCACTTCGTTTGGCCAAAGTAAAATTTCCCAACAGCGAACTGGAAGTGTACTGTGATGTCAGCACCTCATCACCCAGACCTTTTATTACTAAGGCCTTACGGAAACCCCTCTTCGAGAGACTTCACAATCTCAGCCACCCAGGTTCCAGTGCTACGGCTAAAATGGTCGCTGAGCGTTTTGTATGGCCTGGAGTACGTAAAGATTGTCGACTATGGGCACGACAATGCTTAGTCTGTCAGCGCTGTAAGGTAAGTCGCCATATATCTTCACCTATTGGTACCTTCAGTCTACCTCAAGCCAGATTTGCCTTTATTCATGTTGATATTATTGGCCCTCTTCCAATATCACAAGGCAAACGTTACTGCTTGACAGTGGTAGATCGCTTCACTCGCTGGCCAGAAGTAACACCCATGGCGGACATGACCGCGGAAACTGTCGGAAAGGCGCTAATATCGTGGATATCCAGATTTGGATGTCCAACTGATATTGTCACCGACCGCGGGCGTCAATTTGAATCCACACTTTTCCAATACCTGGGAAAAGTGATAGGATTCAAACATCGTCGCACTACCGCTTATCATCCAGCGTGTAACGGTATGGTGGAGCGATTTCATCGCCAGCTTAAGGCAGCAATTATGTGTCATGCCGACCCTAATTGGGTTGACACATTGCCTTTAGTACTTCTCGGTATTAGGAGCTCATACAAAGAAGACTTACAATCCTCATCGGCTGAGTTGGTGTATGGTGAGCCGTTGCGTTTACCAGGAGAATTTTTTCAGACGAGCCCTCCAGACTCCACCGATATTTCGGATTTCTCAACCCGCCTTCATAAGATCACAGCCAAGCTGAAACCTTCTCCAGCCGCCCGTCATACAAGTGGTAAAATATTTGTTCACAAAGGACTACAATCCTCAGAACAAGTATTTTTAAGGGATGACTCGGTACGAGCATCGTTACAACCCCCTTACTCAGGTCCTTACACGGTCGTTGAAAGAGGTGATAAGACCTTTAAAATATTAATAAATGGCAAGATGGTCACCGTTTCCATAGACCGCCTTAAGCCGGCCTATACAATGGGAGTGATGTGGAGAACCCTTCGTCACCTACATAATTAATTTACATATCACACACACACACACACACACACACACACACACACACACACAAACACACACACACTCATACCTATATATAGATATTCTTTACTGCACTTTATAAATAAAAAATATATTTCATTAAAATAGAAAATAAAATTAAATATTATTTAATAGCGTCAAATAAAAATATCGTACGATGTAAATGTCTTCGGCCTATTATTTAATTTTGTTAAAAGAAGGTATCGTACGGCCGGTCGGTATGATTGGCTGCATTCGATTGACACAGTGTGCTTTCGTCTCGTTACCGATCCATATCTTCGCTTGCATTTAATTAATTATTTAAGTGTTAATTACGTGTTAAATTCTATTGTGACTTTTAATGTTTTCTGAACTATTGTGTCGTGAAATAAACAATATCTTAGTGCAGTGTTTGTACTTTCTTTTCTGCATAAGACGACCTGGCTTACATAAGGTACCTATACCAAAATTGACTCACACCCCTTCTGAACTATCTTAATACATAGGTACAGTGATAGTGAGTAATCAAATGATAACCACCACCATCATCATTACACATCATTCTTCCACCTATAAACATACTAATTAGGTAGGGATCCCTAGTACATTTTTATCACCTGATAAGTATCAAGCTAATTTTTTGGGAGTGGCTACATTTTGATGGGGCGAACAAAAAATTCCTCTTCGAAAACTCTCGATTGTGGTAGCTAACAGAGATAGTAGGGGGTAGAGCAGCAGTGAGCGTAGGACCGGGATAACGTACCACGCAATTTGAAGGACATTATTACTATTAAATTATATAGATATTAACTAACTAAAAGACAAAAAAATCAGCTGGTTAGTAATAATTTTTGATGACCTTCATCAACTTGTCTTGGTCATCAACTTGATGACCTCGTAAGGACAACTTTAGGGACAAAAAAGGACAGACAAAAAATCGGAAAGAAATATTTGTAAATAGACATATCTATCCCGAGCGGGAATCGAACCCGAAACCGACAGTGTGTAAGCGCCAACACAGCACGTGCACCACTACACCAGAGAGGTTGTGGCTTATTTTATATTTACCTCAAATTATTCTTTCTAATAGGAGAAAAGACTCTTTCGGTAAAGTAGTTCATTTAAAGTTATAACATCAATATTTATGCTCATGCTATTGAATACAAAAATTCTTACTCTAAACTCTGCTTCAGTAGGACGGAATGATGGCGCCTCAACTATCTTGCCTTTTCCCGAGTTACATGTTTTATGTTTTTTTTCTTGGTGTGATTGTTTGCCCATTCGTTTTGTCTCGTTACTCGCAGTTTCACTATCAGTGGCCTTGGTCTCGTCGGTTTCGGTTGGTGACACACATTCGACATACGACGTACTGGCAACAGAGTGTCTACTTGTGTTTACTGACTTTTCTTGACAAGCAATCGGCTGTCTTCTTGCTCTTATTGGCTTTTCTTGACTAGTGACCGACCTTCTTTCCCTTACTGGCTTTTCTTGACAACCAACCCACTTACTTCTTTCATTTACAGGCTTTTCTTGAGAAACAACCGACTTTCTTCTTTCCTTTAGTTGTTTTTCTTGACAAGAAACCGACAGTCTTCTTTCCTTTAATGCCATTTCTAGACAAGCATCTGACTGTCTTCTTTTATTTACAGGCTTTTCTTGACAAGCAAACGACTTTCTTCTTTCCTTTAATGGCTTCTCTAAAGAAGCATCAAACTGTCGTTTTTCCTTTACAGGCATTTCTTGACCAGCAACCGACTGTCTTCTTTCTCTTATAGGCTTTTCTTGACAACCAACCGACTTACTTCTTTCATTTACAGGCTTTTCTTGACAAGCAATTGACTTTCTTCTTTCCTTTACTTGTTTTTCTTGACAAGAAACCGACAGTCTTCTTTCATTTAATGCCATTTCTAGACAAGCATCCGACTGTCTTCTTTCATTTACAGGCTTTTCTTGACAAGCAACCGACTTTCTTCTTTTCTTTAATGGCTTCTCTAAACAAGCATCCGACTGTCGTTTTTCCTTTACAGGCATTTCTTGACAAGCAATAGACTGTCTTCTTTTCCTTAATTGCTTTTCTTTACACGCAACTGAGTTTTTACTGTCATCTTCTTCTTGTTCTTCACTTGTATTTTGAATAGGTAAAATGAACTGAAGAGGTAAAATTTGTGAAGCCAATTTTCCAGTCTCTAGAGCGGTGAGTAGTGCAGTGATAGAACCACTAACTTGAGATATTGTAATACCCAAATTTAGAGTAAGGCTTTCTTCGTGACATACAGTCTTTTGGTATGTTTTTATGTTCTTTTTTAGATGTTTACAAAATTTACATGTCTTAGAATTGTGCGTTAGTTTCAAAGGCTCCTCAGGTCGTTCTTCCGACGTATAATTCTCGGCGTATCTACCAACATCTGCAATTTAAAACATCAATTTCAAATAATGTATTTCTTCAAAAATATTTTTCGCTGTAAAAATGCGTTATTAGAAATGTGAATTTATGGAAGAAAGCCATTTACACAAAATAAATTACTGAATGCACACATAATATTTGACAACCAATATATACACACCGGCACAATTAGCGGAACACAAAAAAAGCAGGATTTTAAAATCTTTTACTTGAGGAACTGCCCAGTTATGATATTTTTTTAATTTATTGTCAAATTTGAAAATAGAAAATTAGATGACATACACTTTTTTCATTCATTTGTTTTATTTTCCCGAACAATACGTTTTGTCAACTTGTTCGAGTAATAACTACGTAATTGTAATTTTTTTGAAAAATTGCACTTAATGGTTTTTTATAAATTTGTTATTCTATAGGCAATTTTGTTTATTAAAAGCTCTTTATTATGCCTGACTTAACATCACTGGAAATCATTAGGGCTGATGAAATGAGAAGAAATGGCCATACCTACAGATCGATTGCCTCAAGGCTTCGTCGACCAGTATCAACGATTCATCGCAGCATCCAGCGGTACAGATCGTCTAATTCTCTTGTGAGGAGGAGGGGTCAAGGTAGAAAAAGATGTACATCGAGGCGAGATGACAGTTTTTTACAACTTGAAGTTCGTAGGAATACGCGATTAACAGCTGTAAAAGCTCGAAATGAACTGGAAGACGTTCGAGGAGTACGAGTAAGTGAGCGTACAGTTCGCAGATTTGAAGAAGTTGGTTTAGGGTCGTATATACCTGCCAAAGGCCCAAAACTTGAGAGACGTCACCGCGTAAACCGATTAAGCTATGCGCGAGAACATCGTCATTGGGATTTGAACGAATGGCAGCAGGTTCTCTTTACTAATGAGTGCAGAGTTCTTTTAAAACAGATCGATGGGAGACAGCGAATATGGAGACGCAAAGGAGGACGCCACATACAGTCTAATTTTGAACACACAGTGGCTTATGGTGGCGGCTCGATTATGGTTTGGGGAGGGATATGTTTGGGAGCTCGCACGGAGTTAGTGATAGTCACAGGAGGGACCATGACAGCAGATTGATACGTCAGAGTCATTTTCGAAGGACATGTTGTATCATTTGCCCCATTTATTGGTGACGACTTTATTCTAATGCAAGATAATGCTCGTGCTCATAGTGCACAATCGATACAGGCATATCTGAGCCACGTAGATATGCCGGTGATGCAGTGGCCAGCAAATTCCCCCGATATGAATCCGATAGAGCATGTCTGGGACTTGCTAAAAAGAAGGGTTAAATCCAGGATGCCATCCCCCAACAATCTGAATGAACTTGGAAACGCATTACTTGAGGAGTGGGAGCGGTTGCCTCAAGAAATCATCGATAACATAATCTGTAGCATGCCCCGACGAATGGAAACCGTAATCAGAGCAAGAGGGGGACACACTCGTTATTAATTTTGCTTTAATTTTATTGTTAAATCATTTAATGCTTACTTTATTTTTATTTTTTGTGATGGTTCATAATCATCTAAAAATTTCACTTATTTCAAATTTCTTTATTTTTCAATAAAAAATAACGAAGACTTTTCAAAGTAGTTGTTAAAAGATGTTAATCAATTTGTTATTTTGTAATTACATTTTCGTCAAATATATTATGCGTTATTATCTCAGTCTCACTTTTGTATGTGTGGTGTGTATATAAGTCGATCTTTTTTTATTAGACATTATTCTACATTTTTAAAATCTAAAATACGCCATCATCCGAATGTTGTGGATATTTTGTCGATTCGAAACCTTTATTTAAATACGTTCTTTAATTGTGTATTGGAAACTTTTTTTTTCGTAAATTTTCCAATATTTTTGATAGTTAAACCCGACGGTTTTTTTAATAATAAAAGAAGATATGGGAGAGTTTACCGTTTCGACGGGATGAACATTAAATCATTGACAGTCACGAAACCCACGAACATTTTGTATTTAAATTTTTTTTCTTCAATTTTTCAAATGTTTTTAATAGTTATTCTGCTATTCGAGAAGGAGACAAATACAACAAATCAAAAACCATGAAAATCAGTCAAGCCGTTTTCGAGGTATAACTGTTCGAACAAATCCGACTTTAGTTTTATATATTAGAAGAAAATAAATGTTAGTCTTCAAAAGTGTACTACAAATAACAAGCTACCACATATAGAATATGTAAGGATCTTGGCTTAAAAGCTTTCAAGATTCAACTTGGGCATGAATTAAAGCCAAGCGACCATCGTATGCGCCTCCAATTCGGGGAATGGCTTTACACGTGCAGTCTATGGGAGAATTATACTCAGCGAGCTTATAGTGCTCTGCGTGTACAGTACAACAATGTGCTGAGGGTTTTGTTGAAGAAGCCTCGGCACTGCAGTGCGTCAGCAATGTTTGCGGAGGCTCGTACTGATGATTTTTATGCGATCATACGCAAGCGGACAGCCTCCGCAATGCACAGGTTAATGAACAGCTCCAACAACCTCCTCAGCACATTGGCTGTAAAGCTAGACGGTCCCCTTTGGAGACGCTGGGATGGTGCACACGTAGCTGTGAGGCACTTATATAATAAAAAATAAATTTTGATAGCTTTTCTGTAATCTGAAGTAAATAAATTATTATTATTAATATTATTTAGATTGGGTTCAATATTGCTAGGATTTAGACATTAATTTTAGTTGTATTTTTAATTGAATTTTAGTATTAGTATTAATTTTGATTTTAATTGTAATATTTACTGAATTTTGGGACTGATTTTAATTTTAATTTTGATCCTATTTTTGATTTTGACATTTATTGTAATTTTGATTAAATTTTGATATTGAATTGCTTGTCTGAAACTAACATAGTTTAAAAAAAAAATGTAACTAACAAAAAGTATGGACATCAGTCTGAAATAAAATGATTATTATATTTTTATTATTATAAAGCAAAAATTGACATTGATATTGAATTTCTATTCAAAATTTTGCAAAAACAATAATAGTCAGAATGTTACTGTCAATGGTGAACGGTATAGGGACATGATTAGATTTTTTTTTCGTACCGGACGACGGAGTCACTACACAGATAATTGGTAAAATTAAAGAAGTCAGTTATTTAAGCAGCCTTCATCGAAAACGCTGCCAAAACCAAGTGAATCACGAGAATGGTTTATTTAGGAGTACAGATTGCTAAGAGTTTGTAAATTGGTTGAAATTAGACGAAATTCGATACATATTTCAACAAATCAAGTCATCCCCTAGGACAGTGGTCGGCAACGCGCGAGGTCAACTTGCGGCCCGCGAATGTTTTGTAAATAAGTTATAAATATCAAAAAAAAAAAAAAATTAATGCATGAACGAACCGCGATCGCGTAACACGTAGAATTAAAACGAAACTGGCAGATATATGATGTGACATTTTTCATTCAGCGACAGATTTGGTGAGTTTGAAAAGTTTCAAGCAAAGAAGATTTTTGCAAACCCTTTTTCCTGTGATATTCAGGAAGTACCGAGTCATTTACAAATGAACGTGATTGATCTGCAATGTCATTACATTGCAGATCAATCACAACATGCGTCTAGAAATACCTGTGTAAACAATCCAAATAGATTTTGCTACATTTGTGGCAAATATACATTCAAAAAATTCTGTTTAAATGTGTCAGACTTCGTTAAAAATGCTTACATGGAGTAGGTACTATCAACGGCCATTGGAAACAAACAACAAGCACTGGATGCCCAATATAGTGTGTAAAACGTGTGAAATTTTTTTCTGAATAAAGTTTGAACGTGGTTTGAACAAAATTTCACAGAGCTTAATGTTTTCATATTTCAAGTTTTATTGTTAAAAATTTTCGGCATTGAGGCAGAAATAATAGTAATTATTAACATATTCCTTGTGCATAGCATTTTTAGAAACCTTGTGCAGTAAGGTCCGGCAAATTCGTGAATTTCGGTGGCCCAATACTTTTGCACACTGTTGAAAGTCATTTATCGTTGTACAATATTATATTTTATATAATTATTAACGTTATAATCTTTATTATGGTTCTCTCAAACAACTCGAACAAAGAACAAGTGAAAGAAAAAAATATTTTGTCAGTTATATGGAAAAAACAGGGTGGCCCAAAACTTTTACACGCCACTGTATATCCAGATCGTTTCCAAAATTGAGTGCTGAGAATTTAAAAGCTGGAATTTTCGAAGGACCACAAATTAGAAAATTAATAAACGATGTAAATTTTACTGAAAGTATGACAACTGCTGAAAAAATACCTGGAATTAGTTTTTTTGGCTTGTAAAAAACTTTTCGGGAAATAAGAAGTCCGTCGACTTTCCTGACCACGTCAAGCAGTTACCATTATAATAATAATGTATGAATTATAATATAGCATAAATTTAACTTTGCGGGGAAAACAACCAATATTATGTCGGATGGCACCAAGAAACGAGGTAAGCTTTGTCTTAATATAGTTAATTTGAGACGTCCACATTAGACTGTGGTCAATTCTTAAACCTAGATATTTTTCTTCTTTTCTTTCTATTAAAACTTTACCATCAATAGTTAATTTTTTATAGTTTCCAATTTTTTTTTATTTTTTGGCTTGAAAATACAGTAAGAGGTTTTGGATACATTTATTGTGAGTAAATTATAACGAAACCAGTCGAAAACAGTGTTTAAATCCTCTTGTGCCTGAGTCGCAACAGTATCCATGGAATCCCCAAAGTAAAAAAAAAACAAGTGTCATCCGCATAAAGTATTAATTTACCGTGTAACTTAATTTCGGAAATATTGTTGACGTAAACCAGAAACATCAGCGGCCCTAGAATGGATCCCTATGGTACACCACATGTGATTGGTTGGGTTACCTATCACTAAGGTAAGACTTCAACATTTGAAGAGCTGTATCAGTTATTCCGATGTTTTCAGGCTTGTCAAGTAACAATTTATGGCTGACGGTGTCAAAGGCTTTTTGTAGATCGATAAAGACTCCTAAAGTCATTCTTTTGCTATCTAAATTAGTTTTTATGTCAGTGATTAAATCCAAAGTTGCTGCCAAGGTGTTTGAGCGTGGTCTAAATCCGTATTGACATTCGGAGCAGAAGTTTATAGAAGAGAAGTATTCGTCTAGCGTCTAGCCGTATAAAAAGGATTTTTTCGAGAATTTTAGAAATAACCGGCAGCACAGATATTGGACGATAATTGCTCGGGTCATTTAAAGCCCCAGACTTGTGAATTGGGCTAACTTTTGCAAGTTTCAAAGAAGCAGGAAAATGACCTTCAAAGAGGAGTGTATGGTGTGCACATGGGTGCACACAGGTGCTCAAACTTAGCAGTTAATTAACTTTCAAAAATAAAATTTATGTTTAGCGACTTCATTATTAGGGAACACTTTAAAGAAAAAAAAATCCGATCTAGGCCCCAAATAGCGGACGAGGTGCCTACAAATGTGAGAAAAACTGGGATTTTTCTAAATTTTACAAAAAATGGCATAGACTAACTGTTTGAGATAGATTTAGATATATTTTTTTGGTTTTGTAACCCACTTCCCCCTCCGCACACGCACGTTCAGCATTATCCATTCATTACGGGACAATGTATTATATTCCGTAAGAAAAAAATAAATAGTTATACTATTTTCAATAAATTATTATATTTAGGTCCATTCAAATCCATATAATATTATAAATGCGAAAGTAAGTCTGTATGTCTGTCTGTCGCGCAATCACGCCAAAGCTACTGAACAGATTTAAATGAAATTTGATATACATATAGTCTAGTCTGAGAAAGGACATAGGCTACTTTTTAACTCGAAAAAAAAGGTGTAAGGGGTTGAAAGGTTGGAATGAAAATTTGAATGGAAGTATGATGTATAATGTTCGTGTTTCGTAACTGTCAAACATTTAATGTTCATCCCGTCGATATGATAAACTCTCCCCTAAAATTTAAGAACGTATTTAAATAAAGGTTTCGAATCGACAACATATATCCATAACATAAGGATAATGGCGTACTTTAGATTTTAAAAATGTATAATAATGTCAGTAATGAAAACGGATAGACATAATAAATTTTGGTTGTCAAATATTTATGCGTGCGTTCAGAAATTTATGTAGTTTAAACTAAGGAAAATATATCAAGCTAACTTTAATATACAATAAATGATAAATGTACATCATGAGAGATTAAAAAGAAAGAGATTAAAGAGAAAGGTTATACTTTAAGAAGAAAGCTGTTTTTTCCTCAAATCAACGCGGGTGAAACCGCGGGGCACAGCTAGTATTTATATAAAAGTAAAACTTGTCTAAAAGCGGAACTACTCACTTATTTTCTTTATATAAGATGAATGTGAGGTTTGCTTCTGATCAATGATGTGAATTTCTGAAAATATAAAAAGAAATTGTTGTGTACCATTAAACATTACATTATTTATTAATTAAAATGGTTATAAAACCTTACCTTTTGCAACCGGGCATGATCGAGCAAAGGTAGTCAGCTGAGAAACATCTAAAAATATGCATAATTATTTTAAATGTGTTTACATAACATTTGTATAAATTATTACTATTTAGATACAAAGCAAAAAAAGCAATTGCATCAGTTTTTTATTATTATTATTTAATTGTTTGTTATTGTTGTTGTGTGAGAGAGATTGGGCTAAATAGAATAATAAAAATCTCTTACCTCCATTAGATTCATTGTATATATGAGCTGCCAACGCCAATTTAATTTTGAGTGGAAGTTTGACTGGAGCTGCAAAATGAAATGCTAGTCATAACTATTAAAAATAATGTGGTTTATATTATTTTATCAACATCAAATAATTGACAAAATAATTATTGTAAAACAATGAAAATGTAATCAATAGTATCTTGCTATGTATTTAGTTATTAAAAATAGTTAAAGTGAAAATTTCTTATTTAAGAAAATGTTGTATTTTTAACTCAAAAAACAAAGGAATTTACTATTTTCCCCAGAAAGGTATTGGGCTCATATTTCAGGAAATGTTGGTACTTATAAGATACTTTGATGCTGCAAGTTTCAGACTTTTATCTATTATCGTTTCCGAATAAATCCGAAAATAATGAAAATCAGTAAGTAAAAAAAAATCTCAGCACCGTGTGAATCGATTGATCTAAATACCGGATATGTTGTGGGGCATGATGGTAGCTTCTAAGAAAAAAAATATGAGCAATATTGGTTCATAAAAACCTTAAAAAACAGAAGTCAGAATGTCGACATCATCGTCTGACGATGACGATTTTTAACCGACTTCCAAAAAAGGAGGAGGTTCTCAATTCGACACGTATGTTTTTTTTTTATGTATGTTAGCTCAGAACTTTTGACTGGGTGGACCGATTTCGATCAATTTTGTTTTAATTGAAAGGTGTTGCGTGTCATGTGGTCCCATTTTAATTTAATTGAGATCTGACAAGTAGTTTTATAGTTATATCTAATAATGAGTATTTACGTGACTACTTTTTCGTCGACCTACGTTATATTATACCGCATAACTTTTTAATCGGTGTACCGATTTCGATGATTCTTACATTAATCGAAAGCTAATACTTGTCTTGTAGTCTTGTTTAAATTAGATCGAAAACTGATTACAACTTTTTGAGTAATCTTTGATAGCGCGTATTTACTTGACTATTTTTTCATCTTATTACGTGGTATTACTTGTCGATGTAATTGAAGTCGGTTTTTTTTTCGTTTGCGAGCAAACACAATTATTTGATGAGGCGATTGATGAGAAAAAAAAAGACGTTATTGGGTTCACCCTTTTAATCAAAATTGTAGTTTACGGAAATTTCAAAATTGCGCAAGAATTACGATCTGAAGAAGAAAAGTTCATAGAATGAATATGAAAACACATACCAATTAATTATTATTAAATTTAGTTCAATCAAATCAAATTGTACAAATTAATTAATTAAATTAATTGTATTAAATTTATTTAAACGGGATTTTTTTCAATCTCTGCAATAAATTCAACATAAAATTCAACATTCTTTCATTTTCGCGCGTTTTTAACTTTTTATTCTATGTTCGCGCCACATAAAACGAACGTGCTCGATCTTGAATTCGTGTGGCGTGGCAGACATCTTGCCACAAACCGCACCTACTACATAATTATGAGTCCTTGATGTGCGGGTTTACATACAAATATAGGGGGGCGATAAATGTGTCGCGTTTCAAATGTGGCGCTACAATTATCGTAATACAAATGTAGCTGTGGTGTGCGGCCTCACTTAGTGATAAAAATCTTCTTATACATTTGTGACATGGCGTGAGCAGAGGCGGCCTTACCCATTGCGAGGCTCCGGGCGGCAAGTCTTTGCGAGGCCCTTTGTCCTACTAGTCTAGTCGACAAGTTGAAAATGGTCGAAAATAGAGATACTGCTCTTAAAATTATGTGTGATCATTAGATTTGGAATGAAGTCTAGAAAAATGTTCTAAAAGCGTGTATTAGACTATTCTGCTTTTCATAAGACTAAAATCTTTAATTAAAGCACAATAATCTAACGAATGAGCTAAGTCATTTTCGATTGAAAGAATAGCAAGGACTGAAAGGCGATCTTGTGTCAAAGATAGTCTAGTGATTTGACAGATATACCAGAAATGACCGAAAAAGACTTAAAACTTTTATTTACGGGTTCCTATGGATATAAACAAGCAATCTCATATTTAGCAGAGACAATGGATGATTCAGATAATATAACTATTCAGTTTATCAGAGATAAAACCAATATATTGAAGTCTCAAGTACAATCTCACCATAGCTACAGGATATGACGGGCATTTTCTGAGAACATTTACCATAGTAATAATTAAAATAAAATAAAAAAATACAGTGTATTTGGGACATAAAAAGGTAAGTTTAAACCAAATTGAGTAAAAAAAAATTAAAAGCTAAAAATAAAAAACCAAAAAACAACCAAAAACTTGGTTTTTTGAATTGTTCACATGAATTTTGAAGTAATGTGAAACGAGTGTAAATACAAAACTCAGAATTATTTTTATTATTTACAACTTTGCCATATAACTTTTTTCAATAGGACTTGTTGTTTAGCCGGAAATCGAGATAAACCGTTTTTTTCCCTTACCCTCAGCCACAAATACAACTATAACAATAACTGAGTTGACTCGATTCACAATATGGCCATTACGATTGTTTTACTACATGTCAATCCCTATTCATTTAACGTTTTGTTTCATGCCTCTAATTTTAGGTTATTGTTTTTTCTGTACCTTTTATAATTTTTATTTATTTTTTTATGTAACTAGGTCGGCAAACAAGAATACGGCTCACCTGATGGTAAGACCATTTAATTTGTTTAAAATGTAAAAACGGAATATATTGCGTATTATTAAATACAATTCAATCTAATCAAGAATTATTGTTTGCTTTAGAAATTAATCGGTGATTGTTAAACATTTATATCAATATGATTTGCTGAAAATAGTGAGTGTATTGGAAACATATCAAATGTCACCGTACCCATCCTATGTGAAATGGATTATAGTCAATGAAGGTGAGGCTGTAAAATCTTAGAATTGTGAGTTACAGTAATTAAAACTATCTACTGAGAAACTCAACAATGGCAACAAATATAAAATAAAAAATTTCTATTATTGCTAACTTTGAAGTGATCTCTAACAAGTTTATAAATCATTTTCACAATTATTGAACTCAATAAAGAAAATTACCATTATTTGCAGCATCTTCGAGGTTTGAGTCCTCCACACATATTGTAGCTTCCTTGGCATTGGCATTTGGTATCTCCTTATTACTTGGGGACTCTTTGTACTTTGTGCGTTTCTTTTGTGTTCCATTATAGTTCAACACGTCATCTTTATTATTCAGTGCCTCAATGCGAGTCAATGAAACATTACAATTTGCTTTTTTAGGACTTGGTCCTTCATTATCGTGTAGCGTTACGCGTTTAGGAATCTTTTTATCCTTACTATTAACTGTTTCATTGCGTTTCGAAAAATCAATAGTGCTAGATTTCTGCTCTGGCTCATTAGCAAATGAAACCTCACTGTGACTTGACACTGATTTATTATGGGATTCTTCGATATGTGGAAGCTCAGTCAGAAGTGCATGTTGTGGTGACGTCAACACATCTAGAAATATTAATTATATAAAAACATGATAATAATAATAATAATGCAGTTTAATTGAAACTAAGCAAACTTAGTTTCCTATATGAAAATTCTAAAATGTTACACAGTCAATTACCTACGTTTGTTTTTTAAATATTTAAAAAATATAAATACCTTTCTTTGTTTTCACAATGTTTTGTGGATTGTCTTGTTTTTTGGTCGTCCGTTTTGATTTTAAAGTTTTCTTAGTATAAAACATTAGAGGTTTATCATCATCAATAGAAAAATCTTCGTCAACAGCAGAAGTTTGGATGGCTGATCTTAACTTCATATTACATTTTTGATTCTTCACTTTCTGTACTTCTGGACATTTGAATAAAGAGTTTTTTGACTTTCTTTTGATGATAGCTTTTGTTGGTTTTGTAGATATGCATGATGCAATATTTTGTGTAGTATTAACTAATCTAGTAACTTTCTTTTGGACTGGTTGGACTTGGGCCTTAGTAGTCACATTACTGGCAGCCGGTGTGAATGACTCATTGTTAACATTAGGCTCATGATCCATTTGCACAATTGGCTGCAGTCTTTCCAATAGCACAATTGGATTGTGCTTGTGTATACCTAAAATCCATATTATGTATAATATTTTAATTAAGGAATAGTTTGATTTGTCGTGGTAATATTTGAAATATAACTAGGTTTTATATATTTCATAATACTTAAAATAATTTTTGTGTTAATGGAAGATAACTTTTTAACATTTGCATGCATACATTGACTTGATGTTAATTTCATTCGCACTAACGGTCTACATGTACATATTAAGATATAGTAGTTTATGCAACTGTCATATAATGAAGGGTATTAAAACACGAGTGTGAGTTTATGAAACGAGCGCAGCGAGTTTCATAATAGTAACGAGTGTTTTAATACCCGTGTTATATGCAGTTGCATACACTACTTTATCTTCACTAATGCAATTAATCAAACAACAAGAGTAAAAGCTGACAATAGTTTATTTATAATAATTGTTCAAATTTTGGATGGTACAATTTTGAAAGTTAATGTTAATTATTGATCCAGCAGCTGTAGCGGTCGCGGGGCAAGCAGTAGAGCTCGTAGACGGAGCCGGAATATTTATAATTACTTCATTCGTCTTGTTTTATTTTTATTAGTCTTTCTTTTCGATCTTCCATGCCAAAAAGTTATTATATTCTTTTTCATATAATTTTCTAGATTTTTCTGGCAAAAGATTGTGAGTTAATTTTGTTGCCAATTCTAGAATATCCGGAGGCGTACAAATATCATCGTCGCTATGCATTTTTAACTTTTAATTTATTAAATTAAATTCACGCGTACATGTATTGTCACAGTGATTTTGCCGCCATAAAATCTAACTAATGAGAGCGCAGCTGCGCGCATGCGCGCGATGTTATAATGAGATTTTACGATATCGATGTGGATATTATACCATCATGTGAAATTGCTTAAATTGAGTGTTTTGTTGTCTGCGCTATAACAGTAGTAATTATAAGTCAAGTATTGAAAACATAAGTAGAATGTTACAAAATTAGTGTAGATAATAGTAGTTTATGCAACTGTCATATAATGAAGGGTATTAAAACACGAGTGTGAGTTTATGAAACGAGCGCAGCGAGTTTCATAATAGTAACGAGTGTTTTAATACCCCTGTTATATGCAGTTGCATACACTACTTTATCTTCACTAATGCAATTTAATTTATTAAATTAAATTCACGCGTACGTGTATTGTCACAGTGATTTTGCCGCCATTAAAATGTAACCAATCAACCGCGCCGTGCGCTCGCTGGAGGCGGCGCTGGCGGGCGCGCGGCGCGCGTGCACGTGCAGGCGCTGGCCGCGCCGCGCGCCCGCCGCCTTGGACGCGATGTTATAATGAGATTTTACGATATCGATGTGGATATTATACCATCATGTGAAATTGCTTAAATTGAGTGTTTTGTTGTCTGTGCTATAACAGTCGTAATTATAAGTCAAGTATTGGAAACATAAGTAGAATGTTACAACATTAGTGTAGATAAAATGTATTATGCTATAGACAATAAATAATTGGAGCTATAATGAAGATTTTTATTTAAAAAAAATATCCTTAAGGCGAGTAGAAGAGCTAAGTAACCTTCAAGAACGCACGCACACATTTACAATATCGACGTGAACGCCATTTAACTATGGCGCTTATAAAAATTAACTCGACAGCCGTTTAGCGAGATTATGCCCGACCATGCTAATAGATGGCGCGAAAGAATTTTGGAGTTTGACGGACGGCTGTCAGTTCGCATACATTTAGTTTTTTCGATCGCAATTATTATAGTCCGGGATCCCTAGTACATTTTTTTCACTTGATTACTATCAAGCTAATTTTCCGGGAGTAGCTTTATTTTGATGAGACGAACAAAAATTTCCTCTACGAAAACTCTCGTTTGTGGTAGGTAATAGAGTTAGCAGGGGATAGATCAGCAGTGAGCGTAGGACCGGGATAACATACCACGCAATTTGTAGGACAATATTACAATCAAATTATATAAACATTAAGTAAATAAAAGAAAAAAACAGCTGGTTAGTAATTAATTTTTGATGTCCGTACGAGGTCATCAAAATGAAGCTACTCCCGGAAAATTTGCTTGATACTAATCAGGTGAAAAAAATGTACTAGGGATCCCTACCTATTGCTTTTTCCGATCAAAAAACTGAACTGACATCCGTCCGTCAAACATCTAAAACGCCAAATTTCATTGTTATCATTGTTATGACAATCAATATTTAGTAATAATAAAATATTCTTTCCTTTTAATATCGTTCATATTTTGGGCATTTGTTTTATATGAACGTTTTTTACTTTTCGTGACGGGTTTCGCTTTATTTCCCATATTGAAAATAATTAAAAACAGTAAATAATCTTATGCGAATAATGTGGAAAAAACGAGCAACACGTCCGTTTAGCATCAGGCCTTGGCCGAGACTGTCTGTACACGGGCATTACGCACCCATGCGCACGTATTATGATTATTTATGCTCAAAAATAAGGAAACGTGTATTTATAAAAATCTATTGATCAAACAAAATAATTAAAACACTATCACGATAGTATGTTGCTTAAAGAATAATTTGACAAAATATCAGAATTATAGCCTGTATATTAACATGGTTTTTACCCGTTAAAAGATATTTTTAGAGGTATCTTTGTGATTTTTTTCTATCGTATCAAATTTAAAGAATCATGTTTTCAACACACTATCTATCTAGCATATATCCTGCAGAATATCATATATTTTTCTGTTATTTTTCACTGCAGTGGATCATATACTTTTAGGCGTTATAAAACATCGTTTTAGCTCTTCTAGTCGCCTTAAAACTAACCATTTCAACTTATTTTGTTATATGTAGTCACAACCATCAGTAAAAAAAAATAAAGCTATGAATGTAGTCTAAAGTGTGCCGAATGTAAGTGTAAGTCACCAAAACCCATATTTCAAAAATGCAATAGCCAATCTAGGCTAATACCATTTAAATTGTGTGTTCATCAATTGTTTTAATGAAAAATATCTTATACTTACTTTCAAATGAAATTGAGTCTAAGAGTTTCCTGGCAGAAGTATTATGTTGGAAAAAATATGATTTTGGTTTTCCATTTGTAAGATCAACCCTCTTGACAGCAGTGTTCGATACATTTGCACTTGGCGGCACATAAGCTCCTTGGGCAAACTTGCGCTGCGCCTGGAATCTCCTAAAAAATAGAAACAATAAAAATTTAACATAATTATAATGTAGTGTGTAAACATGTAATGTGTGTAACATTAGTTTATAAGCAAGTATTGCTATTGTAATAAGACAGAATAAATCAGAGCGTTGTCAGGAAAACTTGTGAGCCTTTTTACTGTATCTCCCCGCACCTCACACCTCAGTAACAAAAAATAAAATTGTCATAATCAAAAGCCAATTTCATCAATATATTCTTTACATAAAAAGTTTAATAACTCTCAAGAATTATGCATATATACAAACAAACTCATCAGATTTAGTTAGTTGTACTATCCTCTCTTATGGGCAGCGTATGACCTATAGTCGTATTTTTGATTAGACAAAGTCATCTGACGTTTACAGTGTTGTCAGTTTTTGATGAAATAAAAATAGTGTTGTGACAAAGTGAATGATTGAAACGACTTTTCAACGACTATGTTCCTATAGTATCTACCTATACTGAATACCGAGTGTTTTAAACATTAAGGAAAACATTGCTAGGAAACTTGTAAGACTGTCCTATTTTCAATACATCATGTAGTTGAAACTATAGACATACATATAAAATATAACAATTATAGGTAGGTAATGAAAAGAAAAAACATCGCTTAATACAAAGTAATTTTGTTTTTATTCGTCATCAAATAAAAAATCATCACTATCGCCTTCGGTGACATTATACCCCGTCCGGCGACTAATGATCTTTTTGACAGCCCACGCCTATAAATTACAGTTGTTTTTTTTTTTCGGAATAACGTACTAAAATTCTACTGTAATGTCATACTTTATTGACGATTTGATTGATTGAGTGAAGTACCCTGTGCATAACAAACAACCACAGACTATGAAACAGTTCTTGAAATAATAAATCGATAATAAATCGATCATATGATAAAAATAATTTTACGTCATGTGATTATTGTTTCTATAAATTTAATACAAAAAAGGAAATAAAAATAGTATCTATGACCCCAAGATTGATTACTTGCAAGGAATTAAGTCGAAATCTTGAAATTTAATTGCAAACCAAGAATAAAGAGCAATAACTCTGTTAATTCATTTATTTATTATTTATATATTTCATTTATAATTAAAAAAACTAATAAACGCATAAATAAATAATATTTTTAAACTAAATGTATTTAATTAAATCGATTGAAAGTTCTTCTTAAATAAAATCGATTATTATTTCGAATCGAATAAATAACGTGTGAGGCAGTCACTAATGTCAAAATTTCTTGAAGTGTCAAAAAGATCATTAGTCGCCGGACGGGGTATAATTATATTTATTCAAAGAGTATATAACCACTACGTTTTAAGAGACGGGAGTCCCATACAAATATCGTAAAATCTAATAAGTATGAAATGGAAGCGAAAAGTCTTGCCAATATGAAGCCGCAAACGTCATCTGCATGACATACGTAATGCCAATATCAAGAACTAAATAAATAGGGATTTCAAGTGGATTTCACAGAAATTATCGATATCGATATTTGTCGATACGAGTGTGTGACCCTTATGACAATTTTTGTTAATAGTTCAGGTAGGTTAATAATTAAAAAAACAAAAAAAAAACTATCTATACTCAGAGTTTTATTTTGTTCAAACTTTAACAAAAAAAAGTGTCCTGTTTTGTCCTGGAGTGGAGACCGCGTCTTGGCAAACGCAGTGTGGGACGTCCTCCGGCCCGTTGGACCGACGATCTTCGTAAGATTGCCGGTGTAGGCTGGATGAGGATTGCGGAAAATCGTTAGATTGTTTTGAGTAATACTTAGTCTGAGTTATCAGATTGGTATAAAGAGTAGTAAATATTAATAATACATTTTCACCTCTCATCTGTTCTTCACTTCAAATCAAAATTATCTATAAAACATACACAACACTATTCTTTGCATATCATTAAGGTTATGCATTATTTTACTCGAAAAACCAACTGTTTGATGAAAATTATGATTTACATTTTACACAGTTATTTTACGCGGTAATAAATTATATTCTGCACTTACCGATCTTCGTCTAGAGGATATCTTGCCATGAATACGCACCACATATTTCGCACTTTTTCTTTTGGAACCCACTCATTTTTGCCTTAGACGATCACTATACCCAAATATACACCAAATATATAGCAAATACCTAATTAGATGGTTAAATTTTTCATATAAAGAGCACAGATCCGACTTCTCAGCTACCACACATAAGGCAAAAAAGAAATGTCAAGTCAAATGACACGGATATGGCGGCCAAAGATGGCAGCGAAGTATAATCCGCCTAAATTCGAATGCCGTCAATTACATACTGCTTTGTAGATGTCGATGTTTTTTCAAACTTAGACGGGTTCAAAATTCGCTCCCGTTTCATACAATCGTTTTTTTACCTTGAAGTTGCGCCAGGCTGTATTTATTTATAAGGGCGCCTTCAAATTAGCCGCGCGGCGGCAGCGCGTCTGCAGCGCTGCTGACGCGCGACGTTGTAAATGTATGTAAATAACAACGCGCGACAGCAGCGCGGCTAATTTGAAGGCGCCCTTAATCTGTCTGAAACATTGTCGATCATGTGGTTGAGATCATAAATTTTTTCTTCTTCTTTAATTATATGAGACACCCAACTTGTGAGTTCTTTTTTCATAATTTATTTGGTAATACCTACTTACTATATTTTATCATAAATACGAAAGCACATCTGTTTATCACGATTTCACGCCAAAAGTGCTGAACCGATTTAAATGAAATTTAGTACACAGATTCTCTAGAGCCTTAGAAAAGGACATGGGCTATAATTTACGCGGACAAAGTCACGGGGAAACAGTTAGTAATAATAAACAAATTGCTATTCGGTATTCGATCAAATGGTTAACCAAATTTGGCCGAATACCCGAATACCGAATATTTGCCGAATATTCGTGGCATCTCTAGTGCACTACACGTGCGTGTTCGTTTTAGGTTATTATTTTATTTGTGCTCTTGTTATTTGAAGTATATACATAATTCTAAAAGATTTAGCAATGAGCAATGGCACCGGCGAAGAGAAAATCGCCTTTATACGAATACTATTGATATAAAAAGTAAAAATAATAATAAAGATGTTTGTTTATTATGCAATGTTAACATTACTCGTGGCGGTAAAGGGAAAAAAGTACTACCCATTATCCAGCCGCATACTAAATTACTATCCTGTATCCGGCCGGGTAGTAAAAACAAGGCCGGATAGGCCGGATACCGGATAGTTACCGGATATCCATTTCATCTCTAGTTTAGATAACATTATAGTAAAAACTAGAAAGGAATAAAAATATGGCCCTTGTTGCGGTGCTGAAAAAGACTATCACACAGACCACGATATTCATTAAATAGACTCCTATATAATATAAATAATAATAAGGTTAAGACAATTGTAGATTTTAAAAATAATCGTAAAACATTAATTATAGTTTGTCCATTTTATTATTAGTCTTTTGACAGATCGACGACTGACAAGGTTTAGTGATGTCCTAAAGAATAATCGGTATCGCTAATTTTCTTGTTAAAAAATATAATATTTATTAATATGAAAATATTACGACGTAAAACTTATATATATGTACGTCAACTGGATATCGATGAACAATATCGTTGCAAGGCAATATCTATACATATAATAAAATGGTAGAAAAGACAAAACTGTACATTGAATATTTTTTTAAAAGAATACTTGGGGTGTGATCTACAGTCGATACCGAAGCCAAAAATATAGTTTTTAGAATTTTTGTCGTTTGTCTGTATGTATGTCCGGGATAAACTCAAAAAGTACTGCATGAATTTATTTTCAAATTTGGCACGAATATTATTTAGAAGTCAGGTCAACATATAGGCTACATAATTATTATCGTGCTATCACCTACGGGGAACGAGCAGTGAACCTTTATTTCTTCAACGCATTCTGTAACAACGTGTAATCTAACGACGCATATTTGAATGTTGTTGTTATTATGTTAATAACCATGCTATAAGCTAGCTTCACTCTATAAAAATCACGCAATATAAGTAACTTAGGCCGATAAACATAATTAAATGAATATAAGTAGTATCAAGACAATTTTAAAGCAGCGCCATCTATGATATTTCAAAAACATCATCATCAATCCCTTTTTGGATATAAATAATTTAAATTTGATCTGATGATGTTGGCGAGGTTAATTGGTTATTTTTAAAAGTCATAGATGGAGTTGTGCATTTTCTTTTTAAAAATTGTATCGTTAATTCGTTTCAGAGATGATCAAACATTTAAAAAAATGTGTTTATATAAGTTTTAAGCTGCTTCATCTATGTCTTATAAAATTGATCGAGTTTATCTGTATGTAATAATAATAACAAACAGAACTCAAAAAGAACTGCATAGATTTATGACAAAATTTAAACTCGAGAACGGCACGCTTTTGCTGTAAGCAATTTGAACTTGTGGGGTGTGTGCGAGGGAGTTTCCAATGAAACGCTATTGCTAGTGCTAGCTAGTGACGTGCCGCCATAAACTAATTAATAACGAAGAAAGCCGACGCGAACGCCAAATGTCATGATAGGTAGCCAAACCACTAATGTTGTTTATCGAGAAGGCCTATAAGTATGTATTTTTACCCTATTCTGTATTCCTTATTCATTATTTTCTCCATCTGCTTTAGTCACAACTTATGACTTAATTCAGCAGAATCACCATAAAGTCATTTATTCAAAGCAGGCTGAAAATAAGCACTTTTTGAAGGTCAATTTTATAATAGACAGTCTCTCTCCGTTACTGCACTTTCTGTAGATATGTAATGTAAAGAAGAAATGGGTAAATGAATGTTATTTTAAAGGGTATTTTTCGTGCTGTATAGAGTTCACGCAGACGATGTCACGGGCAGCAGCTAATATAATGTATATTTTTGTCCGATTTGATTTACATATACTTATTAATATTATTATTTTTCACTGAATTTTGTGTTCAATAACAATAAACTATAGCCTATGGCAGTGTTCCGCAAAGGGTGTACCGCGGCACACTGGTGTACCGTGGTCGTTTATTGGTGTGCCTCGGAAAGATAAAGTTTACGTTTATTGATTAATAATAAATATTGTTTCAATGATTAATAAATAAATGTTGGTTAATGTTACTTAAAAAATGATTTTTTATTTGTGGTGTTCCTCCAAAATATTTTCCTTTTCCTAGGTGTACCTTGAACACAAAAAGTTTGCGAGACACTGGCCTATGGTACTCCTGAATGGTGTAGCTTTCTGTTCGTGAAAGAATTTTCATGATCGGATTACTATTTGCGAAGATTACTTCCTACAAACAAACAAAGTTAAAAACTTCACCTTTTTATAATATAGATTAGCATTTATTTCTACCGATTATTTGTAATCTGTGGCACAATCATAGTAATCGTTATGTGTGGCATATCACTAAAGGGGCGGTACCCGTCCATGAAGTACGATATTATATCTATGAATTTTTTAGTTAAACAATATGAAACTTCATGGGCCGGAGCTGTCAAAAGACTAATAATAAAATGGACAAAGTATAATATGGTTGTATCTCATTTGAGCATATGTATTATGTAAGGACCCAAATATATATGCAAACATTCTGATAAGTATGATCAAGACAACCATTCTTGCTTACTCAAAACAAAGGAGGATTCCATTTTGCAAAAGTGTAATTAAGCCATGGACTACAATAAGTACTTTGTCGTGTATCGGGCTGAGAAACCGGTTACAGTTAAAAGTGAGACTTGACCCGGCCCAGTAACATTATATTAAAAATTACACATTAACGTTTCTGGAACTTTTGTAGCCAACTAATTAAAAAACTAAAAAGCATATAACAAGCATATGGTAGCTAAGACAAAAAATAACCATAAGCAATTTATGATACATATCATCACTCAGTATTAAGTATTAACCGACAAAAACCAAAAATGATGATCTGTTTAAAATAGATTGCAAACTCTAGTTTCAGTTAACCTAGTGAATATTTTCTTTGTTAACATTGGGCTTGAGTTAGCTGATAAAATATTCTGAATCTTCCTAACCCTAGATCCTATAAGTTTTCTGCCAAACGCATCCACCGATTTAATTATCGAAAAAGTGATAAATCTCAGTATGGCAGAAAGCATCACAAAAGGCCTTTCAACCCAGGATGGCCTTTCATCTTGGACCTGACCTCCATGAGTGTAAAAGAAATGGATCGAGGTGTCTTAGTCTATTTTGACCTTAAGAAGGTTTATGATAATCAAAAAAGGAATTTGCCTTCTCTTTGCTATTTCTAGGGCTCTAAAAAAAAGTTTATTGTATCAACGTGTATCTATACACGTTGATACAATAAACTTTTTTTTATTCAACCTTTGCAAAATTACACAAAACAAGAAACCTTGTCTCTTCCTCCAACAGCTTCTTCTGCTCATCAACACTTGTATAGAGTGTACTATCAAGTTTAAACATGGCTAGGCAATGAAATAAACCCCTAAGACTTAGGCTGGAAACAGATAATACTTTGGAACCAAATCTAACTGTACAGAGACGTGACTACCTGTTCAGATTTGAAAACTTTTAAAGAAGTGGAGACTTTTAAAGAACTTAGTAAGATGGGGGAAAGCCTCTGAAAAATCTTGCTATAGATATATTGTGGTGAGGCAGAAGGTACTGCTAGGCACTTATTGGTAGGTTGCAAGGTGCTGCTTGATAGGGGTTATTACTCCCTTCGACATAATAGAGTACTTGAAGTCATACGTGAAGCAGTAAGTCTTTCAGTAGCTAGTGCCCAAAAAGGATTGACCACAAATAAACGACAAATTAACTTTGTAAAGGGTGGTTCAACTGTCAACTCAAAAAGCAAGCCTTTCTCAATCATAGGTACAGGTACATTCTATAACTCTGGTTTTCCTTGCACTACCTCGCTGCAGTTTTCACAGAATTCATTATCTTATTTCCTTTTATCCTATACATCAATAAACTAACTTCACCCCCTCCCCCCCCCAGAAAACCTTCAGTTTTTCCAAATTTTCCTCTTTCAACACCTTCTCCAAGTCCCCCTGATCACCGACATAATTTTGGTTTTTCAGAAAGCTGTAAAACTAAGCCTAAAATCGCATATTAAAGTCAATTTAAACTCATTACAGCAGTTTTCACAGAATTCATTATCTTATTTCCTTTTATCCTATACATCAATAAACTAACTTCACCCCCTCCCCCCCCAGAAAACCTTCAGTTTTTCCAAATTTTCCTCTTTCAACACCTTCTCCAAGTCCCCCTGATCACCGACATAATTTTGGTTTTTCAGAAAGCTGTAAAACTAAGCCTAAAATCGCATATTAAAGTCAATTTAAACTCATTACAGAAGTTTTCACAGAATTCATTATCTTATTCCCTTTTATCCTATACATCAATGAACTAACTTCACCCCTCCCCCCCCCCCCCCAGAAAACCTTCAGTTTTTCCAAATTTTCCTCTTTCAACACCTTCTCCAAGTCCCCCTGATCACCGACATAGTTTTGGTTTTTCAGAAAGCTGTAAAACTAAGCCTAAAATCGCATATTAAAGTCAATTTAAACTCATTACACCTTTGTTTTAAACTAGCAGTCGGTATAAATCTCTAAAAAGTGGAAGTAGGTCACGCTCAGTACGTCATAGAATTTAAATTTTTTCCTATATATAATTTCTTATAACTCCGGTACCCGTTGCCCGATTTCCTTGCGGTTTTCGGAAATATCTTTGTAGTTACCTGTTCTTCCTTACTCTTTTCAATCCACTCCTGTCACCCACCCTCAACCACCCTTATTTTCCCTTCAACCCCCAAAAATTTACTTTTTCAAAATTTTATTTTACTAGTTCCATCCTTGATCCTGGTACATGTTTCCTCATCCAGACCTGACATATTCCTCTTTTCTAGACACATTAAACATATAATATTAGTAGAGCTTACTGTACCGTGAGAAACCAACATTCTTAAACACCACACAACAAAATTAAATAAATATTACGATCTAACAAATGAGGCTATGTGGTTAATTTATACGCGGTAGAAGTAGTAGCGAGAGGTATACCAACAAAATAAGACCTTGGCCTGTCGGAACTGCAGTAAATTCTATTTTAGAACGAGTCTCAAAGGCTGCAATAACAGGTTCCTACCAAATTTGGCTAGGCAGGGCGGGCAAATCGAGCAGTGAAGGTGAGCGTTGATTCGCATCTCAAAGGGGGACTCCTTAAACCTACACCTAGGTCGTAAGTCCTGGGCACTGCTCTGAGTTTCTCCCTCTGCCACATGATGGAACCGGCACCCGCACAGTGAATACATGGATTGCTAAGAAGTTTGTCTCATTTTTTGCAATTGCAAGAAAGGTTGAATTGCTAAATGCAGCTGTAAAAGAGTAGGGTTGTTGTGTTATGTCAGAGCGACTCTTTACCGAATGTTTAATTGAATCTAATAAACGAAGATTTGTTTAATATCGATTAAGAAAAGAGATAGCTGATTCATCTTCAATTGAACAATTTATGAAGATCTAGCAAGAAGAAACCGTAGAATTTGAATAGTACGAATCAGATTAAAATATTTACAAAAATCAGAACTACAGTTCAAATGCATCACGTATATATCAATAATTATCAATAATGAATCATCATGCCATAATTACATACATTATTTTCTCATAAATTCTGTCATAACAATATGATTCATAATTTTTATTTTATAATTTGTAATTTGTTGTCTGTCAAAAATTTAGAGTATGTAAAGAAAAAAAGGCGACAAAATAATTGTTAATATTGATACTATTTTATGGTAGGTATCCATTAACACAAAATGGTTTGAATGTGAAAAAAATAGTAACTCGTTTTATTTACTTACTGTTTCTAACTTTTCAATGTAAATCTAACTTACATTTAAGAGTAAGAATAATCTACAGGTAACATTTGAATAATAATAAGGTATTAATTGAATTTAAATAATACAATATTACAACCCACGCCGTTTTGACATAACCACGCTTTTAATGCTTTGTATATTTTATGGCTCGCAATAAGATTTAGCCTTGTTTTTTTTAAATATATTTTTTTCGTTATTATTTTCAGTCAAGAGATCGGTAAATAAACTTGTTTTATATTTAAAATTGCTTTTTAAACCTTATTAATTCATATAAAAATTTCATTTTGTAACCACCGTCCACCATTTTGCCTCCATTTTGAACAAAGTTAGGTATCTAGACGCATAATTACGTCTAATGTTTTAGGTGGAAAAAGCTCTATTAGGCGAAAAAAATATTTAAATTGCATATAAATAATAATGTATTTAATAATAAATATTTGATGTAACCTTAAGTTTTAATTTATTGATAAAGTACTCAAACTCAACGCCTATGTGCGTTACAAGTATTTGTATACATTTTTTGTAATTGTTTACATCGAAGTAAATTTAAATTACTGTGTCAATATTATTTGCATTACAAAGTATTACCTATGGAACTGTTTAAAGATACTTACGTTTTCATGTTGAGTGTTGACTTCAAAATTCGAAATAGAGAGCTAAGAGCGCACGTGTCGTCGCGTCGATAATCCAACATAAATTAAAATATAAAAATATTTTTTTTTTTTCGAAATGACAGTTGCTGTTGGCCCTACTGGCCTTTAACCTCTCGTCTACCGGACTTGCCCGAACCATAGAGCATATTTAGAGAAGAGGTGTCACTTCATAGTCAAGACAAGACTTCAAATTTTCTTGAACGGTAGATGTGACTAGCGAACTGGGCCCATAACCTCTTGAACGGTAGGTGTGACTAGCGAACTGGGCCCAAAACCTCTTACATGGTGGGTGTGACTAGCGTGATCTGGGCCCATAACCTCTTAAACGGTAGGTGTTACTAGCGAACTGGGCCCATAACCTCTTGAACGGTAGATGTGGCTAATGTGAATAATTTAAAACTCAAAAGACACTTTAAGACTGACTGGAAAACTATTTATTGGAAATTTAACATTTTGAATTTTTCTGATACAATTGAGTTATTATAAAATTAATATATAAATACAAAAAAATATGTTCGATCAACTAAGACATGTTATTTTTAAGAGAGCTTCAAACGGAATCATCGAATATAACAACATTCAACCTAAAGAAATAAAACTGGCATTCTAAACTTAAAATAATTCAAACATAATATACCAAAGAGATCATATAGTTAATATCAAAATAGTTTTTATGTAGGTATATCTGAGATTACCATTCAACAAATTTTACTATACCCTGGGGTACCAACTTTGCGGTTGAGCTCTATAACTCTATTTTTTTCGTTAAATTGGTAATAATGAAGCATAGTGTTGTCATACTGCTATCGTACCGGATATCGATAATAGTGTGGAAAAAGGTCGATAAATTAGTCGATAAAATTATCAATATTTTTCCGCGTAGCCGCTGCTTGCTAGGTTTTTTTTTGTTTTATAAATAAAACAAACTTTTTTTTAATTATTTATATTTTAACCTCTTCTAAAATATTAATTATCCTCTGTTTAATTTATTTTAATTATTACAAATTAACTTAATCCTAGTATACCAAAATAAATAAAATTATGGCAAAAATCTTAGTACATCATAATTATATATATAAAAATCTTGTGTCACGATGTATGTTGCCAATAAACTCCAAAACTACTGAACCAATTTTTATCAAAATTTATAAGCACAACGTCAACACAACATCAACGTCAACGACAACGTCTGCCGGGTCTGCTAGTAAATTTCTAAAACAACAAATGTTCACTATTTCACATTCTCAACAATTTGCAAACTTATTTATTTTAAGATACCACCTGTAGCACAAATCTACATTGACATTATACGTCTAACTTGTCTGGACAATATTTGAAATAAATTTCTTTTTAATATTATACATCTATACATATAATAAAATGGTAGGAAAGTCAAAACTGTACATTGAATATTTTTTTAAAGAATACTTGGGCTGTGATCTACAATCGATACCGAAGCCAAAAATATATTTTTTTGAATTTTTGTCTGTTTGTCTGTATGTATGTCCGGGATAAACTCAAAAAGTACTGCATGGATTTACTTCAAATTTGGCACGAATATTATTAAGAAGTCGGGTCAGAAGATAGGCTACATATTATCACGCTATCACCTACGGGGAACGAGCAGTGAACGCACGCAGACGACGTCGCGGGCAGCAGCTAGTATTTACAATGTAAGACTCCAGAATTATATATTTACAGTCAATTTTTTGGCTTTCTAATGCAAGAAATAAAAATGTAAATGTTGTTCTTAAAACTAAATTGAAAACTCAAATGAACAAGCTCAAAACAATATGGATGGATATGGATAAACTAATTAGAACGACATAATATTCTAATAAAATTAGTAAAATTGTGTGTTAGAATATATATACAGAAATCCGAAAAATACCCAGAACCCAATCCGAGCACCCCACTATCCACGTGGTCTTGGTCTGTCTTACCCCTAGAGTGTTCTGTTGAGAGCCCGGAGCGGATAAGGCTGGTCGCCGAATCATCCGCTCCCTACGCATTCGTGCATGCGCTTTCGCACAGCGGGAGAGATCTGTCCTCCTTCCGCGCCGGAGCCGTGTTATACTAATTTCAATGGTGGTAGGTTAAATTTTTTTCGTAACGTAATTATGTGGATAAACCGTCTAATTTTGAAGTTAGGGTTAAGAAGGAGGAGGAGTTAGGGTTAAGAGGGAAGTAGGGTTACTTCCATTTTCCTAAAAATTAAAATCAATCGTTCGTACACGTTGAATGCTCCAGCCAAGTTGCCAAACTAAAATATTGCAGTACCACTCGCATACACACAATAATATTGACAATCCCCCCCCCCCTCCCCCTGATATTGACAATAAAATTCAATGTCCGGAAATCTGCAATAATATTGATCAATATGACAATACGACCCGAACACGCGCAATATTATTGACAATAATATTGCGTGTGTGCGGCTAGCTTAAAGCTAAGCTAAGCTAGCTTGATTTTAATTTTTAGGAAAATGGAAGACAAATATAAATAAATATAAATAAAACAAAATAAACGAAAATAGTTTTTAAAATCATCTTTTTCAGTAAGCCTTAGTTCATTAATTGAAAGTGGCTCAATTTGCTTTTTTGCATCCAGTCACCATCATTCTCACCCACCCATCGTTTCTTTTTAACCGACTTCAAAAAAGGAGGAGGTTACTCAGTTCGACCGTATAATATATGTTTTTTTTTATGTATGTTCGGGGATAACTTCGTCGTTTATGAACCGATTTTGATAATTCTTTTTTTTTTGTTGGAAAAGGGATATCCCAACTTAGGTACCATAATAAGGAAACCAGGATCTGATGATGGGATCCCAGTGAAATTGAGGGAAACCCTCAAAAATCGTATTGACGACTAGGTAGTGCGTTTGTTAACTTATTTATTACTTGCCGATGCAATTGAAGTCGGTTTTTTTTCGTTTCGTACGGTAACAAATTTATTACATATAAACAATATTAAAGCTTTTTTCTTTTTATGCATTTCTCACAACACTTCCGCGTGAGTCGAAGATCTATACCGGATTGTACCTGTTTTTGGTAGTAAATATTGACAATAATATTGTGCAGTATTCGGGGCCTAATATTGATCAAAAATATTGTCAATTTTATTTTGCCAATAATATTGCGTGTGTGCGGCTAGCTTTACAGACGTAGTACCTAACCGTAGTATAGTAACGCAGACGACAGACGTTTTTTGACGACAAAAAGGGATTTAAACGAAAAGGGTTGCCAATTTAGGAGATTTTAGTACACTAGTTTTTTTTATTTAAATAAAAAACAACGTTACGTAACGCGTTGTTCGAGCCCCCCCCCCCCCCCTCTAATTGCGTTACGTAATACTTGAACGGCCCCTTACCTGGAAACATTTCATAATGAAACTAACGTCATCCACCGGCAATAAACCAGCAAGCATGAATTTCGGGGAATTCTCCAAGTACCTAATGCGTGACTATATCTTTTACTTGAATGAAGACTCTTTATACAACCATGTAAAGACTGTATTTGTTTGTATTCTTACGAAACTCTCTTTCGGTAATACTAAATTGTAACTTCTCAAAAAGGGGGCGTTCAAGTATTACGTAACGCTAATTGGGGGTCGGGTGGGTCTTGTTAAACGTTACGATGCGTTACAGGGGAGGGAGGGGGGGGTTTCGAACAACGCGTCACGTAACGTTGTATTTTGTTTAATTAAAAAAACTAGGGTATTAAAATCTATTGTTTTATTAGTTTATTACTACCACAAACGCGATTAAAACAATAACAAAAGTAATTTAGCGACTTTCCTTTAGTTTGCGCAACAAATTTGTGACATTTGGGTAAAAATGTGGTAAAAATGGTCAGTTGGGTGTTACGTAACGTTTATAGGGTAGGGGGGGGTGTACAGGAAAACGTTACGGCGCGTTACATGGGGGGGGGGGGGTCAAAAATCTTCAAAATTTGCGTTACGTAATACTTGAACGCCCCCAAACCTAATATTTTGGATAAAATTTATTTGACTATGAATACCGACGCATTTTGTGGCGTCATCAAAAAACAATTTGAAAATTATAAAACACTAGCTCAATTTGCTTTAAATTTGTTATGTTTGCCCCATTCTATACCCTGTTTTTTTTCGGTACGGAGTTACGGACTAAATTGACACATGCAAATGTCAATTTTCGAAATAATGATACCAGCTTTTTAGTGATAGTGTTGTATACCGATTTTATGAATACGATGCCGTATTTATGAATCGTAGCTTTTTACTTTTACCACATAATTTTATTATTATTTGACAATGAATCTTTTAAAAATCATGGTAACCATGGAGCATCACAGAAAAAAAAAAATTATTAATTTTAATTACTTATTAGTTATTACACTAAGTAAATACAACAATTATTTATTTGTTATTGTAGAATAAATAGGTATGCAATAACAAGTTTTTAACAGGAACTACACTAGAAATTGGTCGATGGACTGTAGCACGAAAAGATACAAAGAATCCGAACGTTATAGGCTTTTCCATAGTATTCATGGTACACAATAATAAAACCAGATCTTAATTCTCTTTTCTGGCACTGGCTACGTTAGAATTTAGGACTTACCGACAGTGTTTCCACAATGAGGGAAAATTTCCCTTATAACGTTTAAAATGAACGAAGTGCGAAGTCTTTTCGAGGAAGGGCTTCGCCTAGTGACTCCCCAGGGCTGGAAAGATTGTATTAAACATGTACTTGGAGTTGAGAACAAAATGTGTACTTTAAACCATATTGTCGATGACATCACCGACAGATTTATTATTGAAGTCGGTGACAACTCTGACGATTCGGCACATTCAGGTATAGTTTGTCTATAAAGTCGTGACATTAATGTTTGAGGAACTAACATTAATCATGTGTCTGGCAACACCAAACATAAGTACTTTCGCTGTCAATACTATCATCGAGTTAACAGTTTTCCTTTATTATTCTTTATTCATTTGATTAAACTGCAAAAAATTAAGACCAATCTTCGCAGAAGAGTTTCAAAAATGAGTAAAGTAAATCGGAGTGGCACGCGGGAAGTGATTTTTAAAGTTTTCCAGCGATGTTTGGCGGAGTTCGAAGCTGGACGAATTTTGTGTGATTTGGACGATGTTTATGGGCGAAAAGCATCTATGACGGTATGTAATCGTGTTATTGTTTGTGTTTAACCTGCCTGAATTTAAAAATTTACATAATCTACGTTTTAGAGACCAAAAAGGCATTGTTTACATTGCAAATTTTTAGGTTAGATGAGACAGAGTATATAGGTCACATTATAGTACGACGAATTTTTTGATACTTAAGGATATAATATAACTTAGTCTCAAGTTTTCCAATTTTAAATTTGAATCAATTGCTTCATGTCAGTAACTTATATTTCCATTCCATTAACATTTTTTAAACTTATCTTTTTCAGGAAAATCAAAGAGTACAGTTAGACGGATAGTCAACGAAGGCTTTAAAAATGATGGAATGTTTGAAACTCCTGGGAAACATAGGGAAGGCCGGCCAAAGAAAAAATGGATAATTTTACATTTTAGAATCCGATGATAAGTGAAAGAAGTACTGCTGTTGTCGCTTCTTACTTGAAACATTAATTCGTCTACATCTTTGTATAATAATCTGCCTCGTTCATAATAATCCTTTTCTATTTTTTTTACATGTTCGCAACAATTTTTCCAGTTTTCAACTGTGATGTTATTAAATGCTTCTTCTGCCAATTGTTTCACGTCACGAGACCCAATATTACTTGCAGCTACCTTTTTTTTTGTGCCCAAATTAGCTCTATTGGGTTAAGATCACAGTGGTATGGTGGAAGCCGAACTAATGTATGCCCATGTTCTCCCAAAATAGTATTTATCTCATATATAGGATTTGGTTTTTTATTTTTTACTCAAGTTAATACATTCCTTAGCGATGAATCGAATGGAATATTATTTTCTAATAACCATAATTTTATATCATCGACACAAGTACTGGTGTTTGGTGTTTTGTTTGTAATTACTGAATGGTAAGGAGCATTGTCCAAAACTATAAAATAGACGCCTCGTGTAGGTTGGGAATAAGTTTTTCCGTAATCCTTTTAGTGAATTTATTCGCATTCATTTCAGAGTGATAATCTTCTATTTTATTTTTTCCACTAAATAAGAGTAGACAGTTTGGTACAAAGCCTTTTTCACTTCCAGCATGTACAGTATGAGTCGTGAATATAACTCTCATCAATATAACTAATATTTTTTTGTAATTCTTCTTTTAAATTTCTGTTTTATACGATAATATTTAGATAATCCTCTCTTTTTGCTGTAATGTGTACTTTTTCATTCAAAGCAGATCTATTTCATTGATATTTCTTTATAAATAAAACAAACAAAATGTGATATGTGTCTTATTTATTTACTCATTTTACCTAAACGAACTGACATTTTCGCATCTATTCACTCTCAGACTCATGTTTTTAATAGTAGGTAAATAAAATATTGCAATTATCAAAGTCATTTATGTCATACTATACAGTGTTGCTATGTGTTTGCTACGTGTTATTAACAGCGCCCTCATTAAATTTCACGACTTTATAGACAGACTGTACGGAGTCATTGCCTGACTCTGATTATTAATTTTTTTAACTTTAATTTAAATTTGAACATCATTGAATACCTTAATGATGAAAAGGCATGGTATTGAATATAGCTCGACCAGGCTATGTCTATGACCCGCCTTGTAAATAGTTAGATGCACGATTGGCTGTTTCGTGTTTGTCCTGATCATTTCAATTAAAAAGAGAAATTCAATTAAAAATTCAATCAAATTTCAATTACTTAAAAAATTTAAAAGAGTACCGAGAGTCTTACTACTCTGGCTTTTTTTTTCTTTCGGCCTACACTAGTGACATTACTTTATGTTATTTATTGTAATATTTAATAAAGCCGAGGATAAAATAGATAGGTAATGTCTACCAAGACATTAGAAATTTTGAGTAATTTAATATTTTAACATTTTGACCAACTTAAGGTTGCTTATAACACTGGGTACATTCAGGGCCGTCTTTAACCTATTGGAGGCCCTGGGCATAGTAGGATAATGGGGCCCCTATGACTTTGACAGAATACTAACTGTTTTTAACCGACTTCAAAAAAACGTCAACGTCACAACACAACATACAAATACAGGGGAATTCCCGACCGCCGATATTTATGTCGTTCGGTCACGTTCAGTTTTACGTCGTTGTAGGGACCCTGCAAGTAGATCTTAGAGGTGTCGAAAAATTACTTTTATCAAATATTTTATTAAATTTTATTCATTAAAAAATACAATTAAGTATTAGTTAAATATTGTTGCATTAGAGATTGCACTAAATATAAAAATATTCATAAATTTAATTGTATTTACAAAATTGACAGAAAAACTTTATTGTGGTTTTTAAACGTACTCGTAAGAGTCGTACGATGGTTACGTTTCATGTTACGCCATGGATGTCAGACGTACGATTTTTATGGTACACATACCATTTTTTAGTGTCACTTACCATGTACCATTACGAGTAGTAGTAGTAGTGATATATAAACGTGCTAAAAAAAATTCAATTTCGTGTACCGTTAATAGAGAACAAACCTTTCTTTTTTGATATTATAATTAACTGCTGTAGTTAATTATAATATCAAAAAAGAAAGGTTTGTTTAACGGTACACGAAATTGAAAAAAATTTTTTTCACTAATTATAATTTAAAGGCTGCGATTTCCGACACAGTTTATTATACATCAGTGTTGACGTACCATGTTTTTGTTGCCAGTATCATTTTTTTAGCTAGTTCGGTACTATGGTTTCTGAGTGGCCGTCTAACAACCCTGCATGGTTACGCTAGTGAAGACAAATGTTATAGTTTACATCTAGGAAAATGCAGCGTTTACACAGATATGATTGTAGTATTTGCGGTGTTTAATATGTTAGACTAGTTTCACTCCAAAATACTTCGTAAAATACGTATTTTCCATAATTCCAACATACCACACTTATATGTTAAGTGCGAAAAGCATCATCATGTTGCGAATGCCTTCTCTGTCTAAGTTGCTAATGGATATTTGACAAGTTATTGTTTTTATTTAAAATATACGGAAGTTATAATAAAAAAAGTCTTCATTTTTAATAAAAAAACTTCAATGTTAAAGAAAGTTCTAAAAAAAATCTATCAGATCATGAATTCCATTGTTATATTAAAACTCATTGTAAATAAAAAAAAATGTACCTATTATTAGCATTTATATACCTAACTACGATTCGATTCAGCCTGTAATATCCCACAGTTGGGCACAGGCCTCTTCCCCATGTAGGGGAAGGATCGGAGCTTAATCCACCACGCTGCTCCAATGCGGGTTGGCGGATATATTCTCTACTATGAGTAACGATCGCTATCAGGTTTACATGATAACAACCGGGACCGACGGCTTAACGTGCTCTCCGAGGCACGGTGGGGAGACCCACAAGGACTGCACAAACACCCAGACCACGGCAAACATCTGTATGGCCAATACAAATGTTGTCGTGTGCGGGAATCGAACCCGCAACCGCCCGCGCAACAGCCAATCGCAATCCATTGCTCTGACCGCTGCGCCAACGCGGCGGCATAAATTATTCTTGGACATCGATATTATACTTATGTGTGCACTACTAATGATTTTTCTTCAAAATGTGAATGTGCTTAGTATACCAATATATTTAAATTTATCTAAGCATACTGAAGTCGGAAAGCCTAATTTTTGGGAGAGAGTATATAGCTATAACGCGTATGTAAAAACTAGTAAGTCAGTTTTGTAGTCAGTAAATTAGGTTTGATACCTTAAAATTATATATGTTTTTTGTTAATAAATATTGGTTATCGTTTGGTAATCTGACAGGAACTAGGTACTTTGTATTTGATCAGAGTGGGGCCCCTGTCGATAGCGGGGCCCTGGGCACTTGCCCAGTGTGCCCACTGGGAAAGAGGGGCCTGGGTACATTATCGAAGTTTGTTATGTACCTTATGTTAAGATATAAAAAAAATATTTTATTTTATTTTATTGTTTGAAATTTTGCTACCATAACTTTCTAGTTTCTTTTAGTATTGTTTAGTTTGTTTTTTTTTTTTTTTGTAAATGACACTTTTTTTTTACTTTCGTTAAGTGTGTGTATCACCTTATGGCGAAATAAATGTTTTCATTTCATTTCAATTTGCATGTGATTACTAAGATTAATAAATACTTAAGAAAATAAGAGTTTTTCATTTATCACTAGCTTCTGCGCGTGACTTCGTCGGCGTGGAATCCGCTCCTATTGGTCTTAGTGTGGTGATACATAGCCTATAGCCTTCCTCGATAAATGGGCTATCTAACACTGAAAGATTTTTTCAAATCGGCCCAGTAGTTCTAGACATTACCACGTTCAAACAAACAAACACACAACCAAGTAAACAAACTCTTCAGCTTTATATATTAGTATAGATAAATCTATACATTAGCCATACTGGTACATTACGGTTGTCGTCACACTCTAAAATTTTAAAGATAAAGATTTTTGTAATTATTAGTGAAAAACGATTTACCTAAAGTTACGGTAGTGGCACATCACTATTAATGATTCGCAAAAAACCAGCAACACAGCTTATGTCAATTTAGTCCGTACCGAAAAAAAACAGGGTATAATGCAGATTGTGAACGAGCATTGGAGCATTCAGCGAAGTTAATCAAAAATCAAAACTTACAACCAGTTTATCTAATGGTACACTTAAGGACACATTATTAGCCAAGCAAATAAGAATTACGAAGTTTAAGCCAAAAAATTATTTTGTTAAAAAATATGACCACAGAAAATTTGTATTAATATAACAAATAGTTTTATTGCATTTATTTTCTAAAATTAAACGAATTTTGATAATTTAGAATAAGAACTTAGTACTTAAATGGCTGTACGATCTTTTTATTTCAAAACTTCCTTGGCATACGATTTTTTTTGTAGTTGGCGTACTCGATCACAATTTTTTTGCACCTGGCAGCCCTGAATTGAGTACAGGTGAATAGGTGCTGTGCTTGCTGACCCATTGCTGACCTAACTAAAAAAAATAAAAGCTGTAGTCTGTGTAGTCAATTAGTCATGATTGAAGAAGATAAAATTTTGTTTCCTTGTAATTTTCAGGTCAGTAAAGTGCTTTATTTAATAAAAATAACGAGTTTACGTATGTAATATATTTCTGCCATTGCTCGTTCTTAGACTTTAAATATGAAAGTTAAGTATATAAACTGCCCGAGTGATACTTCAATTGCATTGTGAAGACCACCTACTCGTAAAGAAATATTTGATTCAGGTATGATACTGTAAATATATATTTCTTCTTTTATTATTTACTATTGTAAAGAAAATTATGCTGAATATTTGATGGAATAGCTATATTTATTATTTTGTAAATGTATCATTTGTCTAAATATACCTCACAGTCCATTCACCTACCACTGTGTAACACATTTCGAGTGCGTTGAGTATAAATCCCTATAAAAACTCAAATGTAATGTATTTCTTTTCAAAGTTTTTAAACATATAATTTTATTTTTAGTACTATAATTTGAGATGTAATTAATACTTGGCAATTCCCTTTCTATTTCTTACCATAATATCTGAGTAAATATGGATAACGTTATTTTGAGGACGAATTTGACATGAATTTTTAAAATTTAAATATCCTAAATATACATTGTGCAGAATTCAATTGTAGTTAGAAAGTTAATTAGGCATAGTGCCAAAATATGTTTTGTAGAATGCCTATTGCTAGAATTCATTGATCTTCATTAGTAGAATAAACAAAAAAAAAATTTTCATTTTTATAATTAAGTAAGAAATTATTTAGGTTGAAATTTAGAATCGTTATAAATAATGGGTTGCATTTAGAATCGTTTGGCAAGAATTTAATCGGGTGAGGGGGTGGAGAGGGAAGGGGGTCCCCCCCAACCTCCCCGTACCCCTCGCGATACAAGGTAATGCGCCGTTCTTGAAAAAATTGAAAAAGAAATCTTACCTGCCGACCTGAAACAGAATTAAATATAATTTATTGGAGACATCACGTTTTGTTTTGTCCATAATAATGGGCATGACGAAAGATTTTGAAAACCTCTTCGATAATGTGGGTACACATTTACTATTTACGAAAATACCTATATTTCGGTAATAAACTTAAGTTCAAGGAAGTTTAAAACTATTTTTCTAATATTTTATTTTATTTTATTTTATCTTGTTAAGGAAACAAACAGTTGGATAATACAAAGTAACAAAAAACTTATACCATAATATATAAACCAATAAAGTTTCCAATATTAAACAATTCATAAAAGCACACATTAATGAGACACATGAGTAATCTATAAATCACTAACAGAAATACAAATAATCAAACCAGTAGTAAATTGAATAAATCAGTTAAACCTTAAACAAATATGAATAGGAACATTACATACAATTATCTATTAAATAACAAATAATTAAAAGATAACACATTAATTTTTATACAACATTAAAATCAAATTCAATTCAAAATTCAAAATCTATCATATCAACTTCAATAAAATAATAATATAAATAATTTAAAACAAAATATACCAACCTACTAGAAATTTATAAATTATGTAAACTATTAATAATAAATTCAAAATTAAAATTAAAAATTAAAAATTTATAGCATTTCGTAATTCACTCCTTAAAGATTGCACTGAACAAGTAGCAAAATCAATGTGATGAAAACATTGGTTGTACATTTTACATGCTCTAAGAGTAAAGCTGTTTTGGGCATATTTGGTTTTAGTCTTAGGTACATAAAATAGGGACTGACTACGTGTATTTATTTTGGGACACCTGAATGATACATTACTTAGCAGATAAGGGGAATCAATAAAATTACGAAGTAACTTAAATAAAAATATCTGGTCTCTCTCTAATCGACGATTTTCTAAAGAAGGAACACGCGGGATACCATGATGATGCGGCAAAGCTTTATAACTTAAAATCTTTATAAATTTCCTATTAATTTTTTCCAATTGAGCAACATGACACTTGTAAAATGGATTCCATACGGTTGAGCAATATTCCAAGACAGATCTAACAAAGGAGTTATACAGGAGAACAATTGTGCCAACATTTTTAAAATCACGTCCCACTCTAGACACAAAGCCGAGCATTCGGAATGCTTTAGCAGTAACAAAATTAATATGTGACTTAAAAGTTAATTTGCTATCGATGTAAACACCCAAGTCTCGCACCTCGGTAACTCGTGTTATTGTCTCCTGATTTAGTTGATAATTGAAATTGATTATGTCGGTCTTACGAGAAAAGGATATCACGTAGCATTTTTTTATGTTTAGATGCATGGAATTCGCTGAGCAGTATTCGCACAATTTAGTTAAGTCGCTCTGAAGAAGTAAGCAATCAGAGTTTTTAGATACACATCTAAAAATCTTCATGTCATCAGCATAAAGAAGTATATCTGAATTATTGAAATATTTATGTATATCATTTATAAAAATATTAAAAAGTAGAGGACCAAGGTGCGAGCCCTGGGGGACACCAGAAGAAACAGGCACAAAAGAGGAAACATGCCCTTTCACTGTCACTGCTTGGCTGCGGTTATCTAGGTATGAAGAAAGCCATCGAAGTAGATCGCCATGTATACCGACACTTTCTAGTTTATTTATCAAAATTGCATGTGGTATCTTATCAAAGGCCTTAGAATAGTCGGTATACACGACATCCACCTGGTAACCCTGATCCATGGCAGTGGAAATACGATGGACAAACTCACACAAATTGCTCTCCGTTGATCTCCCGTCCACGAACCCATGCTGTTGAGTCATTAAGGATGGCCTAAGGCTAGGATAAATATTGTCATACACAATTTTCTCAAACAATTTAGCAACAGTAGACAATTTTGAGATCGGTCTATAATTTTCAACATTATGCCTATCTCCCGACTTGTACACAGGAACAACGTAGGATCGTTTCCAAATATCAGGCATGATACCCGATCGTAAAGATTTAGAAAATAAAAGCAGAAGCGGATAAGCCAAAGATTTGTGGCACAATTTGAAAAAAATTGGTGGTAAGCCGTCAGGTCCTGAACCCTTATCTATATTCAACTGCCTGAGATATTTCATTACAATATCAACGGTAAGCTCAATACTACCTAACGATAAATTACTTTCTGAAGATACTTTACCAAGGGAACCATAAGAACTAACAATGTTGGGCGGCGTTGAATAGACAGATTTAAAGTGTTCATTAAAAAGTTGACATATTTTACTTCCATCGGAGCAGCACTCATTCTTTAAAAAAACGTCATTTGGTATATTTACTGAAGCCCTCTTAGACCTAACAAAAGCCCAAAAAAATTTACTATTCCTATTAATTTTTAATTCTGATTGATATATATATTTATCATAACATTCCAATTGAGCTTGTTTTTGACGGTTTCTCAAATAGCTGAACATGTTGTAGTCAGATATTCGACCATAGATTTTCCATCGCCTATGCCAACGCAACTTATCACATATTATTTTAATTAGACCATTAGTATACCAAAAAGGATACCTTTTATCGCCTTTTAAAGTTTTGATAGGAACATATTGTGAAATTATGGAGTTGATAGTATCATAAAATAAATTGACGGCATCAGAGATGTCACAGTTACTCAGCAAATGACACCAATCAATTCCAGATATGACTTCATTTATTACATTATAATTAGCATTTCGAAATAAACGTACTTTACGAGGAGTGGAAAAAGTAGACCTATCACAAGCAATATGTAACTTCACATTAAGTGTAGGATGATGGACATCTTCCTTTGTTAGAGGAGAATCATTACGACTCACAACACAGTGAGAGTTGCTAATTACTAAATCTAAATATCGCCCATTTGTATTTGGGACACTATTAAATTGCTTCAGGTCTGTAATATTTAAAAAACTGAACAAAGAATCAACTCCAGGGTCGCTATCATCGAAGTTGCACATGCTCATAAATTTCTCATCCCATTTCCAAATACAGTTTGAAATGTTAAAATCTCCAATTACAAAAAAAATATCGTCGGGATGCATCAAAACTTCATTTGTGATATGTTCAAAACAGTCACAGAGAGATTCAACATGGAATCTACTGTGAGGAAAATAGCAACAATAAATATGAAGCTGCTTAAAGAGAGGTCCCATTTCCAAAGGAATAGAGACTTTAATTACTTCACCAGCAAAGTTCTTCACATCAATAGATAATGACGATCGAACCGGTATATCTGTTTTAACTGCGACCAAGACACCACCACCAACACTATCACCACGACTTCCATATTCCCGATCACGTCGATATACCAAATATCTAGAATCAAATAATTCTTCGCTGAAAATACCATCACAAAGCCACGTTTCACTTAAACAGATAATATCATAATCTACACCTAAGACGCTCCTAAAAAAAGAGTTTGTTTTAGTACGTAAGCCGCGGACATTTTGATATAGAATTGAGAAATTCTTAGCCATTAAATAACCAGTTTAAAATAATCACAAATATAACGCTCAAAATACGAGAGAGTTCAATATTATACTCAAAAAAGAGTATGTCCCAATATATAATAATAATGTACCCAAAACCAAAAAGCAAAAGCACACAATATACCATGATCGCTTTCAATATTAATAAGAATAACAATATTAAATAAAACACAAACAAAGCCACATTAAAATTAAAATTAAATAGCATAAATATATATACAATAATCCTCATGCAATTTTGTTTAAATCCTTCGAACTTGCAAAGTACAAAACAGGACTAGTATCGGAACGACGAGCCATAATAATGCAGTTTTTCACCCACACATATTTATAATTCTTATCACTTGCTGCCTTCTTCACCGATTGCAGTAACGCTTTATTTGTGCTGGTGAGATGATCGTTAAAGAATATCGAACTGTTACTATCACTAAAACCAATGTCAGAACCTCTAAGCTTTAATTTCCTGGCAACAGATAAAAATTCATCTTTCTTCCATCGGCATAAAAAACGTACAATAATAGGTTTCGTTTTCTTTTTTTCAGACTTTTTAGAGGCCACCCTAGTAACGAAATCAATATCAGTGCCCATGTTTATTTGCAGATCTGTCTTATTAAATATAGTCTGTAACAGAGAAATAAGATTTTCGTTTTTCTTTTCGGGAATTCCATATATTTCTACATTGGACTTACGGGCCCATTGCTCCCGATCATTGTTTTCAGATTCGATTTTCTCAATGGAGCTACTTAATTTACCAATTTCAATACATTTCTTAGATAAAACTTTAATTTCCTCTTCAAAACTATCCGTGCGCCTAACCATCTCCTCGAATTTCGTATTAATATAATCCAAACTTTCTCTAAAACTTATAAATTCTTTCTTAACTAATTTTATTTCTTCTTTAATTGGATTCATAATTACATTGATCTCCGCTTTAAAGCTTGCCAATTCAGTGGAAATAACAGATTTAATTATTTCAATAAGCGATGTCCTGTCAGTTAAATCCAAAACACTATCATCATAAATCTTAGACGCGGCACCTCTCCGAGAATTGATATTATCAACATCGTCACGCGAATGTTTTCAATGAGAGCGGCAAAACGGCTGCAGGTGTCATGGTGTCGGCTCTGACATCACAAAATAATCTGGGCCTTACTTTTTACTTTACTCTTTGGAGCGCGCCTGACGTATTATGTTATGTTGTGACGTCTGCACTGTAATTTGTGTTTCAATCAAAATGGCCGATTGCAGTATTTTAATGTTTTATTTTATTGAAAATCACAATAATCTTATTATATTACATAAAACTAAACCAGTATTTTGAATTTTTTTAATATGAGTGTTCCCCTAAAATAATTAAATTGACGATTTTTTGATACTGTCTCATGCCCATTATGGTAATTCTTTAGATTAAGACCCGTAGAGTGTTTATCAGCATGATTTTGTTACAAAAACAAAACAAAAAAAAATAACCCTAAGTTATCTAAATTTAAACTAGACTGTTTATCGGCATGATTTTGTCACAAAAACAAAAAAAAAAAAAAAAATAACCCTAACCTATCTAAATTCAAAATTAGACTGTTTATCGGCATGATTTTGTTAATACAAAATTAGACTGTTTATCAGCATGATTTTGTTACAAAAACAAAAAAAAAAACAACCCTAACCTATCCATGATTTTGTTACATAACAAAAAAAAAAAATTACCCTAACCTATCTAAATTCAAAATTAAACTGTTTAACGGCATGATTTTGTTACAAAACAAAAAAAAAGCTAACCTATCTAAATTCAAAATTAGACCGACGCAGGTCTCAATCTAAAGATTAGTTATAATTATAATATACTTTTGTTATATTTTCGCTTCCCGAATTTGCTTTCATCTATTTGGACCGTCTTCCCCGGACCACCAATCTTTCCATCATATATTTGTTTATCTATTTGGTAAATTACCACAGCCTCTACAATAATTGAACCAGTGTTTAAACTAGACTTGCAACGAATATTCGGTTATTATTCGGTATTCGGCCTATTCGGCTGCTTTTATTATATTCGGCCGAATACCGAATATCTACATATTATTCGGCCGAATACCGAATACTTAAATAATATATTTTGTCATAGAGAAATAATTGGTAAAATAAAAAATTAAAATCGATTGATTACGTATATATTCATATTTTCATTTCTGTTATAATCATTTAAGTAGTCATTGGTGCACAACACAGGTACATAATCATCTTCTGAATTGGAAAAATGGAGGATTCTATATATTTATCAAAATTTAGAAGGGTAAGGTTCTCATTTCTTTTATAATCATTTATTAAGTAAGTAGTCATTGGTACATAAAACAGGTACATAATTTAATCATTTTCTGTATTAAACAAGCTAAGAATTTTTCTATGCATTTGAATTATTTTCATAATCAAAATTTAGAAGGGGAAGGTTATGGTGCAGAAAGACTAACTTTTCTGCATTTTTAGTAAGTAGTTTACTTCTTTTTTTAACACTACTTTATAAACACTACTTCCTGGCGCCGACAAATATTTTGCTGCAATCTTAATCAAAACAAAGGAGCGCGAAACAATCACGTCTGTACAAGTTTTTGGCGCTAAAATCCAACCGAATACTTTTGCCTAATATTCGGCTATTCGGTCAGGGGCCTCGCCGAATATTCGGTATTCGGTATACTGCCGAATATACTATTCGTTGCAAGTCTAGTTTAAACGCATCAGCGAAAGGCTTCCACAGCGCTGAAGATGTCACAGATAGAAATTATGACGATAAACTGTCGAATTTGGAGGTTAGGTATGTAAGATTTATTTTTTCTATTTTTTCAAGAACGGCGCATTACCTTGTATCGCGAGTGGTACGGGAGGGTTGGTGGGGGGCCTCCCCTCCCCCCCTCTGCCCTCAGACGCTTAAATTCGTGCCAAACGATTCTAAATCCAACCCATTATTTATAATTTCATATCATTAATACAAAATTTTATAAATGAAAGGGATTTAAAAATTTGGCTAAAATCTACATCCTGGACCGTCGAATTATGGGGCAGCAAGCCGAGGCTGCGGAGGTGAGCGTGGGTGTCTACGTTTTGTTACGCAAGGGCGAAAGGGCTGCCCTTCCGAAGCGCCGGAGCCGTCACGGAATGAAATTATACCGACTAACTGTCAAATATTGAGGTTAGGTCTATGAGATTTATTTCTCTATTTTGTCAAGACCGGCGCATTACCTTGTATTGCGAGTGGTATGGGGAGTTGGGGGTGACCGCCACCCCCTCTCCCCCTCTCGTACTTAAATTCGTACCAAACGATCTAAATTCTTCTTATAATCTCAGAACTTTAACAATGGATATCTCCTTATCTATGGGTTTCTGTTGCGTGGGAGTGGTACTGAGGGAAGCCCCCCTCCCCCCTCCCCCGCACCCCTCAAAACCCCATAATTCGACGGTCCAGGATGTAGATTTTAGACCTGCTATATTATATTATTGTTATTAATTACGTCTAAGTTTAGGTTTTCGAATAATAGTTTTTATTCGCTTACGCAATATTTTTTTTTAAATTAAAGAATAATATTTATTAAGCAGAAAGTGCATATATCGTTATAACAGAAAAATTTTTTTACTGTATTTTTAGTAGAATCAAATATAAAAGTTATAATCAAAAAATATAATTATACAATATATCTTTAAAGTAGTAAAAAAAATTTCTTATTCTATTTTGTATATTATGATATCTTTATATATTTGATTATCAATGTAAGTCATAATATAGTAAACATTTTTCAGATTTCTTTTATAACTACTTTAAAAATGTAAGTACTTTACTCTGTATTAATAATACAAACTTCGTGCAATAAGTTTATACAAAGCATAAGGTATCTATTGGTCCTATTCTGAACATTAAAAACATTTGGAATAAAAACTTTAAAGCACTTATAAACAAAAACTTATAAGTTTATTGAAAAGAGTGTCAATCGTAAATACAGTTACATGTAAAGCAATGTATTTTTTGCATTGCATTTCTAATAATGAAACACATAATTATTTTATACATAGTTAAAGGTAAGATGATGGGACATAAAACAAAACTTATGACTTTAATTTTATATTATTAAAATAAATATAAAACTTTTTCATATTTTTTCATAGTTTATAATTTATAAACATAATTATTATTATCATGTATCAAAATCCGTTTGCATAAATTGTTGATATAAAAAATAAACATATTAACTAAGTAATATGTATTTGCCTTTAAGTGTAAGTAAATTAGTGTGTGAGAACTGATAAAATGATAATCTATTAGAGATAAGGTTCAGTAATAAGTATCCAATTTATTAAAAGATAATAAATTTGTATAATCTATTTACACAACACAACAGCAAACGAGAAATTAGGTTTCATCATAATTATATCTATATACTAATATATAAAGCTGAAGAGTTTGTTTGTTTGATTGTTTGTTTGTTTGTTTGTTTGTTTGTTTGAACGCGCTAATCTCAGGATCTACTGGTCCGATTTGAAAAATTCTTTCAGTGTTGGATAGCCCATTTATCGAGGAAGGCTATAGGCTATATATCATTACGCTAAGACTAATAGGAGCGGAGTCCACGCCGACGAAGTCGCGCGCAGAAGCTAGTTTAAATATATACTAGCAGCTCGCCCCGGCTTCGCTCGGGTAAAAGAATTATAAATTTAACACAAACACCCATTTATTAAATTTTAAAATATTAAAACGCTTTTTTTAGCTAAGCTGTTATAGATAGATATACACCCTCGCGAACTTTTTTTATACCTAGATCTTTTTTTAGGGTTCCGTACCCAAAGGGTAAAAACGGAACCCTATTACTAAGACTTCGCTGTCCGTCCGTCCGTCCGTCCGTCCGTCCGTCCGTCCGTCCGTCCGTCCGTCCGTCCGTCCGTCCGTCCGTCTGTCACCAGGCTGTATCTCGAGAACGGCTATAGCTAGACAGTTGAAATTTTCACAGATTATATGTATTTCTGTTGCCGCTATAACAACAAATACTAAAAATAAAATAAACTAAATATTTAAGGGGGGCTCCCATACAAAAAACGCAATTTTTTACCTATTTTTGCTCGATATGTATATAATACATATATTTAAATATATATTACCTAGTCAATGGTACGGAACCCTTCGTGCGCGAGTCCGACTCGCACTTGGCCGGTTTTATTAGTCCTTTAATTCATGTACAACTGAATTAAAGGACTAAAAAAGATTTTCATTTTGTCTTATCTTTAACCATTTAAGTAGCGCACGCAAAAGAAAGAAATATTTGAGACGATTTTTTACATCTTGGTGAACATAACCCGTTTTTTTGCACATGACTACGTTTTTAAGAAATAAAATATAGAAATAAAAAAACAAAAAAATCTTGCCTCTTTATAATTTTATTATTAGTGTAGACAAATGTAATTTAAGACTTTATTGAAATTGGAATTTTAAATTTCGCGCCATTACTACAAATGCTGCAATTGCTCGCAGCGCCTTTCGAAATGCAACCCAAATAAGTGTGTGTGGTTCTTCCTGACAGGTCCGAGGGCCTGTCTGGGTGCGGGTATCCAGGCTATGCCTGCTTGCCCGGGCTTATCCTCACCGGCCGTACCCACTGCCGGGTGCTTTGTTTTCGGCCCAATGGGCCGAGGATATGCCCACCGAAGTGAGCGTTACCCTATGGGCTTGTTCCCTAGTCGGTAGTCTTTAGTTTCGGATTGTTTGCGCAGTCTCCCCTGCGTCGTCCTCCTCGTCGCCACTGTCACCTTCGTGACCTGCTTGGTTCACCGCCCGGTTGACGGTGGGAACCATGCGCAGCCTCCGGTCGATGTGGCACCCCAGATACCTAGCTGAGGTCTTCCACTCTACGTCCTGTCCTCGAAGTTTGAGTTGGCGCAGCGGCCTAGAGCCGCCGGTCAGTAGAGCGGCCGTCTTCCCCACGTTGACGGCCATCCTCCACTTATCCAGCCACTCCGGTAGCAGGTCCAGCAAGCGCTGCATCTTATTGGTGGCGACGATTTGATGGTAGGACGACGCGAAGAACGCACTGTCGTCCGCGTAAAGGGCGAGCAGCACGTCCTCCTCCCCCTCCCGAAGATGTCCTCGGAGCGTGGGAACGTCGTCTGTGTACGCCGCGTATAGCCGCGGCGACAAACAGCTGCCTTGGGGTACTCCAGCTCGGATGGGGCGAGGTTGGGAGTCCTCGCCTTCCACCGAGACGTAGAACTTTCGGCCTTCCAAGAATGACGCCACCACCCGCACATACGCAGGCGGTGCTGTCGTGTCGATAATCTTGGCCAGGAGGCCGGCGTGCCACACACGGTCAAAGGCCTTCTCCATGTCGAGGAAGACCCCGACCGTGCAGTGCCGGTTGTTCCACTCACTGGCCAAGTGTCCGATGACCCTCGCCAGCTGGAGCGTCGTCGAATGACTGCTGCGGAAGCCAAACTGCTCCTCGCGCATGGGCAGATGTGGCGCGAGTCTCCGCAGCAGTAGACGCTCAAACAGCTTGGCGATGTGCGAGAGTAGCGTGATCGGCCGATAGTTCTGGGGATATCTTCTGTCTTTCCCCGGCTTGGGGATGACAACGATCTTCCCAGTCTTCCACGCCTCGGGGAAGTGTCCAGTCTGGAGTATCCCGTTGAATGTCCTCGTGAGCGCTGCGAGGCATCCTGTGGGCAGCTGCATCAGCGCGGCAATTGGGATCCCGTCCGGACCCGGCGCCTTCCGCCTGGGTAGGCGGGCGACTGCCCTCCGTAGCTCTGACAGGGAGACTAGATCTCCTCCCTGGAGCGTCGGAGTAGGGTCGGACATGAATCGTTCCACTGTTTGGTGGACTGCCGCGTGATGGCAGACGACGTTCTCATTCGTGGTGTTAGGGGGATTTGGGGAGAACTGCTGTTCCATGTGTTCCGCCAGGATTTCGGCTCTGTCACTGGCGGAGTATCTTCTGTTACCCTCTCGGTCGAGGAGAGGGTACACTGGGGCGTCTTGTCTCGTAAGTTTCTTACAGAGGCTGTATAAATTCGTGTCGTGCTCGGATGCTTGATCGATGGTCGTCTCCCATTCCGATTCATCGAGAGCCACGAGCGCACGGGATACATCCTCTGTAAGGCGGTTTAAATCACGCTTCACCCTAGGGCAGCGAGTGCGCGCCCAGAGCTTCCGCAGCTGGCGCTTCCTCCGGATCTTCTCATGGAGTGAGCTCGGCAGCGGGTCCCTATATCCCGGCGACGGGTTCGTAGTTGTGGAGGCCGCTTCTTTGGCCTCCTGTATTGCGACGGTGATTTTCCTTGTCGCCTCCTCGACGTCGGCAGGTTCGGTTATAGAGACTGTGAGCTCAAACCCCATGAGTTTGGAGGTGAAGCGCTCCCAGTCCGTCCGCGTTCTGGGAGGACGGGGCACTGCGAAATCTCGATGTAGGGTGAGCGTGACTAGGACCGGCAGATGTTGAGTGTCGAGATCGTACATGACCTCGACATCGAAGGGCCACTTCATGTTTTGGTGTAGCACGATGTCCAGGACGTCCGGCTGGCTATTGGGGTTGGTTGGTATGTGGGTCGGCGCTCCCGGCCCCACAACTCCGTAGCCCAGACTTTCGCTATGCTCGAGCAGTTGCCTTCCGGCCGGGGTGATGACGCGTGATCCCCAGACTGGGTGTTTCGCGTTTAAATCACCCACGATTAGTGTAGGCTTCTGCGAGCTGAAGAGCGACTGGACATCCGTGCCGTAGAAGGTCTCGCCGGGTGGTTTATAGGCGGCATATAGAAGGAGTTCCTCATCCTCGGCCCACACCCGTACGCCCTGCGTCCTCACGCTTCTGTACGGTGTGTGGTCCATCTCTTCGTGCACAACGTCCCGTCGCACCAGAGCCGCCGTACCCCTATAAGGGTATCCCCGGGGGGACATTTCGTCTCGTCGATACACGAAGAAATTGGGTATGAGGAACTCGACCTCTCCGGAGAGTCTCGTCTCGCCCAGGAGGATGACGTGTATGTCCTGCGACCGAGCAAGGCGAGTCAGTTCCCGGATGTGGCCTCTTATGCCGCCTGAGTTCCAATATAATATCCTTAGTTGGAACGTAACTGTGTTAATGCGGCGATTCCAGCACATACTGCAGGGATGATGTCCTGGCCCTGTGTATAGGCAATCAATATATTGCCCAGCGCCTCGATGAATATTTTGACCAGCTCCGCTGTTTCTGGGGCTGGTCTGTGGGCCTCCGTGCTACGTCTTATGTCAGGACGCTTGGGCTTCTGGGTTGGTAATTCCTCCTCATGAGCCTGCTGTTGTTGTTGTTGTTGTGGTTGTGGTTGTTGTGGTTGTGGTTGTGGTTGCTGCTGTCTCGGCTGAGGTGTGGAGGCAGCCGCAGGCTCTGAGCGAGCAGGCCTTGCAGCCCTTTTGCTTCTCTTCTTTTTCTTTTTGACCTTCTTGTGGGGCTTTCCTCTCTCCGTCGGCGGGTTGGCCGGCGGGGCCAGGGTGGTGATTTTTGGTGCAGCATCTGCTGTCGCCAGTGTTGGCGCCGCCCTTTCATTAGTGGGCTGCTGTTCCGCCGCCTGCATCCGTCCTTCCGACTCTTTGGGGTCGGACGGTGGTTTTAAAGGTGGTTGTCCGCTTCTTTTATCCTTCTCCTGTTGCTGCTCTTGTACCTTCTTGGGGATGTTAGGTGGTGGGGGTGGTAGGTACCGTTGAGGTGCCACCTTGATCCCCCTACGTCTGGCTTCTTTTTTGAAGACCGGGCACCTTCGGTCTTTTGCTGTGTGTGCCTTCCCACAGTTGGCACATGTCGGAGGTTCCTTTACGGGGCGTGGGCAGTCCCTTGCAAGGTGCTCGCCGGCGCAACGAACACACCTTTGTGTACGGTGGCAATTTGCCGATGCGTGGCCGAACGCCTGGCATCGGTGGCACTGGGGTGGAGCTTTGTTTCCACGCCAGGCCTCTATGATTATCCCCGGCATATATAGGAGCTCTGTAATTTTGTACAGCTCCTGTAGCTCCGAGGCTTTCAGGTGCGCCAGCTGCACGAAGTGAATGCTGTTGCGGCGCCCTTTCATAGGAGGTATCGCTTTAGCCCGTTCTGCGGGGAAGCCTAGCGATTGTAGTGCCGCTATGACCTCCTCTGGTGGCGTGTCCTGTGGGAGTCCGCGGATTGCCACCTTAGAGGGCAGGTCGGCATCTGGACTGTAACAGAACCAGGTTATTGTTTTGTCCTGGTTCATTGCCTCCGTCAGGTATTTTTGTACTGCCCGGAACTCCTCAGCCGATCCGGGCAGGAAGCGTACACCCTTTCCCAATGGGCGTGCGTTGGGGGCACGTCCTAGTATCTTACGTAGATTGTCAAAGTGGTGGGTCCAGCGAGGCAGATTTTCCACCGTAATTGGTGGATAGCCTGACCTGGGGGTCTTTTCTGGCCTTTGCGCCGCCAACTTCTCTGCTTGGCTTCGCGGTGAAGCAGGAGCAGCCGCCATTGCAGCGTAGGTAGTAGCAGACGGTCCTGGTTGCGGTGTTGTTGGCCGTGATCCACTTTCTGCCTCCGCGATAGAGGGTAGTGCCGCGTAACTCGTTGAGTCACGCGGCCAGGTTCCTTCAGAGTTGGAGGCCGGATTGGTTGTACCCCGGTCCTCTTCTTGTGGTGGTGAGCATGGCGGTGGGTCGTGTGCTATGACGGGCTGCTGCGGTACCACCACAATATCATCGCTGCCGGCCATACTTTCGCCACTGGTCGAAAAGGTCGTCTCGGTTTGTATTTTTGGTTGTTTCTCATCTTGGTAATTTGATGGTGACTCCGGCGAGGAGTCCACTGGCCGAGTGCGCTTCGCACCTTCAGCGCTCGCTGTATCGTCAGTTACAGCGGCTGCGAAGTCTGCGCCAGCGTCTCCGTGGTCCTCCTCGGGCGCCTCGGATGTCCGGGCGGGCAGTACTCTAATCCGGGGGCGGGGTGCAGGGGGGGCGGCGACACGTTCGACTGTATTGTCGAAGATATCGCGCCTCACCACTGTGCGGGCTATGCCTGATTTACCACCGCGCACTCGCGGTCTCCGGTCTAAGCGTGGGGGTGGCTCCCCCCCCTCCGACATGGTTCTTAAGGTAGTCCAAGCTTCGACGTGTCCCTATACGCTTCCGGTAGAAAACCTACGCGCAAGGTAGTCAGGTTGCTTGGGCTTAACTTTAAGGGATGCTGCAGGAGTCTTTGCACACGAAATACGTGCAGGATCCTGTGGCGTCCTCTTCCCTGCGGGGACAGTGCACCACGCAACTACGCCGGCCGCTTCCTCAAGTGGAGTCGGGGACTCCACGAGTACAACTGGCACCGGGGGGCTGCGAGGGGCGGTGTGAAACACAAGAAAGATTATCGACGCCTGTTCCAAGTATAGTTCGCGAGCTTCGGTCACCCGCCTGCCACCTGCGTTACCGGGGTCAGGACGGGGTCCAGGGGAGACGACGTGGACGTACTCAGCAAACACTTGGAACCTCCCCCAATAATCGTTGTTCTGAATGAAGTTCAAATACTCAACAACAGATGGCGCCACTTGTTGAAGGGTTGGAAAAGCCCTTATATCTTTAAAAACACGCCCTTTAGGCTAAAACGGGAACTTTCTTGTTCGAGGGGGGATAAAGGGCTATCACATTATATAAGTCCCTTTATCGTGCCGGGACTCCTTTTTAACCGACTTAAGTTAAAAGGAGGAAGGAGGAGGAAAAAAGGAGGAGGTTCTCATTTTTTTTATTTTTTTATTTTTTTTTTATTTTTTTATTTTTTTTTTATGTATGTTAGCTCAGAACTTTTGACTGGGTGGACCGATTTCGATCAATTTTGTTTTAATTGAAAGGTGTTGCGTGTCATGTGGTCCCGTTTTAATTCAATTGAGATCTGACAAGTACCTACTTTTAGAGTTATATCTAATAATGCGTATTTACGTGACTACTTTTTCGTCGACCTACGTTATATTATACCGCATAACTTTTTACTCGGTGTACCGATTTCGATGATTCTTACTTTAATCGAAAGCTAATACTTGTCTTGTAGTTTTGTTTAAATTAGATCGAAAACTGATTACAACTTTTTGAGTAATCTTTAGTAGCGCGTATTTACTTGACTATTTTTTCGTCTTATTACGTTGTATTACTTGTCGATGTAATTGAAGTCGGTTTTTTTTCGTTTGCGAGCAAACACAATTATTAAGTTTTATCGGCACGCACATTTTATTAACTTAGTTTTGTTATATACTAGCTGACCCGGCGAACTTCGTATCGCCTAACAGTCGGTTCTTTAAATTTTTTTTTATATTTGTCTTTCCCGGAACCCCTCCACTAACACTTAAACTTTATGGTATGGTATTAAAGTTCAAATTGACTTTTAAGTATTATTACGAATCTTTTGTTTGAGAATATAGAAAAGTGTTGGTTTTAGACTTTTTCAGGCAATTTTTTTAATTTTTCTCTCCGTAACAACCATCCTCGTACTTCAAGAAATATTATTAAAAAAATTAGCAAAATCGGTTCAGCCGCTCTCGAGATTTGCGCTTAGCAACAAATTCAGCGATTCATTTTTATATAATTATATAGAGATAATCCATACTAATATTATAAATGCGAAAGTATCTCTGTCTGTCTGTCTGTCTGTCTGTCGCGCAATCACGCTAAAACTACTGAACAGATTTAAATAAAATTTGGTATACAGATAGTCTAGAGTCTGAGAAAGGACATAGGCTGCTTTTTAATGCGAATAAAAGGGTGTAAGGGGTTGAAAGGTGGGAATGAAAATTTGTATGGAACTATGTTCTGTTTCGTAACTGTCAAACATTTAATATTCATCCTGTCGATATGGTAAACTCTCCGATAAAATTAAAGAACGTATTTAAATAAAGCTTCGACGACGAAAGAATCGACAACATATATCCACAATATACGGATAGTGGCGTATTTTACATTTTAAAAATGTATAATAATGTCAGTAATGAAAACGGATTGACATAATATATATTGGTTGTCAAATATAAAACGTAGTGGTTATATACTCTTTGGTCAAATATTTATGCGTGCGTTCAGAAATTCATTTAGTGTAAACTAAGGAAAATATATCAAGCTAATTAATTCTTATACTATTGAAAAAAAGGAAAGCATTTTTTTCCCTCAAATCAACGCAGGTGAAACCGCGGGGCACAGCTAGTGATATATATATTTTTATACAATTACTACTATGGCTCACCTCATCGTAAGCGATTACCGTAGCTTATAGACGTCTTTAACACCAGAAGCATCGCAAGCATGTTGCCGACCCCATCCTCAATATTAAAAAAAATTCTTCATTCTTCTGACTTCTGACTTCATCCGTATCACGTTACACGTGTAAAAACACTGCAAAATCGCGACTGCCGAGCACGAATGGTTTTCTGCAGAGAAATAAGAATCGAAAATCAAAATTTTTTCACAAAATTTTCCCAAGCATTGTTTGTCTCCCTCACACAGTTTAGAATTCATCTGAATAAGCCGAGCAGGTAGTAAAATCTAATTTTAGGGTCAACAGCTGTACTTAATAAAAACTCAATAAAAATATCTGCAAATAATTTTGCAATTTTGTAATGAAATGCCTACTTTCTATAGCTCAATAATTTTACGATATAAAGTAGGTACATAGTGTTACGAGTACACAAATTAAAGGAGCTTGCGCCATCTAGCGGGGAGCGGAGGAACCACGTTGTGTGCTGTACAAACCACTTTGTTACAAAGACAACGTGAAACATCCACTCAATACTAGATGGCGCTAGAGGACTTATATAGGGTGAATGAACTCAAGATCGAGTACACGCACGAACATTTTAGAACTGTCTGGGAGTAGGCTCGGCCCGGTATAAAAAGGCCGCGGGAGGCCGAGCGGAGTCAGTTCAGTTTGAGCTAACGACGAAGCGACTTCGAAGTGAAGACTAGTGATCAAGAAGTGATACCAGCGGAAACCTACGACATTGGCTACGACCTCGGACATTGTTAGTGCTTAGTGAGTGTACCTAGTGCTTAGTAAGTGTACCTAGTGCTTAGTGTTGTACTTAGTGCGTAGTGTTTGTACCTAGTGCTTTGTGTCGGACCTAGTGCTAGTGAATAAAGTCTCTAAAAGAGTCAGCACTTCAGCAGGTCTTTCTCTCCAAATCTTTCGAACCCTAACACGTAACAATAGTATGGTACTGTTTTAGAATCCTTATGAAGTAGGCTATTTTTTAAGTGGTTGGCCACAAGGGCGGATCCAGCTTTGGCGCCAGGGGGGGGGGTCACAGTCATGGTCAAGGTGCCAGGGGGGGGTCACACAGTCGTGGTAAAGTAAAAAGAAGTTATAATTTAATTTTAATAATGATAGATACAGGTAAAAACCTGTATCTGGGGGGGGTCATGACCTAGTGACCCCCCCCGGATCCGCCAGTGGTTGGCCAATACATATCCGATAAAAAAAATTTACACCACAGGGTCCACAGGTGCTCAAACTTAGCAGTTTAAGTAAACAAAAATAATTAGCGACTTCTTAATTCTTAAAAACTACTATTCATAGTAATTGAGTTTTTTGAAGCATAAACAGAATGCTCAGTCTATACAAAATATTTTAAGCAATTTATACAATTATTAAAGATGATGGTGGTTTTTTTTATAGTTATTCACACATTAACATTTTTATTTTCTACAACTGATTTTTCTAGTTTAGAAAATGCATATATTAGATTCCACTTACATAACTAAGGGCCTATGCAAACCACGTTTTTTAAACGCGCCGTCGACGCGCGTTTTTTAAAAAACGTGGTTAGCATAGGACCTAAAATGCTGGAAAAAGTCAATAGTATTTACAGAAGATAATATAAAGTCAAATACGAGTATCAAAGTTGTTGGCGGTTCTCGATTGTTATAATTTAACGTTTCCGCTTATGAATGTTAACAATGTTAAAGCAAATTGGATTGGTTTTAAAAATGTTTAATATGCTCGTTAAATAATTTAATGACTTAAATTATTTGTTCGTGTTTTATAGATAGATATTTTGTTTCAGGCTTCAAAATGAATAGGGCGGCGCGCGTCGAGCCCACTCCTCCGGAGTGCGCACTTGCTGCCGAAATGTTTGATCACTTCTGTGCAGCGGGAACCATGAAACAAATTCTAGCCCTCCATAGAGAAATTTGCAACACACTCAATTTGAAACCTAACAGACTTCCGGATTTTTATCCGAAATTGAAGGTTTATTTTTTATTGTAATAAATTTCACTTCATATTAATTTACGAAATATGCATAAGCTCAGTTTTTTTTGGAAAGGTATAGATTTTGAAATTTTTAATGTGATTTTTTTATTTTCTCTTTTGTTTTATCTTCTTTACCACCATAATATGTTGCCTGTAGTTAAAAGTATATTTAATGTTAAAAATTATATCTGAAAAATTAAAACGGCAATGCGATTTGTGCGTGATGAGATAATAGATTGATATGCATAGATTTTGGCAAGATGCCATAAAAAATATGTGGATCTTATCGGGAATATTTTAATACAACCAAACGTTGAATTAGGTTGAGAATATTTTCCCAGCACGACGGAGTTAATAAATTTACTTACATATAAATAGATCTAGTGAGAACTTGGTTTATTTCTTGAGTTAGGTACTTGTCAGGTGTTTTACGGCAAAGCGAATATAGCTAATAAATGTGAACAAAATTATGTTTTCCAAGCGCTCTATGGTCATATTCTTACAGACGTACTAAATGTAGGTGTAAATCATGTTTATGTTTCTATCTAATACTTTTAAACGACTCACATACATGCATTCAGAAATTTATTTTGATTTTTGTGTAAACAAGCAGCTTTTTTCCATATAGTAATGATGCATTTTTAACTGTGAAAAAAATTTATAAAAATATGACATTAATCACCATAATTATGTCATAAAGGTTATTCAATATGAATCTAAACTAATATTACTTATAAAGCTTAAGCGTTTGAATCTTCAAATTTTTCAATCAAGTCTCAAGAACTACTGGATTTAATCTATACTTATTATAAAAATAACCCTTCCTTGGCAGTCGGGTAATAAGTCCCCCGGCCACGTCTTTCTGTCTGTCTGTCTGTCTGTCTGCCTGAACGCGATAAACTCGAAAACTACGCAACGGATTTTTATACGGTTTTCAACAATAGAAAGAGTGATTCTTGAGGAAGGTTTAGGTATATAATTTATTATGTTTGAATGTAAATTAGCAGAAATACGGCGATAAATGTTGAAGAGGTCGCAAAAAATCTCACCAACGGGGAGCTTTCCACGCGAACGCTGCGTAAACTAGCAAAGATATAAGTAGTTGTATAATGTACTAGCGAATTCAAAATCTATAAAAATGCTTCAAAAAAAGTCCGGGATAGCATATCTCTATCTCTTAGGGTTGACTTACAATAACCACTTCTATGTTCAAATTTTTAATAAAAAACATTACGTTATTTTTAAAGATATTTTCTTTAGTTCAGTATTAATCATTATCCAAATGAACATGATATTTAGCTTAGGCATTAAATGCAGATTAAAATTGCCCTTTGCACTATATCAATCAGATAAATAGTTTTTGAGATATCATCGTCAGAAATAATTAGCAGCGAAACATTTAATGCTCGGCGAGCTAGCGTTCTTTCCTTGACATGCCTACACGGCGCAGGCGAGTCCATCCCCTCTGCCCCGCATCGCTCGACCGCCTGCTCATGCTAATAAAGGAAATCAAAGAATATCAAAGATCATTTATCGAACTTTTTTTTTAAACTTTTTTGTTAAATTCCACGCGGACGAAGTCGCGGGTAAAGCTAGTTAAAAAATAAAAAAGGGCCAACCCTTGTGACAAATTCTCTCTTCTCGCTTGACGCAGTTCAAATAAATATTAAATGTTAATTTATCGAAAAAATTGTAATTTTCAATTAAACACCTTTGTATTATACAAAATAATGATAATTTAGTGATAATTATTCAATTAAATTCATAAAAGTATGCAATATTTCATATGTGTTTCTTTATTACGTTATCATGTAAAACTATCGTCCGTGAATCGACTTTACAGACAACCAATTATTTTTTATATAATATCCTTTTGATGTCTCTGAAGTATTTAAAACATCATAACTAACTGAATTGATTGAAATTGATCACACCTTCTTTGTATTATACAAAATAATGATAATTTAGTGATAATTATTCAATTAAATTCATAAAAGTATGCAATATTTCATAAATGTTTCTTTATTACGTTATCATTTAAAACTATCGTCCGTGAACCGACTTTACAGACAACCAATTATTTTTTTATATAATATCCTTTTGATGTCTCTGAAGTATTTAAAACATCATAACTAACTGAATTGATTGAAATTGATCACACTGCAGCCTATCGCAGTCCACTGTTGGACATAGACCTCCACAAGTTCGCGCCAAAAATGGCGCGAACTCTTGTGTTTGTTGCACCGAAGACGTTGTGGACCGGGAGCCCGTGACAGGTTGACATGACCAATAACCTCTCAAACGAAACTTCGTAACATGAATAAGGGATTTTTTTATGAATTTCAGAATCTATATTGTTATATGTATATGTTTACTGAATACAATTGCTTTCGTTATTCACCGACCAAATGAAATGTTACGTATACTTTTCGCTTACTCCGAATTATATTTAAACATTAGCAAGCATGTTTTTTATTTTTATTTTTTTAACATAAAAAGTACGATTTGGAATTAGTACAACATATTTGTTATTGATGGTTTTGAATGTAAACACGAATGGAATTGTATCTTTTCTTCGATCATAATTATATTTAACTCGTAACGTAAACCATTGCTCGAGTTCAGGTGGTATGTGTGTTAATGTCTGTTCGCTGTGATAAATCAAGATCTTTATTGTATGCGAAAAATTTTAAACGTATTAGTTTCGTTAATGGTAACGAAACTAAATATAATGCAACGCTTGTTCGTGCGAACTTTATAATGTTTTATTTACCACATTTAGAATCACATTAGTGGTTTGTTATACAAGTTGCTGTAAGAAATAATACACACTACGAGGTTGTAGCTTATTTGTGCATGTTCGTAACATTGAGAACTTTTGTTGTAATATTTAAACTAAAGATGTTTTATTGTTTCACATAAGTAATTGAATGAGCGAATTAAAAACAAAAACTAATGGTCGTAGTATAATTAATTAAAATTATCTAAAAAGTCAATTTTAAAATATGTAATGTTATAATATTAAAGGTACATTTTGTGCATTATAATATAATACTTCGTCTTTTATCTATACTTTGTATAAAGAGTGCTGTGTGGCTCCGGCCGTGCTGTGTGGCTACGGCACTAAAGAATGTAGCCACCCCCTCTCTTCCCGTGGGTGTCGTAAGAGGCGACTAAGGGATAACACAGTTCCACTACCACCTTGGAACTTAAAAAGCCGACGGATGGCGGGATAACCATCCATGCTAGCTTTGAAATACACAGGCCAAAGACGGGCAGCAGCGTCTTCGGAGCGACAAAGCCAGCCCTGCGGTCACCAACCCGCCTGCCCAGCGTGGTGACTATGGGCAACACACATGAGTTCGCGTCATAATGTCGGGCGCGTACTTGTGGAGGCCTATGTCCAACAGTGGATTGTGATAGGCTGTACTGGTACTGGTATAAAGAAGCGGAAGTTTATTTGTTTGTACGAACCAATCTCAAGGTACCTCTACGCTTCCTCTACGATTCATATTTTTGCGTTGTATGGTGTATTGGTGTTATTATTTATAAAGACTTTCGGTTATAAGTATAACACATACAAATACAACTAATAACAAAGAAGCAATTAACAAACGTCAATCAATGAGAAAATGTCGAGGCTGTGCAGGTGGAACCGGGATTGAATGTCTTATTATAAATATGACTAAAGCTGATGTAGAATTCTTATAATTAATTATATTATGTCTTGCCTTCGCTTATTATTGAAGGGAAACTTCTTTTGGCGCATGTTTAATTATGGTCGAATTTCGACCTCTGGGCGATCACTGGTATATATTAAATGTACAGACAGCGACCCGTTACATTTTTATTATATGTATGATGATGGTAAAGCTTAGCAAATGTTAAAGAGTTTAATTGGCTACGTTGTTATGAACCGAGCGATATACCTACCCTACTTGGATTTTATGGAGATACTAATTAACTCCTTTACAATTTTTTATTGGTGCTATAAAAATTTATTTTTGCTTTAGAAAAAGCACATTAATGAAAGAGCTAATATAGGCTATATAGCACTGTAGTACTGTAGGCTATGAAGTTACTGTTCCTAGTAACGGAGTAATAAAATTAAACGATCTTGTATAATGTATTTACGTTCATGCATATAGCGGAATCAGTATTACGTCGACGTGCATTGTTTTTTCGCTACTCGATGTAACTAGCTTGCGTGGTTATGTGTAATGTGGTATTCAGTCGCAACTGTGCAAAGCAAACTCACCAAAAATGGCGTTGGAATTTTATTAAGACTCAATTTATTGTTCTTGATATACTCGTATCCTCGTATGTCTCATTCTGTACTACGCGCTTATTGCATATATGATAACCACAACTGTTCTTTTGAGATTCTTTGTTAAATGTTTTGTTTTTTTTATTGGCTTGCTTGTATGTACCTATATATGATTTATATTTTTATTTTGAATTGGAAAAAAACATTTATAGTCTATTGAACTTGAGTTAAATATTTATTACTACAGAACCCTGTTAATAGATTCGCGTTTAACATTTATTGCATGAGTTATAAAATTGTTAACAACATTTGTATTAATCGTTATGTGAAAAATGCTAATACTATTACTGATTGCAATTTATTATACTAAGATACAAAGAATAGGGATGTCACCTATAACTGCTATAAATCCACGTATACTTAATATTATACTTTTATATTATAGTTCCTTTCTGATTTATAACTATACCTACTGATGTGTTATACATTTCAGGCCAAATTAACTAGTTCATGGAAGGCTCAAGCTCTCTTTAAAAAGTTTGACGCTCGCGCAAATCACAAAGTGTATGCAAAAGGTCGAGCCTGTACTCAAAACAAGGTGCTCATAATAGGCGCCGGGCCATGCGGCTTGCGTGCCGCTATCGAGTGTCAGCTTCTTGGTGCCAAAGTGGTTAGTAGTATAATAATTATTATAATTTCTTAGTACTTGTTTCTAAAAGCTCGGCTGTGACTTGTATAGGATTTTCGACTCCTAACTGCGTTCCTTCAAATGGGAGGTTCTGTTCTAGATGCTATAAATTACATTTTTTTTAAATATAACTAAGTCGGCTCACCTGATGGTAAGCAAATACCGTAGCCTATAGACGTTTGCAACACCAGAAGCATCGCAAGCGTGTTGCCGACCCTATCCCCAATTCCCTCCCAGGAGCTCTGGTCACCTTACCAACAAGAACACAACACTGCTCGAAAGCAGTATTATTTAGCTGTGGTCTTCTGTAAGGTCGAGGTCACATACTACACCAGTCGGGCTGCTCCATTTTTTGAGCAGGAAAGTTCCTGCTGTGCCCTACCTCAGTTACCAAAATTCCAGTGAAATAAACATTTACTTTATCTTAATATACGAACTACTCTGGCAACGTACTTCCGCATAATCGTCCAATACCTACTATTTTCTTAGCTCTAAAAATGTCGATAAAATGAAATATTAATACTAACTGTCGCATACAACTAAAGAACCGCATATGCAAACGTATTTAACGAGCCTATGTAAGCGGTACGTTTATTTATACAAACCCAAATTTAAAAATGAGCTATCATTTTTTTTTCATGTGGAACGTGATTTATTACACCTGCAGAATCCCCCATTTGAAGAAACGCAGTTAGGAGTCGAACAGACTATAAAGCATCTAGTCCCGAGTAGCGTCATTAATGCAAAAAAAAACCAACCAAGTGCGAGTCGGACTCGCGCACCGAGGGCTCCGTACAAACAAAATTGTTAAAAATATTTTTATTATATGATGTATCTAAAAATTTATGCTTTTCGCAATTTTTCCTTTATCTGTGCTATAAGACGTTGCTTCGTACCAAATTTCAAGATTCTGAGTTTACGGGAAGCACTAGTAGATTTTGATTCCCTTGCGAGTGTCGAAAATTTGCAGCATAAACGGCTGTATCTTTTTATTTCGTTGGCTTAGAAGTTTTATTTTTTCACAGCTTCAAGGGACAGTAGACCCAAGTATTTGATATGAATTTCAGCTTGATACCTCCAAGCATTCCTGAGAAAAAGGGTCTTGACAGACAGACGGACAACAAAGTGGTCCTATAAGGGTTCTGTTTTTTCCTTTTGAGGTACGGAACCGCAAGGGATGCTGTATAAAGCTTACTATAATATTATCAAATTGTTTAAATTTAGGTTGTCATATAATAAACTGTGTGCAATATCAAGACTTAATATAACTGTAAGCCTTTTTTTTCATAAGAAAATTTGTAAGAATGAGTAAAAGTAAAACCTAACAGAAAGTTGATGTGCAGCCACTGTGTGATAGTTGTTAAGAAAATTGCCTACATAAATAGTAAATTTCTAATTAGCGTTCTAACATCGAGACCTCAATTATGTTAACTTTCAAAAATTTAGAATAATTATGAATACATTTTAAAGTAAAGTGTCACGCACCAATTACAGTGCGCCGCTCTAATATAGTAAAAGTTTTACGTATTCGTATGCCAGATATTCCAAGCCTTTATTCAAGATTTTCTCTCTAATAAAATATTGTAGTTAAAATATTATTTTCTTAAAAACCGTCTACAAATTATCACAATTGTATGCTTCTGTTATACAAATTAAAGGGTTCATTTATTTGTATGAGTTATATTAAATAAGTATGAAATAAATTATAAAATGAGTGTCATTTTAGAATCAAAAAGTCTCAGAAGTACTTTTGTATCAACTATTACTGTTGAAAATTATATTGCTCTTTAACTAATTATTATGCTTAATTTAAAGACTAGTTGTACCCAAGACTTTGTAGTATGAACTAAAATGGGCAATATTTTCATTTAGTTTCATTTAAATATATATTTGCTGGGGCATCGCTCGTTTCAGCCTGTAATATCCCACTACTGGGCTAGTACTGTTTCACCACGTAGGAGAAGGATCAGAACTTAATCCACCACGCTGCTCCAATGCTGGTTGGCGGATATATTCGACTACTATGAGATGTTCTACTATGAGTAACGATCGCTGTCAGACATCATGCGTGGTCCAAACACAAACACACATAAAGTTAGACAAAATGAAGAAAACGACGTTTTTGACATCGATATTAATTATAGGGCCCGGTTTTTCTTCAGATATCTGCAATGTAACGAATTAGATTTAAATCATGAACAAAAAACCTGTTACTTGGGTATAAATAAGATTACTCAATTGGTGATGTGTACGTTCTAGGTGGTGGTCGAGAAACGCGATAGAATGTCCAGGAACAATGTTCTCCATTTGTGGCCCTTCGTAATACACGATTTACGAGCGCTGGGCGCCAAGAAATTCTTTGGAAAGTTTTGCGCTGGGTCTATAGATCATATCAGCATAAGGCAGTTACAGTGCATACTTATGAAGGTAATGTATGATGAATAAACTGGTATAATAGTAAAATTGTTGATAATAATGTAAATGTTATGAAATCGCATTGAATATGAAGATGGAAGATAATGAATATTTTTATTAAAATTGTTAATAATTTTTATTATGCTAAGATACGTTTATGAGGTGACTAGTTGTTATCAATTAATATGTATTTATTGATCCTTTGCATCTTTTTGAATTTATTTTCGTTATTTAAGTAATTTAATTATAATAATATCTAAAACTAATTATAGTTATGGAGTTAAACTTTCTTTAACAATTTAACCTAGGTGTATTAAATTATCATAAAATTAAAAAATATATATTTAATTACAACAGTAGCAAGCACTATCGACAATATCTTTTCTTTGTCTCGTATATTTGTTACACTTTAATGTTGCAGCTGTATATAGGTTTCCAAACCTGAGCTCTGGTCAAATGTTTTATATAAATATCAAAGAAAAATCTACTTTGACAGTGAAACGATTAAACTTAATCCAATAAACTATTAAATAATAGAAATAAATTAAACACTAAAAGTGGAAATCCACTTTTAGTGTTTAATTTTGTAATATTGAATATTTGGCGCTGATTCAATGCTTTTCTCTTAGGTGTCGCTATTGCTAGGGGTAGAATTTCACGAAGGAGTCGGTTTTGAAGAACTTTTGGAGCCAACTGTTACAGAAAACTCTGAAAGTACGAATTTATTACCTAATTATATAACTAAGCTATCTTTAGAATGACTGAACTTTTAAACTTCTATTGTGCCTATTATTTAATTTACAAAAATTAATGCTTTTGTGATTTAATACGATAGTTTACAATTATAAAGTGACGATTAAGATGCAAGCTTAATATTTTATCTAAAAATTTGATTGAAAAGAACTATCTGCCTATAATTGATTTTCATTTTGTAGCATTAGGCTGGCGTGCGAGATTTAGTCCTCCAGACCACCCAGTATCACAATACGAGTTTGACGCGCTCATTGGCGCTGACGGCAAGCGAAATACCCTGCAAGGGTTTAAACGTAAGGAGTTTCGTGGGAAACTTGCAATGGCTATTACAGCTAATTTTATCAACCGACACAGTGAGCAAGAAGCTTCGGTTAGTATTTATTTATAATAAAAGTACCTTTTATTATACGGTTTTATTTAGCTTGACCAGCTTGGTATTTATTTATTTGTGTGTTTGGGTCAAATTTAGTAATTGGAATTTTACCCCCTTCCTGATGACAGATTGATCTGATATTTGGCACAAACTCTAAGGCCCTGCGCGCACTAGTGACTTTTTGTCACTGTCACCGCGTCCATCATCCCTAATGAAGGTGCGCGCACTTGGATGCGTGACAATTCGGTGACTTTTTGTCCGCGGAGGACGCCAACATGCCCGTGACGCGACAAAATGTCACGTGTCATATGTACGTAGGCTGGCAAACATGGTGTAGAACTTTCCACTTATCAGCCTATCACTCCAAAGCGGGTGAACCCAATACTTTTTATTATTGTATTTTTTTCTATTTCTAAAAACGAGTTCACAGACAACCTATATCTGTATAAAATCTGTCACTGCAAGTGCGCGCAGTCACGAAAGTGACGGTGACGTGACAGTGACAAAGAATTTTTTGTCACGGTGACAAATGTCACTAGTGCGCGCAGGGCCTTAATCTTGATGACAATACAACATAATATATTTTTTATGGTTGTAAATCCAATATGGCTGCCAATATAAAATGGCGGATCACTTAAAACTTCACAACAACCTCAATATTGGCATCAAATGAAAGGGCTTGATTGGTAGAATACAACTCACTATGAAAAATACAAGATGGCCGCCGCCACAAAATGGCCGTTTACATATTTTCCACAAATAACTCAATATGGGTATCGAATGAAAGGGCTTGATTGGTAGAATAGGGCTGACTATGAAAAATCCAAGATGGCTGCCGCCACAAAATGGATTACATATTTCCCACAAGTACCTCAATATGGGAATCAAATGAAAGGGCTTGATTGGTAGAATATAGTTTATTAGACTGTGTAGGTATATTTATTACTAATCTAAAAACTACTCAACAAAATTAAAAACTTGAAAATAAAATAAACTAAAAAATGTTTTATGTTAAACGGTTTTATTGCAATAAAAATGATGTAGTTAGGTTATGGACTAAAAGCTAAAAAATAATTCGGTAAGTCCTAGCTACCAGATCGCACCAATCTTCTCATTAGCCGTGCGAAGTTTATATCACTGAAAAGATAAGAGATATATATCATTTTGATCTTAGGATATATATCACTCAATTGTTTCTTCATCTCATTTGGCTCAGTGAATGACAACTGACAAGTGTTTCATCGTATGATACAATATGAATCGAAAAGATACAGAGCTATAGCTATCTCTCTCTTTCGTATGATAAGCGCCATCGTCCGATCTCGTTTACTCTGGCTCAGTAACAGAGTTACAGCTGTCTCTCTCATTCGCATGATAAGCGCCATCGTCCGGTCTCGTTTACTCTGTCTCAGTCCGTCAGTATCTCGAAAATGAATCATAACCCTAGTGAGCTGGAGATACATTTGAAATGCAAGTGAGCTGGTGAAAGATTAGCTCAATTGAAAAGAAATGTTTCATTTATATCTTTCTCTCATGAGTTACCCATGTCTACTTCTCATCAATCTGGGGTATTGATCAGACAAATATAAAATCGTTATATCGTGTTATATCGTATAAAGTGAGAGATGTATTCGCCGTTGACGTTGATGCCTCGTTCCCCCCAATCCAAGGTCCTAAAGACATCCTCCAGCACATTGGTAAACAGTTTCGGTGATATTACATCTCCCTGTCTTACCCCACGCCGGAGGAAAATGGGTCTTGTTCTCTGGTCTTGGATATGAACGGTCATCGTCGCCGCGTCGTACATACATCTCAGTACCTCGATATATCGCCAGTCGATATGACATCTCTGCAGAGAGTCCAGGACAGCCCAGGTTTCGACAGAGTCAAAGGCTTTCTCGTAGTCCACAAATGCCATACACAGCGGCTGATTATATTCTTCTGTCTTTTGTATAATCTGCCGAATAGTATGGATATGGTCTACGGTGCTGTAGCCATTTCAAAACCCAGCCTGCTCCGGTGGTTGGAATTCGTCGAGTCTTCTGGCGACACGATTCGTAACGACCCTCGAAAACAGCTTATAGACGTGGCTCAGAAGTGAGATCGGTCTGTAATTCTTTAACAGAGACTTGTCGCCTCTCTTAAAGAACGGTACCACCACACTCGTGGACCACGCCTCCGGCCGGTGGATGACGGCGTTAGAGTCTCGCCAAGGCTTTTAGGGCAGGTCGCCCTGCGGCTTTAAGTAGCTCAGTTGTAACTCCGTCATCCCCCGGGGCCCTCCCGTTTTTAAGCTGCCCGAGCGCCGCACTAATCTCGTCTACTTCGAAGTCCAGATACACTCTGAATAATGGCGCGACTTGCTCAGGCTTGCTCGACGAGTACAGCTGTCCATAAAACTTCTCGACCTCTTCTCGAATCTGAGGGTGAGAGCAGACGGTTCTGCCATCTGCTGTTTTGAGCTTCGCAAGAAGGCTTCTCCCCAATGGTCTTTAGAAAACTTTGGACCCCCTATTCTGCTCAATAAGAGTAGTGATCTCTCTCGTATTTGAGCAGCGGAGGTCTCGGCGTACAAGTTTTCGTATCCTTTTGTAGAGAGCCTTCTGTTCCGGTGAAGCTGATTGAGCAGCGGGTAACTCGCGCACCCGCCGCATCAGATCCAAGGCTTCGGGAGAAAGTTTGGACTTCTTCGCTGACTTCGTCGGTGGAAAGTGTCTACGACCCAGTGTACACACCGTCTTCACCACGTTGTCGGCCATCTCGTCCACGTCGCTAGTAGAATCTGTTTTGGAGTTCCAGTTCGAACTGCTCGGTGCCACATAGTATTTGGGGCAGCGTAGGTTGGAGAGTAAATTTCATCAAGCGGGTCCGTTCTTTTCGGAGCCATATATTCAGAGTACCCCGTAATAGCCGGTGGTCGCTACCGGTATTAAACCTATTAACCACTGAGACATCTATGAATATATGCCTTTTATCCGCTATGATGGAGATACCGACTTCGGTAAGGTAATCACGTACGACGCTCGCGGTTTAGGCTCTGGCGTTATCGTGCATAAATGTGAACCCGTTGCCGATAAAGTGTGCATAGGGCATTACGTGAGGCTCAAGGCACTGTTCCACGTACCGATGACAGTTCAAATTAGGTAGACGTGGCCCAGACACGAAGGCAAGCTCTGTCTTACCGTCGGCGCTGATTCCTCTCCAAACCGTCCATGAACCACCACCATAACTGACCATTTCTTCAATGCAGCATTGTGTAAAGCGTTCTCCATATCTTCTGTAGACCTTGTTCCTTCCGTCGTTACCATAGTGCATGATTTTACATTCATCAGAGAAGAGAACTTTGCTCCATTGTAGGTATGACCAATTTAGGTGATCGCGTGCAAAGTCAAGGCGCGCTCTTCGATGGTCTGCAGTTAATTCCGGTCCATTTGCTGACTTGTGTGGTACCAGTTCACGTTCCTTCAACCTTCTTTTAATTGTAGAGTTACTTACAGCGACCCTCCGTACCACTTGAAGCTGCTGCTGCAGTTGGAATGAATTAAGGCGCTAGTTTCGTAAAGAAGTTGATACAATAAATCGATCATCTCTCTCAGAAGTGACCTGATTCCTGCCAGGTCCAGAACGGCGCTTGAACATACCAGTCTCTCGATAGCGGTTGTAGACTCTATGAGCAGATGACAGGCTTAGATGCAATGTTCGAGCCACAACACGCTGACTAAGTCCAGAATCCAGCAATACCACCACTTTGGCGGCTTCTGTGGGCGAAGTATCCATATGTTTTAGGAAAGAAAACTTTTTTCAGACCTGTTGAGGAAAAGACAATGTTCCACTTCCAAATATGAATTTATTTTTACTCTATTAAATTAGAATAGTTTTGAGTCTATGGTAGTAATAAGAGTAAGATTGATGTTTTATTGTTAAAATGTAAAGGATATGAAATAAAAGAAAAAGTGATGAAAATGAAAAGCTTTATTATTCCTCGACCCTGCCAAAATAACTAACAGTGGTAGCGTAGCGTGGTTTTCTGCAATTTTCCGGCACACGAAACTCCGGCAATCTTTAGAAGAAAAAACATCGTCGAACGCAACGAGTAACGACCAAAATGGCGTCAGGACAATACGGACAATACGAGTTTGGTAAAATGAAACAGTTTGAAGGAGAAAATTTCGATACTTGGAAATACAGATTGAAAACTATATTAAGGGAGCAGGAATGCTTAGATGCTATAGAAAGTAAGGATTTTGCGATCAAAACAGAAAACATAAAAAAGGAAACAAGAGCAGTAAGCATTTTAGTAAGCTCCATTGCAGACAGTCATATCGAATACATAAAAGACGAGAAAACGGCATATGGGATGCTTAAGATATTAGAAGAAAACTTCATGAAGAAAAATACCAGAAGTAAAATTTTTATTAGAAGACAATTAATGGAAATTAAGTTTAATGAAAATGAAAAATTGCAATCACACTTTACACAAATGGAGGAATTGTTTACACAACTCAAAAACGGAGGATCCACCCTGTCAGAGGAAGAAAAGGTGAATTACATCTTACTCAGTATGCCGAAGTCATATGAAGTGATAATAACAACTTTGGAAACTATGACTGATCTTAGTGTCAACTTTGTCAAAGAGAGATTGCTGGGGGAAGAGGAGAAAAGAAAGAAAACAAAATCACAGGAGACAACAGCTGTCAACAATGCTTTCCTGTGCTACAACTGTGGTTTGCCGGGTCATAAGAAGTTTCAATGCCGTAATAGAGGGAGAGGACGTTACGGACCAGCCCGAGGAGGTAATGCAGGATGCGGACAAACAGGTCAAGAAGGACAATACCTGAATGCAGGCAGAGGACGTGGACATGGCAGAGGACGAGGTCAATATAGGGGACACCAACATGAAAAGAACCAACACACATTCCTGTCAACATTTGAAGAAGAAGAGGCACCGCTGTGTATTAGTGAAGTGAACGTAAATGAAAGTAACTACACTACATGGTGTGTAGACTCAGGTTGCTCTGATCACTTAACTAATGATAAAAATTTCTTTACAGATTACATACAATTAAGTAAACCTAAAATAATTGCAGCAGCTAAAAATGGTATCATATTAAAAGCAGAAGGGATAGGTAATATTAATGTAAAGTGTTTTGTTGGTAGAAAAGAGTCTTATTTTACTATTAAAAATGTTTATTATGTCCCTGATTTAAGAAAGAACTTATTGTCAGTATCTAAAATGGAAAACCATGGCTTTAGAGTAGAATTTTACAAAGGTAAGGTTAGAGTATACAAATATAATGATCTTTCCATGATAGGAAATCAAGAAGGTTCACTTTACACAGTCAAATTGTTAATAGATAAACTAGAATGTGACTACACTAATATTGATGATGTTAACTTGTGGCATAGGCGCTTTGGACATTTAGGAATTAAAAATTTAAGTTTATTAAAACAAAATAACATGGTAAATGGATTAGGAGACTTAAAAACAAATAATTATGATACATTGTGTGAACAGTGTGTGACAGGTAAAATGACAAGACAACCATTTAATAGAGAGGGTCATAGGGCGTCCAGGCCTTTGGAATTAGTGCATACAGATGTGTGTGGGCCAATTAACCCACCAACAAGAAATGGATATCGCTATTTTATAACCTTTATTGATGATTATACTCATTTTGTAATGATATACCTTTTAAATAATAAAAGTGAAGTTTTTAGTAAATTCAAACAATATTATTATTATGTTACAAATCATTTTAATAGGAACATCTTAAAACTTAGATCAGATAACGGTAAGGAATATGTAAATAACGAATTTCAAGATTTTTGTTATTACAAAGGAATTAAACTGGAGTACACGGTCCCATATAATCCAGAAATGAATGGGGTAGCAGAGAGAATGAATAGAACGTTGATGGAAAAGACCAGAACAATTTTATTAGATTCAACATTAGGAAAAGAGTTTTGGGGAGATGCTGTATTGTACTCAGCATATGTTAGTAACCGAAGTCCATCAGCAGACAGGCACCATACTGCAAGTGAACTCTGGGAAGGAAGAAAACCAAATGTGTCAAACATGAGAGTATTTGGAAGTTTAGCATATAATTATGTACCAAAAGAGTGTAGACAGAAGCTTGATAACACCGGACGTAAGATGATTATGATTGGATATGCTCCAGCAGGTTACATACTCTTCGATCCTGAAACACAAAAGACAGTACATGCAAGAAATGTGATATTCGATGAAAAACCTAAAGAAAAATATGTACCAAGAATTTACTTACCTTACCAAGATGTAGAAGAAAAAGATGAAGCATCCGAAGAAAGGAAAAAATCACCTGAAAAGAAAAAAGAAGAAGGTAAGGGAATAACAGAGAAGAATACAGAAGATAACTCACAAGAGAAACAGAATAATGAGTCATGCAGTGAAGAAAACACAGAAGTTTATGAAGATGCAGCGCAAGAAATAGAAGACCGACAGGTTGAAAAGGAGCTAGTAAGTAGGGAGAGACCTAGAAGAAATATTAGAAAACCTAAATGGCAAACAGATTACCAGTTAGATGATAATGAAGATACAGGAGATATATTATATGCTTTACTTACGATTCATTCTGACACACCACAACATTTTGAAGAGATACAGAACAGAGAAGATAAACAGCAATGGGAAAATGCTATATCTGAAGAAATGAAAGTCCTACAAGAGAGTGAAACATGGAAGATAGTACCTAAACCAGAGAATAATAAGTTAATAGATAGCAAGTGGATATTTACTAGAAAAGATATTGGAGATAAGGAAATATATAAAGCAAGGTTGGTAGTAAGAGGATTTCAGCAAAAAGAAATTTTAGAAGACATTTACTCACCAGTTTTGAAACTACAAACGTTGAGAGTGTTGTTGTCAGTAGCAGCACACAGAGACTATAATATTCATCAAATGGACGTCAAAGGAGCTTTTCTTTATGGTAGGATAGATGAAGATGTATACTTAAAGCCCCCTCAGGGATTAAATATACCAGATGGTCATGTATTAAAACTAAATAAGTCACTATACGGATTAAAGAAATCTCCCAAATATTGGTATGAGAAATTTAACGAAGTTATGACTACTTATGGTTTTGAAAGATCTAATAATGATTATTGTTTATATTATAAAAAAGATATAATACTTATTAATATATGTTGATGATTTGTTAATTTTTTGGGCTTAACAATAAAGAAATAGAAAAAGTAAAAAGCTATTTGTCAGAAAAATTTAGAATGAAAGATATGGGAAGTAATAATTTAACTTATTTGGGAATTTCTATATTAAAACAAAATGGACAGATCTATCTGAATCAAACTAAGTATTTACAAAATGTTTTAAAGAAATATGGTATGCAAAATTGTAAGGGCATGGACACACCTATGGATCCTAATTTACAACTAGACATAAACACTGATATAGACATGACATTAGAAAACTATTGTAGATCACTCATAGGATCTTTAATGTATTGTATGGTTAGCACTAGACCTGATTTAGCTACAGCTGTTTCATACTTAAGTAGATTTCAAGGAAAACCTAGTGTAAAACTTGTAAAAGCTTTAAAGCGAGTTCTTAGATACATAAAACAAACAGTTAATTATCAGTTAACTTATACCAATTGTAATATTAATAATAATAATACTCTAGTAGGATATGCTGATTCTGATTTTGCTAGAAGCATGGACAGAAAGTCCACTAGTGGTTATGTTTTTAAACTTTATGGTAATACTATTTCTTGGAAGTCTAAAAAACAAAATATTGTGACATTAAGTATGTCGGCGCTCTAACTGGGTTATAAACTTTTAGGGTTCGGCGGAGAAAAATGATAATGTCGGAGACTGAGTGACACGGTGTATATTGAGTAAAAATAGTACAATCAATATTGAGTGGTATAAATGAACCGCCTCGGACCGTGGTTGCGCGTGTACTCCTCGAGCGCTGGGAGCTTTCTTCATTCGAAACAGTCTAACGGTCGAAGTGTCGGTTCATTTACAAAAGATACAAAAAGCAAATTCACAAAACAAAAAAGACAATTACATTACATTGAAACTATGGACAGAGTTATAAACATTAAACTATAAAACCATTGATTGACAAATAACACAGAAAGAAATAAACAATTAAGTAATAAACATTAATGTAGACAATGTCGGTGTTAGCAAAGAACTAAATACAATAGGTACTATAATAAAATAGAAATCTGTAGAAATATGAATACAAAGCGATTATAAAAATAGCAGTTGTAAAAGATATTCTCTAACAATACTATAAATTGTAAATACGGTAAAGAACAGACACTATACACAACATAATGATAACAATAAAACATATGCGTGAGAAATTATTTACTAACTCACCTACATTACGGCTAAAAATTAAACTAATTATTTAAACATAATTATGTCCTTAGGTATAAGGTTTATGTGGAATTGTCGCCACAGGTACCCCCTTACCAGTAATTTAGATCAACACAAATATAATAAACACAAATATACACCAAAAAATGATCTTAATTACGAAAAAAACACAAATATACACCAAAAATGATATTAATTACAAAAATACGATACGATTACGATAAACCAGCCTGGTAGTAATCAGGAAAACGAACGCGTCTACCAGACCGGCGTGGAGCTGTGCGTTGTACGTTCACATTCGGTGACTCTGATGTTACGCTATTAGAAATCGTCTCAGGCACGGCGGCGGCGTTCGAATCCGAATCATGATTCGTGCTTACTTCCTGAGGTTGCCGGTTATTACGAACGAAAAATTCGATGGGTTCGTCACTTACGCTAATATCGGGATGATGTTCCGGTTCCCGCAACACGTATGCTGGTTTAAGCCTATCGATAGATACCGTAACCTCGCGACCACGAATATCCAGTACGAAAGTTTTATCTGTCCTGCTAATTACCCTAAACGGCCCATCGTATGGCTGCTGTAACGGCGCCTTTACCGTATCGTTTCTAATAAATACGTGACTCGTTGTTGCTAGATCTTTATAAATGAATGTACTTTTCTGGCCGTGATGCGTACCAGAAATAGGTCTGAGTTGGTTAAAGTTGTTACGTAGCTCTTTAACAAACTCACTCGGCGACGTGCTATGCGATGTACTAGCGGTTAAGAACTCTCCCGGAAGGCGTAGGTTCTGTCCGTAAACTAATTCCGCGGACGTAGCCCGAAGGTCGTCCTTCCACGATGCCCTAATACCTAGCATCACAGTTGGTAATATTTTCGTCCAACTAGAATGCCTAGAACCGTGACACTTTATTGCGCTCTTAAGCTGGCGGTGAAAACGTTCCACCATACCGTTAGAAGAGGGGTGATAGGCACACGTCTTAAAATGTTTCGTACCTGTTAGAGCATTGAGTTCTCTAAACAGGTGTGACTCAAACTGTCGACCTCTGTCAGTCGTTAGGTTTAACGGAATGCCAAAACGTGCAATCCAATTAGAATAAAACGCGCGAGCTACAGTTTCTGCCTCTTGGTTTCCAATAGGAATCGCTTCCGGCCATCTGGAGAATCGGTCAACGCACGTTAAACAATAACGGTATCCCTCAGAGTAAGGCATAACAATCATGTCTATATGTACGTGATCAAAGCGTGACGACGGTGGTGCGAAAGTTCCGGGTGAGGTAATAACGTGTCGATTTACTTTAGACCGTTGACAATCTAAACAAGCTTTAACCCACTGTTTACAATCAGAATTCATTGACGGCCATACAAAACGATTAGAAACTAGTTTGGTAGTGGCTTTACCGCCCGGGTGCGAATTCTGATGTAGCTTAAGGAACGCGGTTCTTCTGAATGGCTCGGTAAGGTAAGGCCTTGCCACCTGCGTCGAAACATCACAATAAATAAGCTGGTTGCTACCGGGTATATTAACAAGTCGTAATTGCAACGATGAACTATTGTTTTCGATCAAAGACCTAAGCTGTGGGTCGTTTCTCTGTGAAATCGCGAGAGAATCCCAATCGATGTTGCTATGAACGGACTCGATACGCGAGAGCATGTCAGCCGGGATATTAAGCTCTCCGCTAACGTGACGTATGTCCGTAGTAAATTGACCAATAAAGTCTAAATAACGAAACTGCCTAGGCGTGCATTGTTGCTCTTTCTTCCTAAAGGCGTAGGTAATAGGCTTATGATCAGTAAAAATAATAAAATGACGTGCTTCAACATAATGTCTAAAATACTTAACACTAGCATAGATCGCGAGTAATTCACGGTCGTACGCTGAATACTTTTGTTGGGCTGTGGTTAATTTCTTAGAAAAGAATCCGAGAGGTTGCCACGTGCTATCTACCTTTTGTTGCAAAGTCGCTCCTATTGTTTTCTCCGAGGCGTCTGAAAAAATGGCTAACTCGGCGTTAACAAGCGGGTGAGATAACAACGCTGCTTCGGCAAGGCTTTCCTTGCACGTTTCAAAGTCACGCCTGGCCGCATCTGTCCAAACAATAGGTGTTTTGCCTTTCTTACTACCTATGAGGTCGTTAAGGGTGGACTGGCTAGCCGCTGCGTTAGGTATGAATCTCCTATAAAAGTTAAGCGTACCTAAGAAGCGTCGTAACTCTTTTGCAGTGGCAGGTAGCGGGAACGAACGTATGGCGTCTACTCTCTCGGGTAACGGTCGAGTACCTACCGCTGACACTAAGTAACCTAAAAATTCGATCTCGGTTTGACCGAACACACACTTTGCCGGGTTTATAACCACACCGTATTGTCTTAACCTATTGAATACAGTCTCTAAGTGTTTTAAATGTTCACTTTCGTCACTTGATGCGATTAAAATATCGTCTATGTAACAATAACAAAAGTCTAACTCACACAACACTTCGTCCATAAACCGTTGAAACGTTTGAGCCGCGTTTCGAAGACCGAATGTCATATATTTAAACTCAAACAGTCCGAATGGCGTAGTAATAGCCGTTTTTGGTACATCGTCCCTTGCGATTGGTATTTGATTAAAAGCACGCACTAAGTCTAACTTCGTAAACACTGTTTTACCACTTAAACACTGTGCAAAGTCTTGAATATGTCGCACTGGGTACTTATCCGGTATCGTCCGGTCGTTCAGCTGGCGATAATCACCACAAGGCCGGTGCTCCGTCGTTGTAGTCTCTCCAGGCTCAGGCGCGGCGAACGGTGAGGGTGTCTCCGGTTTACTGCGTACCAGTGGTTTCGGTACCATGACGAGCGGTGCAGCCCACGGACTCTTTGATGGTTGCGCAATACCTAACTTCACCATCGTCTCGAACTCCTTCCTAGCTGCTATAAGGCGGTCCGGTGCCAGACGTCTTGGCTTCTGTGCTACAGGAGGTCCTGGTGTCACCAAAATGTGGTGTTTCGTGTTGTGCTTAACTTCCTTCACGATTCCATCCGGGCGCGTAATGTCAACGTACTTCGCTAGGAGGTCGTGATAAGGTGATGTGCCGTTCACCGTTTTAACAGTAGTTTGATTACACCCAGCCACGTGTCCTTTAACCGTAAGCTGAGTGATGGCGTCAACAATTCCTTTGTTTCTCGCGTCGATCATTAGGTTGTAGTGCGCTAGAAAATCCATCCCGATGATTGGTGTAGACACATCGGCCACTACAAAAACCCATGGGAAGTCACGTCGTAGTCCGAGGTTTAGAGTCAAGGCGACAGTACCGTAGGTTGCAATCGGTGTTCCATTGGCGGCCACTAGTTCATAGGCAGAGACTTTGCGAGCCGTATGAACTAGTGATTTCGGATAAACACAGAGATCCGCTCCACTGTCGATTAAATATGTCACCTTACTATCAACGTCCCTTATAAAAATGCGACGCGTTGGATTAAGCGGGATAACGTCACTCGCCGCTAGTAACTCCCGCTGGCGTTTCCCTGCTGTGCACACGGTTGTTCGCACTTGCTGGCCTTCGATCCGTATTTAAAGTGGTCCCAACATAACCAGTCCTTTGGTCGGGCCCTCCGCATTGATCGCGGGCGTGAATGGCTGCCTGAGCGCGGTCTCGTACTTCGCTCTGTGCTATACGCGGAAGCTCGCAGTTGCACCATATTCTGTATAAGCTCCTTTAGTGACGACACCTCATCCTCGAGGCGTTGCAAGTGTTCATCCTCGGGGTTTACGGCAGCAACCGTTGACTCGCCGGACGACAGCCTCGTGCACCTCATCCATGTCTCGGAGTCAGTCGTGTTAAACTGGGCCATCTGCGGCCATGTCACCCGTTGGCTGGCGGAATCGTTGGCATTATGGAGCTGATCCGTTCCGGTCATTTTTTAAAAATTACTTAACTACCACTTGTCACACACTGTCAATTAAATACAATAGTCTTTATTACTAATTATCACTCCGCGGCGCGAAACTATTCCCTAATAAACCTAAGCGCACGTTTAACAAACGAAAGATCACGTCGGGGTCACCACTGTCGGCGCTCTAACTGGGTTATAAACTTTTAGGGTTCGGCGGAGAAAAATGATAATGTCGGAGACTGAGTGACACGGTGTATATTGAGTAAAAATAGTACAATCAATATTGAGTGGTATAAATGAACCGCCTCGGACCGTGGTTGCGCGTGTACTCCTCGAGCGCTGGGAGCTTTCTTCATTCGAAACAGTCTAACGGTCGAAGTGTCGGTTCATTTACAAAAGATACAAAAAGCAAATTCACAAAACAAAAAAGACAATTACATTACATTGAAACTATGGACAGAGTTATAAACATTAAACTATAAAACCATTGATTGACAAATAACACAGAAAGAAATAAACAATTAAGTAATAAACATTAATGTAGACAATGTCGGTGTTAGCAAAGAACTAAATACAATAGGTACTATAATAAAATAGAAATCTGTAGAAATATGAATACAAAGCGATTATAAAAATAGCAGTTGTAAAAGATATTCTCTAACAATACTATAAATTGTAAATACGGTAAAGAACAGACACTATACACAACATAATGATAACAATAAAACATATGCGTGAGAAATTATTTACTAACTCACCTACATTACGGCTAAAAATTAAACTAATTATTTAAACATAATTATGTCCTTAGGTATAAGGTTTATGTGGAATTGTCGCCATTGTCGCCACAAGTACTACTGAGGCTGAGTTAGTTGCTTTGTGTGAAAGTTGTGTAGAGTCTTGCTGGTTAATAAAATTACTTAAAGATGTAGATGTTAACTTGAAACATGTAACTATTTTTGAAGATAATCAGAGCACTATAAAGACTGTTAATAATCCCGATCAGAAACGTCTCAAACATATTGATATAAAATACAATTTTATTAAGGAAAAGGTAGAACAGGGACTCATTAAGGTAATTTATATTTCTACAAATAATCAGTTAGCAGATTTAATGACAAAGCCTCTAACTACTCATCTTTTTAGAAAGTTTGTTACTTTGTTGGGTTTGGAAGATTGTAACATTGAGGGAGAGTGTTGAGGAAAAGACAATGTTCCACTTCCAAATATGAATTTATTTTTACTCTATTAAATTAGAATAGTTTTGAGTCTATGGTAGTAATAAGAGTAAGATTGATGTTTTATTGTTAAAATGTAAAGGATATGAAATAAAAGAAAAAGTGATGAAAATGAAAAGCTTTATTATTCCTCGACCCTGCCAAAATAACTAACAAGACCTCTTAAAGTCACAGAAAACAAATTAAAAACAAAAACGTTAAATATTAACGCAAATTTTTAGTTTTTAAACGTGAAATGTTCTTCAAGTTTAGATGTACATTTGTCTCAAAATAGTGATTCATTTCATTTAGAGGGTAAACAAATGAAATTCTAATTTCGAATTTTGAATTTTCGCTTACCATTTGATTGTAATGGCCAGATTGCCAGCTATTCATTTCATGGAATGAAAACTCTTTTGTGTTAAATTAGGTGTTTCAATTTTTCAACAAATTAAAACGAAGGTGTTTCGATTTTTTTCATGAGAAGTGTATATATTCCCTAATATGAGTAAATATGAGTAACGATCGCTATTAGGTGTACATGATAACAACCGAGACCGACGGCTTATCGTGCTCTCCGAGGCACGGTGGGGAGACCCACAAGGACTGCACAAACACCCAGACCACGGCAAACATCTGTATGGCCAATACAAATGTTGTCGTGTGCGGTGATCGAACCCGCAACCGCCCGCGCAACAGCCAATCGCAATCCAGTGCTGTGACCGCTGCGCCAACGCGGTGTCAGAGTTATTATATTAGAGTTATTACTTGGTTAAATATTTGTAATATTTTTTCTATGGCATAGTAAATGTTTAGCATTTATGAAATTATCCTTGAGCTTTGGTTATTCGATTTTAAAGGAAATGCCAGACTACTTTACCTACTATATATAATAAGTTAATTATTGACATTTATTGTATTAGTTACTGTTAGAAACTGAATATTCTCTACATAAAACAGCCATTGTAGGAATTCAATGATTTAGGTGTAAAATGATTGATAATAGAGGACACTCACGGCTTTTGTTATTTAACTGGGAAAATGTAAAAATATAGAAGAACATGTATTATTTAAATTTCCTCTGCCATAGATCCCTATGCGAAGTAATCCAAAAGTTTTAAATCGGTTTACGTTACGGTTACAGATAGATTTTTATTTCGGGTAGTTACGGTTGCGGTTCGAGTTAATACTTGTTGGTATTCTACAAGTAACAAAAATACCAATTTATCTATTTTTTTCACACAATAAGTCAAGCAACATCAGTGTTGTTTCAGCTGAAAATAGAGTTGAATACCTTCATCATAACCCATCTATAATTAATTTAAATTTTTATATCAGCGTCAAAAGACTGATTTACTTAAGAACCAAGCTGTGTCTTTCAATAGAGTGGTTATTTTCTGACAAAAAGCCATCACCAGATCTGGCCACCTGATCCGACAATTTGGTACCAGATTTGGTAATTGTAAGATGGTGCCGGATCCGCCGGATGATCGGATCCGGTTTACCGGATTGCAATCCTTACTCTGTAATTGTTGTTTTATTGGAAAACACTCAGCTATAAAATTATACATTCCAAAATAAAATCATGTCATCATCAGATCCCTATACTATTATATTCCTAATACTATTTTTTTTTATATTTCTAGGTGCCTGAGATAAGTGGAGTAGCTTTTATATTTAACCAGAAGTTTTTTAAAGAATTATATGAAGAAACTGGAATAGATCTTGAAAATATTGTCTATTATAAAGATGATACACACTATTTTGTGATGACTGCAAAGAAACACAGTCTTTTAGACAAAGGAGTTCTTTTAAATGTAAGTTTACTTTTTACTCTTTCAGTATATCACATTATATCTAGATTTTGTAAATATTTGTTTAGATTCTTCTCTTCAGCCGACTCTGCAAGGAGCACTTGATCGTCGGCGTACAAGAGGCACTTTACAAGTAACTCCCCCAATCGTAACCCCCAGTCCACAGTCTTTCAAATCGTCAAGACAACTATCCATGAATAGGTTAAACAGCCATGGTGAAGCTACACAACCCTGTCTGACACCTTTTCCGATGTCAAACCAGTCACTGTAGGCCCCGTTAATCCTGACGCAAGCACTCGAACCATCGTAAAATGATTTGAGTGCCTGTATCAGGTTGCCATCCACGCCATACACAGATAGCGTCGACCACAAATCATCCCTCTCCACTCTGTCGTAACTCTAGTGAATGAATCCTTCAGTAAGAGAGGTATGAAAATAAATGTAAGCAAGACGAAAGTCATGGTTTTGGAACGGGATGAGAAAGTGACTGAATGCAGAATAATGATTAGTGATGAGAAAGTAGAACAAGTGAATGAATTTGTTTATCTGGGTTGCGTTTTTACAAGGGATGGTAAGTATGAAGAAGATATTGAAAGGAGAGTGAAATTGGGGAACCAAGTCGACGGGGCCCTGCACTCCCTTGTGCACAACCGAAATTTGTCAAACAAAGCAAGGTTGGCGTTTCATGAGGAGGTGCTCATCCCCACATTGACCTATGTAAGTGAATGTTGGGTTTGGCAGAAGAAGAATGAAAGTAGATTGAATGCGGTAGAATTGCGCTCTTTGCGTAATATGTGTGGCTTAAGACTGGTTGATAGAGTAAGAAATAGTGTGATATGGGAAAAATGTGGCTTGAAAGAAGATGTGGTTATGAAAGTAAGAAAGGGGATGCTACGTTAGTTTGGAAATATTGAAAGGATTAGTGAGAGTAGGGTTACGAAAGGTATTTACAAAAGTAAATTGGCGGGCGTGGTTCAGAAAGGCCGTGCAAGAAGGACTTTCGAGGATCAAATCCGAGAAGTCTTGGAAATCGGCCAAGTAAGAAGTACGCACAATCGCCGACAGTGTATGAGAAGATGTATGACTGTAGATGAGGCACGAGAGGTTTGTCGGGATCGTAGCAGGTGGAGGGACGTAATCTCTGCCTACCCCTCTGGGATACAGGCGTGAACATATGTATGTATGTATGTATGTATGTATGTATGTATGTTGTTTAGATTAACAAATAATTGACATAAACCAGTTTGTAAATTGACATAAGTTCTAAGTCCATACATGTGTCTAAGATGTTTTCCTGAAAATTGTCAGTTTGTTTACACCAATTCTAATGACATGTACAGTGCGCGCTATAAATAACACACATCGAGCTTTGTAAATAGACAATCTGCTAATTTCGATTTCGTAGTGCGTTATTGTCCAAGATCTCAGACCTACCTATTTTATTATTTTCTGATTGACAAAATATATGTACAGGTTGACTGGTGAATTACTATCAATATTTAAGGACGTGATAGTTGACGATTATATATGACAAAATAAAAATACATAAAACATAAGTATTAATAAACTTCTAAGTAAAGTTAACCAACAGTTATCCATTAATATCTCGCCGGGATGGGCGCACTACGCTGTGCAGTGTGCTGTTGACACAACACATGTCACGCGGTCATTTACCTATGCACGTCTAAGTGTACGGCCTGAGGGAAAAAGCGTGCAGCGGGGCGTTCTGCATTGGGTGCAAGCGGCGAAAGAGCGTTCGTACAGTGGCCTCAGTGCACGCCGCGTGCACGCTTAGCATTCGTGTGAGCTAGTCACATTTTTCATGATGGCGACGGGGTCGTACGATATTATTGATATGTATTTAGAAGAAAATGTGTGGTTAAAATATTCTTATAACTCGAGACAAGGTCCAAGTGAGATAATTAAACAAAGGTGTTGTATGAAACTTTGAGATTAAGTGAAGATAAATTCTATGAGTATACTAGGATGACGGTGACAACTTTTGACGATAATATACTAACAAATGACTATACTAACTATACTAACAATGACAAAACACAAACATGCACGCCCGCCGCCGAGCCGCGCGGCCGCTACTCAGGACACTCGCGGGTGTTTTCATACGTTTAACATGAACGCTGCACGCCCCTCCCCGCCGAACGCTTAAGTCGAGCGTGCACTCAGGCCGTACGCTAAACGTCGCCACGTGCTAACAGAGTAGCAAGCTATTTTTGATAAACAAGCATGATTCAATCCCCTTTCATACTTTAATCCTGGCTGAGGACAGGTAAAAATACCAAGATAAGAACCCCTCCACCCTGTTTAATAATTATTACGTAAGAATCTAAAGAAAAAAAAATGAATACACGTTTGGTTTGTTTTAATGTTTATTTTTATTTGTACTTACAAAGGTACCGTCGGCCAAAAAAGTGGTGTATCACCATAAGGTTGAATGCTGCTTGCAGATTCATAGGTGATAAAGATTAGTTTCGCTTGCAGATCGATCTGACAACTTCTATTGCCGTCTTTATCTGATTATTGATAACGACTATTACTGTTTATAGCGTGACAGATACGCTGCTGTGGAACCAATGACGTCGTAAATTCAAAATTGTAAACAACAAGTTATTATATAAATCTTATACTATTAAACGAGCAATTCTTGTATATATCTATACTAATATAATAAAGCTGAAGAGTTTGTTTGTTTGATTGTTTGTTTGTTTGTTTGTTTGAACGCGCTAATCTCAGGATCTACTGGTCTGACTTGAAAAATTCTTTCAGTGTTAGATAGCCCATTTAACGAGGAAGGCTATAGGCTATATATAATCACGCTAAGACCAATAGGAGCGTAGCACCAATAAAGAATGTTTCAAAATCGGGGTTTTTTTTCCTTTTTAGAGCTTCCGCGGCGTAAACGGTTAAAGTTTCGCTCAAATCATGTTTGACAGAATTAGTCCTATTCTACGGGGACGAAGTCGCGCGCAGAAGCTAGTGTCATATATAGAATCTGAATCTCGGAATCGGCTCCAACGATTTTCGTGAAATTTAGTATACAGGTGATTTCGGGGGCTAAAAATTGATCTAGCTAGGTGTATGGTACAGTTATAGTTGAGTGAGAGATGACGTATGTGAGGGAAGGTTATGAGGTAAACCAAACCCAATGAAAGTCGATCCAACACTGATTTATTAAGATAGATTTACAGTATATATAGGCAGAAGTACAGACGTCATACGTTTCATACAAATAACAATTTCATTAGAAATCTGTATTAGGCAAATAATAATGTTGTGAAAAATAAGCTAATTTAAGTAGGTGATTACTTTGCATCCGTTTTAGTCAATAACAATTTCGTAATAAATAAGCTAAATTAAAGAGGTTGCAAGACAATCATATTGCTCAATGTCCGTTGACCCGTACATCCTGCCGACTCAAAGAAATGTGCGTTAACCCGTACATCCTGCCGACTCAAATAAGGAAGATAACCTATATTAAAGTTTACAATAATAAAATACAATTAAGACTGAAGTAAGTAGATTTAAATAACTTCTAACTATATACTAATCATCACTGCACTACACTTTTAGTGGAATGTCCAGTCGAACGAATCGCGGTCGCGCTCTGGGGGGAGCAGGGGCCTCCTGGGCTTCGTCCGTATCTGCTGCCACTGGAACTGAGGTCGAGGAGGCATCTGTCACAGCCGTACTCCGTATATTTTGGTTTCTGCGACATCGCATGGTTCCGTACAGACATCCCGCAACAATGATAAATCCCAAAATTATGTACAAAACAGAGTACTGGTGTATATCGTGTATGCTAAGTGATGCGGTTTCCTGATCTTTGAGGTTAATGATTTGTGACTTCATCCGCTGCCACAAGTCTTCATGATCCTCGGGTGTGAACAGTTGGAAATCTGAAGTATTTATTATAGAATTTAATATTGAAAAATCTGTTGGGATTGGTATGTTTTCTTGGACCTTAACTTGGCTCATGTAGCTATTTTGCCCGAATATAGAAAACATGTCGCCTTTTATTGTACAACCTTGACCGATTTCTAAAAGGCCATTCCCGGTCAGTGTCGTCATTATAACTCCAGTATCAATGCAAAATATGCGCACTGTGCATTTCCCACAGCAAGAATAAAGCCACATGTAATTGTTATGTAATTTAACCCAGCGCACGCGACACGGAGTCTCCTTTGTCTTGCATATGGTTGTATTATGTATACTCAAATTACAAATTCCGCTGGTTAATTGTAATTCGTATATCGGTTTATCGAGAGCGCATAATATTTTGTTTGTTTGTATATGGACACAACTTTCTACATCGGAGTCTGTCAGGACGAGTAGTAGATCCTTTTGTAGGTTGAATGCAATGTATGGTGCGATAAATTCAATGTTATAATGCTGCTGAGGAAGGGTTATTACTCTATCCAGTTCAAAATTTTCTTTAATAACCAAAGGAATCTTGATTTCGATTATCAAGTAAGAAGAGCCGATGTCACCGTTTACCTTCATTAATTTATAAAGTTCCTTAAAATCGTTTTTATCGGCAGGCAAAGTCAGGTCATTCGGTATATGTCGATATATGATATTTAATTGTTCTTCCAATTGTTCAGGAGGTAACAAATGTGCGTCTAAATGACCGTTTGCGAGGCTTGTTAAAGTGTTTATAACGGTTTCTTGCAGGTGTTGAAGGTTAGATATAATAATCATGGCTGAAACTGAAGATGATAAAATTTGTAATTCATTGTTAGTCACCTTCTCAATTCGATTAGTAATAGAAGTACGATTCTTTAGATATTGCTGTATTATTCCGAATTGCTTATTCATGATTTCTTCATTTCGCTGGAGAATGTTATATTGCGCTTCTATAACACTTGTTTGATTTTTTAATAAGAGTCGTAAATGGTTTTCATTTACAGAAATTTTCTCTATATCCTTTTCGTATTTTTTGGCGAAACGCTCATCCAAGACACCAAATAATGAGTTCGCTAAATAGCCTACACCATTAATCAGTCCTCGTTTTTGTCTTTTATAAATATGTTTTTTGAAAATCGTGTTATAATGTTCGATTTCCGATATTTCGTGTTGTAATTGATATATGATACTCTTGTATTGTGTTGGAAGTAGATCGCTGCTTAAGTATGACTCCTCCAGATGACCGACATAATTTTTCACATGACGTAATGCTGACCAATAGGTACTCATATTGTAATAAGCGATTAGTTTCCATTCATCGCGTATGATGTGTACGTCATACATTTTATCGAAATAAATTTTTTGATGCCTGTTTAGAGCTGTTATGTTGTAGGAACATTCAGTTGGTTTGAAAAATAAAATTAGCATCAATAGCATAGTAAAGAATGTTCCGACTGGCTTTCTTATTCGTCGACAGCGAGGTTGCGAGTCGGCTCTTGTGACGTCATCTCTACTTTCTTCTCTTACGGGTAGCACTGACAGTTTTAAAATGGGTCTTTGTATGACGCCATTCTTAGTTCTGACGGATACAACTCGTACGTATCCATCCTTGCCTGGGTGAACTTTAACCACTCTACCCATGGACCACTTGCCGGGACTCAAGTTTTCGTCCTTGATTAGAACAATATCGTCAACCTCGATGTTTTTAGAGGGTGTTCTCCACTTGGTACGAACTTGTAATTGTTGTAAGTAGTCAGACGACCACCTTTTCCAGAACTGTTTGTTCATGGCTTGTATAGTCTGCCATCTTGTTCGTAAGTCCATGTGGTTAGGGTCGGTTTGTGGTCTTGCTATTAGTGATCCTCCAACCAAGAAATGCCCAGGCGTTAGGTACTCGTCTTCTGGATTTTCAGTTAAGGCGACTAAAGGTCTAGAGTTAAGACATGCTTCGATCTGGTACAAGAGCGTGGTGAATTCTTCATAAGTTAACTTTTGCTCACCTATTACACGACGCAAGTGATGTTTGAAACTTTTGACGGCAGCTTCCCATAGCCCGCCGGCTGAGGGATAGGCCGGTGCATTGAAATGCCATAGAATGTCATACTCATTGATCATGTTCATCACGTCCGTGTTCATAGCAACGAGAATGTTATACTCCTTCTTCAGTTCTTTGGATGCCCCAATAAAGTTCCTTCCTTGATCGCTATACATGTGTTTCGGGGTGCATCTTCTTGCGCAAAAACGTCGAAATGCTGCCAAAAATCCTGGTGTACTTATATCCGACACTAGTTCTAGATGAACGGCCTTCGTCGAGAGACAAACGAAGACTGCAACATAGCCCTTCTGTGTTCGGATTCCACGGCCTTTGTTTGATTTGATGTCAAAGGATCCAGTGAAATCAACGCCACAATGATAAAACGCGCGTGAAGGAGTAACTCGAGGCTCGGGTAAATCGGCCATAATCTGCGTTATCTTCTCTGCTTTGAAACGGCGACATTTTACACACTTGCGAAGTTCTCTTTTTACGGTTCTAAGCCCACTGATGACCCAATAGTTTTCTCGTACATAAGACAAAGTCAAGCTAGGTCCACCGTGAAGCGTGGTGTAGTGAGCGTGTCGTATAACAAGCTCAGTGAGTTTGCCATGACTGGGTAGTATTGCGGGGTGCTTAGCTGACTGACTAAGAAAGGAGTTATTTAATCTCCCCCCAACTCTAAGTAGCCCATCACTGGGGTCTAGATACGGAAGTAAGCTTAGCAGCTTACTAGATTTATTTAAACCTTGTTGTTTTTGTAGTCGTTCAATTTCATCCTCAAATTCAATTGTTTGTATTGTTTTAATAATTAAGTTCATTGCGTTTTTCCTTTCTGATGACGAAAGATAATTTTGTTGAGGAATTTGTTTACGTTGCAGCCATTGTGTATAACGTGTGAGCCAGCCGATTGTAGTGGTTAAGCGCTCTATTGAGCTACATTCATTCAATAATTGCAATACTAAATCATTTTTATAAGATAAGGCTGCAGTCACACTGGATGCTTTTATTTCTAAACGTGGCGGTTGATATTTTTCTTCTTTCAAAGTACTTGAATCAAATGTTAACAACCACTGCGGGCCTTGCCACCATAAATGGTGTTCCAATAACTGCTGTGTCGACAGTCCTCTCGAGGCGCAATCTGCAGGGTTATCTTCAGATTTAACATGATGCCAAGACGATGACGGAATTATATTGAGTATCGTACGAACTCGGTTAGCCACGAACTGTTTCCATCTATTGACATCTCCATGTAACCAACCAAGAACCACCATGGAGTCGGTCCAGGCATATACCTGTAGGTTCTCAGGCATAGTTTGGGTTACCTTTTTTATGAGCCGTGATAGAAGTAGTGCTCCACATAGCTCAAGCTTTGGCAAAGATAGTTTTTTCTTCAAGGGCGCTAATTTTGTCTTAGCAGTCACAAGCGTCGATGTGAACTTGCCCTTAGAATTTATCGTGACGGCATAAATAGCGCAAGCGTATGCTTTTTCGGATGCGTCACAAAATCCGTGAATTGTATAATGATTTTTATCGCCTATATATCTAGGGATTTTAAACTGGTCTATTTTTTGATAGTCATGCTTCAGCTTTATCCATTCATTCGTTATGGATTTTGATAAGTGTGTATCCCAATCAGTGGTTTCTTCAGACCAAGTTCGTTGGAATAAAAGCTTTGATCGAACAGAAAGAGGACTGAGAAATCCCATGGGATCATATACCTTTGAGATGTTCGAAAGGAGTTGTCTTTTAGTTATGACGTCATCACTGTTCTCATTTTCGAATATATTTTTGAATACAAATATATCTGACGACGGGATCCAGCGTAAACCTAAGGTTTTTCGGTTTTCTAGACCCTTAAAATCCAACGGAGTGTCTAGTTGATTAGCGGATAACCTTTCAATCAGTTCCCTTGTGTTGCTGGACCACTTCCGAATATTCATGCCGGCTCCCTTCAGGATATCGATGACCTCTCTTTGTAACTGTTTAGCTTGAGCGATATTATCACAACCTTCGAGTAGGTCATCCATGTATAGTGACGTCATTAGCGCCTTAGCTGCCAGGGGAAACTTGTGCGCGTCATCCATAGCTAGCTGCCTTATAGTACGCATAGCGAGATAGGGGGCCGCCTTTGTACCATACGTGACCGTAGTTAACTGGTACTCTCTTAAGGGGGCCTCTTGTACGTTTCTCCAGACAATACGTTGAAGATGTTGATCGGGTTCTCGAATCATAATTTGACGAAACATTTTCTCTATGTCAGCGGTAACAACGTACTTGTGTTGTCGCCATACTAAGATGAGATGCTGTAAGTCCTTTTGCAAATTTGGACCACGCTCCATTAAGTCATTTAAGCTGAATCCACTCGATGTTTTTGATGATCCATTGAATACTGTTCGTAGTTTAGTTGTTGTAGAGTCGGTTTTTTGTACACCGTGATGAGGAAGATAGTGTACTATCGAATTACGTTTTGTAACTGGAGACATGTGACCACTTTGTTCGTATTCTTGCATAAAATTTTTGTAGCTTTCCGAGAAGCAATCATTTTTATTCATCCTTTTTTCTAAGTTGTAGAACTGAGCAATTGCCTTTGTTTTTGATTCACCGAGGTTTTGTTCAAATCCCGGTTTCATTGGGAGGGCAACTTCATATCGTCCGTTTGATAAACGTTTTGTCGTGGACTGATAGAATTGCTCACAATACTCTTCGTCTGGTGTCATTTCGATAGAAGAATCATTGACTTCCTCTAGTTCCCAATATTGAGAAATCGCTGATAAGTCTGTAGTAACCACGTGACATTTAAACGTTTTCACGCTACCCGATAGTATCCAGCCTAATTTCGTTTGTTGAGCTATTGGAGCCATGTTCGGGCCCTTGATCAGGCCGCTCATTATAATCTCAGAATATATACTTGCGTCTAGTAATAGATCGATAGGCCTAGATACATTGTATTCCGGGTCGGCTAGTTGTATGTGTTGTATATGAGGCCACGATTCTTTCTTGAAAGATATGTTGGGTAAATTGTTGATGACGTGATTGATGACTAATGCTTGCGTCGTAAACGCGTAGTCTTGGTAAATAGATTGACATTCGAGCTTGACGACTCCTTTGCTATGTTTCGATCCGTTACCAATACCAGATACCGAAGCGTGGTATCGTTGCCGAGGCAAGCCCAGCATCTGGGCGGCGTTTTCCGATATTAGGGAAATCTGAGAGCCTTGGTCGAGCAGACATCTCAATGTCATATATGTTCCATCAAAGGCCTTAACTCGGATAGACAGGGTAGTCAGTAAAATCTCTTCTTCATCCGTAGCGACGTGATTAACGCTATGTTGCTTAGTATTTTGTTGCATCGAAACTTGATATTTTTGCGGAGTTTCAATATTCGTCTGGGTTGATGACCCACTGGATATGTCAGTCAGCGTATTTGTAGACTGTTTATTAAAGTTCATTGTATAGGCGTCATGTAACATTGTATTATGACTCCTTTTACAAACTTTGCATTTTTTAGTTGACGCGCATAAATTCTTGTTATGTGCGTACAAACAATTATTACAGTAGTGAAGATCTTCGATAATTCGTAATCGCTCGCCCGGTGTATATTTGATAAACTTGGCGCACTTGTATAAGGGATGTTTCTCGTCACAAATCGGACAACTTGACATGTATGTCGCAACACTATGGAATTCCTTATTTATTAATTTGCCATAGCGAGGTTCCTTTTGATATTGAGGCTTGTAAGTCTTGTTATTCAATGATTTTTGTTGATTATATTTTTTGAATGATGACGACGTTTCTCTATCTTTTGTGCCGATTGGTTCTAAAGCGATGAATTTGCTCTCTAAGAAGTCCATTAGCTCCGAGAGTGAAGGTAACTCTCGTGGCATTTTCCGGGCTTCTTTGTAGTCGCTATAGGTGACTGTATCTAGTTTCTTTGTAATAATATGAACTAGTAATGGGTCCCAGGTACTTGTATCGATACCCAGGTTTTTTATAGCGTATATACATTCCATGGACGTGTCATAAATACGCCTAATCTCGTACGCTGATTGTTTTTGAGCGGCTGGCAGATTGAGAAAGATTTCTATGTGTTTAGTAAATAATAAATGTGGATTGTTGTATCTATGTGTTAACAATTCCCACGCTGTATCGTAGTTTTCTGCTGAGATGTTTAGATGCTGTATGAGTCGTTCAGCATCTCCTCGTAATTTGCTCTTTAGATGTTGCATCTTCTGAGTTTTCGTAAGCAAATTATTATTGTGGATACTTTCTACATATAGATCGTAAAAAGTAGGCCATTGTGTATATTTGCCTGTAAATGTAGGCAAGTCGATCTGTGGAGTCGATTTTTGCTGATGAACTGTCGATGTGAGTTTGAGATTCAAAGCCTTCTTGATTGATTTGTATGAGTCTTCGTAGTCGTTAAACTCACTATCGTACTTGGTATCTGACCCTTGTAGGATATTGTCTATTTGTAAATGCAAAGCGTCGATTGCATTCCAGCGCGTTTGTAAGTTGCGTAATTCGTCTTCCAGCTCCCATTTGTCCTGGATTTCATCTACTTTTAAGCGATTTACTTGTCGATGAAAAGCTCGGAAGTTTGTTCTTTGGAGTGACATTAATGATAATGCCTGACCTTGATCTGTCGGCGAGGTCGTAGCGGCATTTGAAGTTGTTGGCAGTGTGAGTCTGGGCTGTAGCTTAGGCATGGTCGGAACTGCAGGTGATTCCAGCGGTTGGCGAGCTTCTGGTGCTGGTGACACAGAAGTCTCTCTTGCCGGCAAAAATGACGCTACCTTGATGCGTACAGAGTCAAAGTACTCTCTTGCCTGTTCGTATTGATTTTCCTTAAAATAAGGATCAGTATCATTATGGTAGAGTGACAACCGTTGGTTGTTTCCTTGGAACTCAGCCCATAATTTGTCAAGAGCATCGAGTCGCTCGTCCAAGTATTTACGGGTCTTCCGGGATACTGGATCTTTGCTGAAGTTCCTTTCTATCCTTTTTATTGCTTCGACAATTTCTTGTTGTCGTTGCAGTATACTCTCCATATTATTATATATGGTTTTATGATTATGCTGATATAATTGATAGGACCGGCTTCAGTGGTCCGGGCCAGTCTGTCAGTGGATAGTGCGACCTTGTATGCGCCTTCTCAATTGAACTGGTGGAACCCGCTTCTGGGAAGCCAGTCAACCGATTCGCAGTCACACAATTTCCACGTGAGCGTTATGGCCGCTGTATCTGGATTCTCCAAACGTCGATGGAAATCCTTTTGAGTTGATAGTCTTGATTGACTTGCTGTCTTCTTTTTTCTTGAGTGATTTTTCTCGAAGAAAATTTTTTCTCGAAAGACCAAAATAACTGGTCTATGTATCCTCGAAGAAAGACTGCGTGCAGCAGCAAGGCTGTATTCTCGAAGGACCAAAATAACTGTATGGTACAGTTATAGTTGAGTGAGAGATGACGTATGTGAGGGAAGGTTATGAGGTAAACCAAACCCAATGAAAGTCGATCCAACACTGATTTATTAAGATAGATTTACAGTATATATAGGCAGAAGTACAGACGTCATACGTTTCATACAAATAACAATTTCATTAGAAATCTGTATTAGGCAAATAATAATGTTGTGAAAAATAAGCTAATTTAAGTAGGTGATTACTTTGCATCCGTTTTAGTCAATAACAATTTCGTAATAAATAAGCTAAATTAAAGAGGTTGCAAGACAATCATATTGCTCAATGTCCGTTGACCCGTACATCCTGCCGACTCAAAGAAATGTGCGTTAACCCGTACACTAGGATTCATTTTTAGAAAATGTCGTTTTATTCCTGTTTTTAGGCAATAAAAAAATGGCTAAAATATCGTTAGAACAGGAAGGTTAATTTCACAATTCTCATTTACGTTGTAATAGCTCAGGAGGGAAATCGGACGGTTGAGATTGACCGAGAAAACCATGGTTCAAATCTCAGTCTCCAGATATTATTCTTTTTTTTTTAAATTTCACTCGTGATTTTTTATTTAAATAAAAATAAAATATAAAAATACCGAGAAAAAACAAAATAAAAAAATAAATAAAATAAAAATACCGAGCCAGGCCACAAGGCGAGTCCACAAATATACCTACAATTTCTGTAAACTTGTAATTACAATATGCGTTTAATAAAACAGTTTATTTCAGGAAAAGTTTTTATTATATTGTCAGAAAGAAAAGCTAAAAATAAAGGACAATGCCTATTTGTGCCCGGTACGTGCTTTGACTAGTTTAGACAATTCATATATTTAAGTATCGTTTATTAATTGAAACTAGATTTTTAATAATATTCTAAAAGTGATCAAAGCCGTGGTTTATAATTTAATTTTAAAAAATATTTTAGTTGTATTCCGCGTTTGTCATGTCAAAATAGTTTAAATATAAATAGCAAGTCGTCATAGCAACCACACAAACAAACGCTTTTTTTAAATTAAAATATAAACCACGGCTTTGATTACTTTTAGACTATTATTAAAAATCTAGTTTTAATTAATAAAGAAAACTTTAATATGTCAATTTTCTGGTCGTGTTGGGGTTTATAATTTAATTAAAAAAAGCGTTTATTTCTATAGTTGCGTTTCCGACTTGGTATTTATATTTAATATGTTTTGACACATAGATATAGTATCCTATATTTATGGTTTTGACAGCACAAACCCGGAATACAAATAAAATATCTTTTTTAATTAAAGTATAAACTACGGTTTTAATCACTTTTAGAATATTATTAAAAATCTATTTTCGATTAATAAAGGATACTTAAATATATGAATTGTCTGAACACGTACCCGGGCACGGCTTCATAGAAAATAGGCATTGTCCTTTATCCTCTTATAAAATTTCCACAATCACTGTTAAAATACTTAATATAAAAACATAAACATAAACATAGTCATATTCACATTTAGAAGAGGTTGGAAAAATTTAAAAATTAGAAACGGGTGTAACCGCCATTGGCCTTTATAAACTCAAAAAGACGAGACCTCATTGAACCAACAAGCCGTGAGCAAATATCGGTTCCCCGTATTTCCTCCCAAATAGAATTGCAGTGACTTATAATAAATAGCTTGTTTGGTTTTTTCATTTTGATGCGACCATATTTGGACAATAAGGCCCCAAATATTTTCTATAGGGTTGAGGTCCGGTGATCTTGAGGGCCACGGAATTACCCTTACGTCAGTGTTTGAACGAAACCAGGCTATTACGATCCTCGCAATATGAATTGAAAAATTATCTTGAACAAAATCAAATTGTGGCACTTCCTTCTCCAGGTAAATATTACGGACTATCGGTAGCATGCACTCTGAAGCACGTCGATATAATTTACAGCTGTCGCTTGAGGAGGTAGAGAGCACACTTTTCCTACACCATCCGCACTTATCCAGCCCCAAATATTTACGGAAATTCAACCTGATTCCCTATTTGGGATTATATGATCATCTCTACCTATAACGTATTGAATTATATCGCCAAAGGTGAAGACGTCCATGCTGACTGGATTTAAAAGTTTTTCCATCACAAAACACTGTATTAGACTAATCAAAATCTAAGTGCTCTCTGACGAAGTTCAGACGAACAAGTCTGTGAGCATCCATCAAATATATTTTCTTGGCGTAATGCCTGTGGTGCAACCCCATGTAATGTTCCTTATTGTTTGGGCACATACATCGAACAACTCCGCAAAATGTTTAGTCGGCTTAAAACCATTAATTTCATATTCCCGTCTCATGAATTCTCTGTCGTTATTGGAGAGTTCAGGCCGGCGACCACTTCTTCTGCGATTCAACAAACTTCTCTCCTCTCCTTCACGACGAATCCAAAACCTGACACAGCGTATTGATATATTAAAATTTCGCGATTTCACACTGATACTGCATCCCTCATTAAATTGGGCAATTATTTGTGCTCTTTCGGCAATGGTCAAGTTGGTAGGCATTGAAGATGATATTTATAAAAGCAGTTGAGTGAAAAATAACAAGGAAAATATATCGATTTTAGAGGAAAATAATAATAGAAATTACTTAAATATATTTGACAAAATGTCAATTGTTGACGTATGAATACTTATCAATTAGGTTTACGTCATTATTATACGTCTCTTTCAGTAATATATTTTAATAACAAACCTTGTTGTAATTTTCGATGACAGGGAAACTAAATGAAAACTGGTACACCACTTTCTTGGCCGACCGTACTAATAATTTTTATTTTTTGTTGGTAAAAAATTGTACCTATTTTTTTTTTACATAATTCAAATGAGAATCATCTACATGTATTCTCCTAAAATATTGATAGTAATTCATGAATCACCTCTATACAATGCCTACACTAGTATAAAGAATTTACACATAAGATACACAAGTTATATTTATTGAAGTAAGTATCTTGAATTTTTGGTGTAATTTTACATAATTGTAAATAAATATAAGCCTCTTAGTCAACGGCCCCCACCAGGAATTTTTTCTGTGTCTGGGGTTTGGCAACACACACAACGTAAACGCGTAAACCACGTCATGCATGGATCAACACAAATGTCTGAGATGAACGAGTATCGAATCTGCGACTGCTAGCGCAATAGCCAAGACTATACCAATGCACTAACTCGTCGTCAGTATATGTATGTAATAGTAATCAATATTTCTGTTATAGGACTTTGCGGAAGTATCTCGTTTGCTAAGCGTCGAGAATGTAGATAGATCGGCATTGATGAGGTACGCGCAGGAAGCGGCCCGCTTTTCTACGGACGGACGGCTACCTTTGCGCGATTTTGCGCTGAACCATTATGGAGAACCAGATGTTGCTCTCTTTGATTTCACGTCGATGTATGCTGCTGAAAACGCCAGCATGGTAATAATATATATCTTGTTTTATATAATATAAATAGTTTTTTAGTCATCATTGTTCGATATACTTTTCTGACTTTCTTTTTCCCTAGACTGAACTAAAGATTATGATCCATATTGTCGTCACCACTTTTATATTGACTGCTTTGATTCTAAATACATATATCGCTTTTTTTTCATAGTGCAGATTTCATCAATGTTTTCCTTTACCACATTTAAAAAGTCAGTGCTAACCCAGATACGATCACGTGTTCTAGATGGCTCCATTTTACCGATGGTACCGAATTATATTTTTCGTTTTTTAATCATAAGCTGGTACTTGTCATGTGATCCCATTGAAATTTTAATGAGATAATATGTCGAGTACTTTTTGGAGTTATTTCTAATAATGCGTATTTACTTGACTATTTTTTCTACCTACCTTGTATTACTTGCCGATGTAATTGAAGTCGTAATTTTTTCATTTAAAAGCAAACAGAATTATATCATAACAACTATTGATTCCAGGTATACGAACGACACGGAAGGCGGTTGCTATGTCAATTAGTTGGGGATAGTTTGCTGGAACCGTTCTGGCCGACGGGTTCCGGTTGCGCTCGAGGTTTTCTCTCCGCTCTCGACTCGGCTTGGGCGGTTCGAGCCTGGGGGCAAACGCCAATGCCACATCCTCTTGAAGTAATCTCCGAACGAGAGTCTATTTACAGGTTGCTAGGTAAGGGGTCGGCATATGCATTTTGTTTCTATTTTAATGTAACCTTGACTAATTTATATTGACAGTCTAATAAACACCGATATGTGTGGTTTTACCACAAATTTATATTTAAGATTAAAGATGATATATTTCTCAAAAGAATATAATGATATTTATTGTGACAAAAAAAAAAGAAACTTGATGGTTTTACACTAGTACATAATTATATGAATGTAGCTCAAGCAATCCCCATTTCAAAAACTATAATTTAAATAGGGAAATAGTAACTATAAACCGACTAGCCCATTGATGCAGTTGGCAGTGATTCTGCTTTCTGTTCCGGATATAATATTCGATTCCCAGCCTGAGTCTTGGTATAAAACATATTTATTTGTTTAAAATATACGTCATTATGTATCTATATCAGTCAACTGTTACCTATGATCCGGCTGCTCAAAGAATGCGTTTCTGACACCTGTCAATTCGTCATGACTAGTGATGTACAATAGATAGCATTAATAATTTTTTGTAACTTTATTTATTGTATTCATTATGCATATTTATTTAATTTAATTTATATGTTGTTATTTTTTTAGGAATTGTATTTATTAAATATTCACAATGTAAATAAGTTTTTAATGAATCAATTAATTGAATTGAATCGTAATTTCGAATGTAACGAAGTAAAAAAAATAAAAATGCTTTATTTATTGTAAAATGTATGTTATGAAAAACATAGTTTTAAGCCTTAAACAATGAAGACTATGTCATTTACATATACTTATCATTTTTTACCAGAAATATAAAGTAGTAAGTAATTTTATTTTCAACTTTTTTTTTTTTAAATTCATCCGACTGATATTATGACACTAATTTTCTTAAGTTTTGTTTGAGCGTACCTTTATTATATTATTAACTTTATTAAATACTAACAATAAGTACATTATATATTATAAAATTATAACGTTTTATTTCATATTATACCGAAAGATATTCGATTACAATTGCCTCGTTATTTTGTTCACATCACTACAACAAACAGACAAACAGTTGACATAACCTTGAAGCAGCGCCGTTTGACATGGTTTGACTTTTAAAAGCTATTGTTTTTATATTTGTTAATTAAGTAATTGTAATAATTTTAGTCCAAAATTAATACATTTATTGTAAGTTGTCATAATTGTTTGAATTTTAATGTTATCACTCGTTAATAAGGTAAATAAAAGATAGTTAAAATTTTGCCGTAAATTGTACGCCAGTTCAAAGTTACATCGCTCAGTCAATCACGATCTGTCAGAAACGTATTCTTTCAGCGGCTGGACCATAAAAACAGTAACAAGTAGCATATCTTAAGAACAGATGACCATGTATGTTAAACATACAAAGAAAATTATAGTAATAATATTATATACATGTAGCTCAAACAACGCCCGAGAATCTACACCGTGACTTCGGGGCATACACGCTGGATCCAGGCACGCGATACCCTAATCTTAACCGCACAGCTGTTACCCCTCACCGGGTTACTTCCTTCTACGACTCGGACGAGCCACTGCCACTTGATGCAGTACCCACTGCTAAGAAGAGACGTCGAGGTATTAACTCAAATAAATTATTTAAATTCACCCGTATTATACTCCTCTGCTCATGGAAAAGAAAGAAATATTTAGTTAAAGAAAAAAGGGATACATTTTTAAATCGTATTACTTTGAATGGAATGGAATCATAAATTTTTTTTTAAATACTAATTGCCGTTAATGTCGTTCATTTTCATTTTTTGGATGTGTTGACTAGCCCGTTGGCGCAGTTTGTAGTGACCCTGCTTTCTGCTCCAGGGGTTGTGGGTTCGATTTCCACTCCCGAGTCTGGGTGTAATATATAGTACCTGGGTGACCGAGCTTAGCTCGGTATTTATACGGATTATACCCTGTTTCTTTTTCAGTACGGACCAAATTGACATGAGCTGTGTTGCAAGGTTTTTGCGAATCATTAATAGTGATGTGCCACTACCGTAACTCTACGTAATTTATAATCTAGTATCGTTTTTCACTAATAATTACAAAAATCGTTGTCTTTAAAATTTTTAGAATGTGGCGACAACCGCAATATACCTATAGGCATACCTATATAATGTTAAATGTACCTGTATGGCTAATGTAATGTTTATGATAGATGAAAAACACTTATTTTTTTAAGTATTTATTAATCTTAGTAATCGCACGCAAATTGAAATGAAATGAAATGAAAACATTTATTTCGCCTTAAGGTGATACACACACATAGCGAAAGTAACAAAATGTCATTTACCAAAAAAAAAAAACAACAATAATAAAAGAAAGAACAATGCCCACTTACCATACAAGTAAAAACCTCATAATGAAATTGTATGTATAGATTTATGGTATAGGAGAAAGTCTACCTGTAAGTTTAGAAAATAATGTCCTATAGTCATTTTTAGGATTTAAACGCTACGAAGTCCAAAAAATATAATGTTACTTTTTAGGTTAGGATTTGCCGTTATCAAATATCTATGTAGGTAATAAAAAATAAATGTGCTAGAACTAATTATTATTAACGCTTAAATAGGAATTGATTATTAAATTCCCATTTTTAAAATAGGAACTAATAAAAAAGGAATATTTACCTAGGTGTGGTCTAAAACGTCTTTTTTACTTTGTGAATTATTTGTAACCAACTGACCTTACGTCACTGCTTAGACTCAATTATTGTCACTATAAATTGAGTATCAAGCTCAAGCATTACCTGCTGTTTCTCCAGCACAAATAAGTAGGCAACTACATTTTTAGTAAAAAAAAAAAAACGATACTCAGATAGTTTCTATACCAAGCTCTAAAAAGTATGAATTGATTCTTGTGTTGTCAAAAGTGGTAACTTATCTACCCAACATATTTTATTGGCCTACGTACGGTACATACATACATAATTAACAAAACGGGAAAAACAAATAACACAATATTTATATAATTATGTCTCTAGTATTAAATAGTAGTCTATGGTGCGCAGTATCGATATCGATTTAATTCAAATCACGAATGCCGTTATTAAAATAAATCCGTTTCAGTCGTGCGAACTCAATTATTATATACTGCATGATTAATTTTTTTATTTATTATTATATAACTTTTTATTCATCTGAAATATTGAAAACCTAATAAAAAATATATGAAATGAAATAAATAAAACGTAAAATAATGTATAAAACACAGAAACAGCGCTGAAAAAAGTCAAGTAGCAGTGTGTAAAATGGAACGTCGTAAAAAATGTAGTTGAGATGCGTTCAAGTTATGTTAATACGTTAACCCTTGACGTAGACTAAGAAAATAGAAATATTACAAAATATTTTTTTCCTGCGTTTCTTTTAACATTGTGATAAGCGTAATTAATAAACAATTAAATTAGCTGAATTTTAAGATTTATTTCATTTCTATACATAGTCAGGTGAAAAATGGGCATTCTTCTTTAAGGTAGCAAAATATCAAACAATAAATTTTTTTTTTTATAACTTAACATTAGGTACAGTTCGCGTCATGTAAAAATAACGCTGGCCTTCAAGTTGCGCAGAAACGATTTATCGGTCTAACATGTGGTTTGAGGTAGGGCAGGGGCGTGTGTATCACTCGCCGCATGCTTGCCGGTGTGCTATTGGTTGGACAGTTCGACGTCGACTCAAAATCGCTCGCGCACAAAAGTCTTAAATTACGAAATAGTACGTATATACGTATATTGTTTTATGAAGAGAGAGGCTGATAATAATGCAGTTAAAAATTTAAAATTACGTATGAACGATACCCACGACGACTTGATGGAAGGAGTTTCACAACATTCATTTTTATTTTTTGTAATTAGATTAAATAATTATTCTACACTGAATCAACATGTTTTTAATTCTATTTAATGATCTATCTATACTTGTTAATGTACCTACCAATAATCATTATACGAAGCCGCGAGCGAAAGGCTAATTCAAAAACAAAACAGTACTATATATATATATATATATATATATATATATATATATATATAACTAGTACTTTCGTGCGCGAGGCTACCTATGCGCAAACATACCCCCTCCAGTTTCTTTCAGCGTTCTTTTTACATGATGCGAGTTATACATTACAAACTTAGGTAATGTAGCCAGTGTTATAAGCAACCTTAAGTTAGTCAAAATGTTAAAAAATATTAAATTACTCAAAATTTTTAATGTCTCGGAAAACTTTCGGTACTTTAAAAAAAAAAATTTAAATCATATAGAAGGTAAACAGAAAAGAGAACTAAGATCTGGTTTTTTTATTGTGTATCATGAATACTATGGAAAAGCCTATACCATTCAGACTCCTTATGCTTCGTGCTACAGTCCATCGACCAATTTCTAGGGTAGTTCCTGTTAAAAACTTGTTATTGCGTACCTATTCTCCAACAACAAATAAGTAACTGTTGTATTTACATAGATAATAAGTAATTAAAATTAATAAAAAATATTTTTATGTGATGCTCCATAGTTACCATGATTTTTAAAAGATTCGTCTATTGTCAAATAATAATAAAATTATGCGGTAAAAGTAAAAAGTTACGATTCATAAAACCGGTATCGTATTCATAAAATCGGTATACAACACTATTACTATATACTATACCCCGTCCGGCCACTTATTATCTTTTTGACACTTCAAGAAATTCTGACATTAGTGACTGCCTCATAAGTTATTTATTAGATTTGAAATAATAATCGATTTTATTTAAGAGGAACTTTCAATCGATTTAATGAAATACATTTAGTTTAAAAATATTATTTATTTATTCGTTCATTAGTTTTTTAAATTATAAATGAAATATATAAATAATAAATAAACGAATGAACGAACCTCTTTACTTATTTAATAGTTGTGGTTTGAAATTAAATTTCAAGATTTCGATTTAATTTCTTGCAAATAATCAATCTTGGAGTCATAGATACTATTTTTATTTCCTTTTTTTTTATTAAATTTATAGAAACAATAATCACATAACGTAAAATTATTTTTATCATATGATCGATTTATTATTTCAAGAACTGTCTCATAGTCTGTGGTTGTTTGTTATGCACAGGGTACTTCACTCAATCAATCAAATCGTCAATAAAGGTGCATTTTCATGTGACGCTTGACGCTGGTTTTGAGCGTCAAATTTGACAATTGAACTATGCACCATCTTGAAAAAATTGTAGCGAAAAAGCTAAACATAGTTTAGCTTTTTTAACGGGTGCTTTTAGCGTCAGCGTAAACAGTTATATCGATAATCAATAGTAATCGATTCTTATAAAACAACAATCAGCTGTTACTTTGTGATTTTATTAATAAAAATAGTGAGTGTAGAAATAAATAAAAACAAATACTTTAAAATACCACATACAATTTTTTGATTAATATTACGAGATGAAATATAGGCGCATAGATCTGTAAAGTTAGAAACAAAATTATTCATTTAATTTTTTTTTAACAAAACACAATCCCGTATCTCAGTTCAAAAAAAATTGTCAAGCGCAACCTCGTATCTTAAAATACAAGATGGCGCATATAAATAACCAAGTTCCCTCTCAGCAGTGTAGTGTTATTTAGTTCAATACTATTAATATAAAAATTATTTTTCAGTAAATTTAATTGCCATTCAAAGTGAATAAACAATAGTTAATAAACACATTTTTTTATTGTACTGAAAAAAATACACAAGTAATAAAAATTAAAATATTACGTATCAAACTAAAAAAACGTTAGTATCGATTATCGAGTCGTTTCGATAATCCATATTAACGTTCTTTATTTTTCGCTTGAATTTGATGCTAAACGCTGAAAAACGCTACAATTTTTTTTCAAGATGGCGCATAGTTCAATTGTGATTACGTGACCAAATTTAACGCTCAAAACCAGCGTCAAGCGTCACATGAAAATGCACCTTAAAGTATGACATTACAGTAGAATTTTTAGTACGTTATTCCGAAAAAAAAACAACCGTAATTTATAGGGGTGAGCTGTCAAAAATATAATAAGTGGCCGGACGGGGTATATAAAGCTGGTATCATAATATCATTATTTTGAAAATTGACATTTGCATGTGTCAATTTAGTCCGTACCGAAAAAAAGGGTATACATTATTGATAAAATATGAATAAAATTTTTCAATTTTAGCATAACATTATTCATTTTTCTTTATTCGACATAATAATAAAAAAAAATATGAACTGGATATTATACAAGAATTGCTCGTTTAATAGTATAAGATATTATTTATTTGTATATGTATTATTTATATGTTTTTTATCGAAAAAACGCGATGCGTTGGCGCAACTGTCACAGCACGGGTTTGTGGCTGTTGCGCTGGCGGTTGCGGGTTCGATCCCCGCACATGACAAACATTTGTATTGACCATACAATGTTTGCCGTGGTCTGGAGGGTTTAGGGTTGTTAGGGTTTGCTTTTTGTTTGTCTATACCGGTCGGTTGTTACCTATAACACAAGCATTAAGTTGCTAGTTGCTTACTTTAGGAACAGATGATTAGAACAGGATTTTAACTGAGGTAGGGCACAGCAGAAAATTTTCTGTTCAAAATATGGAACTGCCCGACTGGTGTAGTACCTCGACCTTACACAAGAACACAGCTAAATAATACTGTTTTCAAGCAGCATTGTGTTACTGTTGGTGAGTAAGGTGACCAGAGCTCCTGGGGGGATTGAGGATAGGGTCGGCAACGCGCTTGCGATGCTTCTGGTGTTGCAGGCGTCTATAAGCTACGGTAATCGTTTACCATAAGTTGAGCCGTACGCTTGTTTGCCGACCTAGTTGTATAAAAAAAAAGATGACCGTGTGTGTATGTTCTAGATATTAATTAATTAATTAGTATTTATTTATTTACTTTATACTATAGTGGTTTTACCTGTAAAGTTGAGAGGGAGATATTGAATTAGATGGAGCTAAAGCAGTCGTGTGGTCTAAAGCATACTCGTTTTTTTTTTTAAATATTTTCAAGTTGTTTTCTACAAACCTTGTCCTGACTACACCCACTCACAAAGACAAAAACATAATTATCCAATTCACATACATTTCCGATATTAATTTTTATGTACACAATACTTTTGTATAAATTATCTATTATTAGATTTAATTCAATGTTTGTTTTTTTTTTTAAATTTTTAGAACCAGAAATATCAGAAGAGACGCTAATCAGTTGGGTAGGATATGGGGAACCGGGACTCAGGGCAGCGACTGGTCCGGCTGCTTTATATGAACTACTTAAACGATATCGACCGGACCTTATACCCCCTGAATCGTCACCAAAGGCAATTTATCACATTTTACAGCAGGAGTTTGGTAAGAAATTAAAAGTGACTTGTTTCCTTAACTAATTTACACTCGTATATTGTTACTTTTGATTTTTTAACCGACTTTAAAAAAAGGAGAAGGTTCTCAATGCAATCGTATTTTTTATGTTTTTTACCTAAGAACTTCTTACTGGGTAGATCGATTTTGATGATTCTTTTTCTAATCGAAAGTTGGTGCTTGTCATGTGGCCCCATTTAAATTTAATCGAGATCTGACCAGTACTTTTGAATTATCTCTAATAATGCTTGACTATTTTTTCCGACCGACTATTGTACCGATTTCGATGATTCTTTTTTAAATTGAAAGCTAGCGCTTGTCACATGGTTCTATTTAAAAAAAATTGAGATTTGAAAAGCACTTTTTGAGTTATTTGTAATAATGCGTATTTACTTGACTATTTTTTCGTCTACACAAGTATGTTGTATTACTGGTCGATGTAATTGAAGTCGGTTTTTGTTCGTTTGCGAGCAAACACAATTATTCTATTACCTCGCTACCTCGGACAAAGAATTAGCCTAGCTATCCAAAGGGGGAACGCTGCCAGTATCTTCGGAACCTTGCCTAAAGGGACTTCTTTTAATAATATATTTTAATTATTATATTATATTTTTTAAGGTTTTTAGTTTTAGCTTCATTGTTTTAGTATATATTTTAGTTTTAGTATATATGTTTTAGTTTATTAATCAATTTTGTGTAATTTTTAGTTCTATTAGATATAATTTTATAATTTAATGTAATTGAATTATTCTATTATCATCTTTACTTTAAAATCTGCGTTTCCTGTCTACTATCTAAAGAATCTGTTTAAAATAATAATGTTTAGAAGTTAAGTACCTGGGTGACCGAGCCTAGCTCGGTATTTTCATTTTATTTTATTTTTTATTTTTTTTTCTTGGTATTTTTATATTTTAATTTTATTTAAATAATAAATCACGAGTGAAATTAAAAAAAAAAAGAAAAAAAATTAATCTGGAGACTGAGATTCGAACCCGGGTCAACACGAATTGACACCCGCCGATTTCCTAATTACGCCATTACAGCTATGTTGACAGTAGTGAAATTAAGCTTCGTATTCTAATGATATTTTTTCATTGCCTAAAAACAGGGATAAAACGACATTTTTTTTAAATGAATCCTAGCTAGATCAATTTTTCGCCCCCGAAATCCCCTGCATACTAAATTTCACGAAAATCGTTGGAGCCGATTCCGAGATTCAGATTCTATATATATACAAGAATTGCTCGTTTAATAGTATAAGATTTTTTGATTTGAAATATGTTATTATTGAATGAAAGCTTCTAAAATGTTAATGATGTTTATGATCAGGAATAATGCCAGTCACAGCCAATGGATCGAACCGAGACATTCCAGAAGCAAAGCTACGTTCATATCTCCTTCGGGTGTACCATGCATTTAAGGGTGAAGTTCCTCATATATACCACAAGACAGATATGTTCGATCAGGTTATTTGTTTACTATGTTCATTTTTAAAACTTATGCTATTGTTACATTGTAATAATAATTATACTAAATATTATTATTTTATTGCTTCCGTTACAATTTAGAATAAATATTTAACTTTGAGTGATAGTCAATTGTGTATTTATACGATTTTATTTTCAGATTAAAAAAAGTCAGCAAACAGAGAAGAATATTCGAAACACAGATCACTCGGTTTCTGTGTATTCAAGTAAGTAAATTATCTATATATGAATACGTGAAGCAAACATTTTGTATCCCTTTTACGAAAATTGCGCACACTTATATGTGCTGAATACTAGTATTTTTTAAAATTATGCATAAAAATACGTTAAATCAATAAAAAATATAACACAAACTACCATGTATTTCACACACACACACGCATATACTCATGTTTATCATTATAGAAGTATAGTTTTTGACATAAGGACCTTAATAATGTTCAAACTTATAAGTTAAACTAATTATGGTCGTATTTCCACCTCTGGGCGACCACTAGTATCAATATAAGTGATAAAGAAAAGATTACTGAAAATAATGTATATTTTGTCGATAGCAATTTAAAATTGTTTACAATTTATATCTTCTTGACTTCATTTTAGATGCTGTAGAGACTGACAAATCTCACTCGAGCTATAGAAAAAAGCGACGCTCCGTTCGTTCTCAACAAGTAAGTAACGATCCTGCTGAGTATATTAGGAAAAAAATTGGCAAATTAGATCTTAACGATATAACGCAACTAGCACGACTTATCGAAGGGCACGATGCAATTATGAACGATGAACAGCGAGTCGATAAACAGAGAGAGTTGCAGGAGCAGATTATTACTTTATTAGACCCTGAAGATTCGCCTGATCCGAAAATTGTACGCGATTCTTTGGCACAACTGCTACAAGGAAATTCGAAAACAAACGTGAAGTCCAAAAATGTTAAAGATCAGAGAAAATTAACAAAATTTTTCCAAGACACCAAAAGCAAGGAGCCAAAACAACAAAAACCACCTCGTAAATTAAAAGGTTTGGATTTTGATTCAATAAAAATTCCTGATTTTTCGGATATACTACAAGATGAATCAGCAGACACAGACGCTACATTAACGATAGAAATTTCTGAAAAAAATAAAAAATCAAGGTCTCCATCATCCAGTGGTCAAAATCACAAGACGTTTGTTCGTTATGCTTCAACAGAAATACCGTCATCTCAAACGAGACGCTTATCTGAAGTAGTTGAATCACAAAGAAACAGGTATTCACAAAGTCCAGAGATAAGCTTACCATACGGTCGTTCGAACTCGGTTGGGTCACCAGAAATGGCGTATAATACGAGACGTATTGCCCAAATGTTCGAAGAGAATAAACGGCACACTCCGAGTCCAGAATCCGCCGCAGTTCGTTCAAAAATAATAGACAATCCAGAAATGGCCTTGCGCTGGCAACGAATGGCTGATATAATTGAAGGCAAGCGTCGTGACACACCTAGTCCAGACCGCTCAAAGCGATCGGACTCTATTGGAAATCCTGAACTAGCTCTGCGAAGACAACGAGTCGCTGATCTGATCCAAGGCAATAAAACACGCCCGGATCAAGAGAATTTGTCACAAAGAAGGAACTCCGGCGAAATGGCTTTCAGGATGCAAAGAGTATCGGATATGATGAAAAAGAGAAACGCTGAAGTGAAAAGGCCAAAATCTTGCGGAAAAAGGAAGGCTGCTCGTGAAATTATGAAGCAACGTTTCGAAAAAAGTCTACAGATGTTGGCTGCTGAACCGCGTCTCGATTTTACTCCTTCTGCCGATTTAGAAAACGATTACGGGTTGCAGCAGTACCGTGCCAATGCACCGCAGTTTGACGAGCGGGTTAAAAAATTAGAGAAGAAGTTACAACATTATGTGAGATATGTGTGGTTGTGTGCTGCATGGTTGAACTAACGATTTATTTTAGGGTTGGGAGGGGAATGATACATAGGTGATTATTCATTATGTACACTTTATTATTTTACGTTAAATTTAATAAACTTTGATGTTTAAACTATGTTTGATATAGAGATTAATAGTTTTTGTCTATATATTTCCCTAAAAGGATTATTAAAAAATCATCGATAAAGATAATTTGATACTTTTATTCTTAATGGATTGAATAATTTTCTTTTTAATGATAGCTTTCTGTGTATGCATGTCCATCAATAATGTGAAACTTCATCGATCAAACTTTTTTACGTTACTCAATTTTTATTACACATCTTATTTTCGAGCTGTCACTGACTCATATTATGTAGAGTACTAAACTACGAAGCAATATAAAATTGAGTAATGGCTGATTTACATTGAGTCAGTAACTAACGTCAGTTGCCTGCCGAGTCAGTGCTGACCTGTTACTGCCATCGTGTAAATTGATTTCAAGTCAGTACAGCACTGTCGCGTCAGTACTGACTTCGATATTCCTGCTTCATATTTTTCGGCGTCAGTCCGCTACCCCACCACCCACGCTAGCGCAACTGTCACCGTGTAAATGCCGAAGTCAGTCGCTGCCGCGTTATTGTAGGGGGACCAAGCTGCATCATAACAAAATTATTTAAAATAAAAATTAATATTTTTTTAAAAGTAAATAGTCAAATAAAAATTTAAAAAATGTTCCATATCTGCAATGACCCGAATATAAAATTATTTATATCATTTTTAAAAGATAGAAAAGTTGGCATCATGGCACAATCCATCAAACTATTTCCCATTGTTTTATTTTTCCGTAGATCTTACTCGGTATATTCATATGAATTTTTTTTTTACAGTATGCTTAATACTTGTTATACTATTGAAAACAGTCAATGTCACACACAGTCAGTCTGCGACAGTGACTGACTTGAAATCAATTTACACGATGGCAGTGACAGGTCAGCACTGACTCTGCAGGCAACTGACGTTAGTTAAATACTGACTCAATGTAAATCAGCCATAACGCTCAAAAATTAATTTCTATGTTATATTTTAATTTGATTTGTCACAAACCGTTTTAGTTTTTACACGTTTGTACTAACAAACCTTAACAATATGCACTTTCAATAGTGAGAATGACTACTTTCTAATACGAGTAGTAAATGCAAGAGTTTTGTTTTGTGCTAAATTTTTGACATACATTTATGTGCTAAATAATGGTATTTTCTCATTTAGGAAGAAGGACGCATAGTAGGAGGCGGCGGCCGCACTGCGGGTGGGGGAGCTCGCGTTGCACGCTTAGCCGCTGAACTGTCGAACAGTACGGCCTCGCCCACAGCGCCGAAGTGCTCGAAACCTAAAGATCTGATGAGATCCGTTGGAAAAATCGAACGAGACGATTGGAACGTTAAGGAGATCGAACGAAAGATAATGGAGAACAGGCTCGGCCGGCCCGAGCCTAAAGCGGCAGAAAAGGTGCCTAAATGGGACAGGGAACAAGTAAGTTGCAATTTATTCTAACATTATTAAAAATGAACTTGATTAAATTAACGGAACATTAAGTATAATAAAACCATTTTTGTTGTCCATTAGTTCTTGGGTCGTCAACGAAGGCTCAAAGAAGGGGACGCAAACGAGGAAAAATGGGGAGAAATAGACGAAACCCTGCACAAGTTAGATCAGAAACTAAGAGACTCTGGACGACCAGTTCACGGCACTAAGAAGGTATAAAGATATAAAGTTCACTAGTAGTACCTGTGTAACAGTTAATACAGATTAGTTAAACTATTTTCTTTGTTTTCTACAGGTAGCCAATTTAGCAACTAAATTTGTTAAAAAGGATGAACCGGAAGCAAGCAAGGCTTCTAAAGAAGAGGTATTACTTGAAAAATGCATAATGCTAAGCATGATTTTATTTGTCACTTGTATAATGAGGTCACATGATTATTAGGTATATATTACTACACAAATTTCTCACTTATTTATATCAAGCAAGCTATGCATAAATGATTTTGCATTACTTTGTACATATTTTGTCTGTATAAAATATTTTTAATTCTAGGAATAAATTTAGCAATTTTTCCTAGAATTAAAAATATTTTATATATCCTAGTGAAAACCGTTTATTTTTAATATAGGAACTAGGTTGTAACGGTTTACGCGTATAACTTTTTGGCATTATTAGGTACTAGCTGCTGCCCGCGACGTCGTCTGCGTGCGTTCACTGATCGTTCCCCGTAGGTGATAGCGTGATAATATGTAGCCTAAGTTCTGACCCGACTTCTTAATAATATTCGTGCCAAATTTGAAGTAAATCCATGCAGTACTTTTTGAGTTTATCCCGGACATACATTTGAAGAAATAAACGTTCACTGATCGTTCCCCGTAGGTGATAGCGTGATAATATATAGCCTATGTTCTGACCCGACTTCTTAACAATATTCGTGCCAAATTTGAAGTAAATCCATGCAGTACTTTTTGAGTTTATCCCGGACATACATACAGACAAACAGACAAACAGACAAACAGACAAACAGACAAACAGACAAAAATTCTAAAAACTATATTTTTGGCTTCGGTATCAATTGTAGATCACAGCCCAAGTATTCTTTTAAAAAAATATTCAATGTACAGTTTTGACTTTTCTACCATTTTATTATATGTATAGATGTAGCACAAAAAAATAAAGGTATACGTTCATGGGTATGTATGCGTGTATAATTTTGGTTACGGGCTTGCTTGTTTGTATTTAGCCTTTAATAAATAATCAAATACAATAATAATTATTATTATTGAAACTGAATATTTTAATTTTACTAATAATGTTCGATTTGTGAATCACAAATCGATTATCTTATCAAAATATGTAGTAGGTTATACGAGTAACAACATACTACAATCCCGAAATTTATGAAACGACCATACAATTGTGAAAGTATTTTTATATTTATACTTTAATATGTAAATAAGGTAAAATTTAAATTTATTCGGTCGCGTAAGTCTTGATTTACGAAAACAAAAGTCTTGTAAATTTTCATCAATTTGTTAATAAATGATACTGGGCTTAGAGTTTTGGATTAAGTTGGTTTTTACAATAGAATATATCTTAAGTCTGTTTATTTAATATTAACACAAACGAGACAAATAAGTACATAATTTTTTACAAAAATATCAAGTATAAGTGTTGCCTTAATTAATTAATAACAATGGTTAAGTCGTGAAAATAATCAACATTCGGACTGTATGATACAAAAGAATGTACTAAATGATTTGTATCAGCTTAGGAAACCGTGGCGTGGGCCGTCGTATGAAGTTTCGGATTAACTTTTTTTGTTTAATAGAACGTATCTTAAGTCTATTTATTTGTTTAACATTAACGCCAACAAGTCATACAATAACAAGATCAGAAAAAGTACAATTTCTTATAAAACCAACTATAACTGTTTCCTTAATTATAGGTAGGTTATATAACTGAGTGACTCAAATGAATGTATATTAAACGATTTGTATCAGCTAAGGAAACCTTGGCGTGGTCCGTCGTCGGCGGGCATGCAGTGCGCGGCGTGTGGGACGCGAGTGTTTGCGGCGGAAGGCGTTGTGGCAGACGGACTGCACTTACACCGTGCGTGCTTCCGGTGCGCGGTGTGCAAGACGGTCCTTAGGCCTGGGTTAGAGGAACTTTTTTATTTCATTTGTTTATACAACTAGAATTAACTCTAACTAAAATTATCAAAATCGGTACACCTAGTAAAAATATGCGGTATAATACAAAGTAGGTCGACGAAAAAATAGTCAAGTGAAAACGCATTATTAGATATAACCCGAAAAGTACTTGTTAGATCTCAAATAAATTTAAATGGGACCAAATGACTTACACCACCTTTCAAGTAAAGAAAAAATATATCGAAATCGGTCCACCAAGTCAAATGTTCTGAAGTAACATACATAAAAAAATCCAATCGAATATAGATGAAAATAATGAGATGATGATGAATTACAGATGAGAATGATTGGTTTAAAAAGGTTGTTTTGCTATGGATTACTAATGGACCTTTATATTTATATTGCAGTAACTACACAATGGAGCGCTATGGCAGTCGACTAGTGTGTCTCCGGCATTCAGGAGTAAGCGTGCCCGACGCGATAGTATCAAACGTACTGCCGTGTCCTAGAGGCGACGCACCGACCTCCACTCCGGAAAGAATTAGTCTTGAACTCTCTGATGGAGCGCGAGAGATCGATGAAGATGAATGGACCGATAGAAACTTCCTCGCCTCAGAGACGTCCGGTGCTGGTGGACTCAGGTACGGAAATACGAACATACCGCCTGACACACGGAAGTTGAAACTGTGTTTATGTTACTTATATGAAAACCTTTAAGTTGGTAGTTGACTAGTAATATTTGATATTAATTTGTCTTAATATATAACTTTTAAGATGGTACTTAACTAGGAAAACTTCTGTGTTTAAATTTACCCACGTTAAAAGTATTTTTTAGTTTATAAATGTTCACGCCAAGCCTCTAAAATTACAGTAACTCATCATTATCAGGTTTATTTAGATCTTACGTTCGTTTTTCATATGTAAAAGTGACTCAATGATATACTTATAAAATTATATTCCAGGTATCAAACTACTTTATAAATAAGATAGATGTAGTATGATTTAGAGATAACATGTCTAAGATTATTTTTTTTTTAATTTTCTCATTTTTCCATTATAGCTTCCGTGTGTCAGACAATAATTTAAGTAATCTTGGCGCGTGAAGTTTTAGGTTGTGTACTCATAAAAGGGAAAAATAATGAATAAACATATTCCATATGTATTTTTATGCAAATAGAATAATATGTAACTGACAGTATCGACCATATTTATTGAGTCTATACAAACGCGCAGTGTATTAAAAATGTTTTGAAATATTTCTAATACAAAATTATTATGCTCGTAATTTACGAGTCTACGTTTATCTTTACTGTTTGGCTTAGAGTGATGTTTTATAGCCTGTTTCGTTTTTTTATAGACAGAAATTTAAAACTCGACCATCCAAAAATTGATATATCCAAACTGTTAGGCTGTAGAATATCATCATCATCATCATCATTTCAGCCTATCGCAGTCCACTGCTGGACATAGGCCTCCACAAGTTCGCGCCAATAATGGCGTGAACTCATGTGTTTTGCCCATAGTCACCACGCTGGGCAGGCGGGTTGGTGACCGCAGGGCTGGCTTTGTCGCACCGAAGACGCTGCTGCCCGTCTTCGGCCTGTGTACTTCAAAGCCAGCAGTTGGATGGTTATCCCGCCATTGATCGGCTTTTTAAGTTCCAAGGTGGTAGTGAAACTATGTTATCCCTTAGTCGCCTCTTACGACACCCACGGGAAGAGAGGGGGAGGCTAAATTCTATGCCGTAGCCACACAGCAGAATATTATTACTAGTATGTAGAATATTATTACTAGTTATGTGATGTAAGAAATAATAGGTTGGGGAAAAGTCTTTTCGTATTTCCTATCAAAAGTTGCAATAAAATCGTTTAAAAATAGATTCCCACCACTTTTAATTTGTTTTTCTGTCCACCAAAGTGGGCGACTCCAAAAAAGATATTCGGTACATTTTAAAGTTTTACTTACAAAAAAAAAAAGGAAAATATGTACCTAATGCAATGTCAATAAGAGTAGCACAAAATCGGTTTAAGCGTTTTTTTGTTGGAAATTTTGATGTCAAAGATACATTTCGCCCAGTTAGTACAAAAAAACGGAAACACGTGGCTATATTTTTGAAAAAGTGGAGCTAGATCGACATTTGAGTAGTTATGATATAGCTGAAGATCTGAGAATTGGCCATAAAATAGTTTGGACACATTTGAAAAAGGCTACACAAAAAAGCTCGATATATGGGTGCCACATTAACTCACTGAAAGAAACTTAATGGACCGTGTATATATCGATAATGAGTTGCGATTCTCTTTTAAGAAGTAATGATATCAAATCATTTTTGAAGAGATTGATCACTGGTGACGAAAAGTGTATCACCTGCGATAAGAATGTACGAAAGAGATCGTAGTCAAGGGTCGGTCAAGCTGCACAGACTATCGCGAAACCCGGACTGACACTAAATAAGGTGATCTTGAGTGTATGGTGGGATTGGAAGGGCATCATTAATTATGGGCTTTTAACCGCTGGGCAAAACTATCGATTCTCATTTCTACTGTCAACAGCTGATGAGACTTAACCAAGAAATATAGAGTAAGCGGCCAAAATTCATCAACAGAAACGCTGTGGCCATTCATCACGACAACGCCCGACCACATACGTCTTTAGCCACTCAACAAAAATTCGTTCTCTTCAGAATTTTTTAGGTAGTATAAAGTTAACATCAAGAGAGGAATGTCAAAACGACTTGTGGTTTTTTATTGAGAATTCCCAACATTTCTACACCACGGAATCCTGTCACTACCTACGAAATGGCGGCAAGTTATCGAACAAAATGATTCATATAATATATTATAATTAACGTAAATAAATTTTAAAATAATCTTATCTTGAATTTCTATATAAAATACGAAGAAACTTTTATCCTGACCTTAATAATTATGTAATTATGCACATGTATAAAAATTATGGGAACGCTCTTGATTACTTTTCCAGTATGTCCGGTTTGAGTGAGTGGTTGGGGTAAGTTGTAGAAAACTTTAACCGTCAAGATTTTCACTCTATTTTTTAATAGAAAACCACTTAATTTATCACATTAGATTCAATTAATTTTGTGGTCTTCAACTCTTTCATAATATAAGGTATTTTTTTATAAGACATTTGTTTTGTTACTACATCTATTTTTTCATATTTAACCATGGATATTCATCCATTACAACATTAGTAAGAAACTTAGACTTCAGTAACTACAAGGGGTTACTACGTTAAAATTTATAAAAATATTAGCGGACCCGGCAGACGTTTTCCTGCCCGGAAAACAGCTACCAAATTTGATTACTTACATACCGATAGCAGCGCTATCTACTGGGTCCAATTGAGATAAAAACTACCCTATCTCCCAAGTTGGACCAAATTACAGATGCTTACAAAATTTGATAAAAATTGGTTGAGTAGTTTCGGAGTTTATCGTTAACATACATCGTGACACGAAATTTTCATATATATAGATAGTAATTTTAAAAATATGTTGCGTCCTGTTTTTTTTGCACTGATCAATGTTATAGTCATCGCAAAATAATAGGCCCGTTTGGACATAATTATGTCATCGAGACGTAAATAGAGACGTAACCATACGACTCGGTATTCGATACTCACGATAAATCGATTCAAGTTTGTATGAATATTTGATCGATTTGATTATGTAGTGTAAAGTATATTGGATTAAATTTCTGATTAGAAAATTTAACTTAAACTTTAATATTGTAGGTAAATTGAAATGATACAATGGTACAAAAGATTAATTTGTCTTTAATTTTTTTTTATTGTTTTCTAATGTTTACGCCAATTTCTCTCATTAGGTACAATGAAACAACTTTTTCAGATTTTATTGCAATTTATTAGGTCCTCTACATGAGGACATTGTCTCATGGTACCTGTAAAGACTGCGTCAGAAGGGATGTCAGACGTACCAACGTTTTTTAAAGTAAATAGGGCGTAGTAGGTAATCTTTGATAACGCGTATTTAGTTGATTATTTTTTCATCTACATACGTTGTGTTAGCCGATGTAATTGAAGTCGGTTTTTTTTTGTTTGCGAGCCAATACAATAAAATTATTTTCAGTAGAGATCACTACACAATATTGATTTACTATTAAAATCGAATGATGCTGGTGAAATTCAGGAAGTAACTAGTTACAACACTAGTATTTAAAAACAAAAAGACTTAGAACGGAACTGTTTTTGAGACGTTTGGTAATAATTGGAAATTACACGCTACTTTAAAGTAAGCGCGAAAAGAATACTCCCAATTATACATTCTATCATATTATTTAACGCGCCAAAAAATGTACGTATGATTTAGAAACACTTTATGTTATTAATAATTCTTTTATTGTTTCTTACAGTTTCGTACCAAGTTACGTTCTAGGGTATTTGACAAATGTCAAAACGGGCCTCTTATCTTGTGACAATTAACTAGTCTGTAGTTTTAGCATGAACTCTAAAGAAGGTCAATAAATTGATCCTCAAAAAACGTTTGTGTTTATAATGCTGTTTTATTAACCTTGCCTTACATTTAACCAGTGATGAAGAAGAATCAAGTTCGGACGAGTACACAGATGCAGGGGACAGTGACAACGACGTAGAGCTGTCCCCTGAGCCGGCGGTCGCGGAGTCGAGGCCGCCGCACTCCAATCTCTACTTCTCAGACGATTCTTTTGGATACGATGATTACTCGGATGATGGTGAGAACTAACAAATTAATCTTCTTCTTTCTTCTATATATATAAAAATCAATGCCACTTTTCGTTGTAATTTTATAACTCAAGAACGGGCTCACATATCCAAACCAAATATTTAGGCTTTGTTCGGACTATTTAGTAGATGGTTTATGTGAAGTTTGCACAAAATCGGTCGAGCGGTTCTTCATATATCACATTTTTTGTAACAAAGGAGGATCATTTTGTTAATGGGGATTTTGCTGTCAAATTGAAACTTTTTTCAGTGTTGACAGTACAAGCATGTTGTTATGTTATTCATTTCTGTCATTTCATTTTGGACGTGCTTCGATTAAAGCAAATTAAGACAAAAATCCCAGGGATATATCAAGTACAGCACAAAAATAATTAACGCCCAACGAAGTGGGCACGGGACGGCTAGTTAATTATAATAGTGGCCTGTTTAACAATATTGCATTGAATTACCAATAAAAACAATTATTACAGTAGACTGGGCCAGAAAAAACGACTATATTTTTTAACGATACTGTGAAAACATTTTTTCCATTACACATGATTATAGTCGTAACGATACACCCCTTAATATTATTATTAAGGGCTAATCTTTTTTGTCATCATGAATGATATTTTCACAGCAACGTTAAAAAAATAGTCGTATTTTTTTGGGTCCAGTCTAAACTACAGTGCAACAAAAACAACAGAGGTTTATACTGTGTACTTTACCACAGGAACACAACACTGTTTAAAGCAGTATTATTTAGCTGTGATCTTCTGTAAGGTTGGAGGGAGGTACCTCAATAAAACATATAATTATATGTATACAGGTGCGGAATCATCGGGTAACGAATCGTGTTCGCGCATGCGTGCCGCGCGCGAGGCTCGGCGGCGCGAGGTGCCGGCGGAGGCGCGGCCGCCCACCGACAGCAGCGAGGTACCGCGCTGCGTCCTCGCCTAGCCGTCAGTGCGACAGTCGCGCGACCGCCCGGCGACCGGTCGCGCGACTGCGGGGAGGTGCGCCGCGCGACGCCTCTCGCGCCGCCCGCACGACATCGAACATGCATGCGTCTTTATCATTATCATCATCACTAATCATGATTACTTTTAGGAGTTCGGTCTGTTTATTTTCTAATCCAGCCGCGAGGCTACTGTTTCACCTTTTGACGTTTTTAAGCACCTTGAAACGAAAATTTTGAAAGCACAAGTTATTAATTTCTATAAAGGTGTTTGTGTCCCTCCAGAATATTCACGTTCTACTTCCAGTGGTTCGACTATACATTGATTAATCAGTTATGAATATCTTTTATATATGTAAAAAATCATCACACTGTTAGAAGTGTACGAAATGAGAAAATATGTAATTTCTGAAATAATCAAAAAGTATTTTAAAAAAATGATCGACCATTCGACGCATGCGCATTCAACACGGTGACACATTTTAACATAAGGCGGCAGCGAGAGGTAAGAGTGTAATTTCCCACACTAACTTCCGTCTTACATCTTTGTTGCTATTTTGAAATTACTATGCATTTTCCATTATCAATTTTGAGTTTTAACTGATTAATATAAACTTATAAAACATTTAACTTTGTTTTTTAAAATGATCTACTTCTTGTTTTAAAGAATAATTTAATATATCTAATAAGAAGTAATTGACCTATAATTATTAACTTTATTTCAATAATATTCAATAGAATTGATTTTATTGTGATTTGTTTATGTATATACATATATCTCTTAATTTGTATTTGTATAATGTTTTTTGTTGTGTGTCTTATACTAACTTATATTAAGTATATAAAATTTTTCAGTATTACATATAAATTATAGTAGCATAGTTAAGTATGTATTATTATATAAAATACAGACGGTAAGTTAGTGTGGTAAATCGTATAAGCGCACCAAACTCCTCTGTGCACTTTTCTTCTTAATAAGAATTATAAGAAACTAAGTTGTCATATTTTGTAGTACTGAAATTATTTGCTGCTATAACTCACTTTTTTAAAAATAGAAATGAAACTTAACAAGCAAAAGATCAAAAGTAGTTAGATCTATTTGAGTCCTTTGTCTTGATCGTATATGTTTTGATATATGAATGTATATCGTTTATGAAAAAATGGAAACTAGAAAAAAACCCAAAAGATTGCAAAAATTACAGCTTATAGTACATACCATGTTTTAGGTGGTATCAAATTTAACGGATCATCAATTAATTTATAAATGATTATTTAATAAAGTATTCGCGATGCAGGTGGAGTCGGAAGAGGAGAGTGAGAGCAGCGATGAGGAGGTGTCGTCCGCGACTGAAGTGTCAACTGATAGCGAGTTCGCTCGTGAGGAGTGTGCGCCGATGCCGACATCGCCGCCCGCCATCTTAGTGACGGAGGCGACGCCCCCCGCGCCCCCTCAACCTCCCGAGTACCCTCTCAGCAGGACTCGATCCGCCGGTGGCCTGGCCACCAAACGAGCACTAGAATTGAAAAGAAAATATCTCCTAGGCGAACCATCCCCTCCCGCTGTAAGAAAATCAGACTCTACATCGCAATTGGACACCAAATTGGAAGCTTTTCGATCGACTATTACAGAATTTCAGAAGTTATTACATCCTGCACCCACCCAGCCTCAGAAACCTATTGTGACCTTTCGGATAAATTCTGAAGAGGAAAAAGTTCAACCCATGCCCGATATCATTAAAAATCTTTGCAGCGATGCTCCGGTAGATTTGTTGTCGAAAGTAGATTCGCCATTATGCAAAAGTGATTGGAGAGAGCCAATTAAGGAGGAAAGAAAGGAACCGGATATAGAGTCGGATTCTCTTTCTGAGGATGATTCGTCGCACACCGAAACATTACCTAATCAATCCGTGCCTAGGGTAGAAGTTCACGACGAAGGAGGAGAATTAATACAATTAGATAGTTTAATGATTGTTAATAGTACAGATGATAATGAAGAAAAAGCCTCCGGTACAGCGACAACGACGGGACCTACTGTTGTAGCTGTTGACTCTGAGTCTTCCGAATCCTGTAGGGACGCGACAACATTAGCTTTAACTGAAACAGAATTATCAGATTGGGCTGCTGAAAGTGCCGTTTTAGATGATTGCGGCTTTGACGAGAAAGAAGATAGAAAAAGAAGTAAAAATCCAAGAAGTCTCAGTGGACCTAAATTAGTGCATGAAACCAAAAATATATCTGCTATGTCACATGTCTGTGGAAAGACTAGTCCCACAGAGCCGATTGTTTATTCAAACGCGCTAGAACATTTCGAATTTGCTGATGAAGGCGACCAGGATCCTTCTCTTGAAACGCCCGTAACTCCTCGTAATGAAGGTTATATGGAATTAATTGAAGATGCATATGATTCGTATGTTCCTATGAACGATCGGTCAATTAATTTTATAGAAAGAAGTTTTTCTGAAACAACTGTTAAGCCAAGCAATGTCGATAATGATCATAAGAATATAAACAACGATATTTCTGATATAATAAAGTATATTGATGACCAAGATTCTAAAACTGATAGTTTACCTAAAGAGGAAGTTTCAATCCGAAACAAATCGTCTAACGTTGAACCAGCCGCAAATGAATCTTTTGAAAAGTCAAATAGTAGTAGCGATAAAAAAGATGATTCCTTATTTCGTGTTACAGAAGAAAGTTCAGCAGATAATCAAGACTCCAAAAGTGATCCTGTGGTTACAAGTGCTAGCTACTCGGATATATCACCACCTTTGGAAGATGAAAGTAATGAAAGTAAACTCGATAGCAATAATTTAGAAGTTGAAGTATCTGTCGATGATACATCTCCCCCTTTAGCTAGTGAAATGTTGAAATCACAAAATAGTATACCTTATACAAATAAGCCTTTTACATATACTAATCCCTGTAGTATTAGAATATACGCACCGGCAATATGTAGATCTGCTAGTGAGACTTTTAACAGACCGAACGCACTGGGAACGAGTTCGCCGACGCAAACCGTCGACTGGTTGTGTCACGTGAGAATCGAGCCAGTGTCGGCAACGAGTCCGACACCCGCACGTGATACTATTGAAAAAGTTCAAGAGTTAAAGAAAGAGAGAGAGGAACAGACTGAAGTGGTGAGACGGCTGGTGTTGGAGAGGTTGGGTAACGGACCGAGGGCGAGTAGGAAGTCGACGCGGAAAACTAAGGCATCGCCATTGAGCAACGTACCGCCTCCGGTACCACCCCCTCCTGTTTTACCAGAGCCACCCCCTCCCGTGCCTCCGCCTCCGGTAGTTCCCTTCCTGCCGCCCCCGCGCCCCGCACCTCCCCTCATGTCTCTACCCGTCACATCCTCCTTCTCCGATCCTGACCTTGCCCACGAGAGGACGAGAAAAGGTATCTTAAGGAGCATTTCCAATTACTTGAACAGGCGGTTGGGACCTCGACAAAAGGTAATTTTATAATATAACTTGTCATATACAAGGTAGTATTATAACCAAAACGTATTAAATATTATCATTATTAAAAATAAATACACAGTAATAATTAATGAACTATTCATGAAGCACGCACTTTGCATAAAACGTGTTTATCATACATTTTGCTAATCAACAAATCATAAACAATCGGATGTTTAAACCGATCCAAAGACACGAACATTTGAAGTTGTGAATATTGTAAATAATGGTGGTTGTGTAACGTCTAATGGGGGGTGGGTGTCCAATATTTGGCGTAATTAAGCATAAGTGAATCGACAGTAGTTTAACACAAAAACGAGGTGCGGACACCCAGAGTAGACTAACCCTAGTTAAATTTTCAGTGTGTCTCGGAGCCGGACCTGACGACGCACGTAAGCAAAGCATATCAAATACAGTATCGTGAACTCGTGAGTCGCATGCTGTGTCCATCTCTCTCGCACACATCATCCGCTACCTGTACGTTGTCTTGTCTCGCTCAGTCACACCGTTACGTGTTGCTTGCGTTAGAACATTATAATTTCCATTTCGACATTGGATCATGGATCGTTATACTTATAAATCTCATATTATAGGATACATCAACGTTACCCTAAACTTAGGCGCTTGTTTAGTTTTGTACTTTCGATTTGGATTTTTTTCGATTTTCGAAACACCAGTCTATTTATTCTCTACATTTCTTGATCCAATGTTAGTCGTTCTTTTTCGATGTCTCTGCTTTTGATCGTTTAGAATGCTCGAACGATTGTTATTTTTATTAGCTTACATTAACTACTTATTCAGCATCTTATCTGCGAGCAAAGTCTGCGTACAAAATCTGGTTAAGATAATATTGCATGTTGTGGCTTTAAAATATGCATTGAAATTATAAATGCTTCTAGTTGTATGAGTTATATCTGTTATCTTTTAAAATAAACAAACAAAGTTTAATTTAATAAGTTTAATTAATTTTAATTACTTAATTTATTAATTTAATTATTTTATTTAATTAAATTATTAATTAATTTTAATTTACTAAGTCAATGGTGAGTGCAATTCTAGGAATAATCTCAATTGTTGTTATCTTTTGTCGCTTTTGAAATAAAGGATATTTGTAAAATATTTTGTAAAAACGCATTGAATAAAAACTTGCATGTCATAAATATATGTTTATTTGTAAATTAATCTTTAACTATAAGTTTCTGTTTCTTAAATGCCATTAAAGTTCTTAACTAATAACTTTTCAATTAAAGATAATTACTTTAACGTTACTTTTCCTATTATTAATAAAATTTAAAGCATGTACATATATATGCAGGATATCAGGTAAATAATGGGTAAAATACGCAAGACTTCAGATTAGTACAATAATGGTAAAATAATATTTAAAAGAAACCCAGGTAACGTATCTACGCCAACGTTTGGTCGTTCCTGATTTTAATGTTCCATTTGATGATTCTTCTCAATGTATTTTTTGACTTAATTTTTTATTTTTGTGTTATAATATTATAATTTATTATATGTTTATATTAAGTAAGTACATTATATAAATCGTAAAATGGCAATCAACGTATAATTTTTTGTTTATCTTAGTAGTTTATTTCGTCACATTGTCCGATATTTCTAAGCTATTCCGTGGAAGGCTTAACATGCGAAAAAGTACATGTGTAGTTTATGGACATGTCATTCCTTTACAACTAGACGCAATACATCCCAAAATTGATTTCTTACATAGTCAGTGAGTGACAAACTATCAATTATGTGAATGAATTACATTGACATCGGTCTACAAAACAAGCTTCTCTACATATCGATTTTAAATAATTATATTTGTACACCCTGGTTTAGTCATTATTTATCAGATGTCCTGTATCGTATAAAATTAAATAAATCATTTTTTAAATATCTGAAAGCAATTGAATTTAACGATAATTTGTAAAAGCTAGAAAAATTTAAACTGTGTAAATTTTTACTCAAACAAAAGTCCATCCAGACAAAAATTATATTTTTTCTTTGGTATTTTATTTTATTTAGCAGAGGCGTTTAAATGAGTATGATATGATGACATAGCAATGTTTATAGGATTCGTCGCGGAGTGGTCGCGAGGCGCACAAGTCGACGGGCGCGCTGCAGGAGGCGCCCCCCGTGCCCCCGCCGCCCGCGAGCTACACGCCGCCCGGCGACGCTCGCCCCGCTCGGCCGCTAGCAAGTCAGTCGTGTGACTATTTTAAATACAACTATATAGGTCGGCAAGCAAGCGTACGGCTCACCTGATGGTAAACGATTACCGTAGCTTATAGGCGCCTGCAACACCAGAAGCATCGCGAGCGCGTTGCCGACGCTACCCCCGATCCCCCCAAGGAGCTCTGTTCACCTTACTCACCACAGGAACACAACACTATTTGAAAGCAGCAATATTTAGTTCTGATCTTCTGTAAGGTCCAGGCACTTCCCCAGTCGGGCTGCTCCAGATTTTGAGCAGGATATTTCCTTCTGTGCTCTACCTCTGTTAAAAAATAAAAAGCCAGACATGAGAGTATTAAAGCGTTACACACCCTTATTTGTACGTCGGCAGGAAGTTTATATTATTATTGTAGGTGTAAGTTTTTTAAAAGATAACTATGAGGTAGGTTATATCCTGCTCAAAATCTAGCGCGTCCGTCTGGTCAAGTACCTCAATCTTACAGAGGATAAGAGCTAAATAAAAGTGCTCTCAAATAATTTTGTGTTCGTGTGGTAAGGTGGCCAGAGCTCCTCAGGAGGGTCGGGGATAGGGTCGGCGACGCGCCCGTGATGCCTCTGGTGTTGCAGGCATCTATAACCTATGATAACCGCTTACCATCATGGTGGTACGATTGTTTGCCAACCTTGTTGTATAGAAAAAGAATATAAGACATTAAGCTGCATTAGACACTATTTTTTAACTTTCATTCATAATAATACCATTTTCCATAAGAAAAGCTTTCATAAAGTTCCATGCTTACAGATATAGTAATAATACTATAGTGTCCGGCCGTAAATATTGCATGACCTTTACAAAGAGACAATCGGCTAATTTTAACCTAATATGTGACGTTTTGTAAGTCGTTGTTAAGTGCGATTGAGTGCAGTCGCGGCCATTTTAAAATATAAGACGTTCGACTTCTAATTACGTTCCATCAAATGGGGGTTCTATAGGTGTAATAGATCACGTTCCGTGTAAAAAAAATAATAATAGCCTTAAATGGACGAGCTACTTTGATATACCTACTCGTTCCGTATGATACATTTCGTGAGCGCGTAAGCACGGCTATAATTTATAATGAAAAATAGTCTGCGGCATGGGCTGGAAACTTAGAACATCGGCCACAGTAAAAAATTAGCAGTGTCATCTATTAACCGTGCCCCGAAACTATTGCTTAAATTTATTAGCGACTACCAAGTTCTATCAAAAGATGTCGCTACGTTGGCACTCGTCAATTCAGCAATCCAGTACACGCATACCAATTAAATTTGCATACAAAAATAACTATTTACCTATACTTAAAAAAAAAGCAGAATGTCGCATAAAAAATTATCCTGCTTTTTTGCTTTAAGTAACAAATTAAATATTTGAATCGATATAAATTTATATCGAAACAGCACGTAAAATATATATAATTTAATTAAATGTGTGAATTGGATCATTTTTTCGTGGTTGGTATTTTAAACTTGTTTGTTATCAAGAATTGAAAAAATATACAAATTCAGACTAGGCTGTATGGACTATAGTCTTTTGCCTTTCCCTATTGGGGATAAATTTTAAAACAACAACATTGTTTGTTGTCAAATCAAGTCAAAATAGACATTTTAAAATTTAAACTTGTTTGTATTTTAAATTTTATATTTTTATCATTATATTAATTATCCAAAGTTTTTGTCGTGTTTAGTGTTATTTTGTGATATTGACACTATTTTGAATAAGCAGTGAAAAGAACGCTTTAATTTGTATTAAACTAAGGTTAAACTGATTTTTCATCTTGTGAAACTTACGCTTTGATTAGGTATATTTAATAAACAACTAGTTTTTAAGTGTGATAAGGACGCTTTTATTATTAAGTACTAGTTTAAAATTGCGATAAGGACGTTAGTTTAGTGATAAAATCTCTAACATTTAAGTTGTGGTAATTGTGCAGTGTTTTTAAGCAATAAAGTTAAAAAGTAACATTTTCTTTTATTTATTTATCATTTAGAACGATATTTATCACCCCTACTAGAGTAATAGTAGTATATTACTTACTACTAGTAAGTAATATACTTTAGAATTCAATTTTAATCTATTTTTATGATATCAGAGGGGACGGTTAGTATAGGGGCAAGATTTACAGATGGCGTTAATGTCGTGTTGGCAAAAATAATCGTAGAGTGGGCTCTCTATTTCAGTTATATTACTATTCTCTATGGTCTGCGGCAGCTAGTAGGTATTTCACTTTATCGACGTTTTAAGGGCTAAGAAAACTAGTATTGGATGGAGAAGTACGTTGTTAGACTAGATCGTATGCTAAGTAAAAGTAAAATAGCGGCACACTGGTGTACCGTGGTCGTTAATCGGTGTGCCTCGGAAAAATAAACTTTGCGTTTGTTGATTAATAATAAATATTGTTTCGAAGATTAGTAAATAAATGTTGATTAATGTTACTTAAATTTTTTTTTATTGTAGTGTACATCCAAAATATTTACCTTTTCCTAGGTGTATCTCGAACACAAAGTTTGCGGAACACTGATCTGACTGAATATTATATCAATACAAGGAAATCGTAATTGTCTTCAAAGCTCTTAATAGATATCGCACTGCTTGTATTTAGAGTGACAGATATAAATAATAGAGAAAGGTCCCGCGCACCCCAGACCATTCCTATTTTTTACCATATTAAAATATCTAAAGCTAGTACATTTTTACGTACATATAGCAAATAATATTAATAAATTCACCCTCGGCTTCAGCTAACGGTTAAGTGTATGTTCACTGTACTAATACTACTGTCTCTGTGCCAAGGTCGATGTGCAATATTTTTCGCCGTGTATTGTAGTAACGTGCTAATACAGTAGCATATTTAATTTAAAATTAATGTTTAAACTAGATATCTCAGATTATAATTATCATTATTTTTATTTTGCTTTTATAGTCATTTCTCCATCTCTTAATTGTCGATAACATGAAACAAAATCATAAATATCAATGTAACACTCATGAACGTCGGACGGCACGTAAAGGGGCGGGCGACGAGGACGAGCGCGACGCCATGCAGTTGTGGTTCGAGGCGCGGTGGGCGAGGCTCGTGGCGCAGAGGCGCGCTCGCGACGAGGCGAGAGGCGACCCGGCCTCGCGCCGCGTGGCGCGCCTGCAACGCCGCCTCTCGCGACCTCTTTCTGGTAAAAGCCTCGAACTATACCAGCGGAGAGCACATGAGTGAAAGCTTAATATAGTATAGACCAGTGGCTCCCCAACTTGTCTGGGCTACGACCCATCTAATACAACTTTCAAAACTCGAGGCTCTAGGAAATTTAACTGTTACCAATATGAATAAAGATATTTTCAAATAACCGCTGACTCGGTCGGTTGGTGTGCCGTTCTACAGGGCCCACTCAATACTCGCTCGCGACCCACCTGTGGCTGAACAGTGTACAGAACTATTAGTCGGTTACGTACTATAAGGAATAATTTTCTGTTTCAATTCTTACTTTTTTAAACTTATTGACCGCCTAAAAAAATTAACAAAATTACAAATTCTTAATAGTTCACAGTCATCTGTCTTCATGTATCAATCTAACACCCCGTAAACTGCATGTTTATTTATTTCTTAAATAGTTTTTTTTTTTCATTTCCGCTTTGTTTACTAATTTCATACTGCACATCAGCTATCAATATTTTTCATTGATAACAGTGAATGTTTAAAATATCTACATTTTGTTATTTTTCTAATAGCGGAGCAACAAGCGGCTACGGTAGCCGAGCTTGTACAAGTGTCAGCCCAGCGAGAGGCGCATCAAGCGTTAATGGCTGCAGATAGGTAAAATACTAAATTTTAACGGTAATATTTATCAATAAATACCGGACAAAGCTAGCACCTACTAATCTATACTGGGCCGAATATCCTAGGGGGATTGGGGGTAGGGTCGGCAACGCGCTTGCGATGCTTCTGGTGTTGCAGGCGTCTATAAGCTACGGTAATCGTTTACCATAAGTTGAGCCGTACGCTTGTTTGCCGACCTAGTTGTACCTATTTAAAAAAACCTATACTTGCTCACCCGACAGAAGTTGTCCAGTCTATTTACTATGTTAGCGCGCGAACTGACAAACGCAAGATCTTTATCATACGCACTTATACTATAAAAAAATATTAATATATCAACCTTATCTTATATATAAAATTCCCGTGTCACAATGTTAGTTACATTTTTCACACCCCTAAGTTATGGGGGGGGGGTGTAAGGGGGTTAATATATGGTTAGCGGGGTCAGCTAGTATTTATATATAATTAACTTTTCTTGTCATTTTCGAATATTAGGCGCTATTTTCGTAAATTTTCATTTCGTAAGAATCGTCTACAAAGTATAATAGTAAAACTTTAATAATCTTTTGTATAAATTTAATAAATTAAATTATCTTTTACAGAAGGCGTAGTGGTTCCAGCAACGGAGTTGGCGATTAAAAGTAGCTGTATCTCCTTATTTGATATCATATGACGATCTTCATTACTATTTCTAAGATTCATAATCAATGTATTATTACTGTTTTAATGTAAAAAGGTATTTTATGACAAAGATCGCGTTAATCATAATGGGAATTGGTATTTCTAGTTAATAACTAAAGAGAAAAGAAAAAGTCTATTTTTGCCAGTGAGCTTCGTAGATACCAGTTTTTAATAACGGCACGTTTTTTGTTTTTAAATTGCGTTGCTTTTATATTAATAATTGTACAGATTCATATAATACTGGACTCTAAAGATTTGTAACAAAGTTCAATTTTAATAATGAACAGTAATAACATATTAAAAACTGCCTTCTCTCTAGCAGAAGTCGTGTTTTCGTTTTATACATAATAAAACTTAAGAGATAACTTATATGTTGTATATAAAATCATGAAAGACAGTTTGATCGAAGATCGCAAAAATAAACAAATTGAGTGAAATATATATTGATATCGTGATAAATTTAACTGACATTTTAAATTAATTACCAGTAAATATTTTGTAGATTTTGATAAATTAATCTCATTTAATTTACAATTTATTTAAAAGAAAAACTTTAATTACAAAATGTTAATGCTTCGTCTATTTGAAATGTCACCGATATTTTTTTACCTTTTAAGCATTTTACTTTTTCGTATTTTAAGCTTTATTCGTGTATTAGCGTATATATAGTTATGAATTTAGAGGTTTAACACCTCGATGGAGCCTTAGAGGGCTTCTTAACGAAAAAAAAATGACCTAAGTCAAAAAGTGTGAAATTGTCCCGCTATTAGGTGTAAACGATGTGCTAGATGATGCCAAAATAATATATCAAGTTATGTTGTATAGTTGTATAGTATGATAGTCATATACATAAATCGAGCACATGTTATGCAGTTAGAGCCGACTCTAACTGGATCCAAATCCAGATATATAATTATGTTTGTCGAGTTGTTTTGTACTCAAGCTTCTGGTTTAATCAAGCGTTTTCTTCTATTTCTGATCCAAGGCATTGGTACCAAGGCATCGGTAAAAGTATAATTATAATTATATAAAGTGCATATAGTGTTCCTTTTTTCTTTAATTATAAAAATCGGATACACTACTACTAACACTTTTTTTCAAGGCGTGATTAAAATAATATTAGATATTAAATTTCGATATAATTTTAATCAATTATTTTTATGTAATATTAAAAAAATATCTATGTAAATGAAATTGTGAGCAAAAGTAATTATTTATGACATTTTAAATGATTCATTATTGCTGTTGCTGTATTGTGAATTATTTTGTAGCGTCCTAGTAAATATTTTATAGTACTAATTGTTGACTGGAATTCAATGATAAGTGACACGCTGCTTGCTAGTAATGCTTCCTGTGCTAAATGTATAAAAAAAATTAGATATAAGTTATACAATGTAAATAAAGTCTGTTCAACTAGAAAAGAGAAAAAATGTAAACAAACCAAAAGCGAGGTCATTTACCTATGCAGGGTTTTGGAACCTTTTTTACTTACACAACCTATGCAGGGTTTTGTAACCTTTTTTACTTACACAACTTTTTAAAATGTAAAATATATTTATATTTTGATAATTACTTAATTAAATATAATTATGTATAAAAGATTTGATACTTCTTAAATAATAATTATCAAAATATAAATTTATTATAGTTTTTACATTTAAGCCAGTAACAGATAACAATAATTAACGAAAATAATAACAGGAAATAACTGAGAACGAACGAAATTTATGTATCACCGCGAGCGCTGTAGGACACGGAATGAAATAAAAATAAATAATACAAAACAAAAGGGCCGTCCGCGTTCCGAATGTTTTCAAAGCCAGTCAAAATATCGTTCGACCTTGCCGATAGACGTGCAGCAGATAGCAAAGAAATAAGATAGAAAGATATAGACTATATATTGTTTGTTTCGTCGTCGCTATGAAAAAATGATGCGCTTTGTTTACATTTTTTCTCTCTTCTCGTTGAACGGATTTTAGTATGTATTTTTATATAGAGACAAATGGAGCATTAATAAAAAATTAACATAAATGTATTAAATATATATGTAATAAGAAACCTTTTTGTCACTGTATAAAGTTAGCAGTATTATGTTAACAGTGTTACATTAGGTACACATAGTATTCTGTTGTCAAAACAATTTGAAATTATTTAGAACTTATTTTAGTGGAATTTATATTTTATACGTATTTTTTCATAGAAAGTACATTTATGTAACTGGCACTAAACTGATATTTTAAACAATATTCTATGGACAGCATAAATTTTTTATTTTTTTTATTTTTTACATACATTTCATAATGTTTTGCCATATCGGTTTATATCGCAGCTATTTTATTTAAGTGTTTCTTGCTAGAGCTTTCTTTCATATGTTACATGTTATTACGATATTTAGCAAAATAATTTTATTCTATTTAATAAGACAGCAATTAAACCACTGGGCCAGTAAGTCAGTTGTTATCTTGAAAATTATGAAACAATTTTATTTATCTACGAGAATAATGCTTCAGATCGATTGTTTTACGTAACATTAGATAAAAATATAAAACCCAAACATTTATCGGTGTATTAATTTGCCAGATAATTGTTTCAATTGCGTCAAAGTAGACCGTCCCAAAGAGATTTATTTATGACTAACTCTGAAATTATTAAAGTGGAGGAAATTATCATATTTTAGATTTACGTAGTTTCATACTTTTTGATTATTTGAATGGGAACATAAAAGGAGAAGAATGTGCGTTAAAGAGATGGAAAGAGTATTTTGAAACTGTTTGAAAGAGAGGAAGTGCAGATACAACATCCGGCACCTTCCATGGAAACTAGTGTAAATGTTGATGAAAGTGAGATAAGCATGGATGAAATAGTGAAAGCGTTGAATAGTATGAGATTAGGTAAGGCTGCAGGGTATGACAGGATTACCGTCGAGATGCTGAGGACCGGACAGGGCATAGTGGCTAGCCAGCTGTACCGCCTTTTCAATCTGTGCTGGCGAAATGGGCAAGTACCGGGAGACTGGTGCAAAGCCGTAATCGTACCATTATATAAGGGAAAAGGGTCACGGCAGGACTGCATAAATTACCGCGTTATAAGCCTTCTTAGTGTCGGTAAATTGTATGCGAAAGTATTGATTGAAAGAGCTGTGAATGAAACAGATGAAAAGTATGGGATGCACAAGAGGGATATAGGAAGCAAATGGGATGTACGGATCAGGTCTTTTCTTTGCGATGCATAGCCGAAAAGTTCTTGGCTAAAAACAAGAAGGTCTATTGCGCGTTCGTAGATCTAGAAAAGGCCTATGATAGAATGGTGAGGAATGAATTGTGGTCAGCATTGTCCGGGTACGGTGTGAGCAGTATCCTCATACGAGCACTGCAATCTCTTTATAAGAATTCTAGTGCTTGTGTAAGGATAAACGGGGCGTACACTGAATGGTTTAATATCGAAAAAGGTGTTAGACAAGGATGTGTAGCGTCACCGTGGCTGTTTAATCTGTTCATAGACAATTGCTTGGCAGAACTAAAAGAGAATGAAAGTGGGTTGAGAATGAAGAATGACTTACTCGTCGAATGTCTTCTCTATGCTGATGACCAAGTATTACTTGCGTCCTCGGCCGAGGAGTTACAGGAGATGGTAACTGCTATGAATGGAGCTTTTGTTTGAAAGGAAATGAAGATGAATGTAAAGAAGACGAAAGTGATGGTGTTTGAAAGAAATGAGGCAGTGACAGACTGCAATATCGTGATTGGAGATGAACAACATGAAAGCAGAATAAATGCAGTTGAGATGAGAGCGTTACGAAGTATGATAGGAGTTAAACTGAGTGACAGGATAAGAAATAGTTAGATAAGGAAACGTTGTGGTCTGAAAGAAGATGTAGTGACAAAAATTGAGAAAGGTATGCTGAGATGGTTTGATGGATGGATTGTATGATGGATGGTGCTGGTGGGTGGAGAATGAATGAAGAACGATTGACGAAAAAAGTGTATAAGGCGAGTGTGAATGGAAGTGTTGGAAGGGGTAGACCTAGGCGGACTTTTCAAGACCAGATGAGAGACGTCTTGAAAAAAGGCCAGGTCAAGAGTACCCTAAACCGAAGAGCATGTATGAAAGGAATAATGAAAGTGGACGAAGCAAAACAAGTATGTAAGGATCGTAGCAAGTGGAAAGAAGTTGTCTCTGCCTACCCCTACGGGAAAGAGGCGTGATCTGTCATCAGAAAGGGGATAAAATTCCAATTACTAAATTTGACCCAAACACACAAATAACTTTTCAAGCTGAATAAAACCGTTTAAAAACTGTGATTTTCGTGACCTTTTGGCCTTTATAACTTTTTAGCCGGCACGATATCAATGCCGATTTTTCTCATCTTTATTACAACACCGTTATAAAGGTGTATACAAAAATTCAGCTCACTAGGAATTTTTCCGCAGATTGGGGTTTAAAATGGCTAAAATGACTGGACTATCAATCAGTTGAGCAACGCCCCTTTACCAATTATTTCGTACTAATTCAACACATGTCTGAAGGAATCACTTCCAACTTGTCAATATGAACCCGCAAAGAGCATTCTTTCGTTTATATATGAATACGAGTTTTCGTTTACACATACAGATCAAGAGAGAATGGTCTTGTTCTAGCTCTAGCTCTGTTCGTTTGGTCTAAACCCACCCTAACAGTGACTGGAGTCTAATGGCTGGTTACGTTCTATGTTTTAACATGTTTCCGAACTTACGTTAAACTGTCATTCTTTCCACATTCGCGTCAAAGAGTACAGTATATATACTAATTGATTAATATAATAACTGATTCGCGTAAAAAATTACTAAGGATGAAGTATCAAACGGTATTTTATATTTCGAGAAATAATTTTTTTACTTTAATCAGAATTGTTTAAACACATTCGTATTTTGCTTTAAGAGGGCGTATAAAGCGAGCAAAAAATAATTTCATTTCACCCGCGCGCAAACAAAATATACACAAAGCCTCGTGTCAGAGTGCGATAGACGATATAATATTGAGCGCATTACGAATGTAAAAAACGACAAATATGTTTTATTTTAATAAGTCGTAAAATACAGTTTTTTTTATAAAATCGCTAATGTGAGCTATTATTAATATTAATTGGAATTATAATGCTAAATATTGGCTATGTATTATGTAATACAATGAAAATAAATTGAAAATAGTAGAAAACTAGACGTGATTTCGTGATTTTTTTTTTATCGATATTCTTTTATCTTTTTACTTAATCTGGTCCTGTAAAAATATGATGTAATATTTCGACGGTCCCTACGTACATAAAGACATGTCGAAAACCGAGGTTTACAGGAGAGCGTTTTTTAAGTTCAAACCGCTCTAGAAATAATTCTTTCTATGTACAATGTTATAAATATGTTTTTTCTATAATGTTTTATTAGCTTTAGGAAATTCATAATGTTATTTATACATATTTTCTTTTTTATCTTTTCTTAGAAAAATTGATAGATGACTGTTTCTACGCTGAAATTAATATAAAAGTATGTCAGACATGTCCATCATACCTTTTTATACGCAGGAAAAAAGAAAAGTTTATAAAATAGAATTTAAATAAAATCTTTTATAAAAACGTAGAATTGTGTTATTATTTTCAAACGGATATGTTTATTAAATCTTGTGCTTCAGAAACGCATAAAAATATCATTTCTGGAGTTTGAAATATCCACCAATAACTTTAATCTACTTTTATTCATGGTTAATAGTTTTGTTGAATACTTATAAATATAAACACGTCACTAAATCTAAAACCATTAATATTTCACCACGCGAACAAGCAGCAGAGTGAATGACGCTATGTCAGACAAGACCGCGTTCGCACCGCGTGGCGCACATTTTAAGACACCGTACAAAACGATAAGTAATAGATGTCCGCATCTACGACACTTATTCGTTGTAACTAACATACTTGTTCTCATATACGTTTTGTAAATGACTATGAATAAACAATATATAAAATAATTGTGTTTGCTCGCAAACGAAAAAAAAACCGACTTCAATTACATCGACAAGTAATACAACGTAATAAGACGAAAAAATAGTCAAGTAAATACGCGCTATTAAAGATTACTCAAAAAGTTGTAATCAGTTTTCAATCTAATTTAAACAAGACTACAAGACAAGTACTAGCTTTCGAGTAAAGTAAGAATCATCGAAATCGGTACACCGAGTAAAAAGTTATGCGGTAGGTATAATATAACATAGGTCGACGAAAAAGTAGTCACGTAAATACGCATTATTAGACGTAACTCTAAAAGTATTTGTCAGATCTCAATTAAATTAAAATGGGACCACATGACACGCAACACCTTTCAATTAAAACAAAATTGATCGAAATCGGTCCACCAAGTTCTGAGCTAACATACATAAAAAAAAAACACGTGTTGAATTGAGAACCTCCTCCTTTTTTGGAAGTCGGTTAAAAATAACTATACAGGTATGTGCATAATGGAACATCTAAAGCCAATTGTGCAATAAAAAAACGCCGTTTTGGACAAGTCTTTATGTACGTAGGGACCGTCGATTTATATGTTTTTTTTTTTCGGTTATTTGAATCAAGATCTACTATTGTAGAAACTAAATCTACAACTGACATTTTCAGTTTATACCCGCTCTTAATAATAAGTAGATTATTATTTTAGTGTTAGAGTTTGGTACATTAACGTCTTTTTTCAAAAAATTGTATAGTCAACTTTGTCGGCAGTCGGTACAATTGTTTTATTGACTTTTTCCAATTTTCCACTGTTTAATGTACATTGTAAAACGTTTTATTTTCGTTACTAACTTTATTTACAAAGTCAATACAAATTTTGTTTTATTTTAAAACTGTATCAAGAAGTAATTATATAAGAGTTTATTTATTGTAGCTTTTTGTATTTTTTTGAATAACCGATTATTGTTTATATAATGTTCGATCAATTTTTATAACCCATGTTTTTCGGAAAGGACATGCACGCACCTAATTTTGCTATAATTATTGTTTTTATCTTATAATTGTTGTATTAAACGCATGTAACGATTGTTTCAACTATTATTAGGGCTTAGTTTAAATTTAAAATAAGACCAATGTATGGTTCTACACAAAGCAATGTACCTCCTTATTTGTACGCATAGACAACTTTTAACTAATACAAAATATTATAATTATGACGTTTAGTTTCATTTGAAGTTTGCCCGCTATTTAAACTGCATTTTATTTATCACAAAACTTTATTTATATATTCACGATTAAAAACATCTTTCCACATACTCTTAGGGCCTATGCAAAACACAATTTTTAAACGCGCCCTCTACGGCGCGCTTTTATCCTACAGAGAAGTTTGTTGTCGTTCGTATCGCATACACACGCGCGATTCAAACGCGTTTTTGAATTTATACAGGTGTGCAAATGTCTACAGCACGAAGTATAGATAGGAAGGAGTCCGAACGTAATGTTAAACAAATGGTCTCAATTTAGACGACTACTAACTGAGTTAACATTAGTAGTTGGTATACTGTTAATTCTAATTTTTGCCGAAGAGCGCCACTGTTCAAGCTGATTATAGGGTACTCGTTTAAACCAATTAAAATCAAGATTCGCGAGCTAATGCGACGGCATCGGTACGTTATACGCACGTCATACATGCTTCTAGCGCAGCCACTAGCAAGTGGCAGAAAAGAGAAATAAAAAACTGGTTACATTATTTTATACCATGAATTCTATCGAAAAGCCTATACCGTTCGGACTCCTTCCTATCTATACTTCGTCGTCTACAGGCTGCGTCTGACTCGTGTGTTTATCGCGTCTGTATCCCTACAAACGTGTGTCGACGGCGCGTTTAAAAAACGTGGTTTGCATAGGCCCTTACATATAAAAATTATAATTTTCACAATATATTTAAATATTTAATGTGCATTTAAAATAAAATTTATATGGTTGATCATTTTTTTAATTTCGTTGTATTACAATAAATTATTTACACACATAAAACTAATTACCAATTTTGAATATAAGTTACATACGATCTTATTTCCATATAGGTACGTAGGTTTGCCTGCTTAATGGCACATATTATATTCAACTTCTTTGTTTTGTTTCTAATGAAAGCAAAAATATAACTTTCTGCATAGTGTTAATGCCGTAAGGGTGCGTCCACACTGAATGCGCGGTGACGGAGGCCTAAGGCGGTTGCGGCGAGCGGGGCGTATGGTGGCCACAGTGACGCGAGTAACGTTTGACGTATAACACGGGTTGCAAACTATGGACGAGGATTTATTATTTTTACTAGACAGTCCGATCTTGAAAGGGGAGGTGTTGATCGTTAGAGATGGTGTGCACGAAATAAATAAAAACAGAAATAAGTGGGCAATTTTTTAATTTATATGAAGAATTGAGATTAAAAAGATTAAAGTCTGACATAACTTCTCCCGTGCCCCCCGCTGGAGGGTTAGGCATGGAGGATTTTCCCTACGTTAAAAAAAGGTATAAACTACAGAAAGCGCATATATAGCGACAAGACGGAAGTGGTTTGATACTCCCTGCCACGCGCGCATTAGATCGTTTGCTGACTAGGCCCGTAATGTGGACAGAACGCGTTGACAGGAATTATGTTTGAAAACTACGCGCTCTGTCTCGCTCAGTCCCGTCGCGCTAGGCTTAGTCCTTAGCCACTACACTGTGGACGCAAAGGCGCGTTTCATACTATGTTCGATATTTCGCGCCCGCCGTCGCAACAGCGCTAGGCTCGCAATGTAGACGCACCCTAAGAGTTATTACATGCATATAGGATATAGATATAAAATCATTGATTATTTTGTACCTCAGAAATTAAATTAATTTTGCTTTCTTATACATACAACAAACAATATCCTACATGCTGATGATGTAAAACTAATCAAAAGATTTTTCTATCTAAAAATGAATATTTTCAATGTTAGAAACAGTTACATACTTATGTTTTTTTTTTGGCTGGTAAACACCTATACATATATCATCTACCGTAACTGTAAAGAGGTTTTGTATTCTTAATTAATTATCTTTAACCATTATTATCTAAAACCTATAAGATAACACAACGTAACATTAAAACAAAGAAACTATAATAACATTAGTTCTTTAAGTGTGAAAGTTAGAGCGTTGATCAATGATTAACTTCAATCTAGTCTTAAAATAATATATTTACATTGCCTACTCGTCACCGTTTAAATTATTCGGTTAACCTACAGGTATAAACAGTATAATATTATATAACATTTTTCACAAGAAAAGATTAAGGTAATCATAGTTAAAGCAAGAAAGAATTTTAAATTCGAATTAAAATATAAAACTACCCAGCAAAGTATCTGGTATGAACTCCTTGATCGAAGAGAAATAAATAAATTAAGTATCTGTTGAGTTTTCAGTAAACCAAAATACATTACAATAATTAATTTGAGCCAAAAGAAGTATAAAGCTGAAAGATTTTTGAGCAAGTTAATAAAATATATCGTGCATTTTTGTACGCTAATATAGTAAAACACTGGTGATTAGGACTACAATTACACACTAATTATAAATACCTACATCAGAACTTTTTTAACATTCAAATTTAAGATTATTTTTATTTAATTGTTTATAGAGATTTACAGACAAGTAATAATAAAATACGAAAAAAAATTGAAATGAGAGATTCTGATGTACCTACGATGTGGAAATATTTGGATTATCTAGACGTACTCGTTTATATCCAGGCGGTCTTTTATATTCGATTATAACACAAGAAAACAGTCTCTTTAAATAATTAATAAGTTAGAGCATAGCTGTTGTCGGTATTCAGATATACGAGTAGATAACTATTTTATCTTAATATCTAGGCTTGTGGTTGTGGTGGGGACGGTGCGACGGCTGCCAATCGGGATGTCTCGGTTCGCGATGGTGGTGATGATGGTGATGTCTCCTCTTATCTCTGTTGTGTGGAGCGGGGTAAACATCGGAGACGACCAGTTCGGAACCGTCTTTAGGAGCTTCTCTCTCATGTCTTCTATGCCCGTTCTTACCACCGGCGGCCTCGTGAAGTTCTTCCCAGGCTTGCTGATAATATCTATTGAGGCCGCTTCGCGATTCTGACGACGATGAATCCAGTGAGGCAACTGTGTTGCAGTCGGGGGACACGTGGTGTCGGTACCGTTTACCGTCGTTGTGTTTCCTGCTGGCGTATAAAATTAATTAATACTTTCGTTACCAAAATCTTTTAGATAAAGAATTAAGTTTGGTAGATATCCCTATTAGGTTTATTACGTAATTAATCGTTTTATTGAAAGTTTGAAAAATGCTAATAGGTATACAGGTAAATTGAAGAAATGGGCGTGGATTTCCAAGTCTGAAACAAGGGAATAGCGTAAAATAGTCGAACAAACTTTGAGGCGGATTCTGATAAATCTGAGCTTGTACATATCTACTGGCTCATTAGAATTTTCATAATATAAGATAGGTATTACTTTTTTTAGTCAATAGGTACTAATATATATATATATATATAACTATAATATTACAGCATTCGATCGTCGAACATCCATCTACTTATATTGAACATGTTCAACATAGATGAGATAGGTAATTGAGATAGGTAATTTATCAATTATTTTTTTCATTAAAAACATTTTTTATTTTAGCCGATATTACAGAACCAGCAAATTTGCTGAAACGAAATAGTAATTCTTTAGAAAAATATCTTAAAAAATTTCAGTGTCGAAAAAACTAATTTTTCAGGTGGGGTAGAAATGTGTGCGTATAACGTAAAAGTACCTTCAATTTTTAGAATAACGAAATATTAAATAGGAATGGTAATTGTTAGGATAAAAGTATAAAATAGTACCATTTTTGTAGCTTATTTTATCTATTTTATTTTATTTTATTAGGAAAGCATACAGTGATAATAACAAATTGCATAAAAAAGAAAATATCGAACACCATTAAGTTGCTTTCGCAAGTATAAATTATGATCTACAATTTTTGTCTGAGATATATTTCTGATAAAACTAGCTGTAGTTTAGGAAGACTTATAGAGCGTCATAGTCACTTTTTGTGACCGAGCTCTTTAAAATACAGATTTAAAAAAAAACTAGCCGTTTACGAGAAAAATTAAAAAAAAGCGAAAACTTTAACCTTTGACCTTGAATAATTTTTAGGGGATCGGACAGTAATCAGATTAAAATCTATAATGTACTTAGATAGAATAAATATACTGTTTTACGATTATTTATCGAATAATAATTTAATATAATTCATTTAAATATTTTTAAATGAAAAAATAAAATGTTGTTATTTACAATATTATTAATCTGTACTAAAACACCACTAGAGTGCGTGACGTCATTTGTTGGTTACAAGCCACAGAGTACTTTAGAAAAGAGCAATCATTGACTGCACGGGTTATTCTATCCGTATGTTCAACGTACTCTGTGCTTTATATACTCTATGTTTATGACCCACAATTGACGTCACGCGCTGTCAGATGTCATAAAGTGGCGTTTTGGCGGGATTTTTGAACAAACAATATTAAAACATGATTTTGAGTACCTAAAACTTAAAAGGCTGTAAATAAATAAAATTTTATTTTTTATGGGTATAAGTATCCATAAAGATTAATTAAAAACACTTTTTGAAAATTTGTCCGATCCCCTATGGGGACTTTTTGAAGTGAAACTTCTTTGAAAATTTGCGTTTTTTAATTTTAATTTTTTTTAATTAGTTTGCCAAACAAGTTTCACTTCTGACATGTGTACTTTGTACGCACGCAATTTTGACACTTTATTTCTACTGGTGTACCCGAGCAATATTCAGTTCAGTCAGAGTTTTTGTAATTTCAAATATCTCATTGTTATAAGATATTTATATATTTATATTTATACATATTTTGACCGTACTGTTTATATACGGTTATTTGACGGTTTTAACAATATTTCCAGAATTTCTTTTATAATACTTATAAATCTTAACGTTATTATTTAAGGTACTGTTATATTTTTCTATGATTATTTTTCGTTACATATTCCTTATAATTTCAAATTTACCTAATGGGTATCTTCAATATTAATTCTGTAAAAACTTGTATTGAATTTTTTTTGGAAAAACCGAGTTATTTAAAAAAAAAACATATAATTAGGACCTGATGATAACTTCCTATTAGCTGCTATTTATAAATAATAGTTAAAAGCTTTCATGATTTATTTAATAAGCATTGAATTGATAAACATCAAAAATATGAATGTGTATTATATGCCTGCCGGAAAAGTCGGATGGGTGATTTATTCAAGAAGATTGTGCTATATTATCGATAGTGGTAGGAAGCAAAGAGCATTATAAGAATAATTATTTTCTGTAACGCTTTATTTTCTTTTATATCGTTCATCTTGAAAAGCGTGCTTGGTTTTGTGGTCGAGTGCACTTAAGTAGCATTGTTGTTTGGGGTTTGTACATTTGTGCTTCAAAATACTACCGGATAGGAGAAGACGTGTCTCGTGACTTGTGAAAAAAATAATGCTTGTTGCTGGTGCATCGTGCTTCATGTGGTACGGAACGACACGGTGGCTGCTAACCGTTTTAACTAATCATACGACTGTATTAAAACATTTATTACTTATATCAAGAAGACGTAATATAAATATAAAGTAGTAATAAATCTACTTTATCTATGACATCATAATATCATTACAAATAGCTATGTAATATTACGATATCCAAATATTATGCTAAAGTATATGACTTAAATTTTTATTGTATGTGCTAGCTGAAATGTATTTAGAATCAGCCACCATGTCAGCCGCGTGCGGTACCTTAAAATATAAACGCACTGGCTATAAGGGGTTGGAGAAATGTCCCGCTCGGTGTGTGTGTCGATGAGTGCGGGCAAATTCGCGTCTCCCAACTTGCTGGTCCGGAAACGGGAGAGCCAGCAACGTGTACCACCGAGATGGGAGTTCGCGGACCGGCACCTTTTCTCGCTTGCGATCTCCGCTAGTGGTCATTGTTTAATGTTTACTAGTTTTTCTATAGTTTATGAATTATGTCTATCAATGTATATACCTACATGTAGACATGGTCACCAAAAAGAATATATCAGATCAAGATTATTAATAAATATTATGTATGTAACATATATATATATATTTAAACTGAATATTTGTGTATGTTGTACATCTATTTAGTTTTCGTATACCTAATATATTAGGTAAATGTGTTTATGGTTTAAAAAATAAATTTCTTGTATTTTGAGCATTTATATTTTAAGGTACTGTGTTACCTTGGGGCTGTCTATTCACTATGATTGTATCAAATAGCTGTAATTAAATAAAACCTATTCGGACATATATTATATATTCCTTGCTGTTGTTTACTGAAAACGAAAGTAAAATATTTAAAATACGTTTCTCACCTTCTTACTAATATGACGATCGTTGTAATTATAGCGATAAGGAACACTAAGGCACCGAAAGCAGCTAAAGCCACAACTGCACCAATATTCAGCCGGGCCCCAAGAGTTTCCCTTCGGTCGCCGTCAACAGGCAGTGGTAGGTTCACTCTCGGTGTCTGTTCAGCTCTGATATTATTACCACTACCAAAGATCTGAAAATATTACATTTTTTTGTTGCAAACCTCATAATATTTCTTTCTTTTATTTATCAATGTACAATCATGATAAGTGCAAACCTGGTTTTCTCTCGGGTGACTGGCTACGATTATATGAGGAACATGACTTGTTGGTGAGTCCTGTGAATCTGCAATTGTCACTTTCCTTTGTGGAGGTTTCTCATATGCTTTCGTTGTCGGGCGGTCGGTAGTTGTTATTCTTGGTCGAATCTTTCGCGTAGTCTCGGTCGTGACAAATGGGTTCGGGGAGGAAATCGGACGGTGTGTTCTAGGTCTGGTAGGTAAAACTACACGGGGAGTCGTGGGCACAGGTGTAGGAGGAAGTGTCGCGGGGGTAGGGCTGGGCGGTGGCGGTGTACTGGTCGTTGTTGTAGTGGTTGTCGTAGTGGTAGAAGTCACGCGCTCCTCGGCTGAGAATGTTATAAGATATTTATTTATTTATTCAAAATTATAGTACAAAATAAGATAATTATGACTGTGTTCGTGTGTAATTTGTGTTATGATGACACAAAGCAAAAAATTATTGTAAGAACATTTCAGAGTTCTGAGTATGGATGATAAAACTGAAAGAATTTAGATAACTTACGGTTGCAATGTGGAGCTGGTTTGTCCCATGAACCACTAGCTAGACAAATTAATCTACGCGGTCCTTGTAAAGTAAATCCTTTATAGCATGTGTACTCCGCCACTGCACCAAAAACTGAAGAGTTGTTCGAAATAGCAACGTGGCCATTTGGAATATGAGGTGGCTCTTCGCACTGTACCACTAAAAAGTTATAATTTATGAGTAAAGTTATCTAAAACTAGTCCATAATTGCAAAGTTTAATACAAATCAACGAATAGCTGATAGCTTTTATTAGTTATATCGTTTTAACGAATACAGTAAAAAGTTTATCTTTGAATCTTAAAAATCTCACCTTCACAGTGTGGCGGTGGACCGTTCCACCTCTCGTCGATGTCGCATACGAGTCGAGAGCGGCCCACTATCTCGTACCCGGACTCACAGGCATACTGTACATGTGACAGGTAAGAAACAGACCCATTGATCAGCTCATATGCTCCGTGGGTTATCTCCGCAGGAAAACCGCATTCTATTCCTAATAAACCATAGCATATGATTAAGTTACGTTTATTGAAGTAAAAGTTCTTTAGGCGCGTGAGGGCTAAAATTTGAGTGACCGCTAACGCGGCAACGCGTCGCGCGGTCAGTACTTGGATGGGGGACCGCCTGGGAACACCGCGTGACGTTGGCTTTTTGTTTTTTTTTTCAATTAGTTTTTTTTGTATTTTCAGTTAGATCTTTTAAAATTAGTTTGCTAAAGATGTTTCACTACTGACATGTGTACTTTGTAGGCTCGCATTTTTTTGTATTAATTGAACGTTTAATAATTTAATAATAGTATATATTATTAATTAACTACAGATACTTTTCTTACTTTTGCAGACTGGTGGAAACTCATCGTAAAAGCCGGTGTCTAAGCATGTCCTCACTGGTGGACCGACGAGCAAATGGCCTTCATCGCAGGCATATTCAACAGTGGCTCCTACTTCAAAACTTTCCGTAGTCATCGTTGAATTTGGAGGTTGTTCCGGTCTACCACATGCTTTTGGTTCTGCGAACAAAATTGTAAACGGTCCTCATTGTGTTTGACGACATACATTTTGATACATTAACAATCGCAAGAGCAAACTGTACAACAACAAAGCAAGATCGCACTGTAATAAATTCGCTTTGCAATAATGTAAAATGAACTTACGGTGTTGACAAATATAGTTCAGTCTTGATTGACAATCTGTGTCAGCCCAAAGCCAACCCTTGCTGCCGTCGAATCTAGCGCAACCTTCCGCGCCACCTGGAGCGTTCCAGAAGGAGACCGTCACGTCATTACCATTCACCCACTTCCAATTGTTTGGGTCTTGTGGGTCGCGGACCGCTCCCATCCAGTACCAACTGCTGCTATCACTCCTAGCAACCATAATTATATTTTACGTAAGTACGTATTTTTTGTCAATAAATACGACACAATCTAATCATAACTTATTTTCATAAGTATAAGTAGGTAAATCTGTTGCTTCCATTTTTTTTTTGTAAAATACATAATTATATACAATTGAAATAAAAAAAATTTTGTAAGATCTCTACTACGCTATGGTAAAATTATATATCAGTTCTTTCACAATAATATAGGTACTTAAAATATCAAATTTTCTTTGTTTGTTTTCAATTCGCATTTGCATTTAATAAATCATGATGCAATCAATTCCTTTTAAATTAAAATACTTCGATGAAAGCAAAACAGTTGGTCAATAAAACAACACAATCAAATTTCATATTCAATAAAAATATAAACAATAACATGGCTTAACATTTATGATATGTGAATTTAAATTTAAATTTAATACAAAAAGAGATCAAAATAAATTGGTAAAGGTGTGTACCTACTATTTAATTATAACTACTTAGCGCATACGAAAAAATTATACGAGAAAACTAAATTATTGCATGCTACTTAAATTTAGACGTACAATACTTGTCTATTAATAAGAAAAATTGTAACGAAAAATATACATATTTAAGTACACAAATAAATTTCACTAAAAAATGCAAGTACAAAAAATTCTCTTGAGGAGCGCGAATAACATTTTAAGTAGAGCACCAAGAACTAACTACGGTGCAAAAAATATCTTGTTTGAAGGCGTGGAATTATATAATAAAGTTCCTAGTGATGTAAAGAGCTCACAATCATTACAAACATTTGCTGAATAAAATAAAAATTATTACAAATATTAAATATAATATATAAAATATACAAATTAACTTAAGTGCCCTGAAATGCCATGCCACTTCTGGTCTGTGTTTGATCTATGTATATTCCACGCATTCGATCGCTGTGTACACTGAGTGTTATAGTCCTGAATCCTTGTACATTTTTTCACTTGATTACTATTAAGCTAATTTTCCGGGAGTAGCTTCATTTTGATGTGACGAACAAAAATGTCCTCTACGAAAACTCTCGATTGTGAAAAAAAAAATCAGCTGGTTAGTATGTAATAATTTTTGATCTTACGAGAACAAAAAAATTTTTCTAATTTTTTTCTTTTAGTTAGTTAATATTTATATAATTTAATACTAATATTGTCCTACAAATTGCGAGGTACGTTGTCCCGGTCCTACGCTCACTGCTGCTCTATCCCCTGCTACCCCTATTACCTACCACAATCGAGAGTTTTCGTAGAGGAAATTTTTGTTCGTCTCATCAAAATGAAGCTACTCCCGAAAAATTAGCTTGATAGTAATCAAGTGAAAAAAATGTACTAGGGATCCCGGACTATTAGATTTCTACCCACTTTAGTTTTTTTTTTGTGTTGGACTCGCAATAAGTAGGTAATACTATGTTATAAATTACAATTTTTTAATCGTATATCGTTAAATTTCTCATGTAATTGAATTTATTGTAATTCTTTATGAGAATAAAGTTTCTATAACCATACTCGTATATTTGCCTAATATAGGTATACCTACATTGTTATTTAATCCCAACATTTATGTTGGTTGTCTAATTTAATTGATAATAGTTAAAAATAAAACATGTATCTATGTATGATGTATACATAATTTTTCTTGTTTAGATGTTATGTAAAGTACTTTTATTATTAACAGAGAAAAGTCAACATTAAAATCGTGGTTCAAGCTATAAGAACAATCCCGTTGCACAGTTTTCAATCATGCTAACGGACTTAAACGTAACAGTCAAGTAGAAGACGGGACCAGAAATTGACTAAAATCACCTCGCTCTGCTTCGCGTAGCGGATCTGTAATGGATCATTCAACTAATAGGAACTTGTGCGCTGATTTTATCAATAACTGTAACTACAATACTTGGTGGATTGGATGGTAAATACCTTCAATATCCTTATATAGTAAATAATATATTTTTATAGAAACAGCTAATTATTAAAACAGTTTGCACAATAATCAATATTTTACATTACTAATGTAAATTACATAATAAACTCGATTGACACTCGTATGACATGAAGCATAAAAGTATGCCTTTGTTAAGATCACGACAAAATATCGTGACACGCTTATTAATTTACAGCACGAGTGTAGGTCTCATGTTTCACATGTAGATTGTACACAACAAAACTATGCATCGAAATTAGTTTTATGTTTAAGTATACAACATAATGTAAACACGAAAAGTTTCGAAACACACACCATCTAGCTTCATTTGTGTTAGAGCTATCAATCATCATCACACAGAGGCGCAAAGCTTGAAACATTAGTAGTTAAGAGCTCTTCCGTATGAAGTTGACATCAAATTCGCATTAACGTAGCACTGTGCAATAAAATTTCACTTTATAGCCCACATTGTCGTCGATTTGATTTTAATCCAACAGTTTTAATATAAAAGCTGTGTAATTAAACAACAGATTAAGACCTCGTTTAGAAAATATAAGCTTTTCAATAAGGTATACATTTAAATTCGCTTGGCAGTTATGTGTAATTATTTTGATGAAGTAACTTACCTATGTCTTCTCCAAAGTTCCCAACTGATAAAACCCTGCAGTGCCGGATTGCTTTCATCGACTAATGTTCCGCCCCTCGATCGACAAAATGCTAGGGAGTCTCTAAAATTGGCAGGTTGTCGATTGTAGAAAATGTAGCATTTGCCATTGTAGGTAGCTGTGCTGCCAGGTGGCTGATCGCGGAATTGTGGGCATCGTTCTATCGGTAATGCTTGGTCGGTATAAACAAACGCTTCGCAAATAGACAGTTGACTGGGAGCAGATGTTTCTAAGTGAACGCTAACGAAAGCCCCCGGCATGGGCGGATTGCAGGGTAGAAATAGAGGTTGGCCTTCTTCGAGGAATCCAGTGAATCGGTTGCAAATTGGATTCGTTCCGAGATCTGGTCGATTGTTACCAACTCTCACAACCACCACAGCAGGCTTATTAACCCCTGGAAATATACCACAGATATTAAATAAAATATCTCTCAAGTGTGAAAGAAATATTGCAATTAATATTTGTTACTTTATCATTGTTAATTTGTGAAAAATTTCGCATTTCATCCACATACAATAAAAATAAATTGTGTAATACATATTATGTAAATTTCGGCGTCTTTTCATTTAATTTTACAAGCGTCAGAGTTTGTAATAATAGTTATCTAACTATAATTAGTATAAGTATCTATTTTAAGGAAATTTAAGACATTCACATGACGGAACTTTCATAACGTCCTGAGTTGGTTCGGTTTTCTTATTACTTTCTCTGAAATGCAATTTGCAGTCACTGAGGCCTGTCCGCAAAGCATTTCATAATTCAATATTATTAAAATAATAACAATTGCGGATACTTCAATGTTTAGTTTACAAATTATTGTAGAAAGCGCTAAAGCCGTCTTGCGTTTTCATTCGAGAGTTTCTTCTAGCAACTTGTTAAATGTTTATACTTAATCTTCTTACGTACATATGTGTAGACTAAATAAGTAACGTATAGCTAAGATAGTGTAGTTAATACAATTTTCTTGTTTTACTTTCGTTCATTTTTCTTTGAATTTAACTATCAGAAATATACTTAGTAGGTACATTATTATATCATATTTGAAAATGGTCAACGCGTGTATATCAATTAGTAAGTTAACGCTTCGCAGTGAATTTGAGCTTCGATGCACATATGGGTCGAGCAAGTTATACCGATCTTAGCGAACACGCAGAGAACAGTCAGCTCAGTGAAACGAAACGTATTACGCTTATTAAGCAGCTGCTGCTAATAAATGACTTATTTAACCTGAGCTTTAGTTTAAAAAGTTTAAATAGCATAAATAGCATAATGTTTTAAAATATATGTCTATCTATATTCAGTAAAATACTGATGTATTTTATTATTAAATCATATTTTGTTTATACTAACTAGGTAAGAACATTGTGATTTTTGAAGTTATACTTCTTTTGGCGCGTTACGAAAAAATTATGAGAGTAAAATTTTGACGATGCGCACGCACACCGTCACGAAAAAAACCGATACCATGAAGTTAGCTAGTCAACGAAGAAGAAGCTAGCAATGTAAGTTAGCTAGGCAATGAACTATAACTTCTTACGTGCGTACATACATAACGTGTGTACACACACACACACACACTTTTTTATTTCTTCAACACGCGTCTGTTGGTTTCGCTTAGACAGAAAATATTATTGTCAATCAGACCAGTAGATTACTCATTAAACGCTCAGTTAACAATATTATTTAGAAGAACAGTATTAATTTTAAATTAAAAATTAAACATTAAAACAGTACTTACCACAGCAGGGCTTCCCAAAATCTAGCCTAACGAGTTGCACCATATACGGCTCAAGAAGATTGACATACCACCATGGGCATCTTTCTGATTTCGTAAGAGTGCATGTTTCACCGTTGAATGCAGCTGATGTACTTCCATCGAGCGCTTTTTGTGGCACTCCACCTTCTTCAGTGGATATTTGCATCGGTGCCTTACCGGCCGCAACATTGAGAACTGTAAAAAAAATGTTATTATCGTTTTCAATATGACAACTGACAACACAGTAACTAGATTTTGAAGTGAAACTTCTTTAGGCGCATGAGGAGTTAAATTTGAGAGAAAATGTGAGGCGGCAACGTCGGGCGCGGTCAGTACTTGGATTGGTGACCGCCTGGGAACACCGCGTGACGTTGGCTTTTTAGAGTGTACTCCTCAAGAATCGATTTTCATATAAGGCCCCCGGTATGAAAAAAATATGAGGAGTAAATTCTACTACTAGGTACTTTATTTTTTCTTTTTTTTTCAATTAGCTTGCCAAAGAAGTTTCATTTCTGACGTGTATTTGTATGCACGCATTTTTGTTTATATTTGTCTATGTGTACACATATATATGTGTACACGTGGTGTACACTCTCTGTATCCGTGCTACTTTGGCATTGTTGGAAGCCATTAAATCTGAATAAATAAAAAATAGATATGTTGTACGTCCAGTAGATCTTTATGTTATCATTTTTATATAAGTACCTATAGAAAACAAGAATTATAAACAAAAAACATAAAAAAATTAATCAATCTGACGACAGAAAATGCAACTGGAATAAAAACTTCCGATCGACAAATTGTGTACAAACACGATTATAATCATACAATCGATAAGATTTATAAATTTTCATTAATGTCTAAAAAATATACATAAAATGTCATTTGTTGTTACTTAATCTTTTTTTTAAGTTAGACATAGTAAACCATAAGAATTTAATGTGAAATTGAGTACTATAAATAATAGAAAATGGTATGAGAACTATGACGAGAGTGAGTTTATTTTGCAAATAAAGGTACATATATCACTTTTGTATAAAGCTAATTCAGTTAACATTGTCAAGCACATTCGTATAAGGTATACGATGTAATATATGGAAAATCTATTAGAATACAAGGTGTTATAAACTGGCGTCCTTCCGTTTAGTAAGTATAGCTCATTCCTACGTAACTTTGAAATCGATAGAAAAAAAGGTAGATATATGGGAAAATTTGTTTTAAATTACCGACTTAACTGTAAAACTCAAGTCATTAACACGACTCTAACGTACACTGGTAATGTTATAAATAAAAATTATTTAATAATTAATTTTATTATTTTTAACCGACGAAAAAACGGAGGAGGGTTATGTATTCGACGCGTATATTTTTTTATGTATGACCACGCATAACTTTTTACAGAGTAGTCCGATTTTGATCATTCTTTTTTATTGGAAAGAGTATACCCCAAAGTTGATCCCATATAAATTTGAAAATAAAAATCCAACCGTAAGGGTAGGAAAACAGGGTATGATTGATTGTTCACTCACTAATTGTAAGTTATGACCACGAATAACTTTTTACAGAGTAGTCCGATTTTATCATTCTTTTTTATTGGAAAGAGTATACCCCGAAATTGATCTCATATAAATTTGAAAATAAAAACCCAACCCTAAGGGTAGGAAAACAGGGGATGATTGATTGTTCACTCACTAATTGTAAGGTATGACCACGAATAACTTTTTACAGAGTAGTCCGATTTTGATCATTCTTTTTTATTGGAAAGAGTATACCCCGAAGTTGATCCCATATAAATTTGAAAATAAAAATCCAACCCTAAGGGTAGGAAAACAGGGGATGATTGATTGTTCACTCACTAATTGTAAGGTATGACCACGAATAACTTTTTACAGAGTAGTCCGATTTTGATAATTCTTTTTTATTTCGTCTACTCATGTTGTATTACTTGTCGATGTAATTGAAGTCGGTTTTTTTTCGTTCGCGAACAAATACAATTATTATAAAAGCGTTAGGGCAAGTTGCATATTTACTATTTAGGTTACAATATCGATTTTGATATCGCAGTTAAATGGAAGGACACCAGTATAATAAACACGTTTTATAATAGGTACGATGTAATGGAATTTTAATTTATCTTAGACGGATCTTGAGTAAAATGAAATAAGCCCACGTACTGAATGTGACATCTTTCACGCTCTACATACAAATGTAACCCTGCGATTCGATGTGACAACTTGCTAAGTAGGAGCGCGGTCGCGGTTGCTCGCACGCTTCTCTGTTATATCGACACCTGCGCTTGTTGAGCCAGGTCAAACTCAGTATCGTATGATCCCATTGAACCGTTAATGAGACAGATACACTCAACAAGGTCCTTCATTGGAAATTTAATTAAAAGTAAGATTTGAGATTTTAAAAATGTATAACCAATAATATTATTTGAAACGGTTATAACTATTAAGAAATAATTCCTAAGGTGCGAATCTAAGTAATTTAGGCACCATATACGGGTTTATAACGAATAAAGTCACATGTTGCATTTTAATTTACGTGCATAGTTTATTTATTTAGCCCGTTATGCTGGGTGAGATTAATCTTTATGACTGTATTGTTTGATTCGTCTGGCTATAGGATATCTCTCAACTCGGTGTGCCTTTTGACAAAGGCCTCCTCCAGTAGTTTCCATTGCTTCCTGTCCTGAGCAATTCTCCTCCATTTGGGTCCCACAGTAAGTTTTAGCTCATCTTCCCAGCGCATTCGTTGTCGTCCTCGACATCACTTGCCTTCTCTTGGATAATAATTCGTTTTTTCGATTCCATTCGATTTCCAGGATATCGGTTAATTTGGTTTTTGCTCTTAATTGCACATTAGTAATTCTATGTTGCCTTCTTCTTTCTGTCATGCTTCGTTCCATACATCTCTGGCACTTTCCTAGTTTGTCTCTATTTGTAAGGGACCGTGTTTCGAAGCCGTAGGTGATGGAATACAAGAATGGTCATGGAAGAATATAAGCATTGAATACCTTTCTTTTCGTTGCTATATAATGGTCTTTAGATTTTACAATTTCCTTGAGAGACCAGTATCTTTTCCACCCATTAGCAAACAAACTCTTAGCAAAATCCATTAGCAAAATCCTCTTATTTATTTCCTTGGTTGTTTGGTATTTAGGAGAGATGATCTGGCCCAAGTAGCAATAGTTTCATTTTTGTTAAGTTCATTTTTAAACCCACTAGAACTCTCAGTATTCAGAGTTTGGACCATCTTCTCGAGTGCCCTTCGAATTGCATTGCATAGAGCGCCGTTTAGATACTTTTTAAGGCGAATTTTAGTAGTTTACTGACTTCTTAAAGAGTGAGTCTTAAGCGAACGTGATACATTTATTCATAAATTCTACAGTAACGTATATCATTAAAATCTATATAAATGTAATTAAGCTGATAAACAATAAGAAACGTAGAGCTACGTAAAATAATTTGTTATAATAGACTTCTTGCTATGGTCTAAGACCCGAGAATTTAAATCTTCCCTCATCTGTTAATTAGATGAAACAATTTTGTATAGGCTTATTTCAATATTGTGAATTTATAAAAACAACCTCTGCCACCATAGGCCTGCTACAATTTTTTTTTTATCTTTTCAGTCAGCAGTAACCTGGCTGCAGGTAAGTAAAGCAATCATAGAGATGGGTGCCTACTACAGTCAGGTATACATATAGTATACTAGCCGACCTGTGCCCACTTCGTTGGGCGTTAATTATCTTTTTTAAAATGCAAAAATAGTTTTGAAGAAAACTTTTGACCAAAACTACGTCCGGAGTACCGATAAAGTAAAACAGAAAGTAAAGAGAAAATATATAAAATAAAAAATAAACGGCAGCGGGCGCCTACAGCGATGAATAAAATCGTGTATTTATTATTTTAAATTACAGAACCAAATAACATACTATAAAGAACAAATTTTAAACCACTTAAATAAATAATATGTTGCTCCAACGCCATCTATCAAAAAGCGTAAAAACTTCGTCATCGATAGATTCAAATAGACAGTAAATAAAATAGAGTATTAAATAGTTAAATCTAACAGCGATAGATGGCGTTCGTTTCTTTGTCATTTTCATAATATATTTTAATATTTTTCTTTTTTACTGAATTTTTTTGTACAATTACAATAAAATATAGCCTATGTCACTCCTGAATAGTGTAGCCTCTCACTATTTTCAGCAAATCAGATAAATATAAATGTTTTAAAATCACCAATTAATTTCTAAGGCAAATAATAATGCTTGATTAGATTGAATTGTTGACACGGCACGTCAGAGGACGCAGGTTCAAATCCTGGTGATTTAAAATATTTATATATTTTTATCTTTTTCCTTTTATCTTGTCACTCCTGAATAGTGTAGCTTTCTGTTAGTGAAAGAATTTTCATGATCGGATCACTATTTGCGAAGATTACCCCGTATATACAAAGTTATAAACTTTACCTCTTTATAATATTAGTATAGATAATGTAAAATATTGACGATTTTAGCTTACTACATGTAATTAACATGAGAGGGAAAAGATTAAAAAATTTTTTTTAAGTATTATTATTTGCAGCAGGCTTATGGTGGCAGAGGTTGTTTTTATGAATTCAGAATATTGAAATCAGCCTATAAAAAATTGTTTCATCTAATTAACAGATGAGTTAAGATTTTGTTATATCCCGGATCTTAGACCACTAGACGTGTAGTGTAGTGTACGTTTTGTAATCTAGTGTCTCTGAAGCAGCTGGCGAGTGCCGTTAGCCCGATGACCGTGACAGATAAATTTGCATGCAATTATCGACATATCGCTATAGACTTTATTACGACTTTGAGTTCAGTGTCTTTTACTCTTCTAAACCGTTAAAAATTCATAGCCATTTAAAGATGCAATTAAGATAATATACTTATTAGCATTAGAGCTCTTAAGATTTAAAATTGACGACTTTCTAATAAATATATAAATATTTCTACATAACGATGTACATAAATATGAATTCATATGATTACTTATAGTACAAAATATTACTTATATTTAAAAGTAAGTTATGTTATTTTAGTTACGTTGGCACTTCTTATCCTAAAACAACATGAAATAGGTACTAACACAAGATACAATATCTTAATATAAATAATTTCTCTTTACGTGTGTTTTTCACCTATTAACTACTCTTAAACGGCTGAACCAATTCGGTTTCGGTGGAGGATTCGGTGTGTAAATTGCATTGATGTATAAAAAAACCCTATATCAATGGTACATCTATACTAATATATAAAGCTGAAGAGTTTGTTTGATTGTTTGTTTGTTTGTTTGTTTGTTTGTTTGAACGCGGTAATCTCTGGTTCTACTGGGCCGATTTGAAAAATTCTTTCAGTGTTAGATAGCCTATTTATCGAGGAAGGCTATAGGCTATGTATCATCACGCTAAGACCAATAGGAGCGGAGTCCACGCCGACGAAGTCGCGCGCAGAAGCTAGTTGGTACATATAATGGTACATTGCAATGGGTTCACGCGAAGACATTAAAAGATAATTTAATGTCTTTGGGTTCACGAGTGGTTTAAAAACTTTTGACCACTTTTGACCAACTTGTCTAGTCAAAAGTACTTTTGACTGATTTCGCTAGTCAATAGTACTTTTGACTGATTAAGAGTTTTGACTGTGACATATACAATGATTAGTACATCCAACTGCAGATGTACCCATCAACCATCTAGGCATCTATTCTCACGATTCTCAGGTTACATACCTTTAATAAACGTTATACTGATAATGGTAAGAAATATGCACTAGCATTTAGTATAATGCATTTGGTACTATGGACTGAATGATCGATTTCTTTTCAACATCAAAATAAATAGGTAGATATGTAGGTAAATGATATAGCACTAACTTTTATTTTTAAATATTTATTTTCTTGTTGCTCACAAAACATAATGGGAATATATAATAAACTTTTAACCTTCTTAGAAATGCGTAGGTGTAAGTGTAACCCCCTATATATGTATATTTAACGGCGAGTATATAAGTATGTCAGCTGTTTAACGGTGACACAGACCGGCTCGCTGCGTCACCGACACTCGATCGTCGATAGGTATCTTTAAAGATATCGATAAAGACGCTTCCGAACGTAATCTACACCTCTAGCATTCTTGATTACATTCTGACCTCTCGATAGTGCTTTCGTGCTTTCTATTAACCTTAAAAGTCTTTTAAGTATGTGTTTAAATTGAAGAATATGTAACTGTAAACATAAAAATAAATATATTTCTATACAAAGCCGTACCATTTCTGAAGTGAAAACTTCTTTAGCAGCGTTGGGCACCTTTTGGTAGGTGAAAATCTTATGGGTTCGCGTCACCGACATGCTCATGACTGGCGCACGTGCAGCGGTCGTGCGTTGTGCGCGTTACACGCTTTTTGGATGGGTGAAATCTCATGCGTACTACCTACTAATGTTGCACATACGTCATATAATGCTACAGCTGACGTATTTTGCAACATTAGTACTGTGTATATATACTATTATTATAAAAAGGAATTTGTATTTTTGTGTGTATGTTTGTAATGAAAAAACTCAAAAACGACTGGATTGATTTAAAAAATTCTTTCACGATTTGAAAGCTTAGTTATCCCTGTGTAACATAGGCTACTTTTTATCCCGGGAAAATAATAGGTTCCCACGGGAAATTATTTGCGCACACGGGTGAAAGCCGTTGAAAACAGCTAGTATCTTATAAGTGAAATTGAATGGATTTAGTGAAAAGTTCAATGTGTATATTGTTGAAATATTGTTTTTGTTTGATTATTATTTGAATTGTTTAATTATAAATAATATGAAATTTCAAATTTTAATACTAAAAGTTCTAAGTTTCCACTTCAATCGGCTGAATCTCTATAAATGCCATTTTTTTTATTGAGCTACTGTATGGTACCTACAAATAATTTAAAACAAAAACAACATTTAATAGATCATTATCTGACAATAGTGCGTTTTGTACAACAATTATGGACAAACATAAATGCCAAAATAAAATGTTAAGGTGCAACCGTCAACTTACAACTGCATACAAATCGATTTTTTGATAATATGCACTATTTACCTACATTAATACCTACATATAATATTTTTAAGTGCTAAATTTTAAGTGAGTAGTTGTATACTAAATGTTATGTTTTTCAAGTGACGAACAAAACTAAGTTCAATTAAACAAATTTGAGATTATATAGAACAAAAAATTATGTTTCATCGACAAGTAATACAACGTAGGTAGACGAAAAAGTAGTAAAGTAAATACGCGTTAACAAAGATTACTCAAAAAGTTGTAATCGGATCTCGATGAAATTTAAATGTGACAACATGCTTAGCATCAGCTTTCATCAGCAGATTAAATTAAAAATCATCAAAATCAGTACATGTAGTAAAAAGTTATGTGGTTATAATACAATGTAGGTCGACGAAAAAATAGTCAAGTAAAAACATGCGTTTTTATTAGGTATAACTCGTAAATTACTTGTTCGATATCAAATAAATTTAAACGGGACCACATGACACGCAACACCTTTCAATTAAGACAAATATTATCAAAATCGGTCAATCCAGTCAAAAGTTCTGGTCTAACATACATTAAAAAAATACAATCGAATTGAGAACCTCCTCCTTATTTGGAAGTCGGTTAAAAATGTCAACAATCACTGAATCTATTTAATTACCTAAGTACGAACTTAAATTTAAAAATTAAAACTCTATTTATTTTATTTATTATAAAATACCCACACTTTAATCATCGATTTGGTAACGTTTGAATGAATTAAATATATATATAATTTTTATATTCTATTTTTTATAATTATGTTATATTTTTTATAAGCAAGCTATCACAACGTAAGATCTCAGAATAGAAATGTGCGGCCATCGACTTGCTTCGTCGAAACTAGTTTTATCGTATATGGGTCAAGAAGTCGGACAATGGCCGCAACTGCTGCCTCTACACCTGTTCAATGCAAAAAAAAAAACCGGAGTATTCATCGTCTCGGCGGACATGTGTGTGGTGTGGTGATTGTTATTATAATAGAAAATAGACGAAAGGCGCGCTGATACACTTGATAAAGAAATCATGAAATCTTGAGAGAGATATAGGGTAAACCACCCAATCGTTGGCACTCTTCCAATTGTTGGCACTTTAGAGTTTAGTTAAATAAAACAAGGAAACTATAAACTATTCAAGTTCAGTATGCATTTAAAAGTAAAATAGTATTAATTTTCTATTACAAATTGGCAAAACTGTTCTAATAACCAATGTATAGATTTAAAAACAACAACTGACATTTTGTGATAGTGATTTGGAGTCGTTTTTTTTTGTTTTTTCTTAAGGAGAGAGCTTTATTAATCATAGTATATCACAGCTATTCAGCTTATTGATGCCTTCGAAACAATTTCATACACTTAATTACACATCTAAGCAGTAGATTCAAAGATTACTTTTTTAATTTATTTATCACATTCTATTTATTTAATGTGCCAACATATGGATCAATAAATTCATCAAAATCCTTTTATTGGCATTAGTGCCAATTTTAGGATTTCTAAGAATATTGCCAACAAGCGAGTTTATGATCTATCTGTAAAGGTTTTCAATTAAATTATTGTTTGCACATCAATATTTTTTTCTATAATAGCTATTTCCAAATGTTGGCCCACAGTGCCAATAGCAAAAACTAATTATTGGCAGTAGTGCCCATAATAGAATATGGAGTGCTAATAACCGGTGTATTTTTTTTTTCATATAGAGTACAACGAAAACAATGAAGAAACGAAATGAAAAAGATACAAATAAAAATACAAAGTACACATGTCAGAAGTGAAACTTCTTTGGCAAACTAATTGGAAAAGTAGGCGGTATCATAATTAAAAACAAAAATTGAAAAAAAAAAAAAAAAAAAAGCCAGACGAAGAAAATAAAATATAGAATCGGTTAAATGTTAACCGCATTGGCGCAACGGTCACACCACTGGTTTGTGCCTGTTGAGCTGTGCTTGCGGGTTCAATCCCTGCACATGACAAACATTGGTATTGGTCATACAGGTGTTTGCTGTGGTCTGGATGTTTGTGCAGTCCTTGTGGGTCTAACTACCGCGCCTCGGAGAGCACGTTAGGCCATCGGTCCCGGTTGCTATCATGTACACCTGATAGCGATCTTCACTCATAGTAGGGAATATATTCGCCAACCCACATTGGAGCAGCGTGGTGGATTAAGCTCTGATCCTTCTCCTACATTGGGAAAGAGGCCTATGCCCATCAGTGGGATATTACAGGCTTAAGCGTAGCGAAGCGTAAATGTCAGACATGATAGGGTTTTCCTAAACGTAATGAAGATGTTTTGAATAGCGTATCAGAATTTATTAAAAAAAGCGGCTGATCTAATCCGTTCAGAGACAACATTCCAGGAGACAAATGGTTTAAACTCTTCTTAAAGTAGCACCCAGATATTGTTGTAAGAACTCCTGAAGCAGTCACTGCGGCAAGTATTTCCGTATCAGAAAATGACATAAAAGGATGGTTTCAGGCAATTGTAAAATTTCTTAAAGATCACGGTTTGTTGAAATTCTATTAGACCCAAAAAGAGTCTTGAATGGTGACGAAACAAATTTCGTTCTTTCTCTGCTGAAAGTTTCAAATAAAAAACGATGATTGATGGGAAGTTATTGTAAACTATTGTGTGTTTGAAACAGGGATTCGAAAATTTTCATACGTTAAAATACAACGTTTTTATTTGTTTTTATCTGGGCATTTTTTGATCAGGATCAATAGATCTATCTGGATCGAAAAATGCCCAGATAAAAATGTTATGTATAAGTTTATGTTTAATATTTTTATGAAAACTTTAAATACTGGTATTTAACCTACCAAAATAAAAGCAGACCTTGTAAAACAGTGTTTTAATTATACATATATAAGTTTAATGATAAATAAGTACCTACCTATTTCCTACTTTAAGTACGTGCCAATAATTAGACTAGTAAATGCCAATATTGAGAATTTCTATGCCAATAATAGGATTTTCTGTAGTCTTTCGGATTTAAGTATAAAACATTTATTTAATACTATTCAATCACATAAAAATGATTATAAAGACAAAGATTAAAGTATTTTCTTTTACTTTTTCACATGTTTTGTCTACTAGGTTTTGCAAATGAGATTTTATGGTAATTTAATTTCAGACTGACACGAATCTCAGTCTTAAAGTGCCAACAATTGGGTGGTTTACCTTATCTATTCTTTCAATTCAAAAAATACAAAATTTTCATAACTCTTTAAAACTATAGGTATCTACTATACATAATAGCATATCGTTATGCTCCATGTAATAATGAATGAATTGGTCAAAAGTTTCGAAAAGATCCTCCATAATTTGTTTGTTTTTTTTGCTCTATATTGTGGTAGGTTGTTTTTTTTTTAAATAGAAAACAAGTGTAAATAAATAATAATAATTACATAACGAAAACAGAGCAATGAAATTACTATAAGTATTTGTACTTAGTGTTATATTTTACAGCATTGGCTTCCTAATCCTACTTTACTATTAAATCAAATCATTGACAAATTCAGTTTATTTTATTCAGAACTAGCTGACCCGGCGAACTTGGTACCGCCTAACAGTCGATTCTTTAATAAATTTTTTTAATGCTTTTTCTGCTATTCTGTACACAGGGCCAGCTAGCTAATTTTAATTAAAGAAAGCCAAAAAAGTTATGAAAACCTTTTTTTAATTTTTCAATTTGACCAGAGTCTGACAATCAACAAAAGATATAATTATATGCGTGTGTATGTCAAATGCATGGTAGTGTGTAATATATTTTTATGTATAATTAAAATAAATACTCGTATATATTAGCATTCTGCACTCTTTCTCTATATAAACTATAAGTGTGCGAAATTTTATATTCCTCCGTCCGCGTAATTTTCGTAAAAAAGGGGTGCAAAGTTTTTGCTTCACGTATTAGTATATAGATAGAAGATGACAAGAAAATGAAGAAAGAATAATTTGTACAATATTAATATTAACAGAAACTACTATTATGGAACCAATGAATAATCAATGGAACAGTGTAATTTCTGTAGGTGCTGTGTATGGTTTATTAAAAGTTAGTAATTAATCTATACTAATATTATAAAGAGGTAAAGTTTATAACTTTGTATATACGGGGTAATCTTCGCAAATACTGATCCGATCATGAAAATTCTTTCACTAACAGAAAGCTACACTATTCAGGAGTGACAAGATAAAAGGAAAAAGATAAAAATATATAAATATTTTAAATCACCAGGATTTGAACCTGCGTCCTCTGACGTGCCGTGTCAACAATTCAATCTAATCAAGCATTATTATTTGCCTTAGAAATTAATTGGTGATTTTAAAACATTTATATTTATCTGATTTGCTGAAAATAGTGAGAGGCTACACTATTCAGGAGTGACATAGGCTATATTTTATTGTAATTGTACAAAAAAATTCAGTAAAAAAGAAAAATATTAAAATATATTATGAAAATGACAAAGAAACGAACGCCATCTATCGCTGTTAGATTTAACTATTTAATACTCTATTTTATTTACTGTCTATTTGAATCTATCGATGACGAAGTATTTACGTTTTTTGATAGATGGCGTTGGAGCAACATATTATTTATTTAAGTGGTTTAAAATTTGTTCTTTATAGTATGTTATTTGGTTCTGTAATTTAAAATAATAAATACACGATATTATTACGATTTTATTCATCGCTGTAGGCGCCCGCTGCCGTTTATTTTTTATTTTATATATTTTCTCTTTACTTTCTGTTTTACTTTATCGGTACTCCGGACGTAGTTTTGGTCAAAAGTTTTCTTCAAAACTATTTTTGCATTTTAAAAAAGATAATTAACGCCCAACGAAGTGGGCACGGGTCAGCTAGTACATAATATTTTTATCCAACTTTTTTAATTTTATATTATTTACATATAGATTCAATAATTCGAGATTTACCTATTCAAAGTCGTCAATAAACATGGTATGAGTATTAAAGTTATTAATACCAATTTATCGTTCCTGATAAAGACATAATAATAATTGTTTTTATGAAATTTACACTATGTCAACCTAACCCACTAGTTTTGTTTTAATTTTTCAAAGTGTCTAGTAGTAGTAAAATAATATTCAAGTGGTTATTGATGGAAGAAAAGATTATAAAGGATGTACTGGATGGCAAAAGAATCATTAATGATTCAGATACAAAAATTGATTTTGAAAATTTAACGTTTGCCATTATTGATAACACAAATGTAAATTTATCAATCCACCACTACCACCACCACTTCAGACTATCACAGTCCACTGTTGGACATAGGCCTCCACAAGTTCGCGCCCGACATTATGACGCAAACTCATGTGTTTTGCCCATAGTCACCACGCTGGGCAGGCGGGTTGGTGACCGCAGGGCTGGCTTTGTCGCACCGAAGACGCTGCTGCCCGTCTTTGGCCTGTGTATTTCAAAGCCAGCATGGATGGTTATCCCGCCATCCGTCGGCTTTTTAAGTTCCAAGGTGGTAGTAGAACTGTGTTATTCCTTAGTCGCCTCTTACGACACCCACGGGAAGAGAGGGGGTGGCTACATTCTTTAGTGCCGTAACCACACAGCATAATTTGTCAATCACAAATAAGTATTTTACGTCTGAAGGGTGGAAAAAAAATGATGACAATGTGTAGCAAAAAATATTACAGGAATGGAATTGTAAATACTGCTATTATAGTCGTCCACTAAAAATAAAAAAGGTTAAAAAAAAGGTTAGGTTAGGTTAAACTTAAACCATGGTTATCTCCATAACCATGGTATATTTTATCGGACGATTAAATTATTTTATTCATCCTTGATTGCCATTGCCATGCCTTAATTTTTTATACACGAATATAATTTGATCTAAAATTTTAATTTGTTTAATTTTCTTATCCGTTTAGAAGTTTCGACGGAACGAATAGGTACATAAATATGCACGTATCTGCGGTTTCTTCATACGATATTAATATTATGTTATAATTATTATGTATATATCATAATAATAGGTACATATATATGCAGTCACGATAAATACGTTGTACTTTGAGAGTACTGAAACTAACTTTGTCTTCCTTAAATCAATTATTATTATTATTTATTATGGCCGGTATGGGTGTAATTATTTATGGCCGGGTATTGTAAATCGTTTTTGCTTAGATATGTTGATATAATATCTCATGCTTCCGATAAATGTTGTTTTGCAATGGAAAGTGTTAAATATTGTCTCTCTAATATAATTGACCAGAGGTTTGCATGGGATACTATCTACTATCTACGTGATTAAAAGTAGTTGTTCTGTTTTTGCGAAATTACCGCTTGAGCACCATGTACTAAAAAAAAGATTTTTTGAAGTGAAACATATTTAGGCGCACGAGGGGTAAAATTTGAGCGACCGCTATCGCGGCAACGCGTCACGCGGTCAGTACTTGGATGGGTAACCGCCTGGGAACACCGCTTGACGTTGGCTTTTTGTTTTTTTTATTTGTTCTTTTTTGTAATTTATATTCGTTTTTTTTAAATTATTTTTTAATTAGTTTGCCAAAGAAGTTTCACTTCTGACATGACTGTGTACTTTGTACGCACGCAATATTTTTTTATATTCGTGGGATTGATTTTTGTGCATTTTGCTATACCTACTGATTAATGTTAGGCAATGAAAAATTAAGTATGCACTATATATTTTTTGTGGACAGTTCTTGTTTAACTACTAACATACACTGAATTAGATTACAATCCTTTATTTGCGTTTACTTTCTACACTTTTGTTTCAGTTATCTCACGCTGTTAATTTTAATTAGATTAATTGTAATTACAACATCTTTTGCTAGAGGATTGTAACGAGATGCAGACTAAAATATATAATAAAAAAATACTAAGTTACTTAAACATATTTTTTGCTAACTTTTAACACAAACGTAAAACGTAAACGTAAACAATAGGTATTAGGTACATACTGTAGCAGTGACAGTGTTTAAATTGACAGTCAGACAGACACTACGAAAAGATGCAGCTCTGCTATGTAAATAATAAATATTAAAAGTTTATTGTATTTTTTTCACACATTCCGAAACACAGCAGCACATACGCGTTTTTTATTTTATGTAGAAAAAATAGTAAAGTGTATTTCCAAATTATTATTTCTTTTTCCATTTGTAATATCATAATAAACAGTTAAGACTTCAATATGGAATTGAACGTGATCTATTTAACGCAACAGTATAGTAAGCATAGCGATAGTTACAAAGGCCGTTCGTGTATGGCAACTTTTCCGAACAGAGAGAGCCGTGGGAGTGATCTACAATGAATCTTCCGCTTTTTCGACTCCATTCACGGCTCATGTGAAGTGATTTCTCGACGAAGAAAGTAAAAGTGGGTCAGCAGAAGCGGCGTCTTCGTGCGGAAATCGTAGAGCAAGCACGATGTGATTATGGCGCTTCTCGTAATACCTCAGTTTAAAATTGATAAAAATGTGGTTTCGAGTGTTAATACCAATTCGTTAACATAATTATTTAGTTATACTTCCATTATTCTATTTAAATTTATTTTGTGAATTATTCTTTATTTTATAAGTACAATTTTTAAGTTTCATTTACCTAGTAGTAATAACCTAATAAAATACAAAGAAATAATTTGATTAATTGACAAGATTGGGTTGTCTGGAAGAAATGGCTAAATAGCCATAAGTCCGCCCATTGTACTTCACAGTCTGAAAATGATATTTGTAGTTGTGATGTACAATAAAATATAAATAAATAAATAAATAAAAATACTTGTGTAAGTAGATAATAATTTGCATATACTCACACACACACACAAGAATACATCATTAATGTTATGTACCGTGCTATAATAATTTTAAAACTTACTATAGAAGCCTTTCCTATAAATACCTTTCCTACATGCAGCAGTTTTTTTTTGTAATGACTATTCGACAGTTTTAGTAAAAGTAGACCCACTTTTACACAGATACAGAGGTAGTTAGGTAACGATTGACAAGATTATTCATAGTTAAGTCAATTTATATAAAAAAGATTTTTAAGTGATCTGTCGGTTATGTAATCTCCTTATACTTTGTCCATTTTATTATTAGTCTTTTGACAGCTCCGGCCCATGAAGTTTCATATTGTTTAACTAAAAAATTCATAGATATAATATCGTACTTCATGGACGGGTACCGCCCCTTTAGTGATATGCCACACATAACGATTACTATGATTGTGCCACAGATTACAAATAATCGGTAGAAATAAATGCTAATCTATATTATAAACAGGTGAAGTTTTTAACTTTGTTTGTTTGTAGGAAGTAATCTTCGCAAATAGTAATCCGATCATGAAAATTCTTTCACGAACAGAAAGCTACACCATTCAGGAGTACCATAGGCTATAGTTTATTGTTATTGAACACAAAATTCAGTGAAAAATAATAATATTAATAAGTATATGTAAATCAAATCGGACAAAAATATACATTATATTAGCTGCTAGTTCCAATAGCCCGTGACATCGTCTGCGTGAACGCTATACAGCACGAAAAATACCCTTTAAAATAACATTCATTTACCCATTTCTTCTTTAGATTACATATCTACAGAAAGTGCAGTAACGGAGAGAGACTGTCTATAAAATTGACCTTCAAAAAGTGCTTATTTTCAGCCTGCTTTGAATAAATGACTTTATGGTGATTCTGCTGAATTAAGTCATAAGTTGTGACTAAAGCAGATGGAGAAAATAATGAATAAGGAATACAGAATAGGGTAAAAATACATACTTATAGGCCTTCTCGATAAACAACATTAGTGGTTTGGCTACCTATCATGACATTTGGCGTTCGCGTCGGCTTTCTTCGTTATTTAGTTTATGGCGGCACGTCACTAGCTAGCACTAGCACTAGCGTTTCATTGGAAACTCCCTCGCACACACCCCACAAGATCAAATTGCATTGCATACAGCAAAAGCGTGCCGTTCTCGAGTTTAAATTTTGTCATAAATCTATGCAGTTCTTTTTGAGTTCTGTTTGTTATTATTATTACATACAGATAAACTCGATGAATTTTATAAGACATAGATGAAGCAGCTTAAAACTTATATAAACACATTTTTTTTTAATGTTTTGTTCATCTCTGAAACGAATTAACGATACCTACAATTTTTAAGAAGAAAATGCACAACTCCATCTATGACTTTTAAAAATAACCAATTAACCTCGCCAACATCATCAGATCAAATTAAAATTATTTATATCCAAAAAGGGATTGATGATGATGTTTTTGAAATCTCATAGATGGCGCTGCTTTAAAATTGTCTTGATACTACTTATATTCATTTAATTATGTTTATCGGCCTAAGTTACTTATATTGCGTGATTTTTATAGAGTGAAGCTAGCTTATAGCATGGTTATTAACATAATAACAACAACATTCAAATATGCGTCGTTAGATTACACGTTGTTACAGAATGCGTTGAAGAAATAAAGGTTCACTGCTCGTTCCCCGTAGGTGATAGCACGATAATAATTATGTAGCCTATATGTTGACCTGACTTCTAAATAATATTCGTGCCAAATTTGAAAATAAATTCATGCAGTACTTTTTGAGTTTATCCCGGACATACATACAGACAAACAAAAATTCTAAAAACTATATTTTTGGCTTCGGTATCGACTGTAGATCACACCCCAAGTATTCTTTTAAAAAAATATTCAATGTACAGTTTTGTCTTCTCTACCATTTTATTATATGTATAGATATTGCCTTGCAACGGTATTGTTCATCGATATCCAGTTGACGTACATATATATAAGTTTTACGTCGTAAAATTTTCATATTAATAAATATTATATTTTTTAACAAAAAAATTAGCGATACCGATTATTCTTTAGGACATCACTAAACCTTGTCAGTCGTCGATCTGTCAAAAGACTAATAATAAAATGGACAAACTATAAGTTATTTTAAATGCGACAGAACTAGCTATAAGGCCGCGTTTCCACCTGCAAGCAAACTCGTGAAAGTCTTGCAGAAGTTCCTTGCTGTATCGTTTACATGTTCCTGCAATTTATTTCTGCAATCACTGTCGTGCGAGAAGCTCGCGGTTCATACTGTCGCAACTTATCGCGCAGGTATTTACACACGAAAGCTTACGTGTGTCGCTATCAGAACTATCGCAATTTTTTCTATTCTATACTCTGAGATCATGACGTCAAGACGCGTACGTGTAGCAGCTGCAATTAACTATTTTGTTGTTGAAAAAGAAAAAAAGATCAATTTGGGTTCGAGAATGGATTTATAGGAGACGAGAAGCTGGTGTTTACCATAATAAATAAAGCTTTTTTTTATTCGGTTTTTATAATCCGCATGCCGGTTGTCCCACAAACAAGGATTACACTCATAAACTCCTATTAACTGTATAGTTTCTTCACGCGACCATTCACGACTTTGTCGTTGACTCATTATTCTCATAAAAAAAATCAAGCCGTGCGTGCGAATTGCGATACTTGCTGCGAGATATACGAAACTAGACCGATAAGCAGCGAGATCTGTCGCGAGTCGACGCGTACATGTTTATACATGCTTTCGCAAGTACTCGCAGGAAGCGCTTAACATACTGTCGCGACAGCACTTGCTACGAGGTTTACACTTGCAAGCTGCTGTCAGACAGACTGTCGGACATTACTCGCGGAAGTTATCTTGCAGGTGGAAACGCGGCCTAATATTTAAGTGCACAAAATTCTTTCTACTGTCATTGACGGTACTATAGATTTTTATAACATACTCACATTAAATAGGTTTATACTTTTTATTCAAATTAATTGTTCTCAAGATTGCAAATGAAAGAGAAAACCATTTAACTAAGGTATGTAGGTCTACGACAACGTAAAACGTAGTTGCCAGTAGGATTATTTCACTATTTCACGGTAAATTTTTTTATTATGCTGCATATAAATATCACCTGGTTATTAATAATTTTTATGAACACGTTATTTGGATATGTTCGGAGTGAAGGACGCTCCAAACAAACATTAAGAAAAATAAAATACTAAATAAGCTCAATAATAGATTCATGATCAAGCACGGAGATATTTTTTTTTATAAAATCCATCATTGTTAACAATGATAATCTCAATGTCTTCGAAACCATAAAACAAAAAAACTTGATAATATTGAATTATTTAAGTGTAGAACCTTAAGTTTCTAGTAAATAACATTGAGGTAATCATCTTTTCGAAATTGTCGTTTTGATAAGAAAAACTGGCGTTTCTATTTTATTTCGCATTTTTTGTGGTCATGACATTGAAAGAATTATTTAAGGAAAATTTCTAGGGTTAATACTAATATTTAAATATTTACTTCTCTAGGGTACGATTTTAACTACTCGTAACTTTTATAAGTAATGTAAATTATTATATGAACAATGCAGTTTCACAAAAATAACTATTGTTTTTGTGGGTTACTCTTACAAAAGATTCAAAGGTAGCTCGTAAAATCAACATAAGCAAATTACAATTTGGGTTTTAATGTAAAGTAAATCTGTTTATGTTTTTATCATATATATAACTTACCACAAAAGGGTATGCCATCGGGAGTCCATTTTCCGTTCGTATCACAGAGTCTTCTAGAAGGGCCTAAAAGTTCAAATCCTCGCTCGCACGCGTACGTAGCCACGGTTCCCTCCGACATAACTTCGTTGGAAAATGTTACTCGTGAGTGCGCCGGCGCTCCAGGAAAACGGCATGACGCTGATACGTGGCCTGCAAGGAAAAATCATAGGTAAAGTTATCTTCTTTTAATTTTTTATGTTTGTTGTATTTACTAATAAAAAAATAGTTCTGTTTGCTATAAATAAAATTTCATAATTGTACATATTTTAGCCATATACACAAATAAGTAATACATAATTAAAATTCTAGGTGCAAAGTCGAAATTAGGCCAGTTTTCTCCGCTTAACCGATCTCTATAGAATAGGTAGGGATCCCTAGTACATATTTTTCACCTGATTAGTATCAAGCTAATTTTTTTTAAGTAGTAGCTTCATTTTGATGAGACGAACAAAAAGTTCCTCATCGAAAACTCTCGATTTTGGTAGATAATAGAGTTAGCAGAAGATAGAGCAGCAGTGAGCGTAGGACCGGGATAACGTACCACGCAATTTGTAGGACAATATTAATATTACCATCAAATTATATAAATATTAACTAACTAAAAGAAAAAAAAAATCAGCAGGTTAGTGATAATTTTTGATGACCTTACGAGGTCATAAAATCATAAGGTCATCAAAAATTGTTTTTTTTTTTCTGTTTTTTTTCTTTTAGTTAGTTAATATTTAGACTGGCAACCGTTAAAACAAATGATATGTCCTTTAAAAATTTATAAAATTATAATAAATAATATTCATAATTGTTATGATAAAGCAGAAATAAAATTTAAATTGCGTAATAATAAAAATAGACTTAACAATCATTGGATAAATAAAAGTATTATTAAAGCATGTGAACATAGGGATCAACTATTCAAAAAATGGCTCACAGATCCAACAAATAAAGTCTTAAAACAAAAGTACAACTTATCTAGAAACTATGCAAATAAATTAATTAATAAAACAAAAAATCAAAAAATTCATAATGATATAAATCAAAATAAAAATAATCCAAGAAAACTATGGCAAATACTAAACGAAATCGCTGGTAGATCAAAAAGTCTTTCCGATACAATAATTTTAAACGCGTTTCTAAAGATACGACACAACGGTCAATATTGCCAATAAATTTGCAGACACTTTTGCCAACAGTGTAAATAAAATTGTTCCGAAGTGTAATATAAAACTACTAGATAAAAATTCATATGTCTTGCCTAAAAATTTATGCTATATATACCAAAAAGTAACAGCTGAAACAGTTTTGAAAGAAATAAAATCATTAAACAAAAACAAAGCACCCGGCATAGATAAAATCAGAGCACAAGATCTAAAAATTATAAATACTGAAATTGCAGAACCACTATCTCATTTTATTAATACAACTATCAAACAAGGTATTTATCCTAATGAACTAAAAACTGGAATAGTAAAGCCTATACATAAAAAAGGAAGCCAGGGCATCTATGACAACTGTCGCCCAATCACCATACTTTCTGCGATAGATAAAAGTAGAAAAAGTTATTTCAAAACAAATTCACTCATTTTATAAAGATAACAATATAATAACAAATAAACAATTTGGATTTCAATCAGGTAAGAGCTCAACCCAATTACTCTCAAAATTTACAGATAATATTTATAAATACCTCAACGATAAAAAACACGTTCTGGTAGTTTTTATTGACTATAGTAAAGCCTTTGACACGTTAAAACATGACATTCTTATCGAGAAACTTAATGACTGTGGTATACAGGGCCCCTTAAACAATTGGTGTCAAGACTATCTTAATAATAGATCATATGTGGTGAAGATTAGCAGCATGAAGATTAGCTCCAGTAAAAACATACGAGTATTAGACGGAACAGCGCAGGGCTCCCTACTTGGCCTTTTGCATTATATAACCTACGTTAATGATGTCGTCAATCTAATATCTAATTGTGAAATTTATCAGTTTGCTGACGACACCTGTCTTATAGCTGCAAATAACGATCTATATGCAGCTCTGAGGGACTTACAAACAGATTTCACCCTGTTGTTAAAGTGGTCACATGATGTAGAACTTGTTCTAAATTCCGATAAAACTAAACTAATGTACATCAGTTCTACCCAAAATAGGAAACCACATAGCAATTTAAAACTAATAGCACACAGTCACCAATGTCTACACGCTAATCTCCACAACTGTTCTTGTAAGCCGGTTGAAATAGTCAATAAATAAAAATATCTAGGACTTGTAATTGACCATCGACTAAAATGGACTGAACATATTAATTACGTAAGTGATAAGCTGCGTACTATATTGGCTAAAATAACTATAATTAAAAGAAAAATTCCATATAAAATTCTATTAAACCTATATAAAGCTTTAGGCGAAACAACTATATTTTACGGTCTGAGTAGCTATGGTAGAACGTGTAAATCAAACCTTGATACAATATATAGCTTACAAATACGAATTATGAAAGCTATAATACCTAAGAAAATTAAAACCTGTTACGAAAATGATTATCATGAGCTCTTTTATTATTGTAACATAATACCAATACACGATCAGGTCAAATACATATTGCTGCTTGAGCAATTTCATAATGGTGAACACCAACATATAATCAAGCGTACCTACCAAACACGTAGTGCATCTCAAGTCGAACTAAAAGTACCGAGATACAATAATCTCTATGGCAAACAGCTACTACAATATCAAATACCAAAATTAATAAACGACCTACCATCTACACTAAAAAATGAAATCACTAAAACAAATATAAAATATAAATTAAAAAAATACTTTAAAAAAAAATATGAATTAATATCCTACAACGTAAATCACCCCGTGTGTACCCACAAGCTACTGCGACTACATTATTTTGTAATGGATTCGATCATTTGTAAAACTTGGACGGTAGTATGTAAAAATGTTGTTAGTGTGGTTAATATTACCGAGATACAATAATCTCTATGGCAAACGGCTAGGTACTACAATATCAAATACCAAAATTAATAAACGACCTACCATCTACACTAAAAAATGAAATCACTAAAACAAATATAAAATACTAGCTTCTGCGCGCGACTTCGTCGGCGTGGGCTCCGCTCCTATTGGTCTTAGCGTGATGAGACATAGCCTATAGCCTTCCTCGATAAATGGGCTATCTAACACTGAAAGAATTTTTCAAATCGGCCCAGTAGTTCCAGAGATTACCGCGTTCAAACAAACAAACAAACAAACAAACTCTTCAGCTTTATATATTAGTATAGATAAATTAAAAAAATACTTTAAAAAAAAAAATATGAATTAATATCCTACAACGTAAATCACCCCGTGTGTACCCCACAAGCTACTGCGACTACATTATTTTGTAATGGATTCGATCATTTGTAAAACTTGGACGGTAGTATGTAAAAATGTTGTTAGTATGGTTAATATTAACTTGTTATATGCTATCATTGCTATGATATATTTTTGATATTGTGAGCGTACGATGTCGAATGTTGGTGTGCGGATAAATCAACATTGATTTTTGTCACACCGATAAATAGTAATGTTTCTAGTTAAGATTCCTTTCTATGTAAATAAAAAAAAATACAGTCGAATTGAGAACCTCCTCCTTTTTTGGAAGTCGGTTAAAAAGTAATTCGTGCTTACAATATTAATATATTGATACTGTCCTCTTTTGTAAGCACGTGTCAATACACTTTAATATGGATTTGTGTTTTGAATGATATATAATGACAAGCTTAGCAGAGTCTTGGCTATTCTCTTTGAAATAAATAACAATATCAACTTCTACGTGATATTGGCGAAATCATCTGTCCTCATTTGGCACTATTAAAAGCCATTAACCTGAAGAGCAAGAAGAACAATATCAACGAAATTTAATATGAATGGAACTCATCTTTTGAGATTAGCAAGTAACTTTGGAGAAAGTGATTCACGCACGCATTTATTGACTCTAAGGTTGATAACGCTTGTTATCGTAGTAGCTTTGTTAACTTTGCACGTAAAGTCTATGAAGGTTTTCCGCTGGGAGCAATCGGTAAGCGGTGGCTTACTCATGACTTATGCCATTGCGGTTCTTGGTCTTGCGTTATGTGCTGGTGCTAACCATTGCGGTAGTCGAGCTTTACAGGTATGCAGTTCATTTAAGTTGAGTTAAGATTTCAATGACGTTAACGATATATTTATTTATAAGTTCCATAGCCATAAGATAGTTATGAGACTTAATATTGTCTTTAATACTTATATTTATAATTAAATTTACGTATATATTTTATTCAAGTCATATTTGGCCGGTATGGGTGCTTTCTTTATGACCATAAATGCTGCAGTGATTTGGCAGAGATGGACAAAAGCGGGGGAGTTGACGCTGGTCGTAGCTGAACTGCTGTCGTCGCTGGGTATACGTCTGAAGCGACAAGTTATGGCTAAAGTTATTTTAAGTGCTGCAGCCGCTGTAGCGCTTTTAATCGACCTTATCGCAACACCCTTTCTGTTACCGAAATAATAACTTCATTTACTGATCATGCCTATGAAGCGTATTTTGCTAGCGTTTATTAACCGATACTATTGGTTTGTTTAATATTTCGATGTATAATATTTTAAATGCAATATAATGTTTCAATCTTTATTACTTATTTAGCGTTATATTGTAAATATGATATCTAGTACAATTGTTTTGCACATGATAAAATAGAATTTCCGTTTTCAGTAGCAGTCGATTACGACACCTAAAGAGAAATTATTAGTATGAATGTATCATTACAGAAGTGCTTATAAGTAATAATTTTTTTATCGTATATAGTACTAGCCGACCGCGCAGCTTTACTCGCGTTGGCTTTAATGGGTACTGCACTGCTTGTATATACAAGTCATACAAACATGTAGTTAAAAGTTCAAACATGCATAAAAATATTTTTATTAAATGGAGAGGTGGTCTTATTCATAGTAAAGACAACGCCATTCGATATCAAAAAGAAAGTGTACAAAACAACGGCTTTATGTTTTCATAACAATTTTATAGAGTAACTCCACTTCTGGACACCACATTAAAAATCCAAGAGATTTTAAATTAGACCCCCAGAATCGAAACTTTGTAAGCCGTGTCTAATTTCATGCTGTAGGTTTTTGCCTTATATAAAGCCACATCCCATGAACTGTTACTCATTGATGGTTACCTACTATTACAATGTACTCTGTGGATGGTTACAATTTTATTAGATACTAGCTGTGTCCGCGGGCCGCGATTTCGTCAGCGTGGAATTGAACAAAAAAAAATATTTTTCAGTTCGCAGTGTTAAAAATAAGTAAATTTCTAAAATAAAAGCCAAATTTACTCCTTATTACATCAGCTACCTGCCAGTAAAAGTCCCGTTAAAATCGGTCCAGTCGTTTCAGAGATTAGTCGGAACAAACAGACAGACAGACAAAAATTGTAAAAAATGTTATTTTGGTATATGTACCGTGCATACATCCATATGCATTTAGAGTAAAAAGCGGTTATTTTAATGTTACGAACAAACACTACAATTTTATTTATTTGTATAGAGTATAGATAGGTAGATAATTGAATAGTACTAAAAGTTGTCAAAAACTATTATAGGATTATTTTTTCCTTAACTAGAATGTACTTGACGTACCTAGTATGAACCCCTTAATTTTGGCTTTAGAATAAATTTATGTTATGTTCAAAATAAGTTATTTCCACTTATTTTAAAGGCAGATAATTATTTTCATGCATAATGTGTTACTGGGTGCCAATAATTTCGCTTTGTGCATTATTTGGGTAGTTTTGAGTTTTTCATTATACTACTTTACGGAAGATTTTAATTTTTAGTATTAAAAATATACAGCAGAAGTGAATACTTATTATAGGTGACTGCATGAGTTGATAAATACTAAAAAATAAAGAATAATATGGAAAAATAAATAAAAAACAGAATACATAATATTTTACATATACTGTAAAAATAATCCTTTGTTGCTGATACTTTAAACACATCACATTCGTATAAGTTATCTTTTAAGCACAATAAATCCCTCTTTTCATGATGTAACAATGCTATTTAACTTTGCCCTGATACCACACTGATGTGTGTGAATGAAATGTTGCCTATGCAAAGTCGGATACCGCAAAATTATAGTAATACTAGCTTCTGCGCGCGACTTCGTCGGCGTGTACTCCGCTCCTATTGGTCTTAGCGTGATGATATATAGCCTATAGCCTTCCTCGATAAATGGGCTATCTAACACTGAAAGAATTTTTGAAATCGGACCAGTAGATCCTGAGATTAGCGCGTTCAAACAAACAAACAAACAAACAAACAATCAAACAAACTCTTCAGCTTTATTATATTAGTATAGATTTACAGAGTCACGGTTTTGTTTTGTAAGACGCGAATCGCGCGTTCTAGCGATCACTTATCCTGGAACTAGTAGCCACAATTTTTTACCCTCTGTACCCTACCTGTACCTACCTACTTAATAATTACAACTCCATAAAATTCGGTTCGATTTAAGATTCCTCAGGTTTACGTATATTTAATCTCTTCTCAATTTCCTTTTTATGGTCCCCTTAAAGAATAGTTAGTAAATATATCAAAGACGCTTCAAGCAAAATTTCTTTCAAAATGAAATGAAACCCTGGGCCCTTTGTTCTGTGACACTTTCAGATTAGAAATTGAGATTTGTTGATTATGTACGAAGAAAATGTTATACAACTCATTTTACAATAACAATCTATATACGTATAACAAACTGCATAAAGAACACAGTAACATTAACTGTTTTGTTCATAAAAGTCGTAAAATCTCAATTGTTGTGTTAGCGCCTAGCGGGATGATAATGATGCAGGAGATTTTGTATATCACATTTTAGAAAAACTTTCTATTTCTCAGGTACAGTTAAACAGAAATAACGACAATTTTTTTATATTCGATACCCTACTAATAATGTGAGTCCAAGTGATACTCATGGCGATTATGTATGTCATGCGATTTCTAAAGCAAATAAAAATTAAAATTAAACTGTGCATATGTAAATTTGCCTTAATTTGATTTTAAATAACCATTATCAGTTGTTTTGCGTAGCAAAAATAAATAAATATTTGTTATTTTGGTTTGTAATATATAATATAATAAAAACTAGCTGTGCCCGCGACTTTGTCCGCGTGGAATTTAACAAAAATGTTAAAACATATATTTCTGTCCTTTTCTAACGCATTAGGACATCTGAAAAGATCTCAAAATTTCTGTAATGGTCTTGAAAGTTTCTGCGATCTATTTTAACCCGAGCAACGCCGGGTTTCGCTGCTAGTTTTTAATAATGGTCAAATTCCGACCTCTGGGCGACCACTAGTATATATAATTTTAATAGTTAATCAATTTACAAAAAAAGAAGCAATAATAAATGTTTTTGTCGTGGATTCAAAATAAGTAAACATGTTTTAATTCATAGTCAATGTACCATACTATCAAAACCTAAATTTTTTCGGTGAAGTAATTAAGAGGAAAGTCGTACCATAAACCAGTGTGACGAATTATGAGCGCGTCATCGACGATTGAGATTCCGTGAATCATAACCAATTTCAAATGTTTCATGATTAAAACTAATCCGTGAAAACTTGAGCAAGCGAAAGCGCGACCAGAAGTAACAAGTGTGCGTCAAGATTATTTTATTGAGATATAATAAAACTTTTATTAAGTTGGATACATGTATGTATTCTCGATAATTTTTTGGTGTACAATAAAGCATATTTGTTTTTCGTAAATATAAAAAAAATATACGAGATGATTGTCTAAAATAAAATTAATACTTATTAATCTGATATAAAAACTGAGCATTGATATACATATAAATAAGGTTACGCGTGAAAAACAAGCACAGGTACAATAAATCATTTATAAAATTAAGTTTTTTTAAGTTATTGCTAGTGAAAATGTAAGTAACTCGACAGCGGCGGGACCACTGGGCCAGGGGGCAAATGTCGGAGAAAGTAAACACAATGAAGTATTCATGATCGTGCAACCTTAATCTTTACAGCTTAAAGTTATATTTCGTCACATGTAGTAGGTATTTTTGTTTTTATACAATTATCGCTTATTAATATTTTTTATCATTAATATTATGAAAAAGGGACAAATTTTTAATAATAATTATGATATACCTACATATTAACAAAAATTTAGTATCTATAATAAAATTATGTATATGATACTTTTTTTAAATTTCAAGAATAATGAAAATAACAAAGACAAAATATAGGTATTCCGTATTTGTATAATAAAATAATATATTATAGATTGGTAATAAATTACTAAAATAAAAGAACGGTAAATGATACGGAATTGACACATAAATAGCAACATAATAACCGCACTAGTCGTAGACATTTATTTTATAGCAAGCAGACGTCTATTACTTAGACTACGAAAGCGTGGTGACCCTCCATCGAAGTGGTCCCCATTTCACAGCAAAAGAAATAAAATAAATGGTAGTTATTTTGTTTCATTTATTTTACACCAAATATTATTGTTGTCAAGTAATATTTTTAATGACTAACATGCAGAAAATAAAGGTATGAGGAGATGGTACTTCCTTTTTTATGTTTATAACGCCATTACATATATTACAAAAACTTGGGGAATTGAAACGCTTTTACTTCTTAAATCTAAAAGGAGAGATAATAGACCGAAAACGAAGTTTTACACATATTCGATCGATCGATCGATTCAGCCTGTAATATCCCACTGTTGGGCATAGAACTTTCCTCATGTAGGAGAAGGATCAGAGCACACATTACTTATGTATAAAATATAATTTAACTTCTTTATTATTTTGATAAGTTTTTTTAATCAGTTTATCATTCGAAACATTAACACCTGAGCACAAACTAAATTTCATATTTTTAATTATGCTCTTTAATTTCTTTAAAATATCTTTTCTCTTAATGTTACAGCTATTTCTGCTGATTGCGTTAATGGTGTTATTTTAATAAAGCAAAATTGCTCTTGGTCTTGCTCCGTGGTGATTCCATGTAAAACTAAAAAATTATAAAGGTTAATGGCCGATTAAGTTCATTTCCTCCTATAAAACTGCTATAAAAAGGTTATGAAGTGTTTGCATCGTTATCATCTAAACAAACTTATGTAAAAGTTCTGATTCTTATTTTGGACAAAATTTAAAACATATTAAAATATGTACTTGTAAGTTTTATAAGTCTCATAATATACCTAATCTAGAATTCTAGATCCACGTACGTAAAATGATTCTATAGATTCTTGCTAATATTGGTAATTAGTCGTTTCGTTTTTTTATATAGATAATTATAATTATAATATCTTGGAAAGTTTAATAGCTTTTCCTACACAATAACTACTATAATACAGGTACGACTCTCAGATGTTTTTCACCTTTTTAGTATTTATATTAATAAAAAATTATGGGTAGTCAAAATAATGATATTAAGGATGATAATTAAAGTTTATAGCTAAACAAGAACATATTATATTTTATTACATTTTTTCTTAAAAAAAGTTTTTTAGCTTATTCTTGTTAAAAAAACGGTTTTAAAAAAGTTGTTTTTAATTTTTTTTTACGTAATGGGAAAATTGTAAACCAGGTTAGAAATCATTTAAGTAATAACCTTCAAAAATATATACATATATGTATAGGTACATATATCTTCACAATCAAATGGCTTAGTTTCTGAGTTTACATCTTTTTGCGTCATCGAGAAAGCGCTTTCACGGACGTCGAATAAGCGCCACAATTGCGTCAGTTTGCGTCGTTTTGTTCGGAGTATCAGGTGTTCTCCATGTTATTATAATATAATAGATGAAAGTTGCTATATACATTTTGTGGTCATACGCAGTTAACATAAATTCATCTAATAAATATCTGCAACTATTTCGTGTTTTTGTCACGCATGCAGTGACGATATTTAATTTTTAATTGCTTAATTACCTACAAGCATAAATGATAAAATAAAAGTAACGACCGAGCCTAACTCGGTAGACGGTATTTTTAGTATTTTTTGTTTTGTTTTTTTTTTCTCTGTATTTTTATATTTTATTTTTATTTAAATAAAAAATAACGAGTGCAATTAGAAAAAAAATTTATCGCTTGCAGACGTGGATTTGAACCTTGGTCTTCTCGGTTGAACCCGTCCGATTTCTCACCTGAGCTATTATAACCTTAATAACAATTGCGAAAATTACCTTCTTATTCTAACGATATTTTAGCCATTTTTCATTGCCTAAAAATAGGGATAAAACAAAATTTTCTAAAAATGAATCCTAGCTAGATCAATTTTTCGCCCCCGAAATCTTCTGTATACTGAATTTCACGAAAATCGTTGGAGCCGATTCCGAGATTCAGATTATATATATATATACAAGAATTGCTCGTTTAATCTATACATATAATAAAATGGTAGAAAAGTCAAAACTGTACATTGAATATTTTTTTAAAAGAATACTTGGGGTGTGATCTACAATCGATACCGAAGCCAAAAATATAGTTTTTAGAATTTTTGTCTGTTTGTCTGTTTGTCTGTATGTATGTCCGGGATAAACTCAAAAAGTACTGCATGGATTTACTTCAAATTTGGCACGAATATTGTTAAGAAGTCGGGTCAGAACATAGGCTATATATTATCACGCTATCACCTACGGGTAACGAGCAGTGAACCTTTATTTCTTCAAATGTATGTCCGGGATAAACTCAAAAAGTACTGCATGGATTTACTTCAAATTTGGCAGGAATATTATTAAGAAGTCGGGTCAGAACATAGGCTACATATTATCACGCTATCACCTACGGGGAACGAGCAGTGAACGCACTCAGACGACGTCGCGGGCAGCAGCTAGTCTATACATATAATAAAATGGTAGAAAAGTCAAAACTGTACATTGAATATTTTTTTAAAAGAATACTTGGGGTGTGATCTACAATCGATACCGAAGCCAAAAATATAGTTTTTAGAATTTTTGTCTGTTTGTCTGTTTATCTGTTTGTCTGTTTGTCTGTATGTATGTCCGGGATAAACTCAGAAAGTACTGCATGGATTTACTTCAAATTTGGCACGAATATTGTTAAGAAGTCGGGTCAGAACATAGGCTATATATTATCACGCTATCACCTACGGGGAACGAGCAGTGAACCTTTATTTCTTCAAATGTATGTCCGGGATAAACTCAAAAAGTACTGCATTGATTTACTTCAAATTTGGCACGAATATTATTAAGAAGTCGGGTCAGAATATAGGCTACATATTATCACGCTATCACCTACGGGGAACGAGCAGTGAACGCACGCAGACGACGTCGCGGGCAGCAGCTAGTAGTATATAAAATAATATTGTACAGATACAGACGTAGATAGTAGTAACTTACTATAATATTTACTTACTACAAAAACGTCAACGTTGACAATAGTGTAATTTAAATTTAAATTTTTAGTAATCATTTTTAATGTAGGTATACATAATGATGAAAATAATTACTCTATACGATAGCAGTTTACTTAAAGGTGTATTGTAGACTAGAGGCTCGATTTAAAGGTGACGCAATAGAAAAAAACAGTAACAATTTTAACCATCCATTTTTATAACTTTTTTATCGATACTTGAGAAGTATAAAAATGTATAGATAATTAAAAAAAAAAAACAAAATTGAAGTCGGTATAGACCGATAAAGTGAGGGTTCAAAAAATATGCCTGCAGGTTGACATGATTCCAATCTTCCTTTTGATCTGAATCATAAAATTAGGGTCAATTCTTGTTAAACAAGAATGTAGAATTATCCGGATGTGTCAGATTTGTTAAACAAAAAAGCAAAATGGCGTCTTTTTAAAAAAACTGATCATTTTTTGCCTCTTTCTGGCAATCTAAAGAAATAATTATGTACTTAGTAAGAAAAAATAGTTTACAAAAACCCCTACATAGGGATAATTTTGATAGTTTTAAGAAAGTCTGTACAAAATATCAAGTAAATTAAGATTATATCACAATTGTAAAGAAGCTTTGCTATGATCAGTGGAAGACACATTATAATGAGATCTCTTGCGAAAAAGGCATTTGGTACAAATCCCTTACTGCTGAGCCTCCACGAATTCCTTGGTTCAGTAATACTAGGATGACATATAAAGAACTAGTTGCTTGTTTTAGACTTTGGTCAGGACATGGGAACCATTGAACAATTTTGGCTACCTCATGAGTAAAACAGGAAGTCGCAATTGTTTTGTTTGTAATACGAAGGACGACCTAATGCACGTTTTGATAGAATGTAAAATTAATGAGTCACTTAGAATAAAGCTATTAACAGATACCCGATGTCCTAGACAAGATGTTATGTTCCTGTTTCACTCTGTACTTAGTTCTGAGTTCGCTAGCAATAATAACATAATTCGTTATTATATACATTCTCTAGAATTAAGGAAACAACTGATCCTGTATGAACGCTAAATTTGTAATTATGTAAAAATAAGCTTACTTAACCGTATATAGGTGTATGGCTTTATAAATAAAGAATTAAAAAAATGCATTAGAACTTGTAATATCTTGTCAACCGTACCGAAAAACTTAGTTTCGAGAAAAACGCGTTAAGCTTTTGAACAGAACTAAACTGCACTGAACATAAAATGTCAGAATATTACCAAACAAAATACGTCACAATTACTTACTTTTACTTTATCTTATATTGTATTGAGAATAAAATAATTTAATACTATACCCTGTTTTTTTTCGGTACGGACTAAATTGACACATGCAAATGTCAATTTTCGAAATAATGATACCAGCTTTTTTGTAATAGTGGTGTATACCGATTTTATGAATACAATACCGGTTTTATGAATCATAGCTTTTTACTTTTACCACATAATTTTATTATTATTTGACAATAGACGAATCTTTTAAAAATCATGGTAACTATGGAGCATCACAGACAAAAAAAAATTAATTAATATTTAATAAAGCCGAGGATAAAATAGATAGGTAATGTCTATCGAGACAGAAATTTTGAGTAATTTAATATTTTAACATTTTGACTAATAGTACGGAATCCGTAGTACACATTTTTCACCTGATTAGTATCAAGATAATTTTCCGGGAGTAGCTTCATTTTGATGAGACGAACAAAAAGTTCCTCTTCGAAAACTCTCGATTGTGGTAGATAATAGAGTTAGCAGGAGATAGAGCAGCAGTGAGCGTAGGACCGGGATAACGCACCACGCAATTTGTAGACCAACTTGATGACCTCGTAAGGTCATCAAAAATTGATTTTTATCTGATTTTTTTTCTTTTAGTTAGTTAATATTTATATAATTTGATGGTAATATTGTCCTACAAATTGCGTGGTACGTTATCCCGGTCCCATGCTCACTGCTCCTCTATCTCCTGCTTACTCTAATATCTACCACAATCGAGTTTTCGAAGAGGAACTTTTTGTTCGTCTCATCAAAATGAAGCTACTCCCGGAAAATTAGCTTGATACTAATCAGGTGAAAAATATGTACTAGGGATCCCTACCTATAACTTACGGTTGCTTATAACACTAGGTACATTACCTAAGTTTGTAATGTACCGAATGTTAAGATAAAAAAATACATATTTTTATTTTATTGTATTGTTTGAGTATTTGATGTTTTGCTACCTTAACTTTCTTTTATTATTGTTTAGTTTTTTTTTTTTTTTTAAATGACATTTTCGTTTTTACTTTCGTTAAGTGTGTGTATCACCTTAAGAGTGCGCATAATGCAAAATTACCATCTTCTATTTGTTTTGACATGAAAAGTTCCAGACCAAATCTTAAAATAAAAATATATGACAAACTACGTGATATTTGCAAGGGTTGACCCATATCAAAAACATAAAATAAGGAAATTTCCTCGATAAAATATAATCACGAAGTAACCTCTAATTTTTATATTTTTTCTATTTCTACTCGATATGGTTATGACCATTAAGACAAAAATTTGATAATTAATTACATTTAAATATGAGTAAAGGCTATGCCAAGGCATTTAATGTAATTACTTTTAGTTTCGGAATTATATACAAAATAACATATTTGTCGTTTTTTACATTCGTAATGCGCTCAAAACTATATCGTCTATCGCACTCTGACACGAGGCTTTGTGTATATTTTGTTTCATCGGGCGCGCGGGTGAAATCTGATTTTTTGCTCGCCTTATGCACGCTCTTAAGGCGAAATAAATGTTTTCATTTCATTTCATTTTAAATTGCATGTGATTACTAAGATTAATAAATACTTTACAAAAATAAGTGTTTTTCATCTATACATATAATAAAATGGTAGAAAAGTCAAAACTGTACATTGAATATTTTTTTAAAAGAATACTTGGGGTGTGATCTACAATCGATACCGAAGCCAAAAATATAGTTTTTAGAATTTTTGTCTGTTTGTCTGTTTGTCTGTTTGTCTGTATGTATGTCCGGGATAAACTCAAAAAGTACTGCATGGATTTAGTTCAAATTTGGCACGAATATTGTTAAGAAGTCGGGTCAGAACATAGGCTATATATTATCACGCTATCACCTACGGGGAACGAGCAGTGAACCTTTATTTCTTCAAATGTATGTCCGGGATAAACTCAAAAAGTACTGCATGGATTTACTTCAAATTTGGCACGAATATTATTAAGAAGTCGGTCAGAACATAGGCTACATATTATCACGCTATCAGCTACGGGGAACGAGCAGTGAACGCACGCAGACGACGTCGCGGGCAGCAGCTAGTTTATCATAAATCTATACATTAGCCATACAGGTATATATATTATATAGGTATGCCTACAGGTACATTGCGGTTGTCGCCACATTCTAAAATTTTAAAGACAAAGATTTTTGTAATTATTACTAAAAAACGATACTAGATTGTAAATTACGTAAAGTTACGGTAGTGGCACATCACTATTAATGATTCGCAAAAAACTAGCAACACAGCTTATGTCAATTTAGTCCGTACCGAAAAAAAACGGAGTATACCTTCTTTCCACTCAGCTAGCTGGAGGATACCTGGTCTACTGTTACTATCGATCCGTTCCGGCCCGACCGACCGATTTAGTTGGCGCGTCACAAAAATAACTATAACTTCAAAAATAATTCTAATTTCCTTAAGTTCTCTTGTGGTTATATACTCTTTGGTTCTCTTAGCTAGGCTTATTCTTGAATGTATAAACTTTGAAAATGTCAAAAAATAAATCATTTTTTTTTAATTTACAGACGAATACCCTCTCAATAATAATTAAATTAAATAGTACTAGCCGACCCGTGCCCACTTCGTTGGGCGTTATAATCCATTTCACATAAGAAGGGTACGGTGAAATTTGATATGTTCCAATACACTCTCACTATTTTCAGCAAATCAGATAAATATAAATGTTTTAAAATCACCAATTAATTTCTAAGGCAAATAATAATGCTTGGTTAGATTGAACTGTTGACACGGCACGTCAGAGGGCGCAGGTTCAAATCCTGCTGATTTAAAATCTTTATATATTTTTATCTTTTTCCTTTTATCTTGTCACTCCTGAATAGTGTAGCTTTCTGTTAGCGAAAGAATTTTCATGATCGGATCAGTATTTGCGAAGATTACCCCGTATATACAAACAAAGTTATAAACTTTACCTCTTTATAATATTAGTATAGATAGGTAAATGGCCCAAGTTAAAAAAAACGAGGGTGCTTTAAACCACACGATTGAAGTTAAATTTCTTTAGCAACAGACCTGCACAATTATTAGGCCTGTACTGTTTTAGATATACGAAACGTAACTGGATATAAAAGAAAATGTGCGCTCGAACCTCTCTATCTCTTACTCCGTTCGTCTCGCCCGATCACACTTTTCGTAATGCTCTCGTCACGCATTCACCAGCTTACTCTCCAAGTCAAGCGGGAGTAAAGAAATTTTACTTCAAAATATATCTATACTAATATAATAAAGCTGAAGTTTGTTTGTTTGTTTGAACGCACTAATCTCAGGATGTACTGGTCTGATTTGAAAAACTCTTTTAGTGTTAGATAGCCCATTTATCGAGGAAGGCTATAGGCTATACATCATCACGCTAAGACCAATAGGAGCGTAGCACCAATGAAGAATATTTCAAAATCGGGGGTTTTTTTTCCTTTTGAGAGCTTCCTCTGCGTAAAGGGTTAGTTTCTCACAAATCATGTATGACAGAATTGATCCTATTCCACGCGGACGAAGTCGCGCGCAGAAGCTAGTTTAAAATAAAGTTGTGACAACGCTTTATATGCCATTAGGTATTTTATTTTCTAATGTAGCCCCGGTTAGCAGATTGTACTATATTTCTAAAACGACTGCAAATTCCACAATCTCGAATACCGGGCGCGACCACATTCTTGTACCGTTACAACGTCCAATACGCAGTTAGTTTCTTCATAATCGGGTCGTCGGCCAACCCACCGCGTGATGTAAATTGTGGCACGCGACAGATCCGCTTTAAGGAAATTCGTAGTCTTCATGGCGTATAGAATTCATATTATACTCCGTGGAATTCACCGAGCACTGCCTTCCGGCAGCGGCAGGTTGTTTTTGCAGCGTCTATTATTATTTTACATTATTTATGTTAAAAACAATTAAAATAATTTAATCGTATGAATATTTTATCATACGTATTAGATACGTCACTTAACGGCCAGTTTCAATACTCTATCAAGATTTTGCTTACTAGAGATAGAATGTTGACGTAAACTCCATACAAAATGTGTCAAAATTCAAAAATCTATCGCTAGTACCTAAGTAAAACCAGAGAATCGATAGATTATTGAAAACGGCCGTAAACTTAGGATTCTACGTCTGAAAAATGACGTATTGAAATGAAATGACTAAATGAAACCTAAATTTAACCTAAGTTTTTATTTTTAGTACTTATTTTATAAAGTCATGTAGCAGTAATTTTAATTTGCAATAAAAAAATATACACATAAATTGATGTCAATGCCATGGCATGATTATAGCTTTTAAATTCAAAATTATAATAACAACAAAGAATAAAATTTTTCCAAAACATTTAAATAAGCATCAAACGATAAAATAAGAAATACTTTCACCGTCTGCATCTGGAGAATTAACTTTTACTTCTCACCTCATAAAACAATTAAATCTACGAAGGTTATGAGTTATGACTTAAAAATCCCTGAATTCACTTTATTTTAATTGTACGAATTGTAAGAAGACTTGAAGATACATAAAACATGCAAAATTCACTAACACATTACCTTGCAATACAAATGGAGTACTAACAATTCTTAACTGTCAACGGCCTTCACACAAAACTGTGGCAACTTCCCTTAGAAAACTACAAGCGTAAGCGGTCGAAAATGGCAATTGCAACGTCAGGAAACGTCTGCTAGACGATTTGTAAAGATAATTTTTAATTGCTAACATGCATATATACCTACTATATCTTTTATAATAATACTTTAATAAATAATTATAATAAGAACATAATATGTATATACCTACATACAAAAGTATATTTTTTTAAACTGAAGTCAGAGATTAAAGACACCCCCATGTAATAATACTAATTAGTTTTTGCTGGCAGCCATCTTGACCCCTGCTTTCATGTTGGAATGCTACCTCATAATGTTACTTTCACAATAAAAATATTTCTTGTGTATCGTGTTCTAGTCTCCAGTACACTGTTTAAATGTCTGTGCGTTATGTGCGTCATGTACGCAGCAAAATTTTAATGTAGGTACATATGTCAACAACAAACTAGTAAACCATTTTAATACATACTCAGGTATACAATCATTGAGAAAGTACAACGGTAAAGCTCAATGGAAGAACCAATGAAACGATAGAAAAAAAAAACTCGAAAAAACAAGAATTACAATCCAAATAACCAAAACGACGAATGATGTTTATTAACATGGTGTAAATGGCTGACACATCTGACACCGTTTTGACGGTGTCTAGTTTAAAAAAAAAGAAGATATAACGATAAAGCGTTGTTTCACAACTTTCTCGTGAAGGTGAAATAATCGCAGATATTAGTGTCATTATTACATCTTCTTAATATATATATAAATCTCGTGTCACAATGTTTGTCCTCAATGGACTCCTAAACCACTTAACCGATTTTAATAAAATTTGCACACCGTGTGCAGTTTGATCCAACTTGAAAGATAGGCTATATTTTATTTTGGTATATGTAATTATTATATTTAAGAAAAAAAAGGCGGTACGAAGTTCGCCAGGTCAGCTAGTTTTATATAAATTTTGATAAATGTTGTCTATATTTTCTGATCAGTTTATAAGTTTATTGATTATAATATTGCTTGTAACATGTAAACAATATCATTATCGTAAGGAGTCATACAGGCTCAAAAGGGTGGGAGGTCGGAATACATTAACGAAATATCACAAGGAGGAAGGGGGAGGGGCTAATTATCACGCGTATTTATTTTTCATTGAACACGCGACTTCTAAACAAAAAAAAAAAAAAAAAACTAATAAATACCCCGCAACTTAATGCCTGTCTAGAAATTTTATATAATACTAGCTGACCCGGCGAACTTCGTACCGCCTAACAGACGATTCTTTAATTATTTTTTTTAAATAGTTATCCTTTCCGGAACCCCTCCACTAACATTTAAACTTCATGGTATGGTAATAAATAATCTTTTGTATGGGAATATAGAAAAGTGTTGTTTTTCGATTTTTTCAGGGAATTTTTAATTTTTTTTTCTCCGTAACAACCATCCTCGTACTTTAAGGAATACTAGCTTCTGCGCGCGACTTCGTCCCTGTGGAATAGGACCAATTCTCTAGGAAGCTCTCAAAAGGGAAAAAAACCCGATTTTGAAACATTCTTCATTGGTGCTACACTCCTATTGGTCTTAGCGTGATGATATAATTATAGCCTATAGCCTTCCTCGATAAATGGGCTATCTAACACTGAAAGAATTTTTCAAATCGGACCAGTAGATCCTGAGATTAGCGCGTTCAAACAAACAAACAAACAATCAAACAAACAAACTCTTCAGCTTTATTATATTAAGTATAGATTATAAAAAAAAAATTAGCGAAATCGGTTCAGCTGCTCTCGAGATTTGCGCTTAGCAACACATTCAGCGAATCATTTTTATATATATAGAGATAGAGAAGAGATAACGTGCTTAATTTTTCAAAATTATATCAGTTTGTAGGTACCTATATTAAAGATAATATTGCAAAAATTTCAATTTATTGTGCACACAAAAAAAGTTTGGATATGGGGGAGGTGCTTATACGCTTTAAGTTTGTTCTTGGGAAAGTCATATTAAACTTCGATATGAAACAAAAAGAATACAGCTGCTACTTAAAAACTTCTATTTAAACGCTAATCATTTTTACGGTTCCGTACCCAAAGGGTAAAAACGGGACCCTATTACTAAGACTTCGCTGTCCGTCCGTCCGTCTGTCACCAGGCTGTATCTCAAGAACGCTGATATCTATAGGCAGTTGAAATTTTCACAAATTATGTATTTCTAAAATAAAATAAATATTTAAGGGGGGCTCCCATACAACAAACGCGATTTTCTTGCCCTTTTTTGCTCGATATCAATAATGGCAACAGGTAGGCACTTGAAATATTCACAAAATACTCAGTTGTATTTTTACTTTAATAATCAATAGGTACATATTATAAAACAAAGTCGCTTCCCGCTGTCTGTCCCTATATGTGCTTAGATCTTTAAAACTACGCATCGGATTTTGATGCGGTTTTTTTAATAGATGGAGTGATTCAAAAGGAATGTTAATATGTATAATACATGCATATTATAGTAGAGGAACACTGATAATTTTAGAGGTTTCTAACGTATATTTTATTGTTGATAGTATTTAGTTACAGCATTGCAACCGTGCGAAGCCGGGGCGGGTCGCTAGTAAATAATAAAATTAAAATAAAATAAATATTTAAGCCGGGCTCTCATACAAAAAAAAAACGTCATTTTTGACTATTTTTGCTCGATATCAATAAATGGTAAGAGGTAGGCACTTGAAACATTTACAAAATACTTAATAGTACAGTCATTTGGTGCTCAAAAAGGGGGTTACCTGGAAAGTTTTCCGGTAGTTTTGAAAACTGGTGATTTTATAGATTTCGACGTGCTCTTTTCGAATTTTCACTTTGCCACCTCGTATCTTTGCCGCTCGCGCCGCCGCGAAAGGAAATTTTCTCTAGTTTAATTTATTACATAACTATTTTTATCGTAAAATGAGTTGGAACGGAGTTATTCTCAAAAAACTGTATTTGAGCGCCATTTTTCCAATATGCCGGCGCGAGCGGCAAAGATACGAGGTGGCAAAGTGAAAATTCGAAAAGAGCACGTCGAAATCTATAAAACCACCAATTTTCAAAACTGCCGGAAAACTTTCCAGGTAAAACTACCAAATGACTGGACTATAATTGTATATTTACTTTAAAAATAAATAATAAAATTAAAATAAAAAACAATATTAGAAGAGCTCTGAAGCAGAAGCTCTGGTCACATTACTCACCACAGGAACATAACATTGCTTGAAAGCAGTATTATTTAGTTGTGATATTCTGTAAGGTCGAAGTACTTTCCTTGTCGGGCTGCTCCGAAATTCTTGCAGGATATATCCTGCTATTGCCCTACCTCCGCTACTACTGTGGACTTTCGCTAGAACATAAATTCGGAACGATCGAGAGCGAAAGCTTCACATTGCGTCAACGTAGAACGGACATAAAATAATAGCACAGCTATGATTCATAAGTTCCTTTAAAAACTTTCTCAAAAATTTAAGTTCACGTGTACAAGTAAGAAAAAAAATAGTCTGAAACGCAACTAATTTATATAGCTTTCTGAAAAAAAAAACTATTTACAAATTGTGATTGAACAAAATGTTAGAATCTATAACAGATTATCGAAATCAGTCTGTTATTATACCTTTTACTACATGCCCATCTTTTGACAAAAAATATCGAGCGACGCGACGACGGTAAGCTCCTCGGCAAATATCTGTACGTGCATAAAAAACGCATTCCACGGATAGAAGTATTATAACGATCGTGTATCTATTTTATTTCTTTAAAGTTCCGGTACGAAATGCTCAACTAGAAGTTCCTACGGTTTATTTATAAAACATTAATTTTTATTTATCAGTTTTAATTACAGAAATAGTTCAAAACGCCAAACTCTTGATCTAAAATAGTTAGTGTAATATTTTCGAAAAATTATGTCTACGTAGAATTTGACATAAACTTTATACACGCAGTTAAAATACAAATTAACTTTATATAAGCTGTACAGCGCAATGTCATTAATACCAGTTGACGTGAACCGGAAGTAGGGGAACAAGGATTTCCGTTCCTTCGTTTAAATAAATTTTTGGCTCACTGTGTTTTACGTTTCAAACTACAGAAAGAAATAGTAAATTTTTAGGCGATTTCCTAAAAATTTACTATTTCTTTCTTTCTTTACATATTTTTAACAGAATTTAATTGAAAATGAAGCAAAATCAGTGTTGAAATTTTTCGGTTAGATTTATTGTTTAGAATTTTTTCTTAGTCCATGTCATGATCCAAACATGTTTAGCTGTCGGATAACAAAATTTTACTATTAGCACAAAATAATAAGTCAGATGCAGCACTCATAGCTTTTTCAGGCTTTGGTTAAATTTCACAGCATTTATTATTAAATTTCTTAAGCTAGATAATATACGTTCTACGTAGTATCGCATCCTTCTTGTTTGTCTTTAAACTAACTATACTATAATTAAACAAGAAGTGTTTTAATCGTCTTTTCGAGATTTCGAGAATAGCCTTTCTTTTTCTTTTACGGTAAATTTCTTTAAATAATTTTCCAGAAACCAATTATAATCGCTACATCCCATAGTTTGTATGTTAATTATGTCGAACAAAGAAACCCAACTTTTTTATATTTATCAGAAGAAGATACGAGTGAATTAAGTGTGAGGGTAATTCAGAAAAGTAATAACAGCATTTTCTATTGAACAGCACTGAAGGCATATTTGGATGAAGTATCTATTCTATGGGGATAAGTGTTAATGTTCCTTCCAACTCTAAAAAAAAAGCCGCGGTGTTCCCAAGCGGTCACGCTGGAGCGAATTTTTGATATGATATTAAAAATATTTAGAATTTCCTCATGTGTGGGTAACATAAAAATAAAAATAATACGAATTAAAACTATTATATTTGAGAGTATGTTGCGAATACTAGAATCAAATAATAAATATCAATATTCGGGTGAGAGTGAGCTGTAAGTGGTAATCACCAACTACCATTTTCAACAACAAACTTTTCGGCTCTACTATATTAGAAGAAAAATGATAGTTTATATCTACCCTAATTTTACATATTCTGAAGATGATTTTGCAGAACATACACTAAAACTAGGATAGATAAAGATTTCGATAAAGTAATAGATATGAGTAGGTGTAGTTTTGATTAATAAGCCATTGGTATTGAATATTAAAAATTATTTAATCGGTTTTATATATTTTTATAGGTATAGTTTATATCTACCCTAATTTTACATATTCTGAAGATGATTTTGCAGAACATATACTAAAACTAGGATGGATAAAGATTTCGATAAAAATAATAGATATGAGTAGGTTTAGTTTTGATTAATAAGCCATTGGTATTGAATATTAAAAGTTATTTAATCGGTTTTATATATTTTTATAGGTATCGACTTGAAACAATGGCTACGATAGTACCTTAATTAATTATTGTACAAGAATTCGTATATTTTGTTGATATACAAATATACAATAAAAAATATTACAATAGCGTTATAATTACAAAGAGGCAAGATTTATCTGTTTGGGATCGATATTTTTGGAACTTCTTAAATTTTACCAAAATATAGAAGCTTTATGAAGACATATTAGTATTTGATGTTTAAGTTTCAACGTCCTTTTTCGAAACACTAAAGCTGTATGTGGTGTATATAATTTAAGTGCTACAATATTGTATATTTTAAAGCAAAGGATCAATGCGCAGGTTCATATTATTATTTTTACAAATTACGATACTTGGATGCTATTATAAATGTGAAAGTAAGATTGTTTGTATTTTATTTTTGCCACTTTCTCGCTGCCTCTAATAAAATCCAATCACTATCAAATTTAATATGCATCAAATCATTTGTATCTAATTCATATTATTTTTATTTTTGTGGTACCCACACATGAGGAAATTATAAATATTTTTAAATCGTATCAAAATTTTGTATGTAGTTCGAATAACCATAATTATTATATACATCGATACACTATTTTACTTTAACATTTGTTAGGACAGCTCAGTCAGACAGACAGCAGCAGAAATCTTAAAAGGTACCCAACTTTTTTATCTAACATTTTACTGGAAGTAAAATAGGTAATATTTACAAAATAAATCAAATTAAAAAAACAAAGTGAAAATGTTAGAAGTCATTAGTGATTTTAGAGAAGACCGATCTGAAAGTGGTCCATCTTCTGAAGCGACGAGACTTCTCTAACCCACTTTAATGAAATCATTGTATAATTGACCATTAAACTTACCTTGCAAAAGAGCGAAGATAGCACTAAGGTAAATGACATCCATGGTTATATTCACACTAAAAGTTTTTTAACGACACTCACGACGGTCTTTCGTGACGAAGCGCAGTCATGGCGCATGCAACTTACGCAGCCGTCGGCGGTCTACTGAAGTACCGATTCTACTGTCACTGTCTCACTGTCAGCCTGTGGCGGTGTGGCCTGTGCGGTGGCAACAGGTGCGACGCCGCAACGCAGGTACACAATGCACCGCAACTCACAAACTTGGAGCTTTCGCGTGCCGAATAAATTTCTCAAGCTCCAGAGTAGGTACAATTTACGTGTTTCGACTTGGAATGCTGATTTCTGTTGCGGTTGTTATTGGGTTAGTAGGTATTGAAGATGCAATTTGCATACATGCATTAGTTATTTTAAGAAGGTACAATATGTATACCTTTTTGTTATCGATATAATTAAATAGATTTTTATGTAATACATATTTATGACATGCAGGTACAAAATTTATATCGGCCTATTTAGAGTTAGTGAAATTTAGACTTAAAATAAATTATATAACTACTAACTGGATATTGCTACATATCAGTCATATCAATAAAAAAAAAACAACAACAAAGTCAACAAATATTAGATAAGTTATACTTACAGAAAAAGATGTGAACTGTTCACGCGTTGATGTCATTTTAAATTGATTTTAAAGGCTTACGTAGCATTTTTTCCAGTTCAATTTTTTTTTTCTATCTGTTTAAATTACTTCACTACAGTTTGTGCCTGACAGTAGGTACTCGTAATAGACAAATGTATATTTTATATAGGATAAAGATAAAGAATATATTTATATATCTATACTAATATTATAAAGAGGTATAGTTTTTAACTTTGTTTGTTTGTAGGGGGTAATCATCGCAAATACTGATCTGATCATAAAAATTCTTTCATTAACAGAAAGCTACACTATTCAGGAGTGACATAGGCTATATTGTTATTAAACAAAAAAAATAGTAGGATGAAACACATTGCAAAAGAAAGAGAGTACAATGAAAATGAAAGGAAAAATAAATTACGGTCGATCTAGGTCGGGAAGTGGTAGGGAGGAGGGGTTTAAGGGTAAGAAATGGTTTATTTCGATTTCTGGCTAAACTACAAGTCCTATGGAAAAAATTCAATGGCAAAGTTGTAGGTAATAAAAAGATCTATAATTTTCGGACTAACACTTTTTTCACATAACCTCAAAATTAATGTGAAAAATTCAAAAAACCAAGTTTTGGTTTATCATTTTTATCTTTTACATTTTTTTTGTTTTTTTACGAAATTTGGTGAAAACTTACCTTTTTATGTCCCAAACACACTGTAATAGTTTTGATTTAAAAATATTTAATTTTTTACCTTATTTTGACCTCAATATCGAAAAAGTACCCTCATTTTTAATCGAAAATTCTCACGTCAAAATATCAGCTTTTTTTAAAAAGGTCGGTTTTTTGTTCGTTAAAAACTCTAGTTTCTGATGATGTAAAAAAATACATTAATATGATAAATCTTCTCAGAAAAAGCAAAGAAATAACAGGTAGTAAGGCCCAGACCCTACTAGCCCCTTCGCCACTTCTCTATGAAATAAGCTTTGACGAGCACTCGAAAACTAAGCAGAAAGAAGTCGATTTTTTTTAATAACAACCGAACGTATTTGATTATTATTTTTTTTTATATATAGCTAGATCGGCAAACAGGCGTAGTACTGCTCACCTGATGTTAAGCGATTACCATAGCTTGACGTCTACAACATCAGAAGCATTGCAAGCGCATTGTCGACCTTATCCCCAATTCCCCCAGGAGCTCTGGTCCCCTAACACAACACTGCTTGAAAACAGTATTATTTAGCTGTGATCATCTATAAGGTCGAGGTAGTTCCCCAGTCACAGTCAGATATTTTGCTGTGCCCTACCTCAGTTGTGTAAAAGAAAAATAAACATAATTTTGTTTACTCGCAAAAAAAAATTACGACTTCAATTTACATCCTCATGTAGTATGTGTATTATAAGTATAACGTTGTAACGTTGGTACTCGTAGAAAAAATAGCAATAACTCAATAGCTCCTCGTCAGATTTCGATCAAATTGCAATGGAACCACATGACTAGTACCTGTGCTTTCGATTAAAATTTTTTTTAATCAAAATCATAAAATAAAATCATCAAAGTAAAAAGTGAATTGATAACCACCTCCTTTTATACAGTCGGTTAAAAAGATAAAACGAATAACGTGTTTAAATTATTAGAAAAGGGAACTACTCACATGTAACGAGGAAAGTGATATTAGTTTTATTATATATTTTTTTTGTTTTTGGGGTGCCGTACCTCAAAAGGAAAAAACGGAACTCTTATAGGATCACTTTGTTGTCCGTCTGTCTGTCAACACACTTTTTATCAGGCATGCCTGAACTTCATATAAAAAAACTCAGGTCTACTGTCCCTTGGAGCTATGAAAAAGTCAAACTTCTAAGCCAAAGCGATCAAAAGATACAGCTGTTTATGCTGCATCGACACTCGCAAGGGAATCAAAACCTACAGGTTACTTCTCGTGAACTCAGGTTCTTGAAATTCGGTACGAAGCAACGTCTTATAACACAGCTAAAGGAAAAATTGCGAAAAGCATAAACTTTTAGTTATAATTTTGTTTATACGGAACCCTTGGTGCGCGAGTCCGACTCTCATTTGGCCGCGGTTTTTATTATTATTTATATTACACTGTATTACACTTATTTTTAAAAGGCAGGTTTGCCTGGCCGTGATAAACTGTTCACTATAATATAATTAGCTACAGTGATGAAATTGTAATGCAAAAGTTATAACCAGAATAAAGATGTCCATAGAGAAGCATTCGCACAGCTAGCTAGCTAGAGGTTAAGATTATGACGAAGATGGCTCCGTGGACGAAACAAAATAATTTTTTAATAGGTAGGTATGTTATGGTTTACCAATTCAAATAGGGCTATCACCACACTTTACAAATGCTTAAATTTAAAATTGATTTCGTGTTTGGGGGTGTAGGAAAACACGCTAAGAAATCGTGTCTTAGAAGACTTTTTGAGGTGCAGCGTGCCGAAATACCCGATACAGTATACATAATTTATTCTCCTAAAAATTAACATTTCATTACAAGAATTTGTAAAAAAAAATCTACGTAGTCAGTAGTCACACACAAATATACACATAACACATTATTGATAACAATCACAATTTGCTTGCTAATAAAAATTTTGTTTTTAATAAATTTGTGTCATATTGTTAGTGTTTGTATGAAATCTGAGTTAAAAAATAGCGAGTCATTCCCACAACAAGTTTAATATCTCCGATAACTTATTGGGAAGACTGGGTGTAGCTTATATTGTAATCATAGTTCATGAATAAAGGACAGAATAAGAAATGAGACTATCCGTGAGAGAACGAAAGTGACCGACATAGCCCACAGAATCAGCAAGTTGAAGTGGCAGTGGGCTGGCCATCTTTGTCGCAGGACCGATGGCCGTTGGAGGCTGGAGCAGACGTGTCCTGGACTCCTGGAGTGGAGACCGCGTATTGGCAAACGAAGTGTAGGGCGCCCTCCGGCCCGCTGGACCGACGATCTACGTAAGATTGCCGGTGTAGGCTGGATGGGGATTGCGGAAAACCGGGATGTCTGGCGCGAGCTTGGGGAGGCCTATGTCCAGCAGTGGACTGCAACAGGCTGATGTGATGATGATGATGATAATGATGATGAATAAAGGAAGATAATTATATTATTTGTTAAAAGTTAATAAATAAATAAATAAATATTTACACATTACACACACGGTCGTCTGTTCCTAATGTAAGCAACTTAATGCTTGTGTTATAGGTAACAGCCGACTGGTCTAGCTACATGTTTTTTTTTCGATAAACATACTTATAAATAATACGTATATAAATATATAAATAAATATGTATATTACACCCAGACTCGGGGTGAGAATCGAACCTACAACCCCCGGTGCAGAAAGCAGGGTCACTCTCACTACAAACTGCGCCAACGGGCTAGTCAAATAATAGTCGCTACGGGCTAGTCAAGTAATGTCGATGTTATTTACTCATCAATCATCATACATCAATCATTTCATTTCCGGACTAAATAAAATAGTCTGCGACTATTATCTTCTTTTAAGGAAGTGAAATTTATTTTTATTATGTATTGACTGTCTCTAAAAGTCTAAAGTATTTTTTTTTGTCATCAAAATTTACAGTGATGTGAGTTATATTGCTATCAAATATAATATGAAATTAAATATTTCTTTTTATATAAAGATTTATCTTCGTACTGATATTTGTTATGTATTTCAAGTCTTTTTAGTACCAATATAAAAAAGTTAAAGTTTACTATTCTTTTATTGTAAAAATAAAAATTCCGGCACGTCGTCATGAGTTGGGTGTGTTGACGAGTAAAATATTAGTTTCCATAATGGATTCTAAAAAGGAGCGTCACGGATAATCTCTTATGGCACAACCTATTTTTATTGACTTCTATACTGTGGACTTTATATGTGAACAATAGTACCGATTTTCGTATGAATCAACTAAAATACATTTTGTCACCTAATAGGCGACTATCACGACAATGCTTTCGGCGGATCGGAATGCGACGAGCACTTTCCATTATCCTTTCTTAGAAGGATAGTAATGTTTAATAGCTTTGTTACGACCTAATTTCAAATCACTCATCTATGACTAGCGCTTCTATTGTTAACAGATCCTCAAATAGGTGCAGTGAACGTAGTGAAACAGTGAACGTATGCTTAGTTTCTTCTTGCTAGTTCTTTATTTATTGCTCGGGAAATATCTTAAAGATCATCCAGTCAGTCAGGAGCTCATGGACAGCAAATATTCGTCAATAACTAAAAATTATATTTTTTCGCAGTTTGCTGTCAAAAGACTCATCGTTACGACATCATCGTCTTCGACTTATCGTTAGACCTTCGAGTAGAAGCGCAAAAAATTCCGAAAGAATGGACTCCACGCCTCAGTTTGCACTGACAGAAGTATTTGTGCATTTTTGCCCAGAAAAATCATTGTTACGATTCAGCGGGAAACACAGCCAGCACGGTATGTGTTGGCCGTATCACAAGAGGTGATGACGATATGTGTTGGTCGTATCACAAGAGGTGATGACGATATGTGTTGGTCGTATCACAAGAGGTGATGACGATATGTGTTGGTCGTATCACAAGAGGTGATGACGATATAGGTGGTAATAGTAGAATAGAATAGAATAGAATAGAATAGAATATACTTTATTGCACACCACTCAGAAAGATATACAAAAAAACAGATATTTACACATAGAAATTGTAATGTACAAAGGCGGTCTTATCGCTTAGTAGCGATCTCTTCCAGACAACCTTTAGAAATAGGAAAATATGTAATGAAGAGGTAGGTGTGGCAGCATAATTATTTGTATAATCAGTAAATAAAACTTACACATATAAACTACATGATAAAAACGAATACATATATACATACATACATACACATATACATACATACTATGTCGTCTTAAATTAACAAAAGCTAATAAGGAATAGAAGATAAAATATCTACATAAACATGATGCAAGTTGGAAAAAAAAATTAAACTAATTAATAATAGTGAGATAGTGCGCTTTAACTAAATTTTTAAAGGAGACAAGTGATTGAGCTTTTTTGATGTTGAATGGTAACGCATTCCACAATTGAACTGCCTGTACAGAAAAAGACATTTTATAAAATTTGGTATTGTGCATAGGTACTCTCAGTGTGAGGTTCTCTGCTGATCTAAGAGTTTTATTGTGAGTTCCAAGAAATTCAAATTTGTCTTTGAGATAGGTTGGTGCATTTTTATGGAATAATACACAGTACAATAGCGAGAGAACATGCAGATTCCGGCGAAAGCGGATAGGTAACCATTTGAGCCTTGAACGAAATTCAGAAATATGATCATATTTGCGCAAACCAAATATGAAACGTATAGCGATGTTTTGGAGACGCTCAAGTTTATTCAGTTGTTCTTCGGTTAAATTGAGATAGCTTGCGTCGGCATAGTCGAGAATGGATAGCATTAGGGATTGGGCTAGCATAATTTTGGTAGGAATTGGCAGAAAATAACGCAACCTCTGAAGAGATTTTAGAGATGCTATAGTTTTCCGGCTTAACTCTTTAAAGTGATTGGTCCACGATAACGTAGAGTCAATGTACAAACCAAGGTTTTTTACATTCATACTATATGGTATGACGGTTCCGTTGAATTCTAATTTAGGTAATTCAACCCAATCGATTCTTGAAGTCAGGTTCTGGCTGCCAACAACAATAGCCTGAGACTTAGCAGGATTCACTGTTAGACCGTACATCCTGCTCCAGTCACAAATAATTTTCAGGTCACTGTTAATAACAGAGATAGCAGTAGGTAGCCCCTCAAGAGAAGACTGGAAATAAATTTGAACATCGTCTGCATACATGTGATAGAGAGAAGTTATGTTGGAAGTTATAGAATTAATGTACAATGAAAAAAGTAAAGGAGACAATACACCACCCTGAGGTACACCGGCCATTACATCACACCACGAAGAGAAAGTCTCATCAATACGAATGCATTGCCGGCGCCCTTTAAGATAACTACGAAACCAATCAACCACCGATGGAGATATGTTAAGAGAGCTTAGCAGACCTAACAGTAAGTCGAAGTCGACGGTATTAAATGCATTACTGAAGTCCAATGAAGTGAGTACTGTTAGACGCTTATTGTCCATACCCCATCGTATGTCATCGGTGACCTTCACCAGAGCTGAGGTTGTGCTATGACCGGAACGGAAACCGGATTGTAGAGTGTTAAGGATGTTGAATTTATTGAGGAAGAGACTAAGCTGGTTATGGACTAATTTTTCTAAAACTTTTGAGAGGAACGGTAAAATGGAGATAGGACGAAAGTCGGTATAGATGGAAGCATTGGGTTTTTTAGGCAATGGAATAATTTGGGCTTCCTTCCATGCGTCAGGAAACTCACAGCTAGAAATGGAATGGTTTAGGATATGGGTCAGTATAGGAGTGACAATATCGATTATAGGGACAATCATAGCACGGCTAACGTTATCAGCGCCGACGGCATTAGACGCAATAGACAATATGCTCTTCTTAACATCACATTCAGTGATTTGATTAAAAATAAACGGAGGATAGTCTGGAGTTTGGCAAAGAGAAAGAGTATTAATAGTTGATTTTTTAATAGCGCTATCCATAACGTTAGCTGCAGAAAAATGTTGATTAAGGCGTTCAATATCCAAATTATTTAAAGGAGTACTATGAGATTTTGTGCCAATTCCAAGTGTTTTCAGAAACTTCCATGTTTTCGCTGTGTCGCCGTTTTCGACTGATTTGTGAATGTGGCGTCTCTGTGCATCTCTACACGATGTATTGCAGCGATTTCTAATCTTGAGGTATTTTTAGTAGTTGTCGTTTGTTGAGCGTTGTATGTGATCTTAATGTGTCAATAATAAAACTTTATTTTTTTAATTACGGTTAGAGGAACCTTTCGTCTGTGAAGGGATAAGATCGATTGGTAGTTTTTTTGTAATTAAAGATTGACTGATGAAGCAAAGAATGTAATTTCACGTTAAGGTCAGGTAGGCCGAGATTCTAAAGATGCTTCAAATTTGATCGTCTTGTTACATTCACACGAGGGCGTGTGCTAGCAGGATGGTCGTGACTTTCCCTTTATTACCTACTTATATAGTTTATTAATTGAGGTGAAACAGGTCCACACTGACCTATACTGGCCTATTCTGATAATAATAAGTCAATTCTTCGGTTTAATGGCTTTCAGTTGTGCCAAAGAACATTGTCGATTTTGCTAATAAGTAATCCCAGAATGATTCTGTTACTAAGACTGTCAACTGATACTATGACTGTCAACTGATACTATGACTGCCAACTGATACTATGACTGTCAACTGTGATACTATATGCTATGTCTGTAATACTGACTCGGAACTAATAACGACAGTACTTAAGAGATGAATAGTAAATTGAGTGAAAAAAGGGGAGATGGTTAAAAAAGGATAAAGAGACAAACAATCCGGGCTAGTATGGTCTCTCCTGCTGTTGTGGGAGACGATCCATTACTGAAGGGATGATGATAGTATGGTCTCTCCTGCTGGGAGACGATCCATGTTACGCTGTAGGGGTCTCGCCTGCTTTAGTGTGCGACGATTCCGACCAGCCTGTTTTACATTAGTATGGTCTCTTCTGCTGTTGTGGGAGACGATCCATGATTCGCTGTAGGGGTCTCGCCTCCTTTTAGTGGGCGACCACTCAGACCAGACTGTTTGTAATGACGAGTGATGCGATGCAGGAATCTCACCTGCTATAGTGGGTGACGATTTAGACCAGCAAGTTTGAACTATAGGGGTTTTCATATTTTAAACCTAGACCAGTGATACTTACGAGTACCATATTGATATGACTGTAATGATTATGATGTATTAAATGTGACTGGTGTGACTGAGTGACTTACTAACTGAAACTAATTGTTTCTAGTGTAAAAGGTCAGTGTGTACCGGACCAGATATTAAGATGTTGAATAGATTTTTTCAGGATAGTCGAGCGATATTTTGTTTTTGATTAAAAATACCTAAGGTTGTAATAGATAGCGCGTGAGGACGCGCGCACGTCAGAATGGCCGTGTCGGGGAATCAATACAGATAGTTATTAATGTCGGTATCTGCATTGTTATTGATATTCATCTACCCTCACTCGTTCTAATATTCGAATCATTCCTTCGTGCATAAAAGACCGATGCAACCGCAGCTAAGGCAGTCTTGGCTCTGGCGTGGCTACCCCCAAGTACCACTCCCACGTACCAGAAACCCATAGTTATGGAGATATCCATGGTTAAAGTTTTGAGATTAAAAGAAGAATTTAGAGCTATTATAACACTTTTGACCGTCCCACATTTTTTTCTGTGTATAGTACTCATAAATAGATAGCTTTTTGTAAATTTTCAGGTTGCAGAAATGTACGGTTTAAGAGATATAATTTTTTTAATATAATTTTAAGAATAATAACCCTAACCTATCTAATTTCAATATTAGACTGTTTACCGTCACATTTTTGTCACAGAAACAAAAAAAAAATAACCCTAACCTATGTAATTTAAATATTAGACTGTTTACCGGCATATTTTTGTCACAGAAACAAAAAAAATAACCCTAACCTATCTAATTTCAATATTAGACTGTTTATCGGCATATTTTTGTCACAAAAACAAAAAAAAATAACCCTAACCTATCTAATTTCAATATTAGACTGTTTACCGGCATAATTTTGTCACAGAAACAAAAAAAGTAACCCTAACCTATCTAATTTCAATATTAGACTGTTTACCGTCATATTTTTGTCACAGAAACAAAAAAAAATAACCCTAACCTATCTAATTTAAATATTAGACTGTTTACCGGCATATTTTTGTCACAGAAACAAAAAAAAAATAACCCTAACCTATCTAATTTCAATATTAGACTGTTTATCGGCATATTTTTGTCACAGAAACAAAAAAAATAACCCTAACCTATCTAATTTCAATATTAGACTGTTTACTGGCATATTTTTGTCACAGAAACAAAAAAAAATAACCCTAACCTATCTAATTTCAATATTAGACTGTTTACCGGCATATTCTAGTCTAGTATATCTAAGTCGAAGTAAAATGGCGTCTTATATTAATATTGCATAGCGAAATTTAAAAACTTATATCTCTTAAACCGTAAACTTCTGAAACCTGTGAATTCACAAAAAGCTTTCCACTTATGAGTACTATATACAGAAAAAATATGAACATCTAAGTCGAAGTAAAATGGCGTCATATATTAATATTCCTCAGCGAAATTTAAAAAATTATATCTCTTAAACCGTAAATTTGTGAAACCTGTGAATTCACAAAAAGCTTTCTAATTATGAGTACTATATACAGAAAAAATATGAATCTCTAAATCGACGGTCCATAGTCTAAATTTTATCCAAAGCGTCTTTTCCCGCCATTCGTTGACTTCAGACGTGGCTTCGGCCGTTTATTATTGAAATTTATAAATTCAGACCAGGCTGTATGGACTATTAATGTCTTTTGCCTTTCCCTTTTGGGGATAAATTGTAAAAACAACAAAAATGACAGATTGCATTATTTTTTGATTTTAGCGATTGACATTTGACATTTTAATTTTTTTAAAACCTTCTAGGCTCTAGGCCTCTAGCTATAGTTTTTATTTTTACGGAAAAAAATAGAATATGAAAATGTTGTTCTTGTAGTTTGTGTAGTTTTTGCGCTATTAGTTATTGTAATTGTTTCTACTCTATTTTTGAGTATGTGTAAATTATCTTACTTTATCTATTTAAATACTTGTACATTTATCTTTAATTGATTATTGAATTTCTTTTAGATAATGGAATCTACAATATTCGTAGTGGCGCTTTTATTGTTTTCCATTTCAATAACTTTTGGCGATAAATCAGTGAGGTATGCTGCTGTTATATATAGACATGGTGATAGAACACCTGTCAACCCATACCCAACTGACCCCTGGAGAAATGAATCTCTTTGGCCAGTTAAATTTGGTCAACTAACGAACATAGGCAAAAGACAACATTATGCTCTTGGAAAATGGTTTAGAAAGCGGTACTCGGTAAGAAAACAATGAAGCAATATTACTTTTAAATTCATTCACTTGGTGTTAATATAATTATAGTTGCTTTGGTTTGATGTCATGACAGTTTTTATTAAGTTATTCTTATTTACAGCATTTAATATCTGAAAAATTTGATCCTTCTGAGGTATACATAAGATCAACAGATGTTGATCGTACTCTTATGTCTGCTCAAGCCAATTTAGCAGGTAAGAGCAATATCTATTGCTTATCAAACTAATCTACTTTGAAATTATCAAATAAGTTTTTAATTAATTCAATACTGAATGTGTCATCTAACTGAAAAATGTATTCATATATATGAATATATTATTATTAAACTCTATTCAACATACCTATGAATTGTATTAAATAACTTAATGTTTTATGTACATGCTTAATAAAACATCACTGTTGATCATTTACCACATCAGAATATTTAATCATCGATGTTTTAAATGTGTGTATAGGGCTATTTCCTCCTTTGGGTGAATCCATATGGAATACAGACTTAATTTGGCAGCCTATACCAGTACATACAAGGCCAGAAAAAGATGATGAAGTTTTAGCAATGAAAAAGAAATGTGTACCTTATATAAAAGAAAGAGAAAAATATTTTCAGTCAACTACTTACAAAGAACGACTCCGTAAATATCAAGGACTTATGGAGTGAGTACTGTGTCTACGTGTAATAGTATTACATATAATGTTTTCCTTTTTATAAAATTTGTGTATTCTTTTTTGTTTTGTTATTGTACTTTGTTTTGCTATTTTATTACCCGACTGCATATTTTATCAATATTATTTTTTTTTTTAATTTAGCTAATTGTACTAGAGATAATATATAATAGATAAGCTTATCTGAATAACTGTAGAGGGTGTTACACGTGATGTTACACGCAGTATTCTCAGTAAAGAATTTGTTAGATATTTGTTTTTTATTAAGCTGAAATAGGAAACTCAGTAGCCTAATTAAAGCAATCAAATTTGTCCAAATTCTGCTGAGTTATTAATATATAATCTTGTAAATCCATCATAAATAAGCTGACCTTACTTCCCGTATTTTTGATCTGTCTTTTTTCGGAGCCACCTCTGCTCCTTTGTCCTCAAACATCCAGGACGCAATATAGTCCCATTTACCTGCTTACTAAAAATTTGCTTTAGTAAAGTTATTTCTTAATTATTATTTTTTTCACAATTTTTAATAAAAATTATAATTAATGTGAAGATAATTTTAGTGAACACTAAATGTATACCTTTTCTAAATTGTAATAAAAAAGTTGTATATGGCTTCGTTGTCAACCTTCTAACTAGCACATATAAACTCATGTCCCATTATAAGTAATACGATTCAGCCTGTAATATCCTATCCTATACTGTTGGGCATAGGCCTCTTCCCCATGTAGGAGAGGGATCGGAGCTTAAACCACCACGCGGCTTCAATGCAGGTTGGCGGATATATTCCCTGCTATGAGTAACGATCGCTATCAAGTGTCCATGATAACAACCGGGACCGACGGCTTAACGTGCTCTCCGAGGCACGGTGGGGAGACCCACAAGGACTGCGCAAACACCCAGACCACGGCAAACATCTGTATGGCCAATACAAATGTTGTCGTGTGTGAGGATCGAACTCGCAACCGCCCGCGCAACAGCCAATCGCAATCCAGTGCTGTGACCGCTGCGCCAACACGGCGTCGTGCCATTATGAGTATTAAAAAATTTAAAAATCACAAACAAGTATAAATGAATCTTATTAACTTACATTTTACACATGAGTTCACGTCATATTTGGCGCGAACTTGTGTAGGCTTATGTCCAGCAGAGGACTGTGATAGGCTGAAGTGATGATGATGATGAACTTACATTTCATATATTTTATTAGTAACATGATATTAAAAATATATATATATATTTATGAGTGTCACAGCTGTGACACAAAAAAAAAAAAACAAGTGAACCAATGTTTCAAGGAAGTTTCCTAATTGTTTCATGCATGATGTATATGAATAATTTGTCTATAACTAAATTATTTCGTTTTAGTTATTTAACTGCTTATACAGGAAAGAAAATTAAAGATTATGAAGATATTAATGAAATTTATAATGTACTCTACATAGAGACCTTATATAACTTTACACTCCCAAACTGGACTCAATCTGTTTATCCTAACAAATTAAAAGAACCATCATGCTACAGGTAAATATGGAACATATAAATACTATCTGAATATGATATGTTATCATGATCACCAGTAAACAGAACTGAACGTCATGATATTTTGTTGTACTTTGTCTGTGTTGCTACTTTACAGTACATATTATTATTTAATAACGTAAGAGGACAGAAATAGGTAGGAGTAAAGTGTTTGTCAACATATATAAACGACCTTATAGTAAAAACTTTGTCAAAATTATATTTATCAAAAAAGTATTTTTACATTTCAGCTTTGCAACATCAACAGCAACTCCCTTAATGGCTCGTCTTATGGTTGGGCCATTATTAAAAGACATTGTAGCAAAAATGAATACTGTAATACAAAAGAAAAAACCCAATCCTCTGAAACTATCAATATACAGTGGACATGATTTTCAAATTGGAAATATCTTATCTGCCATTGGAGTGTTTGATGGAAACTGTCCTGTTTACACTTCCACCATACTTTTTGAGCTGTTACAAGGTACTACTCATGTTATTTTTAATCTTGTGCTAAGTGTAATGTATACAAGATTCAATTAAAGCGTACTTATGGTGGTTTTATGACTATTAACAATTTTTTTACTTTCATGTTCTCTACTTTTTGACGTGACAACGTCTACTAAATCAATGAACGCCGGATGCATGCACGAAAAAGGATGACTCATTGTCCCGTTGCGCTCATTGTACGCTTGCGCCGCGTCTATCTCTCTTCCACTCGATTGGCCTATGCGTCCGAGGATAATTATGTTTTGTTATGACGTTGTCACGTTAAACTATCGTCCGTAAACCAACTTTACCGACAACCAATTTTTTTATGAGGAAATGTGAATTATAAATTAGTTTTTGCACAACTTAGTTTCATATTTATATTTCAGATAACTCTACTATGAAATATTTTATACAAATGTCTTATAGAAACTCAACTGAAATTGTTGAACCATATGTAATGTATATCCCATACTGTGGAAAAATTTGTCCCTTTGAAAGATTTCTTAAGTTGTATGAAAATTTGGTAACTGTTGATTGGAATTATGAGTGTACTAAACAGGTAATTATTAATGTCTTATCTTTTTTATCAACTTTAATTAATACTACTTAACTGTTAATTACTACTTTTAAAATTCTACAGTCATTCTACATTTATTAATAGTTCAAAAGTCCGATAATTTGTCATCAGTCATCAGTTTGCTCATGCAAAATTGCAAAATATGTGACGTCACACTAGGTAGGGTTCACTCATAAATGTGACCATCTGTGACGAGGGCGGGGGAAGGGTCCAAAAATCAAGAAATTCGTGTGACGTAATTTATGGATGGCTTCTTATACCAGCAAGCTATAATGAAATAAAAAAGTAAAAATTGATAAATTGTTAAAAATACGAATAACTTAAGTAGGTAATGTTCATATTTTTACATGCTTATCGTGTAATATTTGCTTGATCTATTAAATTATAGATGAAAATTAAAGTTTGAAGCATGGAATATAATAAAACAAATAGTCATGATTTGGACAGCTCATAAAGTCAAGTTTTTATGTCAAGGCTATAAGGAGGTTAATATTTATAGTTATATAGATTTACTATAATTATTATAGATAGTTAACTAGTCTGTTGGTTTCCAACCGGTGGACATAATTTTAGACTTGATTTCATTAGGATAATGGAATACCTTACAATTTCTTTTTGTATACTTAAAAATATACATACAAATGTATAATATTGTACTTTCAAATATTTAATTTATATCTTCCAGATGTCACCTCTAATTGGACCGTTTTTCTTTTTGGGATTATTTGCCCTTATGTATGTGGTTCATAAAATACAATTTATTAAAGCTGATAAAAAACGAAGGTAAGTTGAAGTGAAAGTAACAATTTTTTTTAAGAAATTTAGATATTTTTACATTTCATCATTATGGCTGTTTTATATTTCAGAATTCAATTTGCATACACAAGTGTGTACAACCCTACGGCTGTGCTTGAGAAAATATAAAAATGAAACGAAACACTGATGACATCTGATCTATGTCATATACTAAATGAAGTTTAGATTTTTAATTGTACTTACATTACTAGCTTTTATAAAAGACTATTTTTATGAAACGTGGCTGTAATTTTTATAAATATTAATAATATTTTAAAAAGTTTGAAAATATGTAAATAATGTGTATGTTAAATATGTACATATTGGCCAAAAAACTTAGTGTAATTAGTGTCAACTGTTAAAATACTTTATAAGTTAATACTTTTCGGATAATTTTATTCAATGCTCAACAAAATATGTAAGTCATCAGCAAATTAAGCAACATTTCTGTAGATAACTGTGTCATCAAAAACGACAAAAAAGTTTGTGAAAATGACTATACTCACTAGAACGTATCATATGTTGTTAATAAATAAATATCTACACAATACACACGGTCGTCTGTTCCTGAAATAAGCAACTTAACGCTTGTGTCAAGTGGTAACAGGCGACTGGTATAGCTAAATTTTTTTTTCGATAAACATACTTGTACACCCAGACTCAGCTTAAAAACCAAAAATAAAAATTATCATATCAAGAATTTCGACCCGGCTAGATGTGGATCCATAGCTCAGTTGGCAGAGCGCTGACACGGCCAGAAGGTGCGGGTTCAAATCCCGCTGGATCGAAAATTTTTGATATGATTTTAAAATGTTTATAATTTCCTCGTGTGTGTGGGTAACACAAAAATAAAAATAAAAACGAGTCATGAAATATGTTTGATTTTGTACAGTAAATTTGTCGCTAAAATTAAAACCATTAAAGGAAAGTCTATATTAACACTTATACTAACTACAGTTTAATTTTTTCGTTTTTAGTAATGTAATAAAATAAAAATGAAATTTCTTGTGTACTTTGTAGGTATAGGATGCCATTATTATTTTGAAAATTGTTGCCAATTGTGTTTCATTTATGGCTGTAATTAATTATTTAAGAAAATGTTTCTGCATTTGATTTTATGCAATGCTAGAAAACACTAATAGTGTAATAAGTAGACAGTACTTGAACTAAAATATTCTTCTAATTTACGTTGCGTTGTATAGAGTGGGGTCTCAAGAATTTACTGCCTATGTGCCTATCCTTATCGTATAAGAAAAAAACTTAGCTTTGCTAATGTAATGTGATGACAAATCAAATTATTTTATGTCACAAAATGTTGAAGAATTTCATACTATTGTCAAATATTTTGTTTGAAACTATGGAGTGTTTTAGGGAGGAGCATAATCTTATATGGGAGAAAAGTTGAAAAAGTACCCAGCTTTATGCTATAAATAACAGTTCAAAAATCTTCCACAATCGTGCTGGTGTAGACAAAAGGTATGGTATGTGCGACAAGGGTCGTTTGTGCGACAAAGCCGGCGCGCAGGAATACCCGCCGGCACTGTGTGTAGTGTAGTAGTAGCCTTTATGGGTAAAATTTTTGTTGTGAAAAGTGGGCTAAGTGGGCGTAAATCCCAAAACAAAAATAAAAAGTGGTTCGCCTCATGGCTGGTTTACACGGTGCGAGCTAGCGTACGAGTTAGCGCTCTTACACACGAACGGCACGTTGCCAACGGCAGGGTTGACGGCAGCCGTCGACTGCCGTCGAGCGCCGTCCGCGGCGCGCCGTCGGCTGCAGTCCGCTGCCGTTGGGAACATGCCGCTCACACGTCGGCTCTCTTAGTAAAGGAGCCAGTTGCAAAATGAATTCCGAAGAAGAAATACTGTTATTGTTTTGAAACGGTTTTATTTAGCTTGACCAGCTTAGTATTTATTTATTTTTTTGTTTATTTGTGTGTTTGTGTTTTTTTACTAGCTCAGTATTTTAATTTTTTTTTAATTTTTATAATTATTAATTCAATCTTATTATGTACTAGCCGACCCGTGCCCACTTCGTTGGGCGTTATAATCCATTTCACATTAGAAAGGTGCGGTGAAATTTGATATGTTCCAATACACTCTCACTATTTTCAGCAAATCAGATAAATATAAATGTTTTAAAATCACCAATTAATTTCTAAGGCAAATAATAATGCTTGATTAGATTGAATTGTTGACACGGCACGTCAGAGGGCGCAGGTTCAAATCCTGCTGATTTAAAATCTTTATATATTTTTATCTTTTTCCTTTTATCTTGTCACTCCTGAATAGTGTAGCTTTCTGTTAGCGAAAGAATTTTCATGATCGGATCAGTATTTGCGAAGATTACCCCGTATATACAAACAAAGTTATAAACTTTACCTCTTTATAATATTAGTATAGATTATTGTTCCTATAGGTAGTAATTGTATTTTGTTTCAACTTAAAATGGTGATAAATGATGTTGATCTCATTAAAAAAATAATCTAAATTACTTAGGTATATCTTTTTATTATTTATATTTCACTACATATTATAAAACAAAGTCTCTTCCCGCTGTCCGTCTGTCTGTATAAATATGCTTAGATCTTTAAAACTACGCAACGGATTGTGATGCGGTTTTCTTTAGTAAATAGAGTGATTCTAGAGGAAGGATTATATGTATAATACATGCATATACAGTAGAGGAACACTGAAAGTTTTAAAGTTTTCTAATGTGATCTCGTAAATAAACACATTTTTTGCGCTTAGATTGCAAATATTTATTTTATACTAGCTGGCCCGGCGAACTTCGTACCGCCTAACAGTCGATTCTTTAATTTTTAATTTTTTTTTAATACTTATCCTTCCCGGAACCCCTCTACTAACACTTAAATCTTATGGTGTGGTATTAAAGTTCAAATTGACTTTTAAGTATTATTACGAATTTTTTGTATAGGAATATAGAAAAGTGTTGTTTTTAGACTTTTACAAGCAATTTTTTAAATTTTTCTCTCCGTAAGAACCATCCTCGTACTTCAAGGAATATTATAAAAAAAGAATTAGCGAAATCGGTTCAGCCGATCTCGAGATTTGCGCTTAGCAACATATTCAGCTATTCATTTTTATATATATAGAGATTTTATATTTAGTATCAGCATTGCACCCGTGCGAAGCCGGAGCGGGTCGCTAGTATGCTAATATTATAAAGAGGAAATATAATAGCCGTCAGCTCATCAAAAGAAACAATGGACCTCTGAAAATAATTAAAAAACTTTTGCTCGTTTCTTCGTAAAAGTGGATAGAGTGTTAAATGTCCATCTTGATCTCTATTGATTAGTATTTTTGAACCCACACTGAACGTGTTTTTATTTTTCGTTTTTCTCGGCGGCGACGAAGTAAAAACAATAACAGTGTTTCTTCTTCGGAATTCATTTTGCAACTGGCTCCTTTACTACGAGAGCGTTGACTGAGCGGCATGTTCTCAACGGCAGAGGACTGCAGCCAACGGCGCGCCGCCAACGGCGCTCGACGGCAGTCGACGGCTGCCGTCGACCTCTGCCGATGGCAACGTGCCGTTCGTGTGTGGGAGCGCTTAGCCTCCGAGTAGCTACACTGCAGTAACTCGCACTGTGTGAACGGAACTTACGAGTAACTCGTACGTGCGAGTTGGTCAGTAGCTCGCATCCGAGTAACTTCAACATATTTTGTTTTCACTCGCCTGCTCGCCCGGCAGCAACTCGCACATGACAGCGGCTCGGCCGTCGCTCGCATCGTTTGGACGCGTTCGGCAGTAGCTCGCGAGTGCCAGCTGGACAGTTGTGAGTGGAACCCGTGTTTCTTTGTGTGCACTCGACATCGCGACTCGACTCGGACTGGGCATTGGTTAGGTGTCGTGTAGACAGCAAAGGCGAGCCGAGCTACTGGCGTACGAGTAGACAAACCGAGTAACTGTCTACTGGCCAGGCAGCAGCTCGCACCGTGTAACCAGCCATCAGTCTCGTATTTCCAACCATCAGTATGTAAATCAATTTTTTATAAAAAAATTACTTTATAAATCATTGCTCATTTCTATAACACGTGGTTCAATAAGTCCCGAGACTAAGTACTAAAAAAAGGTCTTTTTTATAAAATTAATTTTTATTCATCAACATAGTCTCCTCCAAGAGCGATGCAGTCCCTCCAACGCTCTTCTAACTTTTCTATCCCATGTGTGTAGAACGATTTGTCTTTGGCTTCAAAATAAGCCTCCGTTGCTGCGATGACTTCACTATTTGAGTCAAATTTCTTACCCTGAAGCATTTTTTGAGGTCTGCAAACAGCCAGTAATCGCTGGGGGCCAAGTCTGGCGAATAAGGGGGATGAGGAAGCAATTCAAAGCCCAATTCGTTAATTTTAGCCATCGTTCTCACGGACTTGTAACAAGGCGCGTTGTCCTGGTGAAACACCACTTTCTTTTTGTTCATGTGAGGCCATTTATCCGCAATTTCGTACTTCAATCGCTCCAATAAGCACATGTAATAGTCACTATTTATATTTTGCCCCTTTTCAAGGTAGTCGATGAAAAGTATTCCATGCGCATCCCAAAATATAGACGCCATAACCTTACCGGCCGATTTCTGAGTCTTTGGACGCTTCGGGCGGCTTTCACCAGCCGCTCTCCACTCCGCTGCCTGCCGATTGGATTCCGGAGTGAAATGGTATATCCAGGTTTCATCCATTGTTACATACCGACGTAAAAAATCCTTTTTATTATGATTCATCAGCGCCAAACATCGCTCTGAATCATTGATACGTTGTTCCTTTTGATCAGTTGTAAGCAAACGCGGCACCCACTTAGAAAAAAGCTTTTTCAGGGCCAAATTTTTATGTAAAATAGTGAAAACACTACCAGCTGAAATCTTCACTATCTCGGCTATCTCTCGCACTTTTACCTTCCGATCTTCCAATACGATTTTGAGGACTTGGTTAATATTTTGTTGAGTCACTGCTTCATTTGGACGACCTGAGCGTTCCCCATCATTGGTGTCCATGCGACCGCGTTTGAAGTCGGCATACCACCGACAAATGGTTGCTTTAGAGGGAGCTGATCCTGCATAACATTTTATAAGCCATTGCTGTGCTTCAACGGTATTTTTTCCCATTAAAAAACAATGTTTTATCAACACGCGAAACTCGTTTTTTTTTCCATTGTATCGAAATTACAACCGTAGCGTTACTTAAATGTTTCAAAATCAATAATTTTATTGTTCCATTTTTAAAAATTTGACACATATTCTTGTATTGATAGCCAGTACTTTTTAAAAATCAAAAGAGTTAATATATGCGCCATTTCCAGGTTAGTCTCGGGACTTATTGAACGATCTAGTATATATTTTTTTGATCAACGAAAGCATATTGATTTTTTATTTATCTAATTTCACAGACACCGGTGAGATTATAAAAATGAAAAATTTCGATGGGTATTGAATTAAAAGCCACTACTGATATCCGCTGTCTCCATTTTAAGATTTATCTGATGCTAATGTGGCGCCACCCTAATTTAGTGTATTTCGACTGTCACTCTCTGATATATAAAAATTATGGTTCTCCCTTCTACACTCCGTATTTGTAACGAAATGATTTATGAAAATATGATTCTCAATATAGCTAGTTTATAAAATAAAATTTTATTAAAAAAATTCTAGTGGGTAAGGTGGCGTTCAAGTATTACGTAGGTAACGCAAATTTTGAAGATTTTTGACCCCCCCCCTCTCCCCATGTAACGCGCCGTAACGTTTTCCTGTACACCCCCCCCACCCCATAAACGTTACGTAACACCCAACTGACCATTTTTACCACATTTTTACCCAAATGTCACAACTTTGTTGCGCAAACTAACCGGAAAGTCGCTAAATTACTTTTGTTATTGTTTTAATCGCGTTTGTGGTAGTAATAAATAAATAAAACAATAGATTTTAATACCCTAGTTTTTTAATTAAACAAAAAAACAACGTTATGTAACGCGTTGTTTGAACCCCCCTAACGTAACGTTTAACAAGACTCCCCCCCCCCCAATTAGCGTTACGTAATACTTGAACGCCCGCCTAATTACTTGTTAAAAAACACAAAAATTGTCTATTTTTCAATTTAATTGAGTTTAAGAATAAGACTGATTATATTATGAAAAAACTACTTATGCTATCAAAAATGCAATCTGCGTGCACACGGTGTACATATATGTTTGTTTATTAAATATTTGAGCTACGGTTTTAACTTATGAAATAAAATAAAAAAAACTTAAGTTTCAACCTAGTACTAACTACCTACAGTTATTACTAACGTGACCAAACGACCCGTTTTTCATTTGTGTGTCCCGGAGTCAAAAGCTGATAAGCCAGCACTAAGCCAGGGACTCAAAAAATGTCCCGTTTGTTTGCAATAACGCAAACATTTTGTGTATTTAATTGGCCAAATTTAAAGTATACTACAACACATATTATTAAGATAACCTAAAAACTAGGTACTCGTTAGATCTTGCTCTTGCTCATATTTAATTGGGTCCAAACAGCAAGCAACAGCTTTCAAATAAAAAAAGAATCCTCAAATTGGTACACCCAGTAAAAAGTTATCACGTAACACATAAAATAGCCGAATCGAGACCCTCCTCTTTTTTTGAAGTCGAGAATAAATAGATCTGCTAATTAACGAAAAAAAAAACTTCGTCCCGTTTTGAGTCAGAAAAAAATGGTCACGTTAGTTATTACCTATTTTAACCCAATAGGGTATTCTACTTTGTTTGAAAAAGTACTTCAAAATGTTGATTTTCTAATAAAAAGCCACAAAAAAATATATTTCGGCAAAATAAACACGCTTTCATGCCATAAAATTAAATTAAATTTTAAACCTTTTTTATTACCGCGAAAACGCTACAGCCATTTTGGTGACGTAATATGTGTAATAACAAAAGTGTTTGACGTATGTAAGAGAGTAACATAACCTACAATTACTATGACAACCATCAACAAATTAGTAATGAATGCATATTATTTCAGTTGGAACAAGATATGAAGAGTTATTATACGAAAGAACACAACTATTACTCCTTGAAGTTAAAAATTTAAAATTGATAGATATTATTGATAAAGACAGCTGTTGACAGCACTGACAGAACTTTGTTATTGCCCGTATGACGTCACACCATGGCGGCTCGTGTTTTAGGTCACGTGATATACAGATTAAAATATACGACTTTTAATTTCAATATAATAAATCAATAATGTGCTTTTATGATTCCAAATCAGAATATTTAGGTGTATTTCTATATAAATTTTAATTTTTATCAAATTTTATAATTTATTTTTCACTACGGAAAGTACCCTATTCTGTAATTAATGATTTTATAACCTTCCATTAATAAATAAATAGTTTTTGAGGAATATATGTAAGTCCAAGGAGTGTATTTACTTGTTAAGCCAACGAAAGACAGTTGTACCCTGAATTTAAAAATAAAAATATAAAAAATATGAATAACTTTTTACTCGCGTCTCTTATTTTTCCCTTTCTTATCGATAAAGAAACCGATCCAAAATGGACCTCGACAGCCAGAGTGACCTATAAATTATAAAATACTAGTTGTACCCGCGTTAAAAAAAAAGTTCGATAAAATGATCTTTGATATTCTTTGATTTCCTTTAATAGCATGAGCAGGCGGTCGAGCGATGCGGGGCAGAGGGGATGGACTCGCCCGCGCCGTTATAGGCATCTCAAGGAAAGAACGCTCAACGCTGGCTCGCTGAGCATTAAATGTTTCGCTGCTACTTACTTCTAAAGTTCAAACGACGATATCTCAAAAACTATTTATCTGATTAATATAGTGTACAGAGCAATTTTAATCTGCATTAAATGCCTAAGCTAAATAACATATTCATTTGGATAAGGATTAATACTGAACTAAAGAAAATATCTTTAAAAATAACGTAGTTTTTAATTAACAATTTGAACATAAAAGTGGTTATTGTAAGTCAACGCTAAGAGATAGAGATATGCTATCGCGGACTTTTTTGTAGCATTTTTATAGATTTTGAATTCGCTAGTACATTATAAAACGATATCTTTGCTAGTTTACGCAGCGTTCGCGTGGAAAGCTCCCCGTTGGCGAGATTTTTTGCGACCTCTTCAACATTTATCGCCGTATTTCTGCTAATTTACATTAAAACATAATAAATTATATACCTAAACCTTCCTCAAGAATCACTCTTTCTATTGTTGAAAACCGTATAAAAATCCGTTGCGTAGTTTTCGAGTTTATCGCGTTCAGACAGACAGGAGGACAGAAAGACGCGGCCGGGGGACTTATTTTTATAATAAGTATAGATAAGTTAGTTCTCTAGCTTAAAACAAAGTTCACCTTCGTGCAATGGTGTAAAGTAACTTTTATTCATACCTAAGTATTTATTATTCCATTTATTCAATCATAGGGTGGGTGTAAATCTCTGGAACCTGAACTGATTATAAACATTTTTAACACCAGCATAAGTAGTACCTAATATACACACCGGCATATTTAGCGCAACACAAAAAAGTCCATAATTAAAAAAATATGCTTTTATTTTAAAATCTACTTACAAAACTTCTTTTGTTATTTAAAGTTTCATTTGTTTTACTTAAAATGAGATCACATTTCGCGGTGTAAGAGTCAGATAAACGTATCTACATTTTCTCAATTTTACAGGAAAGCAAAAATAGGTACTGTGAAAATTCGGCTCTTTAAACTTTACCAGCTTTTTAATACAGATAAAATACTAGTATGGAAAAAAAATGTTTTCTATGTATTGCCATACTCTTAGAGCTTTGAAAAAAATAGAAATTATTTATTTATATGTGCTTACGCAGACGTAATATATAATTATATTTTTAAAATTTGGTTGACATACGTTAGTGTGACCCTTAATTATTTTCAAACAATAGTACTGCCACATAAACGTAAATCGTAATACATCGTTTTGGCCATTGATTTGTATTATTTATCTAACAAAAATGTTTGTGCCAATAAAACGTAAATACACAAACGTTACACTGGCTCTTTAAACTAAGCATCAAAACAAAATTTTGTAACGACCAAAACAACGTATAAGCTTTTATAGTTAGTTCAAGTCATCTTTGCGCGCGGCTCTATGTGTGCGTGCGCTTGTAATTATACAACTTATATTATTTTGTGTAACAGACGGTCAGGGACAGTGCGACGGTCGCGTCACTACGGCGACCGTCGCACCCACACATATACCCGCGCGCAAAGATGAGTTGAACTTAGTATACGTTCTTCTGGTTTTTATAATATTGCCAAACAAACTATATTCTAATCGAATAAAAATATTGTTTTTAGAAATACGTTCTTATAGCTCTAAAGAGGTAGGAAGATGATTAGAACTATTTAAACGGTATTCATAATACGTTTTTCTGGTTCAATTGAAAATGATTCTTAAGCTAATTCGTTTTTTTGGAATTTGATAAATATTGACTTTACAGTTACGTCGTTTTGGCAATTCATAAAGGACTATATTGTGAACCGTTTTACGAAAAAAACTTTTTTTGATTTTTTTGTAGATACGTTCATCTGGTTCTTATACCGCGATTTAAGAACAGATTTTGCGAGTAAGAGCCCGGCCCCATGTCCACGACACGACGTCGTGCAGTTTTACGACACGACGTCGTGCAATTTTACGACACGGCGCGGCGTCGTGACTTTCTACGACACGACGTCGTGCCGTTTTACAGCGATGGCGTCGTGCCACAGCACAATGCCGTGGAAGGTGCGCACTAGGTGCTCCGCGCGACTTGACACTTGATATTATTTATTTTATATATTTACACTTTATTGTACACCACTGACCACGACATTGTTACTAAAACGACAAATGGAAAAGAAACAGAGAACATTTTGGGTAAATCCTAATATTTATACAATGAACCAAGACGTGACTATGAGGGCATGAGAAATTTTTTGAATATTTTAGAATGACGATATCAAGTTTTGAAAAACTACTTACCAAGATAGCACCTCGTTTACAAAAATCAGTTTGTGTTCAGAAAACCTGTTGATCCTATGGAGATGCTCGGTTAAACTATCAGGTGAGCATATGGATGTATACACGCACGGTACATATACCAAAATAACATTTTTTACCATTTTTATCTGTCTGTTTGTTCCGGCTAATCTCTGAAACGGCTGGATCGATTTTGATGGAACTTTCACTGGCAGATAGCTGATGTAGTAAGGAGTAACGTATTTTAGAAATTTATTTATTTTATAACTGCAAACTGAACAATAACCTGCACGACGCCGTGTCGTAAAACTGCACGACGTCGTGTCGTGTACATGGGGCCGGGCTCTAAAGGCTATTTGTGAAAAAATTGTACATTTTTGAACTTTTCATGTAACCGGGAAAAGTGAAAAATAATATTAAAATAACAATTAAATTAGAAAAATGGTGCTTAATATCGCGTATTTCCTCCAAGTGCTCTTATTAAAGTTTCTACCCGTCTAGGCATACTGAGAATGATGTTATCGATGGTCTCCTGGGATAGTCTCCGCCATTCCTCAACTACGGCGATTCGCAGTTTACCCACGTTAGCAAGAGCTGGAATTCTGGAGTTGACTTTTCTTTTCAGCAAGTCCCAAACGTGCTCTATTGGGTTCATATCTGGTGATCTTGCCGGCCACTCCATAACAGTGGTATTCATAATTCATATCATTAAGATAAGCTTGAGTTACCCGAGCGGTATGCGGCCGAGCATTATCCTGCATAAAAACAAAATCGTCACTGATATATGGGGCAAACGGTACGACATTTTCTTCTAAAACTTCTCTGATATAGCGGTCTGCAGTCAGACTCCCTCAGTCAATCACTACCAAGTCTGTGCAAGCTCCCAAACAAATGCCCGCCCAAACCATTATTGATCCATCACCGTATGCAACTGTAGTTTCAAAATTTGTCTGAATGTATCGTTCTCCTTTGCGTCTGTATATTCTTTGCCTGCCGTCAATTTGATTTAAGATAATTCTGCACTCATCACCATTAAACAATACCTTACTCCCATCGGTCCGCGTTTAAAAGTCGATGTTCCTGAGCAAAAGTTAACCTGTTTCTACGATGATTTACCTCGAGCCTTGGAGCCTTGGCGGGCACAAATGAACCCAAACCAGCTTCTTCGAACCTTCTTCGTACCGTACGCTCACTTACGGTTAAAGCCCGCACTGCTTCTAACTCATGTCGGGCTTGGACGGCAGTTAAACGGGGGTTCCTACGTACACGAAGCAGAATGAAACAATCATCCCTACTCGAAGTGCGTCTTTTTCTGCCTTGTCCTGCTCTTCTCACATAAGTACCGGTCTCCCTGAACCGTTGGATACGGCGATGGATCGTTGAAACTGGTCGACGGAGATCTCTGGATATCACTCTGTAGGTTTGACCATTTCTTCGCATTTCGAGTGCCCTGGCAATCTCCGTTGGGGCTAAGTCAGGCATAATTCAGTCCTCAACTCTAAAAAGATACGCGATTAAAAAAAAAAACTAACAAAAAAACAGTATTTCAATGAAATTTTAAATCAAACTCAGAAGGAAGAAATACTCGACGTTCGCTCCAGATAAGATGTATTTGAATAAAATTAAAACAATTGTATAAAATGTGACGTTCAGTTGTTTTCTTAATTTGAAAATATTTCTTTTTAAATTAAATGACGGATAAACCAGCCAGCAACCTTATATGATAATGATACTGATATCAAACCTTTATTTTATGTTCCGCTAAATATGCCAGTGTGTGTAGTTTTCAGACGGTAAAATACGTTACAAAACGAGTTGTCATACATTTGGTAAATACGTTACGTGGTGATACGTTAGTACGTACCTACATTGTATTATAAAAAAATATTAGTTTTTAGCAGAAAAAAGCGAGTGTACTTTAGACCACACGACAGAAGTAAAACTTCTTTAGCTCCATCTCATCTTGCTCTGATTACGGTTTCCATTTGTCTGGGCATGCTACAGATTATGTTATCGATGATTTCCTGAGGCAACCGCTCACACTCCTCAAGTAATGCGTTTCCAAGTTAATTCAGATTGTTGGGGGGTGGCATTCTGGATTTAACCCTTCTTTTTAGCAAGTCCCAGACATGCTCTATCGGATTCATATCGGGGGGATTTGCTGGCCACTGCATCACCGGTATACCTACGTGGCTCAGATATGCCTGTACCGATTGTGCACTATGAGCACGAGCATTATCTTGCATTAGAATAAAGTCGTCACCAATAAATCGGGCAAATGGTACAACATGTCCTTCTAAAATGTCTCTGATGTATCGATCTGCTGTCATGGTCCCTCCTGTGACTATCACTAACTCCGTGCGAGCTCCCAAACATATCTCTCCCCAAACCATAATCGAGCCGCCACCATAAGCCACTGTGTGTTCAAAATTAGACTGTATGCGGCGTTCTCCTTTGCGTCTCCATATTCGCTGTCTCTCATCGATCCGTTTTAAAAGAACTCTGCACTCATCAATAAAGAGAACCTGCTGCCATTCGTTCAAATCCCAATGACGATGTTCTCGCGCATAGCTTAATCGGTTTACGCGGTGACGTCTCTCAAGTTTTGGGCCTTTGGCAGGTACCTATATACGATCCTAAACCAACTTCTTCAAATCTCCTGCGAACTGTACGCTCACTTACTCTTACTCCTCGAACGTCTTCCAGTTCATTTCGAGCTTGTACAGCCGTTAATCGCGTATTCCTACGAACTCCAAGTTGTAAAAAACTGTCATCTCGCCTCGATGTACATCTTTTTCTACCTTGACCCCTCCTCCTCACAAGAGAATTAGACGATCTGTACCGCTGGATGCTGCGATGAATCGTTGATACTGGTCGACGAAGCCTTGAGGCAATCGATCTGTAGGTATGGCCATTTCTTCTCATTTCATCAGCCCTAATGATTTCCAGTGATGTTAAGTCAGGCATAATAAAGAGCTTTTAATAAACAAAATTGCCTTTAAAATAACAAATTTATAAAAAATCATTAAGTGCATTTTTTCAAAAAAATTACAATTACGTAGTTATTACTCGAACAACAGTCACACGAAAAACAGTCTTAAAAAATGGATCTTTTTTCACAAGAAGCATAGTTAAAGAAATAATGCCACTTTTTTGCGAGCTAATTTTTATTTTATTCTCACCGCCAAGTTCGTGGCGTAATATTTTATTTTATTTTAAAGTAATCGACCTACTACATTGGAAGAAATCATCATTTTTTGTACATAGAGTCTACGTAAGATATAAAAAACTGAATTCGTCAATAGGTAAGAAATAAAATATTTTTTTCAAAAAGTTTTTTCTATGTTTTTTGTCGATAATTTATGGTCTAGTTTCACCGGCCCCGTTCGGGGTTGCACGTTTTAGGGTAGGTCAGGTCTTTAGTCTGATACATACGTAGAAATTTAAAAAAATGAAAAATCATAATTTGTGACTAAACTACTGGATGTATTTTATTGATTTTTTTGTATGTGGGCTTGGAATGTCATTACATATACGCTGTCCAAGTTATCGTTGTATTATCATCCCCACCCTGTATAAATATAAATATATATATATATATAAATAAATGTAAGGATTATTAAATTTATTTAATAGATCTCAGTAGTAACTTGATAAATTTTTTTTCTAATATTAATTGCAAATACTTAGTTCAGTCAAGTTCATATTCGAATAAAATGCGAGTGCAATTATTTAATTTTTCAAATTATTAATGAAATAAAATTTTTTGAAACCACACATCATGTTTTTAAAACAAAACTATGATGACACGAACGCATGAATTCTTGACCTTAATTTAAACTTTATCCCGGCAATACGGCAATGAATGAGATCCGCGCCTGCGCGCTACCCGCTTCAGTCAGCTCATTTATGACAAAATGAATTTTACTTATTTTACAGTTCACTATAGCGGAGCCGATAAAAATTACTATGGAGCAGTATTATATGGATGTAGAGCAGTTTGGAGCAGTTTGGAGCAGTTTGAAATATTGTTTATTTAAAAAGATATGGCTGTATCAAAATTAATTTTTTTTGAACTGAGATACGGGATTGTTTTGTTTAAAAAAAAATTAAATGAATAATTTTGTTTATAACTTTACAGATCTATGCGCCTATATGTAATTTTATTGATTAATTTCATCTCGTAATATTAATCAAAAAATTGTATGTGGTATTTTTAAGTATTTATATTTATTTATTTCTACACTCGCTATTTCTTATTAATAAAATCACAAAGTAACAGCTGATTGTTGTTTTATAAGAATCGATTACTATTGATTATCGATATACGTTCGAGTTACGCTGACGCTAAAAGCACCCGTTAAAAAAGCTAAACTATGTTTAGCTTTTTCGCTACAATTTTTTCAAGATGGCGCATAGTTCAAGTGTCAAATTTGACGCTCAAAACCAGCGTCAAGCGTCACATGAAAATGCACCATTACAACGCACGAAGTATAGGGCATAATTAAATCAAAATTGTAAAATTACTTTTTATTTAAAATGACACCGAAGAGTTTAAAGAATGAATTTGGTACCAACCGACAGTATAATAAAGAATAGAAAAAAGAAGAAGCAGTTGGCATGGTATAAAGCACAGATTAAGTATTAGTTACTACGTATAAAGTATAAACAGTTGATAAAATATATTAATACTAGCTATTTTTACCTACAATATTAATAAATAAAACTAAAATCAAAATAAGTGCTGTTTTATAGCGAATACGACGGGTTGTTTGCTAAAAACTGTTTATAATAGATGGTGGTTGGTGAATATAATATAACTTGGCAAGTAACTTTTCAGCCAACCAGTTCACGAGTGATTTTTTATACTTATACTATTATAAAGTAGATAGAAAATAATTTGTGTCCATTAAAGAGATGGGCGAAGATCGATGTCTAGCTCGGACTCGGATCTTAGACTATAATGTACTCGGACTAAAGCCTGATTTACACCAAGGCAACAACGTGCGGCATTGTGGCATGCGGCATTGACGCATGAAAAATGTCACACGTTGTGGCAAGAACCTTGCGGCACGGCAACACCTTGCGTCATGTGGCAGAGTGTCGCAGCTTGTATCCGATCACGATGGATTCCGTGCGACAATTTTTGATGCGTCAAGCCAGTTTCTAGGTTATGTTTTGATTGTACTTATTTATTTTATTTACAAAATGAGATAAATCGGACATGGAGTGGTGTAATGATAATTATATTTGTTAGCAAACGAAAAAAACCGACTTAGATCACATCGACAAGTAATACAATGTACCTACGTAGACGAAAAAAATTAACAAACTCACTAATCGTCTGGTATCTCTAGAAATTGTACCCTTACTACAGAAAATCTAAAAAAGAAATATATAAAATCTTCTTTGTGTTTTTGTGTGAAGAAATTCTAACCTATCTCTATCAATCAAGTAGGCAGACTAAAATTTGACAGCACGACGCTTAAAAACTGTTGCCTTGGCATAAAATACGCTGTCGCATGCCACATATGCCGCAATTTGTCGCATGCCACAAGATGGCGCATGCCACAATATGCCGCATGCGACAATGCCGCACGTTGTTGCCTTGGTGTAAATCAGGCTTAAGAAGCAAGGTCCTTTGATTTTTAGTCCGAGATACTATTACAATGTACTCTGTGGAGATAATGTATAAAGAGTTACGTTTCGTTGTACGCATATTGTAACTTCTTACGTAACTTTTTAAATGTTAACACAGACTTCTAAAAACAACATTAGTTATAGCATGAAATCTATTTTCATAAAAATTGTATTACTTGCTTTATTTAGTAGCTTGTTGAATAACTGTAGTAAAAATAATTATAAATATGTAGACTTTATAATAAACTATAAATTTTAACTTGTAAGTAAAATAAAATTTGATAATAATTTAGAAATAAGTAGTTAAAAGATAAAATAGAATAATTGCGTCATAATGCCAACTAAACGTCACTTTATGACTTTACAAGTCAAGTCACAAATGTAATCATAATTGTCAACTTGTCAAGTGAAATGAATCGTTTTAGTGTAGTGAGTGTTTTATCTTAATTTTAATTTTATTATTGTGCATGAAAAATGTGCATCAAACTGTCATACAAGTTCAATTTTTTTTATTAGTGATGTGATGTGGTCAACCAGTTAATGTGCAAGAGTTTTAAATTTTGTGCTCAATGTTGATGTTTTTACGGCCCCTTCGACAGTGGTCATGTCTCCTTCGTTAATATTTTAATTCTACATAGTTACTTTTTCGTAGCTTTAGTCGTTAGCGTAATTTCATTACCTACCTTTTTTTAAATAAATAGGTATTTATATTAGTAATTTACATTTGTCTACTGTAATTTTTCTTAAACTTATCTGAAACACAAAGCATTCAAGATTTTATAAAATAGTAAGTCCAAAGAGTTACTTCACAATACTTGTTTCTAGGTATAACATTGTTATGAAATTGTCTGATAATAATATTTTTGGAATTGTTTTTGTTTAGTGCTGTTGAAGTATGTACTCTCCTAATTTCCAGTAAATTTGTCCAATGTAATTATAATTTAATCCACAACTACTACACAATACTACTTTACAATTAATATAAATGTCTTTCTTGTGAATACAACAAGCAAAAGTATATCCTAAAGACTACCAAAATCATTCATATAGCAATGATATTGCATAAATGTTTATACATATTTTCTCTCACTATTAGGCTATTTTTTGCTAGATATATTAAGTAGGTAATAGTTTACTTGGGTAAATTGTCACGTTCCAGAGTTTTCTATGTTAATGAAGGACTTTAAACACAATTATACATTTCTATTAGGTTGAACATAGTATTACAACAACAAATTATGATGTCTTTACAATTTAATAAATAAATGTTCAATGAGTTTGTTGTTAACTTCACAGCTAACTTAAGTAATTTTTGTCTTTTTTTTGACATATATTAGAAAAGAGGAATATACAATTCTAATAATTATATATTGAACCGACTCTTTAATAAGTACATAGTATACAAGTATTAAAGATTTGCTCATAATCTATATATATATAAAAGAGATTTCCACCCATATATTGACACATCACGATATCTCAGGAACCATAAGGCGTAGAGACTTGAATTTTGGTAGGAATATTCCTTTCGCCGACTAGAGGTCAGCTAAGAATGGATTTTACAAAATTCCACCCACAAGAGGGGGTTGCGGGGGTCAATATCATATATGGCAAAACCCCGTTTGCGGGGTCAGCTAGTTTATTATAAATTATACTTTGTTTCAAATAATGTAAATTGTGGATAAACTTATAAGAAATAACTTGTCAAAAGGTCAGGTCAGTTTTAACAGAGGTAGGGCACCGCAGGAAATTTCCTGTTCAAAATATGGAGCAGCCCGACTGGTAGTACTTCGACTTACAGAAGATCACATCTAAATAATACTGTTTTCAAGCAGTGTTGTGTTCCTTATAGTGTGTAAGGTGACCAGAGCTCCTGGGGGGAATTGAGGGTAGGGTCGACAACGCTCTTTCAGTGCTTCTCTTCAAAATCAGGTGAGTCGTATGCTTGTTTGCCGACCTAGTTTTATACTTCCCGCTGTCTGTATGCTTAGATCTTTAAAACTACGCAATGGATTTTGATGTGGTTTTCTTTAGTAAATAGGGGGAATCCAGTGGAAGGTTTATATGTATAATATAGCAGGGGAAAACTCATATTTTTAGAGGTTTCTAATGTGATGTCGTAAATAAACACATTTTTTTTGACTTAAGTACATTGCAAATATTTATTTTATATTTAGTATCAGCAATGCACCCGTGCGAAGCCGGGACGGGTCGCTAGTAACATTATAAAAGGAAATAGAAATTAATTTTGTGTGTATCATAGTTGTATTAAAAAGTCATTTCAATTTCAGACTAGTGTACAAGATGGTATTTTAATACCGTTCCCACCATTTACTTCATAGTAATGTTTCATCCTGACATGTTCCTATCTGAAATGGTTATGAATACTTAAAATAAGAAGTTTTAATACCTTGTAAAGCACTTTCTTATCATACATTTATTTCATTATGGATATAATACAACAACTGATAAGCTGTTTACTTCCTGCATTACTTAACTGCAGATGACTCGAGAAGATGGAGCTGTGTAAACAAAGTGTCACAGAAATTAATTTTGTATTACATAAGCTAAATGTTAAAAATAGGTTATGATTAATGTTTACGTGAATTTAACTCATTATAATGAAACAACTTTTTCGGACTTTATCGTGGTTTATTAGATTTTTTACATGCCCGACGTTTCAGCAACCAGACACAGTGGCCGCCAGTGTTGCCAACTTTGGGGATTTTCCGCTAAATTTAGGGATATATTGCAAATAGCAGGAAAGTTTTAGGGAATCCATTTTTAGGGTATTTTTTTGAATTTTTAATTTGTCATAGCGTAATATCTATATATATAAAAGAAAGTCGTGTAATCGTTACACTATTTATAACTCAAGAACGGCTGAACCGATTTAGCTGAAAATTGGTAGAGAGGTAGCTTAGAACCAGGAAACAGACATAGGATACTTTTTATCTCAATTTGACCCGCTAGGTGGCGCTGCTATCAGTATGTAACTCCGAAACTACTGAACTAATTTGTATCAAATTTTGTAAGCTTCTGTAATTTGGTCCAACTTAGGAGATATGGTCATTTTTATCTCAATTGGGCCGGTCGGTGGCGCTGCTATCGGCATGTAACTCTGAAACTACTCAACCAATTTGTATCAAATTTTGTAAACATCTGTAATTTGGTCCAACTTGGGAGATGGCGTAGTTTTTATCTCAATTGGACCCGGTAGGTGGCGCTGCTATCGGTATGTAAGCAATCAAATTTAGTAGAGCAGCTGTTTTCGGGCAGGACAACGTCTGCCGGGTCCGCTAGTATCTATGTATATAAAAGAAAGTCGTGTAATCGTGTTAGTTACACTATTTATAACTCAAGAACGGCTGAACCGATTTGGCTGAAAATTGGTAGGGGAGTAGCTTAGAACCAGGAAACGGACATAGGATACTTTTTATCTCAATTGGACCCGGTAGGTGGCGCTGCTATCGGTATGTAACTCCGAAACTACTGAACCAATTTGTATCAAATTTTGTAAGCATCTGTAATTTGGTCCAACTTGGGAGATAAGATAGTTTTTATCTCAATTGGACCCGGTAGGTGGCGCTGCTATCGGTATGTAAGCAATCAAATTTGGTAGCTGTTTTCCGGGCAGGACAATGTCTGCCGGGTCCACTAGTATTTTAATATAAAAAACTATTAAAAGTAACAATTCCTCAATTAGCAATTTTTAAAAGAACATGTTCAATGAACATACTAAAGCAAAGTATACAAAATACCTCATTTGTTTTCTATTTTAATACCCTTTGGAAAAAAAAATCCGACTTATTTTTAAATAATTTCAATTTTAGGCTTAATAGGCCTTTAGGGGGCTTTGTTTTAGGGGAATGTTCTTTTAATAGTTGGCAACACTGGTGGCCGCATTGTTCTATTTATTAATCTCTTTTTAATAAAAACCCTTAAAAAACGTTTTCCTAGACGTCATTCCTAATCGAATGAGCTATCGCACGTTTTTGAACTTATTGACTAGTAGCCTAATTCGATATTGTAACCAACTGATTTAGGAAGGTGTGATCAGGAGCTTCTAACTTGCTTCCTAAATGACTTTCTGAATTCAGTGAATGAATTTAGAAAGGTGTAATAAGCGCCTTAGGAACGACTTTGCAAATCATTCACATTTTCAGAAAAAGTCGTAAAAAATTAGTAAATGGGAAAGGACAAGTCTATCGGGTCAGCTTGAATTAATATAAAAGTACACGTAGCTCATGGTTTCACCATTGGTGGGATTGATTTTTTGGTTATTTTAATGTTGATATATTTGATAAGGCTAAGCGCGCACTAGTGACTTTTTGTCACCGTGACTTTTCGTCACTGTCACCGCGTCCATCATCCCTAATGAAGGTGCGCGCATTTGGATACGTGACAATTCGGTGACTTTTTGTCCACGGAGGACGCCAACATGCCCGTGACGCAAGAAAATGTCACGTGTCATATGTACGTAGGTTGGCAAACATGTTGTAGAACTTTCCACTTATCAGCCTATCATTCCAAAGCGGGTGAACCCAATACTTTTTATTATTGTATTTTTTTCTATTTCTAAAAACGAGTACACAGACAACCGTCTCTTCGAGATTCATCTTATCGAATGCAAAAAACTGTCACTGCAAGTGCGCGCAGTCACGAAAGTTTGGTGACGTGACAGTGACAAAGAATTTTTTGTCACGGTGACAAATGTCACTAGTGTGCGCTTAGCCTAACTGTTTCGCTCTTATGGAGGCCATACGCACTATGGTCCACTGTAGAGGTCATCCTGAGTAGGTGGATCGGAGCGTGTGTGGGAACAGACCTGCGCAGTTTTTCGAACCTCCGCAAAATTGAAAATCGATTCTTTTGTGGTTAACCTGCTGAGGAATATCTGTACAGGCTAGCTCGAGGTCCACTGACCGTAGCGTTTATGGCTTACTTTTTTATAGTGCGCAGCGTTGTCTTTCTGCTTCTAACTTTGTTAAAAAACAACAAACAGATCATGTTATAAAAATATTCATTTTAATATAATTATGTTTCGTAGTACTTTTCAATCTACTCAATATTTAATAATGCGAACAAAATATACAATTATAGGATCATTGTTTACAATATTTTAACTAGGATAATTGTGTTTGTTCGCAAAAAAAAAAACCGGACTCAATTACATCGATAATTAATACGACGTAGGTTCACGAAAAAATAGTCAAGTAAATATGATAATATAAAAAAAAAATCATCAAATTAAATTAAATTAATTAATAAATATGATCAAAAAATGAGACCACATGACAAGCATAGAGATGTAAAGAAGCGTTGTCGAGTAATGTAACAACTGATGGCTATTGAATTGATATTGAGCTCATGTAAATCTATTTACGAACGGTACAACTATTTGTGGAAAGTGATGTCATCGATGTTTTGGCAGTACGAGTCTATGTGTTGCTGTCATTTAGAATTTACCCAAATCGCGTTATCCAATGCCAAATTCTTACACACTGTACAAGTGTACAGTAACCTGAAAGCGTACCTCTATTAAGTAGGGTCTTTTATGGAGCAACAGTATTCTAACTTTATCCATGACGCTGCTGTCCTGTGGGTTAGCGGATAAAAATACGTTCCCTTACCCAAATAATAGAAGGAATGAATAAAATAAATAAATTATATTTGAAAAGTTGAAATGTCCTGACATGAACTTGCGACTTTTTTATTTATTTATTTTATTGTTTTAGGAAAACTTACAGCTAGACAAATATATTATAGTTTTGGAATTACTACTAAAAGGCCAATTACAAATTTTCACTGTTAGGTAGACATTAATAAAGTGTTAACCTTTTGGTAGCTATCTACGGATCTGTTCATCGAACTGTTATTACTAACAAACATTTGCGTTAAAAATACCGTAGTAAGGTTATATAATAACTGTTAAGAGACAAAGTATTATGTGTTAAGGAGACTGACAAAAATGATGAAAAACTATAATATTTTTTCGTCGGTTCGAAAATTTCCCAGATATTACTGTACTAAATTGTGATGAAAGCTTCTTACCCAACTTCCAAAAAAGGAGGAGGTTCTCAATTCGATGGTATTTTTTTTTCATGTATGTTACGTCAGAACTTTTGAATGGGCGCACCGATTTCGATGATTTTTGTTTTAATCGAAAGATGGTGCGTGTCATTTGGTCCCATTTAAATTTATTTGAGATCTAACAAGTACTTTTGGAGTTATATCTAATAATGCGTTTTAACTTGAATATTTTTTCGTCGACCGACGTTGTATTATACCGCATAACTTTTTACTAGGTCTACCGATTTTGATGAATTTTAATTTGCATAATCGAAAGCTGATGTTTATTACTTATGTAGTTAAATTTAAATTTCATTAAGATCTGATTACATCTTTTTGAGTAATCTTTGATAACGTGTATTTACTTGACTAATTTTTCGTCTACCTACGTTGTATTACTTGTCGATGTAATTGAAGTCGGTTTTTTTCGTTTGTGAGCAAACACAATTATTTAAGTGTTAATAACAAGCATAATTTCATTTTAATTTACTATACCGTGACGACTGCTGGAGTTATAATAATCTGTACGAACAAATCAAAACTACGTGGGCGTAGTCGCGGATGAGAGCAAAAAAAAGTTGTTATCAACTATCAAGTCGCTATTGTATGCCCTTGTATTTTGTAACGTTAATTATGATACATACATAACCAACACAAGAACGTGAGAAAAAAATGTTTACTTTTTATTGTGATAACTTATACCATTAAACAATAAATGTAATAACTTAATGACAAATACATGAAAGATTTAGACATTTTATAGGAGGTTACTAACTTCATGGAATCGTTTAATGCTTTAGCTTAAAGAGCAAGATATTTAAATAATTATCATACATATAAGTATAATCCTAGGCTATGTGATTTCATAACTTCGTTGCTTTAAGATATGTTTATAATAATCTACATTAAACAACTTGACCTATTCTCAACGAGTATGTATCGGTATGCGTCGTGCAGATGTTTGTTACTAATCACTAATTAAACCATAGTACCAATACCGATAAAACCGTCCTTGCTTATTTGCCATTCATTAATCTTTAAGTGTCCTATTCTAGTCACCGCTAGAGTTATAGCAAATCGATAGCTACTACCTTCGTAACTACGATGAAATGTATATATATATATATGTAGTATATTATATTTTTCTTTATGTAATAATAGCTATAGGCGTATCTACTTTTTAGTTTCGCTTAAGTTTTGCTTGTGGACGTGTATAAGTACGTACATACATATAAGTAGGCAAGTGCTAAGTAGTTATTAAACTAGGAAGTATTATGATATTGTTGGACACTCGTTATTTTCGTCGATCTTATCTCAAGAATATGTATAACATATTTACACATACAATATATTATAGTAATGTTTCAGTCGTTGCGGGTCACAAATGTCATATCATATGATGACGTAGAGTTTGCGGATGCGTTTTTCACCGCCCCTACCCCAGCCTATAAAAGTATATTTTTTGTAATAATAAAAATACTGACCGATGTATTTTAATTAGCTCTATCCAAAAACATCGCCAGCTTAAACTGCTCCACCTTATATTTCTAATGAAAAATCAATAAAGATAAAAATTTATCTTAATTTTGATACAGCCATATCTTTTTAAATAAACAATATTTCAAACTGCTCCAAACTGCTCCAAACTGCTCTACATCCATATAATACTGCTCCATAGTAATTTTTATCGGCTCCGCTATAGTTAACTGTAAAATAAGTAAAATTCATTTTGTCATAAATGAGCTGACTGAAGCGGGTAGCGCGCAGGCGCGGATCTCATTCATTGCCGTATTGCCGGGATAAAGTTTAAATTAAGGTCAAGAATTCATGCGTTCGTGTCATCATAGTTTTGTTTTAAAAACATGATGTGTGGTTTCAAAAATTTTTATTTTATTAATAATTTGCTAATAAAGTATTTGCTCGGTCCTTATCTATACATTGACACTAGGGAATGCAATCCCGCGGATCCGCAATCCCGCAAATGCGGGATCCTGCATAAAATTAGCGGGATTACAAATGCGGGATTACACCTGCGGGATCCGCAAGATTTGCAAGATTTTATTTTTTCCAGCCTGAATTCGCATAACAATGTGTACGGCACAAACAGTGTTGGATTTCGTAGTATAATTATGCTATTTGTACCATTATTTCATAACTTGTAGTATGTAGTTTCGTAAAGCAAGGATACTACGCGCGAAAATACCATAATTATACCTTCAGGTCGATTGACTTCATTTATTGGTCGAATCATTTTGTTTTTATTGTTTACCCTTCAATATAAAGAAATTATTTATCAGGCAAAAACCAAACAGTCTTCAAGAAGCTTCGGTGAATCTCTATGTAATGAATTTTACCAAGTAATTTGTATACTGGTGTACGTAGTATACAAATTCCTTGGTTTTTTACTATCTATCGGTCGTTTGACAAAGTAGGATGGATGTATTTTATGTATGAGTGTGAGTGAAACAATGATATGATAGGGCACAGCAGGAAATTGACTGCTCAAATATGGAGCAGCCCGACTGGTACCTCGACCTTACAGAAGATCACAGCTAAATAATACTGCTTTCAAACAGTGTTGTGTTCGTGTTGGTGAGTAAGGCGACCAGAGCTCCTGGAGGGAATTGGGTATAAGGTCGACGACGCGCTTGTGATGCTTCTGTTGTTGCAGACGTCTATAAGCTACGGTAATTGCTTACCATCAGGAGAGCAGTACGCTTGTTTGTCTACCTAGTTATATATTTAAAAAAAAGTACCTACAAATCAATCAATTTTAGATCGCAAGTCGGCAGTCGGTACTCGAAAGGACAGTTTTCGCTTTTTTTTATAAAAAAATCGACGAAAAACTAAACGTAGTATAATTTTTTTTTCAGACTTTAATTCACATAAAATAATTTAGTTTTTGTCATTATTTCTGATCAAAATATAATTATACTATTTGTTTCTTCTAAGTAAATTATATTGATTCATTTAATGACTTCGAAAATAATTTTGTGGACTAATAATTCTAAAATATTGTACAATCCTGCAAATCTTGCGGATCCGCGGGATTAATAGTCTCAATCTTGCGGATTTGCGGATTGTCTTTTGGGTGCTGGACTGGATTGCATTTCCTAATTGACACTGATGATGCGTATGCCAGCTCAGGTTATGCTAAAGATCTGAAAATAGATATACAGAATTTAACAACAAATTTAAACAACATACCAACAAAAATCACAATTCAACAACAAATTTATATCCTTGGAGGTGTAATACGATACATACCACCCATGGGTGATAGTCAAATAGGCCCTACTATTACAATGTACTCTGTGAATAGGCCACTACGTTGCTTACTGCTATACTGCTCAAAAGCGATGGATTGAAAAAAATGATCTCTTGAAAAATAGTGTTGTTCTATCCGACAAGCAGTTGCCATCATTCAAAGTTTCTGCAATTTTGTATGTTAAACAATAATAAAAAAACAATAATAAAAAAACTATTATTAATTCTAACTTGAAATTTCAATAGTTGAAAATTGTGTTTTAGTATTAACATTAAGACTGAATTTAAGTGAAATAAGCGTTTTTGAAAAGTAGAACAGTAAAATATTGTAATATTGTTGATACCTTTATTTATATTATGTGATTAATAAACAAATAAGTATACTATAGCGGAGCCGATAAAAATTACTATGGAGCAGTATTATATGGATGTAGAGCAGTTTGGAGCAGTTTGGAGCAGTTTGAAATATTGTTTATTTAAAAAGATATGGCTGTATCAAAATTAAGATAAATTTTTATCTTTATTGATTTTTCATTAGAAATATAAGGTGGAGCAGTTTAAGCTGGCGATGTTTTTGGATAGAGCTAATTAAAATACATCGGTCAGTATTTTTATTATTACAAAAAATATACTTTTATAGGCTGGGGTAGGGGGGCTGCGTTTTTCGATTATACCCCGTCCGGCCACTATACCCCGTCCGGCGACTAATGATCTTTTTGACAGCCCACGCCTATAAATTACAGTTGTTTTTTTTTTTTGGAATAACGTACTAAAATTCTACTGTAATGTCATACTTTATTGACGATTTGATTGATTGAGTGAAGTACCCTGTGCATAACAAACAACCACAGACTATGAAACAGTTCTTGAAATAATAAATCGATAATAAATCGATCATATGATAAAAATAATTTTACGTCATGTGATTATTGTTTCTATAAATTTAATAAAAAAAAGTAATAAAAATGGTATCTATGACCCCAAGAGTGATTACTTGCAAGGAATTAAGTCTAAATCTTGAAATTTAATTGCAAACCAAGAATAAAGAGCAATAACTCCGTTAATTCATTTATTTATTACTAGCTGCTGCCCGCGACGTCGTCTGTGTGCGTTCACTGCTCGTTCCCCGTAGGTGAGAGCGTGATAATATGTAGCCTATGTTCTGACCCGACTTCTTAATAATATTCGTGCCAAAATTGAAGTAAATCCTTGCAGTACTTTTTGAGTTTATCCCGGACATACATTTGAAAAAATAAAGGTTCACTGCTCGTTCCCCGTAGGTGATAGCGTAATAATATATAGCTTATGTTCTGACCCGACTTCTTAACAATATTCGTGCCAAATTTGAAGTAAATCCATGCAGTACTTTTCGAGTTTATCCCGGACATACATACAGACAAACAGACAAAAATTCTAAAAACTATATTTTTGGCTTCGGTATCGATTGTAGATCACATCCCAAGTATTCTTTTAAAAAAATATTCAATGTACAGTTTTGACTTTTCTACCATTTTATTATATGTATAGATTTATATATTTCATTTATAATTAAAAAAACTAATAAACGCATAAATAAATAATATTTTCAAAAAGATCATTAGTCGCCGGACGGGGTATAATTATCTTTTTGACACTTCAAGAAATTTTGACATTAGTGACTGCCTCACACGTTATTTATTCGATTTGAAATAAAAATCGATTTTATTTAAGAAGAACTTTCAATCGATTTAATTAAATACATTTAGTTTAAAAATATTATTTATTTATGCGTTTATTAGTTTTTTTTTATTGTAAATGAAATATATAAATAACAAATTAAATGAATTAACAGAGTTATTGCTCTTTATTCTTGGTTTGCAATTAAATTTCAAGATTTCGACTTAATTCCATGCAAGTAATCAATCTTGGGGTCATAGATACTATTTTTATTTCCTTTTTTGTATTAAATTTATAGAAACAATAATCACATGACGTAAAATTATTTTTATCATATGATCGATTTATTATCGATTTATTATTTCAAGAACTGTTTCATAGTCTGTGGTTGTTTGTTATGCACAGGGTACTTCACTCAATCAATCAAATCGTCAATAAAGTATGACATTATAGTAGAATTTTTAGTACGTTATTCCGAAAAAAATAACTGTAATTTATAGGCGTGAGCTGTCAAAAATATAATAAATGGCCGGACGGGTTATAATTAGTTTGTTTAAATCATATTTGGGGCCTATTTTACCAATTGTGGATAACGCTATTTGACGGATGACGGTGTCCAGCAGTAAAAAGGGTTTGATTCATTATTCTTTTTTTATTCACCCTTAAGGTATCAAACGTAAAAGTAGTAAGTTGTAAATTGAAGCTCCAAATTAATTTACGTTATATGCAGATAACATAACAAAAAAATACAACATTGTATTGAGATGATTTATTACCTTAAAAATGATACACTAGATGGGTATTCGGACGGAGTCCACTTCCCTTATCTCTGACTTTCCGAGGTGTATCTGTACCGATCACCGATAGTATAGAACTTCTAGGCATAAATGTCTCGTCTAATCTGAACTTCGGACAATGCATAGAATGCAAAGCAAAAACTGCGGGTAAGAAACTTGGTATCCTGAATAAAGTCAGGCAGTACTTCATACCGAAACAACTTCTTACTCTGTACAAAACACAAGTTCGATAGTGCATGGAGTACTGCAGCCACTTACGGGATGGCTCTGCCAAGTACCAGCTTGCTGCTTTGGATTCTGTGGATCGACATGCCAGAAGACTCATCGGTGATGAAGCGCTAGTTAACTCTAGATTTCAAAGTCTAGAACTTCGGCGCATCACTTTTCTACCATCGAACCGCAAGGCATCGCATGAATCTGCACCGCTACGTAGTTGAAATCCCACGATCTCGTACTAAGCGCTTTGCTTCCTCATTCCTAATACGCACCGCAATTTGGAATGCCCTTTCGGCTTCCGTTTTTCCAAAATAACTATAAGTTGGGTGTCTTCAAATCGAGAGTGAATAGGCATCTTCTAGGCAAGCGCGCACCATCTTAGGCTGCATCTTCACTTACTATCAGGTGAGAACGCAGTCAAGCGCTAGTCTATATATTATGTATTAAAAAAAAGTATTTGGGATTGGAAACAATAATTGTGTAATTTTTTGTAACGCGGCAATTACAATAGCATTAGAAGTTCAGTATTGTTTAAACAGGGCTTGGGGAAATTATTTACCGATTGTAAATTTATTATTCTCATGTAAATATCCGTTCATGGCATATAATATTACGTCATCACTTCCAAAATTTCAAACAACATAATAGCTTTTGTAATCTAATTCTGTAACAAAAAAATAAAATAAAAAAACATTTGATGATTTCGAAACTGAAAAAAAATAAATCATTTTCAACATATCTTATAAGTCGTGGAGCATTTTTAGACGAATATAATATTTCAAAAATAGTGTAATATGTAGGTAAAATAAAGGAAGATTTAAATATTAAATCACTAGCTTATGCGCGCGACTTCGTCGGCGTGGACTCCGCTCCTAGTGGTCTTAGCGTGATGACACATAGCATATAGCCTTCCTCGATAAATGGGCTATCTAACACTGAAATAATTTTTCAAATCGGCTCAGTAGTTCCAGAGATTACCGCGTTCAAACAAACAAACAAACAAACAAACAACCAAACAAACAAACTCTTCAGCTTTATATATTAGTATATATTAAATCACGTGATTTATGTAAAAATATTTTGTTGCAACGTTAGGGCTCTTGACAGTAACGCTAGTTATAATGTTCTTTGGATAGGTGCCAACGAATATTGTAATTTATTACATAGAAATAATATCTAATCGTGTGTCGTAGATACTTTTTACTGAAGTTTTCGGCACAATTAGTAAAAATATCATATGGATGTTCAGCGTAGGTATATTTAGCATAATATTTTCTAAGGAGATGCATGACCTTAAAAATGTCTTTTTAGTGTCGTAAAATGATTTTCGAAAACTTTATTTATTTTTCTATCACATTATCAGTGTGGTGACGACAACTACGAAAACTGTGACGATATCACTTAAATCGTGTAGCACGAGAGTTCTTACCATGTGACTGTATGTGATAGTGATCATGTGTTAAAATAGTTATCGAACATTGTGTTTGGTTTATTTCAATGGATTCCAAAAAGAAGGTTAAAAAAAAGAGACAAAAATAATTAGCAGGGGAAAAAAAATGGCGTCTGAAAAGACTGAGATAATACCAGATGAAGATCAAAATGCAAATCAAGAAGTCAACGCATCTGACTCTGGTAGTTCAACAGACAGTGAAGAATTAGTAAACGCACTTAATTATAATACTATTACTTCCTTAGCTGCTTTAAAAGATATTATTCAAGGTGACAATGATACACCTGAAACTGATAGTTTTTTTCAACACTATTTCATGAATCATTGCAACAATCTCTCCAGCCGCAATTCTAATTCTACGTCACCGTTTCCTTACAATGAAAGGCGTAGATTATCACAATGTCGCGAAGAGGACGAAGACGACGAAAAAAAAGATGTGAAACACTCGAATGGTTCATTAAATTCAAATCTAGAAACTACGTATATAGAAGGACAAGATAATTTTTCAAAACCATCAGATAAGGAAAATACCACTATAAAAGCCGAGGAAAAGATAAATTCTGACGATATGACTTTAGTTTCTGAAAATGTTGATTCTTCGAAACGTACAGTTATGGGAGCAAAACACACATTTTTTGTAACAAAAACGGAACAAATGTCGCCAACGGTTAGGCATGCTCTTCGGACTCAAGTTAGTAATGCGCACACTGTACATTTTGGTACAAAGGGAGTTGAAGAGCAAAGACCGAATATAAGAACTATTTTTACAGGGCAGAATCTCCATCGAGATAAAAATTATTTTGATAGTAGCTTAATTGAAATTAGATCTACAGTGGACGGAGCTTTACCCAGTTCTGAGGATATTTGGGTTAAAAGAACTGATGCTAAGCATGTAAGTGTGTTATAGCGAAACATTTTAAGTTGTATACTTTTGCAACACTCATAGCGTGATACTATTAAATAATAATAGTAATATGTTTTTGTTTTAAGACATTTTGTATATAAGAAAGTGATATTAACACTAGGTATGTGTTTTAGGTGGTTAAGGACGATAGTTTAGGGGTCAAAGAATCTGTAAAAAAATCTGAAGACGCAAGTAGAATAGAAGTACAATCTGAACAAAAACGTGAACGATCTGGAACTTGGGGCTCCGCAACTGCACGTAAGGAGAAAGAAGTTTTAAAAAAACCTATTAAAGATATTAGAAGAAACAGTGACGAAAGACGACAAAAAAGAGGTTAGTATGTTTGTATCTAATAGTTCTTATTTAAAAAAGCTGTTGCCTGGTCTTTAGAAAGACGGACATCGATTTATGGGGTTTTGGGGAGAGGGGGGGGGATGGGTGGGTTACCTTCTGGTTCCACCCCCAAGCTGCTGAACCCCATGGTTATATTATGAGATAGACGCTGTAAGATTGTGTGCTAGAATGTAGATATAGAAATCCGAAAAATACCCAAAACTGAATAGGTGACAGAGGGTAACCCCCCCCTTCCCCCCAAACCCCCATAAATCGATGTCCGTCTTTCTAAAACCTTACCAAGTTGTTAGAAAGATTGAAGAATTACTCTTTGTTGGTAATTAAAAGTGTTTGATCATCTCATTTTGCACGCGTCACACGCTTAAGCGTGTGGGTGTGCTTTACTATCGAAAGACCGATCTTTGTCGATTTTATTTAAGCTAAAATCGTTGTTATACGTTAAGTTAGGCACTTAATTTAAAAAAAAAGGATGTCTCGGAAACTAGATAAGATAGATAGATAGATAGATAAAAACTTTATTTACAATTCCACATTAGGTACATACACAATTAAAAAAGGAAAAAAAGTAAAAGTAAAATAATAATAAAAAGTATCAAATAAAAACATCTTAGTAGGATTAATAAAAACACATTAAAAATAAAGTGTATGTGTGCTGCAGAATCGCAAAAAGGTAAGTAACTCAGACATGTTAATCTATAAAGTCAGCGTATTTTTTTTTCATTTTGTTTAATAGGATAACAAAAAAATGTAATCAAAAAATGATATGTCAGCTGTCCGTTGGTCTGCGCCCTTTCGTTGTCTTCACGTTTTAGAAAAATATAAACAATTAATTGTAATAATTTCTTTTGAATACTTCAGTCACTCTAAGGATGAACTGTATATCTTATTATGATTGAACTCTTAACCGTTTTAAAGATATTAACGAAATTCGAAAGATTTTCTGGGTTTCTTTCATAAATATTTTTTCTTCTTTAAACCCCGGCGCAAAACGAGGGGTGATATAAGTTTAACGTGTCTGTGTATCTGTGTAACTGTCTGTGGTACTTTTTTCTAGTTGATGAGGGGATCTGACTACTTTCCTTATGTCCTATCGATTCGAAATTTGTTACCGTGTTACTTTAATGATATTGAAACTATATGGTAAGGTAACCATGACCTGATCAGCCGTTCGAAGATCATCAGCTCTTTAATAGTTGATGAGGGATCTGACTACCTTCCATATGTCCTATCGATTCGAAATTTGGTACCGTGTTACTTCAATGATATTGAAAGTATATGGTAAGGTAACCATGACCTGATCAGCCGTTTGAAGAGTATCAGATCTTTAATAGTTGATGAGGGAATCTAATTACCTTCCATATGTCCTATTGATTCGAAATTTGGTACCGTATTACTTCAATGATATTGAAAGTGTTTGGTTAGGTAACGTATTATGTATGGTAAGGCATCCGCCAACCCGCATTGGAGCAGCGTGGTTGATTAAGCCCTTTAATATATATAACAAAAAAATGTAATCAAATAATATACTTTTAGTTGTTTTCTCGTTTTAGAAAAACATAAACAATTTTAGCGAAATGTATAAGCTATTGAACGAGCGGAGAAATAATAAGATGTTTTATTGAAGAATAATAATGATAGAAAAACAATATTCAAGTAGCAAAATATAAAAAAGTAGCAAAATCTATATATATAAAAGGGTTACCCACCCATTGACTCATCACGATATCTCTGGAACCATAAGGCGTAGAGACTTGAATTTTGGCAGGAATATTCCTTTCGCCGAGTAGAGGTCAGCTAAGAACGGGTTTTACGATATTTCACCCCTAAGGGGGTTAAACGGGAGTTGGAAGTTTGTATGAAAGTCCTATGTTTTTGAAGTAAGAGACTTGAAATTCAAAATGTATGCTCTATAGATGGTGTTGAGGTGTACAAATAATGTATTTTGAGAAATAAACCCCCTCTTGGGGTTAAAACAGGGGATGATAGTTTGTATGAAAGTCGAATTAAAAATACACCTACAAACTTGAAATTAGACAGGTAGGTCCCTTATAGGGAGTAGATATCCGCTAAGAACGGGTTTTACGAAATTCCATACCTAAGGGAGTTAAACGGGGGTTGGAAGTTTGCATGAAAGTCCTATGTTTTTGAAGTAAGAGACTTGAAATTCAAAGTGTGTAGTATATTTAGTATCGGCATTTCACCCGTGCGAAGCCGGGGCGGGTCGCTAGTACAAAATATAATTAAAAGATAATAGAAAAACAATATTCAAGTAGCAATCATAATTATTATTTATATAAAAAGTCTATATATGTAGAGACGGCAATTAATTGTAATAGGTAATTCCTTTTGAATAATACTCCAGTCACTCTAAGGATAAAACTCTTTTTCTTATTATGATTGAACTCTTAACTGTTTTAAAGATATTAACGCAATTCGAAAGATTTTCTTCATTAAAATTCATCAGTCAGTCAGTTCAGCCTATTGCAGTCCACTGCTAGACATAGGCCTCCCCAAGTTCGCGCCTGACATCCCGGTTTTCCGCAATCCTCATCCAACCTACACCGGCAATCTAACGAAGATCGTCATTAAAATTATCACCGTCTATTTTTTTTCTTCCTCTCTCCTATTAGGTACATGAACTATTTCTTTTTTAAATAAAAATTTAAATTGACCTATAAAACAATTATTTTAGTCATCATCATAATATTATTCTTAAATTTATTAATATAAAAATTACATACCTCATAATTTTGTTATATATGTATATTAAACAAATTGGAAAAAAGCTGACTACTATTTTTATGACTAGTTTCCGAAACATCCTTTTTTAATAATTTAGTGCCTAACTTAAATCATAAGAACGATTTTATCTTGCAAAATTGACACAAAAGATAAGAATATTTTTATCAATTGATTTCTCTTTTAGGCAATTATTATTAATTTCAATTCGTAACACAATAAGCGAGTGACGCGTGCACTTTTGGATTTTCCAAATTATTTTATTTTAGACTACTGAAAATGTTATCCATTACTTACGTGAAGCGTACAAAAAATATAATATTATTATAAACAACGGTACAAAAAATATAATTACATATACCTACATTTTATATATAAAATTCTCGTGTCACAATGTTAGTTAAAATACTCCTCCGAAACGGCTGGACCCATTTTTATGAAATTTTGTGTGCATATCGGGTAGGTCTGAGAATCGGCCAACATTTATTTTTCATATAAGGAAGTTAATAACATATATGGCAAAACAACGATTGAGGGGTCAGCTAGTAGGTATATAAAATACAGGGTGAGGAATAATTGTGTTTGCTCGCAAACGAAAAAAAACCGACTTCAATTACATCGACAAGTAATACAACGTAATAAGACGAAAAAATAGTCAAGTAAATACGCGCTATTAAAGATTACTCAAAAAGTTGTTATCAGTTTTCGATCGAATTTAAACAAGACTACAAGACAAGTATTAGCTTTCGATTAAAGTAAGAATCATCGAAATCGGTACACCGGGTAAAAAGTTATGCGGTATAATATAACGTAGGTCGACGAAAAAGTAGTCAAGTAAATACGCATTATTAGATATAACTCTAAAAGTACTGCTCAGATCTCAATTAAATTAAAATGGGACCACATGACACGCAACACCTTTCAATTAAAACAAAATTGATCGAAATCGGTCCACCCAGTCAAAAGTTCTGAGCTAACATACATAAAAAAAAACATACGTGTCGAATTGAGAACCTCCTCCTTTTTTGGAAGTCGGTTGAAAAGCATGGAAACCCCGGAAAATTCGGAAAACGGCTCGGGTTAGTCGTGAAACAAAGATCATACCCTAGGTAGCTTTTAACGAAAAATTCAGCGGTGACCTCTGATTTGACCTTGAACTTAATTTTCAAGGTTATTTTAAGGTCAAGCTCATTTTTTAAAATGTAACCCCTATTTTTATACCGGAATCAAAAAGAACAAAAAATTTTACGTCCGAACACGTGTTTAAATATGTATATGTATATGTATATATTAATCTGAATTAACGTAATCTCTGAAGGTCAAATACAGGTCAAAGTATGAACTTAAAAATCTCGCTAGTTTAGTGGTAAAACAAAAACAAAGGTCATACCCTAGGTAACTTTCAACGAGGAATCCAACGGTGACATTTGATTTGACCTTGAACTTCATTATTCATAATGACCTTTGTTTTACGACTAACTTGTGCGGTTTTCCGAATTTTCCGGGGTTTCCATACTTTTTCCTCACCCTATATAATATCCATAAGACTAAGCACCTGTATGTTTCTTTTCTTTTTTTTTGGTATCTTTAAAAGTGTCAACTTCAATCAATTTCATTGCAATCATAGAATGAAAAAATGTGCTGATTTTAATTTGCAATTTAAAGAATATTTCTTATTTACTCTTAATTGTAATTTGCCTTGAGAAATTGCAATGAAAATGCATAATGCATAGCGTTTCTGTGCAAAAAACAAATTACGTTGCCATTACATCAGCGGCTCTGGATTTATTTTAGTATTCGTCACATTGTTTTTGTGATTTTATGATTATATATTTGACGACGCGACGTGTTAGCGCAACGGTCTCAACACTGGCTTTTATGGTTGTTGGGTGGTCGCGGGTTCGATCTTGCATATGGCGTACATTTATATAGGCCATACAGATTTACCGGGGTCTAGGCGTTTGTGCTTGTGTATTGTGTGTGTGTTTCCAAACCCCTGAAACAGGAATAAATACTAGTGTGGAAAACGGTCCACACTAGGATTTAAGGCGCTACAAAATACTTGACAATGCGTTATTAACAAATCGTGTCTGTATAATCAATAATAATTTTAACATTCTCAATTTACATTAAAAAATAAATCGCTAGCTTATTTAACAATTCTAAAGGAATACAATAATTATGTACGCATTTATTTATGTTTATTGTAATTACACGCTTGCGTGCGGAATGCGGTTACACTTTTTAATTTTTCTGAGGCAAGATTAATTACATTTTTCAATAATCGCTTTCTATATCTAATATTCTATGCCCTGTTAACATTATGATTTATAATATTTATAAAACGAAAGAACATATTTAAAAATATAGGTGCGTTGAAAGCTACCTTAAAAATAGTATTATAATATTGAAACTAGCCGTTGTCAGCGATCTTACCCGACTTAAAATTCCTTATTTCACTGCATGTTTACGTGTTTATTTGTTTTTGTTTTGTATAGAGAGACAAAGCAGTTACTCATAGTTATAGTTCAATGATAAGGCGCTATAGTTGCAGCACTGGCTGTTGCGCTGGCTCGATCTTCCCACATGCCAAAATATATTTGTATACTCCTTATAAGATGTCTATCGTGTGCTGATCGTTTGTATTTCTGTCTTGTGTGTTTTCGGACCCCGACAAAATATTTACAATAAATCAAACACATGAAAATGTATGGCTTTTGGTTCTCGATTCATAAAATTGTGTAATTTTCATATCAATTCCCCATTTAACCAGGATTCGTAAGTTATAATAATTGTTGTTAGTGTCTATGTCCATGTAGCGTCTTTGACTATATTTAATTTTGAAGTCAGTCAGGATAAAATGATAAATATCAGTTATTATCTGCCTCTCATAACATTTTTATAATCAGCTTAAAATATTGTTAAACTTCTTTATTATTAATTATAGATCAGCGTCTGGATGCATCGATTACACGTAGTTCGCAATCCGTCGGGGAACGGAAACGCCGCGGCTCTGCTGACGATGGCCAAGCTCATCCTATGTATCAACAAACAATTCATGGTAAGTTAGACGAGGTGTATAGGAGTAATGTAAAATACAGATAACTCTATCAAAATTTGGATTGTCGCCAACGAAAACAAACTAAATGTTTGATAGTATTTTGGTTTGTAAATAATACATATAAAGTAATAAGGTAATGTTATTATTTCTTAAATCTCATTACGATTGCATGTTAATTTGCCAGGAACCTCCGGGGTGAGCCGCAGACCAGCCCTATTTGACATGTTTAAATCTCGACCGCGAGGTGATGCCAAGAAGCAACCTTCAATAATGCAACAAGTCAAAGCTGCTGTACAGGTATATGGCTCACTGTAATTTTTATTTTTCATTTAATGGTATATAAATTTCGTTTCATGTATATTAATTGTGCATATAAACAGGTCAAGCATGTTATCAGTTAGCACGCATGTTTAACAGATTGAAAAGCGATTTCACGATAACCTAAGCTCATTTGGTGTGCCTATGCAAGCCCAAACGTTAAATAAATCTCGTATCTGCCATGTAAACGCTATACTGAGTATAACCTTTCAACAATAAATTGTACTACAATTTTATTAGATACTAGCTTTTATTAGATACTAGCTAGAATTTAACAAAATCGTTATTGTTCAGTTCGCGGTTGTAAAATAAAAAATAAAAGTACCCTAAGTTAATCCTATTACGTCACCTATTTGCCAGTGAAAGTCCCATCAAAATCGGTCCAGCCGTTTCAGAGATTAGCCGGAACCTAAATGAGAACGCCTGACTAAAAAGTTAACTTTTTTAACTTTAACTGGTCAATGGGCATGTCTGTTCCGGCCCGGAACAAACAGACATGCCCATTGACCAGTTAAAGTTAACTTTTTAGTCAGGCGTTCTTATTTAGTATTTAATTGGAGGGGCTTGGCCAAGCTGAGTGACAGCGATTACATTTTCTTAACGCGAATATGACTGTGTATAACAACGAGTTAGGATCACAAGAAAGGGTAAAACGTTATCAGATTTTACGTTATCTGTTACTTTTGGAATTGTTTACCGTAACCGTCTTGATTAAATATTAGAAGGTGTAATACATGATTATTACCCGACTGCCAAGGAAGGGTTATGTTTTTCGCGCGTATCTTGTATGTATGTATGTAATATTCTTAATTACCTCGTATCTCTAGAACCGCTGAACGGATTTACATAATTGAGATATCGTTAGATTCGTCTTAGCAGCCCAAGTGTTCTTAAATAGGTGACATTAAAAAAAAACAAACATGGCGGCTGTGCAATGCCATTGTAGTTAATGAAGAAATAAATTTTTTTTTAGAATACTATAATATGGGTATCATATTAAAGGGCTTAATACAAGGATTTCAAAAATGTATATCACGAGTATGATTACCGTAATAATAAAGAAATACAATAAGAAAGATTAAAAAATGTTGACTTTGCTCTTTCCCATGCCTAAGGCAAGCAAGATGCGAGCCGAGCTTCATCCTCGCCTCCTAGGCAACGTCCGACGGTCAATTTTGGGGTGTAGCCTTTCCCACAAAAAAATAATTATCAACTTCGGACTACTCTGTAAAAAGTTATGCTCGGTCAAACATAAAAATGATATATATACGTGGCAATTTTAGAACGGCCTCATTTTTTTCGTCGTTAAAAAATTACTTAATCAACCACATGATATAAACTATTTTAATGAATTCAACCGATTACGTAATTTGTCTAACTAAAAAGACATAAATAAAATAATAATTAAAAGAAAACAAAAAACCCGCCTGCATAAAAAACACATTATATAAAATGAACTGAAAAGTCTGGAACAAGATAAAAATTCAATAATTACACTAAGCTAGTTAGTAGTTAATTTGCAGTTGGAGACATGCAAAGAGAGAATGATTTGACTTATCCTTCAATTTCATGTCTTCGACTGCATATTAACTACTAACTAGCTTAGTGTAATTATTGAATTTTTATCTTGTTCCAGACTTTTCAGTTCATTTTATATAATGTGTTTTTTATGCAGGCGGGTTTTTTGTTTTCTTTTAATTATTATTTTATTTTATATATGTATACTGTTATTTTGAAATTAGCAATAATTATTTAATTTGAGATATTAAAGTAAAATAATAAAGTACGTGTCTACAAAGTACACATGTCAAAAGTGGAACTTCTTTGGCAAACTAATTTTTAAGTCTCGTTTATATTTATACAAATCTAAAGCTTTAGATTTCCGTTCTAGCGCCATCTAGTTAGTTTGCAATGTAATATTATCGATATTAATGTAACAAGTTAACAACCTTTGTAGGTAGTTTCTACAGTACACGCTAGGTGGCTCTGTAGTTCGACAAAAAAGTTGCACGTTGCTTGTTCGATAAAAACATTGCACATCTTCGTGACGTTTCATCCGTAAAATTTTTATCTTCATGCGCCTAAAGAAGTTTCACTTCAATAACTCAATTTCCTTGAAATTTAGGTATATTGATTTTTTACGTATTTTCTTTCCTTAATCGACAAACTTTATCTAATATATTCTATATGTAGATACTAGATACACATAGGTTTGTAAACAAGATTGGGTGGATCGAGCTTTATGACTCGGTACCTCGTCTTGCTGAAAGGACCATTCTTGGTTATTGAACATGGTGTTGTTAAGGGGCTTAATTATCTTCTCAAGAATGGTATCTTGATACACTTATGCCGATGTTTTGATACCTTTTTCACATAAGTATGGCTCAGTCACTCCTTAATAGCTAACACCCCACCAAACCATCACTGAAGTCGGATAATACCCATGTTGTACTCTGTTGACTAATTGAGAAGCTTCCTTAGAGCTTTGAGCATAAATATTGCTCAATTGTAAAAAAATTGTCATCCGTAAACAAAATTTTTCTGTAATCTCCCATTGCATACCGCTTAAGTTGTTTATTTGATTTTAAAACCCTATTCTTTTTTTAAATTATCAGTTAAGAAATGATCAGTGCGTTTTCTTATTGGCTGCAAATCCTAAGCCATCTTTTAAAATGCACGACAAAATTCTAGGTGCTATCTTCATCTCTCGAGATAAAATCTTTGGCTTTTAGACAGGATTTCTTCGAATTCTTTCTCTTACTGCTTTGATCGCCTTTTTGTATGAACATTACATGGACGGCCAGATCTTTTTCTGTGACAAACAGAAGAGGTTTCATTGTACCTATCAATAGCCCGGTACACAAACATTTGACTAATACCAAGCGTATGAACAGTTTTAAAAGATGTATTTGGTTGGCATCATACCTACTTTGTGTAATGCAATCACAGCGAATCGGTTCGATTTTTCGGTTTATCAATCCACTCCGTTTTAATATCACAATATATTTTACAATGTATTGGCGCGAAAATGAGAAAACACAATGAACAATCATAAGATTAATATGAAATTTGACAAATTATGTGATCGTTTACAGGGCCCTATATAAAAATGACAGATTCCAAATTCAAATGTAATATTTTGTTTACTTTTAAAATACTCATTCATCCAACTTTGAGCATATTTGTAATATATTATTTACACGTTACTACATTTCTTTCAGAATATGACAAAGTCGGGCACCGCCAGCAAGGAGTCCGTGAAGTCAGATAAGTCAGAGGTGGTCGCTGCTCCGAGCACGTCCGCCACTCCGACCGTAAAAACGAAGGACGGCTCGGCTCATCCGCATCCTGGCAGCGATACTAGGGTAAATAAATTATCAGTATTATTTAATACATTATTGCACTTTTTAAATTGCATAAGGAAAATCTATATATTAATACGTGAAGCAAAAACTTTGTACACCTTTTTACGGAAATTGTGCGTACGTAGGAGTATGAAATTTCGCACACTTATAGTTTATAATATAGAGAAGGAGTGCGAATTGCTAATATTTTCTTAAAATTATACATGAAATATACATTAAATTAATAAAAAAAGCATTAGACACACTACAGCACTCACACACGCATATTAGATATACTATTATTTTGTTTATTGTCATTCTGTAGTCAAGTTGAATTTTTTTAAAAAAGGTTCTTTATTTTCATAATTATTTGGTTTTCTTTAATTTAAAATTTTAACTATGGTCGAATTTCGACCTCTGGGCGACCACTAGTAAACATAATTATACCAACTTAAAAAAAGTTGCAAAGGCGGTCTTCTAACTGATAGTGATCGTTACAGACAACCCCCCTATTAATAGAGAATAATCACTACATAGTATAAAACAAAGTCGCTTTCTCTGTCCCTATGTCCCTTTGTACGCTTAAATCTTTAAAACTACGCAACGGATTTTGATGCGGTTTTTTTAATAGCTAGAGTGATTCTTGAGGAAGGTTTATGTATATAATTTAGTATACTTTTATGTAAATTAGCAGAAATACGGCGATAAATGTTGAAGAAGTCGCAAAAAATCGCGCTAACTGGGAGCTTTCCACGCAAACGCCGCGTAAACTAGCAAAGAAACAGTGGAGTAATGTACTAGCGAATTCTAAATCTATAAAAATGCTACAAAAAAGTCCGCGATAGCATATCTCTATCTCTTACGGTTGACTTACCACTTTTATGTTCAAATTTTTCATTAAAAACATTACGTTATTTTCCAAGCTATTTTCTTTAGTTCAGTATTAATCCTTATCCAAACAAATATTTTAGTTAGCTTACGAATTTAATGCAGATTAAAATTGCTCTTTACACTATATCAATCAGATGAATAGGTTTTCAGATATCGTCGTTAGAAGTAATTAACAGCGAAACATTTAAAGTTGGGCGCCTACTATGCCTGCACATGCACATCTTTATCTTTATACATAGTAATTAGTACCTATAAAATTAAGTCACTTCCCGCCGTCTGTATGCTTAGATCTTAAAACTACGCAACGAATTTTAATGCAGTTTTTTTTAAATAGATAGAGTGATTCAAGAGGGAGGTTTATATGTATAATACATGCATAATATGGTAGAAAAACACTGATAATTTTAGACTAGAGGTTTCTAACGTATCTTTTATTGTTGAAAGTATTTAGTATCTTCATTGCACCCGTGCGAAGCCGGGGCGGGTCGCTAGTATTACATATATTTCTATATTAATAAAAACGAATCCCAAAATTTGTTGCTAAGCGCAATACTCGTAAACGGCGGTATCAATTCGGTTACTTCTTAGTTTTCTAACACTTTATAGAAAGTTCTTATTGAATGAATATTTAATAAAGTAGCGCAGAAATAGAAACAAAATGGGGTTGAAAAGAACACGTGACTGTATAATGCAATAGGATACCATATTGGCAAAAAAAAATAACGTGCTTCTCTAAGTTTTATCCTTAATAATGCAACGCCGGCGGCGTTTATTACGTTAGTGGAACATCAATTTCAGCGGTCATGGTCAATGGCGTTGTGTGCCTTTAGTAGAATGAGCCTTTTATCTTACGAATTTTCAATTAGGCCACGCCCCCTGACGCGTCGATCAGGCCACGCCCCCTGACGCGTCGATCAGGCCACGCTCCCTGACGCGAGTTTAACATTTACCCATCACAAATATATATAATAAAAATGAATTAAGATTCCGGCTCCGCTTCAATCTCTGCCTTTACTAAAGTTTAAAAAAATTATTAAGCGAGCAGTATGCAGTAAAGCCTATTATACCATCAATGAATACCTTAATGATGAAAAGTTCGACCAGGCTATATCTGTGACCCGCTATGTATATAAATATTGTGAGCAGGTGGCATGTGGTGGTTTCGGCATGCACGATTGGCTGTCTCGTGTTTGTCCTTATCATTTCATGGTCCATTACTGCGTTTTTATATTGTATTTGACTTAAAATTTTTAAAAGAGTACCGAGATTTTTTTCCGCCGGCTTTTTTTTGTCTCGGCCTACACTTACTTTACACACACTTTTCACATTACTTTAGGTTATTTATTGTAATATCTAATATCATCATCATCATCTCCCTGCCCTTATCCCACTTATGTAGGGTCGGCACAACATGTTCTTCTCTTCCATTCCTCCCTATTATTCGTCACTTCAACGCTTACTCCTTTCTTTCTCATGTCCTCACTCACACAATCCATCCATCGCTTTCTTGGCCTGCCGATCGCTCTTCGTCCTTCGACATTCATCCCTAACATTCTTTTACCAATATAGCTTTCATCCCTCCTCATTACATGCCCATACCATGCTAACCTTCTGCTCCTCATTTTCTCCGTCACGGGTGCTACTTTCAAACTTCCCCTTATATACTCATTTCTAATTCGGTCTTTCCTCGTTACTCCACACATCCATCTTAGCATTCTCATCTCGGCTGCGTGCACTCTTCTTTCATCCGTCACTTTCGTTGCCCAACATTCTGACCCATACATTATGACAGGTCTTATGATCGTTTTGTAGATTTTCCCCTTAAGTTTAAGAGGCATTCGTGGATCACAAGCTGTTGCAGAGACCTGTCGCCATTTCATCCATCCCGCATTTATTCTATTTTTCACGTCACGGTCTACGTTGCCGTCATTTTGGATTAATGAACCGAGGTACCGGAAGTCGGAGCAGACTGGTAGGGATACACCATTCAAGGCAATATGGGAAAAACTGGACAAACCGCTGAAATTGCAAAATAAATGCTCGGTTTTGGATCTACTCATCCTCAATCCCGCGCCCTCCAGTCTTTCCTGCCATTTTCCCAGTCTGCTCTGGACCTCAAGAGCATTATCTCCGACAAGAACAATGTCGTCGGCAAACAGCATACACCACGGTGCTTCCTCCTGTATGTCTGATGTTAGAACATCCATAACTAGGAGGAACAAATATGGGCTTAAAGCCGACCCCTGGTGCAAACCTACAGCCACATTGAACGTGTCAGTTACTCCGGCTTCGGACCGGACGTGGCTACTAGCTCTATCATACATCGCCTGAACAAGTCGTACATACTTCTCGGGCACACCTTTCCCTTTCATAGCCCACCACAGAACCTTACGGGGGACCCTATCATATGCTTTTTCCACATCTATGAACACCATATGCAAATCTTTTTGTGCGAGTCGGTATTTTTCACAAAGTTGGCGGAGTGCAAATATGGCATCCGTAGTTCCCCGGCCCGGCATAAACCCAAACTGGTTCTGTGTGACCTCACATTCTTCTCTCATTCGTCGCGCTATCACTTTCTCCCATATCTTCATACTATGTGACACGAGCTTTATTCCCCGATAGCTGCTGCAATCCTGTATGTCACCTTTATTCTTAAAAATGGGCACCAGTGAACTGTTGCACCATTCCTCAGGTATAACCTCTTCTTGCAACAACTTATTGAAGAATAAAGTCAGCCACTTCCATCCATCCGCATTCAAAAACTTCCATACTTCCGCTGGTATACCATCTGGCCCAACTGCTTTCCCATTCTTCATACTCTGCACTGCCATCTTCACTTCCTCTATACTTACCTCTTTCACCAATCCTTGATTACTCCGTACATTTTCTAACACTCCGCTCCATTCATTTTCTTCGTTCATTAATTTATTGAAATATCTCTTCCAGCGTCCTTTTATTCCCTCATCGTCCGTCAATATCTTCCCCGCTTCGTCTTTTATACATCTCATATGTTTTACATCTCTTCCATTCATCTCTCTCTCTCTCGAAATTCTAAAGAGATCTTTTTGGCCTTGTGGGCTCTCCAAAAAATCGTACAACTTATCTTGTACCTTGGCCCTCGCAATAGCGACTGCTTTCTTAGCCTTTTTTTTTTACTAGTTTTATATTCTGATCTTTTTATTTCCTTTTCTCTGTCATTTCCATCTTCCATCCTTTTCCATTCTTTGAAAGCATTCTTTTTTTCTTTCAAAATCGTCTGTACTTCCTCATTCCACCACCATGTATCCTTGTCTATCTTCCTTTTCCCTTTCGTTTCCCCAAAAACATCCCTCGCTACATTTCGTATCCACGTTGCCATCTCACTCCAACACTCATTTACTCCAATCTCTGCCATATCTCCCATTTCTATCATTTTACCAACCACTCTTTCCCTAAATTCTGCAGCCAAATCTCTATCATCCAGTCTGTACCATTTCGTTCTAGCTGGGGGCTTCGAGCTCTTATTTAAACGCTGAACTTTTAGAGTTAAGTCCAGGAGCAGTAACCTATGTTGGGAAACAAGGCTCTCACTCGGTATTACCTTGCAAGTCCTTGGCCGATTTTAGCCTATTTCTTCTTAAAAGTATGTAGTCAATTTGGGTAGAGTGTAGACCACTACGGTATGTGATAAGATGTTGTTCCCGCTTTTGATAAAAAGTGTTAGCTATGGCTAAGTCAAAGGCCAAGGCCGCTTCCAGTAGAGAATCGCCGTCTCGGTTCCTGACTCCGTGGCCTCGGCCCCCATGCACTCTCTCATACCCGTCATTCATCCTTCCCACGTGTCCATTAAAGTCCCCCCCAATGTATATTTCCTCACATTCGGGTATTCTCATTAATACCGCGTCAAAATCCTCCCAAAACTTTTCTTTCACACTGTCATCGCATCCAGATTGCGGCGCATACACACTAACTACATTCAAAACCAAGTCTTCCATCAACAGTTTTACTACAATTACTCTATCATTCACTCTTTTCACATCCGTCACCTTGTTCTTCAGCTCCTTATCCAGCACTATACCTACACCATTCCTTTTCCCATCACATCCACAATAATAAAACTTATAACCCGCCCCAATTTCTCTTGCTCTCTGTCCCTTCCACTTCGTCTCCTGCAAACACGCTATATTTATCTGTCTCCTTTCCAAAACATCCGCTAGCTCTCGTCCTCTCCCAGTCATCGTACCCACATTCCAACTTGCAATCCTCAAGCTCACCTCCCGGACTAGCCTCTTACGCTGCCCCCGTCCCTGGTGCAGCAACCCTTGTCCATTTCCCACAGACGCCGGGCGTCTGCGCGTCGCCTGCGGGGTACGCCCTAATATTATCGCACACTCTGTCACTCGGACTCATGCTGTAAGGGGTTTGGCATGGTATATTTTACGACTGGCCGCCTGCCTAACATCAACCCTCCTTGGGAATTCTTGGCAAAATAAGAAGGATAGGTGGGAAGGGTTTAAGTGGGAAGGGATCTGGGGTTAGGGATACCAGTGCCACGGATTACGGGCAGGGGTGTGTGACACTAGCAGCTAGAGCAGTCCGGGGTCGCGTACCCGTAGCGGTACCAACCAGTTATCGGATAGATATCTAGTGGTCCCACCCTCTGGACAAATTGTAATATCTAATAAAGCCGAGGAAAAAGTAGATAGGTGATGTCTACTGAGACATAAGAAATTTTGACTAAGTTAAGGTTGCTTATAACACTGGGTACGTTACGTAAGTTTGTAATGTACCCAATGTTAATGTTAAAGTATACATTTTTATTTTATTGATATTTTGCTGCCTTAACTTTTTTATTATTGTTTAGTTTTTTTTTGTAAATGACATTTTTGACATTTTTTTGACTTTCGTTAAGTGTGTGAATCACCTTATGACGAAATAAATGTTTTCATTTAATTTAATTTCATTTCATTTGCATTTCGAATATTGCTAAGCGCATAACTCGAGAATGGCTCGACCGATTCGGCTAATTTTTTTTGTATGTTCCTTAAAAATCCCACGGAAGGTTTTTATACTTAAAAAAAAAACATAACAGACATAACGAAGTCTGTCCGGGAAGCTAGTATTTTTATAAAAGTGCACAACGCCGCTAAAGAAGTTTTCACTTCAAACATCAAAAACAACTATTATGAAGCTAGTCTACTTTTTTAAATAATTGTATTTGCTTTACAAACGTAATTTTTTTTAACTGAGGTAGGGCACAGCAGGAAATTTCCTGCTCAAAATATGGAGCAGGCTGACTGGGGTAGTACCTCGACCTTACAGAAGACCAAAGCTAAATTATTATTTTTTTATTTTTTTTATTTATTAGGTTAACCAACGATTGTTTACATTAATTCATTAACATATTCAAATGAGAAAAAAAAATCACATTTAAATGTAACAACCACTTACAGGCTAACACCACATACACAAATTATGGTTGCACTCAGTGATAATAATAACTAAATTACCAATGAACAATCCATACTACACTAAAATTACAATTCATTAAATCATAGTAATATTATTAACAAATGACTATTGAAATACAATGTTCCTAAGTAAGAGTAATTGTTATTAAAAAAAAAACAACATATAGCTCAAATATAAAAATGCATATAAAAATTGTAGATTATAAATATAAAAGTCTCCTATAAATGTAACAACAACAAGTAAGCATCCACTTACAAATACCCTGGCTAGTGGCTACACCACATAATACAATTAATAACTAATAACAATTAATAAATTAAATCGTGCTAAATTTAGGAATTAAATAAAGTCTAATTAAATTATCCAAGAATAAACGAACATAATTCACATTAATCAATACGCCATCACAACTACAACAAACAGTTACAATTGAAGGAAATTAGTGCACGCAAAAGTTGATAGAAAAATGACGCAGGAAAACAGCAATTCACAAGAAAAATACATTCCTTTCGAGGATATATGATTTACAGAATTGGTTTCACATGATTAAATAAACTTTAATTCGTAGACAATTTGTACCACATAATTAACAAAACAACGTGTACAAATATTATACACAGAGTAGCTACTGCTATTAACAAAGTAACACAGACAAGGTGGGTAGAAGTAAAACAATAGTGATGAAGTGCAAGTCGCAGATATGACATGCATTGAAAGCGATAAGATACAACGACATATACTATACGACACGACATGAAACATGTTACAATTACACTACAATACATATAAATATTTCAAAAAATTGCAATACTGACATAAACATAAACAAGAGCTATGGCAAATACATATAAATAAATATAATCAAAAATATATATAAATAAATATAATAATAATATATTCTGCACCCAATTCTCACTTATACATCAAAAATTATATCCACTAATCAATATTTACTATTAAGAAAGTCAACAATAGTGCTTAGGAATTTTTGTTTACTGTCCACCTGTATGTCTACCAAATCACTATAGCTGTTAAGAATCTTGCATAATCTGGAAATGGACGAGTTGGAACCAAGTACTGTTCTTTGAAGTGGTGGATAGAGTGGCGTGATAGCCCTTTTCGAATATCTTGAAGGAGCATTAAACCTAATAAGACTTAGTAAAACCACACCAAACCAACGGATACCAAAGGATAGCATGATTCATTTACTCCTAAATGTAATTCAGTTGACAAAATAAGATCCAACATGCGCCCAGAACAGTTTTTTATGTTATTGTGTTGAATGAGTTTATTCGTATAGATAAATTCTATAAGTCTCTGACACACACTTGGCATGGAAACATTTACATTTCCCAAGTCATCCCAATTTATGATTCCTAAGTTAAAGTCCCTCATTATACATATTGGAATATTAGTTGAATCTAAAACAGCATTGCAATGTTCAATAAATTGTTCAAACACTCTGAGACACACAGGCGGCGGTAGGTAAACAGCACAAAAAGCTACTTGATGCGATGAATGCGATGTAGAACAGTCAACCGTAACCCACATATCTTCACAATTACTTTGCCAAGAATCAATACACTTTGAATTAAATTTTTTAGAAACTGCAATAAGCACTCCACCACCGTCTTTATTGTTATGGAAACCCGTCGTTACCCTATCCCGTCTGTACACTTCATATCTATCGTCAAAAAGCTCACTGGAAAGTATATTACTGTTCAGTCAAGTTTCCGTCAAATTACAACATCATAATTCTTACAGCATAAATTACAGTAAAAAGTATTAGTTTTGGTACGCAGGCTTCTACAGTTTTGGTAATATAATTATTATTAAATTATTGAATTTTGACAATAAAATTGCGACTCAAACACGCACTAAAGAGATGTATGAAAGTAGATAAATACCGAATAAAAATTGTTAAACGATTCTATTTAGACTATTCATGTTCATAATTAATACATATTCAGCACTATCCGACTTTCTCACAAAAAATCCTGCCATTTCTAACCAATAAGTATTTATAGTTTTTTCCTTAGCTTTAATCCTAGCCGCTGAAGATATTACGTAAGATATTACGTAGAAAATATTACGTAAGGATCAGTTTGACCCCCCCACTCTAAGAAAGGGTATGTGGAGATCCCACCCTTCCGGATCCTTACGTGATTAATGAATGACCCCTAATTAGTATACAGACCGGAAAATACATTCGTCTTAGGGATAGGCGTGTTTTAAAACAAGTCAGAGAAATTCTGCCAGCGCGCTCGTTCCTGTATATTCTGGTACTTGTTTTATAAATTTTATTATTGCACAAACGCATGTAATTGACTTTTATTATCATTAAAAATTTTACCGACTTCAAAAAAGGAAGGCGATTAGCAATTCGACTGTTTTTTCTCAATAAATATTAACAACGATATAATTATTTAAAAGCTATGATACATATTTTTACTATAGGGAAGAGAAAATATTACAATATCATGAGATATTGTAAAATTTTCTATTGTACTTAAGTCTTAGATATGTAATTAATATTTTCTCCCATCCGTACACATAAGTATACGCTTCAGCCTGTAATATCCCACTGTTGGGCATAGGCTTCTTTCCCCATGTAGGAGAAGGATCAGAATTTAATCCACCACGCTGCTCCAATGTGGGTTGGCGGATATATTCCCTACTATGAGTAACGATCGCTATCAGGTGTAAATGATAAAAACCAGGACCGACGGCTTAATGTCCTCTCCGAGGCACGGTGGGGAGACCCAAAAGGACTGCACAAACACCCAGACCACGGCGACGATCACGAAAATTAGGCGGTTGGAGGTGTATGCGCACACTTATAGTAGAGAAGGAATGCAGAATGTTAATATTTTTTTTTAAATTATGCGTAAAAATACAATACATCAATAAATCGGCCAAGTGCGAGCCGGACTCGTGCACGAGGGGTTCCGTACCATTGACTAGGTACACTGATTTTAATATCAGGCAAAAAGCGGCTAAAAATCACTTTTGTTGTATGAGAGCAAAAATAGGCAAAAATGACGTTTTTAGAATGGGAGCCCCCTTAAATATTAATTTTATTTTAATTTTATTATTTATTATTACAGTAAAAATACAACTGAGTATTTTGTGAATATTTCAAGTGCCTACCTGTTGCCATTATTGATATCGAGCAAAAAAGGGCAAGAAAATCGCGTTTGTTGTATGGGAGCCCCCCTTAAATATTTATTTTATTTTGTTTTTACCCGACTGCCAAGGAAGGGTTATGTTTTGCGCGCGTATCTTGTATGTATGTATGTAATATTCTTAATTACCTGATTTCTCTAGAACCGCTGAACGGATTTGTATAATTGAGATATCGTTAGATTCGTCTTAGCAGCCCAAGTGTTCATAGATAGGTGACATTAAAAAAAAACAAACATGGTGGCTGTGCGAAGCCATTGTAGTTAATGAAGAAATAATTTTTTTTTAGAATACTATAATATGTACCTACGATGTTGCATAAAATTTTGAAGGACTACCGTATTGATATTTTTAAGTGTATAGTACATATCTAATGTTTCATATTGTTTCGATTTGTTTCGCTAGCTTTGTGTAATTTTGAATTTTTAGTATTTGTTGTTATAGTGGCAACAGAAATACATAATTTGTGAAAATTTCAACTCTCTAGCTATCGCCGTTCTTGAGATACAGCCTGGTGACAGACGGACGGACGGACGGACGGACGGACGGAAGGACGGACAGACAGTGAAGTCTTAGTAATAGGGTCCCGTTTTTACCCTTTGGGTATTATTACTCACACTATCTTGTATTTGGACAGACACACGCATATATAATCTTTTGTTTAATGTTCAAACTTATAATTTAAATTAATTATGGTCAAATTTCGAACACTAGGCGACCACTAGTAATAATAATTATTCTTCTACATAGTACTACCACACGGTGACCGCGTCTGCATCACGTCGTCCGAGTGCTATGGCTAAGGTAATGGACATCTTCCGCGGCCGAGGATCCATTTCTGGTCAGACCGTCCCTCTTGAGAATGCCGAAAAAAGGAGAGCGGTGAGTACTTTTATATTATACTAAGCAGCATATATCTAAATATCAATGTTATATTAAAAAAAATGATTCGCTTAGTAAATGAAACGATAATTATCAAACGTGTTGTACTTACTCGAAATTGAACGTTTAAGTAAAGCTGACGAATCGTTTTGAATATAGGAACCCGGCTTTTGCCAATTTAGAAAGAAAGTACTTGAGTCTTACAGTAATTCTGCTCTATGGCTTTCTCTAAGTCTCTTAACTAACTGGCACTTATCTGTCATACCCAATTTTTTTAAAAATAAAAAAAGTTTAGGAAACCTTTGTTTATGTTTATCTCGTCTATTATTACCATAGATATATGGAGTATTTTGTTGTCTAGTCCTTTCCTCTAATTTTATAACTGCGTGCTTATGGACACATTAAAAACAAGAGACCTCTTTTTTGGAGCAGAGAGACGAGCTGATACAGAGAAGAGATATAATATGTGATTCTGTTTCTGCGTTTTTTATTACGCATGTAATAAAAACACATACACCTACATTCTGTTGTAAGTCACAATAGAATGTATGCCTTCCGACATAAAATTATAATAAAATAAAAACTGTGTGGTATCGTGGGACACCAGATAGAAACGAAGTTCCTCATTATAAAATATTAATTTCAAGTTATATTCGAGGTATAAAGAAAATAATTATTCGGGTACCTATACATTTTTATTATGATTTTTTTATCGATAAAAATCATTAAAAATACTTTACAAAATTATCTTAACACCTTTATTTTATTTACAATTATTTATAAAAATATATAATAAAAACTCTCGCTCCAAACCCAACAATTCAATTACAAACAGTCTAAACTAACCTTACTTAACTAAGCATCATAGATGAATTTAAAAACAAAATTAAGAAAAGAAAACCTTTATAAAATTACTTCAAAATAAGCGCGGAGCAGTCCCCCAACGCGTTATATTTTTTTAGAATTATTAATACTCGAACATTCTTAGGTACTTTAAGATTGAGTTTCTTTCATTATTTTTTAATTTTTAAAGGGAATTCAGGTTATTGTGTCGGGGGTTTCTTTAAATTTTTAATTTAATTTTTAGGTTCGATTCAATGTTTTGCATCATAATATTATGTATCATGTAACTTTTTTCAATAAACATACTTCTTTATCAAAAAATAAAATCAGATTGGATTTGTCAGATTTTTATACAACGCAACAAATGTGCCATTATTAGAGTCGTATAGAATATTAGGAATATAATAGTATTAAACGAGCTATTCTTGTATATATTTATTTACCTATATATAATCTGAATTTCGGAATCGGCTCCAACATGGTATGCAGGGGATTTCGGTGTCGATAAATAAATCTAGCTAGGATTCATTTATAGAAAATGTCATTTTATCCCGGTGTTTAGGCAATGACAAAAAAAAAACGGCTATAATATCGCTAGAATACGAAGGTGAATTTCGCAATATTCAATAAAGTTGTATTAGCTCAGGTGGGAAATCTACCCGTCGAGATCGAGATCGAGATCCCATGTATCCAGCTCTATTATTTTTTTAACTATTTTTTTTTTCTAATTGCACTCGTGATTTTTTTATTTAAATAACCAGTTTATATTTTTTATTATTATGTCGGTAAAATCGAAAAATATTATTCATATTATGTTATCGATATTTAATTCGTATTTAAATATGATTTCCAAAAAAACACGATTTACTAAAAATACCGAACTAAGCTCGGTCACCCAGGTAGGTACTGTACATTATATTATGTACTTTAATAGAAACTATTTTTAAAGATTACGTAACAAATGAACAATTAGATTGTCAAAATTTGCCGATCTCCGTGTTTGATTACACAATCTATACGCGTGTTGACCTTTTGACAAAAGCCTAAAGTAATCGTAACCATCCCATTTGTGTAGATCTGTAACCTACTTCCAAAAATATGTCGTGCTTTTGCTTACCCAAAAAATGTTTGATATGATCTCTACCTTTAGTGTTCAGCTCCTGCTAGCAGTGGATATTTGTATTTTACAAATTACTTCCTAGTATGAGTGTTTGTCCTTGTTGATCTTCCCACTGTGCTTAGGAGAACACTTACAGCCGTCACTCATAATTATGATTAGAAGCGCTAGAGTAGAGATTCTCAAACTTTTTTTCTCATGGACCATTTTCAAATTTTTTTTATGGCTACCTCTGCAGCTACATTGAACTATTTTGATTTGCCATTTTTTGAAGTAAAACTTCTTTATTCACGCTTGACTTAGTGAGTAAGCTGGTGAATGCGTAACGAGAGCGTTACGAAAAGTTTAGCGAGCAAAAGAGAGAGAGGTGCGAGCACACATTTACTTTCTCTCTTTCTCTCATAGCCAGTTACGTTTCGTATATTTAAGACACAGTGGAGGCCTATTATGTAGGTCTATTGCTAAAGAAGTTTTACTTAAGTCGTGTGCTCTAAAGCACATTCGTTTTTTCTGACGCTAACGTAGATCCCCGTCGAGACTCCCGTGGACCCCTAGGGGCCCACCTGGAAATGAATGAGCTAGGGTAATATAACTCTTTAACGTTCACCTTTACCATTATTTTGGGAAATTATCAGCTAATTTGCAGTTGAGCAGCGAGGCGGAATAAAAGCTCCAACCTTTCTCCTTTTCATCTTTTTGCCTTAGGTCTTTGTCTTGGCCTAATTCTGTTCAGTATTGTGTGACATAATAGCAAATCTGTCTTTAAATGTAAAATGCTTATTGAAAATAATTGCGATGGTTTCGCTTCTGATATCATCTGTCGAATGTATCAATGACGTGACCATCGTTTCCATTGTCATACATCTCTTTTTTTAAATAGAGAATCATACTGACGTACCTTAAGTCCTCCTCTAGTACCTTAAGTAATATAAAAATGCATCCTGTTAATAATAAAAACATTGTATCACTAAGTATTTATTGACGCTATATCTATACTTACCTCGAAAATTCCGCATTGTTTAAAAACAAAAGTCTTCGAGCAATGCGTCCTGCCTGTGTTAACATACGGAGCCGAGACGTGGACACTGACGAAGGGACTGGTCCAAAAGTTTAAAGTCGCTCAACGTACAATGGAACGGGCTATGCTTGGGGTTTCTCTCAAAGATAGGATTAGAAATGAGACTATTCGCGAGAGAACGAAAGTGACCCGACATATCCCACAGAATTAGCAAGTTGAAGTGGCAGTGGGCTGGTCACTTGTGTCGCAGGACCGATGGCCGTTGGACAGAATTGTCCTGGAGTGGAGATCGCGTCGTGGCAAACGCAGTGTGGGACGTCCTCCGGCCCGTTGGACCGACGACCTACGTAAGATTGCAGGTGTAGGCTGGATGAGGATTGCGGAAAACCAGTATGTCTGGCGCGAACTTGGGGAGGCCTATGTCAAGCAGTAGAATGCAATGGGCTGAACTGACTGACTGACTGACTGACTATACTTAGTCTAACACTAATAAGTGTTATTTTTGCTACAGTGAGCAATAGAAGAAATTAACTAAGCCGTTAAAAGTGCAAAAACGGTATTTTACTAGATACGTTAGTTGACTTTTGCTTTATAATGTCCTGTTATGTCGGTGTGCAAGTTAAGTAAGGCTGCAACAAACAGCGCTACACCTCATGAGACAGTAAGCAAATGTCGACGCGGTCAATTAAAACAGCTATACAAAACAGAATTAAGTTTATTCCGTTTTATATCGTGGGAAGTATAAGTATTTAATATTAATATGAAATACGTCTCCTTATAAAAAGTCGTCATTACCAATTAAAGTATACATTGAAATAAACTGCGTATATGTATAATACAAAATGTAACATAAAAAAAAACCAACATAAAACAACATAAAAGTATCTAATCAAAAAAATATGTAAATTGCTATTCCGTAATTTAGCGAGTCGCCAACAAGTGCGATGATCAATCTATAATGAAAAATCATACTTAACATTTCTGCTGTGGTCTTTATATTAAAGCTGATCAGATATGTGGATTCGCAGCATTTTCTTCAGTTCCACATCGGAACCTGAGATCAGATGTTGAGTCGAATTCGCTGGCGCATTGCATAACAAAAAAAGATCGTCTCGTGACAACAACGTTATCGCTCAGTACCGTAAAAGATGCCTTCGCGCTATAACATCGTCACATTTGTGAAAATGTGTAGTTTACTTTGGAACCTTCAATAGTGTTTACGAAAAACATGTGAGTGCGCGAATGGGCCGCGATGGCAAATTATTTCAGATGGAAGAAAGGAAAGCGAGATGAGGATGTGTTTTATTCAGAAAAGCCGCGAAGTCGTTCCCTAGATCCACGTTCTTTAGAGTTAAGTGGCATTAGGCTCGTAGCGCATTGTCAGCAGCAACAACAACTGGAGCAGCAGGCAAGTCACTCGCAACAATCACAACAGGTGCCGCTGAAAAATGTGAGTGTCGTCGAAAACAAAACAAAAGTTAAATATTTTAGTAGCACATTATTCGTTTTACACGTATATATGTTCCTTAAACATAAAACAAGTTCGCGATGTAGTTACTACTAATAATAATTAAAATATACTTTAGCTTGAGAGTGAAAACTACTTTTTATTATCATTTTTATTTATATGACTAAGTACGAACACTGTTATACGCCGTACCAGAAGGTAGCATTATCGGTGATACTAATAGGGTCAATGAAATCAGTATCACAGATATGTAGTAATGATATATCTTATATTACACTAATAATTTAATTGTTCTTGATTAAGCGTAAGTAATTTTTATAATTTTTTTATTTCCTAACATTTTGACAGGTTAAAGAAAAAATGATAACAAAAGTCAGTCACTATTTCATAGTTGTTATCAAAAAATGACGGATAGTATTTTAAATATCTTGTCTATGAATTATCTTGATGGATGTTTTTTGTCGCCTAAGATTTTTCTTATCGATCTAATAACATTTAAGTAAAACAAAGACTTAAAAATATTATAATAAATGGAGAATATACATATGTTCCTCAAGTAACCTTTTCAACGGAACTGAAGCTATAATTATTCAATAAAATTTATACCATGTTTGGTTTTCGCATTCCCATTACAGTAGTTAATAGCTTTTGTTAAATATGCAGTTTATGTATAATATTTTACTAGGTTTACTTTAAGACACATTTAGATTTTTTGCTAGAAAATAAACTTTTTCTAATCTCTATATAGTTCGTAATATAATCTTGTGTTATCCAAAATAATTTAACTGTTAACGAATCTGTACAGTAAGTTTTTCAGTTAAAAGTGACACGAGTAAAAAAGTAGTCTAGTATTACATACGAGGATAGACGCAAATAAAATCAATCAAAGTTGCACAGTTTCTTAATTTGTAGCTTTTCATATGACTAAGGTAACAAAAAAAAAGTTTTTATAATATCTTTAAAAGGATTCGATAAATTTAAAATGCACAGAGATCGGTACGTTATCGCAGATAATGTTAGCAAGGTGAAATTTAGACAGTTTACTTTTTATCTTATACTATTAAACGAGCAATTCTTATATATATATATATATATATATATATATATATCTGAATCTTGGAATCGGCTCCAACGATTTTCGTGAAATTTAGTATATGGGGGATTTCGGGGGCGAAAAATTGATCTAGCTAGGATTCATTTTTAGAAAATGTTGTTTTATCCCTGTTTTTAGGCAATGAAAAAATGGCTAAAATATCGTTAGAATAGGAAGGTAAATTTCGCAATTGTCATTAAAGTTGTAATAGCTCAGGTGGGAAATCGGACGGTCGGGATCGACCGAGATAACCACGGTTCAAATCTCAGTCTCCAGATTAATTTTTTTTCTTTTTTCTTTAATTTCTTATTTAAATAAAAATGAAATATAAAAAACCGAGAAAAAAAAATAAAAATACCGAGCTAGGCTCGGTCACCCAGGTACTTATATTTTTATTATAAACAAATGGAATGAAAAGCGGAATTAACATGTTGTAATGTCTTATGTCACATAGTTTTATTATTTTAATATCTTCGCTTTATCCAAATTTTTTAGTCTTAAGAAATACATTATAATGAAATGCGTAAACATTAGAAAACAATATTGACGAAATACCTACATGTTAAAAAATTTAGTCAGTGTACATTTATTTTTATGAACGTGTCTTTGAAGGATCCTTGTCTCGTCGAGTGTTAAAATGAGTTTGTTTTTATTAAAACTACTCAATGCGAGGCTAGTGTTGTCTAGTTTTCCACCTGCATTCTGCAACAATGATGTGTTCGACCATTGTAAAACAATGGCAGTTATAGTGCATATTTGTCGTACATATCTTTGCACATTATATTAATAGGTTAAGTATACTTGAAGCAAGGCCTTCGGTAAAGATTAGCATACTGTCACGTTTGTTCGAAGTTCATTATCTAAAGCAGTGTTTTTCAACCTTTTTCATAATCTGACCCCCCTGGTATGAAAACATATTTCGCGACCCCCTGACCCTACGCTTTTTTTATCATGTATGTGTGTGTATGTTACAGTGTTACAAATATTCGATCCGTTTGACATTTTTATACGTCTCCATGATTAGGATTCTTATATATAATTATGTAATAAATACACTATTTTATAATTACATACATCGAATACGTCACCAATTGATAAGTAACTAAAGCATTTTACGTACATAGGTATACGTATGTACGACCAAGACCAAATAAAAAGTAAGCAAAGAAATCGCAAACAACTTAATCCTATGTGTAGCAAATACAGATCCACAGTGGGAGAAATGGGCATGACGAAAGATTTTGAAAACCGCTTCCATAATGTGGGTACACATTTACTATTTACAAAAATACCTATATTTCAGTATTAAAATTAAGTTTAAGGAATTTTAAAACTGTTTTTCTAATATGTTTTCAATGAGAGCGGCAAAACGGCTGCAGGTGTCATGGCGTCGGCTTGACGTCACAGAATAATGTGGGCCTTACTTTTTACTTTACTCTTTGGAGCGCGCCTGACGTATTATGTTATGTTGTGACGTCGTGCGCTGTAATTTGTGTTTCAATCAAAATGGCCGGCTGCAGTATTTTACTGTTTTATTTTATTGAAAATCACAATAATCTTGTTATATTACATAAAACTAAACCAGTATTTTGAATTTTTTAAATATGAGTGTTCCCCTAAAATCATTAAATTGTCGATTTTTTGATACTGTCATCATTCCCATTGGTTAATCAAAAACAAGCACAACTTTCGCATTCATAATTAAGTCTTAGGATTTACTTTTTTGTTAATTTGTTTGTATTTTAACATAAAAATGTTTATGGGTATATCCTTTTGTTAAAATTCTCTTACTTAATAAATCAATCTTTTTAATCTTTATTGTTTTTTAGGGTTCCGTACCCAAAGGGTAAAAACGGGACCCTATTACTAAGACTTCGCTGTCCGTCCGTCCGTCCGACAGTTGACAGTTGAAATTTTCACAAATTATGTATTTCTGTTGCCGCTATAACAACAAATACTAAAAGTAACATAAAATAAATATTTAAGAGGGGCTCCCATACAACAAACGCGATTTTCTTGCCCTTTTTTGCTCGATATCAATAATGGCAACAGGTAGGTACTTGAAATATTTACAAAATACTCATTTGTATTTTTACTTTAATAATAAATATTAAAATTAAAATAAAATTAATATTTAAGGGGGCTCCCATACAAAAAACGTCATTTTTGCCTATTTTTGCTCTCATACATCAAAAGTGATTTTTAGCCGCTTTTTGCCCGATATTAAAATTAATGTACCTAGTCAATGGTACGGAACCCTTCGTGCGCGAGTCTGACTCGCACTTGGCCGATTTTTTACTAAGGTTCACTCGACCCCTGACGACACAGACGCTTCGAGTGTTTTTCAACCTGTGGGGTCCCCCAAGGGGTCGCGACCCACAGGTTGAAAAACACTGATCTAAAGTAATTAGATTCATTCATCCTTATACATATTTTTAAACAATGTAACGAAAGGGATTTTATTAATTAGTATTTGAGGATATGCTACGATGAACATGTACAACTCATGAAATAGTATTATTGTACTGTGAGATTAATGTCACACCTACCTAATTAATTTTATAATAAGGATGTCTTCAAAACGCCTAGGATGGATCAAAATTACTATTAGGGTATTCATTCGAAAAAAAATTTACTTAAAAAAATATGTTAAGATGTGACGATAGGTCACGTGTGCTTACGTATTCCGTACAATCTTGTAATAATATGTAATAATGTATATCAAAACTAGCAGCGAAACCTGGCGTTGCTCGGGTTAAATACATCGCAGAAACTTTCTAGACCATTACAGAAATTTTGAGATCTTTTCAGATGTACTAATGCGTTAGAAAAGAACAGAAATAGATGTTTTAACATTTTCACTACCCACCACCAACCGCGACCAAACTCCCTTACCTTAACCTGGAGACCAAGGGGTATTTACCACACCAACGGGAAGTTGATTGGGTTTGGTGGTGATAGAGAAAACTGTGTATTTACGTACAACAAAGCATTTTTTTATATTTAAATTTGTATTAATTATTTCTTTCTTGTTGAAGAAAACTTAAAATGAACATAAATTACATGTAATGTGGTGTGTTTATTACGAACAGGGTATGATAAAAGAATGACAAACAATACTTGTCAATAGACAGCACATTGACAAATAGTGTTATAATATGTATGATATTGTAACATTATATATGTATGATGTGTATTTATTTAAGCCTCATTAGGTCATTAGAAATAGTACGAATACAATTAAATTATAATGTTATTATGCTATTAAAAGTAACGTTTAACAAAGACAAATTGAAAACATTTTTGGGAATAAAGCTTTTTTTTAAATACAACTAAGTCGGCAAACAAGCGTACGGCTCACCTGATGGTAAGCAATTACCTTAGCCTATAGACGCCTGCCACACCAGAAGTATCGCAAGCGCGTTGCCGGCTCTACCCCCAATTCCCCCCCCAGGAGCTACTTCTAGCTTATAGGTTACGTTTATATACGTAAACATTTGGTGGATTTTCTGTTAACAATAAAGGAAGTTATAATAAATATATAAAAAAGCCACCGTGTAATAATAATAAATTTAACGTAATGATTTAACACATACTATTTAAGTATATTAAAAATATCTCTTCTACATTATTTTTTCTATGACTGCTCTTTGTTAATGAGAGTCGTTTATTAAAAAACATATAAACACTAACAAGTATCCAAGGTTATGTTTTAAATCAAGGTAGATAATTTTATTTCAATAATTTCCAGTGATTAGGAGCGGTTACTTTCTATGCGATTGTGTTTCGAAGGTAGGAGGAACCATTGTTTTTCAATATGGGGGCGTCGACCTACAGTATAATAAAAATATAATTTCAGTGGAAAAGCTATTATTTACCCTGATTGGCTATTTAATATCACGAAACTTTAATATTATCTACTGATAGGTATGGGTCGTAGTTTTAGATTTTATTCTAGGGGTTGCCAGAACTTTACAACTTAAAAAATTTCACGTGTGTATATATTTGAATAAATAAGTGCTATGAAGTAGTAAAAGAAAATAAAATGCATAAATTGAATGTGTAATTTTGAAATTGACTTCAATTAGGATCATTGCGTAACTACGTATGAATGACGCCGGGACCGTCGGAACCGTATCTTCTAACATACAGGGGCCCGAGAGTAATTTTAAGTTAAATAAACGCTGTCGAATAAATGTAACAAATACTCTGATATACGAGTACACATAAACATACAGCGCTTTACGCGTTCACGTGTCTTTTTTTTTAAATAAAAAACTTGTATAGAACTACGAGCAGAAATGTAGGATTATACATCGCTTCGCTTCAGTCTATCGCAGTCCACTGCTGGACACCTGCCTCCTTAAGCTGACGCCAAACTTCTCGGCTCTCCGCAGTCCCCATCCAGCCTGCACCAGCGATTTTGCATAAATCATTATTAGTCCAGCGGGCTGGAGTGGGTCCCACATTGCATTTGTCAACAGTCTCCACTCCAGGACACATCTGCTTCAACGGCCATCTGTCCTGCGACAGAGATGACCAGCTCACTGTCACTTCCAACTTACTTGTATTATACAGGCTATATCGGTTACTTTCGTTGTCTGGCGGATAGTCTCATTGTTGAGAGAGACTATAAACATAGCCCGTTCCATAGCACGTTGAGTGACTTTAAACTTGTGGACTAGTCCCTTCGTCAGTGTCCACGTCTCGGTTCCGTATGTTAACACAGATAGGACGCATTGCTCGAAGACTTTGGTCTCCAAGCATTGCGGAATCTCGGCGATACCCACCAAACGTAGCCCAGCCCAACAATTTTTCTTTTAGTTAATTAATATTTATATAATTTGATGGCAATATTGTCCTCCAAATTGCGTGGTACGTTATCCCGGTCCTACGCTCACTGCTGCTCTATCTCCTGCTAACTCTATTATCTACCACAATCGAGAGTTTTCGAAGAGGAACTTTTTGTTCGTCTCATCAAAATGAAGCTACTCCCGGAAAATTAGCTTGATACTAATCAAATAAAAAATTTGTACTAGGGATCCCTACCTATATCTATGGTATCCGTTAAATATTTGAACATAAAATGAATTTTACTTTCATCTATGGCTTATTAATATTGTTCATTCATTTGCTCTTTCTGTCACTTTACTAAAGTAGTTACAATATTGCTCGATTGTCTGTGGTCGGAAGTACTCCATATTTTTTACTAAATAAGACTCTTTCAAAAAAATGGAATATAAATACCCAAAACGCGGACGAAGTCGCAGGCACAGCTAGTATATAAATAAAATCTGACGCTTTTTTGATTTAACATCGATGTGTATTAAAAATCGCGGTTAGTTTAACGTCGTATATATTATAAGTTTCAATAATCTAATCTAATTTCGTATCAGCCCTATTCAGATAAGTCTTAACGAAAAATAATAAAACGATACGAAAACAATATTTAGATTGCAATGAAATTGAGTGACATACTTACGCTAATGGTAATACGATAAAATTGATAACTTGAAAGTGATTAATCACACAATGGAATTTTTTTCTGAATTTGGTTAATCGACTTTTTGTAATACACACCTTTGTACGAAATGGTAATCTCATTAGATAGTAATATTAAGAGTTTTTAGGAGATTGTATTACCATACAATCTCCGATACTCCGAACACTTTTCGATAGGCAAGTCAGCATAGGCTTATTTATTAATAAATTATACTAGCTTCTGCGCGCGACTTCGTCGGCGTGGACTCCGCTCCTATTGGTCTTAGCGTGATGACACATAGCCTATAGCCTTCCTCGATAAATGGGCTATCTAACACTGAAAGAATTTTCCAAATCGGCCCAGTAGATCCAGAGATTACCGCGTTCAAACAAACAAACAAACAGACTCTTCAGCTTTATATATTAAGTATAGATTTGATAAAAATATGTCTCATCAAGCTATCAGAACGGTGAAGGTCGATCTTCCACGTCTTCTCTACTATATGTTTCATTATATAACATACTAGCTGTACTCGCGACTTTGTCCGCGTGGAATTTAACAAAAAAGTTGTTGTTCAGTTCGCAGTTATAAAATAAATAAATTTCTGAAATAAAAGTAGCCTAAGTTACTCCTTATTATATCAGCTATCTGCCAATGAAAGTCCCATTAAAGTCGGTCCAGCCATTTCAGAGATTAGCCGGAACAAACAGCCAGACAGACGGACAGACAGACAGACACAAAAATTAGAAAAAATGCTATTTTGGTATAGGTATGTACCGTGTATACATCCATATGCATTTAGAAAAAAGCGGGTATTTTAATATTACAAACAGTCACTCCAATTTTATTTATTTGTATAGATTGACAAATAATATATTTTTTTGTTAAGTGTGAATTGTTTTAATTTATAATTAGATAACGCGTAAAATATTTCACAATCAATATGTAGCACACTGTAACACGGTTTACGCTAATGTTTAATGAATTAACCAATTAGTCCAGTCGACAAGTTCAAAATGGTCGAAAATAGAGATACTGCTCTTAAAATTATGAACTCCAGAAAAATCATCACTTTTTGGAAAAATCCTCAGTTTTTGTTCAAGTACAAAAATTATTATAAACAAAGTATGAATATTTTTTTAACTGTTATGCCGTAATCTTGTTAATCTATACTAAATATAATAAAACTGAAGAGTTTGTTTGTTTGTTTGAACGCGCTAATCTCAGGATCTACTGGTCCGATTTGAAAAATTCTTTCAGCCCATTTATCGAGGAAGGCTATAGGCTATAATATATCATCACGCTAAGACCAATAGGATCGGAGTCCACGCCGACGAAGTTGCGCGCAGAAGCTAGTTATGTATATGAGAAAGTTCTACGAAACGAATTTTTTTTATTACTTATTACGATTACTTAAACATTTTTTTTTCATTTACAACTGAGACGTAATTTCGAGAAAATTTTGTTAGTTAACAGTCGTTTAACTTGATGAAAAATTAATTAAGTATTTACAGTGTTGAGAATACACCATATTTTTTTCAAATTAAAAAGAATAATATTCAATGCCTTAAATAAATTAATCAATGTGTCGTATACCCTGTTTTTTTCGGTACGGACTAACATTAGCTGTGTTGCTGGTTTTTTGCGAATCATTAATAGTGATGTGCCACTACCGTAACTTTACGTAATTTACAATCCAGTATCGTTTTTCAGTAATAATTACAAAAATCTTTGTCTTTAAAATTTTAGACTGTGGCGACAACCGTTAATGTACCTATAGGCATACCTATATAGGTATTACATTATATAATGTACCTGTATGGCTAATGTATAGATTTATGATAAATGGAAAACACTTATTTTCTTAAGTACATATATTTATTAATCTTAGTAATCACACGCAAATTGAAATGAAAAGAAAACATTTATTTCGCCATAAGGTGATACACACACTTAACGAAAGTTAAAAAAAAAATATCATTTGCAAAAAAAAAAAAATCAAACTAAACAATACTAAAAGAAAGTTAAGGTAGCAAAATATTAAACAATAAAATAAAATAAAATAAATTTTTTATATCTTAACATTAGGTACATTACAAACTTAAATAATGTACCCAGTGTTATAAGCAACCTTAAGTTGGTCAAAATGTTAAAATATTAAATTACTCAAAATTTCTAATGTCTCGGTAGACATTACCTATCTATTTTATCCTCGGCTTTATTAAATATTAAAATAAATAACATAAAGTAATGTCCCTAGTGTAGGCCGAGAGAAAAAAAGCCAGAGGAAAAAGACTCGGTACTCATTTAAATTTTTTAAAATCATATACAAGGTAAAAATGCAATAGTAGACCATGAAATGATCAGGACAAACACGAGACAGCCAATCGTGCATCTAACTATTTACAAGGCGGGTCATACACATAGCCTGGTCGAGCTATATTCAATCCCATGCCTTTTTATCATTAAGGTATTCATTAATGTCCAAATTTAAATTAAAGTTAAAAAAATTAATAATCAGAATCAGGCAATGACTCCGTACCTGAATGTGCCGATTCGTCAGAGTCATCACCTACTTCAATAATAAATCTGTCGGTGATGTCGTTGACAATATGGCCTAGAGTACACATTTCTGTCCTCAACTCCAATTACATGTTTAATACAATCTTTCCAGCCCTGGGGAGTCACTAGGCGAAGCCCTTCCTCGAAAAGATTTCGCACTTCGTTCATTTTAAACGTTTTAAGGGAAATTTAACCTCATTGTGGAAACACTGTCGGTACGTCCTAAATTCTAACGCAGCCAGTGGCAGAAAAGAGAACTAAGATCTGGTTTTATTATTGTGTACCATGAATACTATGGAAAAGCCTATAACTTGTATACTTCGTGCTACAGTCCATCGACCAATTTCTAGTGTAGTTCCTGTTAAAAACATGTTATTGCGTACCTATTCTTCAATAACAAATGAATAATTGTTGTATTTACTTAGTGTAATAAACTAATAACTAATAAGTATTAAAAATTAATAAATATATATTTTTTTATCTGTGATGCTCCATAGTTACCATGTTTTTTAAAATATTCATTGTCAAATAATAATAAAATTATGTGGTAAAAGTAAAAAGTTACGATTCATTAAACCGGTATCGTATTCATAAAATCGGTATACAACACTATCACTAAAAAGCTGGTATCATTATTTCGAAAATTTACATTTGCATCTGTCAATTTAGTCCGTACCGAAAAAAAAAACAGGGTATAGTCGCCTAAGACGCCGCGCGCGCAACACGCGCGAGACACACTTTCAGCATTTCATTAGAGTTCCGAAAGCATAGAGTTTTATATTGAAAATTTCCTCCTCTTTCAGAATCTTTTTTTAAATTTCTTAAATATTAATAGAGTTTATGAAATACTAGCTGTGCCCCGCGGTTTCACCTGCGTAGATTTGAGGGAAAAAAATGCTTTCCTTTTTTTCAATAGTATAAGATTTGATTAGCTTGATATATTTTCCTTAGTTTACACTAAATAAATTTCTGAACGCACGCATAAATATTTGACCAAAGAGTATATTATAACCACTACGTTTTATATTTGACAACCAATATATATAATGTCAATCCGTTTCCATTACTGACATTATTATACATTTTTAAAATGTAAAATACGCCACTATCCGTATATTGTGGATATATGTTGTCGATTCGAAACCTTTATTTAAATACGTTCTTTAATTTTATCGGAGAGTTTACCATATCGACGGGATGAACATTAAATGTTTGACAGTTACGAAACACGAACATAGTTCCATACAAATTTTCATTCCCACCTTTCAACCCCTTACACCCTTTTATTCGCATTAAAAATTAGCCTATGTCCTTTCTCAGACTCTAGACTATCTGTATACCAAATTTTATTTAAATCTGTTCAGTAGTTTTGGCGTGATTGCGCGACAGACAGACAGACAGAGATACTTTCGCATTTATAATATTAGTATGCATTGGCAAAAAACGAAAGGCCATTTTTCCCTTCTTTTAATTGTTTATAACTTTTGCAATTTTTTATGTCCTAATACACGCTTTTAGAACATTTTTCTAGACGTAATTCCGGATCCAATGAGCTATCACACATAATTTTAAGAGCAGTATCTCTATTTCCGACCATTTTGAACTTGTCGACTGGACTAAATTAATAAATGTAAAAAAATAAGATGCTGAAAACGAAACTGCAAATTGGTCATTGCAGTTTTTAGAATATGAGTACCGATTGTTCGCAGTAAATGTAAACTAAAATAAACCTTCTTCCTCTTCCTTGATTCCGTTGACATAATTATCTATTACATGAAAACGGCCTTTACCTTTAAGAGTTTGTGGTATTAAAGACTCAAAAATAAATCAATAAAAAAAGAAATACCTACGCATATGACGATAAGTTATCTGTTTATCTTTTATATATTTATCTCTAGCGAGATTTTTAACTCAGTACATAGACCACTGTGATAATCTGTCTTCAGTTATTGTTATCTTAATAATAAAAATCATAGGTCACTGACTGATAACGGACATCCTAAAATGTAATAACTATTTACAAAAACTAAACCTACACAATTTAATATAAAAATCAATTACATACCGAGGATATAAGTTATAAGGTCAGTTTGAACCATAGTTTTATTAATGTCGAAATTATTTGTAAAGGCTGCGCCAAAATCAATGAAGAAATATATATATATATATATATATATATATATATATGTGTATTTGTACATTTGACAAAAAATGTTGTGTCTCTATTTTATTTATATACACACCGGCACAATTAGCGGAACACAAAAAAGCAGGATTTTAAAATCTTTTACTTGAGGAACTGGCCAGTTATGATATTTTTTTAATTTATTGTCAAATTTGAAAATAGAAAATTAGATGACATACACTTTTTTCATTCATTTGTTTTATTTGCCCGAACAATACGTTTTGTCAACTTGTTCGAGTAATAACTACGTAATTGTAATTTTTTTGAAAAATTGCACTTAATGGATTTTTATAAATTTGTTATTCTATAGGCAATTTTGTTTATTAAAAGCTCTTTATTATGCCTGACTTAAAATCACTGGAAATCATTAGGGCTGATGAAATGAGAAGAAATGGCCATACCTACAGATCGATTGCCTCAAGGCTTCGTCGACCAGTATCAACGATTCATCGCAGCATCCAGCGGTACAGATCGTCTAATTCTCTTGTGAGGAGGAGGGGTCAAGGTAGAAAAAGATGTACATCGAGGCGAGATGACAGTTTTTTACAACTTGGAGTTCGTAGGAATACGCGATTAACGGCTGTACAAGCTCGAAATGAACTGGAAGACGTTCGAGGAGTGCGAGTAAGTGAGCGTACAGTTCGCAGGAGATTTGAAGAAGTTCGTTTAGGGTCGTATATACCTGCCAAAGGCCCAAAACTTGAGAGACGTCACCGCGTAAACTGATTAAGCTATGCGCGAGAACATCGTCATTGGGATTTGAACGAATGGCAGCAGGTTCTCTTTACAGATGAGTGCAGAGTTCTTTTAAAACGGATCGATGGGAGACAGCGAATATGGAGACGCAAAGGAGAACGCCACATACAGTCTAATCTTGAACACACAGTGGCTTATGGTGGCGGCTCAATTATGGTTTGGGGAGGGATATGTTTGGGAGCTCGCACGGAGTTATTGATAGTCACAGGAGGGACCATGCCAGCAGATCGATACATCAGAGACATTTTAGAAGGACATGTTGTACCATTTGCCCCATTTATTGGTGACGACTTTATTCTAATGCAAGATAATGCTCGTGCTCATAGTGCACAATCGGTACAGGCATATCTGAGCCACGTAGGTATACCGGTGATGCAGTGGCCAGCAAATCCCCCCGATATGAATCCGATAGAGCATGTCTGGGACTTGCTAATAGCATGCCCAGACGAATGGAAACCGTAATCAGAGCAAGAGGGGAAAACACTCGTTATTAATTTTGCTTTAATTTTGTTGTTAAATCATTTAATGCTTACTTTTTTTTATTTTTTGTGATGGTTCATAATCATCTAAAAATTTCACTTATTTCAAATTTCTTTATTTTTCAATAAAAAATAACGAAGACTTTTCAAAGTCGTTGTTAAAAGATGTTAATCAATTTGTTATTTTGTGTCTAATTACATTTTCGTCAAATATATGCGTTATTATCTCATAGTCTCACTTTTTTTTCTGTTCCGCTAATTGTGCCGGTGTCAGTGTTGCCAACCCCAAGAAACTAAAAAACAGCAGATAACCAATAAAAAAACAGTAGAAAACAGTAGGTAAAGTAAAAAAGGCAGATTTCATACTTTCCTCGTATAATTAAAACAATCACCTACTTTTATTAGTTATCAGGACTCACATACATAGTTATATTTTAATATTTATCACAACTTAATAAAAAAATAAAATCAAAGTAAATTTATTTTTCACATTCATTATCAATTGCCTCATCTTCAGTATTTTCAAACTCATTTTCTTTTTTAAAATCATACATATTATTGTTTTTCTTTATGTGCCTTTTTGACTTCATATGAATAGCAATCGGTTATTTCGGATTTAGTGTGTAAAGTATGTAAGGCTCCTTTAATAGTTTTAGTCGATATTTAGTTGCGTAATTTAGTTTTCAAAATATTTATAGCTGAAAATAATCTTTCCGAGGTGGCGCTGCTGTGTGGTAAGCACAAAAGTTTCTTCACCAATTCACAAAATTCACACAATGGTTATATTTGTGAATGTTTGAAATGTTTTGAAATATCCGAAAAATACGTTTTGGAGAATTTTGTACATGATTTTCCAGTGCATAAAAATATGAGTGTCAATCACATAAGACTCAGGTCGGGGAATTCCTTATTCGAATCCCGACAAGAGTACATAGTTACATACTGCCATCTAGTATCATTGTGTATTATTATATAGTGGTTATCAAAACATATTACATAGTGTAATAGGTGACGCTGAACGCTAATTGAAAAACAGTAAAAATTACAAATGAAACAGAAAACAGGGACATCGATGTAAAAACAGCAAATCTACTGTTAAAACAGTAGGGTTGGCAACACTGGCCGGTGTGTATATATTACTAGCCAACCCGTGCCCACTTCGTTGGGCGTTAATTATTTTTGTATATACTAAATTTTTCATCTCGCTCGTATTTCTCTGACTTGATTTACTATACTATTATTTTTCACTTAATTTTTTGTTCAATAACAATAAAATGTAGCCTATATCACTCCTGAATAGTATAGCTTTCTGTTAGTGAAAGAGTTTTCATGATCGGATCAGTATTTGCCAAGATTACCCCCTACAAACAAACAAAGTTAGAAACCTTACCTCTTTATAATATTAGTATAGATTTATGCATTTTTAAAGTACCAAATTTTCCATAATTTTCTTTTGAGATATAATAAGTCAAGCCACAGAATTTTTTATTGGCCACGTGACCTACCTTCTTATTTTATAACTAAGCAACGGGAAAACGAAATAGCCTCTAATAAACTAATTCGTCTTTTTAACAACGCCAACTAAACATTCTATAAAAAGCCTCAAATAAAGATCACCAATTATTTTTACTTGTCCTTCTTATTTTTATTTGTCACATAATTTACTAATTCAGCCACGAATTTTACATCTTATTACCAATTAACGTTTTACAGCTTTAAAACAAGGTCCTCAAAAAATATAATTCAAGCCTTCATCGATGGTATCATTTATTATAACTTAGCATGTATAATAATACATCATATTCTTTTATCGTGAAAATAGCCAATGCATGATTAGGCGCGAGCGCGCAAGACGACAACGACCGGCCATTTGCACCAATCAGATCTCCATCTAAAGCCGAAATCAATCTTAGAGTGTTTAAAGAAAAACACTGAACTTAAAATAGCTACAAAACGTGACGCCACCATTAGAGGCAAATGCGCAACCGTTTGGATTATAATTGTGTTTGCTAGCATACAAAAAAAAAACCCACATCAATTACATCGACAAATACTACAACGTAAGTAGACGAAAAAAAATAACAAATGCACTAGTTGTCATTACGATTTTCGAGGATTCCCCTCGATTTCTCTGGGATTCCATCATCAGATCCTGGTTTCCTTATCATGGTTTCCAACAAAAAAAGAATTATCAAAATCGGTTCATAAACGACGAAGTTATCCCCGAACATACATAAAAAAAATATATATACGGTCGAATTGAGTAACCTTCTCCTTTTTTGAAGTCGGTTAAAAAAGAAAGCGTGGAAGGCTACCTAAAGCGCGAGTTGCCTAAATAATCCAATAATAGTTTATTTTCTTTTGGTTAGGTATCTTTACCTAATAGGTACATGTTCCTCTTAATTACTTTAAGTACAATGATAATACGAGTATTTCAATAAAAAAATTGATTTTTCAAAAATAAAGTATATAATTTCGTCTCCCTTCAATAGTTTCTGGGTAATATTAGTGGCCATAATTTACTATTTGATGGCAATTTTAGCTAAATTTTGACGATCAATTAATGTGGGATGAGTTACATTTTAAACATACTGAGTTAAAAAATTAGAAGCTAATAGAATGTTTTATTTGATGTCATATTATATTAATATTTTAGAGGTTCATTGTTGGAATGCATGTTAAAAATTTAGATGCTCAAAAATAACCACCATGCTGAGTTGTATTTAGAGTGGCTTACATAGAAGATAACTAGTGGCTAAAATAGTATCATTTAGACGCTCGTTAATTGTGGCTGACTTATTAATTTAGAGGACAATGTACATTCTCAGAGGCAAATAATGCTATTAAAAAGATGGCTGTTTAAATAGCACCCTTTTCTTTTTAATAATCAATAATACCGCGGCACTATTTTTTTAAATCTGAATAATAAAAGTACTATGTACTAATTTTGTAGAACTGTTGACGTTATTTTAAACGCTGAAGGGATAGTGTCTAATAAAGTGACGTAAAAAGGAATTGATACGACGATGGAATTTTCAAGGTCACATCTGTCTTATACTGTCATCAAAAATAACCAATGCCGAGCAAAGAAAGTCACCAGATTTTAGACATTACAGTCATATATTGATTGAACCTAATACCCGCAACTCTAGATGAAGCAAATGTCAGTTAAAAGAAATACCTGGTTTCAAATGGTTTTCCATTTTGTTTGAAGAAGTTTAAAATTGATAAAGGAACTAATTGATTTTTAGCATTTTTATCTATCTTACAACGTGTAGTTTAGTACAATTAACGTAATTTATATATAGAAGCACGTTCTGTATAATATATATGTATAGCTTTAACTGCACTCTTCGTACTGTGTGGTTACGGCATTAAATAATATAGCTACCTCCTCTCTTCCCATGGGTGTCGTAAGAGGCGAATAAGGGATAACACAGTACCACTACTACTTTGGAAGTCGACCGATGGCGGGATTAACATCCAACTGCAGTCTTTCAAATACACAGGCTGAAGACGGGCAGCAGCCCCGCGGTCACCAACCCGCCTGCCCAGCGTGGTAACTATGGGCAAAACACATGAGTTTGTGCCATAATCTCTGGCGCGAACTTGGGGAGGCCTATGTCTAGCAGTGGACTGCGATAAGCTAAAGTGTGGAATGTGCGCACTCTCGTAATCTGACAACTACACTGCAGGCCAATAATTTTTATAGAGAAGTAGTATTGAAGATAATTTTATTACGCTGCTAGGCTATAAATTAGTGATTATTCATATTCCGAAATCTGCAGGTTGAAGGCAAATAAAGGAAACACCATTGTTCTTTTATAATGTAATTTCTAAGGGCTACTACTACTACCCGGTGTATACGGGATTTAGTCGCTTGACTAGCTTAACCGGGCAAGACAGGGATAACGTACCACGCAATTTGTAGGACAATATGACTGTTAAATTATATAAGTATTAACTAAGTAAAAGAAAAAAAATCAGCTGGTTAGTAATCATTTTTGATGACCTCGTAATCGATACAGGTTGGAAGGAGGGGACTCTTTGATCAAACCATACATTTTGTAGGACAAATATTTTTCGAATAATTTAGATAATTATCATCAGATTTAACAAAAAAAAAAAAACAGTATCTAATAAATTTTTGAGAATCATCAATCAAATCAACATATTTTATCTCTGCTACCCCTATTGCCTACCACAATCGAGAGTATTCGTACAGGAAATTTATAAATTTATGTAACCAAATATTAGGCTTATAAAGAAGACATTGTCAGGTTGTATATTTTCTATCAGATATGATAAAATTTAATTAATTAGAGTAATAATAATTATTATTATAATGTCTAGTATATCATGTTTAACGATTTTTCACCCATTAGTATTCATTTTTGTAGTCTAAGCTTTTAAGGGTAATATAGTGAATTATTTAAATCGAGTTAGGTATTACTTTTTTTAGTTTGTTACTTTGTATTGGTTTTTGATTACAAATAAACAGGTTATTTTTTATCTTTATAATTTCAGTAGTTAAAGTAGTATGACGTAATTTGTACCTACTAGGGACCATCCATAAATTCGTCACACGTTAAGGTGGTAGTGGTTGATCAAGTTTGACATTCTGTGACAAAAGGGTCCAAAATTTTGTGACATCACATTTTGAAATAATCTATACTTATTATAAAAATAAGTCCCCCGGCCGCGTCTTTCTGTCCTCCTGTCTGTCTGTCTGTCCTCCTGTCTGTCTGAACGCGATAAACTCGAAAACTACGCAACGGATTTTTATACGGTTTTCAACAATAGAAAGAGTGATTCTTGAGGAAGGTTTAGGTATATAATTTATTATGCTTTTATGTAAATTAGCTGAAATACGGCGATAAATGTTGAAGAGGTCGCAAAAAATCTCGCCAACTGGGAACTTTCCACGCGAACGCCGCGTAAACTAGCAAATATACAGTTAATTAATGTACTAGAGAATTCAAAATCTATAAAATTGCTACAAAAAAGTCCGCGATAGCATATTATCTCTATCTCTTACGGTTGACCTACAATAACCACTTTTATGTTCAAATTTTTAATTAAAAACATTACGTTATTTTCAAAGCTATGTTCTTTAGTTCGGTATTAATCCTTATCAAAATGAATATGTTAGTTAGCTTAGTCATTTAATGCAGATTAAAATTGCTCTTTACACTATATTAATCAGATGAATAGTTTTTGAGATATCGTCGTTAGAAGTAAGTAGCAGCGAAACATTTAATGCTCGGCGACCGCCTGCTCATGCTATTAAAGGAAATCAAAGAATATCAAAGATCATTTTGTCGAACTTTTTTTAAAACTTTTTTGTTAAATTCCACGCGGACGAAGTCGCGGGTACAGCTAGTACCTAATACATTTAAATGTTAGTATTACAACATAATATTTGAACTGCATGTCTATTAACGATTAATTTAAAAATTACAGTTTAAATAGTTTTGTTCACCCATGTTTAATGTATGTTGATTTTATTGAAAAATAATTTAAATTGAAAAAAAAAAATGTCAAAATCGATGTTTTAATTAATGTCTAGGTGTGAAAATTGTGACAACAGAATGTGTGACGTTACACTAGAAAGGGTAGGGGTCTCTTTAATGTGACCAGCTGTGACAAGGACGGGGAAGGGGGCAAAAAAATCATGAAATTCGTGTGACGTAATTTATGGATGGCTCATTAGGCCTTATTTAATATAATAACAAGTAGGTATTTGGATACACAGCTATTTTTTTATCACGCAGTGTAATTAAATGTTCTAAGACGGTTGCTTTCTATGTAATGTGTAAGTATAACTACATGTATTTTTTCGAAGTAGGCCATTAATTTTTACCCGACTGCCAAGGAAGGGTGCGTATCTTGTATGTATGTAATATTCTTAATTACCTCATATCTCTAGAACCGCTGAACGGATTAACATAATTGAGATATCATTAGATTCATCTTAGCAGCCCAAGTGTTCTTAGGTAGGTGACATTAAAAAAAACGTGGCGGCTGTGCGAAGCCATTGTAGTTAATGAAGAAATAAAAAAAAATTAGAATACTATAATATGGGTATCATATTAAAGGGCTTAATACAAGGGTTTCAAAATGTATATCATGAATATTATTACCGTAATAATAATAAAGAAATACAATAAGAAAGTTTAAAAATGTTGACTTTGCTCTTTCCCCATGCCTTAGGCAAGCAAGATGCGAGCCGAGCTTCTTCCTCGCCTCCTAGGCAACGTCCGACGGTCAATTTTGGGGTGTATCCTTTCCCATAAAATAAGAATTATCAACTTCGGACTACTCTGTAAAAAGCTATGCTCGGTCAAACATAAAAATGATATATACCCACATAAAATTACTTAATCAACCACATTTTGTAAACTATTTTAATGAATTGAACCGATTACGTAATTTGTCTAACTAAAAAGACATCAATAAAATAATAATTAAAAGAAAACTAAAAACCCGCCTGCATAAAAAACAACTAATAGAAAATGAACTGAAAAGGCTGGAACAAGATAAAAATTCAACAATTACACAAAGCTGGCGAAACAAATCGAAACAATATCAAACATTATGTAGTGTACACTTAAAAATATTAATACGGTAGTCCTTCAAAATTGTATGCAACATTGTAAATAATATGCAGTCGGAGACATGCACAAGGAGAGAATGATTTGACTTATCCTTCAATTTCATGTCTCCGAGTTTAGTTAGTTAGTTTTCTTTTAATTATTATTTTTCCTTATTGTGGTAGCGCAAAGGATTGTTCAAGGCATAGAACCTTTTTCTGTAACGTAATAATTTATTCATCGATAAGTTTGCGTAAAGAAATGATGAGATAAAGTGAAAGAAGGTTTACCAATGATAATAATGAACAAAATATTTTATAGTGATGTATACAGACATAACGTATGTTGTATATTATATGTTTGTAACATTAATAGTATATCGTATTATTCAATACCATTCAAAGTCTCATTATTTGCTCTTAATTAATTTGCGTTTTATAGCGAATCTGCGTCAGAGAATTCGTTTTTCACGACTATTTAGCGAGTCCGTACGAAAATGACGGTGACATTGACGTGCGATCCGGTAATAAATATGTATATCTTATCTTATACTATTAAACGAGCAATTCTTGTATATATATATATTTTCTGAATCTCGGAATCGGCTCCAACGATTTTCGTAAAATTTGGTATGCAGGGGATTTCGGGGGCGAAAAATTGATCTAGCTAGGATTAATTTAAAAAAAATGTCGTTTTATACCTGTTTTTAGGCAATGAAAAAATGGCTAAAATATCGTTAGAATAGGAAGGTTAATTTCACAAGTGTCATTAAAGTTGTAACAGCTTAGTGGGAAATCGGACGGTTGAGATTGATCGAGAAAACCATGGTTCAAATCTCAGTCTGAGAATAATTCTTTTTTTTTTAAAATTTCACTCGTGATTTTTTATTTAAATAAAAATAAAATATAAAAATACCGAGAAAAAAACAAAATAAAAAAATAAATAAAATAAAAATAGAAATACCGAGCTAGGCTCGGTCACCCAGGTACTATACTATTAAACGAGCAATTCTTGTATATATATATATATTTTCTGAATCTCGGAATCGGCTCCAACGATTTTCGTGAAATTTAGTATGCAGGGGATTTCGGGGGCGAAAAATTGATCTAGCTAGGATTCATTTAAAAAAAATGTCGTTTTATCCCTGTTTTTAGGCAATGAAATAATATCATTAGAATACGAAGCTTAATTTCACTTCGCGTCAACATAGCTGTAATGGCGTAATTAGGAAATCGGCGGGTGTCAAATCGTGTTGACCCGGGTTCGAATCTCAGTCTCCAGATAAATTTTTTTTCTTTTTTTTTAATTTCACTCGTGATTTATTATTTAAATAAAATTAAAATATAAAAATACCGAGAAAAAAAAAACAAAAAATAAAATGAAAATACCGAGCTAGGCTCGGTCACCCAGGTACTGATGTTAATATTTGATAATAGTCCATTGAAATGTTACATTGTTTTGGGCTTACCCCGCGTTTGTCAGAGGACGCAATTATATTTTTTAGATATGAAGGGGGGGGGGGGGTTAGCCTAATGTTAAATCCAAGTTTGTGGGTTTGTAGTCCTTGTGCAACGGCTGCCATCTAAAAAAAGAGGTTCAAATGGTTTTTATGGTTTATCAGCCAAACTAAAAATTATTTAGCATTTGTTGTTGCAAATAAAATTATCTACAACTTTTGTTCAGTAATTTTTAGTCGTAGAATCGTAAATAAAAAAGTTATAAGCGAAAATTCATAAAAATTTGAGAAAAAAAAAAACTATTTGTTGATAAAACTTTTTTTAAAATCATTTTACAAAAAAATAATATCAGACCATTTTTATAGACGGTGTTTTAAGGAACAATTTTTATTCTAAACATTTTTAAATTTATTTATTATTTAAGGTTTTACAGCGCTGCGAAACGAATACTATTTATCGCGCTCCAGATTAGGCTAATTTCTCATACGAAATCTTTGGTTTTACGCGTCGGCCTGTGTGAATATTCCTTTTTCGCACTCATTGAATACAGTACTTTAGGAATCGAGAGCGCAATCGCTGGCGCTCCACACGTTACAACCTGACGCCAAATGTACGCGTAGGTAAGGTAATATAATAGAATATTGTATAAGGCATAGTAGAATAGAAAAAAAAAGGAATTTAAGGATAGTATGTATTACAATTACAAAGAAATATAGATATTCATTAGGTAGGTACCTATTTAATTTTCGTGAGAGTGCACTGTACCAGCGCTCTGAGATCAGCAGCCTCTGAATTTAAATCAATTGATCAAATCATTTGACGCCGCGTTGGCGCAGCGGTCACAGCACTGAATTTCGATTGGCTGTTGCGCGCGCGTTTGCGGGTTCGATCCCCGCTCACGACAACATTTGTATTGGCAATACAGATGTTTGCCGTGGTCTGGGTGTTTGTGCAGTCCTTGGGGGTCTCCCAACCGTGCCTCGGAGAGCACGTTAGGCGGTCGGTCCCGGTTGTTATCATGTACACTTGATAGCGATCGTTACTCATAGTAGGAGATGTATCCGCCAACCCGCATTGGAGCAGCGTGGTGGATTAAGCTCCGATCCTTCTCCTACATGGGGAAGGGGCCTATGTCCAAGAGTGGGATATTACAGGCTCAATCGTGATCAAATCATTGAAATAATTACGAGGGGTCTATTTCTGATAAATCTCTCTCGTTCGCCAATTTCAAGCACGTCAATAAAAAAAATAAAAGTTATCGGTATCGATGTTTGTTCATTTCAGACATTCTATTAATATTGACCGATGAATAATAAAGCATGTAACTTGACGATTAATGTTTCAATAATTAAATTAATTTGTAAGTAGTTCGAAATTATAATAATATGTTAGTATCGAATGCCAACAATTTGTATACGTTCATTATTTTGCAAACATAAATATTTTTTCTTTATCTTGCCTAGTTGGGATAAATCAAATTCTCAAGAGAGTTTTTAATAATATGATCGATGAGATGAGTTGATATGATCGTGACATCATTTTGTCCTAGTTTTGTGATAATTTATGTTCAGATAATTGTAAATAAAAACTTTTTCAGAAAAAGGAATTTTACATAATGTGAAAGCTTTTGTTTTTCCATTTGTAGTCTAGTGTACGTATGTCTTCTTATGAAACTAGGTAGTTTGTTGTCCATAAATCGTATTGTTATCGTATAAAGTTTAAAGAGTTATATGGTTTTCAGCATTTTGAAATAAATTTTAGATAAAAGACCTGAGTAAGTTATAAAAAATATCAAACCATTCACAAGTATAAAATTTTTTCAAGAGGAGTAAAAATTAAAGTGTATAGAAATTATTCTGTATTTTTGTAACAATATTTGAGGTTAAAGATCTTTATTTTCTCATTTAAAACCATACAGTCATTTGCATGAGAAACAACAACACTTATCGTTATGTGACAGATTTAGTTACAGTCCAGTATGCAGGTGGCAGACCTGGTCTGTAATTTTTGTGAATCGTACAACATATTTTTTTTATCTGTATCGTCACAAATAAAGTTGTACTATATAATCAGTTGCTTATTTAATACAGCTATTCAGTGATTCTTAAAGTTTTTGCCAACACCTGCATCTTTGTTTATTTTTATTTTGTAAATTTAAAATGATAAGTACTACTTAATCGTGGCACAAAGTTGAGTTATTCTTCCATCCATGTCAATTCATGTCATCTGCTTTTTGTTTTATTTTCTGTTTATTTATTTTATTATTTTATATCATTTCAGAGGGTGATAGCTCAGCAACACCATTATGCTGCAGGTAAGATAATATAATTATATTTCTTTTATATTTTAGTTCACCTCATTTTTCTCATCAAACATTCTTAAAAAAAGTTATCCATATTAAGCTTGATATACAATGAACATACGTCATACATATATGTATTTTCATATTATATTTAACATTATTATTAAAGAAAAGGTGAACTGTAATCTACTGGTCTGAAAATAATAAATAATTTATTACATACTAGCTGTGCCCCGCGGTTTCACCTGCGTTGATTTGAGGGAAAAAAATGCTTTCCTTTTTTTCAATAGTATAAGATTTAATTAGCTTGATATATTTTCCTTCGTTTACACTAAATAAATTTCTGAACGCACGCATAAATATTTGACCAAAGAGTATAGGTATTATAACCACTACGTTTTATATTTGACAACCAATATATATTATGTCAATCCGTTTTCATTACTGACATTATTATACATTTTTAAAGTGTAAAATACGCCACTATCCGTATATTGTGGATATATGTTGTCGATTCGAAACCTTTATTTAAATACATTCTTTAATTTTATCGGAGAGTTTACCATATCGACGGGATGAACATTAAATGTTTGACAGTTACGAAACACGAACATAGTTCCATACAAATTTTCATTCCCACCTTTCAACCCCTTACACCCTTTTATTCGCATTAAAAAGTAGCCTATGTCCTTTCTCAGACTCTAGACTATCTGTATACCAAATTTTATTTAAATCTGTTCAGTAGTTTTGGCGTGATTGCGAGACAGACAGACAGACAGACAGACAGACAGACAGACAGACAGACAGAGATACTTTCGCATTTATAATATTAGTATGGATTGTCGATGGTATTAAGTATTTCTTAGGTATCAATTTAATAAAGGATCCGGAAAAGATATCAAAATTTCTATCAGACATACCTGTCATCATAAAGTATTGTTTATTGTTATGTGCAAAATACACGTAAGAACACTTACATCCTGTGACATTTTGAATTTGATTATTTTTGATATTTTGTTATTTCTATGAAATTAATGTGCTTTGTCTCGGTATCTGTGAAAGTTTGTTAATTTTGTAAGTAAAAGTTGTAAACAAAAATTAGCTTCCTCCTAAGATTTTGTTTGAGTAATACCTATATAAGAAGTGATGTAGCGACTTTTCAGTTGCTTAGCGTGTAAAAATCATTTATATTTTCAGACGCATCGCGCGTTTTACACATTATACACTTTTAAAATTATTAATAACTGATTGTTCTATAATGTGTTTTTATAAATTAATAACAAACGATGTGACGTACGAAATATTTTGAAAGTGACTCAAAGGCATTATAGGTAGGGATCCCTAGTACATATTTTTCACCTGATTAGTAACAAGCTAATTTTCCGGGAGTAGCTTCATTTTGATGAGACGAACAAAAAGTTCCTCTTCGAAAACTCTCGATTGTGGAAGATAATAGAGTTAGCAGGAGATAGAGCAGCAGTGAGCGTAAGACCGGGATAACGTACCACGCAATTTGTAGGACAATATTACCATCAAATTATATAAACACTAGCTGCTGCTCGCGATGTCGTCTGCGTGCGTTCACTGCTCGTTCCCCGTAGGTGATAGCGTGATAATATGTAGCCTATGTTCTGACCCGACTTCTTAATAATATTCGTGCCAAATTTGAAGTAAATCCATGCAGTATTTTTTGAGTTTATCCCGGAAATACATACAGACAAACAGACAAAAATTCTAAAAACTATATTTTTGGCTTCGGTATCGATTGTAGATCACACTCCAAGTATTCTCTTAAAAAAATATTCAATGTACAGTTTTGACTTTCCTACCATTTTATTATATGTATAGATTAACTAACTATTTTTTATTTGTTATTTATTAACTAACAATTTTTGATGACCTTACGAGGTCATCAAGTTGATGACCTCGTAAGGTCATCAAAAATGGTTTTTTTTTGTCTGTTTTTTTTTAGTTAGTTAATATTTATATAATTTAATGGTAATATTGTCCTACAAATTGCGTGGCACGTTATCCCGGTCCTACGCTCACTGCTGCTCTATCTTCTGCTAACTCTATTATCTACCACAATCGAGAGTTTTCGAAGAGGAACTTTTTGTTCGTCTCATCAAAATGAAGCTACTCCCGGAAAATTAGCTTGTTACTAATCAGGTGAAACATATGTACTAGGGATCCCGTACTATAAATTACAGTCATATTCTCAAAATTGTTTATAGTCGTGTGTTCGCCAGGCGGCCAATGTTGTCTCTAGCGCTAGCGCCTTAATGCCCTCTCGTTCCCGCTCTCTGCTTATTTATTTTACTCTAAGTTAGTATTTCCACGGCCGCCGCGGGTGTGTGACGTGTCGCGCTCGTTGCGTAAACCTTAATAAAAACGATATAAATGAATCGGAGGCATTTATCAACGACGCTACAGAGTTTTGTGTCATGCTAAGTTCATTTTTGATGGACAATAAAATTACGGATGCGCTGTTCGGTCGACTCTTGATATCATTGTGTTCTGTTTACGTTTTGGCATAGAGCACATGTGCACGTACGTTTTGTGATCATTTGGCGCAATGCCGTAGTAAACAAATAGAGTCATATGTATAGATTTGCAATTATGTTGAATTCATAAGGTAAACAGCTATAATTTCCGTTTTATATCGAACGTTTACCAAAGCTACGCATCATATAATTAAGTTTTTTAATATTATTGTATTATGAAGTCATCTGGTTTATAAAAATCCTTTTAGAAATATATTTCACGTTTACATTATACAGACAATGTAGAGATAAATTTATTTCCAGTGTTACTATAGAGTATTCTATTATTATTTGTTGACTTAATAATTTTGTTATATTTTGTTTTACTGTGTTGAAAGAACATTGTTATAATATTATGTTATAATTATTATAATAAAATGATAAATTAATTTTCCTACTTGTAAAAGAATTATTGATTCCATTATAAATAAAAAATAAAAATTATATTATAGATTATAAATATATTGCTTAAATTAATAAAAATGTGTATTGACACGAGTCAACATCATAGAAAATAGGTATGAAAGATCGGTTTCTTTCCAATAACAAGCGGTAATCGAAGCCGAAATAAGACCTCTTGTTCGAGGCTAATACGTATACGGGGCTATACATATTCTGCTAATATACATTTCGTGGACATAAGACAGAAGTTTTTTATTTTGACTCTTTTTCTGAATACAATGGTATTAGAATATCCTAATTTAAAGTTTTCTTTTTAGAAACAATTAGAATATAAAATGTCATATCGTCATTAGTTATGTAACAAGGACACATATATAATGAAGAAAGATATACAAATATAGTAATTTTACACAGATTTTATAGATGTTGAATAGCTACTATATACTATGAAATACTACACTTTCCTGACAAAAAATAATAAATTTTTGTTTTTGAAATGGTTATGTAAAAATAATAACTTTGTTGTAATGTTAGTTTCGTGAGATATTAGCGCAATCCTTTAAAAAAATTTCTTTTAATATTATTATATATAAAATACACAAAGTTCATAAAACCAAAACAATGTGGGCTTGTAATTGTCACTTCGTATTATGTTTCTCGAGCTGATTCTACAAGAATTCCTTATAGGTAGCGTAAAAATACAACATAAGTAATTTAATACCTACTCGATAGTGTACATTAGTCAAGGTATGAACCATTCCAACAAAGAAAAATAATGAAAGGTTTAAAAAGTATATTTTATATTCGTAATTTATATTATGTAATATATAAAAATATTAAGAATTAATAGGATACACAAATTTAATTAGGTCATTGAACTAGAGCTAAATTAGCAAGATTTGATCTGAAGGTGACCTATTACGCGTTAGTCCTTTGGAGCTCTACATTCGTGTTTGTTTCAAGGTCGTTTTTATTTTCCCCTTTGTCACTTGAACGCACTCCCTAAATTGGATATGCTGACCTTGAAATGCGCATATTTTAATAAAATAAACCGGTTCTCATTCAGTAAGCGGTAAAAACACAGTAAGCCCTTAGACACAATCTTCAACCAAGTTGTTTAAATCAATATTATGAAACCTCATATTTTATTTCCGTTCTTATTGTGCAACATCCGTTATGCAACTTCTAAAATCAAAATAACGACTAAGATATTTTTATAATGTAGACGCCAATAGTTGCACGTAAATTAATTTTGAATATTGAATGACAAAAACATTTAATAATGATATGATATTTTATATGTTAGCTCTCTAACAAACTATTGTACAATACTACTCAATTACTACTCAATGGTATAACGTGTCACAATTAAGGTTCGAACAACGCATTCCAGTGTTTGGCTAAATATATGTCAGTTAAGTGAAAAAGTGACTATAAGGATGCATGGAATATCTCATTTTCTCCACAAACACCAGTCGAGGGAATCTACAGCATCTATAGCGAAGGATGACAGTTGGTGTTCTACACTAAGCTCAATAGACTCTCATTCATCTGTCAATAATGATACTTCATCAAAGGCAATTCCTATCAATCGACGCGGTTGTTGTACACATAGAAGTTTTCGTGGTAGTCCAGTGGATACGTCTAGTCCTCGAGATAGATATCCGTATTCATCTAGTTATTTTCGAGATGTTACGGAGGGACACGGGTCACCATCCCCCCTTCATTACCATGCACACAGTTTCGACCCCAAAACGAAACGAACCGATGAGGAACGATACCAGACAACTACAAACGCCTACTACGCACCTCGACAAGATTATCGTTATTTCATGTCGCCTCTTTATAATGAAGTCATGGATGATATTCAAGAGAATGAATATACTAAATGTGAGAAATATGGCGAAATAAGTAACACAAAACTGTCTCATACACCTTTTAAAACTCGCTTTGATAATAAAAGTTTTGCCCAGAAGTTGACAGAGAGTGTAAATACTTGTAAAGATCAGTCTTATCCCACTGAAAGGAGGGGCTCGGGATCTAGTGCAAGCGGCAATAGGCACAAACACCATTCGATACAGGAGATAATTCGAACGTTTAGTAAGAAAGTGGGGCACTGGCGTCACGAATCAGGTGAAGGTCGACGAGGGTCATGCGCTGTTCCCGCTACAAGCACTGACCGAACGAATCCCAAAGAGGAATTTCGTTCACGTTCAAAGTCATTAGATGGCGATCACATACAAAAGGGCTTGCGTAGATCCGTACTTGAGGATTGCGAAGCGACGTACCAAATATTTGAAACAATACTAAAAGAAGGTAATTAACATTTAATGCTGTATATATCTATTTAACAAATCACCTTGTTTATATGAGAATTAGTTAATCGACGACAATGTTAGAAGGTAATGAATAGAGTCTTATATATCATTTCCTATTTTAACGTCTAAGGTCATATTTGTTTAGCCTCACGTACTGCGTCTTTTGAATATAAATCCTTGTACGTAAGTAAGGATATGAAAAACGTGTCTAGTCTTTTCCGTTTTTAATACTTTTTTCTACAGTTGCTTTAATTTAAATTTTCAAAAATATGTAAAGTGAACTGTAAAGATAGCTAATTTATTTATAAGCCCATTGTATATTATTTCGCTTTGAATTACCGCTTAGTATATGTTTATGTACATATTTGCTCGTTAGGATTGATTACTTTTCCTTTTCCGTATGTTTCATGTAATAGTCATTTCCTGTCATATTGAATACTTTTTTGGATAGTCTTTACACAATAGGGAACCGATTTATGGGGTTTTGGGGGAGAGGGAGGGGGGGGGGTGGATTACCCTCTGGTGCCACTCCCACCTCCAGCAATCTCATGTTATGGAGATATTACGGTTAAAATATTTATGTTACGATGGTCTACATACTTACCGAGTAATGTTACGCGCAGATTAGTATAGATATTACGTACTATAAACACGTTTTCGTTTACTATACAGCCTATTCTGTTATTACTTTATTTAACTTATTTTACTTACTATATTACTATTATGTTAACACTTTATTTTACATGTATTTTCGTAAAATAAACGATTTTGATTGCAAGAGTAATTAACGATACGAACTCACATATATAACATAAACGCACAGATTAGTTTAGATATTATAATTAACGTCACTTAACTTCACTTTAAGTCTCTCACTTTATTTTAATGTTTTTACACATTATTTTAACAAACGATATAATTATTTATGTTTAACAACGTGAAATTGGCGCGAAACTTAGCGTTTCGCTCAAAAGCAATGTCAGTACAAATGTGGGCACGTGAAATTTCTATCATAATGTTTACTCTGGATACGCCCAACGATTTTATATTTGTCTGAACAATACCCCAGATTGATGAGAAGATTGGTGCGATCTGGTAGCTAGGACTTACCGAATTATTTTTTAGCTTTTAGTCCATAACCTAACTACATCATTTTTATTGCAATAAAACCGTTTAACATAAAACATTTTTTAGTTTATTTTATTTTCAAGTTTTTAGTTTTGTTGAGTAGTTTTTAGATTAGTAATAAATATACCCACACAGTCTAATAAACTATATTATACCAATCAAGCCCTTTCATTTGATTCCCATATTGAGGTATTTGTGGAAAATATGTAATCCACCATTTTGTGGCGGCAGCCATCTTGGATTTTTCATAGTGAGCCCTATAACCTATTCTACCAATCAAGCCCTTTCATTCGATACCCATATTGAGATATTTGTGGAAAACATGTAATCCGCCATTTTGTGGCGGCGGCCATCTTGGATTTTTCATAGTGAGCTGTATTCTACCAATCAAGCCCTTTCATTTGATACCAATATTGAGGTTGTTGTGAAGTTATATGTAATCCGCCATTTTATATCGGCAGCCATATTGGATTTACAACCATAAAAAATATATTGTTGTATTGTCATCAAGATTAAGAGTGTGTGCCAAATATCAGATCAATCTGTCATCAGGAAGGGGGTAAAATTCCAATTACTAAAGGACAATGCCCAGGTACGTGCCCCGGTACGCGCTTGACGTGTTCAGACAATTCATATAATTAATTATCGTTTATTAAATGAAACTAAAATTTTAATAATATTCTAAAAGTGATTAAAGCCGCAGTTTATAATTTAATTTAAAAAAAATATTTTATTTCTATTCCGCGTTTGTTATGTCAAAATAGATTAAATATATTAATTACGCTATTAATTACTGTTTTATTGACAAATGTAATTTACTTGAATAAATTACTTGAAATTACTTGAAATAAATAGCAAGTCGTCATATAGCAACCATACAAACGAACGCTTTTTTTAAATTAAACTATAAACCACGGTTTTGATCACTTTTAGACTATTATTAAAAATCTAGTTTTAATTAATAAAGAAAACTTTAATATGTCAATTTTCTGGTCGTGTGGGGTTTATAATTTAATTTAAAAAAAGCGTTTATTTCTATGGTTGCGTTTCCGACTTGGTATTTATATTTAACATGTTTTGACAGCACAAACCCAGAATACAACTAAAATATCTTTTTAAATTAAAGTATAAACTGAGGCTTTGATCACTTTTAGAATATTATTAAAAATCTATTTTCAATTAATAAAGGATACTTAATTATATCAATTGTCTGAACACGTCAAAGCACGTACCTGGGCACGGCTTCATAGAAAATGGGCATTGTCCTTTGACCCAAACAAATAAACAAACTGGTCAAGCTAAATAAAACCGTTTAATTAGTAAGATTGTGTGCTAGAATATAGATATAGAGATCCGAAAAATACCCAGAACCGAATCGGGGCACCCCATTATGTGGTCTTGGTCTGTCTTACATCTAGAGTGTTCTGTAGAGAGCCCGGAGCGGATAAGACTGGTCTAAGGTCCAGCCTAACCGCTCCCTACGCATTCGTTCATGCGCTTTCGGTTTCGCACGGCGGGCGAGCGCTGTCTTCCTTCCGCGCCGGAGCCAAGTGTTGTTCTAATTTAAAAGGTGGTAGGTAGGTTAAATTTTTTTTGTAACGAAATTATGTCGATAAGCGGTCTAATTTTGAAGTTAGATAAGTTAGGGTAATTTATTTTTATTTTTTTTTTTTTTGTAACGAAATTATTTTGATAATCTAATTTATCTAAGCTCAAAATTGAAAACATTTACGATTAAATAATTTAAATAGGCTTTGCCTTCATATAAAAAATTATACTGAAAAGAAACCCGACTGAATAGGCTGTATGGTATTAGACTTTTGCCGTCCTAATAGATAAAACGAAAACGTCTACCGTCGTTTATGTCAGTAATACTGTTCATATTAATCTGTGCTTCGTATCGTATATTACTCTTGTCAATCAAGAGATAGTTTGTACGTAAATACGAATAATATAATGTATAAAAGTGTTAGAGATAATTTTTACGTACATACTTATATTATTATAATGTGTAAGTGTTTTAAAAGCTACGGAACGGAGTATGAGTGCATTTCCCTCAGCGCCGGAGCTAAAATAGCTATAAATAACATTATTCGGTAAGCCTTTAAACAATTTTTACCTTAAAAATTTTAAGCGTGATATCTCTATAATCATGAGATTGCTGGGGGTGGGAGTGGCACCAGAGGGTATTCCAGCCCCCGCCCTCCCCCCTCTCCCCCCATACACCCCATAAATCGTTCCCTATTGTGTAAAGACTTACCGTTTTTTTTAATAAACATATGTCATATATTTATTTGTAATATTAAAAAATTCTGTCGATTTTTATTTAACAAAAATTGAAAAAGTAATTAATTACTCTTACATGCACGAAACAAAAAAAAAAACACGAAGTTCTTGTTGATTCTAATTTTCAGCATCTTATTCTGAAACAAAACACGGCACCAAGCAGGCTAATCTATTTTTAATATGAATATCATTAATTTATAAACTTAATTTAAAGATACAAATTTAAACTATGACGGTATTTACATACAGGGTTACAGGAAAAGTCGACCTAGATCCGTTAAGGGCGTGTAGTACACATCATTTCTGAATGATTTCACTATGGAACCCCCCATCCTAAACTTAACCGTTTTTGAGATATTCGAGTTTTAATTTTTTTTATGAAAATGCCCTATTTTTCGGCTATTGAATTGAATATTTTGAATGTTTTTGACTCTTATGATTATTTTTTTGGTTTTTTACATGGAGAATGAGATGCTTAATGACGTCAATGACTAAAATTGCACGTAAGTTAACTAAATAGGTCGTTGTAGACGATCGAAACTTAAGGAAATTAGTACAAATTATAAAAAAAAAATTTTCTTTTCTGGATATCTCAAAAAATTATTATGGCACTTGGTCTGCAGATGTGCTTAAAAACATCTACATTTAATCAGCTATCCAACGAGGTATAACACTCCAGGGTATTTATTAACCTAAAAGGTGAAACTTAGTTTCTAAGGCTACATGGCAGTCAGAATAAATAGCGCTTATTTAATCTAATTAATTTGACTTAAGTTCAGCATCATCATTTCAGCCTACTGGCTTCCACTACTGAACATAGGCCTCCCTCGGTTAGGTACAACCTTCATGCATCCATCGATGTCCCGCTATCCTGACCTAGGAGATCATTCAGTTTTTATAGCATTTTTTTTCGTTCAGATCGTCGATCGTACAAATAATGCCCGTACGCCAACTATTAGTTGAGCGTAAGTGACTAGTTAGTGGCTTTTGTTTGGAAAATAACGTAATCGGTGCGTTGTTAACGCTAGTTCGCATACAAAGTCACTCACGCTCAACTCATAGTTGGCGTACAGATCGTCGGTGATTGTAGTAAGCTAAATGAAACAATAAATCAGTTCAAAATAACATTTATTCACCTAATGTTTTTGAAGTTCATGTTCTACGTGTCCACCTCTATTTCGCACACATTTTCTCATTCTTTCACGTAGTCCACTTTTTCCTCGTCGTCATCAATGACACGTGGTCTTCCTAAGTCCGTACGTCGTTGCGAAACGGACCCAGTTTCACGAAGTCGTCGGTAAACTCCGTCGAAAACGCTCACATCAGGTACTCGACGGTCGGGATAGCGTCGTATGTACTCAGTCCGAGCTTGTGCGGACACGCAATTGCAGTATCCGTAGCAGATAAGCATATCCGCATATTCTTCGTTCGAGTATGTTGCCATTTTCAACAGTCCAGTATCACAAGCACAAATCAGAGTCCAGTAAACAAGCACAGTAGTCACAGTTAGAAAAATTAGTCCAGAAACAAAGCCAAGTCGTGTGTGAATCCGAAAGCACAATAATTCGCATCTACCATGGACAAATCGCATGAGCAGACTAAAATGGATGGCAAGCAAACAAACGACCAAATACAAAACAATGGGCATGTTGTATTCCCAAACATGTTTTTGCACATTATTTTTCTCACTCTCACCTGCATAAACCTTAAGTTGTCTAGCTCACACGCACCGGATTAACTTGAAGGACAATAGCCGAGGGACCCGTTAGACCTACTACCCGAACCTTTTAAACTATGTTTTTTTCTATGAGTTTAATTACAACCCTAGGTTGTTATACCTCGTTGAATAGGTGATAAAATGTAGATGTTTTTAAGCACATCTGCAGAGCAAGTGCCATAATAATTTTTTGAGATATCTAGAAAAGAAAAATATTTTTTCATAATTTGTACTTATTTTCTTAAGTTTCGATCGTCTACAATGACCTATTTAGTTAACTTACGTGCAATTTTAGTCATTGAGGTCATTAAGCATCTCATTCTTAATCTAAAAAACCAAAAAAATAATCATAAGAGTCAAAAAAATTCAAAATATTCAATTCAAGAGCTGAAAAATTGGGCATTTTCATAAAAAAAATAAAAACTCGAATATCTCGAAAACGGTTAAGTTTAGGATGGGGGGTTCCATAGTGAAATCATTCAGAAATGATGTGTACTACACGCCCTTAACGGATCTAGGTCGACTTTTCCTGTAACCCTGTATATTGAATGCCAAATTTTTACCTTAATCATTCTTATAATAGAATGTTCGACACTTAATTGTGTTCCTTCAAATGGGGAGTTCCGCAGGTGTTAAAGATCACGCTTAACGTGAAAAAACATCATATCCTTTTTTGAAATTTCACTTTGTCTTAATATACCAGCATCTCTGGCAACGTACTTCTGCGTAACCGTCCAATACTATCTTTCTTAGCTCTAAAAACATCGATAAAGAGAAATATTAATACTAATATGGAAACGAATTCTTTTTCGCGTTCGTGTAGAATACTTTTAATTGTTAATTATAGTCGTTCTTACGAGCTCACGAATGGTATCGTGCGGAACGATCTATCAAAGTAGCTCGTCTATTTAAACAAAGTCAAATTTAAAAATGGGCTAAGATTTTTCTTTTTACGCGGAACGTGATCTATTTTACTCTTACAGAAACGGCCATTTAAAGGAACGTAGTTTGGTGTCGAACACTATATAAATGATTAATTTATTAGGTTAGGGATTAGTTTGCTAGAGTAAACTTAAGTAAACATTACGTTTAAAATTGTTTCCCTCGGTGAAGGGTGTAAAAGCAATTCAGGAAAATAAACTTATCACAGGGATTATAAAAAAAATGTTCGGTCTTAAAGTAAATCATTTACTTTTTTGACCTTTTGTAACCGACGTTTAAAACCTTGAATAAACGTTAAAAGGTATTTGACAGAGATGTATCGAAACTTGTTATCATTTGGAAATATGTTAATTCAAACAACAAAGCTATAATTTATCCAACTGATTCAATGAATACTAATAGTACAAAGTACAGACTTTCGAACTGTTCAAGTAAAATGAATAGTCTCGATTCTTTGTACGATGTTTTAATTAAATTAGAATCAAGAAATATATTACGAATATTCTTATAAATATTATTAATTTTTACAAAGAGTCTTATTTTCATTTATAATGTGTGATCGTATGTGATGGTATTTTATGCGTACTTGCAGTGGCATAATTATCCATTATAACAAACCCCAAGAATATATAAATAATTTTAATTCCATATTAATTAATCATTTTATCGCTGCAGATATTATCGTATACCTACTTGTGTCATTATAATTTTATTAAAAACATATGGTCTAAGATCCGAGAAGGTAAATCTTCCCTCATCTGTTAATTAGATGAAACAATTTTTATAGGCTGATTTCAATATTGTGAATTTATAAAAACAACCTCTGCCACCATAAGCCTGCCGCAAATTTTTATTTTTATTTTTTCCCTCTCATGTTAATTACATGTAGTAAGCTAAAACCGTTAATATTTTACATTATATACCTGACTGTAGTAGGCAGCCATCTCTATGATTGCTACACTTACCTGCAGCCAGGTCAGTCACCTCAGTCAGCAGTAACCTGGCTGCAGGTAAGTATAGCAAAGGTAAGTAGGTAAGGTAAGTAAGCATAGAGATGGGTGCCTACTATAGTCAGGTATATAATGTAAAATATTGACGGTTTTAGCTTACTACATGTAATTAACATGAGAGGAAAAAGATTTTTTAGAAGAAATTTTTTTTTTAAGTATTATTATTTGCAGCAGGCTTATGGTGGCAGAGGTTGTTTTTATAAATTCACAATATTGAAATCAGCCTATAAAAATTGTTTCATCTAATTAACAGATGAGGGAAGATTTTGTTATATTCCGGATCTTAGACCAATACGTGGAAACTAACAACGTCGCATGATTGCCAGTTTTTTAAATCAAATACTAAGTCTTCAAGTACAGTTGATGGATAATGATTCTTAATTTAGAAATTGTAATTATTTTTAAACAAATATTTTTTGATTTTCCGATTTTTAAAGCGTCAATTAATATATATGTCGGAGAGTCAATGCAGATAGTTATTAATGTCGGTACATACGTTATTCGTCTACCCTCACTCATTCTATTATTTGAGTTATTCTGACTTGTAGGTCGGTACCTGCGCTGTTGTCGACATTCAACTACCCTCATTCTATTATTCGAGTCATTCCTTCGTGCATAAAAGACCGATACGGCCGCAGCTAGGGCAGTCTTGGCTCTGGCGTGGCGCAGTGCACTTGTGTATCCTGCTAGTAGCTTAACCTCGACTCTTGTAAGGGTTAGTTTGTGTACACGAATTAATTGTTACATTCTATTGTGGGCAACTCGGACAGTGAAGGCGAGCGTTAATGCGCATTTTAAAGGCGGCGCCGTCTTAAACCTAGACTCGGGTCGCAACTCCCGGGCACTGCCTTGAGTTGTCACTCTGCCACGCGATAGACGTTACCCGCTCGGTGAGTCCATTTAATACTTAGTAACTATCTTGTGTTAAATTACATTGTTAATAAACGAGTTCGGTCATCCGTCCGATCTTCTCCTACCTACTTCTGATCTGCGACATCAGAAGTGGGATAAGATCTCATTACGCCCACTTCATTTGCTGTTTGCTGTTGTTAATTGCTTTTTTTAGTTCAGAGTTTTTGGTTTCTTTGAACTTTAAGTTCTATTTTAGCGAGAGTGCAAGTAAATTGCAATATTTGTTGGCGATTAGTGGGTACATCGATATTTTAGTTCTTTTCGGTCATTCTGTTGTATTCTTATCGGTGTACAAGTGGTTTCTGTTCAGTGTTCGATTACGTAATTCGATTTACCGGTTTATTTGTTGAATTTAGTTTTATTGTGATACGTAGGTAGTTGAGTAGTGACAGAGTTGGAGATTCAGTTTTTGTTTCGATACAGTCATTGTGGAGCAATTGTAATTGCTCGTCGGATAAGGGTGGCTTACGTAGTTGTTAGTGTTGTAGAAAAAGAGTTTGGTTATTGAAAGTTTTAAGTTTTTGTGATTACCCACTTATTTGTGATAAAGTATGTATTAATATCGTCTTAGCTTGAGTATTTCCGATTACCCTCTGTAAGTGTAACGAGTATTTTTGTGTAGTATCGAGGGTTTTCAGTCTTTCTCTACCTTTGATTGATTTGTTTAAACTGTTTAAAAGTTATTTAATTGTTCTGTTTAAAAAAGTTTAAATTACAGAAGGTTAATTTATAATACCTTGGTACAATCATGGGCCCATTGTGGTAGTCGTTGTAGGTAACTGTTAAAGTTTGTTTTGTTACAAAATGAGGAGCGTAATCAAATAAAACTTGATCCGAAATATCGAGGCCCCTTTCGTGTAATAGAAGTTCTCGAAGGTAATCGGTATACCCTTCAAGCTTTAAATTGTAATCGTACCTACAAATTTGCTCACGAAAGGTTAAAGAAAATGCTTACACATCATGTACCAGACGATATTGATGTAATTTATGATCTTGTTGATAATGATGATGTTCAAGTTTAAGTAGATGGAAAGACTCGAGTGAATGACTCTATCGACCGTAATGTGTTCAACTGTACCAGTGTAGTTATTTGTAGTCGTAGCCCGGTAGAATTGTCTCTTGGGGCAACCCAAGTAGTCCGTGGGTTAGCGGTGTGCAAAGTTTAACTTACTGGTGGAGGTCGTGGTCTGTTGAGACCGTAGCCGCGTGTAGTCACAGGGGTGACTGACACATGTACTGTGAATGCTCTTCGTCTAGAGAGCCGTGGTGTTAGAGGTCTTTACTCGAGGATTTTGCAAGCTTGGTTGTAACTTGTTGTCGAAGTAGAGTATGTCTATAGTTTTGGTTGGGATGACGTCGATGGTACATGGCTGTGGTATTTGTGTAACTAAGTTTAGATCCTAAATACAAGGGACCGTTTAAAGTTTAGTTGTCTGGTAATAGAACCTGTAGGTATGTTCACGATCGTTTACGAAGGATTCCACTTACTGATGTACCTGCTGAATTAGATTTGTTTAATGTTGTTGATGCTAATTTGGTCGTATCACACATGAGGTGATGACGATATGTGTGGTCGTATCATATGAGTTGATGACGATATGTGTTGGTCGTATCACATTAGGTGATGACAATATGGGTGGCAATGGTAGTTGTCACTAGCTGCTGAGGCAGCCGGGCCATGAGAGTTATATGTGATCTTACTGTGTCAATAATAAAACTTTATTTTTTTTAATTACGGTTAGAGGAACCTTTCGTCCGTGAGCGAATAGGATAGATTGGTAGTTTTTTTGTGATTAAAGTTAACTGATGAAGCTATGTAGACCACTATACAACCAATTTTATTGAGATTAATTTTGTTGTTGCCATTGTTTTAAGTATCCATTGCTGAAACATGTTTTGGTTGTATTGCTCGATGGAGGCAATATCGTCACTCGATGGAGGTGGCATGAGCTGCTGTCACTCGATTTAGGTGACAGTGGCGACTCTAGTGGTTATAGTCACTCGATGGAGGTGGCATGAGCTGCTGTCGCTCGATTTAGGTGACAGTGGCGACTTTAGTGGTTATCGTCACTCGATGGAGGTGGCATGAGCTACTGTCGCTCGATTTAGGTGACAGTAGCGACTCTTTTGGTTGGTTATCGTCACTCGTTGGAGGTGGCATGAGCTGCTGTCACTCGATTTAGGTGACAGTGGCGACTTAGTGGTTATCGTCACTCGATGGAGGTGGCATGAGCTACTGTCGCTCGATTTAGGTGACAGTAGCGACTCTTTTGGTTGGTTATCGTCAGTCGATGGAGGTGGCATGAGCTACTGTCACTCGATTTAGGTGACAGTAGCGACTCTTTTGGTTGGTTATCGTCACTCGATGGAGGTGGCATGAGCTGCTGTCACTCGATTTAGGTGACAGTGGCGACTTTAGTGGTTATCGTCACTCGATGGAGGTGGCATGAGCTACTGTCGCTCGATTTAGGTGGCAGTAGCGACTCTTTTGGTTGGTTATCGTCACTCGATGGAGGTGGCATGAGCTGCTGTCGCTCGATTTAGGTGACAGTGGCGACTTAGTGGTTATCGTCACTCGATGGAGGTGGCATGAGCTGCTGTCGCTCGATTTAGGTGACAGTGGCGACTTTAGTGGTTATCGTCACTCGATGGAGGTGGCATGAGCTACTGTCGCTCGATTTAGGTGACAGTAGCGACTCTTTTAGTTGGTTATCGTCACTCGATGGAGGTGGCATGAGCTGCTGTCGCTCGATTTAGATGGCAGTAGCGACTCTTTTGGTTGGTTATCGTCACTCGATGGAGGTGGCATGAGCTGCTGTCGCTCGATTTAGTTGACAGTGGTGACTTAGTGGTTATCGTCACTCGATGGAGGTGGCATGAGCTGCTGTCGCTCGATTTAGGTGACAGTGGCGACTTTAGTGGTTATCGTCACTCGATGGAGGTGGCATGAGCTACTGTCGCTCGATTTAGGTGACAGTAGCGACTCTTTTAGTTGGTTATCGTCACTCGATGGAGGTGGCATGAGCTACTGTCGCTCGATTTAGGTGACAGTAGCGACTCTTTTGGTTGGTTATCGTCACTCGATGATGGTGGCGTGAGCTGCTGTCACTCGATTTAGGTGACAGTGGCGACTAATATGTGGAAAGCAATAATGGAGTAATGTTTATACCAAAACGATTGGTCAATTTTGATTTAATGGTAGATTCGCGTATGGTTGTATGGTGTGTAAACAAAAAGTGGTTGTACTATCGCTTTATCCTTGGTTAAGTGTGGTTCAGGATAGGCCGAGACGAGACTTTGATATTGCAGTACCTTTTTGCTTTTTACGGCATCACACGGGGACGTGTGACTTGTCAGGATGGCCGTGTCGGAGAGTCAATGCAGATAGTTATTAATGTCGGTACATACGTTATTCGTCACTCATTCTATTATTTGAGTTATTCTGACTTGTAGGTCGGTACCTGCGCTGTTGTCGACATTCAACTACCCTCATTCTATTATTCGAGTCATTCCTTCGTGCATAAAAGACCGATACGGCCGCAGCTAGGGCAGTCTTGGCTCTGGCGTGGCGCAGTGCACTTGTGTATCCTGCTAGTAGCTTAACCTCGACTCTTGTAAGGGTTAGTTTGTGTACACGAATTAATTGTTACATTCTATTGTGGGCAACTCGGACCACGGTCTTAAACCTAGACTCGGGTCGCAACTCCCGGGCACTGCCTTGAGTTGTCACTCTGCCACGCAATAGACGTTACCCGCTCGGTGAGTCCATTTAATACTTAGTAACTATCTTGTGTTAAATTACATTGTTAATAAACGAGTTCGGTCATCCGTCCGATCTTCTCCTACCTACTTCTGATCTGCGACATATAAAATATCAATGAATATTCAAATTGCTATCAACTATAAAGTATAAAACAAAGTTACTCGCTACGTCTGTCTGCGATAAACTCGGAACTAAAGAATGTATTTTAATGCGGTTCTCACTTATAGACAGAGTGCTTCATGAGGAAAGGTAAGGTATGATTTGTTAACCTTCAGCGAATTGATGAAATATCACGATAATTACTTTAAAAAGTCGGAGCAATGAAGCCGCTCGCTACTAGTATCGAAAATGCTGCCTAACGAATATTGTATAATGGAGATATCGATACAAAAGAGGTTTTATAGGTTCTTCAAGGAGTTCAAAGAAAAAGAAAATTGTTACGTATTATAATTGGAAAGCTAGTTAGATACAGTGTTAATTCTAATCTATATATATATATAAAGAGATTTCCACCCATATATTGACTCATCACGATATATTCCTTTCGTCGAGTAGAGGTCAGCTAAGAACGGATTTTTCGAAATTCCACCAACAAGAGGGGGTTACGGGGGCTAATAACATAATATATATCGCAAAACAACGTTTGCGGTTACAGCTAGTTAACTTATACGTTAGTTTCTATGCATTTCATGTACTCGTAGGTACGAGTACATTAAGATAATGCTGTAGATGCATAATATTGCATAGATCAATGTGTCCACCCTATAAATTAAATTAATATCGGCGTTATCGCCAAATGAAAAGAATGAGCGTGAAAATAAATCTAAACGCGGATCTTATATTTTTTTAATAGTTTATTGTCAATATTTAAGAAAGACTGTCTTAAAATATTCTTATAGATATATTTCATTATCAACAGTTTTTATCACATTCGATAATATATCAGTACAGACAGAATTAAAACAAATATAACTCCGAGCGGTATATGTATATAATAGTTTCTTTGTAGACATGTCCCTTGGAATATGAGCAATTTAGCTAGACTGTATGAGTCGTCAAAAGTGCATGCGGGTGAATCTGGGTGATTTAACCTACTCCGAGATCTCAGCTGCCATATAGGTAAGTACTATAAAAATAGATTGTCATAGATACACTTATAAATAGACTACCGCGACTTCGTACGCGTGGAGTAAGTTATTTGCACATAATTTTTAAATATGACTCGGTCTGCACGGTCCACGCTAAAATACTTTTTATTGTTATAATAAAACATGCCTCCTTATAATATTAAGTACCTACTTTTTTTCAATAATTCTTATACTTAAATACCATTTAAAATCCTTCTACCATAATTACTTTAACTTCATTAACATTCGATTTTCATACAAATTACCATCTCCCGTTTTACCCCCTTAGGGGTGGAGTTTCGTGAAATCCGTTCTTAGTGTTGTCTACACCCTATAAAAAACCTACCTGCCAAATTTCAAGTTTGTAGGTGTTATAGTTTCTGAGTTCTCGTGATGAGTAAGTCAGTGACCTTTCTCTTTTATCTTATACTATTAAACGAGCAATTCTTGTATACATATATATATATATATATATATATATATATATATATTCTGAATCTCGGAATCGGCTCCAACGATTTTCGTGAAATTTAGTATGCAGGGGATTTCGGGGGCGAAAAATGGATCTAGCTAGGATTCATTTAAAAAAAATGTCGTTTTATCCCTGTTTTTAGGCAATGAAAAAATATCATTAGAATACGAAGCTTAATTTCACCGTTGTCATTATAGCTGTAATGGCGTAATTAGGAAGTCGGCGGGTGTCGAATCGTGTTGACCCGGGTTCCATTCTCAGGCTCCACATCAATTTTTTTTTTTTAATTTCACTCGTGATTTATTATTTAAATAACATTTAAATATAAAAATACCGAGCAAAAAAAAAAAAAAAAAGAAAATACCGAGCTAGGCTCGGTCACCCAGGTACTCTTCAAGGAAATTGCGCGGACGGAGGAGTATGAAATTTCGCAAACTTAATAGATAAGGAGTGCAGAATGCTAATATTTTTTTTAAAATTATACCTATATACATAAAACAAACATTAAATTAATAAAAAAATAAATAAACATTACACACCCTACCGTGTATTGAAACACACGCGCATATATATTTGTAGGAATCAGAAGTGAGGAGAGGAAGACGGAGGGTCGAACTCGTTAATTAACAATGTAATTTAATACAAGATAGTTACACAGATTAGTTAACGGGGTGGAGACTACTTAGAATTCAATGGACTCACCGAGCGGGTATCATGTCTATCGCGTGGCAGAGTGACAACTCAGAGTCAGTGCCCGGGACTTGTGACCAGAGTGTAGGGTTAGGGCGGCGCCGCCTCACAATGCGCATTGTCACTCGCCTCCACTGCTCGAGTTGCCCAATAAGTAACAATTAATTCGTGTACACAAACTAACTATTAGAAGAGTCGAGGTTAAGCTACTAACAGGATACACAAGTGCACCGTGCCACGCCAGAGCCAAGACTGACTTAGCTGCGGTTGCATCGGTCTTTTATACACGACTGAATGACTCGAATAATAAAATAAGGGTAGTTGAATGTCGACAATATCACAGGTACCGACATATTTATATAATCTTTTGTTTATTGTTAAAGTCTCACGTCAAATTGAGAATAGATTTTATAGATTAACAAGCAGCGAAACCCGGTGTTGCTCGGGTTAAAATACATCGCAGAAACTTTCTAGACCATTACAGAAATTTTGAAATCTTTTCAGATGTCCTAATGCGTTAGAAAAGGACAGAAATAAATGTTTTAACATTTTCACCACACACCACCACCCACTTTTACCAACCGCGACCAAACTCCCTTACTACCACCTGGAGACCAAGGGGTATTTACTATTTACCGCACCAACGGGAAGTTGATTGGGTTTGGTGGTGATAGAGAAAACTGTGTATTTACGTACTAACAAAGCATTTTATATATATTATATATTTAGGTTTAGATTTAGATATTGTTTGTCTATACTGAATGTCAAACATAACCATAATAAATTCATTAAAACCTTAATAATGTTTAAACTTATAATAAAATTTAAATGAATTGTGGTCGAATTTCGACTACCGGGCGACCACTAGTATAATTATATACCTATATATATATATATATATCATGTATCTAATACAGTAGTAATTGATCGCTCGCAAAATTATTTTAGTCAATATTGCAAACACACTTATCTCATTCATTTAAGAAATATTTTTGTTAGGTAGACAAAAGATACAGTAAAAATAATTTAATTACCGTTTAAATAGCCCTAATCTAATTAGGACTGTGTGATGAACTGTAATAATTTAATTCTTTAATAACCTACGCCGTAGACCCTAATTCTTGTGTAATATACCTACTGTCCAATTATATCCGTGAATTTTTACACACACACACAGCGAATATGTCGCAGTTCCGTCGGAACGTCGATTGTATTTCTTATAGATTTTTTATTGGATATCTTTTGTAAAAGCGAACGAAAAAAGTTTGTGAAGATCTTAGTAACACCTAATTAATAATTGTGTTTGCTCGCAAACGAAAAAAAACCGACTTCAATTACATCGACAAGTACCTAATACAACGTAATAAGACGAAAAAATAGTCAAATAAATACGCGCTATTAAAGATTACTTAAAAAGTTGTAATCAGATCTTCATATTATTTAAACAAGACTACATGACAAGTATTAGCTTTCGATTAAAGTAAGAATCATCAAAATCGGTGCACCGAGTAAAAAGTTATGCGGTATAATACAACGTAGGTCGACGAAAAAGTAGTCAAGTAAATACGCATTATTAGATATAACCCTAAAAGTACTTGTCAGATCTCAATTAAATTTAAATGGGAGCACCACATGACACGCAAAATCTTTCATATAAAAAAAATGATCGAAATCGGTCCACCCAGACAAAAGTTCTAAGCTAACATACATAAAAAAAAATCAGGCAAATTGAGAACCTCCTCCTTTTTTGGAAGTCGGTTAAAAAGACGTATAATACAATACAACAATCGTTTTATCTAAAAATTTACGCATTTTTTTAAAAAACAAACGCAAAAATTTGTCATGATCGTTATTCTTATAACCTTTGTAAATACTGGTATAAATATGGTAGCTAAGGCTTTATTGCTTTAAGACTATAAATAAGCTTTTGTGCAATGTATTTAGTAACTAGCGGTACCCTGCGGCTTCACACGAATAAATTGGACAAAAAAATAGCCTATAGCCTTCATCGGTACATTTTTATAAATAAATAAATCAATACCAACCATATAAATATGCTCGTAATTATGTCTATATTAAGTTTATCTTATCTTATCTTATAATTAAAATTTTCGTGTCACAATGTTAGTTACGATACTCCTCCGAAACGGCTGGACCGATGGAAATTTTGTGTGCATATCGGGTAGGTCTGAGAATCGACAACATTTATTTTTTATACCCCTAAGTTACAAGCTAGGGGTGTTTAAGGGGGTTAATAACATATATGAATATGATATATGGCAAAACAGCGATTGCGGGGTCAGCTAGTAGTTGTATATATATCACGGTATTGTTCTGAACTTTTTAGGACAAAATAATATTACCTTACTGTACAAACTGTTAAACTATAAAAATGGTGATCTGTTACATGATGTTAATTCTTGTTTCTTTTAATTCAATACTTGTTTTTGGTTTATCGTGGTGTTAATATTCAGAAAATTTTTGGGCTTTTTAAGCGAGCTAGTGGTCGGCCAGAGGTCGAAATTCGACCATAATTAAAAATTTAAATTAAAGAAAACCAAATACTTATGAAAATAAAAAAACTTTTTTAAAAATATTCAATTTGACTACAGACTTTGACGTTCAACAAAATAGAATAATAATTATGCGTGTGTGTGTGTGTCAAATACATGGTGAGTGTGTGTAATGCTTTTTTTATTAATTTAATGAATATTTTATGCACATTTAAAAAAAATATTAGCATTCTGCACTTCTTCTCTATATAAACTATAAGTGTGGGAAATTTCATATTCCTCCGTTCGCGCAATTTTCGTAAAAAGGGGTAACTACAAAGTTTTTGCTTCACGTGTTAAAATATAGATACCTTGTAAAGCCGTGTGAATGAAACTATCTGTTCTTGTTCATTGTATTTAAGTCAATATAAATGAAATATTTGTAGTTTTACTGGCTGCATAATGAGTCTATACGTCAAAAGTAAAATTTCATTTTGACCTACGGAATTTCAAGTTTCTACCTCCATTGTATTGGCCATACAACGTGAGTCCAACCATATAACTTTATAATTATCTTGTTGGTTCAGATAACCGTTAATTGTTTTGCTTAGGCCTTTAATTGAATAAACCCAACTAAGCTAAATGTGTGTTAAATTTTGATCAACCTAGTTACATTATATGATGATTAGACAAACGTTGAATGGTAATTTAAAATAGCCTTTATATTCGCGATAGTCTCCAAATGAAACTTTATTTAGTATTATAATCGTATTCATAACTAGCTTCTGCGCGCGACTTCGTCGGCGTGGACTCCGCTCCTGTTGGTCATAGCGTGATGACACATAGCCTATAGCCTTCCTCGATAAATGGGCTATCTAACACTGAAAGAATTTTTCAAATCGGCCCAGTATTTCCAGAGATTACCGCGTTCAAACAAACAAACAACCAAACAAACTCTTCAGCTTTATATATTAGTATAGATTATCACCATCAAGGCTCATTTTACATTTTGATCTGTGTTAAATGTTTATCTAAATATTAGTGAAACTAAATATATGCCAGACGAGAGCTGCTAGAATAAGAAGTAGGTACATTAAGGATCGTACCCATACTACGTGACCCGCCCCTCTTGGTGACCACCCGTCGTATTTGCTAAGACCCCTCCCCCTCGAGTTTTTACGTAAAAATTCAGAAGTATGGTTTAAATAATTTTTTGCAAAAGAAAGTTAAAAAATAATCTACTATTATTAACCAAGGGGATAAAGCAGTGTCTTCTGTTGCGAGTGACGATTTAAATCGCGAGCGTAACGAAGGACTCGAGGTGTACTCCAGAGCGTAGCGAGAGATTTAAGTTCACCGAAGACTAAGACAGCTTTATCCCCGAGGAAAATACTCTACTTTTCGTACCATTTGCGAAAAAATTAACACAATAATCTATACTTAATATAATAAAGCTGAAGAGTTTGTTTGTTTGTTTGAACGCGCTAATCTCAGGATCTACTGGTCCGATTTGAAAAATTCTTTCAGTGTTAGATAGCCCATTTATCGAGGAAGGCTATAGGCTATATATCATCACGCTAAGACCAATAGGAGCGGAGTCCACGCCGACGAAGTCGCGCGCAGAAGCTAGTAAATAATATGAGATAAGCATTTATTAAAAACTAGCTTCTGCGCGCGACTTCGTCGGCGTGGACTCCGCTCCTATTGGTCTTAGCGTGATGACACATAGCCTATAGCCTTCCTCGATAAATGGGCTATCTAACACTGAAAGAATTTTTCAAATCGGCCCAGTAGTTTCAGAGATTACCGCGTTCAAACAAACAAACAAACAACCAAACAAACAAACTCTTCAGCTTTATATATTAGTATAGATAATGACAACTAAAAGTAAAAGTTAACATTCGAAACATTGGTCCAATTATTGATTCGTCGGTTTGCGTAATTTTATTTAATAATAATCATAACTGCATAATAAATGCGTATTCCTTTTTCAAAAAGATGTATAATGCTTTATATACAAACTCAATGGTGTAAACACAGATGTAGTTCAGTATACGGTAAGTATTCCAAATTTAAATCACATTTTCCCCCTATAGGATTAATCAAATTCAGTACAATTTTCTTTCCCTGTTTTTAACAGATTAAAAATGACTATTGTTATGTTCGCTTTTTGTGGCATAGAATGTCACTTTTTTGAGCAAGTGGTACGAAAAAAATATTTTGGCTCACATTTGTCTTTATTAATAACATAAACAAAAGAGCCATATTTGAATATACGAGTAAGCGTATAAGCGTGAAATTTTTCTAGAGGTTATCGACTATGTAAAAAAACATAAGACGAGCCCCTCGCCCCTGTGACCAAGCGTGGTATTTTTAAAGACCCTCCTCCCCCTGAACCGGTCACGTAGTATGAGTACGTTCCCTTAGAATGTGCTGTTGTGAAATTGCTTTGTGGAACTTCAATGTTCGAGTAAAATCCGAGCAATTGAAACGAGCATGAATGATTTTCTAGACTAAGTAACCGTCTGTCTGAAATTCTAGACTAAGTAATGGATTTTTTAATAGTATACAGGGTGCCCCGTAAAGAATGGATAATCCTGGACGTGCGTGTGCGGAGGGGGAGGTGAGTTACAAAACCAAAAAAAATTTTTTTAAATCTCAAACAGTTCGCGGTCTATGCCATTTTTTGTAAAATTTAGAAAAATCCCAGTTTTTCTCACATTTGTGGGCACCGCGTCCGCTATTTGAGGCCTAGATCGGATTTTTTTTCTTTAAAATGTTTCTTAATAATGCTGTTCCTTAATTATGTTTCAAAAAACTCAACTACTATGAATAGTAGTTTACAAGAAGTCGCTAAACTTAAATTTTAATTTTGAAATTTACTTAACTGCTAAGTTTGAGCACCTGTGGTGTAAAAAAAATGTATCGGAGTTGTCGCGGCCAACTACTTAAAAAATAGCCTACTTCATAAGGATTCTAAAACAGTACCATACTATCTACTTCATATCGTAAAATTTTTGAGCTATAGCCATTAATATGTAAAAATAGGCATTTCATCAAAAAATTGGAAAATTATTTGCAGATATTTTTTTTGAGTTTTTATTGAGTAAGTAAAGCTGTTGACCCTAAAAATTAGATTTTACTACCTGCTCGGCTTATTCAGATGAATTCTAAACTGTGTGAGGGAGACAAACAGTGCTAGGGAAATTTTTCTGAAAAAATTTTGATCTTCGATTCTTCTTAACATTTCTCTGCAGAAAACTATTCATGCTCGGCAGTCGCGTTGTTGTAGCGTTTGTACACGTGTAAGGTGATACGGATGAAGTCCAAATTTTTTGAAAATGCGATGTGCTGTAGATATGGATATTGTACTGGATTCCCGATTTGTGCATTTTGATTGAATTTTGTTTATTTGGTGATAGTTGCGACGACTTGCCATTCTATTGGACATTTGTCTTGTGCTTATCATCAGGACTGTGTGATATCACGAGAAATTTAAATACACCCCAAGAGTATGCTAACTTGCATTTTATTTACGGAAAATGTGACGGCAATGCAAGTGCTGATATCGGGAGAGATACCCGAACGCGCGGCACCCCGATTATCACGTATTTACTAGAGTGCACCAAGCTTACTCACAGGCAGAAGATTTGGTACTGACGTTGGTGGCTCGAGTAGCAGAGGAAGGCCCCAAAATCCTGTTTTTGAAGAAATCGTCCTTGACATGTTGGACGAAGATCGATATTTCAATGCCAGATATCGAACGCCATACGAGAATATCATCATATTAGAGAATAGCATCGCATTATCAAAAAATTTTGACTTAATCCGTATCAAGTTACACGTGTACAAACGATGCAACATCGCAACTGCCGAGCATGAATAGTTTTCTGCAGAGAAATGTTAAGAAGAATCGAAGATCAAAATTTTTTCAGAAAAATTTCCCTAGCACTGTTTGTCTCCCTCACACAGTTTAGAATTCATCTGAATAAGCCGAGCAGGTAGTAAAATCTAATTTTTAGGGTCAACAGCTTTACTTACTCAATAAAAACTCAAAAAAAATATCTGCAAATAATTTTGCAATTTTTTGATGAAATGCCTATTTTTACATATTAATGGCTATAGCTCAAAAATTTTACGATATGAAGTAGATAGTATGGTACTGTTTTAGAATCCTTATGAAGTAGGCTATTTTTTTAAGTAGTTGGCCGCGACAACTCCAATACATTTTTTTTACACCACAGGTGCTCAAACTTAGCAGTTAAGTAAATTTCAAAATTAAAATTTAAGTTTAGCGACTTCTTGTAAACTACTATTCATAGTAGTTGAGTTTTTTGAAACATAATTAAGGAACAACATTATTAAGGAACACTTTAAAGAAAAAAAATCCGATCTAGGCCTCAAATAGCGGACGTGGTGCCCACAAATGTGAGAAAAACTGGGATTTTTCTAAATTTTACAAAAAATGGCGTATACCGCGAACTCTTTGAGATTAAAAAAAAATTTTTTTGGTTTTGTAACCCACCTCCCCCTCCGCACACGCACGTTCAGGATTATCCATTCATTACGGGACACCCTGTATAAAGTCGTAATGACCGAAAGACGTCAACTACAGTCGCCTTTTTTTGTAAGAAAAGAGAAAAAAAAACATACGGATTTAGCCACGCGGCGCGGTGGCGGGGAAACGTATTATTAACTTTACGGTTCAATGTTTACGTGAGTAGTGAATTTATACGATAAAATATCGTTATGTTTCAGGTGGCTAGCCATTCATTTGGACTATGCTCAGTAGTTGTTACATTTACTGTGATAACCTTTCTCAATAAACGCATAAAGGCGACTATATCGGTAAATCCTAAGATAAGCGCTTTCAAATATGTTTGTTGCAACAATTTTTTCTTTTTACATACACTTACTAATATTAATTAATAAGTGTATTATTTTAAAGTTCCTTTATGTATTGAATTTTCATTTTATGTTAAAAGGGGCTTATCTACGTCGAGCAGCGTCGCAAGAGGCGGAGAAGCGTCGCTCTTCCCTCGGAAACGTTCCCACCTCACGTCATCGCGCCTCTGATGCATTTCTTGATCCCCATCATGCAGCCATATTGTTTCGGGATTCAAGGGGGGTGAGTTGATGATTCCATAAAAGCCTTGTAGTTTATTTGTCTCGCTCTACTAAGGGACCATACAATTATGTTTCGATGTGTAACATGTTCCCATAACGGACCGCGTTACCTAATTGACCTCTGATGGCTAAAACTTTCCAAGTTTAGTAATTCCATTCAATAATAACAAATATTTGTATAGTATTGTGCTATATTAATTTGGGTGCTAATTAAACAGCCATCTTTTTAATAGCATTATTTGCCTCTGAGAATCTACATTGTCCTCTAAATTAATAAGTCAGCCACAATTAACGAGCGTCTAAATGATACTATTTTAGCCACTAGTTATCTTCTATGTAAGCCACTCTAAATACAACTCAGCATGGTGGTAATTTTTTAGCATCTAAATTTTTAACATGCATTCAAGCAATGTACTTCTAAAATATCAATATAATTATGACATCAAATAAAATATTCTATTAGCTTCTAATTTTTTAACTCAGTATGTTTAAAGTGTAACTCATCCCACATTAATTGATCGTCAAAATTTACTTAAAATTGCCATCAAATACTAAATTATGGCCACTAATATTACCCAGAAACTATTAAAGGGAGACAAAATAAAATACTTTGTTTTTGAAAAATCAATTATAATAATTTAAATAATTAAAATAATTTGTTTATTGAAATACCATCATTTTACTTAAAGTAATTAATAGGAACATGTACCTAGTTAGGTAAAGGTACCTAACGTCGTATTTTCTGTTTAACGAAAAAAGGAATGTACTCGATTTTAATAATGTATCATTCAAAAGGTGCTCGCTAATGTTGTTTCGTAGTATAAACAAATATAAAGATCATGACACTTTATTAACAAACTAGCTTCTGCGCGCGACTTCGTCGGTGTGGACTCCGCTCCTATTGGTCTTAGCGTGATGACACATCCCCTTCCTCCTCCCATCCCCTTCCTCGCCTTCCTCGATAAATGGGCTATCTAACACTGAAGGAATTTTTCAAATCGGCCCAGTAGTTCCAGAGATTATCGCGTTCAAACAAACAAACAAACAAACAAACAAACAAACAAACTCTTCAGCTTTATATATTAGTACTAGCTTGTGCGCGCGACTTCGTCCCCGTGGAATAGGACCACCCGATTTTGAAACATTCTACATTAGTGCTACGCTCCTATTGGTCTTAGCGTGATGATATATAGCCTATAGCCTTCCTCGATAAATGGGCTATCTAACACTGAAAGAATTTTTCAAATCGGTCCAGTAGATCCTGAGATTAGCGCGTTCAAACAAACAAACAAACAAACAAACAATCAAACAAACAAACTCTTCAGCTTTATTATATTAGTATAGATAGACTAGCTTCTGCGCGCGACTTCGTCGGCGTGGACTCAGCTCCTATTGGTCTTATCGTGATGACACATAGCCTATAGCCTTCCTCGATAAATGGGCTATCTAACACTGAAAGAATTTTTCAAATAGGCCCAGTAGTTCCAGAGATTACCGCGTTCAAACAAACAAACAAACTCTTCAGCTTTATATATTAGTATAGATGAATCTACTAATGATTTTGGATATCATACAGAGTCTAAAAAATTATAAGATAAAATTTTAAATTCCTTAAATATTTAATTAATACGTAACAGACGATATAGACGGCAACCTGGTAGATATAATATAATATTCTCCTAATCATAAATATAAGTATAAAAATTTGGTTTTAGCAAAAACTCGATGAGTGCACTAAATGCATAATATAGCGCTCTCTGATTGGTGCAAATGGCCGGTCGCTGTCGTCTCGCGCGCTCACGCTTAATCATGCATTGGCTATTTTCACTATAAAAGAATATGATGTATTATATATTACATGCTAAGTTATAATAAATGATACCATCTATGAAGGCTTGAATTATATTTTTTGAGGACTTAGTTTTGAAGCTGTAAAACGTTAAAAAATGGTAATAAGATGTAAAATTCGTGGCTGAATTAGTAAATTATGTGGCAAATAAAAATAAGAAGGACAAGTAAAAATAATTGTTGAACTTTATTTGATATTTTTTTATAGAATGTTTAGTTGGCGTTGTAAAAAAGACGAATTAGTTTATCAGAGGCTATTTCGTTTTCCCGTTGCTTAGTTATAAAATAAGAAGGTAGGTCACGTGGCCATAAAAAATTTGTGGCTTGGTTTATTATATCCCTATTAATTTTAGTAGTGAGGCCAAAAGCTAAATAGAAATTTACTCGAGCGTCTGCGGACCTATTGGATTGTGAAAATTAGATGATAATAAGAAATAAAGGTTTTAGTAATGGCCATTTTTTGAATATACGAAAAAAAATCGTGAAAGGTCATTATTTTTTTTGCATTATCAAAAAGCTGAAGTTTTCTAGCATTTCTTTTTTTTTCGTACACTGTTTAGTATGATTTTTTTTTCAAATCGTCAGATTAAGGAATTTTTTCCACATAATTGTAAGGTTATGGATCAGTTCGACGAGAACATTAAAATGAAGCGTCTGTATAGCATAATAATCTGAAGCAGTTTTCGAAGTCGAGTTTTTCTAACAATTGATTTTTTTATTCGTATTATTTTTATTTTTATGTTCCCCACACATGAGGAAATTATAAAATGTTATTTATAATTATTATCATATCAATTGATTTTTTTTGGCTGCCCAAGAAGTTCGACACTATATATAAAGGGCTCAAGTAGAGATGGATTACTTCACAAGGCCAATATTTTACTCTGATATGAATCTTAGTCAAAAATACTGATTGCACAGCAAAATAGTTTCATGAAAATGTTATTATTTTAGCAACAATTAACGTTTGTGACTAATCACCTTTTTTGTAATATTGAGCTGTTTTATGAACGCACGTCTTATAATGACTAGCGCACCGTAAACTTATTGCATGATTTATTTTTATAAAACACAAAATGCAATTTGTCTAAATAGAACGGCATTTTATTTCTAAAAAATATCTAAATATTAATTAATTTTTACACCTTGAAATCAACAATTTAATTATAAAATAGCATACAAATAGTGACTCAGCTCTACCTTTTTGTAATAGATATTATTGAATTATAAGAGTCGGTTTTGCTTTGGTGGGACGTCCACGCTTTATTTTTAACCGATTTCCAAAAAAGGAGGAGGTTGTCAATTCGATTGTATTTTTTTTTAATGTATGTCAGATCAGAACTTTTCAGCAGATTCATCGAAATCGGTCTTGTTTTTTTTATGTATGTCAGATCAGAACTTTTCAGCAGATTCATCGAAATCGGTCCACTCAGTCAGTGGACTGATTTCGATGAATTTTGTTTTAATTGAAAGGTGTTGCTTGTCATGTGGTCGGTCAAATTCGTCGTTTTTTTTATTAGTTTTTTTTTAAATTAGTTTTTCGAATTAGTTTTTTTTTAAAATAAGTTTGCCAAAGAAGTTTCACTTCCGACATGTGTACTTTGTAAGCACGCATTTTTTAAAATTGTTTATGTTTTTTAAAATATCAAAATTATTCTCTTCTATTTCATTTATTTGAATAATAGGACCAGTATTTAAACAGCTGTTGTCGTTGCAAGGTAAGCATGCTATACTGCAGTATAATCAACGTATTTAACCGACGTCAAACAGGAGGAGGGTGCATCGATTACTTCGAGATTTCTGATCCGATTTTCGGGTCTCGTTTTTTTAGATGAACTGAACAGTTGCCGTTTGGTCCCATAAAAATTTAATTCAGTTTGGCTTAGTAGTTTTTTATGAGCATTGTTGTTAGACGATGTAATTTTCACAATAATTTGTGTACCTATATGTAGGTACACCGATTACTTAAAAATTTATGATCCGATTTTCGTGAGTCTTTTTTGTTTGATGGGACATACTTGTCATTTGGTTCTATAAACATCTGATTTAGTTTGACTTTGTAGTTTTTATTTTACTGGCGACCCGCCCCGGCTTCGCATATGTGAAATGCTGATATTTACGATATCACATTAGAAACCTCTAAAATTGTCAATGTTTCTCTACTATATTATGCATGTATTATACAGATAAACCTTCTTCTTGAATCACTCTACCTATTAAAAAAACCGCATCAAAATCCGTTGCGTAGTTTTAAAGATCTAAGCACATATAGGGACAGACAGCGGGAAGCGACTTTATTTTATAATATGTATTGATGAGATTTTTTTGTTTACGTGGACGATGACGGGTTTTTCGTTTAAATTATTTTATATAGATTACATTTATTAACCGTGTTCTGAAAAGTGGATCTTAGATCGTGGTTGTTAGTTTTTTTTTTTGAAACTCGCATTCGGCTCCCTTTTAACAATTACAAAATAGTATTTTGATACATTTAAGGAGCATAATTATAATTAGTTCATACTAATTGGATGATATTCGATTAGCCATGGTCAATAAACAACTCCGAATTTTGACTCTTCTTGATTTCAGTAATGCATTCAATTGTGTTGATTACGACATACTACTGAGTGTGTTGCGCTCCTTCAACATATCTTCATCAGTGACAGATTGGTTTCTTAGTTACCTCAGAGAGCGTCGACAACGCATATTATGTCTTGATGAGGCTTTCTCCTCATGGTGCAACGTCCAATCTGGGGTACCTCAAGGCGGCGTTTTGTCTCCTTTGATTTTTCAATTTTCACTAATTCATTACTCACTATGTTTCTTTTGACTACCACACGCAGACGATATTCAAATTTATTATTTATGTATTTTCTATAAGTATTATAATGTAGAAGTTTGTATGTAAGTTTATTATACAACTACACCACCTACCCAATTTCGATAAAAGGTTTCATTGTTATGTCTGGGTTGTCTGGAAGAAATGGCTGATTTAATCGCCTATCTTATTAGTTCACAGTCTGTAACTATCTTTATGCTTTGTTTGTAATGTATTTGTGGTATACAATAAAGTATAAAATAAATAATAAGTTTTCTGATGTGCAATTAAAAATATCGCAATTAAAATTAATTGCTATGTTGATTTCGATTTCATCTGTATAATTATGGAACAACTGTTTATCCGATAGATAGTATCCGGCTTACTGATTATTTAAATAATTAAAAATTGTGTTTACTTTGTTTTTCATAAACAAAATGTCGGTACCTATTACGTAAAATAAACTACTCAAAGTTAAGTGAAATTATTAACATGATATAAATATAACAATAATTTATTTCGTTATTTGTCGAACGTGTCAATGAATCATTGGAACATACACAATGTATAATACATTAATAATTATGTGTATTACCTATTGATTGTACATGTCCTTATGTGTGGTGGGTACTCATAAAATTCAAGAATGTTCCTCAGTATGTCAACTGAATTCAACGTGTTTTTTTTTGCAAAAAATCACTCCAGATAATTTCTTTGTTTTGCTAGTTTTAAGGTAGATTGTGCTAGTAATCAAGCGCGTCTTAAAACGTCAAAATTTGGCGCGGTAAGATTTGGTTAAATAATTAGAGGAAAAAAAAACCCGCAATTGTTACATTACTGAGAGTTCATTGAGTATATTCGTGACACAGTACTAATTTTGTTTTAGTTGATACCATTTAATAAGCTTCATAAGTGTAGTAGCCGTTTTGATTAGGAACGGTTCAATTTCTGTTTCTGTTAAACTGTTCAACTGAAAAGTTTGTAGGCATAAAGAATCGTTATTTGAATATAAGAACCTGGATTAAGTGTAGGAGTTTGGTACACGACTCATGTTTTAAGATATTAATTGAACTCATGCCCCTAATTTATAATTATTTTTAACTAATGCTTCCAACACATTTGTACGTTTAAAAATGCTGATAAAAACAATGACTTACATGTTTAAAAATGAATGTAATTAGGTGTTGTGAAAACATAATAAGAACAAAACGTTTATTTCGGACAAGAAGTCCATAAAATTAAACAGTATTCTATAATAAATAAGCCCAGAACAAGTAAAGAGAAATATTGTAATAAAACATTATATTAGGTACAAGAAAGCGAAGACCAAGTAAAAACGTACAATTAAACAATAAATTAAATAAATCGTTTACCTAATATTTTGTTTTTTTCCTTCATGATATCTATATATATAAAAGAGATTTCCACCCATATATTGACTCATCACGATATCTCTGGAACCATAAGGCGATATTTTACGAAATTCCACCCACAAAAGGGGGTTACGGGAGTTAATAACATGTATGGCAAAACAACGTTTGCAGGGTTAGCTAGTATAAGATAAGCAAAACTGTTAGGCGTAAGTTGTGATACAATCTTACGAAACAACTTTTGATGAAATATTTAGTGAAAATTTATTATATTATAAAACAAATCATTATTAACATGACATCTACGTTTAATATCCAGAGAAACATATTAACTTAATGTTGTACTTATGTCATTAATAAGAAGAGCTATCTAAGCAATTTATTAAATGATAGATTTTATTACGTACTTTCTCTGTATAGTTTTATCATATTTAGTTAAGATCAGTAAGCGGATTTGTTAAATTGTTGTTTGTTTCAGTTGCCGGTTGCTGACCCGTTCTTGGAAAAAGTCAGCCTGTCTGACTTAGGTGAGTTTTACTTTTTTGTGTTACTAAAACTTAATTCTAAACTATTTTGTTATTATTATTAATAATGAATAATCAAATCGATATTCTTAGACAATGTCTATAATCATATTTATATTATTAAACAATAACCGTGCAATAAAACGGTAAATTTGACGAAACTTTCGAAATATTATTTATTTAGGTATTATATTCTTGAAACTTTTTTTTTACATTACACGTCCAATAAGGGAAATCTAAATTAAACTCCCATATATAATTAAACTGATTTTCTTTTCAACGATGCCTAGTCCTATAAACATACGGATGTTTCGTATGCATACCTACGTTATTATCAAGAAAAAACATAATAATGTAAATAACTTTATAGGGTAATTAATTTGTTAAGCGACATTTAATGTTCAGTTGTAATATTTTGTATGTTGAGGTAAAATATCATATTCTTATGACGTTGGCTGTTAATCATAATTTTAGTACTTGATAAAATATAAAGATTTAATGGATTTTAGTCCGTGATCGTGTAGTTTATTGCATACATCGGGTAGTTATTTTAATCTATATATATAAAAGAGATTTCCACCCATTGACTCATCACGATATCTCTGGAACCATAAGGCGTAGAGACTTGAAATTTGGTAGGAATATTCCTTTCGTCGAGTAGAGGTCAGCTAAGAACGGATTTTACGAAATTCCACCCACAAGAGGGGGTTGCGGGGGTTAATAACATATATGGCAAAACAACGTTTGCGGGGTCAGCTAGTTAATTATAAAACAACTTAAATGTAGATTTTAATCTGTTCAATAATATGCAACCCGTATACATATGTAGTTTTTAACAAACGCTAGGGTTTTATCCATATTATGGACTAGCTGCTGCCCGCGACGTCGTCTGCGTGCGTTCATTGCTCGTTCCCCGTAGGCGATAGTGTGATAATAATTATGTAGCCTATGTTCTGACCCGACTTCTTAATAATATTCGTGCCAAATTTGTAGTAAATCCATGCAGTACTTTTTGAGTTTATCCCGGACATACATTGACTTTCCTATCATTTTATTATATGTATAGATATATATGGCTGATAAAATACAAATAAGTATTTTTATTACATAAACACATTTGTAAGACATTAGCGAATACGAATTCAAATAAACTAAAGTTTCTTATATTTGTAAAAGGTCCTTACGGAATAAAAAAATAAAATTTCACAGAAAATGTATATTGAGAAACATGAATAATAAGTAACGGAAAATAGTAAAAACGACTATTTAATTTTGCAATACAAAATGTTCCTTACTGAATGAAATATTTAATGTCTTTTGTCAAAAAAATTGTCAATTGGTTGTGAAATATTTATAGGAAAATGTTTTGTGTATATTTTTCACAAATATGTGTAGGTAATACGAAGTTTACCGGGCCACCTAGTTTAATAAATAAATATAATAAGATAAATATACTTAGTTATATACAGCAAATATAAAAAAGGTATGTTATTAATAAAACTTTTACAGTAATATGTAATAGGGCGGCTTAAACGCTTACGGATTTCTTCCAGACAATTTAGGTTAGGATTAGAGAATTGTGAAACTAGAAGGGGTGTAATACAGTGCATATAATACAAACATTTAAATCGATATTTAATTATCTAATAAGTTATTAAAATTATTAAATGTTATCTTAAATTTTTAATATATCGTTTAAATCATACTGCAGAAAAATCTGTCGATATCACGCAAAACGCCACTGACGGAAGTGGTTATAAATATATTAGTCGGACACAGAGCGGATTTGAAAACGAAAATAGTTTTCGAAGAGGAGTGACGTTGAAATGACATCAGATAACTATATGACGAGATCTTAATATAATAACAAAGACATTCTGTATTAATCGTGTCGGTTTTCTTCGGATTCTACGGGACCGATCGAGCTCCATGACCCGAAAATACTTGCGAGTGAACGCTATTTCATACCACGCCTCGCCAGGCAGGCGATTGAGATTAAGACGTATCCCAACTGCAATGCAATCGAGAAGACGGCTTCAAGTTGTCGGGATTGTGGAATTCAGTGATCGAGTTATGAAATAATTGTGTTTGCTCGCAAACGAAAAAAAACCGACTTCAATTACATCGACAAGTAATACAACGTAATAAGACGAAAAAATAGTCAAGTAAATACGCGCTATTAAAGATTACTCAAAAAGTTGTAATCAGTTTTCGATCTAATTTAAACAAGACTACAAGACAAGTATTAGCTTTCGATTAAAGTAAGAATCGTCGAAATCGGTACACCGAGTAAAAAGTTATGCGGTAATACAACGTAGGTCGACGAAAAAGTAGTCACGTAAATACGCATTATTAGATATAACTCTAAAAGTACTTGTCAGTTCTCAATTAAATTAAAATGGGACCACATGACACGCAACACCTTTCAATTAAAACAAAATTGATCGAAATTGGTCCACCCAGTCAAAAGTTCTGAGCTAACATACATAAAAATAAAAAAAAAAACATACGTGTCGAATTGAGAACCTCCTCCTGTTTTGGAAGTCGGTTAAAAAAGGCATACGCGTTACAGTTAATTGTTATCGAAAATACTCCGTCAATGTAGTATCCAAACATCTTATTGAATAACGAAAAAGGAAGATGTTAGAATTAGGTCGTTACGGCTTACCCGCAAAATACCATCTAACTCGCAGATCCTCAGTCACCCGCTACCATGGGGCTTGCCACGACCCACAAATATCGGGATTTGCGAAATATTAAGTCCCGTATGAAATCATAGTGTTCATGACCGCGAAAGTTTAAAAACGTATCAGTTTTCTTTTTACGACACATAATGTGGAGCGTAAAAACAAAGAAATGATAATTAAATCGTTTGCGTTTAAATTGAAGTATTTTCAATTACTGTATCCGAATGCATTATTCTTATAATAATATTGTAACCAACACTTAGGTATTTAACCTAGGTAGTGGAACGCCGCGTTGGCGCAACGGTTAGAGCGCTGGTTTGTAGCTGTTGCGCTGGCGGGTGCGGATTCGATCCCCGCACATGAGAAACATTTGTATTGGCCATGCAGATGATTGCCGTAGTCTGGATGTTTGTGTCAGTCCTTGTGGGTCTCCCCACCGTGCCTCGGAGAGCACGTTAAGCCGTCGGTCCCGGTTGTTATCATGTACACCTGATAGCGATCGTTACCCATAACGCTGAATCCACCACGCTGCTCCCAAGCAGCGTGGTGGATTCAGCTCTGATCCTTCTCCTACATGGGGAAAGAGGCCTATGCCCAAGAGTGGGATAGTACAGGCTGAAGTGTGCGACCCTTTAACAAGAACACGCACACATAGCGCTTAGCTCCATTATAGTTTTAAGTGTCTATATTGTAGACAGTAAAATAGATGTTAAAATAAAGTAGGTAACATAATAGTGAACTACACTAATCTATACTAATATAATAAAGCTGAAGAGTTTGTTTGTTTGTTTGTTTGTTTGTTTGTTTGTTTGTTTGTTTGTTTGTTTGTTTGTTTGTTTGAACGCGCTAATCTCAGAATCTACTGGTCCGATTTGAAAAATTCTTTCAGTGTTAGATAGCCCATTTATCGAGGAAGGCTATAGGCTATAGTTCATCACGCTAAGACCAATAGGAGCGGAGTCCACGCCGACGAAGTCGCGCGCAGAAGCTAGTATTATATAAATTGCCCCATATTAATGTGTTTAATCACATCATGTGATTCTAAACTTTTTGATTTCGATATATTATTTTGTTGGCTTTTGTTTAATTGAAATTTATACGATATTTTAAAATTAGTTGAATTAACGTAAACTAAGTCAAGGTGTCTTTTTCGTCAATGTTATTATATATTTATATTAGGTTCCCACTTCCCATATGATAACATCAAATAAAAAAAATCTATTTTAATTTATTACACTTCAATACATCGTCTGTCTGTCAATAGAAAAGAAATGAAGACATACACGTATAATAAGTAATATCCTCGTTAAGTTGAAGACGTCAGTTTAACGCAAGAAGCTCGTTGCACCGAACCAAAACGAATGATCACTTAGTTTACGAGTAGGTACACTTTGCCTATTAATTATATTCCGCGAATGACAGAATATATTTTTCGAAAATTTCAATTTGAAATAAAATTTAATTCAAGATTAAAAATTGAGTTCAAGAGCAGCTGCAATATATTATTGAATATTAAAAGTGGTAGACCGGGAGATAGTGACACAAAATATTTGGTCATTTGTACCAGTATGGCGGTTCGTCAGGGCTCTAATTACGTAAAGGCAAAAAGGAAAATGATGGTCATAGCGCTCGCACCGGCGCGGCGGCCCAATCGCGTGGGCGTTAATCGAACGCGTCGGATAAATAACGAGTGTCGAACGATTTGTTCCACAAAAATGCTTGTATTTTCAGATAGTCGGAAAAAAAAGAAGTAGGCGGTAGCGGAATGCCATACTTCTCGGGTGTGACTTACAGCCCGCCATACCGACGCGAATACATTAATTTAAATAAAACAATTCAACCATTTGTACCAGGCTAATTTTTGCAAAGCTAATCATCGTCGAGTAGCCATTCACGAAAATCACCTTGCCATACTTTTCCGACAGTTCCTAATGGCCGCCATACCACTGCAAAGGAGTAATTTTTTTATATTTCGCCAAACGATTTGTACCACCATGAAACTTTTTTTATCAGTTCCCTGTATGATCATAAATAGAAGTCTGATAATGCCATACCTGTGGGAGGTGGCGAATGTGAACAATATTTTTTCAAAATCCTAAGATTTTATTCGTAATTCGAGTTTTTTTTCAAGTATGGCGCCACTTTTTCCCTCTACTACAAGTATGGCAAATATAATAATGGTCACATTGTATCGTATAATTTCCAAAAATCGAAATGCCATACTGGTACAAATCGTCAAATATTTTTTTTTTTCACCTTTTAGCTCAAGTCATCCGCCCGATGGTTACAATCTGTAATAAATTTTTTTAGGTGCAATTGCATCCAAATGACGAGAATACAATAATGCCATGATGTAAATAATGATTTTACGTATTTTACAGTCGTATTTTAAAAACGTGTCAAATAAATAAGTATTTCAAGTATGGCAGCACTTTTCCCCCTACTAGAAGTATGGGATAAATAATAACGGTCACATTTTGTCAAATACTTTCCAATAATTCAAATGCAATACTGGTACAAATCGTTTGGCGAAATATAAAAAAATTACTCCTTTGCAGTGGTATGGCGGCCATTGGGAACTGTCGGAAAAGTATGGCAAGGTGATTTTCGTGAATGGCTACTCGACGATGATTAGCTATGCAAAAATTAGCCTGGTACAAATGGTTGAATTGTTTTATTTAAATTAATGTATTCGCGTCGGTATGGCGGGCTGTAAGTCACACCCGAGAAGTATGGCATTCCGCTACCGCCTACTTCTTTTTTTTTCGACTATCTGAAAATACAATCATTTTTGTGGAACAAATCGTTCGACACTCGTTATTTATCCGACGCGTTCGATTAACGCCCACGCGATTGGGCCGCCGGTGCGAGCGCTATGACCATCATTTTCCTTTTTGCCTTTACGTAATTAGACCCCTGACGAACCGCCATACTGGTACAAATGACCAAATATTTTGTGTCACTATCTCCCGGTCTATGGTCTTTGGTCGAGACCTTCGTCTCTTGAACTCGTTTCCAAGGTTTCAGTTTTTAAGCTTAGATGCACGTTTTCATTTCCTATTGTGTGTCGAATATGTATGTATAGGCTGTCTTAAGAACACTTCGAACACTTCAAAGATATTCTTCGCTTAAAAGTTTTTTTTTTAAATACCTATATTTTAATGCTGTTATTATTTTACATCGTATCCATCTCCTATTGTTTTCATTAACATCGACTTATTTGTACAGGGAAAATAATGGCAGTATTGGATACAATTTTTCGATTTTGTTTTTCCGGCCACATTAAAACTATCGTTTGTCTTCTATTATATTTATTAAAATGAAATATTGTCCAATTATTTTTTATTGAAACTGATACGGCGGTAATAACATGAACGTTAATCTCATATTTTTAATTGATATTTAACTATAAATATATATCACAACATGTTTACTGTGATGAATCTTTAGGAAAGAGCATAACCTATCGACAATTATAATTATTTTGTACATTATTTCAAGGCGTCTTTTAGGGTAAATATGTTGTATAATGTGATGCATTAGGCTTAAAATTTCCTCCTATTTAGGACAAGAGTAAGAGGACAACACAAACATTGGACATGTTGTTTCAGTTCTGTTCGATACAGTTTAGTATATTATGTCAAAGGCCAATTGATGGACTAGGTCGATCGAGCTTTAAATAGGACACCGTGGTACAGATTCATGAAATAGCGTTTTGCTCGCTTGGTACACGCTTTAAAAAAAAGTTGAACTTAAAAAATATTGTCAGTGTTAAAAAAAAGTTAAAATTCAGCGGATTAAGATCGGGACTAGTTGACGACCTGTCTTGAGTTCTGATGAAGTCCGGAACGTTGGTTTCCAACCAAGTTTTATGACTCGGCGCCGAGTTTTGCTGAAAGGACCATTCTTGGTTATTGAACATGGTGTTGTTAAGGGGCTTAACTATCTTCTCAAGAATGGTATCTTGATACACTTCTGCCGATGTTTTGATACCTTTTTCACAAAAGTATGGCTCAGTCATTCCTTCATAGCTAACACCCCACCAAACCATCACTGAAATCGGATGATACCCATGTTGTACTCTGTTGACTAATTGGGAAGCTTCCTTAGAGCTTTGAGCACAAATAGGTCCTTTTTGTTTGTTAAAATATTACTTAATTGTAAAAAAATTCTCATCCGTTACAAAATTTTCTGTGACCTCCTTTTGCGTAGGTACCGCTTAAGTAGTTGTTTTGATTTTGCCACCCTATTTATATATTATCAGGTAAGAAATTACCAGCGCGCCTCTTATAGGCTACAAGTCCTAAGTCATCTTTTAAAATACGTGACATGGTTCTAGCTGCTATCTTCATCTCCCGAGATACAATTTTTTGCTTTTGGACAGGATTTCTTCGAATTATTTTCCTTACTGCTTGGATCGCCTTTTCTTACGAACTCTACGTGGACGGTCAAATCTTTTTCTGTCACAAATAGAGGAGGATTCATTGTACCTATCAATAGCCCGGTAGACAAACATTAAACTAATACCAATATCTACCATGTTATGGTCAGCTGACAATATTTTTCCTTCAAGATATTAGGTAAACTATAATGCCACAAATTGTAAGGCGGGTGAAAATTACTAAAAAAAATTTTATCTCGATGTTTGGGAGGCTGCCACTGCCCACCCCACCCACGGAGTCGCAGCTCACAAAGACGAAAATTCATAAATAAATCCCTTATTCATGTTACGAAGTTTCGATTGAGAGGAAATGATTGACCGAATTTGTACCTGGCTCCCGGGCCAAATGGCCTTGATACAGTTTAAATAGAAGAAACTCGTATTTAAACGAGTTTTTGACATGGGAGTGTCACGCTGACATATGCATTATGGTAGATATTTATAATTAAAATATTCTTATACAAATGTTGATAAAAATAAATTGTTGAAATATACATGATAAAAAAACTACCAATTGAATTCCAGCGATAATTATAATCTATCCTATATAATGCGACTTTTAGAAGTATGTATAGATAGATAGTATTTGATGTATTTCGATAAAAAAATCCCTCGGCCCGTTTATTTTACGTTCAGGAAAACGTCTTTCGTAAGATAAAATATTTTGCTCTACAAATGTTATTAGAACAAACTTGTGTGAAGCTGTTTACTAACGAAACTGGATTTTTATTATCTGTTTTAAAACGTCACGTTGACATTTACTTGTGTGTAATGTTAGAGTTTGGTTAGAGTTATTGTGACACGATCAACTTAATATTTCATCATCAAGTTTATATTACAAACCGTGCTTAAAATTGAAATAAACAGTTAACCAATTTTACGATGCGTTATAATATTGTACCTCAAAACCGGTGTCAACTGACCAAAGGTGTGATCATAGTTATTTTATTAGACAATGTGATTTGAGCTAGTGTTCGTTCAGTAAAGTTGTAAGTATGAATATGAGTACCGTAATTGAAGTTTTGCCAATCAATACTTCATGTCTCGTAAAGTCACTCTTCATTAGAATGCCCTTTTGTATGATGTTAGAATTAGTATAACCTAAAACATTCTGAATCATTAAATGACTTCCTCTATGTCTCTGGAACGTCATCTATGTGTGCTCTAACGGTGAATGAAACTATGCGGAAAATACAATATTGTCTAATCGCATTATATTCTTCATAATTATGTGAATATAAGAACTTGGTCTAAACACTCGGTAAAACAACAAATACTTGAGTCTGAATAATAAAGAAACATTGTCTCGCGTAACGACGTGTGACCACAGGTAGGTAAAGCTACTGTCTCGTAATAACAGATAAACAGACTAACAGTACATATTTGTGTTTCTTTCATCCGTAATGCTTACGCCTTTAACTCTTTATTCATGCAAAGTGTATTAATTGAAAATGTTAGTTATGTTTTTCATTTAAGAATATTTTAATTAATTGTACTTATTATTTTCATCTGTACCAATTTTATAATTTCCTTTTCTATATATTTGTCATATATAAACATAGATGTGTATAAAAGGTTAATGATTGTAGTTTAAGTTACTGACACCGAGTTCGTGATATAATTGGATCAGGTGCAGTCTATATTTAGCTTAGTGAACTATACACATAGAGTAGTGAGTATCGGGTGCGATGTAGTCGCGTCTCCCCAGTATAGCGGGGTGGGCGTAGGCCGGCCGGTGTGGAACGCCAAACGGTGGCAGTGCGCGGGCGCCGATGCGGGCATACCGAGGAGCGAGCGTGGTCGGTTTCGAAACCGTCACGGTTAGTAACGAACGCGTACCGGGCGTGAAGTGGCGGAGCGGCCGCGGCCCGCGCGCCCGACTGTTATAATTAGCTGTGAGCCGTGGGAGGCGCGGCGGGCCGCTCCGAGTGGCGGCGGGCGATGCACCGCCTGCGCCCTGCGCATGCTGCGCCTACATTACTACTCGGACAATCCTGCTCTCGTCGTCGAGGAAGACGACGAGTCCGTCTACTCTATCGAGCTAATCAAGGAGTTCGAAGCGGTTGGCCGAGCGTGGAAAGCGTTTCTCGCCGACTGGCTACTAAAAGGTGTGGGCTTGTTTACATCTCCCACGCTGACTCTGCGTCTGTCGTTTGTACGCGTGCTTCGATGTTTTTTCATTTCAATGTTGCAAACGTTATTGTATTGTGACACACTCATCTCTCTCTTCATAAATAAATAGTAACCTGCTAATCGACACGTGTATATATATACATATATAGATATGTTATGACATCGTAATATTATTTCCTAACTGAGTGAACAGGCTGCGACGGTACAACAATACTACAAAACAATGATTTCGTTGCTATTTTTTTGTTTGTTTTGTACCTATTTCGCCAATTTTACAATGAAAGGTCGATTTCAAAATGCTGTCGATTGTTGACATTGAATATTTTTTGTCTGGTCTGACAGGCAGCATTTGAGTTGTACTGTTTATACGATGTCAAATTGTATTATGTTTTCTCAACAATCTTCTTTCCGGTACCACACATATAGCTTAATTATTCTCTTATAACTGTAATTAGATAAACCTACGGGTTTTGAATTTTTGTGTACTTACTACCCGATAAAAGTCACGTTGACATTTACTTGTGTGTAATGTTAGAGTATTGGTTAGAGTTAATTAAGTTAAGGTACCAGAGGGTAATACTACCTATGCCTGATGTCCTTTGGTATGTGATGTTGTTCAATGAGTTGACGATTGTTACGTTGTTGTCATTACCGGTTACTACTTCATTTTTAACGAGACCGAATACGACGTTTTGACAACGGATAATGTAGCAAATGATTTTAGGGCCTATGCAAACCGCGTTTTTTAAACGCGATACAGACGCGATGCAAACGCGCGTGTGACGCGATACAAACGCGATGCAAACGCGCGTATGTCGCGATACAAACGCGCCGTCGACGCGCGTTTGAATCGATACAAACGCCAACAAACTGCTCTGTAGGATAAAAACGCGCCGTCGACGCGCGTGTCACGCGATACAGACGCGATGTAAACGCGCGTATGTCGCGATACAAACGCGCTGTCGACGCGCGTTTTAGAAACGCGCGTCGACGGCGTGTTTAAAAAACGTGGTTTGCATAGGCCCTTAGAGAAAGATTTTTGGTGTCTAAGATTACCTACCGCAAACAAGAAAATATTTAAATTTCATAACGTTGATAAATCAAACAACTTTAATTGATCCTAATCGACATAATTTCGTTACAAAAAACAAAAAAATTTACCCACATTTGAGGTTAGAATAACTCTTGGCTCCGTCGCGTAGGGAGGGCAGCCCTCGCCCTCCGTGCGAAAGCGCGTGAACGAATGCGTAGGGAGCACTCTAGGGGTAGGACGGACCGAGACCACGTTCTGATTCGGTTTTGGCTATTTTTCGGATTTCCATATCTATATTAGTGCAGTGTCGAGGGTCTTGGGAGTGGTACCAGAGGGTAAAGCTCTCCTCTCCCACCCAAAACCCCATAAATCGATGCCCAGTGTCCTATAGCCCCCCCCCCATCCCCCAAAAATCTATGCCCAGTTCTAGGGTTGCGAGTGGTACCAGAGAGTATATTTTATGTTACATTATAAGAAGTTCGAGAAAACGTTACCATGACATTACAGTCTATGGGATTAGTGGGTCTTCAACGGAAATAAATAAACACTCGTGCTGTGATTATTCTGTGAGCTGTAAATAAAGTTTAACGAATCGATGGACGTTGCCAACGTTTAATTATTTAGAATAATGGGTTTAATTAATAAGAAAAATAACGATATATTTTCAAAATTAAAACATTAAAATATTGTTTTTGGTCAGCAGTAAAAATCTACCCGTCAATTAATTATCCTCAGTTTTTAATTAAGTAGATAATCACGTATTATCTACTGCTAGCCCTTTTTTGCAAAATGAATACTGTCTCAATATCGGTAGCATTACCCCACAGTAACAGTAACAACTCTGACGTATCAATCAGATGGACGGATGGGTGAAAAAATACGTAATATTTTACTAACATTTGGATCGTTTACTAGGCGCTTTACCCATATAATATGAAACGTAGATACAATAAAATGCGGTGTGATTGCCAAACGCGATTTGTCATCGTTGGAAGTTAAATAAAAAAAATTTCGTGAATTTTATTAATTAATATAATTATGTATGTTCCCGAATTCACACATTATCGCATTAAGGCAGTGATGATGGACTTTATATTGTTAGGTTAATTTATTATTGACAGTTAGTGTCATGTCAAGTATTTCACTTGATCCCAAAAGTTCTGAGAAAGTAAATTTTTTTTATATATATATTAATTAGGTAAATTATTAGGTAAATTATTGTTATTAATTACAATGGCATTACTCGTGCCAAGAGAGCATAGACGATTTCGCTAATATCACGTAGAATGGAGAAGAGACGAAGGATTTTAATCCGTGCGTCTAAAGTTACTACTATTGAAGTAAATTGTTTTGCCTGTAATTATGAAATAAGTCCATATTATGATAAATCAAATATGATTAAACCATGTATCATATTTAAATAGTTTATATGTTTATGGAAGAACTGCCTACATAAACTTTATTTAAAAATTGTTTTTTTTTTTTTTAATAATGTTATTGTACAAAAGTATTATTGAAATAGTTTTACTGTATTTAGTATTTTAGTTTGAAAGAGTGAAGTACGTAATTATTAAATATACATTAGCATCACTTTACCTGAAAAGTTAATGGCACTGTAGAAACTGTCAAAAACGACCATTGTGATGCCAATGATTTATTACACAGGTAAAAGTTTAAAGGAAAGTATTTAATTTATATTTAAGGAAATTATTGAAAAAGAAATACCAATAAAAAAAAAAAAAGATACAACGGAATAAATTTGCCATTTAATCAAAGCGAAACTTGCTTTGTTCGTTATTAACAATTTTTATTATCAACTTATAATACAAATTATTACGTCTCTACGTTTTCATGTACGTTTACTTACTTGCAGTTCTAATGTGTTTAAATTATGATGTGGTGATTCGTAGGAGTGAATTTTATTGATAGAGCTATTCTAAAATTCGGTATGTCAATGTTCTCATTGTAAAGTCATTTAGGATAATTAACTGGCGACTCTTACGTGTTGTTGATAACAGTCCAACGTTTTAGAGCTGATGCAGGTGTGGTAAAGTCAGGGAAGATCTGACCGATTCAATTATTTTTATTAATTATTATTCGATTTAAGTTTTCTTCAGTTTGGTAAATCATCTAAAGATTTTATTGAAAAAATATAAAAAAATGAAAGTATTAGTTGTATGAAAATGTGCAATTCCTCCAAAATATTGATACTAAAACATACGAAACGATTTTAAATTTTTGTACCTTATAGTCCGGGATCCCTAGTACATTTTTTTCACTTGATTACTATCAAGCTAATTTTTCAGGAGTAGCTTCATTTTGATGAGACGAACAAAAATTTCGTCGTAGGAGTTAGCAGGGATAGAGCAACAGTGAGCGTAGAACCGAGATAACGTACCACGCAATTTGTAGGACAATATTACTATTAAATTATATAAATATTAACTAACTAAAAGAAAATAAAATCAGCTGGTTAGTAATAATTTTTGATTGCCCTTACGAGGAAAATTGATTTTTTTTCTGTTTTTTTTTTCTACTGTACTTCCAAAAAAGGAACAGGTCCTCAATTCTATTGTATTTTTTTATGTGTTACTTAAGAACTTTTGACTAGGTTGACTGATTTTGATTATTATTTTTTTTTTAAATCGAAAGGTCGTGCGTGTTACGTGGTTCCATTTAAATTTAATTGCGATCTAACATGTATCTATTTTTAAGTCGACCTACGTTGTATTATACCGCATAACTTTTTACAGGGTTTACCGACTTTGATGATTATTATTGATCTAATCGAAAGCCGGTGCTTGCCTTGTGTTCCCATTTAAATTAGATCGAGATCCGATGACTATTTTTCAGTAGTATTTGATAACAAGTAAATACTTGACTATTTGTTCGTCACTTACTTGTATTACTTGTCTATTGTAATTGAAGTCGGTTTTTTTCCACCACCCGTGGACCACCCGCGGACCACCCGTTGACAACACGTGGAGGCGTTCCGGTGAGGGTGTAGTGAGCTATGACCTTAAGACCAGACTATTTAAGTTCTAAAGCTATTAAATCATATGAAAAATTTAAGTAATAAAGGCTATAAAAAGTTATGTTGTGACTTATTAGGCGGAAAAGTGTTTACAAAATAGACACGTGTCACAAAAATCGTCGATAGGCGCTGATAACGCGAAAAATGTCGAGCAAAGATGTGTAATAATAGTGTTCCGTAGACAGTCTTTTCAGCTGTGAGTTATTGACGTAAATGCTAACGACTAAAATTCATGGAATAGCTGCGGTGGAGTGAAGTGTAGTAAGCTAATTTTGTTTTGACGGCATTCGTCTCTTATATCTCTATAGTTGCACTTGTTAAATGCTATGTAAAAATAATTGCTGAGCACACGTTTGCGAACATATAATTGTGGAAACGTAAATACTTCCTTTGTGTCTGCCATTGTTGACAAGCAATATAATAGGTCACATCGTAATAGGACGTTATTGCTCCAAGGTCGAAAATAAGTTTATGATTAAGTGTTGATATAAACTGTATTTAATTTCTTCTGAAACATTTAAAAATATATTTACATATTTTTGAAATTATGAGAAAACTTTCACAGGACACTTTCACCAGGATCTGATGTTAGAATCCCAGTGAAATCGAGAGGAATCTTCGAAAATCGTAGTGATACTAGTGCGTTCGTTAATTTTTTTCGTCTAATTACGTTGTATTACTTGTAGATGTAATTGAAGTCGGTTTTTTTTCGTTTGCTAGCAAACACAATATTATTATTTTAAACACATCAAAATATTCAATATTAATTGAACAATAAGCTAATGTTGTATTTTATTTTTTGTACCTACTGTATTTATGTATATTTAAATGTGATTATATTGTTAAAATGGACGTAAGCATACATTTAAAACATCCACACATCTACATAGGTACGCGGTAATGTCAGTAAATGCGACATACATTTTTAGACTTCATTATTAAATCTGTGTAAATATAAAAGCATAAAATACTCAAGACTTTGTTTGCCTGTTAGTTTGTTTGAACGCGATCGGAACCAAGTATACGGATATCACCTCGAGATGTTTTATATTTTAAAATTATGGATTGTTTTATTTAAATTACTATTTTATTATATTTAATTACAGTATTGATTACGATAAATCAAAATGTATTCCAATCTCTTCTTGATGAATTAATTTTTCGACAAGAAGTCCCAAAGGCGGATCACAGATGTCTCAGTGGCTGTCATAGAGTTGGTCTCGGTATGATTTTGGACAAAACGAAAGTTATGTTTAATAACCAAGTCATACTGAGACCGGTATCGGTTAAAGGTACCCTTCTCAATGTTATTAAGGATTATACCTACCTAGGCCACGCCATTCATTTAGGCCGCAACAACTACGCTGGTTGGGTTGGGCGGCGTATGGCAGGCTTCGTTGAGTCTTCACTTTGAATATTCCGCAATGCTCTAAGACCAAAGTAGGTATTCGAGAAATGCGTCCTGTCTGTGTTAAAATACGGTGCCGAGACGAGGACACTGACGAGGGGACTAGTCCACAAGCTTACAAGTCGCTCAATGTGCAATGGAACAGCCTGCTTGGGGTCTTTCTCTAAGATACGATCAGAAATGAGACTATCCACGAGAGAGCGAAAGTAACCGATATAGCCCTTAGAATTAGCAAGTTGAAGTGGCAGTGTGCTGGTCACCTGTGTTGTAGGACGTTGTAGGAGACGTGTCCTGGAGCGGAGATCGCGTGTTAGCATACGCAGCGAGTTACGCCCTCCGGCCCGCTGGACCGACGATCTACGTAAGATTGTTGGTGAGGATTACGGAAGACCGGAATGTTTGGTGCGAACTTGGGGAAGCCTATGTCAAGCAGTGGACTGCGATAGGCTGAAGTGGTGGAAGTGGTAGAAGTACGCGTTTTGAATTAGCGTCGATAATAGAGAAAATGTGAATTCAAATTTAAAATAATTGTTCTATCGCGTTATCACTGTGTGTTGAGGCAAAACCCGCCTCAACATGCAGTGATAACGCGTAGAACGCTCTGTTGGTTTAATTAGTGTTAACTTTGATGTTTATTTAATACCGTATTTCGCTATATTACTTGAGCTTTAAATGTCAAGCAAACTGTGGGTGAGAGAATTAGTTATTTATAGAAAGATATCATATATAAATATCTTAACCCTTTTTTAAATTATATATTAAACTTTATGCATAGAACTTTTACATAGGCTGAAAAGTTTTTATTTTGAGCTCTTATTTTTAACAATTTTATCTTTATAGGTATTAGGAAGTTGTAAAGAAAAAGAAGTAATATAAATATACGTTAAAATGTTGAGTTTTGGTGTAAAAAAAAATTATAATACTAGATTGTACGTAAACGCGTGCGTGCCTTGCTTATATTAATATGTTTACCTAATCGGATAACGCCATTATCTTATCTTTTTTTCTCAATTTATGAGACATTTTAGTATTTTTTTTTATCTAAACGTTAACATGCTTTGATATTCTCATATAGAACCTTTTATATTAAATTTACTCCTAATGCTTTCCAAGCCACACGTATTTTTAACAAAAAGGATTTCTTTTGATATTTATAATAGTTTATTAATTTTGATTACAACTTAGAATTAATATAGCTATTTTAAATTTTATTTTAATAGTAAATTTGTATTATTTATTCTACTAATAACTAAATTTCAAATAATTGCGTTTTTATTCATATTTTTTAGCCTTGCATTGGGTTTTCAGGTTATTTTTTATACTGACTACAATATTATTATGTACAAAAAGGATAACAATTAATTTAGCGGTAGTTGTCGATCACTCACGATTGTATTAACATCTTTAAATATGGTACGATTCTTTAATTTAAAATGGTATAAATATAGCCATCAATATTTTAACGGTTGCGATAGAAGAAGATAGCGTTCGATAATTACTTTTCACTACATCTACGTTTTGCATTTTTCACTATAATATGTAACACTTCTTTTTATCTTTTTGCAGAGGAAGATGAGTCGCAGATATTTGTGAAATTCTTTAAGTTCCACAAATGCTACGATCTGATCCCGACGTCCGCTAAACTGGTGGTCTTCGATACTCAGCTGCTCGTGAAGAAGGCCTTCTTTGCTCTGGTTTACAACGGTTAGTGATACGAAGTCCAGGTTATATGTACTGTCTATAAATTAATTTTAAATGATATAAAATTCATGAAAGTTAAACTATTGTGCAAGCAAGAGAAACAGAGTAATGTCTTTATGACGCGCAATTTTCTCTGTCTATGTACGGTGATGCAATATTTCGAACTTTATCAAGCTATTTTACAATCTGCGCTTTTAAAATAAAATTTTCGGAACACATTCGTTCGTTATAAGATACGTGTTCTTTTGCTTTGCTTCTATGATAACTTTTATTATGCACACGTTTATCTCCACCACCACTTCAGCCTATCACAGTCCACTGTTGGACATAGGCCTCCACAAGTTCGCGCCCGACATTATGACGCGAACTCATGTGTTTTGCCCATAGTCACCACGCTGGGCAGGCGGGTTGGTGACCGCAGGGCTGGCTTTGTCGCACCGAAGACGCTGCTGCCCGTCTTTGGCCTGTGTATTTCAAAGCCAGCATGGATGGTTATCCCGCCATCCGTCGGCTTTTTAAGTTCCAAGGTGGTAGTGGAACTGTGTTATCACGTTTATCTCAACAAAGGTAAATAAAAGGTGTTGGTTGTGTTATTTTTTATAATTAGTCCAAAAGTAAAAATTAAATACCTATCAATGAAAACAATGAAAGCTATATCAACACAAATGATTTTCTAGGTAATCATTTAATATTCTTCTTATTATTGGTAATGACAAGTGGCTGTCGGATTCCCGCTTAAGTTTATAAACAGTGTCCGAATTGAAAGTAATCGAATTTCCATTTATATATTTTGATCTAACGACTCGGTTAATTTAAATAGGTCATGCTTGACGTCAAATGTTGTTTCGTTTAAGGTCACTGTTTATTTATATTTTAGACAAATAAATTAATCTAACATTAATCTTATTTTTACCAGATTGTACACATTTTTAACAGGATAGTTGCTAAAAGAATGCGACATACAAAGTACGTACATATAAGTAGGAAAAAAATAGAATTGTTTGAATAGTCGAGTTTCTAATCCTATTTTCGTAGTGTGATTAACATATTTGGTTCTATTAGAGTATAAGTATATGATAAGATTAGATAGCTGAGGGGTTAGTTCGTTTGTTTAACGGCAGATAACTTTTTGACGCATCATTAATGAGCGTATAGTTTGTAACCAATTAAACTTTGAGCAAATACCTAAAATAATTATGCTACTTTGTTAGTATATATTATAATCCGAAAAAACAAACATCTAAAGAGTCTGTAATTAGGGCTTTAGGGTTTTTAGAGTATTATTTATATTTATATTCATAAACAAAAATTTGCTATATCAGTCAGCGTATATAACAATCATTAAGCTGCTTACCTTATGAAAAGAGACGAAAGTGAGTGTATGTTAGAGATATATATTAATATATTTATTTATTTTCTAGAGTAAGTATAGTGTATGGTAAAAGCACTTTTCATAAAACATTACAAAAAATGCTTCAAATGGAAAAAAAAAAAAACTTTTAAGAAGTAAAGTTTAGAAGACTCAAATTACTTAAATTTACCAAATCGGCCGTTTCTATATGTTACTTAACGATTTGTAACAACTATCAGTACTTGAGATCATTTGTTACTATACTTTTCTATAGATGCTCAGTGATTTATAACCTAGCATATTATAGTAATTCGTTATTGTTTATAGTCAGTATTAATTTCGTAGCTAATTCCTTCCAAAGTACCTACTTGTAATTCAAAATTCGAAACAAACGGACGGAATAATATTATGAGGTCAGGTGATTCGAAGAAACCTCGGTTTCGATTTCAGCTTATGCAACTTATCGATTACAGCGTCGCTCATTGATTTGTAATTACAATAGAATTTCAGACATTCGCTTTAGTAGATACTAACTTCTGCGCGCGACTTCGTCGGCGTGGACTCCGCTCCTATTGGTCTTAGCGTGATGATACATAGCCTATAGCCTTCGTCGATAAATTGACTATCTAACACTGAAAGAATTTTTCAAATCGGCCCAGTAGTTCCAGAGACTACCGCGTTCAAACAAACAAACAAACTCTTCAGCTTTATATATTAGTATAGATTATCTCTATTTCCTTTTTTATCTTACAAAAATAACAAGAAAAGCTTACTCGATAATTTATGTTTCTGTTTTTTTTCTATTACTTGAAACTTCCTTTCGGCTTATACTTCAGCCTGTAATATACCACTGCTGGGCATAGGCCTCTTTCCCCATGTAGGAGAAGCATCAGAGCCCCCCCCCTCCCCTCTATCCCCCTCTTTGCGGCTTATCTCTATATATATAACAACTAGCTTCTGCGCGCGACTTCGTCGGCGTGGACTCCGCTCCTATTGGTCTTAGCGTGATGATACATAGCCTATAGCCTTCCTCGATAAATGGGCTATCTAACAGTGAAAGAATTTTTCAAATCGGCCCAGTAGTTCCAGAGATTACCGCGTTCAAACAAACAAACAAACAAACAACCAAACAAACTCTTCAGCTTTATATATTAGTATAGATTAGTATAGATGAATCGCTGAATGTGTTGCTAAGCGCAAATCTCGAGATCAGCTGAACCGATTTCGCCAATTCTTTTTTTATATTGTTCCTTGAAGTACGAGGATGGTTCTTACGGAGAGAAAAATTTAAAAAATTGCCTCAAAAAGTCTAAAAACAACACTTTTCTATATTCCCATACAAAAAATTCGTAATAATACTTAAAAGTCAATTTGAACTTTAATTCCATACCATAGAGTTTAAGAGTTAGTGGAGAGGTTCCGGGAAGGATAAGTATTAAAAATTGTTAGGCGGTACGAAGTTCGCGGGGTCAGCTAGTACTTAATATATTTTGTTTATCATAGTCTTAAGTGAACCCTATTTTGAATCGGAACTTCTTACTCTACGTGTTCTACAAAATAAAGTGTTAGAATCATTATACAATTAGTATTACATCGTAGTATTACTAGTACTCCGAACTAAGCTTAAGAATAGATTCCTTTGAAATTCTTTAAATATTACCTCATATTTCTTTACAGACAAACGTTGTTTAGACGAGGTTTGAGTGTTTATAACACAAATGTACGCCAGAGTTGTAAGTCGTGCTTGTACCTACTTGAACTTTTAAAACAGAAATATTACATATGTAAAGTAATAAAATTTTATGTAAACAAAAAAAAATGCCTTTAGACAGACGATTAATTTAAATTGAAATATTATTTTATAAAAATGTAGATCTATTCATTACAGTATAGTTAGTTCAAGTCATCTTTGCGCGGGGCTCTATGTGTGCGTGCGCTTGAAATTATAACACTTTGCGCGCACTAGTGACTTTTGTTTGAAGATTTTATTGTCACGGTGACAAAAGTAACTAGTGCGCGCTGAGCCTTAATTTGTGTAGCAGTGACGCGACCGACGGCATTCGAAATTTCAAACAACACGTCTTCTTATTGGTCATTTTTCCACCGGTACAGTCGTTAAAGTAAATGTCTAGTTCTTCACGGATTTTTTTTTTAAGGAGTCAGGTAAATATTTTCATTGTGCTAATTTCGATATTATTAATATTTATTATGATTAAATAATGTATACCTACATTAGTATTAGTAACTTACTATTATTTTTAAAGTGAACGTATTATGATTGTTTTAGACTCGTGAAACTATTGCCAAGGTGTTCGAATTTCTAAAAAAGGAAAACATAGTTATATTGCAGCTAGTATAAGTGATCCAATTTGCAGTGCAGGTCCAAATTAGGTAATATCAAAATTGAATGAATATTTAAACAGTGTGCGAAAGAGAACAGCAATGGCAGTGGGGTATCAGAGTGAGGTATAGCTAAATTGTATAACGCATCTTCAGCCATTAATAATAATTATATTGGCTGAAAGAAAAAAAAACTGACTTCAAATTTAAATCTCCGTATAAAGACCGCAAAACAGAAATGCATAGATGGTTGACAGAAAAAAACATTACTTATAATGCACATATAAAAAAATTAAACTGTATGACTTCATAAAAAAGAAGACCATATTTGTCATAAGCTTGATGACCATACTTCAGCCATATGACATAAAATTTCTTTGACTACCGCCGTATTATCCTGAACTAAACCCGATAGAAAATGTATGGGGAATTTTTAAAAATTGCTCCGCATAATATCGAACAAAGTGTGACTGGAACATTAACGAAATTAATAAATGATCGTTTAAGTCAAATTAATGAAGAGATGTGGCGTAATACTTGTCAACGCGTAAAAAAAGAAGAAGAATTTTTGATATGGAATCTGAAATAATAATTAACCTTGGTGAAAGCAGCGAATCCGAAAATTCATCATATTATTACAGATTAATATGTTCAATAAACATGTATTAACAAATTATTATTATTTTTTAAATCCATATAGTTACTATTCCAAGTATTAAAGAAGGACAAGATAAAAAGTACCCAAAACCGGCGTGCGTGTATGCAACGACTAATGAATGTTGATGAAGCGTTTTCGCTTAGGTTTGTCAGGATCGTGGTAATCTTGTCTCTGCCTACCCCTCCGGGATACAGGCGTGAGTTTATGTATGTATGTATACTATTCGTCACCGAGATATAATTTTTTATTTTAATTTTTTTTAAATAACTTTATTTATATTTTTCACTTCACTGTACCCCTTGTCACGCAACAAAGTCACTGTATAAATACAAGGTTTACCTACACATAGCGCCGCGCGCAAAGATGAGTTGAACTTACTATACGTAACTTTACACGTTTCTTTTGAAGTTTGTGCAAAGGGAGCTTAATGGCAATTTCACTGGTACTCATTTACTCACTCGTTAGTGCAAATCATATCGCAGTGCCGGATAAATTTATACATACCCATGTATTTCCTACGTAATTACGTATTAAAGCGGTGTTCTACGTACGTAAAGTGAACGTTATGATCGTTTTAGCAAATAATAAGTTGTATTTTACGTTGTTGTACTGTTTGTCATTATTATTTGAAAATTCAACTTAAAAATTAGGAGTAATTGAATGCTAAGATATTTATGTGCGGATAGAATGCTTAAATTATAAGCGATAGTCGCGAGTCTAAACTCGAGCACTAATGTATTTAAAGAATTTTATTATTTGAAGTACTCTGCGGCCGGCAGTAAAGAAAAACATCGCGATGAAACTCGCTCGTGTTGAGAGAAATTCGACATACGTATGTTTTTTATCCGCTTAAATGATTAAATTTCCCATTGTATTTGAATAGCAAAATATATAAAGATATTTATAATCTGTTACGATATTTTTGTGTTACTATTTTACTTACAATTACAGGATTGAACTAGTCCACTGACGGTTATTTTTATTTAGGAATTAAACGTGTTGACACTAATAATATAATCTTGAACTATGTTGTTTTGTAGTGAAATTCAATGGAAATTACCCTAATTATTATTATTATTTTCTTAATGTAACTATGTTGGCAAACAAGCGTGCGGTTCACCTGATGGTAAGACGCCTGCAAACACCAGAAGCATCGCGAGCGCGTTGCCGACCCTATCCCCAATCCCCCCAGGAGCTCTGGTCACCTTACTCACCAACAGAAACACAACACTGCTTGAAAACAGTGTTATTTAGCTGTGGTCTTCTGTAAGGTCGAGGTACTACCCCAGTCGGGCTGCTCCATATTTTGAGCAGGAAATTTCCTGCTGTGCCCTACCTCAGTTTGATTTTGAAGTGAAACTTATTTAGAATCGTTGTGATTTCAAACCGGATGCAACGGCAAAAAGGCAGGGAAGGACGAGCCGCGGCCGGGCCGCGCTGCAAGCCGCTAATTTTAAATTAGTTTTTTTTTTAAAATTAGTTTGCTATAGAAGTTTCACTTCTATCGTGTGTGAATCGCACACACACCTTTTTTTTTTAGTCAATTAGAATTTTAGATAAATGGCTAATATTAAACTGTTCCTTGTTCCTATCGGGGTTGATACTCTAGTATCAACCCCGTGTCTGCAATTTGGAAACACACAGCACCAAAATGGCCCAGAACTCGACAAACATCTGTATGGACTGTGATTTTTTTTGCAGCTATGAAGTGTTGTGATCACGGCGATCACTCGCGCGATGCTTGCGTGCTTTTATCCTTCATAATTTTGACATTGTTTTATTTGTGATTTTAATTTTGTTTAACTGCGGTTTTAACCGTATTAACCAATGTGTTAATATTTAGCGATTTTTTAAACTTATTTCCGCTCTGCTGCGAATATTTTATTTCTGTTTAATGTGTTCGTCAAAATACTCTATAAACAATGCTAAGTATTTTGCAACTTGAGCGAACGTCTTTTATGTCTCGATTGATATTCAATGCTTTGCGAATGGAATGCAAAACAAGTTATTTTATGGTTTATGTTGTCGCAGCTCTCGTTTGATCTCGTGGTATGGCGCTCCGTAAGAAACAATACGCCAGATCCCGTGGAATTGTAAGGTGTTTGTCGTTCCATACTACTTTACATAAATATCAATCATAACTTAAGTATAATAAAGTTATATGTTCCCAAATGAAGTCACTATACGGGAATATATAAACTTATAAAGTACACTTTGATTCAGTTTGAAAGTTTAATGGCTGGTTCCTTTGTTCAAAAAACTATTCGTTCTTGAATGCATTCGTTCGTGAGCAAAATGAATAGTTTTCTTGGTTTATAAAGGAACAGTACTTAGTAAACTTAAATGGTTATATTTCATGTACCTATCAATGATCTTCTTGTATTGCATTCTCCACTGCTTTGTTTCGTTTAATGACTGGTGTTGTTTCTTACGGCGCACATAGGGGTATTTGACATGAAAAGTTGGACAAAACTCAAATTTATTAACTACTCAATAGAACAACTGTAATGAGTTTATATAGTAGTACAATAGATAGCGCATAAAACGGCAGCCATTTCGACAGCCATTTTTAAGTGGTTCATTTACAGCATCAGTCGGAATCTCGTCTTTGTTTACGTTGCAAGTTGCAGTTCTCGGCCCTTTAAAACAACTACTTTTAGTTCTCATATAAGTCAGCGATACTTTGATTTAGAAGAAGATTTCGATATGGATATTGAAAATGAAGGTATGTAGTTTATTATTACCTGCATACAGTAACTCATGACTCCATATTTAGGTTTCTATGACTTATGATTGTTAATAATAAAATTGTAGTTTATTTCTAATTTTTTCTTTATAAATTAGTAGATAAGTAATGTTTCCGAGTTCGTCCGAGTAAAAATTTATATATTATATTAATACAGGTTATCTTAGGAAGTAATCTTAAAAGAAAAAAATAACGAAAGTTTGGCGTTTTATTTACTAGCTGTGCTCACGACGTTGTCCGCGTGGAATTTAACAAAAAAGTTATTGTTCAGTTCGCAGAGCTATAAAATAAAAAAATTGTAAAACGAAAGTAGCCTAAGTTACTCCTTATTAAATCAGCTATCTGCCAGTGAAAGTCCCGTCAAAATTGGTCCAGCCGTTTCAGACCAAAAGCTACAATTACTTTAACTAAAGAAAGTTCAAAAAGTGTCCGTGAAGACGACGAACCAACTGATGAGAGCTCGTGTGAATCAGATTATTTTTTTAATAAATATCCCGTTTTGTGTTAGTTTCTGGTTTTATAACGATTTTACTGACATAACGAATAAAAAAGAGTTTTGTCCAACTTTTCATGTCAAATACCCCTATGTGCAGCGTTGCAATTGTTTTTTTTTTGCTTGCATTTGCTAGTACTTATTTGTAAAACATGTTATTTATAAAAATAGTGATTTTTTACAGTGGAGATTTGCAATAGCCTAAACTTCATACTTGTCGGTTATGATATTTTGCCCAAAGAGTTCAATGTTCTTTTAGAAATACTTAATTTCTCTCTGTGTGTAATTTATCTTACATAAATTTAATAAATATTATTAGTATATTGGCTAAAAACATGAGACACAGGAAATTTACAGTGAATTGGCTAGCATAAAATAATACTTTTCAGAGTTTTAAATTGTTATAAGATTTTCATGGGACATATCATAGAACCGTTTCGACCAAAAGTGATTGATAAACAAATCCTACTATTAATATTACCATATTATATTTGTACGCGTTTAATGATTTTTGATTAGTAAAATTAGCAGTTCCTTTTTTTAGTCGTGGGTAGGCAACTATAAGTTCATATTTTATCAATTTATTTATACCAAATTAGCTGATTGTCACGATATCGCCCGCTTTACTTATTAATTATAGTTTGGTGGGTACAATATGATATACTTCCATTGTAAACGGTCAATCAAGATAAAACTTATACTATATTTTCAGTTCGACGTTAAACTGGATTTGACTGACCTAACACTGGGCTGGAAAATGAAACCTAAAATAAGTAAAAACCCAAAGGAAATGCTAAAATTGTGATCGAAAGTGATCCAATGTTTACGGTTTCGTTTAGTACAGTATGTTTGGTGTGATGTTGTATATATCTTATGGTCTATCTTCTATCTATATATATTAATACACGAAGCAAAAACTTTGCACCCCTTTTTACGAAAATTGCGTGGACGGAGGAAAATGAAATTTCGCACACTTATAGTTTATATAGAGAAGAAATGCAGAATGCTAATATTTTATTTAATTATGCATAAAATACTAGGTAGGGATCCCAATCATCAGTAGGGATCACCAATTGGATGACCTCGTAAGGTCATCAAAAATTATTACTAACCAGCCGATTTTTTTTCTTTGAGTTAGTTAATATCTATATAATTTAATAGTAATATTGTCCTACAAATTGCGTGGTACGTTATCCCGGTCCTACGCTAACTGCTGCTCTGTCCCCTGCTGTCTCTGTTAGCTACCACAATCGAAAGTTTTCGTAGAGGAATTTTTTGTTCGTCTCATCAAAATGAAGCTACTCCCAGAAAATTAGCCTGACACTAATAAGGTGAAAAAAATGTACTAGGGATCCCTACCTATACATTAAATCTATACTAATATAATAAAGCTGAAGAGTTTGTTTGTTTGATTGTTTGTTTGTTTGTTTGTTTGAACGCGCTAATCTCAGGATCTACTGGACCGATTTGAAAAATTCTTTCAGTGTTAGATAGCCCATTTATCGAGGAAGGCTATAGGCTATAGTTCATCACGCTAAGACCAATAGGAGCGGAGTCCACGTCGACGAAGTCGCGTGCAGAAGCTAGTCAATAATAATAAAAAAAAAACATTACACACTACGATTTGACACAAACACGTATACTATATACTACTCTTTTGTTTATTGTCAAAGTCTGACGTCAAATTGAGAATAGATTATAGATTAATATTGATTGTCAATGTGAATGTCAAACATAACCATAATAAATGTATTAAAACCTTAATAATGACCAAAGTTATAATTTAAATTAATTCATGGTCGAATTTTGACCACTAAAAGCATTTTAAACTACAGTCCTAGAAACGTATGTAGTTTAAATTGCTTTTTGCGGATATATATCCGCGCATACAACCACAGTGATTTTCGTTAATAAAATGAATACCAAAAAGGTATTTATAAATATTTAGGACTATACCTGAGTGTTAGCAAAATGTATTCAGTCTTTATTAATTTTAAATGTGTTGTCTGAATCAATTTCAGGCATTTCGATTTAAATTATACTGCTTAGTTCGTTAGTTAGTTCAGCCCATTGCAGTCCACTGCTGGACATAAGCCTCCCCAAGTTCGCGCCTGACATCCCGGTGTTCCGCAATCTTCATCCAGCCTACACCTGCAATCTTACGTAGAACGTCAGTCCAACGGGCCGGAGGACGTCCCACACTCCGTTTGCCAAGACGCGGTCTCCACTCCAGGACAAGTCTGCTCCAACGGCCATCAGTCCTGCGACACAGATGACCAGCCCACTGCCACTTCAACTTGCTAACTCTTTGGGCTATGTCGGTCACTTTCGTTCTCTCGCGGATAGTCTCATTTCTGATCCTATCTTTGAGAGAAACCCCAAGCATAGCCCGTTCCATTGCACGTGGAGTGACTTTAAACTTGTGGAGCAGTCCCTTCGTCAGTGTCCACGTCTCGGCTCCGCATGTTAACACAGGCAGGACGCAATGCTCGATGACTATTGTTTTCAAGCATTGCGGAATCTTCGAAGTGAAGACTCGACATAGCCTGCCAAACGCCGCCCAGCCCAACCGAACCCTCCTATCGGCCTCCTTCTCGAAGTTGTTGCGGCCTAGTTGGATTGTATGGCCTAGGTAAATCGTCCCCCCAAGCCAAGGTCTTAAGGACATCCTCCAGCGCAGTGGTAAACAGTTTCGGTGATATTACATCTCTCTGTCTTACACCACGCCGGAGGAAAATGGGTCTTGTTTTCTGGTCTTGGATACGAACGGTCATCGTCGCTGCGTCGTACATACATCTCATTACCTCGATATATCGCCAGTCGATATGACATCTCTGCAGAGAGACCAGGAAAGCCCAGGTCTCAACAGAGTCGAAGGCTTTCTCGTAGTCCACAAATGCCATGCACAGCGGCTGATTACATTCCTCTGTCTTTTGAATAATCTGCCGAACAGTATGGATGTGGTCTACGGTGCAGTAGCCATTTCGAAACCCAGCATGTGCCGGTGGTTGGAATTAGTCGAGTCTTCTGGCGAGACGATTCGTAATAACCCTCGAAAACAGCTTATAGACGTGGCTCAGAAGTGAGATCGGTCTGTAATTCTTTAACAGGGACTTGTCGCCTCTCTTAAAGAACAGTAGACAGGTGGATGACGGCGTTAAAGAGTCTCACCAAGGCTTTTAGGGCAGGTCGCACTGCGGCTTTAAGTAGCTCAGTAGTAACTCCGTCATCCCCCGGGGCCCTTCCGTTTTTAAGCTGCCCGAGCGCTGCACTACTCTCATCTACTTCGATGTCCGGGATGCCCTCAGAATAATGGCGCAACAATGGTGTACGTGGATCTTCGGTGTTCCAAGTCTCAGGCTTGCGTGCGGTCGACGAGTACAGCTGTCCTCTTCTTGGATCTGAGGGCAAGAGCAAACGGTTCTGCCATTTGCTCTTTTGACCCTCGCAAGAAAGCTTCTACCCAATGGTCTTTGGAAAACTTTGGACCCCTATTCTGCTCAATAAGAGTAGTAATTTCTCTCGTATTTGAGCAGTGGAGGTCTCGGCGTACAAGTTTCCGTATCTTCTTGGAGTGGGCCTTCTGTTCTGGCGACGCTGCTTGAGCAGCGGACTACTCGCCTCTCCGCCGCATCAGATTCAAGGCTTCGAGAGAAAGTTTGGAGTGCTTCGTTGACTTCGTCGGTGGAAAGTGTCTGTGACCCAGTGTACACACCGTCTTCACCTCGTTGGCGGTCATCTCGTCCACGTCGCCAGCAATTTCCAGCGAATCGAATCGGTTTTGGAGTTCCAGCTGCTGCTCCAGACTCAAAATTACTTAGCTATACTTACATTAGTTTAAGAACTTAGTTAGCAAGGTTAATTAAAAACTCAACTATGTACAAAAATATACACATATAGTTTCATTACTTTAAGAAGTTAGTTATTAAGGTTATATAAAAAAGGTTTATTATTTTTTGCTTTTTAGTTTTTTCGGCGGTTTAATTTTTTGTTAAAAAGTTTTTATTGCGTATGTAATTATTCTAGTCTTTGTCATTTTTTTTACACAATCAATTATTCGTCGTTAGCTACAACAATAATTTATCACAAAAAAACGATGAGCGTCATAATATACTTGCGATATATTAAGCCGTGTTAATAAGTTGAGACTGTAGTTAAGGCGCCTGGGGGGGCAAAACGCCGCGCTATCCGTTTTTTGTGCAGTTTTTTGAAGCTATCTACTTTTTATTGGAAAGAAATATAAAACTAATACAAACACATTTAATTTCTACATAATTTTGATTACATGATGGTCCTTTTTTTATTTTTTTAAAGGATTACATTTTAAATAATCGCCTTACAACGAAACCACAAAAATGAGAAATAATTACTGATACTGTGCGTCTCCTCGTGAAGTAAACATTATTTTATTTTGCTACCGACACTAATGGATTGACAATTTAATAAGGAACAATTCGCATGAAAAAATTTTTCGAAAAGACCTAAATTTGATGTGTTATTGATTTTTTTCTAAAATCTGGGCGTATTCGCTACTGTACTCAAGCGCGGTGTATTGGAATTCAGTCTGCCGCAAGGTTTGGAGGGAGAAGCTTGTGTCGTTTGTCACCGTCTCGGCTAGCGCACGCTCACGTCATATTATAAATCTATACGTCTATACTCTATACATACAAATAAATAAAAGTGGAGTGTCCGTTTGTAATAATAAAATAATATCCTTTTACTAAATGCATATCCATGTATACACGGTACATATACCAAAATTACATTTTTTACAATTTATTGTTGTCTGTCTGTCTGTTTGTTCCGGCTAATCTCTGAAACGGCTTGACCGATTCAGACGGGACTTTCACAGACAGATAGCTGATGTAATAGGCTGTTACTTTTATTTTTATTTTGTATCTCTGCGAACTGAACAATATTTTTTTTTTAATTCCACGCGGACGAAGTCGCGGGCACAGCTAGTAAACAATAATAATTTATTAGCATATTGTTAGCATTTTTTGTTGACTTTTGTTTGGGTTAGTTTTTTTTGTTTGTTATTTATATTGAAAGGACGCTCTGTGTGTGTATTTAAAACTATTGAGTTTTTATTAAAAACGCTATTGTTGTGTAGGTATCTAAACAATGGTTTTAGCACCTTTGAAAATTATAGAAACGACACCCATGATAAAGAGTTTTGCTAGCTAATTTAATTTGACCATGTATAGGTTTTTACTTTTTACCTAGACCTACGTTAAAATAAAAAAATCTCTATATATGTATATAAAAATGAATCGCTGAATTTGTTGCTAAGCGCAAATCTCGAGATCAGCTGAACCGATTTCACTAATTCTTTTTTTATAATATTCCTTGAAGTACGAGGATGGTTGTTACGGTGAGAAAAATTAAAAAAAAATTGCCTGAAAAGTCTAAAATTAACACTTTTCTATATTCCCATACATAAGATTCGTAATAATACTTAAAAGGCAATTTGAACTTTAATACCATACAATAAAGTTTAAGAGTTAGTGGAGGGGTTCCGGAAAGGCAATTGAGTGATGTTAGTATCGTATAAATATTAATGTCAATATTTGTCAATATTTTAATATATTCTTTACTTTTTATAGCTAACCAGTAACCCGGTGTCACCAATAGCAGAAATAAGTATTAAAAAAATTAATAATTGTGTTTGCTCGCAAACGAAAAAAAAACCGACTTCAATTACATCGACAAGTAATACAACATAATAAGACGAAAAAATGTCAAGTAAATACGCGCTATTAAAGATTACTCAAAAAGTTGTAATCAGATCTCGATCTAATTTCACGAAGACTACATGACAAGTATTAGCTTTCGATTAACGTAAGAATCATCAAAATCGGTACACCGAGGAAAAAGTTATGCGGTATAAAACAACGTAGGTCGACGAAAAATTAGTCAAGTAAAAACGCATTATTCGATATAACTCTAAAAGTACTTGTCAGGTCTTATTTTTAAAAAAATGGGACCACATGACACGCAACACCTTTCAATTAAAACAAAATTGATCGAAATCGGTCCACCCAGTCAAAAGTTCTGAGCTAACATACATAAAAAAAAACAGTCGAATTGAGAACATCCTCCTTTTTTGGAAGTCGGTTAAAAACTAAAGAATCGACTGTTAGGCGGTACGAAGTTCGACGGGTCAGCTAGTATATAATAAAATTTAATTTATTGTTTTCATTTTATTTTTCTACTTACAATGTCTGTGAAATGAAATGAAATGTGATGAATGTGTTGCTAAGAGCAAATCTCGAGAGCAGCTGAACAGATTTTTCTTACGAAAAATTAGAAAAATTGCCTGAAAAGTCTGAAAACAACACTATTCTATATTCCCATACAAAAGTTTCGTAATGATACTTAAAAGTCAATTTGAACTTTAATACCATACCATAAAGTTTAAGTTTTAGTGGAGGGGTTTCAGTAAGACAAAACAATTGAGTGACGTTAGTATCGTATAAATATTAATGTCAATATTTGTCAATATACTAATTTATATATTTTTTTGTTTTTACATAATGTAATTGTTGACTTATCAACTTTCTTTTTTCTTTTTTTTAATCTTTTTACTAGCTGACCCAAATTGCCGTTATCCCGAATAGCAATTGAGTGACGTTAGTATCGTATAAATATTAATCTCAATATTTGTCAATATATTAATTTATAATTATTTTTTTTACATAATGTAATTATTGACTTATTAACTTTCTTTTTTCTTTTTTTTATCTTACTAGCTGACCCAAATTGCCGTTATCCCGAATAGCAAAATAAGTATTTAAAAAAAATAATTAAAGAATCGACTGTTAGGCGGTACGAAGTTCGCCGGGTCAGCTAGTTATTTATAAGTTTAAGTAATTATACTTCATTGTTAGTATTTATTGAACGTAAGTGTAGTCACTGAATTCATTGCCTAAAATATATACGCACCAATTAACATTTATTTCTTATAAAAAAAGAATATATTTTTTTATTGAATGCCGTGCGGATCCCTAGATCTGTAATTTTTACGTGTATTCGAAAGTTGTTCACCAAATGCCGCTAGATGTGCCGCGAGAGGTGGGGTGCGGCAAAGAGGGAACGAATGCTCAAGGTTATTTGATTGGAATACCGCCTTAAAGAACCATTTAAAAATGAAACATGCCTTTGTTTTATGGAGGATATTAGGTTGTATATATATATATATATATATATATATATATATATATATATATATATATATATATATATATCTATATAAAAAAAAACAAAAAACCAACTTCACGTGCTGTTCCCAGGCGGTCACCCATCTAAGTACTGACCGCGCCCGACGTTGCCGCGTCACACTTTCTCTCAAATTTTACCCCTCATGCGCTTAAATAAGTTTCACTTCAAAAAAAAAAAAGCGTAGCAACGCGTGCAGGCTCTGTATCCTATAGTTCGTTATATATTTGGATGGCGATAAAAGATAAATGCTAAACAAGACATTAGCCTCTATTGCGTTAAAGCACTATCTATGCTGATGGTAAGGCTTTAGTTTAGAGTAACTTTATTCCAGCTCTAAACTTCGACTAACAGTTGTATCTTGATATTTTATGGCTTGTAACCTTTGGCAATAAAATGATTTTATACCGCATAAAATACTTTTATAGTCGGACCGTAAATCTTGAGATTAGTCCGTTTATAACCTTTTCAGCTTTGTAGTATTAATAAACTATTATTTTATGTAAATTATTAGAGTCACGTAAACATTTTAACCTATTGTCATATTTTATACGTTTGTAGGTAAGTGCGCCATGTAATTGTTACTTGGCAAATAACGCGAATATTTAGCATGTCTTGTTTAAACCGTAGAACGAGTTTAGTTTATCTATACTAATATTATATAGAGGAAAAGTTTATAACTTTGTTTGTATATCGGGGGTAATCTTCGCAAATACTGATCCGATCATGAAAATTCTTTCACTAACAAAAAGCTACACTATTCAGGAGTGACATAAGCTATATTTTATTGTAATTGTACAAAACAATTTAGTAAAAAAGAAAAATATTAAAATATATTATCAAAATGACAAAGAAACGATCGCCATGTATCGCTATTTATTAGTCTACTTATTTTATTTACTCTTATTTCAGCCAATCGACGACGAAGTTTTTTCGCTTTTTGATAGATGGCGTTGGAGCAACATTTTATTTATAAAGTATGTTATTTGGTTTTGTAATTTAAAATAATAAATACGCGATATTATTACGATTTCATACGTCAAATTCTAAACAATGAACCTAATAAAATAGTACTAAGAGCTACACAACATAATTGCATCACAAAGATAAAATTAACGCCCAACGAAGTGGGCGCGGGTCGGCTAGTGCTAAATAATTTTAGTGTACAGTTAAAAAAAATTTTTTTTTTTTTATTGATATCGCAGGGTAACCCATTTACGGGTGATATCCAGGACGCCCGGGTAGGCAGTCCTAGACCGTATGTCGGACTCAGCACTTGGGGGTGCCACTACCGCACTAAACCCCCTGCGGGAGCCTTCAGCCGCTTTAATTGGAGGGTCCCGGATCTGCAGGCAACCCCCCTTTTACCCTTTTTTCTGTCATATATAACGTCATAATGTTTAAAAATAAAATCTTTATATCCTTTCTACTCCCAGTCGAATCAATAACTAAATGTAATCGATGCGTAAATGAATTTATAAAAAAAAAGTAACTTAATATTTTTCAGTAATGTTTGAAAAAACTCTGATTTGCATTTTACATTAAGTACGTAGATTATCTTGTTGATTTTATTTTCACGTGTCCCCTGTATAGTTTGATTCGTAATCCCAATTAATTTGTTATTAAACAGCTCGTTTTCTGATAACCTCAATAACCATTTTATATGCACATATTTACTTGATATGCTGTTATAACAGCGTTCGCGGATACGAAACCCGCACATGACAAAATGGCCATGCAGATGTTATGGGCCCCGTAAACGATCAAACTTGTTTGTCAAACATGTTTGATCAAACTTCATGTTTCATATAACAAATATATCAAAAAACCCGCAGCCCCGCACACGATCAAATAATTTGACAAACACGTTTGTCAAACAGAAATTCACAAGTTGTTTGAAAAACTTCATAAGTTTGATCAAATATTTGATCGTCTACGGGGCCCTTTAGTCATGGACTGGACGTTTGTGTGTGTAGGTTCTGTGTGTATTCGGACCCCCGAGGCCAGTTTACACATCCTCCTGGGGCCGTTAAGTGTGAGATATTTTCTTTTTTTGTACCTATTAAATTGTAAGAAATAGTATGCTCTGCAAGTATACATTTAAAATGCATACATTTTGTTTATTTTTGAAAAAAAAAAGATATTTATGTGGAGGAATAAAGATATGTCCTATTATTAGTTAAATCTTCGAAAAAGTATTAAATATATAACTTTAATGTATTGTTTTTGTATTTCAATATCGTTACGTTTTATAATGATATTAAGTTAATGTTCGTTATATGTAACTTTTGAAAACCGGTGTTTTAATTTTTATGCTATTAATCTTTACACACTATAATAGCAGATATCTGTTATATAAATAAACTGAACAAATATTTGTTTAAAACAGTCTTGTTTCTAAATGGCAGTCATATTAAAACAAAAGGCACACTGTCTACTGCTCGGCGGGTATTATTTAATAATGTTGGTTCTTATCGACTTTGATAATTATTCATCAATAATTTTTATTTATATTCTTAAAAAGCGATTCAACTTCAACTAAGTCTCTCATTGACCTCGATAAATACATGTTGTATGCGAATTACATGGACGATTTGAAACTGTTTACTCTGAATATTATAATAGTTAAGCCATTTATAGTACCTATCTAAAAATTATTTGTTGACATCAAACGGAAAGAGGTTTTTTAAATTTTGAAGTTTTTGAACAATAAAATCATTAAAATAGCTGCAATAGAATCAACATATTAATTTATATTGCAGGTTCTGTATTATTTTATTTTTGTTTTTGATATCGTCTCAACGGCGGCTAGTGGTTGACTATATTTAGGTATAAAGTGACGTAACTTAACGTTACACAATCAATTCAATTTATGTTCGTTGAGTACATGGTGCATGATTTTGCTGACTAACGACAGTGTTTATACAATTCAAAGACAACATCTACTTCTACTTGAAATATATTGACTAGACCGTTGGCGCAATTTACTGTGATCCTGTTGTCTGCTGGTGGGTTCGATTCCCGAAATCCAGCTCCGAATCTGGGTGTAATATATTTATTTACCTGTATATTATTTATTTGCTATATTATTTATATGTATCTATTTCAATTAGCTGTGACCTAAACACGGGTATTAAGTTGCCTTGTTAGGAACATAATATGACTGCGTGTATGTTAAACTCATTTGTTTTTAATATTTATTGTTTTAATTGATGTGTGTATAAAAGTAAAATGTTAAATGATTGTCCACAGGTGTTCGGGCTGCACCGCTATGGGATTCTCAGAGGCAAAGATTCGTGGGAATGCTCACGATCACGGACTTCATAAAGATCTTGCAGATGTACTACACCAGCCCCAACGTGACCATGGATGAGCTCGAGGAACATCGTCTGGAGACGTGGCGACGTAGGTTTTTGCCATTTCGATAATATGTAATTGTATTTGGTCGCAAACGAAAAACCGACTTCAATTTCTTCTTCTTCTTCTTCTTTTATTTATGGCATACGATCGCCATTTGCGACATTCTGCCATCGACAAGTAATGCGACGCAAGTAGTCGAAAAAATTAGTGATGCAACGGAAGTGTCTTGACGGAACCAGAAACGGAAACAGATGTCAAAAATAAATTTTAACAGAAACGGAAACGGATTCAGAAACGAAAGTGTAAATAATATGAAAAAAAAAAGAATAAATTTACAAATATATTTCTTTATTAAGTACTAGCTTCTGCGCGCGACTTCGTCGGCGTGGACTCCGCTCCTATTGGTCTTAGCGTGATGATATATAGCTTATAGCCTTCCTCGATAAATGGGCTATCTAACACTGAAAGAATTTTTCAAATCGGACCAGTAGATCCCGAGATTAGCGCGTTCAAACAAACAAACAAACAAACAATCAAACAAACAAACAAACAAACTCTTCAGCTTTATTATATTAGTATAGATTAAATACACACCAATCCTAGATAAAAAATAGATATATTAGAAATCTACAATAGAAAACAATATTGCAACTTAAAATTATTTTAATATTCAAAATTGAGTAGTGGCAAGTGAAACTTTCAACTCTCAACCGTCGTAAACTTCCGTTTACATCTCCGTTATAAAAGTTGCGGAAACAGAAGCAGAAACGAATGTTAAAAAGCGTGCGGAACTTCCGCACTTGCGGAAACAGAAATAGAGATCTGTTGCATCACTAGAAAAAATAATTAGCTAACAACACATTATTAGAGATTACTCAAAAAGTACTAGTCAGATCTCCTCATGGGACCTCATTACATGAACCAGCTTTCGATTGAAAAGGTTATCAGCAAAATCGGTATACCCAGTAGAAAGTTATGAGAAAAATATACAGGCGCTTTGAGAACCTTACCCGTTTGAAGTTGGTAAAAATGAGATAAAAGAAGTTTATCGTGATTTCAGTTGCAAATAGTTTCGATACACTACAGGTTTATTGTTGAGGTTTAACGTTTTTACTTTTACTGCGTGAGTTTCTGTAATATTTGAAGCCTATGTATGGTATTGAAAGAATTATTAAAACCGTTTCAGCAGTCTTTAGAGTTCTTGGATTACAAACAAAAAATTTATCTTGGATTGCATCGTTCACGGACCAATTTTTAATAGGTTGAGCCATGAACCAATTCATATTTTGAAATTTTTTATTTTTCTTAATTAAATTTTATTTCTAAACGCTCTAGCCAAGGTAAAGCAAAGGAACAAGAAATAAATTGTAAATCCAAATTAAATATTCAAACTCGCAACATCTTCAACAAAAAACAAAAGCTTTTCAATTTGCAAACTAAAGTTGTTTGAAGTTATTCGCAAATATTTATATTTTTAACATTTTACAAGTTGCGTAATTCGCTATCCAATAATATATTTTGCTTAGACATTTGTTTCAATTACATAGCCTTGTTTTTCCTTATGTCGCGGCGTGGTGTGTTTTTGTTATGTGGGCTAGAACAATGACCGTAACAAAACTGCAAACTCATACATTGCATTATAATAAACAAATATGAAATCATTCGAATTTAAAAACGATGACAAAATTTATGTGTAACCTATTTTGTTTTATCCAAATTTTCTTATTAAATACTTTTATAATTATATATCTTTAAACGGTTCGTGATCAGTACAAATTGTCTTTTGAACATTGAAACCGAAATTAGAAAGTCATAATCGAATATATACTATTATTCTTTATTTTAAATACTTGAAATTTTTGATTTTTGAAAATGAAACTATAGCCTTGTTTACATAAGTATATATATAATTATCATTATCATGTTGAATAGTACTCAAAAGTATAGTGAACAACAATATCCTTAAATAATTGCAGTAGATTATTATTTCGAGTAGCAGTTACTTAAAGTACTATCGATGTTGTGGATGTTACGTATCAGAAGTAAGACATGATGAAGGCAGATTTGTAATAAGATTATAATTAAATTTTTATTATATTTATCGTATTAATACAACAACGTAATAAAAAAAAATACGTACCTATTATATATTGCCTATGCTTGTTCGAATTCTTTCTAAAATTATCATCGACACAGCGGAACAGAATTATTCTTTATGGCTCAAGTTAATAAACCGGGTCAATTGAATTATAAACGCCTCGACGATCATGTCTCGTTTTATCGCGACGTTATTCGATCCTAAAATTGTAACTCTTTTCTCGAATTTATCGTGTTATTATATTTCTCATAATCCTAATAGTCTCTTACCAAAATCATTTTTTTTCTGTTTTTTTTTTTTTTTGAATACGTAACCCGTTTATAAAGTTGTAGACTTCTGGCGACCCCTTTAGAAGGTGTAACGGCCATGTCATTGAATTTGTAGAATTTGTGTTGTAATGTGGGACTTATAAATAATTTTATTTAATCTACCTGTGACCCCCCGGATAGAGGTTTCACGTCGCTTTTGGGAGTCACAATCCGCAATTAGCGAACGTTCACTTTAAGTGTTGTAGTGTAAATCTCTATCACATAAAATGTACAAGAATAAGCTATTGAATAACATGTGACAGAGCCAGATGCACGCGTAAACTACTAAGGTATCTTTAGGGGAACCATAGGCCTCATGATTTCTTTAGCTTACGACGGCTTTCAACAATCTATCTATCTCTGGTTTCGCCTACTAGCGATAGATTTTTGACACAATGTGTATGGAGCTTACGTCAAAATTCTATCTCTTGTAAGCGAATTCAACGATAGATAGAATATTGAAATTGGCCGTTAGTACGTGCAACCTGGACGTGCAACGTGCCTTACGTGCAACGTGCATTTTTCATAATTAAGACCCGCCATTGCTATAGTCATCATTCTAGAAAATGAACTAGGGCTGGTTCTGAGCCCCATGGGCATCCTAGTCATTTGATATTGTCCCGAACAGAAAGCTGTATACTTCCTACTTTCTTTATCTAAATTAACATTATAAAACGCTTGATGAAGATCTAAATGACTAAAGTAAATACATCCTGACAATGAGTCTAATATCTCTGTAATATTAGGAAGCGGAAATTTATCATTTTCGATAACATTATTTAATTTCCTATAATCTATAACTAACCTCCATTTTTTCTCACCACTCGCATCTAATTTCTTAGGAACTAACAAAATTGGGCTAGACCAATCGCTCGTACATGGTTCTATTATACCATCTGCTAACATACTGTCAAGTTGTCTTTTTATTTCTGTCTTTTGCGAATAAGGCAACCTATATGGTTTAACGAATACTGGTTCTGCATTAGGCTGTAAGCGAATAGAGTGTTGGTAAATATGCGTTGTTGTTAATTTATCTCCCGGTAAAAAGAAAATATCAGGATATTTGGCACATATATTTTCAATTGAAATTTTTTCTTCTTCATTTAAATGCTTTAAATCTAACATTGAAAATATTCTTTTAACTCTACTAACACTTTTGTCACATCTACCAAAACTACAAATATTGTAATCTGACGCGTCATGAATAATAGGTTCTATCTTATTAACAACTAAATCCTTCTCTGTTGTATTTAAAATTCGTAGCGGAATCTTGCCATCGAATGGCTTAACTAAGCTACTAGCTATAAAAACACCTTCACTTATTTGGCCAGAACATACAACGCTTTCTTTTAATCTATTTGTTTGTATGAAATGAATCGATTCCGCTCTAGCCGGTATAAGAATATTATTTATAAAATGATTACTACGAGTAATAGTAATCGGTAAAGTTATAAAGTTTCCATTTAGTTTATGGAGCGTGAGTGTATTATTACTGTAATCTAATAACGATTTATGCTTTCGTAAGAAATCATTTCCAATAATTCCATTCGCTGAACATGGCAATGTTTTAAAAACATAGAACTTATGTGTAAAGGTAGTGTTATGTGTCACCAAGTCTAAGTATACGTATCCTATAGATTGAACTTTGCCACCGATTCCATTGATCTCTGTATTCTTATTATGGAAAGGAATGTTTTGTTCGACTAAATGTTTATATTTGATGGCTGATATCGATGCACCCGTATCAAGTAACCATCGATATGAACAACTATTAATATAAAATGATACCGTTGCGTTATTATCGCAAGAAAAAATACATTCTTTATTCACAAAAAACCGATTTGTACATTCTAAATTATAATTTTTAGCATTTTTAGCATTTTCCGATATTACGTGCATAGATTTCGAATTATCTGTCCACCTGTTCCGATTAGTGTAATGAAAAGATGACCTACTCGTACCTCTATTTCTCCGGGATCGGGACGCATTCTGCCACAAACCTTGCGATGAATGACCACGGGCAGCGCTCTGGGGATTCTCTTGTCGATTATTGAAATGCATTTGACCTCTGCTTGACTGTCCCCTAAAAGTTCGACCACGCTGAGCTCTAAAATAGTCATGTGAGGGTCGCCTGTAATTAAAATTATTTTTATTAAATGCCCTAATTTCACCTTGAGATGACGAAAGTGCCTCAGTCTCCTCGTCCACAGCGGATTGGATTGCATCCTTTAAAGAATTAAAATTTCGGGCTGTAATAATGGTACTTAACCGACGGTTCCGCAATCCTTCGGCAAATCGTTTTATAGCCTGCTTCTCGTTAATAGGTTTAAAAACTTTATAATTTTCAGGCTTTCCGTCGGATTGTGTAACGGTCAAATCTACGAATAACTCGGTAATAAGTTTCCCGTATTCATCAATTGATAAGTTATTTTGAGTACATGAATGCAATCTACTTTGTATCGCAGTAGAAGATTTTTTCGGCAATAATTGTACCCGCATATCTTGTAATAATTCATTAACAGAAACATAGTCTGTAGACAGCTTTAATTTCGCTACCTGAGACAATCGACACTTTAAAACAAAAGAAATCAAATGTTTTTGAGAGTCTACATCTAAAATTGAACTATAATAATCTACGCTATCAATTATTTGCTTAACACTAGATTCATCGCTACTAATCATAATGGGCACTAGGTTTAGCGCAGTTTTGATGTCAAATTTTGCCATTTTTAAAAGTTTTCGTTTACACTATCGCTTTTTAAAATAATATTGTTTTACACATACATTTTCTTTCTAAATACAGGTCTTCTATCTTAATACGCCGCCTTGGCGCCTTGGCTAATCTTAAGACGCCGCGTTGGCGCAGCGGTTAGAACACTGGATTGCGATTGGCTGTTGCGCGGGCGGTTGCGGGTTCGATTCCTGCACACGACAACATTTGTATTGGCCATACAGATGTTTGCCGTGGTCTGGGTGTTTGTGCAGTCCTTGTGGGGCTCCCCACCGTGCCTCGGAGAGCACGTTAAGCCGTCGGTCCCGGTTGTTATCATTTACACCTGATAGCGATCGTTACTCACAGTAGGGAATATATCCGCCAACCCGCATTGGAGCAGCGTGGTGAATTAAGCTCCGATCCTTCCCCTACATGAGGAAGAGGCCTATGCCCAACAGTGGGATATTGCAGGCTGAATCGTGATCGAATCGTATCTTAATACAAAATTCTTTAATTATTTTTAACTCTTTCTATATAATTTATCAAACTTTTATAAGACAAATATCTCTAATTCACTAAATTTTATACTTATTACATAATTTAGTTTCATATTTACGTCTAGGACCGATTTTTTATTAAATAGCTATTGACGTATATATTTTACGTAAAATCACTGAATACATTATTTAGTTCTTTAGCTTTAACTCTTAATGTCACTTAAAACCGATAGAGAAAAAAAAAATTCACAGTCCTTAATTAACACACACTTAATTTCACTTTATGTGCACTTTGGTAAGCACACTCAGCAGGTTTTGTCGCACCTCGCTCCGACGACGTTGAGACAATCTCAGACCTCTGAAGGTCTGCTGGTTCATTTCTTGGCCATTGGCTTTCTTCTGATTATACACAGCACAACACATGTTTTTGACATGCATTCGTACTTGAGCGTCAAGCGACGGAATACAAGGTCTGTCACTTCATGATATTTCGTTAATATGCGTTGTATAGCTCATTAACTTTAAATACCATGTTAAGATGTCCCTATAAGTATTTAAATGTATAAAAAATGAAGTATTTAAAAAATGAGGATGCGGTACTTTAGTATTTGTTGAATTAAATAACATATCATTTTTTATTTTTGTATTAGACTACTAACAGCGTAGGTATTCAATGTGTTATAAAACACACAGAATACAAACAAATTATATAATATATACATAGAATATATACATATTTATTTATATATTTATATATGTATTATTTCTAAGTATGTCTATCGAAAAAAAATTTTTTTAGCTAGACCAGTCGACTGGTACCTATAACACAAGCATTAAGTTGCTTACTTTAGGAACAGACGACCGTGTGTGTATTGTGTAAATATTATTATTATTATTAAATTAAGTTGCTAATTAATTATAAGTTACGGCGTTATAACGACATTTAAAAGACATATTAATAGGCAAAACATTTAGAATTCTAAAGAAAAATCCTTTAATTCAAATGAAGTTACCCTAACAATTTAACAATGAAAACGGCGCAATTAAGCAAGAGTTTATTTCAAATATTTGTATCACTACTTTTCTCCCTTAAAAATTAAAGTAAGAAAAGGCCAACAACCGAAGGAAACGTACAGTTTCTTTTTAGCAGAATTTACATTGCTACTTTACTTAAAATCTGTATAGCTTCTCTTAAATTGTTAAGCATTGTTGTTTGAAAAATAAATGTTTTATTTATTTTTATCTTTTTGTTATTTGTTTGCAGAGGTGCTGAAAGGTTCAGTGATGCCGCTGGTCTCCATCGGGCCCGACTCGTCCTTGTTTGACGCTATCAAGATGCTTATCACGAATCGCATCCACAGGTTGCCGGTCATTGACCCCGACACCGGCAATGTACTTTATATACTCACGCACAAAAGGATACTGCGATTTCTATTTCTTTATGTGAGTTTTAACATGACCACACTTTTTAAATAAAGTAGGTGATTCTAGTATTATTTTATGGAGTAAAACTTCTTTACGCACGCTTGACTTGAGGAGTAAGCTGGTGAATGCGTGACGCGAGCGTTACGAAAAGTGTGATCGGGCGAGGCGATCGAAAGTTGAGAGGGAGATATAAGTTCGTGAAGATAGAAAGAGAGAGAGTTACGTTTCGAATATTAAAGCAGAGGCAACTAAAGAAATTTTACTTCAGTTGTGTGGTCTACAGCCCACTCGTTTTTATTTTGTATCTAGAAGTGTATCCTTCATCTAAATTCTACTTTTTAAAATAATAATTTAAGTTATTAAAACTTAAACCAAAGCAATCGATATTGATTAGACTTAAACTTTTTTGCTATCGTAATCGTGTTTGCTAATAATTTGCTACAAAGCTAATATAAAATGGACAAACAACACGCGGCGAATGGCGGTGAAACGTATTTTTAGCGTTTTTTCTCGATCTATTTTCGTCAAAAATGGTTCAGAAAACAAGAAGTTTGGAGTAAAAGTAGTAACAATATTTAGTATAAATAAAACCACTAATAATGATCCTAACATGTTTCTATAACTCTTTAACAGATAAATGAACTACCAAAGCCGTCGTACCTGCAATGCAAGCTTCGCGATCTTCGCATCGGGACGTTGAAAGATATAGAAACGGCTACAGAGGACACTTCGATCATCGAGGCGCTAAGAAAGTTCGTCAACAGACGCGTGTCCGCTTTGCCTCTTATCGACACCGAGGGTCGTCTTAAGGATATTTATGCCAAATTTGACGTCATAGTAAGTTATTTATAAAGTTATATTATAGTCATTGTTTGTTATTTATAAAGGAAAACCGCTGCTTGCATTGTTTATTATTAAAATTGTTTTTGTTTGCGTTAATTGGTTTATTTATAACTAGCTTTGCACCGAGGTTACCTTCGCGTTAATTTGAGGAATAAATGTACTAAAATATTTTAAAACTATTTACTGTGTAACTCGGGTGACATACACGTGCGGTGCAACGCGACGTCGTTTAGTTTTATTTCACATTATCTATTAAATTATGCGTCCAAATTAAATGTTAGAAAAGGCAAAGTTTATTTTCATAAAATTACCTTATTGATGAAGTATTTTTAATTCGTACGGATTCATATGCCTGGCTAATATGCAATAAAATCACCTTTTAATTTTTTGTGAAATTTTCGTGTACATAAATACTGCAATAAAATCACCTTTTAATTTTTTTGTGAATTTTTCGTGTACATGAATACTGCAATAAAATCACCTTTTAATTTTTTGTGAATTTTTCGTGTACATGAATACTGCAATAAAATCACCTTTAAATGTTTTGTGAATTTTTCGTAGCAGTATTCATACTGCATAAAATCACCTTTTAATTTTTTGTGAATTTTTCATGTACATGAATACGTTGCAAACTTATTTTAAAACTATGATCTCTCTTAAGATAATCATTGAAATCAAATGAAGTCAAGGACAATTTTGTCCCAAAAAAAAAAATTGTAATGAATAACGTAGATATATATTTGGATAAGGTTTTATGTCCTGTCTATAAAACCACTTTCGCATCTAGTGCATTCATTATTTTAGTACGTACTTGACTAACATAAAAAAAAAATATAATGAGTTAACTCTAAGAGATAGACATACTGTCGCGGTCATTTTTTTAGAACTTTTAATGGCAATCAATTCTGTCAAACTTACATAGTTGTTGGGTAGGTTTAACAGTTTACGCAGCGTAATTTTTTTCCCGTTTTCGTAACATTTCTTATTAATGGTCAGCTCCTATTGGTCGGAGCGTGATGTTATATAGCCTATAGCATTCCTCGGTAAATGGTACCGGTCGTAATGTTCGGTACTATAACAACATAAAAATAATTTTTAAATTCGAACAAACAAACAAATAAACTCTTCAGCTTTATAATATTAGTATAGATGACATGGAGGTTTTGGTAATTTAAAACAAGAGAGATACTTCAAGTAAATATAATATTTTGTCAAATAGAGTTAGTGAGTGAGCAGAAAAGGTTTTCGTTATTGTATACGATTTACCAATAGAAATTATAATACAACACGTGGTTGCAATAAATGATTTCATTTTCAATTTTATTATGAACTTATTATATTTTACATGAAAAAAGTTACTTTAAGACGAACAAAATTTAGTAGCCTGTATTAACAAAATAATATACTTAACCGATGTTAGATAAAATAATGTCACTGTATATTAATTGGGTTAATCATATTATGAACGCTTACAAATGTATATTAACTAGTACTAGTGGTCGCCTAGTGGTCGAAATTCGACCACAAATAATTCAAATTACAAGTTTGTACATTATTAAGGTTCTGTTGTGAAAGACTATACTTCTATAATAATAAACAAAAGAGTATATTATATGCGTGTGTTTGTCAAATACGTGGTTGTGTATATAATGTTTTTTTTACTGATTTAATGTATTTTTTATGCGTAATTTAAATAAAATATTAGCATTCTGCACTCCTTTCTATATAAGCTGTAAGTGTGCGAAACTTCATAATCCTCTGTCCGCGCAATTTTCGTAAAACTGGGGTACAAAGTTCTTGCTTATATAGATATCGATGTTTCTAGAATTTGGCCGCAGAGAAGACTTACAATAACTTGGACGTCTCACTGAAGAAAGCGAACGAACATCGTAACGAGTGGTTCGAAGGAGTGCAGAAATGCAACCTCGACGAAACTCTGTACGAGGTCATGGAGAGAATCGTACGCGCTGAGGTATGTTAAAGGAAATATAATTATTAAATACTAGCAACAAATATTTAACTGAAACTTTAACTAAGGTAGGGCACAGCGGGAAATTTCCTGCTCAAAATATGGAGCAGCCCGACTGGGGTAGTACCTCGACCTTACAGAAGACCACAGCTAAATAATACTGCTTTCAAGCAGTTTTGTGTTCCTGGTGGTGAGTAAGGTGATGAGAGCTCCTGGGGGGGAAAAGGGAATGGGGTCGGCAACGCGCTTGCGATGCTTCTGGTGTTACAAACGTCTATAGGCTACGGTGATTGCTTACCAACAGGTGAGCCGTACGCTTGTTTGCTGATCTAGTTACATAAAAAAATATATATATACAGCTATTAAGTAATCACTTTGTTCGTTGTTTATTAATTTTGTCAATATATAATAAATATAATTGTTTCATTGTAAACTTCTGCTTGCTTTGTATAATTATATGCCCAGTTAGGGTACAAAAGATTATATTATGGTTTTTTAAGCCGCGCAAACCAGGCGAACGATTCGAGCCTATTGCGGTAGTGTTTGTTTAAATTAAGCGTATCTACACGATGAAGTGCTAAACTACTTCGGTTTAATGAAATTATATTTAGTCCATAGCATAAACTTAGAAATTAATTTACTCTGAACGAGCTAGAACTAGTGAATGAGTGAATTGTTGCTTGTTAAATAATATATATAAATACTAGCGTACCCCGCAAACGTTTATTTTGCAATGAATGTTATTGACCCCCTTAACCCCCTTCCTTATAACTTAAAAAAATCATCCTTATAATTTAGGCGTATGAAAAATAGATGTTGACCGATTCTCAGACCTACTCGATATGCACACAAAATTTCATAAAAATCGGTCAGGCCGTTTTGGAGGAGTAATATAAAATTTATAACTAAGATTGTGACACGAGAATTTTATATATAAGATTAAATAATTTCAGGTGCATCGTTTAGTGGTCGTGGACGAGGAAGACAAAGTGACGGGTATCATATCTCTCTCGGACTTGTTGATGTATCTCGTTCTCCGTCCAACGGGTGATTGCGAGGGCGCCAGTCTCAGAAACGAACATGGCCCTATCGAAGAAAGAGATGAAACACATTACCAAGAGGACAGAGAACAAGATTTGTCGGAGGATACGTCGCACACGCCGGGAAGAGACGAGGCAGGGTGCCAGTAGACAAGGAATCGGCGAACAATAACGTGTAATTGCAGCAAAATTTATTAAAAGAAAAAAAAATTAATATCAGAAGGTAACTTTGAAACGAGTCATCTTAGCTCATCAGTATTTTTTCCGCCATTCCACCACATTTCAATAACATTTAAAAATATTTTTTAAATATAAATGACCTTAAAGTTATGGTTACCATGATTACCAATAAAGTCAAGAAATATAATTGGTTTTAAAGCAATTAATTTGGCTCGAATTCTTAACCGAGGAGTCTTAAAAATTTAATTCAGAGCTGACAACTTTTGAATATTACCTGAATTATGAGACTACATAGTTTCATGCGAGGTACTGCTTCATTCCTGTCACTGTAGGGTATAATGTCTTGTAGCTCATTTATTGCAAGCGCGAGAAGCTATTTTAATATGTGACTTGGTTTCTCCTGTGTTTGTTGTTTCTGAATGCCTAGTGTCTGTGAGCTTGTTTCATCCGCCTCGCAATAACGGGTGTAAATTTTAACTTCATTTTGTATGGAAAATTCTAAACGTGCAACCTAGTTTGCCCCTAGATGTAGCGGCGAAGCATCACTAGCAGAGTCATCTCTCGGTATCTGTATCGTATTCTATTCTTTATCGCCTGGGTTGCACTGTTTAAAATCCCATACAAAATAATCTTTTCGTATACGCGCGTTTCTGTGAGGCGAATCAAACAAAACTCGCTACTGCGAGTGTCTAGTGACACTTTGCTCTATCCTCACGAATATTCTTTATATTTGTAACGTCATGAACAGACATACTAACGGAAAAAAGTAAGCGATAGATCCTTAGATTAGTTTATTAAAATAATCACATTTCTTCGATAACGAAGAATATAAACATATTTTTTGATAAATATAGTTTCTATAATTATTGTAATCAAATTTAAAAAAAAATCACATCCCTTTAGGTGTTTAAGAGTTTAGTGTTTAGTTGTTTATTTATGGTATACAAATATATTGCAGTTACCCGTTTGTTCGCCTGTTTCTAATGATGTGATCTAGTGAACGTATGTGTAACGTATGGGTAGGTTTGTTAAGTGTTTGAGCGTGGCTCTATTCACGGACGGTTGTGATTATGACGAACATACTGTCATTAACACGTTTTATTATTTTTAATGCAAATTCAGTGGGTAGTTTATTATGTCTGATGTTCGTACTGTTCTAAATATATTTTATTATAATTTATATTTCTATAGGTTTCAATATAACGTAGGTATGTCGAAGACTATGTAATCCGATTATATTTATAAAGCTGATTTGAATACCTCTTTTTATACAACGCATGTGATGATGATTTAAATCTAATATGAGCTTTTTTGTATGATCAGTATGCAATAAATTAATACATAATAATATTTTTAATATTTATGTGACTTGTATATTTTGGAGAGTTCCCTCTGTCCGATTTCTGTAGTTAATTTTTCTGACTTCGAACCTTTATTAGTGTAAGTAAAATTTCTTAACGTATTTGTACAGAATGTCGCAGTTTTGGGTATATTTTAGCAGTAAAAGTATATAAATGTAGAGGATTGGTATAATGAGAATTTGAATTATTACTGTTTTATGAAATTACAAAATGATTGAGAGGTTTACACTAAATGTTTAAACCTGAATTAGAAATTGTCTATTGAATTCTCTAAATATGTAAACGTTAAATTCACATATTAACGTAGATTTAAGGTGTATATTATTACATTGCAAAGTTCGTATGAACAATTTTATCATTCGATATGCTCCAAACATAAGATGTATATTTTCTGGTCATTGGATTACAAATTAATTCCATTAAAGTAATGTCTTAATAAAAAGAACGAACAAATATATTTTGTTAAATAAAAGTTTTACCCATCTTTTATTATAACGACGTTCGGACGTGTTTATAAAACTAGATTATGATATAAGTTTTTTTTTTAAACACACGAACGATCATCATTGACCTTACACACAAAAAAAAACAACATTGAAACTGTAATTTGCTTGTGTATTTTAATATTTAACTGAGATTGATTCGTTCCTAAACCTTTTACCAAACAAGCAAAAATATTCGCATGTTGTTATGGAGCTGGCGTGCGCTGCAAGTATTATGAAATGTGTTATTAATTTATGCGTAGTTTAGTGACTAGTAATAACTCTTATGAATATTTATAATAAATGTTGTATTAATGAAGTAAATTAACACCGTAATTTTACTCCGTAAGACCATGAAATCGACTATTCTGAAACAATTTGATGTGTAAAACGTATATCAATTTCACGTATATCTTGTCCTTTTGATGTTAATTTGTGTAAAAAAAAATGACGCACATAATAGTTATTGTAAAGTTTAAATAAATCATGGTTCCGTTAACTTTTAGTTTTCATTAATTTTTTCAAGGTCCAGAAATAAAATTCCACATAATTTATTAAACATTCTATTACAGTTTGATAAACTTACATTTAAGTCGTTTATATATATCACAAAAATGGGTTCCGAATCACAGCAGCTTAGATTTTATACAAATATTCCTCATTGGTCCAAAATCACTTGGTTAATTTGTATCAACATAATTAATCCATCGAAGCTATATCCATTTCTAATCAACTCGACTTTCTATATGAAGATAATTTAGTAATCAAACAATATATAAAATCTAAATTCACATTTTATACAACTAAAAAACAAATTGGCGCATAATTACTAAATACAAATTTAGCGTTCCTTACAACTATGTTACCCAAGACCTTACATCGTAGTACTTGTAAACACACCCACAAAGAAAAAAAGTTGACAATTCGGCACACTTTATTGTTTGACAAATCGAATTAACTTTCTACTTCGTCACTTCAGAGATAATCTATAGAAAACATCTGCAGAAAATACCGGGGCCATTTAGTTGAAAGTTTATTAAATTTATTACTAAATTTTTAACATGTTCAAGTGTTATTACTCCCAACTTTTTATTCTTCACACATTCATTAACCGCTGCAGTGATTCGGAACAAAAGAACAGCGATAGCAGTAACGAGACAGCGCGAGGATTGCACTGAAAATAGGTTAGCATGAATAGTGACTTAGTCTAAAACATTTATCATTATTATTCTAAAACAGTTGGACTCTTCCGTAATAGGAAGCATTTTTCAAACTTACTTAAGTTTTAGATAAAAACCGTTTGATATAATAAAATTTTAGTTTAAATGATATGATGCTCAAATCCATGGTAATTATTATACAGGGTGGGGATTATAGTACAACAATAAATTGGACATCGTATATGTAATGACATTCCAAGCCCACATACAAAAAATCAATAAAATACATCCAGTAGTTTAGTCACAAATTATGATTTTTCATTTTTTAAAATTTCTCTGTGATGTATTATACTAAAGACCTGACTTACCCTAAAACCGGCGGTTAACGACTCAAGGACAGCTATTTTTATTTTTAAAATCATTGAGCAAGAAATGGAAGGATATACAGGGTGGGGATTATAATACAACGATAACTTGGACAGCGTATATGTAATGACATTCCAAGCCCACATACAAAAAATCAATAAAATACATCCAGTAGTTTAGTCACAAATTATGATTTTTCATTTTTTAAAATTTCTACGTATGTATTATAATAAAGACCTGACCTACCCTAAAACCGGCGGTTAACGACTCAAGGACAGCTATTATTATTTTTAAAAAGATTGAGCATAAAAATAATGGATATGGGATCGACTGCCACAAAAAGGCACAATTTTTAATCATTGCCATTTAGTGACAGTTCGCAGACCAAATAATATTATAATAACTAATTTAAAAAAAAAAAAATAACTTATTCAGTATCGGCTACTGATCAGTTCTGCATATTTAAAAAAAAATTGATGGTTTGAGAAAATTTAAATCAAATAGTTTTTTATTCAATTTAATTTTAAATGCGTAACAATTTATTTTAATTTACTTTTCTAACTTACTATTTTTTATTCAATCAAAATAATGAAGTTTTGTAGGTACAAGCACATACCACTTCTACGTGACTTTGCCGCGTAGAAAGAAGGTCACGACCGATCACCGCGCGATGACGCGTGTAACAGGTCAGTGATCCTGTAGTTACAAAAATGATGTTATAAAATTTTATTAAATTAAACTGAATTAGTTTGTATGAAAAAATATTTTTTTTTATTTTGATGATAGGGCTTATCTGATGGTTTTGAAATACTTCTTTATACTAGTACTAACAGTGTTTTCAATTATCGTTCTATTGTCATCCCCAAGTTGTATGATCGACTGCCACAAAAAAGGCAAAATTTTTAGCCATTTAGTGACAGTTCGCAGACCAAATAATATTATAATAACTAATGTTTAAAAAAAATAACTTATTCAGTATCGGCTACTGATCAGTTCTGTATATTTAAAAAAAAAATTGATGGTTTGAGAAAATTTAAATCAAATAGTTTTTTATTCAATTTAATTTTAAATGCATAACAATTTATTTTAATTTACTTTTCTAACTTACTATTTTTTATTCAATCAAAGTAATGAAGTTTTGTAGGTACAAGCACAAAGTACTTCTGCGCCACTTTGCAGCGCAGACTGAAGGTCACGTGCGAAGGTCAGTGATCCTATAGTTACAAAAATGATGTAATAAAATTTTATTAAATTAAACTGAATTAGTTTGTATGAAAAAATATTTTTTTTGATTTTGATGTTAGGACTCTATCTGTATCTGATGGTTTTGAAATACTTCTATAAACTAGTACTAACGGTGTTATCAATTATCGTTGTATTGTCATCCCCACTTATATAATATGATAATTACAAAGTATTTTTGCAACTATTCGACAGTCATATATTGTAATTTTATAAAATTACATATATATATATATATATATATTACAGAACAGTCCAATCTGCTACACTTAGACCATGTTCAGATGACGAGCGCTTAACGCGCGTTTTGATAACGCCCGTTTACAACTACATACATTTCATTCAGGCCGTGCACATGCTAACGCGCGTTAAACGCGTTAAACGCGCGTTAGCATGTGTACGGCGCGTTAGTAGTACGTATGTAGTTGTAAACGCGCGTTGAGCGCTCGTCATCTGAACATGGGCTTTATTATAATACAACGTTAATTAAAATGGCCGCTACTATTTATGTACAACAATACGAATAGAAAAAAAAAGTTAAAATAGTATCATAGTCATCACTATGGCTTTAGAACTGAAATTTAAAATTTGGTTTATGCTGTATGTCGTAAATATATGTAACTTCTGTAAAAAAAATATCAGTACAGCGTAAATAAATATTTATCTACGTATAAGTTTATTTCGATTTAGAAACCAATATCACTAGTAATTAATTGAAAAGCTAAACGTAAATCACATAATCGACATGGCCATAAAATTAGGATTATTTGTTTTATTTTTCTAAATAGACATCACTTGATTAAATACTCTTAAAATTATTTCATATATAGACAACAACAGTATGTACCTAATATTATTTAACTACTTTTATGCGTAACAACAACTTCGTACTTATGTATCGAAAGAATAAGAACTAAAATAGATTTGTGCCTATGAATGATAATGATAAGATTTTCTTAGAAACAGAGATCAACATGACTAGACATTCATAATTTAAGATAAAACGAAATTAAACATTACATTCATTAAAAATACAACATAATTTATACAACTGCAGTTTATGTTTGAAATCTAACATCCAGCTATAACTAATAAAATATGTCGTAACTAAGACTATATTATATGCGATGATAGACATGGTATTAGCAATAGAATAGGATTTCTATTTTAGTCGATCGCAATTACAGTTTCATAGTTAACTGTAGTAGGTAATAAGAAGTCGCATGCCAATATAATACGTATCGGGTCAGGCATCACGCATAAAATGTCACCAATTGTCCCCAATATCAGTGGCAATTTTTTTTACACAATATGGGAAAAGTTTAATATTTTCAAGTTTTAATTAAAAATCTCTTAATTTATTTAAGGCCTTTCCTCTTTCCATTGTTCTAAAGAGATAATTTTAAATATTAACATTCAAAGAAAGATATTTAGAAATATTACCAACGATTGTATACACCTTCTCCGAAATAATTTTTAATTTTTTTTTTCTCTACGAAAAGCTAACGATTCCCTTATAAGATATCCAATAAACAACAACAACGTTATCAAAGTAAAGCTATATTACAAGGTTTAATAGAAAATCGCAAATCAGACTAGATAATATATCGAATAATTGAGCTATAGGTAAAAAACCCTCTTAGTGATCGTGTTATAGATAAATAACTACTAGTTGACCCCGCAAACGTTGTTTTGCCATATATGTTATTAACCTCCGCAACCCCCTCTTGTGGTTGGAATTTCGTAAAATCCGTTCTTAGCTGACCTCTACTTGGCGAAAGGAATATTCCTACCAAATTTCAAGTCTCTACGCCTTATGGTTCCAGAGATATCGTGATGAGTTAATATATGCGTGGAATCTCTTTTATATATTATATAGATTTAGACATTTGTAAATAAAAAACAAAAAATGTTATAAATATTTAGACGTTGTGTAGGTATATGATATTTGAGCTGTATAAATAAATTAAACAGTAACAAGCAATTTATATTTCAATTTTATTTTATGGTAGTTAATTACTCATCAATCATTAAAAGAGTATTTATTTTATATTATTATTATTATTTATTGATTTGTTCAATTTCAGTATTATCGCATTGCGTTACTCATAGTAGAGAACATATCCGCCAACCCGCAGTGGAGCAGCGTGGCTCCAATCCTTCTCCTACATGGAGAAAGAGCCTCTGTCCAACAGTGGGATGTTTCAGGCTGAATGCAAATATTATCGCAATTCAATTTCGTAATGTGCGCTAAGACTCAGGTTTTTATTTTAACATTTTTAACAATTTTGATTTTGTTGATGTACTTGATATTAATCTGTAACTAGAAAGATTTAATCATATTTACATTGTCATTCACGAAGAATCGTCACGAACGTCCTACCAAAAAGGCCTTATTACATTTTATATTAGGTTTAAGAATAGTTAAATATTACATAAAATATCACATCTCCGAGAGTGTCTCATAAAACGATAGTAGTAGTAAGATTAAAAATAATCGTGTTTTAATTTATATTGATAAAAGTTATTTTAGGCTATTTTTATGCAATAATATGTATAAAATAAAAACAATTATTATTGTTAAAAATTCGCTTGATATGTTTAAGACTCAAAGTAGTATTTGGAGAAAAATCTTTAAAAAAATATCAACTATCTCAAATTATACATACTTTTTTTGTTTAACAATCAGTGTAAATTACTGACATTAAAGATTATTTTAAATGTTGAATATTATTTTTAAAGTTGCTTAGAGGAAGTGTCTTTTTTCTACAGTAGGTAAATATATGACATATTTTATCTACTCCATTTATATACAAATATAATACTGTATAAGTAAAATACGATTCGAGTTTAAATTAATGTATAGTTAATAGTAGGTAATTTATAAAAATAAATTCAATTTGTATTTTGAAAACTGAAGCATTTAATGTTACTTAGTAAAGAATACTATCGACGATTTATTTTGGCAAGTCATGTTTCCAAAATCTATCACTGTTTTCAATCGTATGTCCGTGGAATTTGCGTAGTCGTTTGGTAAGAACAGTATCCGTAATGTTTTATGTCAGTACGAACCTTAAATTTTTTAAATTCTTTTAAACATTGTCTATTAATTTAAAATATATGATTAAAAAACAGCCATGAAACGAAATAGGTAGTGAGCACTATTGCAACTGTATTAACTAAAATGATTTTTGAAGTGAAACTTCTTTAGGCGCATGAGGGTAAAATTTTTACGGCAACGGCAATGCGTTTTGATGGGACGGCGACGTTTTTGTTTTTAATTATGATACCGCCTACTTACTTCGGTACAGGCGTCACCTGCCTCGTGTCCCGCTGGCCTCTTCACCTTAATTTTCATTTAGTTTTTAAATATTTATTTATTCAGTTTTTTTTTAATGTTACTAAGTCGACAAACAAGCGTACGGCTCACCTGATGGTAAGTGACTACCGCAGCCTATAGACGCCTGCAACGCTAGAAGCGTCGCAAGCGCGTTGCCGACCGTATCCCCAATCCTCTCCAGAAGCTCTGGTCACTTTACTCACCAACAGGAACACAACACTGCTTGAAAACAGAATTATTTAGCTGTGATCTTCTGTAAGGTCGAGGTACTACCCCAGTCGGGCTTCTCCATATTTTGAGCAGGAAATTTCCTGCTGTGCCCTACCTCAGTTAAAACCAAAGAAGTTTCACTTCTGACATGACTGTGTACTTTGTACGAACGCACTTTTTTTAAAATTAATACAAAAAAAGTCGTACCACAATAAATGTAAACATAATTATTATAAAAATTAACTATAAAAACAATAACAATCCGATTAGTTCACAATTCTTAGTTGTTCCAAGATTCGTAAGTGACATCAGGGTAGGCCCATGGCGGTCGGCTAGCACTTGCGTGCGAGCTCGTCTGGTTTGTCCGTTCGTTGTACCTGAAATTGATTTACATATATATGTTTTAGTTAAACTGTACTATTATACGTCATGTGCAGTCAAGACAATGGACACATTACACACAATAGGCTAGTAAATGACTTTTTTTTGGTCAACCTCGCACTAAATTTCCGATCCAATTTTAGTTTTTTTGTTAGGTTAAGGGTCACTTACTGACCATAAAAACATAAAATGCTGACAGATCCAGGTGGAGCTTCGATCGCAATCTTATAGAAAAGTTTTTGGCCGATATCTCGAAAACTATCAACTTTAGGGCAAAAGTTATTCAGACCTTTTTTGTAGAAAATAAAATTATAATAATAAAAACCTCTGGGCTGCCGCGTCACCCGCCGTCAGCGCCGGCATTTCTACATTAAACATTTTATAACTCGAAAAGTATGGACATTAGAAAAAAAAGTTTTAAACAAAAGTTGTAGAAAATAAAGTGATCTTAAAAATGGATAGATGCATTTTATTGATTAATCCAATATTTTAAGAGTTAGTGGCCAAAAATGAAAAACGGGTTCATTAAATGGGCCATAAATCTTAAACGGTAAGTTTTACAAAAAAGTTTACAGGAAATAAAAGAAGCAAAATTTTACTGTCTACAAAAAAAGTCTGAATAACTTTTGCCCTAAAGTTGATAGTTTTTGAGATATCAGCCAAAAACTTTTCTTTAAGATTGCGATCGAAGCTCCACCTGGATCTGTCAGCATTTTATATTTTTATGGTCAGTAAGTGACCCTTAACCTACAAAAAAAAAAAACTAAAATTGGATCGGAAATTTAGTGCGAGGTTAAATGCTTTATTTACTGGCCTACTGTCATTGTTTTAATTTAAAGTTTTGAAAAGGCTTGGAGGTCAATTCGAAAAGGCATATACCGCAATAAGGGTTCTATTAAAATTTGTAATAATATAATTATAGTCTGTCTATCTATTATAGTATGTCTTTAGATCTAATATAAAATATACTCTGTGGCCTATTTACCCAAGGGCCAAAAGGGCCATGGCCCGTTGTGGCACCCTGAGAGGGGCGGCGCAAGCCTAGCACGAGGGGCGGTTCGAGCCGAGTATACGTATTAGAGATGTGAAAAATAATACATTAAGTCATTGCACCTAATAAGAACCGAGTTTTTGGCAATCCTTAAAAATCAATTTTGGAAAGTGTGTTTATTCATAAGACATCATAATCAAATAAACTATTTTTATTTCATTTTTTATTTATATTTTTTTTATTTTTTTTTCTAAGTATTAGAAAATGAAATATTGTACAGAAACATGATACCTATGGCCAGATAACGATATAAGAATTAATTAATAGTTTAATACCAAAAAAGTTTCAAAACTTGTCTATGGTATTCATTGGGTACTAGTTCTCTAAATAAGCTCCATAATTGATCTCAAGATTTTAGGCGAAAACTTTAAAAAGTTTTCGAATAATATAAAAGAAATTCATACAAATTAGAGTCGAGGTCATTATAAAGTGTTGGGTAACGCATTTCAATCATAACTAATTAACTTTTTCGTTATAAATAAAACAAATCGTGGTTACAAATTTTGTTAATTCAAATAATAAAAATTACAAAACCTTAATAATTAGTAATTTTTATCAGTCTTAGCCCTCGGTCTTTATTGGGTACTATATACGCTTTCTTTAATCACAGTCTAGACTCTGCAGCAAAAGCTTAAAAGATAGATGTGCACTATTCATAGTGTATTATTATTATTATTTACCACATATTTACTTATCCTTATTTAATTTATTTTTTGTTCAATAATTAACATAAAAGGTAGTCAAAATAAACTTACCTATATATAAATTAAACAATAGCATTACCCAGCAACAGTTAATTCATCATATAACTAAAAGCTAAGCTAAATTAAGTTGGCATAAATATTTATTTTCTAAATTTTATCTAATTAGAAATATGATTTCTCACCGAGTTTCAACCTGCACGTATGAAGAAGAGTTAGCACTATAACCACGGCTTGTCGACTGCACTGGTTCCAAGTCAACCGCATTCCAGGCTAGTAGGGGGTCCGAATATCTAAAATATAGGTAAACCGATTATAGTTTAGGGCCTAGGATAAATAACAAAGTTAACAAAGTGTCTTATTGGCAAAATTATCAAGTAATCTATATACGAGCATATACCAATTATTAGGAAGAGAAAAAATATTACTTTTTGTTCGTAATAAACTCAAAAACTACTGGAATATTTTTAAAACTTCTTTGACATGTAGGATGTTACGTTATCACTAAGTGACATAGTCAATATTTTATGAAATAGCTAAATTATGTAATCCACGCGGACGAAAGTGCTTATATTTTGGCCTCGCTTTTTAGCAGGACATAATTTTTCCTGAGTAGGCCGAATTTACCTCTGCCTCATTTTGAACCTTAATGTACCTACCTATATTTTAAATTGTTGTTTCAGCCAACGTTAAAACACAAAGTGTCTTCACGATTACATAAAACATAGCAAACTCTTATACTATTATTTATTTTAGGCAGTGGCAGATTTACAAATATGCCGCCAGTAGGCTATTAAATTTTTGCCGCCCCTAGTGACCTCTGAAACTCGATTATCCTATATCCTAGTACAGTCGAGAACTCGAGATAATTACGTACGTGTATAAATATGTCGATAAATTTAAAAAAAACCTGTGTGGTTTTATGAAACCACGGTAAAAGTGAAACTTATTCACATTATAGTCATTTAATTAAAAAAATTTGGAATAATATTCCATTAAGGGTATAAAAATCGCTTTATCAATCTACCGCGCGGTCGACCGTCACGCGACATGCAACATACAGACGAAAAAGTTTGAGACGATGTAAACAAACTTGTATTATTATATATTTATAACAGCAATAAGCTGTTAGTGTCGGACTATCCTAGCAATCCTAGACAGTTTTAGAGCTGCTGGCCTAAAGTTAAACTAAATTGTTAAAAACGAACGTCGATAATAAAATAAATATTTTATGGCATGGGCAACTAAGAGCCCGTGCATGTTCTTATTAAATAAATAAAAAAAATCATAGTACAGTCAGTCGCGGATCCACGTCCCAAAGAGTTTGTGGTCACAGTCACCCGAAAAATGGTCAAGTTTCGATTATTTCGGCTGACCTTGTGTCCATGGCCCTCTCCATTCGTTTTCTGGATCTACCTATACATTATAAGGTTTCAAATAAAATTGCCACCCCATAGAATTTGCCGCCATAGGCTCCAGCCTACTCAGCCACGAATGGTGATGGATGAAAGAAAGATATTATAGTATGTAGCATGAAAGTACGAGAGGTATGAGAGCGAGAACTACTATGAAAGAGTTAAATAGCGAATACAGACTCGCATTACGTGCGGCAAAGAAAAAGAAAATAAAAAAAAGCCTACTCAGCCACCACTCAGCCACCACTGATCTTAGATATTGCCATGACAGTTTGCATGAAATCAGATTAGGCATAAAGTTTTTTTTGTAAACTTTTCAATATGTAGGTATATTACAACGATTCTATTTTAGTTATTAGAGTGATCCCAGTTGCGTTACAATTCTTACGAGTATTAACTAATTATTATTGTTATGCATCGAAATATAATAATATATAAATAAAAGTGTAAGGGAGCCAGGAGCGTTGAAATAGTTTTTGCAATAAGACCTGTAACTTAAAAATAAACGATAAGTAGGTATAATTATGATAGTAGGTATAATATACGATAAGTTTAATATATGATAGTAAATTAAACCTTGTTTAATTAATTAACCAATAGTTACGATTAACAGTGCAGCTATTTCCTTTATAGGTACCTACCTATAAAAAGTCAACTTGAAGGCCTGGTGACTTTGTTTCAGCTCTCCTAGTAGTGAAGCAAATTGAAATAGTGCAGTGGTCTAGCTTAGCGTTGAAACATAGGTATATTTATTTATTCATTTTTTTTAATGAAAAACACATTTCAATGTTAATGGTCTATGAAAGAATAAGCTTAGCTTAAAGTTTTTTTTTTTTGTTTCAATTACTGCTAATTTGTCTTTCACTGGCTTATCTGTCCTAACCTAAGACCTGTACCTGTTGACCTAACCTTTAATCTATTTTGTGCATTTTCTATATGCTCTATTTTCGGTTAATATCGACTACTTGTAGCGAAAATACAGCAAACCGTAACGAACCACCAAAAAAACCAATGCAAAGGAAAATGCTTACGAGGGGAGTTGAAACAGACAGTTTCAACTCTCCTATCGTATAAAATTCGGTTGCCATTAAATTTGAAACGATATATCTTCGTAAAACAGTGTTGTTTTACGAAGTTATATCGTAAGTATCTAAATAACTGGTTAGTTATTCCAAATCTTTTGTAACCTAGCAAATATCATAGAAGAGATAAGATAAAATACTTAACTAACTAAACAAAATAGAGGTGAAGCTATTAGGAGGATAAAAACTTAGTTTTATCGATTTTTGACTGTATATTTTATACCGGCGAAAATTCAATTTTGGCGTGTAAGCGACTACTAAGAGAACTACTGCATGATTCCGAGAAATTGCACTGTTTCAACTTAATCCATTTCACCTCTCCGCTAATGGTTAGTAAAAACTTACTGATCATGACCGGCGTAAAGTCCGTCACCCTCGAAGATGTTGCGATCGCCAGTAGGCGGCGGTTGCGAGGCGGGCGGCAGCGTGGTGCGGTCCAGTGGGTTCGGTGGGGGCGGGGTGGGTTCGCGGGGGACGGGTGGGTTGGTTTCTAACGTCGAATTTTTGATGCCATACTTGAAGTACATTATCAAGCCTGAAATGAATTTTTAATAAACATGAAAAAAAGATCAAGATTTTTTTTGGTTGTATAGTGTGACAAACAATAGCACTATACCGCGCGGCTCGTACGCTTCGACCATATTTACCTAAACTTGGCTCTAAAATTGAATTGCAGTTATTAAAGTGTGAATAGCTATCAAAACTGATTAAAAAAGTACATACGATGTTTTATTGTTTGTTATTTAACTTTATTATAAAATAACAAAACAAAAATATAGTTACCAATTATCATCCATACGGTGAAACGAACAAGAGTCAGAATCGAAAGGTTCAGAATAAGGTAGATGTTAACTATAATGGCGATGGCAGGCACAAATGGCAAGCAGGGTGTGGCATATATCAGTGAAGACCTGAAATCAAGTATTGAACCATGATTAAGTACTACCAAAACTATTAGGTAGGGATCCCTAGTACATTTTTATCACCTGATTAGTATCAAGCTAATTTTTTGGGAGTAGCTTCATTTTGATGAGGCGAACAAAAAATTCCTCTTCGAAAACTCTCGATTGTGGTAGCTAATAGAGTTAGCAGGAGATAGAGCAGCAGTGAGCGTAGGACCGGGATAACGTACCACGCAATTTGGAGGACAATATTACTATTAAATTACATAAAAATTACCTAACTAAAAGAAAAAAAAAAACAGAAAAAAAAATCAAATTTTAATGACCTTAAGAGGTCATCAAATTGATGACCTCGTAAGGTCATCAAAAATTATTCCTAACCAGCGGTTTCCTTTTGTTTTAGTGTAGAACAAAGTGTATTATAATTACAGTAATACCTCGCTTTACGCGAAGGATGCGTTCCGATCTAATTCGCGCTAAGCGAAATACGCGTATAACGAGGTCAGTGAAATAACAAGCCCAATATATTACAAATTTACTTTTACTGCCTATAAGCTTACTAAAAAAACGAAATAAATAAATTTTATTATTTTTTAATTTAATAAAAAAATATTTTTAATTTTTAGAGAAATACTCATCTAACTTTTTTGAGTAGAATTTTTCTTGCGCTCAAGTTAATGTTTTTCTAAAATAGCAAGTCTCGTACGAGTAATTTTCTTCGCGCTAGTACACCCTGTTTTTTTTCGGTACGGACTAAATTGACACAGGCAAATGTCAATTTTCTAAATAATGATACCAGCTTTTTAGTGATAGTGTTGTATACCGATTTTATGAATACAATACCGGTTTTATGAATCGTAACTTTTTACTTTTACCACATAATTTTATTATTATTTGACAACAGACGAGGATAAAGTAGGTAGGTAATGTCTACCGAGACATTATAGCTTAATATTTTGACTAAGTTAAGGCGGCAAACACTGGGTACATTACGTAAGTTTGTAATGTCCCTAGACAGTGTTAAGATATAAATTTTTATTTTATTGTTTGATTTTTTGCTGCCTTAACTTTCTGTTATTATTGTTTAGTTTTTTTTTTTTTTGTAAATCATTTTTTTTCTTTTTGACTTTCGTTAAGTGTATTACATATACCTTATGGCGAAATAAATAATTTGAATTTGAATTTTGAATTTGACGCATCTTTTAAAAATTATGGTAACTATGGAGCATCACAGATTAAAAAAAAATATTTATTAATATTTAATAAAGCCGAGGATAAAATAGATAGGTAATGTCTACCGAGACAGAAATTTTGAGTAATTTAATATTTTAACATTTTGACTAACTTAAGGTTGCTTATAATAACACTGGGTACCTACATTACCTAAGTTTGTAATGTACCGAATGTTAAGATATAAAAAAAAATTATTTTATTTTATTGTTTGAGTATTTGATATTTTGCTACCTTAACTTTCTTTTATTATTGTTTAGTTTTTTTTTTTTTTTTTGTTAAATGACATTTTTTTTACTTTCGTTAAGTCTGTGTATCGCCTTAAGGCGAAATAAATGTTTTCATTTCATTTCAATTTGCATGTGATTACTAAGATTAATAAATGCTTTAAAAATAAGTGTTTTTCATTTATCATAAATCTATACATTAGCCATACAGGTTGTAGCGTCCTTGATCGACTCTACACACTTTTTACTTGATAAATAACAACACCCGAATCACGATAAATTAAACTAATTTATTGATCCTTGATATGATCTGATGATCCGATGTGCGAGCACGCGCGATCGCCTTGATAGATCGAAACGTACTAAAAATAATATTTAAATAATTAATTTATTATAATAAGTAAAGCGCATACACTATATAGGTATGCCTCTAGGTACATTACGGTTGTCGCCACGTTCTAAAATTTTAAAGAAAGATTTTTGTAACTATTACTGAAAAACGATACTAGATTGTAAATTACGTAAAGTTACGGTAGTGGCACATCACTATTAATGATTCGCAAAAAACTAGCAACACAGCTTATGTCAATTTAGTCCGTACCGAAAAAAAACGGAGTATAGGCGTCCCCTATTCACTAGAACGCATTATTTTATCACGATTTTTCACAATTGTACGTACAGTAGGCACTAAGCGGCCAAACTCTCGTCCAACTTTTGTAGCCTTGCCTCTGTTCTCCATCTTTTTAAAATTTTTTATCTTCATCTCCAAATTTAAACTTCTACGTTCTTTTTTACTAGCCGGCGTAGACATTTTATTGAGTAATCAATGTATGTAAACTAGCGCGAATTCTGAAAACCGCGTTATAACGAAATCGCGCAAAACGAGTTCGCGTAAACGGAGGTATTACTGTATTATTATATTTATTTGTGAAACAAACAAAATTAACATAAAAATAATAACAAGATAACACATCATATAGGTAGGTACTAATCAAGTTATCTCTAATAACTAATACTAACAAAAAAAAGAAGAAAAAATATCGCAGTAAGACTAGTAATATAAGTTGTCTATTACTTAAGGTATAACAAGTCCTAAAGGCTTATTTTACCTCTTGATAAATATAATCCTATCAGCAACTTACGAGTGAGATAAACTTTATCAGAACGAGGCTATAAATTGAATCTTCATATAATAATTCAATACTTTAATGTATTGCTTTGTCTGGCATTTTTCATAAACTGTATTTTTTAATCAAAGACAAACTGAACTGAAATAGCCAGTAATTGTCCCTCTATTTTCAAAGACCCGTTCTACTACAGTAGATATAGGTAGGTACAGAGTGGAGCTTAATCCGGTACGCTTAAGGAACGTTATCAGTTCTTTTAGAATAGTCGGAACGGAAAGCCTCGGCCTGATCTTTAAAGCACAAATGAAAGCTACGCCAGACATAAAAATATTGAATTTCACAACAAAAAAATAAAAACAGAATAAATTTTTGTAGGTACGGATATAAATATTTATTTTTCGTCTGTTTTTGAGCATGAATCGAATTCGCGTATAGTAATTTTAGTAATAGTTAATTTTTTTCACCAATCATCATTAAGACCGTCGAGCACACAAATGTACCTATGTGAGGATCATTTCCATAGTGTGATTACGAGCTCATTAGCTCTATAATAAAATAAATAATATAGCGAAATTCGTACAAAATTGTAACTCTTTTTTGTTATAATATAATGTTCTTTATATTTTTAATATTTTCTAATGTAACTGAAGTTTTATGTTAAAATATAAAAGTTAAATATTGTAAATAAAGACTGTGTACTCGGCGCTTACTCCGCTTTTACAGCGCCTATATACATATATGTACTAAAAAACCGGCCAAGTGCGAGTCGGACTCGCGCGCCGAGGATTCCGTAAAAACAAAATTATTAAAAATATTTTTACTATACGATCTAACAAAAAACTTATGCTTTTCGCAATTTTTCCTTTATCTGTGCTGTAAGACGTTGCTTCATACCAAATTTCAAGATTCTGAGTTCACGGGAAGTAACCTGTAGGTTTTAATTCCCTTGCGAGTGTCAAAAATTTGCAGCATAAACGGCTGCATCTTTTGATTGCGTTGGCTTAGAGGTTAGAATTTTTCACTACTCCAAGGGACAGTAGACTTAAGTATTTGGCATGAATTTCAGCTTGATAAACGTTTCAGAGAAAAAGGGTATTGACAGACAGACGGACAACAAAGTTATCCTCTAAGGGTTCCGTTTTTTCCTTTTGAGGTACGGAAACATAAAAATACAATACTACGCTTACCTGTTTTGTGGCTTCCGGGAAATAACGAGCAGGATACCAAAGATGACAATAATCAAAATTATCATTACGACGGAGGTAAAGGTCGATTCACCGGGGTTGCCGTACGCCGCGAAGATATCGAAGACTATGATGAGTATGTACAAGATGCCGACAGCTTTTATGACGAACATACCTACGAAACATCACTATAAATTTAGACAATTACAGCATCTAGATTAGGCACAGCTTTGAGGTCAATCCTCATATTAATTTAGTTTAAACAACAGTCTCTACAATTGTAACAAAAAACATTCATTAGTGAATGCTGACTTTATTTTTCAATACACATGTAGTTCAAAAAGGAGATAGTTATATAGGCATAATAGTAATTTACTATAGTGGATATTATATCAGAAAATCACATAAAAACAGTTATTTGATAAACACATCTAAGATTATTGGACATAAACAAAACAACAAACTTAATTACGAAATTAATAATTTTAAATCCTATTTCATAGAAACAATCATAAATATTTTGCAAATTTTAAACTTGTACAATATTAAGAAACGATGCTGCAAATTTAAGATCGTCTCTGTCATTTGCATTGCTTGTGACTGCTATTGGCTGCTCTAGAATTTAATAATTATAGTTTAAGAGAATTAGAGTGGAAATTACTTTTTGTTATGTACAACATATTTCCCTAACAAAACCGTTTATATCATAGTCAGATTTTCAAGCATTAGTTGACAATACTTAAAAAATACATATTTTCCATACGTCATATCTATACTAATATTATAAAGAGGTAAAGTTTATAACTTTGTATATACGGGGTAATCTTCGCAAATACTGATCCGATCATGAAAATTCTTTCACTAACAGAAAGCTACACTATTCAGGAGTGACAAGATAAAAGGAAAAAGATAAAAATATATAAAGATTTTAAATCACCAGGATTTGAACCTGCGTCCTCTGACGTGCCGTGTCAACAATTCAATCTAATCAAGCATTATTATTTGCCTTAGAAATTAATTGGTGATTTTAAAACATTTATATTAATTATCTGATTTGCTGAAAATAGTGAGAGGCTACACTATTCAGGAGTGACATAGGCTATATTTTATTGTAATTGTACAAAAAAATTCAGTAAAAAAGAAAAATATTAAAATATATTATGAAAATGACAATGAAACGAACGCCATCTATCGCTGTTAGATTTAACTATTTAATACTCTATTTTATTTACTGTCTATTTGAATCTATCGATGACGAAGTTTTTACGCTTTTTGATAGATGGCGTTGGAGCAACATATTATTTATTTAAGTGGTTTAAAATTTGTTCTTTATAGTATGTTATTTGGTTCTGTAATTTAAAATAATAAATACACGATATTATTACGATTTTATTCATCGCTGTAGGCGCCCGCTGCAGTTTATTTTTTATTTTATATATTTCTGTTTTACTTTATCGGTACTCCGGACGTAGTTTTGGTCAAAAGTTTTCTTCAAAACTATTTTTGCATTTTAAAAAAGATAATTAACGCCCAACGAAGTGGGCACGGGTCGGCTAGTAGGTTATATAAGGACGTCGCTTGCAATTAATGGTGAAGAATATAATATGTAAAAAATAATGGTTCTACAGTTTTTAGTTTATTTAGCGATGGTTACATTTTTCACTTTATAAAAAAAAACATACCGGAATTTTCTGTAGCGGGACCACAGTCAACCCATGGCAGGAGACCAGGGCAGAGGTACGACATCGCGTGCAGTTTGCGATACACGGAGTCAAGGAAGCGAGCAAAACGAGAAGTGCTCGCGGAACTACCGCCGGGTACAGCGCCTTTATAGACATATTTTGTATTTGTAGAAATGGTTAAATTGAAACGGCATAATTTTCTTGGCCAATACGTCCTTAATTTAACCTAAAAATCTGCTTTATGTGGAACAAATATTTTGCTAGCTTACCATAGAACTTGTTCTCTGTATTGGAATTGACCAGGAACGTGTCATCGCGTCCGTATTCCTCGCTGTCGTCACCGGGAAGTGTATCGTCAGAATCAGGAGAGCTGTGGGCATACTAATACGCTTAGCGGAGCGCAGGCACAGCTTTCAAATCTTAACATTAAATAAAAATTTCGGCCGGCCTTTCGCTTAAGCAAATATTCGCATTTCGCAATGCTATGTTATGGCGGTTTTAATACCTGCGTGTGACGCGTCGTACCATGACTCGTTGGCTGGATGGCATTATGTGCGTAGTCCCACGAATCTGTATATAACAATAGACAACATATCAAAAACTATTTTCATTAGATCAACATAGGTTCAGTAATCAATTAAAAAATAAATTCTAGTATACAGAAACCAAATTATAAAGGTACCTACTAAAAAGTTCCAAGCTATTATGCATTGTAATATTGTGGTCGATAAGAAACAATCAAATCTTGAAAACTAATTGAATAGCAATTCGTTAAGAATTCTCGGAAAGATAAATTTCTATAGGTATGTAATATCTAAAAGGTAATAAAATACAATATTATAAAATATAATATACGTTAAACAGTTTCCATAAAAAATGGATGCTTTTCAAATAAGTATAAGACGTATTTTAAATAAAAAAGGTGAACATGAATGGTCAACGGACCATTCCCTGCTGGAAAAATCTCATAGAATATCATAGGAAAAACAAAATATTCTATGAGATTTTATGAGTTACTTGTATTCCTATGAGCCTGAAAAAAATTTGATCATAAACATTCTATGATATTTTATGAGTATTTCACCAACTCATAGATTCTCATAAAAATGTTACTTCTTGTCGCTATGAGATTTTATGAGTAATTTCAACATTAGACGAACAATGAGTAATACTTATGAGATTTTATGAGAATTTTGAGATTAACATTTCTATGAGATTTTATGAGGAAAATTGAAAGAAAAGTAGCTCATAAGAAGTTATAGACAATTTATAAAGAAGTTATGAGCAGTATTGCATTGAAATTCTTATGAGTTTCTATGAGTAATTTCGACGACAAATACACATATAAAATACCATAGAATATCTATATTTTATGAGAATTTCGAGATTAACATTTCTATGCGATTTTATGAGGAAAATTGAAAGAACAGTAGCTCATAAGAAGTTATAGAGAACTTATGACGTAGTTATGAACAGTATTGCAATTGAAATTCCTATGAGTATTTATGAGTATTTCCCCGGTCCAATACACATATAAAATACCATAGAATATCTATATTTTATGAGAATTTCGAGATTAACATTTCTGTGCGATTTTATGAGGAAAATATCAATATAAAATCCCACAAAATATCATTATTAACCGACTTCAAAAAAGGAGGAGGCTACTCAATTCGACCGTATATACATATACTTTTTTTATCCGACTTCAAATGAGGAGGTTACTCAATTCGACCGTATATAATATATTTTTATTTTTTTATTTTTTATGTATGTTCGGGGATAACTTCGTCGTTTATGAACCGATTTTGATTATCCTCTTTTTTTGTTGGAAAGGAGATATCCCAATTTTATATACAATCAATATACAATCCATCCTAAAATAAATCTTATTTTGTAAATAAATATGGCGTAATGGGTAACCATAGACTACTATAGTGCTGTAATATATGTTGATAAATGTCGATGTCGGTAAATTATTTAGAGATAGCTTGACATGATAATTTCGTGATTTTTGTATTTTAATGTTTTAAATAATCTGATGAAGTTGACGATATTACAAAAGTGAGTTATTTCATATAGTGGCTAATGAAAGAAGGCACACTAAAATATTTTTTTATTTGTCATGTTCGTTTCAAATTAGATTTCTGAAAGTACTTTTCGGTATTTGAGGTTTCTCTGTGTTTTGATAAATTTTACCCTTGAGTTGTGACAGCCTTTTCATGCATCGCCATTTCGTTCGTGTTGCAAATAATATCTACAGTCCGGCCGTTCAAAGAATGCGTTTCTGACACCTGTCAAATCGTCATGACTAATGATGTACAATAAATAACATTAACATTAATAATATTTAGTAACGTTATTTATTGCATTCATTATGCATATTTATTCAATTTAATTTATATGTTGTTATTGTTTATAGGAATTATAATATTCAATAAATATTCAGAATGTAAATAAATTTTTAATGAATCAGTTAATTGAATTGAATCGTAATTTCTGAATTAACGAAGGGAAAAAAGTTTTATTCATTGGAAAATGTATATTATGAAATACATAATTTTAAGCATTAAACAATGAAGACTATGTCATACCGGGTGTATTTGGAACGCTTGAAAAGATTTAAACCTAATAATATACTATTCATATATATATTTAAATATATAAAAGAAAGTCGTGAAATCGTGCTACAGTAGAATCAATAATTCAGTAGACTAAAATACTGCTAGCAGTTGACAGTTGACAGTGAGACTGCTGACAGTTGCTAATGTCACTTTGTAAAAAATCGTTGTGTTTGTGTTTATTGTTAAGTTTTGTTTTGTGTTTTGTTATTCTGTTTTGTTTGTACTGTTTTGTTATCAATACGAAAGATATGGATGGTCCAAGTAATAAACACAAACACAAATATTATTTTACAAAGTGACATTAGCAACTGTCATTTTAGTCTACTGAATTATTGATTCTACTTTAGTTACACTATTTATAACTCAAGATCGGCTGAACCGATTTGGCTGAAAATTGGTAGGGAGGTAGCTTAGAACCAGGAAACGGACATAGGATACTTTTATTTTTTTGTATCAAATTTTGTAAGCATCTGTAATTTGGTCCAACTTGGGAGATGGGGTAGTTTTTATCTCATTTAGATCCTGTAGGTAGCGCTGCTATCGTTATGTAACTCCGAAACTACTGAACCAATTTGTATCTAATTTTGTAAGCATCTGTAATTTGGTGCAACTTGGGAGACAGGGTAGTTTTTATCTCAATTTGACCCGGTAGGTGGCGCTGCTATCGGTATGTAAGCAATCAAATTTGGTAGCTGTTTTTTCCGGCAGGACAACGGGCGCCGAGTCCACTAGTACTATATAATACATATAACCATTTATCTCAGAAACATTTTTTAATAACATTTTAGTACTTATGTATTTTGCGAACTCTCGTTGACCGCGAGAGGCGCGACTAGTGCGTGCGAGAGTACGTTGACCTCGCGCCGGTCAGCTGATGGCGCGCATGAACTTGTGGTATTCAATGACATTGCCGATTTTTTCAAAACACGATTATTCTGAAGCATTATATTCAAATTTCTGTTTCATTATTTTTCCCAAACCGGATTATACCAAAAAAAGTTTTGAAGAGGCAAGAAAAAATTTCTTTTCGCGTTTTTTTTTACTTGTATCATGTCATGTCATGCCAACGCTATCATACCTCTTCGTTTTTTCAAGCGTTCCAAATACACCCGGTATAGTATATCATTTTTTACCAGAAATATAAAGTAGTAAGTAATTTTATTTTCAATGTTTTTTTTTAAATTCATCTGACTGATATTATGACACTAGTTTTTTTAAGTTTTGTTTGAGCGTACCTTTATTATATCATTAACTTTATTAAATACTAAGTACATTATGTATTATAAAATATATAACAATCGAATGCTGTTCGTTAGTCTCGCTAAAACTCGAGAATGGCTGGGCCGATTTGGATAATTTTGATCTTGAAATGTTTGTGGAAGTTCAGGGAAGGTTTAAACGGTGAGAAACATAAATAATATGTAACGGAAAATACTAAAAACGACGATTTAATTTTCCAATACAAAATGTTCCTAGCGGGGAAATTTGATGTCTTTTATCAAAAACTTTTTTAAATAATTAACGCCCAACGAAGTGGGCACGGGTCGGCTAGTATATTATAAAACTAGATTCTGCGCGCGACTTCGTCGGCGTGGACTCCGCTCCTATTGGTCTAAGCGTGATGCCACATAGCCTCTAGCCTTCCTCGATAAATGGGCTATCTAACACTGAAAGAATTTTTCAAATCGGCCCAGTAGTTCCAGAGATTACCGCGTTCAAACCAACAAACAAACCAACAAACAAACAAACAAACAACCAAACAAACTCTTCAGCTTTATATATTAGTATATATTATAAAACTAGCTTCTGCGCGCGACTTAGTCGGCGTGGAATCCGCTCCTATTGGTCTTAGCGTGATGACACATAGCCTATAGCCTTCCTCGATAAACGGGCTATCTAACACTGAAAGAATTTTTCAAATTGGCCCAGTAGTTCCAGAGATTACCGCGTTCAAACAAACAAACAAACAAACAAACAAACAACCAAACAAACAAACAAACTCTTCAGCTTTATATATTAGTATAGATTAGTATAGATTATAACGTTTTATTTTATATTATACAGACAGATTATTATAATTATTAAGATTAAAAAAACATTCGATTACAATTGCCTCGTCATTTTGTCACATCACTACAAAAACAAATAGTTGACATAACCATAATGACACAACTCTCTAGTTAAAAGTGTATAATCTATGGACACAACCTTGAAGCAGCGCCGTTTGACGTGGTTTAACTTTTAAAAGCTATTGTTTTTATATTTGTTAATTAAGTACCTAATTGTAATAATTTTAGCCCAAAATTGGTAGGTACATTTATTGTAAGTTGGCATAATTATTCGAATTTTAATGTTATCGCTCGTTAATAAGGTAAGGTGGTAACGTTTTATAGGTGTAATAACTAATTATAAATTATTTTTAGTTTAAGTATAATAATTTTAGTCCTATTCATCAGTTTTCAGAAGTAATGAGAATGTATAACGATTCTATGATATTGAGTACCTATGTAGGTAAAAAAGTTAATAAAATTTTAACTTTATAACCTATAAGAACTATTTACTTAGTAGGTAGCATTCAAAATATTTTTTGTCATGGTTTTATTTATGTTTATTTACATAATTATCAAATTAAGAAACAATATGTACAAATTCACAATTATAAGTAGGAAAAGAAAACCACTAAGGTTTGTACAATACACATGTAAGGTTTGTACATTTTACATTTCATAATGATAAAAAAGTAGTATTAATGGTAAAAATAGTATTTAAAAAATAAAACAATCACAGTTACATTTTCATTTGGTACATCAATTTTTATACAATGTATTTTAATAATATTTATTTTTTCTCAGTGTTGTCAAAAGATAAAAAAATTTAAGTTTTTGTTTAATATTATTGCTTTTGATACATTCAACCAAATGTGATGGTAGTATATTTATTAAGGGACTATGTAAGTCATTGTTCTCTCACCATACACGTTGTTGGCAAGAGCTGTGTTTAAGTGGTTTCTCGCTACAACCCGTGTAAATGTAGGGTGTTGAACACGTTGCCTAAACTTACTACTCCAAAAATTTTCTTTTAGAACAGTATACTCAAACTTTTTATGTACTGGTATAATACTTTGCAATGATTAAAAAGTGCAATTTTGCCATTATGAAATTCAGTCCAAATATTTGATGAAACAATGTTTTTTAATATCTTAATTGTAATTTGTATATTTTGTTTAGGTAACTTTTGTAGGTACGACCACAACTACTGAGGCCATATTGGATATACGAATCTGCCAGAGCATAATAAAGTAACAATCTAATTTTTAAAGGAATTCTTTTTTTTTTTAAATCATTATGTTAACTAAAAATTTTCTTAATTTGGCACATACTCGATCTATTTGTGATCTCCATGAAAAGTTGTTGTCTATTACCAGACCTAAGTAAATCCGTGAATTAACAACTTCAATAGCTGAGCAAGCACAGTTATTTTTATCTTTGACATGTAAACTGTTGTGGTTGTGAGCAATCAATTTTGTTGTGAGAGTGTCGCTGATGTGATGATTTTATAATTAAAAGTTTACTTTTGTTTGTATTAATTAAAATTCCTACATCATGGCACCACTGTATCAATATGTCGAAGTGCTTCTGAGGAATATTATATATTAGTATTCGTTATATATTATTTTTCATTTACTAATATTGAAATTACCTTATATATTCTCTTAAAAAGAAAAATTGAAAACTTTTGCTGTTGTCATTTTCCATACAGCTTAGACACATATTATTTTTTTTTTTTACAGCTTTAGATTTATTTATATAAACAACAAATTTAAAATTGGTTCTGTCAAAATTAAAAATGAAAAAGTTATTCTTTAGCATAAAAATTGTACCCTACAGTTTAAAATTACTTATTTATTTATTGTTCAAACATATAAATTAATAAAAAAAAGTCAGTGCTAAATCGCTTTTATATAAACAATTTAATTTGCAATAACAAATGTTGAGATCAATAATTGAGATAAAAACTACCCTATCTCCCAAGTTGGACCAAATTACAGATGCTTACAAAATTTTATAAAAATTGATTTAGTAGTTTCAGAGTTTATCGCTAACATACATAGTGACACGAAATTTTTATATATACATAATTATATAGATAGATATGTATATATATTTATACAAGGTAACTTTTTCATCAATATCCACTTTTTAACATCGTTCATCTGGATTGAAAATTAATAGCTCATCAATACAACATCATTTCTAAATCTCCGATTGATTCTTTACGATTTTTTTTCCACATTAATCGCTTGAGCCTGTGTTGTCCTACTGCTGGGTATAGACTTCTTTCCCCATGTTGGATAAGGATCAGAGCTGCTCTCCGAGGCACGGTGGGGAGACCCACAAGGACTGCACAAAGGATCAGAGCTGCTCTCCGAGGCACGGTGGGGAGACCCACAAGGACTGCACAAAGGATCAGAGCTGCTCTCCGAGGCACGGTGGGGGGACCCACAAGGACTGCACAAACACCCTGCCACGGCAAACATTTGTATGGCCAATACAAATGTTGGATAGCCTACAACACATGAGGCATCGATTTTTGGGGTTGGGGAACTGTCGAACTGTACCACTTCCACCCCCAGCACTGCACATATATATATAGAAATCCGAAAAAATAACCAAAACCGAGTCTATCTATGCTCAGTTCTGGGGCTGGGAGTGGTACCAGAGGGGAAACCCACCCACCCCCTCCCAAAACCCCATAAATTGATGCCCAGTGCTGGGGGTGGAAGTGGTACCAGAGGGTAACCCACCCACCCCCTATCCTCCCCAAAACCCCATAATTAGATGCCCAGTGCTGGGGGTGGGAGTGCTACCCCTTCCCCCTCCCAAAACCACCATAAATCGATGCCCAGTGCTGGAGATGGGAGTGGTACCCCTTCCCCCTCCCAAAACCCCAAAAATCTTGCCCAGTGCTGGGGTTGGGAGTGGTACCAGAGGGTAACCCACCCACCCCCTATCCTCCCCGAAAACCTCATAATTAGATGCCCAGGGCTGGGGGTGGGAGTGGTACCCCTTCCACCTCCCAAAACCCCAGAAATCTATGTCCAGTGCTGGGGTTGGGAGTGGTACCAGAGGGTAACCCACCCACCTCCCTCCTTTCCTCCCCCCAAAATCCCATAATTAGATGCCCAGTGGCGGGAGTCCCCTTCCCCTCTCCTCCCAAAACTCCATAAATCGATGCCCAGTGCTGGGGGTGGGAGTGGTACCCCTTCCCCCTCCCAAAACCCCAAAAATATACACCCAGTTCTGATGTTGGGAGTGGTACCAGAGGGTAAAGCATCCACCCACCCCTCCTCCCCTCCCCCAAAACCCCATAAATCGATGCCCCATGTCCTATAGACTTACCCAAATGTTTGTCATGTGCGGGGATCGAACCCACAACCGCCAGCGCAACAGCCACAAACCAGTGCTATAACCGTTGCGCCAACGCGTCGTCCACGTTAAAACTCATAAAGTCTCATAAAATTTTTTAATCTAAACATGAGCTCATAGATTCTCATAACTTTTACATTACATCCATTATGCTCATAAGATTGTAGATTTTTTACGTAAAAAGTTATGAGTTTCTATGAGATACTGAAGATGCTCATAAGAACTTAGAATCAAATGAATTGTGACCGCTATGAGTTTCTATGAGTAATTTCGACGACAAATACACATATAAAATCTCATAGAATATTTTCGTATTATTTTTTTATGAGATCCTATGAGATTTTTCCAGCAGGGATTATTCTAAACGTTACTTATACATATTTAATGAGTTTGTTTTTCGATAAAAAGCTCGACGGTTTTTTCTATGTAAATAGCATTTGTTTGCTTTATACTTTTTAATCTTTATACTACTGATATTATATATGGCGCGTACATAAGCTAAATAAACTATAATTATTAATATCACGATCACGATTCAGCCTGTAATATCCCACTGTTGGGCATAGGCCTCTTCCCCATGTAAGAAGAAGGATCGGAGCTTAATCCACCACGCTGCTCCAATGCGGGTTGGCGGATATATTCCCTACTATGAGTAACGATCGCTATCAGGTGTACATGATAACAACCGGGACCGACGGCTTAACGTGCTCTCCGAGGCACGGTGCGGAGACCCACAAGGACTGCACAAACACCCAGACCACGGCAAACATCTGTATGGCCAATACAAATGTTGTCATGTGCGGGGATCGAACCCGCAACCGCCCGCGCAACAGTCAAATCGCAATCCAGTGATGTGACCGCTGCGCCAACGCGGCGTCAATTATTAACATATAGTTTACTAGCCGACCCGTGCCCACTTCGTTGGGCGTTAATTATCTTTTTTAAAATGCAAAAATAGTTTTGAAGAAAACTTTTGACCAAAACTAAGTCCGGAGTACCGATAAAGTAAAACAGAAAGTAAAGAGAAAATATATAAAATAAAAAATAAACGGCAGCGGGCGCCTACAGCGATGAATAAAATCGTAATAATATCGTGTATTTATTATTTTAAATTACAGAACCAAATAACATACTATAAAGAACATAAACCACTTAAATAAATAATATGTTGCTCCAACGCCATCTATCAAAAAGCGTAAAAACTTCGTCATCGATAGATTCAAATAGACAGTAAATAAAATAGAGTATTAAATAGTTAAATCTAACAGCGATAGATGGCGTTCGTTTCCTTGTCATTTTCATAATATATTTTAATATTTTTCTTTTTTACTGAATTTTTTTGTACAATTACAATAAAATATAGTCTATGACACTCCTGAATAGTGTAGCCTCTCACTATTTTCAGCAAATCAGATAAATATAAATGTTTTAAAATCACCAATTAATTCCTAAGGCAAATAATAATGCTTGATTAGATTGAATTGTTGACACGGCACGACAGAGGACGCAGGTTCAAATCCTGGTGATTTAAAATCTTTATATATTTTTATCTTTTTCCTTTTATCTTGTCACTCCTGAATAGTGTAGCTTTCTGTTAGTGAAAGAATTTTCATGATCAGATCAGTATTTGCGAAGATTACCCCGTATATACAAAGTTATAAACTTTACCTCTTTATAATATTAGTATAGATTAAACTACTTTCATTACATCAACATTATCAACATAGGTTCAGTAATCAAAATACAGGCTGGCTGGACGCCTACATTTTTCTAAATATAGTTTTCTAAATATACTTTCCAGAGTCCAGTTAATACAATTGGATCTAAAAAAGTGTTTTGACTTTTTCGACTAATAATGAAGTTATGTGTAAGCTCATGTACGAGTAAATATTTATGACAAATATCCGTTAATGATAACATATCGGTCGGTTTTTCTGAGGAATACTTCACTCGCAGTATTTTCTATGAATAATTTATCTACTGGACCGATTTAAGAAACTAGGTCATGAAAAAATGAGGCGAGGATTAAATTTATAATATCCAAAGCGATATTGTAGTAATGTTAAATATGAAAAACGTCAATCGATATCATTATGGCACAACATAGGTAGGTGCACTATGTTCTAAGAGACGTGGAAGAGCGACATTCACCGATCTGATAACTCGATAAGACATATTTTTTTATCAAATATAATTTATGAACAAATATGTCTATGATAACTTGCCTATCGAAAAGTGGTCATAGCTACTTTTAATTTAATTATTTTTTTTTCATCACCTTCACTCATATTATGATAACCGAATGAGTTTTTATCTCAATTGATAGTTTTTAACATACAGAATATGCCTAGGTAGGCTTGCCTACTTATTTTTGGTCATGGCTACCTGGCAAGTAGATGTGAACAAGTAGGTCAATATATACCTATATTCGATATTACATCGATCTGTTCGAATCGAAATTGATATCATAGGTAAGATATTGTAATTACAAAACCAATCATATAGGCTTGCCTACAAAAACTAAAAAAAAAATAGCTATGACCACTTTTCGATAGGCAAGTTATCATGGGCATATTTGTTTATAAATTATATTTGATAAAAAATATGTCTCATCGAGTTATCAGATCGGCGAAGGTCGATGTTCCACGTCTCCCTCTACTATTAGGTATCTATGACTAAGCCGTGGTACCCTTGGAATGCTTAGCCATTCCATCGCGATTTAGATTGAGTATTATTTGTCGAGTGTTTACACCTAATATTAAAGTAAGGATTAAAAGATACGCATAAGCAATACTAGGTAGATCGGATATTTGGATCCCTAATTTGTTCTTACCAAAAAGGAGTTGTATTAATCTTAATAGTTATTTACAACAACCAATCTCTAGCACTATATATGTATATATATGGTATGTATATGTATGGTTTCTAAAAATGGAAACGAATGGATAATTGTATTTGTCCAAATATTGTTTTCTGGTTTGGTGGTTTTCCCATAGTGCCTCAGAGAGCTGTGTTATCAATGAATCAGCTAGTTGGATGTATATCCTAGAAAAAGGTTTCTTGTGAATTTAAAATTTTTCAAAATCGGTGTCAATAGATGGTAGAATTATTTGAAAGATTTTCAGATGTTGACACCAAAATACGATTCAACAGCCACCAATATAAGAATTATCAAAGGTAAAATAATATCATGTTTCTAATATAGGTTAAAATTGCCGACAGTAGCGCCACCTAGAATGCGCAACTTTCCGGGATTATGCCAAATAATAACATATCAGTATTTTATTGCTTTCTAGTAAATATAGTAGATAAAAGATAAATAAAAAGACGACAAGTGGTATTTTTAAAGGAATTCGTTAAAACAGTGCATAAAATAATGGATATTATTATAAAAACTGGTTTTGAAAGTGTAAAACACAATATTCGTTTTCAACCTCAAACCGTGTTGAAAGGAGAAAAATTAGTTTTTGCACAACATGTAAGAAATGTTGAAGAGCTACGAAAGAATGGCAATAGTTATATATTACGAGCCCACATAATTCGTCAAACATCGGTGACATTAACGCCCTATGTAACTAGTTTAAACGTAAGTACTCTCATAACCTTAAACGTAATGAAACATGTCTGATTTTTTGTTTCCCATGAAATGTTCACTACAAATTGTGTCGTCAGGTTTGGGATACCATGGCGACCCATCAACACTAAAATAATAATGACAATAATAAATATCACAAAAAATATAGCGCAAATAAAATTGATCATAATTTAAGGTTATTTCGCTTACTTATTTCTTTTTATGGCATATCTATCCGTTTATTTCTTTGATTTAATTTCCAGTCCAATGTAGGAAATATATATAGAATTCACACCGACTATTTGTGCCGTTATTTTTGCAGTTCACAACACAACAACATCTATTATTAGGCATTTTGAAATTTTTTATTTATTACGAACTCCGTGCAATTTGACTTTACTTTCCCGGATTGTTGCGTATTTCTGCCACGATAAGCGCTACGATCGCTCTACTATACCCCCACCATGTACTTCGCACATAGCGTATATGCACTCCCCGAAATTCAAACGAGAACGTCGAAAATATTCTAATCACGTATCTTTGTTCATACGTTCAGAACACTGAACGCAGAAAACGTCATTTTACGGCATAAATGTATTTGTAATACATTTACAGTACTTACGTAATACATTGTAGAAATTGTAATTACAGCAGTGTCTTACGAATAATGATGCCTGTGCTGACGTGAAGTTATAGATTTTCTTCTTTGCACTCTTTTACGTCGAATTTAACTCTTGACGATGAGGGAAAAGCACCACCAGCATCGAATCGAATACGGAAATTGAATATTGGATTCCATGGTCATTTGGAGAGTAAAGCCAAACTGGCTGCAAAAAAAGTTCGGTGTTCTGAACAGGGCGAGTCAGTACTTCAGATTGGGGACATCGGTTTATCTTTTATAAAGCTCAGATCCGTCCTTTTGTGGAGTATTGTTTTCACAAGTATAAGGAGAGACGGTGGCTCCCTGTGTGATTTTACCTTCTACATAACGGTGAGTGTTCTGAATAATTCTTTTATATAGTGCCACCGTCACCTTTTTTACCATGGCACCCTCCACTGAAGAACTAAGTTCCATCCACACCACTTGAATGCTTATGTTGCAACCAATGTGGGAGCTTCACGCGTATTCTTTCCGCGTATGTATGCAAACTGTGGAATAACCTTCCTCCTGGAGTTTTCCCTGAGCGCTATATTTCTGGGGTTTCGAGCGTCGAGTGTACATCTTTTTCCTAAAGGCCGGCAATGTACCCGCAACTCTTCTTATGTTGCAGATATCGATGGGCGTCAGTAGCTATTTAACACCAGATGGCTTCGACCGCTCATTTGCCCTATTGTTATAAAAAAATCCTCCAAAAATAACATTTCGTTGCTTTTAATTTGAAACCTCCTTCAAAGTAGGTACCTATCTGCGTCTTTATCTACTTCTTAAATCTGAAATTACAAAAACGCTAAATGAAAGCTGATTCAACGTTCATTCTTTATTTTGTTTTTCGTTCCATCTTTGTATTGGTTGGTAAGATGAACAATAATCTTCATTACGTCGTATAAACCGTTGAAGAACTCTTCCCAACAATTTTTGAAACAGTTCAACAGTTATAGTTTGCGATAAAGATACCTATAATAAGTCAATCAGACTACAATATGTAATTTTATGAGTTTTGATTAAATCTTCAAAAAAATAGCTAACTTCTAAACAAAAACAGTGTGAACAGTGATTTTCGATGTTTTTGTTTGCTAATGTCTTCTATTTCATAACAATTATAATATGCAGCGATATATAAATGCATGTGTAAATAGCATGTAACTAGAAAACAAAAATGTCGAAATATAAATGTACTGTGCTTAATTTATTTTAGTTATACACAGATTGTACTAGTATATGTTTTATATCTAAGTTGCATAGGTCGGCTTTAAAATCTAATTAAAAGTAGCGGTTACATTTAGCAAAAAGTTTTCAAATATAATTTCTTTATGTATTCTTTTCCCGTATTCCTTTGTAAAAGTAAATAGATTTGAATTAAATTTATTCATTTATAGCAGGGTTTCTTAACCTTTTTCTAGTGATGGACCCCTTTAAAAATTTCACAGAGTCCATGGAGTCACATTTCCAAAAAAAAAAAGAAAAAAAAAAACAACGATGCTTTACTTCAATCACCTTTTATTGTTTGCGATCAAACTTTACATAATTATAAATAACTAGTGTGACGGTTGCTGCTGCTTATGCTGGATTAGAATATCAAATTGAGGAGTTGTTTTTGATTACGCGCAAAGTGAAAATATTTACTCACAACATAAGTAGGCTTGCCATGGACCCCCAGCTTTCATAATACGGACCCCTTAGGGGTTAAGAAACCCTGATTTATAGGTATTATGTTCTTTTTTAAACCTCACACAGAAGGTCAAAAGTACATAATAATAAATACGGTAAGATAGTAAACAGGCGGTCTTGTAATTAATAAGCCATTTTTTCCAGATAACCCCAACAAGAAGTACCTAAAGAAGAATTTGATATCGAGGCCGGATAGGTGGTCTAGTTATGTAATAAAACTATATTTAAAAATCAAGTATTCACATCCTTATTAAAATGAGTAAATTATAACAATTTATACTTTTATACAACTTTAGTTTGCATTTACCGCAAATGTTTTATTTTATTTTATTACCAAATAGGTACACACTCCTAAAACTTTAACAGTCAGGTAAAATAATGTAGATTGTAGTTAAATATTAATGTTTTAAATTAAATATACAGGTACCGATTAATATAATAATATTAATCGTTTAATTTAAATTATTAGTTTGAACATTAATAAGGTTCTTTTGTCAAATATTATACTAATTCTGTAATAATAAACAAAATAAATACTATATATGCGTGTTGTGTCAAATACATGGTATTGTGTGTAGGTAATGGATTTTTTATTGATTAAATGTATTTTTTATGCGTAATTAAAAAAAATAGAATTCTGCATTCCTTATCTATGTAAACTATAAATATGCGAAATTTCATACTCCTCCGCCCTCGTCCTTGCAATTTTCGTAAAAAGGGATACTAAGTTTTTGCTTCACGTATTAATATATAGACTACTTATATAACGTATTTTATTATCTTATTTTTTAATAATATTTTTTCATTATTTATATAATGGTAAAATACATACCGTTTGTGCATAAAGTGCTTAGCTTGATAAATTGCTATTTCGCTAGTTTCATATGCATCAAAAGAATTATGTAATCCAATAACACAATTGAAATACAAAACTTTTGCTATGTGGAGCTGTATTTTCGTTACATAAAACATTTATCATTTATGGTTTTCTGTTCTGTTCATATTTATAAGTTCTACCGAGACGTTACCGAGCCTACGAATTTTTCGATAAACATAACCAAAGCTCGAATATTTACACCTCTCTCTCAAGATAATTAATATAAACTCTCATTGTTCATAATAATAAACTCTCAAGATTTATTACATTAAATAATAATAATAAACGTTGCTATATACGTTGAATAATTTTACTTTCGCGAATTTACTACAGTACACACAGTTATAATACCTCTTAAGTGCGTACTTATTCATTTCACGAGGTAATAAGACCTTAGTATCGTAAGTTCATCACATTGGCAAGTTTCGTTACACTTCGTTTATTGGATTTGGTAATAGACAGAATATCGATTATGTCGTGTGTAGATATCTATAGGTACTAATATTATAAAGAGGTAAAGTTTATAACTTTGTTTGTATATACGGGGTAATCTTCGCAAATACTGATCCGATCATAAAATTCTTTCGCTAACAGAAAGCTACACTATTCAGGAGTGAGAAGATAAAAGGAAAAAGATAAAAATATATAAAGATTTTAAATCAGCAGGATTTGAACCTGCGCCCTCTGACGTGCCGTGTCAACAATACAATCTAATCAAGCATTATTATTTGCCTTAGAAATTAATTGGTGATTTTAAAACATTTATATTTATCTGATTTGCTGAAAATAGTGAGAGTGTATTGGAACATATCAAATTTCACCGTACCCTTCTTATGTGAAATGGATTATAACGCCCAACGAAGTGGGCACGGGTCGGCTAGTATTTTTTAAAGACAGTGGTATGAAAGAAATATGGGGAGTGAAAACGCGTGAAACAATTGACGCTGACGCTTAGTGATGCCGAGAATGATGTTTTAGAGCGCTTTCAGTCGTTTATGTGAAACATGTATGTGCATGTGGACATGTATGTATATGTGGACATGTATGTACATGTACATGTGGACATGTACATCTATAAAGATTAAACATGTATAAAGAATGTTTTGATTTGAGAGTTTTATTAGTTTAACCTTATTTGTATTATTACTAGCTGTGCCCCGCGGTTTCACCCGCGTTGATTTAAAGAAAAAATAGCCTTCCTTCTTCTTAAAGCATAATCTTTCTCTTTAAATAGGCTATCCATCTCAGAGGAATTTTGCAATTCTAATGAGTAGTTCTTAAGATTAGCACGTTTAAAGGCTTATGATTGCATGTAACATAAATATAAGTATTCCAGCGTAAAATAGGAGATTACAGCTATTTAATTATAATTTTAATAATAATAATGTTCCGTACCTCAAAAGGAAAAAGGGAACCCTTATAGGATCACTTTATTAAATTTATCAAAACCTACAGGGTAGGTACCTACTTCCCGTGAACTTAGAATCTGGAAATTTGATACGAAGCAACGTCTTATAGCACAGACAAAGGAAACTACCACAAAGGAAAAATTGCGAAAAGCATAAATTTTAGTTACATCGTATAATAAAAATATTTGTAATAATTTTTGTACGGAACCCTCGGTGCGCGAGTCTGACTCGCACTTAGCCGGTTTTTTATGGAATAAACTCCAGTTGCGTGTTGGAGGTAAGTTACCTAATAATAATGTTACAAAATAAACTTTAATATTTTATTATAAATTTGATACAGACGTACTATCTACCATTAACTGATAGACGATACCTAGGTATATAATATAATATGTCTCTTTAACCGACTTCCAAAAAAGGAGGAGGTTCTTAATTCGATTGTATTTTTATTTTTATTTATTTTTTCGATTTCGATATTTTTTTTTAATCGAAAGGTGTCATTTGATCCTATTTAAATTTATTTGAGATCTAACAAGTACTTTTCGAGTTATATCGAATAATGCGTTTTTACTTGACTATTTTATCGTCGTCCTGATTTTGATAATTTTTAATTTAATCGAAAGCTAATATTTTTCATGTGGTCACATTTAAATTTCATTGAGATCTGATAACAGCTTTTTGAGTAATCTTTGATAACGCGTAGGTATTTACTTGACTATTTTTTCGTCAATCTAAGTTGTATTACTTGGCGATGTAATTAAAGTCGGTTTTTGTTCGTTTGCGAGCAAACACAATTATTTGAAGATAAGTTCGCCCTTGCCAACTGCTAATTTGACAATAATTTCTAAGGATGTTTTGTGCAACAAAATAATATACACCTACATACTACAAATACAAAAGTAACATAAATCTATATTTGAGGATAAGTCTATATTTATTAAAAACTAGGGAATGTAAATATTCCTTAATACCTACTGTAAATTAAATTAAATTTAGAACTTTTTTTATTAGGATCCATCCACGTGATTGATAACTAGTTCTTTTGTATCAGCACACGTACAAAGACTATAGTTTTAAAATGAACATTTTATTTGATTATAAACTTATTAAGTTTAATTTATTTTGTTACCATTTAAATGGTTATGAAATAATCGTTGATATTTAAAACACCTTAACTATCTATAGCCTATAGACTATAGGTTCTATTGTTGCAAAATCCGAGAATCGAGTGTCGCAGATAATCTCGCTAAAGCTAAACAGCGCTGCATTAAATTTTCTCTACCAGTGTTAAATCTTCAAAAGACTTTAGTTGATGGAACTTAAAGACTAAGGCGTCCCAATCTACGAAGATTTCGTTTGAAATACCATATACCTACCATATTTTGTAATCCAAATAAATAAATAAATAAATATCTACACAATACACACACGGTCGTCTGTTCCTAAAGTAAGCAACTTAATGCTTGTGTTATAGGTAACAGGCGACTGGTCTAGCTACATTTTTTTTCGATAAACATACTTATAAATAATACATATATAAATATATAAATGAATATGTATATTACACCCAGACTCGGGGTGGGAATCGAACCCACAACCCCCGGAACAGAAAGCAGGGGTCACTACAAACTGCGCCAACGGGCTAGTCAAATATATTATATCTTAACACATATAGACTTACGAACGATGTCTCCCGTTGAGTGGATGCTGTGCCTTCGGGCTCAACAGGCGTACGGAGGCTTTGCGGGAGTAGCTCGACGAGATTGTCGGAGTTGGGCTGGTAGCGGAGAACCAATACACAAGTTGATACCAGAGTGTAAGCGAGGAGGGTGCCTAAACAAAAATATTTCTGTAAATATAAAGTTCTTATTTTTATCTAGAATAAAAATTTTTGTGATAAACTTATAAGTTTATAAGATACTAGCTTCTGCGCGCGACTTCGTCGGTGTGGACTCCGCTCCTATTGGTCTTAGCGTGATGACACATAGCCTATAGCCTTCCTCGATAAATGGGCTATCTAACACTGAAAGAATTTTTCAAATCGGCCCAGTAGTTCCAGAGATTACCGCGTTGAAACAAACAAACAAACAAACAAACTCTTCAGCTTTATATATTAGTATAGATATAGATAATACTTTATACAATTCTTTTACTACAAGAAATCATTATCATCCAAATCTTATAAAGGAAGAGATTCATTGTGTGCGAAGCATTGTTTTGCAACATGCAAAGTAATAATTTCCAGAGTAGAGAATCCTTCGACATAAACTTATTGGACATTATTTTGTAAAGGCCGTGCTTCATTTATATTTTGATATCTTTCACTCCTTAATCCTCTATGTGTTACTAAAACAGGTATATTTATGTACATAATAGGTATTAATTCACGTATAATTATAAACACCCATATATAGTACTAGCTGACCCCGCAAACGTTGTTTTGCCATATATGATATTAACCCCCCCCCCTCTTGTGAGTGGAATTTTGTAAAATCCGTTCTTAGCTGACCTCTACTCGGCGAAAGGAATATTCCTACCAAATTTCAAGTCTCTACGCCTTATGGTTCCAGAGATATCGTGATGAGTCAATGGGTGGAAATCTCTTTTATATAATCGTATATAGATTTTGAGAGAGCCACAATATAACCGCCAATTATAATTAATTAACAATTTATTTAGTTATTATTACGTCTATATTATATTTTAAATTTTAATGTTTATTTTTATTAAAATCAGTGCCGGATTAAGGTTGACTTGATTCCCGAAACAATCTTTGCCTGTGGGTCCTGGTATCTTTGAGTGAACTACAAAAAATTAATTGAAATTGCTTTAACTGTCGTGGGCTTGTGTTTTAATCGTCTCTGGTGCCCACCTAGACGGGACGCCCTAAGCAATTGCTTAAATAGTTTATAGTCTAATCCAGGACTGATTAAAATTAGGATAGTGGTCTGATAAATAGACACGAAGTACTTTCTATAAATTGTTTGTTTTGCTATACATAATATCGTTGCTACTTATTAGTAGCATATTGCTTTCCGATTTCGCGGCTCAGTGCCACTTAATTCTAAAACAATTTATTATGAATAGTAACATATTATGTGTACCTAATAAATTTATTGTACATTTATATGATTGCACAGTCACTCATCGTCAATACCTAGTCACAGTACACATGCTGACAATACGAAATAAAATAATAAACTTACTATAATGGGCATGACGTAAGATTTTCAAAACCTCTTCCGTAATGTGGCTACACATTCACTATTTACGAAAATACCTATATTTCGGTAATAAACTTAAGTTTAAGGAAGATTAAAACTATTTTTCTAATATGTTTTCAATGAGAGCGGCAAAACGGCTGCAGGTGTCATGGCGTCGGCTCTGACGTCACAAAATAATCTGGGCATTACTTTTTACTTTACTCTTTGGAGCGCGCCTGACGTATTATGTTATGTTGTGACGTCTGCGCTGTAATTTGTGTTTCATTCAAAATGGCCGATTGCAGTATTTTAATATTTTATTTTATTGAAAATCACAATAATCTTATTATTTTACATAAAACTAAACCAGTATTTTGAATTTTTTAAATATGAGTGTTCACCTGAAATCATTAATTTGACGATTTTTTGATACTGTCGTCATGCCCATAGTAATACTATTCTGGTGTCACAGCCACATATTTTTAGAACAGACACATAGTAAAACGTCGCTATCCTATAGTCACGTATCGCCGACAGCAAATTTAATTCATATGTGGGCCGGATTCACGTCTCATCTCCTCTACGTCAAGCAATGAAATTGATATTCGTCATGAATGACAGTGATCCTAAATTTTCTCTAGACTTCATAAAGATAAGGGATTTAACATTTTTTTAAGTGAAACTTCTTTAGACGCATGAGGGGTAAAATTTGAGCGACCGGTAACAAGGCAGGGACAGTACTTGGATGGTTTTTTTCAATTGTATTTTTTTTTGTATTTTAAATTCGTTTTTTTTTTAAATTAGTTTGCCAAAGAATTTTCACTTTGTACGCATGCAATTTTTAGCGTTTGGTAGGTGTGAAATTAACTCTATGTAAATTAATTTGCACGTATTTATTTAACATTCACACAATCGCAAACCAAAAACGTTAACCATTTACATTACGAGTATTAGAAGATTAGAAGAAAACTTAAAGAGTATAAAATTTGCTCTCCGGTTTGATGAATAAACTATTAGATAACCGAACTAAATTTTTTTTATATAGGTAATTTAATTATAATAAATTTAAATTTATAATAATCCGAAAATTAACAATTGTATTCTTATTATTGATGAGATGAGATTAAGTTTAATATTCAATTCTGATAAGATAAAATCCTTTCGGTTTTGCTGGTAGTTCGTGTAGTTGAATTTAATCAGAACATTAAAATGTTATTATTATCATCAAGTATCTCATTGAGAAGAAATGTCTTTGTCGAAAAAAGTCAAGTTTCCTAACTCTTTGTGATCTTTATAATTTTGAACAGATAAAAAATTATCCCTCCAGAGAAAAATTAAAGTTAAATAATTACATGACATGCAATTTTAGTTTATTAAAAAATATATAATTATGATACATAATTGAAATAAATTTAATAATCATTTATAGTGTAAAAAGTAATGTAAAATGCTTTGCTGCGTAACGTACTACGTGCTACGTAACGAACGTAACCGGCACGTATTTTTTAATAACGGATACTTTATATAATTTCTAATTTTGAAAGAAAAGTTTAAAACGTAGCGTGTACATTTTCCAAAAAGTGCTACTCGTATATACAAAACAAATATGAGTCTGTTTGAGCAGACAGAAGATGAAATAGAAAACCAATTACTTATTTTCATTGAGAATGGCTATTGTCGTTGTTTATTTTAGTATAATTGTTAAGAAGATTGATTAATATCGTTTGTCACGTCGCCGACACTCTTACGTAACAATTTAGAATTACTAAGAACAACCATTATACCTATCCATCCATCAGCCCTTACAAGTCCACGGTACGTAAGTGGACGTAGGCCTCCCCTAATTATACCTATATTATACCTAAATTATACCTATATGTACTTATAATAATAATATACCCAGACTTCTCACGTGTTAAAAATTAATATTAATTTTTGATCAAAGTGTATTAAAAATATCCAAAAACAAAATGATGATTAATGTCAGCTCCGATTGGTTCAGTTCGTTTTCCGAATGTGGTATCGTCAATCTGAAGTACTGCCTCAAGCGCCCCAATCAAAACCTTAATCATTTGAAGACGCTCAGGTACACTACTATATTTAACCAATCATTCCGATTTGATAAATATAAGACACGATACAGATTTAGTGCCGATCTCCGGTCGATATCTCATCGAAATATAAAATCATTTTCGCTCTTTATTGCTCATTGGAGCTAAATGAGAACTTAATATTCGAGTATTGGAAATCAAGATTAAATATGCAATTGCTTTTCCTTCAACGATCATCTGCTTATATTTTGTGAATATCTTATATTCCGAAGTAAAATCTTTAAATATAATTGTGTTACTGAGTTTCAAATTACATATAGGCTAAATGTTTACGTAATAAATATATATATATATATATATATATATTATTTTTGTTTTTAAATAATGTTAAACTTTTTGACATTTGACAACGAACCAGCATAATAGGTATGTATAGCAGTTGTCACTTATTTGTTTTCAAATGCAAATTACAATGAAAAAAAATTACATAACATTACACAACTTAAACCGTGAGTAAGAAGCAAAAAAAAATTATAAACATAAAATACTTCAAGCGTGGCTTAAGTAATGGTTTAAATATAACCAATTATCACTTGAAACGAAATTAACTGTTTTTACTTGAGACATGGAATTTGGGATTGGGAATTGGGTTTACTGATTTTAGCAGTAAATGTGACAAATTAACAATCAAATACTTTTGAGTAATATAAATTACACCAGCATGACTTTGTAATACACTACTTAGATGACACTGATAAACTAAGGACTGTTGTAATAGTAAAGGATAACAGAAATTTTTAAGCATTTTGTAACTTACGTAAGTGCATTCAGAGCAAGTTTTCTTAACTTCAGGAGGAGATATACAGCTAAATGTATGTATGACATATGCATAATATGTTCCTGAAATAATGAAGTTGTAATTTGTTTTGCGGCAAATATTATGCCAACAAAAGATACTTTAGTTTTATTAAGTTAAAAGAACATAATCTTATTGTAAGCTGATATGTAAAAAACTGAAGTAGATATCTTTTGTTGGTTATCACAACATGCAATGTTATGTTAACTGATTTGTATATCGTAAAACTACTTAGGTACTGGCAGCAGAATCAAAAAACTTGGACAGTGTTTCCAATTGTGACATAGAGGCGTACACAGAAGCAATCTTCCGAAGTTCACTTTTGTATTGTAGTGAAGGGGGATGGCATAAATTTCACAAGCGAAACTTGAAATATTGTAAAAAGTCTGAACAAAAAAAGGATACAAAAATTTGTTTTTGACTAATGGAAAACTATTTTTTAGAAAACCTCAACATTCTTAGTTGAGGATGCGCCACGTGATAGATGATAACGCGTTTAAAAAAAAAAGCTAAAATAGGACAAACATTTTGTAACCCTAAGGAAGAGTCATAAATCTATCTATCTAATGAAGAGCCGGTTTTTTGAGCGAGATATGAGTACTCGTATTTCCTTAGTTTGAAAATTTTAATAGTTAAAATCAATCACATCAATTTATTTAATTTACTTGTTTACAAGCAAATCTCGCGACAAGCTTTTATATCATATAGATTATGTGTAATGACTTTATAAGTAGATAGTAAAAGTTTTAAAGTAAAAATTTATTTTTTTCGTTTTAGTGCATTCAAATAAAAGCTTGTTTTTTTAAAAGGTTTTTTACTTTTAATTTATTTTAGACTTTTTGGTCGGTTATCACGTCACTTTATTCGAATTATTCTTAGCAAGCCCTTTCATTTGATACCCATATTGTAGAAGTGCACTAAAAATAACTAGTCCGCACTCTTGGATATGCTGCCATATTGGATTTAGAATGACGTCACAAAGTTAACCATGCATTGTCTCCAAATTGAATTTAGTTGCAAGATTTCAACCGAACAAACATACATACATACATACATACATGCATACATACAAACCATGCATTGTCATCCAAATTGAACCTATATACAAAATTTCAGCTCAATTGGGTGAAGATATCTGCTTTAAAATTGAGTTGAAAGATTTCACCCGAACAAACATTCATTAAAGTTACATACATACATACATACATTGCAAGTTAAATAAAAGCTTGTAATATTAATATCTGACGTAAACATTGTTTTCTTTTTATCTATTAATGTTTAGTTAGGTACTCATTTTAATGGGTTTTAGTTTTGCAATACTATTAAATATCCTTTTAGTTTTTAGCTCCCTGTTTATTTTCTACTTTTTATTTTTTCTCGTTATCAGCGGAAACTTAATTGGTTTGTGTGTACTGTTTGTTTTTCCAAGAAATTCGTTCGTCGATTTCTTTTTAAATTCCGCTTCAATTAATTTCAAACTATCTCAGAGTTCAAATAAATAAACTAGACTTCTATTAAAAAAAATAAAATTAAAAGCAAATATTACTTTATTCCTTTAAAAATAAAAATAAGTTCACATTGTCTGTACCACGAACGCAAGCGTTACTTTATAAAAAATCTAATCGTCCTTCGAAGTCTACAACTACACTTTATAAGTCTAGGTCATGCTCATTCTTTTGTGTTTTTTGCACGGTAAAATGGACTGAGACCAAACTTAAAGGCATTGACATAGTCCACACGTTTATAATTCACAATCGAATAACAAAGGAAACAGAAGAAAACTAACCAAAAGAATAAAAAGTTTCTTGCTCTGATTCTTAAACCATAGATCATATTTGTTTAGTAAAATTGACCCTTAAAAATGTAACAAGTAAGGCAAATAGGTACGTGAATTTGGCATTCGTAGATTATAAAAAGAGCTTATATTCCCTGAGATATACTTACATCTGGGAGACGCCTCAGCTAAGGCATCTATATACTAATATATAAAGCTGAAGAGTTCGTTTGTTTGTTTGAACGCGCTAATCTCAGGATCTACTGGACCGATTTGAAAAATTCTTTCAGTGTTAGATAGCCCATTTATCGAGGAAGGCTATAGGCTATATATCATTACGCTAAGACCGATAGGAGCGTAGCACCAATGAAGAATATTTCAAAATCGGGGTTTTTTTCCTTTTGAGAGCTTCCGCTGCGTAAACGGTTAAAGTTTCGCACAAATCATGTATTTATTTATTTATTTAATATTTGGGAAACAAACAGATGTACATAATATATTACATTAACACAAACTAATTTTACAAAATCCAGCAAAGTTTCCACCAATTACTATTACATAAAAGCACTCTAAAGCAATAAAATGATAAGCTATAATAAGTTAATCAAAATTATAAATTCAAAACAAATACAAATCACTAATAAAATCCATTCAACATTAAATCGTTTCTATCGAATACCTATATATAATAAAATACATCAACACAAAATAATTTCACAAAATACAGCAAAGTTTCCAGCAATTACAATTACATAAAAGAACTCTAAAGCAATGATAAGCTATAATATATATTCAGCTTTATTTTTTATTAGTATAGATAATATATAATAAGAGGTAAAGGGAGTTAGCGTAATCGTTGTAACTGGGTCATATACGAGTGTTTAGGGAGACCACACATCTGATTTCGACCGAGAAGAGTTCGATCGCGAAGGTAGTTTTACTAGAGTAGGTACTAGGCACATACATCACAAAGGGCTAACTATAAAACTAGACAGAAAAAATACACTAAAACAAATTTGGTTATGATTAAAATAAAGCGTTAAGAAAAAAAAAGGTGTGTGTGCGATTCACACACAATAGAAGTGAAACTTCTTTGGCAAACTAATAAAAAAAAAACTAATTTAAAATTAGTGGCTTGCAGCGCGGCTCGACCTTCTCCTGTTGTTGCCTTCCGGTTTGAAATCACAACGATTCTAAAGAAGTTTCACTTCAAACTTCAAGCTTTATATGACACGACTGAAGTAAAAGTTCTTTAGCTCCGAGAAAAAGAAAATGTGTGCTCGCATCTCTCTCTCTTGCCCCTACAGTAATATCCGAAATGTAACTCTCTCTCTCTCTCTTTCTATCTTCACTAACTTATATCTCCCTCTCAACTTTCGTTCGCCTCAGCCAATCAAACTTTTCGTAACACTCTCGTCACGTTATCACCAGCTTACTCCCCAAGTCAAGCGTGCGTAAAGAAGTTTTACTTCCAAAAAATAGTCAGTGTAAGACGCCGCGTTGGCGCAGCGGTTACAGCACTGGATTGCGATTGGCTGTTGCGCGGGCGGTTGCGGGTTCGATTCCCGCACACGACAACATTTGTATTGGCCATACAGATGTTTGCCGTGGTCTGGGTGTTTGTGCAGTCCTTGTGGTTTACCCCACCGTGCCTCGGAGAGCACGTTAAGCCGTCGGTCCCGGTTGTTATCATGTACACCTGGTAGCGATCGTTACTCATAGTAGGGAATATATCCGCCAACCCGCATTGGAGCAGCGTGGTGGATTAAGCTCCGATCCTTCTCCTACATGGAGAAGAGGCCTATGCCCAACAGTGGGATATTACAGGCTGAATCGTTAAGTGTCCTTGTGAACATTAAAATGAGACTAGTGGACTGTATCATAGAACTGGTTTATTTGACCGTTCCGGTAACATAAATGTGAGATGCAGCAATATTAAATAAGGGTCGTCTCAGGCGTCGAATGAATGATGTCGCAGACGTGTCGCAGATCGAGCCGCCGCTGTCTTAGCTCCGATGGTGGGGCTGTCCCCCCGCGTCTCTGCCGCGTACCGCAGCCCGTGGTGTTGCGTTAATCCGCAACAGTCAGTTTTTCTTTAGTTTTAGAAGCTTCCTACTTTCTACGTGCTACTATTTAAACATTTTCATTTTTGTTTTGAATTTTTAAGTTTTGTGATATTAAACCACAAGAGGTACCTTACACATATTTCATTTAATAATTATGGTCTTGATGAGACGGAAATTATTGAATTTGGGAACCACAACGTTATTCACCAATGAACTAAATATAGGTATACAAGGAAAGTAAAGCATCGTGATATTAATTACCTACATTACCCCACAAAAGTATAGTGTGCTAGATACATTTTTAACTTATTAATTTAAGTTATAATCTTCCTTTCAAATTATTGTTGGTAAAAAAATTTATTGCCATGATTTAAAATATAAATGTTAAAAGTTGAGAATTTTTTTAATTTCATACACAAAATGTTGTTACGAAATTTAAATTAACGAAATTAATAATGATTTAATGATTCGGTATAAAAGTGTTAATAACGAATCAAAAACAAAATGTATGATTACTATGCAATATGTATGAAATGGTTGTTATCATGTACACCTGATAGCGATCGTTACTCATAGTAGGGAATATATCCGCCAACCCGCATTGGAGCAGCGTGGTGGATTAAGCTCCGATCCTTCTCCTACATGGGGAAGAGGCCTATGCCCAACAGTGGGATATTACAGGCTGAATCGTACCGTATCGTATCGTATGTATGAAATAAGTGAGCATAATGTCATAATCTCTTGTAGCAAATGTTAATGATGAATTATTCGTGTAATAAAATACAACGCAATGTTCTATCTAGCGTGCAATAGCGTACTGAATTTCTGTTTAACCAAAATTATTTAAAAGTATGTAATTATACTGACTGAATGAATTATACTGAATACATGATTTTCAAAAGGAAAGGCAAAATAAAACCCCGATTTTGAAAATTTATTTATTGGTGCTCTGCTCCTGTTGTTCTTAGCGTGATAATATATAGCCTATAGCCTTCCTCGATAAATGGGCTATCTAACACTGCAAACAATTTTCAAATCGGACCAGTAGGTAGTTTCTGAGATTAGCACGTTCAAACAAACAAACAAACTCTTCAGCTTTATAATATTGTATACAGTGTGATTCAAAAGTCGTAGATCAAACGAAACAGGGAGATAAAGGAGGTAATTTCCAACAATTTTTTTTCTACAGCATGGCCATAACTTCATTGCACGAAAAGTTATGAATATTTTTGTTTTTTCAATGAAACTACCGAGTTTTTTTACAATTTAATCAATAAAAAATTAAATTGATTAAAAATGGTAAAACAATAGGTGTTGTATTAAGACTCGATAATGTATCAATACCTACTTAAAAAATTGTATTGCAGCTCTTGGTGGCTTTAACGAGCAATGAATTTTTTTTCGTAATTTTTTTTACAAGACACTTTTTTACAAGGGATTTAAATGGTTAGTGTGAAAGAGTGTCTGTCCATATCATAAATCCTAAATGTGACAAGAACAGAACAGTTCTAACATTCCAACGTACAAAAAATTAGCCGTTTATGATAAACAAATAAATTATTTTGAATAAGTCTAATTTAATGAAATTTGCACCTTAATATGACAAAACGACCATAAAACAAAAACTAAAGGTCAAACAGTAAAGTGTTGTACCTCATTTGAATTGGTATTAAATTAGCAATTTTTTTAAATACAGGATCACTTTTCCATAGTACATTTTTTTTTCACAGGGCACTCATTAACTCAGGGAACTAATTATTTGTAAGGCTTAAAAATTTAAATTTACGGAAAAAAATTCATTGCTCGTTAAATTTGGTACCAAGAGCTGCAATGCATACACGGTACATATACTAAAATAATTTTTTTTTACAATTTTTGTCTGCCTGTCTGTCTGTCTGTTTGTTCCAGCTAATTTCTGAAACGGTTGGATCAATTTTGACGGGACTTTCACTGGCAGATAGCTGATGTAATAAGGCGTAACTTAGGCTACTTTAATTTTAATTTTTTTTTTTACAACTGCGAACTGAACTACTTTTTTGGTAAATTCCACGCGGACGAAGTCGCGGGCACAGCAGCTAGTTTTAAAATATAAGTCAATGTATTTAAACATGCATATAGTAACTAGTTGTCAATCAATTCCTATAAAAATAATTTATTATACATTATTATTAATTTACTAGCTGCTGCCCGCGACGTCGTCTGCGTGCGTTCACTGCTCGTTCCCCGTAGGTGATAGCGTGATAATATGTAGCCTATGTTCTGACCCGACTTCTTAATAATATTCGTCCCAAATTTGAAGTAAATCCATGCAGTACTTTTTGAGTTTATCCCGGACATACATTTGAAGAAATAAAGGTTCACTGCTCGTTCACCGTAGGTGATAGCGTGATAATATATAGCCTATGATCTGACCCGACTTCTTAACAATATTCGTGCCAAATTTGAAGTAAATCCATGCAGTACTTTTTGAGTTTATCCCGGACATACATTTGAAGAAATAAAGGTTCACTGCTCGTTCCCCGTAGGTGATAGCGTGATAATATATAGCCTATGTTCTGACCCGACTTCTTAACAATATTCGTGCCAAATTTGAAGTAAATCCATGCAGTACTTTTTGAGTTTATCCCGGACATACATACAGACAAACAGACAAACAGACAAACAGAAAAAAATTGTAAAAACTATATTTTTGGCTTCGGTATCGATTGTAGATCACACCCCAAGTATTCTTTTAAAAAAATATTCAATGTACAGTTTTGACTTTTCTACCATTTTATTATATGTATAGATTATATGTATAGATTACTTATAAATTATAATATGAAAATAGTTGTTAAGTACTATTATACTTATTCGAGGTACGACCGTATTTTTTGGAAGCGAATTTTTTCTGACGTAGGTAGAGAAAAAAAAATTGGCCAAGTGCGAGTCGGACTCGCGCACGAAGGGTTCCGTACCATTGACTACGTAAACAACAGTAGGTACACAAATTAAAAAAACGCGTTTGTTGTATGGGAGCCCTCCTTAAATATTTATTTTATTTTGTTTTTAGTATTTGTTGTTATAGCGGCAACAGTAATACATAATTTGTGAAAATTTCAACCGTTTTTGAGATACAGCCTGGTGACAGACAGACGGACGGACGGACGGACGAACAGCGAAGTCTTAGGTAATAGGGTCCCGTATTTACCCTTTGGGTACGGAACCCTAAAAAAGAGGTGATGAAATTTGTATCCTGCTATGAATAAATCCATACACATTTAAGCTTCAGTTCAGCGATATTCAAATGTTAAGTGTAAAAAAATATAAACGCGTGTTATAGTAACCGTGGCTACGTAAGAGTTGGTAAAAATTTGTTTTATAACTAAGTAAACTTACCAATGCTCATCATTTCTACTAAGACCTCGAGCTGGATAATGAGGGAGGCAATGGAGGCTGCTGTTCCACCGGTGATCGTAGCTATGGCAGGAGTGCCAGATGTCTCAGATACTGTTGCTAGTTGTCTGTTAATGTATAAATCATTTTGTATTAAATAATGTCATAAAAGTATAATTATGGGCTTGTGGTAATGATATTTAGTCGAAGCTTTAGGTACATACGTAACTACAAAGTCTATTATCGTCCATATTGACAATCAGAAGGAATTTCAAATACAGGTACTCTACCATTTTTTAGTACCTTGAACAAGCTAGCTTCAGCAAAAGTTTAAAATTCATAATATGTTAAACAATCATATAAAATATTTCTGACAAAACGTCACAATGTACGTCATGAGAAAGTGCTGAAACGTTAAGGTATGCCATAAATGGGTGAGATGCTTCCGGCAAAATGTCATAGTGAGTGAACTCAGGCGGTAATCCTCCTGACTTCACTCACTATGACATTTTGCTACAAAGTTAGTTTTCCATTATCTTTCATGTAATAAATGTTCCACTCTCACTTCAGCCTATCGCAGTCCACTGCTGGACATAGGCCTTAACAAGTTCACGCCAAAAATGGCGTGAACTTATGTGTGTTGCCCACAGTCACCACGCTGGGCAGGCGGGTTGGTGACCGCAGGGCTGGCTCTGTCGCACCGAAGACGCTGCTGCCCGTTTTCGGCCTGTGTATTTCAAAACCAGCAGTTGGGTGATTATGTCGCCATTAGTCGGCTAACAAATGTTTCACGATTCAGCCTGTAATATCCCACTGTTGGGCATAGGCCTCTTCCCCATGTAGGAGAAGGATCGGAGCTTAATCCACCACGCTGCTCCAATGCGGGTTGGCGGATATATTCCCTACTATGAGTAACGATCGCTATCAGGTGTACATGATAACACCCAGACCACGGCAAACATCTGTATGGCCAATACAAATGTTGTCGTGAGCGGGGATCGAACCCGCAACCGCTCGCGCAACAGCCAATCGTAATCAATTGCTGGACCGCTGCGCCAACGCGACGTCGCGCCAGCGCGGCGTGAATGTTTATTAATTATTAATTGAATGCAAGACTGGGTACGCGAGACGGCGACAAGCAAAAAGTATGGCCTTTGGGTACGGACAACGGAACTACCAAGACCATTGGTTTTTGGTTTTTTTCTTCAAAAAGGGTGACAGAGTCCTTAAGACCTATAGACCCATTGCGCTTCTGAGCCTAGTCTATAAGTTGTTTTCGAGGGTCCTTACTAATCGCATTGCTCGCAGGCTAGACGACTTCCAGCCTCCCGAACAAGCCGGATTCCGAAAAGGCTACAATACCATAAACCAAATATACGCTGTGGTAGGTTATACAGAAGACCAAGGAGTATAATCTGCCGCTATATATTGAGTTTATGGACATTGAGAAAACTTTCGATTCTATCGAGATCAGGGCGGCGCTAGAGTCTCTCCAGAGGGGCCAGATTGACTGACGGTACATCAAGGTGTTGAAGTGTTTATACGAAGCCGCAACCAGGACAGACCGAGTACACGATGTAAACCCTGAACCTATTCCACTAAAGCGCGGAGCTCAACAGGGGGATGTTATATCCCCGAAACTGTTTATCGCTGTACTGGAAGATGTGTTTAAGCTGATGGAGTGGGCAGGGCTATGTATAAGCATCAATGGCGAACACCTCAAACACCTTCGATTTGCCGATGATATAGTAATCCTGGCAGAGTCCCTGGACTCAGGAACTCAGCTAGGTGACCTCCATAGCGCCTCACAAGACAAATGTTATGTCTAACCCATGTCACACTCATGCCTGTCGTTGGTGGTGGCGCTACCCACGAAGTTGTCAACGAGTACATCTACCTGGGACAACTGGTCCGCATGGGTTAGTCCAACTTTGACAGAGAGGTAACTCGTAGAATCTAATTCGTTGGTTCGCTTCGGGGGAACCGCTCAATTCCGTCTACTGGTAGTAGACTCATGACGTTCAGTAAGAAATTGTTATAATTTTATGCTGAATAAAATATTTTGAATTTGAATTGAATTTGAAATTCCGAGTGCGCAGGATGGAGTGGCGAATATTAGGGGAGGGTGGTGCTTCGAGAGTCTCTCGGTATAGTTGTATCCAGCTTAGAAGAACTCATTTGCTGTGTGTACGGGGACATCAGTCGTATACCGCACCAGCAGATTCTTGGGTGTGTGAGCGGGCCATTATCTCTTCCGAAGTTGTGTAACGGGACCCGCCTTAAAGTCATCTCGCTCCACAGACACACCATTGAGGCGGAAATTCTAACGGGTTGTGGCGCTGGCGAGGCAGTATTTATACCACGCATTCCCCTTGTACCTCATAACTTCCCGTTCGATTTCAAGCGCGTACAATTCCCCGTGAGTGTTTGCTTCGCGATAACCAACAATAAGTCGCAGGGGCAGACACTGAGGGCAGTGGGTGTTGACCTCAGGACGAGCTGCTTCTCACACGGGCAGCTGTACGTCGCTCGGGAATGACCTGTTGAGGGGACTTTTTGCTTCCAAACTTCAACACCGTGATGCTCGCCGACGACGAGTCCTGGAAGGTGATGGTCTCCATCTGCGAGAAAGTAATGTCCCAGAAGAAGGTTGACGAGCGGGTGAGAGAGAGGAGGCCGCCAACGTGGCTTCCACCCATGGGCGACGAATGGGTGCGTAGGAGGCGCTACTTAATGCGCCTCCAGAAACGACCCTGTGCCCATGTCGGATCGGGATGGGAACCCGGTCCTGCTAGACACGGCGTCGTCGGGACTATTCAGAGGTGAGCCGGACAGTGCCCATGGAGTAGAAGTCTGGCCTTTTCGCCGAGGCCAGCCTGTCGCTGGAAGGATTCTGTTGCCTGCAGATCCAGGACCCTCCAATTAAAGCGACTGAAGGCTCCCGCAGAGTTTTAATGCAGTATTGGCACCCCCAAGTACTGAATCCGACATACGGTCTAGGACTGTCTACCTGATTGATATAAAAAAGCTGTACGTCGCTTGCTTCCGCGTCACCAGTCCTGACTCTCTTTATGTTTTGGCTGCGGAGAGCCAAACCACTTATGTTGTTTATCGAGAAGTCCTATAAGTATGTATTTTCACCATTGATGTATAATTTTCACCCTATTCTGTATTCCTTATTCATCATTTTCTCCATCTGCTTCAGTCACAACTTATGACTTAATTCAGCAGAATCACCTTAAAGTCATTTATTCCAAGCAGGCTGAATATATAAGCACTTTTTACCCGACTGCCAAGGAAGGGTTATGTTTTTCGCGCGTATCTTGTATGTATGTATGTAATATTCTTAATCACCTCATTTCTCTAGAACCGCTGAACGGATTTGCATAATTGAGATATCGTTAGATTTGTCTTAGCAGCCCAAGTGTTCTTAGATAGGTGACATTAAAAAAAAACAAACATGGCGGCTGTGCGAGGCCATTGTAGTTAATGAAGAAATAATTTTTTTTTTAGAATACTATAGTATGGGTATCAAATTAAAGGGCTCAAAACAAGGATTTCAAAAATGTATATTATGATTATTATTACCGTAATAATAATAAAGAAATACAATAAGAAAGTTTAAAAAATGTTGACTTTGCTCTTTCCGTTTTTTACGCAGGCGGGTTTTTTGTTTTCTTTTAATTATATTACTTGTTGAAGGTCAATTTTACAAAAGACAGTCTCCCTCTGTTACTGCATTTTCTGTAGATATGAAATGTAAAGAAGAAACGAGTAAATCAATGTTATTTTAAAAGGTATAATCGTAGGTATTTTTGGTGCTGTATAGCGTTCACGCAGACGACGTCGCGGGCAGCAGCTAGTAAATTATATACCTAAATCTTCCTCGAGAATCACTCTTTCTATTGTTGAAAACCGTATAAAAAACCGTTGGCTAGTTTTCGAGTTTATCGCGTTCAGACAGACAGACAGAAACGCCGGGGGACTTTTTTTTATAATATGTATAGATACGACTATAAAGATTTTGCACTGCGTCGCGCTGTTGAAGTCGCAACAAAGAAGTTGTTTTGAGCGTTTGTTACTTTGGAAGGCGTATAAATGTAGTAATGAAATAAATAAAAATAGTATCTAATAAATAAAACAAAGAATAGAACATACACAAGGAGTTGCAAGTATGGTTCGTATCACAAAACGATTCATGATCATCACAAGTCTGTGAGGCTTCAACACGAAGACAATAGGTAGGTTCCTACTCTCGACATAAACACAAATTTTTTGTAAAAATACACTCTTTTTATAAAGTATATTTACATTATATGGTAGTATATACATATCTTTTGATTATATGGTAGTAAATATTCTTATGAACGATGTATTAAATAAATATGGATTAAATTTTAACTTAGGTCTTGAAATCATAAATATGAAAATATAAATTTGTTGTCATGCAACATGTTCTGCATCATGAGCAAGAGCAAACATATAGACATACTAAAATTCTTAAAGTAATTATTTTGACTTTTATTGATCTCATAGAGATCCAGTTAATTTGTTATTTTTAAACATTTCTCATGTGAAAATGTTGGCCTGTTACAATTTTAATATGTGCATATTTAGTTTATCACGAACTAACAAATATTCAAATGTCTACGACCAGATTTACCACAAACATGGATAATTAAATTATAGCCATCCAAATATCATATATTTGATCCGTTCCAGTTTTGGCGATGTGAAACCATTATATTGTATAATTTTATTATAGATTTATAGACTAAGTCCAAAGGTGATTTTGTAGAAGATAAACTATTTATTGAAATGATACGATTACTTACGCAAGTGTTCAGAACATCGGAAAAACTAAAATGATTACAGGCTTAGTATAAAATAAGTTTTTAATGTTTTTATATTTTATATAGACGGTATTTATAACGTGACTAAACTTATTTGATCAAATACTCGTATTAAAGGCGTGTTTAAAATACATTTATAATAATTAGCGTACATTTTCTATTCGCTATAAAAAGCTGGATAAAAAAATAAATAAAGTTAATTGCATGGCGCATTCTACTAAACAAATAAATCTGTTTTAATTAAGTCCATGCAGCAGAGTAATTAATATTTTGTAATAAATTTTATAATGTGCAAGAACGTTTTCTAAATTATTATTTAACAGCCAAAGATGGTCTGGCCACTCAGTTACGGATGCACGTGTCGAAATTTTTAAAAAAGTGGAGCTAGATCGATATTTGAGTAGTTACAATATATCTGAAGATCTGAAAATTGACCATAACAGTTTTGACCCATTTGAAAAAGGCTGGCTATACAAAAAAGCTCGATATATGGCTGCCATGTGAATTCACTGAAAGAGACCTAATGGACCGTGTATTCATTTGCGATTCTCTCTTAAGACATAATTATATCGAACAATTTTTGAAGAGATTGATCACTGGTAACAAAAAGTGGTCAAAGTCACAATCAAAGATTGGTCAAGCTGCACAGTATACCGCGAAACCCCGGTTGACACGCAATAAGGTGACATTGAGTGTATGGTGAGATTGGAAGGGCATCATTCATTATGTGCTTTTACTGCCGGGTAAAACCATCGATTCGAATTTTTACTGTCAACAGCTGATGAGACTTAAGCAAGAAATTGAGAATAAGCGGTCAGAATTAATCAACAGAAAAGGTGTGGTCTTTCATCACGGCAACGCCCGACCACATACGTCTTTAGCTACTCAGAAAAATTGAGAGAGTTTGACTGGGAAGTTTTAATGCATCCACCATATAGCCAATATCTTGAATCCTCAGATATCCGTCTGTTTCGGTCTCTTCAGAATTCTTTAGGTAGTATGAAGTTAACATGAAGAGAGGACTTTCAAAACTACTTGTCGCGGTTTTTTAATGAGAAGTCCAAAAATTTCTACAGCAACGGAATCTAAAACGGAAAATAAAATTTATAAAACCTTACCTTAAATTTCTATATAAATTACGGAGATACTTTTTCCCCGACCTAATATTCGTTTACCCGAATATAATATATTTAGTAGCGAATGTCTTAGTACTCACCTAAAAATTAGACCATCTTGAGCCATGGCGTAGACGACACGAGGCATTGGAAACATGGATCCGAACATAGAAACGGTCAGACCGGCAAGTGCTCCGATGGCCACAATGTACTTGCAAGTGGGCGCATTTACGTAAGTAAACATCTGCACCAGCGCAGAATCGGTAGACACTTCATCGTAGGGCACTAAGACAAAAAAAGATGATAAAGCTTATGCTCCTTGTATGTTTATTCTCTTTGGTTTTTGTTTGTCTTATTTTAATGTTTAAATAAGTAATAAACATTAGTTATTTTTTAATTTCTATACCTGGTATTTCTATACCTGAAGTAAAACTTTATTGTAAATATGTATGCAATAGTAGCAAAGGTTCAAGCAACGTTTAGAGTTTTATTTACTTTTTATTTTTATTATATTTTTTCTAAGAAATAGTTTTATACTATTCAAGTAGATATTTTTAATATTATAAATATATGAAATAATAAATATATGAAAATCATCTGCTATTTTAAATAAAAGACTTTATTTAATAAATCGTTAAATACTATATATCAGGTTGTATAGCTGTTTCGTTAAGAGGCATGATAGTTTTAATTAACTGAGCCTCTGGTGTATTCAGAAGTTTTAACTACGACAGACTAGGCCATAGGTTCCTAACCTTTTATGGACTAAACAACCCGGTTTACAAGAAAATAAAATTCTAACGCTTCCCTTCACATAATAGTCAATTATACCAATTTTATATGTCTATCTATGAATTATCTATTAATAATCACAAATTAAAATTTAATTCTTCTTCTCTCTCTCTGTAATCGTGCTACTTGTGGTAATAGGTGTGGGGGCTGTGATTGTTATTAATTTAAAAATATTAAAACATGTTGTAATAAAAACATTGAACTCAGGCAAAGAAAGTACAAAGTGTTATGAATAACTTAACCAACAAATGCAAGACAATACACAAATTCTGAGCACCCCTCACTGGGGTACTGCACAAAGGCAAGACAAGACAAGGCGATTAATCAAAATTAGTAAAACAATATAATGAAAAACGATATATAAGAAACATAAATAACAATGATAACCGTCTCATTGATATTTATCTAAAAGCAGCTATGACGTTTTTTTGTTTTTATTAAATTTAACTCATACCTAACCTTGCATGGTATACTAACGACATTGAATATTTTAAAAAGGTATGTCAAATAAGCAATGTCATTTTACGACACAAACAAGCCTTTCAAGAGCCATCGTACTTCTGTGTGCAAGAAGCAAGCAATATTATAGTCTTCATCATTTTCACTACAAAGTTGCCCAAATAATTTGTCATTTAATGAATTGCTTATTGTCTTGTGGACTGCTCTAATAATGTATACTAGTGGTCGCCCAGAGAGAGGTTGAAATTCGACCATAATTAAAATTTTAAATTAAAGAATACCAAATAATTATAAAAATAAAGAACCTTTTAAAAAAAATTCAATTTGACAACAGACTTTAAAAATAAACAAAAGGGTATATATGCGTGTGTGCGTGTTGTAGTGTGTGTAATGCTTTTTTATTAAGTTAATGTATTTATATGTATAATTTTGAAAAAATATTAGCATTCTGCACTGTTTCTCTATATAAACTATAAGTGTGCGAAATTTCATACTCCTACGTACGCGCAATTTCCTTTAAAAGGGGTACAAAGTTTTTGCTTCACGTATAATATATAGATTATTATACCGGGTGAGGAAAAAGTATGAAAACCCCGGAAAATTCGGAAAACTGCACGGGTTAGTCGTGAAAAAAAGGTTAAATTAAACCCTAGGTAAGTTTTAACGAGGAATCCAACGGTGACCTCTGATTTGATCTTGAACTTCATTTTTAAGGTTATTTAAAGGTCAAACTCATTTTTTTAAATTGTAAACCCCAATTTTTTATCATCACATCAGCCTATTGCAGTCCACTTCTGGACATAGGCCTCCTCAAGCTCGCGCCAGACATCCCGGTTTTCTGCAATCCTCATCCAGCCTACGCCGGCAACGTTACGTAGATCATCGGTCCAACGGGCCGGAGGATTTTTTTTATACCGGAATTGAAAAGAGCAAAAAACTTTACGTCCAGATACGTGTTTATTTTATACGTGACAGACAGACGTTTCATCATTGTGCTGTATTATTACTCAAAAAAATTTTTTTTAATGATGTCTGATGGCGTATTTTTGCTTATTAAGAAGAATAGTTTTGATTAGGTTTTTGACTGCCAGCATAATTAATTTTTCAATTGTGTGTGGTTTTCCTGCTTTTGCGATTAATAACGAAATATTATAAGACTAGCGACCCGCTCCGGCTTCGCACGGGTGCAATGATGATACTAAATATAAAATATAAAATAAATATTTGCAATCTAAGTGCAAAAAATATGTTTATTTACGACATCACATTAGAAAACTTTAAAACTATCAGTGTTCCTCTACTACATTATGCATGTATTATACATATAAACCTTCCTCTGGAATCACTCTATTTACTAAAGAAAACCGCATCAAAATCTGTTGCGTAGTTTTAAAGATCTAAACATATATACAGACAGACAGACAGCGGGAAGAGACTTTGTTTTATTATATGTAGTGAAGATTGTAGTCCAGTATTTTATTGTTTAGAGCTCGATGCAAAAAGAAATAATATATAGTTGGCTGTTTTAAATATTTCTTTTCAAGTTCTCGAAAATAGGATAAATTTTTGTCTATTTTATCAACATGTATTTTATTCAAATGCTCTTGAAGCCTAGAAGGCTTCATTTGAAACTACTTTTTGCCAAGATAAACACATAGGTAAAGTTCGCGTCATGTAAAAAGAACGCTGGCCTTCAAGTTGCGCAGAAGCGATTTATCGGTCTAACAGGTGGTATGAGGTAGGGGAGGGTCGTGTGTATCACTCGCCACATGCTTGCCGGTGTGCTATTGGTTGGACAGTTCGACGTCGACTCAAAATCGCTCGCGCACAAGTCTTAAATTACGAAATAGTTGTATATAGGGAAGTGAGAAAAATTATTTATAGCGTATATTGTTTTATGAAGAGAGAGGCTGATAATAATGCAGTTAAAATTTTAAAATAACTTATGAACGACACCCACGACGACTTAATGGAAGGAGTTTCACAAAATTACTTTTTATTTTTTGTAATTAGATTAAACATTCTGCACTGAATCAACATGTTTTTAATTCTATTTAATGATATTCTATCTATATTTTTTAATGTACCAACCAATAACCATTATACGAAGCCGCGAACGAAAGGCTAAAACAATAGGCCTAGTACTTTCATGCGCGAGGCTACCTATGCGCAAACATACCCCCTCCAGTTTCTTTCAGCGTTATTTTTACATGATGCGAGTTATAATTATAATTTGTTTTCTGGCGATCCATATTTCAAAAACTCAACGTTGTACTGCCAACATTTCTACTTAGCTTACGAAATTTTTGTATTCCCAATTTCAATTCATTAACTTTTCAACCGATGTAATAGGTATATAGAAAGTTATAAAAGTAATGGCTATAATGACGTTTTTACTTTAAAAGTCACGAGCGAGTATGGATAAAACTGGCAAGGCACACAAAAATAATAAGACATTAGAAAAGCTATCCATGCCTTTTGAAAATTTGATTTCGAGCACGCAACAACTTGTATGCCTTTGTTTGTTTGCGATGCCCAGATGCACTTGCTCTGCAAAAGGGTTGTTACATGTTCCGGTATTTTTGTCGAAATATGCTTCATTCATTCAAATCAGGCATTTGTTTACCTACTTGCATATACTTGTTACCGATAATCCTAAACCGAATCAATTAGTTAGTTTATTAATGCTTATTTAAATTTTGTTAAATTTTTAATTAGGTAGGTATGCCGCGACGTCTTGACTGTCATGTTGGACAGGGTTTATTTTTAAATCAATCAAGAAATGTGATGAAAATGAAAACCTCGATAGTAGAAAAATAAAAGATATGCTTTGATTTGATTAGTGTAAATTGTATTTTTTATTTTGTTTTGAAATACATTGGTATTTATCATTACTTGAATATGTTAAAAAGTGATGCCCTATATTCGCAGAAGATACATAAAGTAAAGTGGATAGATTAAATCAAATAGTTCTAAAATAATTGTAACGTGGAGTAAATGTCTAGAAGATATTTCTCGTGGTACTTCATAATTTATGTTCAAAGAATTCCGTTTATCTTTTGTAATATCGGATAATTCTCTCGTTGTAGCCGTCAGAATGATGGAGATTTAGATGCAGCCGCTTTGAAAAAAGTTGTAATCTGATTTTTTCTTTAAAAAAAACGGAGCATATTTGCAGGATCTGTTATAGCCAAAGATAGAACAGACGGATTGAAACTTAACAGGTTTGCGAAGGTTTACGAGGGTTTGAATTTTATGTATAGTTAACTTTGTTTTTTGAGTACAAAAATGTGCAAATATTATATCGCTCTCTTTGGCTGTGTGCGATATATCTACAAAGTAATACACAGGCAGATTTTTAAAAGAGTTTTTGTTAGAATTTAAAAATAAGAACTAACTTTTTTTGTCTGATAGAATTATTTATTTGTTTTAAATTAAAATCTTAAAAGATTTTCTTAAACAACTTTCTTCTATTTTTAATTGACTTCACAAAAGGAGGAGTTTCTCAAACGGACGTACATAACATAACATAACTTTTTACTAGGTGTACTGATTTTGATGATTTTTTTTCATTTGATAGCTGATACTTGTCATGGGACCACTATTTAATTTAAGCGAGATCTGACGAGTACTTTTGCGTTATTCTTAAAAATGCGTGCTCAATGAATTTCTACTACGTTGATGATATTCTCATTTTATTAGATACTTGTCTATTGTAAATTGAGATCGGTATTTTTTTTTATTTCGTAGAGTAAATCGTCGAACGCTAGCCACTCTAGTATGATACTACCTAAACATATATAAAGATCACAGAACAAAAAACAAAGATCATTCTTCTTTTAATATTATTTCCTATGATTTTTCACTGACTTTAGTCTAAATTTTACTGCTTATATAAAACGATCACGATCACGATTATCTTATATAAAATAGATATCTTATATAAAACAAGAATCCAAAAATTATTTGTAGCATTTATTAAAACTTCGGTACAATTGAAATGTATTATGTTAAAACATTACATATACTTTTTATTTTCTATTCAACTAAATTTATTTAATATACATACTCGTACTTTCCAGGATGAAATGCGAAACTGTGATTATTATTTATGATTTTATATCACACGAGTGTATAAAATCACATTTGTTAAAAATTTATTGTCAAATTTATAAACTAATTCGCTACGAACGATCCTACATCATATTACCATCGTTTCATGTCCACGGAATTACTAAAGTAATTTGGTATCACTCACCGAACTATCCTCATTAATCTTTCATGCTCTATCAGACTGATCGTCATTTATTTATATACTACTAGCTGACCCGGCGAACTTCGTACCGCCTAACAGTCGATTCTTTAATTTTTTATTTTTTTTAATACTTATCCTTCCTGGAACCCCTCCTCTAACACTTAAACTTTATGGTATGGTATTAAAGTTAAAATTGACTTCAGTAGGTACTATTACGAATCTTTTGTATAGGAATATAGAAAAGTGTTGTTTTTAGACTTTTTCAGGGAATTTTTTAAATTTTTCTCTCCGTAACAACCATCCTCGTACTTCAAGGAATATTATAAAAAAAGAATTAGAGAAATCGGTTCAGCTGCTCTCGAGATTTGATTGAGATCGACGTAAAATAATGGTATACAGTACTGATTGTAGAATCTGAAAAAAGTAATTATTAAAAATGGTTGTTTACATAGTCATTATGTATAAAACCCGATGTAAGTCTCTAATACTCTAAAAATTGGAAAAGATATATCTTGTCCCTTAAAGCTATCAAATAAATAATAATCATGTAAATAGCAATATGGTAAAAATAAAATAAGTAAAAAATAAAATAAAGTAAAAATATATATTTTAGAGTGAGCAGCAAAGCTGAATTAATTATTTACTCTTTATTGCACACATAAAAAGGTTTTATTAAAAGGGCTTTGTTAGCTAAAGCTTATTATTCAGTACAAGATTATAAGAATGATAACGTTGCGTGGTTACTTGCGTGGACTGAATTAATTCCGAAAATATTCCTACTTTTATATATTGTTAAATTACGGATGCAAATTTAGGCAGAACAAAACTAGTGCACATAATCATCTACGTTGCACGTGTATATAAAAAAATGTAGCAGTAAAATATAATACAAAGCAAGCAAACGGGAGTCGGTATAAACATCGTTCAACCGCGACTTTTCAATTAAAACTTCGTTTTTGTATCACAAATTAAATATGAATATGCAACAGATACAGCATCGTAATCGTTAACTTACCTTACCATAGACCTATTATTATTAGCGTAATTTATGTGGTGTATTATATGGTGTTTGATATCTTATCGTATTGTGTGTAAGATTTTAAAGCATATATAGTAAATATAGTAATATATATATATATAAATCAACTATTTTTTTAGATAAGAGAGGTTCTTGAAGGGAATATAATCCCTACAAAATACGAGAAGAAAAAGAAGAGACGTATCTCTTAACTTTTTTAGCTAAATTCACTCCTTTGAAAGTTATTCAAAGTTAAAGTTGAAGACAAAATTTGTTTTTTTTTTTTAATTTTTTAATTTTATAAGAACTTTCTACAAGCTATTAAAAACATTCGAAAAAAAAATCAGCTACATTAGAACAAAGAAAAATGATTTTAGAACTCACCTATCAAAGTGAGCATCATTGAGCTGCTGACATACGCGAAGAGGATGATGCCCAGACTCAGTACAATGGCCAACGGAATAGAACGTTTCGGGTTATTGGCTTCCATACCCGTTGTAGCTATAATATCAAATCCGATGAACGCGTAGAAGCAAGTCGCCGCTCCGCTGAACACCTAGGACAATATAAATTTCACTGAAGTTTTCACGGTCACCATCAACACGATTACTTTTCTGGTACTTACAGACTTACTACGATCTACTTACTACGATCGTTATTTTGAGACAACAGATACAAGCTACCCGCATTTGAATGAAATCCAACTGGCATGTCTCAGTTGTTCGTGACGACTACGATGTCTACAAAGTGGTCGAAATATCTGGAGTTTCAAAATGACATCGCGGTAAGTTCCGTAAAAGTCAAAATCTAGGGCAACGAAATTATGCTAGAGATAAGCTCTATTTAGTTTACTATTAGAAGCAATACTGTAAGTAATATAGAAGAAGTTATCATTTCAGAAACATTCAACGAAATACAAATGAAATAAAAAAGGTTCGTTAAAATTTTATGAAGAAAACGCGAGTTAGTTTGCAATGTTAGAATTGCGCCGGTTGTGAAGGTTGTTGAATTTTATATGTGAGTCCGTTTGCAAGTATGTAATTTTTCTGGAATCTATCTTATAATGCTTATTTCTTTGTCATTCTATTTGCTAGTATGTGAGCTATTAGCACAGTTTGATAACATAGTATCGCCATAAATGGTAGAATCAATAAGTCCACTCAAATCAAATTTTTATTCTAATATGCTACGCTACACTTGAAAAATATACACGTTGAATACTAACGTTCAATTTGTGATATTATATATAACTAGCCGACCCGTGCCCACTTCGTTGGGCGTTATAATCCATTTCACATAAGAAGGGTACGGTGAAATTTGATATGTTCCAATACACTCTCACTATTTTCAGCAAATCAGATAAATATAAATGTTTTAAAATCACCAATTAATTTCTAAGGCAAATAATAATGCTTGATTAGATTGAATTGTTGACACGGCACGTCAGAGGGCGCAGGTTCAAATCCTGCTGATTTAAAATCTTTATATATTTTTATCTTTTTCCTTTTATCTTGTCACTCCTGAATAGTGTAGCTTTCTGTTAGCGAAAGAATTTTCATGATCGGATCAGTATTTGCGAAGATTACCCCGTATATACAAACAAAGTTATAAACTTTACCTCTTTATAATATTAGTATAGATAAGATAAATTTATTATTTAACCTTTAAAATAACATTGTTCTTTATAAGTTTAATATTTTCGTCTCTGATTTAAGTACCTAATCTTATTGATTATATCATACTGGACACTCATTCTAGCTCTGGTCTCGACCTCGTAGTCTGATAAATCAAATAATATCAAGATAGTGTCTAGTTAGAGAACAATGTTAGATGTTGTATAGCATACTTCTCTTGCTGTCTGAATATACTACTGTAACTTATTGTGTTTTAGAAATATTTAAAATTGTATATTCCGTTTGGGTATTGTTTCAAATGCGAGGCGTCGTGGTCTCGTATCTCGAAGCTTCGCTTATTTTGTTTCTAATTTTATCTGAAAACTTTCGGAACGCGGAGGAGCTTTCAAAAGTAATTACTGGATGTACGCAAATTTAATTACATACGTTTAAATGTAACTTTATTGAAATATAAATGGAATACTTCTTACGTGTAAAAGATACAAAACTTCGCAGTTGATATTATATAAATACGGCTCTTAGTTTTTTTTAGACAACTAAGTCAACAAATATGTCGTAATACATATTTTTATGAATATATTATCACCTATATTATCACTTATATTATTAAGTCTACTAGTACAAGTATTAATACTATTCTGTAAACCAACTTACCCCCGACCATCCGAAGGGCAGAAACCCCTTATGTTGGGTCCAATTACTGGTATCTACGTAAAACACACCAGCTGCCATGATGAACACCCACACACTTAGGTTAATAGCATTTAATAGATTATTGAAGAAGAGGGACTTCTTGACGCCAGCTACTAGGACCATGGTCATCATAATGGAGATTCCAAAGGCGACGAAATCGGGTGGTTTACCTGCAAATTAAAAACTTTTTTAAAATAGTCGTACAACAAATCGGGTAGTTCAATAAGGGTATTCCATTAAAAAGGTGTCGAAAAAAATATCTATAACTCTAAATTAATTGAGTAGAGTACTGGAGCTCATTTCTTGTCGTTTATTAAGGATCGATTACAGACGCTTATTTACTAAGTTAACTTATTTTATTTCGATTTACAAGTAATATTTCAATTATTTCCAATTGCTTATAATTCCATAGACATTTATGCAAATAATTGAAATATGAAAAGTTAATGTAAGTAGGCAATTACAGAAAATACTTATTATAAGTGATTCGTTTAATACCATTAATTTATAACTAAATAAAAATATATTATACTAGCTTCTGCGCGCGACTTCGTCGGCGTGGACTCCGCTCCTATTGGTCTTAGCGTGATGATATATAGCCTATAGCCTTCCTCGATAAATGGACTATCTAACACTGAAAGAATTTTTCAAATCGGTCCAGTAGATCCTGAGATTAGCGCGTTCAAACAAACAAACAAACAAACAAACAAACAAACAATCAAACAAACTCTTCAGCTTTATTATATTAGTATAGATTAAAATGCGAATTGTATACAGAACAAAAAGAAGTTTTAATTACGCTTACGCTTCAGCCTGTAATATCCCACTGCTGGGCATATTCCTCTTTCCCCACGCAGGAGAAGGATCAGATTTTAATCCACCACGCTGCTCCAATGTGGGTTGGCGGATATATTCCCTACTATGAGTAATTATTGCTATCAGTTGTACATGCTAACAACCGAGACCGACGGCTTAACGTGCTCTCCGAGGCACGGTAGGGAGACCCACAAGGACTGCACAAACACCCAGACCACGGCAAACATCTGTATGGCCAATACAAATGTTGTCATGTGCCCCTGCACTGCACATCGAACCCGCAACCACCAGCGCAACAACCACAAACCAGTGCTATGACCGTTGCGCCAACGCATCGTAACTTTTAATTATTACAACTGTATCTTGTGTGATTAAGATTTCTCAAAATTGTTTATTATACATGGACCAGAATGCTAACTGAGGCACAGCAGGAAACATCCTGCTCAAAATCTGGAGCAGCCCGACTGGGGAAGTAACTCGACCTTATAGAAGATCACAGATAAATAACACTGCTTTCAAGCAGTGCTATGTTCCTAAGGTGACCAGAGCTCCTGGGACGGATTGTGGCAAGGGTCGGCAATACGCTTGCGATGCTTCTAGTGTTACAGACGTTGAAATGCTACGGTAATCGCATACCATCAGGTGAGCCGTACGCTTGGTAGCCGACCTTTTTGTATAAAAAGAAAAAAAAATTAAAAGCGGAATTAGATTTTAGTATAAAATTTTTTGTTGGACTCGTCTAATTAAAAAAAATTAAGGTTTGAATCTATCTGTAATCTTCTCTAAGTAAATACATACAGACATATATACTACTTAATCGTTTGTCAGTAAATATAATTATATCCGACCAAATATTCTCATGTAAAATGTTGCCAAGACGAGACCTTACACCTCGCACTATCAATTCGTTATCTGATTAAATTAACAGTCAAGTTTCTAACTCTGCAAGCCCTAACTTTACAAACACTACAACTTGGTCAAAATCCGTGACATAGCTGTTTTACTACCGTCATACAGGCGTAAGGTGAAAAATTGATCAATTGTTCATTACCTTTTTGATAAACAATGGTTCAAATATAAACAAATGGTATTAGGAACAGCTGTGCCCCCAGCTAAGACATAATATATGATCATGTATTAAATACAGTCTAAAATATTAAAAATGAAAATAAATTAAAGCTTTTGCGTTTCTTTAAAATCTATTGCATGCAATTTGTACTGTAAAAAGTATTATTCAATGCTTTTATTTTAATTAGAATTGGCTTGCTCGTGTTCCGAACAAACTCACTGAACTGAAGAACAATCGCGTCGGAACTTCGCTTAACTTGCTTAACGCACATGAGAGGATTGTGAATCAGATTATTATTTTATAAAAAGTTGATCATCTTAACGTTGGATAGTATATAAACTTCTCTATTTTAGTTATCTAACTAACTCGGTACCAAGTCAAAGCATATCAAAAGCAAATGTAGTCGTAACGAGTACTTTAAATTTAAAATGACAACCTCTAAGGTCCAAGTTAGTTCTCTAGCAGCTTGAGGTTTACGACAACGATTACCTACTACCTACTGTAGTGTTCAAAATAAACTACTTTCTGTTAATCTCCATGCCCTAAGGACTTTTAGCAGAAACAGGTTTCCGCTAAGCTAAGTCTAAGTTTTTAGGGTACCGTAGCCAAACGGAAAAAAACGGAACCCTTATAGATTCGTCATGTCTGTCTATCTGTCTGTATGTCCGTCCGTCCGTATGTCACAGCCACTTTTTTCCGAAACTATAAGAACTATACTGTTGAAACTTTGTAAGTAGATGTATTCTATAAAAGTAAACCGCATTAAGATTTTCACACAAAAATAGAAAAAAACAATAAATTTTGGTGGTTCCCCATACTTAGAACTGAAACTCAAAAAAAAAAAAAATTTTCTTTAAGTCCTTACGTGTGGGTTATTTATCTATGGATAGGTCTTCAAAAATGATATTGAGATTTCTAATATCATTTTATTCTATACTGAATAGTTTGCGCGAGAGACACTTCCAAAGTGGTAAAATGTGTGTCCCCACCTGTAACATCTAAATTAAGAGAATGATAAAAGTAAATAAAATATAATTATGATGTATAGTCGGTACCCTGCAAACTTCCAATGAAAATTGGTTTTAACGAGATCTAGTAGGTACGTAGTTTTTTTTTTAATACGTCATAACTCGTAAACTGCAATTTACCTTTTCGGCTCGCGTCTGACTTGCGTGCGTATCGCGTCTGTATCGCTACAAACGCGCGTCAATGGCGCATTTAAAAAACATGGTGTGCATAGGCCCTAAACTATAATATCTGTGCCAAATTTCATGTTTATGCGTCCAATGGTTTTTGAGACTTCGTGAAGAAGTTGTGAGTCAATCTCAACGATTTTATATATGTATATAATTATGTATATCCGCTCGCTTGCCCGGACGGGCTCTTAACGCCTGTATTGTGTTCGAGGATAGCCTGATTACTGATTAGTTACGCAAGATATGAATTCATTATTGTTTGGAATAATGCGTAGTTTAACACTAAATGTCATCTAATCCTTCAGATAACAATAACCATTATGTTAATTGTTTATGATAGTCAAATGTGATACATACTGTAACGTAACACGTAAACACAATTTAGTTCTAAGTTATTGGTGCCATAAATTTTAGTTATACTTAAGATTACAAACGCATAAATTGAAATGTGAGTTGACACGTAAACATAAAACAGTCAAGTTAATGTACAAAAATTGCTCTAATCCATTAAGGGACTCAAATTTTAAGTTGTACTTAAGAATAGGAATTTATTGCTGGGAACTCAAACAGTTTTAGCTAGTTGTTAAAATATTAGAGTGGTAAATTTTATATTCGAGACAGGCTTAAAATTTTGTGTTGACAGATGCGGTGGAATGTTCTAGGGGCCAGTTTCCACTGATTGATATAATCGCGATTAGTTCGACGTAAAGTCGGTTTACGCAATTAACAAAGTTTAGAGCTGGAAATTGCATTTCACTAACATAAACTAAACGCAGTTAGAGAATAACGGCTGAACCGATTGCACTAATTCTTTTTTTTTGTGTTCCTTGAAGTATGAGGATGTTTGTTACGGAGAGGAATTTTAAAGGGATTGCCTGAAAAAGCCTTAAAACAGCACTTTGCTATGTTCTCATACAAATGATTCGTAATAATAATTAAACGAAAGCCAAGATTAGAATCGAATTATAAATTCGATTAAGCAAAGCATAGCTTTATTAAACAGTGGAACTCGGCCCTAAGGGTTCAAAAACTAGCCGTGGGACAGTTTTTTGTGGAAGTCACAACAAAAAAAACCGGCCAGAGTTGCCAACACAGGGTTTTAAGTTACCTTGTTTTGAAATAAAAACTACAAAATTGACGTGTATTTACTTTACATTAACACGTAAGGTTAAAAATGACAATGATCGGTTAAATAATTTCCCTTTCGAAATCGGTTGAATAATACATTATTCTCCACAACCGTCATACAAATTTATCGTAACTAACAATTTTTTTTCCTTTAGCTTTATTCAATGTGTATTTGTTTTTCCCTTTTATTGTTTATCTTTTGTTGTGTTTTTTGTTTAATTGATTTACGTAATTTCCTTTGGATCGGATAAAAGTGCGTACAGCCAGTAAAGTTCAAATTATTGAGGAAGTAATAATTTTATTCCTTGTTTTTGTGTAATAATTTTATTCCTTGGTTTTGTGTTGCACTATAATGATTTATAAACTATCGATTAAATTATTAGGAAGAAACAATTATACATTGGTTTGCCATATCTTTGAACACGGCAATGAACCGAAGATATTCAAATTTCCTTGTAACACGGGAATTGCTGAGTGTATGGTATCACTGCAGAGCGCATTGGTGAACGTGTAAGGGTGGGGGAAAAACAGACGCGAGATTTTTGAATAAATACGATGGCAGTCAGTTTTGGAGGGAGTCAGAATTTGATTTTGAATTCGAAGTACAGTACGTAGGCCTCCGCGGCCGCCGCGGCCTCTTGGCCGGCGAAGCTATGGAACTCTGACTTAAATTAAAGATAGAAATACCTAAAAAGTATTTTTTAGATTTGATTCAGAGATTTCATTAGCATAAGCCGGCTGAGTGTGGCTATGTAGCTTCAGTTTAGTCCGCGAAATAGTTTTAATTTAATTTTACTGATTAATATTAAGTGCAATTCTTTATTATAAAATTTTAATTGTAATCCGCTAATTAAACTCAGTGAAACCTGTGTACAGTCTGCAGTCAAGCGCTCCTGATTGGTTCGAATGCATTATTTTTCTTTTTATTTTTGCATGTCTAATAATTTCACAATTTTGATATACTTTGAACACCTTATTAGTGTAGATTTAAAATGTTGCATGTTGTTTTCCTGCATGTTGTGTTTTGTTACTAATTTTTATAACTTTTACGGAGATTTTTAAAAAAGATATCTAATGAATTATTAGTTAGGTTTACATCGAAACTAGGGATGTGAAAAAATAATCGATTTTTATTTAAATCGATTATTTTTTTCTAAAAATCGATTTTTAATAATCGATTTTTGTATTAATATTAATCGATTTTTAATAAATCGATTATATAAATGACGCGTTTAAATCGATTTTTATAAACAGTGCCATCTATGCGATGGATGAAAAAAAGAGCGAAGAAAGTTTCAATTTTATATACAGCGCTATCTATGCGGCGGATGGAACAACTCAAAGTAAATTCATTTTTACTTAAAACGGTGCCAATTCTTTCTGTACCTATACGTGTAAAGTAGTTTCAGTGCTTTTAGTGTAGTGAATAAGATAATATTATATAGTTGTTTGTAAACAATTAAACAATAAAAATGTCTTCTAACCGTAAAACACCTATAAAAATTTTTATTGTTAAAACTGAAAGATTAACGAAAGATTTGTTTTATATTTTAGTTTTTGAGACCACAGCGTAGTCGTTTAGTTTTTGAAGTGAAACTTCTTTAGGCGCATAAGGGGTAAAATTTGAGCTACAGTAATGCGGCAGCGTCATGACGTTCAGTACTTGAATGGGTGACCCTGACCACCTGTTTTTTTTTTCAACTAGTTTTTTTTTTGTATTTTAAGTTCGTTTACTTTTTAATTAGTTTTTTAACTGTTTTCTTTTTAATTATTTTTTTTAATTAGTTTGCCAAAGAAGTTTCACTTCTGACATGTGTACTTTGTACGCACGCAATTTTATTTAATTATCGTTTCGTTTTAATTTTTTTATTTAAAAAAATATTTATGCCAATTTTTGTGAAGTGAAACTTCCTTAGGCGCATGAGGGGTAAAATTTGAGCGACCGGTAACGTGGGAAAACCGCGTGACGTTGGCTTTTTCTTTTTTTTTTCAACTACTTTTTTTTTAATTCGTTTTTTTATTATTATTATTTTTTAAAATTAGTTTGCCAAAGAAGTTTCACTTCAGACATGTGTACTTTGTACGCATGCAATTTTTTATATTTTTATTTTAGTTTTTGAGACAATAAAGTTGTCATTTTGTTGGGATGCTCATCGTTTTATTTTTATTACAGTAAAACGTTTAATGGTACTGAAAATTTGTATTAATAATGATATTTGGTTACCTTATTCCTTACCTTGAAAGTTTAAAGGAACTTTCACTCTGATTTTTAGTTTTGAATTGGTTATTTTTTTAATAATACTTTTTATTTGATTTTTAATCTGATATGAATTTTATTGGAATATGAAAAACACGTAGATTTTTTAATAATAGAAAAATCGATTTTTTCGAAAAAATCGATTATTATTTTTACTAAAAATCGATTTTTGAGAAATCGATTAATATGTAATCAAGAAAAATCGATTTTTATTTAATCGATTTTTTTACATTAATGTCACATCCCTAATCGAAACTATTAATTATTGATTGATTATTGAATAAAATAATTATGAAAAGGTTTACATTGATACTATTAATTATTGATTGAATACTGAAAGGAATTATTATCTAGGTTTACATTGATATTATTAATTATTGATTAATTACTAAATGAAATTATTATGAAAAGGTTACATTGATACTATGAATTATTGATTGATTAATGAATGGAATTATTATGAAATAAGCCTTATGACCATAATTATATTGAATTTAACTGATAAAATGAAATATAACTTAAGTACATAACCACAATATGATGTTGTTAGAATAAAATGAAATTACATCCGTTATACTTTAAAGTACATATATAAATTGAATGAATCTTGGTTAAAACTATCATATTAGATATTAAGGGTTAAATAGATTTTCGTTAGGGTGTATTTAAATAATGAAATGAGATTTTACTATGTCATTACTTTGGAAGTAAATAGAGTGGTGAATAATTCTAGGAAAATATGACCTATAAACAAACTAATGATTAGTTGTCGTACTTTATTGAATATTCTCTACATATAAATATGCTTCTATTGTATGTATATGTATATATGTATATATATATATATATGTGTGTATTTGACTTCATTTTGACATTACACAAACTTTGTAGTTCAAACATTAATTTAAGAATTTGTAGATCTTAAATATATGTTGGAGCGAGGTAACACAGGTGGTTTGTAGTCTTGAATGAGTTCAAGGATACTTTTAGCTCTTGAATACATTCTAAGATGAGGTAATTACACACTGAACTATGACATTACACAACTATTGTAGTTTTGAACATTGATCTAAGAACTTATGTTCTTAAATAAGTGTCAAAACGAGGTATCTGGTAGACTGGAGTGTCTCAATTTCACGATGACTTTCATTGAACTATATAAACTATGTTAAGGTGAATCCATAAATGTTTGTATTCGCCAGTGTTTTATTATAGGTTTCCCCTATAAGGCAAGGCCTGTCTAAGCCACAGTTCTTCGCGTCATCGATGCTAGGTAGTTCCTAATCTAGGTCTATCTAGTAAAGAAAGTTGCGAGTACTTCCTACCAACCTCTGCGTTTGTGTTTGCCTAACTGAACTATGTTCTTGGTAAATACTATACGTACGTTTACTTATCTTTGATAAGAATTCCTCATCTTTGATGAGAGACATGGACAAACTTCATCATACACCTAGTGTATGGTAGTTGTTTGAACTGCAACAGAAGTTAGTGATTTATATTTGGTCAGTGGTATGTAGTTCTATTTATACTAATAGAGAAACATATTCACTTTTCCAATTAATTTATTGCTAATTTTTGTGGACAGTCTCTGTTAAGTCCCAAGGCGGATTTACTGAGATTTAAGCCAAGCCTTAATCAAGTCCTCTTGTGTTTTTCAAACATACAAACATTGATGGATCATAAAACCTATTAAATATACATTCTCTTTTCATTGTGAAAATGAGATACTCTCAGAGATTCTGATTGAGTAAATGAATATGTTATATTTTAATTGTTTTATTTATCTCTCGACACTACCATGTCCTTTGATAAATCCATTCAGTTCCTAAGAGAGCCTGATATAATCAAATGTTTAACAACTTAATTACTGGTTCAATGTTTCAATTGAACAACCTATTCTGGTTAATGAATGCTGTTTCATTGAATGCTGTGAGTCATGCAAGGACAAACCTACACAATACACCTACTTTACACGTTGGTCTTATACCTTTAATTATTTTTTACTTCCTTATAGGACACTCGAAAGGTTGCGCTGTCGCCTGTCGCTAGTCGCCGACGACCCATCTCACAATGGTGGCGAGGCTTGACAATATAGCTGACTATAGACCCGTAACTCAGTAGGTCTTTCCTATGGGAAATTACACTACACAATCCAATTGTGGCAAAAGTGTTAGGTTTCGTGATCGAATTTCAAAGTAGTTGTATGACCGAAGTTCCCGTATGGGCTAGTAAGCACACAATGAAAAGATCAGTAGACACGACCTCCTTTTGTTCACGTGGAACACATCTTAATACCATGTCTGATTACAGCTTGGTATTTACATCAACTCTAGTAATTCACTGGTTATGTCTATATGACGTCCCAAGGGATTACTCAAATACAGTCATTGCATGATTATGCTGCAACGGTATGAAACAAGCATTTGTTAGACAGGATATATTTCCGTCTAACTTATTGTAGAAAATTGGGTACTCTCAATTCCTACCTACTACCTTCCTTTTGATTGGATAGCACCAACGTTGTGCCTAATTTAATTTAGAGCCTTCAGCACGGTGTGGATTGGATTGGGGTCGGAGGGGAATGGTGGAAGCGACCCCCCGGGTTCAGTTGAATTGTAACGTAACACGTAAACACAATTTAGTTCTAAGTTATTGGTGCCATAAATTTTAGTTATACTTAAGATTACAAACGCATAAATTGAAATGTGAGTTGACACGTAAACATAAAACAGTCAAGTTAATGTACAAAAATTGCTCTAATCCATTAAGGGACTCAAATTTTAAGTTGTACTTAAGAATAGGAATTTATTGCTGGGAACTCAAACAGTTTTAGCTAGTTGTTAAAATATTAGAGTGGTAAATTTTATATTCGAGACAGGCTTAAAATTTTGTGTTGACAGATGCGGTGGAATGTTCTAGGGGCCAGTTTCCACTGATTGATATAATCGCGATTAGTTCGACGTAAAGTCGGTTTACGCAATTAACAAAGTTTAGAGCTGGAAATTGCATTTCACTAACATAAACTAAACGCAGTTAGAGAATAACGGCTGAACCGATTGCACTAATTCTTTTTTTTTGTGTTCCTTGAAGTATGAGGATGTTTGTTACGGAGAGGAATTTTAAAGGGATTGCCTGAAAAAGCCTTAAAACAGCACTTTGCTATGTTCTCATACAAATGATTCGTAATAATAATTAAACGAAAGCCAAGATTAGAATCGAATTATAAATTCGATTAAGCAAAGCATAGCTTTATTAAACAGTGGAACTCGGCCCTAAGGGTTCAAAAACTAGCCGTGGGACAGTTTTTTGTGGAAGTCACAACAAAAAAACCGGCCAGAGTTGCCAACACAGGGTTTTAAGTTACCTTGTTTTGAAATAAAAACTACAAAATTGACGTGTATTTACTTTACATTAACACGTAAGGTTAAAAATGACAATGATCGGTTAAATAATTTCCCTTTCGAAATCGGTTGAATAATACATTATTCTCCACAACCGTCATACAAATTTATCGTAACTAACAATTTTTTTTCCTTTAGCTTTATTCAATGTGTATTTGTTTTTCCCTTTTATTGTTTATCTTTTGTTGTGTTTTTTGTTTAATTGATTTACGTAATTTCCTTTGGATCGGATAAAAGTGCGTACAGCCAGTAAAGTTCAAATTATTGAGGAAGTAATAATTTTATTCCTTGTTTTTGTGTAATAATTTTATTCCTTGGTTTTGTGTTGCACTATAATGATTTATAAACTATCGATTAAATTATTAGGAAGAAACAATTATACATTGGTTTGCCATATCTTTGAACACGGCAATGAACCGAAGATATTCAAATTTCCTTGTAACACGGGAATTGCTGAGTGTATGGTATCACTGCAGAGCGCATTGGTGAACGTGTAAGGGTGGGGGAAAAACAGACGCGAGATTTTTGAATAAATACGATGGCAGTCAGTTTTGGAGGGAGTCAGAATTTGATTTTGAATTCGAAGTACAGTACGTAGGCCTCCGCGGCCGCCGCGGCCTCTTGGCCGGCGAAGCTATGGAACTCTGACTTAAATTAAAGATAGAAATACCTAAAAAGTATTTTTTAGATTTGATTCAGAGATTTCATTAGCATAAGCCGGCTGAGTGTGGCTATGTAGCTTCAGTTTAGTCCGCGAAATAGTTTTAATTTAATTTTACTGATTAATATTAAGTGCAATTCTTTATTATAAAATTTTAATTGTAATCCGCTAATTAAACTCAGTGAAACCTGTGTACAGTCTGCAGTCAAGCGCTCCTGATTGGTTCGAATGCATTATTTTTCTTTTTATTTTTGCATGTCTAATAATTTCACAATTTTGATATACTTTGAACACCTTATTAGTGTAGATTTAAAATGTTGCATGTTGTTTTCCTGCATGTTGTGTTTTGTTACTAATTTTTATAACTTTTACGGAGATTTTTAAAAAAGATATCTAATGAATTATTAGTTAGGTTTACATCGAAACTATTAATTATTGATTGATTATTGAATAAAATAATTATGAAAAGGTTTACATTGATACTATTAATTATTGATTGAATACTGAAAGGAATTATTATCTAGGTTTACATTGATATTATTAATTATTGATTAATTACTAAATGAAATTATTATGAAAAGGTTACATTGATACTATGAATTATTGATTGATTAATGAATGGAATTATTATGAAATAAGCCTTATGACCATAATTATATTGAATTTAACTGATAAAATGAAATATAACTTAAGTACATAACCACAATATGATGTTGTTAGAATAAAATGAAATTACATCCGTTATACTTTAAAGTACATATATAAATTGAATGAATCTTGGTTAAAACTATCATATTAGATATTAAGGGTTAAATAGATTTTCGTTAGGGTGTATTTAAATAATGAAATGAGATTTTACTATGTCATTACTTTGGAAGTAAATAGAGTGGTGAATAATTCTAGGAAAATATGACCTATAAACAAACTAATGATTAGTTGTCGTACTTTATTGAATATTCTCTACATATAAATATGCTTCTATTGTATGTATATGTATATATGTATATATATATATATATGTGTGTATTTGACTTCATTTTGACATTACACAAACTTTGTAGTTCAAACATTAATTTAAGAATTTGTAGATCTTAAATATATGTTGGAGCGAGGTAACACAGGTGGTTTGTAGTCTTGAATGAGTTCAAGGATACTTTTAGCTCTTGAATACATTCTAAGATGAGGTAATTACACACTGAACTATGACATTACACAACTATTGTAGTTTTGAACATTGATCTAAGAACTTATGTTCTTAAATAAGTGTCAAAACGAGGTATCTGGTAGACTGGAGTGTCTCAATTTCACGATGACTTTCATTGAACTATATAAACTATGTTAAGGTGAATCCATAAATGTTTGTATTCGCCAGTGTTTTATTATAGGTTTCCCCTATAAGGCAAGGCCTGTCTAAGCCACAGTTCTTCGCGTCATCGATGCTAGGTAGTTCCTAATCTAGGTCTATCTAGTAAAGAAAGTTGCGAGTACTTCCTACCAACCTCTGCGTTTGTGTTTGCCTAACTGAACTATGTTCTTGGTAAATACTATACGTACGTTTACTTATCTTTGATAAGAATTCCTCATCTTTGATGAGAGACATGGACAAACTTCATCATACACCTAGTGTATGGTAGTTGTTTGAACTGCAACAGAAGTTAGTGATTTATATTTGGTCAGTGGTATGTAGTTCTATTTATACTAATAGAGAAACATATTCACTTTTCCAATTAATTTATTGCTAATTTTTGTGGACAGTCTCTGTTAAGTCCCAAGGCGGATTTACTGAGATTTAAGCCAAGCCTTAATCAAGTCCTCTTGTGTTTTTCAAACATACAAACATTGATGGATCATAAAACCTATTAAATATACATTCTCTTTTCATTGTGAAAATGAGATACTCTCAGAGATTCTGATTGAGTAAATGAATATGTTATATTTTAATTGTTTTATTTATCTCTCGACACTACCATGTCCTTTGATAAATCCATTCAGTTCCTAAGAGAGCCTGATATAATCAAATGTTTAACAACTTAATTACTGGTTCAATGTTTCAATTGAACAACCTATTCTGGTTAATGAATGCTGTTTCATTGAATGCTGTGAGTCATGCAAGGACAAACCTACACAATACACCTACTTTACACGTTGGTCTTATACCTTTAATTATTTTTTACTTCCTTATAGGACACTCGAAAGGTTGCGCTGTCGCCTGTCGCTAGTCGCCGACGACCCATCTCACAATGGTGGCGAGGCTTGACAATATAGCTGACTATAGACCCGTAACTCAGTAGGTCTTTCCTATGGGAAATTACACTACACAATCCAATTGTGGCAAAAGTGTTAGGTTTCGTGATCGAATTTCAAAGTAGTTGTATGACCGAAGTTCCCGTATGGGCTAGTAAGCACACAATGAAAAGATCAGTAGACACGACCTCCTTTTGTTCACGTGGAACACATCTTAATACCATGTCTGATTACAGCTTGGTATTTACATCAACTCTAGTAATTCACTGGTTATGTCTATATGACGTCCCAAGGGATTACTCAAATACAGTCATTGCATGATTATGCTGCAACGGTATGAAACAAGCATTTGTTAGACAGGATATATTTCCGTCTAACTTATTGTAGAAAATTGGGTACTCTCAATTCCTACCTACTACCTTCCTTTTGATTGGATAGCACCAACGTTGTGCCTAATTTAATTTAGAGCCTTCAGCACGGTGTGGATTGGATTGGGGTCGGAGGGGAATGGTGGAAGCGACCCCCCGGGTTCAGTTGAACCCGGCCTTTTAATGCCCTAATGCCTATAAAACCTATCCTAACAGATTAACACATACAAACAAACACTACACATTATTTTTCACAATTATCTGAGATAATTTATTAACTGAATAAATTATTTCAAGATAATTAATAACTATATAATATGTATTTAATCATTATTTCAATTACTTATATATTTTATCTATTTCATTTGTTTAGAGTTATTAGAATCTATCTATTATATCAGGTTTGAACTAAAAATACATGTAAAAGAAACTTAGACACTATTCAATTAATCAATGTCATTATAGAATATCCTATATATATAATTATTTAACTTTATTTCTATTTCAGCTATCTAGATTTACTAAAAATATTAGCAATTATAATTTACACATTCTTAAGGAGACGTCAGATATTTAGTTAAACAATAGGTGATAGTTATTTCTAAATAAACAAGTTTATTCCTATTTATTCTTAATGGTTCAAATTTACTAAATCTTAATTAATTTTAAATAAGTTACTTATAAGGTGTTATAAAGTTTAATATCTTCCTTTCCTTTTCATAATAATTTTCCTGAAGCTAGTTATCTATAGTGTTTATATCACTGGTAAGTGTAAATATCTTTATAATTAAATTTTAGGATACTAAATCTTATTAATTCTAAATAAGTTAATTATAAGGTGTTATATCTTTCTTTCCTTTTTAACAGCATTCCAGAAGTTAGCTATCTTTAGTATTTATATCACTGGTAAGTGTAATTTACTAAGTCTTATTAATTCTAAATAAGTTAATTATAAGGTGTTATATCTTTCTTTCCTTTTAATAGTATTCCAGAAGTTGGTTATCTATAGTAATTATATCACTGGTAAGAGTAAATATCTTTCAATTAAATCTTAGGATAAATTAATTTCAGTAATTTAATGTCATTGTGCAGAGATGTTATTTTAAATTAATGACTAGATAGGATGTTAGTTAGAGTTTATATAGAAATCAAGGCTTCTAATAACATATACTATGTCTTTCCTTCGGCATACCACAAAAAAGAACTGAAGTTACTCTGAAACAAAAAACAACACAACGTAGAGTCCTTCCTTATACTAGACGATCACAATTATAAGGCCAAAGATAATTGATATCCTCTTAAGCTTAATATTAGCTTGTAACGCCACTACCATGATAGTGTTACAAAATTGGTCCACGTGACCAGGATGTTATAATTTTATATATATGTTGGGGTCTTTTTCAGCACACCCCATAGTATAATATAGTATAGTATCGGTACAAAGATCGTTTCAATTGGTGCCGTGACCAGGATGTCATAATGTGATGATTGGTTATCATTGCATAGTAGTATATCGTTACAAAATGGTGCCGTGACCAGGATATTTATGGTTGCACAAATGCTGAAGTAAGCGAGTATCTTAGAAGCTTAAAGTTAACTTTTCAAAGCATTTACAGTGAATAAATGTAATGCCAGTGATAAAATGATAATAGTTGCACTGATAGATAACAAGAATATACATGTATTTATTGATTGCATCTTGAAGAAGACACAAAACATATTACTTAATAATTCTTTAAAGTTCATTTTACACAAAATAAGCTAAACCTATTAAATTTATATTATATAAGCACATTAACTTGTTTTAGACAATCTAAGAATGGTTCTATAGGTATATAGCATCTTGGCGCAGTTAGAATTACAGCTAGGTACGTAAATCTAAATAAATCTGTTTTAAGAGTAATATTGAAGAGATGTTTAATACTTAAAAGTTGCATTAAGTTTCTCAGTAATAAAATTTAAATGGCCAGACCATAGCAGCCTACTGTCTCATGTATTATTACTAATGATGGATAGTTACATATTTAAATAATTATTTATTCATGAAATTACATGAAAGTATCTACCTACACAACATTACTAAAATTGACTAGTAGTATATTGAAGTGTGTCTCAAGTACATCTAATTATTATCTGATTATTATTATATTAACGTCAATCAATAGACATTGTTAGGATAGTTAATAAAATTTAGATTGTATTAATTAAATATTGTTAGGGAATTTTTAAATAAAAGCCTGCAGTAAATTTTAATATTACTTACAGATACAAATTATTCTAGGTTATGTACAATTTAAACATTTTTTTTGTCACATTTAGTCACTGACGCTGAAGTAATTTCCTTCTTTGTTGAAATTGGTCCCAATAGTTATGCGTTGGACATCCTCAGGGGCTGGTTAGATGTACGTGGAAGTCGGACTGAAATAATAGTATTTAATGGTATTAAAAATATGCACACATAATGTGAAGATAGAATGTATTAATATTATAGTTAGTGCAAATTGGAAATTAATTATAATATTAACTAACTGTGGAATTAACTTTTATTCATTTATTTGCAAAGACTGTACAGGAAAAACTATGTATTTTGGTATATTTATTCATTTTAATGTTAGATTTTAAAAATAATTAAGCGTAGTCATTGCCATCATAGCAAATTATACTTAGTTTAAATAACAGATTTTAAAGTATAGAAATTCAGTGCATTTTAGTCATGTGTGCGAGAATGTACTGGCTAAATAGAAATTGAATTAGGTTATGAAGGTAACAGGGTTATTTTGACCTTGAATTTTAGGAATTGACTGCAACTGTTTAAGATAATTTTATTTGTAAAAAAGGAGTATAGCTTACCGAATGACTTAGCATTCACAAGTTAAAATACAAACAAGTTTAAATTTTAAAATGTCTAATTGTCTATTTTATTTTGGCTTGATTTGACAGCAAACAATGTTGTTGTTTTAAAATTTATCCCCAATAGGAAAAGGCAAAAGTCTATAATCCATACAGCCTAGTCTGAATTTGTATATTTTTTCAATTCTTGACAACAAACAAGTTTAAAATACCAACCACGGAAAAATGATCCAATTCACACATTTAATTAAATTATATATATTTTACGTGCTGTTTCGATATAAACTTATATCGATTCAAATATTTAAGTTGTTACTTATAGAAAAAAAAAAACAGGATAATTTCTTATGTGACATTAGAAATTGCGTTCTAAAAACAACTACAATAAAATCTTTTGAAAAAGTTCTTGTTTTAAATATTAATAAGACATTACTGGAAAAAAATTTAGAACATTTTTTTTTATGAACATTATTATTACATTTTATTTATTTTAATTTATTATTATTTTTTTTTGTTAGCTTTCCTCGAATTTTGAACTGTCAATTATCAAAGGGAGAAAACTTTTATTTCAAATTTGAATTGAATAGAATTTTATATTAACCTTGTTAATTATTAGTATTTATATCAGAGGATGTGTGGTTTTAAATGTATTGAACAAGCGTGAATTAATAGCGACAGTAAAATTGTAGTAGGGTTGGTAGCGACATCTGGGGGACAAACGTGAATTAATATCGAGTTGCTTACGGAAGTTATGGATGGTTGTGCTATGTGTTCGTAGATGGCGCTGAAAGAATTTCAAAATGTTTCATATCAGTAACGCCATCTGTTGAGAGTGAGTGGTATTGAAAGGTAGGCTTTGAAATAGAAATGGCGTAGTATCGAGTGTAGATATGGAAGTGTTTATTGTGAAACAAAGATGGCGTGGTTGTGATCTTATAAGTTGTATACAATGGTTCAGTGGATGAGGGAATTGAATGTCATATGCAAGGTGGAAAGTTCAATCCGAGTAAATTGAATTTCAATTTAAAAATATATACTGTAGTATTTATTATAAAAAAGGACAATTAGGGATAGTATGAATTTGGCATTTAACATTTATGAGGATTTGAGAATTTTTCTAATTGTTATGATTTCACAGTGATAGTTTTATTATTCTTTTGTTGATGGATGTATTGTTTGGTGTGAATGGAATGGAATTGATGTTGTTAAGAATGTTATCAATGAATACTAGAGAAGAAATGAAGTTGTCATATTTCATTTGAAGTATGATAGTTGAATTTTAATTAAACTTGTAAACATTTAATATTTTAAAATTAAAACTAAGTTTAACATTTGCAGAATCCGGTCGACTTGATAAAATTTCAATAAAATATTAGAAGTTTAAAAGGTGATTAGAAAGAGATAGTTTTGTGTGAACATTTGGAAAGTTTATTTAAATTAAACTCAAATTAAATAAGAGTGCAGTGAATCTTTTTTTGAATTAAAATAAATTAATTAAAATTTAGATAAACATTATCAGTGATACATTTGAAGCAAATTAAATCTATAACAATGCCTAGGCGTCAATCTAAAGCTAGTCCTGTTGGAACCAAGTCAACCAACTCTAATAACAAGCGAGTGTCTGCAGTTAGACCTGCTACTAAAGTAAGGAAGATTAATTCTTTACAATACTTAACTCGAATGATGGAAAAGGCAATGAATAACATCAATAATAAAATCTCGGAGTTGGAAAATAGAATGTCTACTTCTAGTGGATCATCGGACAATGTTATGCCGAGAGAAAATTTTATTCAACCTATCATACAGCCGGGAACATCAACGGTATACTATCCAGTGGCGCAGATGTCTACGGAAAGACCTAAGTTTCCATTTAAGGGAAAACATCCTGTGACGTTCATCGAAGACCTGACTGCTTATTTAAGAAGGTCTGCACCAGAGGCGAGAGATATAATAGACATTGTCATAGATTGTCTTGAAAATGAATCGCGAAATTGGGCGCGTATTTATAGAGATAGATGGACAGTGTTTGAAGACTTCAAAAGGGATTTTTTTAGACACATATTGGGGCGAGGCTGAGCAGAATGAATTAAGAAGACGAATCAGTCAGAATTCGTGGGACGGAGTCCAGTCTATGTTAAGCCATTTCATTACTTTATGTGGACAAGCGAAGATGTTGACGTATCCTATTCAAGAGAGACAATTAATAAACGACATTATGAATCATTTTCCTAAGGATGTTCAATATGCTTGGTCAACAAGTAATTACACATCGATTCTTCAAGCTACGGAGTTTCTACGAAAGTTAGATAACATTAATAAGCAAAATAACTTCAGTAGTGGCATTAATGCCCATTCTAGCAGCGTTCAAAGATCTGATAAGGCAGTTCAACAGCAGAATGGCAGAGGCGGTCTCAACCGGAAGCGAATTATGAACACTAGATCAATGAGTAAGGTGATACCAAACAAGAAGAATAGCATTAATGGTACGAATAGAGTAGATAATGATAACAATGTTTCTATAGAAAACTCTGTATCAACAGAGAATTTAAACTAATAAGTGTTGATGTGACAGACCCCGGTACATCAACTTTAGTAGGGGCGAACAGTACATCAGTAGCTTTAAGAATTATGCTTAAACTCGGGTGGGAACCTGGACAGACATTAGGTAGACATAATAATGGTATACGTAAACCAATCATAGCTAAGGGACAATATTGTAAATCAGGGTTAGGCTCAGGATTAAATAAAAATAATTCAACAGATTTCAAGTATAAAATCATACAAACATTAAAAAATCAATCGGAAATAGATAATGAGTCGCTAGTGCAAACCGAAGCAGTCTTCTCATTATTTGACGAGGAAGATAATATTACCGCGGATAAATTAGAAATAATTAAATCTGAGATTGAAGTGATAATATTTGGTAAACGAGTCATATGTTTAGTCGATACAGGGAGTGACATAACCTGTATTTCAGAATCATTTTGGGAATCTTTAAAATCATTAACTGGGAACAAATTAGACATGTTACCTGTTAAGCCGATTCAGATACGTGGAGCAGTAGGACAAAAGAGTGCTAAAATACAACAAATGGTTTTATTACCTGTAAGATTTGGGGTAATTGATTTAGAGATTAGATTTTTTATAGTACCAAAATTAGTTCATTCAATGATACTAGGATTTGACTGGCTTATGGCAAATAATGTTAATATTAAATTACAAGAGCCATCCATAGGGTTAGTTATCGAACATAGAGATCAACGAGTATTAATTCCGTTTATTAAATATAATTTTGAGGAAAAGAGAATTTGTGATATTACAAAGGTAGACAATAGCTTTGATTTCAATAAATATTTACAAGAAATAAAGACGGGTACACCTCTTAAAGGAACTCAATTAAATAAATTAAAACAGATTCTAATTAAATATAGTGAAGTATTTGTTAAAAGGTTAGGTAGAGCTAATTGTTATCAACATATTATCAAAATGATGGACCATAGTCCAATAATTAAACGGTCTTATCCCGTTCCGTACGCGTATAGACAAAAAATGGAAGAAAAATTAGCCGAAATGGTTGATATGGGAATAATATCTAGAGGTTCAACACCGTATTGTAGTCCGTTAACTTACACTTTAAAAACTGATGGTTCAATTAGAGTTCTACTAGATGCACGTGAAATCAACAAATACATGATAGCTGAGTCGGAAGCACCTCCGATGCAAATAGATGTTTTAAATTCATTTCATGGGGTTAATTATATTAGTATAATAGATTTGAATAATGCATATTTTCAAATTGCCATTTCTGAGGATAGTAAAAAGTATACCGGGTTCACATTTAATGGAAAATCTTATATGTACAATGTTTTACCACAAGGACTTAAGACTTCAGTAGGTAGTTTCAGTAGAGCTATGGACTTAATATTAGGGCCTGAAGTTAGACATTTTTGCGTGAATTATCTAGATGACCTTGCTATCTTAACTCAAGGAACGTTAAATGAACATTTAGAACATATCGATATAATACTAAACAAATTAAAGTCAGCGGGGTTAACATGTAATCTTGAAAAATGTAAATTCATATGTAAAGAAGTTAAAATGTTAGGACATATTATTTCTACCGAGGGAATTAAAACTGACCCAGAGAAAATAGAGTCAATTAAGAATTTCCCAGTTCCCAAGAAAATAAAACATTTAAGAGCATTTTTAGGACTTTGTAATTATTATAGGCGGTTCATTCCTGATTATAATAGTATAATTCAACCTTTATGCCAATTATTAAAAAAAAGTAAAGGATGGACATGGACTTCAGAAGCACAAGTAGCCTTTGAAAAATTGAAAAATAGTTTTTTAAGGACAATAATGTTGCATCATCCGGATATGTCTAAACCTTTTTATTTACAAACAGATAGTTCGGGAGTAGGTCTTGCGGGGGTTTTATTTCAGTACGATGAACAAGGAGAAATGAAAATATTAGGCTATTGTAGCAGATCTCTTAGGGGCGCCGAATTAAGATGGACTGTTACTGAACAAGAGTTTTGGGCTATAATCTATTGTTTAAGAAAGTTTGAAACCTATTTGAGGGGCGCAAAGCTTATAATTAGAACTGATCACAAAGCATTGACGTTTGTTAGGACATGGAAATTGTATAATAGTCGAATAATTAGGTGGATATTGGTTCTTGAACAATTCGATTATAGTATCGAACATATAAAAGGTAGAGATAATGTCGCTGTTGATGTGTTATCTAGGTTCCCACCTGATTCATCAATGATACAAGAAGATAGAATCTATTGTCCTGAAATACATTATATGGAAATTAAAAAGAATAAAACATTAATAACAAACTTAAAAAATATATCTAGTTTTCAATCTAACGATAATGAAGTACAGTTGATAATGGATATTATAAATAATATTAGTAATAATCATAGTGGTAGAATAAATAATATTGCTAAGCGCTGTTATATCAAGAATGGAGTGTTATATTTTAAAGTTGATTCAGATAAACATGTAATTTATTTACCCTCCCAGTTACGAGAGGAAGTAATTTCTCAAATTCATAAAGAAATGGGACATCAAGGGGTTTTTAAGGTACTCAAATATCTTAAGGATAGATTCTATTTTCCTAATATGCATAGAACAGTTAAAGTATTATTAAAGACTTGTCATCTCTGTCAAGTTTCTAAAAGTGATAATATAAAATATGTAGGCAAATGTAAATCTATTGTGACAGAAGAAATAGGTGACTTAGTTATGGCAGACTTATATGGACCATTGCCGAAAGGACGGTTTGGTTCTGTTTATATACTTGTAATTCAGGATTCATTTAGTAAATTTGTTAAATTATATGATTTGTCTAAAGCCACTTCTCGTTCAGTTATTACAAAATTAAAACAATTTGTTAAAATAATTAAGCCTAAAGTAATTATGACTGATAATGGTAGTCAATTTTCATCTGAAAGTTGGAAACAAACTTTAAAAGATATGGGTATAAAACCTATATTTACAACTGTAAGAAATCCTCGACCTAATACGACAGAGAGGGTTAACAGAGAACTAGGACGTTTATTTCGAACATATTGCCATAAAAATCATAAGAGTTGGGTAACAATATTAAATAAAATCGAAACATTATATAACAACACATTTCATGAAAGTACGGGATTTACTCCTAATGAAATATTATATGGATTGAGTAATGACATGTCATTTGATAGTTGTTTGCCTCAATTAAATAAGTCTAGAGATATTAATCAAATTAGAATTCAAGTTAGGAAAAATTTAAAAGATAACAGTATTAAACGACAAACTAAATTTAATAAGTCCCATCGTTTAATTGAATTTCAGATTGGAGATCATGTAAAGATTCGTAAGGTAAATAAGTCAGAGGCTCAAAAGAAACTTATAAAAAAGTTTCAATTGCTGTATGAAGGACCTTATGTAGTTAGTGCGATTCCATTTGCAAATGTTTACACATTAATGGACCCTATAACTAAAGAAATTAGAGGAAACTTTAATACAATACATTTAAATAGATATTATCAATAATAAATTGATCACGATCAATTATAGATGTTATCAATGTTTAACTGTTGATACAAACATTAGAATTAATAATGTAGAATTGAAAAGGATAGATTTTAAACTAGAATATCAATAAACTTTATCGAAGATTTATTATATTTCACAATAATTTAATGTCGAAACTATAGATGATTTTATAAAATGAATTGCACTTAAATAAGTTAGATATATAAGTAAAAGATTAGGTTATTAAGATAGTAATTAAATGATTAAAATAGATAGTAATAAGTTAGATAAGTGTAATTGTAATTAGGTTTAGTTATGAATAAAAAATAAAAATTAAGGTAATGATGGGTCAGGGAAATGACTCAACTAATTTTATTGGAGCGCTTAAAAGTTCTCACATAATTATATAACAATTTAATTTTCAATTGACTATTAAGTCATATATTAATTTTTCTTCATCATTACTTAACCTATTAAGCGCTAGCTTAATAGAAATAATAATTTAATTTTCAACGGACTACTAAGTCATATATAAATTTTTTTTCTTTCATCAAATACTTATTAAGCGCTAGCTTAATAAAAATAGTTGGTGGGGAGTAGGGCGGTCATTTCTTCACAAAATTAACTGAACATTTTAAGTTATATTCAATCTAAATTGAATTGCAAAAATATAGGTCAGACCTTAAAGTTTGACTGTTTGCAATACGAGTTGTCCAAGTACTGCAATATACTAAACAACATATCACCAATTCATATTAGTATTAGATATGAATTGTGCAACTGTATTCAAATATTTTAATTTATTCATTCTGAAAGGAAACGGATACGATTCCATACATTCTTGGGCCGAAATGCAATGTAAAATATAACGTAATGAAATAGTACCAATTAATGTATTTACGCTTATTGATTCCTTGCTGAAATTCTGTACATTTTGGCTATTTAAGAGCGGAGTTACTAGACGTTTTGTAAAATTGAGGTTATGTTACAATGTCTATGGAAAATCACTAAGTTCCTGAAGCACTAAAGGTTATCATATTATATCATTACAAATATCAATCACTTGAAACCATAAATAAATATCAGGAATGGACTCAGGATGCATCTGAATACACTGAAAACATTAAACAATTATAAACATGATTACATGAAACAAGTGACAGTGACGGGACCTTGACGGGGCACACAGTTTCAATATCAGTCAGCTGTCAAAGCTGTTATTAAAAATAATTATGATTTAATTTTAATCGATACGAAATCGATAATAATTTGGGTTTATCAGATATTAATTTTTATTTTCGATATTAATGTAACTTTATTTAAATACACTTTATTGTTTATAACTTCAATTGTGTATCTGAATACTTTGAGTTTATTAACTAGTGCAAATTTTTTTAAAATTCTATAATCGATTATAGTTAAATCGATATGATTTATTTTCAATCGATACGAAATCGATAATAATTTGGGTTTATCAGATATTAATTTTTTTTCGATATTAATGTAACTTTATTTAAATACACTTTATTGTTTATAACTTCAATTGTGTATCTGAATACTTTGAGTTAATTAACTAGTGCAAATTTTTTTAAATTCTATAATCGATTATAGTTAAATCGATACCCAATTAATTTGACGAAAACTATCTTTTTCATTTTTCTCAGCTTCCAGATTCAGAATTGAGCTGATATTTTATATTTTATAAAAAAAAAAAATATATATATATGACCAATTTTTTAAAACCATATCTGTATTTAATACATTTTAGCCTAAAAGTCCCCATCTCCTCTAAAATAAGATGAACTGCACTCTGTTAAGTTGTATATTTAACATTGAGAACCGGATTTTATATTTTAAAAAACAATATGTGTATTGTTATAAGATAGAATTGAGTCTAGATGTAGGAATGCAAATCAGATTGGATCTATGTGAGTGTGAGAGTGGGTGAAGGAGCTGGAATGGTTGGTTGAAATTGATTATTTTGATTTTAACCATTGAATATAACGCTAGTAGTATGATTGATGAGAGGTTGGATGTTTGGGAGAAGAGTATGTTTCTAAGTGCTGTTGATTGAAGCTGAATGTAAGGATTCATGAGTGTCCTATCAGTTGAGAAGTAACGTGATACAGAATTGTGTTATTTGATTACGTTGTTGTGATTAATTAATAATTACGATAAACTACATTATATAATTAAGGGGCGATTGTAACGTAACACGTAAACACAATTTAGTTCTAAGTTATTGGTGCCATAAATTTTAGTTATACTTAAGATTACAAACGCATAAATTGAAATGTGAGTTGACACGTAAACATAAAACAGTCAAGTTAATGTACAAAAATTGCTCTAATCCATTAAGGGACTCAAATTTTAAGTTGTACTTAAGAATAGGAATTTATTGCTGGGAACTCAAACAGTTTTAGCTAGTTGTTAAAATATTAGAGTGGTAAATTTTATATTCGAGACAGGCTTAAAATTTTGTGTTGACAGATGCGGTGGAATGTTCTAGGGGCCAGTTTCCACTGATTGATATAATCGCGATTAGTTCGACGTAAAGTCGGTTTACGCAATTAACAAAGTTTAGAGCTGGAAATTGCATTTCACTAACATAAACTAAACGCAGTTAGAGAATAACGGCTGAACCGATTGCACTAATTCTTTTTTTTTGTGTTCCTTGAAGTATGAGGATGTTTGTTACGGAGAGGAATTTTAAAGGGATTGCCTGAAAAAGCCTTAAAACAGCACTTTGCTATGTTCTCATACAAATGATTCGTAATAATAATTAAACGAAAGCCAAGATTAGAATCGAATTATAAATTCGATTAAGCAAAGCATAGCTTTATTAAACAGTGGAACTCGGCCCTAAGGGTTCAAAAACTAGCCGTGGGACAGTTTTTTGTGGAAGTCACAACAAAAAAACCGGCCAGAGTTGCCAACACAGGGTTTTAAGTTACCTTGTTTTGAAATAAAAACTACAAAATTGACGTGTATTTACTTTACATTAACACGTAAGGTTAAAAATGACAATGATCGGTTAAATAATTTCCCTTTCGAAATCGGTTGAATAATACATTATTCTCCACAACCGTCATACAAATTTATCGTAACTAACAATTTTTTTTCCTTTAGCTTTATTCAATGTGTATTTGTTTTTCCCTTTTATTGTTTATCTTTTGTTGTGTTTTTTGTTTAATTGATTTACGTAATTTCCTTTGGATCGGATAAAAGTGCGTACAGCCAGTAAAGTTCAAATTATTGAGGAAGTAATAATTTTATTCCTTGTTTTTGTGTAATAATTTTATTCCTTGGTTTTGTGTTGCACTATAATGATTTATAAACTATCGATTAAATTATTAGGAAGAAACAATTATACATTGGTTTGCCATATCTTTGAACACGGCAATGAACCGAAGATATTCAAATTTCCTTGTAACACGGGAATTGCTGAGTGTATGGTATCACTGCAGAGCGCATTGGTGAACGTGTAAGGGTGGGGGAAAAACAGACGCGAGATTTTTGAATAAATACGATGGCAGTCAGTTTTGGAGGGAGTCAGAATTTGATTTTGAATTCGAAGTACAGTACGTAGGCCTCCGCGGCCGCCGCGGCCTCTTGGCCGGCGAAGCTATGGAACTCTGACTTAAATTAAAGATAGAAATACCTAAAAAGTATTTTTTAGATTTGATTCAGAGATTTCATTAGCATAAGCCGGCTGAGTGTGGCTATGTAGCTTCAGTTTAGTCCGCGAAATAGTTTTAATTTAATTTTACTGATTAATATTAAGTGCAATTCTTTATTATAAAATTTTAATTGTAATCCGCTAATTAAACTCAGTGAAACCTGTGTACAGTCTGCAGTCAAGCGCTCCTGATTGGTTCGAATGCATTATTTTTCTTTTTATTTTTGCATGTCTAATAATTTCACAATTTTGATATACTTTGAACACCTTATTAGTGTAGATTTAAAATGTTGCATGTTGTTTTCCTGCATGTTGTGTTTTGTTACTAATTTTTATAACTTTTACGGAGATTTTTAAAAAAGATATCTAATGAATTATTAGTTAGGTTTACATCGAAACTATTAATTATTGATTGATTATTGAATAAAATAATTATGAAAAGGTTTACATTGATACTATTAATTATTGATTGAATACTGAAAGGAATTATTATCTAGGTTTACATTGATATTATTAATTATTGATTAATTACTAAATGAAATTATTATGAAAAGGTTACATTGATACTATGAATTATTGATTGATTAATGAATGGAATTATTATGAAATAAGCCTTATGACCATAATTATATTGAATTTAACTGATAAAATGAAATATAACTTAAGTACATAACCACAATATGATGTTGTTAGAATAAAATGAAATTACATCCGTTATACTTTAAAGTACATATATAAATTGAATGAATCTTGGTTAAAACTATCATATTAGATATTAAGGGTTAAATAGATTTTCGTTAGGGTGTATTTAAATAATGAAATGAGATTTTACTATGTCATTACTTTGGAAGTAAATAGAGTGGTGAATAATTCTAGGAAAATATGACCTATAAACAAACTAATGATTAGTTGTCGTACTTTATTGAATATTCTCTACATATAAATATGCTTCTATTGTATGTATATGTATATATGTATATATATATATATATGTGTGTATTTGACTTCATTTTGACATTACACAAACTTTGTAGTTCAAACATTAATTTAAGAATTTGTAGATCTTAAATATATGTTGGAGCGAGGTAACACAGGTGGTTTGTAGTCTTGAATGAGTTCAAGGATACTTTTAGCTCTTGAATACATTCTAAGATGAGGTAATTACACACTGAACTATGACATTACACAACTATTGTAGTTTTGAACATTGATCTAAGAACTTATGTTCTTAAATAAGTGTCAAAACGAGGTATCTGGTAGACTGGAGTGTCTCAATTTCACGATGACTTTCATTGAACTATATAAACTATGTTAAGGTGAATCCATAAATGTTTGTATTCGCCAGTGTTTTATTATAGGTTTCCCCTATAAGGCAAGGCCTGTCTAAGCCACAGTTCTTCGCGTCATCGATGCTAGGTAGTTCCTAATCTAGGTCTATCTAGTAAAGAAAGTTGCGAGTACTTCCTACCAACCTCTGCGTTTGTGTTTGCCTAACTGAACTATGTTCTTGGTAAATACTATACGTACGTTTACTTATCTTTGATAAGAATTCCTCATCTTTGATGAGAGACATGGACAAACTTCATCATACACCTAGTGTATGGTAGTTGTTTGAACTGCAACAGAAGTTAGTGATTTATATTTGGTCAGTGGTATGTAGTTCTATTTATACTAATAGAGAAACATATTCACTTTTCCAATTAATTTATTGCTAATTTTTGTGGACAGTCTCTGTTAAGTCCCAAGGCGGATTTACTGAGATTTAAGCCAAGCCTTAATCAAGTCCTCTTGTGTTTTTCAAACATACAAACATTGATGGATCATAAAACCTATTAAATATACATTCTCTTTTCATTGTGAAAATGAGATACTCTCAGAGATTCTGATTGAGTAAATGAATATGTTATATTTTAATTGTTTTATTTATCTCTCGACACTACCATGTCCTTTGATAAATCCATTCAGTTCCTAAGAGAGCCTGATATAATCAAATGTTTAACAACTTAATTACTGGTTCAATGTTTCAATTGAACAACCTATTCTGGTTAATGAATGCTGTTTCATTGAATGCTGTGAGTCATGCAAGGACAAACCTACACAATACACCTACTTTACACGTTGGTCTTATACCTTTAATTATTTTTTACTTCCTTATAGGACACTCGAAAGGTTGCGCTGTCGCCTGTCGCTAGTCGCCGACGACCCATCTCACAATGGTGGCGAGGCTTGACAATATAGCTGACTATAGACCCGTAACTCAGTAGGTCTTTCCTATGGGAAATTACACTACACAATCCAATTGTGGCAAAAGTGTTAGGTTTCGTGATCGAATTTCAAAGTAGTTGTATGACCGAAGTTCCCGTATGGGCTAGTAAGCACACAATGAAAAGATCAGTAGACACGACCTCCTTTTGTTCACGTGGAACACATCTTAATACCATGTCTGATTACAGCTTGGTATTTACATCAACTCTAGTAATTCACTGGTTATGTCTATATGACGTCCCAAGGGATTACTCAAATACAGTCATTGCATGATTATGCTGCAACGGTATGAAACAAGCATTTGTTAGACAGGATATATTTCCGTCTAACTTATTGTAGAAAATTGGGTACTCTCAATTCCTACCTACTACCTTCCTTTTGATTGGATAGCACCAACGTTGTGCCTAATTTAATTTAGAGCCTTCAGCACGGTGTGGATTGGATTGGGGTCGGAGGGGAATGGTGGAAGCGACCCCCCGGGTTCAGTTGAACCCGGCCTTTTAATTCCCTAATGCCTATAAAACCTATCCTAACAGATTAACACATACAAACAAACACTACACATTATTTTTCACAATTATCTGAGATAATTTATTAACTGAATAAATTATTTCAAGATAATTAATAACTATATAATATGTATTTAATCATTATTTCAATTACTTATATATTTTATCTATTTCATTTGTTTAGAGTTATTAGAATCTATCTATTATATCAGGTTTGAACTAAAAATACATGTAAAAGAAACTTAGACACTATTCAATTAATCAATGTCATTATAGAATATCCTATATATATAATTATTTAACTTTATTTCTATTTCAGCTATCTAGATTTACTAAAAATATTAGCAATTATAATTTACACATTCTTAAGGAGACGTCAGATATTTAGTTAAACAATAGGTGATAGTTATTTCTAAATAAACAAGTTTATTCCTATTTATTCTTAATGGTTCAAATTTACTAAATCTTAATTAATTTTAAATAAGTTACTTATAAGGTGTTATAAAGTTTAATATCTTCCTTTCCTTTTCATAATAATTTTCCTGAAGCTAGTTATCTATAGTGTTTATATCACTGGTAAGTGTAAATATCTTTATAATTAAATTTTAGGATACTAAATCTTATTAATTCTAAATAAGTTAATTATAAGGTGTTATATCTTTCTTTCCTTTTTAACAGCATTCCAGAAGTTAGCTATCTTTAGTATTTATATCACTGGTAAGTGTAATTTACTAAGTCTTATTAATTCTAAATAAGTTAATTATAAGGTGTTATATCTTTCTTTCCTTTTAATAGTATTCCAGAAGTTGGTTATCTATAGTAATTATATCACTGGTAAGAGTAAATATCTTTCAATTAAATCTTAGGATAAATTAATTTCAGTAATTTAATGTCATTGTGCAGAGATGTTATTTTAAATTAATGACTAGATAGGATGTTAGTTAGAGTTTATATAGAAATCAAGGCTTCTAATAACATATACTATGTCTTTCCTTCGGCATACCACAAAAAAGAACTGAAGTTACTCTGAAACAAAAAACAACACAACGTAGAGTCCTTCCTTATACTAGACGATCACAATTATAAGGCCAAAGATAATTGATATCCTCTTAAGCTTAATATTAGCTTGTAACGCCACTACCATGATAGTGTTACAAAATTGGTCCACGTGACCAGGATGTTATAATTTTATATATATGTTGGGGTCTTTTTCAGCACACCCCATAGTATAATATAGTATAGTATCGGTACAAAGATCGTTTCAATTGGTGCCGTGACCAGGATGTCATAATGTGATGATTGGTTATCATTGCATAGTAGTATATCGTTACAATACGTTTTATGAGATTATACGTATGTTTTATTTTCGTTACAATGTAAGCAGAAAATTTTAATTTTAGAGGTATAGAAAGCTAAATGTATTATTTAAGAAAATTTATGTTTTTTTTTTCTTCTTCTTTTTATTGTTCACAACTCCTTTAACAACTAATGTAATATCTCCGTAACAATAAAATTTGTTCATAAATAATTCGTGTAAATTGCCTCTCTTACACAAAAGCGTACTACGAGTATAACAAAAATTTTGTATGACATTATACGTATTTGTAATAGTTAATTGAAATTCTAAAAGCACATTATGTTTAAACGAATTATCGTCGATAAGGGTATACAGGTAGAGTACCTATATTTACTCCAAACCTACGTAAGGTAAAATCTTAATACGTCGATACTGTCTTGAATGTATAGTATAGTTGACAAGTTGAAAATAGAGATACTGCTCTTAAAATTATGTGTGATAGCTCATTGGATCCGGAATGACGACTAGAAAACTGTTCTAAAAGCGTGTATATTAAAAAACACTTAAAAAACACATAACATAACAGTAACACATAAAAAATTGCAAGTTATAAACAATTACGCTTCAGCCTGTAGGTAATATCCCACTATTGGGCATATGCCTCTTTCCCCATATAGGAGAAGGATCAGAGTTTAATCCACCACGCTGCTCTAATGCGGGTTGGCGAATATATTCCCTACGTACTATGAGTAACGATCGCTATCAGGTGCATATGATAACAACAGCGACCGACGGCTTAACGTGCTCTCCGAGGCACGATGGGGAGACCCACAAGGACTGCACAAACACCCAGACCACGGCAAATATCTGTATGGCCAATACAAATGTTGTCGTGTGCGGGGATCGAACCCGGTGCGCCCGCGCAACAGCCACAAACCAGTGCTGTGACCGCTGCGCCAACGCGGCGTAAACAATTAAAAAAAGGGAAAAAAATGGTATTTTGTTTTTTTTGCCAATATTTCATAAACTATTTATATTTAAGGAATTTCAAAAAAGATTCTGAACGAAAAGGAAATTTCCAATAAAAAACTCTCAGCTCCCGGAACTCTATCTCCATTATTCATAATTTTAATTTAATGCTGAAAATGGGTCTACGCGTGACATTCTTAGATTGCGCGCGCGGCGAGGGCGTCAAAAGCGAGTACGACACATTGTTTAATGTATATTAGATAGACACTGAATATATTTTTTTAAATTGAAAAAATTATGGTGTATTCCGAAAACTATAAATACCTAATTTCCGTTGGAAATTTTACTTAAAGTTAATTTTTCAACAAGTTAAACGATTGTTAACTAACAAAATTTTCTTGAAATTCCGTCTCAATTGTAAATAAAAAAAAAAAAAAAAAAAACGCTATAATATTTGTTGTAAAAACTGTCTTAGCCTTTCTTATCATGCCATAAAAGTTAAAAAAAAATTCATACGTTGTTTAAACTTACGAAAAACTTACGAAACGTAAACCTCTCTCTTTCTATCTTCACTAACTTATTTCTCCCTCTCAACTTCTGTCCGCATCGCCCAATTACACTTTTCGTAACTTTCTCGTCACGCATTCACCACCTTACTCCCCCATATATACCTAGTCGATAACTTAAGGTTACTACTTACTCCTATCGCAAATTCAGTAAATAACAGTACTAAATCTTATTCGGTCCCGGTTGTTATCATGTACACCTGATAGCGATCGTTACTCATAGTAGGGAATATAGGTATCCGCCAACCCGCATTGGAGCAGCGTGGTGAATTAAGCTCCGATCCTTCTCCTACATGGGGAAGAGGCCTATGCCCAACAGTGGGATATTACAGGCTGAAACGTCGTGATCGAAATCTTATTAGGTCGGGGAAAGGGGGTTAGGGGTTTTATTCATATTTTGTACAGAAATTCTTCTAAAAAGTAAACATCTAACTCAGATTTTGCTTATTAATGCTTGACTTATTAAAGTCATCACAACATAATCGACGACTCTAATCTCATAGAGCCGTGTCACAACACAAAAACATCAGTTAGATATATGAATCCGCGTGTCGGCCGTAATTCAAATGTTTGGTCTAGATAATATACTAGTCTAATACTTCTTTATATTCTCTGTCTCTTTCTTCTTTCCTAATCTCATGGTTTGAATTAGAAACCCACAAAAAATATACAATGTTTATTATAATTTTATCAATAAAATATTATCGTTGACTACAAAGGTTTCGCTTATTTTTGTTTAAGATACAACATTAAATTACAAAAATGAAAATATTCTAAATTGATACTTTTTTGTTGTCATAGATATTTGACTTGACTCCCCGTTTGGGTGATATTATGTATGTATTTATTTAATTATATATGTTTGTACTGTTCATGTGTGAATGAAAAACGTGTATAATAAAGTCGACCGTTACCTATAAAACACACGCATCAAAGTTGCCTTGATCTTAGTTACATGCGACAGTGTTCAGCGAATATGTTGAAGCTACTTATTTATTTTCTTTGAAAGTAAATTTTATCCATGCGAAAATGTCAAGTCTTGGCTTAGCTCAAACATATAGTTTATAAATAGCTGTTATATATAGGTAATATAATATAACTCGTATGTCATAAGAGTAGTAAAATATTACTATAGAAATATCACCACTATTGAATGAAGGCGTGTATAGAACACATGATTATTATTACGTGGCTGAAGTTGTTAGCGGCTGTATTGTGTTCGAGGATAGCCTGATTGCGAGTGACTTCAATGCGTCCTCTCTCCTGTCTGTCTTGCCTTGAGTGCCGTTGAGTGTAATATTAATTTTCTTGACATTATCACACACATATTTTATTTTAAACAAACACGCATAATTTAATTTATACTGCATACTGCATTGCTAGCTTATCGGTTCATCATGTCTGAGCCTAAGAATAAAATAAACTAAAAAATGTTTTATGTTAAACGGTTTTATCCTAACTACATTCATATCATTTTTATTGCAATAAAAATGATGTAGTTAGGTTATGGACTAAAAGCTTAAAAATAATTCGGTAAGTCCTAGCTACCAGATCGCACCAATCTTCTCATCAATCTGGGGTATTGATCAGACAAATATAAAATCGTTTATTATAAGGTTGGAAAGGTTATTATTTTTTAGGTTACATTCTACAAAAGTGAAACGATGCCATTTCTATTTTAATGAGCTTAACTTTATTGATTTACAAGAATTTTTCATAACGCTTGTTTTGAAACAAATTAAGACGACGACTTAATCTTATTTAATAGTGAAAGACATAACCGAATTATACTAGCATCGGCAAATCTCAGTTATATTATTTAATTTGGTTTCCCACTTGCAATCTCCTGAGTGCAACTTGAAACGCTCTTACATTCTAGTATCTTAGCAGTTTGTTCGCTTTAGGTGCACTTTGCAATATCTTCGTAGTAAATAAACTCATGGCTATTGTAATTTAGTTTTTGTCGACGTTAGATATTAAAATTGTTTTTGTGTTAAATTTAGGCCAGAACAAAATCAGATTAATGACCTATACCTATATATTAGTCTAACATACGAACTAGATGTGATTTTCACCTATCAGCCTAATAGATAAATATTAAATAAATATCTTTTTTGAAAATAAATTGCGATAAAGTTGGCTGAAAAACTCCTGGCCAGGCTATATTATATTCGAAAACCGCAATTCAAACCAAACTTTTAGCAGTCAACTCTACGTCATCGTATTCGCAATAAAACAGGGCTCATTTTGATGTAAGATTTATTAAACATGTGGGTGAAAGAAACCAGAACAATATATATTAATATACCTGTTACCTGCCACCGAGTAGTTATGCCGAGAAAATAACAGACAACCCAACGTTTGCAGCATTCTACAGGCTTAATACTGTCGGTAGGTATTAAATTTATTGTTTAAAATCGTAGGGTGCGTTTTTAAATAAAAACAAATTTTTTAACTATGAATTATATACCCTGGCCAGGATTTTTCAGTCAACAATTCTACGATCATTTTTCTAATATACTAAAATAAATGTAAAATAATTTTCACTCATTAAGCAGATGAGTGAAGCTCGTCTCTAGTAAGGATCTCCTACTATATGTAAAATATCCTTATCTGGCTCATCATACTGGCTTTTCAAAAACATATCCAACTTGGATATTAGCCAGAGTCCGGCTTCCGAATTAAAAAAAATCAATTTTATTCAGAGTATATTATAGTATATTTATGTAAATAATATAGTAAGTATATTTATAGTGGTGGTGGTTTAGTGTGGTAATAGTATTTGCAATATTGATACTATTAATTCGTATTATTATATTTTTTGTTTCCCACACATGAAGAAATTCTAAAATGTTTTTTATTATCCTATCAAAACTTCAAATTCAAATATTAATACTAGAAAAATAAAAATAACCATAATAAAACTTTTTCGTCGAATAAATTAAATTAAAATTTAACTTTCGGACTAAGTAATTTAAGCTTCCTTTTTTAAATACATAAATTATTCATATTGTGTATAATTACTGTTAACACCGGTTTTTAGCTTAAACCGTAAACGCGTTCATAACGGATGAAAATTTAATTATTATTCGCAATACTTTTGTGATAACTAATATTACTTAGTTTAAAATTATAGTTCACCCTTCTACATGTTTGGATTTCAGATAAAATGATAGTTTGATATTTTGTGGGACAATATTAACGTAGGTATTTAAAATATAATTCTTAAAGTAAAGAATCAAAAGACTTACGATTGTGTCTGTTCAGCCCATTAAAATGTGGCCCATGTCACTCAGTTATAACGAAGCGTTTTTCTAATAAAAGAATTTTTAAAATCGGTTCAATTGTTTTAAGCTTGTTTATCTATACTACTATTATAAAGAGGTAAAGTTTATAACTTTGTTTGTATATACGGGGTAATCTTCGCAAATACTGATCCGATCATGAAAATTCTTTCGCTAACAGAAAGCTACACTATTCAGGAGTGACAAGATAAAAGGAAAAAGATAAAAATATATAAAGATTTTAAATCAGCAGGATTTGAACCTGCGCCCTCTGACGTGCCGTGTCAACAATTCAATCTAATCAAGCATTATTATTTGCCTTAGAAATTAATTGGTGATTTTAAAACATTTATATTTATCTGATTTGCTGAAAATAGTGAGAGTGTATTGGAACATATCAAATTTCACCGTACCCTTCTTATGTGAAATGGATTATAATGCCCAACGAAGTGGGCACGGGTCGGCTAGTTTATTATAAACAAACAATAATCTTTCTCCTTATAATATCATTAAATTTGTTATAGACACATAATTACATAATTAATAAGCACGTTGCAATTCAATAAATCTTAAAGAAATTAGGCAAAAATCCAAAATTCTAAGAAATACATTAAAATACTATTATTTTTATTAATATATATACTAGCTGACCCGGCAAACGTTGTTCTGCCATATGGATAGGGACACCATTATTATCTAAGGGTATAAAAAAATAGTCCATTATTCTGAGTTCTCCAAGTGTACACAAAAAATTTCATAAACATCGGTCAAGCCGTTTCGGAGGAGTTTTGTAACAAATACTGTGACACCAAATTTTTGATGTTAGATTTTTTCTAATAAGTATAATCTTAGCGTAGCATTTTCGTGCAAATAGAGTAGCCAGAGGCGACTTCCGGCTGTTCCTGAACCAGAACTCCATGCTGATTATGCTGCAGTAACGCAGCTATTATATTCTGTGTATGTTTTTATGACAGAAACATTATACATAATATTAGACTGCGATAAATTCATGCGATTTTTTTTGTACAAAATATTTTGCGTCTTGTCAAGGCCAGCGTATATTGGTTAATGTAACATAACACTAAAAACAATTAAACAATAGCTTAATGTGATTTCAGAATATCCTACGTTTAAAATTTTCATTTTTGATTTTTTTGATTTCCTTTTAGTCAAGAGTAGCTTCTGCGCGCGACTTCGTCGGCGTGGACTCCGCTCCTATTGGTCTTAGCGTGACGATACATAGCCTATAGCCTTCCTCGATAAATGGGCTATCTAACAGTGAAAGAATTTTTCGAATCGGCCCAGTAGTTCCAGAGATTACCGCGTTCAAACAAACAAACAAACAAACACACAACCAAACAAACAAACTCTTCAGCTTTATATATTAGTATAGATATGTTTCATATTTTAGATATTTTGAGAAATAGAACAGTGTTTGTATTATTATCAAACACCTTATTTTGAAATGAACCCATTTCCCAATAAAAACTGTTACTTTCGGTCATCACTGGTTTAGGAAATAATGTTCACATATTTTTGTGTAACATCAACCTTTATTAATTTTGTTTGCTTATTACTTAATTCGTTTCGTTTATCTTGGTTACTTATTTCAGTGAACTTTAATTTACTACCGTAGCTCTTTAAAAGGAAAGCGACAGAGAAGTTTCAACAGCTGAAGTGGTTCAACAGTGCCGAGCGAGGTGAACATTCAGTGAATGAACAGTATTTATGCACTGCGGATAGAACTCTCTCTTGCTCGCTGAAAACCATTTTCAGAGTAAACTTAATGAAAAATTACGCTAATGACAGGTGTCGATAGGTAAATTATATTTTATACTATTTAACGAGCAATTCTTGTATATATATATATTTTCTGAATCTCGGAATCGGCTCCAACGATTTTCGTGAAATTTACTATGCAGGGGATTTCGGGGGCGAAAAATTGATCTAGCTAGGATTCATTTAAAAAAAAATGTCGTTTTATCCCTGTTTTAGGCAATGAAAAAATATCATTAGAATACGAAGCTTAATTTCAACATTATTATTATAGTTGTAATAGCGTAATTGGGAAAGCGACGGATTTCAAATCGTTTTGACCCGGGTTCGAATCTCAGTCTCCAGATTATTTTTTTTCTTTTTTTTTTTAATTTCACTCGTGATTTATTATTTAAATAAAATTTAAATATAAAAATACCGAAAAAAAAAACAAAAAAATAAAATAAAAACACCGAGCTGGGCTCGGTCACCCAGGTACTGAAAACATTTATACAAGATTCGTAAGTTGTTGAACTGTACTGAAAAAGAAACTTCTTAGTCGTTTTTAATATTGTAAACATCTTACTGCTGGCTAGATTAAGGAGAAGTGTTAGAGGTGTGCTTCTTCTATTGTGAAATGGTAGATAGGTAAATATGTCGACTTTTCTTTTTTACGAAATACATGAATTAATAATGAATTTAACATATTTAAAAGACTGTTTTCAAATTTAAGGTTGTGAGCAAGAGAAGTCAAGGACTTCCCCTAGTCACGCGGCTGTATAATCATTTTGAGCAGGAAATTTCCTGCTGTGCCCTACTTCAGTTAAAAATGTTCCAATGTACGTATTCGGCTAAAAGTAGAAACAATCTACCTATGCGATACTTTCAAAATATATAAGACAAGTCAAACAATATTCAAGATGAAATTTAGTTAAAAGTCTTATTTTATTTTATTTTATTTGCACTATTAATTACAAATCATATTGAATATGAGTATATGTAACTGTCACCACAATGACTCTATACGAACTAGAGGTGATCTTCACCCATGTCTTTATTGGATAAAAGTTATTATCTCCTTTTACTAACATACTTGTTGAAAAATAAATCGCGATAAAGTTGTCTGGAAAATTCCTGACCAGGCTATATTATATTGAATATATGTAGTGAAATTATTTAAATAATTTCTCTATAATATATATAAATAGTGAAGGTCGTCTCTAGTTCGGATCTCCTACTATTCAATTTACTAAACTGTCAACCCTATTTCTGGATAATTTGCTTTAAAACGTTTATAAAATCAGTAGCTAAAAGGCTGTAAGCTAATTACTAATTTATTTATCTGAGAGACATGCGCCATCTAATATTACCAAGTGTGAAGCCAACTAAACATTGACATTAATAAACAAGAAAAACTCATTTTATTAATTTCTTAATATTCGGATATGTCACTCCGACTTATATCTAGCCTGAAAACAATCGTTAGTCAACCTGTTTGTAATAAAATTTTGTTTTATATGGTAGGTACTATGATATAATTATTTCGTTTTATAAGAGGAGATTCGTTCTGGTTGCGTTAGCACGTTACATAGCAAAGAGTATACGCCGAGTATTTAAAGCATAGCTCTAATGTTGGATAATAATTTGTTAATATGTGTGTACGAAGCATTAAAGTTAACAAGTATCTTAAATCTATATGCAAGGAAAAGTATGGCACATTTCAAGTATAGTTTATTCATTAGCTGCCATTCTTTGTCGATTTCGCTCAAACTACATTCTATTTCGTTTCCAACATAAAAAATTCAAGAGAATACGAATGAATATATAAGATTTTAAAGGAAAAAACAATATACTCACGTACAAACTATCTATTTTTAACCTTAAAGGCGCTCGACGAGATCTATACTTTGTGGAATAGGTATCTATTTTTACTACAGTATGGAGGCTGACATTGAAAAAATTAGCTTAGGGGTACAGGGACCGTATTATCCTATCTCGTAAATCCTTTACTAGTGACATTAAAGTATAAATTAACCGTATAATGTTGTAGGAAATAATACGAATGAGTATGTATTTTAAAAAAAATGTAATATCGTTTGGCCATGCTGTTAATTACGACTAAAATTACTTGCAATAGTACGAGTATATACTATGTACATCACGATACTCTTCTATTACTATTGATACTTTATGGCCAATTTTACTAGTGTATGTATGGTGATGCAGTTTTAGTCCGTTATCTTATACTCGTATATAAAATTCTCGTGTTACAATGTTAGTTACAATACTTTTTCGAAACGGCTGGACCGATTTTTATGAAATTTTGTGTGCATATCGGGTAGGTCTGAGAATCAGCCAACATCTATTTTTCATAAAGCTATAAGGGGGGGAGGGATTAAGGGGGTTAATAGCATATATGGTAAAACAATGTTTACGGGGTCAGCTAGTATCTATGATATAGGTAGGTAACTGTTTCCGACAGTTTGACTTCCGACAAAATGTTTAGTACATTTTGATATGGTTTTTATTTTTCGCAATGGAGAAGAGTTACGAAAGAACTGCCTTTGCCTCGCAGTAGGACGTTATAAGGCTATTTCAATTTAATAAAATTCACTTCACCGATCGGATATTTCTAATCCTAAATTGTGAAACAAAAAGTTTTTTATTATCTGGCACATAAGATGCCGATAGTCTGTAAGAGACTTTAGCCATAGGAGGTGAAACAGATTTTAATTTTTTTTTATATAACCTTAGTTTTATATAGAGTTATTTTACTGTAAAATATGACGATAAAAGAAAAGAAATAAAATAGTATCTACAAACAATTACAACCTTGGTCGTTAAAAATCCTTGCACGTTCTGACGATATTATCATTACGAGTTTGCAGTATATTTCCGTAAGCGTTAAATATGATATAATAAATAAATATCCTTTGTAGAGCGAACTGCACCTAGCGGCAATACTCATAAATCCATTGCATCCGTTTTTTCATAACGACGCAGAAAACTACACGGCGAAGTTATCGTTTGTTACTGTATTTTTTTTTTATAAAATTTCCATATAGAAAATATACTAGCTGACCCCGCAAAAGTTGTTTTGCCATATATGTTAACCCCCTTAACCCTTACCTATTACTTAGGGATATGAAAAATATATGTTAGTCGATTCTCAAACCTACCCAATATATACACAAACTTTCATAAAAATCGGTCCAGCCGTTTCGGACGAGTATTTTAAATAACATTGTGACACGAAAATTTTGTATGTATATAAGAACTAACTGACCCCGCAAACGTCGGTGGGGAGATCCACAAGGACTGTACAAACACCCAGACCACGGCAAACATGTGAATGGCCAATACAAATGTTTGTCATGTGCGGGGATCGAACCCGCAACCGTCAGTGCAACAGCCACAAACCAGTGCTGTGGCCGTTGCGCCAACGCGGCGTCAATCTTGACCATAATTGGTACCTACAAACACTTTTTGAACCAATGTAAGAAAAAGCTTCTCTCTCACCCACGCAAAAGATATTCCAGTAATTCTACGCGCATAATTTTCCGATTCCGATAACACTTTTATTGGACGAGATGCACGAGATCATTGAAAGTTGATGTGCAATGTACATTTCCATTTTAATTTGAAACTACTACATGCCTTATACATTCTTGTATTGTACACCCACATCAATTGATGTTTGACTTGATATAAATCAAAACAAACTTTATTCGAGTAATCTTTAGAAGCATTTTTTAATTGTCATTTAATAATATTATAACAAGATACCTACTATTGAACTAGCAATATAGATTCTGTTGAGAAAAACCGGCAAAACACGCAAAAGTTTCTCTTTTAACAATTGCCAATTTATCATACAACATTTATAAATTTAGCCAAATGTCCTTTAAGAAAGTAAACGCACAAAACCTCGCGTGGGTTGGCGTGGTCTTTGTTATAGACCGGGAGATAGTGACACAAAATATTAGGTCATTTGTACCAGTATGGCGGTTCGTCAGGGGTCTAATTACGTTAAGGCAAAAAGGAAAATGATGGTCATAGCGCTCGCACCGGGGCGGCCCAATCGCGTGGGCGTTAATCGAACGCGTCGGATAAATAACGAGTGTCGAACGATTTGTTCCACAAAAATGTTTTTATTTTCAGATAGTCGAAAAAAAATAAGTAGGCGGTAGCGTAATGCCATACTTCTCGGGTGTGACTTACAGCCCGCCATACCGACGCGAATACATTAATTTAAATAAAACAATTCAACCATTTGTACCAGGCTAATTTTTGCAAAGCTAATCATCGTCGAGTAGCCATTCACGAAAATCACCTTGCCATACTTTTCCGACAGTTCCCAAATGGCCGCCATACCACTGCAAAGGAGTAATTTCTTTTTTTTTCGCCAAACGATTTGTACCACCCTGAAACTTTTTTTAACAGTTCCCTGTATGATCATAAATAGAAGTTTGATAATGCCATACCTGTGGGAGGTGGCGAATGTGAACAATATTTTTTCAAAATGCTAAGATTTTATTCGTAATTCGAATTTTTTTCAAGTATGGCGCCAGTTTTTCCCTCTACTACAAGTATGGCAAATATAATAATGGTCACATTGTATAGTATAATTTCCAAAAATCGAAATGCCATACTGGTACAAATCGTCAAAAAAAAATTTTTTTTCACCTTTTAGCTCAAGTCATCCGCCCGATGGTTACAATCTGTAATAATTTTTTTTTAGGTACAATTGCATCCAAATGACAAGAATACAATGATACCATGATGTAAAAAATGATTTTACGTATTTTACAGTCGTATTTTAAAAACGTGGCAAATAAATAAGTATTTCAAGTATGGCAGCACTTTTCCCCCTACTAGAAGTATGGGATAAATAATAACGGTCACATTTTGTCAAATACTTTCCAAAAATTCAAATGCAATACTGGTACAAATCGTTTGGCGAAAAAAAAAAGAAATTACTCCTTTGCAGTGGTATGGCGGCCATTGGGAACTGTCGGAAAAGTATGGCAAGGTGATTTTCGTGAATGGCTACTCGACGATTATTAGCTTTGCAAAAATTAGCCTGGTACAAATGGTTGAATTGTTTTATTTAAATTAATGTATTCGCGTCGGTATGGCGGGCTGTAAGTCACACCCGAGAAGTATGGCATTACACTACCGCCTACTTATTTTTTTTCGACTATCTGAAAATAAAAACATTTTTGTGGAACAAATCGTTCGACACTCGTTATTTATCCGACGCGTTCGATAAACGCCCACGCGATTGGGCCGCCGGTGCTAGCGCTATGACCACGGAGTATATGGAGACGGCATCGAACGTTATTTGCTTCAGAACCAGCGTAGCCAACTTTTACACCCACACAATTATATTAAAGTTCGCACACAATTTACAACATTAAAATCTTAATCCTAATTGGCTACGAAGTAGTGTGCGTGTACGCATTGCTACACGTTACTACAATCATAGATGAGTCTCTAGGGCCGTGGGCATTTCGATAAACATTGCAGATTTATCGATAAATGATAACACGGACGAGTATTATTTCAATAAAATTCAATAATTATTATTATCTATGTTCACTGATTACACATTAAATACCTCACATTAATAGTCAACTGGTAGTTTCCTATTACTGTAGACTGTAGTTCTATAAAACTGTTGGGATACTAATCAAATGTCAGAAATTTATTAAAACCAATATGAAACTGAGGGTTCAAAAAAATATATACGAAAAACTATCGGGATGAAACAGTAGGAGCCAAGCATGAAATAAACTGAAAGACACGGTGAAGTGAATTTTAAAAATCATTCACTCATTAAAATTTGAAATCTAATAAAAATGGATATAAAAAATGAAATTCGAATTGTACATATAGTATACTTATGTCTTAAACGTGATAATAAACATCGAACGAAAAACCTTTTATAATAAAAAAAGATTCAATTTATCGATAAACTACGGATTAGGCATTCGTTGCTCAACTAGTAAAGTCGATAATATGGCGGGCCACTGACGCCTGGTACTCCAAGAATTAGTGCGTAGCGAGCGTAACTATAGCCGCGCAATAGATTGCGCATTACGCGCGTTGTTCCCAGACTATCGGTAATGGTTAGCCAGCAGTGTATATCGTTACTGTTACAATTATGAATTGTAAGTCAAAATCATTGTAGAGGACTGGCTTTTTTCCAAATATTAATAATTACAGTAAATTACTACTTATATGTGAAAGGAAATCATTCCTGGGGTAACTTTTAGACCTTAGCTCCCTTGTCGACACGACAATACTACACAACACGGCATTTTAATATTTTTTAAGTCACTAAATACGTCACCCGCGTCTGTACTACGACTGAGATGCGTTTGTTAACAGTGTGATCGCCTGATCATAAGCTCGGTAACACGCGTCACGCCCCTTACCATGTCTATAGTATTTCTGTGGTCTGTGGCTATGACCATCATTTTCCTTTTTGCCTTTACATAATTAGACCCCTAACTAACCGCCATACTGGTACAAATGACCTAATATTTTGTGTCACTATCTCCCGGTCTATTATGTATATTTCATAATACTGAATATTAAGTTTCGGCTATTAAATATTTAAAGAATTTAATAGCAATGGTATTTCATTTACAAAAACTGCTCGGGTCTGGTGTAGTGTGTATGCCATGTACGCACTTAAGCACCGGCGGTTTGCAGGTTCGATTCCTGATATTTCTTTCCGGTCTGAGTGTCTGGCCTCGTGGCTTTCTACAACGTGCCTCAGAGAGCACGTTAATCTGTCGGACCCGGCTTTTATGATATACATCTGATAACGATCGTTACTCATAGTACGGATATATTATCCCCCAACTCTTAGTGGAGCAGCGATGTGGATGAAGCTCCGATCCTTCTCCTATATAGAAAAATAGTCCTATGCCCAGGTTCTAGGCTGAATTGTGATCGTATTCAATTTGTAGGATCTTAGTTTAAACAAAAAAATCAGAGTTTACTTTTTTCCTACTACTATTTTAACATTTGTATAGATCGAATTATGTGAAATCTGTATTAGTTGTTTGTGTTGTACATGTGCATGTGGTTTCGGTTCCCAAATAAGATTAGATTGTTAAACATTGTTAAATCGTTGTGTTTGAGGCGTTTATTACTAAAAATTACAGAAAGTAAGAATAAAAAATGATAGATATAGATGATGATGATAGAGATAGATAAAGATAGAGAATGACAGCAAATAAAATTATTGGGTTACTTACCATAAATAGTTCCAATTTTGTCGGAAAAATAATTGCTGATCGCGCCGTCGCACAAGGAGTCGAAGCAGGCGCTCAATGCGCGGGCGCAGGCGCTTGTTCCGATCTGCGTTTATAGTAAATAATTATTAGATTTCTTAAACAAGCAATTTAGGGTCTAACTATTAAAATATTAGTATTATAGGTTTTGTAATAATTTACGAATTTTGTTTCAGGATAATTTTTGACATTATTTATTTTATTATTAAACTAGCTGTGCCCCGCGGTTTCACCCGCGTTGCTTTGAGGAAAAAAATACCCTTCCTTCTTCATAAAGCATAACCTTTCTCTTTAAATAGGCTATCCACCTCAGATGAATTTTTCAATTCGAATCAGTAGTTCTTGAGATTAGCGCGTTTAAACAAACAAACCAACTTTCAGTTTTATAATCCATACTAATATTATAAATGCGAAAGTACTGGTTTGTGGCCGTCCACTTTAGTGAACTGAAAAAAAAATCACATCATTTAGAGTAATTAAACGAAAAGTAATTTATTTTTTGCGACATTTTGCTATTTTATGCTTCTGTAACCCATGTTCGTCCTATATAGTCCAGTCATATAACGGGTTCTATTCCGAATGAGTTATATAGAATTTAAGTAGAGAATGAAGAAGAAGAATGAATAATGAAGTATTTATTTCTATTATTATCATTTGTCACAGGAACTATAGAAAAAGAGACGATTGCGAGAAACTGATTTTTATGGCTTTTGACTAGTGTCCGACCGAAGTTTCGGTTTCGGTTTCGGTTTCGGCCGAGTTTCGGCCAAAAATCAAGTTTCGGCGGCAGTTTCGGTTTCGGCCAAAATCGGCCGAAACTTTTGCCGAAACCGAAACTGATATCGGAAGTTGTCGTGCACGCTCGCCTAGCTGTTTTCAATTCAAATGTTTACTGTTGCTTAGTAGTGGGTTACTTAATTCTAAATGAAAGTATGACTGTCCTACTAATTGTGATCTAGGTACCTATCTTTATTAATTCTAAATGTGTGATTTGATTATCTTTGTCGAGACTAGAACTAAGAGTGTAATAGTAATTTTAGTAATTATTATTTTTATATAAGAGGTACCTAGAAGAGATTGATGATTCTTCTAAGTACAAATAAAAACCAAAGTATTAATTAATAAAATTTCAAAATACCAATACTTATTACTTAGTATTTAATGAAACAGTTACAAGTAGTGATTTAATTATTGATAACCGATAAGCATTTTGCTATGAGAACTTAATTTGAAAAAATAATCAAAATATTATTAATATTTTTGAAGTGAAACTTCTTTAGGCGCATGAGGGGTTAAATTTGAGCGACCGGTAACGCGGCAGCGTCATGACGTTCAGTACTTGGATGGGTGACCGCCTGGGAACACCGCAAAACATTGTCTTTTTTTCAACTAGTTTTTTTGTGTCTTTTAATTCGTTTTCTTTTTTAATTAGTGTTAATTGCCAAAACCTTGTCCAACACAACCAGGAGCACAAATTAAACCAGTACTAGAGATGATTCAATTTGATATATTGGATTGTTCAATAATTACAAAAATGTATGGTATGGTGGCCATATATGTACTAACAAGAAATAATTTTGCCAGCGCGATTTAATCTACTACTGGCACCATTTAGTCGTAGACGTCTTAAACTTAAACAAAAAAAAAAAACTTAAATAATTGTAAGTTGCAGCTTTAACGATTAGTTTTTTTTAAATTATTTTGCCAAAGAAGTTTCACTTCTGACATATGTACTTTGTACGCAAGCAATTTTTTTTTCTTATATTATCTGTACTAATATTATAAAGCTGAAGAGTTTGTTTGTTTTTTTGTTTGAACGCGCTAATCTCAGGAAGTAGGTACTGGTCCGATTTGAAAAATTCTTTCAGAATTGAATAGCCCATTTATCGAGAAAGGCTATAGGCTATACATCGTTAGGTTAAGACCAACAGGAGCGGCGCACCAATGAAGAATATTTCAAAATCAGGTTTTTTTCCATTTTGAGAGCTTCCGCTGCGAGCACTGCGTAAACAGTTAAAGTTTCGCAAAAATCATGTACGACAGAATTGTTTCACTTTAAAAGTTCTAAAAACAAGTCCGCGACAGCATATGTCTATCTTTTAAGGTTGGCTTACTATAACCTTTTTTATGCTAAACAAATTTGTTCTAAAATAATGCAATATTTGCGAAGGTGTTTTTATAAACATGATATAAATCTTTATGCAAATAAATACTTTTTTTGTCACAAGTATTTAACTTAAAACAAAATTGCCCTTTACACCATTCGATTTCAATAAATATCTTAGGAGATATCGCAGTTTATAAAAAACATTGCAGCAAAAATATTCACGATTCAGCCTGTAATATCCCACTGTTGGGCATAGGCCTCTTCCCCATGTAGGAGAAGGAACAGAGCTTAATCCACCACGCTGCTCCAATGCAATGCGGGTTGGCGGATAATGGATATATTCCCTACTATGAGTAACGATCGCTATCAGCTGTACATGATAACAACCGAGACCGACGGCTTAACGTGCTCTCCGAGGCACGGTGGGGAGACCCACAAGGACTGCACAAACACCCAGACCACGTCAAACATCTGTATGGCCAACACAATGGTTGTCGTGTGCGGGGATCGAACCCGCAACCGCCCGCGCAACAGCCAATCGCAATCCAATGCTGTGACCGCTGCGCCAACGCGGTGTCAAATAAGCAAAAATATTATCAAGCTGAAAAGTTTGTTTGTTTAAACACGCTAATTTCAGAAACTACTGGTTGGAATTTAAAAAAATCTTTTTGCTTTGGATAGCCAATTTAACGAGGAAGGCTATTTTTTCCTTCAATTAACGCGTATGAAACCGTGGGGCACAGCTAGTATTAAATAAATGATTACAACAAAATTAGTATACTGTTTCCATTTCATGTCAATAAAAAAAATGTGTGTAAATGGGTAAAATGCACCAAATTTCAGTATTTTAAGGAATTTTATACTTGACCACGTGAGTTTCGGTTTCGGTTTCGGTTTCGGCCGAAACTGTAGTCACGGCCGAATATTCGGTTTCGGTTTCGGTTTCGGCCGGAAACCGACTTTCGGTCGGACACTACTTTTGACCTTAAATAGCTTTCAACGCAGACAAAAGATCTTATGAGACGTTTAAAGCAACAAAAAGAAAATCAAAATGTAGGTGTATGCGAGTTTACAGATTTTATCTCTAATTGCGAATTTGACCCCTTTTTTGGCTTAAGTGACTGGCGTGGCGACCATCATGACGATCATTTGACGCTAATATTAATCTTGCGTCCTATATTAATTTGAACTTGTGTACTATGACATTTTTGCTTGACATTAAATTACCGTTTTCTTGTTCATGTAGGACAAAGGGTATGACGATATTATGACAGGATTATGACTGGTTCAATAGAACTTTTACTAATAGAAAACACACGTAATCTTGATGATTATATGAAGTCAGCAGTCACAATTGTCTTCTTCCGTAATGAAATGATCCATTCGATCGACATAATTCGATGTAAATAACACAATTTATATTCATTAGCACCGTCAATAGTGAGTTCTTTACAGACCCCGACTACTCAAAGTTTCATATTACACTGAATTCTTTGACAAGAGACGATACTATGCTATTTTTAATTCGTATTATTTTTATTTTTTGTGTACCCACATAATTATGAGGAAATTATAAACATTTTAAATCATATCAAAAAATTTCGATCCAGTGGGATTTGCTTAAAAGGTTTGCTTAAAAACCAAAAATAAAAATCATCATATCAAGAATTTCGACCCAGCGAGATGTGGATCCATAGCTCAGTTGGCAGAGCGCTGACACGGAACGTCAGAGGCGCGGGTTCAAATCCTGCTGGATCGAAAATTTTTGATATGATTTAAAATGTTTATAATTTCCTCATGTGTGGGTACATAAAAAATAAAAATAATGCGTAAAAGTAGTCTTAAGAATTTTCATTAAAATAAAAAATTAATACCTTAAAAAAAAGGAAGCTCAGAAAAGTTATGTGCCAAAAGAGAGTTGTCAAACTTTTACCGATTATTGCGGAAATTGATTTTATTGGACATCATTTCTGAGAACTCATTTCATATTTGATTTATATTTGTGATTTATGATTAGTATTGGTTATATTCAATATCATTATTATCTCGTTTATTATTTTACTAGCTGTGCCCCGCGGTTTCACCTGCGTTTATTTGAGGGAAAAAAATGCTTTCCTTTTTTTTAATAGTATAAGATTTAATTAGCTTGATATATTTTCCTTAGTTTACACTAAATAAATTTCTGAACGCACGCATAAATATTTGACCAAAGAGTATATTATAACCACTACGTTTTATATTTGACAACCAATATATATTATGCCAATCCGTTTTCATTACTGACATTACTATACACTTTTAAAAATATGTAAAATACGCCACTATCCGTATATTGTGGATATATGTTGTCGATTCGAAACCTTTATTTAAATACGTTCTTTAATTTTATCGGAGAGTTTACCATATCGACGGGATGAACATTAAATGTTTGACAGTTACGAAACACGAACTTAATTCCATACAAATTTTCATTCCCACCTTTCAACCCCTTACACCCTTTTATTCGCATTAAAAAGTAGCCTATGTCCTTTCTCAGACTCTAGACTATCTGTATACCAAATCTTATTTAAATCTGTTTAGTAGTTTTGGCGTGATTGCGCGACAGACAGACAGACAGACAGAGATACTTTCGCATTTATAATATTAGTATGGATTATTTACCAATTCGATAATTACAAGATAATATTTTCATTTCTTTGTACTTCACACTTATATTTAAGTCTTTAAAATAATGAGATTTTATGATATATGATAAAATAATGAGATAGATGATTTACCTTATATACTAGTAATCCAATTTGAAGAAATCTTACCAAGTATTCGAGGATCATATTCCAGCCAATCACAAAAGCGATAAACTCTCCGACAGTAACGTAGGAGTAAGTATAGGCAGATCCCGTTGTATTCGGTACTCTTACACCGAACTCAGCGTAGCAGGAACCTTTCAAAAAAATATAATAATTATAAACTTTGAACAAAGGGAAGAGAGGGGGCTGGCTGTTCATCCAGTTAACACGGCGTATGCAACTTGTGAAAATATCGGGAACATTAAAATAATACCTATGTACGTTACGTCGTAGCTAATAAATTGAAATATTGACACAAAATAAACGATATTGGTACGCACGTATTAGATACTTAGAGACTTTTCACGTATAGAGAGTTCCTTTTTAAACTTTAAGTATTGTAACTTCTATTATAGATTCAGACGTTTATACCTACTGTGTGTATTACAATAGTCGCAATTCAACAATTACACTAAATAACAAAAATTGTCTTTATCTTTACTTTTTTATTAAAAATGTACAAGAAAAGTATAATAAATAAAATACTATACAACAAGACTATTTTAATATCTTAACAATAAACATTTAAAATGTAAATGGTATACTCGCATGTGCTTTTTTTTAACTTTTAGTACTAGAAGTAATAAAAGTGTATTAAAAAAAATAGGCACTTTTACTATTTAATACTCATAATCTTTAAGAAGGCTGGAAATAAGAATAAAAGGTTCGATTTTTCTCGCCTATTTTATTAATCGTAATTCATTGTAAAGATTCATTGACCGCTCAAGAGGCAAACTAGGGTACACGATCACAAGCCGTTTCTACTAGATCTCTACAAAATCTGGAGGTAATTAATATTACAGAAGATCGCAACTAAATAGTACTGCTTTCAAGCAATGTTGTGTTCCTGTGGTGAGTAAGGTGACCAGAGCTCCTGGATTTCGGTAGGGCAGGCTACTCGCTTGCGATGCTTGTAGTGTTGCAGGCGTCTATAGGCTACGGTAATCGCTTAACATAATCAGGTGAGCCGTACGCTTGTTGGCAAAAAAAAATTGTGTGTATTTTCAAATTAATTTTCGATATTTTTATAAAACGTTTTTAAGTTTATACGGTACTGAAAACAATATTACTCACATTTTTATGTAGCTTAAAACATTGTTGTAAAAATTTCCGTTATTGTCTGCCATGATAATCATTCCTTCGTGTGTATAATTACGAATGGAGTGTTTCAAGCCGATAAGGGTCAAAATAAACTGTAACATTACCTTTCCATGGAATGAGAAAATTGAAATGTATATGATCTAGTATTGATCTGACAATTATGTTTGTCTAATGAAAACGTAGGAAAACTAAATAATATAAAAACGAGGGTGCTTTAACCCACGCGACTGAAGTAAAACTTACGAAACGTAACTCTCTCTCTTTCTATCTTCACTAACTTATATCTCCCTCTCAACTTCCGTCAGACGACCACACTTTTCGTAACGATCACACTTTCACACGATCACACTTTTCGTAGCGCTCCACCAGCTTAGTCAAGCAAGCAAGCGTGCGTAAAAAGTTTTACTTCAAAAATACTTTTTTTACAATAGCATAAAAAATGCTATAAAATATTCTCTAACATCTATTAGGTACTCATCTCTACATTTAAATACATTATTTACACTAAAAAGTTGCGCTATTATCGGCGTGTTTGGAACTTACATTTTTTTTTCATTCGATCTTAACTGTGATAAAAATATACTTCAGGGTACGTCAGGAGCATTTTATTCAATGACAATCAACTAATGAGTTTTTTGTCCATGTAATTTTTTAATTTTGTCTTTAGTGAAATATAGAAATTCCAAAAAAAATTATAGTAAAAATATAGTTTAATAATTATAATTATAGAGAAACCTTCTCTTATGTTTAATGTTGAATGAGAGAACCCACTAGAGACTTTCCACGTAAACTGTCATCTCCAAGTTTGTAACGCTCGTGAACCGTTTTTGAGAAAATTTAAATAAACATTTATTTTTATTTAATTTCATTAATTCATTCAGGTATTTTTCATTGAAAAAATGAAAGATGAGAGAAAGAATATTAAAGTTTGGTATGTGATTATTATTCAAGTAAAACTTTTTCCGTTGGAATAAAATTAGTAGAAAGATTTTTTTTTACCTTTTTGATTTGTTTACAGTTTTTAACTGTAAATCTGTTAATTGTCTATGTATTAAATAAAAATTATGATACTACTGTTGTATTACTGTACTACTGTACTATTTGGCAATTTTCTTTTTTTTCCTGTAAGGATATAAGGATAAGGATTCCTCTTTTAAAAGAAGGTTATTATTTACAGACAATTGCGGTATAAGCCAAGTCCACGTAAATTTTTAATACTATGTATAAATACTTACCAGAAAAAATGCTTGCTAAGGCCGCTATGATGAAGCTCAATGCTACGCCGGGCCCGGCTAACTTGCGGGCAACCATACCCGCCACTAAGTACATTCCTGTACCGACGCATGACCCCACACCCAGGGACGTAAGGTCTAACGTCGTGAGGCATCTCTGTTGAATAAAGGTTCATTTTTATTTGACTATAAAAGAAGCAGCGTAGTAATTCGAGTTAAGAGTTTTAGTCGAAGTAAAATATCATATTGTACCCAGTAAAAGACTATTCCTTGTTCTAGTGAAAGAGCAAGCTTCGTGCCGTTGAAAAAATTTAAAACGTGTTATCTCATGCTTTCATCGTCATATTCTCTCTTTTAGAAATTTTTACACCTTTTGAAGTTATAATAATGCTATGACTCAATATTCACGTATAATATATATTATTTCTATTACAATAAAGTGTCTATTCTAATTTCACTATTCTTTTTTTTATATAACTAGGTCGGCAAACAAGCGTACGGCTCACCTGATGGTAAGCGATAACCGTAGCTTATAGACGTCTGCAACACCAGAAGCATCGCAAGCACGTTGCCGACCCTATCCACAATCCCCCCCAGGAGCTCTGGTCACTTTACTCACCAACAGGAACACAACACTGTTTGAAAACTTTATTTAGCTGTGGTTTTCTGTAAGGTCGGGCTGCTCCATATTTCTATATATTAATAGACGTGAAGCAAAAACTTTGTACCCTTTTTTCGGAAATTGTGCGGACGGAGGAGTGGGAAATTTCACACACTTATAGTTTATATAGAGAAGGAGTACTTACAGGATGCTAAAATTATTATTTTTTTAATTAGACATAAAATATAGATTAAATTAAAAAATATATATATTACTTTACTTTTGTTTATTGTTAAAGTCTGACGTGAAATTGAGAATAGATTATAGATTAATATTGTTTGTCAATAACTCTATACTGAATGTACAATAACTATAATAAATTCATTTAAACCTTAATAATGTTCAAACTTATAATTTAAATGAATTATGGCCGAATTTCGACCACTAGGTGACTACTATATAGTTATTATTTATTAGCTAATCCAACAGACGTCACGTATTTGGAACTGTCAAACGCGTAATCGTTACGTTTTCTTTAATTTTCCAAATGTCTGCGCAATTGTTTTTCCATAGAATTTAATTTTTCTTTTTTTCCTACGTTATACAAAGTACTACTTGATATATAAGTAACACTTAGTGTTTTAGAAAAAAAAAATCCAAAAAACCGTGGAGGATTTGGTTCAGCAATTCTCGAATTTCCTATTTGCACATTTTATGATTTATTTTTATAGACTGACCTTAGTATAATCTTTAGGTACGTGTGATTTATTTACATTCATAATAAAAGTTTTTAATAGGCAGACGGTACCGTTTGCAAATTAAAAAAAACCCGAATTTTTTTATTTCTCACTTAAAAGTTTCTATATAATAAACCAACGTTCGCTATGGCCACACTGATTTTAATTAAAATTCATGACGTAGTGATGCATGCACCGATAAACGCGGACTGTGTATGCATGAATTGTTTTTTGCCTTTGATATCGACTATATTGATCTTTTTTACAGTTACTTTTTAAGTTATTTTTTAATAAAAACGCCATATTGGGTATATTTTACCTCGTTTAATTATTCAATTGTATATATGTAGTACATAATTTTTATACGTTTTGTGCGGCAAACAAGCATATGGCCCTCCTCATGGCAAGCGGTTACCAGGAGTTCTAGCCACCTTACTGCCAAACTAGAACAACAATACTACTTGTAAGCAAGATATTTCCTGAGTGCCTCATCAATGAATCAAATATGAGTCATTTATATGTACCTAGTTGTATAATTTCGTATAACGTAAATTTTTGACTATATAGAAGTAATCTAGAGTAATCTAATATAAAAGACTAATCTAGTAATCTAGAGTAATCTAATATAGAAGACTATGTAAAAGTAAATTTAATCGAAAGCAAACACAATTAGATTATAGAAAAAGTTTGTGAAAAACAAAATTTTTCATTTTCGCCAATTAGAAAAAAAAAATTCAATTGAAAAAAAAAGAAAAAATCAGCCCACTGGGTTTGGCTGGAATAATTGTAACAATAATTAGTTTTTTTTAGAAAAAAATGATTAAAAATTAAATATCGCAATCTTCGAAAAAATAAAGAGTACTTACACAAAAAAAGCGATAATTTCAGTTGATCATGTTACGTAAATTTTTTTATCTATTTTTCGAAAAATTTATTTAAAAACCAATTTTTAATAAAAATATACCAAAAGGCCATTTTTTAAAAAAGCTGTTTGAAAAGAAAAAAAGCTATTTTAAAAAAAAAAATTAATAACTTTTTTCTTTTAGCCAGATCAAACGGGGTCAGGTTCTAAAGTGTTCGATTTGGTGTGGAATACCGCGTCTGTAAGGAAGAGTGTAGATTTATTTTAGTCAAGTTGTGTTTTTAAGAGTACTTTTCAGGTATTCTGTTGCCCTATTTCAGGAGAATTTGCCTTTCCAAAATTATAGTTCAATTTGATATTATTTTTTTTCACATTTTTGTAAAACAGCTTCGAAAGTTCTTTTAAAAGCCTATTAAGTTAATGTATTTTTAAAGATTTGATTAATTATCTACATTATATCAGAAACATAACTAATTTATAAATTTGAACATTTTTTAGTAGTTGCATTACATCACAAAAGAGATAAACATTTGTTCGGTTTTCATAAATCTTGTTTCAGTTAAGCCTGTTGATACTCCGATTAATTGGTATTATGACGTATTATGACGGCTTACGAACAGGTTCAGGAGATTAAGGAAAATTATATTACAAATTAAAACTATATATATTTTTTCTATATAATAAAGGAATATACATATATTTTGTAACATACACAATTACACACGCACACACACACACAAACATACACACTCACAGTGTATAGTTTAATTATACTATATATAATAAGAAATACTAAGGTATTTCAGCCATTACGTTAGATGTTAAATTGACTGTAAATATAAGCTGAAAGCTTTAAACATCGGTATTTCCGTGGGTCTTAACACGACATTCCTTTTAAGCCCGCGCTATGGATAAATAATAAAATAAATATGCATTAAATATAAACAGATTAACGACAGTATAACAAGTGCAACCTGGCTGCCGTTATTCGCTGTCATATTAATAAGATAAAGAAAACGTTTGTGGGGAAAAATGTATAGATTGTAAACGTTATTGCTATGGTTTTATAAAATGTAGTGTCATAAATAAAAACAGTAATCATCTTACGGTTTCGTCTTCCGGCTTCGCACGAGTGCAAAGCTGATACTAAATATACTACAGAAAGTTTTTATATGCAAGGTTCACAGCTTTTTTGTCATTAGACAATACAAACATATTTTCTTAAGAGGTTACTCTTGAAAGAGCGATATATAATTAGAAATGGGAAAAACACTCAACGCTCCAGTCTAAGCCTGCATCGTTGAATCGCGGACTTTTTGTAGACCTTTTTAAGGTATACAATACTGTAGAAAAATTTTTTGATCTATCTCGTAGGGTTCAGGCAGCATTTGCAAATTAAGCGCAAAAAATGTGTTTATTTACTACATCACATTAGAAACCTCTAAAGTTATCAGTGTTTCTCTACTATATTATGCATGTATCATACATATAAACCTTCCTCTTGAATCACTCCATCTATTAAAAAAAACCGCATTAAAATCCGTTGCCTAGTTTTAAAGATTTAAGCACATATAGGGACAGACAGCGGGAAGCGACTTTGTTTCATAATATGTATTGATAAGTTACAGCATGTGAAACGTTATTTCTGCATAATATGTTGTATTTTGTACTAAAATTTTCATTTAATTCTATCAAAAATAATTAATTAATCGATAGTCTATTTTATTAAATCCATTAAAAAACCCTTTTCTGAATACACGTTAAAAATTACTATAGACGAGTATTTTGCACTATAGTTTTTTTCCGAACACACAAGACACACATTACGACAGACAGTTGCTAAACGGAAGTAGGAAATCTTATTTTCATAGAAAATCGGCATGAAACTGTCACTATAAATTACCCGCGTTTTGTAAAGTGAACGACAAAATCTTCTTATGAATGGACTATTTTTATTTTAACTTTTATTTAACTTTTATTTTTATTTAGTTATTTATTAATATGTAAGTGTACAAATACGTCATACATTTTACTCATATTTATTTAAAATAGCTAAGTTACGTCAATCTGAAAATGTTTATTGAAGCTCTTTTTCTATTCTAGCTTGAAAACAAGACCAGGTAGACTGGTAGATGCACAAAAACTATGCAAGAGAGAATTTAAAATTATCATATAATTTTTCAATTTCCGTTTTGGGTATTTATATACAGTTCCTAAATTATCTAAATTTGTCAAAAAATAAAATAAAATTGGTTGCCTAAAGCTGGTCTACGGACGATAGTTTAACGTGACAACGTCGTCAAAACATCTCCCCGGGCGCATAGGCCAATCGAGTGGAAGAGAGATAGATGCGGCGCAAGTGTACAATGAGCGTAACGCTACAATGAGCGTAACGCTCCAATGAGTCATTATTTTTCGTGCATGTCGCCGGCGTTCATCGATTTATTTGACGTTGTCACGTCAACTTCGTAGTATTATGCAACTAAGCAACTATTATGTTTAGAATAGCTTTGTAATTTTACATAATAAAATGGAGTGGATGACTAATGCGAACCCTGTAGGTATTAATTTTGATACAATGTACGTTGTCATTTTTACATATAGCGTCAATTCAATCTACGAGTATAATAAATTATTCCTTACGATAGGAAAAGTGTAATAAGGCTTATAGTATGTGTAGCTTATTACATAGTACTCTTTATAAAATAGCTTTTCAGTTAATAATTCATTCATCATTAAAAACATATGTCATTAAAAAGTTAATTTACTATAAAACGGTATCTTTTTTTTTCATTCGTATTTATTTTTAATAATTATTGGACAAATCTAGTTATTGGAATATGACATACATGCGGGGCGCAATAAATAAGATCGGGCAATATATTTTTTTCTTTAAGCATCGACTTAATGGCGTCTGGAATAAGAATGCAAGCAGATGACAGACTCCGAGATTCGAGAGCTCTTCTTTGATTAAAAATACTTCGTCTTTCAATTTCCTATAAATTAAATATCACGATAAATCGCAAAGAATATATTTTTTAATTTATAATTAAATTAGTAAATATATATATATATAATTCTCGAAACTCATTTAATATTTATATCTCAACACAAGAAAGGAGAAAATGACAGATGGGTCACGGTTTGTTATGTTATATTTATTAATGAAAGCCTTTATACAACGTGATGAATATTTAAGACCCAAATCTTTAGTTTGAACTGAATACCTGTCAAGACCAAACACTTCTTTAATAAACTCGTTTGCACGAGAAAGATCCGGGACCCTCCAATTATTTATTTATATAATATAAAACACCAACAGAATTATATGTTTAAATAAAAAATTACAATTTGTTATATGCCTAGGTATAAAATATAGGTACATATAATTCCTCTTAAAGGTAGTTACAGCATGCGCTATAGACAGTTAAGTCATCTGCCTATTTTAAGAAATTTGAACATTCAGTGTTAGAATAAAATAAAAAATTACATAAAAAAAATTTAGAACTAAATATAACTATTACTATTTTAAATAATATTATTGCCACATTGATTTTGAATTGAGGAATCAAATGATTTTAACAGTTTCTTCTTAAATATAGTTAGGTTATCTGCAAAGATGTCTAATGACTCATTTTTAACTGTAAATTCTTTGTAGAGCCTACTCAGTCTAGGTATGATGGAATAATAACCGATGTTTGTTCTCTGGGTTTTATAAGCAAATAGTGAAATGGGATATCGTGGTATGCGAGAGGGAACGTTAATTGAAATTTTACTCAGGAGTTCTGAACTATCTACAGATCCATTCACTAGTTTGTGTAAGGAAACCATATCTAGTAGCTTGCGCCGGTTTGAAAGTGAGTTTATCCGAAATTTATTTAGCCGCGAGTAGTAGGGCATTCTTTTGTCTTGTCCAATGGAGTAAAATTGAGTAAACTGTCTCTGTATACTTTCTAATCTATCTTTATGGATCTGGCAATTTGGATTCCAAATTGGGGTTCCATACTCAAGCTTACTCCTTACTAATGTAGTGAATAATATTTTTTTGGTTCTAAGTTTTTTTAAATTGTTAGGAATTTCTAAAAATAAACCCCAACATCTTGCGTGCCGACCTACATATGTTGTCAATGTGAACGTTAAAACGTAACTTGGCATCAATAGTGATACCTAAATCGCGAATGCAGTCCAATTTCTGTAATTGGTGCGTACCAATAAAATATTTACTGTCGATAAAAAATCGTTTACGAGTGAAGGTAATATATGAACATTTGGAAGGGTTAAGCTCCATTCCATTTAAGTTACACCATTCAAAAACTCTATTGATATCTTCTTGTAAAGATTCAACGTCATGTTCATTGGTGATTTCTTTAGCAAGATTTAAATCGTCAGCATAGATTAAACATTTTGAATTCTTGATGCAATTGGTAATGTCGTTAATGAAAATATTAAATAGAATAGGTCCTAATTGAACCTTGAGGAACACCAGATACAGCGTCATAAAACAGGGAATTATGACCTTTGGTTACTACGTATGAGCGTCTGTTAGCTAAATATGAAATGATCCATGATAAAAGAGGCCCTCCTATGCCAAAAGTTGAGAGTTTTGCCACCATCAGTTTGTGGTTTACCTTGTCAAATGCTTTTGATAAGTCTGTGTAAACTGCATCAACTTGTCTACCCGCATCTATAGATGTTGTAACGAAGGTCATGAAATTAACTAAATTAGTTATGATAGATCTACAGCCTATAAATCCGTGTTGAGATTCTGACAGTGCATGGTGAACGTGGCGTGACAAAATTGGGCGAAGTAAAGATTCGAAGACTTTCGACAGTGTCGAGAGTATTGATATAGGCCTGTAGTTGGTTATAGATTCACGATCGCCATTCTTATAAAAAGGAACTATTCTCGCTAACTTCCTTTCATTTATCATTTCATTTACATACTAATTTCAATTTGTGTTAATTTTATAGCACTAATTTTAGTTTTATTCGTTTTAAATTTACTACATAGTACTACTTACTTGTACATAGTATACGAGTACAAGTATTCTAACTGAGGTAAGGCACATCAGAAAATTTCCTGCTCAAAATATTGAGCAGCCCGACTGGGGTAGTACCTCGACCTTACAGAAGATCACAATTCACAGCTAAATAACACTGTTTTCAAGCAGTGTTGTGTTCCTGTTGGTGAGTAAGGTGATCAGAGCTCTTGGGGGGGAACTGAGGATGGGGTCGGCAACGCGCTTGCGATGCTTCTGGTGTTACAAAGGTCTATAGGCTACGGTGATCGCTTACCATCAGGTGAGCCGTACGCTTGTTTGCCGATCTAGTTATATAAAAAAAACATGGATTTTATTTTAAATTCTATCAAATTTAGGTTAATTGTAACTGAATCTACTAAAGCAAGCAATGTGTCTATAATAATTGAGGAAACACTTAATTTTTATGTAGCCTGTTGTTACATACATAATATAATCTATTTATGAGTTTCTACCTGGTTGGTGTACTATTTCAAATAAATAATCTCTAAACTGCTTAAAACAATATGTTTGTATACATCTATACAAGTATTATTTGAATTGAGTTCCTAACACTATAAACAAACACACAGAAGTTTATATTGTGTATTGTTCTTCATTTATTCAGTTGAATAAATACCAGCTTTGAAATCTTTTATTGTTTTTGTCTGACTAGAAAACAAATACAAAAACATTAATTACATTTTTTTTATAAATTATAAAGTAACTATTTTAAGTGCTTAATAAATTTAACAAGCTTTTATTTAACTTGCAATGTATGTATGTATGTATGTATGTATGTAAGTTTAATGTATGTTTGTTCGGGTGAAATCTTGGAACTCAATTTTGAAGCAGATATCTTCAACCATTTGAGCTGAAATTTTGTATACAGGTTCAATTTGGATGACAATGCATGGTTTGTATGTATTTATGTATGTATGTATGTTTGTTCAGGTGAAATCTTGCAACTCAATTTTAAAGCAGATGTCTTCAACCAATTGAGCTGAAATTTTGTATACATGTTCAATTTGGATGACAATGAATCGTTTGTATGTATTTATGTATGTATGTATGTTTGTTCTGGTGAAATCTTGCAACTCAATTTTGAAGCAGATATCTTCAACCAATTGAGCTGAAATTTTGTATACAGGTTCAATTTGGATGCCAATGCATGGTTAACTTTGTGACGTCATTCTAAATCCAATATGGCGGTATATCCAAGAGTGCGAACTAGTAATTTTTAGTGCACTTCTACAATATGGGTATCAAATGAAAGGGCTCGCAAAGAAAAATTCGAATAAAGTGACGTGATAACCGACTAAAATGTCAAAAATAAATTAAAAATAAAGAACCTTTTTAAAAAACAAGCTTTTATTTGAATGCAAATCAACATATTTAGGTCATTACTCGTAGTTATAGGTGAAAACGTAAGAGGGTTGTCGAGGTCAAACATGTCATTGGAACCTCGTTGAAAGCACATGTAAATATATGCAAACATAAATGCGCAAGTGAACACCTACATAATTATGTATATTATACTTTGTATTAATTTATTATATCCTATATAAAGTTTGTTATAAATAATTTTTGCCCACGAATTGATGTTTGTAGGTCTCTTACTTTAGATAGTCTCTTTTTTTCAGGCTTTATCAAATCTCATCAAATATATTTTTTAAATTATTTTACTAAAAAATTATACATAAACTAGCTACTGTATCCGCAACTTCGTCCGCGTGGAAAATAACAAAAAAAAAAATATTATCTTTGAAAAAAGGTATTGTTCAGTTCGCAGTTATAAAAAAAAACTATAATAAAAGTAGACTAAGTTTCACCTTATTACATCCGCGATCTGCCAGTGAAAGTCCCGCCAAAATCGATCCAGCCGTTTCAGAGATTAGCCGGAACAAACAGACTTCAAAGACTCGTGAGTAGGACAGGCACAGTTGCAAATAAGAATGACTGTTTTTTTTAAAGTCTATCTGCTACTTTCATTGGTTGTCCTTTAGATTGATTTATTTTCAACGACAAATTATTATTTACAAACACTTTCAACCACAACTTACGAGTGCCACCCTAGACCAGTGTTCCGCAAAGGGTGTACCGCGGCACACTGGTGTGCCGTGGTCGTTTATTGGTGTGCCTCGGAAAAATAAAGTTTACGTTTATTGATTAATAATAAATATTGTTTCGGTGATTAATAAATAAATGTTGGTTAATGTTACTTAAAAAATGATTTTTTATTTGTGGTGTACCTCCAAAATATTTTCCTATTCCTAGGTGTAGGTACCTTGAACACAAAAAGTTTGCGGAACACTGCCCTAGACAATTCCAAAGGTTTGAGAACTCTATTATAGGGTACGACACACACACTCCCTTGCTCACTTGCTCAGCGTCCATGACATTATCTATGGACAGAACTCAAGAGCATTATCTACTCCTTACACATGTCACATGATTCGTTCATTAATCTGCCTTACAGTTTCATTTGTCTATGCTAAATTGCTTTTTTACACAGCCGTATAATAAGCATATATTAGTTCTTAGATCCGGATGGACGTTGTTTTTTATGTATTATTATGTATGTATATGTATTTTTATGTATGTATGTAGTATTTTTATGTATGTAAATCTAACATTCGTTACATCACTCATATATACAATTGTGCATGCATGTAAATAAAACGTAAAAGGTTTTATAACTTCTACTACAAGCTTTTATCAAAATTTTCAGGAAAAAGTGAAATCAGGAATGGAAAAAACCTTAGCAATAACGAATATTTATAGGACACCTTACGCAATGAATATTATTCTGTCTGTCTGTTGAGAAGTTTTTTTTAAATCATATGTGAGAGGCATCTGAAATATGTTTCAAAGGTATCATTATGATTCCTTTTGAATATCCGCTGCATAGTAAACACGTCTCCATTTTCTTCGCGTAATTAAGATTCTTAGGTACTTTTGGTGCTGAAGTCCTACGTGAAGTTTATCCTTTGACGCGACTCAGTTTAAAAATATGCAGCTCTATTAACTACAACGAATGTTTTCAAGATTTTCGAGTTGCTATAATAAAGGACTACTAGAAAGTTTGTCTTAAACTCTTGCCGTCTGTTTCGTAAGATAGATCTTAACTCAATGGTAATTACAATAGGCTTGAAAGCCTTGATGTCATGAATATAATACTGAGCCCATTTTGGTACTATTGTAAACACATTATTAATCTTACAAATCACCACTAATATAAGATTTCCACAAATACAATAAGCGTCGTGTACAAAATACGGTAGAATCGTCATTTGATTCTTTGGTATAAATCATTGAACATTTATGTGCTGGCTTAAAAGATGGTGTTCTTCAATCACTTAAAGACTCGTTCCGATAAAACCTTTTGTCAATCAACAAGATTCAGATATTTAGCAGTTAATTTGCACTTCCATCAGCATGTTGCTGTATCATCTAAGATTCTAAGATGTTCATTTATTACGACGAGCTGGCTATTATTTTAACATTAATTCACATTGTTCTCAATGGCTGACCTTTTCTTAAGTAAAAAATAAACTAATTCAGTCCGGTTCGAAAAAAATAATAAAAAATAAGTTTAAAATATGTCTGCGAGATGATTTTAAGTTATCAAGATAACTGAAGTGTTCGTGTTTATTTGATGGTTTATTTCTTGCGACAAATAGACATTAAAACTAAAAAAAAAAAACCATACCGAAAATAGTCTTTATGATTTCCCCTTTTGCTGATAATGTTTATCTCACACGTAAGATCCTGATAGGCTACCAGAGACCTATGGGTCTATTTCACCTCAATTAATAAACTACAAATTTTGATTCCGTGAACTAAAATGTCAGGTATATAATGTCGAGATGATGGTGAAGTAGGAAAATTATAAAAGAATGTTTTATTTGTGGAACACTATTACAACAACCAGGGAAATCGTCCCTACATAATTTTATAACATGGCTGAGAGGAGTACAGAATAAGTGTTTGTCTACAAAATGGAAGGTTGTTGATACGGTTTCTTATAGAAACGATATTCATGCCTTTTCTGGTTTCTTTGAACTGGGCATTATGCCGTTTCACATTCATGTTATTTTATATAACAGTTAGGTTAGCATAAAATATTATAGTACAGTTTTTGTACTGAAAGAATTTATTTAAAAAAAATCTGATACAAAGTTACATTGAGATATCGTAAATAAAGTACGAAATGAATTGTAAAATTATTTGCGATGCTGTCTCACTTTTGTCACATTTCTTTTTTCTCACTATATTATGAATATTTATGTTGTAAAATAGAAAATATTAAGTTTCTTTTTTTAAATAATTATGTAAGTGTCTAATACTCCTGAATATACTTACAGACAGACGTTGCCTGGTCGACACGTTGATCTCTTCACCCTCCCCCGCACGAGGATCTCGAGTGCGGATGAATTTCGTGAACATATTGTGTCCATCTCGACGGACAGATGCCCAGTCCACCGACCGAAACCACTCCATATCTGCAACAATTAATAATTTGAACTTCTCGTACTCTAAACATCAAGACTCAAATATTGTATATCTTCAAGTAATATAAGTTGTTATTAATAATTAATATAAAAGTTTGTATGTTTAACTCGTTTATGTTATTTTAAGAACAAATTTATATAAACTGGAAAGTCACCCTAATTTCACCCAATTAAATAAATGTCATTACAATGCAATACATAAATGGGGCAAAAAGAATTGCTAATGAGGTCCAGAAATTAGCATGTCTCTATCTGGAAATACGTCTAACATTGCTGTTTAAGAAAAAGAAAGAAAGTGACCGCCTGGGAACATATGGGTACTTATTTTTTTAATTAGTTTTTTAGACCTACAAAGTGAGTACCTACTTGCTTCCTTTAATATACAAGTTACCAAAGTTTTTTCAACTCCAGAGAGAACGGAAATGCTATTAAAAATATTAGTCAGTAGAGCAAATCGGTTCCAAAAGAGGTATTTTTACGGTTGATCATAATAATAACTATGAAAAGAATAGAAAAATATTCATCTATACTTAATATTATAAAGAGGAAAAGTTTATAACTTTGTTTGTATATCGGGGGTAATCTTCGCAAATACTGATCCGATCATGAAAATTCTTTCACTAACAAAAAGCTACACTATTCAGGAGTGACATAGGCTATATTTTATTGTAATTGTACAAAAAAAATTCAGTAAATAAGAAAAATATTAAAATATATTATCAAAATGGCAAAGAGATAACGCCATCTATCGCTATTTTTTAGTCTATTTATTTTATTTAGCCTTATTTTGGTCAATCGACGACGAAGTTTTTTCGCTTTTTGATAGATGACGTTGGAGCAACATTTTATTTATAAAGTAGGTATGTTATTTGGTTCTGTAATTTAAAATAATAAATACACGATATTATTACGATTTTATACGTCAAATTCTAAACAATGAACCTAATAAAACAGTACTAAGAACTACACAACATAATTGCATCACAAAGATAATTAACGCCCAACGAAGTGGGCGCGGGTCGGCTAGTAGTTTTATAAGTTGCACAACTGTTTTAAAGACTGTCAAAACAATTTTTGGCACAATATAATGTTACCTATAAGTTTTATAACATTTATACCAATTACCAACATCATAATTATGAGTTAGGTTAAAAGGGCAGAAGCACTTAATCAAAAAAAGGAGCACAATAGGAAAATTTTATAATCTCCTAAAATTTTACAATGGATTACTTTGGTACATAAAGTTTGTTTAGAACAGTGATTCACGATTTATAGGCAACCAATGACAAAAATTACCACAGGCAAGACAAAATTGGACTAAATATATGACAAATATAATGTAATATTCATATATTAGGTACATTATGTGTGTGTGCGAGTGTGTGTTTGTGTGTGTGCGTGCGTGCGTTTGTGTGTGTATGAGTGTGTGTGTGTGTGTGTGTGTGAAAGGTATATGTAAAAAACATTTATATAAAATGATATCTACCTATAGTAATTATACAGAGTGCCCCGTAATGAATGGATAATCCTGAACGTGCGTGTGCGGACTTGCGAAACTTGCCAACATGTTTGTGCGAAGTGCGAACACAATAATGTGCACAAAAAAGAAAGAAGAACAACAAATTCTCGGGAAAATTTCTGAAGTTTAAAGAAGGTATAGTAAGTTCAACTCATCTTTGCGCGCGGCGCTATGTGTAGGTAAACCTTGTATATATACAGTGACTTTGTTGCGTGACAAGGGGTACAGTGAAGTGAAAAATATAAATAAAGTTATTTAAAAAAATTTTAAATAAAAAATTATATCTCGGTGACGAATAGTATACATACATACATAAACTCACGCCTGTATCCCGGAGGGGTAGGCAGAGACAAGATAATGACACTTGCCACGATCCTGACAAACCTAAGCGAAAACGCTTCATCATTAGTCGTTGCATACACGCACGGCGGTTTTGGGTACTTTTTATCTTGTCCTTCTTTAATACTTGGAATAGTAACTATATGGATTTAAAAAAATAATAATAATTTGTTAATACAGTCATGTTTATTGAACATATTAATCTGTATCGCTACTAGAAGAATAAAATGATGAATTTTCGGATTCGCTGCTTTCACCAAGTTTAATTATTATTTTAGATTCCATATCAAAATTTCTTCTTCTTTTTTTACGTGTTGACAAGTATTACGCCACATCTCTTCATTAATTTGACTTAAACGATCATTTATTAATTTCGTTATTCCAGTCACACTTTGTTCGATATTGTGCGGAGCAATATAATTTTTTAAAATTACCCATAGATTTTCTATCGGGTTTAGTTCAGGATAATACGGCGGTAGTCGAAGAACTTTTATGTCATATGGCTGAAGTATGGTCATCAAGCTTATGACAAATATGGTCTTCTTTTTTTTATCAAGTCAAACAGTTTAATTTTTTTTATATGTGCATTATAAGTAATTTTTTTCTGTCAACCATGTCTATGCATTTCTGTTTTGCGGTCTTTATACGGAGATTTAAATTTGGAGTCAGTTTTTTGTCCTTCAGCCAATATATTTGTTATTATTCTCTCTGATACCCCACTGCCATTGCTGTTCTCTTTCGCACACTGTTTAAATATTCATTCAATTTTGATATTAATTTGGACCTGCACTGCAAATTGGATCACTTATACTAGCTGCAATATAACTATGTTTTCCTTTTTTACTAATTTGAACACCTTGGCAATAGTTTCACGAGTCTAAAACAATAATAATACGTTCACTTTAAAAATAAAATAGTTTTTAAAGTAAGTTAGTAATGTAGGTATACATTATTTAATAATAGTAAACATTAATAATATCGAAATTAGCACATTGAAAATATTTACCTGACTCCTTAAAAAAATTTCCGTGAAGAACTAGACATTTTCTTTAACGACTGTACCGGTGGAAAAATGACCAATAAGAAGACGTATTTTTTGAAATTTCGAATGACGGCGGTCGCGTCACTGCTACACAAATTAAAGCTAACCGCGCACTAGTGACTTTTGTCACCGTGACAATAAATTCTTTAAACAAAAGTCACTAGTGCGCACAAAGTGTTATAATTACAAACGCACGCACACATAGAGCCCCGCGCAAAGATGACTTGAACTAACTATATGAAAAATGATATACCGTTAATAACAGAACAAAAAAATAATATATTCCCGTGTTTTTTACGGCAGCCAAACTTAGAATATAATTTATGAAATAAAAAGTAAAAGTAAATTTTGCCAAATAAGCATGGAAAGTATTACAGCATTAGGAAACACTTAAAATATCTTGCAACAAGACTAATGTAACACTGATGCTCTGTGTTAATGTATAAGAAACAAAGATTAGCTTTGAACTAGACTGACGCGCGACATGCAATGGTTTCACAAACAGAAAACGTGGCCCGTTCAGTTACTACTTACTAGAAAGAGAATAAGTTAAATTGCCTGCTGGAAAGACGATATACTGCAAGTAAACAACAAAATAATTATATTAGATATCCATCTAAAATTCTAAACAATCTATTCAAATAAGCCATTATGAACAGTGACAGATTTCAGCTAAACATTTTATTTTATTAAAGAAATCATTTTGTTAATAAATTTTGTCAAAGTATTTTTGACGTGACAACGTCTACTAAATCAATGAACGCCGGCGGCATGCACGAAAAAAAAATGACTCACTGTAGCGTTACGCTCATTGTACGCTTGCGCCGCATCTATCTCTCTTCCACTCGCCATTAGCCTATGCGTCCGAGGAGATTTTTTGTTATGACCTTGTCACGTTAAACTATCGTCCGTAAACCAACTTTACAGACAATCAATTTTTTTTAAATAAATGTGTTTGACATATTTTGTATTTTCTTTTAATAAATATCAGATGCTTTTATACTAAATTGTGTCTAGGTATAATTTCTAGTACGAAAACTTGGATTTCAGAATGGCAGTGTTAAGCAATTTATAAAAAAATATTTTGCATCTGGAAGTGATGGCCTCCACCATGAATAGAATAATGGATTCATTTTTACCCGAAAATTAAAATCGACGGGTTGCTCAGATTCAATAATGTGGCCAGCATCTTTACTTTTTATGCGAAGTTATTCAAACCGTTGCTATCTGTAAAACGTATTTTAAGTAACATAATACTGTAAATAATTTCTACTTGGAAGTATTTTTTGTAACTTTTTGTTGTTTTTTAATGTTAAATTGGTAGATAAACTTTTAACAAATCATACATTTTTAACTTAATACAAATTTTTAACTTTAAACGTTAATTTAAATTGTTTATCGATTTTATGTTACTTTAGAAATTATGACATTTAATTTAAATAAATTATAATTAACGCCTATCTAAACGCTCTTGCTTTTTAGTTGACATCAGTTCGTTTAAATACGAGATCAAAGGTAACTTCGTGACAGAAAAATAATAACTTATATAAAATTGTTATACAAACTTCAAAGATTCATTTAATCTTGTTTTAACTCTGTTAGACTTTTTGTAACTTGTAATATAATTGTCTACATTAATATTTTTTGACTAGCCCGTTGGCGTAGTTTGTAGTGACCCTGCTTTCTGTCCCGGGGGTTGTGGGTTCGATTGCCACCTCGAGTCTGAGTGTTATATATATTTATTTATATACCTATGTAGTATTTATATGTATGTTTATCGAAAAAAAAATGTAGCTATACCGGTACCTATAACACAAGCATTAAGTTGCTTACTTTAGGAACAGACGACCGTGTGTGTGTGTGTGTGTGTGTGTGTGTGTGTGTGTGGGTGTGTTGTATATATATATATTTATTTATATTTTAACGAGCCGATGTCTGTATTACACCGACCTTGTACAGGTTGGATTGAATGACTACCTTCAAGAGATGAACAGTACTCGTATGGAGTGGGCAGCACGCAGCCCAGATATCAACCCGATCGAGCATGCTTGGGACGAGCTAGGGAGATGCGTAAAACAACGAAACCCTCCCCTAATTCGCTTCGTGAGCTCAAAATTGCTCTTACAAAGGAATGGGAGAATATTCCCCAAAATCGTATAAGAAACTTGGTGTACAGCATGCCAAACTGGGTAAACGCAGTAATGGAAGCACGAGGAGGCAATACGAAGTATTAAAATTCAAGAAAAACGTAATGTTGTTCAAAAATGTCATGTTTCCTGTTTTTTTCTTTATGTATTTTTAGTAAATAAAATGTGGTGACTCATAAATTTTATTACTTTCATTTAAGGGAGTATTTAATTGTCTGTTAAACACAATTAATTTCATTAAGCTAGCATTCTTAGTTTGCGAGATTTAAACTCTTTACAGTGATAGTAACAATGTTTATTAAATCTGTGAAACAATATAAAAAAGAAATAGTTAATGTCTCTAGTACCAAGAACAACCAAGCATTTTTTATAAACCTTTTTAAAAGTGGGCAGTAGAAAAAGAAATGATCATTACATACCTTAATAATTAAAAATATGTAATTTTACTCGACGGCCACCCGTAGGACATTTGTTGAATTGTATTCAGACCATATATTTTTCACTAGCTTCTGCGCGCGACTTCGTCGGCGTAGACTCCGCTCCTATTGGTCTTAGCGTGATAACATATAGCCTATAGCCTTCCTCGATAAATGGGCTATCTAACACTGAAAGAATTTTTCAAATCGGCTCAGTAGTTCCAGAGATTACCGCGTTCAAACAAACAAACAAACAAACAAACAAACAAACAAACTCTTCAGCTTTATATATTAGTATAGATTGGCGAGAAATGTAAGCGTGACTAAACTGACTAGCCATCATAACATCAACAGTTGCGACAACTTTGAAAAACGGATCTTGGTCATTTATTCTGCCATAAGTCCGCCCATTGTACTTCACTGTCTGTAATTATCCTTATAATTTGTTTGTAATATTTTACTGGTGTACAATAAAGTATAAATAAATAAATAAAATAAATTATTCTGCTTTTAAAAATTTACCATGTCCCGTCTGCAAACAGTTTAGCTTATTTGCATATCTATTTCTATAAATATCTGTATATGTGCAAATCGTTGTATAGTATATGCGTGTATAACATTCAAACGACTGTACAAATTGGATATTTTTTTTTTGTATTCTTTCTTAAGTCCTGACAGGGTTTGTATAAAATAATTCACAGTTCAGTATAGATGTAAGTTCACCGGGTTCAGTAGTTAGTATGATTTTCGGCGTATCAAATATGTTACCGTCACAGACAATTACATACAGCTACTTATAGACATGTGTATTCGTCTTTCAATTTATCGTCCAGCCGTGTCTATATTAAATGAATTAATAATAATAATAAATAATAAATTCATTATTTGGACCAGAAGTCCTTCACAATTTCTTAACTGTAATTGGCTTAATCGAAAGATATCAACTGTAATTCTGGATCATATTATAAAGTTCTATGTTTTTTCTTAATTGACGGATCGGTTAAAAAGCGTCTTTGAGTAAGGTATTTGCCAGTTCGTTCATTAAATTTTAATTGTTCTTACGTAATTGACCAAAAATCGTATTTTTTAAACGTAAGAACACAACTGATTGCAACTAACCCGTGCAATAAATTACCGTAATTAAACTTTAATTTTTGCAGCGCAGGGTTTGATTCCCTATATTATTAGTCATGCCCATTTCAATTTTACATCGATATCGTACAATTTTAATTCTTAATAATTATTTTGAAAGCTCTGAACTTTAAAATAATTTATGTTTGCAGTATTCAATTGGTGTAATTTTAGTACCTAACACGTATTTTTATATGTCACCATTTAGTTATCCCATCCGTATTATTATTCTCAAGCAGATTTCGTTTGATTTTAATTTGGACATGACAATATTTTTATTTGAATTTAGGTTAAAGAGCTTTTTATTATATTTGATATAATTATTTTATGTCATAATCTATAAAGACAAGAATAACTTTATGTTTAAATATTTATGAAAGTTTAATAAGTATGGAAATAGGTATTAAGAAAAGTTAGATGAAATAAATACCCTTAAATACCTATTTAATGATTAAATTTAACATGAAATTAAATAAATATTTCTTAATAATTCATTATTTGAAGTGAAAAAAAAAAAGTTATTGGAGTTGTGACATATAAGGGTTCTAAAAGCAAAACCCAAAAGTAAGATACGGTTCGCTCGTGATTTGAGACGAGTCCTGAGTGTAGCGAGGGATTTAATTTCACCCGAGACTAAGGCAGCTTTATCAGTTTATCACCGAGGAAAATACTCTACTTTTCGTACCATTTGCGAAAAAATTAATACAATAATAATATGAGATAAGCATTTATTAAAAATAATGACAATTAAAAGTAAAAGTTAACATTCGAAACATTGGTCCAATTATTGATAGAGAGAGTTACATTTTTGATTGGTACATTAATTGTTGTTGAGTTGATTTGAGTATTTCTCTGTTCTTGCGCCTGAGGAACTTTTAAATAAGTTTAAAATAGAGGTTTAAAATTTTTTTTTTTAAGTTTGAAGTTTTTAAATAATTTTCCTTGGTTTTTGTTGGAATTAAATTATTTATAATTGCGGCAGCATTTGCACTGATGGAATCCGACAATTCACTGTCACTGTTGCTTTGATTTTACATCGTAGCGTATTTAGAACATTAACTTATTTATAAAAATAAATTAAAATAAACTTAACGTTTATGTATTTCAAGAAAACAAAAAGTCAAAAAACGCGGCAAATTCCTAGACTAATATTTTATTGTCGGAAAAGCAAAGGCATCAAGCTCGGCCTCGGCCTCGTCGGTTTTCGTAATTTTATTTAATAACTAGCTGACCCGGCGAACTTCGTACCGCCTAACAGTCGGTTCCTTAATTTTATACCTATCCTTGCCGTAACCCCTCCACTAACACTTAAACTTTATGGCATGGTATTAAAGTTCAATTGACTTTTAAGTATTATTACGAATCTTTTGTACGGGAATATAGAAAATTGTTGTTTTTAGACTTTTTCAGGGAATTTTTTAAATTTTTCTCTCCGTAAGAACCATCCTCGTACTTCAAGAAATGTTATAAAAAAAGAATTAGCGAAATCGGTTTAGCCGCTCTCGAGATTTGCGCTTAGCAACACATTCAGCGATTCATTTTTATATATATAGAGATAATCATAAGATCATAACTGCATAATAAATGCGTATTCGTTTTTCAAAAAGATGTATAATACTTTAATGGTGTAAACACAGATGTAGTTCAGTATAAATTTCGGTAAGTATTCCAAATTTAAATCACATTCTCCCCCTAGAGGACGAATGAAATTCAGTACAATTTTCTTTCCCTGTTTTTAACAGATCGAAAATGACTATTGTTATGTTTGCCTATTGTGTCATAGAATGTTACTTTTTGAGCAAGTGGCACGAAAAATAATTTTTGCTCATCGAACTAAAATTATTTTAACCACTTAATCCAAACATACGAAATGGATATAACTATATTGTCAATAAACTAGTAATTACTAATTAGTATTTACACGCCTTAGTATTTAGTATTTGTTTGCAATAACTCAATTCGTATTATTTTTACTTTCACTTTTTTATTTTTTTAAACGTTTAAAAATCTTATTCATTGATTTGTTTTTTTTTGTATGTTTATAAAGCCTATATTTTTGTGTAATTTTTAATAAAGCCGATAAGATAATAGAAAAGCGATGTCTACCGAGACAATGGAGATTAGAGCAAAATACTAAATATTTTATTATTGCATAAGACAACAAAGTTTGTAATGCATCTAATGTTAAAAAATAAATGTAATAATTTTGAAATTGTTAGATGATTTGATACCATGACCCTTTAATTTTTATTTTTTGATGTGCAACTTCTTTAGGCGCATGAGGGTAAATTTAGAGAGAAAGTGTGAAGCTGCAACGTCGGGTGCGGTCAGTACTTGGATGGGTGACCGCCTGGGAACACCACAAGACGTCGGCTTTTTGTTTTTTAATTAGTTTTTTTTCTTAATCTCCTTAACGGAAACATAATAATTCATCTTAAATTAATTAAATTCATATAGGTACTGAAACACGTATCTCAGTAGGAAATCAGATTAATGTTGGTTGTCAATGAGATATAATTAATTAAATAATTAATATTCACGATGAATACGTTTGCTGCTTCGTGTATAATCAAATGAGTGATGTATAACTTTCTGTTATACAATAACGTAAAGGGCCCCGTAGCCGATCAAATATTTGATCAAACTTCATATTAAATTTCTGTTTGACAAACGTGTTTGTCAAATTATTTGATCGTGTGCGGGGCTGCGGGTTTTTTTGATATGTTTGTTATATGAAACATGAAGTTTGATCAAACATGTTTGACAAACAAGTTTGATCGTTTACGGGACCCATAACATGTCTGTTAGCTTATTTTAAACTTCTCCTTTATTTTACGTTCTTGAAACAGATTTGACAGCACAGATATAATCGAATTTAGTACCTACTTATTTATCAACAAGACTAAATAAATATCTATGTTAAAAAGTATTTTATGTTTATTTATACCTATTCTTAAGAACTACTTATAGTCACTAACGTTTCTCATAATCTTTCTGTCCGCCAATAAAAATGTAATTTTTCTAAGGTGCAACGCTTTCTTTTCTCAAGGTCCTCTAATAATCATCATCTCCAGTCTGTTATCTCAGTCACTAGACTTTGTGAGCCTGCCATGAAGACTTTTTCCTGCTGTTAAGCCCTTTGAGCCTTTGACGTGTTTCAAAATTCATAAGTCATCATCGTAGCAATACAAAGCAAAACCTAATGGTTCTAAACCACGAGGCACAAATGTGCAATGTCATAGCTGTCATAGCCATGCGTTGTCATAGCAGTCGTAGCGATGGGTTGTCGTAGTCTGAGAATCGTTATTTAAGTAGGTATATGATTTCTTTGACAGCTATGGATTCACTGTTGGGAAGCTTCGTAAGCTTCGTATATTCTATTTAATAAAACAAGTACACCTTTAGTGGGGTGACAGTGCACAAATATTAAAAATAGAACAAACATTTTTTTAAGTGTAACTAATTTAGATATATTGGTTACTAGCTGACCCGGCGAACTTCGATTCAGTCGAATCTTTATTTTTGTACTTATTCTTCCCGGAACCCCTCCATTAACATTTAAACTTTAGGTATGGTTCAAATTGACTTTTAAGTATTATTACGAATCTTTTGTATGGGAATATAGAAAATTGTTGTAATTTTTAAATTTTACTCTCCGTAAGAACCATCCTCGTACTTCAAGGAATATTATAAAAAAAGAATTAGCGAAATCGGTTCAGCCGCTTTCGAGATTTGCGCTTAGCAACACATTCAGCGATTCATTTTTATATATATAGAGATAAGGAAGATGTCTAACGAAAAAAAATCTTTAAAAATCAAACTCATCTTTTTTACATTATCATACATAAAATAGTACATAATTATTAATATTTTAAAGATACACAAACACTCAACCATCACAGTAGTGAAACTCTAAAAAGAAATGAGTTTAATTTTTTTTTTATTTCACTGTAACGAGATAAACACAGAGCGTCCATAACATTAAAGCTTGTCAGCTCTCATACTCAACAGAATGAATTTCACTTTCAAAGTGACGTTTATTAATTGTCCGAGCGATTTCGTGTGAACGATTTTAAATCCTTCATGTACCCGTTAATTTAACAACTTGATAACAAGTACTAGACAATAATATAAAGACGTCATGATATTTAGTAAACTATATTTTAGTAACTCATCATGTTTAATTAGAAAGTCATAGTTTGGGAAGAATAAATGGGATTTAATGATAAATAATAATATGATATAAATATAAAAAATATCACCACCACCTCTATTCCCGTGGGTGTCGTAAGAGGTGACTAAGGGATAACACAGTTCCACTATCACCTTGGAACCTAGCCGACCGATGACGGGATAACCATCCAACTGCTGGCTTTGAAATACATAGGCCGAAGACGGGCAGCAGCGTCTTAGGTGCGACAAAGACAGCCCTGCGGTTACCAACCCGCCTGCCCAGCGTGGTGACTATAGGCAAAACACATGAGTTCACGCCATTTTTGACGCGAACTTGTGGAGGCCTATGTCCAGCAGTGGATTGCGATAGGCTGAAGTGAATGATAAATATATTCCAGCTATGTAGGTTTAATGTTGAAGTAACATAATGGGCAAAAAATGTTATACGTAACATAGCTTCAGATAAGATGGATTACACATTATTATTAAAACATACATACTTTTTTTATTAATCAAACTTACATTACTATGTATGAAAATAACATGAGTAACTGTATAAAATTACTTTTTTTATTGTGTACTTACATAACTTTTTTACGTTCTTGAAGTAAGTTACGTAACTCAAGCTATACACGAAAAACTGAATAATAATAATAGAAATGAGCTCGTTTATTTTTGGTTAGATGAAAACCTAAAAAGTTTAAAATAAAGAAGATGAGTATTGTATAATTTGTAAAAGACAAATGAGAGAGAAGATTTATATTCGAGGGTCTGACACTGAACTTTATTTAAATATTTTAACGACTAGCCCGTTGACAGAGTTTATAGTGGCCCTCCTTTCTGCTCCCCGGATTGTGGATTCGATTCCCGTCTAAGATGTAATATTTTTATTTATATGTATTATTTCCATGTCTATTTATATATAAAAAATAATCTATACTAATATAATAAAGCTGAAGAGATTGTTTGTTTGATTGTTTGTTTGTTTGTTTGTTTGAACGCGCTAATCTCAGGATCTACTGGTCCGATTTGAAAAATTCTTTCAGTGTTAGATAGCCCATTTATCGAGGAAGGCTATAGGCTATATATCATTACGCTAAGACCAATAGGAGCGGAGTCCACGCCGATGAAGTCGCGCGCAGAAGCTAGTTAGCTATATCAGCCGGTTGTTCCCTATAACACAAGCATTAAGTTGCTTACCTTAGGAACAGACGACTGTGTGAATGTTATATTTATTTATTTATTATTTCCGGCTACCAAGTTATAGCTTATTATAAACGAATGTAAAGTCTTCTACAATAATAATTGTAATTTGAATTTTTTTATTAATTTATAAATAAGTAATTATAGTAAAACTAGCTGACCTACATATACCAAAATAAACTATAGCCTATCTTTCAAGTTGGATCAAACTGCACACGGTGTGCAAATTTGATTAAAATCGGTTAAGTGGTTTAGGAGTCCATTGAGGACAAACATTGTGACACGAGATTTATATATATTAAGATAGTAAAATAAAAGGTACAAAAGATACGACAAAACTATTCAGAAATTCCATAGTATATGAGTTTGCCTGGATAAGTCTCATTATATTTGCTCGGTAAAAGTATTAACGTTCAAAGAAATTAACAAAGTTTAATAGTTTCAAATGCATTACAACTTTTAGTAAAATCAACAGTAACTTATACTGTTGCATGACAGGACATTATAATACTTTTTACATAAAAATATACACTGTTTGTTTTTATTACTACAGTGTATAAAAATAAAATTGGATGCTTTAGACCACACGACTGAAGTAAAACTTCTTCACAATAGGCCTGCACTGTGTCTTAGATATTATACGAAACGTAACTGACTATGAGAGAAAGAGAGCTCTCGTCCCGCATTCACCAGCTTACTCCCCAAGTCATTCGTGCGTAAAGAAGTTTAACTTCAATAAACGCAATAAACCAACCATACAACTGACGCAACGCGTAGGTACTTAATAAAGATTTAGACAGACATTTGAAATATTTGTGAACGTTATAATGTTGCGCAAAGGCCCTTTTACCTATTATTGGGAAATGGAATAGAGTTTAATCTGCTTTTATTTACCATTCAGTGGCGATTCAGTGACGCCGCGTTGGCGCAGCGGTCAGAGCACTGGATTGCGATTGGCTGTTGCGCGGGCGGTTGCGGGTTCGATTCCCGCACACGACAACATTTGTATTGGCCATACAGATGTTTGCCGTGGTCTGGATGTTTGTACAGTCCTTGTGGGTCTCCCCACCGTGCCTCGGAGAGCACGTTAAGCCGTCGGTCCCGGTTGTTATCATATACACCTGATAGCGATCGTTACTCATAGTAGGGAATATATCCGCCAACCCGCATTGGAGCAGCGTGGTGGATTAAGCTCCGATCCTTCTCCTACATGGAGAAGAGGCCTATGCCCAACAGTGGGATATTACAGGCTGAATCGTGGCGATACAGGTGAATCGAAATTAGTCTCGAAACATCTACGGCCTCTTTACGATGTTTTCATTTACACATGATACCTACAAAGATAATTTCTAAACAAATTAGGCACTTAAAAGTTTGCACCCACAACTCAATTCTATCCAGGCGTTTTTTTCAAACATTATTAATTACTATAATTTGTAAAAGACAAATGAGAAAGAAGATTTATATGCAAGGGACACTGTTTTTTTTATATATTTTGTACTATAAACTATAAAGGCCTGCTGATAATTTTCGGACACTTTCTTTGAATTAATCGTTCGTATTTGTAACAATAAAATCACTTATATAAGCTTTTATTTAACTTGCAATGTATGTATGTCATGTATGTTTGTTCGGGTGAAATCTTGCAACTCAATTTTGAAGTAGATATCTTCAACCAATTGAGCTGTAATTTTGTAAACAAGTTCAATATGGATGACAATGCATCGTTAACTTTGTGACATCAATCTAAATCCAACATGGCAAGGGCTTGCTAAGAATAATTCGAATAAAAGCTTGTTTTTAAAAAGGTTTTTTACTTTTAATTTATTGTATCATCATCTTTAGTAAATATTAGTAACACATTCTTAATAAACGAATTGATGAAATTGATGATTCTTGATAAAACGAACGAATGAAACTATGACTGTAAATTACCTTATTTTTTTTATTTATGTGAATACACCGAGAAGTTAAGATTCTCTTTTGTAATCACGTTGCACACAAACATCGGTAAATTATAATATGTATAACAGACGCAGGTGTAAAATTAATATTATTTGATAAAGAAAAACGTATAATAGGTACTTTTTTATGTAATATTGTATAAAGATCTGAAATAGACTTCCGTCACCCGAATAATAGGTTAAAGATCTCCTTTAACCTTTGTCTTGTACAAAACAACAATTTGATCATGGACCTTTTCTTACTCAAATACTTTTTTTTCTTAGGATTGGATGTTTGTCGTGTTGTGATAGTTAATGCTTCGCCAATATAATTCTTCTAACTCTTATTAATGTATAAAGCGAAATTTTAGATAAACGGCTAGTTTCTTAAATACTCTAAAAATATTGTCCTGCAGAAAAAAAGTGACTGACCAAATAAAGCTAGAATTGTTCTGCTCGGAAAATAAACTATTCCATTCAACGCGTTCCATTGCGAAACTTTTCAATAGTATTTTTAGATCTGTCGAACGTGATACGATTTTTATTAACACTGTTAAATTTGTGAAACAGGTTTTAGTAATGCAGCTTTTTATAAGAAAAATACAGTAGATATCAATGATATTAATCTAAAGAAAACAAAACAAAGAATAGTTAAGCTTCGTCCAACTCCCAAAACAGTCATTTACATTTAGTCTTGTTATCTCTGATGCTACAAATAAACAAAAGTATATGAAATATATAAACGGATACCCTGGATATAAGTTTATATATGAGTTTCATTTTATTTTTTAAAAGAATGAGAAAAACCTTACAATATGATTATTGAACCAAACAGCGATCTTATTAATATATGTATATACAGTAAAAAAGACAATAATAAAAGACAAATACACATATAATGTATAATTAACACAAGATGTCTTAGGTAAGTTACTATATTATTGCGTTCACAGTTCATAAGTAAATAAAATTTCTATAAAGTGCTCAGAATATAAATATTAAATACCAGCGGACCCGGCGAACTTCGTACCGCCTAACAGTTGATTCCTTAATTTTTAATACTTAGGCTTTCCGTAACCCCTCCACTAACACTACTTTACTACACTAAACTTTATGGTATGCTATTAAAGTTCAAATTGACTTTTACTACGTCAGTAGTATTATTACGAAACTTTTGTATGGGAATATATAAAAGTGCTGTTTTTATTTTAGACTTTAACAGAGATTTTTTAAATTTTTCTCTCCGTAAGAACCATTCTCGTACTTCAAGGAATATTATGAAAAAAGAATTAGCGAAATCGGTTCAGCCGCTCTCGAGATTTGCGCTTAGCAACACATTCAGCGATTCATTTTTTTATATATATAGAGATTATATAGAGAAATATAAATCGGGATCTCTATATTAATAGATCTCGTCTCATGATAGACAAGCACCTACAAGAACCAGCCATCGACGCATCGCATGAATGCACCTTGATTTCCACATCAAGGGATCACTGCATCATCACTTGTTATTTTAGCAGTAGTAGGTAAATTTCAAAATAATTGTTTTTTTTTTTTTAAGTAGAATATGTTAGACGATTTGTTTACAGTTATCAGACATATAATAGTACACAGACATACTTGTACATAGTGTTACTAATTAGTATTACGTAACGAATAGAGGTGACGAGACACCAATAGGTATCTGTTTTGTAGGGGCTTTGTATACCTTAGTCGCCACAAAAACACAACACAACTAGGGGAGTATTATTTGACTGAGATATTCTAAAAGTGTACTTTCCTTATCGGGCTGCTCCATATGACAAGATTTTTCTTGTTTTATTTTTCTTCAAATTATACCTATTATTATTTTCCAGCTCTTGAGAGAACCATACTGAATTTCAGGATAAAATTCAGTAGGTACACTTTTAGTATGGTATAAAATCGGGCTAAGATTCATTAAAATCCATTCAGTAGTTTCAACACGGAGTGTGGCCAAGATGCCGATATACAGACAAAATGTAGAAAATATTAAGAAATTTTTAAAATAGCGTTCGCGGGTTTGAGCTCCGCTCATAAAAAATATATTTGGTTATTTTAAGGACTTATTAAATTTTGATCCGTCCTTGTTTGGTGGCGTATCAGTAGACCGTACTAAGTATACTCAGGTATACTTTTGGCTTTTATTATAATAAAAAAAGTATGAGTTGGAAATGGCTACATGACAAGTACTCGTTTTTTATGTATAATAATACTTATTATATAAAAGTTGTTATTTATTACAAGAATAATTCTTAAATTAAAAAAGAGAAAAATAAATCTCGTACTGCTATTTCAAGGTGCAGCCATCTTAAGTTGTCAACTTTCGCGGGTTTTTCAATTTTCTGCTCCACCAATTGATGTGACTCTTACGGCAGTTTTACGTGCATCCTTATATCTGACTCAATTTCTTGGAGATGTCAAAAATGCATTACTTGACCTTAAATACTTTTGTGTTTCTTATAACTTAATTACTTAATTTAGTTAGCGACTACGTTTAGAAAAATACTTAAAGATTTTGCATATTGGACCAAGCATTTTGTTTATCAAGATCCTGATTGAATTTTCGTGCTTTGCTTAGGGCCGGTTTTTTGATCCGTAGTAAAAGTAGAGTTAACTATTTGTCAAATTGACTATAGTTAAGACGCTAACTAATGGTTAAGCCGAGGTTTCGTTTTTAGGGTTCCGTACCCAAAGGGTAAAAACGGAACCCTATTACTAAGACTTCGCTGTCCGTCCGTCCGTCCGTCTGTCACCAGGCTGTATCTCGAGAACGGCTATAGCTAGACAGTTGAAATTTTCACAGATTATGTATTTCTGTTGCCGCTATAACAACAAATACTAAAAATAAAATAAAATAAGTATTTAAGGGGGGCTCCCATACAAAAAACGCAATTTTTTACCTATTTTTGCTCGATATTTATATAATACATATATTTAAATATATATTACCTAGACAATGGTACGGAACCCTTCGTGCGCGAGTCCGACTCGCACTTGGCCGGTTTTTTGATCGCTATTTTAACTTTAGTAAGTATTAACTAATGGTTAAAGTATTGCCATTGCAATGAACCTAGGGTAAGGTCATTTTTCGTAGGGAGTCGTTATTTTCATGTGGTAACATTTGTAGATCCGAATGCATTTTGACGTTAGTCGTGACGTTCTTTGTCAAATTCGTGTGAATTCACTGAATTTTCAAAATTTAAATCAATTGTGCAATTCGAAGATTTCGAAGATTATAATAAAAAATAATTATAATTGTATTTTTAGGTACCTAGTACGTTATTAGCTTAAAAACTACCTTAAAATAAACTTTTTGGATACCTAGTTGGTTATTAGATTAAAGACTAGCTTAAAATGAACTGAAATAATGACGTCAAGCAACAAGTGCAAGAGTTGTTTTTTGAAATGAAACTTCTTTAGGCACATGAGGGGTAAAATTTTTACGGATCAAACGCGTCCGGTGTCAAGAATAATTTAAAAGTCCATACCACGTCGAATCACAACGTTGAATACACCGGTTCTCGTCCGGTCACCGAAGTTAAGCAACGTCGGGCGCGGTCAGTACTTGGATGGGTGACCGCCTGGGAACACCGCGTGACGTTGGCTTTTTGTTTTGTTTTTTTCAATTAGTTTTTTTTAACTAGTTTGCCAAAGAAGTTTTTTTTAACATTTTATCATAATGTAAGCTATTCTTGAAGATCATATTTTGTGGTACCTACAAAATCGGCGTAAATATTGAACTCGATACTCAATATCAACGAATTATGAAATGATATAATAGATACCTAATACCTTGCGTTGAGGACAGAATTATGGACACTAATGGTCTTTGAAAAAAAAGGTCTTTTTGTTCTGAGATCATTGATGGACACATGGACACAGTATAAAACAAAAGAACAGATGTTCTCACAAAAGTTAACTATTGGTCATATTGCTAAACCCTTGACGTTGCTGTGGTTAAATATTTTAACTATTTGTAACTTTTACAACCATTAGTTAAGCTAACTATGGGTCAAAAAACGTATTTTATAGAAATTTAACTATTTGTTGCAATTTTTAACTAATGGTCGCCTTAACTAGGGATCAAAAAACCGGCCCTTAGTCGCATTAGATTTTTTTAGTTCACACTTCCTCCTAAATTTATAGGTACTTTACGTTATGTGGAACATTAGCATTTGATAAAATCACTTAAGAAACAAGTATATATTAGTACAATTAAGTGTTGAAGAGGTTTTACATAAGTTGATTTTAATTCAAATGATGAGCTGCAAAGTCTTTATATATAAAAGAGAAAGGTCACTGACTCATCTCGAAATCTCAGAAACTATATCACCTACAAACTTGAAGTTTGGCAGGTAAGTTCCTTATAGGGAGTAGACATCCGCTAAGAACGGGTTTTACGAACCTCCACCCCTTTGGGGGCAAAACGGAGGTTGGAAGTTTGTATGAAAGTCCTATGTTTTTCAAAGAGACTTGAAATTCAAAATGTATGCTCTATACTCTATAGCTGCGGTCGGCAACGTGCGGCCCGCGGGCTGCACGTTTAAACTACTTATAAACATAATGTAGTATATAGGTAGGGATCCCTAGTACATTTTTTTCACCTGATCAGTATCAAGCTAATTTTTTGGGAGTGGCTACATTTTGATGAGGCGAACAAAAAATTCCTCTTCGAAAACTCTCGATTGTGGTAGCTAACAGAGATAGCAGGAGGTAGAGCAGCAGTGAGCGTAGGACCGGGATAACGTACCACGCAATTTGGAGGACAATATTATCGGCGCGTTTGTATCGCGCAATACGCGCGTTTGCATCGCGTCTGTATCGCGTGACACGCGCGTCGACGGCGCGTTTTTATCATACAGAGCAGTTTGTTGGTGTTTGGGCCTATGCAAACCACGTTTTTTAAACGCGCTGTCGACGCGCGTTTCTAAAACGCGCGTCGACAGCGCGACATACGCGCGTTTGCATCGCGTCTGTATTGCGTGACACGCTCGTCGACGGCGCGTTTTTATCCTACAGAGCAGTTTGTTGGCGTTTGTATCGATTCAAACGCGCGTCGACGGCGCGTTTGTATCGCGACATACGCGCGTTTGCATCGCGTTTGTATCGCGTCACACGCGCGTTTGCATCGCGTCTGTATCGCGTTTAAAAAACGCGGTTTGCATAGGCCCTTTGTATCGATTCAAACGCGCGTCGACGGCGCGTTTGTATCGCGACATGCGCGCGTTTGCATCGCGTTTGTATCGCGTCACACACGCGCTTGCATCGCGTCTGTATCGCGTTTAAAAAACGCGGTTTGCATAGGCCCTAAGGGCCTATGCAAACCACGTTTTTTAAACGCGCCGTCGACGCGCGTTTCTAAAACGCGCGTCGACGGCGCGTTTGTATCGCGACATACGCGCGTTTGCATCGCGTCTGTATCGCGTGACACGCGCGTCGACGGCGCGTTTTTATCCTACAGAGCAATTTGTTGGCGTTTGAATCGATTCAAACGCGCGTCGACGGCGCGTTTGTATCGCGTAATACGCGCGTTTGCATCGCGTTTGTATCGCGTCACACGCGCGTTTGCATCGCGTCTGTATCGCGTTTAAAAAACGCGGTTTGCATAGGCCCTAATTGTTTTTATCTTTCTTTTATTTTTTCCTTTCATTAGGTATTTAGCTTTTTCGAATATAATTGAAAATTATTAGGAAATAACTAAGTCCACGCGTACAAAGTCGCCGGCGGTTGCTCGTAATAGTCTATATACAGGGTTCGGCACTCGAAGAGTTACTAACTTTTCGTTGCCATAGCAACTAAACTGTTTACAGTATGGCACCCATTTTTTCGCATCTATACTAATACTAATACTAATACTAATAATATAATATTATAAAGAGGTAAAGTTTATAACTTTGTTTGTATATACGGGGTAATCTTCGCAAATACTGATCCGATCATGAAAATTCTTTCGCTAACAGAAAGCTACACTATTCAGGAGTGACAAGATAAAAGGAAAAAGATAAAAATATATAAAGATTTTAAATCAGCAGGATTTGAACCTGCGCCCTCTGACGTGCCGTGTCAACAATTCAATCTAATCAAGCATTATTATTTGCCTTAGAAATTAATTGGTGATTTTAAAACATTTATATTTATCTGATTTGCTGAAAATAGTGAGAGTGTATTGGAACATATTGTTACGTGTTAGGGTTCGATCGATTTGGAGAGAAAGACCTTCTGACTCTTTTAGAGACTTTATTCACTAGCACTAGGTCCGACACAAGCACTAGGTACAACACTACGCACTAAGTACAAACACTAATCACTAGGTACACACAGTAAGCACTAACAATGTCCGAGGTCGTAGCCAATGTCGTAGGTTTCCGCTGGTATCACTTCTTGATCACTAGTATTCACTTCGAAGTCGCTTCGTCGTTAGCTCAAACTGAACTGACTCCGCTCGGCCTCAATCGGCCTTTTTATACCGGGCCGAGCCTACACCCAGACAGTTCTAGAACCTTCGTGCGTGTACTCGATCCTGAGTTCATTCACCTATATGTCCTCTAGCGCCATCTAGTATTGAGTGGATGTTTCACGTTGTCTTTGTAACAAAGTGGTTTGTACAGCATACAACGTGGTTCCTTCGCACCCCGCTAGATGGCGCAAGCTCCTTTTTTTGTGTACTCGTAACACTACTCCCCTCTTAGAGATGCTCGTCCCGAGCATCGTTGTTACTGCCATGGTAACGCGCCAGACGGTCTATGTGTACCACTTTGAATGTCCCTCTTGGTTGCTTTTGAATTCTATAAGTCACATCATTCATTCGGGTAACCACTTTGTATGGACCGTCCCACTTGGTCTGCAACTTTGGAGATTTCCCTTTCCGGCGGGTTGGGTTATGCAGCCACACTAATGACCCTTCCTCGAAGCCTCTTGTGTTCGATTTCCGGTCGTTAATAGTCCCCTGTGTCGTAAGACTATTCCCGCTGCATGTCTGGAGGATAACAGTTTTCAGGGTTTCCACCGCGTCAGCCAGAACTCGTCTCTTAGTTCTAGCTTTCATTCGTTTCCCTTGATCCCGGGCAGGGAACGAAGCCCTTTGCTTTTTCAGCTCCTCTATTTGTTCCTCGATCCTTTTCATCCTTGCCCTCTGGGTCTTCTTCTGCGGGCAATTGAGCTGAAGATGACCCCTCTCGCCGCACTTGTAACACATGACTCCAGAACGTTTCTTCGTAGGAGCCTTAACCTCCTTCGACGGGCAGTTGAGCTGAAGATGGCCCCTCCCGCCGCACTTGTAGCACATGGCTCCAGAACGTTTCTTCATAGGAGCCTTAACCTCCTTCTGCGGGCAGTTGAGCTGAAGATGGCCTCTCTCGCCGCACTTGTAGCACATGGCCCCAGAACGTTTCTTCATAGGAGCCTTAACCACCTTGACTACCTCAGAGACCTCACATATCTCATGGGTCTGCCTTATGTCATGGCGAACAGCCTCGACCTCCAAAGCATGCGCCAATGCTTCCTTTAGCGAGGTATGGTGACGAAGCCTCACTGCAGCTCTGACCTCCAGGTCTTTGATTCCGTCCACAAATGCTTGAACAATATTCGTGTCTACCATCTTGCTGTCGGCTCCTGGGTGTGCCTTCCTGACGAGTTTTTCAATTTCCAACGCCCATTGTTGTAGTCCTTCTCCTGAGCGTTGGACTCTGTCACGCAGTTGGGCACGGAACACGTGCTCCAGGTGTCGCTCCCCGTATCTGGATTCAAGTGCCTCTACCAGGTCTTGGAACCCATGTCCTGTATGTGGCAGTGCTTCCAAGACAGACAAAGCTTGTCCTCTGAGCGCAACAGTGAGCGCGGTCAGGCATTGTTCTTCCGTCCATCCGTTGGCAGTAGCAACAGTCTGGAATTGCTGACGATAGGCGTTCCACGAAGTAGTGCCGTCGTATGGCGGCACTTTCACTCTTGGTCCTTGCGCCACTCCGGTAGTTCCACTAGACATCGCAACTCCCGTGGTTTCAAGGCGCGCTACTCTCTTCTGTAGTTCAGCGAGGACGGTTTTCACATTTTCGACATCCAATCCTAACCCGCTAACTCGTTCTTGCACTTCGTCGAAATCTTTTCGGAGCTTACCCACCGTGTCACTAACATCTTTTATAGCCAAAAGCGCTTTTTCTTGGAGGTCTTTTTGTTGCTCTTGTGATTCTTGCAAAGCACTGAACTTGCGTTCTTGTGATTCGAACTTGCGTTCTTGTGATTCTTGCATTGCCTCTTGTGATTCCTTCATTGCCTTCATTAATTCAAATAAACTTCCTAATTGAAGTGCCACTTGAGGGTCGTTAGAAGCTACGGAGCCACTGGTGGGCGTGGCCTGTCCGGTGGGCGTGGCAAGGTGGGTGGAGCCAGTGGGCGGGGCTTGAGCCAAAGTGGGCGGAGCCTGAGGGGCGTGGTCAGTGGGCGGGGCCTGGTGGGCGGGGCCAGTGGGCGGGGCCAGTGGGGCGTGGCCAGTGGGTGTGGCCTGGTAGGCGGGGCCAGTGGGCGGGGTTTGAGCCAAAGTGGGCGGAGCCTGAGGGGCGTGGTCAGTGGGCGGGACCAGGTGGGCGGGGCCAGTGGGCGGGGCCTGAGGGGCGTGGCCAGTGGGCGTGGCCTGGTAGGCGGGGCCAGTGGGCGGGGCTTGGCCCACAGTGGGCGGAGCTTGGACTTTATTCACTAGCACTAGGTCCGACACAAGCACTAGGTACAACACTACGCACTAAGTACAAACACTAATCACTAGGTACACACAGTAAGCACTAACAATGTCCGAGGTCGTAGCCAATGTCGTAGGTTTCCGCTGGTATCACTTCTTGATCACTAGTATTCACTTCAAAGTCGCTTCGTCGTTAGCTCAAACTGAACTGACTCCGCTCGGCCTCAATCGGCCTTTTTATACCGGGCCGAGCCTACACCCAGACAGTTCTAGAACCTTCGTGCGTGTACTCGATCCTGAGTTCATTCACCTATATGTCCTCTAGCGCCATCTAGTATTGAGTGGATGTTTCACGTTGTCTTTGTAACAAAGTGGTTTGTACAGCATACAACGTGGTTCCTTCGCTCCCCGCTAGATGGCGCAAGCTCCTTTTTTTGTGTACTCGTAACAATATCAAATTTCACCGTACTCTTCTTATGTGAAATGGATTATAACGCCCAACGAAGTGGGCACGGGTCGGCTAGTTCCTTATAAGTCTATTGTATTGTTAATAAACTTACAAAAGCCTATTATTTTTCGTCGTTGTTAAAAAAAGTTTTGCAGACGGAAGTCAAACGAAACAGTGTCATTTCTTTGTATTTGGCTGGAAAATCGCAGTCAGTCATCGTTAATGAGCTAGGACATTTACATTTGAACAAAATGTTTGTGTATCGGACCATCACGCGTTACAATGATACGGGTAGCATCAAAAAACGCCATGGAGGTGGACATCCAACAACAGCAACATCATCAGAAATGGTTCGAAAGGTAAAGGCTAGAATTGAACGAAATCCACGACAAAGCGCAGTTAAATTGGCGAAAAGTCTTAATGTATCTGCCCGGAGCATAGGGCGCATATTGAAAAATGAACTTCAACTGAAGCCCTACAAATTACAAAAAGTGCAAGACCTAACACTTGCACAAAAGGCAACAGCACTTGCACGTTGGTGGCATGCTTAAAAAATTTGGTATTTTCCGATGAAATTTTTTTTACGGTTCAGCAATATACTTATGAACAAACAAAATATCGCGTATGGTTAAAGTGTAAATCAAATGACAATTTAGACCAACGAATTGCCTTGCGAAAGCAAGCACCAGCATTTGTGATGGTTTGGACTGCGGTAACTGCCACGGGACGCTCACCTCTCGTTTTCATTGACCAGGGTGTAAAGATAAACCAGCAGATCTACCGTAAAAACATTTTAAACGATGCTTTGTTATCTTGGGCACGTAAATAATTTGGTAGAAATCATTGGACCTTTCAACAAGACTCGGCACCATCCCACAAAGCACGTGAAACCCAAATTTTTTTACAAGAAAATGTTCCGAGCTTCATTTCTTCGCAACAATGGCCACCATATTCCCCGGACTTAAACCCAATGGATTTTTCTATATGGTCAATTCTAGAAGCCAAAGTGTCAACAAAAAAATATGTGACGGTCGACGCCTTAAAGATTGCTCTCCGCCGAGAATGGAACAAAATACCAGCAGACCACATTCGTGCAGCGTGTGAAGCCTTCTCGGTCAGACTCGATGCTGTTATCCACGCTAAAGGTGGTCATATTGAACAATAATTTCTTTTTTATTTATTTTATATGTTTTCTTTTCGATACTAAAGTTTTAAAATAAATATGCTCATAATTATTTACAAAATTACAGCATTTTGTATTAGTAACACTTCGAGTGCCGAACCCTGTATTGGGCATCACGAAAGATACATTTTTTTTTAGTTCAATTTGGGGGATATATGTAGGTACATGTAAAATGTAAAACAAAGGAACTTAGCGCCGCTTTAATAACATAAAGACCGGTGCTTTTAGCTTTTTAAAACAAAGAAATTTATGGTAGAATGAAACACATTGCAAAAAAAAAAGAGAATACAACGAAAATGATAGGAAAAATAAATTACGGTCGATCTGAAGTCGGGAAGTGGCAGGAAGGGGGGGTTTAAGGGTAAAAAATGTTTTATCTGGATTTCTGGCTAAACTACAAGTCCTATGGAAAAAAGGTCAATGGCAAAGTTGTAGATAATAAAAATATCTACAACTTTTTTATTTACACTTTTTTCACATAACCTCAAAATTAATGTGAAAAGTTCATAAAACCAAGTTATTGGTTTTTTATTTTTATCTTTACAATTTTTTTTTGTTTTTTTTTTTTTGATATTGAAAGGACAATGCCTATTTTCTATGAAGCCGTGCCCGGGTACGTGCTTTGACGTGTTCAGACAATTCATATATTTAAGTATCCTTTATTAATCGAAAATAGATTTTTTAATAATATTCTAAAAGTGATTAAAGCCGCAATTTATACTTTAATTAAAAAAGATATTTTATTTGTATTCCGGGTTTGTGCTGTCAAAACATGTTAAATACAAATACCAAGTCGGAAACGCAACCATAGAAATAAACGCTTTTTTAAATTCAATTATAAACCCGACACGACCAGAAAATTGACATATTAAAGTTTTCTTTATTAATTAAAACTAGATTTTTAATAATAGTCTAAAAGTGATCAAAGCCGTGGTTTATATTTTAATTTTAAAAAAGCGTTTGTTTGTGTGGTTGCTATGACGACTTGCTATTTATATTTAAACTATTTTGACATGACAAACGCGGAAAACAACTAAAATATTTTTTAAAATTAAATTATAAACTGCGGCTTTGATCACTTTTAGAATATTATTAAAAATCTAGTTTCAATTAATAAACGATACTTAAATATATGAATTGTCTAAACTAGTCAAAGCATGTACCGGGCACAAATGGGCATTGTCCTTTGGTGAAAACACCTTATTATGTCTCAAACACCAACGACCTATTATACTAATAGACGCGGCATACGCCAACATCATTGCATTAAAAATTACCTAATAATATTTTAAAAGGACAGAGAATACTTTTTACTTCGTAAGCGGAGAATGAAAAAGAACATAGGTGTCAACATACGCCTTATCTGTTATTAGAAAGAGATGAATATAGGATCTTAGTTACACCGGTCGAGTATCATCAGCAGCCAATCACGTAACGAGAGGAGGTTGGGCAAAAGTGAACAATCGAGTTTAATTCAAAATAGACTAATAAATTTATTAATTTATTTATAGATTAGGTAAAAAAAAAACAATTTTTTTCTTTTTCAAATTTATTAGTGTTATAGTACGCGCGACGAATCTTGGCGAGACTGAACATAGGCTCTGCGAACTTTTGCGCATGTACACTCACGAAAAAAAAGTGCCATTACCAATTTTTATTTTAATTTGTCTTTTTCTTATTTATTGAATTTTTTGTTCAATTACAATAAAATATAGCATAGTCACTCTTGAATAGTGTAGCTTTCTATTAGTGAAAGAATTTTCATAATCGGATCAGTATTTGCGAAGATTACCCCCTACATAGAAACAAAGTTATAAACTTTACCTCTTTATAATATTAGTATAGATGGATATTACGAAATTAACACACACTTAACTACTCAGGGTCTTATCGACTTACATGAGTTAAAATAGTAAATAACACAGCTTTCCACATCACCACGGAGGTACTGTGTCGTACGATGCGTCTTTAGGTAATCTTAATTGAAACATGTTTTTAAATTAATGAATATTTTAAATGATAAGTAATTAAAATTCAAGCATTTTTATTAAAATAAACTATTACAAGTACTTTTGAATAATCGAATTTATGAATATTTAGTAACATGATTTTAAAACAAACAATTTCAGGTTTTTATATAATTTTGTGAAGGTGAATGAAGACTAGTTCCATTTCACCCAACTTCCCCTAGCAGTGACAATTAGCTGTTCTCTCTTTCACTCTGACGCACGAGTCCACTACATGTCTCACTCATGTACTTCGTAATAACAACTGCCGATTAAAATATAAAAAGTTACATTTTCGGTTAGAATAAATAAATTTACAGTATTTACTTATGAAATGAAATGTTTTTATTTCCCCTAACAGTTCCAGTATAATTCCTGCAACGTCTAAAAACACACGAAGGCATTTTGTGAACACTTTTTATGATAATATGCGTTAAACAAAAGGACGTCTAGCTACGACACTGAATGGTGCGTAACTAAGTGAAACTCAGGCAATTACCTTAGTTTTTTCTTGCCAAAATAGACAGCGGGTAACGTATCTATTGTTTTAATATATCATAGTCAAACACACTTTATTTTGACAACAATATCGAAAAAGTACCCTCATTTTCAAAATATCAGCTTTTTTAAAAAAGTTGGTCGGTTTTTTATTTTTTAAAATCTCTAGTTTCTTATGATGTATTAAATTTTTTACATTACTATAATAAATCTTCTCAGAAAATGCAACGCAGCGCACGCAGCGGAAGCTCTCAAAATACCTCGATTTTGAAACATTCTTCATTGGTGCTTCGCTCCTATTGGTCTTAGCGTGATTGTATATATATAGCCTTTAACCTTCCTCGATAAATGAGTTATCTAATACTGAGATAATTTTTGAAATCGAACCAGTAGTTCCTGATGTTAGCGCGATCAAACAAACAAACAAAGAAACAAACTCTTCAGCTTTATAATATCAGTATAGACTATGAATATATAATATACCTATATACAGATACATCATCTTAAGCATTTTCTTCGGCGTGCTAATACTTTAGTAAAGATAAACCCAACTTGAACCTAACAACAATCTCGGTACATACGATATTGAGAAACGTGTGTTTATATGAAACTGTTCATCTGGGAACTAAGCTAATTTCATTGTTACTGCCCGTTATGTGATCGGAGGGAAACTGATAATTAGTTTATAGTTCAAGATCCCAGGGCCACCAGACGTCACGTATTTTCTGACGAAGGAAATGTGGACGATTGAGCAGTGGCGGATTTAGGCTTGATGCCGCCCTAGGCCCTGTTTATCGCGCTGCCCTTAATGTTAGAATAAATTTAATTAATTTTGATACAATATTTTATTTTAAATTTCACACTCCAGCCTATCGCAGTCCCCTGCTGGACATAGGCCTCCCCAAGTTCGCGCCAGACATCCCGGTTTTCCGCAATCCTCATCCAGCCTACACCGGCAATCTTACTTAGATCGTTAGTCCAGCGGGCCGGAGGACGTCCCACACTGCGTTTGCCAAGATGCGGTCTCCACTGCCGAACACGTCTGCTCCAACGGCCATTGGTCCTGTGACACAAGTGACCAGCCCACTGATAATTCAACTTGCTAATTCTGTGGCCTATGTCGGTGACTTTCGTTCTCTCGCAGATAGCCTCATTTCTAATTCTATCTTTGAGAGAAACCTCATAGCCCATTCCATTGCACGTTGAGCGACTTTAAACTTGTGTAAAAGTCCCTTCGTCAGTGTCCACGTCTCGGCTCCGTATGTCAACACAGGCAACACGCATTGCTCGAAGATTTTTGTCTTCAAGCATTGCAAAATCTTCGAAGTGAAGACTCTTTGAAGCCCGCCAAGCGCCGCCCAGTCCAACAGAATCCTCCTATCGGCCTCCTTCTCGAAGCTGTTGCGGCCTAGTTGGATGGTATGGCCTAGGTAAACATGACCCTGAACAACTTCGAGAAGGATACCGTCAACCGATACCGGTCTCGGTATGACTTGGTTTTTAAGCATAACTTTAGTTTTTTCCAAGTTCATACCGAGAATATTTTAACCAAGATTATTTTATGAAGATAAAATTTGTCCTTTATAGTATGTTATTTTGTTAAAAGTACATGGAACAAATGCATCACAAAATTCACAAAAATAAATCATGCCCAATGAAGTGGTCACGGGACGGCTAGTATTAATAATAAATTTTATGACATTTGAATAAAATACTAAAATGATATTTAATACATGCATATATTCAGTATTTTTTTATTTAACGACTAGCTTCTGCGCGTGACTTCGTCGGCGTGGACTCCGCTCCTATTGGTCTTAGCGTGATGATATATAGCCTATAGCCTTCCTCGATAAATGGGCTATCTAACACTGAAAGAATTTTTCAAATCGGACCAGTAGATCCTGAGATTAGCGCGTTCAAACATGATATATTACTTAGGCAGTCACTACAGCTCCACTCCAGTGCATTTGAATTGCGTAGCGAAATAATTTGTTTATTACTTAGTTTTGCACATTCGGGTGTCGCATGTACAATTTTGTTACATCGACTGCACTCCAAACTAGGTTGTTTTTTAGTTATGTTTTTATTGCAACTTTTGCATTTTTTTAAAACCATTATTTAAAGTTTCACTTTAAGCAGGTAGTCGTAATTTACTGCTTTAGCTGCGCGTAGACTAGCGTCTTTTTACTTCTGTCTTCCATGTATAAAAAATAATGTTTAGTAGTGTTATTATTATATTTGAACATGTACCTATCTATTTCTAAAAAGGTTACTCCGATTTTATCTAAAATGAAGTAGTAAATATATTTTTTTAACATTTTAATAACTCGGTAAATAACAATGTAAATAAAGTACATTATTTATGGAAATGCAAAATGTTATAAAACATTTCACATAGTTAGATGTTCCGCAGCTGTGGGACTAGGGTTGCCAGATGGGAAGACTAAAATGTCTGGACAAATTTTCAAAAAGTCGGGATTTTGGGATTATGGTCGGGACCAACGGTACAAATAAATATTACGAAATATAAAAAATCTTTTTTTATTATAAAATTTTTTTCCCGCTCTGCCGATCGCAGCACAGAGACTCTCCAAGCGTGTTCCATTCCGCGTAGAGTAGTTAGTTTAGTCGACAAGTTGAAAATGGTCGAAAATAAAGATACTGCTCTTAAAATTATGTATGTGTTATAGCTTATTGGATCCGAAATGACGCCTAGAAAAATGTTCTAAAAGCGTGTATTTAGTACATAAAAAAATGCACAAGTTACAAACAATTAAAAAAATCGGCCAAGTGCGAGTCGGACTCGCGCACGAAGGGTTCCGTACCATGATTGTAATTGGTACATTGATTGTAATAACGGGCAAAAATTCGGCTAAAAATCACTTTTATTGTATGAGAGCAAAAATAGGCAAAAATGACGTTTTTTGTATGGGAGCCCCCCTTAAATATTAATTTTATTTTAATTTTACTATTTATTATTATTATTATTATTATTTTTTATTTAATTAAACATTCATGGGCTCAAAGTGCCCATGCCTTTTGTTAAACATGCATGCTTTAATTATCCCTACCGGAGGCGATTTTACATTAGAACTACAGATCGACAGTCCTGTGACTGCGTACTTGCGTAGTAAGACTAGGACGTGGTCCGACGCTGACGGGTTTTTTTTTTTTCCTTTACAAGGAAAGTTTTAGTTTGCGCGCGCGGCGTCAAAAGCAAGTACGGCACATTGATTAATTTATTTAAGGTATTGTATATTTTTTTTTAATTTAAAAAAAATATGGTGTATTGTGAACACTATAAATACTTAATTCCTTTTGGAAATTTTCTTCTTCTTCTTATAGTGCCTCTCCAACTAGTGAAGGTTGGCTATCAGCTTTTTACTGTCTTCTTTATTTATAGCTCTGCGAAATAACTCAGCGGCACTGGCTATTCCGGTCCACTCTCGGATGTTTCGTAACCACGATTTCTTTCTTCTGCCAACCTTCCTCTTTCCAGCGACCTTTCCTATCATTACGAGCTGCAACAGACTATATCGCTGATGTCGAAGAACATAGCCCAAGTAAGAGATCTTCCGTTGTTTTACGGTGAGCATGAGTGCGCGTTTCTGGCCAATCCGTTCCAGTACTTTGACATTGGTGACCTTCTGAGTCCAGCTTGTGGAAAGCATGCGTCTATACGTCCACATTTCGAAAGCCTCTATAGTTCTATACGCTTTCGAAGGTCTTCTTTTATGGTCCAAGCATCACATCCGTACAATATAATGGGCCAGATGTAACAGTGGAGCAAACGAGTTCGTAACTTGATGTTAATGTTACGGTTACAGAGTACTTTTCTCATTGTGTTAAAAGCACTACGGGCGATTTCAATACGCGTCTTTATTTCTAAGTCGCTATTCCATTCCTCGTTTAGCCATGTCCCCAGGTATTTGTATTTCCGAACTCTTTCTAGATTTTGGCCTGACACCGTTATGCTCGTCGTGGTATCCAACGCATTGGAAATGACCATAAACTTTGTTTTATTTATGTTCAGGCTATTTTTTTCCTTTTTTAAATTGTTTGTAACTTGTGCAATTTTTTTTTTTTGCTAATACAGGCTTTTAGAACATTTTTATAGGCGTCATTCCGGATGCAATAAGCTATCACACATAATTTTAAGAGCAGTATCTTTATTTTCGACCATTTTAAACTTATCGACTAGACTAAGTGGTGAATGAAATGATTTTCACTTTTTACGGAATTTTAGATTATTATTATCGCGATAATTTAAAAAATTTTTGATTTGTTGTTATTTGTCGGGACATTTAGTATTTTTTCGGGACTCTGGACATCATACGAAATGTCGGGACAATCCCGACGAATCCCGACCATCTGGCAACGTAACCCGGCGTACTTCGTACCGCCTAACAGGGGATTCTTTAATTTTTGACTTTTAAGTATTATTACGAATCTTTTGTATGAGAATATAGAAATTTGTTGTTATTAGACTTGTTCAGGGAATTTTTTAAAATTTTCTCTCCGTAAGAACCATCTTTGTACTTCAAGGAGTATTATAAAAAAAGAATTAGCGAAATTGGTTCAGCCGCTCTCGAGATTTGTGCTTAGCAACACATTTAGCGATTCATTTTTATATATAGAGAGATTTACCGGTATAACATCTATACTAATATATAAAGCTGAAGAGTTTGTTTGTTTGATTGTTTGTTTGTTTGTTTGTTTGTTTGTTTGTTTGTTTGTTTGAACGCGGTAATCTCTGGAACTACTGGGCCGATTTGAAAAATTATTTCAGTGTTAGATAGCCTATTTATCGAGGAAGGCTATAGGCTATGTGTCATCACGCTAAGACCAATAGGAGCGGAGTCCACGGCGACGAAGTCGCGCGCAGAAGCTAGTAGTTTAATAAAAGATATGAATTATAGCTTATTGTTAGGTAGAGGAAATGTAACAGGTGACTGTCAATGAAAAACAAAGTACCTACACAAAGTACACAACTTCCGCCTGTGGTGACTCGAGAGACGCCGCTTAGCCTCAAAGACACTTAGCCATTCAAAGAGGCAATGGCGCAGGCAGTGTTCAAAGCTTATTCTAGACAGAAGTTTATTTATAATCCATAATATATTCGTACATGTAACATTATTTTAATTTTTGAAAAAAAAAAGTAATCTGACATCACCAATCTATAGACAGTTTGAAAAAAAATTATACTACCAAAATATTTATTAAGTGGATTACCTACTTAAAAAACCGGCCAAGTGCGAGTCGGACTCGCGCACCGAGGGTTCCGCACAAACAAAATTATTAAAAATATGTTTTTTGTATGATATAACCAAAACTTTATGCCTTTCGCAATTTTTCCTTTATCTGTGCTGTTGCTTCGTACCAAATTTCAAGATTCTGAGTTCACAGGAAGTACCCTGTAGGTTTAGATTTCCTTGCGAGTGTCGAGCATAAGCGGCTGTATCTTTTGATTGCGCTGGCTTTAGAAGTTTGATTTTTTCACAGCTTCAAGGACAGTAGACTTGAATATTTGGTATGAATTTCAGATTGATATTTCCACGCTTTCTTGAGAAAAAGGGTTTTGACAGACAGACGGACAACAAAATGATCCTATAATAGTTCTGTTTATTTTTCTTTTTAGATACGGAACCGTAAAAATTATACATTTTAAGAGTAAGCAGAAAACTAACATGATGGTTGAACATCTTTGTTATTTAACTATGTTGTGCTATTTAACAATTAAAGTAGGTAATAATAAGACGTTCGATATCTAATTATCTACACTTTTTTATTAAAGAATAATAAAATAAAAAACAACGTGCACGTAGCAAATATATTAGAATTAATACTATGTAAAATATATAGAATACTAGCTGAGCCCCGCGGTTTTACCCGCGTTGATTTGAGGAAACATTCCAGATTATTCTGTCAATCCAGTCAAAGTATAGTATATTATACAAATATATCGTCGCAAAAGTATAAAAGATATGTTTTATGTATCTTAATGTGTAACTAATCTATACTAATACATACATACATACATATAAACACGCCTCTTTCCCGTAGGGGTAGGCATAGACCACTTCTTTCCACTTGCTACGATCCTTACATACTTGTTTCGCTTCATCCACTTTCATTATTCCTTTCATACACGCTCTACGGTTTAGGGTGCTCTTGACCTGGCCTTTTTTCAAGACGTCTCTGATCTGGTCTTGAAAAGTCCGCCTAGGTCTACCCCTTCCAACACTTCCATTCACACTCGCCTTATACACTTTTTTCGTCAATCGTTCTTCATTCATTCTCTCGACATGGCCAAACCATCTCAGCATACCTTTCTCAATTTTTGTCACTACATCTTCTTTCAGACCACAACGTTTCCTTATCTCACTATTTTTTATCTTGTCACTCAGTTTAACTCCTATCATACTTCTTAACGCTCTCATCTCAACTGCATTTATTCTGCTTTCATGGTTCTTCTGCCGTACCCATATAGATATCTATACTAATAGATAATATAATAAACCTGAAAGTTGGTTTGTTTGTTTAAACGCGCTAATCTCAAGAACTACTGATTCAAATTGGAAAATTCCTCTGAGGTGGATAAAGAGAAAGGTTATTTTTTCCTCAAATCAACGCGAGTGAAACCGCGGGGCAGAGCTAGTAACTATTATAAAGAAAATTTTTAAAATATAACTTTAAGATATCTGTCGAAAAATATTTTTATTAAAAAACAAACAAAATGAGGTTTCATTATTATTCTGATAGGTATAAAAAGTTTGTATATCTGTGGATACCCATCCCATACCCAGTTATATAAATCCTGTCCGCTTGGTATGACAGAACTCTCTGATTCTCCAGGCATAAAATAAACTAACTCTTTTGTCATCAGCTCAGCTCTTTTATATTTTTTACAATTTTTTCTGTTTAAATTAGTATTTTAAACAGGCAAATCTTGGTGGGCAAAGTTTTATTAGGTTTTCGAAAAAATCGACACAGCATTGCCTAGGGATAGGGCTGCTACTTTTCCGGCGTACGCTCATTAAGGGCTAGTCTTTAGATTAAGGCCCGTCGGTTTATGGGGTTTTGGGAAGTGGAGGGCGGAGGGGGCAACGGGTTACCCCCTGGTACCACTCCCACCCTGCGGAACCCCATGGTTATCGAGATATCCATGATTAAAGTTTTGAGATTAGAAGAAGAATTTAGAGCTATTACAATACCTTCGGGCTCCGCGTCTGACTCCACCTTAGGTTCCTATTTGTAATGTAAAACGAAAATGTTCTTCATTGTTGATTTTATTTCATACAAAAAATACATTTCGATATGATATTTTTTATTTTCTTTTATTTACCTATGATATGGGGCAACCCAACATCAAATTCACTCTTGTATGCAAAGGAGAAACCCGCACAACTTTGCCTAACCATATCTAAAATAATATTGTATAGTAATTAAAGACTGTGAAAAATACCGTGGAAAAGAAATTATAATATCATAACGAGTATCAAAACTTCTGCTTTTATTTTAAAAGATATTTAGCTAGGCAATGTTGTAGTTTTTAACTTAAGTTAGCCTACTTTTTTAAAGCACAATTTTGGTGGTTTAAAATGCGTTTTATTCGTTAGAATCAACTTTACTACTGTAGCTTAGAGTCCAATATATGGTCCAATATTTGAATAGTAAGTGAAATCACTTATGACTTTCTTTAATAAAAACGAGTTACTTCAAAATCCGTGCAAAGTTGTAGCATTTTACATTCATCATCATCATTCCAGCCTATCGCAGTCCACTGCTGGACATAGGCCTCCACAAGTTAGCGCCAAAAATGGCGTAAACTCGTGTGTTTTGCCCATAGTCACCACGCTGGGCAGGCGGGTTGGTGACCGCAGGGCTGGCTTTGTCGCACCGAAGACGCTGCTGCCCATCTTTGGTCTGTGTAGTTCAAAGCCAGCAGTTGGATGGTTATCCCGCCATCGGTCGGCTTTTTAAGTTCCATGGTGTAGTGAAACTTTGTTATCCCTTAGTCGCCTCTTACGACACCCACGGGAAGAGAGGGGGTGGCTAAATTCTAGAGTGCCGTAGCCACACAGCACATTACGGTAATAGTGGTAGCATTTTACGGTAACGAACATTGTTTTAACTAAATCTTCATCGCATTGCAATTATTTGAAACATTTTGAAACACGAACGTGTTGAATTTGACCTACTTTATACGGAGAATCGACGCCAAATGAACGCAGTAGTTTCGCAGCCTTCAGTGGTTTCTGATATTTTTACGTATTCTGTATAGAACACATTTTATTGCCAACCAAAGATGAATATACGTCTCATATTCTTATAATATTTACTAGCCGACCCGTGCCCACTTCGTTGGGCGTTATAATCCATTTCACATAAGAAGGGTACGGTGAAATTTGATATGTTTCAATACACTCTCACTATTTTCAGCAAATCAGATAAATATAAATGTTTTAAAATCACCAATTAATTTCTAAGGCAAATAATAATGCTTGATTAGATTGAATTGTTGACACGGCACGTCAGAGGGCGCAGGTTCAAATCCTGCTGATTTAAAATCTTTATATATTTTTATCTTTTTCCTTTTATCTTGTCACTCCTGAATAGTGTAGCTTTCTGTTAGCGAAAGAATTTTCATGATCGGATCAGTATTTGCGAAGATTACCCCGTATATACAAACAAAGTTATAAACTTTACCTCTTTATAATATTAGTATAGAAGTATAGATTAGTATCTGTAATGATAGAAGAGTGTTTATTTTTAGACTGTGTTAAAATTCATTTACAGTGTCTGAGTTTCAGAATACTATTTATATTTGAGATTTTTACAGCTAATTTGAACATACTTTAGGCTAGTTAGTTAGTTATTAGTATAATATGTTATCTCTATGCTTAAAGCTTATGTTAAACTTGCTGTGCCCGCGACTTTGTCCGCGTGGAATTTGAAAAAAAAAGTTATTGTTGAATTCGCAGTTATAAAATAAATAAATTTCTAAAATAAAAGTAGCCTACGTTACTCCTTATTACATCAGCTGTCTGCTAGTGAAAGTCCCGTTAATATTGGCCCAGATGCTTCAGAGATTACCCGGAACAAACAGACAGACAGAAAGACAAAAAAATTTTAATGTACCGTATATAGGTACATCCATATGCATTTAGTAAACATTTGTATAGATACTGTTACGTGTTAGGGTTCGAACGATTTGGAGAGAAAGACCTGCTGACTCTTTTAGAGACTTTATTCACTAGCACTAGGTCCGACACAAGCACTAGGTACAAATACTACGCACTAAATACAAGCACTAAGCACTAGGTACACTCACTTATCACTAGGTACACTTCACTAAGCACTAACAATAACAAAATGTCGTAGGTTTCCGCTGGTATCACTTCTAGTCTTCACTTCGAAGTCGCTTCGTCGTTAGCTCAAACTGAACTGAACTGACTCCGCTCGGCCTCAATCGGCCTTTTTATACCGGGCCGAGCCTACACCCAGACAGTTCTAGAACGTTCGTGCGTGTACTCGATCCTGAGTTCATTCACCTATATGTCCTCTAGCGCCATCTAGTGTTGAGTGGATGTTTCACGTTGTCTTTGTAACAAAGTGGTTTGTACAGCACACGACGTGGTTCCTCTGCTCCCCGCTAGATGGCGCAAGCTCCTTTAATTCGTGTCCTCGTAACAATACCTATACGTTGATTTCAATCCAAGAATTTAGTTCGTTTCTCTTTAAAAAATAATAAAAAAATGTAATCATCTCTCCTAATAGAAAAACAAGCAATATGGCAGAAAAGGTTACATTTTTAAAATATTTAACGGCTAAATTGTCAAACATTTTCTTTTTATATATTTCTACTAGCTGACCCCGCAAACGTTGTTTTGCCATATGTGTTATAAGCCCCCTTAATCCCCCCGCCCTTGGTATGAAAAATGGGGTAAGTATTGTAACTAGCATTGTGACACGAGAATTGTATATAAGTTACTAGATCGTTCAATAAGTCCCGAGACTAACCTGGAAATGGCGCATATATTAAAAACTCTTTTGATTTTTTAAAAGTACTGGCTATCAATACAAGAATATGTGTCAAATTTTTAAAAATGGAACAATAAAATTATTGATTTTGAAACATTTAAGTGACGCTACGGTTGTAATTTCGATACAATGGAAAAAAACGAGTTTCGCGTGTTGATAAAACATTGTTTTTTAATGGGAAAAAATACCGTTGAAGCACAGCAATGGCTTATAAAATGTTATGCAGGATCAGCTCCCTCTAAAGCAACCATTTGTCGGACTTCAAACGCGGTCGCATGGACACCAATGATGGGGAACGCTCAGGTCGTCCAAATGAAGCAGTGACTCAACAAAATATTAACCAAGTCCTCAAAATCGTATCTATTGGAAGATCGGAAGGTAAAAGTGCGAGAGATAGCCGAGATAGTGAAGATTTCAGCTGGTAGTGTTTTCACTATTTTACATAAAAATTTGGCCATGAAAAAGCTTTTTTCTAAGTGGGTGCCGCGTTTGCTTACAACTGATCAAAAGGAACAACGTTTCAATGATTCAGAGCGATGTTTGGCGCTGATGAATCATAATAAAAAGGATTTTTTACGTCGGTATGTAACAATGGATGAAACCTGGATATACCATTTCACTCCGGAATCCAATCGGCAGGCAGCGGAGTGGAGAGCGGCTGGTGAAAGCCGCCCGAAGCGTCCAAAGACTCAGAAATCGGCCGGTAAGGTTATGGCGTCTATATTTTGGGATGCGCATGGAATACTTTTCATCGTCTACCTTGAAAAGGGGCAAAATATAAATAGTGACTATTATATGTGCTTATTGGAGCGATTGAAGTACGAAATTGCGGATAAACGGCCTCACATGAACAAAAAGAAAGTGGTGTTTCACCAGGACAACGCGCCTTGTCACAAGTCCGTGAGAACGATGGCCAAAATTAACGAATTAGGCTTCGAATTGCTTCCTCATCCCCCTTATTCGCCAGAGTTGGCCCCCAGCGATTACTGGCTGTTTACAGATCTCAAAAAAATGCTACAGGGTAAGAAATTTGACTCAAATAGTGAAGTTATCGCAGCAACGGAGGCTTATTTTGAAGCCAAAGACAAATCGTTTTACACACATGGGATAGAAAAGTTAGAAAAGCGTTAGAGTGACTGTATCGCTCTTGGAGGAGACTATGTTGATGAATAAAATTTATTTTATAAAAAATACCTTTTTTTAGTACTTAGTCTCGGGACTTATTGAACCACGCGTTAAGATTAAATAATACAACACACAAATACAAATAACAGTTATATTGCTTAATACAAATTAAAATAGGTGCATTAAAATGTCTGAGGAAATGGTATACATTGCTTATGTACTTAATAGGGATTGCTCTGAGATTCGTGCGGTCAGCGGAAAGTCGTCTCAACGCGTGTTCTGAATTTCGACTAACTTCTGTTGATTCAGTGATATAATTATGCGATATTAAATAGTTCAACTGTATTTATTATGCATACTATCCGATATAAAGAGAAAGAATCTATATTATATGTATATATAAAAGAGATTTCCACCCATATATTGACTCATTACGATATCTCTGGAACCATAAGGCGTAGAGACTTGAAATTTGGTAGGAATGTTCCCTTGGCAGAGTAGAGGTCAGCTAAGAATGGATTTTACGAAATTCCACCCACAAGAGGGGGTTGCGGGGGCTAGTAACATAAATGGCAAAATAACGTTTGCGGGGTCCGTTATAGTTTAAATATTACTGCAGGAAAGTCTTATAGAATAGACATAAAAGTAATGTTTTAGCCTTTAGGTTTCTTCTAGTATAAGTTGTTAAGACTCTTTGTTATTAATCCTCTTTACATTTTTTGAAAACCTTTTTCTTTTTATAGCTTGTGTCCTAGCAACGGTTCTGTTGACTGTCATTATATAAAATAAAATACTTTCACTAATCCACGAGTTTATTTTCTAATTGATAAATTAGTTTTATCATAAGTAGATCCTGTACAAGGAGAACAGAAGGCGTTAACTCTTTATATACTCTTTGGAGTCACCGATGGCCGACCGCCGAACCCGAATCATACTCGTATCAAAGGCGCTAGTGGTCTGTAGGCGCTAGTTATAAGGAAATCGCGGATACATTCGGCTGGTAAACTGGTTTAATAGCTTAAACCAGTTTACCAAAAAGCTCATCTAGCACTCAATGATTTACTCATACTACCTACACTTTACAAGTTGTATCAACAAGATGTAAAACAGACTGATGATTAGTGTCTTCTTAAAATTAGTGGACTCATAAACACAGTCATTAAGGGCCCTTTTAAAACCCTATACTTGACACTGTGAACTTAAATGCACATTCATTTTAAAAAAAAATTTTAAACATCGAATCGTTTGAGTAAAAACTCAAAGTGACTTTTTAAACGTTTCTTTACATAAAAAAAAAGAAAGTTATATCCATCTCGCACACACATTGTCAGTGGTGAACAAAATTGCGAGCCGTCCGTCAGTGCCCGCGCAATGCCCTGTAAGTATCATTTTTTATCTAAATTTAATTAAGTTATATGTATTAAATTGTTATAATTTTACGTTCTGAAAGCTTTATGCAATTGTTTGGCGATATTCTTTTTGTGCTATTTGTTTTGTATATAAAGTAATTCATAACTTTTGTTATGTGTGCATTAAAATACGCACTGCCTGGTTCAGCGTGAATGACTCAATATTTCTTGTGTATATTAAAATGCACACTGCCAACATCACAGACTATAACTATTTGTGAATGTTGTGTCGTAAAGTGCACATTGCCTACTGTGCTACTACTTACTCAAGCCTTTTTCAGGCAGAGCTTTTTTTAAATAATGCATGATAGCAGTTTATATTACCTCTTTCACCAAATTCCTATTCCTTGGCTTGCAATACTTTTCTTTCAGATAACTAGGAATAAAGAAATCCTAGCTTTGGTGCCTAAATGCGGAGCTGTCTGATATGGAATCCCGCGAAATCTTCGGAAGATGATTTGCAGATATGTAGGCCTCATCAAGACATCTTAGAAGACAGTTCCTCTGTCCGATCTGTAGCGCGGTCTGTCGAAAATGTAAACATCTTCGATTGTGATGACTGTGAGTATCGAGAAATAAACACCATTGCTTCTGTCCACAAAAAGCCGAGATTCAGACACAAAACTATTGATTCTACTCCAAACTCACCTTCTATTCTTCAACATGGTCCTGATATTATAGGGGAAGACCGGGAGAGTTGAACCGCTTTTTGTTTAAAGTATCGTATTTTCTTATAAATGAGGCTTAGTTATTCAATTGTAATAATAAACAGTAGCTTATTTATTTAGGTTTACTTATGCATAGTTACTTTTTCGATATTATAGTACTGAAATATGTTATTTAAGTTTGAATGAAAAATGGGATTTGAGTCAACTCTCCCCACCCTTAGGGACACTTGAACCGGGGTCTGGGGAGAGTTGAACATTGATTTTTAAAGGGGAAAATAAAAACATTTTGCAGCTTAAATCACAAATATTTTACAAAGACAAGCTAGTATCTTCAGGTGTTCTTAAACTCACTTCTGGATTTCTGGAAAGAAAACCACGAAACCAATCTTTTCCAGCAGCATTTTTTGTTGCCTTGCTAGCAGGATACTTTTTAATTTGCCTCTGTGAATTGAAAAGCCAATTGCAATGCTTGCTTTCTAGTCAGACCGTAATGCATTTTACTGCATGATAATAAATATTCAACTAGAAGTTTTTCTTCAAAGAGTAAATATTTGTGACTTTTTATACTGACTGTTTTTTTTTTCGTTCAACTTATAACGTCTTAGTGTACTTCTATCGATTCCATAGTTAATAGATGGTTTTCTTAAATATACACCACCCTCCTTTGCCTATACCCTGTTTTTTTTCGGTACGGACTAAATTGACACATGCAAATGTCAATTTTCAAAATAATGATACCAGCTTTTTAGTAATAGTGTTGTATACCGATTTTATGAATACGATATCGGTTTTATGAATCGTAACTTTTTACTTCTACCACATAATTTTATTATTATTTGAAAATAGACGAATCTTTTAAAAACCATGGTAACTATGTAGCATCACAGATAAAAAAATGTATGTATTTATTAATTTCAATTATACTACAATTATTTATTTGTTGTTGAAGAATAGGTACGCAATAACAAGTTTTAAACAGGAACTACACTAGAAATTGGTCGATGGACTGTAGTACGAAGTATAGATACAAGGAGTCCGAACGGTATAGGCTTTTCTATAGTAGGTTCACAATATATATTCATGGTACACAATAATAAAACCAGATCTTAGTTCTCTTTTCTGTCACTGGCTGCGTTAGAATTTAGGACGTATACCGACAGTGTTTCCACAATGAAGTGAAATTTCCCTTTTGAGGGGAAATCAGGGTCCAGAGGGAAAGAAAAAGGAAAGACATGAAAAGAGGAATCGAGCGAAATCATGGGTAAAGCTAGTGCTATGTTTACCTAAAGTTGTTAATGCTATCAAAACCAGCGCCTTAAATACACGCCTTTTAAAAAAATGTGCTCTGAAATTAATGGACTCTGACCATGAGGCACTTCTCTTTCATACGGAAGTTCGATGGCTATCGAAAGGTAATATGTTGGGAAGATTGTATGAACTGAGAGCAGAGGCTACTTTAACTTTCTTATATTATTGTTTATTTATTTTTTTGTAAATGACAATTTTTTACTTTTGTTAAGTGTGTGTATAAGGCGAAATAAATGTTTTCATTTCATTTCAATTTGCATGTAATTACTAAGATTAATAAATACTTAAAAAATAAGTGTTTTTCATTTATCATAAATCTATATATTCGCCATACAGGTACATTATATAGGTATGTCTATAGGTACCTACATTACGGTTGTCGCCACATTCTAAAACTTTAAAGACAAAGATTTTTGTAATTATTACTGAAAAACGGTACTAGATTGTAAATTACGTAAAGTTACGGTAGTGGCACATCACTATTAATGATTCGCAAAAAACTAGCAACACAGCTTATGTCAATTTAGTCCGTACCGAAAAAAAAACAGGGTATAACGGATAGCGTTTTCTAATTCTGTGATTGTATGTTCTTTTCTTTTGCATGTTTTTTCAGAAGGCTTGTATCGAAAAGGCATTTTTCATGCAATTAACCCGTGAGAGAAAAAAAAAGATTAAACATTAAAAAAACAAACCAAATACAAATATTCTCGCGTATTAAGGTTTCCGAATTGTTTTTAAATTTAGTCAAAAAGTTTAAATCTTTACATCTATACAATAAAACTCGAAATATCCTCATACAAACACTATAGAGGGAGACATGAACCACTGAGCATATCTCCCGCACCCGCGGTGGTGCAAGTCTCCCGCATATACTACTTTGACATTAAATTTTACTGACAGAAAAAACAATCAATCTCAGCGAAAAAACACTTAGCACACGTTAAACTGCAATAATCAGGCAGTACAATACTAATAACGCACAATACGTACCTCTATAAACACGGCCGCAATCTTAAAACTACATAAATTAATAAAATTTACTCCGCCGTACCAAAAACAACTTTCCGAATCTGAGAGCAAAACAAACCGGCCATTGTAAAAAATGACCGTGTGCTGGTTATTGGTCACCAGCGCTCTATCAATGACCGTCTTGGCGTTTCGTTAGTGCGTTATTTAAGTTGAGTTTTAAAAGATGGTTCAACTCTCCCACCTGAGCAAGTCTCCCGGTTTTACCCTACTGCTTTCACTATCAAATTATATTCCACCGTCACCATCTATAGACTCAATCTGCAGTACCACACCTTCAACACCTGATGCACCTATACAGTACCTGCGGCAGCTACATCAGCTACTGTGCATCTAAAAAAAAGCGTACGGAAACCAACAAAAATGTTTCCTAAATGGACAAGGATGAAATTTCAAGGAGTAGCAGACATAGAAGATGAGCTGTTTTTCAAATCTACTGATATTAATAAATCGCCACTTGATAACTTTAAGCTACTTTTTAATGACGATATACTAGAACTAATAGTATATCATTCCAATTTATGTGATGACGCTACTCGTTACGACCTGACGGGTCATCTAGGAAGATGGAAGGAAGGAAGTCTTTTACGACAAAAAGTAGGTGTAGAAACTTCCAAACACCAAACCAAATTTTTTTGTCCATAGTGTAACGCACGACTATACAATACCTAGTTGAAGGGCGAAATTGCTTTATGGATTTTCCTACATCAATAGTGTATAAGTTTTTTTTATATTTTTACACGGTAGATAGATAATTAAGTAAACTTTGATCTCAGAGCATTACGACTGAATTTTTTAAATAGTACAACTATCTATACTAATCCCAGATAGCACGTAAACTTGGGGCAAGTTTGATATTCTTTGATTTTAAATTGCTGCGTCAAATATGACGAGGCAAGTTTGTGACAAGATAGCTGCAATATTGTTAAGTTAAATGTGAAGTTTCAAGTTTGCGACAATATTGCTGGAATATTGTTATGACAAAGATGATGTTTCAAGTTTGTGACAATATTGCTGGAATATTGTTATGACAAAGATGATGTTTCAAGTTTGTGACAATATTGCTGGAATATTGTTATGACAAAGATGATGTTTCAAGTTTCAATCTAGAGAATCCTGAATCGCGCTATCAATGTTTTTAAGCTCACTTAGTATATATACAGTTATCAGGAGAGTCTAGTATGGAGTAAGTTTCTACACAGTGGAGCTGCAATCGTCGCGGAGGGCTGTTCTAAATTGCGCTCGTGCATCAATCACTGATAATAATAACTACTAGTAATAATAAATAATAGAAAGTACTTATAAACGATAAACGTTTTTTTTTATCAAGTTTGAATTTCTTTTGAAAAAACAAACTTCATGCAATTTTGTCACCGTGAAACTAGCAAGTTTGATTTAAACTTGCTGCAAGTTTATAAAGTTGCCATGGCAAACTTGAAGCAAGGCTTCATTTTTGATGTATCAAACTTGTTGCAAGTCTGAAACAAGTTTAGTTTGTTGTCTGGGATATTATAAAGAGGAAAGATTTGTATTTTTGTGTGTATGTTTGTATTGAATGAACTCAAAAACTACTGGACCGATTTAAAAAATTATTTCACCATTTGAAAGCTTAGTTATTCCTTTGTAACATAAGCTACTTTTTATCCCGGGAAAATAATAGGTTCCTACATGAAATTGTTTGCGCACACGGGTGAAAGCCGTTGAGAACAGCAGCTAGTAGGTATGTGATAATAATTATGTCGTCACATACCATACTCATAGATTTAGTTCCTAAAATATCTCAAAACTTATTGATGTGTTATAATTTAGAGACTTTTATCTTAAGTATTTAAAAAAAATCATGTTATTTTTAATGTTTTGTTTCTTTTTTAGTATAGTGAGCACATGGTAGTGTGCATATAAAGATACATAATATATCCTGAAAACTGAAATTCAGGGAATTTTTATTTTATTTTTCCTTACATCCTTTTAACCCTATTAACACAGAAAAGTAGCAAAAGTTTATTTTTTTTTTACGTTAAAATTCTCTGCCAAGTATATGGTTAAGCAGATGCTTACAAGTTACTAACAGGATTAATCAGCGAGAGGTCAAACGGATCCTTATGTAGATTAAATTAAATTAGATTAGAGTGTTTAATCTCAACTATTAAATTAAACTATAAACTTTTGAACTCACATGTTACACTATAGAGCATCTATTCTCCATGCTATAGACTTATAGAGCATGGCTATCTTTGATTCTTAGTCCGAGATGGCTATAGAGGGTATCTGACACAGTGGAGTTTGATGGTAAAAGAAATGACAAAATTTATCTCATTTTTTAGATTTACCTACTTGTCTAGATAGTCTAGTAAATTAAATAACTTGATGTGATTGATTTTAATTATTTAAATTTTCGAACTAAGGAAATACGAGTACTCAAATCTCGCAACAAGCTTTTATTATCATATGAATTATGTAATGACTTATAAGTAGATAGTAAAAGTTTTAAAGTAAAAATTTATTTTCTTCGTTTTAGTGTATTCAAATAAAAGCTTGTTATTTAGAAAGGTTTTTTTACTTTTAATTTATTATTTTTATATTGCATTTAAATTTCATTAGACAATTTCAAGTCATGCGTTAATAAACGTTCCGAAGGTTTGACAGTTAATTTTTGTTGACAAGATGACAAGCGTCAATTACTCAATTTAAAACGAGATTTAAAAAAAGTTCGTTGCACAGAGTACATTGTAATAGGTTCGTTGCATTTTGTATTGTTTTCGTATTATTAATAATAAATAATAATACGAAATGTCGTTGGACTTAAACGCTATATCGACAGCATTAAACGAACCAAACAGATCTGGTAGCGGTGTAGATTTTTCTGGGAGGTCTCTAAAGTTAGACACTGAAAAAGATGGTGAGTAGATGTTCAAATAAAATGTCTAATATTAGTAATATTTTGTTTTTAATAAGTGCGAATAAACATTTTTTGATACATTTAATAATATTTAAAGTGTCATATATAAAATTATGTAGTAGTACATAACCTATAAAAGACCGCCTTTTTTCCAAAAGTAAATCCAATTTGAAATTACGTTTTTGTTAGCCAAAGCAAATATATGAATAATATAGCAAACAATAATGTATCAAAAACTGCGTTTAATAATAATAATAATAATAATAATAATAATAATATACTCTTTATTGTACACAACATCAATCAACACATTAACATATTAAAAGTAAAAAAAAAACTGTACAAAAGCGCTCTTATCGCTAGAAGAGCGATCTCTTCCAGACAACCTTTGCGTTTATTTGTTATGGTATTAGATCAAATGCGTTAACCAGGTTTTTATGACAATGGAAGAAGAATTTTTTTTATATCACAATGTACAACAATTTTGTCTACAGAATGTACTATTGCTTAATAAGCGAATTAAAATCTTTCTGATTAGAAATGTGTATTGATTCTTTACTTTAGTAAAATCTTTAGTTGTTTTTACGCTGGATAATATTACCATTAAAAAGGTTTATTGATTGTAAACAACTCTGAACTTGTATTAAACAGTGTACAAAAAAAATCTTTGTTTTTTTTTTTATAGAATTAGCTGATTTTTGATGTAAGAATGTCAGGATAAAAAGTAGACTATTATAGTTATTGAAGTAAATTTCTCTACGCACGCTTAACTTAGGTAGTAAGCTGGTGAATGCATGACGAGAATGTTATGAAAAGTGTGATCGGGCGAGGCGAACGGAAGTTGACAGGGAGATATAAGTTAGTGAAGATAGATAGAGAGAGAGAGAGTTATCGTATGTTGCTGTAGGAGCTAAAGAAGTTTTAATTCAGTTGTGTGGTCTAAAGCACACTCGTTTTTTTTTGTTTTTGTATTTTTTAAATCATATTTTTAAAGTTAATTAACATTAGTTTTGTTACTTTTCGCAGATTGCAATTTTTAAGAGAATTTTGTACATGTCTTTTACTGGCATTCATTTCAGTTCTTGTAGCGATTTTTCAATCATACACTTCACTCTCAACGGCCCCTAATAGGATTTTCTGCTGTGTCCGGGTCCGGAAACAGACACAATACACAAGCACAAACGCCCAGACCATGACAAATATCTATATGGCCAATACAACTGTCTGTCGCGAGCGGGGATCGGACCCGCTACCGCCATCGCAACAGCCAGTGCTATGGCCGCTCCAACAACGCGTCGTCAATATGTACATGTATTATGTGTTATGCTGTTGATGTTTCAAAGATAAATCGTGCTTATTTCATTAATTAATAAAATCACAAATTCTAGCACAACCCATCGTGGATGTCATCAAAGTTTGCCCAGACCTACATTACCTGACGCTCACTGGTAACACCCTTGGTGTTGACGCAGCTAAAGCAATAGCCAAAGCGTTAGCGAGACATCCCGAGTTGAAGACAGCGAGATTCTCGAATATGTTCAACGGGAGAACGAAAACTGAGATTCCACCAGCTTTAGTGAGTTTGTTGATTGCCTTTTAATCTATATATAAATTATACAGAGTGTTAGGGGAATGGTTAGCCATAGAGGTATGTTGGGTAGGGGGGGTCATTTGGAACCTATTTAGGCTAAGTTTACCTATATGCAAAGTGTTACGGATTTTTTTTTATGATAATTTTTTCATTTTTCGAAAAAAGTGCCGAAAATTAGTGATTTGACCATCATATCTTTTTTGTTTATTGATATATCAACGCCATTTCTTTTTTGTTTTGATCATCAATACATTACGCATGTAAAATAAATGTGATTTAATTAAGAAAACATCTCCAAAAAAAATTATGGGCCAAAGAAATCTTGACAGAGACAAAAAGTAGATCAAACCTTCAAGTTTAGGTATAAATTAAAAAAAAATTAAAGCCTCCAGACAATTTAAAATAATTTAAAATATTACTCTAGTTAACACTGTTTCAAATAATATTACTTTCATTCACCTACCTTACTTACTTTTTTTTAAATGATGAAATAACGAAATGGTTTCTACCTGAACCCGCACTCTACGCTGACAATTATAACAATAATTGTTACTACGCAGGGCGGTATGTCCCTGTACAGCACATACGGGATATTTACCATGTTTATTATTTTCACTTTGCGGAGCTCGATATTTCGACATTAACTGCGAATGTCTTGTTCTTGAGACTCTCGTGTCGAATAATTTTCGTAATAGAAGTAACCATGTTAATCTAAAATCTTGTAAGGGCTATTTTGTTCTAAACTTTCGAGGCATAACAGCATATCACCAGGTATGATATCTGTTTAATTAAAATTTAAGAGGCATGAAGTTCTAATTGAAAATACGTTTTATTTTGGCAGACAATCCTTGAAGTATAAAGTCGAATGACAAAATTGACCCTGCCTCATGTCAAAATTATTTTAAAAGCAAAAAAACTGAAGACAACTTTCGACTTTTAGATCACACTAAAATTTAAAGCATAAATTCTGTAGTTGTTTTCAGAACTTAATACACAATGTATATAGTAAAACTTGTCTGATTCGACCTTATGCATTTGTGAGTAGTGAATATAGTTGCAAGGATTCGGTAGTTTCTCTTGTAATAACTAAGTGTTCGTGTTGTGTTTTGTATTTACCTGTTAGTTGTTTGTGTTGTTTTATATATTGTGCACGTCATATTGTATCTGTAAGTAGTCTTTGTTTTTAAAATGGATGTTGATCCGCCGGACCCCGGCGGAGGTTATGTTACTCCACCACATTTGACCTTAAGTGTAAACGTCAACTCAAATAGTCATCTTAAACCCTCAAACACTGTATCTCTTGATTCATTTAATCTTGCTATAAAATTAAATAGCGTAGATAACCCGGCTCCTGCCGTTCAACTAAATTACTTAAGACCAGAATTTGAAAATAAAAAACTTAAATACAACATTGATGATCGAGCCCCTTGTACACGTCTCAAAACCTGAACCGGAACCTCGGTCTGGCACCACTCTCCATCCAATGGAGTTTGGTCGCTTTCTGTTTAAAAATAATTTTGAAAATGTGTCAATGGATGGCGTTAAAAAGATTGGCCTTAACCGAGTGTCAGTAGAGTTTAAGACAGCAGCTGACGCTAATTCTTTCATTGACTCTTCTGTCCTCTTAGAGGCAGGTTCTCCGCAGCTATTCCGTCTTACAGCGTATCTCGCATGGGTTTAGTTAGGAATGTTCCAGTGAAATGGTCAATGGAAGAATTAGTCTAGAATCTAAAAGTTCCAACGGGTTTTGGTGAAGTCATACGCGCTCGTAGATTGAGCTGCAAATCAGTTTCTGAATCCAACAGATCAGACCATCCAGCAGATCGACCTTCCGAATTGCCTCCCCTCCTTGGTGGGACTCAGAGTGTACCAGGTCCTGCAAGCGGCGTAAAGAGGCTGAGCGTTTATTTTCCGCTTCAATGACTAGGGAAAATTACATAAATTATCAGAGAATAGCAGCTGAAACTAAAAGACTTCTTTCACAGAAAAAGAAACAGGGATGGAGCAGTTTTTGTGAAAGCTTATCACCTTTCTCTCATCCCTCCCTAGTTTGGAAAAACTTAAAAAAAATTCGTGGCTCGTTTTCTGCTACCACCAACCCATCTTATAATGACCCCAACCCATGGCTTGAGCGTTTCTCCCAAAAATCAGCCCCGCCTTGGGTTCCCTCTTTTGACGAATGTCCTGTGCTCTCATCAGTCTCTGTTCCTGTAAGCGACTTTGAGGTTCCGTTCTCCATGGCGGAGCTTCAGCTTGTGTTGGAATCTCTCTCTGACTCATCTCCAGGAGTTGATGGTGCCCCGTATTCTTTTATTATTACATAATTGCAATATTGGTTCTCAAAGAGTCATCTTGAATTTCCTCAACTCTATTTTTACAGTCGGAAATGCCCCCTGATGAGTGGAAGACTCACATAATCATCCCAATTCTTAAACCAAATAAGCCTGAAGAAAATCCTGCAAACTATCGTCCTTTCGCTCTTTCGACCACACTATCTAAAATTATGGAACACTTAATAAAAAATAGACTTGAGTGGCTGCTGGAAAGCAAAGGCATCCTCTCAAGGAGCCAATTTGAATTCCGTAAGGGCTTCAGTACTATGGACAGTGTTGGTACTTTGGTTACAGACATCCGTATTGCCCTTTCGAAGAAAGAGTCGCTGGTGGGGATGTTCCTTGATGTTTCGTCTGCTTATGATAACGTACGTCTTCAAATACTCAGACAGACAATGCTACATCTGAGTATCCCAGCGAAGATTGTCAATTACATCTGCAACTCCCTTTGCTCCCATTCTGTTCTTATCTCTCATCAAAATTCACCCGCTTTTTCAAGGATGGTCTGGAAAGGACTTCCCTAAGAATCAGTCTTAAGCCCCCTCCTTTATAGTTTATACACCTACAACTTAGATTTATCCGTTAACTCATTTTGCAATGTGCTTTAATATGCAGATGATAAAGCTTTGTATGTGTCCGCCAGTGATCTCTCTGTTGCCGCTGCTCGCCTTAACTCTGCCATCCATTACCTAAATGAGTGGCTCACAGAACATGGCTTGGATATTTCTGTGGAAAAAAGTAGTATTGTCGTTTTTTCCCGCTCAAGAATCATCCCTAATTTATCTATAAGCATCAATAATCAGGTTTTTCCGGTTTCAAATAAAGTTAAGTTTTTGAGTTTCTTTTTGGATTCCAAAAAAAAAAACATGATTTATGTGGTGGACAGGAATCCACCACATAAATCATGTCATAAGAAAGTGTGAAAAAAACTTAAACATTATGAGATGTCTTTTTGGAGTCTGGTGGGGCTCCCATCCCTATACACAAAAACTTAATATAACGCTTTGATACGTAGCCATCTTGACTATGGATCTTTTATCCTCGAGCCATGTCACAAAACTATTATACGCGAACTGGACAAAATTCAATCTAAAGCGCTCCGCATAATAATAGGTGCCATGTAGTCCTCCCCTATTAACGCTCTTCAGGTGGAATGTGCCGAACCTCCTCTACACTTGCGATGCCAATACCCCTCAGACCGATTTCTCTTTAAAACCCTCCAACTCTCTTCCCATCCTCTTTCAGCTAGACTAAACTTACTCTCTCAATTAGTTCTTTCCTCATCCTACTGGTCTCACAAATCTCCCCCATGTCTAATTAAAAGCTATAATAAATTCATTGGCCTTCCTTACCCCGTCCATCAGTGTAGAATCTTACCTATTTACGAGGTTCCATTCAATGTTTTAGTTCTGCTTCCCAACATTTCTTTCAATCTTGGTATAGATAAAGGATCTCCTTTAGCAAATCATAAATACACATTACAAAGATTGGTATCATTTATTTACAGACTCTTCTAAACTTACTGAACAGGGATGTATAGGATCAGCTGTCTGGATTGCAAGAGTTAATGTAGTACTGAACTGCAAAATGCCTCCTGCCTCCTCAGTTTTTACTGGGGAAGCTTTGGCTATCTTGGAGGCTCTTTCGTTTATTGAGTCACACCAATTAAACAACTCCGTTATTTTCTCGGACTCCAAAAGCTGCCTGCAGAGTATTTTATATAATCCATTCAAGTCTAAATTTAAGTTCCCTTTTATTCTCAAAATTAGACATCTCCTCCTTAGGTGTCTGGCACAAAACATCCGTGTCGAGATGGCCTGGATTCCGGCTCACAGCGGTATAGTTGGGAATGAGAAAGTAGATTTCTTGGCAAAAGAAGCGACAACATCAGGAGGTCTCAGCCAATACAAAGTGCATACCCATGACTTGATCTCATTAGCAAAGACACGAATGATGCGTGATTGGTCTGAATTCTGGTCTCACTCAAGTGCAACAAAAGGAAAGTTCTATGCTAGTGTACAGGGATCCATCATTGTCAAACCATGGTTTTTCAAGTATAGAAAGGCCAGTAAGTGGGTAACCTCAACTGTCTGCCGCACAAGGTTAGGCCATTCTTGTACCCCTGTCTTCCTTCACAAAATTAGAGTAAAGGACTCTTCACTTTGCGAATGTGGTTTTGAGGAAGGCACCCTTGAACACATTTTTTTTAACTGTCCATAACTCCAGTTTTCCCTCTATGATGTTCTTCTCCTTGATATACCTCGCCCAACTAACCTGAGGTCTCTTTTATCTCTAGTTCACTCTCAGTTTATTGATATTTATGTGCTAATCAAAATAACATTAGATTGTAGAATTGTTTGTCTTGATTAACCCTACTAACCTATGTTTATACATGTTTGTTTGTCTTTTTCACTTCTTATTCGTCCGCGCATCTAACTGCACGCAAGGGATCAACAACGCCGCGCGTATCTGGAGTGCAGCCGCTGAACTGGCTCTGCCGTGGAATCGTCCCGATCTTGGATCACCAGGCGCCTGGGACGTACAGGAGGGAAGAAAGGTGAGTGTTGCCTTTTTACCATTTGAAGTACTGACGCCTGAACGGTAGACCGGAAGTGGCTTATATTTATACCCTCGTGCTCTAGGAAGCGTGAGCTACCCCTTACTTCTTTTATTACCGCGCCAGCTCATGCTGGCACCCTTTAATTACACCCGCAACCCGCATATACATATTTCTCTAAAACCGCTCATACATTACTGGTCCATGTCGTTGGACCATTCCTCTTAACCCGCTCAAACATGGTTTGGATACTAACTCGGCACTTAAAATTATGAAAAACCGGTAACAACTCTGACGTTTTTTCTGATTGATTTCTTAGTCTTTATTTCTGCTCGTACGACTTGCACTCCCACAAAGCCTTACACAAAGCAGTTTCCTGCCATAACTCAACAATTCTTATAACGTAAGTATAAGCTTCACTCAGATACTGGCAAATCCTTCAGGGAGCCAAAGTAAAAGAAGAAGAATAAGAAGAAGATGCTGGTTCCAGCCATCTATTAAAGCCATTTTGGTCGAATTTTGACATTCGACCTTATGTGTCTCAGGTCAAGATTTATAGTTTTATATCATTGTTTATTTTTTAGTTTTATATCAAAAAAAGAGTCCCAAAATATTTTGGTCATATCTGAAATCCTTGCGACGCGTGTCTAATTACCCTAGACGATATTTGTATAAGGATGTGACTTATACAGATGAAACTTAAACGTAGTGGAAAATCATCTTAACCCCTTGTAGCCCCTTGTGACATTTCTGTAACACACCGAAAAAGGTCCTAAAAAACCCATGCGGATGCTATTTATTTCCTTATAATTTGTTGTACCATTACTGCTACATACCGCACTATCGAAATAATACACAACCTTTCACAGTGACGGCGTTACAAGTATCTCCTAGAAAATTTATTTCAACAGTTCAGTTGCCGCGACAAGTTGATGCGTGTAAATTATTGGAAATTCGTAAAAAAATTGTTTTGCTTTCTAAACTGATACAATTTTCTTTACAGCTTTTGGATTAGTACCTCAATTTAGATATTAGATAATTTATTCTTTGAAATTTTGTATTTGCATTCACAAAAGATACCCATACGTGTTTGTAACATTTCTGTAACATTGATTAGCGAGAGTAAAAATTATTTATTATGCAACTAATGGAAAATATTTTTTTTTCAATGTTTTCATGGGGCCGGCGCCTTTATGATAAAGAAATTATTAATTTCTATCACACTGGTGATAACAGTGAAGATGGAATGGATTATAATGATGATGATGATGTGGTAGATCCTGTTTTTGAATTATTGTTGGAGGAAAATATTATGTCTGACGATGACACAGAAATGATAGGTATTGAGTTAAATCCCAATATGAATGGCCTTAAAAAATGAAATTATTTTGAAAACTACTGAACCAGATCGGCTACCAACTCCTACACTTACAAATTTAAAAAAAAACGAAGCAAGAGAGAACTACAATGTAAACTAAAGAATCTCATTCTAAATGACCAACAAGTTATGTTTTCAGAAAACAGCACATTACCATCTGATTTACTGGGACTGGATATACCTGTAGAATTCTTCCTTTATTCGTTTCCTAAAGATTTGATTCACCTTATCGTTGAACAGACTAACCTATGCATGGTACAAAAAAATCTCAACCAATCCTTACAACTTGTAAATACTAAATATCAATTTCAGTAACTTGTAAGTTACAAGTTACTGAAATTGATATTTAGTATTTTATACGGCCCGTTGTTGATAAATCATTTGAAAAAAACCGTAAAGATATCAAAGAAGAATACTGAATACCTATGCGTAGACAAGCAAATTTGCTTCAAGAAAGCTAGAAATACTATGAAGCGCTACAATCCAAAAACGCCCCATAAACGGACATTACATACAAAATATACGTACTAATAGTGAGTTTGCTTATAAAATAGAAATAGAAACTGGATCTGAAAATACTGTACTTACTGGAGAACCTGACTTGGTTGCTGGAAATACCGAAGCATCAAAACTATAAGCTCTTTTTTGACAATTATTTCACGTCTTTGCAATTACTGCTTCATTTGGCTAAGAACGGAATTCTTGAGTCTTAGAACCCCTGTACCCCCTGTACCCTAACTGCAAACTACCTAGTAATAAACAGGTATCAAAAAGGAGCGAGATTGGCGGAATTTGTAACTGGCCAAAAAACATAAGGGTCCTGCGCAGCATATTCCGCCAATTGCAGAGCTTCAAGATCAAGTGAGGCACTCGCCAGTGTGGTCAGAAACCAGGATCAGGAGTCTCCCAAACAATATTAGCAAAATGCGGCGTAGCTCTGTTATAATAGAAAAAATAACTGTTCTAAAGATTTCCATACAACGTAGAAACATTTTACAGTATTAGCTTATTGTTACAGATATGTCACACTCCCTATATTCCATCACAAATAAAAAAATAAAAAAAATATTGATTTTCTGAAATCTACCTGTTTTATTATAGTTAAAAACAAGTCCTTAAACATAATTTAATTTAGAATTAACGATCATGGGTTACAAAAGGTTAAATCTTTAGACATTAATAAAGGCGCTGGCAGTGACGGGATACCTCCAATATTATGGATCAAATGTGCAAAAGCGCTCGCAGTCCCTATTGCTTACATTTTCAATTCTTCTTTAAAGGAAGGCGTCTTTCCTGATATATGGAAAAAAGCTCTCATCGTACCCATTCATAAAAAAGGCTCTAAAATAAAAGTTGAAAATTATAGAGGAATTTCGATACTCAATACAATAAGCAAAGTATTTGAAAAAATAGTCTATAACAATATTTACCCCATAATAGCCCAACAAATACCCGATAACCAACACGGTTTCCTTAAAAAGTGATCAACTGTTACTAATCTGGCGTGTTTCTCAGAATACGTAATTAGTAACATGGAAAAGGGTGGGCAGGTGGATGTGATCTACACGGACTTTGAGAAGGCGTTTGACCGGGTAGATCACTCCATACTCTTAAACAAACTAGGGAAACTTGGCATACACGGGGACCTTCTAAGATGGATAGAATCTTACCTAAACAAACGTTCTCAGGCGGTCGTGGTGGGCGGATTCAGGTCAGATTACATAGAAATACCCTCTGGTGTTCCCCAAGGTTCGCACTTGGGATCTCTTTTCTACAACGCGTACATTTACGACTTACCTAATTGTCTCGTGCATGCTAAACATTTGATGTACGCGGATGATAAAAAGATCTTTTTGAGAATAGATAACATCAATGATTGTTACACATTGCAGGCTGAACTTGACGTTTTGTATAATTATTACTTGACTAATAAGATAACGGTGAATGCTAACAAATGTCAGTGCATATCTTTCACTCGCAAAACGAACCCCATTATACATACATATAATTTTAATGGCGTTAACATCGAAAGAGTCAATATGATTCGTGACCTAGGAGTTTACTTCGATAGCAAAATGACATTTGCTGATCATATTGACTTATTCACAAAAAAAGCATATAAAAATTTGGGATTCGTCTTGCGGGCCTGCAAGACATTTAAGAATATAGGCAGGAAGGTCGTATATTGTGCGTATGTACGTAGTCTGCTAGAGTACGCTAGCCAAATTTGGTCCCCTCAATACAATGTCTATAGCGAACGCCTCGAGCGCATACAAAAAATCTTTATAAGACATATCTCGTACCGGCGTAGTCAGTCGCGCGTATCATACCCCCGAGCCTGTCGCGATAATAAACTTTTAACTTTGAAAGAAAGACGGGACACGCTCGACGTTTGCTTCCTGTTCGACATTGTTCGGGGCAGAGTTGACTGCTCAAATTTGCTGCATGAAGTGGCACTCTGCGCTCCCAGGCGCCGAACACGTCACACTCCACTTTTAAACGTGCCTCAACGCCGCACTAACTACGGATCGAACACCGTCATGGCCAGGTTGCCCCGAACATACAATGCTAAATTTAGCCAGGTAGACTTATTTTGCTTAAGTAAGTCGTCTTTTAGGAAGAAGGTGACAGATATAATCAATAATTGCGTTTTTTAATAAACAAAAAAAAAATCGACTTTAGTTACATCGTCAAGTGATACAATGTGAGTAGACGAACAAACCTCGATTTCTCTGGGATCCTATCGTCAGATCCTGGTCTCCTTGTCGTAGTGCCACCCTTGGGGTATCTATAATGGAAGAATCATCAAAATCGGTAAAACGACGAAGCTGTCCGCGAACGCGCATAATATATATATATATTTATATGTTTATGTGTATGTGTGTGTATATGTTTGTGTGTATGTATATGTGTATATATGAGTATGTATGTATAATATTTCTCCCTACTTTATTTGTTTTGCGTGGTGTGCAGGTCTGTCTAAATTTAATATCGGTAGTTTCAAGTTGATAGCATCCTTGAATTCCTTAGTTTAGAATTCCTTGTTTTAGTATTTTTACAGTTGCTTTACAGTTAGTTTGATTGTTACAGTATTATTATTTGTTAATTTAAGAAAAACCTATTATTGGCAATACTATATGTACATAGCTATAAAATTTATGATTTGTAAAGCTGTTGGTTTTTTAAATAAATAAAATAAAATAAAAATTGATTTTAATAAACAACTGCTTCTGTAGTCGAGAATTTTGAGAACTAATAATCATATTTTGTTTATTCCAGAGCGCTCTCGGCGACGGTATGATAGAAGCGGGGGCCCGTTTATCACATTTAGATTTGAGCGATAATGCGTTTGGACCCATCGGAGTTGAGGGGTTGGCGAAATTGCTGCAAAGCGATGTGTGTTCACAGTTACAGGTGAAAGATATATTATTTATATGAGTTTTAAATACATTTTAGAACATATCCGCCAACCTGCAGTGTAGCAGCGTGGTGGATTAAGCTCCGATCCTTCTCCTACATGGGGTAAGACTGCCCGGCAGTAGGACATTACAGGCTGAATCGATATGGATGTAAGCTTAAGTCTGAAAACTTTATTTTTATTCCACAGGAGCTGCGTCTCAACAATAATGGTCTCGGTATAATCGGAGGCAGGTTGCTGGCAAAGGCCCTGTCTGCCACCCCTCGCTCTCTCCGTATATTTGTAGCGGGCAGGAACCGCCTGGAGAACGATGGGGCCAAAGCTCTGGCTGGAGTCTTTCAGGTGATTAACACAAGTATTTCAAAAAAAATTTAAGCTTTCAAGCTCACTTTTGAAATAAAAAAAAATATATATGTAGCTATACCATAAAATATAGATGACCTTATATGTAAAGCTAGGTGGACCGATTTTTAGCTTTCTTCGTGTAGTCAAAATTTTTATCGAGATTGGACTAGTCCTTTTAGAGCTATGTCTAATAACGCGTTTTTATTAGGTAGACGAAAAAATTTTCAACTATTTTTTCGTCTACCTACGTTGTATCGGTTTTTTGATTTCGAATTAGGATCGTAAAATCCAAATAAATGAATTCGTATTTTGTGTTTCAGTCAATGGGAACATTAGAAGAGATCTCGATGCCCCAGAACGGTATCCACCACGTGGGCATAACAGCTCTATCTGAGGCTCTCAAACACAACCCGGGACTTGCTCGGCTGAATCTGAACGATAACACCATTGGGCCTAAGGGTGCTGCTGCAATTGTAACTGCACTACCTAAGTATGTATTAACTTTATAATATATTCTACTAAGATTTTCCAGCTTCAGTCAGGTCAGGGTTGTCGAAGTAAAATTTCCTTACGCACGCTCGACTTGGGGAGTAAGTTGGTGAATGCGTGACGACAGCGTTACGAAAAGTGTGATCGGGCGAGGCGAACGGTAGTTGAAAGGGAGATATAAGTTAGTGAAGATAGAAAGAGAGAGAGTTATGTTTTGTATATTACTGTAGGAGCTAAAGAAGTTTTACTGTAATAACACATAGTCTAATTTTTATCCTGACATTTTTACTACATCAGAAATCAGCTAATTATAAAAAAAAAACAACAACAACAAAACAATAAGTTATATGGAGCTAAAGAAGTTTTACTTTAGTCGTGTGGTCTAAAGCACACTCGATTTTATTTTAGCTTTTTGCTAATAACTTCACCGGGTGTACGTAGTTCAGTGTGGGACGTCCTCTGGTCCGTTGGACCGACGATCTACATAAGATTGCCGGTGTAGGCTGGATAAGGATTGCGGAATCCTGATGTGTGTGTGTGTGTCACCGGGTGGAACTATAAAATTACTTTCTTCTTGTTTAAATATGTTTAAATATGTTTATTGATTTGTGTGTTTATATTGTGTTAAAGCTTCCATGCATATGTGAATGTAATTTGTATAAAGTTAGGTATTATATTAGTGTGTAACTTTTTTTTTAAATAACTAGTACGGCAAACAAGTGTACAGCTCACCTGATGGTAAACGATTACCTTAGCTTATAGACGTCTACAACACCAGAACCATCGCTGTATTGCTGACCCTACCTCCAATCCCCTCCAGGAGCTTTGGTCACCTTACTCACCAACAGAAACACAACATTGCTTGAAAGCGGTATTATTTAGCTATGATCTTCTGTAAGGCCGAGGTACTTCCTCAGTCATTCTGCTCGATATTTTGAACAGGATATTTCCTGCTGTGCCCTCACTTAAGTGAATATCAAATGTATTGTGGTGAATTAAACCGATTTATAACTATGATTATTATTGCAGTTTAAAGAATCTTATGTCGGTCAACTTTGGTGCCTGTCTGCTGAAGAGTTCAGGAGCCCGAGCGTTGGCACAGGGCTTCAAGGATAACTCCGTCTTACTGGAGGTACAACTTTTAAATAATATTTTTGAAGTAAAACTTCATTATGCTCGCTTGACTTGGGGAGTAAGCTGGTCAATGTGTGACGAGAGCGTTACGAAAAGTGTATTGTTCGAGGTGAACAGAGCAAGAAAGAGAGGTGCGAGCACAAAATTTCTTTCTCTCTTTCTCTCATAGCCAGTTACATTTCGTATATCTAAGACATAGTGCAGGCTCAAAATTTCAAAATGTTCCTCATGAATGACTATTTATTAGTAAAAACTGCATGATAATCCGTTCAGTTGTTTTCAGGTTATCCCAAACAGACAGACAGGCGAGACAGATAACTTTGTTTTATAATATCTTGATGTGCAGATGTAGTGAGCATCAGCTCATTTACAATTTAGTATATAAATTCATTCAGGGCCAGTTTTACCTGGTTTGGATAAAATTATCCTGCAAATTATTTACGAATACACTTTATTTTTTAACATTAGGAGGTAGACTATGCCATTTCCAAATAGCAATATCTATACTAATATTATAAAGAGGTAAAGATTATAACTTTGTTTGTTTGTAATCTTCACAAATACTGATCAGATCATAAAGATTCTTTCACTAACAGAAAGTTACCCTATTCAGGAGTGACATAGGCTATATTTTATTGTTATTGAACAAAAAATTCAAAGAAAAATATTAGTTAATGTTAATCAAGTCTGAGAAATGCAAGCGAAATGAAAACTCTACTATATATTTGCATCACAAAAATAATTAACGCTCAACGAAGTAGGCATAGGTCGGCTAGTATCTTATAAATATAGTGGTACTCGATGCTAAACAATAAGAATATATCATATTTTTTATCTGTTGAAACGTTTCCCCAGTGTAATATATTATAATTTTTTTTTATCTACACTAATGTTGTAACATTCTACTTATGTTTCCAATACTTGACTTATAATTACTACTGTTATAGCGCAGACAACAAAACACTCAATTTATGCAATTTCACATGATGGTATAATATCCACATCGATATCGTAAAATCTCATTATAAATTCGCGCGCATGCGCGCAGCTGCGCTCTCATTGGTTAGATTTTAATGGCGGCAAAATCACTGTGACAATACACGTACGCGTGAATTTAATTTAATAAATTAAAATTTAAAAATGGATAGCGACGATGATATTTGTACGCCTCCGGATATTATATTATATATTGGATCAATAATTAACATTAACTTTCAAAATTGTACCATCCAAAATTTGAACAATTATTATAAATAAACTATTGTCAGCTTTTACTCTTGTTGTTTGATTAATTGCATTAGTGAAGATAAAATAGTGTATGCAACTGCATATAACACGGGTATTAAAACACTCGCTGCGCTCGTTTCATAATAGTAACGAGCAAATGACGTCATCAAGGTATATAAAGCAACGTATACCTTGTAGTCCGGAGAGAGCAGAATTCATCAACCTTTGAAAGATTGAGGGTGCATTTTTTAAGCCAAAAGGCATGCGGAGGAATTGGAAATGGCCTTCTGGGACAGTGAATGCTGTTTTGGATTTATCGTCTTCATTTAATAAAATCTGATGAAAGCCGGATGCGAGGTCTAATGTGGAGAAGTAAGTGCTCTGGCCTAGTTGGTCGAGAATTTCTGTAATTTGGGGAATGGGATAGGTATCGCCGATTGTAACGTCGTTTAATTTCCTATAATCTATTACAACTCTCCATTTCTGGATATTGGACGCGTCTAACTTTTTGGGTACGACCCATATTGGGGATGACCATGGGGAGTTCGATGGTTCAATGATATTTTGATCTAACATTTTAGTAATGGTTACGAACTTCAGTTTTATGCACTTCAGGGAACCGGTAAGTTTTGGTGTGGATTGGAACATCTGTGGTTGTTTTTATATCATGTTTCAATGCATTTGTATATGTTAGGTTCTCGCCCGGGAGATGGAAAATGTCGGAATAATCTGAACATAGTTGCATAAGGGCACTTTTTTCCTCTTCGTTAAGGTGAGAAACGCGTAGCTGTCTTAGAACTTCTTCTGTACGTTTGGTAACATTAGAATAAGCATTAATATGGTTAACGGTTGCGGAATGATATTCGTTGGATTTGCAAGGCTCAATCGGGATCAATTTTAAGTTTAAATTAGACTTTAAAGTGATTTCTTTCTCAGAAGTGTTGACTACGGATAAATTTATTCTATTATTTTCCTTAACCCGGACTACGCAATTGGCTATTAATAATGAATCGGAGATTTTTTGATCGAGAACTAATCCTTCTTTTATTTCCGGATTTGAAACGGAGCACTCGATAATTTGCTCAGTTCTAGGAGGGATTAAATAGGCAGGCTCATTGAAGTGTCATTTTAACACTGCCTTCCCGATTTTGAGTATATCTTTATTATAATCTCACACTCGTGTTTTAATACCCTTCATTATATGATAGTTGCATAAACTACTATTAAACACTCTTTCAGTTTCTGGACCTCAGTCACAACGAAATAGGCCGAGCAGCTTGTATGGAGGTGGTCGACGCTGTGTCAGCCCTCGCGGACAGCGCAGACAGACTCACAAGGCTCGTACTAGCGGGTAAGATGTGACACATACATACAAGGATACAGCCAGAGGCACTAAACCACATACGCTGTATACCATATAAGATACATACAAAACATCAGTCACACAAGCAGTGCTGTGTGGTTACGGCAGTAAAGAATATAGCCACCCCCCTCTCTTCCCCTGGGTGTCGTAAGAGGCGACTAAGGGATAACACAGTTTCACTACCACCTTGGAACTTATAAAATACACAGGCCGAAGACGGGCAGCAGCGTCTTCGGTGCGATAAAGCCAGCCCTGCGGTCACCAACCCGCCTGCCCAACGAGGGGACTATGAACAACACACATATAGTTCACGCCATTATTGGCGCGAACTAGTGGAAGCCTATGTCCAGCAGCGGACTGTGATACGCTGAAATGAAGCAGTTTTATTTTACACTATGATACAAAATAAAGTCACCATAGTGAAGAAACCTACCAGTAACAATAAAGAAACTGCATTTAATTCACACCGTGGCGTATTTTAATATTCAGCCATAATTTATGTCTATCCTTGTGGGTCTCCCCACCGTGCCTCGGAGAGCACATTAAGCCGTCGGTCCCGGTTGTTATCATAAATGCCTGATAGCGATCGTTGCTCATAGTAGGGAACATATCCGCCAACCTGCAGTGCAGGTGCAATCTTTCTCCTACATGAAGATAGAGACCTATGCCCAACAGTGGGATGTTACAGGCTGAATTGTAATCAATCTTATATATAAAATTCTCGTGTGACAATGGTAGTTATAATACTCCTCCGAAACGGCTGGACCGATTTTTATGAAATTTTGTGTGCATATCGGGTAGGTCTGAGAATTGACGAACATCAATTCTTCATACCCCTAAGTTATAAGGGGGGGGGGGGGGGGGGGTTAAGGGGGTTAATGACATATACGGCAAAACAACAGCTAGTAATTAAATAATTTTTGTGAACAGGTAACAGTTTGGGAGGTTCGACAAATAAACAGACAATGAAGAACAAGCTCGGTCTGTCAGCTGAGCTCAGTGATGGGGAAGGGAGTGAAGAGAAGTGTAAGTTCTTACTCCAGGATCCACTCCTGAGGGTCCAGGAACACAATACACAAGCACAAACACCCAGACTACGGCAAACATCTATAATAAATAATCTCTATATATATAAAAATGAATCGCTGATTGTGTTGCTAAGCGCAAATCTCGAGAGTGGCTGAACTGATTTTGCAAATTCTTTTTTTATAATATTCCTTGAAGTACGAGGATGGTTCTTTCGGAGAGAAAAATTTAAAAAATTGCCTGAAAGATTCGTAATAATACTTAAAAGTCAATTTGAACTTTAATACCAATCGACTGTTAGGCGGTACGAAGTTCGCCGGGTCAGCTAATAATAAATAAATATCTACACAATACACACACGGTCGTCTGTTCCTAAAGTAAGCAACTTAACGCTTGTGTTATAGGTAACAGCCGACTGGTATAGCTAAAAAAATTTTTTTTTCGATAAACATACATATAAATACTACATATTATATAAATAATTATATATATATATATATATATATATATATATATATATATATCCCAGACTCGGGGTGGGAATCAAACCACAACTCCTGGAGCAGAAAGCAGGGTCACTACAAACTGCGCCAACGGGTTAGTCTGGTCAGTCATCTATACGGGCTATATGTTTATTGAAGTAAAAGTTCTTGACGCACGCTTGACTTGGGGAGTGAGCTGGTGAATGCGTGACGAGAGCGTTACGAAAAGTGTGATCGGTCGAGGCGAACGCAAGTTGAGAGGGAAATATAAGTTAGATGGAGCTAAAGAAGTTTTACTTCAGTCTGTGGTTTAAACCACAATTGTTTGAGATTGTTAAGACTATTCTTCTATATCAGTGGTCGGCAACCTTTTGGTAGGCAAGGGCCACGAGGTGGCCAAATAAACTAAAGGCGGGCCGCACTTATGATTTAAACCCTAGACTCTACCTGATACCTACAATATAATTGGTCATATCCCATAGAAAAAATGAAAATGCTATTAAAATTTAAAAAAAAAAGGAATTTAATACGTACACGTAATACTTACATTATACAGCACAACAGCATTTTTGTTGTATGGAATTTTTTTATGGATCTAGATGCATTTTCTACCCTAATTCTAAATTTGTACTCAGATTTTTGCTAGCAGCTCTACATTTTTAAGATATGAAGGGTAGCTATTTTTGTCAAAAAAACATGGTTTCCCGTCATATAACAATTTATTTAAACAACATTTTCTTTTATGTAACTTTCTTGAATAAGTTGGAGTTTTACAACTATTCTGGATAATCCAACAGTAGTCAGCCATCATACTTTCACTCCAATAGCCCTGGTAGCGCTCCTCCATGAAGCGAATATCCTGATGAAAGCGTTCTCCCTGCTTCTCGCTTAAATGTCCAAGATTTACAGAAAATCGATCAAGGTGGCTATAAATGAAATGCATCTTAGTGCTCATGTTGTATCCAAGGTGCTGAACGTGTTATGGCAACTGCTTGACGTGGTCAGGAAAGTCGACGGACTTCTTATTTCCCGAAAAGTTTTTTACAAGCCAAAAAAACTAATTCCAGGTATTTTTTCAGCAGTTGTCATACTTTCAGTAAAATTTACATCGTTTATTAATTTTCTAATTTGTGGTCCTTCGAAAATTCCAGCTTTTAAATTCTCAGCACTCAATTTTGGAAACGATCTGGATATACAGTGGCGTGTAAAAGTTTTGGGCCACCCTGTTTTTTCCATATAACTGACAAAATATTTTTTTTCTTTCACTTGTTCTTTGTTCGAGTTGTTTGAGAGGACCATAATAAAGATTATAACGTTAATAATTATATAAAATATAATATTGTACAACGGTAAATGACTTTCAACAGTGTGCAAAAGTATTGGGCCACCGCAATTCACGAATTTGCCGGACCTTACTACACAAGATTTTTTGATATTTTTTTCTCATTAGTTTCTAAAAACGCTATGCACAAGGAATATGTTAATAATTACTATTATTTCAGCCTCAATGCCGAAAATTTTTAACAATAAAACTTGAAATATGAAAACATTAAGCTCTGTGAAATTTTGTTCAAACCACGTTCAAACCTTATTCAGAAAAAAATTTCACACGTTTTACACACTATATTGGGTATCCAGTGCTTGTTGTTTGTTTCCAATGGCCGTTGATAGTAATGCATGTAAGCATTTTTAACGAAGTCTGACACATTTAAACAGAATTTTTTGAATGTATATTTGCCACAAATGTAACAAAATCTATTTGGATTGTTTACACAGGTCTTTCTAGACACATGTTGTGATTGATCTGCAATATAAAGACATTGCAGATCAATCACGTTCATTTGTAAATGACTCGGTACTTCCTGAATATCACAGGAAAAAGGGTTTGCAAAAATCTTCTTTGCTTGAAACTTTTCAAACTCACCAAATCTGTCGCTGAATGAAAAATGTCACATCATATATCTGCCAGTTTCGTTTTAATTCTACGTGTTACGCGATCGCGGTTCGTTCATGCATTTATGTTGATATTTATAACTTATTTACAAAACATTCGCGGGCCGCAAGTAAGACCTCCGCGGGCCGCACGCGGCCCGCGGGCCACGCGTTGCCGACCACTGTTCTATATAGTTCCTCTAACGCCATCTAGTATTGAGTATAGGATTCCATGTTGTCTTTGTCTTTGAGTGGTTTTACCGGTTGACGCTAGATGGCACTACTTCCTCTGTGCTTTGTATATTCGTAACATTATTTTAGCTACTTGTTGGTGGTTTCACCGTGTGGAACAAATGTAGCCTATGTAACTTAGTGATAAGAGATCGTCGATAAATACTTTTGCCAATGTGGGGGATGGAGAAATTTGACTAGTGTGACTTTTGTGACGTAATAATTAGGGGTCACTGATAGTGTTAACGATGTTGAAAACAGCGTTATTCTAACTATCGTCAGACATAATGTGGGTGAGAAGCGGAATAATCGAGCAGAGACTGCTATACCCCGCGGAGCAGAAAGCAGGGCCACTGCACCATAGGCTACTCAATTTAATAAAAATTACGCGCGTACAAAGTACACATGTCAGAAGTGAACCTTTTTAGCAAACTAATTTAAAAACAAACGAATTTAAAATACAAAAAAAAAACACATTGAAAAAAAAAAAAAAAACAAAAAGCTAACGTCACGCGGTGTTCCTAGGCGGTCACCCATCCAAGTACTGACCGTCCCTGACGCTGCCGCGTTACCGGTCGCTCAAATTGTACCCCTCATGCGCCTAAAGAAGTTTCACTTCAAAAATCCTTTAAAAATTAAAAATATTTATTTTTTTATTCATTGTTTTACCATCAGTTATTACACGAAAATATTAATTGCAAAAAGTAATGTAGTATTATTTTCACTAATGACTAGCCGCTATATAATTAAGTCACAGTGGGGATAAAGATTACGCTTAGAGATCGTTTGAACTAAGAATTTCTTACATTTGTTAAATGAAGGTCGAAACAAGACTGATAGTTCCTGTTGCAGTTATAAAGTATTTTCACTGACTTAACCGAGGTAGCCCACAGCAGGAAATATCCTGCACAAAGTCTGGAGCAGCCCGACTGGGGAAGTACCTTGACCTTACAGAAGATCACAGCTAAGTAATACTGCCCTCAAGCAGTGATGTGTTTCTGTGGTGAGTAAGGTGACCAGAGCTCTTGGCTGCTCCAGATTTTGAGTAGGATATTTCCTGCTGTGCCCTACCTCAATTTAAAAATTATACTCAATTTATATATTTCTTACAAATACATTTAATTCATTAAGTTCATACAATGTATTCTTTGCTTACAACTACAAAAGTCACAACACCATTTCGTATATCAAACGTTACATGGAGTAAGAATTTTGAATTGAATTTGAACGAGCGAGCAGTCAAAATGACTGGTCTTATATATATCTAACGCCATATATATTGCAGATGTATCCGGTTCTGAAGATGATGATGAAGAGTCAGAACAAGAGAGTTCAGATGACAGTGCTGCAGAGGTCGACCAAACAGTCACCAGTGTAGTGTGCAATAAGCGTATGTATCTGTGTGTGTGTGTGTACCATTCTATATATATTTCATAAATGTTTAATAAAGCATTAGTATTGTATCATCGCTCGGTTGTATTAATACTCACATCCCTACACCAGCTCTGACACCAACAATAGTATCCTGGAGAGAACTGGTGAGAATATTAACACTAGAAGGGGGAGGGGGTCGACCATTAATCACATGAGACTCGAAATATCACAAGGCTGGGGTGGGGGGGGGGGGGGGTCTATATTGGAATTCCACGTATATCTATTTTACAAAGTACACATGTCAGAAGTGAACCTTTTTGGCAAACTAATTTAAAAACAAACGAATTTAAAATACAAAAAAAAACACATTGAAAAAAAAAAAAACAAAAAGCTAACGTCACGCGGTGTTCCTAGGCGGTCACCCATCCAAGTACTGACCGTCCCTGACGCTGCCGCGTTACCGGTCGCTCAAATTGTACCCCTCATGCGCCTAAAGAAGTTTCACTTCAAAAATCCTTTAAAAATTAAAAATATTTATTTTTTTATTCATTGTTTTACCATCAGTTATTACACGAAAATATTAATTGCAAAAAGTAATGTAGTATTATTTTCACTAATGACTAGCCTCTATATAATTAAGTCACAGTGGGGATAAAGATTACGCTTAGAGATCGTTTGAACTAAGAATTTCTTACATTTGTTAAATGAAGGTCGAAACAAGACTGATAGTTCCTGTTGCAGTTATAAAGTATTTTCACTGACTTAACCGAGGTAGCCCACAGCAGGAAATATCCTGCACAAAGTCTGGAGCAGCCCGACTGGGGAAGTACCTCGACCTTACAGAAGATCACAGCTAAGTAATACTGCCCTCAAGCAGTGATGTGTTTCTGTGGTGAGTAAGGTGACCAGAGCTCTTGGCTGCTCCAGATTTTGAGTAGGATATTTCCTGCTGTGCCCTACCTCAATTTAAAAATTATACTCAATTTATATATTTCTTACAAATACATTTAATTCATTAAGTTCCTACAATGCATTCTTTGCTTACAACTACAAAAGTCACAACACCATTTCGTATATCAAACGTTACATGGAGTAAGAATTTTGAATTGAATTTGAACGAGCGAGCAGTCAAAATGACTGGTCTTATATATATCTAACGCCATATATATTGCAGATGTATCCGGTTCTGAAGATGATGATGAAGAGTCAGAACAAGAGAGTTCAGATGACAGTGCTGCAGAGGTCGACCAAAGAATCACCAGTGTAGTGTGCAATAAGCGTATGTATCTGTGTGTGTGTGTGTACCAGCTCCGACGCACAACTGGAGTTTACTCCTTCAGATCGACTGTCTAAATATAAGGCACAAAAAGGCTTACTAAAAAAAAGGTTAATACCATATCAAATGGTAAATAAAACCATCAAATAACGCCATCTATCAATCGATCGAACCCGTTATTAGAAAACCTCGTCGTCTATCCACGACGTTTTCTTAGCTTCTGATAGATGGCGTTGGAGCAACATAATATTCACGCCTGAAAGGTGAAAGGCAAAAAAAACGTAACGAGGTCATTCGTTTAATAGATTTTACACTTCATATTTTTTTCATACCGGGAGCCTTATATGAAAATCGATTCTTAAGGAGTAAACTCCAAAAATAGCGTAGCTTTAGCTAATCAGAATCAAGCATCGTCCAAATAATAAATTGTAATACAACAATCAAAAAGTACTGTTATTTCACTTTCTTGATTGTATGATTCAGCCTATAACCTCCCACTGTTGGGCATAGGCCTCGTTCTCCACGTAGGAGAAGGGTCGGAGCTTAACCCTTAACACTCAAAACATAAGTCAGACTCACCAATGTCTTGTCGAACAGTGGTATGGTGTTAACTACCACTCACGAAATGTTATTTAATTTTCAGTTAGAGCACAAGAAGTCGAGACAGACGTTGGACGGTTCCTGATCAACCCAACGCTGGCCAATTTGGACAAGCTTGGATCAAACGCCGCTGATGCCATCGATATCCACTTACAGGTGCACTATATTTGTTATGATTATTTTAGCTTGCAATTGCAAACGAAAAAAATCTGACTTCAATATTCACATCGACAAGTAATATAATTATGTTGAAAAAATAATCAATTAAATAACACATTATAAGAGATAACTCAAAAAGTGCTCGCAAATCTCAATCAAAAATTGTTCCACATGATAAGCACTGGCTTTCGTATGAAAAAGAATCATTACAATCGGTACACGCAGTAAAAAAGAATGAGGTAACACACATAAATAAAATACAGTCAAATCGAGTCTCCTCCTTTTTTGAAGTCGGTTAAAAACACGATCGGAAACTTCGTAGTGTGAAAAAAAATGGGATATGAACGTGGGTTGTTACGATGTAAAAATGACTTTGATATGACATGGCAACGACGCTGATACATATAACATTGCAATGATATTGTTACAACATGGCACGACATTGATATGACATAGAAACTACGTTAAAATGACTTTGAAACGATATAGTTACGACATAGGAACGACTTTAATATGACATGAAACAACGTTACTGTGACATTCAATCGATATTGTTTCAACATAGGAACGACGTTGATGCGATATTGAAACGATGTTGTTACGATATAGTAATGACGTTGATTCATATCAATGTCATCATAGAAACGACGTTAATATGACATGATACAACGTTACTATGACATTCAATCGATATTGTTTCAACATAGGAACGACGTTGATGCGATATTGAAACTATGTTGTTACGATATAGTAATGACGTTGATATGACATAGAAATGACGTTAACATGACATTGAATCGATATTGTTACAACATAGGAACGACGTAAATATGACATTGAATCGATATTGTAACGACATAGGAACGACGTTAATATGACATGAAACAACGTTACTGTGACATTCAATCGATATTGTTTCAACATAGGAACGACGTTGATGCGATGTTGAAACTATGTTGTTTCGATATAGTAATGACGTTGATATGTCCTAGAAACGACGTTAATATGACATTGAATCGATATTGTTACGACATAGGAACGACGTTAATATGACATTGAATCGATATTATTACGACATAAGAACGACGTTAATATGATATAGAAACGACGTTGGTATGACATAGCAACGACGTTGATATGACATAGAAATGACATCATCAGGACGTTTGACATTTCTATTAGTCAACAAAGTGTTCTTTCTTACTCCAGTCAATACGCGACCCGGAGAGCCTGATCCAAGCGTACGTGGAGGCGCTGTGCTGCGTGTGCGGGCTCGCCGGCGACAGCGAGCGGGCGGCCGAGAGTGGCAGGCGGCTCTTCCACTCGCTCGTCGCGCGAGCTCGGCTGCAGTGGCCGCTCGCGAACGCGCTGCTGCAAGCGCTGCAGCTCGTCCAGGTGACCGACCTACTGACATACCGGGTGGTGTAATGTGATGTGATACAAGCGAGAGGGCGCCTCTTCTACTCGCTCGTCGCGCGAGCTCGGCAGCAGTGGCTGCTCGCGAACGCGCTGCTGCGAGCGCTGCAGCTTATCAAGGTGACCGACCTACTGACATACAGAGTGGTGTGATGTGATGTGATACAAGTGAGAGGGCGCCTCTTCCATTTCTGGTTTACTTCGGATAGTCCTAGTGGGTCTCCCCACCGTGCCTCGGAGGAGAGCACGTTAAGCTGTCGGTCCTGGTTGTTATCATGTACACCTGATAGCGATCGTTACTCTTAGTAGGGAATATATCCGCCAACCCGTAGTGGAGCAGCGGCAAAGCAAGCCCTGCGGTCACCAACTCGCCTGCCCAACGTGGTGACTATGGGCAAAACACATGAGTTCACGCTGTTTTTTTGCGTGAACCGGGGGGGGGGGGGGGGAAGGTCCGGCAGTGGACTATGATAGGCTGAAGTGGTGATGATGATGAGTGATGAATTGGACGCTACAAAAGATTCGGAATGTAGATAAGAATTAACAGGAAACTCGGTTACTCTTTTACAAAAACTGCCAATCTTTATTAATTTAGTCATATCTTTCATTAAATACCGCGTCCATCGGTTTATTTATATTGATTTTTTTTTATTTCTCTTTCAGTCTGTAAACAAAGATTACAAAATACGTTGGCGAATCGCTCCCTGTTACCAGGCGTTGGCTAAAGAAATCGACGAGCCGTACTTCCCTAGGCCTGTGCGGGACACCCTAAAGTTCTTCATTTCGAACAAAATGGCGTCGCTTCCGGCTGAAGTCAAAGACATAATCGAAAAACATCCAAATTTGTACAAGTAGAATAAATGTGTGTAAATATAATGTTTATCGTCTAAGATCCGGGATATAATAAAATATTCCCTCATCTGTTAATTAGATGAAACAATTTTTTATAGGCTTATTTCAATATTGTGAATTTATAAAAACAACCTCTGCCACCATAAGCCTGCTGCAACAAACAAGTGCTGTTGACGGTTTATGTTTATACGTATAAACAGTAGTGTTTATTATCTTACATGGTAATGGTGGTTTTAGTCATTTTGTTAATATTGCTTAATATATGTAGGAAGGAGGGAGTCACACTAGTTATTAACAACGTAAGGTAACACGAGATAGTTACACAGATTAGTTAACGGGAGTGAGGACGAACGTCTTAGCATTCGATGGATTCACCGAGCGGGTGTCGGGTCCATCGTGTGGTAGAGGGACAAACTGAGAGCAGCTCCCAGGACTTGCGACCCAGGTGTAGGTTTAAGGAGGCCCCCTTTAAGATGCGCATTAACGCTCACATTCACTGCTTGAGTTGCCCGCCCTGCCTAGTCAAATTATAGATCGCAATACAATATGCAACAATAAATTCGTTGGCACAAATTAATTATTGAAAGAGGCTAGGTTAAGCTACTAGCAGGATAAAACAAGTGCACCGTGCCAAGCCAGAACCAAGACTCCCTAGGCGAGGTTGCACCGGTCGTTTTATACAAGTCAGAATGACTGTGAGGGTAGATGAGTATCGAACGATGTGCTAGGTGACGTGATCGGTGCATCTGTAAGTTGTTTATAAATTCCTCGCTAATTGCGTACTACAGCGTAATGAGTTTCGAAACTGGATTCCTTCCATTTAACTACGTTATCAGAATCAATATTATAACCAAATTATACAACTTTTTTGTGCCTGCTGCCTGTAACTGCTGACTGAGGTTACTGACCTGGCTGCAGGTAAGTGTAGCAATCATAGAGATGGCTGCCTACTACAGTCAGGTATATAATGTAAAATACTAACGGTTTTAGCTTACTACATGTAATTAACATGAGAGGGAAAAGATTAAAAAAAATTTTTTTTTATGTAACTTGGTTGTCAAACAAGCGTACGGCTCAACTGATGGTAAGACCGTAGCCTATAGATGCCTGCAACACCAGAAGCATCGCAAGCGCGTTGCCGACCCTATCCCCAATCCCACCAGGAGCTCTGGTCACCTTACTCACCAACAGGAACACAACACTGCTTGAAAACAGTATTATTTAGCTGTGGTCTGCAAATTGCAGCAGGCTTATGGTGGCAGAGTTTGTTTTTATAAATTCACAATATTGAAATCAGCCTATAAAAAATTGTTTCATCTAATTAACAGACGAGGGAAATATTTAGCTATCTCGGATATTAGACCATTATTGTTTGTACTACTTTATACTTCATTTTTAGGATAATATTTTATAGGGATTTTTTTATTCTTGAATTTGAGCGAAAAAGTTAAAGGTCTAAAAAAACTGTAAATTCTTCTCTCTATAACTTCAAAAGCTTCTTGTTTCAACGTTTATAAAATACTAGCCGACCCGTGCCCATTCGTTGGGCGTTAATTATTTTTGTGATACAAATAGTAAAGTTTTCACCTCGCGCGTATTTCTCCGACTTGATTTACATATACTATTATTTTTCACTAAATTTTTTGTTCAATAATAATAAATAACCCCCTACAAACAAACAAAGTTAGAAACTTTACCTCTTTATAATATTTGTATATAATATAGATAATATTAAATTAAAATTAATTTATAGTAGTTAATGTAAAGTAACAACCAATTTAGAATGTAGACTGCTGAGAAAAATCGAAAAAAAAAAACTGCAGTTACATCCCAGTGAACTAATGACATCAATTTACGTAAATGTGATATCAATATGATGTAAAATTAGTGTTTTATGTCACATTTACGTAAATCTTGCGTCATGTGATTGTTCACTGGGGTTTGTATCCGTCCCTCATTCACTATTGAGGCTCTTAAGTTGCGTTATCATAACGACATAGACACAAGATCAACTTAAGAAGCAGCTTCGTCGTGACCATTTAATGTTTGCGACTTTGATAACCTTCTTGAGTGTACCAGTTCGATCTACTAGGTTCTGTTCCGTGTCACTTGGCTCCAGTAGCAGGAATAGCCAGATCCTTTAGTTTTCACTACCAGTTTACAATAACTGAGGTAGGGCACAGCAGGAAATTTCCTGCTCAAAAAATGGAGCAGCCCTTTTTATTTTCGCTTTATTAAATTAATATAAATGTACATAATCTATATTAATATAATAAAGCTGAAGAGTTTGTTTGTTTGTTTGTTTGTTTGTTTGTTTGTTTGTTTGAACGCGCTAATCTCAGGATCTACTGGTCCGATTTGAAAAATTCTTTCGGTGTTAGATAGCCCATTTATCGAGGAAGGCTATAGGCTATGTATCATCACGCTAAGACCGATAGGAGCGGAGTCCACGCCGACGAAGTCGCGCGCAGAAGCTAGTTATTTAATAACGATAACGTTAGGTACTACGTTAGCAAACATTAAACCATCCTATATTTCGAAATCGTAGTTCGAATAAGCTGTGTATGTACTATACCGTTACCTACATCTATCAGGTAATGGTATTACGCTTGTGATCAAAATCGATGAACAGTTGACACAGTCATCTCCAATTTACATATTACTTATAGTTATGTAACTTGAAATTATTATTTACATTACTGTTATAATATTTAATATCATTCCTTAATATCTTTCGTACTACATACTACATTTTTTTATAATCTACAAAATGTAAAACAATTTTAAATGAAAAACCATTAATAACTTCTGACTATGAAACATTAAAATATGTTTCACCTGGTGGTATAGCGATGACCGTAGCTTAAAGACGTCTGCAACACCAGAAGCATCGAAAGCGCGTTGCCAACCTGACCACTCATTCCCCCCAGGATCTCTGGTGACCTTACTTATCAGGAACACAACACTGCTTAAAAACAGTATTTAGCTGTGATCTTCTGTAAGATCGAGGTAATTCCCCAGTCGGGCTACTACATATTTTGAACAGGAAATTTCCTACTGTACCCTACATCTTTTATTCAGTTGAAAGGCTATAAAAGTCAGACTAAAACCACCCGATTACGGGAAAGAAAATGTGATTATTAGTTAATCGAATGTCCATATGACTAAAATACAAGTCCGAAATCCCAGTATATAACAAAAAAAACGACGTATGCTTCATAAGCCAATGTTTGTTCGAGGGGGCGAACAGCGGATTAAACGTATTTAGTAAATTATGTATGTGAATTATACTTTTTTAGTCTTCCACGAATTAAAAACCGTAGGACATTTAATTACCATTCCATTTTTGAAATATACCTACTGTTCTTAAATAAAAAAAATTTTTAATCTAAAAAATTACAATTTTATTTCATCACATCATCCCATCAGCCTATCGCAGTCCGCTGCTGGACATATGCCTCCCCAAGTTCGCGCCAGACATCCCGGTTTTCCGCAATCCTCATCCAGCCTACGCCGGCAATCTTACGTAGATCGTCGGCCCAACGGGCCGGAGGACGTCCTACACTGCGTTTGCCAAGACGCGGTCTCCACTCCAGGACACGTCTGCTCCAGCGGCCTGCGACACAGATGACCAGCCCACTGCCACTTCAACTTGCTAATTCTGTGGGCTATGTCGGTTACTTTCGTTCTCTCGCGGATAGCCTCATTTCTAATTCTATCTTTGAGAGAAACCCCAAGCATAGCCCGTTCCATTGCACGTTGAGCGACTTGAAACTTGTGGACCAGTCCCTTCGTCAGTGTCCACGTCTCGGCTCCGTATGTTAACACAGGCAGGACGCATAGTTCAAAGACTTTTGTTTTCAAGGATTGCGGAATCTTCGAAGTGAAGACTCGACGAAGCCTGTCAAACGCCGCCCAGCCCAACCGAATCCTCCTATCGGCCTCCTTCTCGATGTTGTTGCGGTCTAGTTGGATTATATGGCCTAGGTAAATATAATCCTGAACAACTTCGAGAAGGTATAATTTTTTTAGTGTTTGTCAATCATCTGTAAGCACGCATTCCTAATCGTCAGGTGAAACATGAATTGTTTATTAGGCATTGTTGACGACATCCTCTTAATAGACTTAGTGTACCTAATTGCATCGCTACTAACTTAACTCTATAGTGAGGTGACTATGCATAATTAATTTATGTGATTCGATTATCGAGTACAATTGCGGTTAACTTTTAATCGATAATAAAAAAAATATATATTTTTAACTGCTTATTAAAAATTTATTTTCGTATTCCCGACAGCGGACAACCAACTCCCGGGCTTGACTGCTTAAAACGGTCTTCTTTGTTCTTTTCGGCATTTTACAGAACAGAATACACACACAAAATGGAATAACTAACAAAAAATAGAACAACAGAATAACAGAGCTTAACAAGAATAAAACAGCAACAAATTTAAGTATAACAACAATAAAATAGCTACAAATACAAATCAAACAATAAGTGAGTTGAGTCGATTAACAAGATGGCCGTTACGATTATTTGTTTTTGCCGATTACTACGTTTACGTGTTAATTTTAGGTTATTATTTTTTCTGTACCTTTTTTAATTTGTTTAAAATGTAAAAACGCAACATATTGCGTATTATTATATACAATTCAATCTAATCAAGCATTATTATTTGCCTTAGAAATTCATCAAGCATTATTATTTGCCTTAGAAATTAATTGGTGATATTTAAACATTTATATTTATCTGATTTGCTGAAAATAGAGTGTATTGGAACATATCAAATGTCACCGTACCCATCTTATGTGAAATGGATTATAAAAGAGTACCTATATTTTGCTTCATTTAAACTGAGGTAGTGCAGTGCATAGCAGGACATAACATCCTGCTCAAAATCTGGAGCAGCCCGACTAGGGAAATACTTAGACCTTGCAGAAGATTACACCTAAATAATACTGCTTTCAAACAGTGTTGTGTTCCCGTGGCGAATAAGGTGGCCAGAGATACTGGGGAGGGGGGAGTAGGGTCGCAACGCGCTTGTGATGCTTCTGGTGTTGCAGGTGTCTATAAGCTACAGTAATCGCTTACCATCAGGTGAGCCGTGCGCTTGTTCGTCGACAGGGCCAGATCTACCATATTATTATGGCTTTTTGAGCTTCAGCCAAGGACCCCGTGGATTCAAGGCCCCCCCCCCCCCCACACACGACAATGCGAAAGAATCAATAACTTTAATAAATTCTTTATTTTAACTGACAGTTAAAATGTTCGGCTGCAATTACACATTCATCTTAATCGTGGTCAAATTTGGTGGGCCCCTAATTAGTATTAGCCCAGGGCCCCCTGACCTCACGGTCCTGCCCTGTTCATCGACCTAGTTGTAGGTATAAAATAATATCTATTGTTCGCTAGAATTATTTGAGTCACTTTAACTCTCATTTTAGCTCTTATTTAAAAACGCATAAATTTTTGATAAAATAAATAGAACGTGACTATGAAGTTATGAATCTTAATGGACACAAACTAAATAGAAAGATCAAATACACTTTGCAAAAATCGAGCGAGCGTGATATTACATCATAAGTAACGTTTCTACTATTATAAAAAAGAATAATTTTATCATTTAATCGAAATTTAAAACGCGTGTTATAACGATTGATGCCTAAATTGAATACGTTTAACAGCCAATTACTTATTTCATTGCTAATTGATGTTTAACAAATACACAGAATTTCGAGGTAATATTGACGTTAAAACAACACTGTTTTTCACAGAATCCACTTACCCGATAGTATTGTGTTTAAAATTCACTATTCGTGTTACAATAGTATCGATTTCAAAGTGTTTAAAATTTGTTAGCATTTAAATTTGTAATTCTGACAGTTATTAAAATATTGGATTTTGTGTCGATGTTACTCTTATATCTTATTGTTTATTCGTTTAATACCAGAACACTACAAAGATGGCAACACCATCTTCCGAATAATTATATTTATTTATGATTAGTTAGTCGCGATCTTATTGTTGTCTGTATTGCAGGATAGTTGCCAAATAAATAGGTACCTACTGTTATCTTATCAATTATCAATAGTTACTGTTATATTTTCAATGTATGCTTTTAATAATTTTATACGATTTTATTGTTCTTACTGTAATTATTATTTGTTGAAGTACCGGAAGAGCACAAAGATGGCGATACCAACGGCAGCTAACGTTGCTACTCGATATTAAGTGGTGTATAAGTGATTAGTGTGATAACTTATTCAATGTAATTAAAAGTATGTATTCTGAATGAGTAAATATATTAATATATATTAATAGACTATATATAACTCTAATAGATTTGAAGTGAGAAATAAGTGATTCGTTGATTGTTTTCAGTAGTGTTCTACACACTAAACTTGCACTCATACCCCTCTAAAACGCCGTTCAAAGAAAAATATTTCGTATTTTGAAATAATAAACGATTTCACAAGTTATGAAAAAGCGGACAAAGCTACTACTGACTACACCAAAATTACAAATTAATAAAGTTGAGTAGTTAAACTCATATTTATTAATATGTATGTTAACTTGTTTTTACTTTATAGAATGTGGTCAGTCAGTTCAGCATAATATTGCAGTCCACTGCTGGACATAGCGGCGTCCCCAAGTTCGCGCTAAACATCCCGGTTTTCCTCAATCTTCATCCAGCCTACACCGGCAATCTTACGTAGATCGTCGGTCCAAGGGACCGGAGGACGTTCCACTCTGCGTTTGCCAAGACGCGGTCTCCACTTCAACCCATCTTCTCCAACGGTCATCGGTCCTGCGACACAGATGACCAGTCCACTGCTACTTCAACTTGCTAATTCTGTGGGCTATGTCGGTTACTTTCGTTCTCTGCTGTCTTCTTCGTTCTCTCGTACTCGTGAGAGTACTAAGCCTTGAGAGACTCCAGCCACACACGCCTGGGCATGGTTTCCGAGCACGCTCCGTCTAAAGCGACGTTGATGTTATGTTCTTCAAAAAAACTGTTTACACAAGTACATAATCCGTCGGATAATGATTGAGATGGTACCTAACTTTGAAAAAAGAGCTTTGCGCCAGACCCGATCTAGACTTACTGCCGTAGCTTCACTGTTATTACGTTTACTTGTGTAGGAAAACAAGTAAATTAAATTTTTATATTATAAACTAGCTGACCCGGCGACTTCGTACCGCCTAACAGTCTATTCTTTAATTTTTTATTTTTTTTAATACTTATCCTTCCCGGAACCCCTCCACTAACACTTAAACTTTATGGTATGGTATTAAAGTTCAAATTGACTTGTAAGTATTATTACGAATCTTTTGTATGGGAATATAGAAAATTGTTGTTTTTAGACTTTTTCAGGCAATTTTTTCTCTCCGTAAGAACCATCATCGTACTTCAAGGAATATTATAAAAAAAAGAATTATCGAAATCCGTTCAGCCGCTTTCGAGATTTGCGCTTAGCAAGACATTCAGCGATTCATTTTTATATATATAGAGATTTTCAAATTAATAAGTAAATATAAACACATATATCTCGCGACAAGCTAATTATGTCATATAAATTGTATAATAGACCGGGAGATAGTGAGACAAAATATAAGGTAATTTGTACCAGTATGGCGGTTCGTCAGGGGTCTAATTACGTAAAGGCTAAAAGGAAAATGATGGTCATAGCGCTCGCAACGGCGCACAGTGGGAGGAAACGATCAAAACTACGTGAATAAATTAAATAAATTTTTTTTATAATACTCGTAATTATGTCTGCTTTCTTGCACAACTGCGGAAATTCACTTTTTAGGGGTAGAAACCACCCCTATCAACCCTTAAATTTTCTCAATTTTCTTACAGAAAAGAGTTAATTAAACTCGCTCTATCCAGAGCTAGGTGTGTTAGCCTACTTGGGGGTTGCTAGGGGTAGTTTATGAGGTTGTAAGGGTATGTGGAAACGAAGTATGTGAGGGTTAAGGTGGGTTAGCCTATCTGTAGTTGAAATCTCAATTTATTAACAGAAAAGTAGTCAATTAAATTCGCGAGCTAGGTGTGTTAGCCTGTTTGGGGGTTGTTAGGTGTAGTTTATGAGGTTGTGAGGGTATGTGGGAATAAGGTGTATCACGATTGAGGTTATAAATATGTACTTGATCGAACTCGTTTTACCTAGAATCTGGTGGTTTAGCCTGCTTAGGGGTTGATAGTGGTGGTTTCTACCCCTAAAGAGTGAATTTCCACAGTGCTACAAGAAAGCAGACATAATTACGAGTATTGTGAAAAAAAAATGATTTCATTTGGATTAGATTTACTGCCTCGCACGTAGTTTTGATCGTTTCCTCCCACTGTGCGCCGGTGCGAGCGCTATGACCATCATTTTCCTTTTTGCCTTAACGTAATTAGACCCCTGACGAACCGCCATACTGGTAAAAATGACCTAATATTTTGTGTCACCATCTCCCGGTCTATAATGACTATATGTTGATAGTAAGAGTTTTAAAGAAATGTTTATTTTTTTACTCTTTTTAGCGTATTTATAAATATACATATATGTAATAGCTTGTTTTTAAAAAAAATATTTTTACTCAACTCAATAATATAGTCTGTAAATGTTCATTTTTTATTATTATTATGAGGTAATGCTTATATAGTAGGCGATATTATAGAACGTACCTTCACTCATCTGTTGTTTAAACAAAATGGGGCGCTTTAAGTATTTATTTAAGTGGTATTGAAACACGAAACACACGACATTCATTTACTTAATTGCTTATTTGCTTTAGTCTTTAAATCGTTATTTATTTATAAGGTTTTGTAGTTTGGCAATTGAAATTCTACGAAACGTTCAAACTGTTAACTCAGTTAAGTTGAATGTAGTACATAAATTATTTTAAAACTTAAGTCAATCGACGGTCTTCAACGGTATCGATATATAGACTTCTTGTTGTTTATTTTTAAATACCAGATAAACATTTAGATATGAATAGCAACTATTGAATATTCCAATGGGCGTGACGAAAGATTTTCAAAACCTCTTCCGTAATGTGGCTACACATTTACTATTTACGAAAATCACTATATTTCGGTAATAAACTTAAGTTTAAGGAAGATTAAAACTATTTTTCTAATATGTTTTAAATGAGAGCGGTAAAACGGCTGCAGGTGTCATGGCGTCGGCTCTGACGTCACAAAATAATCTGGGCCTTTTTACTTTACTCTTTGGAGCGCGCCTGACGTATTATGTTATGTTGTGACGTCTGCGCTGTAATTTGTGTTTCATTCAAAATGGCCGATTGCAGTATTTTAATGTTTTATTTTATTGAAAATCACAATAATCTTATTATTTTACATAAAACTAAACCAGTATTTTGAATTTTTTTAATATGAGTGTTCCCCTGAAATCATTAAATTGACGATTTTTTGATACTGTCGTCATGCCAATTCTATCTTTTATATTAATATTTAATTTCAAATTATTTTTTTCCCAGTACTTCTGAGGTAATTGAAATATTCGAATCATTTTAATAAACGAGCTTTAGTAACTAAAAGCATTTTGTAGAAAAGATAATAACTAAGTTCTATACTTATCTTATACTATTAAACGAGCAATTCTTGTATATATACAGGGTGTTAGGGGAATGGTTAGCCATAGAGGTATGTTGGGTAGGGGGGGTTATTTGAAACCTATTTAGGCTAACTTACCTATATGCAAAGTGTTACGGATTTTTTTTTATGATTATTTTTTCATTTTTCGAAAAAAGTGCCGAAAATTAGTGATTTGACCATCATATCTTTTTTGTTTATTGATATATCAACGCCATTTCTTTTTTATTTTGATCATCAATACATTACGCATGTAAAATAAATGTGATTTAATTAAGAAAACATCAGCTACAAAAAAAATTATGGGCCAAAGAAATCTTGACAGAGACAAAAAGTAGATCAAACCTTCAAGTTTAGGTATAAATTAAAAAAAAAATTAAAGCCTCCAGACAATTTAAATAATTTAAAAAATTACTCTAGTTAACACTGTTTTAAATAATATTACTTTCATTCACCTACCTTACTTACTTTTTTTTTAAATGATGAAATAACGAAATGGTTTCTACCTGAACCCGCAGTCTACGCTGACAATTATAACAATAATTGTTATTACGCAGGGCGGTATGTCAAACTCTCTAGCTATAGCCGTTCTTGAGATACAGCCTGGTGACAGACGGACGGACGGACGGACGGACGGACAGCGAAGTCTTAGTAATAGGGTCCCGTTTTTACCCTTTGGGTACGGAACCCTAAAAAAAATCCGTAACACTTAAATGACCCCCCCCCCTACCCAACATACTTCTATGGCTAACCATTCCCCTAACATCCTGTATATATAGAATCTGAATCTCGGAATCGGCTCCAACGATTTTCGTGAAATTTAGTATGCAGGGGATTTCGGGGGTGAAAAATTGATCTAGCTAGGATTCATTTAATAAAAATGTTGTTTTATCCCTGTTTTTAGGCAATGAAAAAATATCATTAGAATACGAAGCTTAATTTCACTTTTGTCGACATAGCTGTATTAGCGTAAGTAGGAAATCGGCGGGTGTAAAATCGTGTTGACCCGGGTTCGAAACTGTCTCCAATTAAATTTTTTTTCTTTTTTTTTTAATTTCACTCGTGATTTATTATTTAAATAAAATTAAAATATAAAAATACCGAGAAAAAAAAACAAAAAAAAAAATATATGAAAATACCGAGCTAGGCTCGGTCACCCAGGTACTTGATACTATTATAGTCATCGCAAAATAATAGGCCCGTTTGGACATATGTCATCGAGACGTAAATAGCGAAGTAACCATACGACTCGGTATTCGATACTCACGATAAATCGATTCAAGTTTGTATGACTATTTGATCGATTTAATTATCTAGTGTAAAGTATATTGAATTAAATTTCTGAATAGAAAATTTAACTTAAACTTTAATATTGTAGGTAAATTGAAATGATACAATGGTACAAAAGATCAATTTGTCTTTAATCTAATTTTTTCTATGGTTTTCTAATGTTTACGCCAATTTCTCTCATTAGATTGAAACAACTTTTTCAGGTTTTCTCGCGTTTTATTAGGTTTTCTACATGAGGACATTTTTCTCCCGTCAGCATGGTAGCTGTAAAGACTGTAATCTTTGATAACGCGTATTTATTTGATTATTTTTTCGTCTACCTACGTTGTGTTACTTGTCAATGTAATTGAAGTAGTTTTTTTTTCGTTTGCGAGCAAATACAATAAAATTATATTCAGTAGAGATCACTACACAATATCGATTTACTATTAAAATCGAATGATGCTGGTGAAATTCAGTAATTAATTTGTTACAACACTACTATTTAAAAACAAAAAGACTTAGAACGTAACAGTTTTTGAGACGTTTCGTAATAATTAGAAATTGCATGCTACTATAAAGTAAGCGCGAAAAGAACACTCCCAATTTATTCTATCATAATATTTAACGCACCAAAAAATTTACGTATGTTTTAAAAACACTATATGTTATTAATAATTCTTTTATTGTTTCTTACAGTTTCGTAGCAAGTTACGTTCTAGGGTATTTGTTAAACGTCCAAACGGGCCTCTTATTTTGTGACAACTATAATTGACAAATTGTTACATTAGATCAGTTCGTGTTATTATTATTGCTTATTGTTGTTATTATTGCGTATTGTTATTGCGTTTTCAACAAAATATTTATGTATAGCTGTAGCAACTGAATCAACTCTACATCGAAAATTCTATAAGTACATATCAATTTTAACAAGTTTTCATAAAATGTGAAGAATACGACCTTGGAAAACGTTTTATTTCTCAAATCATTTTATTTTTATGATTGACGATCCGTTACAAAGTATACAATGTTTGTTGTACAGATACCTATTCTGTTTTATATTTTTGTGAGCTATTTTTCTCACAGATTTTTGTGCACATAGTGAGAATATTTCGTAAACTAGAAGTCATACTGCGACCGGTATCTAACGATGTTATATTATTATATATATATCTCTATTTATACCCTTCTCGAAGTTGTTCTGGATTATGTTTACCAAGGCCCATAGTATTCAGCTAGGCCGAAACAAATTCGAGAAAGAAAATAGGAGGATTCAGTTGGGCTGAGTGGCGTTTGGCGAGTTTCATCGAGTTTCCACTTTAAAGATTCCGCAATGCTTGAAGACAAAAAACTTCGAACTTGTATCCACATAATACAAGTGACCAGATTCTCCATCAAGAGCTTGCTCTCATGTACGTACTCTTGGAACAGAGGCTGCCGTATTATCAGTACTCGCACCGGTGAAGAATCACTGAATTTATTGTAATGTGAAACATTGAATAGTTGGGTGCTGTAAAGGACTCTCTATAGACACCACCACGGTTGCTTAAAACCGAATAAAATCATATCAACAATTTCGATTCGGCGGTACATCGTTCCATAGCTTAATTGGCTAGAGCACCGACACGGTCTGTCGGGGGTGCGGGTTCGAACCCCGCTAGATCGAAAATTTGATATGATAATAAATACCATTTTAGAATTTTCTCATGCGTGGGAAAAACAAAGATAAAAATAATACGAATTACAAATAATTTATTTACCTATGGATTGATAAAAAGGTATGAATAACATGCACAACGCGACAGAGTTTATTTTTTTCTATTTCTGTGACCTATTAAATTCGTAATAGGTATCTATTGAATGGAATAGACGATTTAAACAATGCAAAAAAAAAAATGTACATGAATTAATACAGTCTTGAAATAGTAGTTTATGCAACTGTCATATAAAGAAGGGTATTAAAACACGAGTGTGAGTTTCATAATATATAGTAACGAGTGTTTTAATACCCGTGTTATATGCAGTTGCATACACTACTTTATCTTCACTAATGGAATTAATCAAATAACAAGAGTAAAAGCTGACAATAGTTTATTTTTCATATAATTTTTCTGGCAAAAGATTGTGAGTTAATTTTGTTGCCAATTCTAGAATATCCGGAGGCGTACAAATATCATCGTCACTATCCATTTTTAACTTTTAATTTATTAAATTAAATTCACGCGTACGTGTATTGTCACAGTGATTTTGCCGCCATTAAAATCTAACCAATGAGAGCGCAGCTGCGCGCATGCGCGCGATGTTATAATGAGATTTTACGATATCGATGTGGATATTATACCATCATGTGAAATTGCTTAAATTGAGTGTTTTGTTGTCTGTGCTATATTATGTCCATGCTGTGCTATAACAGTAGTAATTATAAGTCAAGTATTGGAAACATAAGTAGAATGTTACAACATTAGTGTAGATAAAAAATATTATTTATTTTCATATAGCATGGCGAAGTTTATTGTAGTTATTGATATGTTCTTTAATATTGTAGAATTTGCTTTTGTTCTATCATCAATAGTTTCTGCAGCGCATGCGACGAAAGATGTTTTCTGGCATTTTTTTTACACCTTGGGTCACGTTACTAAAGTTTTAGTAAGGATCCCTAATATTTTCTAGCAATAAATATAGCCTATAATGTTACTCGAGGTGAATGTAGCTTTCTAATGGTGAAGGAATTTTTGCAATCGGCACAGTAGTTTTTGAGTTTATTCATTGTGTGTATTTTTATATTTTTCCTATTTATAATATTAGTGTAGATAAAATAAATATTATAGTAATATTTATAATTTCTAACCATTAAACAAATGAACTTGTACTTATAATTTCTATAGTCACTCGTCAGTTAAATGATAGAATTTATAAATATAATTATCTGAGTAAAATGTTAGGTAGTATAAATGCTGACAGTATTTCTCTGGATAACATATGAACCAGAACGCATTAATTAGTTGAGGCTACCAGATGAAGCTTTTTACTTTTGTGTCACTACTAATTAGTAGTAATCATATTAATATAGGTACGCGTATAATATAGATTCAAACTTTTTTGGATTTTATCGCGGTTTATTCAATTTTTAAAATGCCCGACGTTTTGGATACTTTACAGCAACCATGGTCACTGGAGGACTCCGAGTCTATAATGAGTGAAATTCGCGTAAACAGAAAACAACATATTAATTAATAGTACCTGGGTGACCGAGCCTAGCTCGGTATTTTTGTTGTTTGTTTTTTTTCTCGGTATTTTTATATTTTAATTTTATTTAAAGAATAAATCACGAGTGAAATTTAAAAAAAAAAAGAAAAAATAATAATCTAGAAACTGAGATTTGAACCCGGATCAACACGATTCGGCACCCGCCGATTTCCTAATTAAGCTATTACATCTATGTTGACATCGGTGAAATTAAGCTTCGTATTCTAATGATATTTTTTCATTGCCTAAAAACAGGGATAAAACTACATTTTTAAAAATGAATCCTAGGTAGATCAATTTTTCGCCCCCGAAATCCCCTGCATACTAAATTTCACGAAAATCGTTGGAGCCGATTCCGAGATTCAGATTCTATAATTATATATATATACAAGAATTGCTCGTTTAATAGTATAAGATATAATAATATTATTTTATTTTAATATATAATAATATTATTTTATTACTAAATAAGTCAGGTGACCGATAATGATCTATTTATTGTATCAAACTATCAACGTTCAACAAAAATCTATGAAGGTAGAGTCTTAAAAGACACCATTTAAGTTTCTTTATAGCCTCAGTGGGTAAGTACTGAAAAGAGAACTCAGATTATTAAAGATTAAAATAGAGCTTCCTTAGGATTACTTCTTCTCAGACATAATGTGTCACATAATGTGTTGTATCTCTATTTTATGACATAACTACAACATTTATATGTCTAAAAATGTAAAAAAAAATTATTTTCTGTTTAGTAAATTTTATGAGTAAACCAAGCCTAGTCTCCTTAACGGAAAGGAATACAGTTCTGCATAATATTGTACTGTCGTTGCGTTTACCTCGAGAAATTGAAATAACCTGGATTTCAGAGTTCACGTTAGTTATTTCAAAAAGCTGGGTAATGCTTTTACCAACTGCACTTTGTTAACAAAGCTTGAGGTCTAACGTTTTTTTTATTGAATATCCGTGCAGTTGACACTTTGACGTACAAAGTGAAGTTTGGTTCTTTTGTTCATTGAACAATACTGAGGCTTGTATTAAAAAAGAAGTTGAGCGTCACAACAAAACTTTGGGAATTTAATCTGAAAATATTTTATTATGTGTTTTCTACTGAACTCTTAACATAAGAAATAGTAAATTAAATTTAAATTAATATGGAATGGGAAGATTATTTGTTAATCGTTAAAATGGAAATTGATATTATTCATAAATCATTTGGGTTATCTGGAAGAAATTGCTAATTAGCCATAAGTCCGCCCATTGTACTTCACTGTCTGTACTATCTTTATGCTTTGTTTAAAATGTATTTGTGGTGTACAATCTATACTAATATAGAAAGCTGAAGAGTTTATTTGTTTGTTTGTTTGAACGCGGTAATCTCTGGAACTACTGGGCCGATTTGAAAAATTCTTTCAGTGTTAGATAGTCCATTTATCGAGGAAGGCTATAGGCTATGTATCATCACGCTAAGACCAATAGGAGCGGAGTCCACGCCGACGAAGTCGCGCGCAGAAGCTAGTAAAGTATAAAATAAATAAGGTAGGGCACAGCAGTAAATTTCCTGCTCAAAATATGGAGCAGCCCGACTGGGGTAGTAGGTACCTCGACCTTACAGAAGACCACAGCTAAATAATACTGTTTTCAAGCAGTATTGTGTTCCTGTTGGTGAGTAAGGCGACCAGAGCTCCTGGGGGGGATTGGGGATAGGGTCGGCAACGCACTTGTGATGCTTCTGGTGTTGCAGGCGTCTTTAAGCTACGGTCTTACCATCAGGTTAGCCGTACGCTTGTTTGTCGACCTATTTACATAAAAAAATATATATAAAAAATCATTTTAAAAAGACTTTATTACATAATATCGAGTATTTTGTTTATCTTCAAACTCCAAGAGCCAATTTCATTGGTTGCAGTTAGTTTGGAACAGACACAACGGTGACTGTCTAAGTGTCTAGCTGATAAAAATTTCAGTTACGTCATTCTGTATTAACTATTCACAACCTCTGAAACCAAAACTTGAAGCTTTTTATTCGGAGTGAAACGGGCACTAAGGGGTCTTTATTCTAAGTACCTATAGAAAAGTTCAAGACACTAGTGTACATTTAACTAAACTTGTAGGCGTAGATTAACTATAAATGATTCTTCAGGCCTAGATGAGCGTTTTCCAATTTCACGAAACTGCTTCCATCAAGATACAGATTCTGTATCAAGAAAGTGAGATGATTATAATATGTAAGGATTGTTAAATTTCGCCGCCCCCTAAAAAGAGCCGTCCAAGGCGGGCCGCCCCTTCCACTACGCTACGCCACTGACTCGAATAATACTTACGTAAACTCGTAGCAGGGAAATTTGAGTAACACTCTTAAGTATATAGGTGCATACCCTAAGGAGGAATGTATTTGGACCACAAATATACAAACAAATTAAAGGCAGTCCATTTAACACGTCTTGGTTTAGATCTTTGTTGACACTGCTCAATTTATTTTTGAAATTCATCTTATATTATTTTTATCTTGATAAAAAGCATATTCTTCAATTCTGTTCGTTAAGCCGTCGGTACCGGTTGATATCATGTAGGTACTTACACCTGATAGCGATCGGTACTCATAGTAAGGAATATATCCGCCAACCCGCATTGGAGCAGCGTGATGGATTAAGCTCTCATCCTTCTCCTACACGGGGAAAGAGGCCTATGCCCAGCAGTGGGATATTACTGGCTGAATTGAACTCATACAAAAAATGATTTTTTTTTATTTATTTATTTAAGGACTAGCAGACCCGTGCCCACTGCCCACTTCGTTGGGCGTTTATTATCTTTTTCTTTGTGATGCAATTACCTGTGTTGTGTAGTTCTTAGTAGGTACTAATTTTTATTAGGTTCATTGTTTAGAGTTTTATTTCTTGTTTATAGCTAGTATTGGACGTATAAAATCGTCATAATATCGTGTATTTATTATTTTAAATTACAGAACCAACTAACATACTAAATTTTATAGCACTTAAATCTATACATATAATAAAATGGTAGAAAAGTCAAAACTGTACATTGAATATTTTTTTAAAAGAATACTTGGGGTGTGATCTACAATCGATACCGAAGCCAAAAATATAGTTTTTAGAGTTTTTGTCTGTTTGTCTGTTTATCTGTTTGTCTGTTTGTCTGTATGTATGTCCGGGATAAACTCAGAAAGTACTGCATGGATTTACTTCAAATTTGGCACGAATATTGTTAAGAAGTCGGGTCAGAACATAGGCTATATATTATCACGCTATCACCTACGGGGAACGAGCAGTGAACCTTTATTTCTTCAAATGTATGTCCGGGATAAACTCAAAAAGTACTGCATGGATTTACTTCAAATTTGGCACGAATATTATTAAGAAGTCGGGTCAGAATATAGGCTACATATTATCACGCTATCACCTACGGGGAACGAGCAGTGAACGCACGCAGACGACGTCGCGGGCAGCAGCTAGTAAATAATATGTTACTCCAACGCCATCTATCAAAAATCCCGAAAACGACGTCGATAGGCTAATAAATAGTCTTCTAATAGCGATAGATGACGGCGAGAGATTATGCGTTATTATATATACCATTTTGGAGTTATATTTTTATCTTTTTCTTATTTACTGAATTTTTTGTTCAATTACAATAAAATATAGCCTATATCACTCCTGAATAGTGAATAATATTTTCATAATCGGATCAGTATTTGCGAAGATTACCCCATATATACAAACAAAGTTATAAACTTTTCCTCTTTATAATATTAGTATAGATGACTAAGATGAAACCAATAAGAGTATAAATTGCCTTTATTTTTTTACTTTTTTGAAGAAATAACGATTTTTTGGAAGATAATAACTTAATATTCTAAAATACAATTTGATTCTTCAACTTTTGAGGTTATACGAGGAAATAAAAAAAATCATAGTAAAGTTATATAAAATATACCAAACTTAAAAAAATAAATAAAAGCGTCACGTCTTCAAATTGGTAGGGATCATAGCAGAATTAGTTGAAGTTTTTTGGAGCAAAAAAAGAAAGAAAAAAACGGTCGGACTTTGAAAAAAATGACGGTTTTTCGAAAAAAAAATTTCATATATCTGGGCTATTGAACATTTTTTCATATTTTATTTTGAAAACTACATTTAAAAACAGTTTTTCTTAAAGGTCCAAAACGGTCAATTTTTGAAAAAATTCTAGCATTTAAAAAAAGAGCGTTTTTTTCATAAAAGTCGTAACTTTTTTGCGTCGGAAAAAAATTGAAAAATTCTGAAAAATGTCTTTCGGAGAGTAGAAAAAATTAAAAATTTTTTAGCGAAATCAAAGGGGTTAGGTAAAAATTTTGTCGATTTGACATAGACATTTCTATTGATTAAATCTGTATTTCTCAATTTTTTGCAGTTGTAGCAAAGTATTTTTCAGTAGTCGGAGTAAAACGGAGTTTGTGGATTAAGCATGTTGCAAATTTAGACAACATAATAAGTTATTTACTTTTCAAATCTTTAAATATAAAAGAGATTTCCACCCATTGACTCATCACGATATCTCTGGAACCATAAGGCGTAGATACTTGAAATTTGGTAGGAATACTCCTATCGCCGAGTAGAGGTCAGCTAAGAACGGATTTTACGAAATTCCACCCACAAGAGGGGCTTGCGGGGGTTATAGCATATATGGCAAAACAACGTTTGCGGGGCCAGCTAGTAAGCCTATATAGGTAAAGCAAAACGACTTGCCGAAATGTCAATATACGAATATAACTTTCGAACAACTGCATCTAATCGGATAATTCATATTCTGTGTGTTCGTTATTTTAAAAAATATGGTAATACGAAGTTCGCCGGGTCAATTGGTTTTAAAGAAAAACCACTATAAATTTTCTTTACTGTTTTCCAGCTACTCAAAATAATATGTAAATTATTTATTTAAATTGTTTTGTTCAGCAATGGGACAAGCTAATTTATACTAGTAATTCAATACGGTGTTTCTTCTTTCGTTTCGTTGTTGTATAAAAGCGCTAATATAAATAACATAAGATAATAGCTAAATACAATCTACCAGCATGATTTCATAAATTACCATGCTCTTTCATTCTCCAGCATTTTTCTGGAAGTCATTTTATATCTCACGATGTATACATTATTTTTATTTGGATTATAGATGTACTGACATTACAAATAGTAGTCACCACATATACTCATATCGTCATACACTATAGTAAAAGAGCAGAAGAGCAAATGCGTTTCCGACTAGGGAATTAAAGGAAATTGACCGACGAATTTACACGAGAAAGTCAAATCTGACGGATCTCACACTCACCTACGAAACGCAATTGTATTACTACCTCGGACGAGCCAGCCGTAAATGATGTTACGACAGACAATCAATTATCAAAAGCTAGCTTTCAAATTCTCATACAATCTCTTTACAACGTGTATTTTAAGAATAAACGCTTAAATGATTGCAACCATTTAATGTAAGCTAGGTAACTAAAGCCCAGTCGATCACGATCACGATTCAGCCTGTAATATCCCACTGTTGGGCACAGGACTCTTCCCCATGTAGGAGAAGGATCGGAGCTTAATCCACCACGCTACTCCAATGCAGGTTGGCGGATATATTCCCTACTATGAGTAACGATCGCTATCAGGTGTACATGATACAACTCTTGTTGGCAAACACCTAAACCACGGCAAACATCTAATAATAATAATAATAAATTCTTTATTGAATCAAATTAATATTTTACAATTTCTAAACCCGCCAAACTGAGTAACAGTTTATCGGTGGAGTAACAGTTTATCGGCGGAATATATATAGTTTATCTGTATGGCTAATACAAATGTTGTCGTGTGCGGGGATCGAACCCGCAACCGCCCGCGCAACAGCCAATCGCAATCCAGTGCTGTAACCACAGACCACAGAAATACTCCGTGGCTGTAACCGCTGCGCCAACGCGGCTAGTCTAAGATCCGGAATATAACAAAATCTTCCCTCATCCGTTAATTAGATGAAACAATTTTTTATAGGCTGATTTCAATATTGTGAATTTATAAAAACAACCTATGCCACCATAAGCCTGCTGCAAATAATAATACTTAAAAAAATTTTTTTTATATAATTTATATCTTAATAAGCCTATAAACAATTGTTTCATCTAATTAACAGATGAGGGAAGATTTAGCTTCTCGGATCTTAGACCATCATAGGTCAAATTAATAAAAATAACAATGTAAGCGGGGCGACCCGTTGCGTTGGCGCAGTGATCACTGGTAGTAATAGATGCGTTATGGTTACATCGTATCGCGTGGTGGTAGTTCGACCCCCACACAAGCAAATATTTATGTAGAGTTGTAGACCATAAAGATATTGTTTATCATAGTCTGGATGTTGGTGGATTACTAGGAATCTTAATTGTGAGGCATTTATTTCATTATATTACAGTTTGATACTTAGGTAATGAGAGTAATGTTCGTACTCGAGTAAAAGAAATCTCTTTATGTGATTAAGTATAATTTCGATATATGCGAAATAAATAAAACGCAATATCAAACTGCATCAGTTTACAAATGACAGACTGTGGACTGGCAGTGATTGGAAAATTAATTTATGCACTAGTGATGCCAGTTATCCTTTTTGCTATGCAAATGTAGGTACTTACGCAGTGTTTCTGTTTCAAAAAAGTTTTCTGAAAAACTGTATAACCATATTATACTGCATTAATTTAATGTCAAATTGATGAAAATTTAAATAATTAGAATACACATTATAAAGAGATTTATTTTTGGTTCACTATGTCTTGGCTTGAATAATGTACCTATACCTAGTTTTTGTTAAAAGTAATATTAAAAAAAACCGAAATTTCCGATTTGTCGTAATCGAACATTCCACAAAGAAAGTGTGAAAAAAATCGACATTATTTTCGTAACCTAGTTTTTCGCTTACAAAAATAACTAATAACAGCAATCGGTCTTTCTACGATCAATCTCGTTGCTTCTATTTCGGAACGTTTACGTTATTGATAATATTTTTTAATCATCACGAATTTTTGTCACTGTTATACCTAATATTGATCTCGTTATCTCTATTTTATTACATACTGAAGTGGAATACCTTAATTAACTGTAATAAGAGGGCACGCTAAAGTACCTAGGTTAACGGATCCTTATTATCGGTATCAAGTATAATCATGGATTTAGTACAAATTACTGCGAAAGATAGAAATTGATAGTGTATACCTAAGACCTAAGATTAAGAGAAACCTAGATTTAAATAACGGCTTCCGACAAGTTTTAATGAAACTATTAAAACGGTGTCGTGAGGTATGTCAAGTAGTTTGCATTCATAACTCTTTCTTACTTCGCCTTAGAAATAACTTTATGATGTGATTACGAAGCACTTTATCTTTAATATTAATATTATGTAACAGTCCAAAGTCAAGGGACATTAGTATTCTTCGAAAAATGTTTGTTTTGAAAAAAATACTAATTACAATATTAGGTACTTTACATTTAGATCGGCTTTTGACATGACACAAAATCGAATGTCACGTAAACGACATCATTGATGGCCATTATCCAAGCCGGATTCATTGTATAAAAATCAAATGATGTTTTCGACGTAAAAACTAACTCGAATCGCATGTTAATTCATATTACATTTAAAAAAAAATCATCATTCATCCATGTAAAACTTAAATTATTTAGCTATATTTAATTAACTAATAAGACATAAATATGAGTAACTTTCAACCGTATCATTCGTGAATTATTAATATTATGTTGTAAGGAAAACGAGATAAGAAAAAAATATGTAACAAATATTTACAATTTATGTGTATCACAATATTTAAAAGAAAACAATATGCTTTAAGTCTATTCGATATAAAGTGTGATTAAAATATTTCTCTCTCTATCTTATCTCATATTCTGTACCCGATTTGTTAACTCTCGTGCTGCACAGTTAGCCCGTCTCTTACCTTGAGCTCCAGAGTTCTAGTATGTCAAGCGGAGACTGTTTGAAATCAAATTTCCAAATCCTTGATTTTTAGTAACCCTAAAATCAAATATTTTACGTAAACTTATAAACAGTTTTTGCGACTGTGGCTAACGGCTACATATAATCTTTTTTTTTTATTCAGTAACATATTGAAGCCTACAATTTAAAAGATTTCCTACTACTAGATAGGCTACGTCATTTTTACACATTTACTTCTAGCTATTAAGGTAATCAGTTTGGTCTAGCTGTTAAAGTAGGTAGGTAACCAATAAATCCAAGAAATAAAAAATATAATATTTATGCTTTACTGTTAAGGTAGGGATGATAAAATTATTAACGTTCTATCGGATTGAGCTTAGAAAAACTCAATTCTGTCAAACTTACTTTCAAACCTGTATGATGTTGAGGAACGCTTCAGTCGGTAGAAATGAAATTAAATCAACACCTCACACCTAATACAACGGTATATTTTTATATTTTTCTATCAAACGATATATGTGATCGCCGATATCGTAATATCATGTAAATAAATAATTTTGTAACTGAAGTTATAAGATTAAAAAACATTTAATAAAATTACTTTTTAATAAAGTAGAAACAAATTAAATTTTAAAAAGACAGACCATTAAAGAACACAAAAAAACAAAACAGACAATAGAAGACCTTGACAGTTAATTAAACGACTTATTATGAATGACATAACTTTGAGATGATAGCAAACAAAATGATCGATCTTAACTTAATAATAAGTTGAATTAAGCAAAGAAGCAAGAATGGAATCGCTCAAGCATATTTTCATCATTATACGTATCCCTCATTATAATCATTTACTCATATTATCATCATTGTAAATGTATAATAATACAAAACACATTAGGACAACTACAGTATTATGACTATACTAGCTTCTGCGCGCGACTTCGTCGGCGTGGACTCCGCTCCTGTTGGCCTTAGCGTGATGATATATAGGCTATAGCCTTCCTCGATAAATGGGCTATCTAACACTGAAAGAATTTTTCAAATCGGACCAGTAGATCCTGAGATTAGCGCGTTCAAACAAACAAACAAACAAACAATCAAACAAACTCTTCAGCTTTATTATATTAGTATAGATAGTATAGATATAAATAAAATTGAAGATTTAGGTTTCCTAAACATCTATTTGTAGAAGCATATTCACGTATACTGTAATGTGCAATCACTGTTAATTAACCGGCGCGGCGTGCAGACGGGGCTTTGTAATAACGCATACGGCGCTTGATTGAAAATTATTTAGCTATACTTTACGTAATCCGGTTAAGTCGATGTGCCAACCTGTGGGTTTATAATAAATGTGATATCAGCTTTTATTCCAATATCGCCTTAGAGGAAAAGCGTATTTTTATTTATACTATAAATATAATGTTGATGAATAAAAAGACGTATAAAAAAATTAGATATAAATAAGTATTTTATTTCGGTATATTTAATATGAAACACAATTTGAAAAAATAGTTGTAAGTTACGCTTCAGCCTGTAATATCCCACTGCTGGGCATAGGCCTCTTTTCCCATGTTTCCACGTCTCGGCTCCGTATATTTACACAGGCAGGATGCTTTGCTCAAAGATTTTTGTCTTCAAGCATCTCTGTATATATGCCTCTTATCCTCTATGATGAAACCTATCTCGTTCCTCGTAACAGTATCCGGGCTATGCCAAATCCACCGCCTTTGGGGCTTCTTCTCGAAAAAGAAGTTCACCAAAAAGAGTCGCCACGACTCGAGGAAGTTGACGAGTATCTGCCCCCTGCGATTCCTGCATCCCAATCTGTATGGTCTGATTTTCGATCCGTCGCGGTCTTGTACTACTTTAGCGTTGAATTCTCCCATAACAACGCTGTAGAAGGCCGAAGTTGTGCCATGTATGGCTTTTAATATATCCTCATACAAGGCTTCGACCTCATCATCAGTGTGCCGAGGTCGGCGCATATACCTGTATCACTTTCAGGGAGTACCTGTCACTGAGTTTAAGGACAAGGTACGCTACCCGGGTCGACACACTGCTGACTTCCACAACGTTGTTAGTGACAACGTTCGAGGCAACGTTGTTAGTACAACGTTGATAGTAGTCTTGTGGACAAGAAAACTGACGCCACCTTGAGAAAGCCCATCACCTTCACGGAAGTAGAACAAGTACCCGGAGTCCAGGATCATCGTGTCCTCGCCTTCTTTTCAGACAACCCCAGTATGATCCATTTAATATAGTCACAACCGAGTCCGATTCTATATCAAGTTCGGTGAGATGATGGTCCAGCCGTAGCTTGCGTCCATTTAACGTTGCCAGGTGTAGTGTTAATTTTTTGAGAAATAAAACAGGTACATTACCCGATTATATATTATGTTGGGTGACGCTTGAGATCCCTTCAATCACTAAAAAGAACTAATAGTATTCGTAAGATGAGTCGTTGTTTTTCCACGGTAGGATAAAACGGGAGCAGATATTCGTATAAGTCATACAATTAAATTATTTTATGCTATCACCTACATCACTTTTCAGCCGAAAATATTCGCTGATTATAAAAAAAGGTTGATTAATAAATAGTTTTAATCAATATTTTATTGTAAAACATTTTCAATAATATAGTAGCTTTCTTTGTTTGATTACATTATAGCGCATTACCAATTTAAAAAAAATTGATACTTCTATTTTGCTGTTCTAATTTGTCTATTGGAACAGTGACTTTGCTTTTGCGGTCCCGAGTTTGTATATACATTCGTATCTAGCACAAACCTATGTATAACATGTTTCTTCTTAACTTATTGAACTTAAAATTGAAATAACAAATAAAACCGGGCCAACCTTTAAATATAAATTTCTTCATAAAAGTCCAATTTTTAATTAAATATTAGTCTTAAAAAATTTACTAAAAAAGCAGCTCCTTACGAAAAATTCTGTGGAAGAAGTATAATAAATTTAACTTTTAATCACAACTATAAAACTCCTGACTTAATTAGTAATTTACACTATTCTTCATTATACCGCTTTATAATTTTATTATTAGAATATATAAAAGGACAAAAGGCTTCGATACTGGTACATTTATTCAGTCAGAAATATTGCAAGTGCTAAAAAATGATTGCTCTTTTTTCATCTGAAACTAGGGCGATCCAAAAAGGAGATTGCTCGATGGAAATAACATTACGTCGACTACTATAGTCAGCTAACGGCCTACGCACCATATCAATTCAAGTTTAATAGACTTCGAAAATGAAACAAATTTACCTTTGATTTTAATTTGGTAAAACGGCTGTCAGGTTTTAACGGTTGTCAGGTTTTGGAACGAAAATACAAAATAAATCATTTAAAATAATTAACAAATTATTACTTAAGAGTTTACTTATGTGTATGTATATCAAATATACTGTCTATATACATATATATTCTCTGTACTATATTACCAAGAGAAGAGAAGAGATTTAATGTTTATTTGAAAAATACAAACAAAAGTCTATTCTCAGGTCTCCCCACCGTACCTCGGAGAGCACGTTAAGCTGTCGGTTCCGTTTGTTATCATGTACACCTGCTAGCGGTCGTTACTCATAGTAGGGAATATATCTGCCAACCCGCATTGCATAAGCGTGGTGGATTAAGCTCTGATCCTTCTCCTAAATGGGGAAAGATGCCTATGCCCAGCAGTGGTATATTACAGGCTGAAGCGTAGCGTAGCGTAGCGTAGCGTATAAATATATTGTTCAATGTTCACAGTTGTACGGTTGACTGACATAGGTACACATATACTTCGCATTAGTGTTTCTATTTCTATTTTTGTAACGTTATTCATACCTATGCTTTATTAAATTATAACAAATATTTGAAAACTATCAATAATTCTAGGTACACACACAGTTCTACATCGATTGTCGATTTATTTTGCAAATATCGATATGTATGGAAATATCTTAATTATCCCGCTACGGCCTACATTTTCGTGACAAAATCTATTGAAATAATTCAAACACGATATTATTTTCTATATAATACGTGAAGCAAAAACTTTGTACCCCTTTTTATGAAAATTGCGCAGGCGGAGGAGTATGAAATTTCGTACACTTATCTTCTTCTTCTATATATGTATATAAAAATCAATGCCACTTTTCGTTGTAATTTTATAACTCAAGAAGGGCTCACATATCCAAACCAAACATTTAGGCTTTGTTCGGACTATTTAGTAGATGGTTTATGTGAAGTTTGCTCAAAATCGGTTGAGCGGTTCTTCATTTATCACATTTTTTGTAACAAAGGAGGATCATTTTGTTAATGGGATGGGGATTTTGCTGTCAAATTGATACTTTTTCAGTGTTGACAGTACAAGCATGTTGTTATGTCATTCACTTCTGTCATTTCATTTTGGACGTGCTCATGGAGATTCTCCATGGACGTGCTTCGATTAAGGCAAATTAAGACAAAAACACAGTGATATAGTACATCACAAAAATAATTAACGCCCAACGAAGTGGGCACGGGACGGCTAGTAGTTTATATAGAGAAGTAGTGCAGAATGCTAATTTTTTTTTTAAATTTTGCATAAATCAATAAAAGAAACGTTACACACACGACCATGTATTTGACAGACACATGCATAATCTCTATATACATATATAAAAATGAATCGCTGAATGTGTTGCTAAGCGCAAATCTCGAGAGCAGCTGAACCGATTTCGCTAATTCTTTTTTTATAATATTCCTTGAAGTACAAGGATGGTTGTTACGGAGAGAAAAATTTAAAAAAATCCCTAAAAAGTCTAAAAATAACACTTTTCTACATTCCCATACAAAAGATTCGTAGTAATAGGTACTTAAAAGTCAATTTGAACTTTAATACCATACAATAAAGTTTAAGAGTTAGTGGAGGGGTTCCGGGAAGGCAATTGAGTGACGTTAGTATCGGTAGTAGGCGGTACGAAGTTCGCCGGGTCAGCTAGTATATTTTAGTATTTTGTGGATTGTCAGTCTTTAGTCAAATTGAAATATTTCAAAAAAGGTTCTTCATTTTCATGATTTTTTGGTTTTCTTTAATTTAAATTTACGATTGTATTAAACTTAAAATTTTGAAATTATTGTGATTGCGATATTGTGATATGTGCACCGGAAGGTTGCACATAGTCCGATAGTCGAATGTGGTGATACGATTATAATGTACGATAAAAGTATTGTCTTATTAATTTGAAATGTTTGATTTTATTTATTGAAGTAAAACTTCTTTAAGCACGCTTGACTTAGGGAGTAAGCTGGTGGGTGCATGTTGGTCACCTCCTCGTGGTGCACCCTGGGCAACGGGACGGGCAGCAGTATCGCAGTCGCGGTACTGCTGCTCGTCGCGGCTAACGACTGACTCGCAGGGTGCGCTCCGGGTACTGCTCGACCCGTGAGCGCACTAGAGGGACGGGGTGGGTGGGTTCTAGAGATTGCAACCCGGTATGTTTTTCAACGCGGCCGGGCCCGGTTGCATTCGTCGCCAACCCGGCCGGGCCCGCCCGATGAAACCTAAGTATTTTATGAAAATTTTCTCTATATGAATGAAAAAACACAATGATTCAAGGTTAATATTTATTTCAAACTGGCTTATGAACAATTATCACAATAATCAGCCTCACTCAAGTCTCAAAATCGCACTTAATACAGAATTTATTACTTTTACTTATGGACGGAAAAGTAACATTAGTATTAGTAATTATTCATTTAAATAAGTTTAAATAAGCAGGTTTTTCTCTTTACTCCTTAAATAGTGTCTATTTGAAAACATAGTATTTAAATAATAGTGTGTGCTCGCAAACAAAAAAAAACCGACTTCAATTACATCGACAAGTAATACAACGTACCTAATAAGACGAAAAAATAGTCAAATAAATACGCGCTAACAAAGATTACTCAAAAAGTAGTAATCAGATCTCGATCAAATTTAAACAAGGCTACATGACAAGTATTGGCCTTCGATTAAAGTAAGAATCATGAAAATAGATAAACCCAGTGAAAATTGATGCGGTTTAATACGAGATACGATATAACGATACGATATACGGTCGACGAAAAAGTAGTCAAGTAAATACGCATTATTAGATAACTCTAAGTACTTGTCAGATTTTAATTAAATTTAAATGGGACCACATGACACGCAACACCTTTCAGTTAAAATAAAGTTCATCGAAATCGGTCCACCAAGTCAAAAGTTCTGATCTAACATACATTAAAAAAAATTCAATCAAATTGAGAACCTCCTCCTTTTTGGACGTCGGTTAATAATAAATTAATAACGCAGCATAAGGTACTAAACGTGTCATAAAGACTTAGATTAGATAGATAGAAAAACTTTGGTAGCTTTGTTAATTGTTATAAACAAAACAAATTCTTGTTTGCTAAAAGTAAAGTATGTTTTTTCTTAAACTTTGGCTATTAAGAGTTTAGACTAGTGAGTGTTACTATTACTAATTGACTAAATAGCGAAATCTTATATGATAGGTGTAATGTAACTGTAAAAAACCAAACTTGTATAGTCGCGGTTTGCGTACCGGGTTCGGTGACCGGGCTCAGTAAAAATGGCCGGGCCCGGAGGGTGTCTAAAAGGGCACCGGGCCCGGGCGGGCCCGGCCCGGCCGGGCCCGGTTTGCAATCTCTAGTGGGTTCGCTTGCCCGTCCTGTAGCGCGAAAGCGCGGTTTGCCGGCCGGGGCTTTGCTCGGTTGCTGGTGCAATCCGGCAGACGTGATGTGTGAGGGCCGGGATGTGCTGGCTCCCTGGAGCTTTTAGCTCGGTTGTTGGTGCAGTCCGGCGGACCCGTGGGGTAGTTGCCGGGTCGTGCTGGGCTCCCTGGAGCTTTGCTCGGTTGTTCGGTGCGATCCGGATTGGAGGTCGGGTGGACCTGAACCCCAACGCCGTGATGCCAGGCGTTGGAGGTCAGGCCTGCCTGGCTTGGAGGGTGGACGCTCCTGGACATGTGTCCCCATTCTGCAGACGGTAGACTGGTCCGGTTGAGCGTCCCTTAAGTGGGGTGGCCGGCTGGGGGTCGGGGGGGATCTTCGGCTGGCTTGAGACCCCATGCGTCGTCGGGAGGGGTGGTCTTGTGGGTGCCGCCCTCTAGGTGCCGGGGCCCGGATGTTTACATTCGGGCCAGCAGCCGGGGCGGGGTGGAGACTGCTAACGCGACCCCATCTCGCCCCACACAGGTGGAGGTCTGCTCACACTTGGGTGGTTTTTGGTCAGTAGGAGTCTGACATAACCCTCTGGTGCCCCCGCGCCGGAGGGTATCCATGATGGATTTTCCCCACGTAAAAAAAAAGAAAAAGGGAGAAAAAAAGGGAGTAAGCTGGTGAATGCGTGACGAGAGCGTTACGAAAAGTGTGATCGGGCGAGGTAAACGAAGCAAGAGAGGTGCGAGCACATATTTTCTTTCTCTCTTTCTCTGATAGCTAGTTACGTTTCCTATAGCTAAAAAGTTTTACTTCAGTCGTGTGGTCGACACTCGTTTTTTTTATATCGGGTATCGCTTTCCTATTGGTTGGTGACAAACATTATTGAGTTAGTATTTTTCCTTAAAAGCTTCGTAGACGAGGGTCATTCGATTACCAGAGCTCTAAGTCAACACTAGTCTACACAGTAGTTACATGAGTTATAACAGCTATTATTTATATTCGTATTTGAATTAAATTTCATCAGTTTATACCGAATTGTTTGGTTTCATAAAACTAGCTTAGTCAAACTTTTAAATCGATAAAAAGCAACAAAAATATTAGTTTAATTAATTCTTAAAATATTTGAACTCATTCAGTGCCACCGATAAGCGGTTATTGTGTTTGCCACCTAAAGGAACGTTTTTTTTGTCTTTGTTTTAAAAGATTACTAGCGACCCGCCCCGGTTTTACACGGGTGCAAAAACTATCAGTGTTCCTCTACTATATTATCTTTTATCTTATACTATTAAACGAGCAATTCTTGTATATATATATAGAATCTGAATCTCGGAATCGGCTCCAACGATTTTCGTGAAATTTAGTACACAGGGGATTTCGGGGGCGAAAAATTGATCTAGCTAGGATTCATTTTTAGAAAATGTCGTTTTATTCCTGTTTTTAGGCAATGAAAAAAATGGCTAAAATATCTTTAGAATAGGAAGGATAATTTCGCACTTCTTAATTAAGTTTTAATAGCTCGGTGGAACATCGTTCGCTGGATCAACCGATGAGATCACGGTTCAAATCTGTCTCCAACCTATTGTTTTTTTTTCTTTTTGTTTCTAATTTTACTCTTAATTATTTATTTAAATAAAAAAATATATAAAAATACCGAGAAAAAACAAAAAAAAAAAATACCGAGCTAGGCTCGGTCAACCAGGTACTGCATGTATTATACGTATAAACCTTTCTCTGGAATCACTCTATTTACTAAATAGAGTGATTCCGATAAAACCGCTTCAAAATCCGTTTCGTACTTTTAAAGATCTAAGCATATAGACAGACAGCGGGAAGCGACTTTGTTTTATACTACGTAGTCTACGTAGTGATAAGCATCTATAAGTTAAAGTTTGTCTTTTGCTTGTTTGACTCATCGAACGAAACGGTATAGTGATTCTCTACTTATATATTATGTTAACCCCCGGAAAAACATAACACGTAGTTTGTTAAATTACATATTATTATTTTTGTTTGTGTTGATGTGGATTTCTTATGACTTTATATTTACAAATGAATTTAAAAGATTTAGAACATTTGTTTCGGCAGAACAACGTAAAAACTAAAGTAATTAAAAATTTAGAATGAAATAGAAGTTAAAAATACTTACATTTATCATATCTTAGTGTAGGTATTGATTATTAAGTGAACTTGTATCTAACGTTATCCAATAACCCACATTTTCTTCTTGTATTTTGAGATAATTCATAAAATTGAATCATCGATCTCTATTAGTTGTATCACTTTTTCGTAACGTAGCAAACGCAATCCCATTGGGAATGTTAGAAGAATAAAATGAAAAACTTAAATGAAATATTAGTTAGGAATACAAATGGAGTTGCAAGAATCTCTGAAGTATTTTAGTATTCCAACGCTCCTTGCATACTTACTGGATACTATTAGCTCTGTTGTGAATTTAATGTGGAACTAAGGGCCGCGTTCTTATATCTAGCTACAAAACAATTTCTAACTGCTTTACATACATGCAGATTGGACATTTTGATGTCTAATATGTTATAAAAAGTTATCACAGCAGGAAACCTGCTCAAAATATGGATAAGCCCGACTGAGGTAGTACCTCGACTTTACAGAAGGTCACAGCAAAATAATACTGCTTTCAAGCGGCGTTGTATTCCGGTGTTTGAGTAAGTTGACCAGAACTCCTGAGGGATTTGGGGATAGGGTCGGCAACGCGCTTGCGATGCTTCTGGTCTTGCAGATGTATATAAGCTGCGGGAATCGCGTACATTCAGGTGAGCCGTAAGGTTCTTTGCTGACCTACATATATATAAAAAAATTAGCATCCCGCCCCGACTTCGCACGGGTATTTAACAAAGACTTCAAAATATTTTTTCTTCCTAATAAGCCGACCGATGGCAGGATAACCATCCAACTAGCAACTGTTGGCTTTGAAATACACAGGTCGAAGATAGGCAGCAGCGTCTTCGGTTTGACAAAGCTAGCCAGCGCTACGGTTAGCAACCCGCCTGCCCAAAGTGGTAAATATGGGCAAAACACATGAGTTATGTGAACTTGTGGAGGCCTAAGTCCAGCAGTGGACTGCGATAGGCTGAAGTGAGATAATATAGCCTATGTCACCCGCGGATAGTGTAGCTTCCCAACAGTGAAAGAATTTTTCAAATCGGTTAAGTAGTTTCGGAGCCCATTCAATGCAATCAAACAATCAAATCTTTCCTATTTATAATATTAGTACAGAAAAACAATCAACGTACTATTAGATAGTTATAGTAAAAAATTAGTTATTGAAATTAATCTTAATTTATACGTGTAACTTGAGCTAGCTTTGCAGCGTACAAATTCTTAGAGTATTACAGTGTATGGGCGACGAATCACGTTCTCTTCCATTGAAATAATCTCTAATATTCTCAATAAATTGATAGCCCAAATAGTCACTAACTAATACTATTACCAAAAGCGTTTCGTGTAGTAAGGCGGAATATTCAAAGCTTTAACTCTTAATCGCATTCTGCTTAAGCAACGAATTATTCACATACGTAACTATGTATTATTTATGTTCATATTTGCTTAAAAATAATCTAAGATGCTGGTTCAGCATGATGTTTGAACGGTAAATGACAAGTTTACTCTTAATAGTCAGTTTTTCCACCTTAAGTACTAGAAGTACAACGCTTTATTAAACAAGTTGATATTTAAAGTAATTATTCCGTTATTATTAGTCGTATAAAGGTTTCAGTCGTCTTAGCTTTAAACTAGGAATGGTATCACTTTCTAATAAATACTAAAAATAGTTATTAAATTTTAGCTTCAGAGTTTAACGAACAGTACCACAGATTTTGTGACTAAATGATAGAACACGCATTTTTTGGTTATGTTTATGTTCATATCAACTATATATAAGTATAAACCTTCTCCTACATGGGGAAAGAGGCTCATGTCCAGCAGTGGAATATTACAGGCGGAATCGTTATGTTTATATCGACTGGCCCTGTGGCGCTGATGCCAATGACCTTGCTTTCCGCTCCAAGGTTGTCAATTCGATCGTTTATCAGTCGGCTGTTACCTAAAACACAGGTATTCAGTTGTCTTACCTTTACCTTACAGACAATCGTTTGTGTATGTTTTAATAATTATAATTATAATTTCGACCAACACCTTAAGAAACTCTCGCTTGACTGTCGGATCAAGGGTCGGATACAAAAGGTAGTGTTGCTTGAAACGGCCCGTATTGTGAGAAGGTTCCTCAGCCTGGAGCCTTAACTACCGGCGGCCTGGGTCTCACTATTTTTATACTTTTAAATATTTTTATTTTTCTCTTTTTTATAAATATATTTAAAAATGTAATTATAAGGAAATATGTTAAATAAAACAAATAATAATAATATATGTTTAAAAAAAACTATTTACTCATACTTATTACTATTGTTTTGCCGTTTGCGTCTTCTCTAAAAGTAACGGCGATACAGCAAGCATAGGTAACTAAAACGAGGGTTCTAGGTATTGGCATATCAACTATTCAGATACATAAAGTATTTATCAGTTTAAAAATGTATTCCAGACATTACTCTGGACAGTTGAAACCTAAAGATAAGACTGAGTTATATTTAATAATGTCTGCAGCTATTTTAGTAGTGATCTTCGTTTTACAATTTGCGACAGTAAAAAAAAAATAAAAAATAAAAGAACATTTGATAAATTCGAACTCGTACAATAATCTAATTTGATTCAAATGGAACTCTACGTCAATTGAGTGCGATTTTTGAAAATGTTGGTATAAAAATAAATTGACTATTGCATCACAGTCGTTACAGTTACCCTTTTCATACAAAAAAGAAAAAATATCAATATGTAAGACATTTTCTATGAAAATGTTTTATTTTTAACATAGTATTTTTAACATTGTACCACTAGGGTGGCTTACAAAGATGTGGTCTGTTTTAAGGTACCTACGTGAATAACTTATCCTTTGGGCGTGCGCAACGCCAGGAGCATAGCAAGCGCCTTACTAACCCTGCCCCTAGTCCTCGATTCTCATCGCAGGAATACTATGAAGTTAAAAAATTTCCTCAGCTGGGGTGTTTGAACAAAATATTTCATGCTATCCTACCTCAGTGGATTAACTTTGTGAATATATTTTACGTACTACATCTACACCAGACAGAAAAATTTACTGAATCTATACATATAATAAAATGGTAGAAAAGTCAAAACTGTACATTGAATATTTTTTTAAAAGAATACTTGGGGTGTGATCTACAATCGATACCGAAGCCAAAAATATAGTTTTTAGAATTTTTGTCTGTTTGTCTGTTTGTCTGTATGTATGTCCGGGATAAACTCAAAAAGTACTGAATGGATTTACTTCAAATTTGGCACGAATATTGTTAAGAAGTCGGGTCAGAACATAGGCTATATATTATCACGCTATCACCTACGGGGAAAGAGCAGTGAACCTTTATTTCTTCAAATGTATGTCCGGGATAAACTCAAAAAGTACTGCATGGATTTACTTCAAATTTGGCACGAATATTATTAAGAAGTCGGGTCAGAACATAGGCTACATATTATCACGCTATCACCTACGGGGAACGAGCAGTGAACGCACGCAGACGACGTCGCGGGCAGCAGCTAGTAATAAAATAAAATGAATAAAGCTTTCTACTGAATAATCGATTATAAAATTAGATGAAAAGGTGACAATTTTAATAGTCTTTAAAAACTGTAACGAAAGAATTTCATTTAATAAAAAAAGGTTCTCGTAAGTGTCCGTCACAAAATTTGGACAGCTTCATCTAAGTACTACAAATAGTCGGAGTAATTTGAATTGGAATTTGTTCGAAATTATTCTTTTTACTCTCCGTGAATATGTTATAAGTTCGTGGACTAGTATCTACTTGTTTACTTGTAAAACATAACTAACTCGGATAGTTTTAACTTTGTTATAGCTCATCACAGTAGACACAGATCACTAGCCTGTAATAAAAATTAGCCTCTAAGTGGCCTCTAATAACTTAAGATCTCTATCAGAGTCTTAGAGAAAATGATTTATGTATAACCCTGTCACGTGTTAATAGGACCACTCTATTTTTCTTTGCTATCTAAGATGTGAGAAAAAAATAAATATATAACAATTATATGTATAAACATCTTTTATCAGATAAATTAACCTATATACTATTAACATCTTAATCACTCAGCGTGTCCTTGAGATAATGATGGCAGATAATTATGAAGCATCACTTGGATACGGCCATCGAATTTCCTCCCCCACCGCGGCCATAATTATGAAATAAAAACAGTATAGTGCATAAAAATTATTTGTAAGGTGTCCTATTCTTAAAGAAAAGTTGCAAAAAATGGGGGCATTCAAACCAGCAGTCTTGATGATCTCGAAAATTATGGAGAAAAATTCAAATGCCACAATAATTCGCTGCAAATGTGACAGTGTGTATCATAAACAAAAAAAAAACAAACTCATCTTTAGTTAGAAAAATCCGAACGATATTCAAGTTCCTTTATTACTTTCGGATAAATCAATTTATGTAACAAATTACAGTTTTCTAGGTTTCTAAACTTCAATCGATCGAATATATAGATATCGCAAAACAATGAGATTTCTATTTTATCTTCCGAACAAAGTGAAGTAAGGACAAATGTAATGTTTTTGAAGTTGTAACGTGCCCAACTTAGAAATAGGAATTTAATAATAAGCAAGTCTGATTATCAAAGATCATAATCGGAGTAGTGTGTTCTTGCAAGACTAGAAGATATTTATAATTTAAATTTTTATGGCTATGTTTTTAAATGGATCTAGAATACAATTTTAACATCACAAAGGAAGTGGCTTGTATCATGTGAAGGAAAAACGGTGACACGACATGTACATTTATATCACAGATTTTCTTGTTTACAGAAAAAAAGTCAAATATATAGGATAATCTATTTATTATTCGCACCAATTACAATCACATCACTGCTGCTCTATCTCCTGCTAACTCTATTATCTACCACAATCGAGAGTTTTCGAAGAGGAACTTTTTGTTCGTCTCATCAAAATGAAGCTACTCCCGGAAAATTAGCTTGATACTAATCAGGTGAAAAATATGTACTAGGGATCCCGTACTATTGTATATATTCTCGACGCAAATTTACTTCTAAATGATACAATATAGGGACTGTTGTACTTTCTATTTCTGTTAGTCAATGAAAGTTGATTTTTCAAGCTTTTATGGAGCTTTAATATTCACAAAGTTTTCTTAGTAAAAGTTACTACATATGTTAGGGAAAATATACTTTTATCAAACATCTTTGAGCTCTTTCCAGTTCAAGGAACCTTGTTTTAGCTGCTTTACTTATTGCTGTATATATAATTATATATGTACATATGTATATATATAGCCTTGGTTCAATCAACCGTGGGCTACTGCATTCCCATAAGGTATTTTACACTTAAGACTTTATTTATTTAAGGACAGTCACCATATTTTCATCTGTCATATCAATTCAACTATCATTTTACCCATCAAGTCACCAGACTTTAGAGCGTCAGGGCATCTATGAATTTTTATTATAAAATCAGATGTTGGTTGAGTGCTGGTAGGCTTTGTAAAGGAGGCCAGACTACATTACTTTTATTTGCACTTCTTTGAAAATTTAATGTAAGACGCTAACATTTATTTCACGTTTAAGCGTGATACACTGTAAGTCAAGAATTTCATACAATCAGCAATCTAGCCTTGTAAGTAGGAGACATAATTTTTTCACATATACTTGAAAGTTAATGATACAAAAGTTAAGCTTATACGGGTTCACGTAATTTAAATTTTAACAGAAATAATAAACATATTATTAAGGCCAATATAGTCATTAGCTATATATTTTGTCTCTCCTAAGCGAATATTTAAGTTTTATGGCAGCAAAGTGATTAGCTTTGACCTAGCTCTTTTATTGAATAGTGGAATGTCATTATAACTTCTGTTGGAAATGCGGTGTTTGGGATCAAAAGTAGGTTGTTAATTTGACAAAGGGGAACGTTAATTTATAAAAAATATTCCTTACATAAGTGTTTTTAAGTTTAGTTAGATATATCTAAAGCAAAAAAGGCTTTTATGTAGGTAATCAATTCGAGTGCATGTTATGGGGAGATAAATAAAACTCAAATGATTTCTTTCAGTACTAGATTTAAAATAAATACCTACCACTAGGTACTTTAACCACGAATAATGGAGACAAAATGTAGAAACGATTAAAATATTTTGTACATAACTATTTTAGCACCACTAAGCTTTTGTTTTACATAATTCCATCATTATTTTGGTCATTTGTAAAACCGTTTAGGAGTTGTTTAAAATAACAAATCGAGCAATGAATGATCAAAATACTCCGCCTGTCAGCCTTGACTTATTTCTTTTTGGACGAAAATAGTCCAATTTTTAATACGGTGTATCTTATTTATTTACAATGCTCATACATGCGTGAAATTGCGTAAGTCATCTTGTATTACGTAAAAACATATCCGCTACGTGGATCATTGTAGGCAAAGCGCTTTTTCTAATTAACCCCATTTTTAGAGAATAGAACACAATTACCTGAACTTGCGTTTCATACTAAGTCAGTACTTATCAACGTAAGTTATACAGGTAAAACTAAATTATGAAAGTCTTAATTTTAAAGGTCTTTAATTTTTAAAGGTCGGACTAAAAGTATAAAAAGTCACTAACCTTAAAAAACTTTATTAATCTATATAAATAAAAATGAATTACCAAAATGTGTGTACTCGTACTCGCATACGTTCCGAATGTCTGCACGAAATTGTATAATTCTTTTTTTTTTCTGTTAATTACTGTCAGGATAAGGTTTGTATTCATATAAAAATAAATAAAACGACGTATAAAAGAAAAAAAAGAAACAGCTTACGAAGTTGGCTGGGTCAGTAAGTTTTTAATATTATTTTATAACATAACCATGCAACAATAGAAACTCTGTTAAAACTTTAAGCGTCTATGTATTGCGATGGCAAAGATGCAGTCATGTGTTAGCAAGTTATGCGGACACGTGGCGAGTTAAGTCTCAGTAATCCTATTCACACATTTATGTATGAAACACTAAAAATTGAAAGATAAAACGGATACAGCAAAAAAAAAATACAATATATTTTCGATTTAACGCTTTAATTTATCAAATTTAGTATTTGTAGTAAAGGACTTGTAGTAAAGGATTATTATAGTGTTAAAATGTATTGTATAAACTAGCTGCTGCCCGTGACGTCGTCTGCGTGCGTTCACTGCTCGTTCCCCGTAGGTGATAGCGTGATAATATGTAGCCTATGTTCTGACCCGACTTTTTAATAATATTCGTGCCAAATTTGAAGTAAATCCATGCAGTACTTTTTGAGTTTATCCCGGACATACATTGACTTTCCTATCATTTTATTATATGTATAGATTACTACTCAACACGATTTTCACGGTGTTATTGTTAATAGTATCTATGGTCTAAGTGTGTTCTTATGTATCGCCCAACCGCGTCTCGGAGAGGACTTAAAGCAGTTAACCCGCAGAGAAGCAACCCAAAACATTCTTCTATATTGTAAATGAGGACGTTCGCGTTGGTGAGTCGCATTCAGCTTGTAACATCCCACTGCTAAGCATAGGCCTCTTTCTCCTAGTAGGAGAAGGATCCGAGCTTAATCCACATATTCCCTACTATGAGTAACGATCGCTATCAGGTATTTATGATAACAACCGGGATCGACGAGTTAAAGTGCTCTCCGAGGCATGGTGGGGAGACCCAAAAGGATAGACATCCAAACCGGATAGAAATATTTGTATAAATATAAATATCCATCCGGAGCGGAAATCGAACCCGCAAACCGTCGGTGTTTTGGGCGACTACTCGTACCACTACAGCAAAGCGGTTGTTATATTTCAAGACGGTATTTATACAATTAAGTTTCGTCAAAAGTATTTATTTCATTTTACGTTACTTCTGATATTACAAATTTTTAAAATAAGTCTAGTGTAGTTTACGAACAAAAACTTAGTAAGAGTGCTCTCACGAAAGAACTAAGCGAACTAGTTTCCTAATTCTGCGATTGTTAGTTCGGTCTAATGGATTATATCATAGACCGAGTGCGCTGTGCGACTGTGCTCTCACTAGTTACTCGTTCACACAATGAAAGTCATGGAGAGTGACCTTTTTTATTCATATAAGTTACATTCGACCACAGCATGCGACAAACGTATTCATAGTAATTATAAATATTTTATAATTATCAAATAAAAATTTAAAAAAAAAGTAATGATAAAAGCATTACAGTTTCTTTGTTAATTAAATCCAGTTTAGTCTTAATAGCTCAAGATATTCTTATATGGATTGTAAGATCGTCATTGACGTTATTACAATTGTGATCATTAAAAGTTGCTACCATTATAGAACAATAGAGTACGGAGGCACGAGAAAATAAAACCAATGATATCTTCACGTAATTTGTAGTTTTGTTTCTATGTGCAAGTGTATATGTGTGTTTGTATGTATGTAAGTTGGTGGGTATGTGAGTGTATGTATAAGTCTGTACATTATCTATCTTAATATATCGACTGCCGCAACGAAAAGTATCGAATCTGAAATTTTTCATTTTTTCGTTTATTGTACGAATCGATAGCGCATATAATATAGTATTAAAAACATTAAAAACATTTTTGAAAAAAATAATATTTAAACAAATTTTGGGTCGAATACAATCGATTCTTCTCACTTTGAGCAACTAACATCATCGAAAATTACAAGTTCGATCGTTTTCGTGCGTGGCGGTACGCGTGCACACACCGTAACTGCCCGATTCGTTAGTGTTCGTCGTGATTTGGGCGTTGGTTTTGTATAATTTTAAGGTAGTTTTTTTTTTCATAGTTTCGTTATGAGTGTTTTGTTATTACTTAATTCAACTTCAAAAATAAATAGTCGAGGTAGACGTATGATTTAGTTAGTGAAAACAGGAGAACAACACCACAGTTTCAAAATCACGCCCTATGAGAAACATGACGATCATCCCGGTAAGTGTACATTTTCTGTTTAATTTACTTAAATAATATTGAAAATAAGTTATATTATATTATGTTGTCGTTTGTTTTTTTAAATTAATAATAGTTATGCACTTTTTAGAATTTTTATTAAGGTTAACAAGTAAAACTATCGAATCTGGTAGAATCGATAGTGTTCCAAGTGCACGTATCGTTGACAAATATCGAAAGTACCAGTTTCGATAATATACGTGGACATTGTAAGTAAGACAATAATCGAATGTGGTACTTACGATTGTATACTTAGGAAAACATTTATCGAATCTACCAGTTACTATAGTGTTCTACGCCGGATATTTGATTTATTGCCGGATTCGATTGTTGACAATTAGTTATTATCACATTTTTTATTTCCTAATTAAAGTTAGTTATTAAATTTTGTTATTTTTGTTGTTTTAAGACTCCCCTGTACATGACAACGACTACACTGAAGAAGAATGGTGGTTATTGATAGATCTTTATGACGATGTATTTCCCACTTCACAAGCAGAAGACAGTTAGCGCGGCGCTCGGGTAGCTTAAAGACGGGAGGGCCCCGGGGGATGACGGAGTTACTACTGAGCTACATAAAGGGTGACCTGCCCTAAAAGCCTTGGCGAGACTCTTTAAGGCCGTCATCCACCGAGGTACCACGCCGGAGGCGTGGTCCAGGAGTGTGGTGGTGCTGTTCTTTAAAAGAGGCGATAAATCTCTGTTAAAGAGTTACAGGCCGATCTCACTTCTGAGCCACGTCTATAAGCTTTTTTAGAGGGTCGTTACGAATCCTCTCGCTAGAGGGCTCCACGAATTCCAACCACCGGAGTAGGCTGGGTTTCGAAATGGCCACAGCACCGTAGACCACATCCAGACTGTTCGGCAGATTATTCAAAAGACAGAATAATATAATCAGCCGCTGTGTATGGCATTTGTGGACTATAAGAAAGCCTTCGACTCTTTCGAAACCTGGGCTTGGACTTGGACTCTCTGCAGAGATGTCATATTGACTGGCGATATATTGAAGTAATGAGATGTATGTACCACGCGGCGACGATGACCGTTCATATCCAAGACCAGAGAACAAGACCCATTTTCCTCCGACGTGGTGTAAGACAGGGTGATGTAATATCACCGAAACTGTTTACCACTGCGCCGGAGGATGTATTTAAGACCTTGGATTGGGGGGAACGAGGCATCAACGTCAACGGCGAATACATCTCTCACCTTCATTTTGCCGACGATATCGTCATCTTTGCGGAGACGTTGAATGAGCTAGGCCAAATGCTGGCCGGCCTAAACGAGTCCTCTCGACAAGTCGGTCTCGGTTTGAACTTGGACAAAACGAAAGTTAAGTTTAACAACCAGGTCATACCAAGATCGGTATCTGTAGATGGTACCCTTCTCGAAGTTGTTAAGAATTATAGTTACCTAGGCCATACCATTCAACTAGGCCGCAACAACTTCGAGAAGGAGGCCGATAGGAGGATTCGGTTGGACTGGGCGGCGTTTGGCAGGCTTCGTCGAGTATTCCTTTCAAAGATTCCGCAATGCTTGAAAACAAAAGTCTTCGAACAATGCGTCCTGCCTGTGTTAACATACGGAGCCGAGACGTGGACACTCGTGAACAAGACATTCGCAATCAATGTCGAAATATCGAGCTCCGCAAAAAGAAAATAATAAACATGGTAAATATCCCGTTTTCGAATAACTTTCGTATTAAACTTCAGTTTTATATTTTTTTCAATTATTTTTGTTTAATTGTTATTGTTTTGAATTATTTTGATTTATATGAAAATATTTTTTGGATTGTTTATTTTGATTGGTAATTGTTTGTTAGATTTTTTTTTTGTTAAATTACTTTTTTTGTTTTAAAAGGATTTTTGTTTAATTTTGATATAATTATCTACTTTCAAGGGTTTAACTTACGAGACTGATTTTATAATTGTGATATACATATGTATCTACCAGTTACTATAGTGTAAAAGATTTTTTAATGTACGTAATAAGATTTAAGGATCTCAGGTAGTACAAAAGTATATTTAATTTAAATATATAGTTATATAAAATATATAATGTGTGATTTAATAATTATGTGATACACAATTTGATTAGTTTTGTATAATAATTAGGTACTGTTTTGTTACTCGTAACGGATCTCATGCTAGGATGGCTGTTATTGTGTTTCATTATTAATAAATATGAATACTATAAATAAGAAAACGAGTATTTCTTTTTGGTACCCCTTCCTCCTTGCTTCAGAAGGCAACTATATAAACAAATTACTTATGAATCAACTATTGAAATGCTCACTTTTTATTGTTTCCTACAAAAATTGCCAAAGAATAGAATCGAAACTGGTAGATTCAACATTTTCTATAATTTTATAAACCTCGAATACTATCGAATCTTCCACTTTCGATGAAATTGCAATTTATTTTGACAAGGTACATTATCGAAAATGAAATATATATAAAATACAAATAAAATTCTATAATCAGGTATAAGCCAAAATAAACACATAAAATTACCTGTTCTTATAAAAGTTTAACTTTTTTAATACCATTTTTAGTTTTCATTAGAGATCAAAATACAACTTTAAACTGCTCTACTGTAAAGTATGAGATTTGTAGATTCGATACTGTTCGTTGCTGCAGTCGATATATAAATCTCGTGTCACAATGTTTGTCCTCAATGGACTCCTAAACCACTTAACCGATTTTAATGAAATTTGCACACCGTGTGCAGTTTGAGCCAACTTGAAAGATAGGCTATATTTTATTTTGATATAGGTAATTATTATATTTAAGAAAAAAAAATAAAGCGGTACGAAGTTCGCCAGGTCAGCTAGTACTTATTATAGAAATAAGTCTCCCGGCCGCGTCTTTCTGTCCTCCTGTCTGTCTGTCTGTCTGAACGCGATAAACTCGAAAACTACGCAACGGATTTTTATACGGTTTTCAGAGTGATTCTTGAGGAAGGTTTAGGTATATAATTTATTATGTTTTAATGTAAATTAGCAGAAATACGGCGATAAATGTTGAAGAGGTCGCAAAAAATCTCGCCATCGGGGAGCTTTCCACGCGAACGCTGCGAAAACTAGCAAAGATATAGTTGTATAATGTAATAGAGAATTCAAAATCTGTAAAAATGCTACAAAAAAGTCCGCGATAGCATATCTCTATCTCTTATGGATGACTTACAATAACCACTTTTATGTTCAAATTTTTAATTAAAAACATTACGTTATTTTTAAAGATATTTTCTTTAGTTCAGTATTAATCCTTATCCAAATGAATATGTTATTTGGCTTAGGCATTTAATGCAGATTAAAATTGCCCTTTACAATATATCAATCAGATGAATAGTTTTTGAGATATCGTCGTTAGAAGTAATTATTAAAAATAAATAATGCGTAACGAAGTGGGCACGGGTCGGCTAGTTTGAAGTAAGAATGGTCGAACTAAAAGAACATCACTTTATTTAAAACCAATTTATGGACAAAAGCCAATGACTTTATAGACTGGATTGCACTTCAATTAAAAAATATGATAATCTTTAGAAAAAAAAGGTAAAAAAATTATCATTGTATAAAATGTAATAGTTCTTCATCTTCGTTATATAAATAAAAATGAAACGCTAGGTGAATAAGTACAAAATTCGAAAACGGTGCTATCAATTTTGCTACTATTTTGTAAGTTTTCAGGTGCTAATGAAATTTAGAGAATTGTTCGGAAAATTAGAAAAATTCAGAAAATGTCACTTACGTTTGACGGCTCGCACAACCAGACAACGTCGTCGGATCAGTCAAGTAATAAATAGTTACGCAGTTAGTGCGTTAGTGATTTATTAGTACCTACATAACATACACTACAGTCTACAATACATCTATACTTTTAATATATAAAGCTGAAGAGTTTGTTTGTTTGGTTGTTTGATTGTTTGTTTGTTTGATTGTTTGTTTGTTTGTTTGTTTGAATGCGGTAATCTCTGGAACTACTGGGCCGATTTGAAAAATTCTTTCAGTGTTAGATAGCCCATTTATTGAGGAAGGCTATAGGCTATGTACCATCACGCTAAGACCAATAGGAGCGGAGTCCACGCCGACGAAGTCGCGCACAGAAGCTAGTTAGATATAAAGGAGATAATATACTAATGTATGTACAGAACCTTGAATATCTTCTTATATATTTAGAATCCTTGAAGATAAACTATTCAGGAAAACGTTCTTCATTTGAACATTTATGTCTTATTTTTACTAAGTAAAAATAATATACCCTTATAGCTTTGAGTTTTGATATGATACGACATTTATTATTCCAAGATTATACAAAATAAACATAACTAAGTACCTAGCAATTTGTAATAAATTGAATTCTTAATAAAATAAAAAAGTACTGTATGAATTACTGTGTCTTAACGTCTTTGACACAACATTGGTTAATAGTCAACAAGTGTCAAAAACTACTTCATTACGTAATTAACTAGAATACTTTTAGGTGATTACAATACTAAAATTTAAATTTTTCATGATCGAACACTTTTTTAACTTAAATAGCCAGCATGCGAGAAGTTGATTGAAGCTGTGGGTTTGATTCCCGCTTCGAGTATATGTGTAATATTTAAGTGTACCCTTAAAGACTGTTGGAGGCATTCATGCAAATATTATAAAGAAAACGACGCGACAAAACACAGCAGGTAGGTTGGTTTTTTTGTTTTAATAATCAGTCCTTAGTTTTTTAACTTCAATTAGCCTTTTCGGCAGAATTTCATGTAGGTTTAAAACACGATCTTGATCTAACTTTTTCCAATTATCTTCGATAGTATTTTTAATAAATAAATTGATATAAACAATATTGTAAACGTATTTTATTTTATTATTATCAAATACCTACTCCTGAAATAGATCATTGCTCGTGGTAGGGAAATTCAATCCACTAATCGACAAAGCAGTATGATGAATTAAGCTCCTATATGGATATTATATCACATTAATGATTTGTGGCCACAATCTACTCGTTTATGTGCTATCCAATTAGTTAAGCTAGATTTGTTATTGCGTTATGTTTCTAATTTGATTACAATTGATGAGTTGAAGGCTATTGTTTATTCTAACTCGGCTTTAAGTAAAAAAAATCTTTCACTATAGCTTTCATTTTGTCCTTATCGGCTTAAATCACCGATAGAGACCCTACGTGTCAAAAGCAATATTTTGAGAGAGGTCCCTTTCTGAATCGATAACTCGATTTCCACTTCTTTGCGATAATTAATCCATATTCTCAAACACCTTGTCTTGTTTGCGTGCCGCTTGAGCTGGGTTCATGCTACTATTAATCTAGTGCTCAAAAATGACGTGCAGTGGAAAACTTAGTATGCTCGTAATATAATCCTACTAAATCCCTATCCCTTGGTTTGGTTTAAGATAAAGAATAATATTGCTATCAAGCTTCCAATTATGTGCACGTTTCTGAAAATAAAAAATACAGATCCATCAGTCTGTCCAACCCAAGTTTACACGTTTGTAATAATAAACACATATATACATATCCAAATTAACTCATGGAACTATATTTAGAATAGGAAATATCGATCTTTCTTTTATGAAACCTATTAATTATGGCTCTACTATGAAGCACGGACTTACTTAATCAATGTAAATAAAAATGACTGCACCATTTTGTTTTTTGTATTCGTTAATGTCAAGACAAAGATTGTATAAAAAGAAATAATAATAAAAATCTAGACATTCACAAGACAAATGGAACGAAGTTTGCCGAGTCAGTTAGTATAATACGATTATAAAGGAATAATAAGAGAATCTATCGTCGACTTCGTCGTCAAATAAGTTAAAAAACAACATTGAAGTCCATACACAAATTCAAAAAACCACGTGGGAAATGAACTTCGTAAGTGAGCTTACAAAGCATTCTCACTACAATATTATATCAGTAACTAGGGCGAATTGTATTATATAATACGTGGCGTTTTGTTGTGTCTACAGCTCAAGCAACATATTCTGCTTAGAAATCATGGTAACTTGAAATTGCACAATTTTTATAGCAAACACCTCAGATTTATACCTACTTTAACTTCAGTTATTCTAAGCTCTATTCTAAAAAAAAAATATCGAAATGCAAGCATGAGTATTTTGTAGAGTAATCCATTACTAATTGTTAATTTTTAAGTATATTTAATGGTTTATGACACAACTTTTCCTCATTACTCGTTTAATTTTTACGTCTTAAACAAACGTTTGAAGGTTAGCTTTTTCTGTTTTAATTCATACTAATGTTCTTAAATTTTTAAATTGTGGCTTTAAATTCTGGATGTTCTTAATTTTTTTTATTGTGGCTTATTGATATGTCGCTATCACGATCACGATTCAGCCTGTAATATCCCACTGTTGGGCATAGGCCTCTTCCCCATGTAGGAGAAGGATCGGAGCTTAATCCACCACGCTGCTCCAATGCGGGTTGGCGGATATATTTCCTACTATGAGTAACGACCGCTATCAGATGTACATGATAACAACCGGGACCGACGGCTTAACGTGCTCTCCGAGGCACGGTGGGGAGACCCACAAGGACTACACAAACACTCAGACCACGGCAAACATCTGTATGGCCAATACAAATATTTATATATTACTAGCTGACCCGGCGAACTTCTTACCGCCTGAAAGTCGATTCTGTAATTTTTTTTAATACTTATCCTTCCCGGAACCCCTATACTAACACTTAAACTTTATGGTATGGTATTAAAGTTCAAATTGACTTTTAATTATTATTACGAATCATTTGTATGGGAATACAGAAAAGTGTTGCTTTTAGACTTTTTCAGGCAATTATTAAAAACTTTCTCTCCGTAAAACCATCCTCGTACTTCAAGAAACATAAAAAAAGAATTAGCTAAGTCGGTTCAGCCGCTCTCAAGATTTGCGCTTAGCAACACATTCAGCGATTCATTTTTATATAATATATAGGGATAATATATTTATTGATATGTACTTAATAAAAAAATTAGAAAATTAAAAAATGGCCGGATGACTAGCCGTCGTTTTTTTTAATACAAATAAATTGCTAGTACTATATTATCTTTACAAGTAAGTAAACAAGCTAGTCATTGCCAAAAGAATATAGAATTCAGGAACCGAAATGTTAGATAATAATTTAATAATGCTAGAAAATTATAACGTTTTTGTATAATCAAACCTTCAAAGGAATGTAAGAGAACATTTGTATCGGATTAAAAAGCATGATTTGTTTTTTTTTGTGTTTACTTCGTAAGAATCAATATAAGGACTAGGTATGAAATAATACGTGAGTGAAATCGTTTGAAACGACTAACGATGAAACTCAGTGATGCTGAAACTATGAGTATGACCTAAGAGTAACGTTTAACAGCGCTTTTAGCTATTTATGTAAGACTAGCTGCGACTGAGTTAATTTATGGTTAAAACGTACTAAAAAAATCGGCCACTCTGAAAATCGGCCAAATCGGCCAATTGGGACTCGCGCACGAAGGGTTCCGTACCATTGACTAAACTAAATATAAGTAAATTTTCTGTTAAATATTTATTTAATTGTTAGATAAAACTGAATATTTAGTCAAATACGCCATCTATCGATCGAACAATGCCGCTATTGGAAAACTATTTTATTAGTCTATCGACGAGGTTTTCAGGATTTCTGATAGATGGCGTTGGAGACTAATAAAAAACAAAAATAGTTATCGTCCCCCTTAAATATTTATTTTATTTTGTTTTTAGTATTTGTTTTTATAGCGGCAACAGAAATACATAATTTGTGAAAATTTCAACTGTCTAGCTATCGCCGTTCTGCCGCCTGGTGACGAACGGACGGACGGACGGACAGCGAAGTCTTAGTAATAGGGTCCCGTTTTTACCCATTGGGTACGGAACCCTAAAAAGTATAAAGCCTTCCTCGGTAAATGGACTATACAACACAAAAAGATTTTATTAATGTGAACCAGTATTTCCTGAGATTGAACTAACACTTCATATTTACAATATTAGTATAGGTATAGGTAAAATATATTATACCAGTATTATTTACTATATTAAATTATTTCTTTGAGTAATTATAATTAGATTCGTTTAATAGAACAAATTGAGTTTTAAATATTACGGTATCTGTTCTCAAGGAGTAAACTCCAATCACGTGTCAGAGCTGACTCACACACTTTTTTGATTTATTTATTTACTAGCTGTGCCCGCGACTTCGTTCGCGCTGAATTTAACAAAAAAAGTTATTGTTCAATTCGTACAGTTATAAAAAAAATCTAAAATAAAAGTAGTCTAAGCTACTCCTTATTATATCAGATATCAGCCAGTGTAAGTCTTGTCAAAATCGGTCCAGCCGTTTCAGAGATTAGCTGGAACAAACAGACAGACAGACTCGACAGAAGTTGTCTTCTCTTGAGGACTTACAAATGCGTAAAGTTAAAATAGTCATTAAAGTTTGTCTCAAATTTTCTGCGCAATTTTTTATATTTTTTCATTTTGTAGTAATAACCTTCTGGATGTCAGTCAAATTAAAAAAAAGATGAAAGTAATCGGTGAAGTCCTTCTCAAATTATGGCGTGAGTGAAGTTTATTATATAGATATTAGATTAGATGGGGTGGAATTTAATAAAAGCATAACAACATTGAAAAGAAAATAATTAAATAAAATACATTCCATTATTACAAGCTTTTAACTGTTTAAAACTAAAAGTTTAAAACTGATGTAAATTCAAAAGTATTATATAATACTAGCTGTGCCCACGACTTCGTCCGCGTGGAATTTAACAAAAAAGTTATTTTTCAGTTCGCAGAGCTATAAAATAAATAAATTTCTAAAAATAAAAGTAGCCTAAGTTACTCCTTATTACATCAGCTATCTGCCAGTGAAAGTCCAAAATTGTAAAAAATGTTGTTTTGGTGTATGTACCGTGTATACATATGGATGCATGCAGTAAAAAGCGGTTATTTTAATATTACGAACAGACACTCCAATTTTATTTTTTGTTTAGATGTATAGATTACGTAAAATAAAGATAAGTAATTATTAATCACCATTAACAATAAATATAATCAAGGTCAATATTTATATTAAATTCTACAAAATTTATTCATAACAAAATAAATCTGACCTTATTATTCATGAATTAAACCCAACACAACACACAACGCGAAACAACTTTTTTGATTTGCTTAAAGAAAAGAAAATCAATTTTACTCGTATTCCTTACTCAATTCAATTTCATCTATAAAAACAAAAAAAAAGGAATAACTAAAACAATAAGTATAAAAATTCGAGTAAATACGCGTTATCAAAGATTACTCAAAAAGTAGTAAACAGATCTCGATCTAATTTAAACAAGACTACATGACAAGTATTAGATTTTGATTAAAGTAAGAATCATCAAAATCGGTAAACCCAGTGAAAAGTTATGCTGTTTAATATAGTCGACGTCGTATGACGTGTGAATTTCACCAACAAAGCTATGGTTTAATTGTTTCTATTTAGGCTTGATCTTCCCGTGGGTGTCGTAAGAGGCGACTAAGGGATAACACAGTTCCACTACCATCTTGGAACTTAAAAAGCCGACCGATGGCGGGATAACCATCCATGCTGGCTTTGAAATACACAGGCCAAAGACGGGCAGCAGCGTCTTCGGTGCGACAAAGCCAGCCCTGCGGTCACCAACCCGCCTGCCCAACGTGGTGACTATGGGGCAAAACACATGAGTTCGCGTCATAATGTCGGGCGCGAACTTGTGGAGGCCTATGTCCAACAGTGGACTGTGATAGGCTGTAGTGGTAGGCTTGATCAATTAACAATAGACGGATCGTTGGGGGAATGTGATTTGATCGGAACTTGATTGTAAGGAGAGTACTCATTGTTTCTTGTTTAACAGTTTTTTACCGGATCGAGAACGAACTGAGATCAACACTTCAATGTGGATCAAGCCTTAATGGTTTAAGACTGAATTTGAAGGAAAAATCTTGAATTGCAACAGCCTGAAAAAGCAAGCTAAAGTTTTAGTGCTTTCTGAGGCGCGATGAGGAAACCCACAACGACTATTATCAAGGGGTAATCTCGTAAGGGTCCTTTTTTATCATTTTGCGTAATGAACGAATGTAAGGTTTTATTTAAAACTAGCTATGCTCCGCGGTTTCACCCGCGTTAAATTGAGGAAGAAGCGTACTAAAATGTTTTTAAACCATTACTGTGCAACTTCGTAGACAACACAGTCCGTAGCACAGTACTGCGCTACGTCAATGTCTACAGTCTACAGTCCTTCGTAGAGCGTACTTACACAGTTTTGAAAGTATGTATTCATTACGTAATATAATACACATAAATAGGTTTGAATTTAATTTATTTTCTTACTAGAATGTTTGTATGCTTCCACGTTTAGAACATGTACATATATGAGTTCAAACTTTATTGTTGTTATAAAGACAGTGAAAGTTCTATTCCTAGATTTGAAATGAAAGCTAGTGATACGCATTCAGCGCATAATTTCAGTAAACATGTAGCCCGCTGCTGTAGGAGAAACATAAGTAAATTTCCTCAAATTGACACAATGACTTAACCCCACAAAACCGACGCGGTTGTTGAGTCACCTATTTAAACAACGTTCACGGATCTCTGTGACAAATTCGACTTCAAAATTATGAAGTTAACTATTAAAGCCTCACGATCGTAAAAAGTTATTGTTCTGTATAGTTGACTCTCCGATAGTTTGTAAGTCAGCTAAATGTTTGCAAGCTTACTTGAAAGTTGATGCTCGGCGTCACCCAGTGAAGTAGAATCTCGTTGGTAAGTGTGTCACCAGTGTGGCTTATCAGCGAGCAGCGCTTGGCGCGCGTCGCGATGCCGAACTCGAAGGAGAGCAGAGGTACGACTACTCGCATCGACCGAACGAACAACACTGCTTATCGACCCCGCGCGCGCCGCACCAACTCTCCCGCTAACCCCTGCTCGAACGTGACCCCTCGCCTCCTACCGCGCCTTTGCCAAAATGCGAGGAACCTTTAAACAATTCATCTGTCATTATTCTCAACGTCCCTACGATCGATGACCACGTGACTAAAGTAAATATCTCGTCGTGATTAGTTAAAATTTTAAAATTTTCCTAAAATTTTAAATGTTTTGTTACATTTACTAAATTAATTTCTTTAACCTTAATGTAATTAAGGTCACGCAGTAGAAGTGTTTTAGAAGGCCAGTACAAAAGTATAGGTAAATTATAATGTAAATATGCACGTCAATCTTATAAAAGTTGGTGCCTAGGTAAATTATTTATTGCTTTATTGTTATAATTAAGGATTAGAATAATTAATGCACCAGACGAATTTAAAACCTAAATATAGGTAAAAGGGAGAAAATGGAATAAAAAATATAAAAACTATTTACAATAAAACAATAACATTTCAGCAATTGTTTGTTTTTCATTATAGGTTAAATAATATGACTATTTTATGGTCGATTTACATCAGACGAGCGAATGCTCATTCTATCCCCACTATATCAAAATCTTTTAGTGTAAACAGGCGTAGAGCATTCTTTCGTTGTTCTTAGTGCGTTCGCAAAGATTCTATGGAACATTCTTAGAATGCTCGCTCGCTCGATGTAAACGGCGCTAGAGCGCGCGAACAGTTGCTTAGAGCGTTTTTCCGTGTTCGAACGTGCTCGCGCCCCTGAATGGTCTCTACAAAGCGTTCTGGTGTCCTAGCGATTGTATACATATCTAATCTATTAAATTATGGATTGGTCTAAAGAAAAATGTTTACTAATGATAGAAGCCTAACAAAATTCCAGATAACAAATCCTAACAAAATTCCATCTGTGGGTTGTTTTGGTTGTTTTGCATATCCGTCATTATTTCACCTACATTATGCAGTGTCCTTCGTTGTATAAAATTTGTAACCCACCAACGTCTCTTCCTTCTTTTATTTTTGAGTTTTTGCGACAAAATAATAAATGCAGCACTTGCAATCATGATATTGCTATCAGAGTCAAACATAGCGAAGCGCTACCTATACCAACCACAAAATTGACAGACGAACGAGCAAAGAACATTCGTTAAGATGATCTAGCTTTCGTTTACACTAAACAATAAAAGATTACGAAAGAATGCTCTTGTTCTAGCTCTAGCTCTTTGTTCGTTTAATGTAAACGCTGAATACGAGTTTTCGTTTACACATAATGGTCGATTTACATCAGACGAGCGAATGCTCATTCTATCCCCACTACATCAAATTCTTATCAAATTCTTTTAGCGTGAACAGGCGTAGAGCATTCTTTCGCTGTTATACATATGAATACGAAAGTTCGAAGATCAAGAAAGAATGCTCTTGTTCTAGCTCTAGCTCTTTGTTCGTTTGGTCTAAATCCACCCTAAAGATCAAGAAAGAATGCTCTTGTTCTAGCTCTAGCTCTTTGTTCGTTTGGTCTAAGCCCACCTATAAATGATTGAAATAAAACAAGATCTATGCAATTCTTAACTTTTACTGACATTGAAGATAATTTTAAATACACAAATAGTTTTACCTCCTTCTACCAGTTAATTTGTTTTATCAAAATTCTAAATCTCATTAAAAAGTAATTTATCAAAGATGGTGCAGTGTATCAGTTATTTGCTCATCAAGGACGACAACAATTAAAATAAAGTTCAACTGTAAGGCGATAATAATTAATTCAAGATATGTATTTACATTACAAGAGGATTGAAAATGCTGAATATCACAAACTTTTTGCTTCCTCCCTTTAGAACCCATAGTTTCTGAGGAAAATAGAGAAAATGTTGATATATTTCTAATACAGCAAATAAAAACATTGCGTGTTCGTAATTATATATGTACCTTATTAAACTTTTCACGGAATTCTGTACAGCCAAATGCGACAATGCATAATCACAACGTACCGGTACTCGTACTACTTACGATATTTGTGAAGCTAAGTCAACCGTTTTCGTGATCCTATGTACCGTCCTCTTCTGCAACAAGGGCTTTCTCATGACGCAATCCTGTACGAAACTTAAGATACACATACGTATGATGAATAATACGAAAATTTTTCTTCATTCGATTTTTATTTATCTACTTATAAAAGCCACTTACGCAACAAATGCAAATAAAGTATTGTTTTATTACTTTTTGATTACGCTTAATCAACAATATTGGTAACGACTATTTTTGTAATTTGCACAAACGAAATCAGCCCTGCGAAGTTAAAAAGAAATACATAATAATGCATAGCAACCACCATTGCGCCCGAGTGGAAGAGAGATAGATGCGGTACAACCCTAAAATGAGCGTAACGGGACAGTGAGTCATCCTTTTTCGTGCATGCAGACGGCTTTCAATTGAATTTTGAAAAATAGCTTACTAGTAAGCAAACATTTATAAAATGAAACATGTCGCGTTGATACGTCCAATAGTTTCGACTCTACCTACAATGATGAAACAGTAAAGTAACTCCTATTCCTCCCTTGACACACACAATACATACATATATATATATATATATATATATATATATAGATGGCAATAATATAGATGGAATAGGGTTTATACTAACGCATATTCGAAACCGATTTCATCCAACAAATCTATACGTAGCGTAGTAGGTAGTGTGATGATCACACTGTGATCTAACCCATTCTTCTTGTAATTAAAACCACGGATGTTTCGTAATGATATTGGGCCTTAAATTGATTTGTGCATCAAAACATAAAAAGCCTTTTGGGTACGGAACTTGAATTACGACTCTTTTTAAATAAATATAATATCAATCTTAATATATATAAATCTCGTGTCACAATGTTTGTCCTCAATGGACTCCTAAACCACTTAACCGATTATAATAAAATTCGCACACCATGTGCAGTTCGATCCAACTTGAGAGATAGGCTATATTTTTATTTCGATAAATATAATTATTATATTTAAGAAAAAAAATAAGGCGGTACGAAGTACGCCAGGTTAGCTAGTACATATTATAAAACAAAGTCGTTTCCCGCTTCTGTCTCTCCCTATGTATGCTTAGATCTTTAAAACTACCCAACGGATTTTGATGCGGTTTTTTTAATAGATGGAGTGATTCACAAGGTATGTTTATATGTATAATACATGCATAATATAGTATAGGAACACTGATAGTTTTTGCAACCATGCGAAGCCGGCGTGGGTCGCTAGTTAATAGTTAATAGTATAAATAAAATGATAGGAAAGTCAATGTATGTCCGGGATAAACTCAAAAAGTACTGCATGGATTTACTTCGGCACGAATATTATTAAGAAGTCGGGTCAGAACATAGGCTACATATTATCACGCTGTCCTACGGGGAACGAGCAGTGAACGCACGCAGACGACGTCGCGGGCAGCAGCTAGTAGTAAATAAAGACCTAAAATTTAAGGTACGTAGAGATATTGTAAGCCTTTTCATTGAACGATCTATAGGGATAGCCTGTATCAAGTTAGCGCAATGTATAATAGTCATGTATATATAGATATATAAAAAGCGGTTTATCTCGATTTCCGGCTAATCTACTAGTCCTATGAAAAAAAAATTTAATGGCAAAGTTGTAGGTAATAAAAAGATCTACAACTTTTGTATTTGCACTTTTTTCACATAAGCTCAAAATTCATGTGATAAATTCAAAAACCAAGTATTTGGTTTTTTTATTTTTCTTTTAGAATTTTTGTTTCTTACAAAATTTTGTGAAAACTTACCTTTTTATGTCCCAAATATAGTGTAATTTTTTGATTTAAAATATTTATCGTTGAAATCTCTACTTTATTTCTGATGGTGTGAAAAAAATATACATTATATATTTTGTATACAATATATAATTACTATGGTAAATGTTAATTTAATGAAAGAATTTGATAGAAATCTATACATACATGCTGCCCCGTAAGTCGACGTCAAGCCGGAATCGGGTGGAGGTCGGGTGAAGAAAATTTACACCCTGTGACGAGTTTAAAGACCGTCACAGGTGTAGATTTTCTCGATTTTTTATAAACGCCTGTAATTTTTAAAATACATAGCAAAGATTTTTTTAATATTTTTCTGTTAACTACTATGACTAGACCTACCACCCGAATCTGGCTTGACGTCGACTTACGGGACACTCTGTATAATATGTAAAATGGTAGGAAAGTCAAAACTGTACATTGAATATTTTTTTTAAAGAATACTTGGGGTGTGATCTACAATGTGATACCGAAGCCAAAAATATAGTTTTTAGAATTTTTGTCTGTTTGTCTGTATGTATGTCCGGGATAAGCTCTTTACTTCAAATTTGGCACGAATATTATTAAGAAGTCGGGTCAACATATAGGCTAAATATGATCACGCTATCACCTACGGGGAAGGTATTTTTGGTGCTCTATAGCGTTCACACAGACGACGTCGCGGGCATCAGCTAGTAAATTATAATATTGTTTTTTGTTTACAAACACAATATCGAAATGTTTATAACGTTCAGTCAATTTAAAAAAGTGTCGTGTTATTTTCTATGGCACGTATAACGAAAATGTCACTTTCATATTACCTTTCTCCTACGTGTAGAAAATTAAACCAAAAATTCAAAAATACCAATAATTATTATTTATATCGAAAATAAGAATTTATTTTCGTTACCTTTCATGTACGATTCTAAATATAAATCCTATACGTAATCGTATTAGCACAAGAGATATGTATTATACGATGTTTAAAATATAATACATACATATATAATATGCATACATATATATATACATATAAATGTATATATAGAGTACGAGTTCAGTTCAGTTCAGTTCAGAGTTAAAAGTTCAGAAGTATGTTCAGTTTTGTTTGTTTTCGTTTTTAAATATAATATATAATTATTATATATTTTTAGGAGTATATTCAAATGTGGTTTTACACGTAAACATGTTCATATAACTTTATATATTTAATTTTAATTAGGTAGATAGACCACGTGTTATAACCTGCGTCATAGTAGGATGATTAAATAGCTTATTATCTTCTTGGGCTTTGTACATACATTGTAATATAGAACATAATAAGAACATAATAATTATTTTAAATGGAAATTTCGTCTTTATATTCACAGTGAAGACAACTATGATAATTATACTCGTACATCAAAAATAACAAATGTTTGTAAAAAGGTTTTCGCTAAGATTTCAATTGTTTTAAGTAATAATCTCATTGTATAAAATGCTTTATCAATATGAAACCAATACTAGATTATAAGTTCGATTTCTAGAATCAAATGACCAACAGGTTCGTCTAAGTTTGTTATAATAGATTTTACAAGTCGATATTCCGAAATATCCAAAAATAAAGGTTTTTATTTCTATTTTTATTCGTTTTTCTTAAAATATTATGGTATTTATTGACATGTTCAATAATATGTTTGGATAATTGTACACGAAAAACAAAACGGTAAGAGGTGTGGGATGATAACTCACACGTCACTACTGAAAGAATTTAAGAAAAATACATTTTTAATAACAAACTCAACTAGCTCTCCGTCTTTCATATAAAAACATTACGATTAAGTCTTATGATTTATGTCAAAATTATTGTTTTCGAGAATTAAGAGTAATATTCACCTCTTTTATTTGGTAATAACAACTACAGATAAAAAATTAAACGACATTATAGTATAGTTTAGTTCTGGTTTCCTTCAACACTTTGCCTGTAACACAATTTCCGGCTAAATTTCAACAAAATTGGTTTAAAAGTTCAACGAAAATGTTTCTTTTGCTTTGCTTGGTTTGATGGCTTTTAGTTATATTGATAGAGCACGACTGATTTCGCCATTCGTGTAAGGAGGCACGAAGGAGATTTAGGCGTGCGTTTATCCTAGAACAACATAAACATTGAAAGTATTGTAAATGTTAGTGATAAAAGTAAAAACTAATATTGACCATTAGTATATAAAGATGAAAGGAGTAACTTTTTCAAGACTACAATAAGTCTTGTAACTTTAATAGTATGTAAACCACACCGACCAACATGAAGCAGTAATTTGTAAATGTGGTAGACATATGTATCAGTTTATGAATAAATAAATTGTAGTTTAAAAAAAACTAAAAAAACACGCTTTAATAGCAATCGAACTAAAAAGTAGAAAATAAAGTGAAAAAGCGTGGGGTGCTTGGTATCGAATGTGAGGATCATTTTATTAGTTACTGTTTGCAATATTAGAATATGATTAAGCACCTCATACACTTTTTCACTTTATTTTCTATTTTTTAGTTCGATTGCTATTATAGCGTGTTTTTTAGTTTTTTTAAACTACAATTTATTTTCTGAATTTTTAGTGTCAAGACGAAAATTAAAAAAAAAAAACGTGTTATATTGTATTGTCATCGGCCCTTGACCCCTGTGCAAATTTTCAAGTTAATCAGACTCCCAGAAGTAGGTGAAAATGAAGTTCAAATATTCCGTTAAATACATACATACATATAGGTCAAGCTAATAAAAGCGTGTTAAAATCATCTTCCGATTCATAATTAGAAAAATATTTAGCCTCAATCGATTTAGTGAACCGAGTTCCGTAATATTTTGTTCCTATAGATAACTATGTTCTAAGAAACGTAAAATACTAATCAAATAGATATTGATACTGTAATTTTTTTGTGTTAAAATTTGCTGCAAATATTTTTTATACTGAATTTAAAAATATCCTTTCTCGTCAACTACAATTTGTGTCTGTTGATGCATAAAAATAATTATAATAGTAAAATCTAAATAAAAATTTATCATAATGAACTTAGGAACGAGTTCCTACTCAGCTGGGCTGACCACACCCCCGATCTTTAATTAGGTCGTAGCATTTTTAACATAATCTGTAGTTGACTTTTTACAGGCAGTTTAATAGCCGTAATGTCATGTGCAGACTCACTTCACAGTTAGACAGCGATGTTAAGTCTCATTATATAGAGTTTTATAGACTTGCTTATTATTGATGTCTTGTGTGATGCTGTACTTCGTTACGAAATTTTTGACTTTACGCTTACTATTTTCATGTTACACAGCACATTTAGTAGATAGTAACTATGCTAATTGGTTTAAATCAAGAATATAATTAACAAAATGTTGAAATATTTACCAAACATTTAACACGTCTTGTTTTGCTTAAACCGAATAAAATCATATCAAAAATTTCAAATCGGCGGTTACATCGTTCCATAGCTTAATGGCTAGAGCACCAGTCACGGTATGTCGGAGGTGCGGGTTCGAATCCCGTTGGATCGAAATTTTAATATGATAATGAAAAACATTTAGAATTTCCTCCTGTGTGGGAAACAAAAAAAAAATAAAATTATACGAATTAAAACGATAATAATTAATTTTGTGTATATTAAATAAAACACATGCTTAAAGTAGGAAAATAAACACATTTTAATTGAATTTATTTGTTCTATTTTCTCATTACTCTAAAATTGAAATTACGTTCCTAAGTTACATAAAGGTATATATTTACTTGGTTTTATGAAATTTCAGGTAGCTTACTACTGAAATATTTAATAACTTTGTACCACATAATACTTAAATTAGGTAATACTGGAATGAAACTTTTTGAAGGCTACATTTTGATGTTTCTCTATGAAGTGATTGAAAGTTTGTTTCATAAATATCGAGTCTTTGACAAAATTTATTTACGGTACATTAGTTAATGTGCAATATTTTATTGGTTGGACGCCGCGTTGGCGCAGCGGTCACGGCACTGGAATGCGATTGGCTGTTGCGCGGGCGGTTGCGGGTTCGATCCCCGCACACGACAACATTTGTATTGGCCATACAGATGTTTGCCGTGGTCTGGGTGTTTGTGCAGTCCTTGTGGGTCTCCCCACCGTGCCTCGGAGAGCACGTTAAGCCGTCGGTCCCGGTTGTTATCATGTACACCTAATAGCGATCGTTACTCATAGTAGGGAATATATTCGCCAACCCGCATTGGAGCAGCGTGGTGGATTAAGCTCCGATCCTTCTCCTACATGGGGAAGAGGCCTATGCCCAACAGTGGGATATTACAGGCTGAATCGTGATCGTGATCGTGATCGATTTTATTGGTTAAATATCAGAGGAAAGCTCCCAGATACTATAAACCGTTTAAACATTACTTTGCTCGTTTGTGTCTTTAACCACAATTTTATACTGATGTTTAATTATTTAATTTAATGTGCATACAGTAATTAAGATTTCATTAGAGTTTTCCCAACATGCCATTCTCTGAAGTACGTCAGTCAGTCAGTCAGTTCAGCCTATTGCAGTATACTGCTGGACATAGGCCTCCCCAAGTTTGCGCCAGACATCCCGGTTTTCCGCAATCCTCATCCAGCTTACATCGGCAATCTTACGTAGATCGTCGGTCCAACGGGCCGAGCCGAAACGAATCCTCCTATCAGCTTCCTCATCTTTGAAGTACATACTCACTATTTATATTGATAAGCACATTCGTAGTTCAACTAGTATTACTTTTTATTTACACATTTTGCTTAATTAATATTATTACCAAAATAAGTGGTACGAAGCACGCCAGGTCATTTCATATTTTACAAAATAATTTCATTTGCAGCATTCGATCAAGAGATTGGTGGAAAAAGAAGCGATTCAACGCACTTGTATTCAACTTTATCGGCGTTAACTTAACTAATATATATTTAACACGTTTGTTGCCAAGTTCAGGTTAAAAAATGTAATAAGTGGCAGAAGCTTTGTAAAAGTACTTAACTTTTTTAGCCGCGTTGGGTACTTTTTGGTACGGAAATATTGATTGCAACTGAGCATAATTGAAAACAAGTAACTTCATAATGATTTCGTTGCATTAAACCAAAAACTAACGACTGTGCATCGCTTTATCATCATCACCATCATTATTCGTATAATTATTTAACTTAATATATAAGTATAATTATGTAAGAAATGGTGAGGTCTTTATCACATATTAGAGCTTAGAGCTCATTTTTTCATCATAATGTGAGCTCTGAAATTGCACACGACTCAATCGCGATCATCTGCAACGTCGCCGAAATATCGGGAGTTTAAAAATAAAGCGCCGTAATTCCCTTAAAGTCAAAAATGTTGCATACATCGTTTTATTCGTTATTTCATCCTCATACCATTACGTACAGCTTTGGAGATGCATGCGAAAGTAACAAACAACCGTGCGGACTTTTTTTTTCTGAGGCATCGAGTTCGAGTTAAGTCCATCTAAATTTGCTAAAGCTATACAAGTAAATAGACATGACATAGTCATAAAAGGGTTTTGAAGGCCACTTTAGACATAGCGCGATCAATCGCTACCCCTATCTACGAGTACATGCAATACCGCACACCCCAAGCCACATCCTGATATAACCACTAAACTCATTAGCGATTACTTTGCACATTCTATAAGGCTTTGTAACTATTATTATCTTCCAATAGACATAAAACAAATATATGTTTATTGTAACTTAATATTTTTAAGACAATTTAGGAAAAAGTTTATTAGAATTTTTATGACATTCACAGGTTGTTAAAGTACAAACAATAAATAGCAACACTCACATAAACAAATAAACATTTTTAGCATACGAATTGGCCGTGTGACTGACAGTTGACGATCAATTAACTGATATCTATAACTTTGTACCGGCGTATAAATTTTGTACATTTATCTATACTAATATTATAAAGAGGTAAAGTTTATAACTTTGTTTGTATATACGGGGTAATCTTCGCAAATACTGATCCGATCATGAAAATTCTTTCGCTAACAGAAAGCTACACTATTCAGGAGTGACAAGATAAAAGAAAAAAGATAAAAATATATAAAGATTTTAAATCAGCAGGATTTGAACCTGCGCCCTCTGACGTGCCGTGTCAACAATTCAATCTAATCAAGCATTATTATTTGCCTTAGAAATTAATTGGTGATTTTAAAACATTTATATTTATCTGATTTGCTGAAAATAGTGAGAGTGTATTGAAACATATCAAATTTCACCGTACCCTTCTTATGTGAAATGGATTATAACGCCCAACGAAGTGGGCACGGGTCGGCTAGTAGTTTATATAGAGAAGGAGTGCAGAATGTTAATATTTTTTAAAAGTATGCATAAAAATACATTAAATCAATAAAAAAAAACATTAGACACACTACTATGTATTTGACACACACACACACACACACACAAACACATTATACTATTTTGTTTGTTGATTGTCAAAATCTGTAGTCAAATTGAAAAATTTTAAAAAAAATTCATAATTTTTTGGTTTTCTTTAATTTAAATTTTTAATTATTGATCTAAGATCCGGAATATAACAAAATCTTCCCTCATCTGTTAATTAGATGAAACAATTTTTTATAGGCTGATTTCAACATTGTGAATTTATAAAAACAACCTCTGCCACCATAAGCCTGCTGCAAATACTAGGTTACTGCTGACTGAGGTTACTGACCTGGCTGCAGGTAAGTGTAGCAATCATAGAGATGGCTGCCTACTACAGTCAGGTATATACCTACATATATGTAAAATACTAACGGTTTTAGCTTACTACATACTTAACATGAGAGGGAAAAGATAAAAAAAAAATTGCAGCAGGCTTATGGTGGCAGAGGTTGTTTTTATAAATTCACAATATTGAAATAAGCCTATAAAAAATTGTTTCATCTAATTAACAGATGAGGGAAGATTTAGCTTCTCGGATCTTAGACCATATTGTCGAATTTCAACCTCTGGGCGACCACTAGTACTAGCATTAATAAATGTTTAATAATATTTACTGTAGGTACTTTATTATCATCATTTCTGTTCACATTTTATCCAATATGGATAGGTACTTATAAGATTTGTACTTGTAACAAATCGTATAAGTACCTATCTATATTGGATCTGATAAAATGTGAGTGCAATTTTGCTGTCTCGCTATAGAGAGCTAATGTGGGTAATCGAAGACAAAAGAGCCATAACGCCTTAAAAGTATACGCCTTAAATGTCAAGGGTGATATAATTTCTTGGCATTACACAAAGGTATCAGTTTTCTAATATTATTTTAATGAAATGAAAAAAAAAAATAAGTACATTTAAGAGCAGTGAGATTCATAAAATTGACAAGTATTTTTTTCTTTTTTTCTTTATTTATACTGTATGTGTGTGTGTGTGTGTGTGTGTTCATGCGTGCGTGCGTGCGTGCGTGCGTGCGTGCGTGCGTGTGTGTGTTTTTGTGTGTCTTTGAGAACAGATGTATGGTAATTTGGTCTATTAAGCTAATTATTGAATCTGTTGTAAAAGTATTTACACTTACACACTTCAGCCTATTGCAGTCCACTGCTGGACATAGGCCTCCCCAAGTTCGCGGCAAACATCCCGGTTTTCCGCAATCCTTATCCAGCCTACACCAGCAATCTTACGTAGATCATCGGTACAACGGACCCTGTGTTTGTAACATTTGGCTGCAAGCGCTCTTTACCTCCCAATTCCTTCTCTATAACCGCACATAAATGCTGTCTCGGACGTGGTATTTGCAGCTGTAGCAATATAACTCGCTCTAGCGTTGTAAAATATCTTGGCGTACTCGTGGATGAAAATCTTACTTAAAGGAACCAGATACAAGTTATTGCCTCCCGTTTGCGAAAACTAACTTACATTTTTAGACAATTAAGATCAAGTGCTAGTTTCCAAATTATGAAGACGGTCTATTATGCCCTTGTGCAATCTTTACTTACTTACTGCATACCAGTATGGGGTGGTGCAAATAAAACAATCTTGCTTCAACTGGAAAGAGTGCAAAGATGTATTCTAAAGATTATGATATCGAAACCTATTCGTTTCCCAACAACTGAATTGTACATGATTTGTCAGGTATTAACAGTTCGACAATTATTTGTCCTTTGCTCCGTTCTTTGTAAACACAAATCCATCCCATTTGACAAACGGTTTTTGTCCGGTAAACGGAGAAGTGATAGAGTCTGCCCAATAGAATTATGTCACAAGATCTCCTCAAGTCGTCAGCATTATTATTTCAGTCCCAGACTGTACAATAAAATAAATAGGGAGTTAAATATATATCCTCTAACTTATCGTGTATGTAAATATAAATTGAAAAACTGGTTATTGACATTAAATTACAACCAGACGGAAAAACTTTTGGTCACCGTAACTTAACTAGATATTTTTAGTGTACTTATATAAATGAACAAAACAAACCTTATAAATAAACATACACACACACATACTAGCACACACACACACACACACACACAAACAGCATGCTTTTTTTATTATAATTGTTATTTTTATTGTTTGATCTTTTTCCTATTGATCATATTGTTTTGCTTTTATATCTTTTGAAATTTGGTCTACTTTCTAATACGACCGTTGTGAGGAGGGCGTTAATGACTGCGACACAGTTTTATACTAATGTAGTTATTATCGTTACAGATTGTTCATGCTATGTACCAAATTTTTGAAATAAATAAAAATAAATTGAGAACCTCCTCTTTTTTTGGAAGTCGGTTAAAAAATTAGCATTCTGTACTTCTTCTCTATAGCTATATATATAAAAGAGATTTCCACCCATATAGAGACTTGAAATTGGGTAGGAATATTCCTTTCGCCGAGTAGAGGTCAGCTAAGAAAGGATTTTACGAAATTCCACCTACAAGGCTACAAGAGGGGGTTGCGGGGGTAATAACATATATGGCAAAACAGCGTTTGCGGGGTCAGCTAGTAAACTATAAGTGTGCGAACTTTCATACTCCTCCGTCTGCGTAATTTTCGTAAAAAGTGGTACAAAGGTTTTGCTTCACGTATTAATATATTATAGAAGAAGATAATTATATCAGTAGGAGATCCAAACTAGAGACGAACATTGTTGGGCTATTAACTAAAAGACTTCACTTAACTTTTAAATATTTTATTTAATTTGACTAGCACTAGGAATTTACAAAGATATAAATTAATGTTAACTCTTCAAGACGTAGTTGTGAACAGAACAGACAATACTAAATTTCAGTGTATGTATTTATATTCTTCTCAAGGAAGTCATAATCACAACTATTTTAGTAAGAATTAATTTTTGTATATTATATTCATATAAACCAACACGCCCCCTCTAAAATTAATCCTTACTTATTAGTTATTACAATACACATTTATATATATTATATTAATCTTATCTTCCTAGTGCTACCCTGGGAGTAAAATTACATTTACTATGGCCCAACATTTGTTGCCAAGGATCAGGAAAACCAGGGAAAACCTGACCAGACCATAAATCATTTATAACAATAATTATAAATTGAATAATATAAATCAATACATTATTTTTCTAAACCCATTTTAGGTCTTAAGTATTGGAAAGACACAGCTGGTAGTGGCTTCGTTAGAGGATCTGCAAGCTGCTGACCTGTGGGAATATAATTTAATTTAATTATATTTCTTTCTACTTGCTCTCAACAATAAATAATTAATTTAAATTATAAGTTTGAACGTGCAGCAGCGTCTTCGGTGTGTAAAAGCCAGCCCTGCGGTCACCAACCCACCTGCCAAGCTTGGTGACTATGGGCAACATACATGAGTTTACGCCATTTTCCATGTACCATAATCTTTTAGAAGAACACAGAAAAATTAAATTACTGTCAAGAAGTGTTGAGTTCCTGTTGTGAGTAAAGTAGCCAGAATTTCTAGTGTCGTGTCTCGTGGACCTAGGGTCGAGAAAGCGCTTGTGATGCACCGCACTTATTATTGCAAACCGTAGGCTACGGTAACCACTTATCATTGAGTGGGCGTCTTTACCGTCCTAGTGGTACATATTAATATAAAAATCTTATAAGAATAAAGTTTTTTAAGCCTTAAATATCATAATCAAACCTTTTATTAGTTCGATTTCTTCTTTAGTCAACCCGGTAGTCTTGACAGAAAACGACCTTCTTTCTTACTCTTCTCCGCAATAATCTTCTCAATGACGCCATTAATAAAAAATAAAAAATAAAAATAATTATTTGCGATTGTATTATTAAAATATTATTATCACTAATTATTATACAATAATATTATGCTTTATTACTTTGGTGTAGTAATGTGCAGAAGTTCGAGGCGTGTGCTTGAGATTTGGATCCTTGAAGTCCATTTGGTACAACCCAAACATATAACGTAGGGAATTTATCCATCAACTCGCAGTTGACTATTATGGTTTTTATTTTTTTTTTTTGATATCGCAGGGCAACCAGGTTTACGGGTGATATCCAGGACGCCCGGGTAGGCATTCCTAGACCGTATGTTGGACTCAGCACTTGAGGGTGTCACTACCGCACTAAACCCCCTGTGGGAGCCTTCAGCCGCTTTAATTGGAGGGTCCCGGATCTGCAGGCAACAGGATCCCTCCAGCGACAGGCTGGCCTCGGCGAAAAGGCCAGACTTCTCCTCCATGGGGACTGTCCGGCTCACCTCTGAACAGTCCCGACGACGCCGTTTCTAGCAGGCCCGGGTTCCCATCCCGGACCGACACGGGCACAGGGGCGTTACTGGAAGCGCATTAAGTAGCGCCTCCTACGCACCCCCATTCGTCGCCCGCGGGTGGAAGCCACGTCGGCGGCCTCCTCTCTCACCCGCTCGTCAGCCTCCTTCTGGGACATAACTGTCTCGCAGAAGGAGACCATCGCCTTCCAGGACTCGTCGTTGCCGAGCATTGCGGTGATAACGCTCGGGAGTGACAAGTCCCCTCCGAGGACTGTCGTCAGATCGCGACGCAGCGCCGCCCATCTCGGGCACACCTCGAGGGTATGCTGGGCAGAGTCCACCACCGCACCACAATCGTGACAATCAGTCGTCGGCTCCCTTTGGGCCGTCCGACACAGGTAATCACCAAAGCAACCGTGCCCGGTGAGAACCTGCGTCAGACGGAAGGTGAGGGGCTTGCGTTTTTGACGCATCCACCGCTCAAGGACCTGGCGCAGGGCAGCCGTAACGCGTGTGCCATACGGCTCCTGTGCCAGGTCCTCCCCCCACCTCTGCATTAACGCTTCCTGCCCTATCCGGCGCACCCGTAGGATTCCGTCCAACGTGGGGTTCTCACCAAGAGCCTCCCTACCCGAGACGTATGAGTAGGTCTCGGCAAGAACCTTCGCCACGAGTTCCCACGGGGGGTTGCCGGCTAGAGCAGTAGCTGCAGCCCACGATACCGTACGGTACCCCCGAATCACCCTCACCGCGATGGTCTTCTGCGCAGAGCGCAGCGCGGCCTTATTCCTCGCAGTGAGGCGATCCGCCCAAACCGGGGCACCGTACGTTGCCATACTCCGGCAGACACCGGAGTACAGCTGCCTGCAGGCGGCGCTGGGTCCTCCGAGGTTCGGGAGGAGTCTGCCCAGTGCACTCGCCACCTTCACGACCTTCGGTCCCACGATGGCGAAGTGTGGGCCAAAGGTCCACCCTCCATCGAGGATGAGCCCCAGATATTTGATTTGGGGGCTTATCCTGACCATCCCCTCTCCGATCTGCAGGGTAGCCCCCGGTGGGGGTCCCTTGCGTCCGGTCCCGCGGAATAGCAGGGCTAGGAAGCCCTAAACTCTTTATGCGGCTGATTACGAGGTCAAGTCCGACCTCGGCCAGCCGGGAGTACACGAGAGGAGACGGCCTCGCAGGACCCAGTCGTACCCGATGTCCCACAGGATCGGTCCTAGAACCGATCAATGTGGGACACCGCAGCCGACTTGCCGCCATTCCACGGACCCCGACCGGTTCTCGTAGCCTACCCTCCGATCGGACAGGTACGCCTCCAAGAGCCTCCTTAGATACGGGGGCACTCCAAAGTATTTCAGTGCCTCCCGTATCACTGCGTGCGGAAGACTATTGAAGGCGTTCGCGATGTCCAGGGACACCGCGACAACCACCTCCCTCCTGTGTTCCGCCTCACCCGTCACTGCCCTTAGGCGTTTGAGGGCATCGATGGTCGACCGGCGTGCTCGGAACCCGAATCGGGACTCTGATAGTCCGGGTCCCGAGCCCCCATCTAGGTGCTGAACGAGCCGGGAGGCTACCCATCTCTCCAAGGCCTTTCCAGCTTCGCACTTACCTTACTTCGCGCTTAGCACCACCGGTCGCACCGCCGAAGCCGAGTCCGGGATCCGCCCTGCCTTGGGAAGTAGGCAGAGCCGACCCTCCTTCCAATTATATGATCCCACTACTCCACTACAGCCTATCACAGTCCACTGTTGGACATAGGCCTCCACAAGTTTGCGCCCGACATTATGACGCGAACTCATGTGTTTTGCCCATAGTCACCACGCTGGGCAGGCGGGTTGGTGACCGCAGGGCTGGCTTTGTCGCACCGAAGACGCTGCTGCCCGTCTTTGGCCTGTGTATTTCAAAGCCAGCATGGATGGTTATCCCGCCATCCGTCGGCTTTTTAAGTTCCAAGGTGGTAGTGGAACTGTGTTATCCCTTAGGCGATCGATAGGGCTCCAATTATATGATACCTAAATTAATATATATTAGGAAAAAAATACCACAATACCACACCACTCGAAGTTGTCCATCAGGGACCAAACGGTATAGCCTCTTACTTTGATTTTATCTTCATTAATCGTAAGAAGAACCTAGAAAAGTCCGAAATCAAATTTTAGTTTAAAGAGAATATAAAAAGGAATAAAATTGACTAGCACGGCACAGCTTACAGCGACATTGCTTTTTGCTCCAGCAGCTGGTTCAAATGCCACCTCTGAGTGGGAGAGTATTATTAATTTTTATCAAAAAAAAAAAAGCAAAAAAACTATATCAGTTGGCTGTTACCTATACGACAAGCATTTAGTTGCTGCTGTTAGCAGTTATTTAGCCTGTCTTAGGAACAGATAGTATACGTGCGTTAAGATATTTATTGCAGTGAGTAGTATTGACTACTTGTCAGATGGTAACTATACTACCTGTTCCAAATGTTTCTCGATGTATTGCACTCGATCCTGGTCATCAATTATGCTTTTATTATGAGCGAGACCATTTTCAGTGATCAGAATATCAATGTCTCCATATTCACTTTTCAGCCAGTTTAACAGTCGGCGAAGGCCCTCAGGATATTCCTGAAATGATTGTCGCAATGTCATGTTTTAGACTTTTAAGTCAATCAAGTTGATGTTAAAAAGTAATAATTTTAAAATTAATATTATAATAGCTGATAAGTTCGGTTAATAGCGCTAATCTTTCGAACCAATATTTGTAATTGAGAAACAACTTCAGTGTTACATAGTTTATTTATCCAGGACGATATTTAGTATCACGCTAAAACCATACAAATGTTTGTAATATTAAAATAACCGCTTTTTACTAAATGCATATGGGTGTATACACGGTACATATGTATACCAAAATAACATTTTTTTACAATTTTTATCTGTCTTTCTGTTTGTTCCGGCTAATCTCTTACACGGCTGGACTGATTTTGACGGGACTTTCACTAGCAGATGGTTGATGAAATAAGGAGTAGATTAGGCTAATTTTATATTAGAAATTTTATATTTTGTAACTCTGCGAACTGAATAATAATTGTTTTTTAATTCCACGCGGACGAAGTCGCGGGCACAGCTAGTAACCAATATAGATAAAGCGATGACGGCCGATAACCTTGCAGACAAACATATTGCACACGTATAACACCTTGCAGAGAAACTGTGTTTCTGTTTTTTTTTGGGCAAAGATGCAGGCGGAAGTTAGTTAAATGAAATAGTGATAGCTATTTGAAAAATATACTCAAGTTTAACCGTATTATGAATTATTTATAATATATACATATGAAGAGCCACGGCGCATCCGTCATACTCCATTTGTCATTTACAGCGAGTTATACGAGTATACTTAATTCCGATGATCCTGAAAGAGGCCATTCACCAACCTCGTTTCCATCGTCTACTTTAATTACTATCCGTGCCGTGTAATAAATAGTTGAAACCCAAAAAATCGAAGGTTCCTGCAATGAAAAGTACCTATATGTTTTCTAGTGTCGTGTCTCGTGGACCTAGGGTCGAGAAAGCGCTTGTCATGCACCGCACTTACCTATTATTGCAAACCGTAGGCTACGGTAACCGCTTATCATTAAGTGGACGTCTTTACCGTCCTAGTGGTACATATTAATATAAAAATCTTATAAGAATAAAGTTTTTTAAGCCTTAAATATCATAATCAAACCTTTTATTAGTTCGATTTCTTCTTTAGTAAAACCCGGTAGTCTTGACAGAAAACGACCTTCTTCCTTACTCTTCGCTGCTATAATCTTCTCAATGACAGGTGGCCATCCGCCATCTTTGGAGAATATCGGATGCGTGTACATTCCAATCTGAATATATAATAATGTTAAAGAATTACCAAATATTTTCTCATATAGATACAAAAAAGAACCACACCCCAGAGATTTAGTGATACAAATGAAAATAGTTATTTATAATATCGTAATATAGCTTTAATTACCCAAAAAAAATTATAAAACAATACATATAGATGTTTATTCGACGTTATCATCAAATTGGATTTCGAAATACACCGTATCTAGTCCTTCTACGTCTATTGCATCATCAGTCATCACTAATGAGACCATTATAAAAGCTCTGTGCATCTTGTGGAATGAGATGTAATATAGATTGAAGAATCGCTCCATAATATTAGTTCCTCGATATCATCAGAAATATGCTCAGCTAAGGTTTTTAAAAGACAAGAACCTTTACCAGCCATTCCTTCGATCCAAACAAAGCACTCACTCAAGTAAGTGGTTGTGCTGTTTTACAATATTTATAACATGATAGAACCAAATGGTTGTGGTTTCAAAAAAAAAGACAATTTAATTACGTATTTAATTTACGCATAACCATACTACAGAAACCTGGTTCCATTTTGTGTATTAAAAATAATTGTTAAGAATAGAAAATATGTAATAGTACCAAGTAAGTGTGTATCTGTTTTGTATAAAATGACATGATAGTAGGTATAATAATATCGTTTATTTGTTAGAACAAAAGAGTCCCGTGGTGCTGTGGTTCGGTTTTGCTTCTCATGTAATATTTGTTATTGCTGTTGGTTCCTTTCTGCTTTTAGTATACCTTGTTTTCAAGGGAAAAATCATATGGTTCTGTTTTGTATGATAATTTAGACCACTTTTAAATGAGTATTCTTAAAAAAGACAAAAAGTATTTTATACTTTGTGTTTTTTTGTTGAAAAAAGACAAAAAGTATTTTATACTTTTTGTCTTTTTGTCTTTTTTAAATTTCGTTTTATATAAAACGAAATTTGTCGTGTGGTTCCATTTTGCATAAATTAGGACAAGTAATTGTCACATACCTAGTCAATTAGCTCTCTGAGCGGCAGACGCGGCTCTCACAAGGGCTGATGTGGCTGCGATGGTCGACTTCGCAGCTTCCAAAATGATCTCGTCAAAGTTGAGATTCTCATCCGTCTCCTGGAAATCAAAATCATACAGTACAACAATTAACACATTTAGGCTAGCCTATAGGACATGGGGCATCGATTTATGGGGTTTAAAGGGGAGAGGGGAGGAGGGGGGTGGGTGGGTTACGTTCTGGTACCACTCCCAACCCTAGAACTGGGCATAGATTTTTGGGGTTTTGGGGGTTGGGGGTGGGGGGCTATATGACACTGGGCATCGTTTTATGGGGTTTTGGGGGGAGAGCGGAGGAGGAGGTGGGTGTTTTACCCTCTGGTACCGCCCCCAACCCCAGAATTGGGCATACATTTTTTGGGTTTTGGGGGAGGGGGGGGGGTTACCCTCTGGTACCACTCCCACCCCCAGCACTGCACTATATAGATATAGAAATCCGAAAAATACCCAAACCCGAATCGGAGCACCCCACTATCCACGTGGTCTAGGTCTGTCCTACCCCTAGAGTGTTCTGTTGAGAGCCCGGAGCGGATAAGGCTGGTCGCCGAAGGCGACCAGCCTCAGCCGCTCCCTACGCATTCGTTCACGCACTTTCACACGGAGGACAAGGGCTGACCTCCCTCCGCACCATGTCGACCAGAGGGTAATCCCCCCCCCAAACTTCAAAAATCTATGCCCAGTTCTAGGGTAGGGAGTGATACCAGAACGTAACCCACCCACTCCCCTCTTATCCTCTCCCCTAAAAACCCCTTAAATCGATGCCCCATGTCCTATAGGCTTACCCACATTTATTTTAAACCAGTGAAATAGGATTTGACTAGCTTTACTTGTGGCTTCGTTTCCGTAGAAAAGAAATTGGATGTTAGGTTTGCTATAAAAATATTTAGAGCAGTATTTACAAGACAATTGCTGCTTATTTTTAAGAATGTTTTTGTAATGTATCGAGGAAAATATGCTTGAACTATCAACTTTTCCGACAGACATTTTTAACAATGTCAATAAACCATACTTTTTAATAATGTATATTTATTACCGACCTAACAGTTTTCACATTCAAAGTGGAAAGATATTTAATTATTAGGTACTGACTGTTCTTGATAAAATCCAATCAACGAATGAGTACTTTTTGTTACAAGCGGGTCTTTATAATTTATATGTATAAGTTGAGTCAAATCACCAACATTTATACAAATAAATAAAATTGGAGTGTCTGTTTGTAATATTAAAATAATCGCTTTTTATCAAATGCATAATATGGATGTTTACACGGTACATACATATACCAAAATAACATTTATTAAAATTTTTGTCTGTCTGTCTGTTTGTTCCGGCTAATCTCTGAAAGGGTTGGGCCGATTTTGACAGGACTTTTACTGGCAGATAGCTGATGTAGTAGTTTACTTTTATTATTGAATTTTGTTTATTTTATAACTCTACAAACTGAACAATATCTTTTTTGTTAAATTCCACGCGGACGAAGTCGCGGGCACAGCTAGTATTTTATAAAGTTGAGTCAAATCAGCAACATATTATCAAGATCAGTTTTTACAAAAATAAAAAAGTTAACATTATGTATTAAACAGATAACATTAACATTGCAACTTTACATATTATAACTTTATGTAAATATAGTAGCTAGTTCTAGCGATGTCTTCACTCGTCGCGAGCGCCGCGGTTGATGGGTATTATGTTTGATTCCTGGGTGATACGAAAACAACCAAGAATGCCAAACACAATAGCTCACCGACACGCGGCATTATCTTCTGACACTCTTCTGAAAATTCTTCTAAAGTATCTCAAAGTCCAAAATTCTTCTAGTGTCTTCAGTTCAGCTTCTTTTGAGATTTATTTTAGCAGGATATTTATGCCTATATTAATGTGAATTAATAGCTTATTCTATACAAAGATACAAATCACGATCGGCCGATATGTCGTCAACGACAAATCGGTCGTCGACGATGTTATACATTGCATTGTCATCGGCACGTATATTGAGCGCCGACTTTCAGCTTAAGTCCAATTTTATGCATACAAAAAGATATTTAAAGAATACTAAATAATTTTTCATTTTATCTGTCTTTATTTTAGTACTGAACAAAACTGTTTACGACCCCTCCACTGTTAATATCTGTGACGATACCTATGTTAATCAAAGCATAGTTCATAACGACAGTTTTACAAATGTGATGAGGTCACTCGGGGTCTACAACACACCACTCCAAGTCTTATCATCATATTTCAAGAACTTTGAGCAGTGATACAATTTTAAAAGGTTCCCTCAATTCTCTAGACTCCACACGCATTAGAGACGAGACCGTACCTGCGTCTTAGGAGCGACTCGTGGGCGCAGTGCGTCCAGCTTGCGAGCGGCGGCGTCGATAGAGGCAGCGGCACCCAGTAGCTCTTGCTCCGCAATCACTGTGGGGTCTGCGGGGTCCACCCACTCTGAGCCTGGGGTGGAAAACATTTGGATGATAATAATAACACATAGTGAGACAATTTTTTTTGATTGCCCCCGTCATGAGTGCGTGGTGGGGGTATAATTAGAGTTAAAATTTAGAGTAGGCCAACCGGGGAAGTAACTCAAGTTGTGTTAGGTTCCTATGTTGAGTAAGGTAGTCAGAGCTATTCGAATGAAGCACCTGATGTTGCTATGATCCACAGGCTACCGAAGCACCTGATGATCCATAGGCTACGATAACGGCTTATCATCAAGCGGACCGCACACTGGTTTGCCACCATGCCACGCTAGTAGTGTATAAAAAAATAATAATATCAATGATTCACCGCCATAATTCCAAGCCCCCTCAACCTGGTAAGCAGAAGATGCTGACTCGAATTTAAAATCAGGTGGGAAATTTCGATCACCTAGCACCGAACACAACAACAAACTAAAAAATGAAATAATTGTGTTTGCTTACAAATGAAAAAAAAATACCAACAACAATTTTCATTGTCAAAGTACAACATAGGTAATAAATAATAAATTATTAAATTAGGTACGAATTGTTAGAGATGACAACCAATATGACCTCGACGACCTCAAAAAGACCTCGATAAAATATTAATAGAACTACATGACAAGCACCAGTTTTCGATTTTAAAAAAGAGACATCAAAATCGGTACATCCAATAAAAAGTTATAAGGTATAATAAAAAAATCCAATCGAATTGAGAGACTTACATTAGAGACATACAATTATTTTATTAATTTTTTTTTAAGTTTAACAAATTATTAAATTTAATAAAATATGAGCAACTAAAAAAAAAACAAATATTTCTTAATATTTAAATTATTATTAAGTAAATCAAAACTAATATTATATTATTTAACTATTAGTTTTCAAATTCAGTTTTACGTACATTAACATTTTATTTTTTAAAACCATTTTTTTTCAAATTTACTCAAAAAAATATCTACTAAATAAGAAATTACACAATACCCACACGGTCGTCTGTTTCTAAAGTAAGCAACTTAAAGCGTGTTATGGGTAACAGCCGACTGGCATAGCTACATTTTTTTTTAATATATATTTAATTATATAATTATGTATTTTTTATAAGTATGCTTATCGAAATTTATATACATATGTATATATATGTATATATATATATTTAATACACCCAGACTCGGGGTGGGAATCGAACCCACAATCCCTGGAGCAGAAAGCAGGGTACAGGGTACACTACAAACTGTGCCAACGGGCTAGTCACAAAAAATACTAAATATTTTTATATTTGAATAATTTATAATTAGTTTATTTTAAAAATTGAGGATTAATGAAAAATAATTAATTTATTATACAATAAATTGTTTAAACTCACTTGATTCCTCTTTAGGTTTTTGTCCTGTTTTATTAGACATTTTTTGCTCAGGATTCACCAATTTTTATTTATTTCACCGCTTCGCCTCGAGCGGTTAGTATTCTATCTATGGACTTCTATGGATATGCGCTCACTACATAAACGCCGGTTGTTGGTGACCACTCGACGTTCAAAGGTATACTAACAATGCGTCGTCCACCCGTGGACCACCCGTGGACGTGTGGTCCACGACGAATGGACGCTGAGCGACGAGGTGTTCCGTTGAGTGTGTAGTGAGTTATGACCTGAATATGACACTTGCACTGTATATGACGCTATATATAGAGATATCACAAAAGTATCGATATTTTTAATCCAATATATCGATATTTTTAGTCGATATATTTTGACCAGACATAAATCGATACAAAATATCCAATATCGAAAATAAAATATTTTTATTTATGTAACTAAACACAACAGTGGAGCATGTAAAGAGCAGGGTTTTTTATTTTTTTAGTTAGAAGATAGCTTTTTAGGTTTTGATATTTTTGTAATTATTGCCTAATAAAAATGAATAATTATAAAAATACGTACTTATATACATTTTTATAATTTATATAAAAATCAGTATAGTCTGGCTAACGAAAGTAGATACTCGATTTTTTTCATACTTTTCAAATGACAATACTGTAGTGTAGTGTGTTCCCACCATCGTGCATCGGGTATATTATTCTTCCTCTTTAATTGGGGAATATCTAGCGGAAACACGAAGATTTAAATATAAATAATATTAAAACATATGCAAAACCTTAATGATTCCACTTACTGCGTCTAAAAACACAATTACAATTTAGGACATTATAAATACACGGCAACATAAATCTTGTTATAAAAAGACTGGGAAGAATCGGAATCAGTACCTACATTTTTATTAAGATTTTTGTACATTAAAATAATTAACAATTTATATAAAAATCACCGTAGTCTGGCTAACGAAAGTAGATACTCGATTTTTTTGCATACTTTTCAAATGACAATACTGTAGTGTAATAATAATTATAAAAATAATAATTAATAATAGTAAATAATATTAAAACATATGCAAAACCTTAATTATTCCACTTACTGCGTCTAAAAACACAATTAGAATTTAGGACATTATAAATACTCGGCAACATAAAATCTTGTTATGGTCTAAGATCCGAGAAGCTAAATCTTCCCTCATATGTTAATCAGATGAAACAATTTTTATAGGCTTATTTCAATATTGTGAATTTAGGTATAAAAACAACTTCTGCCACCATAAGCCTGCTGCAATTTTATTTTTAAATCTTTTCCCTCTCATGCTAATTACATGTAGAAAGCTAAAACCGTTAATATTTTACATTATATACCTGACTGTAGTAGGCAGCCATCTCTATGATTGCTACACTTACCTGCAGCCAGGTCAGTAACCTCAGTCAGCAGTAACCTGGCTGCAGGTAAGTATAACAATCATATATAAATCGAAGAAAAAATATCGATATATTTTTTCTTCGATATATCGTCGTCGATATTGATATTTTTATAAATATCGATACATCAATATATGGATATATTTTTTCACTTCCGACATCCCTAGGTACCAGATATTAGGCAATATTAGGCAATCAAAAAGCGACCGTATTTCTTATAGGTCAAGTTATAATTTCGATGACAGGCATTAATTTGACAAAAAAGTCACACAGTATGCGCATAATATACATATTAACGTTTACTAAGCATAACACATTCACAGGAAGACAGCTTTAATTGATCAACGTGTATCGTCATTTTCTTTAACAAGCTTTTAAGTTTTATTCCATTGCAAAACCAATCCATTGCAAATATTTTGTAGTAGATATTATATTGTACCAATGATCAGTAAGTTACTAATAACTCACATTAGTGAGTTAATTATTAAATTATAATATCAAGAACCACCATAGCCTCCAGTATATTGCTATAATATATATTTAGAGGAAATCTACCAAATATCAGGATGTAATTTTCAAAAATAGTCAATATCTGTTGAAATGAAACAACTTTTACGGATTTTATCGCGGTTTATATTTTTTTTTAAATTCCCGACTTTTCGGATCGGGGGGCACGGCAGTGCCCCCGCCAAGTCGAGCGCGAAGCAAACACTGCCGTACCATCCTTTACCCGAACCATTTCGCTGCATTTTCAGGCCCCTATTTGAGAACCTCTGGATAAGACCAGAACGCTGAAATTTTCGTCATCGAGTAAGCTATAATCACATACTTAAAATCCAAAATTTCAAGTCTGTAGGTCATTTAGTTCAGAAGTTAAGCGAAAGCAAAGTTTCGCATTTACGACACTCACTCACTCATGATCATCAAAATAGAACTAGTACTTCCCATAAACTCGGAGAGCTGAAATTTGGTACAGAGTTAGGGTTTAATGGCTACATAAAGGGAAAACTATAAAAACTAGGATAATCGAAGATCTGGAGTACCTGGTGACCCTGATTAAAAAACACAAGAGCCCAATCAAACTATTAGAAGAGATCGATATACCACCTTTACATAAAATATAATGCGAAAAACAGGGTGTAAGGGGTTGAAAGGTGGGAATGAAAATTCGTACGGAAGTATATGTATATAATGTTCGTGTTTCGTAACTGTCAAACATTTAATGTTCATCTCGTCGATATGGTCAACTCTACCCTTAAATTAAAGAACGTATTTAAATAAAGGTTTCGAATCGACAACATATATCCACAATATACGGATATTGACGTATTTTAGATTTTAAAAATTAATAATAATGTCAGTAATGAAAACGGATTGACATTATACATATTGGTTGTCAAATATTTATTTATGCGAGCGTTCAGAAATTTATTTAGTGTAAACTAAGGAAAATTATCAAGCTACTTAAATATACAATAAATAATAAATGTACAAAAGAATTAGATACCAAAAAAGAAAGTTTAATTGATTGAATTAGATACAAAAAAAAAGTTCAATTGATTGGTCTCCTTGAAAAATTCCAGATTATTCTGTCAATCCAATCAAAGTCTTAAACCATATAAATATTTTCGCCGCGGAAGTGTAAAAGATATGTTTTATATATCTTAATCTGTACTAATCTATACTAATATTGTAAACCTGAAAGTTGAATTGTTTGTTTGTTTGTTTAAGCGCGCTAATCTCAAGAACTATTGATTCGAATTGAAAAATTCCTCTGAGGTGGATAGCCTATTTAAAGAGAAAGGTTATGCTTTAAGAAGAAGGAAGGCTATTTTTTTCCTCAAATCACAGTGGGTGAAACCGCGAGGCCTAGCTAGTTGGTACATAAAAAAATCGACTATCATTGCAAAAATCAGATCACATCTTCTAATTTAATCTAGCCTATAGCGTCCCACTGCTGGGCGAATGCCTCCCCTCTGCCTGCTCTCTTAACTTAATTCTACTCGAATATTACACAAATTACACTAAAATATTAATTTCGCTCAAAATTTGGTAAAAATATAATGTATTGGACTAAGAGTGGTGGTGATACCAACACGTCAAGTACAAGAATCAGAACCGGAAGAAAAGAAAAGAAATATTTGTATTGTAATAATAATAAAAAACTGTTACTAAAAAGAAAAAAAATGTGTCAAATAAGAAATTCTAAAAAATAAATCAATATGCCTGAATATGCCCACGTTTCTACTTTCTACAAAAAGAAGTGAAATCCCACCAAAAACATTCTGTAAAAAAACTAGCCAAGTCTCGATGGAGCTGCTTGTTTATCTCTAAAAAGTAATGAAATCTAGACAAAGTCGTACCAAGTCTAAGGTTCATTACTGCGATTTCTTTATTATTATAGTTAATGTTGTGTGACTTGGCCGTTGAAGGGTACACAAGGGTACAAAACCAGGTGCTACATGACACCATTGCACCAATCTGTCGCCAGAACCGCTACCCATTGACGATGGAAAATTGCCACTTGGAAAACGTTGATTGAATAACCAGTCTATTGTAGGCTTGATAAAGCTGCGTATTTCAATAATACTTTTGTATAGGCAAGCCTGAAACAAACTGTATAAAAAATTATTTCCAGTACCAGCGGACTTATATAATCATTGATAGAAGTCCGTCTGTACGTCTATTTTATGTTAGATTGGTGGTCGATTTAACGCTCCAAAAATAAGAGAACAGAAGTCATCATTGTCAATGCTGAATTCATGTGTTATCAACAACCGCCTAAAATGAGACACTAGTGTCCAATTACCAATACCAGTATGGGATATTATTCTTAGTTTTGTACCCTTGTGTAGGTACCCTTTAACGGCCAAGTCACACAACATTAACTATAATAATAAAGAAATCGCAGTAATGAACCTTAGACTTGGTACGACTTTGTCTAGATTTCATTACTTTTTAGAGATAAACAAGCAGCTCCATCGAGACTTGGCTAGTTTTTTTACAGAATGTTTTTGGTGGGATAGGTACTTTACAGCAACCATGGTCACGGGAGGACTAATCTAATAATTAATAAAATTCGCGTAAACATTAGAAAAAAATATAGTCAATATCTTTTTAACCGATTTCCAAAAAAGGAGGAGGTTCTTAATTCGACTGTATTTTTAGGTACATATGTTAGCTCAAAACTTTTGTCTGGGTGGACCGATTTCGATATATTTTGTTTTAATTGAAAGGTGTTGCGTGTCATGTGGTCCCATTTAAATTTAATCGAGATCTGACGAGTAATTTTAGAGTTATATCTAATAATGCGTATTTACTTGACTGCTTTTTCGTCGACCTACGTTGTATTATACCGCATAACTTTTTACTCGCTGTACCGATTTTGATGATTCTTACTTTAATCGAAGGCCAATACTTGTCATGTAGCCTTGTTTAAATTTGATCGAGATCTGATTACTACTCTTTGAGTAATCTTTGTTAGCGCGTATTTATTTGACTATTTTTTCGTCTTATTACGTTTTATTACTTGTCGATGTAATTGAAGTCGGTTTTTTTTGTTTGCGAGCACACACAATTATTTAAATACTATGTTTTCAAATAGACACTATAAGGAATAAAGAGAAAAACCTGCTTATTTAAACTTATTAAAATAAATAATTACTAATACTAATGTTACTTTTCCGTCCATAAGTAAAAGTAGTAAATTCTGTATTAAGTGCGATTTTGAGACTTGAGTGAGTCTGATTATTGTGATAATTGTTCATAAGCCAGTTTGAAATAAATATTAACCTTGAATCATTGTGTTTTTTCATTCATATAGAGAAAATTTTCATAAAATACTTAGGTTTCATCGCTAACACATAACCCGGTCGGGCCCGCCGGGCCCGGCCGGGTTATGTGTTCCATTCTCCAAATTATTAGTATTGTGTTCCATTTCTCAAAATTATTTTTGAGCTTAGTTGGCAAATTAGCCTCATGTTCAGATGTTATACAAAAAAAGGATTTAAGATCCATCTCCGCCCAGTGTTATCCGATGTCTCTTTTACTGAAAAGTAATGACACAATTCTTCTTTCAAATTATCTAACACCATTTTCATACCAGGTATATATTACCTTGATGTTTATCTCACATCCGACTTCTTCAGTTAAAGATTGTATCGACGAAAATGAATCGAAGCTATTTTGATTTATAGACGAAAACCAAAAGTTTTTTTTTTCTGAAGTCATCTATTTCGTCTTTTGCAGTGATGACATTGTCATCGAGCCGTCGTATGGAATGAATATTTGTAACAATGTAACATACACATAATACATAATAAAAAAGCGACGGGTTTTGGGGTCGCAAAATATTTTTTCATACCAGGGGGGTCGCATCATGAAAAAGGTTGAAAAACACTGGTCGCATTGAGCTATTACGTATACGTTAGTAATAATAGCTCAATGGTCTAGCGTAATGATATATAGCCTATAGTCTTTCTCGATAAATGGGCTATCTAACGCAGTAAGAATTTTTCAAATCGAACCAGTAGGTTCTGAAATTAGCGCGTTCAAATAAACAAACAAACAAACTCTTTAGCTTTATAATATTAGTACTTATAGATAAAAAAATACGAATTTAATACCCGCGACCATTACCGCTTTCATTAACCATTAAGTTCGGTTATTAGTTATTACTAAATTCATAAAACCAATCGTTTAGTTTTCGAACCATTAAATTTCGAACACTACGTTTGAAATTGAACAGCTTGTTACTATAACGAATCGTCCAGTACGAATCGGCGCATGAGGTCGAAAACTATTCCACCTCGATTTTTTATGCGATCCTCTTCAAATAGTACTGATGATATAAATGCAAGTTGCCAGGGGGAAATCCGGGGCCATATTTTTTAAACCAAAATTGTTTAAAAAATTGCAAGGATTTTTTATTTTTCAACGGGACATTTCTTTATATTTTTTATTAAAATACAAATAAAAAAGGTCCTATGACTTTTCACGATAAAATTAATGTTTTTAGAGATACGAATTTTTAAAGGTCTGAAAATTTTCAATTTTAGTACTTTTGACCCATGAAAAATATATTAAAGAAAAAAATAAAGAATAAATTATATATATTTTTTAATTCTTTATAAAATAATTAATGGTTTCTTCATAGAGATTTAATAAAATTTCATTTTATACCTGTTTTTTAATTGTTAATTTCGCACGCTCACAAGTACCTATACGCTGCACCAGCCTCTCTGTGTCCTGGATCCATTATTCCTGGTCCATTATTTATCACTAGCTGCTGCCCGCGACGTCGTCTGTGTGCGTTCACTGCTCGTTCCCCGTAGGTGATAGCGTGATAATATGTAGCCTATGTTCTGACCCGACTTCTTAATAATATTCGTGCCAAATTTGAAGTAAAGAGCTTATCCCGGACATACATACAGACAAACAGACAAAAATTCTAAAAACTATATTTTTGGCTTCGGTATCACATTGTAGATCACACCCCAAGTATTCTTTAAAAAAATATTCAATGTACAGTTTTGACTTTCCTACCATTTTACATATTATACAGAGTGTCCCGAAGTCTACGTCAAGCCACCGGTCGAGGTACCTACTACCCCAGTCGGGCTGCTCCATATTTTGAGCAGGAAATTTACTGCTGTGCCCTACCTTATTTATTTTATACTTTACTAGCTTCTGCGCGCGACTTCGTCGGCGTGGACTTCGTTCCTATTGGTCTTAGCGTGATGACACATAGCCTATAGCCTTCCTCGATAAATAGGCTATCTAACACTGAAAGAATTTTTCAAATCGGCCCAGTAGTTTCAGAGATTACCGCGTTCAAACAAACAAACAAACAAACAAACAAACAAACAATCAATCAATCAAACAAACAAACTCTTCAGCTTTATATATTAGTATAGATATGTATAGATTTATCTTAAAAACTATTAGATAACTTTATCAAGATTGTTAAAGAGCAATGTTATTAATAATTAAATCCTCTACAATTTGTTTTTAACAAATTTTTTTTGGAATCAATTTATCAAAAGTTATTTAAGCATGAATCAGAAGATGTAATTAAAATTACTTTTTTATCAGTTTATATTACTTTTTTGTTATTATTATAGTAATTTATGCATTTTTACCAACAATAATAAGATATAATAATATTTAAAAGATATTTTTTGGAATCACAGTTATATATCCATACACCTATATAATATTATATAAAATATTTCCGCCTATATATTGACTCATCACGATATCTCTGGAACTATAAGAAGAAATTGGCAGACAAAATAATAATAACAATAATAAAATTAATTTATTGCCAGATATTCAGTACTTAATGCAAACATAATGTGATGTTTAGTACTAAATGACACAGTCACTAAACTACAAGTCAAAATAATTAAAAAGGCAGGCATAGATTATCTGTTTTTCGAAATACAAAGACATAGAAACTTTTTAGATGAATTTTTATCAATACAACAATATAAATAATGGTAACAGTTTAGAAAAAAAAAATTAATTTAGTTAGCACATTCTGTGCGAAAACTTGTAAGAGAACTTCCCACGCGAAGCTACGCCAACTGATATCTTACTGATATTGCATTCAGACTGTATCATCCCACTGCCTGGGTATAGGCCTCTTTCTCCACGTAGGAGAAGGATTGGAGTTTAATCCACCACGCTGCTCCACTGCGGTTTCTCGCATATGTTCCCTACTATGAGTAACGATCGCTATCAGGTATTTATGATAACAACCGGCACTGATGGCTTAAGGTGCTCTGCGAGGCACGGTCGGGAGACCGTCAAAGACAGACTTCATAACCGGAAGGGAATATTTATACAAATACAAATATCGATCCCAAGCGGGATTTGAACCCGCAAACCGGCGGTGTTTTAGGCGACTACTCGCATCACTAAACCAAAGCGCTAACTTATAATTATATTATAAATGCGAAAGTTTATGATGAAGGACGTTTGATACTCTTTCACGCAAATACTACTGAAGCAATTGTAATTAGACTTGGTAGGTAGATGTCTGGAAATCCAGAATAACACGTAGACTACTTTTTTCCGATATTTTCACGGAATCGGAAATAGAGCGGATGAAACCACCAACGCGCTTTTTATAGATACAAATCGAATTTCAGAGTTATGTTGAGGTCTGTACTGTGATTTTCATTGCAAGATTGTGATGCCGAACACCGGACTTACACCTGACAGAAACTCGTAGTCATAACTCGTATCTAAGTATACGAGCTAGTAGGTACACTATATAACCTCATAACTTCTTCCTGGGTACACGGATTTCGAAGATTTTTTTAAATAGATTTTTTTTATCGAGTTCCGACTTGTACTTTTTGAGTTATCTCTAATAATGCGCATTTACTTGATAATGTTTTCGTCTACCTGCGTTGTATTAATAATGGTCCATGTGATTGAAGTCGGTGTTTTTGCAGGAAAACAAAATTATTATCCTATCTCTCTGTATATTTGTTACGGTATCACAGAACATTTTGCACGAAAATGAAACATAGGTATTTATTATTCAGTTATGATTCTTAAAACGTAAATTAAAATCTTGGATGATTGTCATATTGATACAAGTATCTACTATTTAGAAGTGGAATCATTATTATATTAAAATTTAAAATCATGTGTACTTAATACGCAACGCAGACGAATTCACGAGTACCGACTAGTAAAATTGTAGGATGTTAGTTCTTATTCCACGAATTTTATCACTCATATACAGTTACTGCGGAAGTTTACGAAATATTATAACTGTTATTACGAGTTACAGGGGCGCAGTTATAAAAATCAAACGCAAGCTAATATGACTGATGCAAACATTTCGCTGGAATCTTATCGCACTAACGTCTCTGTGAAGTCATTAAAACAAAAAATATGGTCATCAAAAATATAATTTAATAAAAATGTCATCGTTAAATTTATCGATTAAGTAATTTATATAGAAAATATTATTAGGTACATATTATATATTGTCGATTCTTGCTCTTTTATTTGCACTAATAAAACTTCTTACTTAAGTTCAATATAACGTAATGATATTATTCCAGAGAAAGCCTTGAACGCTAAGCGATCGATAACATGATTTTTTGGCGAAAAATTCAAACTAAAATTTAATTTACGCCACACTTATAGTTTGTGTAAAACTTCGCAGCGTTTTGTTTAATATTATATTCAAGCCTAGGTCATGTCTCGTTACAATTTTATTTAGCTTTGAGAGACTAGAATGAATGTAAACGAATATAAATAAGTAGATATATAGAATCAAAATATTCAATCCTACTTTATGATAAAAGAATAAAGTACTCGTAAATAAACAAGAATATATTCTTAATATTATATACGAAGCAGGTACTATAACTAAGAAGACGAAATCATTTTTATAAGTTGTAGGTATATGGTAAGCGATTTCCGTAGGCAATAGACGCCTGCAACACCAGTAGTTTCAAAATACATTGTCACTCTTACCGCCACTGTGAAGCGCATCGACAAGAGTTCTGACCGCCTTTCTCACCACAGGAACAACATCACTTGAAATCAATAAAATCAAAAAAGATATAGATTACTTACACTTTACTTTTCCGACAACAATTTCTTCCAGGCCATTGTGTCATTGTTTCCCAACAACAACACAATTAAAGAATACATTCCTTACTATAATCTCAACTGAGGTAGGGCACAGCAGGAAATTTCCTGCTCAAAATATGGAGCAGCCCGACTGGGGTAGTACCTCGACCTTACAGAAGACCACAGCTAAATAATACTGTTTTCAAGCAGTATTGTGTTCCTGTTGGTGAGTAAGGTGACCAGAGCTCCTGGGGGGATTGGGGATAGGGTCGGCAACGCGCTTGCGATGCTTCTAGTGTTGCAGGCGTCTATAGGCTACGGTCTTACCACCAGGTGAGTCGTACGCTTGTTTGCCAACCTAGTAACATTAAAAAAAAAAAAAAACTAATTACCACCCAAGAAACAATAATAGGCATTTGGTTTTGTCTACATTAATACCGTCAGTATGCGAAAGTATGCATCCAGTTGACACGCATGATCAGGCTTATGAAATATTATCTATTCTTGTATACATGTATATATTTTCTGAATCTCGGAATCGGCTCCAACGATTTTCGTGAAATTTAGTATGCAGGGGATTTCGGGGGTGAACAATTGATCTAGCTAGGATTCATTTAAGAAAATGTCGTTTTATCCCTGTTTTTAGGAAATTAAAAAATATCATTAGAATACAAAGCTTAATTTCACCAATGTCAATATAGCTGTAATAGCGTAATTAGGAATTCGGCGGGTGTCAAATCGTGTTGACCCGGGTTCGAATCTCAGTCTCCAGATTAATTTTTTTCTTTTTTTTTAATTTCACTCGTGATTTATTATCTAAATAAAATTAAAATATAAAAATACCGAGAAAAATAAAACAAAAAATAAAATGAAAATACCGAGCTAGGCTCGGTCACCCAGGTACTGTAATATTATTTACACAGTGACATAATTGTGTTTCAGTGAGGTTAATTAAAGACTCATAATAAATATTTGTTTGCTTGCAAACGAAAAAAACCGACTTCAATCACATCGACAACTAATACAACGTGAGTAGACGAAAAAAAAAACAAACGCACTAGTCGACACTACGATTTTCAAAGGTTTCCCTCGATATCTCTAGGATTTCAGCATTTGATCCTGGTTTTCTTATCATGGTACCACCTTTGGGATATCTCCTTTCTAACAAAAAAAAAAGAATTATTGAAATCGGTTCACAAACTAGGAAGTTATCCCCGAACATACATAAAGAAACATATACGGTCGAATTGAGTAACCTCCTCCTTTTTTTAAAGTCGGTTAAAAAGTACATAACACATCTATGACACTCATTATAGTTGTTCGTTATCTGACATCGGAACTCGGAGTACCTAATAGTCACAGAGCTGGTTATTGCGCCGACGTTAGCGGATTCCATCCTCTAATGGCAAAAATTCGTACATAGGTAGGTAGGCTTCTTATGAGTTTGTTTTGGTCTGGACGTTTGTATTTGTATCTTACATCAAAATCAGCTTTATTCATATAGGTTTTAAAAGCACTTTCGAATCGTTATTATACAAATTAAAATTTTAAAGTGACTATTAGTTTTGAAAAGTAAGGCTACAACCGATTCGGCATGTAGATTCTGATTAGATAGAACAGTGTTTTAGTACAAAATTATATGAGTAGTAAATTAAAAGTAAAAAACTTTTTTTGTATTATTTAGCTTTTATTTGTATGCGCTAGTTAACCATGCATTGTCATCCAAGTTGAACTTGTATACAAAATTTTAGCTCAATTGGTTGAAGATATCTGCTTCAAAATTGAGTTGCAAGATTTCACCCGAACAAACACTTAAATACATACATTGATACATACATACATACATAAATTGCATGTTAAATAAAAGCTTGTAACTATGTAAGTTTCCGGTCCGGTGGGGGATTGAGTTGAAGGTGTTTATTAATTTCTTTATTTAATATAACTGAAACCGATCGATTTCTTCACATGAGAGATACAAAGAACAAATGGATTGTTTTGATCTTTACGAGAGCAACACAAATCATAACAGTTTAGAATTTTTGTCTGTCTATCAGCACGTTTGTGCCAAAATTACGCAAAATTAACTGCACAAATTAATGCAAAGTACTTATTTGGTTTAAGTTCCTACATGATGTGTGTCTTAAAGAAGGCAAATGATATTGAAACTTTTCAACAGTGATTGGTATACATTTGATTACCTTCATACAATGTATTTAAAATGGTGATGAGACATAATATGCATTTTTTATTTTTATATCCATCTTCTATTATATGTAGTAGCGACTGTGATTTGTACACGTGACAGGATATCACTAGCACTGGCGGATCCAGGGGGGGGGGGGGGGCCGGGCACAATATTTATTAAAATAGCTACTTTTTACCTGTATCTATCATTATAAAAATTAAATTATAACTTATTTTTACTTGACCACGACAATGTGACCCCCCCCTGGCGCCTTGACCATGACTGTGCCCCCCCCCCGCCCTGGCGCCAAAGCTGGATCCGCCCTTGATCACTAGCTTGCTTCGATAATTTTGATCTACACTTACTATTTTTTCTGAATCATATTTGCACGCGTCACACGCTTAAGCGTGTGGGTGTGCTTTACTATCGAAAGACGGCTCTGTGTCCATTTTCCAAGATAAAATCGTTCTTAAACGTTAAGTGAGGCACTGAATTTAAAAAAAAAAGGTTGTTTCGGAAACTAGACATGTTAATCTATAAAGTCAGCGTATTTTCTTTTCATTTTGTTTAATATTTATAACAAAAAAAATGTAATTAAAAAGTGATATGTCAGCTGTCCGTTGGTCTGTGCCCTTTTGTTGTCTTCACGTTATAGAAAAATATAAACAATTAATTGTAATAATTTCTTTTGAATAATACTTCAGTCACTCTAAGGATGAACTGTATATCTTTTTATGATTGAACTCTTAACCGTTTTAAAGATATTAACGAAATTCGAAAGATTTTCTGGGTTTCTTTCATAAATATTTTTTCTTTTTTAAACCCCGGCGCAAAACGAGGGGTGGTATAAGTTTAACGTGTCTGTGTATCTGTGTAACTGTCTGTGGTACTTTTTTCTAGTTGATGAGGGGATCTGACTACCTTCCTTATGTCCTATCGATTCTAAATTTGGTACCGTGTTACTTTAATGATATTGAAAGTATATGGTAGGGTAACCAAGACCTGATCAGCCGTTCGAAGATCATCAGCTCTTTAATAGTTGATGAGGGAATCTAATTACCTTCCATATGTCCTATCGATTCGAAATTTGGTACCGTATTACTTCAATGATATTGAAAGTGTATGTGGTAAGGTATCGTATTATGTATAGTAAGGCATCCGCCAACCCGCATTGGAGCAGCGTGGTGGATTAAGCCCTTTAATATATATAACAAAAAAATGTAATAAAATAATATATCTACAGCTGTCCGTTGGTATGTGCACTTTTAGTTGTCTTTTCGTTTTAGAAAAATATAAAAAAATTTAGCGAAATGTATTAGCTATTGAACGAGCGGAGAAATAATAAGATGTTATCTATCTTCGCTGACTCTTTATTGACGAATAATAATGATAGAAAAACAATATTCAAGTAGAAAAATATAAAAAAGTAGCAAAATACAAAATATAATTATAAGATAATAGAAAAACAATATTCAAGTAGCAAAATATAAAATATAATTATAAGATAACGTGTTACGTGTACGTACATAATTTTACTTACTAAATTGTAAAACAAATTATCAAGAAGAATTTAAAATCAATTTCTTTGACGACTATCAAAAACACGCCACATTACTCTCCTCCGAGACCGAAGGTCGATAGCAGGTTGGCGGGCCAGTGGAACCAGATGCTGCATAGCTCTCGGTGAGTTGGAACTGTCTGCGGTGATGCTTGCGAAGCCTGCGTTGCCGTTCAAGCTCGGGTTTACCAGTAGCTTAGCGAATGACCACCAATTTAGCAAATGCGCTCGGTTTAGCGAATGGATGAGTGGATGATAAAATATTCGCTAACTCCGCAGACTTTTTATTAATGAATAGTTATTTTGTTATAATATAAAAACGATTCAAGTAGCAAAATGTAAATAAAATATTAACAAGAAGAGCTTAAAATCAAATTCTTTGACAACAATCAAAAAATATTTTTATTAAAATGATAAAAAGAGGTTTTATTATTGTTTATATAAAAAGTCTATATATGTAGAGACGCCAATTAATTGTAATTATTCCTTTTGAATAATACTCCAGTCGCTCTAAGGATGAACTATTTTTCTTATTATGACTGAACTCTTACTGTTTTAAAGATATTAAATTCGAAAGATTTTCTGGGTTTCTTTCATTAAAATTCATCAGTCGTCAGTTCAGCCTATTGCAGTCCACTGCTGGACATAGTCCTCCTCAAGTTCGCGCCAGACATCCCGGTTTTCCGCAATCCTCATCCAGCCTACACCGGCAATCTTACGAAGATTGTCATTAAAATTATCACCGTCTATTTTTTTTCTTCCTCTCTCCTATTACATGAACGATTTCTTTTTTAAATAACTTCTGTCTGCATCTAGCGACATTATTGATATTACTGGCTGTGAATTTTTTAAATGACTTCTGTCTGCATCTAGCAACGTTATTGATATTTTTGGCAGTTAAGTTAAAATTGTATCTGTGTTTCGTGACGTGTCGACAGATTTTCTATAGTATAAAATGCCAAAAGAAAATAAAAACTCTGCAAGAAAACGTGCTAAATTACAACGTGATTATAAAAGAGAACGTCGTAAAAATGATGAAAGTCTTTCGAAAAATTATAAAGATGATGTTATGATTGAGCTGAATAAACTTAAAAGCTGTCTTGGAAATAAAGTTAGTGGGAACTATTCTGCTCAAATTGGTAATAAAGATGATATAAACCTTGCTCCAAAAAAAAAAAAAAAGAAAAAAGAAAATGTCGAATGTCTCAAGTTCGTCAAAACGATGATTTTAGACAAAGCGAACGAGAAAAAGATAGATTAGCTAAGCAGGCTCAGCGATAATTTATTGCCTACCTTAACATATTATAAGAACGATTTTATCTCTCAAAATCGATACAAAAAATAATAAAAAAATTTTCAATTGTTTCTCTTTTAGGCAATTATTATTAATTTCAATTCGTAACACAATGAGCGTGTGAGGCGTGCACTTTTGGATTTTCCAAATTATTTTTGTCATTATAGTTACATTATATACTCTGTATAAAAGATATAATATTATTAATGTTTATGAAACCGTACCGATTTTTTTTAATATTTCAATCATAGAAATGATTTATTAATCGTCGATAAACCTAAAATAAATGAACCATCCATTACAACTTGCGTTTCCCTTGTTTTGTTTACTTTTAATGTGTGCTTGATTGATATACCTATACTTTTTCTTATAGACTTCATTGGAAAAACCGGTCAAGTGCGAGTCAGACTCGTGCACCGAGGGTTCCGTACAAACCTGTAGGTATATAAGTAAAAGTTAAGGTATTTTGCTGCTAAATGAAATCCATAACATTACAATGTGAAAGCTTGAGGAGCACAAATTTAAGACAAAGGTATCTTTATCGTCGCAGTAATCCTTTAATTCATATTAACACATATTATTTATTTTATAATAGAACCGAAATACCTACATTAGCCTTGCAGTATGCTGTGTGGTTACGGCAGTAAAGAATCCAGCCACCCCCTCTCTTCCTGTGGGTGTCGTAAGACGCGACTAAGGGATGATATAGTTCCGCTACCACCTTGAAACTTAAAAGGCCGACCGATGCACAGTGGTCCGGGGCGGTCATAGGAAGTCAATCTAAGAATTACCGTTGATACTGTGTGCTAACGTTAGTAAAAGTATATTTTTTATAAACGGGCATTCATTCGTATAAAAACGAATATAAAAATAAAAAAATTAAAGGATGAAAAAGATATATAGTGCGTAGTAGACGCACTATATACTAAATATTAAATTTTAACTTATAATAGAATTTGTTTATTTATTTTAACTTTTATATATCTAACATATCTAACACCTCTCTAGATATTATAGATTTCTTTTTGGCAATTTTCGCAAACTTGATGGAAAAGGAACAGAATTTAATAGAAGTCTGAGCTGTGGTCGGTGTTCGTCAAAACTCGGGACATTTTACGAGTATTTTCTCGTCTAAAAAATTTCATATTCTTATTAGATGACTCTACAGCTTCTTCAGAGAGCTCACGTATTGATGATGATGATATGAAAAGGGCAAAGTCAATCACCTTAGATCCGTGAATCCAAACTTTGTGAACAGAAGCTGGTATATTGTACCAAGGAATGCTTTGATAAGCTTATCAGCAGTTTGTAGAGCGTATTCTTTAAATTTATTCGTATTAATTATTATTATAATCCATACTAATATTATAAATACGAAAGTAGCTCTGTCTGTCTGTCTGTCTCTCTATCGCGCAATCACGCCAAAACTACTGAACAGATTTAAATGAAATTTGGTATACAGATAGTCTAGAGTCTGAGAAATTAACATAGGCTACTTTTAATGCGGAAAAAAGGGTGTAAGGGGTTGAAAGGTGGGAATGAAAATTTGTATGGAAGTATGTTCGTGTTTCGTAACTGTCAAACATTTAAAATACTAAGCAGACAATGTTTTTTAATAACATTCAATAAATAGTAAATAGAACATTATTACTTTATTTATAAAATTCAATTTATAATATTTCCAAAAAATGTATGGAAAAGCTACTCAAATACAGCAGCTTGCAAGACTGATGGGACAGATTGTCCCATGGTTAAAAGTCTAGATTTCAGCCATTAGAAAAAGTGTAGATAGTTTTTTTATAGTAATCTTATTTCAATATAAGTATTTTACAACGTTCTACCGCGTGAAGATTCATATTTTAAGTTTCAGTGTAAGGACTGTACCCCTAGGCCGAACCGAAAGGGTTAACTTGTAAATATCTTTACAATCTTTATCTAATACTTACTGTATTTTTTATTGTTTTAGAGATAAAGAATTAAATTATGCGTAACAATTGTTAGTTTACCGTAATGACGACATTTTCGACATAATATGTTTTTGATGATAATTTTTTTGTTTTAGTACTAGTGTGGCGTGTCCGATCACGCACGGAAAACACCGTGCGTATATCGGACCGCGACGCATAAACATCACTTGTCAAAAATCCCCGTTTGACACTTGGTCTCGGACTCGGCAGATCCGAACACGCTATCGCTAGATATCAGCGAAATATTTTTCTATGGTTAATAAGTAACCAAAGTGGTGACCCCGACGTGATCTGCAAGGGATTTTGCGTATTATTGCGACCGTCTACACGACAATAAGTGTTACGACGACGTCTGCACAAAATCAGTGACTGGCGACTGGCGAGTCATCCCGAGCCACGCGCCGTGGTCGAACGGGAGCACATCGTGTGGGCCAGCTGCGCTTGCGTCTCGCCAGCCTGTTACGCCACGCCTGCGTCTGGCGATCTATGTTGAGCCACATCGCCAATAATCATCGTAGTCCCGCATCGTTAAGTGTTACAAGTGCAGTGTACGACTCGCATCGTCTCCAGTGTACTAACCGAGTGTAACGCGAGTGTTTTGAACGACCTGCCTACGACGTTTTCATCAATCGGTGTGCATTGTTGTGCTTACATCATACGACCTGCATCACTTCACTCGCATCCGGTGGCCTGCATTGCTACATTTGTATCCGGCATCTTTTCAACTATCTATGCTTTCAATCTGCAAGTAGCCTGCATTTGTGTGTGCATCGGGTGGACAGTGCTTACAAATATAGCTAAGTTAACAAACTTTATACTTAAATTATAAACATCATAGTAAAGTTATAAACACTATCATCAGTTTAACAACACATTAAAATTTTCGCGACGACTCCGTTCGCAGACCGCTGACACCAGCCTACACAGGCCCACATCGTATCTTACAACTTAAGACCAAAACAGTCGTACTAGACATCAACGGCAAAAGCACGGAGGTAAGCTTGGATCGGGTGAAGCCTGCTCTGCTAGAACCTGACACAACGTCACAGCTACCGGTGAGTAAACCTTACCCACCTAGTTCCTTGCAAAAAACGGCCAACATGCCAGGCCCTACGCCACCTGCAGCACAACCGGCTACCACGGATGGTACAAATGTCACAACCTCTCCTATACCATCTGCGCCCCCACCTGCTCCAGGTTACACCACCAAGTCAGGTCGCAGGGTCCGTTTTGCCATCCCTTTCAACTTGTAATAATATATTATTATTATTTTTTTTCTCTTATCTTTCTATCACCTTATTCTCTCCGTAGGGGGGTGGTGTGGCGTGTCCGATCACGCACGGAAAACACCGTGCGTATATCGGACCGCGACGCATAAACATCACTTGTCAAAAATCCCCGTTTGACACTTGGTCTCGGACTCGGCAGATCCGAACACGCTATCGCTAGATATCAGCGAAATATTTTTCTATGGTTAATAAGTAACCAAACTAGTATGCCGGGCTGTTGCATCTCGGTCATACTAATAAGTTTTGGCATTCGCGTTATAGAAAAAGAAAGAACGGGATAATTATTTTTGTACCTAATAGTTTAATTTCTAATTATACTATGGTATTAGGTCATCGGGCACATACATTTTCTTTTTTACAGCGCTGAAAGTTGGTCAAGTATTTGACCTTCTTCAACAGTCCGATTTCGAATACTATGAGGGCAATCCTTTCGGAGGCGATGATACAGAAGACGAGTACCTTCTATGTAGCACCAGAGCCAGCGACAGCGACAGCAGTACCAGCTCTGAATCAGAGCTTGCGAATCCGATACCAGACTTGCAACGTGTTCGAGTTTTTTAAATGTGATTTTTGAGTAATTTTGGTGAAAGAAAACTAATTATTGCAACTTCTATGCAGCTTTATGTTTATCTGTACTAGTTTTAAGTGTTGAAATACTAAGTTTTCATGACATTTCTAAGACTGTTCAGTTGGCTTTAAAGTTTATGTAACAACCCAATGTGATAAATAAAGAACAAAAGATTTTAGTATTTTTTCTTTTTGTCTCACAAGCTTAAATCAATACTATAATAGCCCTAAAATATGACACCTGTAATAATTGGGATTAACCAGATACAAACAATTTTTGGTCTGGGCGTTCAGTACTTTATTAATTAGTTCTAATATTAGGACATTGGGTCATACTCGGAAGTCCCCCCTATTAATTGGGCCGCAGGAGGTTAATGTTCATCCCGTGGATATGGTAAACTCTCCCCTAAAATTAAAGAACGTATTAAAATAAACGTTTCGAATCGACAACATAATATATCCACAATATACGGATAGTGGCGTATTTTAGATTTAAAAAATGTATAATAATGTCAGTAATGAAAACGGATTGACATAATTTATATTGGTTGTCAAATATATAATATGTGTGCGTTCAGAAATTTACTAGTGTAAACTAAGAAAAATATATCAGATTTACTTTCGTATTTATAATATTAGTATAGATTACAAACCTGAACGTTGGTTTGTTTGTTTGTTTGTTTAAACGCGCTAAACTCAAGAACTACTGATTCGAATTAAAAAATTCCTCTGAGGTTGATAGCCTATTTAAAGAGAAAGGCTATGCTTTAAAAAGAAGGAAGGCTATTTTTTCCCTCAAATCAACGCGGGTGAAACCGCGGGCATGTATTTCACATGGTTCAGTAGATTGTCGGAATCCACATTTTCGAAGTCCGGAAGAGATTTCATCAACCCATGAAAGACCGAATAGACCGCGTTGGCTCAGCGGTTACAGCACTGCCATACAGATGTTTAGCGATCGTTACTCATAGTAGGGAATATATCCGACAACCCGTATTGGAGCAGCGTGGTGGATTAAGCTCCGATCCTTCTCCTACATGGAGAAGAGGCATATGCGCAACAGTGGGATATTACAGGCTGAATCGTGATGTTCGTAGCACTTAGGACACCTTCGACACACAGGTACTACGAGCTACCTAGAAAAGCTAAAAGCACATTTTACTAAATGCATATGGATGTATACATGGTACATATACCAAAATAACATTTTTTACAATTTTTATCTGTCTGTCCGTTTGTTCTGGCGAATATCTGAAACGGCTGGCCCGATTTTGATGGGACTTTCACTGGCAGATAGATGATGTTTTAAGGAGTAACTCAGGATAATTTTATTTTAGAAATTTACTTATTTTATAACTCTGGGAAGTGAACAATAATTTTTTCGTTTAATTCCACGCAGACGAAGTCGCGGGCACAGCTAGTAATAAATAACCCTGAAATCCTTTACTTATTTCATTTATGTATGTATTTATGTGCCACTTCTAGCATACATAAAAAAATACAGTCGAATTGTGAACCTCCTCCTTTTTTGGAAGGCGGTGTATTGTGTAAATGTATTTTTTTTAATTTTGCGTTTCGATTTTGGATTATTGTAACTACCAGAAATATCAAAATGTTTATAGTTTAAAATACTTATTTTCAGAAGAAATTTAATACTCTACAAAAAAGTTTCTTCACATTTTAAATAAAATTCACTCCTTTCAAAGTCATTCGATTTTGAAGTTAAATTCAAAAGTAATTTATGGTTTTTTTTTTGCGTTACACATGATTTTCTCCACTTTATTGAAAAGTTTATGACTTAAATACAATTTTAAATACAATTTAAATACATAAAAATATATTTAAATGTAATCATCATCATCATAATCACTTCAGGCTATCGCAGTCTACTGTTGGACATAGGCCTCCACAAGTTCGCTCCAAAAATGGCGTGGTGGTGGCAAGGTGGTAGTGGAACTATGTCATCTCTTTCTCGTTCTGACTGTCATTCCCTCTTGAATCAAATTAATTTGAGTGTACCGAGAATATCGTCCAGGGATATCTTCTATAGAATAGGGTAAAACCGGGATAGATGCCCCACTTTTTGAAATAGTCACCTAATTTTAAAAATATGAATTTTATACGAATAATTTTTACTAACATAGCTAGTTCAGTCCTTTATGTTGAATTATTATTATTATTTTTTAACCTATCAAATACATATTTAACAGAAATTAACTTTTCGTGGAACCTTTTTTTGGAGGATAGATGCCTACCTGTATGGATAGTTGCCCCACTATGAAAATCCTGAGAAGGATAGATGCCTGCAGTGGAGGATAGATGCCCTTTATGCCGTGTAAACGAAATACTCAATTAAAATTCTAATAGTTCTACTCCTATTTTAATTATCTTCATTATTTTAACCAAGTTAATTGAAATTTAGCCGGATAGTATTTTTAATTTTCCACATCTTGAGCAATAATTTCTGAAAAGTGTACAGATTTCATGTAGCCAGTTCTGGCTGACTACACATTGAATCCAGTCGGATTGCGACTTCGTATTCTTATAGTTTTCAAAACATTAAATGCAGTTATCCTTACTTGTACTTTTAGGGTTATCCTGTCGATCTCTCTTAGGGCCTATGCAAACCACGTTTTTTAAACGCGCCGTCGACGCGCGTTTCTAAAACGCGCGTCGACAGCGCGTTTGTATCGCGACATACGTGCGTTTGCATCGCGTCTGTATCGCGTGACACGCGCGTCGACGGCGCGTTTTTATCCTACAGAGCAGTTTGTTGGCGCTTGTATCGATTCAAACGCGCGTCGACGGCGCGTTTGTATCGCGACATACGCGCGTTTGCATCGCGTTTGTATCGCGTCACACGCGCGTTTGCATCGCGTCTGTATCAAGTTTAAAAAACGCGGTTTGCATAGGCCCTTAGTTTTCTTTACGGGCAAATCTTTAGTTTTCTTTCCTTTAATTTTCAAATTATGTGGATTATCTTCATCTTCGCTGATTGCACTGTAAATAATTTGTCTTTTTAATGATGCTCGTTCTTGATATAGTTTTAAATAATTATCATTTTCTTTAGGTATCACACAAATCACCTAGTTTGTCACCGTCATTTTCACTAAAAGAATTTTTTGTCTTGTTTTTTATTTGTGGCTTCTTTCTTTGTTTTCCTAAGTTCTTTGGTAGTTTCAGTCTTGTTTTTCTGGTCAAACTTAATTTTCCTTTCCTTAATTTCCTTCTTGTGTTTTATATTTTCATTAGAATTATAAATATTTGCTGATTGTTTCGCCCTCTTAGCCATGGTCAAAGGGATTTTTGGAATAGGTAAAGCTTCTATTAGCATTTTCGAAAGTGTTTCTTGTTCTATATTAGCTCCTTAGCATTCCTTCCTTTTTTATATTTTCGTGGCATAGTTCTGCTAAAATTATTAAAATGTCTAAATATAAAATATAAATATACGTAAATATATAAATAATATAACAGACAATAAAAATATTTTTAAAATATACAGTTAGTCCTTATATGGCCTATGAAAGGATAGATGCCCCTAAGGGCACCTATACCTCGAAAAATCAGGGCAACTATCCTTTGTGATAGGGATAGATGCCCCCGTATTTTTTAAATAAATTATAAACAAAATAGCATCTATTTACACCTAGATACAGACTCAATGAACCCTTTTATTGAGGTAATAAAAAATATAACAGAATTTATTACTAATTATAAAGTTACACAATCTTAAATACTAACCCTTAAAACTTTGACGTGTTTTTTAATTTCGCCGCGGAAATAATTACACACACTAGCAAAACGCGTCCTCGTCGTAGGACTGTCCCTGGGTAATTTATGTACGGGGTGGCTTCGGCTCCTACTCATGCGATTAATTTTTAGTCTCGAGTTCGGGAAGTTAGGTTTTTAGAATGTGAGGCAACTATCCCGCTGGGGCATCTATCCCGGTTTTACCCTATACAAACCATTTCATGTTATACATAATAAATAAAAATTTCATGTTATACATAATAAAAAGATAACTCGCTTAATCTTATGCAAAAAAATTTAAATGCATTTTTTCTTAATATAGACATGGACATCTTTGCAGATTCATTAAACCAATTAAAAAAAAATTAATAGGACAGTCATTTGATGCTCAAAAAGGGGGTTACCTGGAAAGTTTTCCGGTAGTTTTGAAAATTGGTGATTTTATAGATTTCGACGTGCTCTTTTCAAATTTTCACTTTGCCACCTCGTATCTTTGCCGCTCGCTCCGCCATATTGGAAAAATGGCACACAAAAACAGTTTTTTGAGAATAGCTCCGTTCCAACTCATTTTACGATAAAAATAGTTAGTAACAAATTAAACTACAGAAAATTTCCTAAAATTTATGTAGTAACGTTTTTTTTTTTTTGTAAAATCAATAGTTTCAGCGTACGAGAGCTGCAAAGTCCACTCTAAGACGCGTTTACGTGTCATAATTATAATTATTTCGTTAAGACCAGTCGAAAAGTTTTTAAAATATATATTTTTTTAATTTGAACAATTATGGTGTATTCTAAACACTATAAATATTTAATTCCCGTTGGAAATTTTACTTAAACTTAATTTTTCAACAAGTTAAACGATTGTTAACAAACAAAATTTTCTCGAAATTACATCTCGATTGTAAATGAAAAAAAAAATGTTTAAACATTGTCGCAAAAATTTTTCGCTTCGTAGAACCTTTTTTATATAATACATAAATAACAAGATCACGCCATTAAAGTTAAAAAAATATTCATAGTTTGTTTATATAAAAACTTTGTTGATTTTTTGCTGTTATTGTTAGTTGATTGCCTAAATGTGCCTGAACTGTATTGAAACAACACTCCGGACAAATCCCTGCGATTTTTGGAGTGCATTTATCATAAATTGTGATGTAATATGAGTTTAAATAATTAAAAAAAAAATTGTATTAATACAATACACTTAAATACATTTTTTAAAACTCTCCATACGCTTGGTGTAAGTCAAATCTTTGTGTACCGGGCTATTGATAGGTACAATGAAACCTCCTCTGGTCTCAACGTTTAACACGTTCGCTGCGAAACGAGGCCTAAATCATCCCTCATGCAACTTCCCTGTGTTGTGCGGCAAGGAAAACGGACGATGATAAGACCCACGAGGACAGACATCCAAACCGGAAAGAAATATTTGTACAATTACAAATATCCATCCCGAGCGGGAATCGAACCCGCAAACAGTCGGTGTTTTAAGCGACTACTCTCACCACTACACCAGAGCGGTTGTTATATAAGTACCTATAAACCTATAATCCTATATCTTACTTATTGTAATACGATTAAAATTACGTCCCTATTTCCGAATTTATGGTAAATGTCCCAAATAACTTCTTACATTAAAATTTTGTTCCACGCTTCGTAGCCCTGCACAAATGAAGACGAAACGCGTGATACTTTACTTAATTACACAAAAGAATTCTCAGTATTTCGTTACATCCCCTTAATTTTGTCACAATTTTAAAACTCTCATTTTTCGCACATTCATCTATCTATCAAAAGGATTCTATATATTAATAATAGTAATATATAATAATAATAATCCGTTTTTCAGTCAAAAATTGTCGATATAGGATCTACGGGACTGTCAAAGGAACTAATTTGAAATTTAAAAAATTTGCTTATTTTAGAATTTAGATATTTATAACTTTAGCCGTTATTAAAATAAGTGATAAAAATACAAGAATGAAGATCAAAGGAAGCTAACCACAGAAATCTAAATAATAACTTATTATTTAGATTTCTGTGAAGCTAACGAACGAATTTATTCGATGTTTCAAATACCTTTGATCTTGAAAATATGAAGTATTGAAAGGTGTACAGAGTTGTACGGGAACGCTAATCTAAAGCATAATGTGTACATACTGTAATACGTACCAGAGAAGATTTATGCATTTTTACCAATGGAATTATTTATTTATTTATCGTCAATGAATTTATATTCGTAACGCATTCAGCCTGTAACATCCCACAGCTGCAACAAAGTATAAATATTTTTTTAACTTTTATGACGTGATCTTGTTAATTATGTATATAAGAAAGGTTCTACGAAGCGAAATTTTTTACGCGAATTATTTAAACAATTTTATAATTTACAATTGAGACGGAATTTCGAGAAAATTAACTTGTTGAAAAATTAACTTTAAATAAAATTTCCAAAGGGAATCAGTAAGTATAATTATTAGTGTTCAGAATACACCATAATTTTTTCAAATTAAAAAAAAATATTCCATACGCTTCAAATTTAAAATTCAATACACTCTTACCGGTACAAATTACAAATAAATTATGTCGCTATACTTTTTTAGATTTTCATTGAATTTGAGAAGCGCTGTTTCCCTAAAATTTATTTAACCGGTAATACTTATCTACTAAATTACTAATTGTAGCATGGGGGATGCCGGGGGCCCGGACGACCACGAAAGGAGACGGAAAAATAACCATGATTTTTAAAAAATAATCCAAATCGCGTCCGCAATGTAACACACATAAAAACACACTGTATAAAAATAATTAAAATTGTGTTAGCAATGACCGTATCAATGAGGTAAAAAAATTTAAAGAGCGGCAAAAAACCACACTTCGCTACTTTACTGGCAGCCAGGGGGTTAAACTCTGATGACACTAAAATAAAAAGTATATTAATTATCTGTTGAATTAATCGACATTTTACATGCAAACGGGTAAAACAGGCCCTAAAACAAGTTTACGCAACAGCAATACCTTTTACCGACTGTACTGAAATGTTGAAAAATATTTATTTTTAGCAAATACTGTCTACTACGCCATCTAGATTTATTACGATTGAAACACAAGACATTGCCATCTATTGAGCAAAACTAGAACCACACAAGACGGCCCTCATGGGTACATAATTATCACTGAAAAATATAGGTACCTTACCGTAGTAATTCTAAAATTATTACATAGATGTCGCTAGTAACTAATATTTCAAATAGCTGTTATCCTTTGGACATTAAATTATAAAATTATTGCTACAATTTGTATACAAATACAAACTGTAACAATAATTTTATAATTAACTAATTGTCAAAGATCTTTTATTCTAACTAAATAAATAAAACTAAAAAAAGAATAAAGTAGTGCAAGATTAGCAAATTGAATAAAATAGTATTTTTGGGTTGGTAATTACTTAGTTAATATAAGTTAGTAGACATAACACCGACCTTAATTTTAACACAATATTATTTTTATTAATTTTATTTCACACCTCCAAGAAAGCTGTCCTTTACTCTCACAAAATGAAAAGTACGTGAAGCGCTTAGGTATATTATACCTCTATTAGTACCTCTATATTTTTATAAGCCGGCATTAATATCTTAAAAATAAAATACCCACTTTTATACAGAATACACATCAAATTATACATTAAATATCATTTGAAGTCTTTATATAATACTATTATTAGCCCAGTCAAATTAGTATTTTAGATTTACAAAAATTGGAAGCAGCAATTTTCCTTCGGAATTCGTTGGACGGGGTCACTGGTAGCATAAATTGAAAAGGTAGGGAAACCAGGGTTGTTGCTTCATCCGCCATCTTGATTTAAAGGGTTATTTTTTGTCTCCTGAATAACTCGTTTATTTTCAATTTTACACGAAAAATAGTTAAAATTAAATTTCCTACAATTTTGCTCCTTAACAATTTTTTCGTAGGATCGATATTTTTCGATTTATACCTGACAAGAGTTGGGGGTGGACCTAGGTATAGGGAGGTGCGGGTTCGAATCCCGCTGGATCGAAAATTTTTATAGAATAATAAAAAACAAGCATCAGTAATTTGGTCCAACTTGGGAGATAGGGTAGTTTTTATCTCGATTGGACCCGGTAGGTGGCGCTGCTGTCGGTATCTAAGCAATCAATTTTGGTCCCACTTGGGAGATAGGGTAGTTTTTATCTCGATTGGACCCGGTAGGTGGCGCTGCTATCGGTATGTAAGCAATGAAATTTGGTCCAACTTGGGAGATAGGGTAGTTTTATCTCAATTGGACCCGGTAGGTGGCGCTGCTATCGGTGTGTAAGCAATCAAATTTGGTCCAACTTAGGGGATAGGGTAGTTTTTATCTCAACTGGACCCGGTAGGTGGCGCTGCTATCGGTATGTAAGCAATCAAATTTGGTCCAACTTGGGAGATAGGGTAGTTTTTATCTCAATTGGACCCGGTAGGTGGCGCTGCTATCGGTATGTAAGCAATCAAATTTGGTCCAACTTGGGAGATAGGGTAGTTTTTATCTCATTTGGACCCGGTAGGTGGCGCTGCTATCGGTATGTAAGCATTCAAATTTGGGAATCGTTTTCCGGGCAGGACAACGTATGCCGGGTCCGCTAGTGACATTATAAATATTTAGCTATATCTACCAGTCAGCTGTTACCTATAACACAAGCATTAAGTGGCTTACCATAGGAACAGACGACCGTGTGTGTATGTTATAAGATATAAAAAAATTAAAAAAAAAATAAAAACCTAATCATCTAATTATTATATTGACTTGCTACGGTTACGGTACGAGTACATAATTATTATGGCGAACAAAATAATAGTCTGAAATTAACTCAGGGATTGTGTAGTACAACATGCGGGCCATGCGGCCTTATCACCTTATGGCTAGTTTGTCATTTCTTCCAGATAGCTCAATTTAATATGAACTTAATTGTGGTACATTATTATAACATTTATTTACATACAATGGCACTTAAACATGACATATACGACGACGCTTTACGGCTACCTACTCATAAAGATTTAGGACGGTTACACCGCGTAGACGACTAGCCGAGCCTTGCAGTTTCAAGAGCTATCTACACAGTTACGCACCCAGTTTCATTATAATCAGGTCTTTTGCGATATTGAGTAACAAACATCTGTCCTTCCATCCATCTATCCACACAAACTTTAGCATGTACATATAAAGATCTCGTATTTTATAATAGTACTTAATAATAATAATTTTATTTCAGACATCATCAGTCCATACTTTTTTGTTAGTTACATTTTTTTTAAAACTAAGTTAGATTCAGACAAGTAATTGTTACAAACAAATTATGTTAAATCAAAATTAAAATAAAATTAAAATCCATACTAAATTTAAACCAAAATTACACTCAAAATCAAAATAAAATCATTATCAAAATTTAATCAAATTACAATTACAAATTAAGATTAAAAATTACAACCAATATCAAAATTTAATCAAAATTACAATAAATGTGAAAATCAAAATTAAAATCAGTCCCAAAATTCAATCAATATTACAATTAAAATCAAAATCAATACTAAAACTAATACTAAAATTCGATTAAAAATACAATTAAAATAAAATCAAAATTAAAAATTTTGCTAGCTTAACTTAAGAGCGACCTTCCTGTGACGCCACGATGACGCCACGCTGACTTACGAACCACATTTATTTACAAGACGCAAATTAATAGCAGTCCATTCCGCACATACATTCAAGATGGTTCGTTCAAGTCTAGTGGTGGCACAGTGGTGGTCACTAGACCTCGTGGTTCCAATCACGTAATTTTCGATCCCTTGGGAATATCAGTTTAAAAAGTAGCCTGTATATTTTTCTGAATCTCCAGTTATCCACAAAGTTTCAGTACAATTAGTTTAGCAGTTTTTGCGTGAAAGAGTAACAAACATCTGTCTATCTATCGATCCCCACAAAGTTTTTAAATTATAATATTAGTAAGGTATTAAAAAAAAATCCTATAGGTAAATCTGAAGAGTAAAATACCCATACCCTACGTAATTTGTATCGAACAGATTCTATACGAGTGGAAGTAAGTATTCATTGGTCCATATCATGTGGCTAACCAAGGCTTTGAAATATTTATTTCATGGTTATATTATAAACAGGCGGTTATTTTTTAATTCGGATAAGACTAGGATGTTTATTGATAAAAATAAATCTAAACCTAAATGCTCACTTGTTTCAAGGCTTGCTGATTAATTTCAGATCTAGTCGATAACTTTATTTATTGTAGGTACATCTATTTGCAACCTGTGAAACACAAAGACCGAAGTCGTAATTTTTTTAGTTGTGGTGATACAGTCCCAATGTGCTACATCTGCTGATAAAGTCTCTGATAGTTTTGGTAGTTCTTTGTAAGATAAAGTGTGTTAACAAACGGTAAAACGAGCTTTAAATGTAAATAATTTACGTGTATTATATTAATCTATACTAATATAATAAAGCTGAAGAGTTTGTTTGTCTGATTGTTTGTTTGTTTCTTTGTTTGAACGCGCTAATCTCAGGATCTACTGGTCCGATTTGAAAAATTCTTTCAGTGTTAGATAGCCCATTTATCGAGGAAGGCTATAGGCTATATATCATCACGCTAAGACCAATAGGAGCGGAGTCCACGCCGACGAAGTCACGCGCAGAAGCTAGTGATTACTAAAAATACCGAGCAAAGCTCGGTCACCCAGGTACTATTAATGAATAACAACAAGCAACGGTCATAGCACTGGTTTGCCGTTGTTGCGCTGGCGGTTGCGGGTTCGATCCTCGCCACAGATCATCGGGTGATCTGTGATCCTCGCACATGACAAACATTATTTTATATAAATTGGCCATGCAGATGTTTGCCGTGGTCTGGGTGTTTGTGCAGTCCTTGTGGGTCTCCCCACCGTGCCTCGGAGAGCACGTTAAGCCGTCGGTCCCGGTTGTTATCATGTACACCTGATAGCGATCGTTACTCATTGTAGAGAATATATCCGCCAACCCGCATCGGAGCAGCGTGGCTCTGATCGTTTTCCTACATGGGGAAAGAGACCTATGCCTAGCTGTATACATATACATTACAGATAATTATATAGATATTACAGACTGAAACGATATTTATTTATAGAACACCAACAAAGAATACACCATTTTTAAGTACCTACCTACATCATAATTATAATTACAGTAAATTCTGAGTGATCCTTTAATTATAGGTGATAACTACATTAAACATGACTTACATACACTAAGCACATACATAAACAACGTACACATGGCTAGGACTTGAGATAATGTTTTACACTACAATAAGAAATAAAAGATTAAAATATAAAAAATCAAATATTTAAAACAAAAGTATTTGTAAAAATACTAAAAACGGACCACAATTTATTAATTATGTTAGTATTATGTACTTATATTATTATTATTATTTACTTTCAATTTGTTCCTAAAACAATTGTATTTGCTGTTCTTTTCAAAGTACACTCACGCCATATGAAGCACCCTTTCCACGACTAGATTTATTATAGTCCCAATGATCATTTTGAAAGTAATAGTGTTAGTAAATTTAAATATACTATTTCATTTAGTTATTAGAGTTTACTCCTTAAGAAACGATATAAGAAGCGCGTACTGTACCGAAATGAATAGAAAGCGTCGATTTATGTTTTGATTGAAGAGTTTTTTTTCTTATAATTAATTATAATTTGAGTTACTTAATTGAACATTTTAGTTTTTAAATAACAAGCTAATCGTTCGTTCGTTTCGTTCGAAATTCATTCTTAAGGAGTAAACTTAAGTCGCGAATCGGAGCTGACTCACACACTTTATTTTCTTAATCTATTCTATTACATATTACGGGGTGAAAATAATAATTAAAGCTATCATCTTTTTCATTTAAAGGACTCTACTAACTCTAGGATTTGCAAGAAGTGGTTCGAAGTCTAACAAGAATCTTACGTAACCCTAATGAGCATTAACTTACGCAGCAGGACTGGCAATAATTTTCCTCATTGTATCAAGTGTTTTCAGACCGCAGCATTTTAAGGAGCTTTAAAAACTGGAATAGTGTATTAAGTAAATCATAAAGTAGTTCCTTACTTTTTTGTCATTTTAGTTGTATTTCATTGTTGTTGCGGAAATTGTATCTTTACTTTGTTGACAACGTTTATACCTATTTCTTGCAGATAATGTATTTTTATTTTTTATCGCAAAAAGATACATCGCTTAACAGAAGACCTTTCCTGAACACTTGTATTTCTTAGAATTTGGTCCATATTTTATATGAAACTTGGAGCAGTTAGAGAGTGTGTAGAATTCATAAGTTTTGTATTAAACTGGATTAGTTAATAGTATCAATTAAACTACACTAAATTAAGTTTAAATTAACGAGTGCTATGTGGTTACGGCACTAAAGAATGTAGCCACCCCCTCTCTTCCCGTGGGTGTCGTAAGAGGCGACTAAGGGATAACACAGTTTCACTACCACCTTGGAACTTAAAAAGCCGACGGATGGCGGGATAACCATCCAACTGCTGCCTTTGAAATACACAGGCCGAAGACGGGCAGCAGTGTCTTCGGTGCGACAAAGTCAGCCCTGCGGTCACCAACCCGCCTGCCCAGCGTGGTGACTATGGGCAAAACACATGAGTTCGCGTCATAATGTCGGGCGCGAACTTGTGCAGGCCTATGTTCAACAGTGGACTGTGATAGGCTGAAGTGGTAAGTGGTATCAATTAAAAGTTAAACATTAGTAGAAACTTTCTTACATTTCTTTAGCAAGTAGAACGTTTTAAACATTTTCATTGTGTTTATAATAAGTAAGAAAAAAATTATAAAATACACTTACAAAAAAAAACAACGCAATAATCATAATAACGGCGAGAATATTACAAAAGAAAATTTCCAAACAAAATCTTCGCGCTACCTACTACATACTACGAATATTTTTTTGATTTTCTGCAATTAGAATACTTAATTTAATATTTCACTTGTCAAACACTCACTGTGTGTGTCCACACTGAATGCGCGATGGCGGGCGCGGCCGCGGAGGCGGTTGCGGCGGCGGAGGCGTATGGTGGCCACAGTGACGCGCGAGTTCATGTAGCGATTTGACGTATATCAGGGGTTGCAAACAATGGACGAGGATTTATTATTTTTACTAGATAGTCCAATATTGAGATAGAAAGTGTACGAAATAAATAAAAACAGATATAAGTGGTGAATTTTTTAAATTTATATAAAGAATTGAGATTATACCCTACAAAATTCGTATAGTGTATACTGCTATTTTAGTATTTTATCACAAGCAATAACATTACAACTTATACTCGTCCATTCGATTATTTTCTTTTTGACAGTTCAAGAAAATTTGAAATTAGTGACCATGAAGTATAGATACAAAGAGTCCGGACGTAATGTTGAACGAATTGTCTCAATTTAGGAGACAGAATTTTAATTCTAGTTTTAATTTCCCATGTAAAAAAAGGTATAAACTACAGAAAGCGAATACATATATAGCGACAAGACCGAAATGGTTTGATACCCCTGCCACCCGCGCATTAGATCGCTTGCTGTCTAGGCCCGTAGTGTGGACAGAACGCGCGAATAGGAATGTTTGAAAACTACGCTCGTTGTATCGCTCAGTCGAGTCGCGTAGGCTTCCGCTTTAGCGACTGCAGTGTGGACGCAAAGACGCGTTTCATATGTTCGAAATTTCGCGCCCGCCGCCGCCACCGCGTTAGGCTCGCAGTGTGGTCCTAACCTTTGAGTTTCGTTAACTATTTTGTATGCTTTCCGAATCAAAATATACCCCGCGTCAAAGATTTTCCCCGATAGGTACTCATTCCAGTTTTGAGTTATACGAGTATAAATGAAAAGTTGTATGAATATTTTTTATTCTAATCTATACATATAATAAAATGGTAGAAAAGTCAAAACTGTACATTGAATATTTTTTTTAAAGAATACTTGGGGTGTGATCTACAATCGATACCGAAGCCAAAAATATAGTTTTTAGAATTTTTGTCTGTTTGTCTGTTTGTCTGTTTGTCTGTTTGTCTGTTTGTCTGTATGTATGTCCGGGATAAACTCAAAAAGTACTGCATGGATTTACTTCAAATTTGGCACGAATATTGTTAAGAAGTCGGGTCAGAACATAGGCTATATATTATCACGCTATCACCTACGGGGAACGAGCAGTGAACCTTTATTTCTTCAAATGTATGTCCGGGATAAACTCAAAAAGTACTGCATGGATTTACTTCAAATTTGGCACGAATATTATTAAGAAGTCAGGTCAGAACATAGGCTACATAATATCACGCTATCACCTACGGGGAACGAGCAGTGAACGCACGCAGACGACGTCGCGGGCAGCAGCTAGTTATTCATTAAAAGGGTTATTGTTATGCTTTCAGATACTATATAGTATATTTTAGGACACTAAGGGATATTTAAATAAATAACATTTCCTTATATACATGTTTGAGACAGTAAAATATAAATGATAAAAGGTACGCCCAACATCTTTATTTAAAAATTCCTTTTTGTTCGATTATTGAAAAGGTTCAATATAAGCTGATATTTTCAGTTTTAAACAAGATTTTGCTTTTCTTGTACAATTCGTCTTTTAGAATACTTAATACAGAGCTACCCTTTTTCATCACTTGTAAAGAAGTTTTTGGACTCGTTTAGGGATGCTTTAGGAAAAATAATTTATTTGAAAACCAATTTTTTATAAAAGTAAGTATCTATTGTAATACATAACTGTCTATAAAAATATGCTACGACTATAATATTTGTTGGTGACATAGAAGTTATATCTATACTTAATATATAAAGCTGAAGAGTTTGTTTGTTTGTTTGTTTGTTTGTTTGTTTGTTTGAACGCGGTAATCTCTGGAACTACTGGGCCGATTTGAAAAATTCTTTCAGTGTTAGATAGCTCATTTATCGAGGAAGGCTATAGGCTATGTATCATCACGCTAAGACCAATAGGAGCGGAGTCCACGCCGACGAAGTCGCGCGCAGAAGCTAGTGATTACATAATTACAGTTTTTAATTATTTTTACTGGTTTATCAGTATAGTATCAGAGTCTGCTCAGTTCGCTGTAACCTGCTTATTTATTATGAGAGATAAGCAAGCGTCACGAGGTGTGCCTAATATTTAAGAGTTTCGTAGTTGGCTGAAGTTAACCGTAGCAGGACACTCTAAACCGAATTTAATCGCTGCTAAATGAGGGGGTCAGTTAAAAAAGAGGCTCCCTAATCAGGTCCGCGCGAGCACGCGTTACGCACTTACATAATGAAAGGGGGAAGTGAGGGCGTTTGAGGGGCCGGGGGCCGTCATCTGCGTACACCCTGTCCGGCCGCCCGCGATCGATACCTATACGTGTGGACTTTATGTAAAAAGCCTCCTGCACACCCGGAGGACGCCGACCATAAGTGTCGAGAAACGAGTCGCCCCCGGGGAGGAAGGCACGAAATATCTTCAATTTTCGAGAGAAAATTTTCCAATGCGGGGGCGCTAGCCCGCGGCGGAAGGGCTGGCTCGCTCGCCCCGGACGCCTATGTCCGAAAAATGCGCGCCCCTTAATTGAATTTACAGATTTGCCTTTGGAACGCAAGCTCCGACGATGTTTATTGCGGACGCCTCGTTATTAGGTACCTACTCTTTATGAGTCAAACTGATATGCTCGATATGTTTTTATCTTAATGTAAGTCATACTTTAAATTTTAAAACCCGTCGATATAAACCCTTCACACTAATTATTATCATAATAATTATTTGGATTGAACAATATTTGGGTTATATTAGTGGAACGATCATCGAAATTAAACTAGTAGATCTAGGTTTATTTTCGCTTTATTTTACTATTACTAAGTATGTTTAATCTGTTAAGAATAAAGAATATCTTGAAAGAGGTTAAAGCAAGCGGATTTGGGATGGTACTGGTGTTAAATAACATTATTAGTACCTATTCTCCCGATCGAGCCGTCTTTTACTAGGAACGTAAGCTATATTTTTATAGTAGTAGATATTTCATATCATACGAATATTGTGTATGTATCTATACTAATGTATAAAGCTGAAGAGTTTGTTTGTTTGGTTGTTTGTTTGTTTGTTTGAACGCGGTAATCTCTGGAACTACTGGGGCGATTTGACAAATTCTTTCAGTGTTAGATAGCCCATTTATCGAGGAAGGCTTATAGGCTATGTTTCATCACGCTAAGACCAATAGGAGCGGAGTACACGCCGACGAAATCGCGCGCAGTAGCTAGTATATAATGTATTGTGTAGGTATATATATTATATAATATACTAGATACTATAATTATAATGACAAAAAGTTAGTTATGGTAATTTAGAAACAATTCTACTAATAATATTTAACTAGCGTACCCGGCAAACGTTTTCCTGTCCGGAAAACAGTTACCAAATTTTATTGCATACATACCGATAGTAGCTCCACCTACCGGGTCAAATTGAGATAAAAACTTCCTATCTCCCAAGTTTTAACATATTATTACAGATGCTTACAAAATTTGATACAAATTGGTTCAGTAGTTTCGGAGTTAAATACCGATAGCAGCGCCACCTACCGGGTCCAATTGAGATGAAAACCACCCTATCTCCCAAGTTGGACCAAATTACAGATGCTTACAAAATTTGAGGCAAATTGGTACAGTAGTTTCGGAGTTACATATCGATAGCAGCGCCACCTACCGGGTCCAATTGAGATGAAAACTACCCTATCTCCCAAGTTGGACCAAATTACAGATGCTTACAAAATTTGATACAAATTGGTTAATTAGTTTCGGAGTTACATACCGATAGCAGCGCCACCTACCGGGTACAATTGAGATAAAAAGTATCCTATGTCCGTCTCCTGGTTCTAAGCTACCTCCCCACCAATTTTCATCCAAATCGGTTCAGCCGTTATTAGTTATAAATAGTGTAACTAACACGACTTTATTTTTTAAGCTTCACTATACATTTAATGTTTGTTTCGTGTCAATCGGTTCATAAATAAAACAGTTATGCCAATTTAAAGAATCACTTTGAACATGTAAATACCCAAACCACAGATTAGTAAATAGTTCTACGTACCAAACGACGGTGTTTTTAATCCAAAATAAACCAAAATATATACTTATCCAAAAAATACTGTTCAGTCATTATTCCACGCGCACAAAGACGCGGGCACAGCTAGTCTTACATAAATAGCTTTAAACGATGTAAAATGTAATGATTTTAAAGTTTGTAATTGTTAACACAAAATTGTAAGAAACATTGTTACTAACACTATATAATATGGACTTATTAATTATTAAGTAGGTATTATTAATTCAGTCAGCGTTGTTGTTTTATTATATGGTTTTACTTTTCATATTTTGTTTAACACCTTGGTCTTCGTGTCGTTTCTTAAGTATTCTCCAAAAAATAAAAAAAAATACTCTAGATATTGGTAAAATATAAAAAATACTAGATATTGGTATGAGGAAGAAACTGAACCCGTTCACCATCTCCTACTTCTCGCCAATAGATGTCACTGTACGTTATTAAATCGCGCTTACGTCTTGTTCACATACTAGTCTGTGATAGGAGGTGATCTGTGAGTCTAATAGACTGAAATTTTCTAGTATGACTGTCAGTGCCATCAACTTCCATAGTTGTACCGTTCAACCTTACAATCAATTTTTGAAAACGGGTTCGTTTATTGAGATATCCGAACCCGTCCCATTGAAATTTGCAATTCAACATATTATCTAATAATCTATTTGTTAACTATTAATAACTAGCTGTACCCGCGACTTCGTCCGCGTGGAATTTAACAAAAAAGTTATAAAAAAAGTTCGATAAAATGATAATTGATATTCTTTGATTTCCTTTATTAGCATGAGCAGGCGGTCGAGCGATGCGGGGCAGAGGGGATGGACTCGCCCGCGCCGTAGGCATCTCAAGGAAAGAACCTTAGCTCGCCAAGCATTAAATGTTTCGCTGCTAATTACTTCTAAGTTCTAACGATGATATCTCAAAAACGATTTATCGGATTGATATAGTTGTACAGGACAATTTTAATCTGCATTAAATGCCTAAGCTAAATATCATATTCATTTGGATAAGGATTAATACTGAACTAAAGAAAATATCTTTAAAAATAACGTAATGTTTCTTAATTAAAAATTTGAACATAAAAGTGGTTATTGTAAGTCAACCCTAAGAGATAGAGAAATGCTATCGCGGACTTTTTTGTAGCATTTTTATAGATTTTGAATTCGCTAGTACATTATACAACTATATCTTTGCTAGTTTACGCAGCATTCGCGTGGAAAGCTCCCCGTTGGCGAGATTTTTTGCGACCTCTTCAACATTTATCGCCGTATTTCTGCTAATTTACATTCAAACATAATAAATTATATTATACCTAAACCTTCCTCAAGAATCACTCAGAAGAGAATAGATTAGAATACACAGAGAATCGATATACGAGTATTTGTATTTTATCATTACAAAGCTTTCTTTTATTTTGTCTTGTAAAAAATAAAATTTTTGTTTTTGACACTAAACGGAAACGTTTCATGTAGTCAACCCATTGGGAAATTAAATATTTTAAGAGTAAGCGTGGAAATGATAATAAAATATCTATATATTAATACGTGAAGCAAAAACTTTGTACCCCTTTTTACGGAAATTGCGCGGACGGAGGAGTATGAAGTTTCGCACACTTAGAGTTTATATAGAGAAGGAGTGCAGAATGCAAATATTTTATTTTAAATTATACATAAAACATACATTAAATTAATTAAAAAAACATTACACACACTATAACACTGTATCTGACATACACACGCATATTAAACTATGTTGTTGATTGTCATAGTCTGTAGTCAAATTGAAAATTTAAAAAAAAAGGTTCTTTATTTTGATTACTTTTTTTGGTTTTCTTTAATTAAATTTTTTAATTATGGTCGAATTTCGACCTCTGGGTGACCACTAGTTTACATAAATAGACTAAACCCGTGGCTCCGTTGATATTTGTGTTTATTGTATCGCTTATATACCTAGTCATACGTTTCGTATGAAGTTTTATAAAAAACAGGTTTTCACAATGCTTTAAGAATTTTTTAACTGTTTCCGGAAGATTAGACTGATGATGTTAGACTATTCAAACAAACAACCTTTTTAGTATTCAAATAATAAAAAAGAAAAATGATACAAATAATTGAATTTATTGAAATAATAATGTACAATATATAAAACATACGTATACCTAATGAAAATTATTTTTAATTACTGTTTTTTACTTAGGTAAGTAGCGTGTAATGTCGGATTTCTTTGGTCTTTCAGTAGGTACTTGATAATAAAAAGTCTATTAAATTTGCCATTTTACCATAAAAAGTCTTTTATAAAAAAATACTAAACGAACGAATTAACCAATTTCAAAAAAGGAGTAGTTACTATAAACTATTTTTATGAATGTTCTCCGAGATTTTTCCCAACCATAGCCAGACCGATTTTGATTATTATTTTATGCCATTGACGTAATTTTTCTTTCATAAGTCCTGCCGTGTCCCTCCGAATATTTTTTTTTAAATATATAATTAGGTTGGCAATGTATAATAAGTGATTACCGTAACTTATAGAAGTCTCCTATACCAGTAGCATAGCAAGCGCGTTGCCGACCCCAATTACCCCCCCGCAGGAGTCACCAATGACGTCTGATGATGGAATCTCAGAAAAATCGAGGAAACTATAGATATAATTAATAGGTTCGTAAACTGTTTGTGAATTTTAATAGATAATTAAATTTTATCTGTGAGTGTCTAATGCTGCTAAGCTATGATGATGAAAAGTAAAGAACCCTTTAACTAATACAAAAATATCTTAAGATGATATGACGTTTACTTGAATACAGAAGAACTACGCAAGTCTGCTAACAGAATAAAATTGGAAAAAAAAATGATTAAGAAAAACAAGGCGACTCGAAAAACTAATTAAAATTAAAATGAAACATAAATGTAAAAAAACTTTTTTTTAAACAAGCTTTTATTTGAATGTCGTAAGTTAACCATGCATTCTCATCGAAATTGGACTTGTACCTATACAAAATTTCAGCTCAATCGGCTGAAGATATCTGCTTCAAAATTGAGTTGCAAGATTGCCGAACAAACATACATACATATATACATAGGTACATACATACATACATTGCAAGTTAATAAAATAAGCTTGTAAAAATTTCAAGTCGGTGCCAAAACTTCATTCTATCTACATGGCTCATCATTACGTACACGGCAAGTTATGTATGACACGTGTGATGTGACCCATCGTTAGACGCTCGACCAAATGTACTACAACATCATTTACGATGAACACCTAAATACGAAATCTAATTTAGTACTATAATCGTTGAAAAAGATTTCCTAACACTCGATGAATGAGTAGGGTCTCATCGCTTCAAGGGACACTTGTATGCAACTTGTACAACAGCTACTCAAAACAACATAGGTAGGTACTAGTCACTATATAAATTAGTAACTAATAAAAAATAATTGCTGTTCCTTAAATGTTTTGATACATAATAAACGAATGTATATACAATTTCTTAAATGTTTGTTTATTTTATTGTTTGTACTACGTACCAAAATCCGTTTTCGTGGAAAATTTTTGTTTAGACTTAGAATACTATAGGAAATTGAAATGGACATTTATTTTGTTTTTAATGTTTCTTGCCAAAGTAGCTTTTTTAATTCGTTGATTAATTACGAACTTACTTGCTCCTGTTTTTCGTTGAGCTAAAGGTAATATTTGTACTACGTTTTCAATGTCAAATGGATTTAGGTTGTGCTACCGCATGAAATAAGGTTAAAAACTTTGTTTCTTTATCTAATATGTAAACAGATGAGACGTTAATTGCTCTTAACGTACACTATTTAAATAATAAAAAATATATATTATTAACTATAGGTACATACGTAATACGTAAATATTTTATTTTTCAAAAGATACACATAACGTACTCAAACAAGTCCATTTTAAGAAGTAATTCAGTTTTATTTCAAATTTCTAATATAGGTAACTGATTTTAAGTAATTTGACATTTTATGTCATTTTTAGAATTTAGTTTAAGTTTAAAGAGAAGTCGAGTAATATAATAGTTTATGATTGAATACTATATTTTGTGGTTGATTTCGTGGAAATTCATATATATATAATATATAATACTATTAAACGAGCAATTCTTGTATATATATATTCTGAATCTCGGAATCGGCTCCAACGATTTTCGTGAAATTTAGTATACAGGGGATTTCGGGGGCGAAAAATTGATCTAGCTAGAATTCATTTTTAGAAAATGTCGTTTTATCCCTGTTTTAGGCAATGAAAAAAATTGCTAAAATATCGTTAGAATAGGAAGGTTAATTTCGCAGTTGTCATTATAGTTGTAATAGCTCAGGTGGGAAATCGGTCGGTCGAGATTGACCGAGAAAACCTTGGTTCACATCTCAGTCTCTATTTTTCTTTTTTTTTTAATTTCACTCGTGATTTTTTATTTAAATAAAAATAAAATATAAAAATACCGAGGAAAAAAACAAAATAAAAAAATTAATAAAATAAGAATAAAAATACCGAGCTAGGCTCGGTCGCCCAGGTACTTTAATATAAAGTGTCCAATTTTAGAAATTTTTCCTTAGTTTAAAATCACAGATTAAGTCAGTTATTAGTAAAATGTATTACCTACTTTTAACTATTTGTATGATTAATTCCTGACTAGCTTAATGTAAAGCACAATGGATCATATTAATGTGGACTTATACTATCGGTAACATGAACTATTTCTTTATCTCTATATATATAAAAATGAATCCCTGAATGTGTTGCTAAGCGCAAATCTCGAGAGCGGCTGAACCGATTTCGCTAATTCTTTTTCTATAATATTTCTTGAAGTACGAGGATGGTTCTTACAGAGAGAAAAATGGGAAAAATTCCCTGAAAAAGTTTAAAAACAACAATTTTCTATATCCCCATACAAAAGATTCGTAATAATACTTAAAAGCCAATTTGAACTTTAATACCATACCATAAAGTTTAAGTGTTAGTGGAGGGGTTACGGCAAGGATAAGTATTAAAAAAATAAAAAATTAAGAAATGGACTGTTAGGCGGTACGAAGTTCGCCGGGTCAGCTAGTTTCAAATAAAAACAAATTTTCTTTCAGCTATATACTAACTTATTGTATTCCTATCAAATTTAAATATCGACAAGGACATCAAAAAATAATAAAATATCGTAAATACCATTTACAGGATTAAGCGATGTCATTGGTAAATATGGTATGAAAGTACGAAATAACCAATATTTTTCTGTTAAATAAATGCGAGAGCCGCGTTGGCGCAGCGGTTACAGCACTGGATTGCGATTGGCTGTTGCGCAGGCGGTTGCGGGTTCGATTCCCGCACACGACAACATTTGTATTGGCCATACAGATGTTTGCCGTGGTCTGGGTGTTTGTGGAGTCCTTGTGGGTTACCCCACCGTGCCTCGGAGAGCACGTTAAGCCGTCGGTCCCGGTTGTTATCATGTACACCTGATAGCGATCGTTACTCATAGTAGGAATAAATCCGCCAACCCGCATTGGAGCAGCGTGGTGGATTAAGCTCCGATCCTTCTCCTACATGGAGAAGAGGCCTATGCCCAACAGTGGGATTTTACAGGTTGAATCGTGGTCGTGAAATGCGAGAGAATTTTTACGAGCAAAAACCAAAAGTTTAAATTATAAAAAATATAAAATATGTAAATAGTAAACAAACAAATCAAATTAAAATACTACATTTTGCAAACCAAAAATTTACTGTATTTTGACAAGTCTTTATACCTAGTTATTTTTTTATTTTCATGGTATACCTATCAAAAACGTTTTTAAAATGTTTGTCTAATAATGTTACCACAGAAATACAGTAAATGTTACCTATAACACAAGCATTAAGTTGCTTACTATAAGAACAGACGACCGTGTGTGTATTGTGTAAATATTTATTTATTTTATTTAATGTTTGTCTATATTATGTCTGTACAACTGTCTCTGGGACGGCTAAAATAAGATAAAAGAGGTGAAATTGAAACATATAATTTTTAACCCTTAATTCTCACTGGATCAGGATCACGCTGTCAAAAAAATAATGAGTATCCAGATATAATATCCTACGCGAACGAAGCCACAAGTCTAGCTAGTAATATTATAAGTATTAGTAGTTTTCGTATGTTTTAGCGTAGTAGCGTAAAATAGATTTTTAAAGGCCTAAGAATAACAATAGAATCAATACAAATAGTTTAATCAAATATTTGTATACATTTTAGTACTTTATATCAAAACTTTACTTGAAACTGCAGCTGAAAGTTGTGCTCAAATATTTGCTATAAAGAAAACTTTGTTAAACAATACAGTTAGTAAAAACCACGATACTACAAAGAAAGCTTTTCATTACAAAAAGGAATTATAAAAGTTTCAAAGAAATAAATTACACGAATTCTATTTTTAATATTTTATTTTTTATTCGTCTTGCTTTAAGATAATAATATTATCTTTTCACGTATAAGTAAATATATAATTATATTTTTTCATACTTCTTAAAAAATGCTAAAAGTATAACAAGTATTTTCATACGTACCGAATAACGATATCTTGTAATAATTATTTACATCGAAGGCATAGTAAATAACTACCTAAATACTCAAATAGCCGACAATAGGTGAAAATTACCAACAATCCGATTTTCTCATAGTATTTTTTTATAACACAGTGAACTTAGTGTATGTATGTGATAGTACTTAAAATAATAGTTTGATATCAAATTATTACCTACTCGTTTAAAGAACCCTTTTAATTTTACGCAGTAACAAATAAGTATATTTCAAGTTGTTTTACTTTACTTTTACAGTATGCATAAATCTATACACGGTACATAAACCAAAATAACATTTTTTAAAATTTTTGTCTGTCTGTCTTTTTGTTTATTCCGGCTAATGTCTGAAACGGCTGGACTGATTTTGACAGGACTCTCACTGGCAGATAGCTGATGTAATAAGGTGTAACGTAGGCTACTTTTATTTTAGTTTTTTTCTTTTTTATAACTCTACGAACTGAACAATAACTTTTTTTGTTAAATTCAACGCGGACGAAGTCGCGGGCACATCAGCTAGTCTATACTAATATTATAAAGAGGTAAAGTTTTTAACTTTATTTGTTTGTTTGTGGGGGGTAATCTTCGAAAATACTAATTCGATCATAAATTTTTTTTACTAACAGAAAGCTACATACACTATTCAGGAGTGACATAGGCTATATTTTATGAACCAAAAATTCAGTGAAAAATAATAGTATAAGTAAATCAAGTCGGAGAAATGCGGGCGAGATAAATGCTTTACCGGCGTGCGCTGAACGAACATGATGTTCACCAAAAATGTTGGTCTTTATTAGTTCTATAAAATGTCCGTGGTACTGTATAGTAGCTAGCTTTTATATAATATGAATAACTACAAAGGATTTTATTTGTTAAGTGAAAGATTATGTGAAGTTGAGATGTCTTTTTCATGACCAAAACACGAAATTTTATCAAATTAAATGATTTTGTCATCAAGTAGTAGTATATTTTATTTTTATTTAAATAAAAAATCACAAGTGAAATTTAAAAAAAAAGAAAAAAGAATTTAATCTGGAGATTGAGATTTGAACCATGGTTTTCTCGGTCAATCTCGACGGTCCGATTTCCCACCTGAGCCATTAAAACATTAACGATAATTGCGAAATTAACCTTCCTATTCTAACGATATTTTAGCCATTTTTTTCAGTGCCTAAAAACAGGAATAAAACGACATTTTCTAAAAATGAATCCTAGCTAGATCAATTTTTCGCCTCCGAAAACCCCTAAATACTAAATTTCACGAAAATCGTTGGAGCCGATTCCGAGATTCAGAAAATATGTATAATATATATACAATAATTGCTCGTTTAATAGTATAAGATTTGGTTGTGTAGTTTAGGAGATAATTTAAAATAATAAATACGCGACATTATTGCGATTTTATTCATTGCTGGAGGCGACCACAGCCGCACACCGCCGCGCTGTGGCGCGGCGGGACAATTGACAAGATACAACTCACCTATCATAAACGAAGATGCTGATCTGTTAGTAGACGAAGAAAAAAAAACCCAGGGATATAATACATCACAAAAATAATTAACGCCCAACGAAGTGGGCACGGGATGGCTAGTATTTTTTAAGATTCCGCAATGCTTGAAGACAAAAGTCTTCGAGCAATGCGCTCGGTCTGTGTTAACATACGGAGCCGAAACGTGGACACTAACGAAGAGACTGGTCCATAAGTAGCTCAACGTGCAATGTTGCAATGCATGCATAATAGAATTAGAAATGAGACTATTCGCCAGAGAAGTAGAAGAAAGTAATCGACATAACACACAGAATTAGCAAGTTAAAGTGGCAGTGGGCTGGTCGTTTGTGTAGCAGGACCGATGGCCGTTGGAGCAGACGTGTCCTGGAGTGGATACCTCGTCTTGGCAAACGCAGTGTGGGACGTCCTCCGACCCACTGGACCAACGATCTACGTAAGATTGCCGGCATGTCTGGCGCGAATTTGGGGAGGCCTGTGTCCAGCATTGGACTTACTGGTTACGATTCAGCCTTTAATATCCCACTGTTGGCCATAGGCCTCTTCCCCATGTAGGAGAAGGATCGGAGCTTAATTCACCACGCTGCTCCAATGCGGGTTGGCGGATATATTCCCTACTATGAGTAACGATCGCTATCAGGTGTACATGATGACAACCGGGACCGACGGCTTAACGTGCTCTCCGAGGCACGGTGGGAAGACCGACAAGGACTGCACAAACACCCAGACCACGGCAAACATCTGTATGGCCAATATAAAATATGTTGTCATGTGTGGGGATCGAACCCACAACTCTGACTCTTACCGCTGCGCCAACGCGGCGTCAATGCAATAGGCTTAACTGATACTAATACTGATATTTTTATATCCTTACGTCTTGAACATTTGAACATTCCAATACGCCATATCTATAACTATTGGATATCTTAAATCTGTATAAAGTCAAAGGAAATAAGTAGCTACGTAATAATTTAAAATGGTTTTTAAGGTCTGTTTATGTACATATTCACAAATATATGACAAAAACAAATGTGTACGTGGGTTTGTGGATATGTGTGTGTGTGTGTGTGTGTGTGTGTGTGTGTGTGTGTGTGTGTGTGTGTGTTTTAATATACAACTATCCTGGCAAACAAGCATACGGCTCACCTGATGGTAATCGATTTCCGTAGCTTATAGACACCTGCAACATCAGAAGCATCGCAAGTGCGTTACCGACAGTAGTATCCTAATCCCCCAGGACTTCTGGCCATCTTACTCACCACAAGAACACAACACCGCTTGACAACAGTATAATTTAGCTGTGATCTTCTACAAGGTCAAGGTACTTACTCAGTCGGGATGCTCCAGATTTTGAACAGGATATTTAAGCTGTGCTCTAACTCAATGTAAAGAAAAATAATTTTGCATGTGATAACGTTTTAAATCCTTTAATCGTTAAGTTAAATTGTGTGTGCATGTCACCTCCGACACGATGAGATGTTTGTCGGGGTCTGTGTGTTTGGGGATTGTGTATTTCATTTTATTTGATACACTCCGTATTGGGGCTAAATAGCGTACGGCATTCATTATTTTTATTATTTACTTCAAACTATTTTAAATTTAACACCCCAAGTCCTCAATTAACAATCGTTAATTGCGTACACTCTATAGTCTTACATGTCCATATAAAATTTAAGCTTGAAAATAGTATTTTACAAATTGAAATGATATTTAAAAAAGCTAATAATTTTCACTCGTGACCGTGTCAGAAAAACGGAAAGTCCTTCTTTATCGAGACTACACACGAGCCTGACGAAATATATTCAGTTTCGTTGGATACCTATTCTCCGACCCTACCAATACGAAGGGCGGGCAGCAAAGTCCGTGCACATGTAAAATAGCTCTCTAAATGATGTGTGCTCTACTTCAATTTTATGTTTTTTTTTTTCTTTACCAAACCAACAATAATGTGATGTGCTTTCTGTATCTTTAATTTTTATTTATTTAACAATTCATGCACACTAGAATAACAATATGAAATAGCACTTATAAACAATGCTGGTACAAAAGCAAGTCTTATTCCATGGTGGAATCTCTTCCAGTAGTCTGCCACAGGAAAATTATAAAACAATCGAAAAATTAGCGTGTTAATCTCAACATATTAAGAATAAAAATATAACATAATATAACAAATATATATAATTATACAATACTAGCCGACCCGCGCCCACTTCGTTGGGCGTTAATTATCATTGTGATGCAATTATGTTGTGTAGTTCCTAGTACTGTTTTATTAGGTTCATTGTTTAGAATTCGACGTATAAATTCGTAATAATATCGTGTATTTATTATTTTAAATTACAGAACCAAATAATTATAAATGTTGCTCCAACGCCATCTATCAAAAAGCGAAAAAACTTCGTCGTCGGTAGTCTAAAATAAGGGTAAATAAAATAAATAGACTAATAAATAGCGATTGATGGCGTTAGTTTCTCTGTCATTTTGATAATATATTTTAATATTTTTCTTATTTACTGAATTTTTTTGTACAATTACAATAAAATATAGCCTATGTCACTCCTGAATAGTGTAGCTTTTTGTTAGTGAAAGAATTTTCATGATCGGATCAGTATTTGCGAAGATTACCCCCGATATACAAACAAAGTTATAAACTTTATCTCTTTATAATATTAGTATAGAACTATAGATATAGATATAAGGCATACATACATAATAATGTATACACACGTAGATACAAATAATATAATACTTATACATACACGCATACACATATATGATAGATAATACAATACATACGATAATACTTTCTCCATCTAGTGAAGGGATACCTTTTTCTAAATATTGTATCTATATATATAAAAGAGATATCCACCCATTGACTCATCACGATATCTCTGGAATCATAAGGCGTAGAGACTTGAATATGGTAGGAATATTCCTTTTGCCGAGTAAAGGTCAGCTAAGAACGGATTTTACGAAATTCCACCCCTAAGGGGGTTAAACGGGGGTTGGAAGTTTGTATGAAAGTCCTACGTTTTTGAAGTAAGAGACTTGAAATTTAAAATGTATGCTCTATAGATGGTGTTGAGGTGTACTAATAATTTATTTTGAGAAATCAACCCATTTTTGGGGTTAAAAAGGGGATGATAGTTTGTATGAAATACACCTACAAACTTGAAATTAGGACAGGCTATAGCTAGGATTTTCCTGAAATTAAAGCGGGGGTAACCGCGGGGCACAGCTAGTATATTTATATATGCATCATAAACATAACATAACATAACGGGTGATTATCAAGAATGTGTTAATAAACGTAATCAAGTTTCTTTTTGTGTGATAAGAAAACTGTTACCACGTTAGTACACAAAAAAATTATAAAATTTTAAACTACCATATTCAAGCATACCTTTTAATTTATTGTTCCAAAAAGCAAATGTTTGATTGTGTATCTACTTGTAATGGGAATAACTATTTTGGCCGTTTAAATTAATTTTGAAGTTACAATAGCGTTAAAAGGTATTTATTGCTAGTAGTAACGATGGAAATAAGAATATTACATGTGCCAGCACATGTAATATTCTTGTTTTTTTATACCGTAAAATATACACACACAGTCATCTGTTCCTAAGGTAAGCAACTTAATGCTTTTGTTACAGGTAACAGCCGACTGTTGTAACTTTTTTTGATAAATTTACATAGAAATAAAACATACATACATATATAAATACAAATATTACACCCAGACTCAGGCGGAAATCGAACCCGCAACCCGCGGAACAGAAAGCAGGCAAACTACAAACTGTGCCAACGGACTAGTTAATAGTGTTTTACAATTAAGCGTGATTATTCACGTGTTTTTTTTTTTGAAGTGTTAACTTCTTGTGGGAGGGTAAACCGCTTCGTTACGTAAAGCGTTACGGTGCCAGTTTGTCTCACTTCCCTTTCTCTCACACATACGACAGCGGTAGACAGGCTCCTTCTCTATCACTCGATCCCACAGCGCTAGCCGTTTTTTCTAAAGTTAAACAATTTCAATATTAAATAGTTCAACTTAGATTAGTTTAAATTATCGCTTCTGTCGGGCGTCCCAGGATGCACACGTTTTTTAATGAGATGAAAATAACATTAATAAATGGATACCAGTAATAAAGTTTTTTTGATTTGAAGTTTAGAATTTGGACTTAATTCTACATTGCTACGCAAAAAGGGCAAACTAAAATAACATTATTTATACAAACACGAATTAAACAATTGTCGTTGCGAAATTTTTTCGTCGTAAATTATATCATAACCAGATCGTGTTGCCAGTTAGCTAAACTGGAGACCTATCTGCTAAGCATCTAATTTTTAATTTTAATATATTACTAAACTAATATCTACATAAATTAAATAATTCGAAATATTACTATGTGGTTTAAGTCATTAAACTTTTAGCTCATATTTAATGTGCGAGTTTAAATAGCAATAAAAGCATCAACATGGATTGTCCAAATTAGTATGTATATGAAATGCGCCAATTAAAACGAAATGTACTTGATTAATATTACATTAGACAGACTGTTGACGAAAATATATAAATTATTTTAAAAATCTAAGTAGAGCAAATTTTACTTCGTGCGCTTCAAAGTCGGGTTCTGGGGGCTACTTCTCTGTTATATCTGCCCGTCCAAGATACATGCCTCGCATAGACGCACTCGTGTTACCGGCCGCGTTCGGTCAAAGGGGGAGGGGGGCGACCCACCACCCGCTCCAACCCTCCTCTGCCTGCGTCATCTAGTGCGACTAGGCGCTAGGGTTAATTCAAACCATAGAATTTAAATATTTTAAATTTTATACGACTTAAATATTAAATTTTGGCTTTCAAGATTGTATCGTTAGTTTAATCATTGAAAGCGTACATTTAGCACGTTGTATGCATAATATAGTGCATACTTCAGTTTTTATAAACTTACTAGCTGACTTGGCCAACTTCGTACTGCCATATCTTTCTTAATTTTGCAATAAAAATATTACAGTCATTGATCGAAATAATATATAGCCTATATTTTAAGTTGAACAAATTACATATGTCTGAAAATTTTATTAAAATCGGTCCAGTAGTTTCGGAGAATACCCCGTTCAAACATAGTAACACGAGATTTATGTATATAGAATATGTGGATATAGGTAAATCGATCCGATTGTTGATAATATTATCTATGAGTACCTATACCTACCTAATTTTGTAAATTAAAGGCAAGCAATTAAAGGCAATAATTAAAGGCAAAGTCTTCTCCCGTGTGTTAATTCTCATATTGATATCTAGAAGGGAGTAGTCGTTATTATTAACGAAACTGCTAACTAAATCAAGCTTACTTTTCCCTTACTTCAAAGCTGATTGTGCAATAAAATTTAAAATTGACCTACTGACACGATTTAACTATGAGCTACGTAGGATAGGATTTTGAAGTTTATTTCTCATTCAATAAACTTTATAATAAATTAAATTAAAAGTCGTCAGTGCCAACCCTGCGTGTCCGGTTCGCAGCCCTGAATCTGTAGAACGTAGAACAGTGCGGCGTGCGTGCCCGGTTCGATGTAAACAGCCTACCCTACGTATGTAGGGCGGATGGACGCCTCCCTTACCCCCAGAGAAAGGGGTGCCCCCGCTTCTTCCTTGTTCCTCCTTGTGCAAATTCCCCTGGCGATGGAAATGTGCTCCGCCACATTTTATACAATTTCTAGTTCGTGCGTTCCAAAATTTACTTTTGTCCACTGTCGGATATTAAACTTCATACAATGTAATACCCCTGCCTCGATCAAGAAGCTGTACGAATGGTTTGGCCAAGTTATTAAGTTGTTTGTTTGAAACATTTTCCCCGGCCGTTGACTTTTCGTTTCATTCAGTGGGTCGGCAGTCTATTCTCGTGAGCCTCGTTCGCGTTATTGGGCCAACGAGACATCGATTACGTATGCGCTTTCATTAAATCTACTGGACTATTTTCAAGTATCACAGAATCTTCGACTTAATTACTATGATTAGATATATTATAATTACAATAACACAGCAAATGAAAATTCTCGTAGAATAATACGTCACGGAAGAGTATGACAAATCTTAAGTTTATTTCTTATTCAATTATTATTAGTTTAAGAAGATAGAATATACTTCAATTTCACTACAGAAAGCTTAAAATGTTACATCTAACAAAACGTCCGAAAGCTAATGTAAATATTAAAATGTGAAAAAAAAGAACTGAATATTAAAATAACATAGTTGGTTTCATTTAATGTAAAAACGAAGACAACATAAGGTGCTATAAAATAAAGACAATAAACATAAAAGTTGTATTCATAGTGTCACAAAAGAAGAAAAAAAAAAACAAGAAAAAATATGTAAGATTTCCAAAACGAACTCAACAATAGATATTGTAAACTTTATTACTTTTGTTTATTGAGAGTTCGTTCAAAAGTATGGTACAAACAAAGTCTCATATAACGAAAAAAATCTTTGACATAAGCCGCTGTACGAATCATTACAGCTAAATTCTGTTAGCACTATCGGAGGCCCTGAAATATTTGTCATGTACAGAATTGCTGGGCTTTTAATTAAAGCGAGTAATTTAGCGGGCCCGGGTGTTACCACGCATGGCCATGTTAGGTACAGTCTTCTGCATACTCATTTTGAAATGTTTAAACAGAGGTGCCTTGGGGAGGTGGGCGGTGCTGTGATGGTTAGTTCTCCGTTACAGATAAATTAATAATACCTACAGTTTGACTATACAAGTACATATGTATAGCACGCATGTCCGTAAGTAGTTATACCTACAGAATGTTTAAAGTAACATTTTGTTTAAGATAATTATGATATTTTCGCTAAAAAAAAAACACTTCACATTAACCTTTACATGATTCGTCCAAATTGTGTTAGGAATCGTAATACTTTTCAGATTGGTTAAGATTTTTGATGATCGCTTAGTCTTTTCAGGCTTTCAGTCAAAAATTAGTTTTAATAATATTTAAAACTAGAACAAATGATTCCATTATTGGCGCCTTCCTTTAAGTTTTTTTACATAACGATGGATACGTGTATATTTTTTGACGTTGTATTGCTGATTCTAAGATATATTTTTAAGTAAGTATTAGGTACTTTTGCATTTTTTTTTCTAATGTTATAGCAAAATAAAATGTATTATTATGGTAAGGAGCAAGGAATACTAAATTTATGATACATAAAGGACGTCATGAAGGCAAATTTATTGTTTAATCTAGTTCTAATTATGTTTACTGATCTTCCTTTTCTTTCTCGTAAATGCTTGCAATACTCGTTTACTTTTGGGTGCTCAAGTTCTAAAGACACCATACAATACACGAATGTCTCATTTCAACGGGTTACGCTTTGTTAATCATTATTAAGTGTTCTATATACCTATCACTTGTTGAACATAATGAATAATATACGGATGCAGTCGTTATCTGCATACATTTTCAATATAATGAAGGAACGATTCTGCAATAACATCTTATTTTTATTCTATAACTTTGTTCATTATTTTGTTACCTTTAATATAAAATTAATTATTATTTTAAAAAGGCAGTTAGTTTTATTTTAATTTTATTTATGTAATAATTAATAGATTATATTTACAAAATTAAAAGGAAGTCTGTAATTTTCGTATTATAAGGTAAAGAGCTATATTCGACATCTCTATTACGTTTTAGCGAATATCAGTGTTTAGAGACTGATATTCTACATTTAAAAAAAACACTTCCCAAATGTTAACTTTCACATTTGACAATGAAATAATTTCTTAAAGAATGTTTGATTGAAAATTTAATATACTACCTTTTCAACGTAACGATTTCACCTTATGCATATCTTGGTTTAATACGAAAAAAAAACAACATTAAAACTTTCTAAATCATCCTGTATACATCAGAGATGTGAGATGTAAAATTTGAGCAGAGTACAACGTACACCTATTATGAAATTTGTGCACACTAGAAGCGGTCACGCACACATTCGTGTAAATATTCGGACTTCGCTACTAGGGTGGGTACAGAAACCTTGCGACGGTCGACCCCGGCTTATATTCTCATATTAATACGTATCTTCTTTAAGCTTAGATTTTTGAAAGCCAATATTAGTCTTGATTGTGTTAACGTTTAAAGTTTGATGAGTATGTATATACGTATACATATTTTCATCTACACATTTAATAATTTATTTATTAAAGTAAAATATTCCGAAATCGAAATTCCAAAAAAAAAACGTAAGAGATAACCTAATTCAAATTATTGGTATTCGGTTTTGAGTCTTATTGGGATTATTAAGATTTTCAATTGATTTGCAAGATTGTGGATGTTAGATATTTCTATATTATATCCGAATAAAACCACCGCAAATAGTCCTTTAATTATTTCCGTTGATGACTTGTTGGCATAGTGGTAACTAGCAGGCTGCTAGATGCCACAGTTTCAATCCCCGCTGTTGCAAATATCCTAAATTTAATGTACCTATAACGTACGGACTCAACTAACGGGTCAGAGTTTCCATTTGTGTTTTCACGACATGTATACACGATACGGGAATTCATTAGAAGTTGATTTGTTTATTTTTAAATAAGCGAAATCAAAACTAAAAAAAGAAAACAAAAACTTTTTTGTCAACTGAAACTGGATGCATTAAATAAAATGATGATATTCTTAACAAGGTTATAAACATTTCCATATCTTATAGACGACGCCGAAACGGGGGGATTACACGCTCTCAAGAAGAATATTAAATATAATTCATTTTCTGTGTTGTAAAGATAAACTTTTGCTTTTTGTATGTTTTAACGTAACTAGAGATAATATGGTAAGAAAAATTATTTATAGCGTTTTAGACTTCAAGATGATGACTTTTGGTATTTGAAATAAACACACTAATACATATTCAACAAAACTCGTTCCCAGACAACATGTAACAATTTCCTTTAAATATTACTATTGTTGTACACAACAATGATGCTGAATCAAGCGATCAACGCATGAGTCATAGTGATTTTATAGCTTTTAGCATTTCCTTAATAAAGATGCTAGTTAAAAAAACCAACCAACTAACAAACACTTTTTATTGTTTTCTATTGTAGATGCTAACAAACTCTTAGGTCTGTTTAGTTATTAGAAAAAACGAGAAATTATTTAATATTACTATGTTTTAATATAGGTACCTAACTCTAACAGGACCATAACCATTACTGGATTTGGAGGATATTTTATAAAAAAATTGCGTGCGTACAAAGTACACATGTCAAAAGTGAAACTTCAATTAAAAAAAAAAAAACTAAACAAAAAAAACTAATCATTAACGCTGCAACTTACAATAAATTTTTTTTTTGTTTAAGTTTTTTGTTCGAGGTTTACCACGTCTACGACTAGGTGGCGCTAGTAGTAGATTAAATTGTACACATTTGTGTAATTATTCAACAACCCAATATATTAAGTTGAAGCATATAATTATATTAGGTCGAGGAAAAAGTTTTTTTTTTATATTCCATTCAAGGTAAGATTTCATAAAATTTATTTACATTAATTATTATAATATATAATTATGTATGTACCATTTTGTTCGATAACTTGCCTCCATCTCGTAGGTAGTGACAAGTTTCCGTTGCTGTAGAAATTTTGGAATTTCGTCACTTTTATGTGACCAGTGTGAACTGGGTGACCAGGGCGAAATGCATCTTTGACAAAAATTTCCTGACTGAAAACGATTAAACCAATTTTGTGCTACTCTTACTGACACTGTATTAGGTCCATAAACTTCACATTTCGCGGCTTGTGTCGCATTTTCCCCTTTTTTAAAGTAAAAATTTAAAATGTACCGAATTTTTCCGTTGGATTCACCAATTTTGCCAGACCGAAAAACAAATTAAAAGTGGCGGGAATCTGTCTTTTACTTTTAATTTTATTTTTAAAATGTCACTTTTTCATGGTATAAAAACCAGCCAATTATAAATAATACAACCAAAAAGATTTTATTGCAAATTTTTATTATAATTGAGTGTTATTATTGAAAAGTGTACTACAATTAAACATTTAAGTAAGTAGTCTTCGTTGAATCTTACGTAATTGCAAAAATAAAATTAGAATTATACAGAATTTAATCATTCAGTCTTCATTTCGACATTTTCTTGTTTTTCTATTGTCGTGTTGTAAGTGCTAGCTAGCATCATCTGTATAGCTACCGTCACGAATTAGCCATGTCTATCTTTTTATTATCGCGAAGAAGAGATTCTAAAAAGAGAAGTAATTGTACCTTAGTTTTGCAAGAAATAAACTGCTAGGGTAACTTTTAAGTTCATTTGTAGATATGTCATTCGTCCATTCAAGTGAAACTTTTGGGTGTCTTACCAAAGCTGTAGAAGGTAACCTATATTAGCTTTCACTAACATCATGGCATGAACTCGAATTAAACTATTGACAATTTTTGGAAAAGTCACGCCAATCATTCTCTGATGCGGACGCTTAATGCGTGAAATAAGGTTTCAGTAAAGAGCTAGTCGACGCTCTTTTCATTATTTTTAAGGCAAAAAGTCTAGTGCTCAAATAGTTTACCGGGCATGATATTGTAAGTGTAAGCTCGAGAATTGACTTTGATAATATGTAATGTACTTTTTCTCAGTTTCAAAACCCTAAGGTACTATATCAATATAGTAAGATTTAATTGTTATTAACACTGTTAATCAATCGCCATTAAAGAAAACGGAAAAGCTATGACGCTCGGCAATAATATCTGAAATTTCTTTAATCGGGTCTGCCATTAAGCTCTTTAGACTTAGAAACTATCTTATGATCTTTCCAAAGTATTTTACAGTCTGGTTATCAGTTTTTTTAACGAGCGCAGCATAAAGTTATGCTCGGAAACACCATTAATGCTAAGTTTTCCAAAAGTGAATTAGCTTAATGTCCGTTACTATTTTTAACGAGTTTGAGTACAACAGAAAGTAACGCAAGAACCGAGACTGAAATATGATTTCCCGGTTCTTTTTGACTTTCAAATGAACTGAATATACCGTAAGAACCGGTATTTCCTGGTTCTGAACCATAACTACCTCATCATCATCATCTCCCTGCCCTTATCCTATTTATATAGGGTCGGCACAACATGTTCTCCTCTTCCATTCCTCTCTATTATTCGTAACTTCAGCGCATACTCCTTTCTTTCTCATGTCCTCACTCACACAATCCATCCATCGCTTTCTTGGCCTGCCGATCGCTCTTCGTCCTTTGATATTCATCCTACATTCTTTTACCAATATAGCTTTCATCCCTCCTCATTACATGAACCATAACTACCTATGAACCATAATACCGTAACTACCTAGGAATCTCCTACCTAACTATACCAACATATTTTTTTTATTTTCCGATTCATAGAAAAATTTATTTTCTGTATCTTGTTAACCGACATTGATATTTATTAACCTGCTCCGACTGCTTTAGGACGATTCATTTCACACTTAGTCACGCAGAATCGGCGTGGGTTTGTTTGACACAAGTTTATTAACCCTATTAAAAGTCATGTAGATATTATACTGCTAATTTTTCTTTATTTTATTCGGATTCCTAAGAGTTCTTCTTTTTATTTCTAATTTAGAACACAATATCGGCGAATTAATGTAATAACTAATTTTTATTTCACTTTTAATGTTAATAAATTGTTTGAACGTCACACTGGGTAGGGGGAGGGGGATAAATGTGACCATCTGTGACAAGCAAGGGAGAGGGGTAAAAAAAATCGTGAATTTCGTGTGACGTAAATAATAATAAACTTTTATTTATCATCTGAATATTTATAAATTTATTTAAAAAAAATGAATTGCCTTCCGTTATACTGCACACATTTGAATAATTATCTTACTTTGTGTTCGTTATTATCAGCACGAGATTTAGCATGACAGATTTTTTTTAATGATATATCCACGAAAAAAAAAACTACGGCGGAACGAGGTTGGTCAGGTCAGTTTTTTTTTTTCATTTTATAAGTGAGGATAACAGAAAATAAATTATTAATCATCATTAAAAACTTGCTAACAGTGCAACAACGATTTTTCAGCTGTATCTAAATTAAGAAATTTTCATTAATAAATAAACATCGCAAAAAGGAATGTCAACCGAGCTTGGACATCGAAACAACCCTCTCTAAACGAGTAATTGAAAAGGGTAAAACTCTTTAAAAATTCAGTAGATAACTAAACTTTGATACTCATGTACCAACCACCAGCTCGGTCTCAGTGTGTATCGCTGTCATGGAGTCTCTTTACACTTACGTATGTAGATTGTAGGTAAACAAATTTCTACTTATAAAATAAATAAATAAAATATTAATAAATTACGTTACTACCCAAATTTAATCTAGTCTATGGTAGCAATATAAATAAGGATTTAAAAATATTAACTATATTTTTCAACAATACTGGGGTTGGAAAAATAATACATTTATTGATGTAATCTATTCTATCTATATATAAGAGATTTCCACCTATATATTGACTCATCATAATATCTCTGGAACTATAAGACGTAGAGACTTGAAATTTGGTAGAAATATTCCTTTCGCCGACTAGAATTCAGCTAATAACGGATTTTACGAAATTCCACTCACAAGAGGGGGTTGCGGGGGTTAATAACATATACCTACTTATGGCAAAACAACGTTTGCGGGGTCAGCTAGTAATATGTATAATCATACAGATTTTTAGAACTAACTAAGATGGGTAAGCAAAAGAGCAATTATTTTTACCAGCCTCTGCTCAAATTATGAAAATATATAAAATTAATAAGCTTTAGTATAAAACGGAAATAGAATAAATAAATAAATAAATAAATAATGGAAGAAAGTAGTAGCAAAAAGCAATAGCAGTTTACATTTTCTAAAACGTAATATATAACAATGTTTTAAATGTCTGTGAAAATAAAGTATGTATTTGTATAAAACAAATTAATATAACGGAAGAAATTGTATATAAAGAACGTGACACACCACAAGTCGATTTTATATTGCTTATTCTTTATATTAACACGTTGTTTGTTTAATAAATCTTACATTCTGATGGAGAAAAATTAAAATTGCAATTTCCGATTTTACAACGAAAATATAAACAAAGTAATTCTTCTATGTTTCAATTTAAAAGATTTTAATTTTAATGTTAGCTTAAACTAATTGTATCCCAATAAACAACTTCGGGGACACTGATTCAATTAAAATCAATCAAGTGTTGATTGGGATTAAACCATCTGTATTGTTTAACGTACCTAATCATAATTGGAACTATTTGACCTAAAAGCTCTATTCGAATTTATGTAAAGTGTAACTATATAAGTTCGAGATTCATATACTGAGTTTTTATTTTTATTCTCTTATCGCGGTTCATTCTCTTTGATCTTAAAATGTTAGTAAGGTGAGTTGACATTTATTGTTATATAGGAATGTGGTATCGGCCGGTTACCAGTTTGGTGGATGCGAGGAACATGGTGTTAAAGTCCTCGTCCACCATCGCAAAGGGAGGATCCTCCAACCATACAGGTGTTGTGTCTGGTGGGCTTCCGCTCCGACGGTTGTTGTCGGCTTCTTGTATAGTATTATGTTGTTCAATCGCTCTGATAACTTCGATAACGCGATGTAGAATCGTCAGTTTTTAAGTTTGTAGATAGATGTCGCTACAGGTACTATAAAAAAATAAACAAACCGAGTAGAGTTCAGCTAAGAACGGATTTTACGAAATTCCACCCACAAGAGGGGGTTGCGGGGGTTAATAACATATATGGCAAAACAACGTTTGCGGAGTCAGCTAGTATGACTATATATGAACATCGAAAATTTGAAATTATTCTAATTTTTATTGAGTTAGGGCACAGCAGGATATATCCTGTTTTAATGTGGAGCGATCCGTCTGAAGAAGAACCTCAACCTCACAGTAAATCACAGGCTAGTAGTACTAATAAGTAGTGTTGTGCTCCTGTGTGTTCTCTACATTGTACCTTGAAAGTTGAGGCTGATCTCATACCAGTCTACCACTCCGGGATAGATATGTTTAAAAAGACAGATAGTTTTGAAAAAAATTTAAAAACATCAACAAACGTTTATCAACTTAGTCGTGTTAGTCAACCTTTTACAAACTTATTCAGTGAAAAAATTCACTGTTTTGTCCACTCTGAAAGATAAGGTTATGATGAAAACTTCGTATCTAGGACTGAGTTCAAAACGTGATCATTATTAATAATTTGAAATAAAATGAAATGAAAATATATCAACTTGTTTAACATTAGGTGCTGAAAATTTCATACAATTAGTTTTTTTTTTACTCTTATTCACACTAAACCACTGGTTTAAAACTAGAGCACCACTTTAGTAAAAGTTTTAAAAAGTAATAAGGTATCATCAGGAAACAATACAATCTCACGATTCTTCTCAACTAAGTACCTACCTATAAATATAATCTACTGTTGAAAAACGTAATTTAAAGTTACACATTTAAAATGCATTATTTACATTACAATAACTTATTCATACCTACTAGTGGTCGTCCAGTGGTCGAAATTCCACCATAATTAATTTATTAAAGTCAAAGAAAAGTCAAAGACTTATACTTCTATCTTTGACTTCTATACTCGTAATAATAAACAAAAAAGTATATAATTATACGAGTGTGTCAAAAACATGGTAATGTGTGTAATGTTTTTTTAATGATTTAATGATTTTTTACGCATAATAAAAAAAAATATATTAGCATTCCGCAGTCCTTCTCTGTATAAACTCTAAGTGTGCTCCGTCCGCTCAATTTCCTAAAAAGAGGTACAAAATTTTGCTTCGCGTATTAATAGGTATATAATATAATAATTAATAATTAATTATATATCATACTTAAATGCATTTTAACTCTTAAGAGGTATCACGTAGGTATTTTTTATGCTAGCCTGCACTTTAAATGCAAACTTCCTAGCTTCAGTCATGTGTGTTGATATATGGGTCAGCAAATATATGCATATTTCCTGACTTCTATTCGATATCGCTAATATCTAAATTTATCTGCTTATTTATTGTTCTATTTATGCGCCAGGGCTCAAAAATATCAAGAACAACTATCGAGACTGTAAGAGCACTTTTAGAGGTTTCATTAAGGTAAGTAATTGTGGTGAGACAGGCTTTACTAATAATTCTAGCAAAAAGGTTGTATAGTTTAATGAATTAACCCCCATATTGCACTCTGTCTCGTAGCGTAACTAGATACCTGCCGTAAAACAATAATGTTCGTAGTATTTTATTTAATAAAGCTAATCTAGTATGCCTTTAGTCACTTGTTAGATTAGCATTTATTAGCATTTCTGTTTTCATTACTTTTTCCTTTTAGCCAGATTTTCATTTGATTAAGTAAATAATACAAAATAAATTCAAAATCATTAGTAATTAAGTAATCAATACGGACATCGGCATGAGGACACCCAATGGTCAAGTTTTCGGTTATATTCATTCCTTATTTTTTCACTCAACGCTCAACGGGATTCACCGCAATCTTTAAATATCATTAATTCTAACAATTTTTGTACTTTTGAATTCATGTAATATTTTATTTCATGAAGTTGTAATATTAATTTTTATGTCAACAATGTTAATAAAGCAAGCAAACGTTATGTCGAATCGATCGATCACGATCACGATTCAGTCTGAAACATCCTACTATTGGAATAGGCTTCTTGCTCCATGTAGGCGATGGATTGGAGCTTAATATAATACGGGTTGGCAGATAATTTACCTACTATGGGTAACGATCGCTATCAGGTATTTATGATAACTACTAAGACCGACAGCTTAACGTGCTCTCTGAGACACTGTGGGGAAACCCACATTTAAGGACAGACATCCAAGCCCGAAACAAAATATTTGTACAAATACAAATATCCATTCTGAGTGGGAATCGAACCCGCAAACCGCCGGTGTTTAGGCTCCTACAGGCCACATTCACCACTACAGCGAAACGGTTCTTAAACGTTATGTGATTGTTGTAAAAAATCGATTTTAAAAGTAGTACGGCTTACATAATATAGTACAGTATAACTTACTTGAGTGTTATGCTATTACTTAATATTAGTTTCAATTTATATGTAAGCTGCAAATCTTCTCGGTCATCAATACCTAGTAAGATATATCTATGCCTCACACATATACACAGTGTCAGTATAATAGTTGCTCAATATAATTCCTACGGCGACTGACTAACGACTTATGAATTTCTAAATATTAAATATTTTTGATTATTTTCAGTAAGTACAAAAATTGAAAAATAGTTATGAAAAATAGTATATGTGAAAAATAGTATATGTTTATGAATATAAGTGCCATCAACGGTTACGTCGTGCACACAATGAACAAAAAATATGGTAGCAAATTAAGAAAAGATTATTTGTATGAAATTACGAGTAGTTTTCGCCTTGTGGCTCCATGTATAAGCCGAAGAATTACTACTAATAGTATTCCTAAATCCTTAAGAATGAAAGGTAATATGCTTTTGGAGTCAAAATGACACACCTGGGCTACATTCTTATCCAGCACAACCTTCAAATACTGGTCGAGTAGGAAAAAGTTCGTTCTGTGGTAGAGCGCGTAATAAGTCTACCAGGAAACAATGTTACACTATGCAACATGTGGATTTGCCCTCAACATCAGACACTTCAATGTCCCAGCTGTTCTAAAAGTCATGAAATTGAAGTGGAGGAGATGAGTGAATAAAGAAAGAAGGCTGAAAAGATACATGTGAAAAAATTTGTTGATTTTTCTTATGATTCTCTAGAAGTCTGAAATTATGTTCCTAATTAGTAAAATATGTTATGTTTTATTCTTTTTTTTTAAATTTTAATAAAGTATATTTTGATATGGGATAAGGCATTTCATTTATTTCTTCAATTTATCTGCGGAATCGTATGATCAAAATTGTTCTACATATTATGTAGAGCGCGCGAGCACTGGTGTACTAAATAGTGACGCGAGTACTGGAGTGTTAAGAAGTCGGGTCAGAACATAGGCTACATATTATCACGCTATCACCTACGGGGAACGAGCAGTGAACGCACGCAGATGACAAAATACAAAATTTGTGAAAATTTAAGCTTTAAATAATTGCCGACTAATAGTATCACCTTAAGAATATCACTAGTAAAGTGGTATCTTAATGATATACTAGTGGTCGCCCAATGGTCGAGATTCGACCATAATTAATTTAAATTTTAAGTTTGAACATTAAACAAAAGAGTGCTAACGCGTGCACTCCTAACGAAATTTTAATGATAATTTGTGAAAAATTAAAATTTATTTATACCGTACCTACTTGATGTGATAATGTTGTTTTTGTCTTGATGAGATTCGTTGTTGTTCTTTTACATATGCCTACCTCCTCAAAGGTTTTGGTTAACGAATTAGAAAGCAGTCGCGCTCGACTCATCACTTAGGTAACTAAAATATATGAGTTATGACAATGTTAACAACATTTTCTAAGTAAATACCAATTATGTAGGCAAGCGCACACTAGCCTCTTCGTTATATCCAAAAGGCCAGACTGTCGAGCAAAAAATTATTTTAAATAAAAAATAATAACAAATAAATTGTTATATATTATTTACAATAATATTAAGACAGAGATAAAATATTATAAAACATCACAAATATTTCACTAAATGTGTCGAAAATCTAGTATATGAATAATGGAATCTAGGCGATACTACGAGTTTTAACTGAGGTAGGGCACAGTATGAAATATCCTGCTCAAAATCTTGAGCAGCCCGACTGGGAAAGTGCCTCGACCTTAAAGAAGATCAGAGCTAAAAAATACTAGCATTGTAGTCGTCTTAAGCCTAGCGTCGACTACATCAGAAGCGCGTCGAATCGAAGCGAATCGCATTTATTCCTGTGCGTCTATCTGTGACGCGTCGAATCGAATTGTTCATTCGTCTCGAACTCTTCATGAAATTAAGACGTGTTTGCATCATGGACAGCTCAGATGAAGAGATGTTTTTATTTCAAATACTTTTTGATAAAGAAGAGGAGAATACGTAACGAGTAGCCGTATTCGAAATTCGAGAGAAATTAAACAGATTTTTTTTTTGTCTAATGCAGGCTCCGTTCCATGGAAAACAAATATTCTCAGGAGAGGATTCCAGCATCATAGTTTGTAAAAAATATGAAGGTTATATATATACTAGCTCTGCTCGCGACTGTTATTGTTCAGTTCGCAGTTATAAAAAAAAAATCTAAAATAAAAGTATCCTAAGTTACACCTTATTACATCAGCTATCTGCCAGTGAAAGTTCCGTCAAAATCGGTCCAGCCGTTTCAGAGATTAGCCGGAACAAACAGACAGACAGACAGACAGACAAACAAAAATCGTAAAAAATGTTATTTTGGTATCTATATAAATACCGTGTATAGATCCACATGCATTTAATAAAAAGCGTTTATTTTAATATTAAAAACAGACACTATAATTTTATTTATTAGTAGATATATATAGATATATAAGATACATATATATATATATATATATATATATATATATATATATATATATATATATATAAGGAAGGAATATTATCTTGTTGAATGTGTGTTATTGTATGACAGTGTATTATTTCTCTTACAATAATATACCTATCTCTCATAATAATTAGGTTACTGTTTGGCACTAAAAATTTTAAAAAGAAATAGGTAGGTATATTATCATCTTTATATTTTATGCTTTATTTTCTTTTCTGAGTTATTGTTAATGTTTGATCAAGTTTTCTTCTATAACAGGATACCTATTTGCATGTCGTGTTTGCTTTAATATGGTTATACATGGAAGTGTAGTCAATAATAAAATTAATATTGTAATGTACCATAAATGTAACAACTGCTAGCAAACCTTAATAATTAAATAAATAAATATAAATAGGTAAATATTTTCACTAATAATAAAACAAAACTCCCGAGTTTCATTCATAGTTCTCCCGTTTTCTTCCCATATATTCATCCGACGCAGGTCATCGTGAATTCGTGATAATGTCGATCTTCGTGATTAAACAATTCTGTATATTGTTGGACCAGTGATATTAATAATTCTTCATTCATTTTTGTTGAAGCTAGGATTTTTATAAGTTTTTAAACGTATTAAAACTTGATACTAATAATTAAAAATACGTTGGCGAGCATCCGCTTCTCCGCGTTGACTAGGCAGTGTTGCCAACTCTTGAAAAAACTTTTTCCTAAATCCTTTAATAAAAGCCCCTAAATTAAAAACAAAATCCCCTAAACCTAACCTAACCTAATTGAAGTTATTTAAAAATAATTAACAAGTGCGAGTCGGACTCGCGCACGAAGGGTTCCGTACCATTGACTAGGTACATTGATTTTAATATCAGGCAAAAAGCGGCTAAAAATCACTTTTATTGTATGAGAGCAAAAATAGGCAAAAATGACGTTTTTTTGTATGGGAGCCCCCCTTAAATATTAATTTTATTTTAATTTTATTATTTATTATTAAAGTAAAAATAGAACTGAGTATTTTGTGAATATTTCAAGTGCCTACCTGTTGCCATTATTGATATCGAGCAAAAAAAGGCAAGAAAATCGCGTTTGTTGTATGGGAGCCCCCCTTAAATATTTATTTTATTTTGTTTTTAGTATTTGTTGTTATAGCGGCAACAGAAATACATAATTTGTGAAAATTTCAACTCTCTAGCTATAGCCGTTCTTGAGATACAGCCTGGTGACAGACACACGGACGGACGGACGGACGGACGGACGGACGGACGGACGGACGGACGGACGGACGGACGGACGGACAGCGAAGTCTTAGTAATAGGGTCCCGTTTTTACCCTTTGGGTACGGAACCCTAAAAAGACATTTATTTTTATTAATTTTTTATTTTTCAAAGGATTTTAAAATAGAAAACCAATTATTTTGTATACTTTGCTTTTGTATGTTTATTATTTATAATTTTGTTTCTATGTTATTTTTAATGATTTTTTATATTAAAGTATATTACGTTCTGACGATTAAAATTCCCAAAGAAATACCCTAAAAAATGTCTCCCCTAAAACTTTCCCGCTATTTGCAAAATATCCCTGAATTTAGGGGAAAATCCTTAAAGTTGCCAACACTGCGACTGGAGAGTGGGGCGCGCCGAATCGAACGAAGAAAGTCGCTTGTCGAGCGACTACCTCGGTCGATTCGATTCGGCGCGCCGCGGCGCGTCGCTAATGGACGCAGTTTCATAGAAAATGTATAGTGGGCGACTTTTTGCGATTCGATTCGACTCTGCTCGGCAGCTAGTAGACGCGGGCTTAAGAGTCGTGCGACTCCCTCGGTCGATTCGATTCGGCGCGCCGCGGCGCGTCGCTAATGGACGCAGTTTCATAGAAAATGTATAGTAGGCGACTTTTTGCGATTCGATTCGACTCTGCTCGGCGAGCCTAATGGACGCGGGCCTTAGGGTACGATAGTCGCTTTCCACCAGGTAAGGGCCTGTGCACACCACGTTTTTTTAAACGCGCTGTCGACGCGCGTTTTAGAAACGCGAGTCAACGGCGCGCTTTTATCCTACAGAGCAGTTTGTTGTCGTTTGTATCGATACAAAGGCTCGGCAGCAGCGCGTCTGTATCGATACACACGCGCGTTAGTATAACGTTTGTATCTATTCAAATATTTTGACGAATTAATTCCGGTTTAAGAATCTCAAGAAGTTCTTGAAACGACGAATACGATATTCTATAACAATTTGAAAATTTTTTTTCATGTCCTATTAATTTTATAAACGTTGTTGTATAATGTCCACACAATATTCACTCGCTTGTAAATGGGTGTACCCAAAAACGCGGGTAATTTTTCTTTTTCCTTTTTTTAAATATATTAAAATTTAAAAAAAGGAAAAAGAAAAATTACACAAACAAACAAAGCGCATGCAATCAATGCTGTCTCGACCGACGTCATCTTGGTACTGTTGACGAGGTTCTGCTTAAAAACGCAAAATGCCAGCGCGTCTGTATCGCTACACACGCACGTCTGTATTACGATTCAAATTTATACAGATGTGCAAAAGTCTACAGGCTGCGTCTGACTTGCGTGCGGATCGCGTCTGTATCGCTACATTAGCGCGTCGACGGCGTGTTTAAAAAGGTTGTGTGCACAGGCCCTAAGTCGTACCGCTTGTTTGTCGACCTGCGAGTAGTTGTATAAAAAAAATAAATAAAAAAAATACCAATCTTGACGACGAAATCTACATATAATTAAAATTAGATAAAAATAAAAGTAAAAATGTCATTTTTATATAAACAAATAATTTTTAAATAAATATTTACATTAATCAACCTCCTTGTATAATTTTAATAGTCACTCAAGCAAACTACTTAGAAGAACAATATTCATCTAATTCGTATTATTTTAAAATGTTTAAAATGTTTAATATTCTTGTATGTTATTTATACATCTCAATTAAGTATACCTTATAGGTATACTTTGTTACTTAAGTCCTCGGTCTTTAATTTAAAGAGAGTCAAGCCAACTCTCCGTCACAAAACATTTTCCTATTTTGTTCATTTAAATTCAACTATTGTTTATTTAGGATGTAATTAAAATTTATCATTAGCCAGTACAATACCGAATACTTTTTTTATATTTAAGTTGAATGTCAAATCAGTTATTAACGTTCTATCTTAGGTATGCTGTATGGAAAACGTTCAAATCCATTTACTGTTCTAAATTATGCGTAAAACGTCCATTTGACGCTCACCCCTCTTCCCTCTTATCGCTTGGACAGGAACGGACGGGGAGCCTCGGGCGGGGGTGCCGGACTAGGGCAAATTGGGGGGTTTACAGCCCTCCAAGTGAGGGGGGTCCGAAGTCCACCTCACCCTTTAGCTACCCTGAAGTTCCATCTCTCACACCTATAAATTCGGCACACACACCCCATCGGGCGGGGTGGTCCATGGCGTACCAATCCTTTCGTTGCGGCCGTGTCACATTTGCCAGGGCTCTGGTGACCTCCACTACAAATTAATATTCAGAAACGTTTCCGTTTCGATCGTTAATCATTGCCGTTTCTGCCGGTCCCGGTTTTGCTCGTGTACTCGACATGTTACGCCTTTATCTAATTAAAGACGCTTACATATAACGCTTCTATGGTATTACAATACAACGAAAAACTTTAAGATATTATTATAAGTACCTGGGTGACCGAGCTTAGCTCGGTATTTTCAGTAAATCGTGTTTTTTGGAAATAATATTAAAATAATTATGAATTACATATTGATTAAATAAATAAAAAATATCAACTGGTTATTAAAATAAAAAATCACGAGTGAAATTTAAAAAAAAAGAAAAAAATTAATCTGGAGACTGAGACTTGAACTTTGGTTTTCTCGGTCAATCCCGACCGTCCGATTTCCCATCTGAGCTATGACAACTTTAATGACAATTGCGAAATTTACCTTCCTATTCTAACGATATTTTAGCCATTTTTCATTACCTAAAATTTTTTCATTTTCTAAAAATGAATCCTAGCGAGGTCAATTTTTCGCCCCCCGAAATACCCTATGTTTAAATTTTTAAATTTCACGAAAATCGTTGGAGCCGATTCCGAGATTCAGATTCTATATACATATATATACAAGAATTGCTCGTTTAATAGTATAAGATAATAATTAGATATCAATTTGACATAATTATCACCCTAATGACATACTTTTAAGGTTTAAATCTTTATATCAAAGGAAATTTCCCGACTGAAATATTGACTCCCAGCCTACACCTATCTATAATAACAGAATTTAAAAGTTATTTGAAAAAGAATTTTGAAAAATTTATCTCCCAAAGAGATGAATTTTTTTTTAACTAAGTTATTTCTGAATGAATTGTGGTTTAGAGTTTCTTATTATAATAAAATAACATACCTACCTATATGTATTTCAAGATTTTTTCAATTTCATTACTAAACAATTATAAAGAGGAGTTATATGTATGGTGCCACCTACGTTTTAAAAGTATATTGTGACCATTATCCAACTGCTATATTTACAAAATACAAATTAAGAAAAATAATTAAAAAAATTTAACTTGTTCTAGACAGTGTTTAAATAAGAAAAAATAAAAATAATTTACTCAGCTTTGTATTAATAGTAATTATGATGACTAAAATTTACACGCAAATTTTTAATCGACTATAGTCGCTAATTGTGATCTCAGAGTTTATTTTTTTATATAATGTTATTTTCTTATTAAGTATTAGATACAATTTACAACACACTCAGTAAAATAATAAAATATTAAATGTAAATAAAATAAATAATTCGAGAAGTAGGAACTAAACTTTTTATAACAAATAAATAGCTTTTTATGATAAATAAATATTCCGATTTAATTAAAATCTATTAGAATCGCTTAAAATTACAATTAAAAAAACTGGATATCTGTGTACAGCGCCATCTGCTAGTAAATTGAGTAACTACTTCGTACTTAGTACCTATTCGTTGCACGATACCTTTGTTAATCGACTAGGTATAAAATCTTTATAATTAATAAATTACATAATTATTATATTGGCATAAAACAAATCAGTAGCTTTATATATCGCCCTCTCTTATCAAATAAGATTAATAGGTAGGGATCCCTAGTACATACATTTTTTTAACCTGATCAGTATCAAGCTAATTTTTTGGGAGTAGCTTCATTTTGATGAGACGAACAAAAAGTTCCTTTTCGAAAACTCTCGATTGTGGTAGATAATAGAGTTAGCAGGAGATAGAGCAGCAGTGAGCGTAGGACCGGGATAACATACCACGCAATTTGGAGGACAATATTACCATCAAATTATATAAATATTAACTAAATAAAAGAAAAAAAAAATCAGAAAAAAATCAATTTTTGATGACCTTACGAGGTCATCAAGTTGATGACCTCGTAAGGTCATCAAAAATTATTACTAACCAGCTGATTTTTTTTTTCTTTTAGTTACTTAAAAATTATATAATTTGATGGTAATATTGTCCTCCAAATTGCGTGGTACGTTATCCCGGTCCTACGCTCACTGCTGCTCTACCTCCTGCTAACTCTATTATCTACCACAATCGAGAGTTTTCGAAGAGGAACTTTTTGTTCGTTTCATTAAAATGAAGCTACTCACGGAAAATTAGCTTGATACTGATCAGGTTAAAAAAATGTACTAGGGATCCCTACCTATAATAACTATACAAGTATGAGATGTCTATTCTACTTGAACACACCTATTCCTATTTTTACAAGCTTTTATTTAACTTACAATGTATGTATGTAAAAATGAATGTTTGTTCGGGTGAAATCTTGCAACTCAATTTTGAAGCAGATATCTTCAACCGATTGAGCTGAAATTTTTTATACAGGTTCAATTTAGATGACAATGCATGATTTGTATGTATTTATGTATGTATGTATGTTTGTTCGTGTGAAATTTTGCAACTCAATTTTGAAGCAAATATCTTCAAGCAATTGAGCTGATACTTTGTATACAGGTTCAATTTGGACGACAATGCATGGTTTGTATGTATGTACCTATGTTTGTTCGGGTGAAATCTTGCAACTCAATTTTAAAGCAAATATCTTCAAGCAATTGAGCTGAAACTTTGTATACAGGTTCAATTTGGATGACAATGCATGGTTTGTATGTATGTATGTTTGTTCAGGTGAAATCTTGCAACTCAATTTTGAAGCAGATATCTTCAACCAATTGAGCTGATATTTTGTATATAGGTTCGATTTGGATGCCAATGCATGGTTACCTTTGTGACGTCATTCTAAATCCAATATGGCGGCATATCCAAGATTGCGGACTAGTTATTTTTAGTGCACTTCTACAATATGGGTATCAAGTGAAAGGGCTTGCTAAGAATAATTCGAATAAAGTAACGTGATAACCTGATAACCGACTAAAAAGTCAAAAATAGATTAAAAGTAAAAAACCTTTTTTAAAAACAAGCTTTTATTTGAATGCACTAAAACGAAAAAAATAAATTTTTACTTTAAAACTTTTACTATCTACTTATAAAGTCATTACACATAATCTATATGATATAAAAGCTTGTCGCAAGATTTGCTTGTAAACAAGTAAATTAAATAAATTGATGTGATTGATTTTAACTATTAAAATTTTCAAACTAAGGAAATACGAGTACTATCTCGCGACAAGCTTTTCTATCATATAGATTATGTGTAATGACTTTATAAGTAGATAGTAAAAGTTTTAAAGTAAAAATTTATTTTTTTCGTTTTAGTGCATTCAAATAAAAGCTTGTTTTTTAAAAAGGTTTTTTACTTTTAATTTATTATCCAATTGAATTATTAACGTATCAATTTCTACACCTTTTTAAAGTCTCTTATCCTAGATTTAAGTCAAAACTGAAGCATTCAATAGCGCAAATAAAATCGCATTCAAGTGATATCATTTTTGTAATACAAGTTTTATTTCTGTACTTTTTTATTTGCTTTTATCGTAACTGGATTTATTGGTTCCCTATCTAAAAATACTTTTGATCGTTCCGTCAGCTTAAAAGTTTTGCACATTAATGTTACTTTACCACCTGTTACGTTCTCGTCTAAAGTTTTAACTGTATTCGTTAAAACATATTTCTTATCGAAATGAGACGTATTTGGTTTTACCATTTCATTTTCTTTGTCCTCCAGTTCTGCGGGAGTGTCTTCCTTTTTACATTCATCATAATCAGACATCGTAGAACTACTGCTGTAATTACATACGACATCCACTCTAATAACTTGAACGGTCGCAGGACAATCGGTCCTAGATATAGTGAGACTTTTTCTCTTTCCACTCTTGCGATAAGTGATTTTTGTATCTACAGTATTGTTCTCAATTTCAGTAAGCTTAAGGTCTTTTGTTACGTCTGTTTTGATATCACATTTTTTGATTTTTCTTAATTTTTCGTTAATTGGTTTTTTCTTTACGTTACTGTTTTTTATGTCAACTTGTGTCGCCTTGTTTTCCTTGAATTTATTGTTTAAATAATATAAAATAATGCTTGATTTACTAGATGACGGTCGTGATTGATCATTATTTAGAAGGTACTTCGTATAATTGTAATCGTAATCGCTAAGAACAGAAGATCGCGCCTCAGATAAATATGAATCTTCTACAGTCTGTTTCACAAACATTCTGTGTTTTTGGCTGTCAGGTAAAGTTTTATACTTGAAGCTAGTCCTAGGTCTTCTACTTTGTTCAACATCTCCTTGAAACCGTAAGTTTTGTACTGAGAGAAACAAATCGTCACGTTCTTGTAACGTCTTTCCGCTATCACACGTTTCATTTAAATCACGGTTCTCTAAATCGTCACAATAAAACCTGAAACACGAATAAAATAATTAATATGCTACTACACAATAGTTTATTTAAGTACGATATTACTGCATTTTAAATGCAAGTAAAAACTATAAAACCTTTCATAAACGTCAGTCCAACGTGAGTCTTCTTCGTGTGCCGGATCGACCATTCGTTTCTGACAGAATCTCCTCGGCTTTTCATTGTGCACTTTGTTCATCTTTGTCTTAGATCTTTCTTGGAGATGTAGTTTAGCGCATTTCATAGTGCTTTTGTAGTAAGTACTGAAAATTAAAATATTGCTTTATTGTATTTATTACTACACATTAAGCCAACCCGCATTGGAGCAGCGCACAGTGGTACCGTAGTAGGTCATAGGGCTCCAATCACGATGTTTGAATTACGCGATGATACCTCACCTAATTACTTGCTAAAAGACATACTACTTGAAGGTATAAAAAGAATAGCAATCAGCTATTTGCAACATTCATTATTTTGCATCAGAAGTGTGGCGGATTAAGCTCCGATCCTTCCCCTACATGGGGAAGAGGCCTACAGTGGGATATTACAGGCTGAATCGTGACACATTAGGTAAGTATTTTATTTTTTTATACAGTTTATCTATACTAATATAATAAAGCTGAAGACTTTGTTTGTTTGATTGTTTGTTTGTTTGTTTGTTTGTTTGAACGCGCTAATCTCAGGATCTACTGGACCGATTTGAAAAATTCTTTCAGTGTTAGATAGCCCATTTATCGAGGAAGGCTATAGGCTATATATCATCACGCTAAGACCAATAGGGGCGTAGCACTAATGAAGAATGTTTCAAAATCGGGTGGTCCTATTCCACGGGGACGAAGTCGCGCGCACAAGCTAGTCAAATTATAAGCGTGAACAAAACCATTTTAAAAGACTACTTTGGCACTATATCTATTTACCATTTATAATTATATCTGTAGATCTGTAGGTGCGTAGTTTATAAAAGGCCCAAAATAGAACAAGGTTCATTTAAAATAGCTTTCATTTTATTAGCGTTCTACGAATTATCATCAATTAAATCCTTTCGTGATTATAACTTATTATGATACACTATTGCACGAAACTGTTTTAAGCCGGTAAGTTACGATAACTTTACGTCGTTTTAAGTTGACGTTTTCAATACGTACTTTATATATAGGTACTATAAGCGTACCTACCTAACTAAAATCAATATGTGCGTCAGGAAATCAACACAAATGTATAGAAATATTTTATTAACTACTAGCTGCTATGCCCGCGACTTCGTCCGCGCGGAATTTAACAAAAAAGATATACGTAGTTCAGTTCGCACTTTTTAATAAAAAATTCTAAAATAAAAGTAACCTAAGTTACACCTTATTACATCTGCTATCTGCCAGTAAAAGTCTCGTCAAAATCACTCCAGCCGTTTCAGAGATTAGCCGGAACAAACAAACAGACAGAAAGACAAAATTTGTAAAAAATGTTATTTTGGTGTATGTACTGTGTATAGATCCAAACGTACTTAAATTTAGTAAAAAGCGGTTATTTTAATATTACAAACAGCAACTCCAATTTTATTTATTTGTATAGATGGAACTTCAAAAATAAAAACTTAAAATTGTAACTGGTCTGGTCTTGTCTGTACTCTGTACCTATATGTAAAATATGTAGGAGTATTTTAGAGGAATAGAGGTTAAAATATTTGTGTTTATAATTGTTGTCTGTCTGAACGTGGTTTCTTTCGGCATCAGACCAAATCTACTACGCGATTTTCACTGTTTTGGTCATGGACATGTGACCTGAAATCTGGTGCAGGTTTCATCTTAATAATCTGCAAACATATTTGGGTATCTGGTTAGAGAACTTGTAGTGAAATCGTAATAGAGTCGTTTTGGACACACTTCTTCTTTTTAATGTCGACTACTTAGGTCGACTACTATCTTTAATATAATAACCATACGACTGAAGTAAAACTTACGAACGTAACTATTTCTCTTTCTGTCTTCACTGACTTATATCTCCCTCTCATTTTACGTTCGCCTCGCCCGATCACACTTTTCGTAACGCTCTTGTCACGTATTCACCAGCTTACTCCCCGAGTCGAGCGCGCGTAAAGAAGTTTTACTTCAAAAAATGAAATTCAAGGCAAACAAATATTAATAAAATTTTATAAATCTAACTTATTAAACTAGTAGTTCTTATTCGAGTATAATTTGAGTGCAAATTGTTCTAGCCAAAAAAAAAAAATTAACAAGCAATTTATTTAAGCTCGGACTTGGCGAAGCATCTGCTTATTCTTTTCCAGAACACATTGTTTAGTTTCTATTCATTTTAGAAGTAATTATGGTGGACGTCGTTTCCTACCCTTCTCTTTCTACCCTGTGATTTTAATTTTATGCAAGAGCGAGATAGGTATACGCAAGAGTTTTTTTCGAAAGTATTGATAATGCTACAATGCCGGCAGGATGGTGTATTTGATCTAGCAACATAGCGGTCCACATGTTCTTGGAAATGGCTTCGCCAGCGATGCAAAAAATGTTTCTGTGTTGTTCTATTAAACCTAAATTGTATAATTTTGGTACTTGATAAAAATGAATCTTATTAAACAAAATATTTATTTTAGCTCGACATTACAGATTTGTAATTAATTGATATTTAAAAAGAGAGTGACAAAAAATAACGAAAATTTTCTTTAACACTGAGTTTAAAATGGGTAACGCGTTTTAACGTAATGCTTATATTAATTTAGATTTATTTTCAACTTTACGTCTAAGTTCTAAATGTTCTTCCACATACGGCGTTATGTAACTCTCATAACATTACAATAACATAATCGTGATTTATGGTAACACTTTATCGGTTTAATTTGCATAATTACTGAAACGGTATAGGTAAAAACACATTTAGGTGCGTCTTTTGAGCCGCCGTCAACTATATTTTCAGAGAACTCAATATTACCGTAACACGCAATCCTGTACATTTTATCACAAACCATACTAATTTAAAAAGTAGGTTAATTTATTGTCATCATTTAAATTTTCTTTATGATTCCTAAAAAAATGCAGACATGTAATAGGAATAAGCATTTTACGAAAAAAATTTTAAAATAAATTATTTTAAATATAATATAAGAAGGATCGCCAAGAATCAAATCTATTGAATCGGTCTAAATAATACTTGTAGATGACGTCGAAATAATAGGCACAGCTGCTACACGACTAGACAAGCACACAGACGAAATCTTGGATGCATCTACTGCACACAGATATCCTTGTAACAGAAAAAAAAAGAATTATTATTATCCTAAAACCAGTACAACTGGAAGGCACAATCAAATATGCACCTTATCGTCAATGCATACAGATTAAAATCAAAAACGTTGCATCTTAAAAACGATTAACTAAGATTTTATCCTAAACGGCAAAAGATATAGGCAATTATAATACTTTTGCTTATTTACGAAAGACTCAATATAGCTTGTAGATTTTAAAGGAATTTAAAATTTTATAAAAAAAAAAACGTTATGTATCTTCTTAGCAGGCGCCAAATGCATGCTGCACTACTCCTACGAATTTTGTAGAATTCGTTGGACGTGATGTTTATTGCACATCGGTTATTACGAGTTTAAAATAACACGTGGTTTGACCGTGCTTTTGATAGATATATTTAAGGGTTTATTTTTACCCCTACTTTGACCTAAGTCCCTTATGTATTTATATTGTTTATAACAAACTTTGTTTTGTAATCTATGTATTACATTAAATCATCAATTTTTTGTTTGAAATTAAGTTAAGGGTACTTACGTTTCACAAAATGTCTAAAATGCTTACACGATGAAATGTCGAATACTAAAAATATTTCAGATATAAATTCTTAAACAGAAATAAAAGAATAGAGTATTTTTATAATAAAATACTTAACATCAAAGGTGAATGAAATTGTAATAATTTTTTTTAATTGTATAAAAAGGCTTAAATTAGTTATTTTCTTTTCATAAATCTTAGAGAACTCTTATTTCTATTTCAATGACAAACAATAAAAGACAAAGACCGTTTTAGAAACCATCTGAGACAATTGAGTAGATTAGGAAAGACTTGAATTTACTTTAAAAGTTAATTCTTAAAAACAGTTTAAATTTCGATTGTTGTATTTTATTATTTGTTATAAGGATTTTTGTGTTTTTATATAAAACAAAACGTGTAAAAATAAAAAATAAACAATGTATGTAAAGAATCAAAGTATTGTATATTATGTATGTTCGAGTTAAAAATAAACAATGTAAAGGATCAAAGTATATTATGTATGTATAAGTTAATAGAAGACATTTTGATGTGCACTATTTATGTGCACATATAAAGTGCCAAACAAAACGTATAAAAATGAGTTACTTAAAATTTTAGAGATTGGAAATAGAATAGTATTTCTGTTTTAGTAACTATTTGTTTATATATTATATGTTTCTATTGTAATTCAGTTTTGCATTAATTTATGCATGCTCGAAAAGTTTATAGAGATGTATATTTGATTGGAAGCTATGTTAATATCTATAAGCTAACCTATCTTTGTTATATCGTAATAATAGCATTAAAGGTATACGTACATCATCAACCTTTCTATTTATAAGGTATTCATATACTTGTATAGGGGTTGAAACTGGATCTCCTTGACCTCTTTCCATTAAAACGTGTTCACACTTGCCAACCAAAGCCGATACAATCATGACCACTATAATACAACCTGTCTCTAGGTCAGATATAACAAAGAAAGTCATGGCGACCATTCCATATCGATTGCACTACCGCATCCTAATTCTTTAGGCCGTTTCTCGATTACCATGACAAAAGGTTGACCCCCTGGGATCCTCGAAGAAATAAAATCGTATTTCTGACCACGCCTATTGCCGAAATGCTGTATTGTGTTACCAATTTAAATGGTGACTGATTTATACGCTTTTTTTTCTGTCAAACCAAATTAATGTTTGTTTCAAGTTAATTATTTTAGTAGACCAATGATGTGAATTCATGAGTTTTAGTCGGAAGAAGTCTAACACGGACTTATGCGGATATAACGTTTACTTAGGAATATATCACGGTGATTCTATAGAAATTGCCACAAATAATCAAGACCCCTTTGCTCTTTAGTCTATCATAGACCATGTGCGCGAATATGTAGCAGTGAGTAAATAAAGGGATGATATATTGTGAAGACTGATGTGATTAAAAAAACTATTTCCCTTAGTGCTGTCAAGGTGCATTCTTTCTAGGGTTGGACCGCGCACACACCTAAATCTATCGATACAGTGACAACCTTATCTGACGCTTTGTAAGATCAATGACGTTAAATTATCGATAAACTTACACTTATAAATATAATAGTTATTTTAGAAAAAATATAGATGATTTTATGATTTCAGGCTTAGTCTTCAAACGTTTGATTCATATGTACTCGTAGATTCTATTTGGCAAGCGAGTGCATAAGCATTTGTTAGAGTTAGTTATTAAACAATTACAGATTTAAGGCAAACCTTTCGAAATGCTTTTAAGTGGCTTTTAAGCATTGATTTGTTAAAAATTATTTTCGTTCGGGAGGCAGATAAGCGTTCAATGCTGCTAAGTTATCCACCGAATTTCGTTGCATGTAAGTACCTACTTTAGTTCGTTTTGATAGTCGATAAAACACATCGTCTTCACTAACTTATCTCAGGTGAACGTAATCGTTGTGGGAACTATTGCCGCTGTCTCATTTACAATGTGCATCTGTCCCTCTCTAAAATTGTTAGCAAGACAATCTTACACAAAGCGCATTGAATAGGATAGACGATTGAATGGAAAGCTTTCGCGCTTGCAGTGTTAAACGAATGTGTGCAGTCGTATGTAATATTAATATTAAATGTAGAAAATATTAATCTTATACACGTATGTAGCACATTGAAAACATGATACGCAAGCAACATTTGAATATAAATTATTATTATATTGTATTTATTCATCTGAATATAGTTTTAACTTTAAGCGACGCTATAAATATTTAGTTTATCGGTAGTTGATAATGTTTATCCTGTAGGCTTTATAACCGCAAGAGGTAAAATAGGTCATTCGGGCCTGTTTCACCTCAATTAATAAAGTTATCTTTAATAGCGCGTATTTACTTGACTATTTTTTCGTCTTATTACGTTGTATTACTTTTCGATGTAATTCAAGTCGGTAATTCAATGGATGAAAAAGAAAAAAGATTATAAACATTTTATTTGTTGGATATCATCATACGTTAATTTTAATTATCAATAATTCAACTGGTATAATCACAATAGTAGATGACTTGAGACGTGTTTCACCAATTACTGATAAAATATAACCTAAGTATAATAATATCCGAAAGATAAAAGTTATTGATATTTTTTCTTATTCTTACCATAAAAATCTATTTACTCAATTAGACTTCTCTATCCAAAAATTAAGTTCAAATTGTATTTCACCAGGTGAGGTAAAAAGGACCATTGAAACTAAGATTTCAGACTCAGGTCATTAAATACAAAATGTAAAGGATCAAAGTTAAAAATGTATGTTTTATTTTTAAAAATTATGAATTATTGAATTAGCAACATAAAAAACAAGTTCGTGGTTGTTTTCTATATTAATATTATTTGTATTCATTTTTCGGTTTATTTTAAAGTTCTTACCATTTCTACTCTAGAATCTACATTCCAAATGGGTGGCAACTAAAAATTACGTACCTAATTAATTTATTAAAAACTAATTTAATTTTAAATATTAGTTTTAATTTTGATTTTGTACATTTTGGATTTCCAAAAAAAATTGTTTAGTACCTACCTACGTATTTGCTTGATTAAGTTCAGCGGTTAGTACTTTTTAAACTACGCGTATATTTACTTGACTTTTTTTTGTTTCCCTACGTTGTGTTTCCTGTCGATGTAATTGAAGTCGGTATTTGTTGTAGTTTTCCAGCAAACAAAATTATTATTTTAAATTTAACCAAGACCAAGATCTGTAGTTAACAGACCAAAAAAAATCATTATTTTTATATATTTGACGATTTATGGACATAAGAATATAAATTATGACTTAACAATTTTATACCTTTCGTATATTAACGTTTCTAGTATATACACCAATACCAAATATTACCGTATGGTAATAAAATGAAAAAGTAAAGACAGATTTTATAACATTTTTATATATGAGCAATTAATGTACTCATTGTCATTATGGGTATTGTTAAAAATTACAATACAAGAGTAAACAAAGACTGGAACAGTGCGTCGTATATCGGTTCCTTTGTCGGTTGTCTTTCTTTACATCAAAGGCGCCGCATAATACGAATTTTAACCTACGAATCATTAAAGATTGCTTTCTATGTGAAAAATATTACACACAAATTGCCTTGCTAATGGTAGGCTACACAATCACAGTGCTATCAATATTTATAAAAAAATTTGACGTTTCGTTATTGCGTTAATTGAGAATTCGTGTCAGCTCGTGATATCGCTCGATTTAGAAAAGTCGCTTTCCCAGGTGTGGGATTTTATTTCAAGCATTGGGATTTTGTCTGTAGTTAATTAGAAATTATCTCAAGCACCAAGATGCTCACAATACTTTAATAAAGTAAACTAACGTTAAGCATAAGTTTTATAAAACAAATTAATTAATAATGCACTGTAATAAGTTTCGCTGTTGAATACTTCTTACCCGGATACTCGTTAAAGCGAGTTTCGTTCCTAATTTCGTCACACTATTAATTTTTTAACCTTAATATTTACTGTGTGTGTGTCTTAATGTTCATGGCCTAAAAATGTGCCATAGTTCAGGTTGTGTATGGTCTAAACAAATGTGTCATAGTTCAGGTATTACATAAATAGTTCAATGTATACCTTTATTCGCTAAGTTCCGCTGTAAACCGCTAAAGATACAACGATAAAAATATGAATACCTGATGTGTTTTTTACTGACTACTTAAATGGAAATACATACACGTGAATTTGTGATTATTTTCGTACTATTCAGTGCAAGTAAAGTAAAAATAGTTAGGTACATAAGAAAAAGTTTTGTCAGTACGTGCTTGGTGTGGGAATAAAAATAGTACGTAGCGTACGTAGTATTATAAAAAACATACCATTAAGCACTAAATAAAACCGTTATATTTAAAATTATCTTTTTTAATAAAATAGAGTTAAGTACACTAATATTTAAATTCAAGATGAATTCCGATTACATGCGTGCATACGTGCATGCATGAATACGTGGCATACGTGTAAACATTCGTACGCTACATATTATTACAAAATAAGGCCTATTTTTAGCGAGACACGTGACGAAGTAAACAAAGGAGCTTGTAAGTTACCGGTAACCGCGAAGCCGTGAAAGCGCTCTGTCTACTCGATGTCTACGCCGCGACTACGGACTACGCGCGATTGTCATACTGGTGTAATATATAGCGAGGTTCACTTGTTAGGTCGCGATATAATTGACAAGCAATGCCGAAATCTAAGGGTGGATTTAGACCAAACGAACAAAGAGCTAGAGCTAGAACAAGAGCATTCTTTCTTGATCTTCGAACACCCGTATTCATAGAACGCAATATACTTGCTGTTTGTTGTTCGTTAATTGTTATATTCATAGTCTAATGACATTACATTACATTGACATTACACAAATAATACGTATTATGATACATAAACTGTAAAGAATAACTAAATTGTTAGATGTATTTCGATTATGTGAAACTGGTTAACATTTGTTGTAATTATTACGATTAATTATTCACCATTAAAACCTAAAAATAATAGGTAGTAAATCATCTTTATAATGACGCATGAAAACGTTACTTTTTATAAAGATCGTACTTATATTGTTTGAAAGGACTTTTGTTATAAGTATTTGTAAAAAGTTTCGATCACGCAATCAAATAGAGAACCGTATCAGTAAAACTTTTATTGACTGAGTAAGAAAGTTGAATAATAAGTATATGTTATATATATAAAAGTGACATACTCAGTTCTTTTAAAAAGTAAAGAGTACTCAGACTATTTTTTACTATTTCTCTTTTTTAAAAGAAATTTACAGCTGGATAACGTACATAAAGAAATTACATATATACAAGTACACAAAGACCAATTAAATGTTTTCACAAATATGTGGAATGAGTAGAGCGTACCTAAAGTTTTCGTAAAAAAAATTGTAATAGAAGAGATTGATGATGTAGGAAATGAAAGAAATATGCTTTGTTTTCGAAACTACAAATATATATAATATTATCCATATTGATAGTAAATAATGTATTGTATGTGCTGAATTTGCGTACTGTGTGCTTCATTCCTAAATATTCCTAACTGTAATTCGGTAAAAGTCCAACTAAACCTAGTAATGTGTCCCACTTATTATCATAAATAGTTTGTCACTTCTTTTTCACAATGAGAACTTTAGGTTTTGATTTCACATAATATTTAGAAATCGATTTCTTTGTTATACATATTTGATGCAAAAAAGGTATGTATGTGTGTTATGTATTAAAAGTGATATTTTTATTGAAAGCTTAGTTCTGTTATCCATATACTTATATCTATACATCTATTCTGTACATTCTATATAAATAATTGTGTTTGCTAGCAAACGTAAAAAAACCGACTTGAATTGTATCGGCAAGTAATAAATAATACCTAAGTAAATTAACAAACGCACTAGTCGTCACTACGATTTTCGAGGGTTCCCCTCGATTTCACTGAGATCCCATCATCAGATCCTGGTTTCCTTATCATGATACCTAAGTTGGGATTATCTCCTTTCCAACAAATAATTGTGTTTGCTAGCAAACGTAAAAAAACCGACTTCAATTGTATCGGCAAGTAATAAATAATACCTAAGTAAATTAACAAACGCACTAGTCGTCACTACGATTTTCGAGGGTTCCCCTCGATTTCACTGAGATCCCATCATCAGATCCTGGTTTCCTTATCATTATACCTAAGTTGGGATTATCTCCTTTCCAACAAAAAAAGAATTATTAAAATCGGTTCATAAACGACGAAGCTATCCCCGAACATACATAAAAAATATATGTATATATACGGTCGAATTGAGTAACCTCCTCCTTTTTTGAAGTCGGTTAAATAAATAGAATTGGAGTGTCAGTTTTTAATAATAAAATAACCGCTTTAGTCGTATACATAGTACATATTATATATAAAAAAAATTTTTTACAATTTTTGTCTGTCTATCAGTTTTTTCCGGCTAATCTCTGAAACGGCTGGACCTATTTTCACGCCACTTTCGCTGGCTGATAGCTGATGTAATAAGAAGTAGCTTAAGCTACTCTTATTTTTGAAATTTATTTATTTTATAACTATGCGAACTGAACAATAACTTTTTGTTAAAATATCCGCGGACGAAGTCGCGGGCACAGCTAGTACATATGCTAATAAATTTTATTAAGAATAGAATTTAGACGACAAATTAAGTTGAAACAAAAATGTTAAGTAACACGTTTGTTTGAAATTATTACCTACTAATATCATAATATCTAAAAGATGTAAATGATTAATTTTCATTATGGAAACATAATTAACACTAAATAGATGGTAAGGGTTTCTACTGATAATATAATCACAAATTAAGTCACTTTTAATCTATATCACTGATTTTTTATCTGATTGTACGAGATGTAGATAAATTGCGAAGAAAAAATACAATCGACCACCCATTATGGTCAGCGGAAGTTTTTTTGCATCTCTCTCGCACTCGAACATTTACTATTACTTGTCTTTGTCTAGTGTCTAACTATTATTATTGCTGTTTAGGGGTGGTCTTTTTTTCAACCGAAGTAACACTTTAAAACAAATTATATTGCCAGTATATAAATATTCAAAAATAATAAACGTACGTCAAATTGAAGGCGAATAATATAGTGAGTCGTTTGTCGCAAAAAAAAGAGTGTATTTTAGACCTAGGGTTGCCAGATAGTCAGAATTTGGCGGGAGAATTCGGGAGAGTTCCCGAATTTTTGTTCACCCTCCCGACTCCCGACCAAAGAAAAAAATTCCCGCAAACAACTTCATCAACATTCATTTAAGAAAACAACAATTTTATGTTCCGAATTTTCGTCAAGCGAAACGTTGTCGCTTGGCGCTTTAGCAGTATTGGCATTGGAGAATGATGGATGTACTGTTCTAGACATAGATGGTGTAATGAGAAAACTATTGAGCCAGCTTAAAAGTCGAATGCAAAATAAGTTCTAGGACAGTAAGAGCAGAACCATATTGAATACAGTATCAGATGCTGAAAAGGAACAATTTTATGCAGGAACAGAACAATTTTTCAAACGAGGTATTAAGTACTTAGAAGAAAGTTTCAGTTTCAGTGATAAATATAATTGTATAATGATTATTGTTCTTTTAAAAAAAACCTTTAATTTAAATCGCTTTCCAGAAAGAAAAATTAGTATATCTAATCACAAAATATGGGCATATTGCAATGAGATAAAAAAATGAATTGTGTTTCGTGCTGTACTCTTTCACAATAAACAATTTTTATTGTAAAAGAGTGTTTAGTTTACTAAACAATCTTTACACAAGAGAAAGGAACGGAATGTGCGTGGATTAAATAAAAACAGAGTTAATAATTCGACTCAATTTTGAGGAAATTGATTTGAATTTTAAGTCTTAAGTATTTATATAATAAAAAAGAATTTTTGAAGTAAAACTTTTTTACGCACGCTTGACTTGGTGAGTAAGCTGGTGAATGCGTGACGAGAGCGTTACGAAAAGTGTGATCTAGCGAGGCGAACGGAATTTGAGAGGGAGATATAAGTTAGTGAAGATAGAAAGAGGGAGAGTTACGTTTCGTAAGTTTTATTTCAGTCGTGTGGTCTAAATGCACACTCGTTTCTTTTTTGTCTGGTCAGGTTCCTTACGATAGTTTTCTAGGCTAGATATTATAAACTAGCTTCTGCGCGCGACTTCGTCGGCGTGGACTCCGCTCCTATTGGTCTTAGCGTGATGACACATAGCCTATAGCCTTCCTCGATAAATGGGCTATCTAACACTGAAAGAATTTTTCAAATCGGCCCTGTAGTTGCAGAGATTACCGCGTTCAAACAAACAAACAAACAAACAAACAACCAAATAAACAAACTCTTCAGCTTTATAATTATATTAGTATAGATTATTTTCGTATCCAAATATAAATATAAAGAATATATAAGATTTACATTTTACCATGATCAATCAGGATAATTTGTTTTCTTTTGTTATTTTATAATTTATAATCAGTCGATTTTTCCTAGGATTGATCTTTTAGTACTGAGTTAGGTAAATAACTTTTTGCGATTCTGCGGCACACACACACACGCATACTGTATTTTAGTGTGATTTTATCAATGCTATTAAGATATTATATTTGTTACTTTTTTATTTTATTTTTACTCTTTTAATTGTGTATGCGGAATGTGGAATTGTGCATAAAGTTTTTATGTATCTATCTATCTAATTTTATAATATGCCTGACGTCATGTAGATCATAAAGATCGTTGTATAATTACAGTTTTGTGTTTATATTGTGTTCTTGTTAGGACCCGGCCTTCGAGAAAATTCTCTTAAATTAGCATTAACGAGTAAATTTGTTAATTTACACTCGTATAATTATCATCTACACAAACGCATACAAGGTAATATTCCTACAAATAATAAATGTACATTATAAGTATGTTAGGCACTAGATTGTAGGTAAGTTTTAACACTATAATAGAAGATATTGCGAACAGAAGCCATAAGGTTGATCGTATGTAGAGATGAAATATAGCAATAACATCTAAATAAATCGTAGCAAAAGTGACGTAGAGATTTTATGAGTATTCCTTATGTTTTAATGACGTACCCAATTGTTTTTTTATTTTATTTTATTTTTATATTGGCCATATTAAGTTTGTCAACATTATCTAATAAATAACGACAAAATGCCCCAGGCTTATACTTCAATAGTACACAGAAGGAACTTATGTGTCGCGGGTCGGGACCACAACGAACCTCGAACCTTCGACTATTACCATAATATACATTTACCATTTATTATTGATAATAACTGTGCAAACCCGACAGGCTCGACATGATATGAGACGACTCTCATCGGTAATATCAACGATATTTATGGCTCCCGTTTTGCTAAAATTGTCATAGCACGGTGGTTTATAGTTTATTATTATAAATAAAAATAAACGAAAAAAATATGTATAGCATTAACAAATAAATAAAACTGTTAGCGCCGGACCACGTTATATTTACTAGGCAGTCACAGGACTGTCGATCTTAACCTTAAAAATCTTAAATAAAACAAAATCTTAATGCAGGAAAGCATTGTCGAGGCCTTTAAGTCACTTAATTATGTAAGTCCCAAAATTAGCGTGCTAAATCTTCAGTATCAATAGGTATGCTAACATATATATGTATATGTATATATGGGTATACTTTTCGTCGTAACGTCTCCGAAAAACGTTTAATCAACTACCGAAGCATACGCGGAGCGTTAAATATGCTGAAGTTCTATAATAACATTGCCAACACGGTTCTAACTAAAGGCGAGTTCACTGCTATTGTCTAAAATTTACTCAGAGCGCATACCGTGGCTCGGTTTTGAGTTACGGTTAGTTTACATTCAGAAACCTTTTCATGTGATATGAATAGGTACTTTAAAATATACTTAATACTCGTAACTTTAACAATTCACACATAGGACCTGCCCTGCACAAACCAACGAGAAAATTAAATTTTACCAAAGCCTTTATAAAAAGCTATTAAAGAATTCATCAACTTATATTTTGGTTAAATGGAATAGATCATTTGCTCATAAGTTAAAAGTTTATTTTAAGGTGAAATTATTATAATGCCAATTTGCAATATCTGCAAAATAATTTGAAGTAGCAGAAAAAATATAAATATAGTAAAAATAGTCGATGGGGTTTGAAGTTGTCGCGTTCATTTTAAGATAAGATTCTGTAAAATACTTTTTATAGCACATAATCTTTTTTTATATACTGTGAAATGGATATCTGATGATAAACAAATTATTACTTATTTAATAAAAAATTATTAAGAGCTCGTTTGCTTTTCTAAAAGCGGTGGAACTAACACGATAAATTGATAGTAAATTCTGTGTTAGAAAACCTATATTGGAGAACGTTTAACAAATCAAGCTGTGATTTTATATGAACAACTAATAAAATTGAAGACAAACACAATCGTCATAACATCTGGTCGATACGAAATAAAAACCGATTTACTTTTGTTTCATCAATGTCGCAAAATTTACCAGTGACAATTATTTTTCACTGGTTAGTGTGAACACTTATGCTTAGGTCCAGGCTGTGGTTGGTACGGGCGGTACACAAAGCACAAAGTGCTCAATACAGTATATACCTACAACGGAGCATGCTAAAAGTAAACATTAGGCAATATTCACACAAATATTTTTTTAATTTTATTTTTTATGTTTTCTTTTATTGTAGATAAAGGATTTCGAAAAACTTTACGAGCTAGTGATATTATAGAAATATTTCTCAATAAACTGCGAGTTGAATAAAAAAAAAACCTTTTACAGTTTCGACCGGAAGTCTTATCTCTGTTATTACAATGAAATAAAAAAATTTTTAGACATTAGTACGGACATGACGTCAACATTTATGGCAATCATTTAATGGCGCCACGTTTAGTCTTTGTTACTTCTTGATACTGCAGCTTTCTATAGATACAGATTAAAATATTTCACAAAGTAGTAGCTTTAGTGTTTATAGGTATATTTGTACAATTTTAGCCTATACACCCGTTGGCATAGTTTGCAGTGAACCTGATGTCTGCTTCAGGGGTTGCGAATTTTGCCACAACGAGTCTAGGTAAAATATAATGTACGTATTTATATATGTATGTATTATTTATATATTTACTTAAAGTGGAAAATATGAGAGTAATGTGTTTGATAAACATTAAACTATGGCAGCTTAATGTTCACCTTCTACCTCTAGAAGTCTAGACCGTCATATGGACGCCGAATCACTACCGACTTTATCCATTGTATCTACATAAAAAATATTTATTTTAATTTACTACTAATCTACTACTATCAGTCACTCTAAGCATTGCCGACTTTGTCTAGCATACAATCCCTATATCAATATTTTTCGTAACGCCGAACTTTAACATTTGAAACGACAACAAGGCTTAAATTTTTATGTCGTATAGAACGCCTAGGTAAGAAAGTCCACTGCATTCAAACTCTACATTAACATAATAGTAACACAGCCTCTAGTCTAGGCTTTGTATAATATACAGAATTACACAGATCACCGGTAACCTCTATGTCAATGTAATAGTTTATTATTCTAAACGCGCTAAATTCAGTTTTACTAATAATAATCTAATTTTGATTAAAAAAAGAATTATCTAAATCGGCGCAACCAGTAAAAAGTTGTTATGAGGTAGCACATAGGTATAAAAATTACAATTTCCAAGTTAACAAAAATGTTCATAAAATAAAAACTACTGAGCCAAACTCTTAGATTAAAACAAAATAGCGCTATTTTGTTTTAATCTAAGGCCAAACTGGATAAAATTTTACCAATGACTACTATTCCGCAACGAACAAAAAAGAATCACGTAAATCGGATCAGAAATTTATACGTAATCGGTGTACATAAGAAAAAAAAAACCAACATAATTGAGAATCTCCTCGTTTTTGAAGTCGTTAAAAATTAATGTACGGTTAAATATTATATATGATACTAGCTTCTGCGCGCGACTTCGTCGGCGTGGACTCCGTTCCTATTGGACTTATCGTGATGATATATAGCCTATAGCCTTCCTCGATAAATGGGCTATCTAACACTGAAAGAATTTTCCAAATCGGACCAGTAGATCCTGAGATTAGCGCGTTCAAACAAACAAACAAACAAACAAACTCTTCAGCTTTATTATATTAGTATAGATTATTATATTTTTACTGAGGTAGGGCACAGAGGAAATTTCCTGCTCAAAATATGGAGCAGCCCGACTGGGTAAGTACCTCGACCTTACAGAAGACCACAGCTAAATAATACTGTTTTCAAGCAGTATTGTGTTCCTATTGGTGAGTAAGGTGACCAGAGCTCCTGGGGGGAATTGGGGATAGGGTTGGCAACGCGCTTGCGATGCTTCTGGTGTTGCAAGCGTCTATAGGCTACGGTCTTACCATCAGGTGAGCCGTACGCTTGTATGCCAACCCAGTTACATAAAAAAAATTTTTTATTGAAGCGTTTAATGTTACAATTGACAAGAACGGTTAAACGCTAAAAATAAAATGTAAAAGCACTAATCGTGTAGTATTCGATGAATTACAATTTTAGCAATTTTATTTAATTAATACTTGTAAATCTTTTTTATAGTAATTTTTAATAAAATTCGTTAATATAATAGCGAGTGTAGGTTGGCCCTAATATACCTAGTAGGTAATTAATCATAGCCGACGGTAAGAAACTACCCTGAGGGAATAATTACTGCATTGGTGTTGGTGCATTGCCATGCCACATCGCGTTTAAAAAAATAGTTTTCGTTACTAGTTGAGACTTTTATGGTTAATAGAATGCATTTTTGAAGTAATTCTTCTTTAAGCACGCTTGACTTGGGGAGTAAGCTGGTGAATGTGTGACGAGAACGTTACGAAAAGTGTGATCTGGCGAGACGAACGGAAGTTGAGAGGGAGATATAATTATGTTAGATGGAGCTAAGGAAGTTTTACTTCAGTTGTGTGGTCTAAAGCACACACGTTTTTTTTTGTTAGTGCAAGTAGAAATGTTAATAATATGCAGTTTCTTAAATGAATTATAACAGACTTTTACTCTCCTTTTGTCTATATTTTTTATCTTTGACTGTGTCAAAAACATAAAGCGGAAGAATTAGTTGTTAAGCGCGCGAATATCGGGATCTGCACGTCTACTTTTAAATTATTTTTGAACAAAATGCGTAGAAACAGCTAACGAGAAAGCCGGTTTTTCAAGGAACTTTACGGATTACAACACGTCACGGTTGACTCATAGGGATCAATAGCAAAAGAACTAAACGTGTGTCACCTAATAGTTTTAAAAATTTAATTATAGTTTATATTTATACAATTAGATATAACATTGTAAATTGTGAATAAAAGCCAACAAGTCATATACTATATACATTCTGGAAGAACAGACGTACACAAGATACACGTTGACGTAATTATATTTATTTATTAAAACTTCTTCACGCTTGACTTGTCGAGTAAGCTGGTGAATGCAAAGATTTAAAATCTTTGGGTGAATGTGTGACGAGGGCGTTACGAAAAGTATGATCAGGCGAGGCGAACGGAAGTTGAGAGGGAGATAAAAGTTAGTGAAGATAGAAAGAGAGAGAGTTACGTTTCGTATATTTCTGTAGGAGCTAAAGAACTTTTACTTCTGTCGTGTGGTCTAAAGTGCACTCATTTTTTTTTTATACGGGCAATGCCAAGCCCACCGCAGCGTAGCACCCTCTTGATTGTAAACGGTTACCGTAGCCCACGTAGCCGTACCGTGTGGTTTATATAAGTACATGTAAGTATTACCTACTCCCAGACTAGGAGCTGGAATCATACTGGAGTGGAAAGTACAGAATGGACCGATAAACAATAGGATGTTTGTCAATGATCTATTTCTGAACTGCGAAACCAACTCTCGAAACAGACTCGCGCCAGTTTCTATATATATTACTCTACTTTAATTATTTATCAATTATCACTTAGCTTTTTCGTTAGCCCTTTTAATTAATAATGTCCACTTAAAAATAAAGAAGACCCGAATAAAAATTTTCGTAACTTTAACCTTTCAAATAATAATAATGTTATATTGGAGCCTCTATAGAAATAGCAGTTGTGAATTTGTTTGTGTAACTTTTTTCCTAACGTCGTAATGTAAAAATTTATTGACAAAACTACCTTCTTTTGTTTTTAAGACAAATCATTGAATAATATAAAAAAAAAGTATTTGAAGATATTATTGTTGCTTTGGCTTTTGTTTGAGTGTGTTTTGTTTCGGTTTTTTCACCATATATATTATTCATAGAAATTATTCTTACAATACTTTTGTTACATTGTAACATCAGCTAGTTTAGATGCACAGTACAAGTGGCATGCACATTTTTACATTTACTGCAATATTTTATTAAATTTTCCAAATGAAATTTTGTTTAAAAATAGGCTACGCTGATTTTTTTGAAATCGTTCTCCTAACTCCATATATCAACGAGTTAACACTTGCATAAAAATGTTTAACTTTCGCTATGGTATTAAAACAGGTGTTTTGTTTATTAATTATGAGTATAACAGACATAGTTAATCATATCAATCTTCAGAGGTGAAGTTTAATACATATCAAATTGATTAGTTTTTTGAGACAGATCTTATGAAAGTCTGCGATGTTTTATTAGTAATGAACTTTAAAAAAATTGTACATATTATATTTAATTAGTATCAGGTACAGGCAACTAGAATATATATTTTTATAAGCAAACTGTTAACTCGATATCAACAAATATTAACGTGTTCAAATAAACAATAATTGTGTTAGCTTGCAAACGAAAAAAACTGACTTCAGTGACATCGAAATACAAATTTGGTACCATACACAAAAGTAGTCAAGTAAATATACATTACTAGCTTCTGCGTGCGACTTCGTCTGCGTGGAATAGACCAATTCTGTCATACATGATTTGTGTAAAAATTTAATCGTTTACGCAGCGGAAGCTCTCAAAAGGAAAAAAACCCGATTTTGAAACATTCTTCATTGGTGCTACGCTCCTATTAGTCTTAGCGTGATGATATATAGCCTATAGCCTTCCTCAATAAATGGACTATCTAACACTGAAAGAATTTTTCAAATCGGACCAGTAGATCCTGAGATTAGTGCGTTCAAACAAACAAACAAACAAACAAACAAACTCTTCAGCTTTATTATATTATAGTATAGATTAGAGATAACTCAAAAAGTACGCCACTGATCTCGATCAAATTTAAATGGAACCACATGACAAGTTTCATCTCTTGATAAAATAAGAATCATCAAAATCGGTGCACCGAGTAAAAAGTTATGCGGTATAATACAACGTAGGTCGACGAAAAAATAGTCAAGTAAATACGCATTACTAGATATAGCGCAAAAGTTCGTATCAGATCTCAAATATATTCAAATGGGACCACATGATATGCACCACAAAAATCATCGAAATCGGTTCACTCAGTCAAAAGTTCTGAGGTAAAATACAGTTGAATTGAGAACCTCCTTCTTTTTTGAAATCGGTTAAAAAATAAACAACCTTAAGATTTATTAAATTAGTATAAATACAACAAGGTATCGATGATTTATATTTGAAATAAAATTGCGCTATAAATAAAGATATATAATGTATCATTAAATTATTTTAACTCTTTCAGTCACGCTTTTACATTAACAATATTTTGATCATTTATGTTTTCGTTTTAGCATCATTTATAACTAAAATATCACATGAAGTAAAAAAATAATAATTAGGTATTAAGGCTTTCGAGGAATGAGGTGGTTAGTAACACTAACCACCATGACTATTGATACAAATAAAATAATGATAATTTATGTATATTATTTATTAATATTATAAGTTTCCCATCGGCAAAACTAACCAAAAAATTATTTATTATGAAAATCTGAAAAATATGTTTTTTCTTTGCGTAGGCAAAGATGCACTTTACATCTATTGTACTGCCCTATAATACGCACTGGAGATATTTTAGTGCTAAATTTGCAGCATCTTCTCGAAGTGCTTCTCTCAGGTTGATGGCGACTGTATTCTAGACGGATTTCCTCAGGGACTGTAGGCTTGTGACATTTTATAAATGCAGGTCCTGGTGAAGAGGCGGCAGAAGTACGGTTGCTGTTTACAGATTCGGGCCTTTGTTTGTCTTTGACATATGCTGGCGCTAATAGAACCTGGTATAAGCTTCGTCTAAATTCGTTCTAAGTCAATGTACTTAGGTTCGGACGTGAAGAAGACTGAAGTTCTTTATAAATTAAAAAAGCATTGACAACATCAGGGCAAGCAATCAAAATCTGAGCAATTTCTGTTCGTCATTACACTATTGCCATTTACGTGCAAGTAATTCAAAAGCCAACTGAATCTATTGCAAATCATGCTAATCAGGCGATGAAGACCAGTAATCTCGATAACTCGGCAATTTTTTATACCCATCACCAACTTCAAAGCAATGAAAACATTAAGTTCTTCTGCTGTGGTGGGTGTATAAAGCTTTCCGGATTGAGTAGCGTAAAGGTTAGTTTGAAAACATAAAACGTCTTGTAAATTGCGATGCTTCTGGCGATGCTTCTGGACGCGATTGCGATGCTTCTGGTGTTGCAGGCGTCTATAGGCTACGGTCTTACCATCAGGTGAGCCGTACGCTAGTTTGCCGATCTAGTTACATAAAAAAAAAAAAAATTATATACGTCTATTTTATAATTATTCTTTCATTTTGGAGCTCTTGTCTCGGTCTGTTTGAATCTACGGTGGTGGACTCTGTAGAATCAGGATTCCGGCGTGCTAAGCTAGACAAAGGGAGATGATCATCGCAATCAAAGTCGTCATAATCGGTTACTAAAACTTCTTCAATCAAATCGCCTAGCACCAGCGGATTTGGTTGATCTTCTGTATCGTATTCGTCATCATCATCGCTGCAAACACTTTCGCTACCTGAAGGAATGTCTTCCAACAAGTATTCTGCGATTTCTCTATCGTTTAGCCATCGCGGCATACTGTAATAAATTCGAAAAAGACACAGTTACGTTAAAAGTTTCGTGTAGATTATGACCATAAATCAATCATCAACAGTCACGGTGGTTAGTTTACTAACCACTCAATTTGCGCTGTTCATACACATCGAAAACACAAAAGTAATAGTAGTTTGATGTTAACACGTATAAAATAAATAAATGTGAATACATTAAGTAAAAAACATTGAAGAAAAAAGCTTACTTACCTTTTTTACAGTTATTTTTATCATACACGTGAATAAAAGTACGTTAGCGCAATATTCAATTCAATACAAATGAACTGTCCTTAATTCAATATATTGTCAATCGATCATATCTTGTCAAGCATGGCTCAAACTTTTATTATAGTTCAACAGATTGTCACTAGATAGCATAGATGTCAATTTAAAAATTCCGAAAGAGGTGGTTAGTGACACTAACCACCAAGACTGAAAGAGTTAATTGAGGTTCTATTCCACAAAAATTGTCGGCCGTTTGATCTCGTGTATTTGTGGATGTAACATATTAGTAACCTTCGGAGATCTGCAAGAAATATGACGAAACGATTCCTATAAAACTCTGCTTGTTTAAATGATATATATGATATATAATATGTACATATAATAAATATTATACATATTGGCAGACCGCCGAGTCGCCGCAAACTTCATATCGTCACGTTTTGTATGATTGAATATATTGATTTTCTTTCAATTTTCTTTTCATATAAACCTCGTCCTGACAATAACGAAAAAAAAAGAGAATTATCGCATTCGGGGCAGTCGTTCACAATGTTATTCACGTACGTATACATTTCGGAGATACATTTTTATTTATAAAAATATTACTAAAACTAGCCGACAAGTGCCCACTTCGTTGGGCGTTAATTATTTTTGTGATGTAAATAATATACTTACATATACATACTTAAGTTTTCATCTCGCTCACATAACACTACCACCCCCCGTTTCAGCCCCAAAAAGGGTTGATTTCTAAAAATACATTATTAGTACACCTCCACACCATCTATAGAGCATACATTTTGAATTTCAAGTCTCTTACTTCAAAAACATAGGACTTTCATACAAACTTCCAACCCCCGTTTAACCCCCTTAGGGGTGGAATATCGTAAAACCCGTTCTTAGCTGACCTCTACTCGGCGAAAGGAATATTCCTACCAAAATTCAAGTTTCTAGGCCTTATGGTTCCAGAGATATCGTGATGAGTCAATGGGTGGGTAACTCTTTTATATATATATAGATTACCAGACTTTATCTGACACACTATTAGACTTTCAAACGATACATAAAGTATAAGTATTTGCATCGCGCCAAACATCCCAGTTTTCCGTAATCCTCATCCAGCCTCCACCGGCAATCTTTACGTGCAATGATATGCTTGGGGTATCTCTAAAACACAAAAGATAGCGAGATAGAAATAAGACTGTCTACGACAGAAGGAAAGTAACCGACATAGTCCTCAGAATTTGCAAGTTGAAGTGGCAGTGGACTGATTACCTGTGTCGCAGGACTGCCGCTGGAGCAGACGTGTCCTGGAGTGGAGACCGCGTGTTGGCAAAACACAGACTGTGACGGTGATGACGTCCTCCCGTCCGCTGGACCGACGATCTACATTCTTTCCATATTGTGCATCAATTATTATGGGATATTTGTAATTTCACATCAAAAAACTTATTACCTAACAATATTTTATGTCCATTAATTAAATCATGACATCAAATATATTATTGCACAATTAATCAGTATTTTTGCTTAGAATTGGGATACAAAATGAACATTTTTTGATTTGCAATTAAATACCACTCATTAAAATTATTACTTTATAAAAAAATGAAACAAGGCACTTCCATAAAATATAAATTATAATATTGAACAATCATAATTATAAATCAAATCTTAGATTTATTAAAATTAATAAAATCTAAATTCGGTTCTAAGAATCGAACGGAACCTAAGTTTAGATATGTTGTGTTCGTATATACCATTATGCTATAATTATTCCAATACGCGAGCGGTATTACAATGTCGAATGGCGGTCTAAATAAATGTTATTTGAAGGTGGCTAACAGTCTGCCTGTGTGGTCTTAAATAATGCAAGTGTATAATATAAAATGAACTATAAAAATTTAGATGAAGCAATTTACTTGCAAACAACTTTTAAAACGACAACGTTACTGCAGTTATATGTAAACATAATTTATATTACTTATATGCATTTTTTTCCTCATATTTTTATTCTATTAATTTTTTGTTAACTTTATGACTTAGTATTTTAAGGGTAAATCTTTATTTTATTCTTTTAAAAGAAGACTTTGATATTTGTATTCTGGCCCAGTTTTGGAATATTAATGGTTCCTAAACGAGACGTCACCTATTCAAATCTCTGATTCGTTAAATTTTTGGAAATTTTATTTATTCATTCTAGCTCGTCAATAAAGTCATTGTGAGCTCAAGTTTTAGGCAATATTCATTCCTTTAATTGTTTACTAGTAGCAAAGAAATTTGACAGATTAAGTAAGATCCCTTACATTCTTTTAATAGGATAGGTATATAACGAAATCTTAGCCAATTATAAAAAGAAGATAAAACAAACTTAAACCAGGCATAAGTTATAACATACATTAATAACATAATGTCGAATTATTTCTTCTAATTCATCGTAAAATATTAACAAGAAATGGGATATCAATTTTCGATAGAAAAGAATATTTAAAAAGAAAGAAATAAAAAATACTAACGTGATCGATACAGAAATACGTTATAATCAAAAAGAAAAATGCTTTACGAATTCATTCGCATTAAGAATCATTGAGAAGTATTTTTATATTATTTTTTAATCATTAAATTATCTCTCAGAAACCAACAAAGCGTTCGGCGTGGGTACCAATGACCTATGAGTAACAAAGTTCTTATTATTTTAGTTTCGATCAACATTCATGTATTCGAATAATATTTTTGCAGGAATATTTTGTATGCACAAATAAAATAGGCTTTTCAAAAATTTTAACATTTTCTTAAATTGAATTCTTATTAATCAGGCACTAAGTACATCATTTATCTAACCAGATGTAAAAAAGTGTTATTTTCATTATTAAAATTACGAGTATTAGTTGGTTTTAAGCGTATTTTTAGCTTTAGTTTAGGAGTGGTTAGACAGCAGCATCGTAAGCGCTTTGTCCTCCTACCCAAGACCTAGTCTGGTCACCTCACTCAACACGGGAATACAATATATAACTTGAGAGCAGAATTATTTAGCTTTTATAGATCTTTTGTAAGGTTGAGATACTTTCCCAGACTCCGGATTCTGAGGAGGCTATATCCAGCTCTGTCCTACATCTCTTGTTCGGAAGCAATACAAAATGTAGAAATCAATTGTTGTAAGAAAATCGGTTTGATGCCATTCGTAAAAAAAAAAGTGTAGCAGAGTAGTGTATTAATCTCCAAGTCCGCGTAATAATATTATAAGTATTTATTCGGTGAGTCATATATTTATAGCAAAACTTTTACTTTATAAAAAAAGTAATTACTAATATCAGTAAATTAGTCGGTTTTAGGGATATTATGATACCCCCCTAATGTTAAGTTTTTAAATATACTTTCGTGGTTTGATAATTTCATCAGAAGTGATTAAATATATTAAAACTTATTTCTAATTATGAACGAACAATTACGTTCTGAATGGTTACAAATAAAAGTTTACATTAGGAAAAGCGTTTTAATTATCCCGGATTCTTTCTTCTTCGCCCAAAATAAAAATTATTAAATAAAATTTATTAAAATAATGATTTAACACTGATTCCTTAATCTAACCTTGTCTAATAATAATAAATAGACGGCTATTTATTATTTACCTGTAAAAAAAGTTTTTTTCTTCAAATTCTTGTTATTTAATAACTAAATGTTAATGTTGCGTGCGTTCTCTGTATAATATATTATTTATTTTAATTTTATTTTAAAAATTCATCCATCAACTATTTCATTCATCAACTATTTCATCATTTATTTTTATTATCAACTAGCTGACCCTGCGAACTTCGTACCGCCTAACGGTCGATTATTAATTTTTAATTTTTTTAATACTTATTTCTGCTATATTCGTGGCACTGGGTTACTGGTTAGCTATAAAAATTGAAAATATTTATTAAAAGTATTGACAAATATTGACATTAATATTTATACGATACTAACGTCACCCAATTGCCTTCCCGGAACCCCTCCACCAACTCTTAAACTTTATTGTATGACTTTTAAGTATTATTACGAATCTTTTGTATGGGAATATAGAAAAGTGTTGTTTTTAGATTTTTCAGGCAAATTTTTAAAAAATTTCTCTCCGTAAGAACTAAGAACCATCCTCGTACTTCAAGGAATATTATAAAAAAAGAATTAGTGAAATCGGTTCAGCTGATCTCGAGATTTACGCTTAGCAACAAATTCAGCGATTCATTTTTATAAATATAGAGATAGTCAATACTTATGCACGTGGTGTTGCGCACAATAGTTTATATGATTGCGATTTTAAAGTCCCTAATTAAGTTGTTAAATTCCATCTCATTAAACGACAGTTACCCACGTGACTACATACATTGAACTAAACGTTGATTTTTCAAAGTACTTATGACATCTCGTGATGTTATATAGCCTATGTTATGAGCAGATATCCTACTAACGTTATAAATTCAAGAGTTTGTGGGGATGGATGGATGTTTGTTACTCTTTTACGTAAAAAGTACTAAACTGTTTATAATGAAACTTGGTACTTTTCATCCAAATATTCCCACGGGATCGGAAATTAGGCTGATGAAACCGCGAGGCACAGCTATTAAGGTTAAGAAGCTATAAATATATTAAACTTCAAAACCATATTTTAAAAATATCTTTGTACAAGCAAACGAACAAACGGTTGAATAGACAGTCTTAAGGAATAATATTGATAGAAGCTTAGCATAAGTATGCTACAGAACTTTTTGAGGTACATTTTTATATACATGATGGGCCTAACCGTGCTTGATATTTGATTGATTGATTGATTCATCCTTTGATTGAGCCTGTAACATCCCTCTACTGAGCAGTGAGCACATACCTCTTCCTACATGTAGAAGAAGAGTGAGCAGCTTAAGGCAAGGAGATGCTTGTTTTATGTACTGAATACAAAAATTTTAATCTAAGTAAAATCGAAATTAAGTTTTTATAAATGTTAACATTATAAGAATAACCTATTAAGATTTCTGTCCTTGAATCACAGACGACCTTAGGGCACAGCGCTCAAGTTATGCATAAGGAATCAAACGTTAAATTGGGGCTGGTATAAAAACTGGTTGGTTCACTTTTGCGGGTGACGTCAGGCGGCCGCAACGCGCTCGCTTCCGACGATCTTCATAGAATTATAGAAAACGACAGTTTCATAGCTGTTTCCTGACTTAGTAGCACTAATTCGATGTTTTCACCATGTTTACTATGCAGCTTCTCTAACAAAAATATTGTAAGTATACTAGGTGACCCGGCGACGTTGTACTGCAATATTTTCTTTCATAATTGCATAACATATACATTTTCTTGTATTTTCCTTGTCCGACAATAAATAAGACATAAAAATAATTATCAAATTTAGTGTAGTCGTTTGAAAGTTATTCGTATACATAACTTAAATATAATTATGTTACATATTTCGGCTATTGAAAAACATTTTTTTTTAATTATCAACCGCAATTTTTGTAAATAATATCATGGAGTGAGTCTAAAAATATTTTAAATATTTTATTAGATACTAGCTTTCCACTCGCGTCTAAGCCCGTGTTAATTATACAATTTTAACTGTTTCCTTTTATTACTATATTACGCAATGATAACGCATTATTCTACAGTATTTTTTTAATCAGATCTGTAGTTTTTAAGTTATTAACCCTAGAAGCCTAATCTACGCCTGCGAGGCGTATACAAATCCGAAAATTGTTTGTCTCTTTATAACGGTTAAAGCTAGTGCGTCGTGTTCTTTAGCCAACTCAGTCCTCGACAGGAGCTAGGGGATGATGTCTATGTCGCTAAGGTAAAACCTGCCATTTTTGACTTATCGAAGTATAATACGCCTGCGAGACGTATGTTTAGGCTTTGTGTAACTTTTAACAATAAGTTTGTTAAAATCTTGTTTGTTGTTTTTAGGTTTATTTTTAATATTCTTTAGGTAAAAATGTATCTGGTTCTAAAATACTTAAAAGTGACGCGATTTTGACAATTTCAAGCCAGAAAGATAATAATTTCTCAGGAAGATTCAGCTTTTGATGTTGAGACTGGGTTTTTGTCTATTGGGTTGGTTTCAAAGCGAAGATGAGAGTTATTATATTATTTAAGGGGTTTATTTTTAACTGCTACTTGGTCTAAACAAACCGACTCAACCCCAGTGGCAGAAGTTGATCCATTATCCTATGGTGATTATGTGTAGCAAACTACAAATTTCGAGCGATATTGTATCTGTTGTTAGAAATACTCTTCGCGGTAAGAATGGACATGTTTCGTTAACTACTTTAATATCTCAGTTATCTCACAAAACTCCAGGTATACTTACGGTACGGTACTTTTTGTTACTATAAAACAAAGAGAATATACAAAGTGTTTGAAAATCAGCGTGAGGCGAGCACAAAGTTGAGATATGTACAGACTGCTCTAAGGTTTAAGCTAGTCATAATAATCTTATTATTATTAATATTTGTTTAATAAATAACTAATAAATGTGACAAAATATTGGATTTTCTAAAATAGTATGTTTCTTATAGTCGGTTATCGAGAAGTTACTTTTTTTGTTTGAATTTATGTCAAAATTTTTATTTCGCCATAATAAATAACTGTGAATGTAGTATTATTTGATAAAAGTGTGTTTTATTATTAGTGCATACCCCAAACTTAAATTTCCGTTAAATAATAATCGTGAAATAGACATACTTTTGCACACAGACTGTTATATGTTATAAAACTGTATATATATATATTTTATTGTTTACTGTTATACATGTACGCCTCGGAGACGTATGTTTAGGCTTTGTGTACCTCTAGAGAAGATTAGGCTTCTAGGGTTAAAAACATTTATCTCTCGTCATCACATCTATCGTCTGTTAAAACAAAAAAAAATCGTATCTACCCTCCTCTTATCAATATTATTATACTTATATAGATATTCAATATTAAAGATTAAGCGATTAACAACACGTTTACTGATTACTTGATATTATTATTTACCTTATAGTCTAATTTTTATCTATTATTCGTCATTCTTGTGTATTAGCAAAAGTTCTTGTAATTATACCTAAATTAGTTATCTTAGCTCGTAATACCATATTTGTCTCTTTTAGATTCTTTGAAATTTTATCTTTTTTGATTCATAATATAATGCATAATTTCGACTAAAATAAACTGTAAATAAATATATGGTCACAAATATACATAGGTATATAATAAATAATTATTTAAATTAATCGTTACTATTTTATCAACGTCAAATTTAGCACTTTAAAAATGTTTCTCTTAAAGTCGGGTATGTTCTTTTTTATATTAATTGAAGACCAAATGTCTTGCTGGAATCTGGGGATTCGATATTACTCCAAAAAGAACTTTCCTACAAAATTAGTTGTCACACAATGCAAAGTTTTTTTTTAAACCAAAATCTTATCAAATATCAAACTTAAATTCATAGATATATTTTTATCTATTACATACAAATTATATTATGTTATTTATCCTAACAGTTGTCAAAAACGAATGCAAAATAAACGTAGGGCGTGCAATAAAAACTGGCTAGTCTGCGCAAGTGCGCAGGCGGAAAGTTCACATGGCGCGACATTTAATGTATTAATTATATTATAATATTTAAGTATAAGCTATGTAAGTGTTGTGTTACGTTTTTTATTATTCTTAATACACTCTGCATTTATTATACTGTCGTAAGCTTCATTTGTCACTGCAAAATTTAGACGTGTCAATAAATTTTCTATTGTAGTTGTAGAAAAATGTTAATAGAATTTTTAATAATAAATTTGAATATATCATAATACTACTAAAGCAAAAATCAAAAACATATTTAATAATATTATTCGCTTGGAAGTTATAAATACATACATACATATCCAAGAGGTTATCTTGATATTTAGATAGGTATATTAATTCAAAGTATAATAATTGTCTTCAGGGATAAAGCATTTTTGCTCAAAGTGGAGTATGTTAAGATAATTGAGGACTTGATCATTTGTTGACTGTTGTAGGATCATTAGGTAAACATAAAGATTTAGAACCTACCCAAGACCTAGCTTAGCTTCAGTTTTTGATTTATCAGAAGCTTAACTGTAACAAAGAAATGTTATATCCATAGCATTCATAAGTGTGACTACCAGTTAGCTTGTGATCGTTCCAATGTGGGTCAAGGAACGTTTCCCCTTGCAGCCTCCTTGGGATGGCAAGGCCAATCACCATCACTTGCTATTCTCGTTTTTTCTTCCGAATCAAATCATTTTTATTTACGTATCGCTTGACCAGCCAACTTGGGGTTATCTGGTCATCAACAAGGACAAATTTAGTATTAGTAGCCGTGTTTTGAAACTCAAGGAATTTATTTAAACTTAATTATATTAATTCAGAATGGATTGTTTCGTAATAAAAAATGTTTGCAGAATGAAATCCTCATTACTAAACAGTAAAAAATATATAACTGGATGATTCCTATCCTTGCGGTTGCGGGTTCGATAATAATCACCCATGACAAATATTTTGTAGGCCAGACAGATGTCTTCCATAGTTTGGGCGATTTGCTTGTGTGATTTGTTTTCAGATCCGCGATCCCTCAACATCCAGCAATACATTTATTAAAAGGCGGGTAAAATGCATGCCTAATATTTATACTAATACATACGTATTAAGTATAGCATAACATAGTATCACAGTCATTGACATGACTCATCAAATTTGAACCAAGGATCGTTGCACCTAATTGTCTACAAACAAAGTTGTACAATTCAGTAGTATTTGCTTGTCATTTCCGTTGGGTGCTAAATCGATATAATATAAGTTAACATAAACATTTTAACTGCATACATTGCTAAGAAGGGGTCAAGTAGATCAATCAAAAAAGTATTAATATTGTCTTATAATGAAGCTGGTGAATGCTTGACGAGAGCGTTACGAAAAGTGTGATCTGGCGAGGCGAACGTAAGTTGAGAGAGAGATATAAGTTGGATGGAACTAAAGAAGTTTTACTTCAGTCGTGTGGTATAAAGCACACTCGTTTTCTTTTGTTTCTACTTTGTTTCTAAGCTAACTATTTTGTATACTGCATTTCATTTTATGGACTTTTGTATTATTACTATTATTATTAAATACTTGGAACATCAGGTTAGTCGTATGCTGTATTTATATGTTTCTTTGAATTACGGAGTCTCAAGATCTCTACTAATTGGATTAAAATAAAAATTCTTCCTTAGAATTCCTATATATATATATATATACGTAATATATATAAATACATATGATTAACGATAGTGGACTGATCGACAAAGGTAGGCTATAAAATATGACGTTAGTTAGTAAAAGTTAAAAATTGGAATTCGTAGCCGCACAGTAGGTAAGCGTCAACGTAGCTGTAGTAATGAAGCAAGTCGTCTAGTCTTTTTTATTATCTTAGCTAACTGGTTGAATTAAATCACATGAATTCTTATTTATTTATCACATAAAAATGTTTTACTTATTACGCTTACCGATCAAGCACGTGGCGAGTCCATGAACTGCCAAATTTAGAACATAACTTAAGGATTTTGAAAATAAAAATAATTCATACGAACGAAAATTAAAGACTGTTGAAATTTTTTTTACAAAATAAACATAAATGAAGCTACTGACGCAATCGTGGTCACAGATTCCATGTAATATGTCCATTTTATGTGCATTTCAAATATGATATAGTTATGCTCTTATGTATGTAAGTTCAAGAATAATATTGACCTACAAAAAGCCTTGTAAGTAGTTGGATACAAATTTAGTAACATGCAGAATCGTATACTGCATTAAATATATACGGACACTTTAAAATTGTCTGTTATTTAAATGTTTTATGTATTTTTATAGCGACGTTGTTATGTTGTTGTTGTTGCAATAATAATGAAAAATTCATGACGAAAATACGTCATTAAAACTGATAATGGAATGTCATGTTTACAATTTGCTTATTTTAGGGCTTTCAACGGACGTTTTGTCCATTTTACACTTTTTAATGAAATACTTTAGGAAACTACTAAATTCAAAGAAATATATTTCATAAATACCTGTCTCATTTATACAAAAACTAAAATATAACATTATACCTACTCTTTATATAAATATAGAATGATTGTGAAATGTATATAGTGTATTAAAGAAACATGTATGATAGACGATAGTTTTTAAGCTGCAGAAATTATAAATCGAACTACTAAATTTATTTTTGAACATTTATAAACTGCCAGCCCTATATGCGCTTGACCACGTTCCAGTCTCGCCTAAGTTATAATTGCAAAACATAATGGCGTCAGCGACACTGACCTCCGACGTCTCAAGTGCGAGGGGTCGTTACCTTTGCAGCTCTGCACACGGAATGCACATACTAGTACTGCAGAGATTTGTTCACATGACACAGTAGATGGCGTTTTTCATGTGTCGGAAATCTATCTATCTATATATAAAAGAGATTCCCACCCATATATTGACTCATCACCATATCTCTGGAACCATAAGGCGTAGAGACTTGAAATTTGGTAGGAATATTCCTTTCGCCGAGTAGAGGTCAGCTAAGAACGGATTTTACGAAATTGCACCCACAAGAGGGGGTTGCGGGGGTTAATATCATATATGGCAAAACAACGTTTGCGGGGTCAGCTAGTTTATCATAAAATCATAAATGCAAAAAAAAAATTAACATAAGCTCACAGTCGTCTGTTCCTAAGGAACTCCTGTGTCATAGGTAACAGCCGACTAATACAGCCATATTTTTTTCCTATATAACGATCGCATATAAATAAAATCCATATTACACAATCAATCCGGAGCAGAAAGTAGGGTTACTTGTTAAACAGTCCTAATGATATATACAGAATATAAAATCATAGTGTATATTATTAGCAGTGCCTAATCGAACACCTATATGTAATCGAGCTTTTGTCAAATCATATATATATTAATATAGTCCCATGAGTATCAGATTACGTAAGAAATAAACAAAAACCAAAGTTTTGTAAAAATATTATATTGATTTTTCAAGTATACTCAAGACGCTGGATGGTGAGCAAACAGTCCTAAAAATAGTTTCCAAAGCCAAAGAAGTTTCTATATTGTATAAATAAAAAGAAATAAGGAGTACGTATAAATTTCAAATAATCTAAAAAAAAACATTGTGTGCTCGAGTAAAATTAGTTACAATGACTGCACTGTAACGACAAGTCATCGATGTTATCAGAGCTTGACACATTTCAATTGAAGTTTTATTCCAGTGCTTTGCAAAACCATTTCAATTGTCAGAACATTTTTTACATGGTGATTCTTTTTAATATTTAGTCAGATCATCAGACACATGATAATTCGATCAGATATATTGACAAATAAGTCTTCAAAAATATTATTATACATATATTATAGAAATAAATTATTATTATTATATAGATACTAGCTGCCCGGACAGACTTTACCGTTCTATCAACAGTTAATAGAAAAAAAATTATAATTTTTTTTTAGTATTCAAACCTTCCGTGGTCCCAAAAAAATAAATTAGCCGAATTCTCGAGTTATGCGCTTAGCAACATTCATTTTTAGGGATCCGTTAGTTCCGTACCTCAAAAGGAAAAAACGAAACCCATATATGTACTTATAGGATCACTTTGTTGTCCGTCTGTCTGTCAAGACGCAAGGGAAACAAAACCTACAGGGTACTTCCCGTGAACTTAGAATCTTTAAATTTTGGTACGAAGCAACGTCTTATAGCACAGATAAAGAAAAAATTGCGAAAAGCATAAATTTTTAGTTACGTCATATAATAAAAATATTTTTAATAATTTTTGTACGGAACTCTCGGTGTGCGAGTCTGACTCGCACTTGGCCGGTTTTTTATTTATATAGAAAATTATTCACACACATTTTATACATTTGTATTGGCCATACAGGTGTTACTCATGGTCTGGGTGTTTGTGCAGTCCTTGTGGGTCTCCCCACCGTGCCTCGGAGAGCACGTTAAGCCGTCGGTCCCGGTTGTTATCATGTACATACATCTGATAGCGATCGTAACTCATAGTAAGGAATGTATCCGCCAACCCGCATTACATCAGCGTGATGGATTAAGCTCTGATCCTTCTCCTACATGGGGAAAGAGGCCTATGCCCAGCAGTTGGATATTACAGTCCAAAGCGAGCGAGATATAACTCAAAGAGCACTTGTCAGATCTCGATTTAATATAAATATATAGGACAACACGATAAGCACCACCTTTCGATTAAAAAAAATCATCGAAATCGGTCTACCCAGTAAAAATTTCTGAAGTAACATACATTTAAAAAAAATTTAGTCGAACTGAGACCAGAGTAAGATGATTTTTTTTAAGTAGGCGGTATGAATTTATAATACTATATCTATTTATTACTAGCTTGTACGCGCGACTTCGTCCCCGTGGAATAGGACCGCCCGATTTTGAAACATTCTTCATTAGTGCTACGCTCCTATTGGTCTTAGCGTGATGATATATAGCCTATAGCCTTCCTCGATAAATAGGCTATCTAACACTGAAAGAATTTTTCAAATCGGTCCAGTAGATCCTGAGATTAGCGCGTTCAAACAAACAAACAAACAAACAAACAAACAAACAAACTCTTCAGCTTTATATATTAGTATAGATGATAAGCGAAATTCGATAATGTATTTATATTGGATAAATATTATTTATTAACCAACAGCATTATTAATAATTACATTAACTGTGTAGGTACTAACATTTTCAAATATTATATAAAAAAAATATATACAGCCTGTAATATCCCACTGTTGGGCATAGGCCTCTTCTCCATATCGGAGAAGGATCGGAGCTTAATCCACCACGCTGCTCCAATGCGGGTTGGCGGATATATTCCCTACTATGAGTAACGATCGCTATCAGGTGTACATGATAACAACCGGGACCGACGGCTTAACGTGCTCTCCGAGGCACGGTGGGGTAACCCACAAGGAAAGGACAGCACAAACACCCAGACCACGGCAAACATCTGTATGGCCAATACAAATGTTGTCGTGTGCGGGAATCGAACCCGCAGCCGCCCGCGCAACAGCCAATCGCAATCCGTGTAACCGCTGCGCCAACGCGGCGTCAATATTATAATATAGATACAGCTAAAAATAAATAAGTATATTAATATTCAGCGCAGAATTTTAATTCTTAATTTTATTGCACAGAATAAAAATATGTGAATTAAAAGCCATAATTTAATGTGTCAGTATAATAGAATTCGATGACCCTTTAATTTGCTCGGTTTGTCAAATTCACCTTGAGCAAATATCAATGACCATTTAACAAGGTCACCGGCCTTGTTCTTTATGTACATATATTTTTCTAAATGCGTCGAAATAAATGTAAAGTATAAAAAATCTAAACAAGACAAATATGCAACATGGTGTTAATTAATTCGATGACTAAATAATAAACACCTGTTCTAACGATAGTTATAATGTTCTTAGTTTGCTATATATAAGGCCTCCTAAGAATTATTATAAATATATTATGTAGATACTGATCGTGGGTGGTCCATCAAGTAAAATTTGCACCACTTTTGCATAAAAAGAAAATATGGTATGGTAGTAATGATAAAAGATGAATTAAACAAATGTTACTGTTTTTGTGTAGTGGTGGTGAAGGTTGCATTAATGACCCCGGTTGCGGTTTCAATTCCCACTCTGATTGCGAGAAAATTGTACATACTTTTTTTTTGTATGTCCTTTAAATTTTTCTACCGAAAGTTTCCAGTTGTCACTGGTAGTAACCATTTGCTAATCTGTGCTGATAGTATGAAAATTGAGCTCTAAGGACTTTCTTATATTTCAGAAAAGGCCTTGCCGTTAGTGAGGCCTTGCTTTGAGTGATTTAAGCAAGTGCGAATTCGCCCATCTTCTTTCTTTGCTTAAAGTAATCTTTAAAGTAGTTATATGTTTATCTTATGGAATATCTTTCTTTCTAGATTTGATTTGATTACTGTAATAAATACGCACAATACTTTTACATTCAATTTTATGGAATGTCCTGGAACAACTACTTCAAGCTATAAAACGTACATTGATTGGTCAATTCTAGAAAATCTCGACGCATCAAAGACACCGACCGCCTACTCTCAACACGTGAATTATGTTATCAAGGACTGAGCTGAGTGACCGGAAATTAATTGAATACCAAAATACATGTATATTCTTAAAACACAAAGCCTTCGTCACTTTAACAGGAAAGCGTGGAATGTTTCATGTTATTGAACTAATAAATAAAAAATATCTAAACATTGTTAAAAGACATTAGATTCATGGTTGATACCACGATAAGTAAAAAGATGTATAGTTAAATATTAAATATATAAAAATTAATTAAATTGAAGTGTCTGTTTGAAATATTAAAATAACCGCCTTTTAATGAATGCATGTGTACGGTACCTACCACTACATATACCAAAATAACATTTTTTTTACGATTTTTGTCTGTCTGTCTGCTTGTTTATTCCGGCTAATCTCTGAAACGGCTGGACCGATTTTCACGGAGCTTTAACTGGCAGATAGCTGATGTTATATTAAGGAGTAACTTAGGCTACTTTCATTTTAGAACTTTATTTATTTTATAACCCTGCGAATTAAACAATAATTTTTTTTTGTTAAATTCCACGCGGACGAAGTCGCAGGCAGAGCTAATATATACTAAAATGTAAGTAATACGAACTAATGGTAAGCACTGCTGAATTTTTATAAAATCAAGATTTTATAAGATAAAATTAATTTTAATTTTTCTCATCTTTACATGGTGAAGGAAAACGTCAGTTCCCAGCAACAGAATTTTACAATATCCTTTTCCTATCAAGATAAAACCTTCGCCCAAACATTAGACATTTACAGGTTATTAAGAAATAGTTGCATTGCATTCAGCCTTTACCATCCCACTGTTCTGCATAGTCCTCTTTCTCCATGTTTGAGAAGGATCGCAGCTTAATCCACCACGCTGCTCCAATGCGGGTTGGCGGATATATTCCATACTATGAGTAACGATCGCTATCAGGTTTTTATAACAAGCGGGACCGATGGCTTAACGTACTCTCCGAGGCACGGTGAGGAGACCAACAAGGACAGACATCCAAACCGGAAAGAAATATTTGTACAAATAAAAACACCCATCTCTAGCGGGAATCGAACCCGCACGGTGGTTTTTTAGGTTACTACTCGCACCACTACACACTCACTACTCGCACCGCTCCTTCTCCTACATGGGGAACAGGCCTATGCCCAACAGTGGGATACCAGAGCGGATGTTACTAAATAGTTACTTAAGATTTTTTTTCTTTTTTATATAGATTTAGATAGAAACTTAAATAACCTACATGCCTACATTTTCGAGGTCGAGAGTTCATTCCTACGTAATAATAAAGTGTTTTTCATTTACTATATATACCTACTATATGCTAAAACTAAAAAACTTGTTTATTTTATCACACTTATCCCAAGACCTTTTTCTACTTTTAAAGCCAGAACATCCGGGAAATTTAATATTATGAAAATTTGTAGTTAAATTCATTTTTGCTATTTTGATTAACTTTCTGGCGTGTGGCACAGCAGGAAATATCCTGCTCAAAATCTGAAACAGCCCGACGGGGTAAGTAACTCGTCCGGACAGAAGACCACAGCTAAATAGCACTGCTTTCAAGCAGTGTCGTGTTCCTGTGGTGAGTAAGGTGACCAGAGCTCCTGGGGGGAATTGGGGATAGGGTAGGTAACGCGCTTGCGATGCTTCTGGGGTTGCAGGAGTATTTATGCTACGGTAATTGCTTAACATCAGGTGACCAGTGTGTTTGTTTGTTGACCTACTAGATATATAAATACTTTTAAACGAACACGGAGATTTGTTGTCATTGCTTGTATAGAATAAAACAGGACTTATATATCAAAATACCTACCTCAAATATATATCAAATAGGTAATAAAAAGAGTAATACACAATACAATACAATACAAATACTCTTTATTGTACACTAACAAAGAAACATTTTACATCAAAAGGAAAATATAAACATACAGTACAAAAGGCGGTCTTATCGCTAAAAGAGCGATCTCTTCCAGACAACCTCTAGCATGAAAAGGACATGACAAAGAATTAGACGGCATGGGAGTGTACATACATATATATACATATACACATACCCGTAAATATGCATACATATACATATTACATATACATATTATATATAAACTCATATATACATATAAATATAATATATAAAATACAAATATACATACGACAGAAGAGAGGAAGAAATGGCTAGTCATTGTCAATAATATACATTAGCAGTAAATAAATTTATAATGGTTTTAAATAGTGGTTCTTTAAGTAACTCTTAAAAGTATCTAGTGATTGTGCACGCCTTATATAATATATAGGTAAAGCGTTCCACAACCGGACAGCTTGCACCGAAAAAGAGTTGGTATAAAAAGAAGAAGCATGAGAAGGAATTTTAAGCATAAGATTACTATCCGATCGAAGAGACCGGTCGTGAATATTTGATAGTAACTCAAAGCACTCTTTTAAATAGCAAGGTGTCTTTGGATTAAACAGTAAGCAGTAGAGAAGCGATAGGATGTGGGTATTCCGGCGAAGTCGAATTGGGAGCCACCCGAGCTTTTTGCGAAACTCAGAAATATGGTCATATTTTCTAAGTCCAAATATGAACCGAATAGAAAGGGAGTAAGAGATCTAATAGTAAATAATGTACTATAGATATTATTCAGGCATGCGCTATTGATAAGAGCGGGTTTGTTCTCAGCGGCACGCGTTAGCTCAGATTCAGTAATGACCTTCAAATGAAAGCGAAACCAGTGGAGGTCAACGAGGCAGTCGGACGCGTTCGCTTTCGAGCCAACGCACACAAAATGAAAATCATACGAACTATTTATGTAAACCATTGTATACGGCATGAGATTTCTAACACTAGTAACGTCAAAAAAATAACCTAACAAAAATTTACTATGATTAAAATATGTTTCGAATGATTTCCGACGTAAAAATTAAAGAGATGAGTGACCAAAAGACAATTATCATTTTCATTTTTTAAATTGACTATCTATCTCTGCTGGTCGCTAAATAAACCCTAAATAGTAAATAGACAATGATACTGCATCGTTTAAAGCACACTTTGTTCTATTTTTGACTAGTTGTCGCCAGCGACTGTTTTCATTTGTAAAATCTAATCTAATACTAATATATAAAGCTGAAGAGTTTGTTTGTTTGTTTGTTTGAACGCGGTAATCTCTGAAACTACTGGGCCGATTTGAAAAATTCTTTCAGTGTTAGATAGCCCATTTATCGAGGAAGGCTATAGGCTATATACCATCACACTAAGACCAATAGGAGCGGAGTCCACGCCGACGAAGTCGCGCGTAGAAGCTAGTTATAGTATAAAAGGTTATAATCGATGTATTAAAACGAAACAAGAACCAGTTTTTTCCTTAGACCTGAACCAATACAACTGTGAAAACCACATCTTTCATTCAGTAGTTTTGCTTGATGTGCAGACAAAGGAGACGTGACTGACAGACATAAAAATCTGAAAAGGATATTATTGGCTTGTAATGGCCCTATGAAGACCATACACTCTTTCCTCAAATATCATATCTACTGACATAAACCATTTACAATTTTATTGTAGGTGATATTTATAGGGTAGGAAAGTAGTCTTTTTGATTCTTCTACTATTAATTAACTTAAAAACTCAAAATAGTATGATAATAAAGATTTTTCTACTATATTCTATTTATTGAAAATTCTATAATTTAGAAAATTAAATAAAAAATGCTTACTCACATTCTTATCAACTCATATATTTCCTAAAGATGTCTTCATCATCAGCCTAATTAAAGTGAATAAAAAAATGAAGGTATATCATATCATCATATAACTTTTATGTATACTTACTTAATTTTACCTCAAGCTTTAAATTGTTATTATTCTTTTTGTTTTTAGGTATATACTTACGTCATATAATCGTTTTACCACATTGCAGCCTCTAAGTTTCAAGTCGCCGCCCACACGTTGCCGGTGAACTGCTTTGTTTTGTTTCAAAACAAAATAGAAATTATATGCCATAATAACATATAAAATATAAGTTATGTGGTCGAACAGTGTCTTTTCTGATATTTCTAAATTAATTTTGAGTTTTTATATAAAAGTCTTTATTCGTCTTGTAAAGTTTTATTTTTTTATTACTTTAATTTAGTAAAAGTTACAAAAAATATATAATAAATGACTAAAACTTAGTCTAGTGAAAGTTTTTGATTATTTAGAAAATTTAATGTAATATAATTTCATACAAATAATAAATTATTAATATTATGGAATAAAATATAATAAATCGAACTAAAAAGTGGCTGTCACGAGTACGTCATTTACCGTACTAATATAGTAATTATAATTATATAAAAAATTTAAAATTCATCCATTAAGCTATGCTTGCAATGATTAATCCTATCATTATGCGTGTTTAATTACGCTAATTTAATAATACGATATTACAAGAAAGAGTTGAATGAAATACACGGTTATCACATGTTAGGTTCTAATGCGATACCGCGTTGATGTCTTTTGTTGGCGTGATAAACAAAGTTACCTAATTTCATATATCAGACAATATGCAAAGACAGCTCGTTTACAACCTTTATTCTTAATTTGAAATTAAATTGTTAATATTTAATTTTATTAATTTAGTGACGTTTCTAGACTTGCCCGTTGGCGCAGTTTGTAGTAACCTTGCTTTCTGCTCCGGGGGTTGTGGGTTCGATTCCCACCCCGAGTCTGGGTGTAATATACATATTTATTTATATATTTATATATGTATTATTTATAAGTATCTTTATCGAAAAAAAATATGTAGCTAGACCAGTCGGCTGTTACCTTTAGGAACAGACAGACCGTGTGTGCAATCATGTGTAGATATTTATTTATTATTATTCATTTTGTCGTACATGGCCATTGTAAATGTATTTTTCTGAACTGAACTTTAATAAATTTATCGTTCGTGCAACAGATATTTTTTATTCAAAGGCTCTGATAAAAATTAGTTAATATTTAACGTAATCAATACTTAATTTTTTTTACTTTTTTTCTCATATTCTTAGAAACACAACCAATAAAATATTGTTTATTACATCAATTACCAATATAATTATTTAATTTTTTGGTACTTGAGCCTTTATATATTCTTACTAGGAAGAAAAATGTAGTAACTTCTCGAAGCCTTGTAAAAACGCCTTTGGTTGATCAGCCCCGTAGTCAGATATGGTTCACTAAAGATTTATCCAGTTATGTTGTGATTTTATCTAAAGTATAATATATAGTTGTAATTAAATTAATTCTTTTAAATTGCTACTCCTCTGAACCTCGTTTTTCAATAGCATTTATTCAGAAATACATATTTTTTGTGTTTTTAATATGTTAATTAACACACTTAAAATATATATTCTGAAAATTTATATGTTACCTTAAAGTCTAAACAATATGATAAAGCAAAGCAAGAAATTCGCAAACACAGCTGAGGACATTGAAATGAAACAACAATTTTTATTTTTACATTAAATTTATATTTACTGACAGACCTGAGACAGATGATGTGCTACAGCAATTGAACAAAGAAATATCACTTAAATCTAAAATGGAAACAAAAATGTAAGTCAAATTGTGAACATTATAAGAACCAACAAAAATCAATTTCACTTAAAATTTTGCCAAATATAATTTAAAAAAAAATACGATTAGGTATAATAATCAATTCAAATATCATTATCATCATCATCAATCAGGTCAAATATGTGTTATTTGGCAAAATTTAGAGTAAGGTTAACATCGCATTGCTATAAGATGACATTTAATAGTTCCATATGTTATATATTATAGTGATGCTCTCTCGCGATGTTGGACGAAGATGATACTTTAACATATGGAAGTATTGACGCAAGCATACAAGTAATAACCTTTCGCTGTAGCTGTGACAGATCTGTAAACTAACACTAGAATAAACTATGGATACTTAACCCTACTATGATTCTAGACAAAGTCCAAGTAGTGTCTCATACAATTTAGTGTAGCTCATCGCTATAAGAGTAAAATTTACTTTCAAGCATAGGTACAAGTCGGCTGTATTTTCGTCGTACGTTGTCACTTGGCCTTCATCTAGCAACAATTTTATTTCGCTCTACGCTTATAGTAAACAAAAAGTAATAAAAACGCACGCTTTTGACACTTGTGCTATTAAACTTACAAGGGAATAAAGTGAATTTAAATTAAAACAACGTCTCATCATATTTGTCTTTCAAGTTTTTACTCATTATTGTAACAGAAATTATGTGGTAACTAATAATTAAATTAAAACATTATATATAAAATAATCACTGAGACTAAGTTTATCTTTCTTATATACTATTTATATAAATTTTGAACCACTACGAACTTACATGAAAATAAAGTTGTAGATGGGTATAATGATCGAATATGATAAATAACAAATTTATCGCTTAATATTTACATTACTTACACCTAACCAACACTTCTATCGCGTGGTTTAAACAATACAGAATGACAAATATGTCTGCTTAAATATATTCAGAGGATGAGCGTCAGGCCGCAATGCGACGGGGCCACCTGCAGTAAATAAAGAAATTTTTCGCTACTATTATTATGAAGGCAAGTTGAGGTATTCGTTTGGTCGGCGAGGCCCGCCGGCCGCGGCCCGCGCTCTCACAACACTCTAACCCTATTACTCGTTACTTGAGGTAGTTACGTTTCATATTATGTCACTATTACAATTATTGCTACGACGAAAATATGTCTGTTATACAAAAAACTTCAACAGTCTAGTCAAATTTTAACATATAATTATTTTGTCTATTCTGATATAACGGTTCTAATAATACATTCACATAATTTAATCGTTTCTTTCAATTCGCCAGTATTCTTAAGAAGATACAATGAAATCAGTTTAATACAATTAGGGTGTTAACAATTGTGTATAAAATTTACAAATTTAGTACTGTTCTTGTAATAATCAAAATGGTAAATAGGTACTATAGAATACATATTTTTGCGACAAGACGTCTTAATTGTACATATTATAAATTCAATATTTATTACATGTGTAAATATTGAGGAGTGAGTCACATTTTTATATATACTATAATTATATTCTAATCTGAATTGAACAAGTCCATTTTATAATTTTATTTACTTATTAATTCATATATATAGTCACTGATGAGGTAGATAAGAATTTTTAGTGTTATTTTAATTGTATAAAAATATTTCAGCAATATTATCAACAGCTTAATACAAACACTATCAAAATTAAATCGATACAATGTTCATATTGCACATTTACTTTCAATGATTATTCTGTTGAGTGTGTGTACTACAGAACATGTGTTGTGAGATGAAAACGATCCAAAACGTTTTATTTGTTATTTGCAATAGGACATGTATAAAAAATTGAATTACGTATTAGACAAGCAGTGTGAACCAATTAGTTTTGAATTACGCGTTACCTAAGTCAAACTTACAAATAACAAAGAAAATGTTTTGAATAGTCACGTATTATGGACCTTTTTCTATACTTTGACGAGTAAGCCAACCCTTCTTTTCATATATTATATACAAAGAATTTCATGTATAATGATGTCATTCTTACATAGAGTAAATTATTAATAATAAACATGATATTTCATTTATTATTATACAAAAACATTTACAATATTATTAAAATTATTGCTAGAGAATTTAATTATTAGGCTAAAAATCATTAAATTTAAATTGTTCGCAACAGAGAGTTGGCGGATTAGATTTGGCAACGTTTAGGAAGACTACTTTCCTACCACTAACGAAACAGGAATGTTAAAACTAAATTCGATCATATATAACAAACTGGTAACTTAATTTGATATAAATTATTATTTTTAAAGAAAAATTTTGAATTTTGTCTACTATATAACAGGTAAAACAAATGTCAATAGACATAAAATAAAAATAGGAAGCACCGGGAAATATTTACACAATTAATAACCAATATGATAATTTACATCTAAAACAAAAACGACAATTATAACAGCCACGCGGACGATTGCCGTAGTCATCGGGCTTCGGACTTACCCTACAAAGGGCCCGAAGAAGTTCGAACAAATTGAATGGCACAATGAGCCTGTTTCAACGCCTGCTGATAAAGGGTACCCGTTATATATAAGTTACTTACAGATTTTATAAGCAGAAACAGTTATCACCTCAACTAATGAACTACAACTTTTGGATTCACAGGTTACGAACACAAATATCTAACAGACATAGAGAAATTTATTGACGGAAAAGAAAATATATCAGAAACATTAAAATTACCTATTATCATCGTCAGATAACTTTATCAGGTGAAACTGGCGGAACAGACCCTAAGCCTTTTACAACAACTTAAGTTTTGGAAAAAACATAATTTTCATTCAGATTCTATGACGTTATCAGAAACTAGATGTTTACTTAATTAAGTTCATATCATCGTTCTTTCTAAATTATTAAATAAACAAAATTTAATAATTCGATTTCTTGTTATTACATAAAAATATACGAGATTGATAGTAAACAAAATAATAAACATAATTTCCTCGGTACTTAAGTAAAGAAAATTCTGGCTTAAAGTCCCAAATAAAATTATTTACAAGAACATACTCTAATTAGTTTTATATGTTCGTCGGTACTCGTCCATCACAAACATTAACAATCATTACAAACTTATATTTTAACTAAAACCTTCTATGGTCCGTAATTTACAATTAAGAGATATGTAATAATTAAATGTCGTAAATGACAACCGTTCAAATCACCTAATATAATATTAATAACCGCCTGATATTTTTTATCTAACTAATTCTACTATATAATAGTAATTCATATGTTAAATGATATGGAACGGTCTATAAATTATTGCGGAATATCACTCCGACGTCGGGTAATTACATGTTTAGCGCCCAGACACCCAGACATGTAAAGTCACCTTGCACCGAATACAAGGTTAGATTGAATGAACAACAAAAAAACATAGCTGCAAACTAATGCATGCGTCGGAGTCGACCCGCAGCTCTGTTAGAAGGACGTAACTGTTGTATAACGTATCGTTATGTTTTGTTATCAACTATAAACATTTTTGAACTGTCCATTACAAGTCTCATTTTAAACATGATATGTATGCGAAAAAATTGTAATTAACATATTATTGACTACAAATGTAAAAAAATAAAACGAAAATTGTGATTTTGACGTGGAAGAGATCTAACACGATGATCGGGATCGCAAACTCTTTTTTGTATGTGTATCATAATGTTTCTCCATATGATCTTTTCTGATAAAACCTTTACCACAATGATCGCAGGCAAATGGTTTACAGCCAGAGTGCAAGCACATATGTCGACGTAAATCTGTCTTGTGGTTAAATGATTTTGGACACTCAGGACATTTAAAAGGTTTATTTTCTGCGTGCTTCAAGTAATGGCCTTCATAAGAAACATCATCCGAGAATCGTTTACCGCACCGGTCACACTTAAAAGGCTTAGCTCCCGAATGGAAAGTTTTGTTATGTTGTGTAAGGTAACAAGCTTTATTAAATAATTTGTCACATTCAAAACATTTATGTATTTTAGCGGGTGCTGGCTTTTTCATCCGATTTCTTTCAGTGAGCGGTGTAATCGAACTTGCAGACGAATTAGATGGCGATCGATTGTTTACATTTTCGGCCTTTGCACTTTCCGGGCTTGCTGGAGACTTCATTTCATAATTTTCTTTGTTTCCATAATCCATAATACTCTCTATTTTTAAAATCTGAAGCTCGCTAGAGTCGGTACTTAAGTCATCGTTATTTCGTTTAATAGTTTTACCTCCTACCGCGTAACCGTAAGGATATACTTTTATATTGTCTGTTTTGTAACTAATTACATTTTCTTTAACAAGTTTAGGGGCAAAGCTATAATCAAAATCTATAGTTTGATCGTTTATATCAAGATTATTATATTGCACGTTAGGATTTACTGGATCGACGATAATGTAACCGGCGGTAGATTCGTCGGTGACAACTTGACCCCCCACGTTAGGCGATGTAATATAGTTAGAAACGTAAACGCTAAAGCTCTGCGTTTGGAGTTGCGAAAAACTCGGCAACGGTCCACTTGCAGGCAGATTCGACGTTCCTTGTTCCATAACATTGACTTCTTCTGGTGCCGATTCACCAAAAGTAGCCGGATTGGCTATAGGCAGATTGTTGATAGCCATATCCATAACGTGGGGGGCCATCCCGTTTGGGTAATTCGGTGCTATAGTCTGCTGAAAATTCTGACCCAAATATAATGGGGTGTGCGTGTGGTCCGGTACTGAAGGGCCCAATGGATCCGTAGACCTCGGATTGTATGGATTGACACCCAAATGGCTGAACGGTGGTAGCGTGTGTGCTGTAAGCGCTGGCGTACTCTGAGTTAGAACTGGAGTTGCAATATTGCTGGTTGACACTGATAGCAGGCCCCTCATATGGTGATTTTGAGAAACAGAGGGACCTGCTTCCCCGTTTGGGGGATTCACCCCAGTTGTAATTGAAGAACCTTTAGATGCTTGAGAATTATCATTGGGGTTCCCCATACCCGGTGGTTGGTTACCTATATTTATGGGATGCGAACCCACTTGATGCTGTAAAGTGTGATTAACTAAAGGATTGTTACCGAAACTATTATCTAAATTACCCTGTTGAAGATGCGTGTATGGTGACTTGGTCTGCATGGCGGCTACGCGATGTGAGCGCTCGAAGTTTTGAGAGTTGTAAGGCGACTGCAAAGCGCTCTCATCTACACTCCGGCTGTCATCTGATGGGATAGGACTTTGAGTATTAGAATCAACACTCTGTTGTTGAGCGCGATTTTGAAGTGAGTCTCGACTAGGATGATGATGACTTGAAATTGGCATTGTTGCAGGATCTGGTTGCCCCGATGATCTCACCGCATTTTTATGTAAAGTTGTGTTATAGTGTCTTTTTAAATGTCCCGAACTAGTAAACCATTTGTTGCAGGCAGTGCAATTGTAAGTTTTCGGTCTTCTTGCTTCATTTGACTTCCAGTTTGCACCTTTTCCACCAATAGACGGGAGAGATGAAGAAGTAGGATTTGCAGGTTGTGTACTTGTTATTTGTGGTGCTGAAGGTGAATCATATGGTCGGTAGGGTGGTTTCATGTCCGAATTAGTCGAAGCAACATTTCCAGAATAATCAGTCAATGGTGGCATTTGGACTCCGGGGTAAAGCTTTTGTTCTCCGTGCATAAAAGGCTTCTGATCATGATGGATTAAAAATTTATCTTGTGAATATCCAAACTTTTGATCAGGATGAAACATTTTTCCTTCTGTAGTATATACTTTTTGTTGTTCAGCAAACATTTTTTGATCTTTAAATAATGATACGTCACCATTGAGTTGAGGATTATTATACAATTTTTGGGTTTCCCATGGCATCATTGGAACAGTTCTTGTATTAACCTCACGAACCTGAGAATGTGTTTCTTCATATGAAGCATTCTGTTGCTCCCCTTCGTTACCTTGATATACAACTTTCTGCGAATCTAAATCTAGTATATCTGAAGATTCTTCGTGTTCTTCTTTAACTTTTACATTATCATTTTGATAACCAGAATTATTGTATTTTCCAGAAAATTGTTGAAAAGGCATAGTCGCTGAAGGAGTGGCACTAGCGCCTGCATGTGCTGAGTTGCAGTGTTCATTGAGTTGAACTGCTGAATCACATACAAATCCACATTTGTCGCATTGGTTAGGTGACGGAGATGGAGTTGGTTGATTTAATGGTTGACCATAAAGTGGACTTGATGACGACACTTGAGATACTCGTTCTTGCATACTATATGGATGGAAACGATTAGGCTTGTGATACTCCTGACTGTATTGGGACTGCTCCCAATTGATTTGTTCTGAGTGTTGATTTGAAAAATTAGTATGAGAAAAATTGTTACCAAATTGTGCTGCTCCGGGAGAAAAATTGGTTTGATCTGGATTTTGATATGGTGATGGAGCACTATGATAACTTTGAGGTGTAGCCGGATGCGGAAACTGAACTGTCGTTTCTGGCGTTGCCCTTTGTTGAAACTCCGGACTCGGTTTAGTAATCATGCTGTCGCTAGAATCGGCTGGAGCCGAAACTGTTGTCTCGTTCGTCAGTTTACCGTTGTTATTATCAGAATCATTTTGCATATTTGGTATTCCCCACTTAATGAACAAATTCTCCTTATGATACTGTAAATGTACTTGTAATGATGCTGGCGAATCCAAATTCAAATCGCAGACCTTACAATGATTACCTCTTGGCGGCAAGGTCGACGAAACGGCGTTGTTATTAGCCATTTAAATCATTGACGTAAAGGAGAACACCGTCTCCGCCAACGGAAAAAAAATAAAAATACTACACTTCCCTTCTCGACGAACATGTAGCCGAGGATGCATCAAATCAGGCGCTACAGGTTAGTCATGGTCGCAATCGCGTTATCTCCCAAGCGACTTAACTTATACTAGGGCAGTGTTTCAAAGAAAGTTTTACGCGGCATTGCAAAGTGCGGGCGGGCGGCGCGGCCACGTGCGCATCGTAAACACTCCGACGATGCAAAATATTGTCAAAACAAACTTTAACTAGTAAACGTCCGAAATCACAGTATGATTTAATTACAAGTCGCACTGAATATCTGTTTATTATTTTTATTTTGTTCGTTTTAAGTCCACACTTGCTTCTCACAAAACTATAAAGTCTTAAAAGTAAAGTCAATTCAACTATAATCACAACAAGACTTGTTTTAATTTTAGTTTGGCACTTGTTTATATACGCGGAAAAGTAAAGTCTCGTTATAGTTTATAACAAGGCGGCTCGCACGCGACACGAGTCAGCCGCCGGGTACGGACGCTGTGAACGTTTACAAGCAACTGACAGCCTTCCCGAAGTCGCCTTCGGGGGTATGACTTCAATAACAATTCGCAACGTCGTCCCCCACCGAGGCATGAGTGCGAGCGAGAGCGTCATGCGGTGATGAAGTTATCGCTTATTCGTCCTTTTGTGTGTCCTGCGTATGAGCGAGACGGTGAACTAGAGGGGGCGGGGGTAGCGCGGGAAGGGCCCGGTCCTACGCTTTCTCAAAATTGAAATGCCCGGTCGAAATGTCCGGTGATGCTGCGTCCTGCGTCCGAGTAGGATAGCGATAGCACCCACCCTTACAATGCGGGACGCTCGAGCCTTGCGACTAAATTTTCTAAATTTCAAATCTTACGTTTAATAATATTACTCGAAGAAAGTACGCATTTCAAATCATTACTTTATAACATACGATTTTAAATAAAAGTCTCTTTTTAATTCTCTTTAAATAAAACCTAATAATTAATAAACGAGAATGTCATTAAAACTCAACATATTGTGCGAATTATTCGAACATATTATTGCGAGTCATTTTAAATGTTATTTCCTTGTATAAAGTCAATGACCGAAATAGAATAAAAGTAATTAACGTAACAAATAAAAGATAAATAAGTCTCAAGGTTGTAAGAATAATTTGCACTTTAACAATAACGTAAATAAAATAATCGTAAGCAATTTTAATATGTAAATATGATCTTAATAGCTATAATATTGACCTAATTCACACTGTCCTACTATTTATATAACAAAGGAGAAAACTTGCTGTTTAAACTTCAAAAGGCGCAGGGCCACGAAAATTTAGCATCACGGAACACAGGAACGGGAAAAGTAAACGAAGCAACTATTTCTTCAATAGATAAAAACGTTAGTATTCGTTACGATCATACCTTTATTTTTAAAACGAATATTCAACTCTGTAAGCTATATTAATAAGAAATTGCGTAAGTTTTAAATATAAAAACGTTTGGTCAGAACCATGCAAACTATGAGGGGTATCGACATCGATTTTCTCGGACTATGCCGATCGCTTCACATCCTCCCTACCGTGCTACGCTCGGACTCTTCTTACCCTCTACACATTACAAATCACTGACCTCCTCTTCATTTAAATACTTTAATTGATAGTGTTGTACGAAAGTGTCTTGAGGTTTTTAATTATTTAATTATCAACTAGTACACTTTCATGATTTTAATTAAAACATTCTTCTATCTTATGGCCAAAAACATAAAGCATTTAATTTTTTTCTTAGACTGTATTACTCATCCTTACAGTAGTATCCCTATAGTATAATTTATTTTATTAATAACAAAAATAATAAACACGTGTGTAAATTCAGTATTACTAATTATTGTACTATAATTATTGCAACGTTTAAAACTAATTAGCAATTTAAAACAAGGTCGTAGCTAACGCTGTATTAGCCGTATCGATTACGCGGCCCGAGAACTAAGGGGGTCTATGTCCACTTATATCTACGTGACTCACCTTTTGTGCCTTGCTGCAATTTAAAAAAAAACAACCGTTTTAAATACTGTAAAGCTTTCATTGAGCGATTAATTTGATAATGATAATGAAAATGATGAAATATGAGTCACAATAAACTATCAAGAAATATTACAAATCACACATTAAAAAGCCCTAGACATAGTATTTTTTATGGAAAACGTACTCTTGAATATATTATTCCTTTCTTAATAAATAGTCTACCATCGGATTTAAAAGAAAAAATATAATAAAAAACCATAAAAATATATTAACAATTTCTTTTTAGACCAGCATATAGAGAGAGAATGGAATGGCCGCATTTATTATTTTTATTATTATTATCTATTATTTTAACTACTTTATGTTCATTTTTTTATTCTTTTCCAATTATATTCACATGTACAAGTATAACCTATTATTTGTGTATTTTAATGGCATATTTTAATATTAATTTATAATATCATATTATTACTTTCGAAATACAGTGCACTGTTAAACTGCTAATTGTTTTTGCTGCACTGTTAATCACATAAATTGTATTTTTTCTGCAGTAAATAAATAAATAAAATAAATAAATAAATAAAAATACATACGTAGCCACTATTTCAAAAATAAATAATGTGTACAAATTATTATTAGAGACATTGTTATGAACCTTTATTTTTAAATTTGTGGTAAGATGAGACATCACATCATTATATCGAGAAAATAAAATTGAATTACTACAATAAAACTGGCTTTTTTCCACATTATTCGTATACCTGTAGTCTGTACACGATATTCATATTTTGTTTGATAAAATTATTAACAAATAAATTTTGACAAACCTATATTCTTCGTAATTCGAACGTTCGTAGCATATAAGAATCACTTTAAAAATAAATAACTTTCTGTATAATATTAAAGTCAGAAATATCTTTTGAGAGGTAGTAACGAGTATTAAATACATACCCCACGACCGTGCAAACGTAACCCTCCTACGACTATCGGGTATATATATCCATTTTTTATTAAAATTTATAAAAAAGAATTAACTAAACATTACTCATATACTCAAATAATAAAATCTGTTAATTTGTCAAGTCATTTAAAAGTAATATTATTAAATTTAATATAGCCATTATTATTCTCCCGTATATTGTTCTTTTTAATGAAACTTAAAACTACAGAACAAAAAACTTAAAAAAAAAACAATACAACTTTTAAAAAAAAACTATTTAAAAAAGAAAGAAAAGAATTTCTAGTTTATCAGTAGTAATAAACTAGAAAAAAGTTACTTCTTAAATAGCTGTAGATCTATTTAAGAAATACTTATGTACGACGTAAGGAGTTATATACTTCATTAGCTAGCTACACGTGTCGGTTTTTTTTCGTGACGGTGTGAGCGCGCATAGTAAAAATTTACTCTTATCATTTTTCCCTAACGCGCCAAAAGAAGTATAACTTCAATAAGGTTTTTTTTTTCAGTTATATCAAATAATATAATGAATACCAAAAATTTTCAAAAATGATTGGTATATTGGAAACAATTTAGATAAACAAAATGAAAGTGTTGATAAGGCAGGAAATGAGTAATAACAATTATTATTGTGCCGAGATAAGATCTATGTATAATATTTACAATTATTCACTTTACTATCTACACCATCATTTTATGGCGATAAACTGTACATACTTTTTCGCTACAGGGTTTGAATGTTTTATTACCAGCTATTATTGTATCTCTATTGTTTAGCGAGAACTAAACAACAAACAAGTTTTTGTGATTTAAACAAAAGGAGTAATAGCTATTTTTTACTTTTGTTTGATGAAATCCGACAAAGTTGTTTTATCTACCCGTAAGATTTTTATTTATTTATATGTAACAAAAAAGGTAAGCGATTGCCGTAGCTTTTAAACGTCTGCAACACCAGAAGCATCGCAAGCGCGTTCCCGCCCCTATCTCCACTTCCCCCCCAGGAGCAGGAGTAAATAATAATAAATAAATTATTATAAACGCTTCACACTCAACGGTCCCCAGTATGATTTTCTCCTGTGTTCGGAAACACACACAATCATAACCACAAACGCCCAGACCACGACAACTATCTATATGGCTAGTAGGTACAAATGTCTGTCGTGAGCGAGGATCGAACCGTCAAGTTTGTATGTTCCTAGGGATTATTTAAAATAGGTAGGCTGTCGTAGAGGCATTATTAAAGCCTGAGAAAAATGTTTAACAACAACAAAATATATAAAATAAATAAAATAGAGTAGCGTTCTTCAACCTGTGGGTTGCGACCCTCTGGGTGGTCGCGAAGCTTCTGTAGGAGTCGACAGAAGTCGAGAGAACTTGAGTAAAAAAACAATAAAAATCAATAAAATTGAGAATTTCGAGAAATCATAAACATTTTTATGTTAATACAAACAAATCAACAAAAAATAAAATCCTGAGACTCGTGTTAATGCGAAGGTTGTACTTGTTTTTGATTAACCGATTTCTCCTATCGTGGATCTGTATTTGCTACACATAGAATTAAATCGTTTTCCAAGTTTAAACGATTTCTTTGCTTACTTTTTATTTGGCCTTGGACGTACGTAGGTACGTAAAAACCTATGTGCGTAAATTGCGTTGGTTAGTTATCAATTGGCGACGTACATATTCGATGTATGTAATTGTAAAATAATGTGATTATTACATAACTATATATCCGAATCCTAATTGTGAATACGTATAAAAACGTCGTATGGAATGAATACTTGTAACACTGTAACATACACATACATACATGATAAAAAAGCGAAGGGTCGGGAGGTCGCGAAATATTTTTAACTAGGGGGGTCGCATCATGAAAATGTTTGAAAAACACTGAAATAGAGTATTCATAGTATTACAATACGTTTCAGTTTGTATTATCTAACTGCTGGGCATCTTTCTCCCTGTAGGAGAAGTATCAGAGCTTTCACTACGCTCTCCATCCTCTACGCTGCTCTACTGCGGGTTGGTGATATATTCCCTACCTACCTAGTAACGATCGCTGTCAGGTGTATATATATGATAACAAGCGGGGCCGACAGATTAACATGCTCTCCAAGGCACAGTGGAGAGACCCACAAGGATAGACATCAAAACCGGATAGAAATATTTGTACAAATACTGACAAATACAAATATTCAACCCGAGCCGGAATCGTACCCGCAAACCGCCGGTCTTAAGCGCGTATATGGCACACGTACCGCCACACCAGAGCTGCGGTTGACATAGATTTATGAACTATTATTATAATATATATAAACAATTAAACTTTATTTTAAATAAATAACTAAAAACCATGACAATGTAATAGATAGTTATAGCGATATATCGTTGACGGGACGTTGTAACTGACTTAATGCGTAATTTAAGTGACGATTAGAAATATATAAAGTAACAGTATGAGTATACTTATAACGTTTTCATACTGATATAGTCATTATACTGAAAAGTTTAGGTAACACAAAGTGATATTCACACAAACCTTTACGGCTTTAAAAATTTTAATTTTTAAAACAAGCCTATATAAGTAATATCGAGCATATGATTAGTCATTTACATTTTAATCATTGCCATAGATGTAGATTAATAATTTGATTATAAATTTATATACCTATCTAGATAGATTGATTAATTCAGTATGCCTATATATATGTACATAACATCCCACTGCACAGGTCCTTTTCTCCGTGTGGGAGAATGATCGAAGCTTAACATACCACCCTATTTCACATAGTGTACATCCTATTTTACATACTAAGCACAGCCTACTTATATGTAGTAACGATCGATACGATAATAACGATTGCTATCAGGTGTCTAAGATAACAACAGGAACAACAACAGGAAGTTTCACGCGCTCTCTGAGACACAGCGGGTCTGTGCAGCGGGTAGACCCACAAGGGCAGACACCCAGACCGGAAACTTATTTGTGTAAATACAAATATCCACTCCGAGCGGTAATCAAACCCGCGACCGCTAGTGTTTAGACGTGTAGTTGTGTACACGAGCACAGCACCATATTTTCTTATTAAAGAAATAATGTAGTGTTTGAAAGCATTGATATATCCGGAAATGAATGATTAAAATCTGTCAAATTTTTCACAATTCGTCTGATAATAACAAAGAAAACATTCCTCCTCAAATTATTAACGCAAATACACATGTTAAACTCATTACCCATTCCTTGTTACAGTTGGAAAAAATTAACAGGTCTGTATGGCGTCGTTACTACAACAAATCGCCGACAGTTTTGAGCACTAATTAGATTCAGTCTCCGCTTTGACTTTAGTGTTGAGGTCACATTGATGGAACAAATTCTAAGAACGCTCCCGTTCAGTATAACACGAATTGACCAGACATGTTATTATTTAGTGATTACTAATAGCTATTTATATTAAGCTTTTAACATGGCTGGTCTTCACATAAGGTATATTAATATTTTTACGTATAGACGCGTCGAAAATTTTCCTCTTTCTTTATTAACGTGTTATGGAATCAAGGCTATTTAGATTCTTAATTATTTACTAGCGACCCGCCCCGGCTTCGCACGGTCGCAAAAACTATCAGTATTCCTCTACTATATTATGCATGTATTATACATATAAACCTTCCTCTGCAATCGCTCTGTTTAGGTACTTAAGAAAACCGCATCAAAATCCGTTGCGTAGTTTTAAAGATCTAAGCATACAAACAGCGGGAAGCGACTTTGTTTTATACTATGTACTAATGATTAAGGATTTCCAACAGAATGATTATTCTACTTCTTTTTACATTTAACGACTACATGCTAACTAAGCTCATTGTAGATCAGGCTTAATTTATGTAAAAATAAAAAAATACATATTTATATATACATAATTATCTATATCTATACTAATATATAAAGCTGAAGAGTTTGTTTGTTTGTTTGTTTGTTTGTTTGTTTGAACGCGGTAATCTCTGGATCTACTGGGCCGATTTGAAAAATTCTTTCAGTGTTAGATAGCCCATTTATCGAGGAAGGCTATAGGCTATGTATCATCACGCTAAGACCAATAGGAGCGGAGTCCACGCCGACGAAGTCGCGCGCAGAAGCTAGTATACATATATACATATTATACATACTAGCTGACCCCACAAACGTTGTTTTGTCATGTGTCATTAACCCCCTTAATCCCCCCCCTCCCCATATAACTTAGGGGTATGAAAAATAGATGTTAGCCGATTCTCAGACCTACCCGATATGGACACAAAATTTCATAAAAATCTGTCCAGTCGTTTCGGAGGAAACTAACATTGTGACACGAGAATTTTATATCTATACAAATAAATAAAATTGGAGTGTCTGTTTGTAATATTAAAATAACCGCTTTTTACTAAATGCATGCGGATCTATTCACGGTACATATACCAAAATAACATTTTTTACAATTTTTGTCTATCTGTCTGTCTGTTTGTTTCGGCTAATCTCTAAAACGGCTGGACCGATTTTGACGGGACTCTCACTGGCAGATAGCTGATGTAGTAAGGTGTAACTTGGGCTACTTCTATTTTAGAATTTTTCTTATAACTGCGAACTGAACAATAACTTTTTTGTTAAATTCCACGCGGACGAAGTCGCCGGCACAGCAGCTAGTATAAGATATAATTGAAAACAGTAAAACAGTGTATGTGTCAACTCCGACACGTGACTGGAGTCTACTCCTTAAGAACGATTACCGCTATGTTAAAAAATTATAATGTTCTATTAAATTAACCATATTATTTATGACAGGAAATATCATGATCAATTTGGAGCAACCCGATAGAGGAAATACCTCAACCTTACAGAACACCATCGGTAAATAATACTGCTCACAAGTAGTAAGTGTTGTGTCCCTGTTACGAGTAAGGTAGCCAGAGCTCCCGGGCAGGGTAACGGGTTAGGGTCTGCAACGCACTAGCAATGCTTTTTTTATGTAACTAGGCCGGCAAACAAGCGTACGGCTCACCTGGTGGTAAGACCGTAGCCTATAGACGCCTGCAACACCAGAAGCGTCGCAAGCGCTTTGCCGACCCTATCCCCAATCCCCCCCAGGAGCTCTGGTCACCTTACTCACCAACAGGAACACAATACTGCTTGAAAACAGTATTATTTAGCTGTGGTCTTCTGTAAGGTCGAGGTTCTACCCCAGTCGGGCTGCTCCATATTTTGAGCAGGAAATTTCCAGCTGTGCCCTACCTCAGTTAAATGCTCTATATGCTCCTAGTATTAAGGGAGCCCATAAGCTACGGTATGCGCTTACCGCCAGGTGGACAGTTTGCTTGTATGTTCCAAAATTAAAATATTCTATTTAATTAAAACAATAAAACTCTAAAATCATAACACAAATTGACGCTGGCTATTCGCATCGGTACTAATGCACATTTACTAATGCCGATATGTATAAATATATCTATTACCATACCCATATCTATACTAATCTATATTAATATATAAAGCTGAAGAGTTTGTTTGTTTGTTTGTTTGAACGCGGTAATCTCTGGAACTACTGGGCCGATTTGAAAAATTCTTTCAGTGTTAGATAGCCCATTTATCGAGGAAGGCTATAGGCTATGTGTTATCACGCTAAGACCAATAGGAGCGGAGTCCACGCCGACGAAGTCGCGCGCAGAAGCTAGTCTTACATAAACGGCTAAAAGCGCTGTTAAAAGTCACTTTCAGCGTCGATGTGTCGGCGTATTTGTCAGCGTCAGCGTTGTTTTACACGATTTCATTTACCATATTATTTCATACAATTAGCCCTATTATATACCATTTCTTAATAATTAAACTTAAAAACACTTAAAACATAATACAACTTATTATAGGTGCTTTAATTGAGCAATGACTGTAAAACGAAATAATTGTGGTATAAAATTATTGTTTGCTCGCAAACGAAAAAAAAACTGACCAATTATATACATCGACAAATAATACAACGTAGGTAGACGAAGAAATAGTAAAGTAAAAACGCGTTATTAGAGATACCCCAAAAAGTTCTTGGTAGATCTTGATAAAATTTACATGGAACTACATGACAAACACAGCTTTCTATTAAAAACAGAATCATCAAAATCGGTACACCTAGTAGAAAGGTCTGGTAACACATAAAAAATACAGTCTTTTTTAAGTTAACTTAAATCGTTGAGAATAAGATTGAAAATGACAACACATTTCAACGTATTGACTAATATAAAATTTACGTATCACAAATCGATTGATATTCATAAAAAGTCACACAAATCAGCTAGAACAACTTTCGTACACATTCTAAATACGAAATAGACCAATTTAACAATTTCGTTTGCTTTGAATTATTCGCACTGAACAAGTGTATGTTCCATAACTTCCATATCAGCGCATATGAACTTATATTACATATCTGAACTTATAACATTAAAATAAGTTTCTCATAAATTACATCCACCGTTATGTACCTACTTATTTTATCATGTTTTATTTTACGTTATATTAGGTAATAATAACACTAGATATACGTAGTACTATTTACTAATCTGTGCTAGTAGTAAATATAAATGTGCTAAAATCGGGAATGAGTTTCGTAAACCTGTTTAAGTAAAAGAGCATAGAACTTTGAATCATGAGAAACACAAATTCTACGAAACAAAAATTGCGACGTTGTCAAATTTACTAGATGCACCAAAAAAATGCAGCTAGCAACATCGCACTGCCTCCTACACCACGCACACAAGTGCAATAGCAGGTGTGATATAGTAAAGAAACTCACACAACCACAAAACTTGCACCCCTTATTGAAGTTTTCTAAGAAATGCTTTCACACACAAATGTATCTGTGTTAGTGTGCATTTATCTATTAAAAAATCCTAGCTCGGCCACCCGGCGCCCGAATAATAATAATAGATTTGGCCGTCGACATTTGCCTAGAATTTAAAGTTCGTAAGGACACGTGGTATATTGTGTTGCACCGGCTAAATACTCTTTTATCTGTTACTGTATATTGCGTATCATCGTTTGTTAGGATATCAAAAATATAGGTTTTAGGAATTGGATATTAATTAATCATAGATAAGTCAATCAAAGCGTTGCATTTTGTCTTCAATCGTAATCATATTTAATTAACAAAAGTGTGTATATAATGGACAAAAATTGCTTTTAAGCTTTGATTATGCAGACTAAAATTAGTAGTTTATTGTAGTTATTAGTATTCATTATTTACTTTAGTTTATTTTTTATTATTTTTAGTCACACATTTTTAATTAGGTAAAATTTATCGCACTAATTAAAAATACAAACAAAATCTAAGAATTAACCATTCGAATCGTGTCAGCGTCACTGTATTTATTCAATGTTGAATAAGTTGAAATATTCACGAAGGACAAAGGGATGGGGTGCAGAGGAATGCAGCGGAGGTAAAAAAACGATTTACAGTTAGCGGCGGGGGTGGCTGTTACAACCGGTTTCCGAACTTCGAGGTACTGTCAATTTAACCAACAATGTTATTTTTAACATCATATAACGCTAAATTCGTTTCATACTCATTACAAGATGTTTTAAACTTTACTAGGTAAAACCAACATTCAATATAAGGAATTAGGCAAGGCATAGCAATTTTTTTTTTTTTTTAAATTAAATATGAAGCAGCAACCGTATTATAAATTTGTAAAAATATTTTAAGTAAAAACGTTATAAAAGTTTTTGAATTATTAGTATTTTTAGTAAGTATTTATTACTCTTATAGGGTATTTCCTCTCGCTATGCTCGTATTATTACTTACATTACTTTGTTCCTAGACTTAAAAAACCACGCTACGACTTATTACTGTTGTGGTGTCTACTTGAAACAAAACCGAGAAATATTAGCGATTAGTTGACATCGTTAGTTATTAAATATGTAAAGGTGAAGGAGATTTTTAAATGTTTTCTCAAATTCACCAATATGTATCTATCTTCTTCTATATATAAAAGAGATTTCCACCCGTTGACTCATCACGATATCTCTGGAACCATAAGGCTAGACACTTGAAATTTGGTAGGAATATTCCTTTCGACGAGTAGAGGTCAGCTAAGAACGGAATTTACGAAATTCCACCCCTAAGGGGGTTAAACGGGGGTTGGAAGTTTGTATCAAAGTCCTATGTTTTTGAAGCAAGAGACTTGAAATTCAAAATGTATGCTCTATGGATGGTGTTGAGGTGTACTAATAATGTATTTTGAGAAATCAACCCCCTTTTGGGGTTAAAAATCGGAATGGTAGTTTTTATGAAAGTCCAATGAAAAATACACCTATAAACTTGAAATTTGGCTGGTAGTTTCGTTATAGGGATTAGACATCCACTAAGAACGGGTTTTACGAAACTCCACCCACAAGAGGGGTTGCGGGGGGGGTGAACAATGGAAAATTGAACCGTAAGCCGTAGAGAGTTGAAATTTGGTAGAAATATTCCTTTTGCCAAGTTGAGGTCAGCTAAGAACGGAATTACGAAATTCCACCCACAAGCGGGGGTTGCGGGGTAACAGTGGAAAATTGAACCATAAGACTTAGATACTTGAAATTTGGTAGAAATATTCCTTTTGCCGAGTATAGATCAGCTAAGAACGGATTCTATGAAATTCCACCCACAAGCGGGGGTTGCGGGGTAGCAGTGGAAAATTGAACCATAAGACTTAGAGACTTGAAATTTGGTAGAAATATTCCTTTTGCCGAGTAGAGATCAGCTAATAACGGATTCAATAATAATGATCAGAAAATAATGTACTACAGTATTGTACAATTTAAAAAGGTCTATAAAAAAGTCCGCGATGGTATAAGTCTATCTCTTAGGGATAACCCACACTAACCATTTTTTATCCTTTACTTTTTACGAGAAATAATGGCTTATTTACGAAGTGATTTTAAGCAATACAGCATTAATCCTTATGCAATTAAGTAAATTAAATACATTGTGCATTTAATATAGATCAATATGGACCTGTACAGCATGTAATTTAAACGAATGTTTTCAAAGATATCACAGATTTAAAATGCAAGGACATGACGGTTGCATTTCCAGTGGTACCGGCCGGGAGCCGCGGCCGGCGCGACATTTTTTTCGAAATTGTATGTTCGTACTTTATAATTTTTTAACCTCATTTATAGTACGTACATTAGGTTGGATGGGATTAGACTAAAACCATAATTTATCAAGTCAAGAGTAACCTCTAAAGAAAACATGTTTGTATTGTCTAATGACATAATTGTGTTTGCTCGCAAACGAAAAAAAAACCGACTTCAATGACATCGACAAGTAATACAACGTAGGTAGACGAAAAAATAGTCAAGTAAATACGCGTTATCAAAGATTACTCAAAAAGTTGTTATCAGATCTCGATGAAATTTAAATGTAACAAGATGATAAACATCATATTTAGATTAAATTAAAAATTATCAAAATTGGTAAACTCAGTAAAAAGTTATGCGGTATAATACAACGAAATTAAAAGTTAAAAACGCATTATTAGATATAACTCGAAAAGTACTTTTTGGATCTCAAATAAATAACATCGAAATCGGTCCACCCATTCAAAAGTTCTGAGTTAACATACATAAAAAAAATACAGTCGAATTGAGAACCTTCTCCTTTTTTGGAAGTCGGTTAAAAAAAGCTGTGAGGGTTATATAAAGACATTCTGTAGTATATTTCGTATCGGCATTTCACCCGTGCGAAGCCGGGGCGGGTCGCTAGTCTACTTATCTATACATATAATAAAATAGTAGAAAAGTCAAAACTGTACATTGAATATTTTTTTAAAAGAATACTTGGGGTGTGATCTACAATCGATACCGAAGCCAAAAATATAGTTTTTAGAATTTTTGTCTGTTTGTCTGTTTGTCTGTTTGTCTGTTTGTCTGTATGTATGTCCGGGATAAACTCAAAAAGTACTGCATGGATTTACTTCAAATTTGGCACGAATATTATTAAGAAGTCGGGTCAGAACATAGGCTATATATTATCACGCTATCACCTACGGGGAACGAGCAGTGAACCTTTATTTCTTCAAATGTATGTCCGGGATAAACTCAAAAAGTACTGCATGGATTTACTTCAAATTTGGCACGAATATTATTAAGAAGTCGGGTCAGAACATAGGCTACATATTATCACGCTATCACCTACGGGGAACGAGCAGTGAACGCACGCAGACGACGTCGCGGGCAGCAGCTAGTATAATTTTAAAAATTATTATTTTGAAGTTCCGTTTATCGGTGGAGTGGGGATCAGCATGAAAGAATTTTGGTACAATGCATAGACGCAGAAGCACATATTAGTAAATAGTACTACATACAGAAGAGTGCGCCATTAAAATCGTGTTTAGTGTCAAGCTGCTAATACGAAATTCTAGCTTTCTGTTATAATAAGTATTTTCCATTTAGTAATTACCTACTAACAACTAAAAATTTTCCGTCGTCAAATGTTTTTCATCATTAATTTTACCTCAATATAAAATTTAAATAGTTTTTAAACTTGAAAAAAGTAGCTGTAGTACAAGTATATGCAATTAATTCATAAGAGTCACACCAAGATTAATAAATGACTGAGACACAGAGATCCGTCTTATATCAGACAGATTATCTAGACGCTTAGATAGATTTTAGATGTTTTTTAACTTTGTGTGTTTATAATACTTAAAGGCAGCTACTATTGCTAAAACCAAAAGTATTTTAATGAAAAAGTAATTTATAAATTTTTTCTTGTGGTTCTTGCAAAACACAAGGAAAAATACCTACATAATAATTTATTGTCTCTGTAAAGTTTTTTTTTTTTTTTTTAATTTTTAATTTGTATGTCTGTACCTACTGGCTGATTCATTATTCGTCAAATGTTACTTTCAATTGAGAAGGCAGTAAGGCAGTCCACCAAAACATGATTAATAGGTAGGGATCCCTATTACATTTTTTTCACCTGATTAGTATCAAGCTAATTTTTTGGGAGTAGCTTCATTTTGATGAGGCGAACAAAAAATTCCTCTTCGAAAACTCTCGATTGTGGTAGCTAACAGAGATAGCAGGGGGTAGAGCAGCAGTGAGCGTAGGACCGGGATAACGTACCACGCAATTTGTAGAACAATATTACTATTAAATTATATAGATATTATCTAACTAAAAGCAAAAAAAAATCAGAAAAAAAATTAATTTTTGATGACCTTACGAGGTCATCAAAAATTGACAACAAAAATTATTACTAACCAGCTGATTTTTTTTTCTTGGTTTTTTTCTTTTTTTTTAAATTGCTGTACGTACGTATGTATATCACGTACCATGTACCATGACTAATCGTCATGGTACATGGTACGTGACACTAAATAATACTAAATAATGGTACGTGTACCATTATAATGGTACGTCTGACATCCCTGCTGCTGCTCTATCTCCTGCTATCTCTGTTAGCTACCACAATCGAGAGTTTTCGAAGAGGAATTTTTTGTTCGCCTCATCAAAATGAAGCTACTCCCAAAAAAGTAGCTTGATACTGATCAGGTGAAAAAAATGTACTAGGGATGCCTATAATTGTTATATTAATAAATATAAAGCACGTCCAGATACTACGTACATATACGTACACACCTGTTTTATATATAATATAATATATACAAATATACTATTCATCATTACTTTTAATTAGTTATAAGAAATTGTTTTTTTTTTTTGAAGTGAAACTTCTTTTGGCGCATGAAGGGTAAAATTTGAGCGACCGTTAACGCGGCAGCGTCAGAGACGGTCAGTACTAGGGTGGGGAACACCGCGTGACGTTGGCTTTTTGTTTTTTTTTTATTACTTTTTGGAGTTTACTCCTTAAGAATCGATTGTCACATAAGGCCCCCGGTATGAACAAAATATGAGGAGTAAAATCTACTGAACAAATGACCTCGTTTCGTTTTTTGTGCCATCTATCGTCTACGACGTTTACGATGGTACCGGCTACAACGGTTACGACGCGACAGTATCGGTTACGATGTTTTCTAATAATGCCATCGATAGATGGTGTTATTTGATTCATTTATTTACCATTTTGATATGGTATTAATGTTTTTCTTAGACTATAAAGTCTTTTTTGTGCATATTTAGACAGTCGATCTGAACAAGTAAACTCCAGTCGTGCGTCGGAGCTGACACACACACTTTTTTTTTGTAATTTAAATTCATTTTTTTAATTCGTTTTTTATTCGTTTTTTTTTTAAATTAGTTTGGCAAAAAGGTTTCACTTGTAAACATGTGACACAACTCAAATAAGAGAACAAAACATCGGTGACATCATTTCTTTCCTTTTAAAAAATCTATAATATCCTCTTTTAATTACAAGCTTTTATTTAACTTGCAATGTATATATGTATGTATGTAACTTTAATGAATGTTTGTTCGGGTGAAATCTTGCAACTCAATTTTGAAGCAGATATCTTCAACCAATTGAGCTGAAATTTTGTATACAGGTTCAATTTGGATGACAATGCATGGTTTGTATGTATGCATGTATGTATGTTTGTTCGGGTTAAATCTTGCAACTCAATTTTGAAGCAACCAATTGAGCTGAAATTTTGTATGCAGGTTCAATTTGGATGACAATGCATGGTTAACTTTGTGACGTCATTCTAAATCCAATATGGCAGCATATCCAAGAGTGCGGACTAGTTATTTTTAGTGCACTTCTACAATATGGGTATCAAATGAAAGGGATTGCTAAGAATAATTCGAATAAAGTGACGTAATAACCGACTAAAAAGCCAAAAATAAATTAAAAGTAAAAAACCTTTTTAAAGAACAAGCTTTTATTTGAATGTGCTAAAACGAAAAAAATAAATTTTTACTTTAAAACTTTTACTATCTACTTATAAAGTCATTACACATAATCTATATGATATAAAAGCTTGTCGCGAAATTTGCTTGTAAACAAGTAAATTAAATAAATTGATGTGATTGATTTTAACTATTAAAATTATCAAACTAAGGAAATACGAGTACTCATATCTCGCGACAAGCTTTTCTATCATATATAATATAGATTATGTGTAATGACTGTATAAGTAGATAGTAAAAGTTTTAAAGTAAAAATTTATTTTTTTCGTTTTAGCACATTCAAATAAAAGCTTGTTCTTTAAAAAGGTTTTTTACTTTTAATTTATTTTTATTTACAAAGTGATATGAAAAACTTCCAATTGTTTTTTTTTTCTGTAAAGTATTATACATTTTAGACGAGAGTTTAAACTTAGTTAATTTGCTACACTTTATTGCGATAAGTAGTTATTGTACGCTTCATTCATGAAAAGTTAAAGTATTAAAGAGTAAAAATATTTTAAGTCCTCTTATAACCAAGAATTACTGACAAATATTGAATATACTCTTCTATACTTAATATTATAAAGAGGTAAAGTTTATAACTTTGTATATACGGGGTAATTTTCGCAAATACTGATCCGATCATGAAAATTCTTTCGCTAACAGAAAGCTACACTATTCAGGAGTGACAAGATAAAAGGAAAAAGATAAAAATATATAAAGATTTTAAATCAGCAGGATTTGAACCTGCGCCCTCTGACGTGCCGTGTCAATAATTCAATCTAATCAAGCATTATTATTTGCCTTAGAAATTAATTGGTGATTTTAAAACATTTATATTTATCTGATTTGCTGAAAACAGTGAGAGTGTATTGGAACATATCAAATTTCACCGTACCCTTCTTATGTGAAATGGAATAAAACGCCCAACGAAGTGGGCACGGGTCGGCTAGTATGTCATAAAATAACTTATTAGTATTTGCAAATATTCAAGCATGTCAAACTTTCAATAATATCACTTAAATGTGCATTGTGTATAAATATTATTAATAACGTGCTAAAATAAAATCGGGAACACAATGTATTAGTGACAATATCCATAAACAGATAAATCTGTTTAACACACTGCATTGTAACAAAGCGACTGCTGGTTGCAGAATACATATACCTACATGTTAGTATTTCTCCACAAACAGGCAATTTTTTTATCTAACAATAAGCTGAACACATACAAATGTATATGTCAAAGTACCATTTCAGATGAAATCGAGTACAAGGTTGACGTCGTCTGGTATTACATTCACGTGTTCTGCCCTCTGAAAGTATCTTATATATTTATCTTTTAAAGATAAATACTTTGTTTCTTAGCCGTTTAACGTTTGCGTGGCTTAAAGTAATATCCCAGGACCTATTGCAAAGTGAAAAGTTAAAAAAATAGTAGTTTATTGACGGTTATGGGCTATAAAACTTCATGTTACGACTAAAACCAGACATGTTAAAAAACCGGAGTAGTAACATAACATATAATATAGCTATGATTACTCACGGCCAGTGGCGGATTTAAGCAGTAGGCTGAGTAGGCTGGAGCCTAGAGCGGCAAATTCTAGGGAGCGGCAATTTTATTTTTTAAACGTTTTAATATAGATCCGGAAAATCAATGGCTAAGGCCATGCCCATAAGGTCAGCTGGAATAATCGCTTGGCCGTTTTAGACTGTACTAGGATATAGGGTATCGAGTTTAGAGCTTGGTAGGGGCGGCAAAAATTGAATAGCCTACTCACGGCAAGAATTTCGTCGCAATTAGTTCAGTTAAAATGCGTAAAAAAATGAACATCTATCTAACAATATCCATTCTAAAAAAAGTTTGCAAAGATGGGCAGAACGACGAGCACCAGATCTTTCACACACCGAAAGGGGACCCGGTGGTTGTAGTGGCCAAGTGCACGAGAGTGATGCTGGGCGATAGGGTACTCGGGATGGCTAAAACCATCATGAGCGACCCGGACGCCAGGTTCGCTTTTGGGGCTTGGAGGCTACCGACAATAAGATGGACAAACGGGGTACCCGGGTGCGGCAAGACAACTCACATAGTCAGGAATTTCGATGAGAACAGTGAAGTCGTAGCCACGACCACCATCGAGGCAGCGAAAGACCTTAAGGAGAAGCTGGCGCATCGCTATGGTAATAAGGCCGAAACGAAGGTGCGCACTATGGCTTCCATACTGGCAAGGCAAATGGTTTTCGTGAGGGCGTTAAGATAAACCGACTAACGGTGGACGAAGCCCTCATGAATCATTTCGGAGCCACAGTCATGGCTGCCCGGCTATCGGCGGCGGAGGAGGTGGTCCTCATCAAAGACGTTAACCAGCTGCCGTACATCGACAGGGAAAACCTGTTCAAGATACGGTACAGCAGACCTAACCTGACAGTGGGTATCTCGTGTGAGCTGTCTTGCACGCATCGAAACCCAAAAGACGTTGCTTTCGCCATCAGTGAGGTGTACGACGTGATCTACAGCTCGAGTCCGATCATCCACTCCCTGCGCATGGAAGGATTCACCGGCTCACGAATCCCAGTAAAACAGGACCGGACCCTGTACCTGACTTTCATGCAAGAGGAGAAGAAGGCGTGGTTGAGTCGGGGATACGGTGCCGGGGAGGGTTCGAGAATCATGACCATCCACGAGGCGCAGGGACAGACAAGTGAAAATGTCATTGTCGTCCAGACAAGGGCAGAGAGGCTCAGTATCCACGATAGTGTCTCGCATGCGGCGGTCGCTATGACTAGACACACAAACACCTGTGTCTATTACAGTGACAACAAGGACGACGCGATCGGTCATTTTGTCAGAAGGGCGGTGGAGGCAAACAGTAAGCAGATCCTCGAGCACAGCCTCAAAATGGCAATCCATAATAGGGATGTCGTCGTTATTGAGGATGTGCTCGCGAAGCTGGCAGCGGATGCTGTTTTGGACAAGTGAGTGTGGATGTCGACACACCGCATTGGTGAAATGAGATTTAATTTGAAATAGTATTAAGAAAATGTATATAGCATGTAAGCATTATTAAAAAAAATAATAATAATAAAAAATAATAAAAAAATAAAAAAAATATATGGTGTATAAGTGCATGTATTGGTATACTTTTATATACGTTTTATGTATACATATATATTCATATATAATTTTATCTAAAATATATAAGTATATCCATGTATATATAATATATAAGTATATGCATGTATATAATAATAATTATGTTAATTAAAAAAAAAAACACCGTCAGCGTCGGACCACGTCCTAGTTTTACTAGGCAGTCACAGGACTGTCGATTTGTAGCCTTAATGCCTGTAATATTATAATTATAATGCATGTTTAACAAAAGGCATGGGCATTTTGAGCCCGTGGAAGTTCATTCTAAATATATATGTATTTAAAAAAAAAGTTTGCATTTAAAACAGCAGAAATAGTGGAAAATCAATTTACCTATTATTGAAAAATAATTTACTGTAAAATTGATACCTTATGACTGTAATTATAAAGTATAAAATACTTTTTGACTAGCCCGTTGGCGCAATTTGTAGTGACCCTGCTTTCTGCTCCGGGGGTTGTGGGCTCGATTCCCACCCCGAGCCTGGGTGTAAAGGTGTAATATACATGTTTATCGAAAAAAAATGTAGCTAGACCAGTCGGCTGTTACATATAACACAATCATTAAGTTGCTTACTTTAGGAACAACACGACCGTGCGTGTATTGTGTAGATATTTATTTATTCAAGAATTTAACATAAGGCTTCGGTAAAACAATGTTATCCTGTAATTCACTGTTTCACCGGTTAGCTATACATAAAAATTGTATTTACAATTCCACATTCCACATACACAATTAAAAGAGTAAAAAAAACTAACAAATAAAATATCTAATAGAAAAATCAAAAATTGAAACATCTTTTTGTATTGGATAGTTCATTTACAAGAAAGCTAGGCTGTAAAATATTTAGTACGTTTTTATCCCTATTAAGGCGGGTGAAACCGCGCGGCACAGCAAGTGGTTACATAGTGGAATAATAATAATAAATATTTTATTGTGTAACCATAAAGAAACGTCACAAAAAAAATTATGAATATAGAAGAAGATGTACAAAGGCTTATTATAAACTATTTCGTATAAAAGTCTGAGTAATACATTATTTTTGTTGTGTAGGGGAGCTGCAAGATACAACTTAAATAGGTTTACGAAGCATTTTTAAAATTTCATAACAAAGTTTTTTTTTTAAATTGGTATAATACATTTTTTTTGTACATTTTCCGTGGGTTTGATTGTATTTAATGTATTTCATCTAAGTTTTTTTACTGTCAGTAATCTTCTAAATTAAATCTACATATCCATTTGTATTTTGATTTAACCCCTTGCCGTCTAAAGTAGGAAAATCCTGTATCTTAGGCAGGCAGTGATTCCTCCAATGATTATTATAGCCCAAGTTAGTTATGTGTAAATGTTTGGTGATTTGTGTTATTTATTTGAAATGTATCTAAAAGTGATGTATGTCCGTCCCGGAATATAAATATAGTGGGATTCCCTAGTTCAAAAAAATAATATACCGTAAACTTTTATCTGTTGGATACCGTTATCCGTCAGATAGTGTTTATTCACAACTGGTGAAACAGACCCTTAAAATCGTTTTATTTAAGACATCTCGCTTCATTCGATACTATTATTAAAGACTAGCTGTACCCGTGACTTCGTCCGCGTGGAATTTAACAAAAAAGTTATTGTTCATAATTATCGCAGAGTTAAAATAAATAAATTTCTAAAATAAAACTAGCAGAGATTAGCAGGAAAAGACAGACAGACAAACAAAAATTGTAAAAATTGTTATTTTGCTATATAATATGTACCGTGTATATATCCATATGCATTTAGTAAAAAGCGGTTATTTTAATATTACAAACAGACACTCTCTTTTTATTTATTTGTATAGATATAGATATCGTTAATTCTGACCAAAGTTGGTAATAATTTTGTTCTGTCGGAATTTAGTTACATTAAAATTTGTTATAAAATTACTAGCGTTTATTTTTATTTTAAGTGCAGTTTCATTTCAAAACAAAATTAATTATATTTATAATATATATATATTATAGTTTTAATTGAAAACGAAACAAATATTTATATATTAAGGATATTAATAAGAGAGAATAAGGCTTGGAAACGTTTTACTTTTAAATACGATATATGTTAAATTTGAACCGATCTCCCTGCGGGTGGACGGTCATCAATTTGGCGAGGGGGGTGCGGGCTGGGTGAGCTCAGCCTCGACTAACCCCTTATTTTACATTTCACACTCCGGGAAAATCGTTAGAGAAATCTGCGTAACGTGCATGTCCGAGACATACGCACACAGACTTACGCACTGTAGGCGCGCGTCCGAGCCACCCCGGCCCATCCTCTGCGATATCGACTAAACTTCAAGAAATCCTCTTACCTATACGCACATGTGTATAAATCGAAATTAGATACGGATGCGTCCATTTAAAATTTAAATTTTGCGTTTGGCTACATATTTTACATTTTATTTTTATAAATATGAGGTTTGTTTTAGGTACTATAGGTACTGGCATTGTATAAATGAAAGTTTTATGACTTAAATTCCTGACTTACTTTTTATACTACGTTCGTTATTATTATTATTAGATAAGAAAATTCAAGAAAACAGTAGACTTCATTATTTTATTGCTTTTACTAAAAATAGACATTTATTTTTTTAGTTTAAATACAGACGAGTTAGCATAAGAACAAGCAATATTACGAATCGCTTCGCTTCTAGATGTGAATCGCGACAATCTATTGAAAGATGTCGTTAGGACGTTAGGAGGCGGCGTGTATAGTGGTCACATACAATATTACCATACAATGTCACTATGCAAATGTATGTAGGAAGGCTTTGTGCGTACACACTTACGAACACAGGGGGGCAGGAGTCTTCTCCACATAATCCAGGCTTCCCCCTGCAGCCTCGCGCCTGCCGGTTCTTGCCAAAGATGATTCTACGCATGTGAGTGTACACACGCGGCACTTTCTCTTGAAACTCGCCACTGGCTTTTAAAGAGGGTGGCAGGCGTTCGAGGAAGGAGGGAGCGGGCGAGTCGTTCCGAGCGGGTGACTACGGTGGGCGGCGAGCGGACGCTACGCGGACCAACGTGCGTCTCTAGCGCCGGCAGAGCACGCCACCTGTACCAAAGACATAGCAAGTCTACAGCACGCCATTCGCTTCCTGACTGTGATGTATGTCAGCACCTTACTCATACTTTATTAACGACTAGCCGCAAACTTCGAGAAATTAAGGCAGCGTCAAGTTAATTGTCCACCAACCCGTATTTCGAATTTTCGATAGCGTGGCGGATAAAGTTCCAACCCTAAGCCGTAATAAAAATAACAAAGGAGTTGACTAGCAGTGCGCTGTGTGAAGTTTACAGGCAGTTACCCTAAAGTATAATCTATATATTAATACGTGAAGCAAAAACTTTGTACCCCTTTTTACGGAAATTGTGCGTACGTAGGAGTATGAAATTTCGCACACTTATAGTTTATATAGAGAAGGAGTGCGGAATGCTAATATTTTCTTAAAATTATACATGAAATATACATTAAATTAATAAAAAAAAGCATTTCACACACTACAGCACTCACACACGCATATCTCTATATATATAACAATGAATCGCTAAATGTGTTGCTAAGCGCAAATCTCGAGACCAGCTAATTCTTTTTTTCCCGATTCCGACCGATTTCACTAATTCTTTTTTTATAACATTCCTTGAAGTACAAGGATGGTTGTTACGGAGAGAAAAATTCAAAAAATTGCCTGAAAAAGTCTAAAAACAACACTTTTCTATATTCCCATACAAGAGATTCGTATTAATACTTAAAAGTTAATTTGAACTTTAATACCATACTATAAAGTTTAGTGTTAGTGGAGGGGTTCCGGGAAGTATAAGTATTAAAAAAATAAAAAATTAAAGAATCGACTGTTAGGCGGTACGAAGTTCGCCGGGTCAGCTAGTTATAATATATACTATTTGTTGATTGTCAAAGTCTCAAGTTGAATTTTTTTTTAAAGGTTCTTTATTTTCATAATTATTTGGTTTTCTTGAATTAAAATTTATATGTATATAATGGTCGAATTTCGACCTCTGGGCGACCACTAGTATATTTTTAATTAATGTTTTGCTTGTCGGTCCTGACATCTGGACGTACACAACGAGAGTTGCCAAACGCACGCCCATACGTTTTTCTTACATGTTTTTCCCGACGTAATGTTACAAGCTGTAACAACGACTTCGTTCCCAGTAACACACTGCATCTCATCTCCTCTCCGAATTGAATCTATTTCGTATGTATCTTATACTATTAAACGAGCAATTCTTGTATATATATATATATTCTGAATCTCGGAATCGGCTCCAACGATTTTAGTGAAATTTAGTATGCAGGGGATTTCGGGGGCGAAAAATTGATCTAGCTAGGATACATTTAAAAAAAATGTCGTTTTATCCCTGTTTTTAGGCAATGAAAAAATATCATTAGAATACGAAGCTTCATTTCACCATTATTAATATAGCGGTAATAGCGTACTTTGGAAAGCGACGGATTTCAAATCGTTTGACCCGGGTTCGAATCTCAATCTCCAGATTTTTTTTTTTTTTTAAATTTCACTCGTGATTTATTATTTAAATTAAATTAAAATATAAAAATACCGAAAAAAAAAAACAAAAAATAAAATAAAAATACCGAGCTGGGCTCGGTCACCCAGGTACTGGACTTAAATCGTGCCAAGTTCTAAAATATATTCAGTAGTTTTCGCGTGATGTTTGGTCTATATACAGACAGACGAATAGATAGCTAGTTTGATTGACAGACAAAAAACAAAAACAATTGACTATTTAAGAAATTGTAGGATAAAGGGTAACTAAAGAAAGCTAATGTAATTATAAATATAAAAATCTATGTACTTAAGAAGTCTCAATACAAAACAAGAACATGTGTCGCTTGTAAGCTATAAAGGGCTTGGGAAGCAAGCAAGCAACTATTGTCGACGCGTTGCCGCAGCGGTCACAAGCACTAGCTGTTGCGCTGGCGGTCGCGGGTTCGATCCCCGCTCACGACAGACATTTGTATCTGCCATATAGATGTTTTTCGTGGTCTGGGCGTTTGTGCTTGTGTGTTGTGTGTGTTTCCGGAGCCCCGACACAGCATAAAATCCTACTGGGGGCCCTTGTAAGCGTGTAGCGATGTCAGTGCACGTGCTATTCTAGATGCAGAACGAGGCACAGATCGATGTGGTTGGACAGTGAAAAATGACTGCTGGCACTGTTCACAGTGTCACTATCTCAAGTATTTCTGCAGTTATTAATTACCAAGAAATCTTCAAAGAAAAAAGCAGTTTCCTAAAAGAAAGATGTGGAGATTAGAAGATCGCAGTGACAAGGGGTTCCCAGTATAAATTAAAGTAATAAGTACAACCTAATTTTTGGTATGGGATGCAAAATTAAAAATTATCCATGGAATCGCTGGTATGTGAACCTCAGAAACGGTACTGAATTATTTCAAGTGGAAAATTTGATGTGAAAATGTTGTGTGTTTGATGTAAGAATTTCAAATATAAGTCATGTAAAAGGGATTTATGAAATCATTTTAATTTCTTATATTTCTCGTCCTTTAAAAAACAGGAGCAGTAGTGGCCGCGCGCCGAGAACCAGACGGGTCTCGTTTAAATGAGTGTACTCAGCTCCCTCGCTAAATGATAATCCCCTGGTCCCGAAATACCTGCAATAGATGTTAATTAGAGCTCTACTCTGTAGGGCGCAAAGAAAAAATAATTTAAACAGGTAATTAAAGATGTTTACATAACAGTAAAACAAATATTTTCTTGATTTTTTTCCGGCAGAGGGTCGGGTTTAGGCATATTTATCTTTCTCAAAGATAAAATAAAAACTAATATTACATTTAAAACGGGAATAATCATTATACAAAGGAGGAGAAAAAAATATCGAATACTTTGAAATACTATTTGAAAATAACAATTTTTTGTATGATGATTCTATTTCTAGTTTTAAATATGTCCAATTTGGATACAATTAGTGTGCATATAGTAACTAAATGTATAGACTTGAATAATAAAATTGAACGGGGTCGTGATGGGAGGCTACGGCTCGTTTGAATCGAACGCACGTCCGGGCGCTCCACCCGTGGGGTGTGTAGTGGACTTTTCGCTCAGCTTGATATATATATTATTTTCCATTTCTCCCAATGTAGGCAACTACGGCTGTAAGGATCCAGAGCGCGGCAGTGCGTCCGAATTTACATGCGTCGTCCGCGCGCCCCCTTCCTTGTCAACGCCGCAGCGCAAGGATCTCAACGATATGGGTACGAAAACCAAATTAATCGATCGTAGCTCTTGCTATATAGTTTTCATTCTACCTTAGAGCGAAATATAAATTTTCGTAAATTTTATGACTTGGTTATAAGATTTTGTAGTTAAAAACTGATAACCTTTTAAATTTAAATAATTAGTAGTTTAATAAATTACACAAAATAATTGTTTAACTTCATTCTCTTTGAAGAATCCCTAATGTTTAGTAGGTATAATATACTTTTTAAATTTTATAAAAGATAAGAAAGAGCATAGAAATAAATAAATGAAGTAGACCGACATTTCAATATTCTGTGTACTTAGGTACGATAAATAATTATGTTATGTATCTGTTCGTCATAGGTAATTCCATCAAGAGAGAAACCTGTAATTAATTTTAACTGTAAATATTTTTATAGATAATAGCTCTTAAAAAGCACTAGATAGCAATAAAAATAATTTATAATTTATACTAAGCAATGCAATAAATAATAGAAAACATTCTCAAAAAAAAATCAAATACAAACAAATGAGAGTTACAACGTTATTAATTTAAATCGATATCTGTAACCGAAACGATTCGACATCCAATATATTTAAGCAAATTCCCAACCTGTTCCATTTCCTATGTCTGCATAATAGATAAGTTTATATACGCACATATGTAAATAAGTACTCTACAGTACATAGTATAGGGACCGATATATAGTTTAAAGCTATAGTTATACATTCACTTGACAATACTAGGCTCCCCCATACCAGGATATTTTACTTTCTCTGGACGAGACCCCTTAGGCGCGTTGAACACCTCCCAGTAAGGAGAGCCACCCACCCCCCTTTTGCTTCCTCGGACCCACCTCGCGCATAGTACACACCATACAGAGAGAACTAATTCCGCTAACCTCCATAAACTCATATGTGTATATAGACTTATTTAAATACGCAATTTGGAACGTACCTCTACTTAAACATGGAGGCTCGCACAAAGCTAAAATCAATTTAGCATGGGTTTTAGTCCAAGTGATTAAATTCATATAATTTACAATTACAATCTATTTTGTTTAATACGGTAATACTTTAACTTTCAGAAGAAACATTTCTTCACTAATTGTGTATAGTATGTAAATAATACGAGTACTCTCAATGATAATATTGATTTTGCAATTTTAATATACTGTATATAGAATTGTATCAGGTCCGAAGAGAGGAGGAAGACGTGATAATCCTTCAATCCGGCATGTTATTCTACTGGGTTGAATCGGGATCGCTTTCGTCATTCACACATTCAGCATTAACAACAATGTTCAAAAAAATAGACAGATTAAGACATTCCTACTGAGAAATACCGAAATTTATTCTGTTAATATATATAAATAGATATATATGTAACGTGTTATTAAACTGGCGTCCTTCCGTTTAGGGGCATATAGAGATACATCTCATTACTAAGTAACTTTAAAATCGAAATATTCGAAAAAAAGAAATATGTTAATGGGCATGACGAAAGATTTTCAAAACCTCTTCCGTAATGTGGCTATACATTTACTATTTACGAAAATACCTATATTTCGGTAATAAACTTAAGTTTAAGGAAGATTAAAACTATTTTTCTAATATGTTTTCAATGAGCGCGGCAAAACGGCTGCTGGTGTCATGGCGTCGACTCTGACGTCACAAAATAATCTGGGCCTTACTTTTTACTTTACTCTTTGGAGCGCGCCTGACGTATTATGTTATGTTGTGACGTCTGCGCTGTAATTTGTGTTTCATTCAAAATGGCCGATTGCAGTATTTTAATGTTTTATTTTATTGAAAATCACAATAATCTTATTATTTTACATAAAACTAAACCAGTATTTTGAATTTTTTAAATATGAGTGTTCCCCTGAAATCATTAAATTGACGATTTTTTGATACTGTCGTCATGCCCATTTCGTACTTTTTTTACATAATAATTTCGGCTTTGGTATGCCTACATGCATCTCTTTATGCCCCTTAACGGAAGGAAACCAGTGAACTAACTATATACACGATGTCACCACGATGTATAATGTATGTTTAAAAGGATATCTCTAATGCCAAACAAGCCTTGAATACCTTCAATCTCTACCAGTTGCTTATACCTTCCAAGAGTTTAATAAAATCTATAAATTCCAGGCTTGCAGTTTGCATAGTACATAACGATTGCTTTCTCTTCTCTGGCACGATACGATTGTACGATTAACTAGTTGACTTATTTAATTTTATTTATTCAATTATACTATTTAATACTTGATATGTTACAGAAACATGACCTAGTTTATAATAATTTGACTTTTTTAACAATCACATAAAAAGGATGAAATATTTTGTTAAAAAATCATACAAACAAATCATTTATTGAAGTCTCTGTAAGTTATAGGTACATAATCTGGCCATAAATAAGTACTGTTAAAATTAAAAATAAACAAAATATTACATTTGAATTTGGAATCTGTGACTTTTATATGATTGTTCATCAATTTCGCATTTTCTCATTTTCGCGCCAATATATTGCAAAATATTTTGTGATATTATAATGGAGTGGGGTGATAAAGAGAACCGAATCGCTGTGATTGTATTACACAAAGTAGGTATGGAGGCAAATACAATGTTTACAACTCTCCATACGCTTGGTATTAGTCAAATGTTTTTATACCGGGATATTGATAGGTACAATGAAACCTCTTCTGCTGGTGACAGAAAAAGGCGATCAAAGTATCCGAATCAATCCTTTTATCTCGGGAGATGAAGATATAGCACCTAGACCATGTCGTGTATTTTAAAAGATGACTTAAGACTTAAATGATAATTTAAAAAAGAATAGGGTGGTAAATTGAAAACAACTACTTAAGCGGTACGCAAAGGAGGTCACAGAAAAATTTTGTTTACGAATGAGATTTTATTTACAATTGAGCAATATTTTAACAAACAAAATGACCGTATTTATACTCACAGCTCTAAGTAAACTTCTTAATTAATCAACAAAGTACAACGTGGGCATTATCCGACTTCAGTGATGGTTTGGTAGAGTGTTAGCTATGAAGGAGTGATTGAGCCATATTTTTGTGAAAAAGGTATCAAAACATCGGCACAAGTGTATCAAGATACCATTCTTTAGAAGGTAGTTAAGCCCCTTAACAACACCATGTTCAATAATTAAGAATGGTCCTTTCAGCAAGACTCTACGCCGCGCCGGGTCATAAAGCTCGATCCACCCAATCTTGGTTAGAAACCAACGTTCTGGACTTCATCGGAGCTGAAGACTGGCCGTCATCTAGTCCCGATCTTAATCCGCTGGATTATGAATCATGTTCAGTTTTAGAGAGTATGGCTTTCTTTAAATGTCATGATAATTTTGAGTCCCTAAAACAATCAATACGATTTGCAGTGAAGAATTTTCCCATGGAAAGAGTGCGTGCTTCTATTGATAACTGGCCTCAACGTTTAAAGGACTGTATAGCAGCCAATGGCGACCGCTTTGAATAAGCTTTATACATTTTTAATGGTTTTATATTAATGTATTAAACTAACACACTATAATAGTAATAGGTAAATGTTACGTGCAATAGAAAAAATATTTTTTTCTTTGTAACAATATTTAGGGCAAGACTATAATTATACTCTTAGAAACTTAGTAACGTATTTCGTAAGGCGAAATAAGGATGTATCAATTTTAAAAACCTTAAACTTTGTTTTATTAAAGGTAAGTCACATCTAAATGCTTACCTATATTAGAAGATTTTAGAGTGTATCATCCGTTCTTATGTTACCTTATAACTCTGACACGGGCTAACCAATTTTGACAAATGAAACATTACTATATAATGTTATTTTCGTTGGTCGAGTAACTGGGAATTGTATTGTATATTTAGGACTAATAGCTCTATTTGACCTACGTTAGTTTTAACCTAATTATAAATTTATCTGAAAATAAAGTTACATTATATACACAAAGCGAAATTTAAACTTTACTCCAAAACCAAGAAATGTTAATGGAACGATTTTTTTTTATTTAAAAATTACTATCCATAGACTCTAAATTGCCCATGACTTTTGATAACGTCATGCATTGCGCTTATTCTACAGGTGATTTATTTCATTAGACCGCAGATCGACGGTCCTGGGACTGCCTGGTAAAGTTAGGACGTGGGCCGACGCTGACAGTATTTCTGTATTATAATATCGTAATTTCTTTTCATCTGTATATTTTTCATTTTTTTTGCGTACCTATACCATATACAATTAGGCGTATACTGATTATTATAGTTTGTTTTTATTATTTTTGAAGTGAAACTTCTTTAAGCGCATGAGTCAGGCACGGTCAGTACTTGGATGGGTGACCGCCTGGGAACACTGCGTGACGTCCATTTACACTAACTATAACTTGGGTATCTTTAAATCGAGAGTGAATAGGCATATTTTAGGCAAGCGCGAGATTGCAGACAAGCGCTAGTCTATATATTAAAAAATAGCTATATGTAAATGCTTCATGTGTTTAACAAAATCATAGTCAAAGGAATTTTAAACGATAGCTATTGTGTTTCACTATTCAGGACAAAAACCAGCTCCGCGTATTATACTTGATACCTAATTATAAATTTTACAGTAACTATTGAAGACAAGAAAGCTTGTATAAGCCTGATAGCATACATTTTGAGTTTGAAGACACAGAAAAAAACGACAGAAGAGATAATCCTCTTGAAGTAGAGCGACATATTCTGCGAGATATTCGGATATTTCTTCACTACATATTATAAAACAAAGTCTCGTCCCGCTGTCTGTCTGTATATATGCTTAGATCTTTAAAACTACGGAACGGATTTTGATGCGGTTTTCTTTAACAAATAGAGTTATTCCAGAGGAAGGTTTATATGTATAATACATGCATAATATTGTTACGTGTTAGGGTTCGAACGATTTGGAGAGAAAGACCTGCTGACTCTTTTAGAGACTTTATTCACTAGCACTAGGTCCGACACAAGCACTAGGTACAAATACTACGCACTAAGTACAAGCACTAAGCACTAGGTACACACAGTAAGCACTAACAATGTCCGAGGTCGTAGCCAATGTCGTAGGTTTCCGCTGGTATCACTTCTTGATCACTAGTATTCACTTCGAAGTCGCTTCGTCGTTAGCTCAAACTGAACTGACGCCGCTCGGCCTCAATCGGCCTTTTTATACCGGGCCGAGCCTACACCCAGACAGTTCTAGAATGTTCGTGCGTGTACTCGATCTGTAGTTCATTCACCTTATATAAGTCCTCTAGCGCCATCTAGTGTTGAGTGGATGTTTCACGTTGTCTTTGTAACAAAGTGGTTTGTACAGCACACAACGTGGTTCCTCTGCTCCCCGCTAGATGGCGCAAGCTCCTTTAATTCGTGTACTCGTAACACTACTCCCCTCTTAGAGATGCTCGTCCCGAGCATCGTTGTTACTGCCATGGTAACGCGCCAGACGGTCTATGTGTACCACTTTGAATGTCCCTCTTGGTTGCTTTTGAATTCTATAAGTCACATCATTCATTCGGGTAACCACTTTGTATGGACCGTCCCACTTGGTCTGCAACTTTGGAGATTTCCCTTTCCGACGGGTTGGGTTATGCAGCCACACCAACGACCCTTCCTCGAAGCCGCTTGTGTTCGATTTCCGGTCGTTAATAGTCCCCTGTGTCGTAAGACTATTCCCGCTGCATGCCTGGAGGATAACAGTTTTCAGGGTTTCCACCGCGTCAGCCAGAACTCGTCTCTTAGTTCTAGCTTTCATTCGTTTCCCTTGATCCCGGGCAGGGAACGAAGCCCTTTGCTTTTTCAGCTCCTCTATATGTTCCTCGATCCTTTTCATCCTTGCCCTCTGGGTCTTCTTCTGCGCGCAATTGAGCTGAAGATGACCCCTCTCGCCGCACTTGTAGCACATGACTCCAGAACGTTTCTTCGTAGGAGCCTTAACCTCCTTCTGCGGGCAGTTGAGCTGAAGATGGCCCCTCTCGCCGCACTTGTAGCACATTACTCCAGAACGTTTCTTCGTAGGAGTCTTAACCTCCTTCTGCGGGCAGTTGAGCTGAAGATGGCCTCTCTCGCCGCACTTGTAGCACATGGCTCCAGAACGTTTCTTCATAGGAGCCTTAACCTCCTTCTGCGGGCAGTTGAGCTGAAGATGGCCCCTCTCGCCACACTTATAGCACATGACACCATGACGTTTCTTCGTAGGAGCCTTAGTCTGCTTGACTTCCTCAGAGACCTCGCGCACCTTATGGGTCTGCCGTACGTCATGGCGAACAGCCTCGACCTCCAAAGCATGCGCCAATGCTTCCTTTAGCGAGGTATGGTGACGAAGCCTCACTGCAGCTCTGACCTCCAGGTCTTTGATTCCGTCCACAAATGCTCGAACAATATTCGTATCCACCATCTTGCTGTCGGCTCCTGGGTGTGCCTTCCTGACGAGTTTTTCAATCTCCAACGCCCATTGTTGTAGTCCTTCTCCTGAGCGTTGGACTCTGTCACGCAGTTGGGCACGAAACACGTGCTCCAGGTGTCGCTCCCCGTATCTGGATTCAAGTGCCTCTATCAGGTCTTGGAACCCATGTCCTGTATGTGGCAGTGCTTCCAAGACAGACAAGGCTTGCCCTCTGAGCGCAACAGTGAGAGCGGTCAGGCATTGTTCTTCCGTCCATCCGTTGGCAGTAGCAACAGTCTGGAATTGCTGACGATAAGCGTTCCACGAAGTAGTGCCGTCGTATGGCGGCACTTTCACTCTTGGTCCTTGCGCAACTCCGGTAGTTCCACTAGACATCGCAACTCCCGTGGTTTCAAGGCGCGCTACTCTCTTCTGTAGTTCAGCGAGGCCGGTTTTCACATTTTCGACATCCAATCCTAACCCGGTAACTCGTTCTTCCACTTCGTCGACATCTTTTTGGAGCTTACCCACCGTGTCACTAACATCTTTTATAGCCCAAAGCGCTTTTTCCTGTGATTCTTGCAAAGCGCTGAACTTGCGTTCTTGTGATTCTTGCATTGCCTCTTGTGATTCCTTCATTGCCTTTTGTGATTCATGCAAAGCGCTGAACTTGCGTTCTTGTGATTCTTGCAAAGCGCTGAACTTGCGATCTTGTGATTCTTGCATTGCCTTCATTAATTCAAATAAACTTCCTAATTGAAGTGCCACTTGAGGGTCGTTAGAAGCTACGGAACCACTGGTGGGCGTGGCCTGTCCGGTGGGCGTGGCAAGGTGGGTGGAGCCAGTGGGCGGGGCTTGAGCCAAAGTGGGCGGAGCCTGAGGGGCGTGGTCAGTGGGCGGGGCCTGGTGGGCGGGGCCAGTGGGCGGGGCCAGTGGGGCGTGGCCAGTGGGCGTGGCCTGGTAGGCGGGGCCAGTGGGCGGGGCTTGGCCCACAGTGGGCGGAGCTTGGCCCCCAGTGGCATCCGCAGTTCGTTGTGCCCTCGTCCTGACCCCCTCCTTGGGGTTCTCTCTCGGAGTCAATGGCATCTCCAAATCCCACTTCTGACACCAGTTGTTACGTGTTAGGGTTCGAACGATTTGGAGAGAAAGACCTGCTGACTCTTTTAGAGACTTTATTCACTAGCACTAGGTCCGACACAAGCACTAGGTACAAATACTACGCACTAAGTACAAGCACTAAGCACTAGGTACACACAGTAAGCACTAACAATGTCCGAGGTCGTAGCCAATGTCGTAGGTTTCCGCTGGTATCACTTCTTGATCACTAGTATTCACTTCGAAGTCGCTTCGTCGTTAGCTCAAACTGAACTGACGCCGCTCGGCCTCAATCGGCCTTTTTATACCGGGCCGAGCCTACACCCAGACAGTTCTAGAATGTTCGTGCGTGTACTCGATCTGTAGTTCATTCACCTTATATAAGTCCTCTAGCGCCATCTAGTGTTGAGTGGATGTTTCACGTTGTCTTTGTAACAAAGTGGTTTGTACAGCACACAACGTGGTTCCTCTGCTCCCCGCTAGATGGCGCAAGCTCCTTTAATTCGTGTACTCGTAACAATATAGTAGAGGAACACTGACGGTTTTAAAGTTTTCTAATGTGATGTCGTAAATAAACACATTTTTGCGCTTAGATTGCAAATATTTATTTTATATTTTATAATATTTAGTATCAGCATTGCACCCGTGCGAAGCCGGAGCGGGTCGCTAGTTTCAATATATATTAGGTACGTGTCTACTTAATGCATAGTTATAAGTATAACACAGTTCATGCATAGACCAGCCATTTATAAGAATATTCAGTTCTACTCTAAGTTTTCCGTTATACATTTTCTTTTGTTACCTTAATCGGTAGGTACCTATATGAATGATTATAATTATACGTTTATCATTTTTTTTTTAATCTGTGGTAATCAATTTGTACAGTGCAATCTTGTATGTATGAACATGTACCTATATAAACAAGATCTCCGACTATTCTTTACCAATACGAAAAAAATAATCGGATAAACTTCCGAAAAGCTCATACCGCCGATCGACCTGAAATTCGGTATACTAACGTATTTTTTACCCCCGACGCAAAAAGAGGGATGTTATAATTTTGACGTGTCTGTCTGTCTGTGGCACTGTAGCGCGCAAACGGATGAAGCGATTTCAATTCAGTTTTTTTTTGTATGAAAGGTAAGTTACGGGCGAGTGTTCTTAGATATGTTTGAAAATCGGTTGAGTCGTTTATAAGTTGTGGGGGTGAAAGTGGGGAAGTATAACCGAATGTCTGCAAATATAATCGAGTGGGGTCTCAAATGAAAGCGCATCACGTGCACATTACAAAATAATATGTTCAATGAAAATCGGTTGAGACCTGAAAAAAATTTGGGGGTAAAAGTGAGGAAAATACCCAATATCTGCAAATATATTCTTCTTCTCCTCTTACTCGCGAATATCATAACGCAAATCAAAAGCCATTTGAATATTTGTCCTACAAAATGTATGGTTTGATCAGAGTCCCCTCCTTTCAACATGTATCGATAACGAGGTCATAAAAAATGATTAGATACTAACCAGCTGATTTTTTTTAACTTAAAATATTTTTAAAAAAGTATCTATTTTATCATGATTTACAGTCAAATTGTCCTACAAATTACGTGGTTAAAATAAATAATATATAATTGAAAATAAAATGAGTCCTTGACTATAATAACCTCTCTTGTTATCATGAAGAAGCTGATACCAAAATTGTACGAGTACCTATACCACATTTGTCAATTTAATACTAACTATCGTATGCAGATATCTACATTGTACAGATTCTGATAAACCAATAATAATGTCGACAAATTTTAAGTATTTAAAATATCAAATTCAAATAATAATTAATTTAAGCACGAGTAAAAAATGTACTTAAACATAAATAAAATTAATTCCAAGCCAATTATTTTGTTATGACGTTTTTGATACCATTCGACAGCGTGAATACACAATCGAGAAAAACAACCACAGTCAGTTTTCTTCTAAAGCTGTCAAAAACGCGTCAATACGAGTAAAAGTGCCAAATCCAAAACTTTAAACATAATTAATTCCCTCTAAACCCCTATTTTGTACCGAGATTTTGATACCGGCTCATGTGCTCGTATAAATAATGAATGTTTTCTATAATAAAAGTGTAATTAAAGGTTCAGGGTTAAAAAAATAATTATTATTATTAGCTGTTTATATTGTTATCTAAAAAAATGTTCATTGATTATCCTGTGATATCTTTGCCTGTTAAGAGACCAAGGGGAAGAAATACTAATAAAGAATCGAGAAAAGGACAATCTTCATTAACCGACTTCCAAAAAAGGAGGAGGTTCTCAATTCGATTGCATTTTTTTATGTATGTTACTTCAGAAATTTTGACTGGGTAGACCGATTTCGATGATTTTTTTTTAATCGAATGGTGTTGCGTGTCATTTGGTCCCATTTAAATTTAATTTAGAGAGAGAGTTATATCTAATAACTAGCTTGTGCGCGCGACTTCGTCCCCGTGGAATAGGACCACCCGATTTTGAAACATTCTTCATTAGTGCTACGCTCCTATTGGTCTTAGCGTGATGATATATAGCCTATAGCCTTCCTCGATAAATGGGCTATCTAACACTGAAAGAATTTTTCAAATCGGACCAGTAGATCCTGAGATTAGCTCGTTCAAACAAACAAACAAACAAACAAACAATCAAACAAACTCTTCAGCTTTATTATATTAGTATAGATGCGTATTTAAGTTACAAATAGGAAACGAAGAAATGATAATTGTTGTCGGACTAGTGATACATACCTGTACATACCTCTTTCATCATCAAATCAACATATTTTATCTCTGCTACCCCTAGGGGGAAGTCCCCTAGCGCCGAACGGTCGGTACCTAGTAGAACGAATACGAAAACTATAAGAATTAATGATAAATCGGCCAAGTGCGAGTCGACTCGCGCACGAAGGGTTCCGTACCAAAGCAAAAAGCGGCTAAAAAATCACTTTTGTTGTATGAGAACAAAAATAGACAAAAATGACGGTTTTTGTATGGGAGCCCCCCTTAAATATTTATTTTATTTTGTTTTTAGTATTTGTTGTTATAGCGGCAACAGAAATACATAATTTGTGAAAATTTCAACTAACTATCGCCGTTCTTGAGATACAGCCTGGTGACAGACAGACGGGCGGACGGACGGACGAACGGACGGACAGCGAAGTCTTAGTAATAGAGGGTCCCGTTTTTACCCTTTTGGTACGGAACCCCTAAAAAACGAATGAAAAAGGTAATTCGTAGTCAAAAAGAAAGAGGAAGTGTTACTTAGTCCGTGAGTGACGCAGCAGCAGTTAGAGTTAGAACCAGGTAGAGTTAGAACCAGGTAGAGTTAGAACCAGGTAGAGTTAGAACCAGGTAGAGTTAGAACCAGGTAGAGTTAGAACCAGGTAGAGTTAGAACCAGGTAGAGTTAGAACCAGGTAGAGTTAGAACCAGCAGTACCACCTAGGTACAGGTCGTGAGAGCAGATGCATCTCTCTTGCGCGGGATCGGCACGCTCGTGTATGCTAAAAATTACTGGATGGTGCAAGATTTACGTGTTTTGTTATTTCTAACAGCATTTAAATTTCGTTTGGTAAGGGTTAATAACATATATATGGCAAAACAACGTTTGCGGGGTCAGCTAGTGATGAATAAACGAGTACAAATTCTTTATTTTTTTTTAAATGTATCTTTAGCTTAGGTGTTCGGCACTGTGGGACTTTCCCCTATTACTTACCACAATCGAGAGCTTTCGTACAGGAAATTATTGGGCGTCTCATCAAAATGAAGGTACTATAATATGATTATAATTATTATACATAGTCTGGCCATAAATACTGTTACAATTATTGTTACTATTAAGATGATAATTATATCATACTATAGTACTATATATAAGATGATGATTTATGGTCTGTTTTTGAAAGTATGGCTTGCTCTAAATGCCATAATAATTTGGAGTCCCTAAAACAATCCATACGATTGGCAGCGAAGAATTTTACCATGGAAAGAATGCCTACTTCTACTGACAACTGGCCTCAACGTTTAAAGGACTATTGCAGCCAATAGAGACCACTTCAAATAAGCTTTATATATTTTTAATGGTTTTATATTAATGTATTAATTTAACACTGTAATAGTAACAGATGTTACTTGCAATAGAAAAAATACTTTTTCTTTGTAATAGGTATCTGAGGCAAGACTATGTATACCATGTATGTAAATAATCTAAAACAAAATATATAATGACAACAAATATCAGGACAGGAATGTAGAAAATTTAGGATTGTAATAAAAGACAACTGAGAGAAGAAAGATTTAATAAATAGATATATTAACTTTAATCTAAAACAGTATCAGAACTAGATCGATATTAAATTAAATACACGGATTTATAAATTGACTACACAGAGTTAATTATATGACATCATATATTTGAACCAAACATTTATAATAGTCGCAATTTTAATCTGAAAATACAATATAATGGTCTCAAATATTTTGGACTAGGGTGCTATTATTTAGGGTGCTATTGGTAATAGGTGTTACTCGGAAAAATCAACAATTATATTATTACCGAGAACATCTATTCATTATCTTTAACATATAGGTATATCATTTAAGCAATGATATGTAGCGCATAACATTCTAATAGTTCGATAAAGAACTTGAAGAGGTAGCAAAATTTTATAAATGTCACATTTAGTTTCTTGTCGTTGATGGCAGAGTAGGTACGTTGTGTGAAAAATAAAATACAAAAAATCAAACGCTTTCTGTTACCAAACTGACATGTCCCACGTAGCACTATAAAAATTTAGGGCTCGAAAAATCTCACCATTAGATATAGCAACCCATTAGATTATATTTTTACCATAAACCTACTTTTATTGTTAACAAAATTTACAACATTAAAATTAAAAAAATATTTACAACAGGTTCATTTTCAATTGCAAAAATTTATTTATTTTAAAAGCATAATAAATCGTATACGCAATAAACTCAATTGAAAATTTTCTATTGCCGTTATCTCACCCAATAGGCTGCTGCATCAATAGCTAGTTCAAAGTAATAGCACCCTTCATTAAATTATAATAAGGCATTATATTTCTAATCATATAACTATAGTTACCTGAAACTTACAAAACATAATTACAGATTATTAAATTACTTTAATATTTTAATCTCATAGAACATTTATGCACCATAGGTTATAAGTGATTAATTATATTAAAATGTAAAAACGTTAGAAGCAGAGGAGCTAATTAGGTTTTTAACTACGTGTAAAGGGAAAATGTGTATCATATAGAGTTAGAAGGTACAGTTAAGTATGCAAGTAGCACATATACAACGTATGAAAGTAACACCATCGTTCGATAGATAGAAACAGAAATCAGTAAACGGTGAATAATCAAAGGTATCCAAAGGTACTTACTATAAGGACACCGAATAAAATCTAGAAAGTCTAAGATCTAAGTGCCAGATTTTTAACGGGTCTAAAGACGTAGACTAATAGAATTATTATCTCGTTTATTATTTCGCTACTGCTTAATATAGTGGAAGACCGTAAACAAACTAATGAAATTAAAAAATTCAACCAATTATTATTATATTTTTTTTCTTGTTAAAATTGTGTATTTCATAAAAGTAAATGTCAAGAGGTGGAAAGATAAGGTTTATAGAAACGGACTTGAGAAAGATGCAAAGCGTTCGCAACAGGGGTGTGCGACGTTGCCGCTTGGACTAAGAATACGACTTGTGTGCCACGATTGCCGTGCCGATGCCGGCCAGTTAAAATCCCGATTATATTAAGTTTACCTCAACAATAATAAAGGAGTTTTGAAAGATGTCTAATTACAATAAGCTGAAACATTTGTTAACAATTAGGACAGATGTTATTAGACGAAATCTTCTCTTTTTTTATTTAAAATATTAAATAGGTACTACGTTTACCTAAAAGTAACACTGAGCGACACATTAAAAATATTCGCAAATTATTTAATAAAGGCAGTTAATAATAAGAATATTAACGACAACCAGAAAGTATTCGTCACACGTGAAAGTCGTTGTTGGAAGATTCTATTTTCGCTAAAATTCCATAAAATTTTACGAACATCTAACAATCGATATGCGTTTAAAATTATCTATTAAAATATTTTTCTCTTTTACATTACAACACTGAAGTATTTAAGGAGGTTTCATTTATTGCAGAACTTTCGAAAGTAATGTATTAAATATTAAACACTATTTAAATCCTAAAGGTCGTAACCGTTTAAGTCTGTCTATTGCTTAACAAAAAATAATACCGCCGAACACGCCATCTATGCCAATCATATTATGTATGTATAGTGGATGACCTGCTTCAGCCTGTAATATCCCACAGCTGGGCATAGGCCTCTTTCCCCATGAGTTGATAACCCGAAGAATGAAAATACCGCTACTTTAAAAACCGTTTGACAATTTTCACAACATTTGTAAAACAGAAATCAGGTTGTATATTTGATAATCGTATACTTTATAATATGTATTTCTAAATTGTCATTAACTGATGAAAGAAATTAGTAGTTTTGATAATATTTGTCCCAATTTCCGATGTCTTTTAATTAAACATTTGTATTTCATGGATTAAACGAAAATTACTTAACTTTACTTTACTTGTAATACAAGAATATTACGTGAACTTGGGTACTGCAAAATATTATTTTTATATTCATTTTATAATTAAAAATGACATAAATAGATTTTGATGGTAAACAGTTGTCCAATAATGTCCATACAGTTCAGAAAACAATGTTGACATTGTTCGCTACGAAAAGCTTACCATATTGATATGTTATGCTTTTTCTACGTAAAAATTTACAAACGAATGTTATTCTATGACTTATTTAAAACGTTTACTTCGATGTCACAAATGTATATAGATTGATACGATTTTTATGGAAGTAAGCGAAAATAAGCTAGATAACAATAGTAATAATTAAGGTAGTTTTAAGAATATTATTATTACTTTGAAAAAACACTAAAATATGTCAGATGCTCGAAAACCTTTTCAGTAACTCTAAATACAGTATGCTAGGTACTACAAATTTTTGAAGTAAAAAATCAAAGTGGTCAATAATATACTGACTAAAAATCCCGATAATTTAGTTAGCCAAAAAAAAAAAGAACACATACGCATTTTATTTTTAATAAATAATTCGAGCAAAGTTGGCGTACTTGACGGTATTTTTTTTTTAAATTTACATTTATCTATTCTCTTTGAAACAGTACTTCAACAACATCCATTAACAACTGCAGTCTCTGAATATTTTTGTACTAGACGTATTTGCACAAATTGCGCAAATATCGCGCGCTACGAAAACTAACATTTTGATATTATTTATTCTAGACACAGACGAGGTGATCACAATAAAACTTGAATACGTTTTCAGTATCTTACAGTATTGCTTTGTCTTTAGAACTTGTAACATAAATAATGAACACTTAACATAGCCAATTACATTTATTTGAACGCATTTAAAAGTGTTCACCTTTAATTAAGTTCAAAAAAATACCACTGCTTCAGCTCGTCTAATGCGAAGGTAGAATTCACCAATACAAATACATTCGTAATTTCGTACATACGACTACATAATTATATTTATGCCAATACGATTCGCTTAATATAACTTAAATGTGGATGGACCTTACATTTTACAATAGGTAAAAAAATAATTGAACTTTTATTGCGCTCCTGACTGACTTAATGAGAAACTGGTGTATAATTTATTGCACTATATAAATTATTTATAGCCATTATGATACGCATTTCACTGTTTTAGACCAACATTTTTATATAATTATGCGATTGCTTTTATTAGGACAGTTATATACCTTAGAAAAAAAAAGTGTGTGTGTGCGATTCACACACGATAGAAGTGAAACTTCTTTGGCAAACTAATAAAAAAAACTAAGTACTTTAAAATTAGCGGCGTGCAGCGCGGCGCGGCCGCAGCGCGGCCAGCCCTTCCCTGTCGTTTTTCCGTTGCATCCGGTTTGAAATCACAACGATTCTAAAGAAGTTTCACTTAAAAAATAGTCTCTCGAATAGAATTCCTTTCAGGTTAAATTAAAGATAAAACGTATTAAAACAATATTTTTTCGAATGTAACGAAATGAAAGTAGAATATTAGTTATAAAAGGTTCAAGATCATTTAAGTGTAGTCATTTTGTCTACTAAGCGATGTATTTAACACTTACACCACACGACTGTTTGGGGCCTGTTTCACCATTTATGGATAACTCTATTTGACAGGTGACGATATCCGACAATTAAGTTTTTGATTCATTATTCTTTGTTACCACGGAGTTCTACTATATTACAACTTTTACTTCTACTATATTTATGTTACTATGTCTATTCGCATGTAGGTATTATATATTAAAGTTGTGGTTTATTGATTGAGGAGAAACAGGTTCTAAAGGCCTATTTATTAAACCTCCCGCTGTTACAGTCTATTTGTATCATAACATGTTTAGCTGAGGTAGGGTTTTAAGCAGTTTCTACCGGATTTTGAGCAGAATATTTCCTGCTCAAAAGCTCGACTGAGAAAGTACCTCGACCTTGCAGAAGATAACAGCTAAGTAATACTGCTCTAAAGCGGGTGTTCCTGTGATGAGTAAGGTGACCAAGAGCAGCTACTGGGGGGATTGAGGGTAGGGTCGGCAACGCGCTGGCGATGCTTGTAGTGCTACAGGCGTCTATACAGTATACACTACGGTAATCGCTTACCATCAGTTGTGCCGTAAGCTTGTTTGCCGACCTAGTTGTATAAAAAACAAAAACGTCGTCCATCAAATAGCCAACACTGGTGTCCACAACTGGTTAAACATGCCCTTATCCTACGAATCATCTTTAAAATAACTTGGTTTTTTCTTGTCAAAAAATTGTTTCATTCAATAATTATTTTATGGAGGATTAAAAGTCACGTTATTGTTACAATTACCATAGAAAAGTAATGTGTAAAATATAAAACTATTTATTCTATCTCCAAGATTGTTTTAAATATAAATCCTATAGTAACGAGGAAAAAAATTAATGTAGTCATTTATTTGCTTCGATCTCCTTACATCATAATCGTGTGGGCCAATTACATTTAAACAATATTATTCTTACTGGGAAACACGGCATCATAAGTCCTATGTTAATATAATGTGATCAACGATCGATATTTGACATTGGTGCAATTGTCTTTTACACGTTTTAGTGCAAAGAAAATAAGCTTCGAGTCTTAAAATTATGTATAAATATTACAAAAAATTCGTAAATTGTTTTGCTATATGGCATTACTCGCGTAAAAAATATTATCAATCAACAAATTTTATTACAATAACATGATATATTTCTAAACATTACACTTAATTCAAGTTCACTGTCAGCTCGCTCCAATAATTTGTCAATTTCAAATTGAATATTTTCTAACGGCAAAATTTTGACGTAAATATAATTATAAACTACGTAAAATTTTTACGACTATAGCGATAAAGTGCACATAGACAAGTTATTGAAGCTGACGACAGCCATTTTTAATTATTGTATCGTCAATTACAAAGTACTATTATTTATTAAAGAAAATTATTATCATGTCATTCATTAACTACACATAAAACATTTCCAATATTAATTTTTGAAACATTGAATTTTATGATGAAAAAAATAAATATCCCGATTACCCAAAAGTTTGCGTTGCAGTTGCCATAAAAACCGTTACAAAGAAAAAAAAAGTATATTTAAATATAAATAAGCATAAAACACATATTTTATTGTGCGAGGAATTATTATTGTGCATTTGATTAAAATATTAATAAAATGAAAGACATTAATATTTATGCATACAAAATAATATAAAGTTACTACCTATTTAAAAACTGAAAACACACAAGAGCATTAATAATAAGCCTGATTAGTCTTACTTACACGTTAAAAATAATCAATAAAATAATTAATTATTTTGTACATATTAATAAATACATGAAAGATGCCAATAAAAAAAAATAATACTGTAAAACGACGCAAAAAGAACGGATTACATTTTAATTAAAATAAAATAAATAAATCAATCGCATAATAAAAGTACTAAACATATTTGGTACGAAATTGTATATAATATGTCAAATATTAAAATAAAAACAAAGATCATATTCAAGTTAGAATTAAAAATGTTTCTAAAAAATTTTTAAATAATGTTTGAGTCGACAAGTTGCAACGTGTAGCAATGTCATACTATCATGATGAGCTTTATCAATATCGGTTTACTTTACTGGTTTCTCTTTACTGTATATAAATATGCAAATATTATTTCTCGATTAAAACCACTAATTGTATCATTAGACAGCTGTCGCTCTGAAAGAGTATCAATAAAATTAATAACGCATACTATTCGATCTAGTTTCAACACCTAATTTTTAGAATATATTTTCGTCGGTGAACTATTGTGGAATTGTATCGAATACACACTAATATTATCCGTTAGTACATCATATAAACGTTTACTTATTTAAATACATCGATTTGATATCCTATGATACACGTTTCATAAGTTGTATTCCAACCACTAGGTTGCGTAAATGTAATAAGGCGTTGGCTTTTGGTACTATGGACTGTATTCTACTGGGCTCAATAACACGTCGATAAACGTTTCGTTATATATATACTACAAGTAATTACTTACAATAATTTAATATTTCATTAGTCTTTTTGTTTAAATTACAATTCAGATACTGCAAACCGCCGTCATGGGCGTGACTCAATGACGATGACTGTTCGAACTGTACCTCTAGCTTCGAGCTGCACAATTGTCGACTCCTAACTACTAGCAATTATACTCTAATCATAATATATTATCCGTATTATAATTTCCACAAACCATTTTAAATAAAATAATTGAATAATACTTAGATTGACTTGACTACATTTAAGTTTAGAACATTTTTACTAAAAACTAAATCTTAATAATATCAGTTATGCAACCATAACCACATCATTAATGTTATTTTGCTAAATAATTATATCTGTTTGTTGCGTATATAACGTTAAAATTGTGCAAGTTATTTCACTGTCCTGATTTCATAAAATGCCTAAACAATTTACAGGTGCTCCGACCCGTATCATAAAATAACATAAAAACTAAATACATATGTATAAAATTATGTATACTTTTAAAAGGGTAGTACCGAATTGATTTATTAATCAAATACCAATTAAAAAAAGAAGAGATTTATCAGTTTATTAATTTTCAAAGTCCATACTTGGAAGCGACGCCATCTCTTGGTGATAGTTATCGGTAATTATCTATTCTGCTATACGCATTTAATGTTTAATACAAGTAGTTGTTAAAAAATTAGAGTTAAATTTAGGAAGACACACGATAGTATAAAGGAGATGACGCCAAATACGTCTGTGTATGACTAGCGGGTATCGGGACAAAAGGAATTCCTACGCGGAAGGCACCGAATACTATATAATTCTATATGTAAGTAACGTACAAAATCATGGATATAATGGTCATAAGGGTCCAATGCATTTTTCAAGAACTTAATTTGTATCTTTGGATGTTATCCAACATCAGAAGTTCTCGCATAACAGAACATCCTAAGTATGTGACTCGTGTACCGATCATTCGTATACCATATCATGAACGCTGATTAACCGATATTTCTGCATCTACATAATAAACCTAGCTACGCAAATATGCATCTTAACTATATAATGTCACTTTAGAATAACTAACATTTCAAAGTCACTAACATGTTTACTAAATCAGATCTTTTTATATATAGTTAGTCGAGGGATGATTTTAAGCAAACCGCATCGAGAAAATAATGTACAGTTAATCGACGCCCCCGGGGAATAAAGTGGTAATAGAGAAAAGTTAATTTTACAGGACGAGCAAAAAACCGTTTTTCTGTTATATCGCGTGTCCTAAACGAACTATAATATTGTATTGTACATCATTATTTTCAGAATTTTTTACGTAATATGTAGCTATAAAAATAAATTAAATATCACGATATATATATATTCAAAGTCATTCTAGTCATTTCAAAATCAATATACTTTCAAAGTCATTGCCAAAAATGTGTAATACTGATTTTTATATTAAGAGCGCGCATAATGCAAAATTACCAATCTTCTATTTGTTTTGACATGAAAAATTCCAGACCAAATCTTAAAATAAAAATATATGACACACTACGTGATATTTGCAAGGGTTAACCCATATCAAAAACATAAAATAAGGAAATTTCCTCGATAAAATATAATCACGAAGTAACCTCTAATTTTTATATTTTTTCTTTTTATACTCGATATGGTTACGACCATTAAGACAAAAATTTGATAATTAATTACATTTAAATATGAGTAAAGGCTATGGCCTAGGCATTTAATGTAATTACTTTTAGTTTCGGAATTATATATAAAATAAGATATTTGTCGTCTTTTACATTCGTAATGCGCTCAAAACTATATCGTATATCGCACTCTGACACGAGGCTTTGTGTATATTTTGTTTCATCAATGGGCATGACGAAAGATTTAGAAAACCTATTCCGTAATGTGGGTACACATTTACTATTTACGAAAATACCTATATTTCGGTAATATACTTAAGTTTAAGGAAGTTTAAAACTATTTTTCTAATATGTTTTCAACGAGTGATACAAAACGGCTGCAGGTGTCATGGCGTCGGCTCTGACGTCACGGTATAGTAGTTCGTTCCACCTACGACCCACAAGTGCCCACAACGCCATCGACCACGACTGCTGAAAACCGCTCAGTGGTCTATACACCGTCCAATCTCGTTTATTATCTTTTTGAACGCTCACGCCTATAAATTACAGGCTATTTTTCAACCATTTTCAACTTGTCTACTAGACTACTGAGTGGTTTTCAGCGGTCGTGGTCGATAGCGTTGTAAGCGTTATGTGGAACGCGTATTATAGCGTGACGTCGTGAGCTGTAATTCGTGTTTTAATCAAAATGGCCGATTGCAGTATTTTAATGTTTTATTTTATTGAAAATCACGATAATCTTATTATTTTAAATAAAACTAAACCAGTATTTTGAATTTTTTTAATATGAGTGTTCCCCTAAAGTTATTAAATTGACGATTTTTTGATACTGTCGTCATGCCCAACCGCGGTTGAAATCTGATTTTTTGCTCGCGTTATGCGCCCTCTTAAGTGTATTATACTAAGTAACGGCACATAACCATTTTATTCCCATGAAGTTGTAATGTAATGAAAACTATTTGCATGCATTACGATAGTGAAAACAAAATAGTATCACACGAATATATCACTTTTTATTCGTAATGAAATTTGTAAATCATGTTTACTTGAAATCGTATCGAAAATTAACCTAATAATAAAGCAGTAATGTACGTTTACCGACCAACACTTACCGAACAATTTGCGGTAACGAGTGTTACGGATATTAGTTATCAATTATTTTTTTACGTGAATAAAATGGTATAACATCTTACCAACTTTTTGAGACAGATGTTCGTTCCATATTATATGATTACGATATTATTATGGGCTATAATTGTGATATGATTTTCGGGGAATAAAAATGTAAATTTTTATAACTTCATGGATTTTTAGAAAAAAAAATCAAAAAAAATCAGAAGATGTATTACGACCTATAGATATCGAAAATGCAAGAAACATTAAAACAGTGGTAATAGCACTTTACGACTTTATTCCCCAGGGGCGTCGTTATAATAAATTCAATGAATTACATAATTACCATAAAGCGACGTAAGTGGTTTTTTTATAGATTTTTTAAATTTATTTTCCATATAAATAACTAGTTCAGTAGCGGTCAATAAAATTTAAGTAGATAAAGGTATATAATTATATTCGATGTTTAATATTGGATAACTGGGCTTCTCTCGAATTTTCTGAACATGCGGTGTAGTTAATCTTAACCCTAAAATTGATGTGCTCTTTCCGAATAAATTCTCTCACAGCCCTTTCCCATATTTTACGTTTAAATTTGCGAAGGATTCATACTGTACCAATTTGTCCAGACATGTGGACATCAAAAACTGTTCTATACTTCCTAATTAAAACATTATAACCATTTATTAATTTACATGTACCGATTTAGAAGTAACGCAAAAGCAGGCTTCAAAACTAAAGCACAAATTCGTCGTATTCCACGCTTCAGTGACATATAATATATATAATGGACTTACACTTATTTGTAAGAATAATAATGAAATAAAATACATTTTACTCAATAAATTATTATCACGTCTACGGAAACACGTAACGTAAACTAATATATAGAATGCAATACTGTAATCTTATATCCTAATGAAAAACCTGCCTTTGCACAAAGTCTAAATCACCGTACAATTAATCGCAACATGCCATCACAATTAATACATCAAATAGATACGATATGGATAGAGAAAGCTGTATAAAAAGAAAGTGGAAATATTCATCGAGAGCTAAGCAACGGGACAATCTATAGATTTCTCTTGCAATAGCGCTTGACAGCGCGCACTAGCTCTTATAAGCATTATACAAGTGTGATAATATACAAATTAGGTATCTAGATTGGATTTAGATAAGTGGTTCTTGAACGCTGAAGCTGTTTAGTATTTGAGGTATCACTGAGACTGCGGGTCACACTGCAGCAGCCGGACGATGGATGGATCGCTCTTAGCGCCCTCTATGAACTCCTCGAGCGACAACTTCCCGTCTTTGTTTCGGTCCATCTGACGGAATATTTTATCCGTTCGCTTCTCGGGTGTCGATTCATCTTCGGGCATCTTCATAACCGAACCGACCATCTTGTAGATCGCCTAGAAGTCAACAGAAGACAATTTTTATATCTTCACTTACTTGAAAAATACCAACAGAAATTTTAAATATTAGTCGAATCAATCGTATAGAATGTCTTACAGTCACGATTTCAAGCATTTCTTGCCGGGAAATATATCCATTGCCGTCTAGATCATACATTGAAAACGCCCATTTCAGCTTTTGCTCGAGTTTTCCGCGAGATGTGACGCTAAGAGCGCAGAGAAACTCTCGGAAATCTATAGTGCCGTCCCCGTTCGCATCAAACGTTCGAAACACATGTTCTGCAAACTGTAAACACAAAAACATTCAAACAACTTCTGTTTAAAAATAAACTATGCTGTATTATCTAAAAAAAAAATCTTGACGTAAAAACAACGTATCCAGTTTAATCGAACCTTCTGCGTGTCTTATGTTTATAATTAAAATGAAAGACCTCAAAAATACTATTGTAATTGATAAACGATTATTATAATTACTTATGTTACTTTTTTTACCAGAACTGTAATTTTCAGCCCTCGAATCCATACCTTACTAGCGTCTCCATACGGGAAAAAATTTCCATATATTTTTTTAAATTCTTCTACTGATAAATGTCCACTAGGACAGTCCTTCAAAAACCCTTTATACCACTCTTGTATTTCAGCATCTGAAAACACAAAGTAAAAGAATATTATCTTACTATCAATATAAATAGGAATATTTCGATCAATAGATATTTATTACTCGCGGCCAGAAAACGGTTAAATTGATCTGAATATAACCTGGAAGAGCACAAGATACTTTTTATGCCAAAAAATGCACGATTCCCGAAAGACAAAAATGTTTGTTTTTACATAGGCATCGACATCAAAAAATGACACAGACATACAACATATTTCTACCCTGAAAACGTGCGGAGCTCCTGTGAATCAGAATACCATATAGTATAAAATTCAAAGCCAATAAAAACGAAGACAACTGCAAGTGTAATAATATAATAATAGTTGAGACAGATATGAACATATGCAATAGGTTTTATACCTGAAAATTCCGTATTTTGCTTCAGATCTTCTAACACTTCTGGTTTTAGTTTGCTATTTTGTTTACCCATTTTTGTTATATTATAACCACTTCAATTGAACTTTTCGACAGTTAACACAGTTGTTTTATCTCTTAGTAAGTCAATTCTTGTTCCCTAAAATATTTAAAAAATGTACTAAATAAAATATAACATTTTTTTTCCATTAACTCGAACGTCTAAATACAACGCAATCAGTTAAAGCAAACGTTACCTCTTTTTTTCGCTTACAAAAAGGAATAATTATAAGAAAATGGGTGAATTTACAAAATAACGAGACAAATTTAGAACTTTTTTGTAATTTGTATATTATACATGAATAGGCAAAACGTGAATCATTAAAAATATGTATTCATAGAAATACAACATAGAATTCATAGGGACAGTGGTTATTTCTCCATCTATGTAAGTGCCTATCTATTATCCTAATGACGCTGGTAAACACGTAATCTTGTTGGGTAAACTGCAAAATTGATATTTTTGTAAACGACAGAACGCACGCCACGTGCACGGTAAATGTTTAAAAAATTTACTCAGACTTGCGATTTATCAAAAACGAGAATACTGAGCGCCTAAACTTTTGTCAAGACATTCTATATAACATTTTCACTAAACGAATCGCAATATTTCAGCTTAGATATAAAAAAAAAAAAATAATGCGTTACAATCTAAAAATCGTTCAGTTACACTTTTCTTTCCAGATTCATCGTGTCACCTAATAATGTCACAGAAACAGTGAATGGAGTAGTTACAAACGCGTACGAAAATTGACGACTGTCCTTTCATATACTGAAACTGACATTTTAGCAAAGGGTAATGATGCTTCAAAATGTTTACTAATGAATAGATGAATGCTTCATCAAATAGAAGAATGATCCAAATTGATCAGTCTTCAATTTTATTTACCAACATCACTAGGTGACAACGAGTCCTGCTGTTACAGTCTGTTAATTACAGTTTAGTTGTAATGTGTCGCATCGAATACTATAGAAATAATTACAAGCCCGCAAATAAATACGTATTTACTGCAAATAATTACTAACATAAAACACGATGCGTTTTGGACAGTACTCGAGAAGTCTAGATTTTTGAATTTTAGAAAATACTAAGACTAAATAGTATCGAATGCAACTACATAAGTACATATTATATTAAATTGTATTTAATCAATTATTCTATAACACGAACTACAAGGGAAATAGATCGATAAAGTGATTTGCGTCTGGAGTTACAAGTATTATATCATTAATATAAAAATAACAAAATCTCGTTTCACATAATCTAAAATACAAGAAAAGAAAACAGGGAATGTACCTTTGTTGTACAAATTTCACATAAAATTAATACATTTATAAAATGTTAACGAAAAAACAGCAAATGTACCTATGCTATTAAAAAAAACATTTTCAGTTAAACACAAATGACTTGAATCTTAAGTATAAACTTAATGCTAAAACAATGAAATTAACCAAGCCTACTGCCAACGTGTGCAGAAAACCTAACATTATTCACATACATAGTTACTGTTTCATTGTGAAACAAAGAATACACGCTTTTTTTTCTTACACTATAGAGTATAGACAATTAGACATGACAAACTTTGATTACAAAATTGACAGTAAGTTTAAATATCTTCAGGTTCAGCACAAAAACGCATAACTATATAGAAATTCGAATATTCAATGTTATTTCAAAAGCTTCTTGAATATTTCATACACGCTTCTTTTATAGATACGTATGTCTGTAGCAAGCCTGACGATATGTATATATGTAATAATAATTATTATTTTACAGAGAAACTATAACTGGGAGAAATAAAACATTAATGTAATACCTAAACATATACAGAAGCAGTACGATACTTGGCATTAGTGAATTATACAAGTAGTAATGTTTTACTTATAGGCATACATATTCGAAAATAATATATTTCAATGTGGATTATCCTTATGTTATTTTATCGAGATATATACGTTTGTATATAAAAATAACGTACTCTATATAAAAACGTATAATAGATATGTATAACTATTACATAATGTTTATAAACCTAGACTATTAACTTTGTACATTGCTAAATAATTCAAATACCAACTATAGTACTGCCAAATCCTCGAAGCGAGTATCGTAGAACCGTCATACTGCCAGTGGCATAATAGAAACATTTATGTATTGTTTTGATTTTGACACTTTAAAATTATAAGTAAGAAATATATCTCTTAATAGGACTTCGTTGTATGATAGTTCTCACGTCTCGGTTCTGAGTACATAAATAATTGTAACCTTACAAGCATATTAGGAATTAACATTTGAGCCGATACTATAATATATCGCAAAAATATTGTTCGTGTCCTAAAACTTGAAATAGAATTGTGCATAAGCATTTAATATAGAAATCTAGTAAATTGTTTAAATATATTAAGTTTTATTTAAGATCACAAATATAGCAAGTGACACAAAAGCTTGGGTCGCTTCACTAACGTAGTTTGATATCGAGTAATTTCTCATCACTATCGAAAATAACGATTTTACTACCCACCTTAGATCCATAAGTGACCCGTTTGAAATTTATTTTGCTCCTAGAAATATTAATACCATGTTTAAAATGAATGATTTTTAAACATTTTTATTTTATCAAATTATTTTCTTGTTTTATTTATTAACTTGCTATGAATAATCCAAATGTGTTTTAGATACTAATTGCTATTTAAATAAATATTTAATGATAGATATATGTATGTTTCGAATGACAAAATATATACAAAAGCAATTTGCAATACATATCCTAATTTATAATCTTCTACGAATAGCACATAACTTACCACTGCAAAACATGGAATGTATACCTAAGACAAGAGAAATAATTACCTTTTAGTTTTCAGTGCATTCATTGCCATAGGATAATATCAATCACAAAATTGTGGTATATTCAATAATTCGAAAATGTTTAATATAAACTTTTTAAACATTTTATTACAAAATAACCAATTATCTAAAACTTTACTAGCACCCAAACCTGTTTTGTTTCGTACTTCTTATTAAAAAAAAATTATATGATTTTTTAAAAATTGTATGACAAGCTTTTACTGCGTCTCTTATTAGCTTATTTTGAATAATTCATGCACTGAAAACTAATGACATAAAAATTATATAACGAACCTTTGATAACAAAATCATGATTCGCGACCCCGTCAAATTATATAAACAAACTTAAATATATAAAATAATTAACAGCAGTTTTATAATTTTAATTATTCTACCATCTAGTAAATATACAATCTAAAAGATATGGGGACTAGGATACACTAGAAATTTGGTTCCTTAACTACATTGGAAGGAGATTTGTGCATGAATTTGGCGTTATTTTTAATTGAAAAGAAAAATAAAAGTCGTAGTCGAGAATGCGTGGACGAAAGCTTATAAATAGACGAAATAAAAAGAAGTGAGTAAAATTCTATTTTACCGAGAACTAGAAGGCACAGTATTAGAGGAATGTAAAATCGAAAAAGATGAAAACAAAAGAGCGACAGAATTCTTTACCTAGAAGTCTACAGTAAGCTCAAGTCGAACAGTGTCGTGTATCAAAAACAACAAACGTTAGAAACGTATGGGACAGCTTACTGGAGAATATTAATTACAGAGCCGATAAGATGAGAGTCCCTTATTACGTGATTAAGAAAATATAACACCGAATATGAAAGATTTACAACACCGATGTCCGACGTTAGGTCAATAAATATTTATTAATATGAATATATAATAATAAAACTTACATATAATTCGACTTAAACACAGAAGCGATCAGATTGTCGTGATCGTATGCATAAATATGTTTTGCGGTTTCTATCAATCTGATCTTTTCTGTTTAATCATCACTATAACTAATTGTTGCCTTAATAATTTAAGATTGACTTTTGTTTATACTTGTGCAGCACAATAATTATATAACCATCGACAAATTTATGTACGGATAGGAGGATATTTGAGAACGTTTGCCTATTAATTGTACGGACATAATACTTATTAATTCGAGGGTGTACCGACGGCGACATCGAAACCAAAACATCATTCACTACTTTTACAAAGTTACGTTCTCTACGAGTATACCTTGCGATTGGGTATAATTTAGGCGTGTCTATAATGACGCAAACAATACTATCCGCCTTTCGATAAACACGAACCGATCGTGCTTGTTATAGAATTGAGATTTGGGTTGATCGAATGCAAGAGCCGCAGATCAAACGCAGCGCAGACTGTAATACGTATCGGTTTAATACGATTAGCGACATTACAGACGCTCGACGCAGTTCCGACGCTAGAATAGTGCTTGCGAAAATTTATGAGCGTCAAACAATTACGAAAATTGTTGCTAAGCTGCATGCGTACTCCGTATTATTATTTTTTTATTATAATCCATAAAAATATATTACTAATTAGAGTAATTAGTCTTTAAAAAAGCCTATCGTTTAAAAATGTATAAAAATAACACCGTCGGTAGATACTGAGGTATTCGGGAGAAAGGGCGGGTAATATCTGGCTAAAAATAAGGGTTTTAAGGTGCAAGCATTTTGGAAAGCTCCTCGTCTTGAAGACAGCCCTTGAGGAATTCCTCCTGCGTAAGTTGACCATCGTTGTTTTCATCCATTTTCGCGAAAATGTTCTTAGCGCGCTCCTCGGCAGAATCAGCGGGTCTGTTACTTGAACACGCTCCCAGCATATCATATATAGCCTGAAATTATAATCCAATCCTGTACTCCTAGTCATATTTTTTACTTGGAATTTATTTATATTTTAATTTAAGACTGCTAAATTGATATGTAATAAAATATCATCAGCCTTACTTGAACTATTTTCGTCATCTCCTGAATATCGATCACTCCATTTCCGTCCACGTCGTACATGCGAAAAGCCCATTTTAATTTCTCCTCAGGAGTTCCGCTGGATGTCACGTGAATAGCTTGTAGGAATTCCTAAAACAAACAGTGATTCTCGATACACAGTAACATCCCCGGAAAATACAAAACGAGTCAACAAGGGAAGTACATTGTTCGGAACATATTGGATATAAATCACATTAGTCAGCAAAATAGCAATTTTAATTAGTACGGTAATGTCGTAACATCGCAACATCAATATGTGATGAAACAATTCGCAAATGCATGCACGAACAGAATAATAAACACAGCAACTGTAAACATTCGCATAATTCGCATAGTAAATTACATTCACATTTTACGCATATCAGTTACCTTAAAATCTATGTATCCGTTCTTGTCCATGTCGAATGTTCGGAATACATGGTCACAAAATTCGACGGCGTTACCAGATGGGAAAAACATCTTATACATGTCGACAAATTTAGCCGGGGTCAGCCTTCCGTTAGGACAATCTTGCTGCGAATGCACAACGTACAAAACATTAAAGCACCGTTTGAATTTAAAATTATCGACTTAGCGGTAATGTCGCGCTCATTTACCTTGAATCCTTTATACCACTCCTTGATAGTGGTTTCGTCATACGACGTGTGCGTTTTGAGGAAATCCATGTCCTCCTTCGTAAGTTTATCTTTGCTAACGAAGCAACCCATGTTGATTTCTAGAACAAAATAAAGTAAGTATTAGTCGAAAACACTTCAAATATAATGTATTGCATATAATGATAAATTCTAAAATAGTATTATAAAGACTTATTACGTTACACCTAACGTTGTAACGGTTCTGATTGCAAACTAGTTATAAAAATCATGTCTAGTAGTAGCTAGTAGTTACAGAAACAATGACATGTGTCACGAAGTTGGGACATACATGTAAAGCTTAGAAACGTATTCTCTTTCTCTTGAATAGCACATGTGTATTGGTGTTTTATATCAAAGCAACGATGAAGACTTTTAAACAGATTTTTCTTGAAATTCTCATGTTAAGGTAAATAAATTAACTTCAGCCTATAATATTCCCACTGCTGGGCATAGGCCTCTTTCCCCATGTAGGAGAAGGATCAGAGCTTGAGCCACCACGCTGCTCCAATGTGGGTTGAAGGATATATTCCCTACTATGAGTAACGATCGCTATCAGGTGTACATGATAAAAACCGGGACCGACGCCTTAACGTGCTCTCCGAGGCACGGTGGGGAGACCCACAAGGACTGCACAAACACCCAGACCACGGCAAACATCTGTATGGCCAATACAAATGTTTGTCATGAGCGGGGATCGAACCCGCAACCGCCAGCGCAACAGCCCCAAACCAGTGCTGTGACCGTTGCGCCAAGTCTTCGTCCATTACTACGAGTCGCGGTGAAATAAAAGAAAAGCAAAATACTTTCTAAGAAGTCCTACATTATTTGACAAGTAATAAACAGTAACGAGTAGACATATTTTCAACTTATAAAAGTTTCCCCGTAGATATGCGGGATAAGCGGTCAAAGACACTTACGGGGTTGAAACTACATTTACATATTTCTAATTACTAAGACAGTATTTAACATCTAAATAAAAAACATGACGCCACTCTACCGACTACTCAATTTTTTAAAGTTTTGTAACAGTAGAACTACAGGAAAACGTATGTATTTATATTACGCAAACTCATAAAAACTATTTTTACTTTCTTTCCGACACGGTTCCGTCACGAGATCGATTTTTATTTACAAATCACAGCGAATGAGATATCGTTGCAGAGTTTTTAAAATGCATTCGTAAACATTTGTAGCGTTCCTTTGTGAGATATCGAATGTGATGAATTTCAAAGGAATGTGTATTATTCAAGACGATTTCGAGTTACGTCGACAACTCCTACTACTAAAGCAAATTTAGTAAAACAAATTGATAGGGTGCATTTGTACAGCCATTTTGTTGTAAAATAAACATACAAATAGATAATAATGATAGTACCTGGATGACCGAGCTTAGCGCGGTTTTTTTAATGTAAATCGTGTTTTGTGGAAATTTTATTTAAATAGGAATAACATACTGTTGAAATATGAATAATATTTATCGATCTTACCGACAAATAATAAAAAAAATGTACTGGTTATTTAAAAAAAAATCACGAGCGCAATTAGAAAAAAAAAGGGAAAAGAATAATATATCTGGGGTCATGTGGGTTTAAACTAGGGTCTTCTCATGTTGCGACTGCCCGACTTCCCACTTGAGCTATTATAACATTAAAAATGATGGCAAAATTTACCCTCGTATTATAATAATATTGTAGCAATTTTTTCATTGCCTGAAAACAGGGATAAAACGACATTTTCTAAAAGTGAATCCTAGCTAGATCGATTTATCGCCCCCTAAGCCCCCTGCATACTAAATTTCATGAAAATCGTTGAAGCCGTTTTCGAGATTCAGATTATATATATATATATATATATATATATATATATATATATATATATATATATAAGAATTGCTCGTTTAAAGGTATTAGATAGAACAGTACACAATAATAATCTTCAACATTACAGTACATGCAAATGTTATCCATTGTAATGGTAATGCGTAGGAAGTATTTGTTTCTTACACGCGAAAGACCGAATAATAAATATTGAAGCTGTCGAAATATCGCAAATTATTATAATCGCGAGAAACAAAAAAATATTAACGAGTGTTCAAGTTCCAACAACTACTTTGTACGAACGTACGTTAAATTTATATTCGATATTTATTTTTATATTTGAGTATTCGAGGATCTCTTTATCACGTATGAGAGAACACGTTACGCTCTACTCGTTGTTTTGATTAAAATGACATGACATGACTTGACCTGAAAATACTAGATCAGGTAGCAGAATTTGGATAATTCAGCAATAAAAATATTAAACCCATTGACTTAAAAAGTAAAAACACTGGCTAAAAACAAGCTTTTATTTGAATGCGCTAAAATGAAAAAGATTTACTTTAAAACTTTTCCTATCTACTTATAGTCATTACATCATTTAAATAAAAGTCTGTTTTTTAATAATTGTGTTTGCTCGCAAACGAAAAAAAACCGACTTCAATATTACATCGACAAGTAAGAATCATCGAAATCGGTACACCGAGTAAAAAGTTATGCGGTATAATATAACGTAGGTCGACGAAAAAGTAGTCACGTAAATACGCATTATTAGATATAACTCTAAAAGTACTTGTCAGATCTCAATTAAATTAAAATGGACCCACATGACACGCAACATATTTCGATTAAAACAAAATTGATCGAAATCGGTCCACCCAGTCAAAACATACGTGTCGAATTGAGAACCTCCTCCTTTTTTGGAAGTCGGTTAAAAAGGCTTTTTTACTTTAAATTTATTTTGGACTTTTAAGTTATCACGCAACTTATTCGAATTATTCTTAACAAGGCATTTCATTTGATACCCATATTGTAGAATTGCACTAAAAATAAGTAGTCCGCACTCACGGATACGCCGCCATGTTGGTTTTAGGATGACGTCACAAAGTTAACCATGCATTGTCATCCAAATTGAACTTGTATACAAAATTTCAGCTCAATTGGTTGAAGATATCTGTTTCACAAATGTTTATAAAATTACTTCAAAATAAGCCGCGGAGAGGTCCCCCAACGCGATGTATTTTTTTAGAATTATTAATACTCGTACGTATTATTAAATACTTTAAGATTGAGTTTCTTTCACTATTTTTTACTTTATAAAGGGAACAGGATATTGTGTCGGTATTTTTGAAGTGAAACTTCTTTAGAATCGTTGTGATTTCAAACCGGAAGCAACGGCAAAAAGACAGGGAAGGACGAGCCGCTAATTTTAAATTGTTTTTTTTTTTTGTTTGAAAAAGATGTTTCACTTCTATCCTGTGTGAATCGCACACACACCTTTTTCTATTTTTTATTTAATTTTTATGTTGATGTAACATTTATTTATTAAACATGTGGGTGAAAGTAACTAGAACAATACATATAGCAGGAAAATAACAGACAACCGAACGTTCGCATTTTTTTCAGGCTTCACTACTGTCGGTAGGTATTAAATTTATTCTTCAAACTTGTACGTGCGTGACGCCGTGTGTGACGCCGCGTTGGCGCAGCGGTCACAGCACTGGATTGCGATTGGCTGTTGCGCGGGCGGTTGCGAGTTCGATTACCGCACACGACAACATTTGTATTGGCCATACAGATGTTTGCCGTGGTCTGGGTGTTTGTGCAGTACTTATGGGTCTTCCCACCGTCCCTCGGAGAGCACGTTAAGCCGTCGGTCCCGGTTGTTATCATGTACACCTGATAGCGATCGTTACTCATAGTAGGGAATATATCCGCCAACCCGCATTGGAGCAGCGTGGTGGATTAAGCTCCGATCCTTCTCCTACATGGGAAAGAGGCCTATGCCCAACAGTGGGATACTACAGGTTGAATCGTATCGTTGTACGTGCATTTTTAAAAAAAATCATAATATTTTTAAAATATAATAAATTTTTTTCAATTTTAAATAATGCCTGCCAGGAATTTTTAGTCAACCTTTTTGTGATTATTTTTCTAATATACTAAAATAAACATAAAATAATTTTAATCAATTAAGCAGATTGGTGAAGTTTGTCTCTAGTTAGGGCCTATGCAAACCACGTTTTTTAAACGCGCACACTGTTATCCGGGCGCGGATTTACGCGGGCACGCTTTTATCCTACAGAGCAGTTCGTTGTCGTTTGTATCTGTTACGCTCAAAGATCGAAAACGCTCATTGAGCGGAAAAATAGCTCACAACGCGATGTGGTCACAGTAAAACATCCACATAGCGAAATTCGTGTTATGGCTCTAATGAAAACGCGCACGACGCGTTGTGGCAATCAAAGAAAGACCAAATAGCGAAATTCGTGTCGTGGCTTACATGCTATTCGATATCAACGCGTTGAGGCAATGAAGAAAAGCCATGACGCGTTCTGAGCATTCATTGTGTTAACCACATCACGACGGACAGGTTTGTAACTTGTCGGTGTCGGCTCGGGTGCAAAGACGCATTGTAACATCAGTTTTGTTCATTTCTTTTCTGTTTATGAGAGTGAATTTTAATGTCAGCGCTAATTATAACGAATAAAAAAGAATTGTTTTACGATAAATTACGTGAGTTTGTGGAAACAAGCACTGATCGCAGTTTTATTATGACTACAGAAAAATATGAAATGTTACTTAATGAAACAAAACCGTCTCAACTTCTTAAAAAGAAAAAGGAGTCTCTGTCGTCGAAGCAGTATCGACGTCTTAAACGATATGATGTCTTAAAGATTGGTGATACTGAAAAGTTGGTTGAAGCTGGAATAGAAAGCTCAAGTTCAAAAATTCGATATTTCTGCAAAACAGATGAATTGTTTGATATTTTGGAAAAAGCACATACTAACGTCGGTCACAAACGGACTAGGACTATCATTTTATGTGAATTATGAGTAATTTACAAATGATATGAATATTTTGTGTTCAGTGATTTATTACTTAATACATTGATTTTTTTAAATATAAAGTAATCTCAATAAATAATAAATATCGTTTCATTTTAATTTATATAATTATATTATACTTAATATATTTGATAATGAGAAACACGTTATGCCGTGATTTTATAAAATGAAAAATATTTCTGGACATCTACCAAAACGTTTCCAGCCTAGGCCTAGTAGGATCTATATCGGAAAGTAGTGTGCGTTGTAATCAAATAGTATTCCATACGCGTCATGGCTTTTCTTCATTGCCACAACGCGTTGAGATCGAATAGCATGTAAGCCACGACACGAATTTCGCTATTTGGTATTTCTTTGATTGCCACAACGCGTCGTGCGCGTTTTCATTAGAGCCATAACACGAATTTCGCTATGTGGATGTTTTACTGTAACCACATCGCGTTGTGAGTTATTTTTCCGCTTAATGAGCGTTTTCAATCTTTGAGCGTTACATATCGATTAAAACGCGCTGCACCGGTACGTCTGTATCGATACAGACGCGCGTGTGCATCGCGTCTGTATCGCTACAAACGCGCGTCGACGGCGCGTTTAAAAAACGTGGTTTACATTGGCCCTTAGGATCCTCTACCGATACATAAAATTAAATTTACAAAATTATTAACAATATACTAACAGAATTATTATTAGATACTAGCTGCTGTGCCCGCGACTTCGTCCGCATGGAATTTAACAAAATAGTTATTGTTCAATTCGCAGCTATAAAAAATAAAAGTAGCTTAAGTTACACTTTACTATATCAGCTATCTGCCAGTGAAAGTCCCGTCAAAATCGGTCCAGCCGTTTCAGAGATTAGCCGGAAGAAACAGACAGACACAAAAATTGTAAAAAATGTTATTTTAGTATATGTACCGTGTATACATCCACAGGCATTTAGTAAAAAGCAGTTATTTTAATATTACAAACAGGCTCTCCAATTTTATTTATTTATATAGATAATGAAGAACGATAGGAATCTGACAAAGCATAGGGTGTGGAAACGTCACGAACTCAATGGTGTTACAGATAAGCGGGCCTCGCGCTCGAGGTATGGACAAAGAAGGGTAGCATGAGAACATTGTAGGCGACTAGTTATATTAAAATTTGATAACGATAGTTATTGTTTGATATATTATTATTATATATACGTACATATATAAAGACAATTGTTATTTATAAGAAACCTATTTTGTGATTTAGAGTATTGAATGGTGTTTTAGTTATCAAAGATGCGTCAAAGATTTGTATACGCAACGAATGGAGCGATTACACTACACTACATCTAGTGCACTAGGCTAGGGCACTACTAATAGGGCATTCTGTTTACACTGCACTACAACGAATCCTAACTCAGTCTGTGACACAACGCCGACAATGGCACCCGTGCTTTCGAAGCTATAAAAAATCGGCATTGCATCGGCATGACAACACTTAAGTGTTCCCACAATTGAGGCGTTAAAATTTGGGTATATCAATTGAAAACCTCCAAACGCTTAAAAAACATAATATATTCAAACAGCCATTTTTATAATCATCTTATATATACATTATGTACTATATGAATAAAATATTATATAATTACTAGCTGATCCCGCAAACGTTGTTTTGTCATATATGTTATTAATCCCCTTAATACCCCCCCTATAACTTATGGGTATGAAAAACAGACTGGTGTTGGCCCATTCTCAGACCTACCCGATATGAACACAAAATTTCATAAAAATCGGTCCAGCCGTTTCGGAGGAGTATTGTAACTAACATTGTGACACGAGAATTTTATGTATAAGATATCAGAAAGATATTATATCTTTAAGTGCTATTCATCATAACGAAGTATATACATACCTACTTGATACCTACGTGTTGATGGCCGTTATGAAACCAATGCAAAGCCTCAATTTAATACAATAATTGCACAATCAACATATATAGCAATAATTTCGAACAGTACTTTGTACCTGTCGTGGCGTAACGATTTATTTTTATACTCAGAATGATTTTTATCCCACAGGTAGGGCATGTCTTTGTACATATCTATAATATTTAATAATCTTTCTTTCGAAAATGAAAAATAAAATTTAAACATTTATTTCGCCATAAGGTGATACGATACACACACTTAACGAAAATCAAAAAGAAAAAAAAATGTCATTTACATAAAAAAAACAACAATAATAAAATATTCTTCATCGAAGTCATTTTTTGCGAGATGCGAATACAGCGGCTGCCACAGCAAGACTGAGGCGTTCTACGTCCCTACTTCTGTTTACACCGCACTACATCTAGTGCACTATGTCATGTAGGACGGTCGGGCTCTTCCTATCACGCTAAGTTAGGGTCCTACATCCCTACATGCATTTACACTACCCTACATCTCGTGTCCTATATGACATAGTGCACTAGATGTAGTGTAGTGCAGTGTTCCGCAAAAGGTGTACCGCGGCAGTCGGCACACTGGTGTGCCGTAGTCGTTTATTGGTGTGCCTCGGAAAAATAAAGTTTACGTTTATTGATTAATAATAAATATTGTTTCAATGATTAATAAATAAATGTTGGTTAATGTTACTTAAAAAATGCTTTTTCATTTGTGGTGTACCTCCAAAATAATTTCCTATTCCTAGGTGTACCTTGAACACAAAAAGTTTGCGGAACACTGGTGTAGTGTAATCGCTCCAGAAGTTTAATCAATCGAACATAATTATTATAACAAACGATATGGTCTAAGATCCGGAATATAACAAAATCTTCCCTCATCTGTTAATTAGATGAAACAATTTTTTATAGGTTGATTTCAATATTGTGAATTTATAAAAACAACCTCTGCCACCATACTGCCAGCCTGCTGCAATTTTTTTTTATCTTTTCCCTCTCATGTTAATTACATGTAGTAAGCTAAAACCGTCAATATTTTACATTATGTACCTGACTATAGTAGGCACCCATTTCTATGATTGCTATACTTACCTGCAGCCAGGTTACTCTGACTGAGGTTACTGACCTGGCTGCAGGTAAGTGTAGCAATCATAGAGATGGCTGCCTACTATAGTCAGGTATATAATGTAACATATTAACGGATTTAGCTTACTACATGTAATTAACATGAGAGGGAAAAGATAAAAAAAAAAATTGCAGCAGGCTTATGGTGGCAGAGGTTGTTTTTACAAATTCACAATATTGAAATAAGCCTATAAAAAATTGTTTCATCTAATTAACAGATGAGGGAAGATTTACCTTCTCGGATCTTAGACCAATAAACGTTTATACGATATTCTAATTCGCTGTCGTATTAACACAGAAAAGACCAGTATACCGTGGTGATGAACCATCTTCTTTCTAGTTATTCAAGGTTATGTGTTCAAACTAATAGTTAAGAGAATTGCCTATAACTTGTTTTTATCACTAAACATACAGTTTCAATCATAAAATGGGAGAGATTATTACAACGTAACGTTAATAGATAATATTAAATCGTATAGAGACACAAAACAGATAGAGTAAACAAGGTCACCGACGCATACGGGTTAATGGGTATATAAAAAAAACGTAGTACATACACTTATTAACCCAAGTAATGGAAAAGAAATTTTTCTAGTAACACGATATTTTCTTTAGCAGTAGCTTTGATTTAACAAATTTTCCACATGAACTAATTGCTGTATCTAACGTTCAGTTATACACAATTTTACACAAAACGTTGTGTTCGCCGAATCGGTGCTTTAAAGGCAATATGTATGAAATTATGATACAAAATATTAAATCTATTAAATATACTGTAAGCTTGTAGCTCAAATACAAGTTAATATACGCCCTATATTCAAAATCTATAATAAACAGTTTACAGTAGGGTATATATCCTAGTGGATGTCCTAAAACACATACAACGGAATCGCAAACAACCTGACCAAGAGAAATATCTTATTGTCTATATATTTGCGAGGACAGAAATGATGACGACCGCTGATGACCACCGAGCCCACATGTCGTGAATTTGCATGAACTTCAATCTATACTCATATTATAAAGAGAAACAATTTGATTGTTTTGTTTTCATTGAATAGGCTCCGAAACTAGTCATTGACTAGTAGTCAACCGATTTGAATAATTCTTTCACTGTTGGGAAGCTACACTATCCGCGGGTGAAATTGACTATAATTATTACATTATTTAGGGAAAAAATATATTTTTAAATTTTTGTTAAATACCCGTACGAAGCCGGGGCGGAATACTACATGAAACACAAAATGATGTTAATAAAGCATTTTATCAAATACTATACCTATACCAAGTAAGAATCAAAAATCCTTACGACGTAAATGTGTAAGTAAATGTATGATATACATACATTTACATATGCAATATAGTGAACGTTATTCGAATCGACTTCACGCCCCTCCGTGAATTGAATAAAATTGAACCAGGGTAAACACTATATATATATATATATGACTGCCACTATTAACATAACATACTCTTTCGTTATTCTATATGTATGTCTAGAAATTTCTAATTCCACCACATTTTGAAGGAGCTTCCATTTTATGTTTGTTAATATTTAAAAATTTAGACGAAACACGTAAAACTAAGAAATATTTTTTACAAAAGGTAAAAAAATCCTTCTCCTACATGGGGAAGAGGCCTATGCCCAACAGTGGGATATTACAGGCCGAATCGTGATCGAATCGAAAAAAATTAAAATTAATTTTATTCTGTACTATAAACGCAATAAAAGTCTAACTACTTTGGATCAGCCAATCAAGCTGCCGAAATGAAAACCTATCTGTAACGTAAGGCGTTAAAAAGAATTTAGCGGTTTTGTCATTAAAACACATATATACGTATTATATTATATAATTACACAAAAAAATTTATCCTGCGCGCGTTGCTACGCTTTTTTTTGTCGGACCAACTCAGAAACCTTTGGGCTCATGCACAACACTATGCTGAAGATCATGACATGATCAAATGCATAGTTTACGATTCTATAAAGGACATACAGACAAACATTCATTTTTATATATATAGATTGGGATTTATTATTTAATTTCATCAAATTCCTCAATCATAGCCATCACTTACAATTTTAATCAACCTCTCCACTTCTTATTTAATTTGTGCAAAAAATATACTAAAGTTATAATTACATTGTAACAAAAATTCTAGAGTTTTATAGATTCTTTAACGTCATAAGCGTTAATGTTTTAATAGGTCTACGCTTGAAGTATTTTGAATAGGAAATTCGATTAGTGTACATCCGATCGGTTGGGGGAAAATTGCAATTTCACCGTACCCCTATTTAGTCGAAATAGGCTCGGCTCACTGTTACATCACTTTAAAAGATTTAATTTATAGCAAAACATTAGGATTATTTATCACATTAAAACTATTATAGTATTAAATTTATCGATTCAATTTTTTTTTCTAAAAATATTACTTTTTTCAAACGTTCATAAAAATAAATGAACGTTCTTCGTAATGGTTTCCTTCCCAGATAGAATTCCCGAATAACATTCGTATAAATAGCGTTGTAATCGAAATGTTCTATTCTTACTGTACATAAGCGGTACTAAAATAATGTTAAGGTAATGTCACGGAATAGTTCATAAATAAATGGTAACAAAGTTACGTTAGTTAAACTTGAATTAATTTAAAATATTAATCTCATAAAGCAAAGTTTTGCTTGTTTGAACGGGCTTAATTCGAAAACTTATAACCTGATTAAAAACGTATTAGGCGTTTGTTACCGACGCTAACAAAATACAACGCAACAGTTTAAAAGAACACAACAAATAACTTTGACATTAATCTATTCATTTTGTTTAATTTGTATAAAGACGTCATCGAAGAGTTCTACGAGTTCAAAGTGTCAAAGTTCTCACACACTTATGAGCCGATTTCTAGTTTTTAGAATTTTTCCCCTAGAGTGTAAAGTGAAATTGGAGATATTAGGTACCTTGGTACATCATTCTATGGCTAGGCTAAGACCTCTTCTCTTACGAGAGAGGTAGTAGTAGCTGTACCACTGTTATTATTGTTATTATCTGAAATAGAAACCTAAAAATTGTTGTTGTAGTCAATGTGATTATTATTACCCAACAAATTTCTAAAACTGTTTACGTGGCCATACATAGGAAATTAGGAATATCACCTGATATTACCTTCGTTTGTTACATGCACACCTACATCATGTAACAAACGAAGCGCGAATCAATATCTAGTGATTTATACCGGCGCGGAAAAAGTATGGAAACCCCGGAAATTTTCCGGGGTATCCATTATTTTTCCTCACCCGGTATATTATTCGAACGATGAGTTGCAATTCACGGAAATAGTTTAAAGATAAATCTGAGGGTGAGACTAGGCACGTCAATACGTCAGTGAAGCAAAACGTGGCCCTGCATATTAAATCAACATTTGCATTTGATGCTTTAAGTAGACGCTTTCCAACATTTCGCAACATGACAGATATAACTCATTTATTTCTTGGCAGCTAGTACTCTTATTTTTGTTTCGTTCATATCTTAACTATTGACAATATAAACGTAATAATAAAAGTATTTAATTATTAACACGTACCACCTAAACTAAAACAATTAGTGTAATTTGTCTTCAAAGTTTCTGAATATCATTTTAAAAGATACGACAGTAGAACCTTAGCTTTAAAATTGTACTCCGTTAAAATAGCGTAACCGCAAGCGCCTTGTGAAATACCATTTGTTCCTTTGTTTCGCCTTGAATCATTGAAGAACAATGCATTTAAACTATATTTTTGAAAAAGATTTCTAGATGTATAAAATTAATGTGACATTATGATACAATATTAAATAAGTATTGACAGTTGATACACGTACAAACGTTGGCGGCCCCCATTTTTTATTTGGAGAGGTCGGTCATACTTACTAATGATACTCACGTCTGGCTGAGTTGGCTACAGCTTCATGAATACTTGTTATTATGCTGCAATTAAGAGGCATTTGAGCTTCATTTCACGACTGTTTAAGCTAGGAGACTATTTCGATGTTTTAACAGACATTTTTTTTTTTTTTCAAAACGTAACTTAGTTGTCTTTTTAACAGGTATGAAATAATTCTTCACAAACATAGAAGCTGCAATTTTATAACTGGGTGTTTCTCCACTAACGGGAAAATTTTGCATGAAATTTGTCTTCATCACTTTTTGTTCTAAAATAAGGTTAAAATCGTATAGAATGAATGGTAATAACGAGTGATTTACAAGTATAAAAAAGGCCGGAAGATTACTCTGCTATTTTAAATTTTAGAACAGATTGTGTAGAAATTGATCACAGGGGACTGATGGACTATCCAGGGAACTGTTTTTTATTTAATAAAACCACTAATTTCACGAAAGAAACAAATAAAAACTCTTTATTTTTGTAATTATTATGAAAACAAAAGAAAACTTATCAAAATCAACAATCTTATTCTAATAAATATCTAATTCATGTGGTTTTTAATCAGTTTCACTGGTTACATTACTTTAATTGTCTTAAAGTGATTATAGAAATAATTTTTAACCCTAACCTATCTGTTTAAGATACAAATTTAAATAATCTTACAATCAAATAATTGTCTTCAAATAATTGCAAAAAATTGTGAAAAACTCTCAACACTCTCCGACTTCAATTACATCGACAAGTAATACAACGTAGGTAGACGAAAAAAATTAACAAACGCACTAGTCAACACAATGATTTACGAAGGTTCCCCTCCCCCGAACGAAGACGATGAGAACTTATTACGTTGGATTTTTTCCAATAATATTATCTCAAGCAACTCTCTGGACGCAACATATCTTGTACGGAATACATATTTTGAAATTGATTAATCTATAAGCATAATTATGTATGCCAGCAATATCAGGAGCCTCAAGCGCGTTGACGATCCCACCCCCGTTATCGCGACAGCGTATCCTCAGTTACAAAAGGGACTCTGGCTACTTCAGTTACAAAAGGAACACAATACTGTTGTATAAGTGTTTAATTGGTCATAACCTTCTTTAAGGTTATGGGTATCTACATGCTAGGTTGCCCCAGATTTTATGAAATATATGTAGGTACATATTTCCTGCTGTGCCCTACTTCGTGTGATATTTAGTTGTGAGTTGTATTAATTAAAAACGATTAAATATAAACCTACATATACATTATCGTATGAGTAGAACGTCTTGAAGGTTTTAAATTGCGTGCCTATAGTCATTAAGGTATAATTACAAACATTTCTTGTAAAAACTAAAGCACTGCATTATTTCATGAGCGTTATATTAGGATGACTTCCGTCTTTATATTAATATTTGACCGGGTTTATAACGGTAAAGGGTTGGTCATAATCATATGAATAATTAAAGTTGCATATAGATTGTTTTGATAATTTAGCGAAAATTGAGACTAAACTAGACAGTTTCGAATTCATTTATGACAAAATAAAAAAAAAACTTCTTAGTTTTTTTTTTTCGAAAATATTCATTTTTTTATCATGCGTAATTGCGTATCTATATGCTACCAATGTACAACAACCGCAAACATCGCAGGCACATACAACTATATAAAGATACACACACAATTAAAAGAGACAATATTTATATCATTTCATCATTATAATTACATAAAGGTATATAAATTGAAAGTGTCGCCCACATAGTGGACTCAGAATTATCGACGGTAAAACGTTCATGTGCAACGTGTTTAAATGTATGTACGTGAACAGAGTCCGCTAAAACACATGGAAAAAATATTATTTCTGTTAATACAGCAAGTAAGCTTGTAATCGTCAGTAAAAAACATTAGTATAAAATAACATATTTACGCACATAAAATACAATCTCAATAAAATTTCGCGCATTTCTATTAAAAGCGATTACATAAAATGTAATTAAATACATAAACTATATAAGTTAGTAAGTCGATAGAAATTTTTGTCAAAAACACTAATACTTTAACATTACAAATTAATGATTATATTAATCAAAACACCTAAAATAAATAACTGGAAATTTGCATTATATTTTTAAATGACTGATGTTTAAGTAGTAAATGAGACTTTACTTACTTCACTGTTAATTTTTACATAGAGGGCACAAAAAGTGAAGTGACCCTTAAACATTTAAGCGTTGTACACCATTAAGGACGACTGCCTCGAGTTGAGCCGCAGGTAATTAATTACACGTACTATCACTGCCAGCCCGACACAGCCGAGATACGTAAGCTGCACTTTAGCTATCCAATTATAGTCGTCACACCCACATCGGAGAGTTAAATTTCAAATATGTAGCGTATAATAACGAAATAGCATTTAGACCAGTTATGTAGTCTAAAAACTTCAGAAATTAATTAATTATTAATCGCCTCATACTCAAAAACCCCCAGTAGCATTTGAAACCTGTGTCGGGATGCAAAAACACATACGACACTATCATAAGCGACAACACCGCCACAAACATTGCACGTCCTACACAATTATTTTTCAAGTTGTGGATCTAACAAAAAACTAGGGATCGCATCAGCCAATTACCGTGACCACTGCACCAATGCAGTCATCAATAATGTTTTCATGGTTTTACTATACCATATTTAAAATAATTGTGTTTGCTCGCAAACGAAAAAAACCGACTTCAATGACATCGACAAGTAATACAACGTAATAAGACGAAAAAATAGTCAGGTAAATACGCGCTATTAAAGATTACTCAAAAAGTTGTGATCAGATCTCGATCTAATTTAAACAAGACTACATCATCATAAGAATCATCAAAATCGGTACACCGAGTAAAAAATTATGCGGTATAATACAACGTAGGTCGACGAAAAAGTAGTCAAGTAAATACGCATTATTAGGTATAACTCTAAAAGTACTTGTCAGATCTCAATTAAATTAAAATGGGACCACATGACACGCAAAACCTTTCAAATAAAACAAAATTGATCGAAATCGGTCAAATCAGTCAAAAGTTCTGAGCTAACATACATTTAAAAAAAAAAAAAACAGTCGAATTGAGAACCTCCTCCTGTTTTGGAAGTCGATTAACAATTAAATTTCGTAATTGTATTTTCTCGCAAACGACAAAAAAACAGACTACAATTACATCGACAATTAATACAACGTAGGTAGACGAAAAAATAGTCAAGTAAAAACGCATTATTAGAGATAACAAACTGTTTGGCTACGGCAGTAAACAATGCAGCAACCCCCTCTCTTCCCGCGAGTGTCGTAAGCGTCGTAGTCGACTAGGGATAACACAGTTCCACTACCACCTTGGAACTTATAAAGCCGACCAATGGCGGGATAACCATCTAACTACTGGCTTTGAAATACCGAATGGCCGAAGACGGGCAGCAGCGTCTTCGGTACGACAAAGCCAGCCCTGCGGTCACCAACCCGCCTGGCCAGCGTGGTTAGTATGGGATGGGCAACAAACATGAGTTGACGTCATTTTTGGCGCGAACTTGTGGAGGCAATGTCCAGCAGTGAACTGCGATATGCTGAAGTGATGATGATGATGAGTATCTAGAAACAATCTTCCACGCGAATAAAGTCTCGGGTACGGCTAGTGCGTAATAATCTATATATATTAATACGTAAACCAAATACTGTATCCTTTTTTACGAAAACTGCGCAAACGGGGGAGTATGTAATTTCACACACTTATAGTTTATCTAGAGGAGTGTAAAATGCTACTACATTTTTTTAAATTATGCATAAAAAATACGTTAAACCAATAAAAAAAAACTTTACACACACTACCATGTATTTGACACACACGCATATAGGTACTCTTTTGTTTATTGTTAAAGTCTGTGGTCAAATTGAGAATAGATTATCGATTACTAGCTGACCCAGCAAACTTTTTGCCATATATATTATTAACCCCCTTAATCCCCCCACCATTGTAACTTAGGGGTATGAAAAATAGATGTTGGCTGATTCTAATACCTAGCCGATATGCACACAAAATTTCATAAAAATCGGTCCAGCCGTTTCAGAGTATTTTGGCAACAAACACCGCGACACGAGAATTTTATATATTAGAGATAGATTAATATTGTTTGTCTTTACTAAATGTCAAACAAAACCATAATAAATTCATTTATTACATTATATAATTATATTCGTTATTTATGGTCGAATTTCGGCCACTGGGCGACTACTAGTCTAACTTAAATACATATATACCTACTAAGTAAATAGTACGATCGTAGAATATAATTAAGTAATTTATTTCGTAGCTAAGCTCTCAGACTTGTTTAGATTGTTTGTTTAACGACGTAAGATAAATATTAGCTACATGGTTTTTTTTCTGTATAATCAGGATAAATGTAACGATTTAGAGCTATTATTTAAGTTTTAGTGTAGACTTAGTCAATTTATCATACCTAAAGTATACGAGATTAGTGACATTCACTGAAGCTTAAAACACTATTATCAGTATCCGGTACTTACTACTACTCATTATCTGTTGTAATATCTCTATATACATATATAAAAATGAATCGCTAAATGTGTTGCTAAGCGCAAATCTCGAGAGCAGCTGAACCGATTTCGCTAATTCTTTTTTTTATAATATTCCTTAAAGTACGAGGATGGTGTTACGGTGAGAAATTTTTTGAAAAATCCCTGAAAAAGTCTAAAAACAACAATTTTCTATATTCTCATACAAAAGATTCGTAATGATACTTAAAAGTCAATTTAAACTTTAATACAATACCATAAAGTTTGTGTGTATTAAAAAAAATTAAAAAATTAAAGAATAGACTGTTAGGCGGTACGAAGTTCGCGCGGGTCAGCTAGTCTCTAGGTATATATATAAAAATGAATCGCTAAATGTGTTGCTAAGCGCAAATCTCGAGAGCGGCTGAACCGATTTCGCTAATTCTTTTTTTATAATATTCCTTGAAGTACGAGGATGGTTGTTACGGAGAGAAAAATTTAAAAAATTCCCTGAAAAAGTCTAAAAACAACACTTTTCTATATTCCCATACAAAATGTACGAAATAATAATTAAACGTCAATTTGAACTTTAACATAAGGTTTTAGTGTTAGTGGAGAGGTTCCGAGAAGGATAAGTATTAAAAAAAGTAAAAAATTAAAGAATCGACTGTTAGGCGGTACGAAGTTCGCCGGGTCAGCTAGTTAAACATAAAAATAATTGGAATTAAAAAGAAACGAAGGTATGTACTTTTTACTATTAGATAATAATAATACCTTATGTAAACTTCAATATACGATGATGTCATGAGTTCTTATCCTCACATAACACTAAACAAAAAATTCATAATCGAATCCAATCACTCAAAAATTTAATTCCAACGATTGTCAAATATTTAGTGACCGAGAAGCACGTATAAAGTTTTAGCTCTATCACGTAAGTTCAGCCCGGTGCCCCGGTATACGCCAGGCGTCTAGACTAGGGTAGGCTCCGCTACTTCTCAACGCACCTCATATAGTACGTCAAACGGCCGAGTAAACTCACTTTATTTTATTACAGTACTGTTAGTAGAGATAGTTCTAATGTTAACGATATATGTATATTTGCCAAATGGATTGGCAAGGTCGCTTAATGCTTTTCGCACCACGCATCGCATCGAAACCCACATGGTTCGATTCCCGCCCAGTGTGAGTGTACTATTGAAGTAAAACTTCTTTACGCACGATTGACTTGGGGAATGCATGAGGAGAGTGTTACGAAAAGTGTGATCGGGCGAGGCGAACGAAGCAAGAGAGAGAGGTGCGAGCGCACATTTTCTTTCTCTCTTTCTCTCATAGCCAGTTACGTTTCGTATATCTAAGAAACTGTGCAGGCCTATTGTGCAGGGCAGGCCTATTGCTAACGAAGTTTTACCTAAAACACAAGCATTAAGCTATCTACCGTACGTACCTACCAGTTTTTATGATTTTTCGATTGTATTCAGTAAGATAACTATGAGACTCCCTATAAGAAACCTCATGATTTTATAGGCCATAATTATACAGATAGCTTTACAGTCAGAGCTTTTTAATATTTTTTGAAATATGAAATGTGACATTGTGACAACACCAAATCAATAAAATACTATGAGTAGTACAGTAATAGTAGCTATTATTTAGTATATCTGTTGATGCCAAATCCAAATACATAATTATAATATGTAAACACAATTTTGGTTGTATGTTTTTGGTTTGTGTAAATAACGTTGATTATGAATTTAATATCAGAGCTAAGCATTTCATTAAAACTAATTGATGTACATTTATGTAGGTGGTGTATAGTGGTAATTTAAACATGCAATAAAAATGTAAATTTCTCGTGTGTTACATTTCGTATCTTTACCTATACTAATATATAAAGCTGAAGAGTTTGTTTGTTTGGTTGTTTGTTTGTTTGTTTGAACGCGCTAATCTCTGGAACTACTGGGCCGATTTGAAAATTTCTTTCAGTATTAGATAGCCCATTTATCGAGGAAGGCTATAGGCTATGTGTCATCGCGCTAAGACCAATAGGAGCGGAGTCCACGCCGACGAAGTCGCGCGCTGAAGCTAGTTAAGGATATGATTCATGAGGTTGTATTATAATATAGATGGCTCTAAACATAGGCATTCATATTTAAGCGTGGGGGGTGTAAATATCGAAAAATCTTTTCTGCTTGAGTTAGCACACGTGTAACAAAGATTTTGGTGATTTTTTTTTTTGTATTTTAGTTCGATTAAAATATTATTAGTTGGCATTACTTTTTACTAATACTCGTACGGTTTGGTAACTGTGTATTTCTGTGCAGGTTAAATTTTAGTTATATACATTATACTTTGATTTAATTCATTTTATAATTTTTTTGACGGACTTAGATCGTCGTCCTCAGACATGACAGATCCTCCAGGCCAATACGTCTAATGTTATCGTAGTTTAACCCCCAAATTAAAATCCCAAAACTACTGATGATTTGTTCCTATATTCAGCTTTACTTTCTCTACTATTTTAGAATGTCCTATTATCTAGTTTTTGGCAGCGATCACTTCAACATATATTTAACTGACTTCCAAAAAAAGAGGAGGTCCTCAATTCGATTGTATTTTTTTATGTATGTTAGATCAGAACTTTTGACTGGGTTGAGCGATTTCGATGAATTTTGTTTTAATTGAAAGGTGTAGAGTGTCATGTAGTCCCATTTAATTTTAATTGAGATCTGACAAGTACTTTTCGGGTTATACCTAATAATGCGTATTTACTTGACTACTTTTTCGTCGACCTAAGTTGTATTAAACCGCGTAACTTTTCACTGGTTTATCGATTTTGATGATTTTTACTTTAATCAAAAGTTAGTACTTGTCATGTAGACTGTAGTCTTGTTTAAATTTGATTGATATCTGAATACTACTTTTTGAGTAATCTTTGATGACGCGTATTTACTTGTAGATGTAATTGAAGTCGTTTTTTTTTTCGTTTGCAAGCAAACACAATTATCTATCTACACGAAAATCTCCACAGTTTATCACTCCAAGTTCTATTTTTAAATATATACCTAACTAGCCGTCCCATGCCCACTTCGTTGGACGTTGATTATTTTTGTGATGTACTATATTCCTATTTGTCTTAATTTGCTTTAATCGAAGCATGTCCAAAATGAAATGACAGAAATGAATGTCATAACAACATGCTTGTACTGTCAACACTGAAAAAATCATAAAAAAGTTTCAATTTGACAGCAAAACCCCATTAACAAAATGATCCTCCTTTGTTACAAAAAATGTGATAAATGAAGAATCGCTCGACCGATTTTGTGTAAACTTCACATAAACCATCTACTTACTACTAAATAGTCCAAACAAAGCCTAAATATTTGATTTGGATATGTGAGCCCGTTCTTGAGTTATAAAATTACAACGAAAAGTGGCATTGATTTTTATATATACCTAATAAAGTCCTTAACCCCAATTGGTGTACTTTGCTGTTATTTAACGCTACTAATATTATAATGCTTTTTGTTTTTTCTATAAATAAATAAACTATTGGAGTAAAAGTTCTGTGCATCCCTTAGTCTCTTAGTCGTCCTAAGTTTACCGTTTGGTAGTGGGAGAGGAACAAGGTGTTAAGTCCCTCATCAAGCACCACAATGGGAGGATCCTCCAACCAGACAGGTGTTGCGTCTGGTAGGGGTTAGAATCTTCAGTTCCTATGTGGCTCGATAGATGTCGCCACAACCGTAGTCTAGTTGAATCTTTAGAAATTTCGTTACTGAATCAACTCTGATCGTTCCGACTGAAATGATCTCGTTGTATCTCTTAACGTAACAACCTTCCTAACTTCCATACTAGCACCTATGTTGAGTAAGATGAATGCTATTAGTTTCTTTTTAGCATAAACGGTCATTATATGCAGTTAAAGAATCCATTCTTGGGAAAGCTCTAGCTACGTCTACGTCTACGCTAGCGTCTACTCTTACGTTTTAAATTAAATATTAAAGTTAGGCTTTTTGAATATTATTAAAGGTAAGGAATTTCACAGAGCTGTGACAAAGTTAATTACTCAGCTTATACACTCTTTCTCCTAGCATTTTTCATCATTCGAAAAGCATCGTCCTGTACCATAGAGATAATTCTAACTACTTAACTAATAACTTCTGGACTAAATTATGCTTTAGGTTATTTAGATTTCTAGAAACAGAAGTTTTCCATGTTTTGATATTTAAATTGGGGATCTACAATTCCTCTTTTACGTCATGGTTATTTGGTTAAAATAAAGGTGTGAGACAACTCTATGCGCGAATGTACCGTCACGAAAGATCAGCATTCTATATCCTTAACAGTTTTTCTATCCTATTTAACTTCCTAATCTTAAAATCCACATTTTTTACTCGGATATCTTGTTTTCTGTATTTTTTATGCTAGGAAATTTAAAAACCTACGAATAAAAGATAATATACTATTTTCAATTAAATGCAAGATTATGTCAGTATTACGTAAAAATTATAAACTACCACGCATGAAATAAATAAATAACTGAAGATATAAAAGACCTTGCAAAAGTAGACGTATAAAACAGGTATGTAGTGTATTATTCAGAGGCACGTGTAATCGTAACAAAAATGTAAAGATATGGCTGATGTACAGATTTAAGACGTATCAGATTCTTACTACTATTGTTTGTCTGAGCCAGAGTATGTAAAACACTTTTTCAATTTTATAATAGAATAATTGTGTTTGCTCGCAAACGAAAAAAAAACCGACTTCAATTACATCGACAAGTAATACAACGTAATAAGACGAAAAAATAGTCAAGTAAATACGTGCTATTAAAGATTACTCAAAAAGTTGTAATCAGTTTTCGATCTAATTTAAACAAGACTACAAGACAAGTATTAGCTTTCGATTAAAGTAAGAATCATCGAAATCGGTACACCGAGTAAAAAGTTATGCGGTATAATATAACGTAGGTCGACGAAAAAGTAGTCACGTAAATACGCATTATTAGATATAACTCTAAAAGTACTTGTCAGATCTCAATTAAATTAAAATGGGACCACATGACACGCAACACCTTTCAATTAAAACAAAATTGATCGAAATCGGTCCACCCAGTCAAAAGTTCTGAGCTAAAATACATTAAAAAAAAAAACATACGTGTCGAATTGAGAACCTCCTCCTTTTTTGGAAGTCGGTTAAAAAGATATTACTCTGCGAACCAAACATTCACATGGTAAAAGCGATAATAATAATGAAGGAAATTTTAAATTTTACCATAAACAATAAATTAAAATTAGTTCATTAGAATAGATTTTAACTGAGGTAGGGCACAGCAGGAAATTTCCTGCTCAAAATATGGAGCAGCCCGACTGGGGTAGTACCTCGACCTTACAGAAGACCACAGCTAAATAATACTGTTTTCAAGCAGTATTGTGTTCCTGTTGGTGAGTAAGGTGACCAGAGCTCCTGGGGGGATTGGGGATAGGGTCGGCAACGCGCTTGCGATGCTTCTGGCGTTGCAGGCGTCTATAGGATACGGTCTTACCATCTGGTGAGCCGTACGCTTGTTTGCCAACCTAGTAACATAAAAAAAAAAAAAAGATTAGATCAATAAATCTTCTATATTTTAATACGTGAAGCGAAAACTTTGTACCCCTTCTAATTTCGCACATTTATAGTTTATATAGAGAACGAGTGCAGAATGCTAATTTTTTTTTAATTATGCATAAAAATATATTAAATCAATAAAAAAAAACATTACAAACACTATCATATATTTGACACACACACGCATATTAAACTCTTTTGTTGATTGTCAGTCTGTAGTCAAATTGAATTTTTTTTTAAAAGGTTCTTTATTTTCATATTTTTTGTTTAGTTTTCTTTAATTTAAATTTTTTATTTTGGTCGAATTTCAAGCTCTGGGCGACCACTAGTAATAAATAATCTAACAAAATTAATATATTCCATTGCTTGCATTCTAGGTCTGGTATAAGTGCTAAGGTTACGCGGTGGTGATATGCTATCAATCATCGTGCAGTTTTATAGATTATGGCCTACAGCGATATGCCTGTATGAGAAGCAAGATTTAGAGAAACGATAGAGAATCACTGATATGTATAAAATTTAATTATTCTATTCTAAGTACCAGGTACAGGTTATTTCCATCTTTTTTTTAATTATGAAATAAGTATTAATAGTACATGTTATGCCTTACCATCATATTCCATCTATTGCGAAATTAAACATTACCTACACGCAAATTGATTTTATTTTTCATCAATAATATACAGTGTTTATAGAGCATCAGGTTGTAAGTGGAACGAACGAACATTAAAATGATATCTCTCTGTCGACTCTACATTATCGATCATCACAGAGCTCTCACCGGTCGAGATAGTAAATTAAATTGATGATCGTAATATTTGTACGGATACATACGAGAGTACAACGAACAGAGCTGTTCCAGTTATCTTTTACCCGTAAAAAACTCTACAATCAAATATACTAATAGTTGTATGATTAATAACGTAAATAAAAAGCAATGAACTCTTTTTAAAAATTTTAAAATCATAAACTGCTGAGTTGTGTAAAGCGAAATTTTCTTCGCTCACTTTCCTAACTTAGTTGTTCGACGTTACAAGACAAACAATTAAATAATGAAATTAATATTGAAAGCGAAAGATTCAAATTAAAAAATAATTTAATTTGAAAACCCCCAAAATCTACCCTTTATATTAAAGTAAAAGACGGTGAACGTGTCTCGGGAAACATTTAATCAGGAATTACTTTGATAGTATACATCAAAATATAGATATATCGAAATATCGAAAAAGTAAACATGATGGATGATACTTTTACTTAGAGGCAAACAAATGTTAAGCAAAAAAGAGATGTAACAACTCTAAATTATTTTTAGCTTTGTATCTAAGCTTTACAGAACCTGTAATTTAATGCTTTTTTTACCAGACATTGTATATAAGGTAAAAATGCTACATTTGGCAGTGTAAATTTTAACTATACATAGAAAACTAATATCAAACATAACCTTAAAAAATACTGAAGACATCAACGTTAAAAGTTTTAATCTAACGTTAACCAGTCAAATTAAATCAACGTTAATTAAAAGTACCTGTGATTAAATATATAAAACTCTTGCAAAACAACAAATACAATATATTTTATATACCTCAAACATAGCGTAACATTATTTAACTGAAACTAGTTATACTTTTTAAATGAATAATTCTATTTTCGGCTTAGCTTAACATAACAAAGGTAGAAATTGTCCTGAGAAAATTCATATATAATATTAAGGTAAACACAAACGTTAATACGTAGAACTTGTTAAACAAGAAACTTAAATTTATTGTCAACAAAAGAAAATGTCTGTTTATAATTGAAAGTAGCATATTGTATGAATTTGAAATGGCATTTGAGAAAGCACATCCTATATTAAAAATTAGGCAGATAATCCTAGAAATAATGGCTCGGGAGCCAGATTCAAATTCGGTCAATCATTTCCTCTCAATCGAAACTTCGTAACGTGAATAAGGAATTTTTTTAATGACTTTTCGTCTTTGTCAGCTGCCACTCCGTGGGTGGGTTGGGCAGTGGCAGCCTCCCAAACATCGAGACAAAAAAAAAATTTTTTAATCTTTTCCTCCCACCTGAAAATTTGTCAGATTATAGTTTACCTAATATCTTGAGGGAAAATAACGTCAGCTGACCATAACATGGCGGATCAGCTGGCTGCTTGATCTTGAAAAAAAAAATTTTTTTTTCAATGATTTCCTCACAACTAAAAATTTGCTTGGTGATAGTTTACATGCTACTATGAATGAAAATTAACGTCAGCTGGCTGTATCTCGGTGGAAAGTTTGTCAGCTGGTACCTAGAAAGTGTAAAAAAAAAATTAGTCATTTCCTCTCACTTCAAAATTTGTCAGATTATAGTTTACCTAATATCTTGAAGGAAAAATAAAGTCAGCTGACCATAACATGGTGGATTATTATGTCAGCTGCTGCGTTACACCTTCAAGGTACCAGCTGACAAAAATACTGAGACTGTAAATTTTTAGTTGAGGAAATCACTGAAACAAAAAAAAATTTACATGTTCAAGCAGCCAGCTGACGTATAATGTTCTATTCGTTCATCTCCAATCACGATATTGCAGTATGTCACTGCCTCATCTCTTTCAAACACCATCTATTTGCTCAAAATAAGGAGCAACCCGACTGGGGTAGTACCTCGACCTTACAGAAGACCACAGCTAAATAATACTGTTTTCAAGCAGTATGTTTGTTGTTGATTGTCAAAGTCTGTAGTCAAATTGAAAATTTTGAAAAAAGGTTCTTTACATTCATTATTTTTTGGTTTTCTCTAATTTGAATTTTTAATAACGGTCGAATTTCGACCTTTGGGCGACCACTAGTAAACATTATTTTAAATGAATAATATAAACACAATGGATTTATATTTAACCCCCTGTGATATGTTTTATGCCAACCTTCCTTTTTCATCCTCATAATGAATGTGATTCTAGCGGTAGGATGTGTAATCAACCCTATGATTAAAATCGCATAAGTTATTAGCTACATTGGAACATTGCGATTGCTTGATTCTATGTTAGTTTTTAAATCCTGCCCCGCCAGCAGTATATTTGTCGAGAAGGACACTACAATCTTGTATATTTAAAGCGAAACTATCCCAAGTTGTTTATCGTCATGTCATCTATGCTTTGTCACTAAATATGTGTAATTTAATTTTTCAATCGAACCCCCATCAATGATTCAAATAGGTTTTATTAAAGCGATGTCTTAATATTTTACTTATACTGTTATTGTTATTTATATTATTTGATATTTCGCAATTAATGAATCTAAAACTATTTTGTTTTTTAACATTTACAAGGTGTAACGTTTGTGTATGCCTCTGAAACGGAGTTCGATTAAAATTTCATCTGGGACCTAGTTTTTACATAGAAACGTCAACGGCTTGGTTAAAAAAGAAACACGTTCTATATTTTTATTACTTGTTGTACACGACATACATAAATGTTTCTTTTTTAAACGTTAGACTTAAAGTTTATGAAACAAATAATAAAAAATAATTCAAGCTTAGATGACCCTAAAGTATGGAGTACATAACAAAACATGTTACTGTAAAAACCCAACACATTTAAGATTTTTTTGGTAATGAAACGTGTTAATAAAACAAGTAATATGAAATTGTTTGTTGTTAAAACAGCTATAAATATTTTATAATTTTTGCTCTAGTCATGTGTTCTAAAGCTACTAATGGTTACAAAAAATAACACTTGCAAAAGTGTTACATAACATGGTTACATTGCACTGTTATTTTATTATGGTTGTATTATGACAAAAATATGTTAAGCAAAGTGGACTCCTTTATTTAGTTTGTACTTAGATGGGCTATACGTCCAATTAAAAAACGAGAACCTAGGGACACAAGCATTTTGTGATTACGTAGTCGTTCTATAGTCTATACTATAGAATTGAGACTTGATGTTTATATGGTGTTGTGTTTACGTTTACTATAAATCTATATGATAAAGTACCTACTAGTTATGATCATGTATTAATTATAAAGATCATGTAAATTATATTTCGTACTAGCTGTGCCCGCGACTTCGTCCGCGTGGAATGTAACGAAAAAGTTCAGGTCAGTTCGCTGAGCTTAAAGTAAATAGATTTTTAAAACAAAAGTAGCCTAAGTTACTCCTTATTACATCAGCTGTCTGCCAGTGAAAGTCCCGTCAAAATCGGTCCAGCCGTTTCAGAGATTAACCGGAACAAACAGACAGACAGACAAAAAATGAAAAAATTGTTATTTTGGTATATTATGTTCCGTGTATAATTCCATATGCATTTAGTAAAAAGCGGTTTATATATAGATTATAGACAAAATTTAATAAAATTGTGACATTTACGTATGATTTGGTCCTGTCGGTACTTTTTTATTATATAAGTGACAAAGGAAGTGCGAATCGCGTATATAATATATTTACTGTTACAAAATAATACATTAATTGTAAAGAAATTTAGATCCAATTAAATAGTTTATTGTTTTCTGGCACTTAGGTAATATTTTATAATTGATACTTTGATAGCGATAGGTTGCAGTCATTTAAGTTGGTGCGTTCTATTGTAACACATCAACAACTACATTGTACCAAATTTGTACATTTACTTTTCTGCAAAGAAAGGAGTGCATAATACAATGTCCGCAATACTGTATACGTATAAATACTTAATGACAATAATTTATTAAATGGAAAGTCATATAATATTATAAAAATAGTACAATATCAACAAATATCAATATCAATAATAGTAAATGATTTAAGATTTTCTGCCGCCAGCTCCAAAAGCAATAACAGCAAAAGCTTTACTGGTATGTCGTACATCAATTAATATTCCAATAATTAATATTGGTCACAGTGCCATTCAAATTATTTCAATACTAATTTTCCTCCACCGCATAATTTTGATGACAGGCTTTGTGTTACATCAAATTTTAAATCCTATTCTTAGAATCAAAGTATGTTTAATAAATTGGTATAGTATAATGAATACAATTTTTAATCCAACATTTGTTAAAATAAAAATTTAGATACAAGCAGCCAAATATAGAGATAGGCGAAATATACAAAATAACAGATTCTTGTCTTCTGGATAAAATATTCCATTAACGTTAACAAAATTCTGTTTCATAGTATTTTTATCGTAATAATTATATGAATATAAACTTCGCCCACGGCTTCGCATGCAATTATTTATTTAAGTAAATAGTTTCCACCTAATCACCTTAGAATAGAAAATGAACCAAAGCTTGATAACAACTTGTTTGAGACTGACCTAAAAGTTATGTAAAGAAACTAATTTGTATTTTCTCATACCTAATAACGTGGAAAACAAGAATCATTATGAGGCGTAGGGCGACTTTAAGTATTTAAATGCTTGGAATGAAATTTGTCTTTTTAATGTTGAAACTTACAATTTAAATTAATTATGGTCGAATATCAACCACTGGGCGACCACTACTACATGTTATTAGATCGAGAATTCTTTTTTTTTTTAAATATAATTTTACATTTATGCTGTTTTATCAATACAAACATAGGAGTAATATTTGAGAACATAAATTTTTACGTATTAGGTATGTCGTTGTTTTTTATGATTTAATTTAAGAACGATTTCAAGGATCAAAATTTTTTTTAAGCATTTACTGCTATACAGGATGTCCCGTAAGTTGACGCCAAGCCGGAATCGGGTGCACATGTAGTACATTTTTTTTTCAGTACAGTCATTTAAAACTGGGCAAAGTATTAATTTTGAATACTCGGTTGGGACAAAAATTACATTTACTACTGAACTGGAGCAGTTGGCTATAACTTTTAAGCAACAGTTTTTAGAAGCATTATTCAGGATTATATTATAAAAAGAAAATTAAAAAAAAGTTAAAACTTTTAGCAACAGGAGTTAAAAGACCGTCACAGGGTGTAGATTTTCTCGATTTTTTATAAATGCCTGTAACTTTTAAAATACATAGCAGAGATTTTTTTCTGTTAACTACTATGACTAGACCTAACACCCGATTCCAGCTTGGCGTCGACTTATGGGACAGCCTGTATGTATCTAATTTTTTGTATAATCTATATACAAATAATTGTGCTTGCTCGCAAACGAAAAAAAACCGACTTCAATTACATCGACAAGTAATACAACGTATGTAGACGAAAAAAAGTCAAGTAAATACGCGTTATCAAAGATTACTCAAAAAGTTGTAATCAGATCTCGATGAAACTTAAATGTGACCACATGATAAACAACAGCTTTCGATTAAATCAAAAATCATCAGTCGACAAAAAAATAGACAAGTAAAAACGCATTATTAGATATAACTCGAAAAGTAGGTACTTGTTACATCTAAAATAAATTTAAACGGGACCAAATGACACGCACCACATTTCGATAAATTTTTTTTATCGAAATCGGTCCACCCAGTCAAAAATTCTGAAGTAACTAACATACATAAAAAAACACAATCGAATTGAGAACTTTTTGGAAGTCGGTTAAAAATTGATTGTTTTTAAAATTATATTAAAAAGTAATGAATTTTGTAACAAAAACGAAATTATAATCCTAAATCTCTTTATAACATGACAATATATTTAAATTTCGTCATGCGCAGTGAATAAAATATCATGTACTTACCTACAGGGTTTTTTTTCTATGACCACATAAAAAATACACACATTTTAGGAATATTTACTATCCGTCTTTAAATCAGAAAAGCTATTGTAAATCTCTGAATGCCCCATCGAATTAAACCGATCCACAAATACCTAGATGATTCCTTGCGGTTTACGATATCACAATCTAACTTTAGCTTTATAAACCAGATGGCTCACTAACACTCAATCGAAACATTTAACACATTTATAATAAGAAATATAATCAAAAATCGTATATTAATATTTGAAAGCGATTTTAATAAATAAATAAATTAATTAACACGATAAAAAATTCCATCAATAAAAAAATTCGCTCAGATAGCTTTCATCGCTGATAAGTTTGAAGTACTACAAGAACGTTGTAATAGATGAAATGCAGCACTTACCTAGATATCGCCGCTTAAGATAGGTTAAAAAATTAAGTACAGCTCACTACAGCTTCCACGTACACGTGCAAATGTGTGTACCACGTTATCAATTAGCTCAAGCGAACATGGTCGCGCGAACAAAATAGGTATATATACGCCGCATAAACAGTGCAGCAAGGCCGGCGCCGACGGCGACCGCTAGGCGAATATCCCGAGAGAACGTCGTCGTGCTCGAGCGGCCACACGAAATGCTCAGATCGATACCGCTGCTGCCGCGCTCCCTTTTAAGTGCTTCACTAAATAGGATCGAACAAACGGCCGTTCAATGTCTCTGATACCTAAAGGGACATGGCGAAACTTTCTGGAGTATTACTTTTTTCCCCACAATATCGTAAAGCTGGCAGAGAAATAACAAATAGTATTTATTTAACATTTTATATGAAAATTTCTAAGGTGTAACATGAATCGTGCGGAGCATGCGCAGTTCGAGGTAGGCGCGGCGGTGCGGGGCGAATGGTGGTGACGCGGACGGCGAGGAACAAAGCGAAAGTCCACCGCACCACCGCCGACGACGAAGCCCGCAGCCAAGCCGTACCTTACGCGAGACTACCACTACCAAGAACACGCAATGCCATCGATCATCAACACGCAGAGGCCGCGACCTCAACAATGTACTGCTAGTCCGTTTTCGATTTATAAAATTACTTATAGCGCAAATAAAGAAAAATCTCATAATAATTTTAAAAAGATCCAACACGCACGCTAACAAAATAACATACAATAAGACCACCACAGTTATATTCAAAATCGTTTATATGTATGTACTAATATTATGAATTTCTAGCTAATGTGTGTTGAAGCTTTGGAAATATTGGACTAACTAGACCTATTTTTTGCACTACATTGCCCTATTTTTAGGAAAAAATAATTTATATCACCTGACACCACAAGGGCTACGTAAAAACGTCACCAAAGGCGTGAGCTGATAAGTATGAACAAATCTTTATCTCAAAAAAAAATCAACGTAAAATACAACATAATTTATGTAAACATAACACTAATAGGTACTTACAGAGGAAATTCTTAAAGCGATAACTAATAAATACGATTAATAAGATGAAATAAAGAGAAACGTATCGTAAAATTCACAAATCAAACATTCTATTAAATAATAACAAGTTGAACTTGGGAGTGCAAGCCTATTTAGTGGCACTCACGTATCTACACAATAGCTTCATTAGTATCAATCGAAAAAGCAAGAGCACACGGCAATTCACATAATTGACATAGGTACTCGATAGTTTATTTCGTCAATGTCGAAAAATTAACAAAATGACAAGAAAATGTTATGGTCCAGACATCTTATTATACCTACGTAAGTAAAAACTAAAGTAAAACAGAGAGAAAAAGGTATGTGTATCTCTAAAGTATTGATTTTTTTTTCTCCCAATTGACTGTTTAGGTAGGGATCCCTAGTAAATTTTTTTCACCTGATAAGTATCAAGCTAATTTTTTGGGAGTAGCTTCATTTTAACTAACTAAAAGCAAAAAGAAAATCAGAAAAAAAATTAATTTTTGATGACTTTACGAGGTCATCAACTTTATGACCTCGTAAGGTCATCAAAAATTATTACTAACCAGCTGATTTTTTTTTCTTTTAGTTTGTGATTATCTATATAATTTAATAGTAATATTGTCCTACAAATTGCGTGGTACGTTATCCCGGTCCTACGCTCACTGCTGCTCTACCCCCTACTATCTCTGTTAGCTACCACAATCGAGAGTTTTCGAAGAGGAATTTTTTGTTCGCCTCATCAAAATGTAGCCACTCCCAAAAAATTAGCTTGATACTGATCAGGTGAAAAAAATGTACTAGGGATCCCTACCTATTTTCTTTACAGTACAATAACTTCTATTTCTTAAGCGTTAGTATACAACGGAAAAAAGAATTTTTAATGGGAGAGCTAAGCAAAGATAAAAGAGTCGGTTATAAGAGGTGGACTAAAATCTATATACACTTGCCACGCGATTACTTTTCTTATATTTTTTTATACTTATGTAATTTTTTTAAATACTACTTAGTTGTAAAAACAATAAAAATGCATCTGTGATATATATATATATATTTGTGACATTCATGTATTTTTTTCTAACTACGCTAATATTAATAACTCGGCCAAGTGCGAGTCGGACTCGCGCACGAAGGCAAAAAAGTCACTTTTGTTGTATGAGCCCCCTAAATATTTTTTATTTTAATTTTATTATTTATTAATAAAGTAAACATACAATTAAATATTTTATGAATATTTCAAGTGCCTACCTGTTACCATTTATTGATATTGAGCAAAAATAGGCAATAAATCGCGTTTGTTGTATGGGAGCCCCCCTTAAATATTTATTTTATTTTGTTTTTAGTATTTGTTGTTATAGCGGCAACAGAAGTACATAATTTGTCAAAATTTCAACTGTCTAGCTATCGCTGTTCTTGAGATACAACCTGGTGACAGACGGACGGAGGAACGGACAGACGGTCGGACGGATAGCGAAGTCTTAGTACTAGGGTTCCGTTTTTACCCATTGGGTCCACCACCACTACAGCCTATCACAGTCCACTGTTGGACATAGGCCTCCACAAGTTCGCGCCCGAGATTATGACGCAAACTCATGTGTTTTGCCCATAGTCACCACGCTGGGCAGGCGGGTTGGTGACCGCAGGGCTGGCTTTGTCGCACCGAAGACGCTGCTGCCCGTTTTTGGCCTGTGTATTTCAAAGCCAGCATAGATGGTTATCCCGCCATCCGTCGGCTTATTAAGTTCCAAGGTGGTAGTGGAACTGTGTTATCCCTTAGTCGCCTCTTACGACACCCACGGGAAGAGAGGGGGTGGCTACATTCTTTAGTGCCGTAACCACACAGCACCCGTTACCCATTGGGTACGGAACCCTAAAAAGATAATTTAGTTTCTTATTTGTCTGTATTTCATTTAAAAACTCAATTTTTTTTTTAAATTCTTTACCATGAGAATGGTACGTTTTCACTAAATGTCGTAAGATTAAGTCTGTAACATCCTAACAACTGCTGGGCATAGGCCTCTTTCTCCATGTAGGAATTAATCCACCACCCTGCTCCACTGCGGGTTGGCGTGGTTCGCGAGAATTGCTTGTAAACAAGTTAATTAAATAAATTGATGTGATTGATTTTAACTATTAAAATTTTCAAATTAAGGAAAGACGAGTACATACTCATATCTTGCGACAAGCTTTTCTATCATATAGATTATGTGTAATGACTTTAAGTAGGTATATAGTAAAAGTTTTAAAGTAAAAATTTATTTTTTTCGTTTTAGTGCATTCAAATAAAAGCTTGTTTTTTAAAAAGGTTTTTTACTTTTAATTTAATTTTTATTTTTGTGTTACCCACACAAAATCATATCAAATTTTTTCGATCCAGCGGGATTTGAACCCGCGCCTTCTGACGTGGCGTGTCAGCGCTCTGCCAACTGAGCTGTGGATCCACATCAAGCTGGGTCGAAATTCTTGATATAATGATTTTGGTTTTTAAGCAAACCTTGGCGCCGTCTATAGCTATGGGGTCTGTAAAGAACTCGCTATAGACGGCGCCAAGGTTTGCTTAAAAACCAAAATCTCGACCCAGCTTGATGTGGATCCATAGCTCAGTTGGCAGAGAGCTGACACGGCACGTCAGAAGGCGCGGGTTCAAATCCCGCTGGACCGAAAAAAAATATTTGATATGATTTTGAAAAAGTTTTCAATCTAATCTTCTTATCTATATAATCAAAATGAATGTTGCTAAGCGCATAACTTGAGAATGGCTCGACCAATTCTGCTAATTTTTGTTTTGTATGTTCCTTAAGACCCACGGAAGGTTTTAAATTTTTAATACAAAAAAAAATAATTCGTGCGTACAAAGTACACATGTCAGAAGTGAAACTTCTTTGGCAAACTAATTTTAAGAAAAAGTAATTAAAAGAAAACGAATTAAAAAAAAAACAAAAGGCCAATTAAAAATCACAAAACCACTGACGTCATGACGCTGCCGCGTACCGGTCGCGCAGTTTACCCCCGCATGTGCTTAAAAGTTTCACTTTAAAAAAATTAAAAAAAAAAATTACTATTAACTGTTGACAGAACTAAGTCTGTCCGGGAAGCTAGTTTAAAATATTTATTTCTGATCTTTTATGTAACGAAGATTAAGGAAATAACTATTTTGCTGTTTACCTACTAAACGTATCTATATGTATGTCGTATTCGATAACTAGTAAATACGTTACATGTATAGTTGTATACCCCTTGCGTCGTTTAATAGACACCTACTTAAATTTTAACTATGTACCTACATAGATTTCTTGTAGTCATGTGTCTTTTAAATAAATTTGGAAATTTAATTTTCGTAAAATTTCGAAACCGTGGAATGATTAAGAAGCCATAAAACTTTAAAACCTTATCTAAATCTTCTTCAAGACATTTCCGGTATATCGCGAACTGGCGTTTGAGCGATTGCAATGATTTTCTAATCGCGGAAATTATATTGCTAAAGCTTATTTTGCTTGCTAAAATAATAATTCTGGCAGTTTCTATCGCAATTTATTAGATTTAGGTAAGTGTATGTCAAATTGAAAATATTTATGTTCTGCTTAATTTTTTTTTATTGTAACTGATTCTTCCGATTTTTAAATTAATATGATTTATGTCATAAAATAACTTAAGCATTCTATATACTTTATCGATAGAAAAAAAGATTTTAATTTTTTTTTGTTTTTTCGTATCATATTATCTAACACTAGATACAGGACAAAATTCTGTAAAACATGATCCATTTCTCGTGAAAGGGTAATGAATATGAGGATGACACTACTTTACTTTTGGTAAAGAGATGAGAAACTTTCTGAATAAAAGCGAACAAGGACACAATTTCGTTGTGAAATAACGCTTGGATAATAACTATAACTTTTTATCATTATAATGAGTGAAATTCGCGTAAACATTAGAAAACTTTTAATAATTAAAATCAAGAAAAATACGAGCTAGTGTTTGAATGTTGCTTTATTTTTAACCGCATTCGGGTTTTTGTATTACGTTTTTGATTATACTTTGTTTTCGACATAAAAACTACTTTTAAAAAAATCGTGAACGTTTAATCAGCGAAATGACTTACCCGGGGTATCTTGTATGTGAGTTTTTGTCATCAGCGCAGAAATCTTTTTCTCTCAGTAATTAAAATATCATAAACATAAAAATTACGTAATAATAAAGTAAATAAAAAATAAATAACTTCCTTTACCAAAAGATGGAACAATTTTTTTCAAAAAACTTTCGAAATGCAGCCACGTGCTTGTGTGGTAATTAATGTTCTTTTTACGGAGAAGATGAAGCCCTAAGAACATTGTTAACGTCATTTGTCAACTTTTCTTTATAAAATTTAACAAATTTAAACAAAAAGTTAGTCAAACTTATTTGGCAATATAATTAACAACAAAACCACTTTTAATTCAATAAAAAAAAGACGAGTTCAAATTAGGTAAAAATTTAAAAGGTGCTTTCCTCAACATCTCGTAGACCAGATTTTGACCATAACTTATCCCCATGGAAAACAGAGACGAGGTATACGTGAAATGTACTAGCTATGAAATCAGTATTCACTCTTACTTTAAAGATAAGACTGTAAGAGACTGTCTCCACGAGCGAGCGTATCGCCGGCGATGCCGTGCTTTCCTCAACATCTCGTAGACCAGACTTTGACCATAACTTATCCCCATGGAAAACAGAGACGAGGTATACGTGAAATGTACTAGCTATGAAATCAGTATTCACTCTTACTTTAAAGATAAGACTGTAAGAGACTGTCTCCACGAGCGAGCGTATCGCCGGCGATACGCTCGCTCGTGGAGACAGCCCCATATGGCTCGGGAGCCAGGTTCAAATTAGGTCAATCATTTCCTCTCAATCGAAACTTCGTAACATGATAGTCAGCTGACGTTATTTTTCCTTCAAGATATTAGGTAAACTATAATCCGACAAATTTTCAGGTGGGAGGAAACGACTAAAAAAAATTTTTTTCTCGATGTTTGGGAGGCTGCCACTGCTCAACTCACCCACGGAGTGGCAGCTGACAAAGACGAAAATTCATAAAAAAATCCCTTATTCATGTTACAAAATTTTGTTTGAGAGATTATTGGTCATGTCAACCTGTCACTGGCCCCCGGTCCAATAGAGAGTGTATAGAAATAGGTGGCACGACTATACTATCGCCGGCGATACGCTCGCTCGTGGAGACAGCCCCTAAAGGTCTTTCGACATCGAATTTGGTTTGAACCTAACTTTGCTACATATTGTAGTAAGATCCTGACATTAATACAACATGCAAAGGCACGTTTCCGTGTTAAAAAAAATAAAGTCAATACCTTCACGACTTGACTAAAAATAATATCTAATAATAAAATAAATACAACTGACACAACGGCCCATAACCTTTGAAAGCACCAAATCATTTGTGGCAGATATGGTGTAAGGTGGTGAGAAACGGTAAGTGAAAGAGGGTCGAATGTCGAACCAATAGAAAGAGCATTTATTAAAGTTTTGCCGTCATACGAGGGCGGGATGATAAGTAACTAGCCTATTAAGAAAATACTTAACTCTCCGTGATAAAATTAATTTTATTTTTCGACATAGTCTCCGTGAATCTCTACGCACTTATTCCATCTTCGTTCTAAAGCAGTAATGCCTTCCATAAAATGATTTCTTTCGAGGCCTGCAAAATGCTCCTCTACTGCGGCTATGACGTCATCATTTGTGGCAAATTTATGTCTGCCCAAAAAAGTTTTGAGCTTAGGGAATAAGTGGAAGTCTGATGGCGCTAGATCAGGCGAATAAGGTGGGTGAGGCAGCAAATCATACTTCAATTCGGTGATTTTTGCCATAACTTTAACACATGTGTGAATCCTAGCGTTGTCTTGGTGGAAGATGATTCTTTTTTCGCCAAACCTGGTCGTTTTTGCTGAATAAATTGGTAAAGCTTATCTAGAAGATTAGCGTAATATTCTCCATTTAATTATTTGACCTTTAGGAAGGTAATCTATCATAAAAATCTTATCTGCATCCCAAAATACGGAAGCCATCACTTTTCCAGCCGACTTTACAGCCAGATTTTTTTGGAGCCGAGCATGCCGATTGAGTCCACTGTTTTGATTGAATTTTTCATTCTGGCGTGTAATGATGAACCCATTTTTCATCTTTTGTTACAAATCGACGTAAAAAATCGGCCTTATAACTCTGTAAACGGTCCAGACATTCTTTTGAGTTTTGCACCCGAATCCTTTTTTGATCGTGCATAAGCAATCGCGGCACCCAACGGGCCGATGACTTTATCATATTTAATTCCTTCCTTAGGATATGATGTATCCGTTCTTTTGAGATACCTGTAGTGTCAGTTATTTCAAATAACTTCAATCGTCGATCTGCTAAAACCATATCATGTACTTTCACAACCATTTCTGGAGTCGTGACGCTTTTTGGACGTCCGGGATGGGCTTCATCTTGGACACATGTACGACCGCGTTTAAACTCAGCCACCCAGTTTTTTACTGTGTCATAAGAAAGGGCACATTCACCCAAAACATTCTGTAACTAGTCATAGATATATTTCCCTTTCATGCCCTACATATGAAGAAACTTTATCACCACTCTTTGTTCAATTTTATCCATTTTGAAAACATTTGACGAAATGTATTTTCAAATGACAAAAAATCAATAAAATTTTCACGCCACTAAATTCAAATTTAAAACACATTTGTCCAGAGATACAAATTTAAAAATGACATATATATTTTTTTAATTGTAACTTTTTAAATAGCAGAGGCTAGTTACTTATCATCCCGCCTACGTATAATTCTTGAGCATAAACTTTAAAACAACAAAATATTGTAAAAAACCGATACGAACACAAATTATTATTTTTTTTATTTATAGTAATTTTCTTCTATTAAAATATTCACATTCTTTCCGTAATAATCAATACATATAATAAAAATTTAACGGGTCGCTGTCTGTACATATAAGATGTACTAGCAAATTAGCAATACCCGTGCGAATAATACGCACTAATTAATAAGTAAAATATTTACCGACCGTCAATCATGTTGACGTTGTTTCAAAATTAAAACCCTCATATACCTATTTACTCGTAGGTATATGTAATTTTAATAATTAATTAATTTACAAAAACAAAAGCAATAATAAATTTTTAGTTATGGATACCTAATCTATAAAATGATATACGAGTACATATAATTTATGTGGAGTAATTGTGGGTTTTTTTTCTAAAAAGGGAGGCAAACATCTTAACCTTAGCGTATTAAACTATTAATATATAATATGATGAGAAAAAATATTATTAGGACCTTTGGGATCAACGCAAATAGTACCCAAAACAATGATTGTCAAAACTTTTGTCTGTTTGTCTGTGTGTTTGTGCGCGCTAATCTCAGAAACGGCTTATCCGATTTAGATGTGGTTTTTACTAATATATTGTGGCAAACTTAGCTTAACATTAGTGTTTAACAGTTCACAAATAAAAACGTTATGCCAATTTAAAGAATCACGTTGAGCATGTAAAGTCACTATTCCACGTGGACGACGCCGACGTTGCGAGCACAGCTAGTCAGAAATAAGTACACTCTACCATTTACCATATATGTATATAGATTATAGATATATTTTTAACAATTGACAATTATCACCAAAGAGGAGTATCAAAATTTATTTCCCTATAAATACATACATAAATATAAAAATCAATGCCACTTTTCGTTGTAATTTTATAACTCAAGAACGGACTCACATATCCAAACCAAATATTTAGGCTTTGTTCGGACTATTTAGCAGGTGGTTTATGTGAAGTTTGCACAAAATTTGTTAATGAGGATTTTGCTGTCAAATTGAAACTTTGAATTTTTTAGCGTTGACAGCACAAAGATGTTGTAATGTCATTCATTTCTGTCATTTAATTTTGGACGTGCTTCGATCAAAGAAAATTGTCAGCGATAATTATTGCTTTGTGTTTATATGTTTAAAGCATTAGTACAATTGGGTATGACCGCACCAAATCGTGAGATGCATGATTTGTTTGATCTGATGAAGACAAAAAACCCAGGGATTCATATAGTACCTACATCACAAAAATAATTAACGCCCAACGAAGTGGGCACGGGACGGCTAGTAAATACATAAATTTTATCGAAAATAAAAGTTCAAATTAAAAAATATCTGTGTAATGTTTAAATAAAAACTACGAGAGAACTATTACCTGCTAAGTTAACATTTATAGAAAACGTTCCAACTGATATTTGGATACAAACAAGGGCTAACATCGTGTGAAGATTTGAATAGCGTATTGGGGCGATTTTATCGAGATATCGATTTGGTCTGAATCGCGGTAAGTCCGCTTAACTGACTAGAACCTTAGTTGGACATGTATAGCGATAGCCTCAATTTTATCCATTTGAAATGGGTCAACTTGTGTCTTTGTTATAAAGTAAGCTTTTCATCGAGCATCGAATTCAAAATAAACAAAGTATGGGGTATTCCATGCCAAATCGACCACTTTTGAACCCGACCCCTTTCGATCTGAAGTTTTCTATACTTTTCTACACTTTGAAAAACATTTTTGAGAACTTTTTCAAATTTTTTAACCAACCCAAAAAAGTTATGAATTGTTCAATTAATAGCTTTTTTATTTTCAAATATTCAAAACTTTTTCAAAAACTGACCTTTTGGTATCTTTTTTTTTGTTTAAATTTGTTGTTTTTAAATAAATTTTACGAAAAAGTAGACAAAAATTTTTTAACATTATCAACTATGAAATAAACATTTTTTTTTAAATAAAATCGTTTTTTTATCGCCATTCTTAATTTTTTGTTTTTTTTTTTTCTCAAAAAAAAACCTCAATTAATGTTACATTTATTCTCGCCAATCCCAAAATGGGACGATTTTTTTCATTTAGTTGAAAAAAAATTTATATCCCTGGGTTTTTTGTCTTCATCATTAATTTGCAGCATGTCCAAAATGAAATGACAGAAATGATTGACATAACAATATGCTTGTACTGTCAACACTGAAAAAGTTTCAATTTGACAGCAAAATCCCCATTAACAAAATGATCCTCCTTTGTTACAGAAAATGTATACTCGATGTATCGAAGGCATTTGACCGGGTCTGGCATGGGAGCCTATTGAGCAAGCTTTCAGCTTATGGAATACCCCCCAGCCTCTGTAACTGGATATCAGATTTCCTGAGCGGGCGATCATTTCGGGTGGTCTTAGATGGCTCCTCGTCTGACCTGATGGCGGTTAATGCCGGTGTCCCTCAGGGATCAGTTCTCTCTGCAACACTCTTCTTGCTTCACATTAATTACCTTCTTAAGCCCGGTATCTTTGGGTACACGGATGACAGCACTGTTGCGGAGAGATACATGTCCAATCCCCGTGCTAGGGGAGCTGAAACTCTCGAGCATAGAGAGGCTCTGGTCGAACGCATAAATTTGGCTTTGAAAGAGGTATCCGATTGGGGTGACGCCAACCTGGTCAAATTTAATGCTTTAAAAACGCAAGCGTGTCTTTTTAGCGCTAAACGGAGTCCATTCCCCTTAACTTCGACTTTCCGAGGTGTATCTGTACCGATCACCGATAGTATTGATCTTCTAGGCATAAATATCTCGTCTAGTCTGAACTTCGGACAATGCATAGAATCCAAGGCAAAAACTGCGGGTAAGAAACTTGGTATCCTCAATAAAGTTAGGCAGTACTTCACACCTGAACAACTTCTCACTCTATACCAAGCACAAGTCCGATCGTGCATGGAGTACTGCAGCCACTTGTGGGATGGCTCTGCCAAGTACCAGCTTGCTGCTTTGGATTCTGTGGATCGACGCGCCAGAAGACTCATCGGTGACGAATCACTAGTTAACTCTAGACTTCAAAGTCTAGAACACCGGCGCAAGGTTGCCTGTCTATCCGTATTTTACAGGATATATTTCGGAGAGTGTGCTCAAGAACTGCACAATTTGGTTCCGCCATCACCTTTCTACCATCGGACCGCAAGGCATCGTATGAATCTACACCGCTACGTGGTTGAAATCCCACGAACTCGTACCAAGCGCTTCGCTTCTTCGTTTCTGATACGCACCGCAAAAATTTGGAATGCCCTCCCGGCTTCCGTTTTTCCAAACAACTATAACCTGGATATCTTCAAATCGAGAGTGAATAGGCATCTTCTAGGCAAGCGCGCACCATCTTAGGCTGCATCTTCACTTACCATCAGGTGAGATCGCAGTCAAGCGCTGGTCTATATTTAATAATAATAAAAAAATGTGATAAATGAAGAACTGCTCGCCCGATTTTGTGCAAACTTCACATAAACCATCTACTAAATAGTCCGAAGAAAGCCTAAATATTTGGTTTGGATGTGTGAGCCCGTTCTTGAGTTATAAAATTACAACGAAAAGTGGCATTGATTTTTATATATATAGATATATGTATGTATGTGTGTGTGTTTGCTCGCAAACGAAAATAAACCGCCTCCCATTACATTTTCAAGTAAATACGCGTTATCAAAGTTTACTTACTAGGGCTACAGCCTGGTTAAATTTTACACAATTTAACCGGTCAAGCCAGCTAAAAAAGTTAGCTAAGTTAACGGTTAACGGCTAATCGTTTTTTTAGCCAACCGCTAACCGGCTAAATATTGTTGTGTTAATTAATATAATAAGTTGCTGTATTGTCATTATTTTTGTCATAAAAATCATTATTATTATTTTTTGAACCTGTCTGTGGGTAAAGAATCACTGACTAGCCGAAAAACAATTAGCCGTTTATCCATCCAGCTAACTTTTTTAGCCGGCTTGACCGGTTAAATTGTAGAGCCCTATTACCTACTCAAAAAGTAGTCATCAGATCTCGATTAAATTTAAATTGGACTACATGACAAGCACCACCTTTCGATTAAAAAAAGAATTATCTAATTCAGTCCACCCAGTAAAAAGACTTGAAGTAACATACATTTTAAAAAATACAGTGGAATTGAGACCCTCCACCCTTTTTTTGAAGTCGGTTAAAAAACGACAAATGGGGGCAAAAAAATCGAAAAGAACTATGCAATAGATAAAAAAATATATTATAAATTGATAAACTTGTAGACAAGAAAACCCTTGCTCTTAAAAAAAATTATAATAATTGCTTAAACTTAACTAATTGAGTAGGTATTAAAAAAGTCATTACTTCAGGTGTATAAAATTGAATTCATCATTAATGAAACAAATTTTTCGAGGTTTTTTTGTTCACGTTAATACGAGCGTAACACCGATGTTATCGACGTACATACATAGCGTAATTACTGTCACTGCTTTTAAGTTTTTACATAAATACTCTTACTATTAAAAAGTTTTACTAATAAATATTTTCAAACATAGTACCTATACCATGTTTGGAATAGCGGGGTGGTTAAATTACATTAATAAGGACGGTAGGGTATACGCTGTAACTGTATGAAGTAGTGGTATTATGTTGTAGTTGAGTACTCAAATCAATTTGGATTACCTGATAATTGGAAGAGACTACTGTTTATATCGTGTTCCAATTTTCGATGTATGTTGTGTCATTGCGACACTTCCTGTGCCAAAAGAATGTACGTTACCAAATTAACACTACTAGTGGTCGTCCAGAGGTCGAAATTCGACCATACTTAATTAAAAATTTAAATTAAAGAAAACCAAAAAATAATGAAAATAACGAACCCTTTTTTCAAATTTTTCAATTTGAATACAGACATTGACAATCAACAAAAGAGTATATATATATAATATACGTGTGTGTCAAATACACGGTAGTGTGTGTAAAAGTAGCTTTTATCAATCGCTTTCAAACTTATACGCTGCATTAAAAAATATTTAGCTAAGTTCATGCGTCTTCCGCGCGATTAAGCTGTTCAGATGGCGGCGGCTTGAGCGCGGCAGTAGCCGTGCGAAGTTTATATCACTGAAAAGATAAGAGAGATATATATCATTTTGATCTTAGGATATATATCACTCAATTGTCTCTTCATCTCATTTGGCTCAGTGAATGACAACTGACAAGTGTTTCATCGTATGATACAATATGAATCGAAAAGATACAGAGCTATAGCTATCTCTCTCTTTCGTATGATAAGCGTCATCGTCCGATCTCGTTTATTCTGGCTCAGTAACAGTTACAGCTGTCTCTCTCATTCGAATGATAAGCGCCATCGTCCGGTCTCGTTTACTCTCTCTCAGTCCGTCAGTATCTCGAAAATGAATCATAACCCTAGTGAGCTGGAGATACATTTGAAATGCAAGTGAGCTGGTGAAAGATTAGCTCAATTGAAAAGAAATGTTTCATTTATATCTTTCTCTCATGAGTTACCCATGTCTACGCGGCAGTCTAGCGTGAAGCCGTGAACATTCATTGAAAATAGATGTGTAGCCTGTAGGAGGCTATTTGCTTGTGGGTTTTATACCGCAAATTGCGACGTCGTCGTCAAAAGCAAAGATGATACTGGGTGCACAATAGTTTGAGTGTGTCTTTATATTCCACACTACACACGTCGATTGCATCCTTTACTTTTTGTATGATTGCGTAGAAAAGGATTTGCAAGATTGAGTTGATTCCAACCCATACCTCTTTTTTCAATTTCGTCAATTAGTAAATCAATAGACATCTCATCCTCCATTTTCGTGGCTCCGTGCATCCGTCCGCCTAAGGCCTTTCACCGACAGGCGCCGATTCGTAACGCAGATGCGATCTAAAGGGCGCCACACACGGCGAAGATACTATAGGTAATAATTATGTTATCTTTAAACGTGTGTGTAAAACGTGTATGGCGCTCTTTAGATCGCATCTGCGTTACGAATCGGCGCCTGTCGGTGGAAGCCTTAAAACCGCGAGGGTCAATTGAACAGGTCGATTAGTCGATACAGGATTGTAGATCTTAAGCCGCGCGTTGCCGCGCGGGCACGCGCGGTGACGCGCGGTCATGTACACAATAACATTGATTTGTAACAATCTTAAACCGCGCGACGAGCCAACATCGCCGCGCGTTCATCTGAACTTAGCCTTATGTGACTAATACCTTAACATTACCAACGATAAGTTCCGAAAAAGCGATTTTTTAATTAGCGCAGGCTATACTACACAATTATACATAATTATACATATGTATAATGATTTTACATTTGACTTTTTAAGTAGGTTTTATTAGTGGTAAACTGAAATGGTTTTTCTTTACAGCTTTGTATTGAGACAACTTTTTATGGAAAACCAGATTGGACTGCTAATATTGTATTTTGTATGCAAGATTTTAATAATAGACTTGATGATAGCCAAGAATTGTTTAAATTCAGAACGTTTTGAGGCAAAAAGGTATACTGAAATTAAAAACTGTGTACGTATCAGTTGCAACGCACCTACCGTAAATTGAAGCTTCAATGGAAATAAGCGCCGTCAAATGAAAAAAGCTACGAAATACACAGAGAAAAAATAAATGATTGTATACTTTCGAATCTCCAATTAAATATTGAAATTCATCTGATTGGGAAAACGAAAATACTAATTTTTTTTTTGTTTTACTTTAACAAAAACAAGCAGCACATTATAAATTGAAATAGCTACCGTCCCTAATAATCAATAGCTGCTCGTAAGCTAGACCTTGCATGCATTATTCTCACCACGTACCTTTCCCACATGTGAAGGAATGATTAATTAGTCATTGTTAGATAAAAAATATAGGAAAAATAAGAATTAGATGTTTTTGTAAAAGTTTTTATACGGCAAACTTATTATACAATAGAATACAGTAAGGCAGTCAAAAATATGTGTACTTACTGAAAGGCTAAATTAGGTATTAGTTTTGTCTTAAGAAACATACTATTTGAGTGATATGGTTCGCTTGATAGAAAACGGCTACCATAACCTATGTACGCTTACATCACCATTACACCACCCTACCTCATCACAGCGTAAATCCAGCTGGCTACCTTACTCACCACCACACACACTAAAGTAATAAATACAGGACTGTTTGAGAGTGGCCTCGATTTTCTGTAAATTTAAAAAAGTACTAGAACATAATATCATAGAATTTAAGCCTTCCTCGGGAAATAGACTATCCAACACAATTTTTATTTTTATTTTTAATTTGAACCTACATTCAGAGATTAGCGTGTTCAAACAAACAAACTCGTCAGGTTAAGTATAGATATAAAATATTTCACAACTTACAATAAACAAAGTTATTTCTAGTTGTTTTATTCCATCGAATAAGCTTTCAGTAATTAGGACTATATAGGGATACTATCTCATGCTTCAAACTTTATAAATACAAAACTAATAGCAAACTAATATTTCCAATATACCTAGTTCTTGAAATATTTAATTTATTTTACAATTTAAATATATTAACGAAAATAACAATGGGATCGCAATACAACATGGACGACCTAAATACTTTAATTTGCAACGATTTCGGGATAAAACATTTTTTTCACCCTCGTAAAATGAAAAAATATTCTACAAAAAATTTCGTAAGCCCGTTCGAGTTTCGTAAATAAATAATATAAAATTTCTTACTAAAATTGTAAGTAAAAACAAGCTTCATTTATTTGTAGGTACGTGCTTGCTCATGACAAGCCTTTTTTTAACATTTTTTTTTATTAGGGAATAGAACTCATGAAAGTTTTGTGAATCTGTAAAATGTGTTTTGGTTACAAATTAAATTGGTTTGGTTAAAAATGAAAAACAAATCTAACAAGTAAAATTTAATTTGAAAAAAAAAAAATATAAATATAACAATTTTTTTAAATTAGGGGAGACCAGGTATGAAAGTAACACGGGATGAACGTAACAAATGAGTTTTTGAACGAATTATGTTGATTACAAAGACGGCTACTTTACCAATATGCGGCCTTTTGAATTGCGCTTACGGCGCTGTGCCGCCAAGTTGTACACGTAATTAGTCGGTGCCGAAAAATTAGGCATAAAGTAAGTTTTGACAGTTTTTTTCAACTGTGATTGTTTTAATTATGTAATGTTTTAGCTTGTGTGTTATTTGTGAGTAAAATAGCATAACTATTCGTCTTTATGTTTTGGCATCCGGAATGGCACTTTTATAACAGTTTTTGTAGGCTATAAGCACGTTTTTGTCATAATCGGGAAAATTTATAGATCGGGATGAAAGTAACAACTTGTTACTTTCATCCCGAAAAATACAGGCAGGCTTTGCTTGCACAGGATTTTGGCCCGTCAACCCGCAAATATTCACAGACGTGGACTTCTTGCCCAGCACCGTTAGTGATCGACCATTAGAAGATGTTCCAGCTTCTTTACCTGACCCTATTCCTTCAACAAGTCGTCAGATTGGCGCAATGTCCTGTTCGCCACCATCACGAGATCAAGCAATTTCGACTGATAATTTACTGACCATACAGGGCGAGTTACGCTCACCATTGCCATTAGTAACACCACCATTGCCATTAGTAACACCACCATTGGTAGGTTCACCGTCTTTGCCAGCTTCACCGCCTTTGCCAGTTTCACCATTATTGCCAAGAATTAACTTTCCCACCAACAACTACATGTTTTGAAATTAGATGTGTCAGTATTGACATCGGCATCGACATCAACTCATAATTTACAAATCCCATCTACTTCTTCAGCTGCTTTCCAGGAAGTTTCAATGATATGGTTTAGACCCTATGAACTTAAGCCCCTACTAAAGGCAGGAACTAGGAAGAATAATGGAAAGGTTAGAAAAGGAAGAAAATGAAATATAGCACAAAAGACGAAAAAAGATACTAGAATAACAAAAGATACTGATTATGATTCAGATGGCGAGGATTGTTTTTGTCTAGTCTGTTTTGAATTTTTTGCAAACAACAGGTCAAATTTAAAATGGGTACATTGCCTCGAGAGTCACCAATGGGCTTATGAAGAGTGCATTAATAACGAAAGAAGTTATATACTTAATTATGTCATAAATATTTGTCTGACTGAGATTGTTTACCACTTTCAAAGTTTTTTTTTGTTTCAGAAGTGTTTAATAATTAGTTTTGATTATTGTGACATAATTGTGAGTCCTAAAAGGCTGATTAATAAATAAGAATAATAATGTTGTGTTGTGATAAATAATAATGTTGATTATGAAAGTAACTTTGTGTTTATTTGCTTTGTTACAACCATCCCCTGATGCTGTTACAACCAACCCTACCCCTAGGGATGGTTGTAACAGATTCCAGATATTTTTTTGCTCAATTATCTCAAAAATGCCTATATAATTTGCATTTAAGGCGATGGTTAAAGATAGCTGAAACACTAATCTATCATTTGTATTGGTTTGAATCTTGATATTCTAAAAGTTATGTGAGATATAACGAAATAAACGAAAATTGTTACGTCCATCCCTGGTCTCCCCTACTAGCTAAACTAGCTTCATGTCTGAAACTATTGTCTTAAACTGGATTTGAAGTCATGTGGAAGATGGAATAGATAGATTTCGATGTTTTTGTAAATAGGTACATAGTACGTGCTCTGAATGGCACAAAACTTAAATGATAACAATAGACTGTGGCTAAGGGGATTTCAAATCTCATCTAATATTACTTTATTAATATGTAACTAAATGTTCTTCTCCTACATGGAGAAGAGGCCAATGCCCAGCAGTGGGATATTACAGGCTGAATCTTGATTGTGACATGTAACTAAATAATTTACTTGCTATAAACTAAATAAGCTAATAAGTATATTATATAATTCTGTTTTACTATTAAGTAAACACTGACAAACAATAGTAAAATAATCAGAGGCGGAGTGTCGAATTTATTTACAACTAAAACTACTTTTCTTAATAGCTTCAAAGGAGCCAAAGGCCAGCGGAACCTACAACCGCATTTCGCATCTTAAGAAAATGAGCACTTTGAAAATTAATTTAAATAGAATTTTCGATGAAATTTCAAGAAAATATTAATTTCGTTTATTTGTATAAAAATTTTTCAAATAATACCTTAAAAGTATATTTTGATCAAATATTATAGACAAAAATAGAAGTAATTTAAGTACGCTTATTTTCCTTCCAAATAGAAGAAAATTTTTCCATAAAAGTAGGCGTAATGAATTGATTGATTTTTAAATAATTACTTTTCCTCAATCGGTCTACTAGACGGTTTAGGGAAAAATATTTTATGACGGATTTAATTCGATTAGCATGACATTTACTTATACACAAAAAAATTTAAAATATAGATGACAAAATTAAAACAAGGTAATATAAAATGGAATATCAAAATATGATATAATAACTACAGTAATTCTAACTAGATGAAAATCTGTGGGTAAAGCAACAAATAATACAAATTCAGAAAAGGTATTTTAAAAATACTAATTTGAATTAGTAGCTATTCAGAAAGGTCTAAGCGATCATATTTCTATTTTAGTGACAAATGTATGGGTCATGTTACATTTATCATAATGCAAAAATTAAATTAACCTAACCAATACTAACAATGTAATTACAGCTACAAAAGCATCCTGAATTCTTTATTTCCGAAGCACTGTATTAAGTCAAATCGGTTACATAATAACTTGGTATGGAAAATCGACACAAAATACACCGCGTATTGAGAGTAAAAAAGTTGTCTAGTTGTGCTGGGTTCGGCGTGCCGGCGGCGTCTCTATGCTGGTATCGTGCGAAGTATGGCAATGTAACTGTGCCCGCTAACCCGCTCCACAGGAGACGACCAGGGGGAAGGAGACGCCGATATGCACTCCTTCACCCTTCGCAATAGAGTGGGAGAAGGGCACCATTTTTCCAACTCGCTACCGGGGTAATAGAGCGCTAGCAGTGCCCGTGGGCGTTCTATAGACGATGGCGGCCCGCACAGACGGGCCAACCGTCGCGGTCGGGACGTCACGGTAGCATACGAAAGCGATCCCGTGGCGCCGCTATGACAATGAGTTCACCGCTGGGGTTTAGTGAGAATCCTGGGTTGTTCTCTGGCCAGGAGCCCCACACTCCCGCCGGCCTCGTTGGTGGGGTGCGTAAAAGCATTTCCCAGCTAAAAAAAAAAAAAACACGTTTGTCTAGCTGTCTTCTTTCCTTCTAAGCAGGATATATACTTATATCGACGCAGTAGCGATTATATAGGTATCAAGTTGATAAATTTCTACACATGATAAATTTCTTTTTTTTTTTTCTTTTTTTGATGCCGCGTTGGCGCAGCGGTCACAGCACTGGATTGCGATTGGCTGTTGCGCGGGCGGTTGCGGGTTCGATCCCCGCACACGACAGCGTTGATATTGGCCATACAGATGTTTTCCGTGGTCTGGGTGTTTGTGCAGTCCTTGTGGGTCTCCCCACCGTGCCTCGGAGAGCACGTTAAGCCGTCGGTCCCGGTTGTTATCATGTACACCTGATAGCGATCGTTACTCATAGTAGGGAATATATCCGCCAACCCGCATTGGAGCAGCGTGGTGGATTAAGCTCCGATCCTTCTCCTACATGGGAAGAGGCCTATGCCCAACAGTGGGATATTACAGGCTGAATCGTGATTGTGATCGTGATCGTGACTTAATTGTATATTTACTTTAATAATAAATAATAAAATTAAAATAAAAAAATATTTAGGGGGCTCATACAACAAAAGTGACTTATTTGCCGCTTTTTGTCCGATATTAAAATCAATGTACCTACCTACTGTTGTTTACCTAGCCAATGGTACGGAACCCTTCGTGCGCAAGTCCGACTCGCACTTGGCCAATTATTATTAATAGCTTTGTGCTAGTTTTCAATTTCGAGGCGATTTTTTTTTTACTGTTAATAATTAGAAAGTCTAAAATCAAATAATCCCTCACTTGTCTTTTTTGAAGTTAATGTCTGTCTAAATGATCACTAATCAAAGCGCTAAGAGTGTATACTACAAAGCTACAATTTGAACTTAATCATTTCGTACTGATAAAAATATCGAAAATATTAGGCCAGTAAATAAAGCCGTTTTTTTGGTCAACCTCGCACTAAATTTCCGATCCAATTTTTTTATTTTTTTATTTTACGATTTATGGCCCATTTTATTCGTCCAGCAGTAGCGCCACTTGAGCCGGCCGCACTCCTTGCGCACTTGGTGAAAGAGCACGTAAACCGTAAACGTAACTCGTAAACGGTAAGTTTTACAAAAAAGTTTACAGGAAATAAAAGATGCGAAATTTTATTCTCTACAAAAAAGGTCTGAATAACTTTTGCCCTAAAGTGGATAGTGTTCGAGATATCGGCCAAAAACTTTTCATTAAGATTGCGATCGAAGCTCCACCTGGATCTGTCAGCATTTTGTGTTTTTATGGTCAGTAAGTGACCCTTAACATAAAAAAAATTAAAATTGGATCGGAAATTTAGTTCGAGGTTAAATGCTTTATTTACTGGCCTATATTGTATGTATCGATATAATCGATACAAAAGGATTTCATGATATCGTGTATCGATACAAACTAATGTGATAGGTACCTACATTTTGATACGATATAATTATGATACAAATTACTTTTTGGGCATCTCTATTTTGAGGTATCGCTAGCGCGATATCGAATCATCTCGTAATATAAAAGATATGGCGATTAAAAAAAAATTGAAAAAAGGTACCAGTAATTCAGTAAATAAAATGTACATAGTATCACTATTTTTTTTAAAGTGCCCCAATCGGTAAGCAAATATGGCGTACTTACGACCATAGACAATTAGAGGAATGCTAGAGTAATCTGTAGTTTAGTGAAGTGACACAAAGAATAAATGAATGAACAATATTAATAAGCCATAGATATGTAAAATTCATTTTACATAAAAATACTTAACGATACCATATTGCTGAAATTATTTCAAAAACTGATAATATATTGAATAATTTTGTTAATAATTATAGTAAAGGTACAGAATAAAAAAAATCAAGCTGCTATGCGTCAAGCTGCATCATTTTATTTTCTTCTCTAATGATAATATGATCAATACTTTTCCACCACGACACCGCACTTATTTCATTTAAGCCTTCTTTTAACTTAACTTCTGCCATTTTAAAACTTTTATTATTTTTGCCTATGTAACCTTTTACTTGTGCCCATATGAGTTCTATAAGGTTTAATTCGCAATGGTAGGGCGGAAGACGTATGTGATAATAATATGATGATTTAATATATTTTTATGCATAATTGTAAACAAATATTAACATTCTGCACTCCTTCTCCATATAAAAAACTATAAGTGTACGATATTTTATACTCCTCCGTCCGTGCAAATTTCGTAAAAAGGGGTACAAAGTTTTTGCTTCACGTATTAACATACAGATTCTGATGCTCTTTACCATTAAAATTCAACAAATAAGATACTAACAATAAAGAAAACAAAGTAGGCGTAATATTTTTTTAACCCTAGAAAAGTAACCTTAATTTTTAGCAAGGAAAAGATAACCACGCGCCTTTAAACATACCGATTTACTTATATTTTAAATTAATAATATATATTTTTAACTTCAGTTAAATTTTACATTATTAATAAATAAATAGAATACAAATAGGTAATATTATTTGTTTATTGTTAGAAATTATGTTAGATTTTACAAAAATTAGAGGTATTTATAGTAGGAACTAGAGATGCGCCGAGTACTCGGTTTGTGCTCGGTACTCGGCGTAATTAGGCTTTTTTCAGTACTTGGTACTTGGCCGAATAACTCGGTTCCAGTGACCGAGTATTTGGTAGGTAATTAGGTAATAATCTGTTCCTTTTCTACTCGTAGACATTAACCGCTTCTGAAAATAAGCGCTCGATGTTTACAGTGCTTGCAGGTGCACATAAGAACACACGTGCTAAATGTGCCAAGAGTGTATATCTTGTTTTATGTCCTACCCACCACTCGAATGGACTTAGGTCTCGCGGCAACAAATTCTTGCTTACATAGCGACCTAACTCTTGAGCGATGGGACTTTTAGGAACTAGAAACAACCAATCCACGTATAAACTGAGTCAAAACGAATTACTCGGCAGAGTAACTCGGTACTCGGTTACTCGGTAATCTTGTACTCGGCGCATCTCTAGTAAGAACCAATGTGATACAAAGTATAAAAAACAATGTCACACAATATCGTTATGCGCACTCGCTTTAACATCTAAACAAAAGGACTGTCATTGTTTTTGCCAGTGCTATGTGCTATACCTTTATATTATATGGGATAGAGTTAAAAAATGTTCAGGGTGAAAATGATATTTAGAAATATTCATAATATAAAATAAAACCTTTACAATAAACACTTTAACATGAAAGATTCACATTTGTAATATTTTGTAAGCATACTTTGCGCTCAACAAAAAAAAAACAATATTTAGGTATAACAACTTAATAACAAATCGCTTTACGGTAACATCGTTTTATCGTTTATTAACAAACTAGCCGACCCGTGCCCACTTCGGTGGGCGTTATAATCCATTTCACATAAGAAGGGTACGGTGAAATTTGATATGTTCCAATACACTCACAATTTTCAGCAAATCAGATAAATATAAATGTTTTAAAATCACCAATTAATTTCTAAGGCAAATACTCGTAATAATGCTTGATTAGATTGAATTGTTGACACGGCACGTCAGAGGGCGCAGGTTCAAATCCTGCTGGGTCGAAAATTTTGATAATTTTTATCTTTTTCCTTTTATCTTGTCACTCCCGAATAGTGTAGCTTTCTGTTAGCGAAAGAATTTTCATGATCGGATCAGTATTTGCGAAGATTACCCCGTATATACAAACAAAGTTATAAACTTTACCTCTTTATAATATTAGTATAGATTATATAGTTCGTGAAAATTTAAAATATAGGTAAAGAATACGGTCTATTTTTATCACCCATTTTAATAATTCCTTATACTCATTCACCTCTAAACATATAATGGCCACATCCCTATTTGCCTTATAAAAAAAGATATTGATATGTCATATTCAAAAATATTGATTATCTGTACTGTCAATATTCGTATTTTAGTAAATTTTGTGTGTTTAAAATAATAAATGGATATTTGTTTTTAGTGAAATAAATAGTAAATGGAGTTTTACAAATGTCCGTAAGCTGATATGTTGCGAATGTGAGTGATAAATGCGGAAAAAACGTGAATTACGTGTTGACAGGGGTTTGTTTACCAAAAGGGACGGATCCAAAAAAATGTACTATATAGACATGTGTATGTATATATATATAGACAATGGTTCGTTCAACCCTAGCATATTTTCAAAAAACCCTGAATGAACTTAATTACCACTACAAGTATGTTTTCTTGAAAAAGGTGACGTAATAAATGAATTTGTAAAAGCAGACATGTTTGAATTTACTGTGTCAAGTACGACAAAACACGTACCGACCTCGGCATGCCGAAAATCAATATTCGATGGAAAATAATCTTTGCTTTGATTTGTTTTTAACATAAGGTATCTAAGTAAGAAAATTAGTAAGTATTTATCTCGCTATACACTACAATTCGTAACGTAGAAATGAATGATCATGTATACTGTAAATTATACCATTTTATGACGATATCTTTTTTATTTAATAAATTTAATGAAGTTTATGATTTATTTAATTTTTATTTCAAACAGTTAATTACAATAATTACATAAGTAATTTACAAAAAAAAAATCAAGTATAAAACCAATTAAGCACTCGTCGAGTTTATACTTTTATACTGATCATTTAACCATACTTTTATTAATGACATTAGGAAAGACAGGTTTTTGGTAATAAAATATTTTTATTTAATCGAGAAAGCCTAAAACAGTGTTAATAAGATTGACATTGCATATTTAGAAAACTACATCATCCAGAACTAACATAGGCTGTAAAGATATATTATAACTGTCAATAAAAATAGAACCGTGACGGGCATCAGCTAGTTTCAGATAAACAGTTTTATCAACTTTTATCATTAGAGTTAGGTACGCAACAATGTTATGTGAACATATCTAACTTTTACTAACTTCAAATAGAATATTTGTCAAACAACAACTTTACGTGCTTTTAATGGTTTAACTAATTAAATCTAATACTATTAAACGAGCAATTCTTGTATATATCCCTTTATATCACCTCGTGACATAACAGAACTGTAACAAACCAATTCATTCCTCATAAAATTCCTAACTGATATTTTATTTCATTTCAAGTCAATGTTTCACGACGGTAACAGACCGCCGCTGTAGTTTGGTGCATTTTTGACTTCATAGATGGCGTTACTTGCATTAAAAAAAAACGAAAATCAGTAACCACCAATTTGTGAAATTAGTTCGCGAGTGACAGTTACAAAAATTAAAATAAAATATAATAAATAAGTAAACTACGAATCTTTACCGTGAATCTAGTAGGTGAGTCTACGGTTATAACTATTTATCGTTAGCCACGCATAATATTTTGTTTGTTATTCGTGACAAAATCATAAAATTTTTGTTTGTGACATTTCTGTTACATTGTGTAATAATGCTCCCTTAGTGGAGTATATTGACCTTTTATATATTATTTGACAGAATGGCTTCCAGAAGCCTAGGGGAAGATGAAATTGTGCAGCATATCTTTGATTATAAGGCTAGTGAGCATGGATTTGATGGTGATTATAACAGCGTTGCGAACCCAAATTTTTTTCCCGATCTGGAGCCCCCTTTTGAAGAGGATCCTGATGAAACGGTTGAAGGATTGGATATCGACAGAATTATTGAGAACCTTGAGCACGATATAAGTACTTCCCAACGCATAGCCATCACGGAACCTTCTCTTCAGCCAGGACCATCGGTACGTCATCAAAGCAAGCCTAAACTGAATGTGCGCTGGTGAAAGAAGAACCTGGAACTAAATGACCACCAGCTCCGTTTTACGGGCGATGAAACCTTGCCATCAGAGTTTTTAGACCTCGATAGTCCTATCCAGTTCTTTTTTAAACTGTTTCCCAAAGAATTGATTGAAGAAATTGCCAATCAAACAAATCTTTATATTGTTCAGAAAGATCCGAGTATGGCTTTTGGTGTTACTGAGACTGACATACAACAATTTATTGGACTTATATATAGATATATTATGTCATTAGTACATCTTTCAAGAGTGACACAGCATTGGAGTGGTAATATAGGAACACTTTTAGTACAAAATACAATGCCAGTAAATAAGTTCGAAGAAATCAGGCGATTCTTTCACTTCAATGACTATTCGAAAAATGTTCCGCGCATTCATCCTAACCATGACCGAATTTTCAAGATTCGCTGAACGTGCAATAGAATGGGCTATGCATGGGGATTCTCTCAAAGATAGGATTAGAAATGTGACTATCCGCGAGAGAACTAAAGTAACCGACATAGCCTACAGAATTAGCAACTAGAAGTGGCAGTGGGCTGTTCATCTGTGTCGCAGGACCGATGGACGTTGGAGCAGACGTGTCCTGGAGTGGAGACCGCGTCTTGGCGTATGGCGTTTGGCGTATTTCCTCTGGAATGCTGGACCGACGATCTATGTAAGATTGCCAGCGTAGGCTGGATGAGGATTACGGAAAACCAGGATGTCTGGCGCGAACTTGAGGAGGCCTATGTCCAGCAGTGGACTGCAATAGGCTGAACGGACTGACTGACAATAAGTAAAATAGCTGCTTCAAAGCCTTTCATACATCCTAGACTCCAGTTACTGTTTTTACATATTGTCTAGGACGTAGTGGAGCATTATGGGTCATTGTAACATATCTGTCACACTCCCTATTTTTTAATTTTTTAGCTTTTATTAAAAAAATAATTAAAAACTGAAAAATACGTGTCTTTTTATTTATTAAGACGTATTAAAAAATTGACAATCTAAATTAATATTCATCGTTGAGTTATAAAGGGATATAATTATGTATATAATCTGAATCTCGGAAACGGTTCCAACGATTTTCATGAAGTTTAGTATGCAGGGGATTTCGTGAGCGATAAACCGATCTAGCTAGGATTTATTTTAAGAAAATGTTGTTTTATTTTTGTTTTTCGGCAATTAAAAAATAGCTGCAATATCGATAGAATACGAAGGTAAGTTTCGCAATTGTCAAAAAAGTTGTAATAGCTCAGGTGGGAAACCGGCCGGTGGGGTCGGGATCGACGGAGAAGACCACGGTTCAAATCCCCATCTCCAGATCGATGATTTTCTTTCCTTTTTTTTCTAATTGCACTCGTGATTTTTTATAAGTAAATAACCAGTTCATATTTTTTATTATTATGTCGGCAAGATCAAAAAATATTATTAATTATTTGTAATTCGTATTTAAATATGATTTCCAAAAAACACGATATACTAAAAATACCGAGCTAAGCTCAGTCACCCGGGAACTGGTAATTGAACTTGGGGCAGCACATCGAGTCCAAAGCAAAAACTGCAGCAAAAAAAATTGGTATTCTCTCTAAGGTCAGGCGATACTTCACTCCAGAACAGCTGCTTCAGCTATATCAAGCACAAGTTCGGACTTGTATGGAGTATTGCTGCCATCTTTGGGATGGATCCGCCAAATACCAACTGGCAACTTTGGACTCGGTGGAAAAACGAGATAAGAGACTCATAGGTGACCCTACTCTGACAGACACCAAGTTGCAGAGTCTCGATCATCGGCGTAGGGTAGCTCGTCTGTCGGTGTTCTACAGAATATATTTCGGTGAGTGTGCGAAGGAATTGCACGACCTAATTCCCCCAACAACTTTCCGCCATCGGAACACTAGGCGCGGTCGATCGTTCCATCCTTATGTCATCGATATGCCACCTACGCGTACAAAACGCTTTGCCAATACTTTCTTGATGCGCACGGCTAAGGAATGGAACTCATTGCCCGCGTCTGTGTTTCCTGAACGATACAATCTGGGTGTCTTCAAGGCCAGAGTGAATAGGCTGTTATTAGGCAGGCATGCTCCACCGCATAGTCACTTAACATCAGGTGAGATTGCGGTCAAATGCCTGTCTATTAGTCATAAAAAAAAATACATTTTGTTTCCCACGTCTTTACATCGATGTCTTGAGTCACCGGGAAGACCAATATCCAGGAATTTTCATAACAAACACATTTCTTTGTAACATCATTATTCATCACAAACTTTAGCACACTTCAATTTTTTTAGAGCTGTTGATACGTAACAATTTAGGTTATCATCATCATCATCATTTCAGCCTATCGCAGTCCACTGCTGGACATAGGTCTCCACAAGTTCGCGCCAATAATGGCGTGAACTCATGTGTTTTGCCCAGTCACCACGCTGGGCAGGCGGGTTGGTGAGCGCAGGGCTGGCTTCGTCGCACCGAAGACGGTGCTGCCCGTCGTTCGGCCTGTGTATTTCAAAGCCAGCAGTTGGATGGTTTTCCCGCCATCGGTCGGCTTTTTAAGTTCCAAGGTGGTAGTGAAACTATGTTATCTCTTAGTCGCCTCTTACGACACTCAGGCGACATACAGGTTATACAAGATAGTATATAAAACTTGTGTGGAAAGTGTAATATTAGAATATATTATAAGATTTATAAGTAACCCAATTGTAATTTAAAAAAAAACTTAACAGTCTAGATTTATTTAACTGTTTGGCAAGAACCGGTTTTAAAACTAAAGCTCTTTAGTGAAACCCAAAAAGACATTCTATCATTGTATATATATGCTTCAAAGATAAATTTCTAAAAAACGTACTAACTTTTACATTTCGTCGACTTTACTTTTTAACTTCATGTACAATTCTAATATAGTTTTAATAGTACGTCCTTAATTATGAAACAAAAATAAATGCAATAATTCCAAGGACGGCAGTATGTTACTCAATGGACCTTCACTTTAAAATATGATTTCAAGACTAAATATAGTAATGTAGCCTTTGACTATATAATTAATTATTCTTTCACTAAGAGGTTGAAGAAATAATATAGAATGTAGAAAATGACAAGATTCTTATTGTTGTAGAAAGCTTTTGTTTAAAACAGTTAGGTACCTTATATTGTTATTATTTCCCCGTGCAAGGTTTTATGTTACTGGTATTTTAGTCATAAGAATACTAGAAGTAGTTTTTAACTTTACGTACTTAAGTTAGTATTTTAGTTAGATGTACAAAACGTGGCATATACCATTCACTATATTGAAAGTTATATGTATTTTTAATATCCATCTGGCATACTATTTGAACAAATAGGTAATCATACAATTGTCATACCACCTTATCGAATCCAAAGGGCTTTATTAATAAACATGTCAACCGTCATTGACAGCTGGGAGTGATTGTTACCGACGACTATTGTTGAAATTTCCATTTTAAAATTAAATAAATCGGCCAAGTGCGAGTTGGACTCGCGCACGAAGGGTTCCGTACCATTGACTAGGTAAACAACAGTAGGTACGTTGATTTTAATATCGGACAAAAAGCGGTAAAAAATCACTTTTGTTGTATGAGAGCCTACCCTAATCATTTTTTTTTATTTTAATTTTATTATTTACTAGCTTCTGCGCGCGACTTCGTCGGCGTAGACTCCGCTCCTATTGGTCTTAGCGTGATGATATATAGCCAATAGCCTTCCTCGATAAATGGGCTATCTAACACTGAAAGAATTTTTCAAATCGGACCAGTAGATCCTGAGATTAGCGCGTTCAAACAAACAAACAAACAAACTCTTCAGCTTTATTATATTAGTATAGAATATAGATTATTAAAGTAAATATACAATTAAGTATTTTGTAAATATTTAAAGTGCCTACTACTACTCTTACTATTTATTGATATCGAGTAAAAATAGTTCTTGAGATACAGCCTAGTGACAGACGGACGGACGGACGGACGGACAGCGAAGTCTTAGTAATAGGGTCCCGTTTTTACCCTTTGGGTACGGAACCCTATAAATGTTAGTTTGAAATTTCTATAGAGCTGAGTTGGCGGTAGAAAAAAATCGCTAATGAACTACTCCTACTAACTTACTTATCAGCTACAGCAATAAGTTATTGGATTTCTCAAATTATTAGATATTGATAAGACTTTTTATAACCAGCTTAACCGACTCAAATACAAAAAACGTGATTGCTCGTAAACGAAAAAAAAAAAACGACTTCAATTAGGTACATATACTTACCAGTAATACAACTTAGGTAATGGAGATAACGCAAGAAGTTACTAGTCAGATCTCGATGAAATTTAAATGGGACCACGAGAGAGTAAGTTTTAATCTTTATTCAATTCCCTGTTCGATAAAAGCAATTTAAATAATCTTAAAAGTATTGGCCACGTAAACTTACGTCGTTGGTGGTGCAAAATGAGTCGCATAATTGACGTAAAAAAGAAAATGTGACTCATATTGCGTCGTTTTGTGGCACAAATCAGACTTTTATATGAAATTGAATGCAACATAAACTACATGGTTCGGAATGAACTCAGATCATCACAATATAACGTCCCACATAGGGGTATTTTGCTGATCGAGCCGGTCATAAACCAAATTATAAAAAGTTGTCGCAGGTAAAAAACAACTGGTTCCTATAGTTATTGAATGACTAGAGAACAATAGAGAACCCGTCCCGGTCTTTTATCGCATGCACATGCGCGGTTGTTTTGACTTAAACTAGTCATCGCTTCAACTGCACGTATCTTATGCGTTTCCTACGTGTGATAGTATCTGACAAAAAGTTAAATATTTTCGTGACTACTGACTTCTTTTAAAATATTGTTATGGATATGGATCAAGGAGGTAAGAATGCATATTTTTAAACTATTATACCGTATTTTTTTGGATAGGATATTGTTATTTGACGTTTGAAAATATAGTTTAAAATTCTTAAAATTTCCAACGAAATTTAAAGTTTGGAAAGGTTTTTGTTGTATTTCCGGGTTTTTCCCGGTTATAATGTTAATTGATAACGACAGGTTATAGTTTATATAAAATCATTATGGCCTAATTAGCCGTCCATACCCGCCCTCTTTTCTGCCAGAGGTGACAGACCAAGACAGTGAAAAAAAACAAAAAATTTATTTTTAATTTACACTATGTTACCTTGGTAATCATTTAGTTTCAGGGTCAACTGGTCACTCCGGTGTTAGAGTAGTGACCCGTAGATCACTTTTTCAGAAAATGAAAGAACAAAATTTGCCTAATTTTGAAGAAAAATTAAATTACTTGGAAAATTGGATTTTGTCCAGCGAAAACTATTCTGAAGATGAATTAAAGGCGTTGAAGCACAAGTTTTCGCACATTAAGTCGGAATTTAAACAAAGGTGGAAAAAAGCTGATAAAACGATGTTGCCAGTTAAGATCAAACGTTGACAAAGCTATTGTTAAGGAGAGAAAAAAAAATCATTCAAGAGAAATTTAGACGTGAAACGGGTCTAATAGTGTATGTACCGAAAGCTGGGTTTGGAAATACCAATGATGGTAACACAAGTAGAATATTTTTTTCTAATCCTGAATTAGCTGCAGAAATAACTGGAGTGGATTATAATTTCATTTACCGACTCAAAGTCATCCTTGAAGTCATATCAAGTGGTCACAAAGTTCATTTGGACAAGTTTGCAGATTATTGCATAGACAAGGCAAAATTTTATATATGTTTGTATACGTGGCATCCTATGACACCTACGATGCACAAGATCCTGGTGCATGGTGCTACTGTCATAGACAAGGCATTGTTGCCAATTGGGTTGCTCTCGGAAGAAGCCGCTGAGGCACGGAATAAACATTACCGGCTGTACATTTTCAAGAGTCAAGTGTAACATTGATATTGTAAATAGATTATTACTCAGTTCTGACCCACTGATTACTGGAATGAGACCAACCCGCAAAAAAAGAACTTTGCCATTCACGAAAGAAGCAATTGCTTTGATGATTCCTGCTGTACCTGACTCTGACACAGACTCAGATTCTGATTTGGAGGAGGTTTCTGGACGCACTGAAAGTGATGAGGATGATGAAGAACTATGGGACTCATCATCATTATAGTTACATAAATTTTATGAGATTTTGTTTCAGAAAATAATAAAAATCGAAGTTATAAATTACTAAAATATATTTTTATTTTTATTTTCCCCCCAATATTTTAAGTCATTATTCATTAAAAAGAAAAATGTAGCTTATAGTTAACCAGGGCAAGTTCCTGGAGTAAAAAAACTAAATAAATAATTTTGACCGGCTAGATCAGCAAAATACCCCTATCGCGTCCGTTAGATTTCGCTCAGGCAATAGAGTCTAGGTCTGTGTTATATTCTAATTTTAACGTATCTTACTATATCATTAGCATTTATCATACTATAACATATTTAAAAGATATCGATTGTTCCTTCTTACGTTCTGTAAATTATTTAGCGAAGCAATAATACATTGAATAGTAAATTAAACTTTTTTCCTTTACTGAAGTAGACCTACATTTACAACGAAGAAATATTTTTTCTATTGAACGTATAGAAAGATTGAAAATGAATAAACGAAAAATGTTTTTTCGCTGCCTTTAATTTTTGAAAATTTACCAAACTATTACGGCAATAAAATAAATAAAAATAAAGAACATGATTTTCATCATTCACAACACAGGAAACAAAATTTTAAGATATTTTACAGTCACTGCACTGCACATTTGCATAACATATTTTCAAATGAGAAAATGGATTACTACATTTCCATGATAATGAAAATCCTTTTATAATGTACAACGGCAAAACTGAATTTAAAATAATTGTATTAGTGTGAATATAAAATATTAGAAATGACTGTAAAAAATGTAATGTATTTAACATATAACGAGCATAGCTCATACACAAGAGAATAAATAGTAACTAACATTTACTATACTCTGTTGATGAAACAATATTGGACTCATTCAAGCAAAATTTGTAAAAATATTTTGGGGGAAACATATTATACTTACTTGAATTTAATACGCATTGAATCGTCCAAAAAATTTTAACAGAAAAACACAATTATACCATTAAATCTTTAGTCTTCTAAAAGTTACTTCAAGTTCAAGTAAAAATATGAATAATATATTTAAGTCTTTATAGTCTTCTAAAAGTTTTAACGTATAACGTAGGTAAGTATAAGGTCTAACTTTACACAAAATATCAGTCCGAAATAATTAGTAGCGTTAGCGAGATTTATTCAAAATCTTGCAGATTTTTGGAGTAATTCAAGCAAAATTTGTAAAAATATTTTGGGGGAAACATAATTATTATACTTACTTGAATTTAATACGCATTGAATCGTCCAAAAAATTTTAACAGAAAAACACAATTATACCATTACATCTTTAGTCTTCTAAAAGTTACTTCAAGTTCCAAGTAAAAATATGAATAATATATTTAAGTCTTTATAGTCTTCTAAAAGTTTTAACGTATAACGATAAGGTCTAACTTTACACAAAATATCAGTCCGAAATAATTAGTAGCGTTAGCGAGATTTATTCAAAATCTTGCAGATTTTGAATAAATCTCGCCCAAAGGTTTTCAATGGCAAGTACAGACAATTCTAAGGATACAAAAAAACTATTCTCAAATTCTTGAAATAATTTTTTTAAACACATTGTTATACACAAACAAAACAAAAAAGAAAAAAATCAGAAAAAAAATCAAAAATGATTATTTTTCTGATTTGACCTAACCTAACCAGCTGATTTTTTTTTCTTTTAGTTAATTAAGATTTATATAATTTGATGGTAATATTGTCCTCCACATTGCGTGGTACGTTATCCCGGTCCTACGCTCACTGCTGCTCTATCTCCTGCTAATACTATTATCTACCACAATCGAGAGTTTTCGAAGAGGAACTTTTTGTTCGTCTCATCAAAATGAAGCTACTCCCGGAAAATTAGCTTGATACTAATCAGGTGAAAAATATGTACTAGGGATCCCGTACTGTATCTTTTACATTTTGAATTAAATTTAGCCTGGCCAGGATTTTTCAGGCAACAGATTTGCGATTATTTTTCTAATACTCTAAAATACATCCATTAGGCAGATGGATGAAGTTCGTCTCTAGTACGTATCCCCTACTATTTGTTTTCGATATAGTACCTTGTCTCTGTGGGATTCCCTGAAAATGTTATTGCTTGCTTTACAACAACTGGTCATTAGAACATCGTAAATTAGTTGAAATTTCATATTTAAAATGGTTTTTATAATAGCATAATTTATTATAGGTAAACCGCTGTAAAGTCGACCCTTGCGATGACAAATGGGAGGCGAGGCGGGGGGTATGCACGGGTACACAAGGCATTGTCGCCACAGAGATTTATCTCGAGATATCTTAAGTATATCTCTCAGAGTTATTATTTAGAATTTTAGATGAATTGAGTCATGTGAGTGTGGCAAATAATAGACTGATTCTATATTTATTTTTATTATGTTTATATATATATATATATATATATATACAATTAATTAAGTAACTACGTTAGAAAATAAAATACTAAATACTGAGCACTAAAACTAACATTAATATGTAAAAAAGTTGCTTCAGATTAACATTATCATCATTCATTTAGTCATTTTTCGTCTTGGTAATTTCATATTTATTGTTGGATGTAACTAAGTAAAATAATCTCGTGTGTAGTGCGTACGTCATTCGATGTCAACGCCGTAGGGATGGCAAAGTCGACTCTGACTTTAGTCAAGAATCGATCTTTTCATAAAAATAATCGACTTTTTGGAATCCACTTGAACCTGTCTCGAGTCCATTGGAATCGATTCTCATTCGATGACTTTGACTTTTTTTAAGCAACACAACTGTCACAAACTCACGGACGGTAGTATATATAATTATATAGTTTGTACCAGGGATTGGAATACCGTTTGTTAATTTGGTAACGTTAACTTGTCTCGGCAGACAACGTTATTTATGGAGTAACGATATCTTAATATAAAACAAACTCGTAACACCTAAAGTTCGTAACTATTACGGTAAACGCACAAATATACCTAATATATTTGATACCCACTTTAATTAACCAAATGAAAAAAAAAACAAGATGCGTTCAAAAAGTCGACTTGAGAATCGACTTTTAACTGTGATTAATCGACTTTGAGAATCAAAAAATTCCAAATCGATTCCAAAGTCAAAAGTCGACTTTTTTCACACAGTCTCCATCCCTAGTCGACGGCTAACATCAGAATTCAGACTGTCTGATTGGTTGAGTGCTACCCGCCCCCGCGTCCCACGGGCCATCGCTAGGGTCGACTTTATAGCGGTACAGCTATAAAAATACAAATATGTATAATAAATAGTGCGAAATATTTACATTATCATGCTCCAAAACATCAGTTAACCTCGAAAGAAAGTTGTAATTATTAAAAACTACAGTTTAGTTGAAATTTTATTTAAAACTAGCTTCTGCTCGCGACTTCGTTCGCGTGGAATAGTTACTTTGCTTGCTATCTGAGAAAGCTCTCAAAAGGAAAAAACCCGGATTTTGAAACATTTTTCATTGGTGCTCCGCTCGTATTGGTCTTAGCGTGATGATATATAGCCTTTAGCCTTCCTCAATAAATAGGTTATCTATCACTGAAAGAATTTTTCAAATCAGACCAGTAGTTCCTGAGATTATCGCGTTCAAACAAACAAACAAACTCTTCAGCTTTATAATATTAGTATGGATTAGCGTTGACGGAGTAAAAAGTGTTTTGGCAAACATATAAACATAATACCCTGGAGAATAAGACTCATTCAGGACGTTCTAAGTGCATTAACTGTTATGATGATCGTTTTTATGATGTCACAAATGCGTTTGGAACAATGGCGAGAATACAATATGTCAGTGACAAGAGTGTTTACTGTCTATATCTTCATTTAAGTTTAAGCTATGAGCGATGATACAACATGGTAATTAAAATATCCATAACCTACAAAAAAAAGTCTTAATCTAAAATTAAAAGAGAGGTACATACATATTATATCTTTACTGTACATATACGGTACATTTACGGTACATATATCTTTACTGCAACCACATAGACAAAAAGTATAGCCACGAATTATGCACATATGGAATATACCTACATGTCTTTTAAGGAACATATAATAGCCAATATAATAATAGCCGAATTGGTCGAGCCATTCTTCAGTTATGCGCTTAGCAACATTCATTTTTATTTATATACCTATAGATAGATGTACACTAAACATGTTCAATAAAGTTAAGATACTGCTACCGTTTAACCTATAATTCATATACAATCGTGTTATTAAACTCTTTTATTCTCGAAATCAATGAAAATTAAACAATTTAAAAAATAAATAGACGGCTAATATATCAATATTAAAAAACCGTGGTATCATAACATCTTTTGTATAAAAGCAAAATAAATTTTGTTAAAGCAATTCATAAAAACGTTCATTATTTAAGTTTTCGTTGTGTTTATACTTTAATAAGTTTAGTGACACTCAGACCGACACGATGCTTGGTGCATAGCATAACAAAAGAAAGAAAACATACAAAATAAATATCAAACTTCGCCCTACACATCTATTACAAAGTTACAACGAGCCGATGTCAGTAGAAGGGAGATATTTAAGAAAAGCGGTTAATATGGTTTCTTTTTAATAGTCATAGGAGCAGAAAAGATAATTTTTAGAATTTTTGTCCGTTTGTTTTTGTCTGTCTATTAATGTTTTTAAATTATGTACAATCTTTATGAAACTGTATGCGAGGTTTTAATATAGGTAATGTATGTATTCTAGAGGTAAGGTGCATGTATACATAGCTGAGTTGGAACAGGTGCCGGTAGTGGTGACAAGCCTTAAGCTATATTGCTTAGGTTTGTGCGTTCAGAGGCCAAGTTAGCGGAGCTACACGAACTGCTTCCTAAGCCACGCTGGTCCCCTTTATTATGAGGTACTGTCTGTTTTACCGAGCAGGCAGAAAATTGTAACATGTAGTTACATTTTACATTGGAGCAAGACTGCGTCAACAGCGCTTACTTTTTAATGGGTTGGTGTTTTTACCATTTTTTCAATAAGCAATGTATACTACGAAATATAAATTTTTAAGGTTCTATCAAAAACTTTTTACTGTGATTACTTTTCTTCTTTGTTAACTTTACATGTTTAATTTCAGTAGAAGTTTTTGCAATTATGTAGTAACAAACTTTGCTAAATTTTAGTCATCTTTCCCCCAACACAACTAAAAAACAAAACAACAAGTTACACGTTACAAGAAACTAAAAAAATAAGTGAGAAACCAGCCTAAGCCCAGCAGTGGGACGTTACGCGTCCACAGAGGGCTAATCAATTAATCAGTAACAAAATTAATACGAAAGACTAATATTATAAAGAGGTAAAGTTTATAACTTTGTTTGTATATATACGGGGTAATCTTCGCAAATACTGATCCGATCATGAAAATTCTTTCGCTAACAGAAAGCTACACTATTCAGGAGTGACAAGATAAAAGGAAAAAGATAAAAATATATAAAGATTTTAAATCAGCAGGATTTGAACCTGCGCCCTCTGACGTGCCGTGTCAACAATTCAATCTAATCAAGCATTATTATTTGCCTTAGAAATTAATTGGTGATTTTAAAACATTTATATTTATCTGATTTGCTGAAAATAGTGAGAGTGTATTGGAACATATCAAATTTCACCGTACCCTTCTTATGTGAAATGGATTATAACGCCCAACGTAGTGGGCACGGGTCGGCTAGTACGAACTAAAAACAAATTATTTAGCATTGCATAATTTTCAGCTGATGTTATATTTTTTAAACGTCACATTAATTGCAAAAGATCTGAAACTCAATTCTATATTTTACGAGTATACAGCTTTTGAAGAAAAAAGAAAATTTATTACTATTTCGTACTTCTAGCGACATCTTGCGAAGCATGCGAGTATTTCTAGGTGCGACCAGTGACTTCGTCACAGATGGCGCTATTACAATTTTACTATTAGTATATTTTTGCAAAAAAGGCCTATTGACGTTCTTTTACTGTTATACCTATAGACGTCTAATTACTGTTGACCTACCCAAATTCTGGACTAGCTTTACTCCATAACTCAAACAGTATTGAGCGCCATCTATTATCTAATTCTAAAAGTAAAGACTTCGACTTTTCATAATATAACAAACAAAATTTTTCAACAAACTAAAATTTTATACTATATGCTAATTTTTACAATTTTCAGATTTTCGTCAAAATTATTACATTAATCTGCTCTTTTATTAGTATATAGAGTAAATTATTAAATACTAACCCATAAAATATTTTATAAATCATGAATATAAATAACAAGAATGAGCTATATATAATAAATGATCATATATATTAATATTAGTTCATAATTAATTAATGTCCTATACTGAGGACAAAAGATGTATTTTATACTACGCGTATTTATGCTTCGCGAAGCGGACAAGGTAAGCGTTTAAATAGCACGTATTTTTATCGATTGCTAAAGGTTAAAAATAGTACATATCACCACACATGTGTTGACAACGATTAACACAAATTAAATAAAAATAAAAATAAAAAAGGGTTGAATGCGGGTGATGATAAGAAGTGGCATATAGCGTGTTAACAGGTGGTAACAACTCGAAGTTTTTTTTTTATGGAATGATAATGATGACGATGATGATTGACGCCGCGTTGACACAGCGGTCCCAGCACTGGTTTGTGGCTGTTGCGCGGGCGGGTGCGGGTTCGATCCCCACACACGACAACATTTGTTTTGGCCATACAGATGTTCACCGTGGTCTGGGTGTTTGTGCAGTCCTTGTGGGTCTTCCCATCGTGCCTCAGAGAGCACGTTAAACCGTCCGCGTCGGTCCCGGTTGTTATAATGTACACTTGATAGCGATTGTTACTCATAATAGGGAATATATCCGCCAACCTACATTGGAGCAGCGTGGTGGATTAAGCTCTGAACCTTCTCCTGCATGGAAAAGAGGCCTATGCCCAACATTGAGATATTACAGGCTGAAGCGATAATGATAATACCAAATGATACTCGTGTAAATACATAGTCTAGCCATAAATTTATTTATACTGCTACATTTAAATTTTAAAGTTAACAAAATATTAAATTTGAATTTGGAATCTGTCATTTTTATATGATAAAATTGTGTAAAATTGTGTGTAATCATTGTGTTAAAATACAATAGTTTTTAAAACTCAGAGAAAATCAGAAAACAAAATGAACAATCATATAAAAATGTCAGATTCCAAATTCAAATGTCATAAATATAAAATGTCATATATATACGCTAAGGTTAAGACGTTAGCCTCCATTTTTAGAAAATACCTCACAATTACTCCACATAAATTATAAATCGTTTTATAGATAATTGCTTGCTCTACCAGCATCCACAACTAAAAAATTTATTATTGCTTTTATTTTTGTAAATGGGCATGACGACAGTATCAAAATATCGTCAATTTAATCATTTTAAGGGAACACTCATATTAAAAAAATTCAAAATACTGGTTTAGTTTTATGTAAAATAATAAGATTATTGTGATTTTCAATAAAATAAAACATTAAAATACTGCAATCTGCCATTTTGATTGAAATTTGAAGTAATTTATAGGAGTAAGCGTTCAAAAAGATAACAAACGATTGGACGGTGCAGGTGTATAGACCACTGAGCGGTTTTCAGCGGTCGTGGTCGATGGCGTTGTGGGCACTTGTGGGTCTTAGGTGGAACGAACTACTGTACCGTGACGTCAGAGACGACGCCATGACACCTGCAGCCGTTTTGTATCACTCGTTGAAAACATATTAGAAAAATAGTTTTAAACTTCCTTAAACTTAAGTTTATTACCGAAATATAGGTATTTTCGTAAATAGTAAATATGTACCCACATTACGCAAGTGGTTTTCTAAATCTTTCGTCATGCCCATTAATTAATTATTAAAATTATATATACGACAACTTTAATTTTGAAACAACGTCAAGATGATTGACGGTCTGTAAATTTTTTGTTCAATTTCAAATCAACTCACGTACAAATACTCTTCGTGTAGAGTGGCGCTTTAGCTCAACGCGTTTGATACCTTGTGCCTCTATGTGTCAATTTTAGTAAAATACTAGCTGACCTGGCGAACTTCGTACCGCCTTTTTTTTTCTTAAATATAATAATTACATATACCAAAATAAAATATAGCCTATCTTTCAAGTTGGATCAAACAGCACACGGTGTGCAAAATTGCAAATTTGATTAAAATCGGTTAAGTGGTTAAGGAGTCCATTGAGGACAAACATTGTGACACGAGATTTATATATATTAAGATTTCTTCGATCTGTCACCGAGTTTCATATTTTAATACAAAAAAAGGAGAACGTTATAAGCAGTGTGCAAAATTAGAAACAAATAGCAATAAGTTTTGATTTATAAAAACGATAAAATAAAATGCCTAGACGACGAACACTCGTAAATCAAGCAGAAAGATGATTCGAAGTCAGCCCGTAGTCGTGAAACACCTGAGCAACGAAATATAAGACTATAATATTAGTGTAAAATAAGCAAAATATTTCAAGCTACTTAAATACACATCAAATGACAAATGAACAAATGACTAGAAAAAAAAACGGTAAATCGATTGATATCACTGAATCATTCCAGATTATTACTTTCAATCCAGACAGAGTCAGTATATAATATATATATAAAAATCAATGCCACTTTTCGTTGTAATTTTATAACTCAAGAACGGACTCACATATCCAAACCATATATTTAGGCTTTGTTCGGACTATTTAGTAGATGGTTTATGTGAAGTTTGCACAAAATCGGTCGAGTCAAGTCGAGTGGTTCTTCGTTTATCACATTTTTTGTAACAAAGGAGGATCATTTTGTTAATGGAGATTTTGCTGTCAAATTGAAACTTTTTCAGTGTTTTGACAGTACAAGCATGTTGTTATGTCATTCATTACTGTCATTTCATTTTGGACGTGATTCGATTAAAGTAAATTAATTGGCATAATGATGAAGACAAAAAACCCAGGGATACAGTACATCACAAAAATAATAATTAACGCCCAACGAAGTGGGCACAGGACGGCTAGTATTATATAAATACTAGCTTCTGCGCGCGACTTCGTCGGCGTGGACTCCGCTCCTATTGGTCTTAGCGTGATGACACATAGTCTATAGCCTTCCTCGATAAATGGGCTATCTAACATTGAAAGAATTTTTCAAATCGGACCAGGAGATCCTGAGATTAGCGCGATCAAACAAACGAACAATCAATCAAACAAACAAACTCTTCAGCTTTATTATATTAGTATAGATTTATGTCGCGAAAGTGTAAAATACATGTTTTATATATCTTAATCTGTACTAATCTATACTAATATAATAAACCTGGTAAGTTGGTTTGTTTAAACACTAATCTCAGGAACAACTGGTTCGAATTGAAAAATTGTTCTAGGTTGGATAGCTTATTTAAAAAGGAAGATTAGGTATGAATACGCTGCTGCCGCGCTGCTGCCGCGCTGCTGTCGCGCTGCAACCACGCGTTGTTATTTACATTGATTTACAAAGTAGCGATGCAGCCGCGCTGCTGTCGCGCGACATATTTGAAGGCGCCCTTAATTTCAATTTCGATTAAACAAAGAGTATATGATTAAATCTTATTGTTATTATTACTAATGGTGTATTAACTGTCGTGTACCAGCAAACCGCAATAAGGATCAAATAATGCTTAGTTTAAAATAGGAAAATACATATATTCTTCAATAGTGAAGAAAACAAGGAACTTTGTTAATCTTATAAGATGGCAGACCTTTGTAAACAATGTGACGAAATTATGTTTCATAACTAACTAAAAGAGTCATTAGTTATTACGATCAATGTACAACACACATTCATACTAGGGTATCTTAATAAGTAATAACCATATAGGGACATCGATGAAGTAGGTATGTAAAGAGTAGATAACAGAAAGTGCCATAAGATATTAGTTAAAGATTTCAATTATAACTTTAGAAGTTTTTCAATAGATGTTTTAAAATCTGGCATAATTTTGTTTAGCGTAAATTTAATTAAAACATTATTAAAATTATTACAAATGACCTAGGTACAAGTCCTAATTCATTAAGTTAATTTGTAACAACTACGAGATCGCAAGTCGACCAGCATCTACAAAGAGTACCGATACGTTTTGTATCTACTCGTAACGCAAATCAGCTTCTCTTTGTAACAAAAAATTCGTATCGTGGCCTATTTATGTATTCTTAAGATTATTAATGAGATCAGAATATCAAATACTCTTCCAAATAATACTACCTACATGTTGCAATAAGTATATTTTAAGTATAATGTATAATAAATAAACGATTAAAAATCACAGACTTAATTGAATTTAACCTAATCGTATCATTTTCATATCAATTTTACTGTTACTTAAACATCGCTTTGACAAACGATCAGCAAGAACTTTAAAAAAAAAATTACATATATTTAACATAAGGGCGTATGATTATATGATAGCACACCTAATTTTTTATTTTATAAAAATCGCCAATAAGTGAGACGTATTCGGTCAGTCAGTTAATCAGTTCAGCCTATTGCAATCCACTGCTGGGCATAGGCCTCCCTAAGTTCAAGCCAGACATTTCGGTTTGAACCACAATCCTCATTCAGCATAAACTGGCAATCTTACGTAGAACGTTGGTCCAGCGGGCCGGAGGACGTTCCACAATGCGTTTACCAACAAGCGGTCTCCACTCCAGGACACGTCTGCTCCAGGGGCCAGCGGTCCTGCGACACAGGTGACCAGCCCACTGACACTTCAACTTGCTAATTCTGTGAGATATGTTGGTTACTTTCGTTTTCTCGCGGATAGTCTCATTTCTAATCCTATCTTTGAGAGAGACCTCAAGCATAGCCCATTCCATTGCGCGTAGCGACTTTTAACTTGTGGACTAGTCACCTAGTCAGTGTCAATGTGTCGACACTGTATGTCAAAACAGTCAGGGCGTTTTGCTCGAAGACTTTTGTCTTCAAGCATTACGGAATCTTCGAAGTGAAGACTCGGCGAAGCCTGCCAAATGCCACCCAGCCCAACCGAATTCTCCTATCGGCTTCCTTCTCTTTGCTTTGTCCTAGTAATATTCGAGACGTATTCAATCACATCAAAAACAAGCTACTTGTAGATATTTACCACCTTTAAATTATTTACTTTATTTTATTTTGATTGTTTTTTCTTGTCTTTTTACTTAATCTTACACAGATTTCTTACACTTCCATGTCATAAAACTTTTTAAACACAAACCTGCAAAAGAAACATGTTGTAAAAAAAAAAATAATAATCATTGTATTAAGTGCGTTTGAAAGTTATAATTTTTTTCGTCTTAAATAAATATTAATTAGTCCTCCTATCCATTCCTAGCCTCAAAACTTTAACCATGGATATCTCCATAACCATGGGGTTCCGCAGGTGGGGTGGTAACAGGGGTAGATCCATAAAAGAAAGTTTAACCGAGAAAGGTTAAGCTTTAAGAAGAAGGAAGGCTATTTTTTTTCCTCAAATTAACGCGGGTGAAACCGCGTGGCACAGCTAGTTATAAATAAATCTTACGAGTATTGCACTTAAAAATCAAGTGACGCGACGGGTGACGTCATGGGTGAAACAAATTTGTCTAAATGCTATGGGTACGAGCGATGATCACGTGGACAAACACCACAATCATGGAGTGTAGTGTAAAAACAAGTTTAACATACGTAGACCTTACATATACATATGTACCTATATACTAGACGCAGCATAGCGATAGCGATCTTCGCTACTGTACGCAACTTCGATTCGAACCGTGCAAAATGTCGCCCCGCCCGTCAAGCCTCTTATCGCATTGCCTTTTCCATAGACTTCCTATATATTAACAATATTACATGTAGGTAACTGGCTTACATCTCTTTACCTATCTACCTAACCTATCTAACTACTTTTACAGTAATTAATCACAATGGATTATAACAAATTATATAAAAATCGTGGACATTAAACAGGATATAAATAAAGCAAATGTTAATGTAGCTCATTTTTTACACGGACGCATACACAGGACAAAAATGACGCATACTTCTCCTAAGTTAGTGCTAAAAAGTAAAAACGGACAGGTGACAAGTTAATGAGCCAAATGAGTTAAGCGTAGACTAACTATGAAGCAATCATCTTAAAATGTTCTTCAGTCTTCAATCTTTGAATACGATCCTTTGAAAGCAATATAGTTGATAGATAGGTACCAAAATGCATCACGAAGCAGTGGTGTAGTGAGGGGTGGGCAAAGGGCAAAGCGCAAAAATAAAAATTGTTGGACATATTATATGGTTTTCGAATGACAATATTTTTTAATGCCCTTAAAAAAATATTGTGCCCCGGGCGCGAATTAAGCTCACTACGCCCCTGGCACGAAGCGAGATAACCTGAAATCTGCCCAGAAACTTCCTAATCTAATATTTGGTAATACATGTGTAGTAAAAGTCTAAACTCTTAAAATTGTCGATTTAGTACGCACTTAACCGCGCGTACAATCACTGGCGGTTGCATATTAAACTCCCGCGGCTAACCACTAGTGCAGGGATGGCGAACCCATGGCACGCGTGCCACAAGTGGCACGTTTGAAAATTTAGATGGCACGAACAAAAAAGATATTTATAAGTTACCTTTTTTGATAGAAATGTGTTCGTGAATAAATTAATAAGATGGGAGACAAATATTAAACGTATATATTTCTTGTTTTTTAAGCCCCGACGCAAAAAGAGAAGGGTCCTATAAGTTTAACGTGTCTGTCTGTGTATCTTCTGTGGTATCGTAGCTCCCAAATGGAGAGCTCCCAGATTTTAAGTCCTTGAGTGGTTAAATTTTAATGGATTAGAAATGGAATTAGTTGAATTTCAGTCAAGTACCATAAGGAACCTAAAACTTGTTGATTTAAGAAATGATTTAGAAATGATTGAAAGAAATCGATTATTGGATACGTAGTTTCACCACGCTAACATTTGGAATGAAATTTTATTGTGGCACGTTACCTATTTAAAAAAAAAAATTATGACTTTGTGGCACGGACATCAAAAAAGGTTCGCCATCCCTGCACTAGTGCGTTCGGGCGCTAAGATTTGGATGTTCCCTGTCGATTCGTGCGTACTTCAGTTTGGTACGAATGAGATACGAACTAACTAAAACTTTATTCTTTAAATTAAATGTTTTGAATTCTAGAGATCGCAATAAATCCAATCAATCATTCAAATCAACTATCTATGCAAATAAATAAAATTGGAGTGTCTGTTTGTAATATTAAAATAACCGCTTTTAACTAAATGCATATGGATTTATACTATACACGGTACATAATATTATACCAAAATAATATTTTTTAAATGTTTGTCTGTCTGTCTGTCTGTCTGTTTGTTCCGGCTAATCTCCGGAACGACTAGACCGATTTTGACTGGACTTATACTGACAGATAGCTGATGATATCAAGGCTACTTTTATTTTAGATTTTTTTTTGTAACTGCGAACTAAACAATAACTTTTTTGTTAAATTCCACGCGGACGAAGTCGCGGGCACTGCAGCTAGTTTCCAATAAAAATCTATCTATTGACCGATTTATTTTATTGGCTAGGTGCGAAGTCATGGTGGAGGTAAGCCGAATCGACACAAGCGTACGCAGTGGTGAATTTTTGAACTAAACGGAGATGTTTTATGGCTCTGTCGTATAAAATACACGTAAACATTTTAATTTTTACAACTCATATGTACTCAGCTATGCTTTAGAAATTAGAATTGACCACATATTACACACAGATAGTATAAAACTATAAAGCTAGCTAGAATTGACGTAATCTAATCATGTAAATATTACCTAAATAATTGGTTTATCAATGATACTTACGTTTTTTTTTTTAGATATTTAATTCAATATAAAATAGCACGTAATTTCGTCAGTTAGTCACTACATTTTTTTCACATATTGATAGTTATTTTAACAATAAAAAAATAGTTATTGTCAAATATCATTAATATACTGCCAATCACAGATTATATCTGCCAATACTGTCCCCTTTTAGTTCATACCTCGAGTGGCGCCACCGTCACGCACCTAGCCAATACAGAGTTACACATATATATAATGGTAATAGTAATAATTCAGAAGATATTATGTGTACATTTAGAAGTAATTAGCAGTTTCAGCTAGTACACTAATGGATACCGAAAGCAAGGCAGCTGAAACAGCTTCCTAAGAACAGATTGCCATGATAATTATTATTTACCACTTAAGAAGTCAACGCATATTCGAGCGATAGCCAACAAACAGCGAGCTTGTATTGATATAAAATACGATGACATAAGGCGTTATTATTTACATCGCCTGTCTTTTTGCCAAACTAACGTAAGTGAACTTTAGATTTGGCACAAGAGCGTGTCTGCGCTGTTACGTTAAATATATACGGCGTCATAGTCGAGTCACAGTAGCGACACGTCTCAACAAGCTGGCTTAAATCCAGACTAAACGCAACATAATCTACTAAATACGATAACAAATTGAGAATACCAATAATGCATATACTAGAGGCAATTAATTGCTAACTTTCTAATGAGTGTCTATAATAATTATCACCAAATTTCTCGTACATATTCATGGTATGGAGTAGAAATGGATTTGTAATAAATCGTTCTGAATATAAGTCTGTTTGTTTAACGTATATGCTCATTATTGTTCTTTAAACTTTATTTATATACACTTACTACATCTCTATTTCTTGACGGTTAAAACTAAAAGATATTATGTAATTTATTTTCATACACGTCATACCAAAAATATTTCGATGAAAAATATAAAATAAAACAGTTTTTTTAGAGTGAATCGTAACGTGGGACAGTAAATGGTCCACATGTAGGCAATGTTGTGATTCATTTCACTGTCACAGTTATTGGCACCACCAGACTTAGCATAAAGTGACGCACTTTGCGACGTAATAAGAGCAAATAGTCATCGTAGCAACGTGAGTATCATCTTCGTTATTAAACTGAATACAAATACGACGTAGGTATATTTTTGAACTGTTATGTAACAAATCATGAAATTAATATTTTAAAATTATTCATATATTTGTTTTTATTGTAATATCCATGACATGTACAACATATAAATTAAAAATACTAAATATTTCTTTCTCAGTTAAATAATACTAGTGGTCACCCAGAGGTCGAAATTCGACCACAATTAAAAATTTAAATTAAAGAAAATCAAAAAACAACAAATAGTATAATATGCGTGTGTGAGTGCGGTAGTGTGTGTAACGCTTTTTTTTATTAATTTAATGTTTATTTTATGTGTAACTTTAAGAAAATATTAGCATTTCGCAATCCTTCTCTATATAAACTATAAGTGTGCGAAATTTCATACTCATCCATCTCATTAAAAAGGAGTACAAAGTTTTTGCTTCACGTATTAATATATAGATGATATAGGTATCCATAGTTCTGTATAAAAAAAAAATAAAGTAGTTTTAGTACAAAAATAATTATTTATTGACAAAAACCGTGCCAGGCTTCTAGCTTTATCAAATAAAGAGTCAGGTCACTGGTTACACGCAATGCCGTCAAAAAATCTTGGGACACTTTTAGACAATGAAAGTTTTAGAGTTGCTATCGGTCTCCGGTTGGGAACTCCACCGTGCTTTGAACACAGATGTCCGTGCGGAAAGGAGGTAGATTCTTTCGGATTACACGGCCTTTCGGATTAAAAGCTCTTGCCACCATCGACGTTCTTGCTCTTATCGAGCCTACTGGAATTAGTCGCGATAACGGCAAGAGACCTGATGGACTGACGTTGGTTCCCTGGGAAAGGGGACGGGCGCTTTTGTGGGACGCAACCTGCGTTGACACACTTGCTCCGTCTCATGTCAGGGAAACAGCTTTAAAAGCGGGTGCCGCGGCGGAAAAAGCTGAAACGACGAAACGGCACAAATATTCGTCACTAATTCCAAATTACATTTTTGTGCCGTTTGCAGTCGAAACACTTGGACCTTGGAGTAGCAGTGCTAAAAAATTCTTAAATGAGATAACTCCTCGCCTTATTGCCTCCACTGGTGACAAGAGGTCTGGTGCATTTTTGTTTAATGAGTTAAATAAATTGTACGTTTTGTAATAAAAAAAATATGTATAAAAATAAGTAACTTGGAATAAATATATAGCGATGGTTAGATTTTTCTAACTGAAAACTCTTCTAATACATATAAACAATAGGTATAGGTTTCGACCTATGAAGTTTCTTTAATATATATATATATATATTCTTTATTGCACTAAGTAATTACAACAACACATTATAATAAAGGAGGCAAGGGCGAACTTATCTCTAAAAGAGATCTCTTCCAGTCAACCCATGAATAATTCTACTTATTAAAAATAACCGTTCTTGTGTTTGGAAGTATCCAATACGCATGACCATTACTATTAGGAAACTTCTATTTAGGAAATTGGGCAACTTTCTATGAATCGACTTTCAATTAAATCATTGTTTTAATCTCAATGCTATTTACGAATAATTAATGTAAGAAATGCCGTGACGTCCTCAGACACGCCGAAGCGTTAAGTAACGTCACGACATCTAATCACGCGTAGCTAAAAGAAACAAGGTAATTAAAATAATTTTACTTTAAACAATTCTAAAGTTACACGGTAATGTTATTATTAATCAATGGCATAGCGTGGGTGATTCCATGGGGCCATGGACCAGGGCGGTACACGTGCATAATTAAAAAAAAATATTTGCATTCGGCACTCCTTTATATAATCTAGGACCTAGGTATAAGTTGTATGAAATTTCATACTCAATATATAGAAAATATCTAAGTATGTAAGAGTCATATAAATTAAATGAAATAAATTATAACGTAAAAAGGTTTTTTTTTTTAAACTTTAACATTTCATTAAAAATATTCGTACGTGACCAAAATAGGCCTAAATATATTTTCTTAAACAACTAATGCGCTTCAGCCTATAATATCCCTCTGCTGGGCATAGGCCTCTTTCCCCATGTAGAAGAAGGATTAGAGCTTAATCCACCACGCTGCTCCAATGTGGGTTGGCGGATATATTCCCTACTATGAGTAACGGTTACTATGGTGTGTACATGATAATAACCGGGACCGACACGACGGTGAGGAGACCCTCAAGGACTAACAACCAGACCGGAAATAAATATTTGTATAAACACAAATATCCGCTCAACCCGCGACCGTCGGCGTTTAGGCGCCGCCGACACGGCACACGCACCATTACACCAGAGCGGTTGTCATTCAGTGCCCAAGTAGAACATACAAACCTAATGTTATTTAAGGATTTTCTAGTCTGGGGGAGTGAGCTCTCGTAGGGATTTTCTACTGATGGAAGCCCTCTTATTACCCAACGAGGGCCAAATGTATACACGGGGTGATCCCCCAGTAACTTCCTAGTCGTGTAAGAAATTTTGAGGTACCACAAAAATTACAACGAATTGAGAACCTCCTTCTTTTTACATATACCTAGTGTTTGAATGACAACCGAGCACAACATCCAAATTAAATATACTTATTAAATCTATTCAGTACGTTATAAAATTACAAAACGGCATAGTTGAGTCAGTTATTCGAAAGAAGCAAACGAATATTTTCTCTCTCCTTCTACTCCTTTAAAAATACCTATTTTAAATTTTTGTCTACAGGTCTATAAGGTACTACCTGCCAAAATTTCAAGTTTGTAAGTGTTATAGTTTCTGAGTTCTCGTGATGAGTCAGTGTCCTTTCTCTTTTTAAATTGCAAAAAACGGAACCCTTATAGATTCGTCATGTCTGTCTGTCTGTCCATCCGTATGTCACAGCCACTTCTTTCCGAAACTATAAGAACTATAAACTTGGTAAGTTTATGTATTCTGTGAACAGCATTAAGATTTTCACACAAAAATAGAAAAAAAAATAGAAGAAAAAATTTTGGGGGTTCCCCATACTTAGAACTGAAACTATAAAAAAAATTTTCATCAAAACCTCAGGTGTATCCATTGATAGGGTATCTATGGATAGGTCTTCAAAAATTATATTGAGGTTTCTAATATCATTTTTTTCTAAACTGAATAGTTTGGGCGAGAGACACTTCCAAAGTGGTAAAATGCCCCCCCCCCCCCCCGTAACTTCTAATATAAGAGAATGATAAAATAAAAAAAAATATGTGATGTATATTACCATGCAAACTTCCACCAAAAATTGGTTTAATTGAACGAGATCTAGTACGTAGTTTTTTTTTTAATACGTCATAACTCGTAAACTGCAATTTACCTTTTCGGCTCGCACTTTTCCCCATACTTATGGTATACACTATTATTAAAACATCGATCAAAGTTACAACGAACTACAAGAACTTTTATATTATGTTACTTGCTGCTACGGAACCCTACATGGGCGAGTCCGACTCGCACTTGTTTTAATTATTATATAATTAATATATAATAGATTATTCTGCAAGTCGGATCAAGGATTTTAATTTATTTTCTTTCAGTATCAGTCAAAAAAGTGTTCTTTTTTTAACAGTAAAATCTTCTAAAACAAAGCTATAAATTTTATATTTAGAACGTAGGGCAGGAAATTTAAATAGAAGAACATCAAAGTAGATTTTAGTGATAATCAATTTACCCGGCAGTACTTATAACACAAGCGGATAAACTTCCGAAAAGTACATACCGCCGATCGACCTGAAATTTGGTACACTAACGTATTTTGACTTCCTAATCACGAATATCATAACGAAAATTGGCGCAAACTAAAAAAAAATATGTGTGTGCGATTTACACACGATAGAAGTAAAACTTCTATGGAAAACTAATTAAAAAAAACTAATTTAAAATTAGCGACTTGCAGCGCGGCTCGTCCTTCCCTGTCTTTTTGCCGCATCCGGTTTGAAATCACAACGATTCTAAAGAACTTTCACTTCAAAAATAACCCAAACCTATCTAACTTCAAAATTAGACTGTTTATCGACAAAATATCGTTAAAAAAAAATAACCTTTGAGGTTAGAATAACGCTTGGTTCTGGCGCGGAGGGAGGCAGCCCTCGCCCGCCGTGAGAAAACGCGTGAACGAATGCGTAGAGGAGCGGCTGAGGCTTAGCTGCTCCGACTGGCTAGTGGGGTACTCCGATTCGGTTTTGGGTATTTTTCGGATTTCTATATTATCTATATTCTTGCACACAATCTTACTAATTTTATTAGAATATTATGTCATTCTAATCAAAATGGCGTTTGCGCCAATTTTCGTTAGAGTTATAGGTTAGGGTTATTATTTTTTTTTCGTTTGCTAGCAAAAACAGTTATCGGAAGTACACCCACACAAGCATTAAGATGCTTACCATAGTTACAGACGACTGTGTGTATTGTGTGTATAAGATATTTATTTGTTATTAAAAAAAATTGTCTCGTATAGAACAATAAGCATAAAAATTGAAATCAGCTGCAAAGAACAAAGTTTACTTGTTTTTGATTGCATAATTTCTATAAACACATGACTAAGGCCAAGAAAAAAGGACGTAAATTTTAACGATATGATATATTGAACCAAGATCATAAGAAATTTTTAAACATTTATTTAGAACGAGAAAGCAATGTCACGTACCTAAGTTATTCTCGGGCTTTTTCCCTCGAAAAAAGAGTAATAATAATTGTTAGATAAGAAATAATTTATACTCAATAGATAATGGCGGGCAAACTGATGTCATTCTTAGTTGCGTATTTATTGTGTACCACTTGTTATATTACATCACACATGACTTTATTTTTAGAGTGAGCTCTCTTGTTTGGAGCTTATTTATAAATTAATTTGTAGTCTTTTGATGTACAAAAATACTTTATTTTTTATGAGCGCACATCACAAAAATTGACAAACAAGAGTACCATAAATTTTGAACTAAATGTGATGTGTGTGTTTTAAATATAACTATATTTTATACAACATAATTATGCATTTATAGAGCCTACTTGACGTAAACCGAATAAGGTTACCTTTAAATCGGAAATTACGAGAAAGGTCAAATGTGCGATAATCACGCGACCGGAGCGGCGCGGGCAGTGGTAGGAATTTAGTGAATAGATGTTACTAACAAGAAAAATAACGAGTGCACTTTAGACCATACGACTGAAATAAGTACACGTAAATAAATAAATAAATAAATATATAAATATATATATATATATATATATATATATATATATATATATATATATTTAAATATAATATACATAATATGTTACTGTAAAAGCTCGAACTACGGTAAATCCTAAGATTTAAGAGTAAGTCTTAGAATTTACCGACATGAGTTGGTAAATGTAAGGATTTATGAAAATAGGACATTATTTTCGAGCTTTTACTGTTAGAATTTAGTACATGCTAGGTTTTACCACTGACAGTTAGTAAAAGTTCGTTTTGGGGGTAAAACAAAGATTAATTCTTATATTCAATTATTTCGGTCAAAAACTTAAATTGGTAAGTCTTTAGATTAAGACCCGTGGATCGTTTATCGGCATATTTTCGTTAAAAAAAAACCCTAACCTCTCTTCCTTCAAAATATGACCGAAGCGGGTCTTAGCCACGTTATAAAATGTCTTTTTAATACAGTTGCTCAAAAAGTAGCATATTGCACTCGTGCTTTTTTTACCTTTCCCGCACTCGTGCGTTCTCTTCCCAACTGTCAAAATAATGTCTATTAAAAAGAAAAACCAACCATGAAGTTTTTACTAAAAAATTCATAGAAGTTTTTATGATTCATGCAAATACGTATATTTCTTAAAAGAAGCTATTAATTTGTTTCAATATCAGATTTAATGATTTGATTGAATGAGTTTGGTTAGGTTTCATTTCATTTCATCTCATTAAATTTCATTTTCATTTCATATCAATAAAAAACTTCTACTGAAGACTTGGCTGTATGGGCATAGTTTCCCTTTGCCTAACAGAATGGGTGAAGAAAAAAAAAACTTTGCTTATATTCTACGGTTGGCGCCATTTTTCAGAAATTTTCTTGCGAGTTTATTTTATTAAATTGTTTCATTTTTTCGCAACTGTATTAAAAATAGTCGTTCAGTACACGTGCGGAACCGTCATTGCAACTTGTTCCGACTGTTGACATTTGTCGGAACTCTTTGCAATGACAGCCTTAAACCTTTCCGCACTTGTAATGAAATATACTATTTCAACATTTACCGTGCCTTTAATGTAAATCGTAAGACTTACCAAGTGAATTGTGCTAAAAGTACGAATCGCAAAATCTTTCGGGCTTTTACCATCAAGAGTTGGTAAATCTTAGGTTTTACTCTTAAATCTTGGGATTTAGCATAATTCGCGCATTTACAGTAACATATATATACGTAAAAAAAATAAGTATACGTAATAATTTTGAGTGCATAATAGTGCCATAAAAGTTACATTTTATTTAAAATGGACACAGTTATGATTAAATTTTAGTTTGTAATTTCACGATCACGATTCAGCCTGTAATATCCCACTATTGGGCATAGGCCTCTTCCCCATGTAGGAGAAGGATCGGAGCTTAATCCACCACGCTGCTCCAATGCGGGTTGGTGGATATATTCGCTACTATGAGTAACGATCGCTATCAGGTGTCCATGATAACAACCGGGACCGACGGCTTAACGTGCTCTCCGAAGCACGGTGGGGAGACCCACAAGGACTGCACAAACACCCAGACCACGGCAAACATCTGTATGGCCAATACAAATGGTGTCGTGTGCGGGGATCGAACCCGCAACCACCCGCGCAATAGTCATTCGCAATCCAATGCTGTGACCGCTACGCCAACGCGGCGGTAGTTTGTAATTTACAAAAGAATTATTCAGGATTAGAATTGTAAACAAAAAACGAAGAAAAATAAAGTATCCTAGTCGCAGTACTTGAAAGTTCATCACAGGTGCTAGCTTTTTCGTTTTTTTTTTTTTTTTTTTGAAGGCTTAACATGATAAGTACTGGACGAAGATTTTTTTTATATTTTTCCTGTAACTGTCACTACTTACCCTACCTACAGTTTTTGGCTTGGCGTTGATTTTTGGGACATTCTGTATATATATATATGACCTCTCTTGCCCTTACGATAATATACGAAACGTAACTCTCTCTCTCTCCATCTATCTTCACTAAATTATATCTCCCTCTCAACTTCCGTTCGCCTCACCAGATCACCCTTTTCGTAACGCTCTCATCACGCATTCACCAGCTTACTCCCCAAGTCAAGAGGGCGTAAAGAAGTTTTACTATAATTATATATTTATACAAGAAATGTTTGCTCATCATTTTTTTTTTGAATGGATCTAAAAATATTTCGTCTCTATCAGTATTAGCAGGTACATCAAGAAGCTGCGAAATTAATAATTATACCATATGTTACCCATATTGCAAAGTCGTACTCAATGTGAAACAAAAAACTCCATTCATATCTATAGCTCTTAATGTAATTGACAACAGCAAGTCATTTTTAATAATAACATATTTAAAATAATGAATAGCCTTATTAATCATAGTTAATGAATTTAAAATATTTAGTGGATTTTCATCATAATCTAGAATAACAGTGTGTCATACTTGCTTTAGAGCTTTATGGAAAAATTTGTCTAAAAAAATGTTGGGTAAGCTAATTCAGATAAGATAACTTTCTGATATGAAAAGCTTCATGTTTGTTAAGATAAACATTTCATTTCCCCTGAAAATACTAGGTACGTACTTGATAAATAATATATTTTCATAGAGGCAAGTTTGTAATATGTGTAAATGCACATGACTTTTAGAACTAACATTGGGTGATATTCTTGTCTCTCGTGCTATAAGTTCAATATAAGAGAGAAAAGTTTTCTTTTAAGTCTCTCAAAATGTCACATCATGTTCCGTTGTAAACATTTATTTTTGTTTACGTACTCAGTCATGCATTTAATTAACTGAACAGAACTGAAACAGCCTGTAAATAAAACAGTGCTGGTCAAAGACCACTTCTCCTACAATGTTTTCATAACAACTGGACCAACGATGGCTTAACATGCTCTTTGAAGCATGGTAGCAAGCCAGGGCGACAACACCAAAAGCGTATACAACCACATATGAATATTGACGGAAATCGAAGTCACGATCATCAACATTAATGGAACTTTCGCCAACACTACACTAGAACGGTTAACGAAGGCTAACGGAACTTAAAAGATATTTATATACAGAGGACTCTTCTTATACTGTGCCCATATAACCAAATGGTTATATAGCTTGGGTTTTGCTCATTATGATATTGTGGTAGCAGAAGTCTTATCGTCATATCTACACAATTTATTTTTTGTCTGTCATTAATATTAGATTAATTATTTTTATACTGTTAAAATAAGTATTCTGCATATAATTGATGGGGTAGTTCCGCATTGTTCTGTGCAAATGCTGTGACTACATAGTTGCTTTGTGTAACGCGAGAGGTTGATATTCACTTTATTATTATTTCTAACAATAAAATGCATCACCAGACAATAAAATGCTTTATTTGCATGTCTCTAGTCGGTGTATTGCCGCTTGAGCTTTTATTACTGTTTCAACATAACATGTACATGCTACATACAAGGCTAGAGCCACAAATAACATACTCATTAAATAAATTAATAAAGTTTGGGTTTTAAAGCAACAAATTATAATTATCTTACTTAATGAAATTTAAGTCATACACCTAAGGACCCTTTTCCTGTTTCGTTTTTCGAGTGTATATATATTAGTCTTAAATATTTATTTAATTATACTTAATTGTACACAACTACATAATACACATTAAACATAGTATTAAGATAGTTACAGATTGTGTAGTACAATGGTTAGTCTTATGGCTAATTAAGCAATTTTTATAGTTAACTACATATATTAAATGTTTTATTATATTATAATAGTATTTTATGAGGATATAATATGTATCTGTAAGTTCTCACATTAATTTTGGCACTTTTTAAACTAATAATGAGTAAATACTATGAGCAAAATTGAAAATTTTGAAAAATTGATATTCGGGCCAAAATTACAGAATATTGGAAAATAATAAGCCTTGATGGTACAAGTGTTGAATTTTGGTGTGACTTATTAAAATAAAATTGACAGTTTTGATAATTTGAAAACCTCTGGCGGGCCGCACAAAATCTCTATTTGGACCGCGGTTTGCTCTCCCCTGGGGTAGACAGACTCTGATTGTTTAAGACATACATATAGGTTATTTATCATTAGAAGAATATTCAAGAATATTCTCCTACATGAGGAAGAGGCCCATTATCCCAGCAGTGGGATATTACAGGCTGAAGAGTATGTAGTGTATTATCATTAAAAAAAAACAATAAGTATATCAATTTAAAGCGGCAATATTTGAAATGCATTTTACTAGTTGTAAGATTATATATGTACTTCAATAAAAGGTATCGTAATACATTTCTGTGCATATTATAAATTAAAAAACTTATAACAAATAAAGCTATATATAGATATAAGAAGTGAGAAATGAAAATCTACTCAACCATATGTCTCATTTTATAGTATTTTTGTTTTGTTTATATTGTTAAAATATTTACTCTTGAAGGTTTTCTATAAATAATAAATAATAATAATAGCTATCTCGAGTTTAAGGATGAGAAAAAGTTTAAAAGGTTCGACGGCATTTGACACAAATTTTTAAAAGTGTCAGATGGAAACACACATTAATGTGCACTTATCATAATAAGTGAAATAAAAAAATAATATTTCGTAACTAACTAAATATCACATACAATAAGAAATAATAACAAGATTAGTACAGATAAGTCGTTTCCACTAAAAAACACTTTTTGCTAAAAAAACACTTTTTGAAGTGTATGCTTATAAATATGATTAATTTTGATGATAAAAATATATATAGCTAATGATCAAACAATTTATTACAAATTAAATTAATATCAAACAAAATAACTTTTATATTTTGTATTAACTAAGTATTTTGGCAATGTAATATTGATATGGAAGTATAGAGAGTAGGTAAAATATTTACTTAGTGGAATATACATTTCTGACAAAACAAGAAGACTATATTCTATGAATTAATACTTACTTGACATTTCATCAAGCAAAGATGTTAATTATCCAGCATACAAAAAAGAATTTGTAATAAGCACACACTAACACTTTAATGATCATAATTTAATTTTGAAAATAATGAAAAAAAAATCAGTGTGGGTAAAACTTATATTGTGTAAAGAAAATTTACAATAAGAAAATTTTATTTAAATAATTCACTCACCTGCTTATCCATTTTCTGTCTTGGAACTTCTTGCTCTTCAAGATTACTTGATAATACTTGCTTGATTATACTTAACTAGTTAGTTCATATGTAAATACACAATATTAAGATATATAAACCGAACATATCCTTTGCCATTTATATTTTAAACTAATAAGAGGAACTTGAAACTTATATCTAAATATTTCTGATAGTTAAATACTAGTATTAATAGCTTAAAATAAAAGTATTAAATTAAATACGATATTGTACGTCTTGACAAAGTAGGTACTCAGTAAACAAACGAATCTATAACATGAATGAAATGGAAAGAAAACAGTCGACAATTTACTTAGATAATTACTGAAAATAAGCAAATCAATCATAATTTCTTATTTTGATTTTAAAAAGTAATTTCTTCACCTACATTGCGAATAATTCACATTTCACATTCAAACTTCCTTAATTCACTTTATTGATTGGATTATATCTTAAACTAAGTGCATGTCTTTTATTTTAAAATTCAGAATTGACAACTAATTATCTACCACTGCATTTTGTAGAAAACCTACGCCATATTTGCAAAGTAGTATCAGTGCTGCCATAAAATAATAAATATTGTTATAATTATACTCTATGCCACTACCTACAAGACGAAAATACCTAAAATTTCTAGAATCTGAAAACTTTTGTTATTTTTTACTCCCATGTCTTTTAAAACATAAAATAACAAACACAGAAACAGATAAATTAATTTATGAATTTTTCTCAGCTAGTCTTACACATACGAATATAGAAGTATAATTATGACGATAGTACCACGAAATAGAAAAAAACTATGGAAATGCTAGAGTTGGGACAAGCGATCACGTTCGAGGTTCATTTTAAAATGCAAAAATGATAGCACAAGAAGAAATCATAAGAATGGATCTATTTCTTACCACGGGCAAGTACCGGGATATATATAATATGTATATTTGGAGTTTACTCCTTATGAATCGATTTTCATATCTAGCCCCGGTTTATAAGAAATATGAGGTGTAAAATCTATTGAACGAATGACCTCTCGTTACGCTTTTTCCTAAACATCGAGAAAAAAATTTTTTTTAGTAATTTGCTGCCACCTTAAAATTCATCGGATTATAGTTTACCTTATATCTTGAAGGAAAAATAACGTCAGCTGACCATAACATGGTGGATTATACGTCAGCTGGCTGCTTGAACATGAAAAAAAATTTTTTTTTCAGTGATTTCCTCTCAACTAAAAATTTAACTGGTGATAGATTACATGCTAGGTACTATGAATGAAAATTAACGTCAGCTGGCTGTATCTCGGTGGAAATTTTGTGAGCTGGTACCTTGAAAGATGTAAAAAAAATTGCATGAGTGAAACTTCTTTAGAATCGTTGTGATTTCAAACCGAATGCAACGGAAAAACGACAGGTAAGAGACACAAATACAAAATTAGTGAGCCAGAGCGAGAGAGCAAATGTCGGTATGTATGTATATTGCACACTGTTTAATACTTTCTTGTATTTGAGCATTTAACCTGTGTTAATATATTATATGTGAAAATACGTGAGCTAATACTATAATGTACACTGTATGCGGCTGCGTATTACAGTTTTTTAGTAAGAAGTCAGCGTGTTGTGTTACTATATAACTGTGTTTGTGAGTATTTTTACATCTTGTTGTGCTAAATAATAAATTTATAACTTAACGATTAGTTTTTTTTTATTAGTTTGCCAAAGAAGTTTCACTTCTGACATGTGTACTTTCTTTGTTTTACGCATGCAATTTTTTTTTTACATCTTTCAAGGTACCAGCTGACAAACTTTGCAGCGAGATACAGCCAACTTACATTAATTTTAATTCATAGTAGCATGTAAACTATCACCAGGCAAATTTTTGGTTGAGAGGAAATCATTGAAAGAAAATTTTTTTCATGTTCAAGCAGCCAGCCCACTTATAATCAACCATGTTACGGTCAGGTGACATTATTTTTCCTTCAAGATATTAGGTAAACTATCAAGTAAACTTTATTCTGAGTTCTGACAAAGTGAGAGGAAATGACAATTTTTTTTTACGTCTTTCAAGGTACTAGCTGACAAACTTTCCACCGAGATACAGCCAGCTGACCTTAATTTTCATTAATAGTAGCATGGAAACTATCACCAGGTAAATTTTTAGTGGAGAGGAAATCATTGAAATAATAAAAAAAAAATTTCATGTTCAAGTAGCCAGCTGACATATTATAGTCTACCTGCTACCATGTAATGGTCGCAGTTTTAGTGGTCGTTGTCGATGCGTTGCAGGCTTTTAGTGGAACGCGTCCAATGTAGCCTCTCTATGCTCTCTGTGGAGAGTGGACGGCTGGACGCTGTCAAATGTCACTTGTCAGTGGTTCAATCAACAATCAATTCTAATTTTATAACATGTACAGAACTAAAATATTAAAAATAATTTTTAGATAATTCTCAATGCAGATTAATATTGCTATCATAAGATAATGTTTTAAAATTTAAAATATTTATATAGTATTATCAGAAAAAAAATAAGTATCTTCGTAACAATGGGTAAATAATTACTTAAATTTTATGTGTTTTATTCTTTGGGCAAATATATACATTATATTTCGTGTTTTAGATATTATAGTCGATGATCAAGGGAGTTTGAGGGATTTTCTTGAAGAAGCGGAGCTCATGCAGTATTTCGAACTGTTTAGGTAATGAAACCATATTATTTTTAAAGCGAAAGTATTATTGATTAGTTTTAACTAAATTTCAATGGCTTGTATTCGTAGCGCCTGTACAAAACTATTCATTTTAAATAGTGAATAATATTATTTATAGATAAGCGTTTTACTTGTTGAATTATCATATGAACATATTTTGAATTTTTGTGCTTGCGTATTGAAAAAATATATCTTGTTTGGTTTATGGTTATTTATTTTTTATCGTAGTTTATGTTAGTATATTGCTTGCGGCGTAATAGATTACAAATTATTCAACATGTGTATTAAGGCAGTAGTAATAAAATGCAGAAAAATATGCCTACCTTATCTTAGCCTGTTAAGAGTCAATTCAATTGCAGTGGAATAACAACATCCAAGCATTAATTTAGTTATGTAATTATAGAACTTGTATATAGTAACTATGTAGATAATTTGTTTGGAAAAATAAAGCTTTATTATTATTATTATAACAACATAAAACGAATGTGCATTAGACCACGCGACTGAAGTAAACCTTACGACACGTAAGTGTCTCTCTTTCTGTCTTCACTAACTTATATCTTCCTCTCAACTTTCGTTCGCTTCTCCCGATCACATTTTTCGTGACACTCGTTATGCATTCACCAGTTTACTCCCCAAGTCAAGCGTTCGTAAAGAAGTTTTACTTTAAAAATCCACTACAATTAATATGACAAACTTATAATGGATTTGTCATACTAAAGTTTGAACCATATGGTTCAAGAATTGTAAGCTATGGTAATGTAGAGATCACTCTGCTCAAATATATAAGGTACAAGAAGAGCACATACTGCTACTACTATTTACTAATTAATGAACAGTACAATAATATACTGTTAGCTATCCAAAGTCTAGTATAGATTTCTACTCGTGTTACCTTGCTGTGCATTGGCCGATATAGGTACATATCTCGTATGTAAGAATGTCACTTTATTCAAGTTTCCTCATATATTTTTTGTGCTAAGCTTTAAATGCTTTTTTAAATATTCAACACTTGTAACTTTATTACTCTAAGGCATGTTTCAAACTTCAAACTGATCTGTTTATTGAAACCTTTTTTACTAATGTATACCAAAGCCATTTGCGAATATGACTCAAATTTTTATATATGGTTTCTAAAAATAGGTACCGCAGTTATCTTTTATATGTTTTAAATTACATTAAAGACACATTAAAGCAATCTGTATATTAGTTATATTAATATTCTACTTAATTGTTGTGAACAAATTAAAGTAAACATTTACAACAACTGTTGTAACAGTGTCTTAGTTAAAGCATTCAATAAGCATTCAAAAATTCCTTAAGGAACATGCAAAAAAATAAATAAGCCGAATTGGTCAAACCATTTTCCAGTTATGCGCTTAGCAACATTCATTTTTTTTATTTATATAGATTACATTATTTACATTTTTGTGCATTTAAATGTACTAGTGGTCACATAGTGGTCGAAATTCAATCATAATTAGTATAAATTATAAGTTTAAACATTATTAAGGTTTTATTTTCAAAGACTATACTTCTATAACAGTAAACAAAATAGTATATAGTCAAGTCTTTCCCTTTTGGACAAAGGGTTTTTTAATAACTACTTATTTAAATAAATGAGAAACATGTTTGCCGGTTTGGAGGCTGGTATATTTCTGATTCTCACACAGTATTTTATTAGGTACATTAATGTCTCTACAAAAACAAGTCCAGGAATTATTTAATACTTATCTATGTTTTGTCTCTCGGAGTTAATTCTATGAACTGCCCGGTGGCAATGCAAAGTCAGCGGAAAAGCACATGTACTAATCTAACACGAAGGTCTAGGGTTATGCAAAACTATATATGCATGTGTGTGTCAAATAAATGGTAGTGTGTGTAATGTTTTTATTTTTTTTAATGTATTTTTTATGCATAATTTTAAAAAATATTAGCATTCTGCACTCCTTCTCTATTATAAACTATAACTATGCGAAACTTGATACTCCTCCGTCTGCGCAATTTTCATAAGAAGAGGTACAAACAAGCTACGTGGAGGGGCTTCACGTATTAATATTGTACACTAGTGGTCGCCCAGAGGTCGAAATTCGACCATAATAAAACATTATATTATAGAAAATCAAAAATAATAATCATTTTTTTTTAATTTGACTACATACTTTGACAATCATCAAAAGATTATAATATGCGTGTGTGTCAAATACATGGTAGTGTGTGCTATGTTTTTTTTATTGATTTAATGTATTTTTTAAGCATAATTTTAAGAAAAATATTAGCATTCTCTATAACAATTATTAGGTGCGAAAGTTCATACTCCTTCGTCCGCGCAATTTTCGTAAAAAGGGGTACAGAGTTATTGCTTTACGTATTAATATAATTATGTATAGATTATCAACAGTTGCATACAAGACTTTATCTACACCACAATATGAATCCTCTATAAAAGATTCTGAAACAATTAGCTTACTGCTAACATTAAAACAGTCAGTCCTAGTAACCTAATATCATCAATTACTGAGTATAATTATACCATAAGCTAAGTATTAATGAAAGAATGATTTATTCTAGTAGTAATTAACATTTTGTTAACCGACTTCCAAAAAAGGAGGAGGTTCTCAATTCGACTGTACCTATGTTTTTTTTACGTATGTTCACTCAGAACTTTTGACTGGGTGGACCGATTTCGATCAATTTTGTTTTAATTGAAAGGTGTTGCGTGTCATGTGGTCCCATTTAAATTTAATTGAGATCTGACAAGTACTTTTAGAGTTATATTATCTTATACTATTAAACGAGCAATTCTTGTATATATATATATATATATATATATATTTTCTGAATCTCGGAATCGGCTCCAACGATTTTCGTGAAATTTAGTATGCAGGGGATTTCGGGGGCGAAAAATTGATCTAGCTAAGATTCATTTAAAAAAAATGTCGTTTCATCCCTGTTTTTAGGCAATGAAAAAATATCATTAGAATACGAAGCTTAATTTCACTACGCGTCAACATAGCTGTAATGGCGTAATTAGGAAATCGGCGGGTGTCGAATCATGTTGACCCGGGTTCGAATCTCGCTCCAGATAAATTTTTTTTCTTTTTTTTTAATTTCACTCGTGATTTATTATTTAAATAAAATTAAAATATAAAAATACCGAGAAAAAAAAAAACAAAAAATAAAATGAAAATACCGAGCTAGGCTCGGTCACCCAGGTACTATCTAATAATGCGTATTTACTTGACTACTTTTTCGTCGACCTACGTTATATTATACCGCATAACTTTTTACTCGGTGTACCGATCTCCATGATTCTTACTTTAATCGAAAGCTAATACTTGTCTTGTAGTCTTGTTTAAATTAGATCGAGAACTGATTACAACTTTTTGAGTAATCTTTAATAGCGCGTATTTACTTGACTATTTTTTCGTCTTATTACGTTGTATTACTTGTCGATGTAATTGAAGTCGTTTTTTTTTTCGTTTGCGAGCAAACACAATTATATAGTGCAATTTTTAAAATTCACTTGAATATGTTTTTTAAAACATTGAAATTCACACAATGTTGGACTAGCGCATCAAACTAGATTTTTGATTTATTTAATTTTAAATTTTATTTCTTGACTATTAATTTTATATTTTATAAATTTTGATTTTAATTTTTAAACTTAATTATTATTATTTCTTATATTATTTAACTCGTAATCTAATTCTTTGTATTACCTACTTGACGTGATTATGCATGTTGTGATAACCTGTAATTAAAAGAACATTAACATTCTATTGTAAGCACATGTGAAAGAAATTAGTAATAATGTATCTTTTGTTGGTTATCCTAATTACAAAATAAAAAAAAATAAAAAAAATAAAAAATAAAAATGTTCTTTTTGAAGTGAAACTTCTTTAGGCGCATGAGGGTAAAATTTTTACGGATTTTACGGACGTTTTTGTTTTTATTATGATACTGCCTACTTCGTCCGGTACAGGCGTCACCCGCCTCGTGTACCGCGTCTCCTTAGTTTTCAATTATTTTTACAGATGATTTTTTTTTTCAAATAATTCATACAGATACCACACATCGAGCAGTAAAAATGTGGCTCTGTTGAATAAACCCTTTGCGCAGAAAGGATCGAAAAAAAAAAAAAACAAACGAGTGTTATTATGAAATTCAGAACAACGTTATATCATCCGTTTGGATGATAATTATTATGGTTATTACGACATTGGGTGTTTTAATTGTTGGCAAAAAGCTAACTGTTTCAGAATCTTTAATAGATGATGGGAAGCATGGAAATAGATATAATACTTAAATGTGTTTTTAAATGTATTATTTAACTAGCGGCCGCCCGCGACTTCGTATGCGTGGAGTTAGTTATTTGCATAATTATAATTTTTAATTAATATGACTCTCCGCACGGTCCACGCTTAAATACTTTTTAAATTTATAATAAAACATCTCTCCTTATAATAGGTAGGTACGTACCTACTTGTTTTCAATAATTCTTATACTTAAATACCATTTAAAATCCTTCTACCATAATTACTTTAACTTCAATAACATTGGACTTTCATACAAACTACCACCCCCTGTTTTAAACCCAAAAGGTGGTTGATTTCTAAAGATACATTATTAGTACACCTCCACACCATCTAAAGAGCATACATTTTAAGATTTCAAAAACATAGTACTTTTATACAAACTTCCAACCCCCGTTTTACCCCCTTTGGGGTAGAGTTTCGTAGTTAGTTAGTAGTTTTGAGTAATCTTTGATTACTTGACTATTTTTTCGTCCACTTATGTTGTATTACTTGTCGATGTACCTAATTGAAGTCGGTTTTTTTTTCGTTTGTGAGCAAACACAATTATTACTCTACGTGCGAAAATGTGTTTGCTAGCAAACGAAAAAATTAAATTACAAATTAAAAAAACCCCAGAACAATAACCTGAGTTCCCTTTAAAAAGTAAAAAATAATGAAAGAAACTCAATCTTAAAGTACCTATAAGTATGTACGAGTATTAATAATTCTAAAAAATAAAATACATCGCGTTGGGGGACCGCTCCAAACCTAAAATTAAATTACAAGTAATCTAAACTAACCTAACTTAACTAAGCAACCGATCGTCCCCCATGATGGTTTAATTTTTAATTTAATTTTTATTTTATACTTTTTATAGGTACACACTTATTATACTCAACTATACTCAAACGATTTTCATTGAACATATTATTTTATAATGTGCACGCGATGCGTTTTCATGTGAGACCCCACTCGATTATATTTGCAGACATTCGGTTATTCTTCCCCACTTTCACTCCCCACAACTTTGGATTTTCATCAAACATGTCTAAAAACACTCGCCCGTAACTCACCTTTCATAGGTAGGGATCCCTAGTACATTTTCTTCACCGAATACGGTACTAATATAGTATCAAGCTAATTTTCCGGAAGTAGCTTCATTTTGATGAGACGAACAAAAAATTCCTCTACGAAAACTCTCGCTTGTCACTTGTGGTAGCTAACAGAGATAGCAGGGGGTAGAGCAGCAGTGAGCGTAGGACCGGGATAACGTACCACGCAATTTGTAGGACAATATTACTATTACCTAAATTATATAGATATTAACTAACTAAAAGAAAAAAAAAATAAGCTGGTTAGTAATAAGTGTTTTTTATCCGTTCGCGAGCTAAGGATCCACAGACAGACAGACAAACAAACAGACAATCAAACAGACAAACATACAAACAGACAGACAGACTCCTCAAAAACACCCCTCTTCTGGCGTCGGGGTTAAATAGCCGATTTCAATTAAATCGACAAGTAATACAACATAGGTAGACGACATAAATTAACAAACGTACTAGTCTCCACTACGATTTTCTAAGGTTCCTCTCGATTTCCATGGTATGCCATCATCAGATCCTGGTTTCTTAATCATGGTACCACCCTTGGTATATCTCCTTTCCAACAAAAAAAAAAAGAATCATCAAAATCGATTAATAAACGACGAAGTTATCAGCGAACATAATATATAAAAAATATATGTATATGTACGGTCGAATTGAGTAGCCTCCTTCTTTTTTGAAGTCGGTTAAAAAACGGTCCGGAATGGGAAAAAGTAAAATTTCGGACGATAAAATTACGTATAGTGCACAAACTAGTATACATTTATATAGCGTGCCATATCGGGCCGTAAAAAATCGGACTGCCGGACAGTAAAATTCCGTGTAGTGCACAAGCGCCCAAACTGTAAGTGCCAATATTAGGTATCTAAAAGTTATTTTAAAATAAACAGGATAGAAAAGTATTTACTTGATGAAATGAGCTTTATAATGATATTTTTGGAGAAATTTTATACTTTTTTATAGAAAAAAAATCATTAATTTTTTTAAATTATTTTCTCCTCTTTCAGAATCTTTTTTTTGAAATTTCTTGAATGATATTAATAGTTTATGAAATATTAGCAAAAAACAAAACAGCAATTTTATTTTTTCTTACTTGGACCACTTTAATTTTTAAACAATTTTTTTCTCAAATAGCTAATAGTGTATAGAAGATACTTGCAAAGTTCTATAATGGGTCGAAAAGTCGTTTAGGAGCTAGACCAGTTATAATGTCTGAGTGCAGTAGCCGGTGGTCGCCATCCCGTCGCCGTATAGGTATAACATATTCAAAAATTACTAAAATCGAAAACATCAACATTTTTTAGTTGTCCGCTTCACTCTCGCTAAAACTCGAGAGTGGCAGGGCCGATTTGACTAATTTTGATCTTGAAATATTTGTGGAAGTTCACGATCACGATTCAGCCTGTAATGTCCCACTGTTGGGCATAGGCCTCTTCCCCATGTAGGAGAAGGATCGCAGCTTAATCCACCACACTGCTCCAATGCGGGTTGGCTGATATATTCCCTACTATGAGTAACGATCGCCATCAGGTGTACATGATAACAACCGGGGCCGACGGCTTAACGTGCTCTCCGCGGCACGGTGGGGAGACCCACAAGGACTACACAAACACCCAGACCACGACAAACATCTATATGGTCAATACAAATGTTGTCGTGCGGGAATCGAATCCGCAACCGCCCGCGCAACAGCCAATCGCAATCCAGTGCTGTGACCGCTGGTCCGCTGCGCCAACGCGGCGACCACCGAAGTCCACCAAGTTTGTGGAAGTTCAGGGAAGGTTTAAAGATACGAAACATAAATAATAAGTGACAGGAAACACTAAAAACGACAATTTAATTTCCCAATATTTCTTGCGGTGAATTTTGATGTCTTTCGTCAATAATTGTGTTTGCTCGCAAACGAAAAAAAACCGACTTTAATTACATCGACAAGTAATACAACGTAATAAGACGAAAAAATAGTCAAGTAAATACGCGCTATTAAAGATTACTCAAAAAGTTGTAATCAGTTTTCGATCTAATTTAAACAAGACTACAAGACAAGTATTAGCTTTCGATTAAAGTAAGAATCATCGAAATCGGTACACCGAGTAAAAAGTTATGCGGTATAATATTACGTAGGTCGACGAAAAAGTAGTCACGTAAATACGCATTATTAGATATAAGTCTAAAAGTACTTGTCAGATCTCAATTAAATTAAAATAGGACCACATGACACGCAACACCTTTCAATTAAAACAAAATTGATCGAAATCGGTTCACCCAGTCAAAAGTTCTGAGCTAACATACATTAAAAAAAAAACATACGTGCCGAATTGAGAACCTCCTCCTTTTTTGGAAGTCGGTTAAAAACATTATCAATTGGTTGTCAAATATTTATAGGTGCGTTCAGAAAGTATTTTGTCCATATTTTTCACAAATATACGTAGGTGGTAACGAAGTTCACCGGGCCATCTAGTGTAAAATAATTATGTACATGGTTGCGTTACGATTTTTATGCATTTTTAATTGTTTGTACTTTAGTGAAACAGAGAGGTAGTTGGACATTATTTTGTTCATTTTAGTAAGATTATAAACAATTCAAAAGTATATTGTCTTTTTGCAGTTAATTGCTTTAGGTTATTTTTTTTTCTCAAAATGTATGCAAATGAAAAGGAGCTATGATTATTTACTTTTTACACTACATTTACATTTACAAATTACATCAATATCTTATTTACTATTTACAATTCATTAAAAATCTTCAGTAACTTAATTTCATCTAGTTATTACCAAAGTCATACTATAAGTGCACTTTAATATTGTTGCAGAGATATTTTGAAAGTGAGTAAGTTATCGCAATTAAAATTTGTCGCTCTTGAAGATTTAGCACAAATTGGTCTCTCTAAACCAGAACAAAGAAGATACAAGAAAATATACTCAAAGTACTTTCCTAATGCTTATATAAGCATGTTAAAAAAACTTCTTCATGTAAATAAAAAGTCTGAACAGGTTAGTTATAGGTTTGTTTTAATATATTTGATGAGTTGTATGGATTCTTAAAGTTGTAGATCTTAGTCACATCAAGGTCAGTGGTTTCTGGAATTCTTCTATGTCGGTTATTGAAATACATATTCTAATTTTTAATTTAGCATTTTAGTAATTTTTTCATAAAAATATTGATCTTCCGATTATTATCGGCACTTCCTTTAGACTTAAACGTTATGACCATATTTCTAAACGATTTCTAATGTGTATAATAATTTCAGTCTAGACATGACCAGGTTATAATGCCTATAGACTTCCAATATTTTACGGATACTAGTGTTAAAGTTCCCACAAAACACATAATATCTATTGAGGATATTACTATCAACAAGGAACTAGGTATGGGCCAGTTTGGTGTTGTGCAACAAGGGACGTGGATGACTGGAAACCAAAGAGTAATTGAGTTTTTTTTTATTACTTTTTATAATATTCAATTTTAAAATTTATTGAAAACTGAGTCTAATAAGTATAATAATATGTACTTTATTAGCTTTACATAAGAGTACATTTTATTAATTATTAATTTTCATATTATAATATAGGTATTTAGTAGGTTTACATTGTAAGGCTATTTGCTTTATAGAGAGTGGTTGCCTGTAACAAAATAGTACCTTAGACCACATTTGCACTTCGTTCAGTTTGAATTTCACTTTAATTTCACTTCTTTTAAATAAGTAAAAATACAAATAATATTAAACAGTGGTATCTTTGCAGCTCCAAGTGGCCATAAAATGCCTGGGAAATGAACGAATGACATCAAATTCAACTGAATTTTTGAAGGAAGCGGCTGTGATGCACAGTATAGAACATCCTAATATTGTGCGATTATATGGTGTTGTTCTGCATTTAGATTCCTTAATGTTGGTAAGTAACGTTGTGTACTTCATTCCAAAATAATTGTTTATCATTATTCTCTTTATCATAATAGACCGAGAGCCCAGGACGGCCAGACTACCGTCATTTCATAAAAGCTGAAAATTTCTCAGTGCAAGCTCCCAACATTGATAGAAGCGATGGCCAAATATGAAGTTTAACTCATGGTTACTTTGGTAGATACCAGTAATCAAAGGCGTACAAAGTGGCAACTACGTAAAATGGCTATACAAAAAAGCTCGATATATGGGTGCCACATGAACTCACTGAAAGTAAGCTAATGGACGGTGTACTCATTTGCGATTCTCTCTTAAGATGTAATGATATCGAATCATTTTTGAAGAGATTGATCACTGGCACTGGTGACGAAAAGTGTATCACCTACGATAAGAACGGACTATCTCGAAACCCGGACGAGATGTGTGACTATATGTTTTACGGCCGGTTGTCACCTGACGCCAAGACTGTACTTTTATATGCAAGTGTAGACGCTACCGTTGACCCTGCTCTAGTTTCTTCCGCCACCATTCTTTCTGAGCGCACTGTAGAGACTTGGTCTTCACATATTTTGAAGTAGGTCTTTGCAGGGATTTAACAACGGATTGTTCTCCTCCGGCCTGTTTGGTCCGTGGGAGGTATTTTTTTTTATTTTCCTCATACCTGGCATTTCTGCCGAGCGTTCCCTGATCTGCCACCTTGGGGACGCGTTCCCTAGGGGCAAAGCTCCCCCGAGCAAATTTTTGTATATTTACTTATTAGCTAAAGTAACTTTGTCTTTGTTATATGCAGGTGACAGAACTAGCGCCTCTGCGGTCACTTTTAGAATGCTTGCGTGAAGTTACATTAAGGAGTAACTTTTCAGTAGCAGTACTCTGTGAGTTTGCTGAACAGATTTGTGATGGAATGACTTATTTGGAAAATAAAAGACTGATACACCGGTAACTTTTTAGATTTACTTTATGTATAATGTTATAATTTGATCATAATATATGTGTATGATCAATAGCAGTCTTGACGCGTGTCTGTACGTTAGTGTACCTATAAAAACGTTACGTTAATTTTTTGTACAAGTGATGCGGTAGTCATCATCCAAACAAAGAAATACAGTCTCTAAAACATAAAACTTTAAATTAAAATTGGAACAATAATTTCGAGAATTTTTTTTCTATTTTAAATATATTTTTTTTAACGTATAAACTGTCGACTGTACCTTTTGACAAGCCAACGCAGTTAGTGTACATAGCATCAATGTATTATGCTATGATGAATAAATATTTCTACACAATATAATTAAACATATATGTACAAAAAGAAAAAAATAAATAAATAATTGTTTCAGAGACTTAGCAGCCAGGAATATTTTAGTTTTTAGTAAGGATAGGGTAAAAATTTCCGATTTTGGATTATCCCGAGCTTTAGGCGTGGGAAAGGATTACTATCAGACAAACTACAATGTGAATCTCAAATTACCTGTGGCCTGGTATGTAATTATTAAATTATATCATAATTTTTTAGTTTGTTTTCTTATTAAGTCATGTTTTATATCATCACTAGCTGCTGCCCGCGACGTCGTCTGCGTGCGTTCACTGCTCGTTCCCCGTAGATGATAGCGTGATAATATGTAGCCTATGTTCTGATCCGACTTCTTAATAATATTCGTGCCAAATTTGAAGTAAATCCATGCAGTACTTTTTGAGTTTATCCAGGACATACATTTGAAGAAATAAAGGTTCACTGCTCGTTCCCCGTAGGTGATAGCGTGATAATATATAGCCTATGTTCTGACCCGACTTCTTAACAATATTCGTGCCAAATTTGAAGTAAATCCATGCAGTACTCTTTGAGTTTATCCCGGACATACATACAGACAAACAGACAAACAGACAAAAATTCTAAAAACTATATTTTTGGCTTCGGTATCGATTGTAGATCACACCCCAAGTATTCTTTTAAAAAAATATTCAATGTACAGTTTTGACTTTTCTACCATTTTATTATATGTATAGATTATCATATTGTCATCATATTTTATATATATTTAATTTAAATGTAAAATTTATTTTACTGTCTAAAAAGCTTTGAAGTTTTACTTCTATTTATTTAAAGGTGTGCGCCCGAATGCATTTTGTACTTACGTTTTACATCAGCTAGTGATGTTTGGGCTTTTGGCGTGTGTCTATGGGAAATGTTTACGTATGGTTTCCAACCATGGGCGGCTTTTTCGGGTCAGCAAATCCTAGAAGCTATCGATGCGCCTAATTTCCAAGTATGTAATTTAATTCGTATTTTTCTTTGTTTGAGTCTATTTTTATACGCTACGCTTCAGCCTTATATATTCCACTGCTGGGCATAGGCCTCTTTCCCCATGTAGGAGAAGGATCAGAGCTAAATCCACCACGCTGCTCCAATGTGGGTTGGCGGATATGTTCCCTACTGTGAGTAACGATTGCTATCAGGTGTACATGATAACAACCGGGAACGACAGTTTAACGTGCTCTCCGAGGCACGGTGGGGAGTCCCACAAGGACTGCACAAACACCCAGACCACGGCAAACATTCGATGGCCAATACAAATGTTAGTCATGTGCGGGGATCGAACCCGCAACAGCCACAAACCAGTGCTTTGACCGTTGCGCCAACGCTTTTTTTATACATGCTAATTATTATTTCTTTAGTACTTAGAAAATAATTTATTCGACAAATATAGTCTAAAAATTTGTACTAATACACAATGTGTCTTGGTAATGCGTAATTTATTAAATCATGTAAAATTATTATAGATGTCATTTAATATTTTACGATTTTGTTATAAATTTTATTATTTGCAGCGACTCGAGCGCCCGGAGTGTTGTCCCGACGCATATTACTCATTGATACTCAAGTGCTGGTCTCATGATCCAAATGACCGCCCAAAATTCAAAGAGTTAGGACCAAGGTTACTTCAACTTAGGCCTGACGAAGTAAGACATAGTTTTAATAACTAGAATTAAATGTTATTAAAACTAATTTTGAAAACTATAATATAGTAATGTCTGATCCTTTGTACGAAAAAAATGTCTTGAAAATTTTACTCCAATATAAGGCTTTTAAATTTTGTAAATTAGGAAATGCAATGTAAAGCCATCCATAAATTACGATACACTTAAAGAGGGCGGGGTAGGAGGTCGTTCAAGTGTGACAAGTCGTGGGGAGGGTTCCAAAATGATGTGACATGTCATTTCAAAATATAATATTATATCTAATTAAAAATAAGTAAAAGTAAAAAGTAAAATTGAAAAATGTGTGACGTCAAATTGGGTAAGGGGAGTCTCATAAATGTGACCATTTGTGGCAAGGACGGGTGAGGGGTCAAAAATCGAGAAATTCATGTGATGTCATTTATGGATGGCCCCTAAGAAGTATGGATGTTATCTTGGGTGACATACGATATTATATACAACATTATTATTATTTATTCTTTGTTTATTGAGTCCCGGTTATTAAAGGTAAACAGGTAATACTACACTCGAGAGCAAAGAAATCGCACATCCCCTACTTTTGACCACAAATATTTTTTGTTGTTTGCGAATACAACTTAAATTAAAATAAAGTACACATTATTAGCTATCTAAAAACCCATTATGTGTAGCCTTGACCTTTGAAATCATTACAATAGCAACAAAACAATAGAATGACCCAAATTCACTCGTTACAGGTAGCTTCTTCTTCGTTCAGTAGTTCTTATTTTAATGTTTTTTTAGTAAATGGCACTTAAATATATGCTGATTGTATTTTGCGCTAAGGACGTCAAAATGTCTTTATAGACTACTAGCCGACCCGTGCCCACTTCGTTGGGCGTTATAATCCATTTCACATAAGAAGGGTACGGTGAAATTTGATATGTTCCAATACACTCTCACTATTTTCAGCAAATCAGATAAATATAAATGTTTTAAAATCACCAATTAATTTCTAAGGCAAATAATAATGCTTGATTAGATTGAATTGTTGACACGGCACGTCAGAGGGCGCAGGTTCAAATCCTGCTGATTTAAAATCTTTATATATTTTTATCTTTTTCCTTTTATCTTGTCACTCCTGAATAGTGTAGCTTTCTGTTAGCGAAAGAATTTTCATGATCGGATCAGTATTTGCGAAGATTACCCCGTATATACAAACAAAGTTATAAACTTTACCTCTTTATAATATTAGTATAGATTACTAGAGCCCAATTCCTTGCAATCACATTCAATATTCAAGAGCTCTTTCAGTCAGCTTCCTCAATTAGGTTAAAATATAAATTAGTTCTATTTCATATAGTTTTGCATAAAACAGGATATCACGATAATCCTGACTTGTTTTAAAATCGCTTTCGGTCACATTTCTTACTGATAAAGAAAAAATACTTGAAACTTAAAACCATTTTGTAAAATGTGCTACAGGTTCAAGCAATAGCCAGTTATAAGAAGACAGAAGAAGGTAGGCGCAGTAATTTCCTCGAATATAACGTCGGGCAAAGGATAACAGTACTTGGAAGAGAGTGAGTATAATATGATGCCTTTGATTGAATCTTTCATATATTAACTTTGTGAACGTTTTTCCTTTCACCCTAAACCTCCTTTCAGAAATGACACTAAATCAGCCATGTGGTATGGCGTCCTACCCGGCGGTGCTTGCGGCATGTTTGATCCGAATCACACAAAACCCTATATAAAGCATGAGGTGAGAAATATCATACGTTCCTATCATTACTGCATTGCCTCATTACCTTTGCTTACTTAATCATTACCTTACTGTCTTTTTAATCTGTTTTGTTATCATATTTACATGGTGTGTATATCTTACAGGGTATTTGAAACATCCATGCAATATTCTCAAATAACCATATTCATCTTTTACTTATGAATAAAACATACATGTGTTAGGTAGTGTGTATTATAGGTTTTATTAAAAAGTAGCTGTGCCCCGCGGTTTCACTCGAGTTAATTTGAGCAAAAAACGTAATAATTCTATTATGATTATATACCCTATAGCCATCCTCGGTAAATGGACTATCTAACACAAAAATAATTTTTCAAATCGAACCAGTTTTTCCTGTGATTAGCGCGTTCAAATAAATGAACAAACTTTTCAGATTTATAATAATGGTATATATACCACGCGTTTCAAATACCCTATATTCATCATCTTTCTAAAAAATGCTTTTTACTACAAGCAAGCGAATCGAAATACAAATATTCGATGGTAGAAAGCGTTTTAAAAACTTTTCCTCTAGCGTTCATTCGCATCACTGTCACCGCATCCGAATCGAAACAATCGTACAATTCGCTCGCTATCGCGTTCTGATGTGAAACGTCACACGTACAAGCGTGCGATACAACGGAGCATGATATCGAGCCCGCAGGGTGACGTCAAACACACGGGTCACGTGGGACTCGACGGTGCCTACTTCGGTGACCTCTCCTTCTTGGACGTGGCTGGTTGTGTGAGTATATGACGCTTGGTGGTTGGTACGAATATTTGGGCCAAATGTTTAATGAGGTAGGGCACAGCAGGATATATCCTTCAAAATCTTGAGCAGTCCGACTGGGGATGTAGCTTAACCTTACAGAAGATAACACTAACACACAGCTAAAAACACTGCTCTCAAGCCATATTGTGTGCCTGTGGTGACTTAGGTGGCTAGAGCTCTTGGGGAGGGTCGGGGGTAGGGTCGGTGCGATGCTTCTGATGTTCCAGCCGTAGACGTCTGAACCCGACTGTAATGCGGAATTTACGAATTAAATAACAGATTTCAATTTCAGCTTCAGTATTCAATTTCAAACAGAATTCGTATCAATATAACGTAGGTATTTTATGTTCCTTCTAGGCTCTGGATATTTGAGGCTAAAAAACACGAATATAAAAAATTGCAAGTATCGCTGTTCGTGTGTTTTTTTACAGTTTTATTAATAGGTAGGGATCCCTAGTACACTTTTTTCACCTGATTAGTATCTAGCTAATTTTATGGAAGTAGCTTCATTTTGACGAGACGAACAAAAAATTCCTCTACGAAAACTCGATTGTGGTAGCTAACAGAGATAGCAGGGGGTAGAGCAGTAGTGAGCGTGGGACCGGGATAACGTACCACGCAATTTGTAGGACAATATCACTATTAAATTATATAGATATTAACTAACTAAAAGAAAAAAAAAATCAGCTGGTTAGGAATAATTTTTGATTGTGATCAAAAATTGATTTTTTTTCTGATTTTTTTTTCTTTGATGTAAAAATGTACTAGGGATCCCTACCCATAAAGCTATGATAACGCCACTTACTAAATTATCTCATTAAAATAATGTTTAAAAACGACTCATATGATATTGAAGTGCTAAATTCAAATTAAATATACAAATTATGATAATGAAACAATTTATCAACCGTTAATTAAGTATCAAAATTTATTGAACGTACTAACCGATTGTCGAGTGACTACTGAGAATATTAATATGTGACCATGTGAAAGATTCGTTACCTAGTGATTCAGGTCAAACTGTGCAGTACGCGTACGTTATATTGATAGATTAGAATTATCTAGAATTTTGTAGATTTTGTCGGGCTCAGTACAAAAAACCGTGTGTACTAGAGAAGAGTATCAAAATTACTACCACTACACTACAGCCTATCACAGTCCACTGTTAGACATAGGCCTCCACAAGTTCGCGCCCGACATTATGACGCGAACTCATGTGTTTTGCCCATAGTCACCACGCTGGGCAGGCGGGTTGGTGACCGCAGGGCTGGCGCCGTCGCACCGAAGACGCTGCTGCCCGTCTTTGGCCTGTGTATTTCAAAGCCAGCATGGATGGTTATCCCGTCATCCGTCGGCTTTTTAAGTTCCAAGGTGGTAGTGGAACTGTGCTATCCCTTAGTCGCCTCTTACGACACCCACGGGAAGAGAGGGGGTGGCTACATTCTTTAGTGCCGTAACCACACAGCACGCCGTAACCACACAGCACAAAATTATCATTTTTTATAATTACTACATCTTATACCAATAGCTACAAGTTCCTAATTATGCTTAATATAACCTGTATGTATCCCCGGCGAAGCATTTTGAAGTTATGCGTCATCTCTAAAAATAAATCACGCCTAATAACGCATTTTCATTACACACATTCGATATTATCATATAAATGGCTTGTAAAACGCTTCAGCGCTAATTACATTAATCTTATTTTTATTTACTTTTTGTATTGTATGTATATTAATAATCACTTTTTGTTTATGTGGAAGGTAAAATCATTTTATTACTTCTAGAGCAATTTTCCATTCACGATTCCAGATTTTCTAACTCCTTAGGTTGTAAATAATAATCAAACTGATTTTTATTTATAGTACTAAAAATAATAAACTAACAATGTTTATACCCAATTATATAACACAGCCTCCACGTCAGATCGTGAGCCCGTACAAACCGTCCGAAGACTTGGAACAAGTACCGTTGATCAATCCCAACTCGCCTTCTCACCTCACTGCAACAGCCAGTGGCTCACAATACCCGTTGCTCACTCCCGTCAGTCAGACTAAGGAGTGTGATGAAGTCGATTTGTCATGTAAGTATATATTTAAGTATGACGACTACTATATATAGGACTAGCCTGTTGGCGCAGTTTTTAGTGACTTGGTTTCCGCTCCGGGAGTTATGAGTTTGATTCCAGCCCCGAGTCTGGATGTAATATCAATATTTTTATCGAAAATAAAAATAAAATATATATGTACCAATATCAGTCGGCTGTCACCTATAACACAAGCATTAAGTTGCTGACCTTAGGAACAGACGACCGTAACTGTATGTTGTAGATATGTATTTATTTATTTAACTTTGTAGATGATCTAAGCTATACAAAAAGTCAGTAAAATGGAAGCGGCAACTTGGCACAGTACAGGTTTTAATCTTTAAACTGTAATTTTCTTATTTGTATTTTTTTCGTTAGCGAAAATATTAAGAAAATCTCCTCACGGAGTTTTTCATTATAACTGAGCATGATAGTAAAGAAAAGAAAGAAAATAAAAGAAAGAAAAACTAAAAGAAAAGGAAACTACTGGCTAAAGAAATTTGGCAATTACAAATTCATTAGTACTAACAACGATTTAATTTTCTTTCCATTAGAGGTATACTCGTTCTATTTATTTGTGCATCTCGGGTTATAAAAATAATATTAAAAGTCCTACCAAATCTGCGATAAGTAGATTTTTGTAATAATTTTATAAATTATGATATGTAGTGTATCTTGACTAATATATATACCTATGTCTATATTATATTGATTATTCTTAGATGCTGATAAACCGAAGCAACCCAAGAAGCCATTAAAGTCGATTGTGGAACCTACTACGAGCAAGAGTCTGCTGGACAAGGTAAGGGGCTTTCTAAAATTTTCAATTTTCCAAGCAATAAGCGAAGCGCCCAAATTGTTATATATTAAGGTTAGGTCAAGTTGAATTTTATGAATATAACTTCTGTAGTTTATTTTTATTTTATTTTTTAGTTCAGTCTGACTGACTGACTACTGACTAGTCAGTCGACTACTATAGTTTATAAAGTTTAACATGTCAACGTTATATTACTATTTATACTATACGCCGTCTAGAATATTCTAAGGGATCGGAAATCCCATACGTGTAAATAATAAATATTACAGTAACCTATATGACCAATGAGCGGGAATTAAACCTGGCAACGCGTGTAGAGAGTCAAAGTAGAGAGGAGAGCAAATGCGTCGCCAAATAAAACTGAACGAACAAAATAGTTATCTTTCAAATTTAAAGTCACACTTACCATGAGCCACCAGAAGTATTAAATAAGTTCTCGATATGTTGTAATACCACTAGGACATTTAAATATCATGCAGCCTAAAAAGTTCTGCTATTTTATGTATTCTATAAATTTCAGGTCAAAAATGCTACACTAGGCCGTGCTCATAAGAATGAAGACACATCTTCTAAGGATGAAGTTCATGAATATCATGAAATATCGGACACAGATACGGTATTTTGTAATCCAATTCTAACAATCCAATAAATCAACAATAAAGTTCCAAATATTATTTGTAGAGCTGTTAACGGTAGATGCTTGGAATCTGATTAAAAATCGGTAGTCTGATATAGTAATATGATTTTGTGCCTAATCATTATATTGACTAGCATATTTATATATATGTAAAAATATTGACCTATACCAGTCGGCTGTTACCTATAACACAAGCATTAAGTTGTTTACCTCAGGAACAGCTGACCGTGTGTGTATTTTAAAAGATATTTATGTATTATTATTAAAATAAGCTTGATAACAGGGATATATTGTCAAGATAATGTAATTTCTATCTTAAATGGCATTGAAGAGCACTTTCGCGCAGTTTGGTCTTAAACATACCATATTAATATATTTATATATAACTAGCCGACCCGTGCCCACTTCGTTGGGCGTTAATTATCTTTTTTAAAATGCAAAAATAGTTTTGAAGAAAACTTTTGACCGAAACTACGTCCGGAGTACCGATAAAGTAAAACAGAAAGTAAAAAGAAAATATATAAAATAAAAAATAAACGGCAGCGGGCGCCTACAGCGATGAATAAAATCGTAATAATATCGTGTATTTATTATTTTAAATTACAGAACCAAATAACATACTATAAAGAACAAATTTTAAACCACTTAAATAAATAATATGTTGCTCCAACGCCATCTATCAAAAAGCGTAAAAACTTCGTCATCGATAGATTCAAATAGACAGTAAATAAAATAGAGTATTAAATAGTTAAATCTAACAGCGATAGATGGCGTTCGTTTCTTGTCATTTTCATAATATATTTTAATATTTTTCTTTTTTACTGAATTTTTTTGTACAATTACAATAAAATATAGCCTATGTCACTGCTGAATAGTGTAGCCTCTCACTATTTTCAGCAAATCAGATAAATATAAATGTTTTAAAATCACCAATTAATTTCTAAGGCAAATAATAATGCTTGATTATATTGAATTGTTGACACGGCACGTCAGAGGACGCAGGTTCAAATCCTGGTGATTTAAAATCTTTATATATTTTTATCTTTTTCCTTTTATCTTGTCACTCCTGAATAGTGTAGCTTTCTGTTAGTGAAAGAATTTTCATGATCGGATCAGTATTTGCGAAGATTACCCCGTATATACAAAGTTATAAACTGTACCTCTTTATAATATTAGTATAGATATATGGTATGGTATATATTAATAGACTTTTTTTGTTATTGCTGTATAAAAACAAAACTTTTAGGAGAGCATTGCTGCTGAAATGAAGGGAGATGTCTTTTCTGAGAGCCCTGCCTTGCTGGTGAGTATTTGTGATTGTTAAAAAATTAATACAAAATATAGATTCTACAATACTAACACAGTCTATGTTTGGGAGTTGTGGTATGTGTTTTGCTCTATATATCTATTGTCAATGATTGTCTACGATTGTATACCTAGTTTCGTAAGTATTATATCCATTCTCTAACGCCATCTTTTGGGTCTGTGAATTAGCGTCTCTCAGAACGCTCTCTATGTTTTTTTACTCTTGTTTGTCAAATTGTTGTGAATTGTTGAGTGAGTCTCTGTCAAAAATACATTGTATCGTTAAATCTCAATAAAACATATTCTGAAATAACCGGCATCAATACGAAATGTATTTTTGTTTATTACTAAAAATTTAACTATGGCATAGGAAAGAAAAAGTCAGAAAACGTCAACTTCTTGTACGATTAATTAATAATATATTTTTTATTTCACAGAAGGGTTGCACGGACTTCAGCCAGAGTTTGCTGGACGAAATGGAGTCCATCTTCCGGAGCTTGGATAACAAACGTGAAGATGTAAGTATTATTTATTTTTCTAATTCATATATAAAGAAATGAATGTTATATAGAAATAAAAATGTGCAATTGTTTAACAGCTTTTAGAGTCTAAAGGCTTTTTTACCGGTTGCGGATATAGTAATAAAGATTTTTAGATTGTTTCTGCTATATGCTGGTATCCAAAACATAAGTTTGTTATAATTATGTTTTTCCAGTTTCACCATCAAACTTCTTTTTATCTGTCAGATATTTCGATTATCAACCTGTAAAACCAAAAGCTGTAGTTCAGTAATTGAGATTAAGCAATCCCTAAGGGCCTGCTTTTCCTCGCGCTAAGAAAGCCTCAAATCGCTTATCAGCTATTATTTGGGAGACAAACTGTCAGCAACCGTTCAATTTGGACCTAATAGTATTAAAATGTTACAATTACCAACATACTATATGTTAAGCGTATCACATTTTTATTAGACAGTATTGACAATTGTATACGTAAATCTAATATTGTTTTTAAGAGTGAAATATTACTGTTAAGTTTTTACATTACAGAGTTCGGATGAAGATTTATCAATATATGGATTCAAACCGTCCCATTACCAATTAGCTTATATATAAATACGCCTCAAAACTGTAAAAAAGTAAAACGTATGTAATTGGCATTAACTGAAGTAATTCTTTTTAAAATTTCATTTATTCAGGTTCCTTTACATTAATTGGAGAACGGGTAAGAGTAGGCTTATGTGTGATAAAAATTTTTTAGAAGCACTTGCTATACTTATAGAAAATTAGAGAAAATGTTAAGTTTTCACGTACTAAATAATGCGAGTTAACATTTTCGTATAAGCTTACCTAGGCTAATTTTGCTAGTTTGATTAGATATATTTACTTTATAAACTTTCGACTGCATTATATTTTTGACTATACTATGTATATTGTAATGCTCACAGAACACTATATAATTGTACATTGGCTTGTTGTAGCCACAAGTACGAGTAAAGAGGACTTACAAACGTGTATGTATTCATATACTGTATAATTGATGTTCGTGCTCATTTAGTTTTAAATGTTATTTTTGTCATACAATTAAATGTCGCACTTAACTGTTTGAAAAAGCCCTTCTATTGGATGTTTAGTTATTTCATTGAACAGTGCTACACAACCAAGTCTTTGACAGTGGACTACCTTTGACTTGATGGTAAAACAAGGTAAATTACAGTTATACCCCGTCCGGCCACTAATTATCTTTGTGACACTTCAAGAAATTTTGACATTAGTGACTGCCTCACACGTTATTTATTCGATTCGAAATAATAATCGATTTTATTTAAGAAGAACTTTCAATCGATTTAATTAAATACATTTAGTTTAAAAAATTTATTTATTTATGCGTTTATTAGTTTTTTTTTAATTATAAATGAAACATATAAATAATAAATTAAATGAATTAACAGTTATTGCTCTTTACTCTTGGTTTGCAATTAAATTTCAAGATTTCGACTTAATTCCTTGCAAGTAATCAATCTTGGGATCATATATATTATTTTTATTTCCTTTTTTTTTGTATTAAATTTATAGAAACAATAATCGCATGACGTAAAATTATTTTTATCATATGATCGATTTATTATCGATTTATTATTTCAAGAACTGTTTCATAGTCTGTGGTTGTTTGTTATGCACAGGGTACTTCACTCAATCTATCAAATCGTCAATAAAGTATGACATTACAGTAGAATTTTTAGAACGTTATTCCGAAAAAAAAATAACTGTAATTCATAGGCGTGAGCTGTCAAAAAGATAATAAGTGGCCGGACGGGGTATAGAAGAAATTAACTGTCTAACTTGACTGACGCTGATGTTGTATATCTCTAGTGAATACTCCCTTTGAAGAAAGACCATACATTAGCACACTCTCCCCATTATCAACGTAAAAAACGTAACGTAAAACGTAAACCTGTTTAAGTTTAGTTTATATGTTTTAAAATGCGTAAGCGTATGGTGTTTTCCGCATTGATGTTCTTGCCTTGTATTTGTTGGATCAAAATTACAAATTGTGAAAATAAGTGACGGTTTGAACGTAGAGAAGTCAGTCGTGACGTTAACTTTTTAACTGTCCTAACATTTGAGAATAAAGTTATATGCGCAATTGAATGGCATTGTTCAATGTTAGCTCTAGCCGTTTGAATGAACGATTTCTTGAACTAGTTGCCTGCAATATGTATTATGTCATGTATTATGGCCAAAGACAGTGATGATGTGATTTTCTATATGTTGTAGCTAGTTTTGAATACAAATATTTGTTATGGAGGTCTTTTTTAAGTGCCGAAAATTTAAGGGAAGTGTTTTACATGTTTTGTAAGCGGAATTAATGGCTCGTTATTGGAATAGCCAGGCGGGGGTTCTGGGCCTATTTTAGTTCATGGGATTGAAGAAACCGTAAAAAAAGCCCGTGACTTGGATCTAAATTAAAGAGCACTATTTGATAATACCATAAGAAATTTCAGAATACGCTAAATTATTTTCCCAAATATATATTCATTATTCATAATCTTATGTGTACGTTTATTCAAATTTTTTTTTTATTAATGTCTTCAATTGTCAGTTTTAAGCCTAGCGTCGACTACATCAGAAGCGCGTCGAATCGAAGCGAATCGCATTTATTCCTGTGCGTCTATCTGTGACGCGTCGAATCGAATTGTTCATTCGTCTCCAACTCTTCATGAAATTAAGTCGTGTTTGCATCATGGACAGCTCAGATGAAGAGATGTTTTTATTTCAAATACTTTTTGATGAAGAAGAGGAGAATACGTAACGAGTAGCCGTATTCGAAATTCGAGAGAAATTCAACAGATTTTTTTTGTCTAATGCAGGCTCCGTTCCATGGAAAACAAATATTCCCAGGAGAGGATTCCAGCATCATAGTTTGTAAAAAATATGAAGGTTATATATATATACTAGCTCTGCTCGCGACTGTTATTGTTCAGTTCGCAGTTATAAAAAAAAAGTAAAATAAAAGTATCCTAAGTTACACCTTATTACATCAGCTATCTGCCAGTGAAAGTTCCGTCAAAATCGGTCCAGCCGTTTCAGAGATTAGCCGGAACAAACAGACAGACAGACAGACAGACAAACAAAAATCGTAAAAAATGTTATTTTGGTATCTATATAAATACCGTGTATAGATCCATATGCATTTAATAAAAAGCGTTTATTTTAATATTAAAAACAGACACTATAATTTTATTAATTAGTAGATATATATAGATATATAAGATACATAGATATATATATATATATATATATATATAAGGATATATAAGGAAGGAATATTATCTTGTTGAATGTGTGTTATTGTATTGTATGACAGTGTATTATTTCTCTTACAATAATATATCTCTCATAATAATTATGTTACTGTTTGGCACTAAAAATTTTAAAAAGAAATAGGTAGGTATATTATCATCTTTATATTTTATGCTTTATTTTCTTTTCTGAGTTATTGCTAATGTTTGATCAAGTTTTCTTCTATAACAGGATACCTATTTGCATGTCGTGTTTGCTTTAATATGGTTATACATGGAAGTGTAGTCAATAATAAAATTAATATTGTAATGTACCATAAATGTAACAACTGCTAGCAAACCTTAATAATTAAATAAATAAATATAAATAGGTAAATATTTTCACTAATAATAAAACAAAACTCCCGAGTTTCATTCATAGTTCTCCCGTTTTCTTCCCATATATTCATCCGACGCAGATCATCGTGAATTCGTGATAATGTCGATCTTCGTGATTAAACAATTCTGTATATTGTTGGACCAGTGATATTAATAATTCTTCATTCATTTTTGTTGAAGCTAGGATTTTTATAAGTTTTTAAACGTATTAAAACTTGATACTAATAATTAAAAATACGTTGGCGAGCATCCGCTTCTCCGCGTCGACTGGGCAGTGTTGCCAACTCTTGAAAAAACTTTTTCCTAAATCCTTTAATAAAAGCCCCTAAATTAAAAACAAAATCCCCTAAACCTAACCTAACCTAATTGAAGTTATTTAAAAAAAAGACATATTTATTTTTATTAATTTTTTATTTTTCAAAGGATTTTAAAATAGAAAAACCAATTATTTTGTATACTTTGCTTTTGTATGTTTATTATTTATAATTTTGTTTGTATGTTATTTTTAATAATTTTTTATATTAAAGTATATTACTTTCTGACGATTAAAATTCCCAAAGAAATACCCTAAAAAATGTCTCCCCTAAAACTTTCCCGCTATTTGCAAAATATCCCTGAATTTAGGGGAAAATCCCTAAAGTTGGCAACACTGCGACTGGAAAGTGGGGCGCGCCGAATCGAACGAAGAAAGTCGCTTGTCGAGCGACTACCTCGGTCGATTCGATTCGGCGCGCCGCGGCGCGTCGCTAATGGACGCAGTTTCATAGAAAATGTATAGTGGGCGACTTTTTGCGATTCGATTCGACTCTGCTTGGCAGCTAGTAGACGCGGGCTTAAGAGTCGTGCGACTCCCTCGGTCGATTCGATTCGGCGCGCCGCGGCGCGTCGCTAATGGACGCAGTTTCATAGAAAATGTATAGTAGGCGACTTTTTGCGATTCGATTCGACTCTGCTCGGCGAGCCTAATGGACGCGGGCCTTTATAATTTATGTTTTGTAATTAAAGTTATATCGTTTTTGTTATAAAATTTTACATTATACATAATTTTAAATACAACTAAACGCCCTCAGGCAACATTTCATAGACTCAGTAGCAAACTCAATTGTTTATAAAAGTTAGTAATAAATACAGACACATAAAATTAGTTAAAAATATTCTTCTTTTAAATTGTCATACGTAGTCAGCAGATAAGAATTTACAGTATTTACATTTATAGTGATAATCAAATATTTATTAATAATTCACTGAGATATGTGTCGTTTTGTTTTGTTTTTAAATTTCTTTTATGTACTCAGCGTCTCACCATTGTCGCAATGGTGTGACAAATGCAGAGTGGCTGCCGTTTTGTTCGCAAACTCTGTTAAACCGCATATGTTTTGTTTTGATTTTTAATATTGTGAACAATAAATATATTTTTCTTTCTTTCTTTCTTTCTTACTATAAGTTTAATGTTTTAATTTTACATTTTTAATATGTTTTTACATGGATCTTTTCATTGTGTATTTATTGCTTTAAGTCTCTCTGCTCTTGAATGTAAAAGCTTCGAAAATTACCGGTTAAAATCTACTTTATGGATAGACCGTCGCTTTATGGGGTTTTAAGGGACGGAGGGGGGAGGGGGAGGGGCAGGCTATCCCCAGTACTACTCCCACCCAGAAGAAACCCATGGTTATGGAGATATCCATGGTTAAAGTTTTGAGATTAGAAGAAGAATTTAGAGCTATTAAAATACCTTCGACCTCCGCATATTTTTTCTGTATATAGTACTCATAAATAGAAAGCTTTTTGTAAATTCTTAGGTTGCAGAAATTTACGGTTTAAGAGATATTTTTTTTAAATTACAAAATAATAATAATAATAACCCTAACCCAGGGTTTCTTAATCTGTGGTCCATGGACCCCTAAGGGGTCCGTGTTATGAAAGTTGGGGGTCCATAGCAAGCCTACTTATGTTGTGAGTAAATATTTTCACTTTGCGCGTTATCAAAAACAGCTCCTCAATTTGATATTCTAATCCAGCATAAGCAGCAGCAACCGTCAGACTAATTATTATTTATTAATTTATATGCAAAGTTTGATTGCAAACAATTAAAGGTGATTGAAGTAAATCATCGTTGTTCTTTTTTTTTGTGGAAAGGGTCCGTGGACTCTTTGAAATTTTTAGAGGGGTCCATCACTGGAAAAAGGTTAAGAAACCCTGCCCTAACCTATCTAACCTCAAGATTTTTAAAATTTATAATGTGACAGTATATAAGTAAAAATGAAAATATATTAAAAAAAAATTTGCAACCTGAGAATTCACAATATGAACATCTAAATCGACGGTCCATAATGTAGATTTTAGCCGTTTTACCCATTGTAGTTTAAGCAAGCATTTGCCAAATAAAATATGTAATATGAAAAATAAACAAACATTTTGTAAGTATTATGCTCTTTTTCAATTAAAGGTTTTCCCAACACTATTACTTGAATACTGTACCTTAGACATGTTTTTGTAGCCAAACAGAACCTACGTGCGTATACATTTCTACTAATGATGATGTTTTGTAATTAATTATGTGTTTGATAAGCGTTAATATAATAATTGTTAACGTCTTCAAATTGTTTGTTAATGAGTTTGTTTTGTTTTTGCTCTACTATTTCATGCTGAATGTGTCAATGTAACGTGTAATGTATGTATATAATGTAGTAATCTGATATTAGTGTACAGCTAAATCATGTCAATTCGTATTAAATGTTACAATTAACGCTCAATAATTACTCATTTATTTACCATTACATATTATTGTAGGATCTATTTATATGATCGTGTTCTATAAATTGGTGAGTATTCGGCGAGAGGATAAGCTTTAGTAAATTGAATTTCACACAGGCAATGCACATATCATCACAACTTTATGCACAATTAGTTGTTTTTTTTTTACAGTTTAGTAATTGTCTGTGGTGTTTTTTTTTGCGTTTATAATATTTAATAATACGAATTTTGTACGTTTGTATAATAATACAGGTTGAATGTTGCTTTCACGGTTACTGTCAACAGTTTTACATTTATGGACTTACGCAATTGTCATTTTGAATCATTCCCCCGACCATGACTTCTGGAACTTCGCCGCAATATCGGATATTTCAAATGACAATCGCAGTTACTCCCATATAAGTAAAAGTATTTATAATAAATGTTTTCTGTAAATAAAATTTCACATCTATATAGCTTTTGGAAACGAACTGCAAAGAATTTGTTTTACCTGTTTTCGAAAATCAAGCATAACATAGTTGTGGACTTTTCTATTTGAATAAGTAGCTTATAGTAAATAACGATTATGTTGCATGTTTTAAAAATTATTTAAATTACGATTTAGGTATCAAACGTTATTATAATACTTTTTATGAGATTTGCTATTTTAAAACTTTCAAAGCATGATTTTATGTAATTAATTCTTGGTGTTAGATGTTAGCGCTTTTAAGTTTCTCTATTAGTGACATAAATTTAATGTCTACGGGATAGTTTGTGCTAATAATATCATGTATACTTTCAGGTCAGAAGTATGCAGAGTGAAGTTGAAGCGGCTCTAAGGTAGATATGCTTCTAGATATATTCAAATATATTGTATAAGTAATATTGTACAAATACTAAACAATTTGAAATAGGAATACAGTGTTCAATATTTAACTAAATTAACTTAAGTTTAACTGAGGTGGGGTACATCATGAAATATCTTTCTCAAAATCTGGAGCAGTCCGACTGGGGAAGTACCTCGACCTTGCAGAAGATCACAGCTAAGTAATACTGTTCTGAAGCGGGTGTTCCTGTGATGAGTAAGGTGACCAAGAGCAGCTACTGGGGGGATTGAGGGTAGGGTCGGCAACGCGCTGGCGATGCTTGTAATCATGTACGGTACACGCTTGTTCGCCGACCTTGTTGTATATAAAACGAGAAAAAAGTTTTAATTGTTATGTCGATTTTTTTTAAATGAAAAGTAGGTACGTATAAAAACTAATCTAAACTGATTTTATTAACTCCATCATAATCTATCAGTGTCTAAAACTATGAGGAAAATACCATAAAACAACACTCTATGAGTAATGCAAAAGTATATATAATAATCTATACATATAATAAAATGGTAGAAAAGTCAAAACTGTACATTGAATATTTTTTTAAAAGAATACTTGGGGTGTGATCTACAATCGATACCGAAGCCAAAAATATAGTTTTTAGAATTTTTGTCTGTTTGTCTGTTTGTCTGTATGTATGTCCGGGATAAACTCAAAAAGTACTGCATGGATTTACTTCAAATTTGGCACGAATATTGTTAAGAAGTCGGGTCAGAACATAGGCTATATATTATCACGCTATCACCTACGGGGAACGAGCAGTGAACCTTTATTTCTTCAAATGTATGTCCGGGATAAACTTAAAAAGTACTGCATGGATTTACTTCAAATTTGGCACGAATATTATCAAGAAGTCGGGTCAGAACATAGGCTACATATTATCACGCTATCACCTACGGGGAACGAGCAGTGAACGCACGCAGACGACGTCGCGGGCAGCAGCTAGTAAAGCCATAAAATCATTAGAAAACCTAAACTGAACTTAATTATTATTAATATTTAAACTTATCAATCGTGTTTATTTTTCAGAGCTCACACTTTATCTCAGAACGAAAAGAAAAAGGGAACAAATACTGGAACAATGAAACCTATGTCAGCTCACGACGAGAGAACACTCAACACTGCTGTCGCTCTAGCTAACGAACTGACGACCAAGTAAATATTCATATTTTAGCTTTAATTATATTTAAATATAAAAGTTTTAGGTTTTATAAATAGGTAATACCAGGCACGGATATCAGTTTAATAGAAATAATCTTCTATATATTAATACTTGAAGCAAAAACTTTTTACCCCTTTTTACGACAATTACGCGGACGAAAGAGTATGAAAATTTCGCACAATTATAGTTTATATAGTGAAGGAGTGCAGAATGCTAATATTATAAAAAAAACATTACACACATTCCCATGTATTTGACACACACACATGCATATTGCATATATACTTTTTTGTTTATTATTGTAGAAGTATAGTCTATGACAACAGAACTTTGATAATGTTCAAACTTATAAGTTAAACTAATTATGATGTAATTTCGACCACTGGGCTACCACTAGTTATTTATAATTTACTTTCAGTTGTAAACTTATCTTGTGAAGAAAATTGTTCTTCTATTTGACTGATTTTTAATATACGTCGATTCAGCCTGTAACTTCCCACTGCTGGCCTATATATCCTACTATAGGCCTCTTTCTCCATGTAGCAGAAAGATTAGAGCTTAATCCACCACTCTGCTCCACCGCGGGTTGGCGGATTTAACATATGTAGTATATTTAAAGTGTACTGTAGATGATGACTACATTTGGTTTAATCTTATTAGGTAAGGTTTGAATACCTAGGAATAACTCAAAACTTACTGACTTTACTTCTAAATTAATTTTTAGTTTTGAGTTTGTTTCTGATACAAAGTGCTTAATTAGGTGAATTCCTAATCAATAATGCTGCTAATGCTGCTGCTGTGCTGTGTGGCTACGGCACTAAAGAATGTAGCCACCCCCTCTCTTCCCGTGGGTGTCGTAAGAGGCGACTAAGGGATAACACAGTTCCACTACCACCTTGGAACTTAAAAAGCCGACGGATGGCGGGATAACCATCCATGCTGGCTTTGAAATACACAGGCCAAAGACGGGCAGCAGCGTCTTCGGTGCGACACTGCGGTCACCAACCCGCCTGCCCAGCGTGGTGACTATGGGCAAAACACATGAGTTCGCGTCGTAATGTCGGGCGCGAACTTGTGGAGGCCTATGTCCAACAGTGGACTGTGATAGGCTGTAGTGGTAGTGGCTAATCAATAATGAGAATAAGTTGTTTTTGATCATGTTATTCGTCGTTGAGGACTTATTTTTACCATGAAACTATTATTTTAGATCCATGAATGATTTGGAGGGCGATTCGAAGCCTCTGCACTCGCCTTGCGAACGTAACAAATTTCACTTCAAGTTTCCGCTAGTGTCTTCTCTACAACACCATCATCATGATACTGACAAGGACGCGTCCAGTAAGTAAAATAATTGTGTTTGCTCGAAGCCCACTTCAATTACATCGACAAGTAGTACAACGTAAGTATGTACACGAAAAAATAGTCAAATAAATACGCTTTATCAAAGATTTACTCAAAAAGTAATGAATACTTTTCGATTAAAACAAGAAAAATCAAAATCGGTAAACCTAGTGAAAAGTTATGCGGTGTAATAAATACAACGTAGGTCGACGAAAAACAACGTAGGTACGTAGATAATTATATAAAAACTCATGTATAAATGTGCGCTTATCCCTAGAAGAGATTTCTTCCAACACAGCCGAGTTTATGTTACGAATTAAATATGATTTTTTTAATTTTTTTTTTTAATATCACTAAGTCGGCAAACAAGCTTACGGCTCACCTGATGGTAAGCAATTACCGTAGCCTATATATGCCTGCAACATCAGAAGCATCACAAGTGCGTTGCCGACCCTATCCCTAATCCCCCCAGGAGCTCTGGTCGCCTTACTCACCAACAGGAACACGAAACTGCTTGAAAGCAGTATTATTTAGCTGTGGTCTTCTGTAAGGTCGAGGTACTACCCCAGTTGGGCTGCTCCATTTTTTGAGCAGGAAATTTCCTGCTGTGCCCTACCTCAGTTAAAGTTCCTCAGTTATACATTAGTTAACAATGTGTTTAACGTTACATTACTGGTTTAAATAAACTATTGTGTATGTGTGTATAGTTAGTTCAAGTCATCTTTGCGCGGGGCTCTATGTGTGCGTGCGCTTGTAATTATAACACTTTGCGCGCACTAGTGACTTTTGTTTAAAGAATTTAAAAATTAAATTGATTAAAATTAAATAAATTTCAAACTACACGTCTTCTTATTGGTCATTTTTTCACCGGTACAGTCGTTAAAGAAAATGTCTAGTAACTAGTTCTTCACGGATTTTTTTAAGGAGTCAGGTAAATATTTTCAATGTGCTAATTTCGATATTATTAATATTTATTATGATTAAATAATGTATACCTACATTACTAACTTACTTTAAAAACTATATTATTTTTAAAGTAAACGTATTATGATTGTTTTAGACTCGTGAAACTATTGCCAAGGTGTTCGAATTTCTAAAAAAGGAAAACATAGTTATATTGCAGCTAGTATAAGTGATCCAATTTGCAGTGCAGGTCCAAATTAGGGGAGTGTTGGGGAATACCACGCGGTTGATAATTCCGCGCGGTATTTAAAAACTAGCATAATTCAAAAACTATCCACTAGTTCTACTATGTAGTGCGTATACATCGAAGCCGGACATGCCTACACCCTTCCTACACACCCCCATTACTGTCCCCGCGAGGACTGAGATAGCACGTGCTGTAAACTGCTGTAGATGTTTTTTTTAGTCACTGCTTATAATTTTTCGTGTACTTTCGGAAAGAGATAATAAATACTGTATTTATATTGTAATAATTTAATACTGTATTTATATTGTAATACTTTGATACTGTAGTATACCAGCATTAAAAATGTATAGTTAAATTGTGTAAAATGTATAATTAAATTTTATTCTACAGAATTAATGTCAGAATACTTTTTTACGTAGGTACTATAATATTTTCCATATAATTTTGAGGTAAAAAAATAAAATGATGAAGTTTGATAATTCCGCGCCGGGGGCGGTTCCCCTCAATTTCTCTTTTCCGGCGTGCGTGTATGCAACGACTAATGAATGTTGATGAAGCGTTTTCGCTTAGGTTTGTCAGGATCGTGGCAAGTGTCATTATCTTGTCTCTGCCTACCCCTTCGGGATACAGGCTTGAGTTTATGTATGTATGTATGTATACTATTCGTCACCGAGATATAATTTTTTATTTTAATTTTTTTTAAATAACTTGTTTTATATTTTTCACTTCACTGTACCCCTTGTCACGCAACAAAGTCACTGTATATATACAAGGTTTACCTACACATAGCGCCGCGCGCAAAGATGAGTTGAACTTAGTGTACTGTTTTAAATTGAATGGAATTAAAGAGTTCTTGTTAACCAATAATCAGTTCTAATTTTAATGTATGTTATTCTGTGCATATCAAATAAATTTTATTTGTTTAGATAAGGCAGAGCGACGTAATTTCAGCGAGGAAGCAAAAAGTGTGCCTGATATACAGGTGACGTAGAAATAATTAATAATATATTATTTGATCATAAACTTATAAAGATACTTAACCAAAAAGATGTATGTTACACTTAATTTGCCGCTGCTAATTCTTGTATATTTTGTATTATTTAAATGTATGAACTAATTTTATGTAAAATACTGATTGGGCGATATGTATGTGTGGCTGAATCGTACAAGCGATTATACACGATTAAGAAAAAAATTATAGCAATAGCATGGTCCAACCCAATTTAAGAGCAAGCAAGTTTACGTGTCGCTAAAGCAATACGATTCAGCCTATAATATCCCACTGCTGGGCACAGGCCTCTTTCCCCATGTAGGGAGAAGGATCAGAGCTTTATCCACCACGCTGCTCTAATGCGGGTTGGCGGATATATTCCCTACTATGAGTAACGTTCGATATCAGGTGTACATGATAACCGGGACCGAACACTTAACGTGCTCTCCGAGGCACGGTGGGGAGACTAACAACCAGACCGGAAATAATTATTTGTAAGTATGTCCACTCCGTTCGGGAATCGAACCCGCGACTATCGGTGTTTAGGCGCCGCTGACACGGCACATGCACCAATACACCAGTCTGTATAGCAATAATAAGTAAAAATAACAACCGCTTTGGTGTATTGTTGTGAGTAGTTTAGTTTAGTTTGGCAGCGTGGTGGATTAGGCTCCAACCCCTCTACTGGATTGAGAAAGAAGCCTATTCCCAACAGTGAGATGTTACAGGCTGAATGCGATGCAATGCGTTAGCAAGAATTGTGCATTTTTTGCTGATCAGCAAGCAACTGTTTCATATACTGTACAATACTGTAACAAAGCGGTTGCAATATTACAAGTAGAAATATTATGATGATAATTTTAATATTATTTTTTCTAAGAAATAAATACACAACATTGTGTCTATGGTAAAATAAAAATAACTAAACAATATACAGGCAACAATAACCGAAGAGAGCAAACAAGCCTACGCAAGTCTCATCGAGCAGCCGACGCCATCTTCCTCTCTCATATCACAAATAAGCCACGACGTCCACCCGAAGACGACATACAAACCGTCGACTATACCGAAACCGGCGCCCCGGTCACAGAACTCGATAAAAAAGTTTAATTCGCTTCAGAAACAGATATCATGCCAGCCGAGGTATTATAAAATGTTACTTTATGTTTATATGTATATATTATAATATATTAACTATATTATCTATATATTAATACGTGAAACAAAAACTTTGTACCCCTTTTTACGGAAATCGTAGGAGTATGAAATTTCGCACATTTATAGTTTGTATAGAGAAGGAGTGCGGAATGCTAATATTTTCTTAAAATTATACATGAAATATACATTAAATTAATAAAAAAAGCATTACACACACTACAGCACTCACACGCATATTATACAATTTGTTGATTGTCAAAGTCTGTAGTCAAGTTGAATTTTTTTTAAAAAGGTTCTTTATTTTCATAATTATTTGGTTTTCTTGAATTAAAATTTTTAATTATGATCGAATTTCGACCTCTGGACGACCACTAGTTATTATTATTGTGTGTATAGTACCAATAAAATTTATAGAGTTCAAGGGGTAGAAAATGAAGTAGAGTTAAACCCGCCTTTTATAAATACAAAAAATGTTGTACAGTAAAGTATTTAAATTAATAATGTTATATATTAGTACGAGAACCCGGTTAGGAATGTATACCCATATGCATGTCAGTAAAATAATTCATTCACGTTGTTTGGATGCAATTTCATTAGGCTAGCTATCACATGTGTATTGATATATGCAGTATCTTACATATGAACTGGATCATTATCATCAAAACAAACGAGGGTATACATTTCTTAGGTCGGATCTTAGACCATATACATTATATATATGATAATATAATAATATCTGAAATTAGTTGTGTCTATAGTAATAAAATTAAAAATGACGAGGGTTTAATACATCAAACTGTTATACTCGTAAATATTTGATGTGACAGCAATACAATACACATGAATATTATTTATTATAATCGGTAATATGTAGTAACGATTACACGTTAGCTCTTCCTTTCGAATGTGCTCTAAATGTATTTAACATTGCATACTTCCTTTTAGTATCGGAACGTCGGAGCCGCTACATGATCCCATGAAAGATGTAAGTGATGTGAGTATAGAAAATTGTTTACCTGAAAAAATATATATCATCATATAAAATAAAAACGATAAACGATATAATCTTATGGGCCCCGTAAACGATCAAACTTGTTTGTCAAACATGTTTGATCAAACTTCATGTTTCATATAACAAACATATAAAAAACCCGCAGCCCCGCACACGATCAAATAATTTGACAAACACGTTTGTAAAACAGAAATTTAATATGAAGTTTGATCAAATATTTGATCGTCTACGGGGCCCTTTAAAAGGACAATTTTTTAATGAACCTTAGTATTATTCAGAAGTAAATTTTTAAAACTGGTGAAATTCAAAATAGTTTCATAACAACATTTATAAGTAAAGTTTCATCTGCTCATAATTTAAGCTAAAAAAATCGAACTAATTGTGGCGTATCCACATATATGTGAAATTTTTATATTAGGATGATGTCAAACCTCATTTTGTTTTATATTTTGCTATGGTATATTACTTTTGCTTATTTTATTCTTAAAAGTAAGCAATAATTTTAAGAATATTTCAATATATTTCCAGTAAATAACTATATAAACGGCGCAGTAAGCAGATGCGTAAACGTACAAAAAATCTAAAGGATCAGTAGATATAATTTATGAATATGTACTAAAATATATTTCAGAATATAAACGCCATACCGCTACCGCCGCGAGGATCCAAACCGAAACTGATCGACAAGCCGAGGCACATCAGAAAGTATCCACTGCGGCTTCCTAACGCTGACACACCCTCCGTCTCCGAAAATATACAAATTCAAGCTAAGCCTCAAATGATTATTTACCAGAACACCGTCAGACGATCGATTCCAGCCATTAAAATTAACGACGGTCAAAATGCAGGAATTACAGTGACCAATGAGGGAATCGATGTTTTCGATGGACCCGAATGTATCAAAGTCGACACAAACCCCTTTACAGCTATACCGAGTATTGACGCAGAAATTCCTGGACCGAGTTCGAGCAATCCGTTCAAATGTTACTTAGAAAATGAGAAGGATATTTCTGATGATTGCGAAGGAGCCGTCGGCGGTCAGACAGCCTTCGAGGAAGTCACGTTGAATAAAGGTAATTGAGTTTTAGTTGTAGTTTATTTTATTTTTTACAACTATGGGGCTGTCCATTAATCACGTGAGGTTTGAAATGAGGGCGAGGGGTTCGGCAAAAATCACGAAATCAATAGTGAGATATCACTTGTATTTATTTTTTCCCCAAACGCATTATTTCTAAACCGAAATTAGATTATAATTAATACCTGTATTTAAAATTAATATTATAAAAATTTAAGATTATTTGTAGGTACTAAAAAATACACGTAATTTTTGGTGGAGGGTGGGGGGCTGTCCTAAACCTCACCACGAATCACCAAGGGGGAGGGAGGGGTTAAAAAATGTTAAAAAAACATCACATGATTAATGGACAGCCCCTATGTCGGCAAACAAGCGTACGGTTCAAGTTCAACTGATAGTAAGCGATCACCGTAGCCTATAGACGCCTGCAACACCAGAAGCATTGCAAGCGCATCGTCCGAGGAGCTCTGGTCACCTTTCTCACCACAGGAATACAACACTGCTCGGGAGCAGTATTATTTAACTTTTATCTTCTGTAAGGTCGAAGTGTTTCCGAAGTCGGGCTGCTCAAATTTTGGTTCAGTAGTTTCGGAGTTTATCGCTAACATACATAGTGACACCAAATTTTTGTATATATTGTTGAGTGTTAGGGTTCGAACGATTTGGAGAGAAAGACCTTCTGACTCTTTTAGAGACTTTATTCACTAGCACTAGGTCCGGCACAAGCACTAGGTACAACACTACGCACTAAGTACAAACACTAATCACTAGGTACACACAGTAAGCACTAACAATGTCCGAGGTCGTAGCCCAATGTCGTAGGTTTCCGCTGGTATCACTTCTTGATCACTAGTATTCACTTCGAAGTCGCTTCGTCGTTAGCTCAAACTGAACTGGCTCCGCTCGGCCTCAATCGGCCTTTTTATACCGGGCCGAGCCTACACCCAGACAGTTCTAGAACGTTCGTGCGTGTACTCGATCCTGAGTTCATTCACCTATATGTCCTCTAGCGCCATCTAGTATTGAGTAGATGTTTCACGTTGTCTTTGTAACAAAGTGGTTTGTACAGCACACAACGTGGTTCCTTCGCTCCCCGCTAGATGGCGCAAGCTCCTTTTTTGTGTACTCGTAACACTACTCCCCTCTTAGAGATGCTCGTCCCGAGCATCGTTGTTACTGCCATGGTAACGCGCCAGACGGTCTATGTGTACCACTTTGAATGTCCCTCTTGGTTGCTTTTGAATTCTATAAGTCACATCATTCATTCGGGTAACCACTTTGTATGGACCGTCCCACTTGGTCTGCAACTTTGGAGATTTCCCTTTCCGGCGGGTTGGGTTATGCAGCCACACTAGTGACCCTTCCTCGAAGCCTCTTGTGTTCGATTTCCGGTCATATCTGGTTTTCATGTTCTCGCTTGACTGTAACCCATTTTCCCGGACCAAGGCGTGTATGTAGCGCATGACTCCATATCTTTTCTTCGTAGGAGCCTTAACCTCCTTGACTTCCTCAGAGACCTCGCGGATCCTATGAGTCTGCCGTATGTCATGGCGAACCGCCTCGACCTCCAAAGCATGCGCCAATGCTTCCTTTAGCGAGCTATGGTGACGAAGCCTCACTGCAGCTCTGACTTCCAGGTCTTTGATTCCGTCGACAAATGCTTGCACAATATTTGTGTCCACCATCTTGGTGTCAGCTCCTGGGTGTGCCTTCCTAACGAGTTTTTCAATTTCCAACGCCCATTGTTGTAGTCCTTCTCCTGAGCGTTGGACTCTGTCACGCAGCTGGGCACGGAACACGTGCTCCAGGTGTCGCTCCCCGTATCTGGATTCAAGTGCCTCCATCAGGTCTTGAAACCCATTTCCTGTATGTGGCAGTGCTTCCAAGACAGACAAGGCTTGCCCTCTGAGCGCAACAGTGAGAGCGGTTAGGCATTGTTCTTCCGTCCATCCGTTGGCAGTAGCAACAGTCTGGAATTGCTGACGATAAGCGTTCCATGAAGTAGTGCCGTCGTATGGCGGCACTTTCACCCTTGGTCCTTGCGCCACTACGGTAGTTCCACTAGACATCACAACTCCCGTGGTTTCAAGGCGTACTACTTTCTTCTGTAATTCCGTGAGGCCGGTTTTCACATTTTTGACATCCAATCCTAACCCGGTAACTCGTTCTTCCACTTCGTCGACATCTTTTCGGAGCTTATTCACTAGCACTAGGTCCGGCACAAGCACTAGGTACAACACTACGCACTAAGTACAAACACTAATCACTAGGTACACACAGTAAGCACTAACAATGTCCGAGGTCGTAGCCCAATGTCGTAGGTTTCCGCTGGTATCACTTCTTGATCACTAGTATTCACTTCGAAGTCGCTTCGTCGTTAGCTCAAACTGAACTGGCTCCGCTCGGCCTCAATCGGCCTTTTTATACCGGGCCGAGCCTACACCCAGACAGTTCTAGAACGTTCGTGCGTGTACTCGATCCTGAGTTCATTCACCTATATGTCCTCTAGCGCCATCTAGTATTGAGTAGATGTTTCACGTTGTCTTTGTAACAAAGTGGTTTGTACAGCAGTGTTCCGCAAAGGGTGTACCGCGGCACACTGGTGTGCCGTGGTCAATTATTGGTGTGCCTCGGAAAAATAAAGTTTACGTTTATTGATTAATCATAAATATTGTTTCGGTGATTAATAAATAAACGTTGGTTAATGTTACTTAAAAAATTATTTTTTATTTGTGGTGTACCTCCAAAATATTTTCCTATTCCTAGGTGTACCTTGAACACAAAAAGTTTGCGGAACACTGTTGTACAGCACACAACGTGGTTCCTTCGCTCCCCGCTAGATGGCGCAAGCTCCTTTTTTGTGTACTCGTAACAATATAGATATATTTTGTAGTTGTGCCTTTTTGACCTTTAATAAAGTAAATATGGTTGAACTGAAATATTGGGTACACGATACATTTATTATTTATAGATCATGTATCAGTTGAAGATTTGTTGGAGTTTGCTGATCAAAAGCCATCTTCGAGACAGCGCGGAGTCGAATCCGATGAAGTTAGAATTATGAACAAGGTGCTTAAGCAACAGGTTGGTAGTCCATTTGAATTATACTGACTTACACGTAATTTTTAAAGTAAATTTGTAAAGTCAAAATTGTAATATCTTATTTTTGCAATAATTTTTACTATAAATCGCAATATTTTTTTAAATAGCATACTGTTTGTAGAGAAACATAATTGTTATTGGAGTTGTTTATGTAAACATGTTAATATATGGTTTTATTTTTTCATAATATGTACTCTTTTGCTAATCTCGATCGTGTTATCTAAATCTTGATATACGGCAGTCGTGATTATCATCTGTTTATAAACGCTTGTAATTGCATGTTAACTAAAAATTATGTTTATCTTAGGTTACACCAGAGGAATGCTTGGAGGCGATTGAATTTTGCGATTGGAACATCCATTTAGCCATTAAACTTCTAAAAATCAAAATAGCAGTGGGAACTGGATCAGAAGTTTCCTTCGAAGAATGTCGAAGAGAAGTAGAAAGGGCCGATGGTGACGTAGTTAAGGCAGCTTCTGTTCTTGTAATGCGTAATAAAAACAGTACCGAAGCTTATTTTTATTTGTTTTATTTTTCCTTAGAACAAGAAGAAAAATTACATCGTAGAAAATATACATAAGATCGTAATAAATTCAAAAATTACATAAAATAGCAATAATGAACTTCTTGTGTTACTATATACATATATATACATAGATGTATTTTTTATTTCTTAAATTGACTTGCCGCATAGAAACATTTCAGTAATTTAAACAAATTAACTAGGTAACTTGTCAAATGTGTATGTATTGAATGTCCCGTCCGTCGGTCTTATGCATAAGAGATTGGCATTTCATGTAAAAAATACACATAAATAAAAAATAAAAACACCAAAACTACATATTTTATCAATCAACACTGCTGGAAAAATATTGGAGGGATAGTCTAAGATCCCGCCAAAATCATTACATTCATCACGTTACACGTAGATAATCAAATTCTAATATCTACAAACCTTTACGAATAGGCAAATACATTTATAACAGCGTGACAGTCAAAAAGTGCCCGCAAACATTTTTAAATGAAATGATTCTAATTAGGTTTCCAAAAAAAATTTCATTCACAACTTGATTAAATGAAATATTATTCACATTAGGTACACCAATACATATAGAAAATTCGAAAAACCATGGGTGCTGAAGCCCAGTCGCCCGCAACTACTTAGCAGCTAGGTGTAAACAGGTAATAGTTAATATCATCAATACATATAATAAAAATGTAACGGATCGCTGTCTAGTACATGGAAGGTATTTTTTTATTTATACAACTAGGTCGGTAAACAAGCTTACGGCTCACCTGATGGTAAGCGATTACCGTAGCTTATAGACGCCTGCAACACCAGAAGCGTCGCAAGCGCGTTACTGACCCTACACCCAATCTCCCCCAGGAGCTCTGGTCACCTTGCTCACCAACAGGAACACAACACTGCTTGAAAACAGAATTATTTAGCTGTGGTCTTCTGTAAGGTCGAGGTACCCAGTCGGGCTGCTCCATATTTTGAGCAGGCAAATCCAAATCAGCAGAAAAATCCAAAATAAACCAAAAGATATATCCAAAAAATGCTGTCCAAAGTCACTATTCCACTATACGTTACTATATTTCGATATATCTGCACTGTACGAAATATCGATACATAATAAGGTATTATAACCCATACGATTCGCAGCGATATATCGTATTCCCACTAAAACATTGTATCGACGTATCGCATCCAACTATGACAATATTTTGTTTTTAATTAAATTTACGTTTTATCATCACATTATTTAACTGCATCGACCCGTTTTAGTAATACTAGACATTGTTATTTTAAAGCTTGTAAGGGGCCATCCATAAATTACATCACACGAATTTCTCGATTTTTCGACCCCTCCCCCATCCTTGTCACAGATGGTCACATTTATGAGACCCCCCCTACCTAGTGTGACGTCACATATTTTGCAATTTTGCATGAGCAAACTGATGGCAGTTTCGACGTTATTTTTATTTTCATTTTAATAAAAGTCAATTCGCCTATAAAACAAACAAAACTTTAATTTTTGAAGTTAGTTATTGATAGGTAGTTTAAATATCATGTTTTTGTACTTACGTTTTGATATTATTATATTTGGAAATGTGACGTCACAAAATGTTGACCCCTCACTCCCCCTTGTCACACATTGCCACACTTCGTCGACCCCCTACCCCCCTCTTAACGTGTGACGTAATTTATGGATGGCCCCTAACGTAACTAAACGTGAAATAATAAACTCAACAAGTTAACTTTTATTTACAACTAGCTGCCCGGACAGACTTTGTTCTGTCTGCTATGTTTTTTTTAGTAAGTATAAAAACCTTCCGTGGAATTTTTAAGGATCATACAAAAAAAAAATATCCGAATCGGTCGAGCCGTTCTCGAGTTATGCGCTTAGCAACATCTATTTTTATGATAATATATAGATTTGTCGGTATGTTCAAATTACCGACAAAACTCTACTCTCTTTAGGAGAGGAGACTCTAGTTTAGGGGACTAGTACTGGTTCACCAGAGAAATCGACGGTGCCGTAGAATAACGTACTATCTGCAAAATAGTCGTTTTACAGTAGAGCCGTTCAAAGTTTTCAATTGTTATATTTCGGAAACGGAAAAACCTGGCGCTTTTATACTTTGGAAAAATTTACATTAAGCCTGTGATTATCTATCAGTATTATTAATTATTTTGAAACAGTTTTATTTAAAAAGATAGTAGGGTCGATGTTTATATATAACGTTTTATAATGGACTTGTTGCTGTCACATTTACACATGTGACGTTATTCACCGGAGGCTCTAAGGATCCAGATGCAAATGGAACGTTTTTTTATGAAACTTAAGCTAGTTATTTCGTCCTATATGCATATTCCAGATTTATTTTGAGCAGTCATTTTCATAAGTTGCGTGTCATAAATAGTATTTATTATTTTTTGTATAAAATCGATTAAAAATAAAACATTTTAAAAACAAAATCAGTCTTTTATTTTAAAAGTACCAAATTTATAATAATTAAACATAAAAAATATCTTCACTCTTTAAATCAATCAACGTTTCTTAAACTCACATAAAATACTAAAATTATCAGTCTCCAACATCACATTTTGTTCTTTCTTTGTATTTATTATAATTAGAACCGGTTAACACCAGCAGTGACCACCGGCTATTACGGGGCACTCTGAATACGCGCTTGATGAAATCTACTCTCTGACCTACGCTGCTCCAAATACTATGTGGCTCCGAGCAGTTCCAACTGGAGCTCCAAAACCGATTAGATTCGCTGGCGAAGTGGACGAGATGACCGACAACATGGTGAAGATGGTGTGTACACTGGGTCGCAAACACTTTCCGCCGAGGTAGTCAACGAAGCAGTCTAAACTTTCTCCCGAAGCCTTGGATCTGATGCGGCGGAGGTGCGAGTTGCCCGCTGCCCAAGCAGCTTCGCCAGAACAGAAGGTTTTGTCTAAGAGGATACGGAAACTTTGTACGCCGAGACCTCCGCTGCTCAAATACGAGAGAGATTACTACTCTGATTGAGCAGAATAGAAATATAAACTTTTTAACGCCGTTATCCACCGAGGTACCACGCCGGAGGCGTGGTCCAGGAGTGTGGTGGTGCTTCTTTAAGAGAGGCGACAAGTCTTTGTTGAAGAATTACAGACCAATCTCACTTTTGAGCCACGTCTATAAGCTGTTTTCAAGGGTTGTTACGAATCGTCTCGCCAGAAGACTCGACGAATTCCACCCACCGGAGCAGGCTGTGCATTTTCCTCCGGCGTGGCGTGGGGTAAGACAGGGAGATGTTATATCACCGAAACTGTTTACCACTGCGCTGGAGGATGTCTTTATGACCTTGGATTGAGAGGAACGAGGCATCAACGTCAACGGCGAATTCATCTCGCACCTTCGTTTTACCGACGATTTTGTAATCTTTGCGGAGACGTCGGATGAGCTAGGCCGAATGCTGGCCGGCCTAAACGAGTCCTCCCGACGAGTGGGTCTCGGTATGAACTTAGATAAAACGAAAGTTATGTTTAACAACCAAGTGATACCGAGACGGGTATCGGTTGACGGTATCCTTTTCGAAGTTGTTCAGGATTATGTCTACCTTGGCCACACCATTCAACCAGGTTGAAACAACTCGAGAAGGGAGGGTATGTCCAGCAGTGAACTACAATAGGCTGAACTGACTGACTAATAAGTCTTTTAGCTCTAAAGCAATGTTTTCTGAACCCGGATGTAATGGTGACGATGATGGGCTTACAGGTGTCTTTGAAACTGAAAAAATAATATAAAATATAAAAATTACAAAAATAAAAGAAAACAATTTTATTTGAATACGAATAAATTGATAATTTAATTAAGAAAAAAGCAATTTAAACCAAATTACAGTATTTTTCTGGAAGAAAAAACGTACCAATGTTACATATTACATCAGTTTTCCGCAAAAGAACGTTCTATCTTCACATATTACATCAGGATTTCCACAAAAGAGCGTTCTGTCTTCACATATGTCATCAAGATTTCCGCAAAAGAACGTTCTATCTTCACATATAACTCAAAAACGTCAGAATATGTCCGTGGTAAAACGACATATCACTACTTGTAACTTATACTTTAATATCAACAAATTAAGTTTTCCATTAGTAGTCAAAGATGTCTTTTACAATTTGATTTAATTTGCAAGAGCATTTTTGTAAGAAACAATGTAAAGACTAATCTCCATTAAATAACGTCACATATGAATATGAAACGCGAAGTTTGGCGTTAGTTATGTAAATTAAAATAAACCACGATAGAATATAAAACAATCGTTAAAATGCAATTTTGTTATACATATTAATAAGGAATAAGATTAACTTACCGGGATAATTCGAAATTTCCTTGTTATAACCAGATATCTTTCCACTATCAAATTCTTCTTCCGAATTTTTACAGTTGTTTTTCACCAAATCAAGGATTTTATTAGATCTGTTATTATATTTGGACATGTTTTAGTACTAATTATGAATACTATTTAAGAAAAATAACTTTATCATCGTCGAATGCGGTAACTCGTGCGCACAAGCTCGTTTTCCACTCAACAACGTAACAAGTGACTTTGGCACGGCCAACGCGTGCTACCCCCGGCCGCGAGCTCCGTCACATATGCATCTAGTTCATTATAATACGGAGACACAAACACATGGGACGTTGTTCGCCTCAGAATCTCAGAAACTATTGGTCGTAAAATTATTTTTTTTGCATGTAAGTATAGATAGATCTTCGACTCCTGAAGTAAATTATTAAATAAAATTGATTTCGTACTATATTTACATGTAACGTTATTCTACGGCACCGTCGAAATGTCTGTTAAACTAGAAAAGGTAAAAAAGGCAACGATTTAAATCTTTGAAAAAAGGTTGATTTTTTCTAAGTGATGTTATGATTCAATATTGACTCGATATTGTGACGGTTGAATGATATAACGTAGCACTTGACCCGTATTTTTTAGTGTCCTTGCTAAATTCATGCGGTACGCATTTTTCGAACATTTTTATTTCCCCAACTTGTTCTAAGTTGATTAGAATTTCTTAATCTGATCTTATCCGAGGCATGCCCCCAAACTCGGCAGTAGTTTGCGATGGGTCTGTCTCTTCGATCATTTTTCATTCTTCATTAGCAACTAGCGATTTAATTATTCGTCCACGGAGTTTGTTCTTTAGTTAGTTTACAATTTTAATAGCAAAAATGGTGGAGGCGAAAACGTTCCGTGTTTTAGCATTCCATACGTACACAGTCATTCGAGCTGCAGCGCTTTATACGTTTCCTATCTAAAAATTTAAATCTTTGTTTCCTATCTATTGGCTATAGGTACTTCCTCGGCATAACGTCAAAGAGAAATCAAATGGCAAGATTTATAAATTTATGTACCTACATAGAATAAAATTTTTAATGAAAATTTAAATATTGTGATTGAAGTAATAATTTCGACAAAACGCTAATTTCATGTGTAACATAATTAAGTACCTATAAGGTGTTTTGGTAATAACCTAAAATTAATAAAATTTAAAAAATATATTGTTTTCAAATTGAAGAATGTAGGTACCTAATAATTTAATGTTTGACTAACACCTTAATATAGAAATCATATATCATAGGAATTTTAGAACGCGAATATGTTACCGTGAAAACCCGTTTCAAATTTAAACGCGTTTCTATTAGATAAAACTAATTTTTACCGTACCTATGGTGCTATTATAAAAAGATCTAATAAAAACCCCGAATGGAAAGTAACTTTAGTTAGCTACATGTAAATTGTATTATTTATTTGTTGTCGAAATAAGTATCTACTCATTTTATATTCATCAAAATAAACAATATCTGCAGGAACTGACATAGGAGGCAATAAGTCAGACCCCAAGGGTGGGTACCTCCTATGCTCTACCTGCAATGCACGTTAAAAAAGGCTTTAATAAAGCGATATTCAGGGGAATAGACTTACATTTGTGTAATGATTGAAATGATTGACATAAATTTTGTGTAATGATTGAACAATCCAATATATCAAGTTGAAGCAATGAAGCATCTCTGGTACCTACTGGTTTTATTTGTGCTCCTGGTTGTGTTGGAAAAAGTTTTGGGAATTAAGATTAACACTGATAAAAAAAAGAATTAAAAAAAAACGAATTTAAATTTTTAAAATACAACAAGAAAAAAAACTAGTTGAGAAAAACAAAAAGCCAACTTCACGCGGTGTTCCCAGGCGGTCACCCATCCAAGTACTGAACGTCCTGACGCTGCCGCGTTACCGGTCGCTCAAATTTTACCTCTCATGTGTTTAAAGAAGTTTCACTTCAAAAGAAAATTATTAATTGGAAAATGTAAAAAAGCTTTATTTTATTTGAAATTTAGTTAATTATAATTTTGTCTTAAAGTTATCGATAAAGACTTTTTGCTTGTTTCTTTTGTTCGTCTGTTGTAGAAGACTTCATTGGTCTATACGAGCACTTACGCTCTATTAAAGATAATAATTAAACAAAATTAAAAGTGAATTTATTCTAACACACGATGGTGTAACAAATCCATTTCGGTGTACCTAACCAAGGTGAACTTTGTGGCGCTCACAGCAGAGTGACCTTACAGAGAAATCACAGTTTGTTACTTTGTTTCTTTTTTAATCATTGCGGTAATTATCTTAAGCACGCAATAAAGACATAACAAAATATAAAAAAGAAAAAAAAAACCAGTACTAAAGTAAAAACTAAAGAGTAACACAAGTAAAAAAAACACATAGGTACATACCTACTTAGGTACTTTTAGGTTTTTCCATCAAAGTGTAAATTAATAAATTATGGCTGAGTAGGCTGGTGCCTAGGGCGGCAAATTCTATGGGGCGGCAATTTTATTTGAAACGTTATTATGTAGGTAGATCCAGAAAACGAATGGAAACTTGGTCATTTTTCGGGTGACTTTGACCACAAACTCTTTGGGACATGGATCCGCGACTGACTTTACTATGCTTTTTTTAGAGTTCCGTACCCAAAGGGTAAAAACGGGACCCTATTACTAATTTTTATTTATTTATTAAGAACATGCACGGGCTCTTAATTGCCCATGTCATTTGTAAATTGTACCATAAAATATTTATTTTATTATCGACGTTCGTTTTTTAGGGTTCTGTACCCAAAGGGTAAAAACGGGACCCTATTACTAAGACTTCGCTGTCCGCCCGTCCGTCCGTCCGTCCGTCCGTCCGTCTGTCACCAGGCTGTATCTCAATAACGGCGATAGATAGATAGTTGAAATTTTCACAAATTATGTATTTCTGTTGCCGCTATGACAACAAATACTAAAAACAAAATAAAGTAAATATTTAAGGGGGGCTCCTATACAACAAACGTGATTTTCTTGCCCTTTTTTGCTCGATATCAATAATGGCAACAGGTAGGCACTTGAAATATTCACAAAATACTCCGTTGTATTTTTACTTTAATAATAAATAATAAAATTAAAATAAAATTAATATATAAGGGTGACTCCCATACAAAAAACGTCATTTTTGCTTATTTTTGCTCTCATACAACAAAAATAATATTTAGCTGCTTTTTGCCCGATATTAAAATCAATGTACCTAGTCAATGGTACGGAACCCTTCGTGCGCGAGACCGACTCGAACTTGGCCGATTTGTTTTTTACAATAATTTAACTTCAGGCCAGCAGTTCTAAAACTGTCTAGAATTTCCAGGATAGTCCGACACTACCAGCTTATTTTTTACAAGCTCTTATCTAACTTGTAATGTATGTATGTATGTATGTATGTATGTATGTAAATTTAATGTATGTTTGTTCGGGTGAAATCTTGCAACTCAATTTTGAAGCAGATATCTTCAACCAATTGAGCTGAAATTTTGTATACAGGTTCAATTTGGATGACAATGCATGGTTTGTATGTATTTATGTATGTTTGTTCGGGTGAAATCTTGCAACTCAATTTTGAAGCAGATATCTTCAACCAATTGAGCTGAAATTTTGTATACAGGTTCAATTTGGATGCCAATGCATGGTTAACTTTGTGACGTCATTCTAAATCCAATATGGCGGCATATCCAAGAGTGCGGACTAGTTATTTTTAGTGCACTTCTACAATATAGGTATCAAATGAAAGGGCTTGCTAAGAATAATTCGAATAAAGTGACGTGATAACCGACTAAAAAGTAAAAAATAAATTAAACGTAAAAAACCTTTTTAAAAAACAAGCTTTTATTTGAATGCGCTAAAACGAAAAAAATAAATTTTTACTTTAAAACTTGTTAAGACGTTCGAGTAGATAAGTAGTTTCTGTGCTGTACCTACCCTATTCCTGTGGACACGATGTCAAATTATTAGCAGATCCATCAGATAAACATTCTCTGATCTTGAAAATCAAAGAAAATTTTAACTATATAATTAAGTTAAAAACAAATTTCCTGTAAGTAGGTAATAACCTAATAACTAATGACAACTGTAAAAAATACATAAAGTCCATTGACTTTATGTTAATTAATGTTTATTTTAAAAAGTCCGCAATCTTGGAGTGGAAAGTTTTCCTTCTTTATTAAATCCTATTTTTTTGTTTACTTTGAGCGCTTTGTTTACAAATACAAAATAATGAAAGTAACGCCAATAATTTAATGAATTTTGTATATGAGTCAGTGTGATACCTATAGCGTGACAAAGTGAGGGGTCCAAAATGGTAAAATTGTTATATTTTGTTCCTGTTTATACCACTATTAACAAAATGATAATTTTAACATTTTTATCTTTTTGTCTTTGTCCTATTTTTTCGTGTCCCTACGTTGTATTACTTGTCGATGTAATTGAAGTCGGTTTTTTTTTAATTTGCGAGCTAACACAATTATTACATTTCAACCTTTTTTTACTAGATCTAGGCATTTCAATGACGAGTATATTGCATCCTTTTATTTAACTTGCAATGAATGTATGTATTTAAGTTCGGGTGAAATTTTGCAACTCAGTTTTGAAGCAGATATCTTCAACCAATTGAGCTGAAATTTTTGTATACAGGTCATGGCGGCATGAGCCCTCCCTGGATTCTCCCTTATATGCCACTTACGAGGTATTTATAGGGTTATATCTAGTAGGTATTCGTGTTTACAATTGCCAGAAAATAAATTTAAAGTTTGTTTAAAAAGAAATTAATAGCTAAAGCATATTATTAGGTTCAGGATTCATCTCCCTGCCCTTATCCAGCTTATCCTACTTATATAGGGTCGGCACAACATGTTCTCCTCGTCCATTCCTCTCTATAAGCGCATACTCCTTTCTCTCTCATTTCCTCACTCACACAATCTATCCGTCGCTTTCTTGGCCTGCCGATCGCTCGTCGTCCTTCGACATTCATCCCTAACATTCTCTGGTCATCAAAAAAATCGGCCCACCTGCGTTTTTACCGATAATCACGTTTTTTTTTAAACAAAACACAACAAAATGGTTTAGTACTGAATAATGTTTTATTGAACTTGTTTATTTACAACAATTTAATCACAATTAAAACATCAAAATGTTTTTTTTTTAAGATTTTGATTTAAAAATCCAGAATCTTTAATTTTACACGATTTTTTGATTAATTTTTAATACACTCTAGTTTTTTAGTCTTAAATGGTATGCATACAATTGTTGCAATTTAATATTGCGTATTCCCTCCTCTTGCTCGAATGACGGCCTGCATCCGCAGTTTTAATGACCTTATCAAGATTTTAATGGTCTCTTGAGGGATTCGGTTCCATTCTTCCCTAATGGCGGTTTCCAGGTCTCCTAATGTTGTAGGGACTGGATTACGGGCTCTAACCTTTTGTTTTAGGGTGTCCCACATATGCTCTATAGGATTGAGATCGGGGCTTCTTGCTGGCCAGGACATTACCCGAATGCCAACCTCTTGAAGGTAATCGGTGGTGATGCGCGCTACGTGTGGTCGTGCATTATCATGCATTAATTCAAAGTTTTCTCCAATATAGCCGGCATAAGGAATCACATGGTCTTCTAAGATCTCTGTGATATAGCGTGCAGCAGTTAAAGCACCTCTTCGTATGAAAACCAGCTCCGTCCGTCCAGTCAAAGATATATGGATATATATGATTACGTGCGAATTGAAGTCTGGCTTGTCGATGAGCTGTGGTCAATTGTGGTCCTGTTGCTGGCTTATGTGGTCTTAAATTCTGCTCACGAAGTCTCCTTCTTACAGTACTGTCACTTATAGCCACCCCCCGATCTTCGCGTAAGCGTCGCTGGACACCAACACCAGATAGGTGTCGATTTCGTAGAGCTGATAACACTATAAAGCGGTCATCTCTTTGAGTTGTCACTCTATGTCTTCCAGATCCAGACCTTCTTCGATACTGCCCAGTCTCCAGAAACCTTTGGTAAACTCGCCGAACTGCAGAACGGCTCAGATTTAACCTCCTGGCCACGATACGTTGACTTATGCCTTGTTGCAGCAAAGCCACAACTTGGGCCGCCTCAGCTTCTGTAGTGTCCATTATTTTTAGTCAAAATTAATCAAAATACAGCCACAGTAAATAAACTTAACGTTATTAACAAGTAATCCCTACAAAGGGCTCTTCCGGACTCAAAGAACGATTCGAATTTGTTACGATGTAAAACCATCAAATCAGTACTCAACAGTGTTTTTGTATAAGAAATGGTTATGTACCTTCAAATGCAATAAGATTTACGACAAATAAGATGTCAAACATCGTAACCGACCCTCAAAATAAAAAACAAACGTGTGAAACAGCTTATCTGTGAAACAATCGATAAATATTAAACAAAAAGTGGGTGGGTCGATTTTTTTGATGACCTGTGTATTTTAAGTCAAACTGCGGAGCTTTTTGCCGATACTTTTATGCAGAATCTACATCCCGAATCAGTGGTAGCTTCAATTTGAACTAAAATTAAGTAAATAAAACGAATATAACATTAATTTGTAGAATGATGATTCAAAGGTGCTATTGAAGTCTAGTTGTATAGAAAAAATAATAATGATTTTAATTTTATTTTGACTTACATATTCGCTGAGTTAAAATAAAACGCCTAACGTATGTACATTTCTCAGAAATTATAACATAAACACAGACCACAGAACTACAACATAAAGAACCGCTTAAAAAGAATACTTTGTCATTTAATCATAATAACATCCGCATTTATATAAACGCGCCCTAACACACTCATTACGGAAGTTTACTTGGCAGTACTTGGAATCTTGGATGACCGAGCTTAGCTCAATATTTTTTTTTGATAAATCATGTTTATTGGAAACTAGCTGTGCCCCGCGGTTTCACCCGCGTTGCTTTGAGGAAAAAAATACCCTTCCTTCTTCATAAAGCATAACCTTTCTCTTTAAATAGGCTATCCACCTCAGAGGAATTTTTCAATTCGAATCAGTAGTTCTTGAGATTAGCGCGTTTAAACAAACAAACCAACTTTCAGGTTTATAATCCATACTAATATATATCCATACTACTATTATAAATGCGAAAGTAACTCGCCGCGTTGGCGCAGTGGTCACAGCACTGGTTTGCGGCCGTTGCGCTGGCGGTTGCGGGTTCGATCCCCACACACGACAACATAATATGTCCATACAGATGCTTGCCGTGGTCTAGGTATTTGTGCAGTCCTTGTGGGTCTCCCCACTGTGCCTCTGAGAGCACGTTAAGCCATCGGTCCCGGTTGTTATCATGTCCACCTGATAGCGATCATTACTCATAGCATAGATTAGTACCTACAGATTAAGATAGGTATAACAAGCATATCTTTTACACTTTCGCGATGAAAATATTAATATACTTAATATATTGACTTTGACTGGATTGACAGAATAATCTGGAATGTTTCAATGAGACCAATCAATTGAACTATTTTTAAATTCATTTGTACATTTATCATTTATTGTATATTTAAGTAGCTTGACATATTTTCCTTAGATTGCATACACTAAATAAATTTCTAAACGCATGCATAAATATTTGACAACCAATATATAGGTATTATGTCAATCCGTTTTCATTAATGACATTATTCTACATTTTTAAAATCTAAAATACGCCACTATCCGTATTTTGTAGATACATGTTGTCGATTCGAAATCTTTATACTTTCTTTAATTTTAGGGCAGATTTTACCATATCGACGGGATGAACATTAAATGTTTGACAGTTACGAAACAAGAACATTATACATACTTCGATACAAATTTTAATTCCCACTTTCAACACCTTACACCCTTTTTTTCGCATTAAAAAGTAGCCTATATCCTTTCTCAGACTCTAGACTATTTGTATACCAAATTTCATTTAAATCTGTTCAGTAGTTTTGGCGTGATTGCGCGACAGACAGACAGACAGAGTTACTTTCGCATTTATAATATTAGAATGGACTTATTTATTTCAGGAAAATGTTTTCACGTTAAATTCGACCGAGCACACGATAACTTATAGCAACGCAGGTAACCCCAGTTTCTATAGGTTGAGGCGACGACATTTGTACTCATAACATCACTTTTTGTGAACGAAACTATAGCGCGATTTAATTCGACAAACAGCAAATAGCAAAGCAATAGCAAACAGGAAACATTTTTTTTATGGTGAAAAATTATAAGTCATCTAAGTTATGACTTTACATGATCTTAACATAAAATGAATGGCTGCGTGTGCGCAGTGTGCGTAAAAAAATATAGCTAGTACAAAAATATTAACAGTAAATGTTTATTTTGTACTAACTCTATTACTATTTATTCTGTACTGTAAAAGAATAAGCATGTCTTATCTTTATTATATATATGGCATGCTTAATTTTTCTCTTTTTTAGGGTTCCGTACCCAAAGGGTAAAAACGGGACCCTATTACTAAGACTTCGCTGTCCGTCCGTCCGTCCGTCCGTCCGTCCGTCCGTGTGTCTGTCACCAGGCTGTATCTCAAGAACGGCTATAGCTAGAGAGTTGAAATTTCACAAATTATGTATTTCTGTTGCCGCTATAACAACAAATACTAAAAACAAAATAAAATAAATATTTAAGGGGGGCTCCCATACAACAAACGCGATTTTCTTGCCTTTTTTTGCTCGATATCAATAATGGCAACAGGTAGGCACTTGAAATATTCACAAAATACTCAGTTCTATTTTTACTTTAATAAAAAATAATAAAATTAAAATAAAATTAATATTTAAGGGGGGCTCCCATACAAAAAAACGTCATTTTTGCCTATTTTTGCTCTCATACAACAAAAGTGATTTTTTTAGATTTATTCGTTATTTAGCTCAAATTGCATACAGAAATAGCGTGCCGTTTTCGAGTTTAAATTTTGTTATAAATCTATGCAGTTCTTTTTGAGTTCTGTTTGTTATTATATACATACGAGTATAGACAAACTCGATGAATTTTATAAGACAGATGAAGCAGCTTAAACTTATATAAACCGTTTAGTCATTTTTTAGTTCGATCAAAACAAATACAGGTAGGTAGGTACCTAGTGTGAGACGATCGGTGACGAACCATAATTAAATAATTACGTACTTTTTGCAAGGAAGAAAGGATAACAAAGTTCCACCACCACTTTCGAAGTTCGAACTATTGAAGCCGACCGATGCGATGGCGGGATAACCATCCTACAGCTGGCTTTTTAAATACATAGGCCGAAGACGAGCAGCAGCGTCTTCGGTGCGATAAAGCCAGCCCTGCCGGTCACCCACCTGCCTGCCCAGCGTGGTGACTATGGGCAAAACCTTCGTGAGACCGTGGCAGAAGTTTCGGCCCTCAGCTCCCGGTAGCCTCACTATTCCCGGCTACGTAAGATTGCCGGTGTAGGCTGGATCAGGATTGCGCAAAATCGGGATGTTTGGCGGAAACTTGGGGAGGCCTATGCCCAGTCCAGCAGTGGACTGCAATAGGCTGAAGTGATGTATTTTAGAAAGATAAGAAAAGATTGGAAAATTAGTACTATAATTACCCGTTTCGGTTACAGCTTGTTTTTCATTTTGTTTGATTTTTTTATGACTGTTTCGGCGATATAGTCCGGGATCCCTAGTACATTTTTTTCACTTGTATACTATCAAGCTAATTTTCCGGGAGTAGCTTCATTTTGATGAGACGAACAAAAATTTCCTTACGAGGTCATTAAAAATTATTACTAACCAGCTGATTTTTTTCTTTTAGTTAGTTATTATTTATATAATTTAATAGTAATTGCGTGGTACGTTATCCCGGTCCTACGCTCACTGCTGCTCTATCCCCTGCTAACTCTATGACCTACCACAATCGAGAGTTTTCGTAGAGGAAATTGTTGTTCGTCTCATCAAAATGAAGCTACTCCCGGAAAATTAGCTTGATAGTAATCAAGTGAAGAAAATGTACTAGGGATCCCGGACTAATAGTTGTATATATTTATACCTACAGTTCCAAACCAGCTGACAGCTACGAGATCTAGTGATTTGAATACAGATAGACATTGAAGCCACTTAAACAAAAAAATCTAATACATATAACCAAAGATTACCTACTCAAGTAAGACTTGTAACCAATATTAAGAACGTGTTTAAAAAAAATTAAAGCTTTCACTTTTATAGTCTTTCTTTAAATGTTAATATATTTTTTCATTGAAATCTAAAAGTATAGCATATTTTCTATTCTAATACGGACACTTACCTATATAATTATTTTATCTAGATAAACATTGCATAGAGTCGAAACAAAGAATTGTTTTTGACAACAAACATAAAGCCGAATCTAAAAACAATTATAATCACATAGGTAACTTCTCTAGAATAAAAGTTCTTATATGTTACAAATATACATATTATATATAAAACTGTGTCCTGCGGGTTTTTACAGCAAAATCTGACATGTTAGTGCTTTCAGACCATTTATAATATAGGTAGAGCTAAAATCCTTACATATTCATAAAAATACCGATATGCACAACTATTGTTGTATAAACAACACATTTTATAAAAAAAAATATTAAAAATAACAATAATTTATTTCGAACCCACACGGAACACACCTATGATAGTGTTATTAAAAAAATATTAAAAAATGGATACGACATAATATTATTATATTTTATTTCAGCGATCAATAGATCGCTCTAGTAAAATCTGATAGATTTTTATTTATATATAATTTTCATTTATATTGTAAAAGAAGTTTTAATGTGTACCTACTTTATTGCACAATCTCTCCAAATGCTGCCCTATCGCTGATAGTGATTTCTTGCATGCAAACCCCTGTCTAGAAATAAAATATTGGTCATAATTATCACAACATGACATAACATGAAGGCATTTTTGTATATTTATTGACCCATTTTAAGAACTGCATAATCTACTAATATCAAAGTGTGTATGTAATTGATAAAGACTGATCTAATGTTTTAAATAATATGAACCCATTACACACTCATCCAAGCGTCACCTCATTCCATGTGGTATGAATATATTTGAATGATATCTATTTAGCGATGGAATAAGACTGAGTCATATTCTAACTGCTCGTCAGCCATACTCCAGATTTTGTGAAGATTAATACCTATACATATTCAATAAGTAAAGAGGCCTTAGAAGAACCTACTTATGTACCTACCTATTGAAATTTGTTTATTAAATCGTTACGTGAAAATTACTTATAATAATCTTATAACTCTATTGACATAAAATTTAATAAAATATAATAAGAACTGTATACCTACTGTACAAGTCTAAAGATGTATCTATGCCGTTATGAGAGTGGGGACCTCTTTTATTGAAGAATTGGTACTTTTTTGTATACCTACGCTACGTAGTTATACTGTACGGATAGACATGCAAATTCCTCTTACTACGAGCTCGTTTATAAGTTAGGCAATGCTATGTGTTATTTAATCTTCGGGTCATCTTTACAAATTCAAATTATCTATCTAGCTACATATCATGAAATTTTGACTATTTTACCATAATGCCACACGTTTGCCTACTTAAATGTAATGATTGATGCTCCAAAATTAAAATACATAAAATTTATCAATCGTCATTCATCATTACCTACATGTCACAAAGGATAAGGTATCCATTGATTGTAGCCTTTATCATTCATTCGTCATTTTTAACATGGCTCGCAACAATTCACAAACTCTGGTTCCTATTTTATATACAACTCTACCGAAGTATTATGGACCCCGAAAACGATCAAACTTGTTTGTCAAACATGTTTGATCAAACTTCATGTTTCATATAACAGACATATCAAAAAAAACCACAGCCCCGCACACGATCAAATAATTTGACAAACACGTTTGTCAAACAGAAATTTAATATGAAGTTTGATCAAATATTTGATCGTCTACGGGGCCCTTTACCTACGCTACGTGACGAAATTCCACTCACGTGTAAAACATCCGCGTAACATCTACCAAATACAGCACCAAACCTCGTATCATGAGTACATACACAGATAATATGTATTGTTAGTTTTCTTTGTTGTCATATATTTTAGACTTAGACTGTATAGGTACAGGAGGAAACGATCTTGTTATACTTAAACTTTTTTATTTGTCATATTTGTGATTGTAATATTGCTGGTATTTGAACGAAAAAATTATTCTGCTATGTAGGTACCTACTTAAATTTCTAAGCATAAACTTTAGCATATGACCTACATAATATGAATAATAATTTTTGTTGTGACCTATTAATTAGCGTAAAAAGTGCTCTTAGAACTTATGTAAAAACTAAATCTGAACAAAATTTTACTCTGTGTCTGAGCTTTGATTATAGGTAGGTACTTACGTAGTTTAGTTTATTAAAGTAATTTATATTTCTAGCCAAAACAAAGGAACTATGTATTTGCATAATGATCAACTTTGATATTTAGTTTTTAATATAATATACATTCTATGTAATGTACCCTTTTATAAAAAAAAACTATTATTTTATTTAAAATATCAGGAGTAAATACATCCTAAAGACGCATGCGCGAGTTTTTCGGCCTAGTTCGGATGAGGCCGCTGCATATGTGTGTGTATGATAGTAGGTTCATCTTCCAGTGTGCGTTTGGCACGTAGGACACGGCTCTCGACCTAGTTACTACGAACACCGCTTACATAGACATTTTAAATAACGAATAAGCTCCTCAGTAGTTTGATTTATTAGAGATGTTAATACGCCCTGCTGTTTACACCGTATTCTTGCCTGGCATCAATACGTTTTAGTAAAAGTTACTTCTTTACAATTAAAACCGCATTTTAGATTCCTCGAAGCTCGTCTCTACCAAGCTGACTTTATACATTTGTAATACATATATGTATGTTCCTACGTTCATTTTAAATTATGCTATTAAATATTTTAGATATGGTGTATCTAAACAATAATTATTTATTAATTTAATTAAAATTGAAATAGAATAGTATCGATAAAACAATACAATTTAGTTCCTAAAGGTTTATTTAAAAATTTAACGACTTAGATATACCTATGTAGATATCATATTGTGCTAGTGGTGGCTTAGTTAGATTATGTAAATAGGACATAAAAATGAGGGTAAAGCTTAGATGTTCGTAGGTCAATTCTAGTGTCCTACTTTTTAACAACTGACAAGCACTTCGACTTAAAAGGCTCAAGCACACAATTTTGTAGAGTTAAAAGTGTAAATAGAAAATGTTTTCTATTAGGACGTGGTGTTGGTACAGCGGTCTCAAAAACGGATTATTTACGGTTTTCATGGTCTATTTTTGTGTTTTCTATGTTTTTCCGGACGTTCAACACATCATTTTGTCTTCGGGTATTTTATTTATTAGTTTTTGGTAAAATATTACCTACGTACTTGGAGATAATGTCATACACAAACGACATCGAACGAATCTTCTTTGTGTCGTCATCTATCGGCGCTATCGGCTTGACCTAAAACTAGAACATCACTGTACATCAATTATAATAGTATAAATTATTTATAATTCTATAATAATTACATAAGTTTAAATACTTACATAATTTTAATAAGAAAATAGTTTAATTGAAATGATACAAACAATAATTTATTAAGGTAATCTTATATAAAAAATAAGTATATTGTTTAATAAGTTTATTATACTTACACTATATGTTAATCAACTTCTTCATAAAAACCAGCTTTATCGTTGTAAACTATTGATAGATCGTATTTTAAGGTTTTTATCGTCACAAAATAACTTATTTTCACTCTAAATAAGAAAGTAGTTCGTGTACCTAGATCATTATTTCATAAAGGTATCACTATTAATACTCTATTAGATTATTCAAAAATGTCGCCCACAATGTAGTTTCTGAACGATATAATAATCCGAATGTCTGGGTACGAGATATTGGATAGTAATTTATATATGTTTACAAATATCTCTAGTGGTTCTCTGAGATATATCAAAATATTGTTAAATATTCGGTATAGATTTACAATTTAGAAAAAAAATGCTTTACAAAAAACAAATTACAAAATAATACTATTCCGCACTCTACTTATTTTTATTGTAAAAATTTTAAAATAAGTATTTACCTGTAAAATAATATGGCGTAGATATGTTTAATGTATGTTAATAGCTTTGTTTTAATAAAATAATTTTAATAGATCGAAAACACATCACAAACCTTCGTGTTTTGTGCTATGCTTGTAAAATGTATAAAGTACATTTAGGACTACCCTTATATGTACCTATACGATAAAGACCATTAAAAAGAGATCTTTGTTTTAGAGGTGAAAATATACATCATGTGTATGATTGCATATGTGTATGTTAGAATATAATTAATAAAATATCATAAAAATTATCAAATTTAATACAACTACAACAAAAATTTGTTTTTTCAAGCTATTAGGTAGTTCATTTTAGCTACGCTGTTGTAAGATTTTGAAACAAAAAGGCGAAAGTGTAATTTTATTCTGTACACTCGCTCTTACTCGTAATTTAAAACCTTGCAACTAAAGTTGCTATTGCAAGTTGAAATCATCATGAAAGTATTTATTTATTTTTATTTTTTTATTTTATTTAAATAGGACACCAGCAGTACACACATGATAACATTTTTATAATATAAAATTCAAATTAATTCTGATGTGTGCACCTTTGTAGGTGACACAGCGTTCACATGTCAAAGCAAGTCAGATAATAATTATATTATGAATAAACAATGAGTAATAGTAATAACAGTAATTTTTTAAAATTAATTAAATATAAATGAACAATTTCAAAGAAATACAAGACAATTAAAATAATAGAATAAAAATCATAAAAATAATAATAAAAAACCAACAACAATAAATTTGAAATACTAAGTATAACATCGTTGTTCACAATGATTTCAAATGTTGCAGAGTGTCTTAGGTACATCTACCTCTACAAATTGTAGATTGTTAACATTTTCTTCTATGTTATTGTTGCCTTACAGCAGCAATAGAAAAAGTATATGTAGGTATGTGGTATAGCTACATTTAACTTTGAACTCATTTGAAAACCAACTGTAAAACTGCTTCACTCACATAAATATTATCTTTAGAAAAATGTGTAACCTTAGTTCGGTTGTAAATTTATCCCAATAAGTAGTCGTTTTATCAAAGTAATGTACCTATAAGAACGACCTATAACTAAAGCACAACGATTTCCTGTTTTAAAATGCGATTAATAATAAATAAAAGTAATATTTGATATGTATGTATTGAGTATGTCTATCATGAAAACGGTGTCTTTAACGTCTGGCCTTACCAAAGAAATATGTGGTAACCTAAAGATATACACAAGAGGTTAAACCTGAAATTTAAGAAATCCAGTAATTCAGGTTATGGGGCGACTTGCATTCAGTAATCATAAATCCGCGAAAGGGAACCGGATACATAAATAATAGGCTATTCACAGTGTTCATGGAGATCCTTGTGTATCAGCAGGTTCTAAGGACCAAAGGCGTCGGCCGTCGTACTATTCGGTGTATTCATATTTTACAAATGGTCACGCGCACAATTATCTTACAATAAACTAGCCAACCATACAAAGTTAAACGGCAATTCTTATCTGCGGAAAATGATTACATTATAAGAACGTGCAGTCTAATAAAGACCAATAGTAAGCAAATAAGAAGAGCTATACATATCTACCGTTATATTTAAGTAAGTACCTACAGTATTATGTATAAAATCTTAACAGTAAAGTACGTGATAGATAACACATTGTATGCCATTATTTAACTATTTAGTCATTAAAATATATTTTATGTAACATTCTATCACATATCAACATACATACGGTCTATTTAGAAACTATATAAGCGTTACAATGTAAGAAAAATACAGTTCGTTTTACGGGACTGGAGCTGAAGAGATTGTTTGTTTGAACGCGCTAATCTTCAGGAACTACTGGACCGATTTGAAAAACTTTCAGCATTCTCATTTCTCATTCTTCATTCATTTTCTTTCAGCGTTAGATAGCCCATTTATCGAGAAGGCTATAGGTTATACATCATCACGATAAGACCAAGCGGAGCACCAAAGAAGAATATTTCGAAATCGGGAGGTTTTTTTTCCATTTTGGGAGCTTCCGTTGCGTGCACTGCGTAAACAGTTAAAGTTTCGCAAAAATTATGTATGACAGAATTGTTCTCCTTTAAAAGTTCTAAAAAAAAGTCCGCCACAGCGTAGTCTATCTTTTAAGGTTGGCTCAATGTACCTAACCTTTTTTATGTTCAACAAATTTGTTCTAAAATAATGCATTACTTGCGAAGGTGTTTTATAAACATGATATTAATCCTTATCCAAATAAATACATAAAATAAATATACTTGTGATGAATATATAATAAATATATATTCATCACAAGTATTTAATTTAAAATAAAATTGCCCTTTACATCATTTGATTTAGGAGATATAGCGGTTTTAAAAAAAACATCGCAGCAAAAATATTATAAAGTGCTGGTTGGACTTAAAAAAAACATTTTTTTTTAATAACCAATTTAACGAGGTAGGCTATGGACTATTTTTCCTTATATTAACGCGTGTGAAACCGCGGGGCGCAGCTAGTAAAAAAATAAATGCATAAACAATGGTGGCATAGACTCTATATCTAACGTAAATAACATATTACTAGGCAAGGTAATATACAAATTAAAATAGCTATAAGAATTTTGTTATAATCCGATCGTACCGTTTGAAAAAAAAAGAAGTAGGTAGATATGAGGTTCTTACATTAATATCCTTATTTTTTAATTCATACTTGAATGATCTACTGATCGTTATTTAATAATAACATATATAATTTATAAATGCTTTGTTAGATTATTGCAACTAAGTCGCTACATTGTGTAGGTATCTATGTATATAAAATAATTCAATCATTGAAACACTGGCCTCCTATCAGTTAGATAGCAATAGAGAAAAATTTACTATTCTCGAATATTTCATTTGCAACGAATGCGATGAAAAAGCGGCCGTGCACTGGGGTTCGGAAGTAGGCCACCTAGTTTCGCTCCCCACACCGTCATCCCGGGGAGAAGCCGAGCCTCTGCGACCCATTTGTTTCCTGCTTTACGTAAGCTCGTCTAAGCTCGGCCTTGGCGCTCGTTCAATATGACTATTATACTCCTTTGTTCTCACAGCAATTTATTGTGCTTAATCGTATTTAATGAGAATGTATAATTTCGATACTTCTTTCGTATTTAGTCTTTGTTATAGATTAATTTTAATTGTTTATTATAAGTACATTAATAATTTAACTTAAATATTTAATTATTTTTAAGTCAATAGTGGTAAATTAAATGTATACTTACTTATATAGGTAATGGTTTGTTTGTTAAACATTTAAATTTTTAACTAAATAATAATAATTATGTACTTTGAAATATGTTAATTAAAAGAATAAATAAAAAAGTAACGTAATTGTGAACATTAAGTTAGGAAGAATATTTATTATTTAAAAAAAAAATCTTTTCTCGGATTGTTTCATTGTGATATAATTTCTTATACTACAAGTATAAACTTCAATAATGGCTTCTTGATCACGAGTTTTAAAATAAGTAAAAAATGAGCAGTTACAACACCTCACAGGGAAATCCAATAGAGAAGTAATCAGTAGCGTAAATTAGGTGTTTACGTGTTTAATTAATTGTTGACTTTTCTCAAATAGCAAAAGAATCTGCTTGTCTAATTATCATTACATAGAAATGAGATAGAGGGAAAGTGGTTTGAGTTGAAATTCCAAATGCGCCAACATTTAGAACTTTCCCTTTCACGCACGGAACGGGCGTTACAAAATAAAATTAGTATTGACCCAAATGCAATAACGGCTGTACGTCTACATGAAGAAAATGTGTAACGTAAGCGAGTAGCTTACCGAACACGTGTATATTACTTGTACATAGTTAATGCTTTAAAAAAAATGAAAGATATAGCGATGAAGTTTGTTCATCGACTTTTCAAGTTTTGTATTTGATACAGATAATATAAAATAAATATTAAGATAAAGAAGGACCTTCTCCTACATGGGGAAGAGGCCTATGCCCAACAGTGGGATATTACAGGCTGAAACGTCATTAAGATAAAGAGAGATAGATTTTTTATATGAATGTGAGCTATTGTTCAATACATTAGCCTTCAGTCCACTGCAGGACATAGGTCTTCCCTAATGTTCGCGTCACATCCTGCGCCCTCTGAATCCAGCGGCTTCCCACTGTCTTATTCAGGTCATCAGTCTACCTGGTTGGAGGGTGGTCTGTGCTCATTTTGCTGAGACGTGGTCGCCATTCGAGAACCTTCCTTTCCCATCGGTTCTTCTTACTATATGACCTGCCCTTTGCCACTTTAGCATACAGATTTTGAGAGCTATGTTGGTGACCTTCGTTCGTCTATGGAATTCATCATTCCGATTCCGATTCTGTCATGTAGATTACCGCACTAAGGTATACTGGATACTAATGTTACCTTTAATTATTTACAAAACATTTAGGAGACAACAAGAATATTTTACTCTTTATATTACGTTGATAAACGTTAAGTTTCCACTAATAAACCACCTTTCGTTTATACTTTTACTTTTTATCTATATTAATTGTTTTTGTATTATTGGATCTGTTGTGATTGGCATCAGGAATATTCCTTGTTTTTCGATTTTATTTCCGACGATGACCTATCAGGAAAAAATATTATTAAACCCGTCTGCTTGATGGATAAAAGTTTATTATATATACTTTAGTATGTTAAGGATAAATCGTGAAAGACTTGGCTGGTAAATTCCTGGTCAGGCTATGTTATATTAGCATCTCTACGTCATCGTATTCGCAACGAAACAGCGCTTAATTTGGTGTCAGATTTATTTAGCATTTGAGTGAAAGTAACTAGTACCAATATCATCAATCAATCATAAATAAATACATATAATAAAAATGTAAATGTAATATGTTTGTGCACGATAATCTCAGAAACGGCATATCCGATTTAGATGCGGTTTTCACAAATACATTGTGGTAAGCTTCACTTAACATGTTGTTTAACAGTGTTTGTTTCATGTCAATCGGTTAATAAATAAATAAAGTTACGCCAATTTAAAGAACCACGATGAACTGTTTAATGTCCAAAATAAACCAAAATATCCAAAAAATGGTGTCCAAAGTCTCTCTTCCACGCGGGTGAAGTCGTGGGCACAGCTAGTATATAATAAACCTGCCAACCATGCCAGGAAAATAATAGACAAACCAACGTTTGCATTTTCTGCAGGTTTCATACTATCGGTACGTATTAAAATTATTATTCTTTAAACTCCCTACGAGTTTGCATTTTAAATAATTTTGTTTTTCAATTTTGGATTAAATATTGCCTTCAGTAATTCTTCAGCCAACTCTTTCGTGATTTATTTGTAATATAAACTAAAATAAGTATAAAATAATTTTCATCCCTTAAGCGGATGGGTGAAGTTCGTCTCTACATTAAAATATGTCAGTTAATTTAAAGTTTGTATTAAAAAGAAATTAATAGCAAAAGCTCATTATTCGGTGGAGGATTACATAATTATATGATAAAGATGTGTGGACTTAGTGACGCTGTATTTCGTGCAAGATATTACTAATTTTGTATAAAAACAATTTTTTTAAAAGAGTAACTGCGGAGTTTCTTGCCGCTTCTTCTCTTAAAGAATCTACATTCCAAATCGGTGGTAGCTTCACTTTTAAAAATAATTACAATTTTATTTTATAAAATGATGATTCGAAAGTGCTTTTGAAGCTTATTTTAATTAAAGTTAATTTGTTTTTTATTTATTTTTTATTTTTATTTAAATCGTTGCTTTGTCTAACTGACAACAACGAGCGGTAATGTAGAAATAGGTACAATATGTATAGGTACTCGTAGTACATATACTCAACAATTAGACAACGTACTTAAATATTTAATGTACGCATTTTCTTGCCATACGTCAGTAGTGAAAAAGTTTATTGAACACAAGAAAATAATTTCCTTCTTATGTTTTTACATCTAAACTTCGAAAAGTAGCATATATATTATATATACTTATTCGTACGGAACTCTGGTAGACCTAACTACAAGGTTAACTCTGTGCTCTTAAGGTCGATATTAATGGTACTCTGCATTTGTGGCTATGGCGTTTCGCTATTATTTGTGACGAAGCATGTTGGGTGTTAAGCACGAGGGCGCGTCGGGAGGCAGCGAGCGGGGAGAGGAGTGAGCACGAAGTTCTTCCGCGCATACGTACATACTCGTATAGAACACAATGCGGCATCGCTCTGCGTCGACGTGGGCTTGCGCGCCAGCGTACTAGCCACCGCAACACTCATAAATACGTATAGCATGGCAACCGCCTCTGGCATACCATCACCGACCGATGCCTGAGAAGTCGCGGCCCGCTCCCAAGGGTCCCGCTCCAGCAGGTAAGTGACGCTGCGCGAAAAACTTTGACTTGTACTAACTACTTATAATTGCGATTTTCTTCCATACTGTTTTGCTCGCGACATTTTCACGTCGTTCCTTATCGCGCTCTTATCGAGACCCGGCTACCTGTGTATGTATGCGTCCGAATTATTGTACAAGCATTAATTAACCTATTCGATACTCTTCTAATTGGACTTGTTTAGATAACGCAGAAACTAATAAGGGCATTTAATTGGGATTCAAATTTAATTTCAAAATTGTCAATGTTTGTTAGTGTTTTTGTTGCCACTATTTTGGTAATACCTATTAGTAATTTGCTTTGTAGTTGGTAGTTTACAATTAATATTTATATGTAAGTACAACTAAATTACTATCATTGTTATTTAAAACTTTTTCGACGTTTGTACGGTATATTATTCATACATGTGTGATATGGGTTGTGTACATTGAACGTAATTGTTTGGTTTCATCACTTGAGCCTGTAGAGTCGTTATTCAATTACTATAAGTACTTTATACTGCGTTCATAATAGCCTACCTATTTATTTCTTTAATATTGTAGGCAAGTTGTAAGCTTTAGGTCTTGGTAGGTACTCCGTATACTTCATTTTACAACGATGACCACTGAACCAATAGAAACAACCGGAAACGATAACGCCTAAACATAAGATATAAATTGACCTTACAACAAGTATCTGAATTCTCTTCCGGACTTTGATGTAGTTATTTGATACTTGTGTTTGTTTAATAACTACTTTTGATACTATTATAATAGGTTGATGATTGCTAGCTATTAGAAATATAATGATTTCTCGCGGATTTTAGTTTATTTTGATAGAGCACATCTTATTCACATGATTTTATTTAAAATATATATTTTTTAAATTAATGAAATAATTAAAATATTATGTTTAATTATTCAACTTATTTATATTTTATTATTTGTCATTGTATTGAAAATTTTGGTATAAAAATCATTTACTGGTAATTTCTTCACATGAGAAAGTTTGCATGGAATTATTAGATATGCTTTTTGAGAAAAATCAGTCAGTCAAAAGAAAAACGTTTCGAAAATTCGAATCGAAATTGTTACAAAGAGATGTTAATATTTTGACGGTATATGTTTAGCAGATAATTTTGTAACGTTGCCTAACAGAGTTAGATGTATAATGTATATGTAGGTACATATAAGTGTAGTATGATAGTTTATATACATTTAGTTTTTCATTTAGTGTTGAATTTATGACTAGTATATACAATTTATATATACACTTTTGTCATGTATATGTATATTACACAAAAATACATAGCCACGTCTTTATAAAATCTACTACCTCAATAACTTTTCTAGGTTTTTTTTTAAATCGTGAAAACAGTAGTAATAATATTAATAATATTTTCATGTACAACTATGTCATATAAAAATCCTTAAATACGTGTTTATAAAATGTACAATAAAAGTAAAACAACAGCAATAATATCTATACTTATAGCTTAGGACAGCTGTTAGAATTATTTCTCTACATTTTTATTGAAAGTTCGGTTCAAATTGTAGAGTACAAATAGGTACCTATTGCCGAAATCGTCCTCTTGCGGCGATCAGCAAGAGGTCGATTTCGGCAATACGGTAACCAGTTCCACTAGATCTTCAGCTATTCTATAGATATTTCATTTATCGGCTCGGTATAACGAGACGTACGCTGTCCCGGGGTCTCGTTATGCTGGTTAACGAAGCGGATGCTTTGCCTACGAGTTGCGTTAGCGGCTGCGCAGTGACGGTGCTCTAGTTATTTCGGGTGCTGTCCTAGATCTTAACGAGGTCACCTGAAGCGCGGTTTTCATAATCAGCAGCGGGTTTTATTCGATGGGGCCGCGTCGGGCTGCTCGGCCTCGGAGATATGTTCGCGTTAAATAGATGCTAGTTTCCCGCGTTACGCGTACCCGTTCACTCGATAACGTGACTCGTTTTTGAATGATTCATTGTTTTATAACGGTATTTTTAAGACTAATATTACATGTCTGTATTCGCGTAAAGCACGTGTTTGTAAAACGGGCATATAACGTCTCTAAAAATTTAAATTATTCATATCGACATGTAGAGCTACTAATACTCTCTTATCACGCGATAGTCGAGACTCGTTTTTATGTTAGTACCTTTTATATAAATAAACACAATGTAAACAATATTTATACTTAAATATATTCAATATTTAAAAACATTAGATTTTACATTAAAATATTACATGATTAAATACTTAGGTATAGTTTTATCCGTTTGAATTATTTACTTTAAAAAAGGTTGTTAGAAAAATATGTAGCATATGTTTAGTAGTAAACTAATAGTACTAAGCAAACGGCGAAGGGGAGGTGCCAGTTGGTCCAAAGTAAGCCAAGGCCGATTTGGAGGGGATAACGTTTACACGTGTGACCCACATAGGAGCCGAGCGCTTACGGAGTAGCACGACAACGGCCGAACCGACTGCTTTTCGCTATTCTTTGATCAATAACCATACTAGTAATATTATCACAGCACAGACGACGTTCTAACTTGTTCGGTCCGACGCTGTACTTCTTTATATAATGTAGCGCGATTACTTTGTAGTAAAATCAATGTCTAATTATTGCACGTGGATTTAGAGCGGGCACGTGTCACATGGGGTCGCTGACCCGTACAAAGAGATTCTTTTATACGTGTTTTAAAAAAAAGATCTTCACGTCTGACTTCTATCGTTTCGTACGTTAGTAGAAACGTCATCGGTGAGTGTCGATTATATTAGAAACAAAACTTTGGTAACCTTCATGAATAGAGACATAGAGTCGTCGTTCGCAGAGAGAACCGCGGCAGTTGCGTCGCGCGGAGCGGAGTGCATCGATCGCGATTACATCACCACTTGCGTCCTTTCTCTGCGCGCGCAGCACGCCTCGCACCCTCCCCCTCGACCTCCCCTTGCAACCCGCACCTCTTCCCTCTTGCGGTGATCGTCACTATGCCGTAGCATTCCGTTCGCTACTGCCATTCGTCGTTTGATCGTCGTTCGCTTTAGTCATGTTTTTTGTATCAACGTACGCTAGTGGAAGTTAAACATTAACAATTTCTAACTTAGTAATTTTCGATACCGCGCTTCTAAATAATAGGAAGTAGGGATGTATTTAGTGACAATTGAAATTTTTTGAGAAGTGTTTAAATTTAATATGTGACGTTCTTTTATGAATAACTTTTAAATTTTTATTATTATTTTTTAATAAAGATTTTGTATACAGTTACTTATGATTTCGCGCCACGGTTTAACATTTAGTCATCGTTTCCTCTTGTTTCGTCATGTGACTTGCACTTAACCACTGATAATTGACGAGAAGGCGTGTTCCGTTCTAAATTGTATTACTTACAGCCGAAGTGTAATCTTAGAAGACACAAAGAAGCATGAAGACTTAAAGTTGGAAGATTTCTAATGTCAGTCGTGTCGGTGGGAGAAATTGACTCGACTTTTCTTATCAGTCAGTCTTTTTCTCTCTCCTATACGGTCGGCATAAAATATCATCATTGAAGTTACCACCATCTATCATCGGCGGCCAGATCGACTAGTTATGTCCGCAGTGACGTCGGAGATTACGCAGACTGTTCTATTTCAGCTGCGAAATCGCTGAATTTTCTGCTAGTGACATAGCCGTTAAATATTCTTCAGTCAAGATTCCGGAACACCTGCTAAATATCAGTATATTTAAATAATATCTGAAAATGTCACTGTCGTAAATTTTCGGTTTAGTCATTGCGCTTTATGACGAAATAATCGTCTGGACTTGGCTAACGGCGGGAATTGGGCAATCCGCGAGCGAGCGGATGTGCGCCTGCGCCGCTCACCGCTTCCCCCGCGCCTGCCCCCCACCTGCCTAAAATTTTTCAACTCTTGCGTCGGTTAAACGCGATTTCATCGGAACAATTACGACAACGGTTTTCATGTACGTTTCTATTATTTCAGCCCTCGTATTGGAGATTGCTGCATGGTCGACGAGTTTTGTAACGTTATTAGTTTTTATTGCAACATTAGATTAATTTATTTTGCATATTGCGACTGGAATTGTATGCTATGCGATTAAAAATATTATTAACAGAAATATAGAGATTTTATTAACATATAACATTTTTAATAAATAATAATATTTAACCTAAAAACTTACTACCGCTTTCATGGTATGCTTATCTTTTCATTGATAGTTTGAAAGTAGCAGGTTCCACCCTCGGCCCGCCCTCGCACGCATCGGCCAATAGCAGGACGTAGTGCAGCCCTTTACGACTAACGTTACTTTTAAAAAATCACCATTCCTAACTACCATAAAATAGACCAACAAAAATCCTTTAGCTGGGCGAAGTAGTATAATATATTTTAAATATTTACATCGGTTTCGGTTAGGTGTTTTTAACAGTCTGTATTAGCCCCGTATTTTAGTTATCGTTTTTAAATAAAATAAAATTATTAACTTGAAATTAAAAATACCTGATTTAACTAATTACACATCGGCACAATGCGAATGTTAATATTATAGTTTTATAAAAACGTACCAAATGTTTTATATAATTTCCTTAATCTCTTGGTTGATCATCACAATACATAACTACTAGAAAAAAAAACAGTTGATTGAAATATTTCATAGTAATCATCAAAATAAATATTAGGACTTAATGCGATAGAAGCGAGAATATAAAATAGCCTTGTTTAGAAGAAAAAAAGACTTCAAAATATAATTATTATGGATATTTTTTTAAGGGATCCCTAGTACATTTTTTTTCACCTGATCAGTATCAAGCTAATTTTTTGGGAGTGGCTATATTTCGATGAGGCGAACAAAAAAATTTTCTTCGAAAACTCTCGATTGTGGTAGCTAACAGAGATAGTAGGGGGTAGAGCAGCAGTGAGCGTAGGACCGGGGTAACGTACCACGCGATTTGTAGGACAATATTACTATTAAATTATATAGATATTAACTAACTAAATTCGCCTCATCAAAATGTAGCCACTCCCAAAAAATTAGCTTGATACTGATCAGGTGAAAAAAATGTACTAGGGATCCCTACCTACTTTTTTTAAAATTATTATACAAAATGATTGCGGGTTCTGCGTTTAGTTTTGATTACCTGTCAGATTAAATTTAATTTTCATTCCATTCCAATTATTATATACTTACCTACTTTTTAATTAATTAAATTTAATTTTCATTAAATTTAATTTTCATTCCATTCCAATGAGTAGCAGCTTGAAATTTTGTAAATTTTGATTAAATACACTTTAAATTGTATCATTTTTAATGGTATAATTATTGTTATAGGTAGGTATAGCTAACTGCATGTAAAAATATGTTGTTTTAAAAAAGTTACAGGTAAGTATAAAAAAGTATGTGTACTTGTGTACGCACGTATGAAGTTATACCTACTTCATTGGCTAGCTAAATTCACGTTGCTAACTTCTTCTTCGTTGACTAGCTAACTTCAGGGTGTCGGTTTATTTGTCACAGTGTGCGCGCGCATCTTAAAAAATTATTCTCTTATCATTTTTACCTAACGCGCCAAAAGAAGTAGATATAACTTCAAAAATATGGCAAATGAAATCGTGTGAAACATTAACGTTGACCAAACTTTAACGTTGTTCCTTCTACATGGAGGAGACCTATGTCCAGCAGTGGGATATTACAGAGGGAATCATGAACCGCCGCAAGAAGAACGTTATAAAGAGATTTTACGAACCAGGAGTTTGAAATAAATAAATACCTACTTACCTATATTCTTTAATATCACGGTAATCGTTCTCAAGGAATAAACTCCAGTCGCGTGTCGAAACTAACAAACACACACACCCACACATACACACAACTTTTTTAACCGTTATTTACTAAAATAAAAAAAAATTATTGGAATTAAAATATAGGTACATACCTACTCTTGCTCTTTTTTAAGTTTTTATTCCACAAAATTAAAATTTATATTAATTCACGACAGGCTTATTACTTAAATAAAAGTAATACTTTAAAGAAAATGTTACTTTACAGTATCACATGTAGTTGATTTTATTGTACATATATTTGTCATGATTTATTGCTTCGACAATCTCACGATCACGATCACGATACAGCCTGTAATATCCCACTGTTGGGCATAGGCCTCTTCTCCATGTAGGAGAAGGATCGGAGCTTAATCCACCACGCTGCTCCAATGCGGGTTGGCGGATATATTCCCTACTATGAGTAACGATCGCTATCAGGTGTATATGATAACAACCGGGACCGACGGCTTAACGTGCTCTCCGAGGCACGGTGGGGAGACCCACAAGGACTGCACAAACACCCAGACCACGGCAAACATCTGTATGGCCAATACAAATGTTGATGTTCGACAATCTATTAAAAAATAATTTCTAGACACATGGCATGATTCAGGCAGGTGTACTTTTAGCCGAAAAAAATACGTACCACCAAACGGTTATAGCAGATGTTACAAGAACTAGCTAAATGTGTATATATTTATGTTATATTACATAAAAATGTATTAAATTTTACTATAAAAAATTTACATATTCGAATTTAATGTCTTACATTATCTATTAAATTAAAAATATAAATACATACCTACTGGATCTAGTTAAAACTAATATAAAAACGTAGGTACATAATAAATATTGAGGGACGTTATTATTAGGTACCTACCTACTTATTCAATAAAATATAACTCTGGAATATAAAACGAAGCCAAATTAAAGGGTACCTATGAATAAAACACGCACACGCACAGGGGCGTCTAATCTATATACCTATATAAAAGAGGTTTCCACGTATACATTGACTCATCACGATATCTCTGGAACTATATAAGGCGTAGAGATTTGAAATTTGGTAGGAATATCCCTTTCGCCAAGTAGAGGTCAGCTAAGTACGGGTTTTACGAAATTCCACCCACAAGAGGGGGTTGCTGGGGCTAATAACATATACCTAATTATGGCAAAACAACATTTGCGGGGTCAGCTAGTACCTAATGAATATATGACTGTATGACTGTATGTTATAAACTTACAAGACGGCTACGAGAAATTGAATAGGAAAGTTTTAGTTTTGAATTCTGCAATAACTATAGTAAAGCTTTAGAAAAATAGTCTCATAAAAGAGTAAATAATAGAAAATAGATTTTTAAGCCATTAGCGTAAAATTTTAGCTTAGGCCTCGAATGGTCCATGGACCCTCATAGTTTCCATAGAAAATTTCACAAAAAAAATACTTTTGAAAATAGAACGTTACTAGATTTCTTACATTGACATTTACTCAAATATCCTATACACTGCTTCTCCAAAATCTGAATATTTTTACCTAGGAGACATAATTTTTTAATTAACGTATGTAGGTACACGATGCACCAATATTAGGTCATTTGATCCTATTGTGATATCAATCCCTTAAGTATCTGACAACCATCGTTACTAATTACAACATGTTCAAATAGAGCCTTTAGTTTTAATTTTGTAACAGATAGTCAGAATATATCTCTAACATATGTAAATATATATATATTTGTATCTAAAGAACGTACTATGGTAAGAAAAAGAAAGTACTATGGTAGCCAAAATGTTCTAATGATAACACTTATTAACTTAATAGGTAGGGATCCCTAGTAAATTTTTTTCACCTGACTAATCAGGCTAATTTTCCGGGAGTAGCTTCATTTTGACGAGACGAACAAAAAATTCGTCTACGAAAACTCTCGATAGTCGTAGCTAACAGAGATAGCAGGGGGTAGAGCAGCAGTGAGCGTAGGACCGGGATAACGTTCCACGCAATTTGTAGGACAATATTACTATTAAATTATATAGATATTACCTAACTGAAAGAAAAAAAAAACAGAAAAAAAAAACAATTTTGATGACCTTACGAGGTCACACACACACACACACACACACACTACAGCCTATCACAGTCCACTGTTGGACATAGGCCTCCACAAGTTCGCGCCCGACATTATGACGCGAACTCGTGTGTTTTGCCCATAGTCACCACGCAGGGCAGGCGGGTTGGTGACCGCAGGGCTGGCTTTGTCGCACCGAAGACGCTGCTGCCCGTCTTCGGCCTGTGTCTTTCAAAGCCAGCATGGATGGTTATCCCGCCATCCGTCGGCTTTTTAAGTTCCAAGGTGGTAGTAGAACTGTCCCTTAGTCGCCTCTTACGACACCCACGGGAAGAGAGGGGGTGGCTACATTCTTTAGTGCCGTAACCACACAGCAGCTTTTAGTTAGTTAATATCTATATAATTTAATAGTAATATTGTCCTACAAATTGCGTGGTACGTTATCCCGGTCCTACGCTCACTGCTGCTCTACCCCCTGCTATCTCTGTTAGCTACCACAATCGAGAGTTTCCGTAGAGGAATTTTTTGTTCGTCTCGTCAAAATGAAGCTACTCCCGGAAAATTAGCTTGATTAATCATTTGAAAAAAATAGACTAGGGATCCCTACCAGGAAGGAATAATAAATAAATAAATATCTTATCACAGACATATACGGTCGTCTGTTCGTAAGGTAAGCAACTCAATGCTTGTTTGTTATAGGTAACAGCCGATTTTTGTAGGTAAATACTTTTTTTTTGATAAATATACGTTGAAATAATAGGTACATATAAATACAAATCTTACACCCAGACTCAGGCGGGAATCGAAACCACAACTCGCGGATCAAAAAACATTTTCTCTACCAACTGCGCCAACGGCCTAGTCAACTTAAGAAAGGAAATAATGACTTGGTAAAAATAGAAAATTTTGCCGGAAACACAACATCTATACTTAGGTATATGTATTATAAAGCTGAAGAAATTTATAATATTTTAGTACGCTTTGCCTCAAATTCACGTGGGTGAAACCGCGCGGTATAGCTAGAAGGTGACATTTAAAAAATGAAACTAACAAGAAAAAAAGTTTTCCGCCACTTTTAATTTTTTTTTTTGATCAACAGAAAAGGTGTGGTCTTTCATGGCGACAACGCCCGACCACATACGTCTTTAGCCACTCAACAAAAATTGAGAGAGTTTGACTGGGAAGTCTTAATGCATCCCATACAGCACCGAACTTGCACCCTACGATTTCCATCTATTTCACCTCAGAATTCTTTAGGTATTATTATACACATTATACGGCCACAAATGTTGGGCGAAGTTATCGAAAATTTGACCTCCAGATTAGACTACCTACGTCCGAGCTAGCCGTGACGGTCATATGCCAGAAAAATACATAAAAATATCAAATTAAAATCATGTTATAGTCATATTTAAATTATAATGCCAGAAATTATCTTTCGTTTATTCGAAATTTCATGTAAATTAAAGAAAAATCATCTTTGTTTTATTGCATTTCAAATTTCTATACCTCTATAAAAACATCATATGCTTCTATCAGTTTATATTCAAAAGATAAATGTTTACTTCCAATAGAATACCAAAGTATAAAGGAATCTGCTATTAATTAGGTTTCTTAAAATTTGTTTTAATTATGAACTTATCGTTAGGTTCCAAATTTTACTTAACGTAATAGTTGATACTATATCTACATTATTATACTAATACTGTATCCATATATATGTACCGGATTGCAAATATCCTGTGCGTATTTATATATAACTAGACAACTAGTGGTCGCCCAGAGGTCGAAATTCGACCATAATTAAAAATTTAAATTAAAGAAAACCAAATAATTATGAAAATAAAGAATATTTTTTAACGTTTTCAATTTGACTAGGTACAGACTTTGACAGTCAACAAAATAGTATAATATGCATGTGTGTATCAAATACAATACAAAAATACAAATTTTAATCTATATTTTATGTATAATTTAGAAATTATATAAGAATTCTGCACTCCTTCTCTATATAAAAGTATAATATCTATATCTCTATAGGTATATATACGCGCAATTTCTGTAAAAAGGGGTACAAAGTTTTTGCTTCACGTATTAATATATAGTATAATTATACTTCTTTGTGAAAACATCATCTGCGAACTGCTGTTGAATAGGAGGATAAAATTATTCCACTGAGTAATCATTGAGTAACTGACTAATGGCGTCAACCGTCAACGCAATGTCGTCAGTCGTGTTGCCTATCGCGATAGTGCACCTCGGCTTGATTGAACCTTTATAGTGGCTATTTCGTGATGCGAAGTGCGAATATCTCAACGTTGTTACTTATAATTATTCTTCATCTATAGAGGAATACTTTAGTATTCCTCTATAGATGAAGAATATCTATAAATCTTCAGAAATTTCGAAAAATATCGTTTTTATGATCTCCGTGAAAATGTTCAACCAGATTATTAAGCCTTCGCTTTAAAACCACATTAGTAAAAAATTAAAGACTTGTTAACATTGCAATGCCGTTACCCTTTAATCAAAGAGGATAAAAATGAATACTTAATATCGGGTTTCCCATACCGTATAACTGTTCGAGTTTATTAGGAAATAAATAAGAACAAAATATTTGATTATTCATACTAGGTACACTCTCAGTTGCTCACACACAAACTAAGGGCTAAATATTTTTATTAGAGAATTATCGAAAAATCATTACTCGGGATCCACAAGTCATTTCTAAGTAAGCTAAATTAGAATGTATCAGAAATGGCGCTTAAAACAAAGATTTATTTCAATCAAAACTTTTTAAAAGTTGCCGATTCGATGACCTCAATAATACCTGCAACTTCAAACTTTTAGCTGTTATTTTACATTTTTAACCGACAACAAAAAAGGAAAAAAATACAGTTAAATTGAGAGGTTCTCAATTCGACTGTATTTTTTTTATGTTAGCTCATAACTTTTTACTAGATCGATTTTAATACTCCTTTTTTTTGGTCGAAAGCTAGCGCTTCTCATGTAGTACCTACTACCTACCATTTAAATTTAATCAAGATCTGATGAGTACTTTTTGAGTAGTCTCTAATAATGCGTATATACTTGACTATTTATTTTTTTCGTCTACTTACGTTGTATTACTTTTCGATGTAATTGAAGTAGCTTCTTTTTAGTTTGCAAGCAAATACAATTATTCGATTTACTTGCAGTCTAAAGAGAAAAAGTGTTGAGATTTAAATTACTCTACCGCTTAAAATTAAAATAAATAATTTAATGGACATGTCAGTTTTAGAATTACACAAAATCAAAAATTATTTCATGACGAAATGATTGAGTAGGATTGTAATGTACCTACACAATATGTACCGTACAGCGTACTCGTAACATACAATCGAGGCAGGCTAGTTCACTTTTGTTAAATTGCAATGGTAATTTAAAAAAAGATCTCAAACAAAGGAAAATGACACAGACACATTTTTATTGTACTTGTACCTTTAGTTTTTAAAAAGTAGAGTGTTAATTGAAATATTTAAAATAATTTATTTATTATTATCATTAGCGCGTTTAGATTTGTGGCTCCTATTTTGCTACTACGCTAGTAGTAGCTTAACGTTATATGCATACTATGGTATACCTACTGTACTGTTTCTATACCTACACTCAAATAAGTTATTTAAATTATTAACAAACTTTTAACGACTTATAAAGTTTACAAGGTGTTATAATATTATAAGTACCTATATCATACTTGATATACTACCATCGAAATTCATCTTAGTCATTAAGATCACCATATTTAAAGCCCAGAAACAACATACATGAAAGGAACAACCGAAAAAAATAATATAATGCTTTTTTACTCGTCTTGTGGTACTTCTAAACCAGGGGTCCGCTTGATTCAAATATAAATTCAAAGCAAACAAAGGCTATGTTAAATAGAATCATCGACAATAGTCCGTAATCCCTTTATAAATATTATAATTTCGGTTGCTGTAAGTTTTAAGATTCTTCTTCATATCGTGCAGTTACTCCGATATGTAGAGTAGGACAGAAAAATTCCCTAAATTTGTATTACTAGTCATTATTCATAAAATTTAGTAATAAAGTTGGACATATCCTATATTTCTTTTTATTTATTCAAAATTAACATCCACTAAATGCCCATACCTTTTATAAAACACGCATTATATAATACTACAAGCGATTTATCATTAGAACTACAAATCGACAGTCCTCTGCTTAGTAAAGCTAGAACGTGGTCCGACGCTGAGGGTATATATATTTTTTTTATGTATACATACACATACTCATACACATGCATTTCATTACATACTTACACCTGTACGCCTATACATAATTAATTATATCTATCCATATTCACATATACACCTGTCCCCCACCTACAGGTCATTTTACTTTCTTCGTACATCACACATCCCCTGGTGTCACTCTTTCATAGACTTGGACCCCACGCCTGCCCTTAACACCTTAAGCAAAGCCCTTGCCAGCGACCTCCTGAGCTGAAATCCTATAGTTAATAAATTATGCTTGATAGGCCGCAAATTATGGTACCTACTAATATTTTTTACTTTAGAGAATATAATTATGTACACAGTCATATTGTACATTATATAGAGGCTGTAAGTATCAAGAGTACCTACAGCAATACACACATGTCTATTGACTTGACAAATCTCGAAATTGAACACAGTTGACATGCACGCTCAAAGTTTAGGTATACTTTATAGCAAGTTAATTTTAAAAATTAAATTCGGGTCGGATTTCGGGTTGTGTTTCGGTTAAATAATGATAATGTTTGATAGAAAGCTTCGTAAAGATAAGTTTTAAGATTTCCTTACCACATATTTTATAATTTTAATTTGCCATGAAAATTAGTTCCTCATAAAGTATGGAGTTTTTTAAAACTGAAAAGAAATGGTTCTTAAAATATCGGATTTTGGTTATTATTTTCGAGTACCTCTACTTATAGATTTTTTTGACTAGTTATATTTCACAAGTTATAGTAACGTATTTCTTCTACTATAATTGTGTTTGCTCGCAAACGAAAAAAAACCGACTTCGATTACATCGACAAGTAATACATACAACGTAATAAGACGAAAAAATAGTCAAGTAAATACGCGCTATTAAAGATTACTCAAAAAGTTGTAATCAGTTTTCGATCTTATTTAAACAAGACTACAAGACAAGTATTAGCTTTCGATTAAAGTAAGAATCATCGAAATCGGTACACCGAGTAAAAAGTTATGCGGTATAATATAACGTAGGTCGACGAAAAAGTAGTCACGTAAATACGCATTATTAGATATAACTCTAAAAGTACTTGTCAGATCTCAATTAAATTAAAATGGGACCACATGACACGCAACACCTTTCAATTAAAATAAAATTGATCGAAATCGGTTCACCCAGTCAAAAGTTCTGAGCTAACATACATAAAAAAAAAAACATACGTGTCGAATTGAGAACCTCCTCCTTTTTTGGAAGTCGGTTGAAAACAAACTACTTCCGGACCTTTGACGATTAACAGAGATGAAAATAATATATCTACCACTAAAAAATTTTGAATTAGTCTACCAAGAACAGATAACCGAGTTCGCCTTACTACTACCTAAAATAATTTTAGGAAATTTATCTTCTAGTGCCCTTGTTAAGATCTCTAAAACTATTCTTTTAAAATATCTCATATACCGAACAAACATATTAAAACAATGCTGTAAATATATGCAGTAAAATATTAAGACTCTCTTAATGTTTGTTAATTATTTTATAAAACCTTTGATTTCCAAAAATAAATGTAATTAGTCTAATTACAAACACACAAGAACTACACATTAAGCAAAAATAAATTCAAATGGTAAGTAAGAGTAGGTCCACCAGTCTTATCGTCACCGAACCTCGAATTAGCAGCTTTTAAAAGCTTTTTATCTTTTCAGCTTACGGATGGACATAGTTTTAAGCCCATTTGAAAATGTCTACTATATTTTAAATAGTTTTCTGACAGCTTTATTTATCCCACGGCTCTAAAAAGCAAAATACTATATTAGTTATAATATTAATAACATTAATCAAGAAGTTACACATACAGTAAAAGTAGCCACGATTGTTTGCATTAATTTTAAAATCGCTTTAGTCTTGTCTTTATTGATAGATTAATTCTGTGCCTCCTGTGACAAGTGACAAAGTCGAAAATCATCATTTTACAGGAGGGAAAAATAAGATAAAAAAATTATTGTTCGTCAACTAAGTGGGCTAGGTTGAACTTGAGTATCTTTTTTTTTAAAATAAATATTGTACTTGCAATGTAATTTTCGAGAAAAAAATATTTGAGTTTTACGTTTTTCACATTTATTAAACGCTAAATGTAATAGATGTATAGCTAAATTACTTTACACCTATAACTTGTCTTTTTATAAAATATTGAATAAATCATCTTAGCGAAATCTTGTGTGTATAAAACAAAAGATAGAGATATAACACTTTAGATTTATTTATTTTTGTTTTCACTCGCCTATTTTATTACATAATTTAACAGAATTTTACCAGTTTACAAAATTTGTAGGTTCAAAGGAATATAACTCTAGATACATCAGTATACACAAAAATGTGATGAAAAATGAATGTGAAATTAAATACAATCGCATTAAAATAACATAGCACGAAAAATAGCGTTGATTACTTTGAGTGATTGATGATACTGACAAAGGGGTACAACGTGACAAATAACGATATTCATGAAGTTTTTAATACAGTTATATCACTTTGTACAAAAAATATTTCTACTATAGTTACGGAAATATTGAATTGAATTAGACCACAAGACCACAAAAATCTTTTAATTTTTTCTTATAAGGCCTATGATCACATCACAAAAATCGTCTCGACTTATCACTATTCACAGGAGGTACAGAATTCTAGTGAAGTTTGTGCAGTTTTATGTACACGACAAAAACTTCACTGTCTAACTTCAAATGTATTTAGTCCGGGATCCCTAGTACATTTTTTTCACTTGATTACTATCAAGCTAATTTTCCGGGAGTAGCTTCATTTTGATGAGACGAACAAAAAATTTCTCTACGAAAACTCTCGATTGTGTTATAGCAGGAGATAGACCAGCAGTGAGCGTAGGACCGGGATAACGTACCACGCAATTTGTAGGACAATATTAATATTAGATTATATAAATATTAACTAACTAAAAGAAAAAAAAATCAGAAAAAGAAAATCAATTTTTGATGACCTTACGAGGACATCAAATTGATGACCTCGTAAGGTCGTCAAAAATTATTACTAACCAGCTGATTTTTTTCTCTTTTAGTTAATATTTATATAATTTAATAGTAATGTTGTTCTACAAATTGCGTGGTACGTTATCCCGGTCCTACGCTCACTGCTGCTCTATCTCCTGCTAACTCTATTACCTACCACGTGAAATGAAAAAAATGTACTAGGGATCCCGGACTATATAGCAATAATTAAGATATAGAAACGTACGTGGCCTAAGCATTTACTCTTGTATTAATGGACATTGCTATGTTTATTGCTAATTGCATTATTACATATTATAATAAATATTATATAAAATGAGTTAGAATATATGATTTAACATCTAGTAGTAAATTAGTTAACATAACATAAATTTTAGTAAATCGTATTGACCTTTAAGGCATTATTTTGATATTTTGTGTGTGTATGTTGTAGATACTTATTTATTTACTAGCTGCTGCCCGCGACGTCGTCTGCGTGCGTTCACTGCTCGTTCCCCGTAGGTGATAGCGTGATAATATGTAGCCTATGTTCTGAACCGACTTCTTAATAATATTCGTGCCAAATTTGAAGTAAATCCATGAAGTACTTTTTGAGTTTATCCCGGACACACATTTGAAGAAATAAAGGTTCACTGCTCGTTCCCCGTAGGTGATAGCGTGATAATATATAGCCTATGTTCTGACCCGACTTCTTAACAATATTCGTGCCAAATTTGAAGTAAATCCATGCAGTACTTTTTGAGTTTATCCCGGACATACATACAGACAAACAGACAAACAGACAAAAATTCTAAAAACTATATTTTTGGCTTCGGTATCGATTGTAGATCACACCCCAAGTATTCTTTTAAAAAAATATTCAATGTACAGTTTTGACTTTTCTACCATTTTATTATATGTATAGATTTAATTTAAAAAAAAAAGTTTGGTCCTAACACGTAAACGTAATAATAACAATCGGTTACTATAAAGTTTGAAACTATAAACTTTATAAATAAAATAATGTCCATAGAAAGGCTTACGTTATGTAATAACTTAATTAAATCTGTTCAAAGGAGAGAGCTAAAAAGTAGTCAGTACATGCCTAGTGTCAACAATTTACAATCGGGTACTCATTGGCGATAAAAATTGATTTATAAATTATTTGTAGTTTTTATTATTTAGAAATTTGTACTCAATTTTAAAACATAACTTATCTTTTGTGTCTGGATTTTAAATTTCATATCCTTAGCATGTTTCATATCCTTTGCATTTAAAGCTTAGTGAACAAAATGTTTGTCATCGAATCACAAAGCTTAAGATAGGTACTAAACTGTTTTCAAAGTTTAGTTCTTATGTTTGCTATTACTGTTGTATTAGATTATTCTATTATAATAATAGATTATGCTATTATGTTGAAAGATTATAATGACATAATAGATATAGAAAGATTTATCATGACATAATAGACATGGCGATGGACCTAACCAAAAATTCTCAAAAAATCTCATGTTTTCGCTATTTTTAGAAACCTGTCCAACAAGTCCAGGCCCGTCTGGAATAGCCGACTACCAAATAGCATTTGGAGGTGAAACGCGTACGAGGGAGACACACCGATAGCATTTGGAACGTAGAAGTAGGATGGAAGATAGGCTAAATTCTTGCATGTCAATATTCATTGTGGTCAGCCTAAGGTGCACGCCCCTCTGGCCGTTTGCTACAGTACAGTTACAAACATTACCGACTCGATTGTTATCATTTACTTACCTGTAGTCAAAAATTAAATAATAAAGCCATTAATAGACGCGACTAGAACGCATATGCTTATAATTTTTTATCGCTCTCATGTTGTTACAGCAAACCTAAAAAATTTAACTATCGCTGTTTCTTATTGGAAATTATAACAGACACCTGTTACTGAATCGCCCCACGATCTTAGAGCCGCTTTTGGCAATACCAAAAGAATATCCGCTCACCGTCGACTTCGACTTTCACACCCGTGAAAAAATGTACCGACCTTTCTAACTAGTTAGCTCGTGCAACTATTGTGTCGCAACCGCCACCTGCGAGGCGATTTCTAATGACATGTCATGGGCTTCAACGGCCACACAGCCGACGCAATTTTGATTTCTCATGATTAAATAAAACTAAAATTTTTGTAGTAAACATAACAATTCTTTGGAAATGTAACCTATTTCTTATCTTAATATGTGTTTTGTGATGTTCGATGAGATTAAAGATAGGTAGCATACAATTTTAATGTAGGCACATAGTAAGCGTATGTACATATTATGTAGTTTTGGCGGCATCCGCTAAAAAGCGCGTCAATCAATATATGAATTTCAGCTATCTCTTAGGGTTTATAACAGATGATCTTGTTCAAATATCCGATTGGATAATAATAGTTATTTTTTTATTAGTAAAGAAATAAACCTACCTGGTCTTCCCTTTCAATCAACTTAAGGAAGCAATTCTTCTTTGTAGGACACTCAATAAATCTATATAAATATATCTATAAGAGAGATTTCCACCCATATATTGACTCATCACGATATCTCTGGAATCATAAAGCGTAGAGACTTGAAATTTGGTAGGAATATTCCTTTCGCCGAGTAGAGATCAGCTAAGAACGGATTTTACGAAATTCCACCCACAAGAGGGGTTTGCGGGGGCGTTAACAAATATATGTCAAAATAACGTTTGCAGGGTCAGCTAGTGTTTTTTTTTTTTAATAAAAGATATATCCACGGACTTATAGTGCCCGTGCTTTTGTTATTCCAATTTTTATATAATAAAACATGCATTGGTACTGTACTGCAACTTAAGTAAACCTAAATAACTAGACTTAGAAACAACGTGAGTCCACTGACCAAAACTATTCTATACTTATTTGCTACTTACAATGTACACTTAACCTATGTTAATATTAGTAAGTTTTTTTTTATTTTTTTTATTTTTTTTTTCTTTTTTTTTTCTTTTTATTTTTTTCAGCTAGTGTTAAATAATCAGATCAGCTAGTGTTAAATAAATTAACAATGAAGCGAATCAGGAAAATAATTAAGAAATTGTTATAATCTTGACTGTAAGTAGACGGACAAGGTACGAGTAGGTAAAGCATCTCACAGCCATTACGTAGTTCTCGGTGACAATAAACTTAATACTTCTAATTCTTTTGTTTTCAACAAAAATGGAATTAAATTGCAAGATGCAAGTGATTTTCATTTAAAAAATTCTGCAAACCCTGGTATGTTAATTGGTAAAAGAATAATGAACATATTTATAATTATCATTAAACAAGTACCTATTGAATATTGAGCGATAGGTAGTTTGCGTTTATTAGCAAGATTAATTTAAGAGGAAACAAAAGTTGGAAATCCTACGAGAGAGAACATATTTAAGGATTGTTACCTACTGTTTTTTAAGAAAATATTTCTGTCCTGAATATAGCTATGAGTTCGATAACAAGGTGGTATAGCCCGTCACGTTGCTGTGTGGCTACGGCAAAGAATATAGCCTCCCCCTCTCTTCCCGTGGGCGTCGTAAAAGGCGACTAAGGGATAACACAGTTCCATTACCATCTTGGAACTTAAAAAGCCGACCGATGGCAGGATAACCATCCAACTGCTGGCTTTGAAATACACAGGCCGAAGACGGGCAGCAGCGTCTTCGGTGCGACAAAGCCAGTCCTGCGGTCCCGCCTGCCCAGCGTGGTGACTATGGGCAAAACACCTGAGTTCACGTCATTTTTGGCGCGAACTTGTGTAGGCCTATGTCCAGCAGTGGACTGCGATAGGCTGAAATGATGACGATGATAGCCCGTCACGTAGGTACCTGATAGTGATAGTAATTTTAAACGTTTTTTTATAAATAGTAAATAATAGTAGTATAGTAAAAGTCTGTATATTTAGGTACTGATAATATCAACTAGTAAGTAGATATTTATTTTTGTTCCTCGTATATTCTGTTAGATGTTCGTAAATAATTATTTGATAAAAATTATTTACGAATTTTTATTCGAAATTTTATTTTTATTACGAAATTTTATTTTAAGTATTTAAATTTTATTTTTATTACGAAATTTTATTTTATTAAAATTTTATTTTTATTGAAATTTTATTTTTATTACGAAATTTGATATGTATTTTTTTAAATTAAATAAAAACTTACCTAATTTTTACCAAATCAATTTTTTATGCATAATAAAATCAAGTGAAACTGTTTGGCCAAATTATTGTGTTCCGTATTGTTTTGCACAAAAGCCGTTAAAAATTTCGATTATATCGTTCAAATTACAAAAAAATCAGACTTCTGTGTCGGGTTTTTAACGAATCAAGCCACTTTTTGCTTCGCGCCGCCGCTCGCGGTAGAGCAACGGCAATGCTGTTGCTATGCCAAAATTTATCCTGTTTTAAAATGGCGTATTATCGGATTCGAATTCGTGAATGCTCGTTAAGTAATTTACTAAGGGAACCTTCTTCTTAATAATATATTCATGTTGCTTCTTATACAATATAGTATGAGTAAATGAATAACCATTCAGCCTAACTGACGTATTGTATTAATTAAGGATGAATTACTTAAGATTACTGAATAACATTATTTCAAGCAAAATACAGTCACAAACAAATGGAGATAATATAAGTATGACATAATAGATACAGAAATTGTTGAACTCGTGAGGTCCTTAAAATATACAATAGGTATATTATCAAATTATTCAAAAATATCTGACTCGAAAGAATAAACCAGTTCGTAATTTAAATAAAATTACATAAAGTCGATTTTCAATGAATGAAAGAATACGATTGATTCTTTTTTATTAGCAAAAGAAAAAGCGTTTCGTTCTACATTGGTTAGCGTATTGAAAAATACTAGATGTTCAAAGAACTGGTCGAAATGTCAGAATGGAGCGCGGGCTCGATGTTCGGAGCAGTGGACGTTCTTTATTCTTTATTAGCCATGCGAAGTTTATATCACTGAAAAGATAAGAGAGATATATATCATTTTGATCTTAGGATATATATCACTCAATTGTTTCTTCATCTCATTTGGCTCAGTGAATGACAACTGACAAGTGTTTCATCGTATGATACAATATGAATCGAAAAGATACAGAGCTATAGCTATCTCTCTCTTTCGTATGATAAGCGCCATCGTCCGACCTCGTTTACTCTGGCTCAGTAACAGAGTTACAGCTGTCTCTCTCATTCGCATGATAAGCGCCATAGTCCGGTCTCGTTTACTCTCTCGCAGTCCGTCAGTATCTCGAAAATGAATCATAACCCTAGTGAGCTGGAGATACATTTGAAATGCAAGTGAGCGGGTGAAACATTAGCTCAATTGAAAAGAAATGTTTCATTTATATCTTTCTCTCATGAGTTACCCATGTCTATTCTTTATCGTCGTGCGAGTCGCTTGCGTCGAAATTCGTTGGTGTCATCGCACTTGAGTGGCCTAGTTACAACGATATTTCGGTATAAGTGGCCACGGCCGCCCCCCTTGCGCCACTCGCCATCTCGTGCTATTTTGCTACTTTAATATTTTGTTTCAATAGACTATAAGGACAGTATCAATCAGACCTAACTTTAATTTTAGAACATAATGATTGATTTACGCATGATAGTGCCTGCTAACTTCGATGGTCAATATAATAGTTTTCTAGTTTACTGACACTTGTAGACTTTTTTTATACAACTAGGTCATCAAACAAGCGTACGGTTCACCTGATGGTAAGCGATTACCGTAGCTTATAGACGTCTGTAACACTAGAGCAATACTAGAAGCATCGCAAGCGCGTTGCCGATCCTATACCCAATTCCTCCCAATAGCTCTAGTCACCTTACTCACCAACAGGAACACAACACTGCTTGAAAAGGGTATTATTTAGCTGTGATCTTCTGTAAGGTCGAGGTACTACCCCAGTCAGGCTGCTCCAGATTTTGAGCAGGAAATTTCCTGCTGTACCCTATCTCAGATAAGACTATTTTACCCGTAGCCGTAAATCATAACATAATGGCATATTTATTTAAATGTTACTATAATTATAATATGGTTATCCATACTATCAAATCCATACTAATATTATAAATACGAAAGTAACTCTGTCTGTCTGTCGCGCTTTCACGCCTAAACTACTGAACAGATTTAAATGAAAGGTCTACAGATAGTCTAGAGTCTGAGAAAGGACATAGGCTACTTCTTAATGCGAAAAAAGGGTGTAAGGGGTTGAAAGGTGGGAATGAAAATTTGTATAGAAGTAACTATGATGTATAATGTTCGTGTGTTTCGTAAATGTCAAACATTTAATGTCCATCCCTTCGATACGGTAAACTCTTCCCTAAAATTAAACTAATTAATCAAAACTAATAATTAAAAAAAAACGAATTTAAAATAAGTACAAAAAAAAAACCAACGTCACGCGGTATGCAGTGTGTGAGGCGGTCACCCATCCAAGTACTGACCACCCCACACGCTGCCACATTACCGGTCGCTTAAATTTTGCCCCTCATGCGCCTAAAGAAGTTTCACTTCAAAAAACATGAAATTGACTGGTCTCTGAAACATTCCAGATTATTCGGTCAATCCAGCCAAAGTCAGTATATTATATAAATATATATTTTCGTCGCGAAAGTTTAAAAGATAAGTTTTATATAATTATCTTAATCTGTACTAATCTATACTAATATTATAAACCTGAAAGTTGGTTTGTTTGTTTGTTTAAACGCGCTAATCTCAAAAACTACTGACTCGAATTGAAAAATTCATCTGAGGTGGATAGCCCATTTAAAGAGTAAACGTATAGACACACGCACTGAACATTACTATACCGTTTAATATTCTTTTTAATGTTTCTCATTTTAAGTGACTATGTAGTGGAATTGTATGTCTTATGAGAAAATAAAGATTCTTTAAACCGAAATACAGCCATAAAATATTACTATTTTTTTTGTTTTAATTGGATTTTCTTTATCTTATCATTAAACTTACGACCATATTATGTACTGATTTTTATATATAGAGAAAATAAAGATTCTTTAAACCGAAATACAGCCATAAAATATTACTATTTTTTTTTTGTTTTAATTGGATTTTCTTTATCTTATCATTAAACTTACGACCATATTATGTACTGATTTTTATAGTATATAGTATATCTATATATATAAAAGAGTTACCCACCCATTGACTCATCACGATATCTCTGGAACCATAAGACGTAGAGACTTGAATTTTGGTAGGAATATTCCTTTCGCCGAGTAGAGGTCAGCTAAGAACGGATTTTACGAAATTCCACCCCTAAGGGGGTCAAACGGGGGTTGGAAGTTTGTATGAAAGTCCTATGTTTTTGAAGTAAGAGACTTGAAATTCAAAATGTATGCTCTATAGATAGTGTTGAGGTGTACTAATAATGTATTTTGAGAAATAAACCCCCTCTTGGGGTTAAAACAGGGGACGATAGTTTGTATGAAAGTCGAATGAAAAATACACCTACGAACTTGAAATGAGGCAGGTAGGTCCCTTATAGGGAGTAGATATCCGCTAAGAACTGGTTTTACGAAATTCCATACATAAGGGGGTTAAACGGGGGTTGGAAGTTTGCATGAAAGTCCTATGTTTTTGAAGTAAGAGACTTGAAATTCAAAGTGTGTAGTATATTTAGTATCGGCATTTCACCCGTGCGAAGCCGGGGCGGGTCGCTAGTAGTAGATATTTCTCAATTCTTAGTGACGTTGTTTGTTGACAATTGGAAATGTTCGAAAACGACTTCATTAGATCGTTATAATTACAATTTATTCTATACTATGTCGAAAACTTATTGGACAGTGTAACGAGGTAGTTTGAAAAGTTCTTTATAGGTAATTTATAAACTGTTTTGTTAACAGTCGATCACGTGAAAAATATATAAAAAAGTTTCCCCAATGAAAACTATTTATTTTTTAGTTTTGTAATCAAATACAATACATTATTCATTTGTCAGAAGTACGGCTATAGTGCATTCATAACGATATATGCCTACATCATCATTTGATATTAATGTCTAATGAATGAGTCTAGTCGAAGAATAAAGTGCTGACGCTCTACTATAAAATCTTTGTTTACCTTTTTTGCTTTATTTAAATTGTATGCAGAAATACAACCGTATCGATGTTATAATGATTCATTTCAGCTTAGAAAGCTCCAGTAATACGTGAAAATGTTTTCCAAGAACGCATAGGTTACGGGATCCCTAGTACATAAATTTTTCACCTGATTACTATCAAGTTAATTTTCCGGGAGTAGCTTCATTTTGATGAGACGAACAAAAAGTTCCTCTTCGAAAATTCTCGAATGTGGTAGATAATAGAGTTAGCAGGAGATAGAGCAGCAGTGAGCGCAGGACCGGGATAACGTACTCGTACCACGCAATTTGTAGGATAATATTACCATCAAATTATATAAATATTAACTAACTAAAAGAAAAAAAATCAATAATATAATTTGATGGTAATATTGTCTTATAAAAAAAAGAAAAAGAATTTAATCTTGATTTCTTTGCGAATATGCCTCCAGATTGCTCAGTTTTAAAAACTTCAAAATTATTTTTCATTAAAAATATTTAATAAATACTCGTAATGTATTCATAAATAAACTTATGAACTCGTAAGGCCCAGAAAAAAATAATTTTATAAAAGTGCACAACGCCGCTAAAGAAAAAAAGGGGTATCTATTGACTTTCGCAGAGCTATTAAAATTCACCCGTCAACTACATATAAAAATACGTAAAAGTACTCAAATGCCTCGAAATATTGCCCCTGCAACTCTTTACAAAGTTATAGGTACCACTCATAAAACAAAGTTAATATTTCAACAAATGAGATAACTTTAAGAAAAATACATACATTATACAAATATAATTTTAAGTTCTGTAGATTACCACAGATAGACCACAAGTGCTTAAAATAATTGTCAGGCTTTTTTATTTATTGGTTCATTTTAATTATTTGTCTATTCTATTTATCTTAGATGTTGTTTTCACATCCAGTGGAATCAAAACAAAAATATCGACCTTGGAACATAACGATCTGAACCTTTGTACTCGTACTTTGTTCCAATGTAGGTACTGTTTCTTGCTTATATAATATGTACTTATGTACTAATTATACACCTTATGTTTGATGTATAGCTTTTAAATTAAAAAATATATATAAAATCACCAAATAATTACATATAAATATTGTCACTATTTCTCAGTTGTTATTGATGACTCAATGCAAAATTAAAAAAACTAATTTGTACTTTTTAGTGACCCTTGGCATCAATGAATGTAATTCAAAATCCTATCTACATATATATTTGACAATTTTATAAAAAAAATGATGATATTCGATTAAGTCGTATTATTATTATTAAGTCCTAATAAATTTATTTTATATTTTTAATGCATTTAAAAAATTACAAGTGTTCTATACACATTTTTAAGCGACTTCAAATAGGAGGAGATACACAGTTCCACTACCAACTTGGAACTATTAAAGCCGACTGATGGCGGGATAACCATCCAGCTGCTGACTTCCAAATACACTGGCCGAAGACGGGCAGCAGAATCTTCGGTGCGACGAAGCCAGCCCTACTGCCCAGCGTTGTGACTATGGGCAAAACGCATGAGTTCATGCCATTTTTGACGAGAACTTGTGCAGGCCTATGTCAAGCAGTGGACTGCGATAAGCTGAAGTGAGTACACCGATTAAGCCGAGGTTTTTGATCCGATTTACATGATTCTTTTTTGTTAGATACTGAATAATTGCCATTTGGTGTTGATTCAGTTTGGCTCACTGGTTTTTATTTTATGAGCATTTTTGTTAACTTGGACGATGTAATTTTTACGTTAGTTACCTCATAACTTTTTACTGGGTGAACAAATTTTGTTATTTTTTTTTTATCAAAAACTAGTGCTTGCGATGTGGTCTCACTTAAATTTCTCATTTAAAGCTTCGTTTCAATCGAGTTCAGAGTAGTTTTTTAAAATTTATCTCTAATAATGTATACCAAATACCAATATACTTGGCTATGTTTTCATCTACCTACGTTGTAATACTTGTTGATGTAATTGAAGTCGTTTTTTTTTTTCGTTTGCGAGCAAACACAATTATATCTTCTAGGCAAGACGACTCTACTAATCAACTCTACTAATCACTAATCCTCACGAAATTTTAGATAATAGCCATAAATTAAGTATACAACATTTTTCGTTAGTTTGAAGTTTTCAAATATTGGCATATTTTTCAAGCTGTACAAGGGGGAATTTATTGCAGAGGAAGGCTTTAAATAATAAAAATTTAGGTCACAGTTCTCAATATGGCTTTTATAATTGATTTAGCCTTTACATACACACACAAAAGAAGAAAATATTATGAAATTTTGTGTGCATATCGGGTAGGTCTGAGAATCGGCCAACATCTATTTTTCATACCCCTAAGGGCTAAGTTATATGGGGGGGGGGGGGTGATTAGGGGGCTAGTAACATATATGGCAAAACAACGTTTGCGGGGTAAGCTAGTATTATATTTGTATATATGTATTGTATTTTCTACTGAATGTTCCAAAAAGCTCTACTTTAACATGTGCGATAGTTATATTACTAGTGACAAAAGATAAAATTTTCTAATCATATTGAAAATCCTGTCAAAATCGTTCCAGCCGTTTCAGCAATTAGCCGGAATAAACAGACAGACAGACAAAAATTGTAAAAAATATTAATTTGGTATATTATGTACCGTGTACCTATACCGTGTGCCAAACTTCGCTAGTCGGAGAGGCACCGCAAGAAGACCGTGTATACATCCATATGCATTTAGTAAAAAGCGGTTATTTTAATATTATAAACAGACATTCCAATTTTATTTCACGATTCAGCCTGTAATATCCCACTGTTGGGCATAGGCCTCTTCCCCATGTAGGAGAAGGATCGGAGCTTAATCCACCACGCTGCTCCAATGCGGGTTGGCGGAATTTTATTTATTTGTATAAATTATTTTAATATTACAAATGAAACTCCAATTTTATTTATTTGTATCTATACATATAATAAAATGGTAGGAAAATCAAAACTGTACATTGAATATTTTTTTAAAGAATACTTGGGCTGCGATCTATAATCTATACCGAAGCCAAAAATATAGTTTTTAGAATTTTTGTCTGTTTGTCTGTATGTATGTCCGGGATAAACTCAAAAAGTACTGCACAGATTTACTTCAAATTTGGCACGAATATTATTAAGAAGTCGGGTCAACATATAGGCTACATATTATCACGCTATCACTTACGGGGAACGAGCAGTGAACTTTTATTTCTTCAAATGTATGTCCGAGATAAACTCAAAAAGTACTGCATGGATTTACTTCAAATTTGGCACGAATATTATTAAGAAGTTTACAATGTCCATCAAACTGAAGAGTTCATGTGATGAAATGTAGAGTGCAAAATCAAGTGTTAGGTGTTATTTGTGAGGTCACTTTATAAATATAAACACTCATTGAAGGCAGGTTTCAACACAATACATAAATGGGATATAATAAGTCAAGCCACAATTTTTTTTATTGGCCACTTGACATACTTATTTTATAACTAAGCAACGGGAAAACGAAATAGCCTCTGATAAACTAATTCGTCTTTTTTACAACGCCAACTAAACATTCCATAAAAAGCGTCAAATAAAGAGCAACAATTATTTTTACTTGTCCGTCTTATTTTTATTTGTCACATAATTTATAAATTCAGCCACGAATTTTTTACATCCTATTACCATTTAAAGTTTTACAGCTTCAAAAGTAGGTCCTAGTTAATGTTGTTATAACTCTTTATTACACCCTTTTTATTAGCTTAACCTGTATGTTTGTTAATATGTATATTGTATAGGTATATTTGTTTCTAACCGACTCTAATAAATATAAGGGTGAATAATCAAGGCTTTTCTCGCTATCCTTTGGACTTTTCTAACGTTCAAATTCTCTACTTTTTAGTTTGGTTTATTTATAAAAGCGTGTTTTTTAGTTATTTTTTTAACGAAGTATTATATAATGTATCTTACAGCAGAAAAAAATCGCTCTATATAAAAGCTATGGGATTTTCATAACATTTAGATATTAGTAATATATGTATTTGGGTTTCTTTTTAGGGTTCCGTACCCAAAGGGTAAAAACAGGATTTGTTACTAAGACTTCGCTGTCTGTCCGTCCGTCCGTCCGTCTGTCTATCTGTCACCAGGCTGTTTCTCAAGAACCATGATAGCTAGACAGCTGAAATTTTTACAAATTATGTATTTCTGTTGCCGCTATAACAACAAATACTAAAAACAAAATAAAATAAATATTTAAGGGCGCTCCCATACAACAAACGCGATTGTTTGCCCTTTCTTGCTCAATGACAATAATGGCAACAGGTAGGCTCTTGAAATATTCAAATAATACTTAAAAGTATATTTACTTTAATAATAAATAATAAAATTAAAATAAAAAAATATTTAGACAAAAAAAAATTGTCTAAATATTTTACCTTGTCAGTGGTACCTTGTGACCTTGAGAATTGTTGTTTGACTTGTCCTCATTGGCATTGAAAGATTGTGAAAAGTAATTTTCCAGATTAACTCGTCAACAAAAGTAAGCCGCCAAAGAAAGAAAAAGAAAAAACAAAAGGTATACTAAGTAGGTAACGTTTTCCTTCAAATACTAATATAATTGAAATAGTCTTTTAATTTGATTAGTACCTGGGTGACCGAGCCTAGCTCGGTATTTTCATTTTATTTTTTGTTATTTGTTTTTTCTCGTTATTTTTATATTTTAATTTTATTTAAATAAAATTAAAATTAATTAATATTTTTGTTTTCTGATGATTCTTTGGCTGTGCATTCACCCGACACACTGGGTGCACTGCGCGAAAAGCATCCCACGACTGCAGCTTCGCCCACTCGGGGTACTGACCATAAGCAAATTTCTTTGAGGGTAACCGAGGAAGCCACCGATAGAGCCATTCGTTCTTTCTCCAATGGCTCTGCTGGAGGCTTAGACGGGATTTCCCCACAGCACCTAAAAGACTTAACTGATCCGTTTTTGGGTGATGTGAGGAAAGATCTGTTGAGGGAGCTCACCAGTTTATTAAATTTAATGTTGGCTGGTAGAGTTCCCTCGGATATAACACCTATCCTTTACGGAGCCAACCTTGTAGCTCTCAAAAAGAAAGATGGCGGTATTAGGCCAATTGCTGTGGGATGTACTCTGAGACGATTGGCTTCAAAGCTTTGTTGCCGTGAATACCGCGAGCGCTTGACTCAAAGGTTTAAACCACGACAACTTGGCTTTGGAGTCAATGGGGGTTGTGAGGCTGCAGTGCACGCGGCTCGATCTTTTTTACTACATCAAAACTTTGACGTTTTTGTCAAAATTGATGTTAAAAACGCATTTAATTCGGTAGATAGGGGTGCTCTTCTTTCAGAAATTCAAAAAGAAGTTCCTGAAATTTTCGAATATATGTGGCAATGTTATGGCACCCCTTCAAAATTATTATTTGGTGATAATATTATTGAGTCTTGCGTGGGATGCCAGCAAGGCGACCCTCTTGGCCCTGTTATTTTTAGTTTGGCAATACAACCGATTATCGATGAATTAAATTCAAAATTTAATGTATGGTACCTTGATGATGGTTCTTTGGGAGGCACTGCCTCATCAGTATTGGAGGATCTTGATATCATTATTCGCCGTTTTGATCAAATTGGTCTGAGTCTAAATTTTAATAAATGTGAAATTTTGTTTTCGGACAATTTATCTACAGAAAAAATTACTTCACTATCACAACAGTTTAATATAATAACACCGAACATTTCTTGGCCCCCTCGCATATTAATAACACTGCGGAGAGGGCCGGGTCTGCCGCCGACCAAGCCCAGATCCTCAAGCGCCGTAAGTATTGTAATTTATCAGACAATTACTTATTTGCGGCGCTTGCTGTGGAGACCTTGGGCCCTTGGTCTTCTGACATGAAAAAATTCATGTCAGAATTGTCGTCCAGGCTTGTTCTTACATGTGGCGACCTGAGAGCTGGCGAGTATTTCGCCCAAAGGCTCAGCCTCGCTATTCAACGGGGTAATGCCGCCAGCGTCTTAGGCGCCATGCCGAACACGGACATTCTAGAGGAAGTTTTTTATTTATAATTTTATTGTTTTACTTTATTTTTGTAATTGTAGTATTTTAACATAGACACTTACTATAACAAATCAATACTTATATAAATAAATAATTAGTTCACATTTTAAATAATAAATCACGAGGGAAATTAAAAAAAAAGGAAAAAAATTAATCTGGAGACTGAGATTCGAACCCGGGTCAACACGATTCGACACCCGCTGATTTCCTAATTACGCTGTTACAGCTATGTTGACAGTAGTGAAATTAAGCTTCGTATTCTAATGATATTTTTTCATTGCCTAAAAACAGGGATAAAACGACATTTTTTTTAAATGAATCCTAGCTAGATCAATTTTTCGCCCCCGAAATCCCCTGTATACTGAATTTCACGAAAATCGTTGGAGCCGATTCCGAGATTCAGATTCTATATATATATATATACAAGAATTGCTCGTTTAATAGTATAAGATAAATGAGTGCGCTTTTGTAAAAAGGCTTGGTTTTTTTTCTTGTGAAACTCGAATGTTATTATTATTTATGTACATAAAATTAATATTTTGTAACATTTTTTTTTATGTAACGAGTTCGGCAAACAAGCGTACGGGCCCACCTGATGGTAAGTGACTACCGTAGCCTTTAGACGCCTGCAACACCAGAAGCATCCCAAGCGCGTTGCTGACCATACCCCCAATTCCCCCATGGAGCTCTGGTCACCTTACTCACTAACAGGAACAAAATACTGCTTGAAAACAGTATTATTAAGCTGTGGTCTTCTGTAAGGTCGAGGTACTACCTCAGTCGGGTTGCTCCATTTTTTGAGCAGGAAATTTCCTGCTGTGCCCTACCTCAGTTTCAAATTATGTATGCCTTTAGATTTCTAGAAAACTGTCCGAGTAAGTCTTCATTGTTAGTTAATAATATTACATTTCGTAATTATAATTTTCACCGGACCACGCAGCGTCACCCGCCATTTTGGCTATCCTCCAGATTTATATTTAAACGGAATAGGAGCAACTGACATTACCTATATTAACACGTTCGCTGCGGCACCAATTTTTGCATACTTTCCGTTCGACTGCGGCACGAGGTGTTATCGGCCCACACCGTGACCAGACGTTAGGACGACACGCAGTCTATTAGACCCCACCTCCTTTAACAGACTAAAATCCATTTTCTGGCGCGAAATCAAAGATAATGAGAATTTTGGTCTTTATTGATATAGACAGTGAATTGATGAACCCTAATCTACCGTCGCCCCGGGATCTGATATCTTGTTTAGGAATTACAGGCAAAACAAAATATGGGATCTTATACACCTCGTATCGTACTGAAATAGTGCGATTAGTGATGGAAAAAGTAATATTGACGTGCTTAAACTGGTTCATAACTCCGCAGCGACTTGACCGATTTTGATCAAATATATCTCATTAGATCGTTTTGAGGGCAAAACACAAAGCTATCAAAGGATACATAATTTTTTTTTTAATAATCAAAATTGCGTTTCAAGGCGCCATAAAGATAAAAAAACCAGCCAAGTGCGAGTCGGACTCGCGCACGAAGCGTTCTGTACGATTAAGAGGCACCTATTACAGACTTATTATTAGAAAATTCTTCTCTATGTACACTTCCCTACCGTTTTCACTATGCCGTGTCCTATATGCCCAAAGGTTGTCTGGAAGAGATCGCTCTTCTAGCGATGAGACCGCCTTTGTACACTGCTTTTTTTACTTTTAATATGTTATTGTGTTGATTGATGTTGTGTACAATAAAAAGTATTATTATTATTATTATATTTAAGTTGATTGAATGAAAGGTATGTTGCGGTCACGATTTATGACATATTAAAAATAGATACTTACTAGATCTCGTTCAGACCAATTTTCGGTGGAAGATTGTATGGTAATGTACATTATATATATATATATTTAGTTTTATATTTCTATTGTTTTAGAAGTTACGGGGGAACACATTTTATCACTTTAGATGTGTCTCTCGCACTAACGATTTAGTTAAAAAATATATATTAGAAACCTCAATATCATTTTTGGAGAACTATGCATAGACACTCCGCACACACGTATGGGTTTATTGAAAAAACAAATTGATGGGGAACCCCGTTTTGTTTTTATTTTTTTTTCATATTTATCTGGGTGAAGGCTAAAAATCAGTGTCTATACACTGAGCCTGGATCCTCTGTGTAATGACAACACCCATATGCATTAATTTATAAGCTATGTGCTTAAAATGACTAAGCATGTATATCCGTTTTTTGTGTTGAAATGTTGTAGAAATGTTATTTATGTATATCCGTTTTTTGTGTTACACTCTTGTGTCGTAATGTTGTAAAAATGTATATGTGTGTTGTGTTGCTGTAATAAACGTTTTATCTATCTATCTACCTATTTTTGTGTGAAAAATTTAATGCAGTTTACAGAATAGAAAAAAAAGGAAACAAGAAGCAGAAAAGAAACTATCCTATTTATTCTGCCTCGTTCTTTAAAAATACACTTATTAGAACTTGAATTGACCTAAAAATCCTATCGACTCCTATCGACGCGAGCGCGACGCACAACATTAGTCACGGGGAGCTCGCATTGGGTGCGGTATGAGGTCAGGGAGGATATGGGACGTTTTCGCCTCGTTCCGCACTGAATTAAAATTATATTAATTCAGTGCGGCACGAGGCCTAAAAGATCCACCAAGGTAGGTATCCCACCGAGTCCGTGACCATTAGTGCATTTCAAATATATATTTATCACCTTTCCTACCACTGGACCAAACCAAAGTTATGCCCTTCGCACCACAGAGAAGTTCGCGTTTTTGCTTGCCGCACCACAGGGAAGTTGCATGTGGGATGATTTAGGCCTCGTTTCGCAGCGAACGTGTTAAGGAGTTAGACACAGCTACAAATTTTTCAAAATGGATTTTTTTTTTCGTAATATAGGTATCTATCTAATACTATTAAACGAGTAATTCTTGTATATACTCGTATATACTAGCTGACCCTGCAAACCTTGTTTTGTCATATATGTTATTAACCACCGCAACCCCCTCTTGTGGGTGGAATTTCGTAAAATCCGTTCTTAGCTGACCTCTACTCGGCGAAAGAAATATTCCTACCAAATTTTAAGTTTTTACGCCTTATGGTTCCAGAGATATAGAGTCAATATATGGGTGGAAATCTCTTTCATATATATAGATAATAAATATATGTATACTATATATAATCTGAATCTCAGAAACGGCTCCAAAAATTTTCATGAAATTTAGTATGTAGGGGTTTCGGGGGCGATAATTTGATCTAGCTAGGATTCATTTTTAGAAAATGTCGTTTTATCCCTGTTTTAGGCAATGAAAAAACGGCTACAGTATCGTTAAAATACGAAGGTGAATTTCGCAAATGTCAATAAACTTGTCATAGCTCAAGTGGGAAATCAGTATAATATTTATTTTTATTTTATTTTTTTATTTATATTCTTTATTGTACACCACATAGAGTAATTTAACACGGAATTGTAAAGTAAAAAAAATAATGCACAATGAGGCGGCCTTATCGCTCGGTAGCGATTTCTTCCAGGCAACCTTAGGGTTAGGATTAAGAGAAAGAAAAGAAATAAGTAGGTGGTGTATAATAAACGTACATCAAACAGAATAAGATAAAAAAAAATACAAATAAATTAAATACAATAAACTAGTATAATTAATATATTATCTAATATATTAATTCTAATATATTATTATTTATCACAGGAAATCTAATATATTATTATTTATCACAGGAAGAATTAAGTTACAAAATCTCGGATAATTTAACAAGTTGGTAATAAAATTCAACCTAAGTAAAACCTAGTGGGGTTAATCTAGCTACACTTTACATACCTAATTACGAATTGGAGACATGTAAGTAGTCCTCATGATTATCTTGTTTATTATTTCATGTGAATAAAAGTAATCATTTTTAATTTAAAACAATTTAGTTACAAAAATTAGAACTGTCGCACCTTAAAGCCATATTTAAAATAAGTTTTTTATCTTCTACTAGCTGACCCGGCGAACTTCGAACTGCCTAACAGTCGATTCTTTATTTTAATACTTATCCTTCCCGGAACCCCTCCATTAACACTTAAACATTATGGTATGGTTCAAATTGACTTTTAAGTATTATTACGAATCTTTTGTATGGGAATATAAAAAAGTGTTTTTTTTAGACTTTTCGGGCAATTTTTTAAATTTTTCTCTCCGTACAGCGGTGTGCGGCTGCGGTCGCCTCCAGCGATGATTACTATTATATAGTACTTATTATTTTAAATTATCTCCTAAACTACACAACCAAATAACATACCTTAAAAGACACATTTTATTTTCGTAAAATAATCTTGATGACAAAATAATTTAATTTGATAAAGTTTCATGTTTTGGTCATGAAAATGACATCTCAACTTCACATAATCTTTCATTCAACAAATAAAAACCTTTGTAGTTATTCATATTATAATATAAAAGCTAGCTATACAGTACCACGGACTTTTTTATAGAACTAATAAAGACCAACATTTTTGGTGAAAATCATGTTCGTTCAGCCCACGTCGGTAAAGCATTTATCTCGCCCGCATTTCTCCGACTTGATTTACTTATACTATTATTTTTCACTGAATTTTTGGTTCATAAAATATAGCCTATGTCACTCCTGAATAGTGTAGCTTTCTGTTAGTAAAAAAATTTTATGATCGAATTAGTATTTTCGAAGATTACCCCCTACAAACAAACAAATAACGTTAAAAACTTTACGTAATACTCTTTATAATATTATAGTATAGAAGTACATATAGATATAGATATAGAGAAGGAGTGCATGCAGAATGCTGTTATTTTTTTTAATTATGCATAAAAAATAGATTAAATCAATAAAAAACATTACACACAAAAAATGTTTTTGACACACACACACACGCATAAATACTCTTTTGTTTTCACGATTCAGCCTGCAATATCCCACTGTTGGGCATAGGCCTCTTCCCCGTGTAAGTTTTAATTCTCTTTTGTTTATTATTATAGAATTACTAGATGGCCCGGTGAACTTACGTATATTTGTGAAAAATATACACAAAACACTTTCTGAACGCACCTATAAATATTTGACAACCAATTGACAACGTTTTTGACAAAAGACATTAAATTTCCCCGCTAGGAACATTTTGTATTGGAAAATTGACCTTCCTGGAACTTCCACAAACATTTCAAGATCAAAATTAGCTAAATCGGTCAAGCCATTCTCGAGTTTTAGCGAGACTAACGAACAGCAATTGATTTTTATATATATAGATATAGAAGATAGTCTTTGACAACAGAATCTTAAGATTTTTCAAATTTATAATTCAAAACTTTTCTTTATAAAACTTATATTTTTTACACTATTATTTCGTTGTTATTATTTTTCACTACTTATCATAGACAAAACAGAGTCAGAAATAGACGGAAATTTTGAAAATTTATCAATCCATTTCAATAAGTATCGCATTTACATATTATTTGTTTATCTTCGTGTATGTGTAATTGTGTACCTACTATGAGTTTGAATGTACGTACGAGTATGTTAGATAACACTAAAGAAGCGACTATTGATGTGTTGAAATAAGTAATTCAGGACTGTTTACACATTTATTTGTCCATCGTCATTGTTAGTGTTAGTGGAAGCACTAGAAGGTCATCTGATGTTACAAGTTAGTTGCCTTATTACATATTATATATAAATTTTGATAAATTATAGAAAATATTAAAATAATTAATGAACAGGTTTTAAAAGCTGTAGATAAAAAGCATTTATAAATTTCAGCGGATATTATTGTAATAAAAAAGTTTTTGTTAACAATATAATAATATACTAGTTGTAGCCCGCGACTCCCCCCCCCCTCTTAGGAGTAGAAACCCAAAAAAGTTTCATATTTCTAACATTAAAAAATCGAACGGACTTCAATACATACGTTCAACCCCTAATACAGCCCTTAACCTCATTTAATAATTGCCTTTTTAGGGTTCCGTACCCAAAGGGTAAAAACGGAACCCTATTACTAAGACTTCACTGTCCGTCCGTCCGTCCATCCGTCCGTCCGTCCGTCCGTCTGTCTGTCACCAGGCTGTATCTCAAGAACGGCGTTAGCTAGACAGTTGAAATTTTCACAAATTATGTATTTCTGTTGCCGCTATAACAACAAATACTAAAAACAAAATAAAATAAATATTTAAGCGGGGCTCCCATACAAAAAAAAACGTCATTTTTGCCTGTTTTTGCTCGATATCAATAAATGGTAAGAGGTAGGCATTTGAGATATTCACATAATACTTAATTGTAAGTATATATTTACTTTATTAATAAATCATAAAATTAAAATAAAATAAAATATTAGGCTCTCATACAACAAAAGTGATTTTTTGCCGCTTTTTGCCCGATATTAAATCAATGTTGTTTACCTAGTCAATGGTGCGGAACCCTTCGTGCGCGAGTCCGACTCGCACTTGGCCGATTATTTTATTTTAACATCAAAAATAACAAACTTGCATACGAATTGTCATTAATTGTTTCATCCCTAGTAGAATTTCCACAAACTCTATAAACACCTACCTACATACTTATTTGTAATAAGTAGACCAAAAATAAATTTTAATTTTTTTTTTATTTCAAAAATGACGGACTTTCGGAAAAAATTAAAGATAATTTTTCAATTATTAAATACTAGCTTGTGCGCGCGACTTCGTCCCCGTGGAATAGGACCACCCGATTTTGAAACATTCTTCATTACTGCTACGCTCCTATTGGTCTTAGCGTGATGATATATAGCCTATAGCCTTCCTCGATAAATGGGCTATCTAACACTGAAAGAATTTTTCAAATCGGTCCAGTAGATCCTGAGATTAGCGCGTTCAAACAAACAAACAAACAAACAAACAAACAATCAAACAAACAAACTCTTCAGCTTTATCTATACTAATATAATAAAGCTGAAGAGTTTGTTTGTTTGATTGTTTGTTTGTTTGTTTGTTTGTTTGTTTGAACGCACTAATCTCAGGATCTACTGGTCCGATTTGAAAAATTCTTTCAGTGTTAGATAGCCCATTTATCGAGGAAGGCTATAGGCTATATATCATCACGCTAAGACCAATAGGAGCGGAGTCCACGCCGACGAAGTCGCGCGCAGAAGCTAGTTATATTATAAGTATAGATTTATTTTATTAGGTAAAATCAAAAAGATCATATTGTATGTACCAAAGAAGCAGCATGAAATTGAGCCTTGACCAAGCTTTTACGACACAAGCTACTTAGCCTTGAACAGAGCGTCTAAGTACCTATCTGCGAAGCAACATTTGATTAGGTCAGTCCTTGCTGCGTTCAGTTTTAAAGTTTAAAATGAACTATTACTTTATTAACGCCGCTCGACCTTCTACACTGTAGAAGAATCTACACCATTAATATATTTTTTAAATATCTGGAACATTGGTCAATAGTCAATACCAATGTTCAAAATAATAACATACAATAAACTAAATTTTCATTTATATCTCTTTAACTTTACATTCCCGAAAAATTATTTCTCGACCTTTTTATTTTTCCATGCACGAGAATTCGCGACCATTGTTCGAGATTATCGAGTATTTCGAGAAATTTAAATTTTTTAATACAACACGATGTTATTAAAAATTTTCATTGTTTTGATTTATCACAAATTACACTGATGGATGAGACCAACTAAATCATATAGTAATTTTTTTATGTTGCACTATTTAATTAACAAATCAACAATAAATAATAAATTAAACGAACTATAGGTACTCAGCTGCTCTACATAAAGAGTCCCTACTCTTTATGAAGAGCAGCTGAGTACATAACTATTTTTTACAATTATTTGGTCCCAACCGGTTCACAAATGTATGCACAACAGTCTTTAATGAAATAAAAATAATTAGTAAAATAAAATCAACAAAATTATGAAATAGTAAATATTTAGATACTTTTTCTCAATTATTTGTCTAACAACATGGATATGATCAAGTATTGAGTAGTCTTTTCTAAAACCTGCCTGTTTTGTTGGTTTTTGTTTGTAAAGTTTTCTTTCCATTCGCTTATGATCTTTGTCAATATTTTGTACAGGCTGGACATCAAACTTATGGGCCGATAATTTCCGATATCGCACTGATCACCTTTTTGTACAGAAGGATTATATTAAATTGAGTATATTGCTGTAAAATTGTTTCTGTGTTGATGATGTTATTGAAAATTTCGCTGAGAATAGGTGTTATTGAATCTTTCGTTTGGTTTGTTAATTCTTTATATGCCTTTTTTATGCCTCTTGACTGTAAACTATGCCTCTCAATTGTTTCCATTCTTCTCTGAATTTTGTCTTTTCTTAAACTTGTTTTCATGTCTTTGCTCAATTTTGCTATTTGCTTTCGACTATCGTTAGTATTCTTTCCCTTGATTAAGTCAGCTCTTTGATGAAGAATTAAGGTTCATGGTATTTGTAGTCATCCACTTGTATTTAGGTCTTTGCTACAGGTCCCTTGCTGAATAGATGTTTTGATTGTTCTTTCTAACCAGTTGTATTTCTCTTGCAATTTCATATTTGTTGTATGTTGTTGGTATTTATTAGGTTTATATTATTTATGTGTTTACTATTTCAGTTTTTGGCGGGACTAAAGAAACATTTATCGAGAATTCTCGAATAGAAACCTTAGTACGTATTCGACTTCTTCAACAGGAGTAATCAAATTATATAATACAATGTCGTTTGAAATATTCTTATTTGTATAAAATTACACAATAGACGCAGATGACTGATTAACGTAAAGATTTTATTGAAGTGAAGTTACAATTTTTTATGTATATGAACAGTTAATACATCCTATATTATTGTATAAAAATATTTATAAATGAATGAATGATTTGTTTGATAAGTGAAATAGTTTATGTTGGGACGACATTAATTTACATATATCCTTATTATTACATTTTTAAATATATTTATAAAAAAAGAAAATAAAAATATTTAAAAATATAAAAATAGTAATCCTCCGGTGGCAGGTTGAGGCCCAGGCCGCCGGTAGTTAAGGCTCCAGGCTGAGGAACCTCCTCACAATGCGGGCCGTTTCAAGCAATACTGCCTTCTGAATTCGACCCTTGATCCAACCGTCAAGTGAGAGTTTCTTAAGGTGTTGGTCGAAACTCTTCGCTAATAAACCATTGACCGATACAACAATAGGAACAATTATTGTTGAGTCCACATTCCACATGCCGGTAATCTCGTGGGCAAGGTCTAAATATTTACTTAATTTTTCTTTTTCGGCCTTTACGAGATTATCGTCATGCGGAACTGTGATATCAACAATAATTGCTCGGCGCGCTGATCGGTCTACTAGCACTATATCAGGTTTATTGGCTGCAATAAACCTGTCAGTGACAATAGACCGATCCCAGTAGAGCAATGCACGACCATTTTCAAGAAATGGCGTTGGGTTATACCTATAATAAGGCAACTCATTTTCAACGAGGCCATATCGAATAGCAAGTTGTTGGTGGATAATCCTGGCTACTTGGTTATGTCTGTGCAAGTACTCACCGTTAGCAAGATGACTACAACCGGAAACAACATGTCTAATGGATTCTCCAGGCTTATGACAAGCTCGGCATATGTCTGGAGTTCCGTCTTTCATGATGTGTTTCCGGTAGTTATTCGTCTTAATGACTTCGTCCATAATTGCACAGACAAAACCTTCGGTTTCTCCAAAGAGGTTACTATGTTGTAACCAGGATATATACATTAATTTTATTATTATACTTAATATTTAACGGGGTCGAGGTCGTCTCATCAGACATAATCCTAGTTAACGCTGGTTTTCCATAAGATATAAAGAGTATTCGCGCTGTCGCCTTGCAATAACTACGTTAAGTTTATATTACACTAGCTGACTGGCGATGGGTCCCGGTACAAATACAAAAATACAAAACAAGAAAGGTACATAATATTCTGCTTGTTCTGGAAATTGAAAGAGGTTGTGTCGTTTCTCAATTTAGTTTTTTTTTTCGGACCAATCGTTCTGTCTTTTTATCGCCACCGAAAAACCTCAGCCAGGACCTTCTAAAAGGCAACGGCTCGTATAATTTTTGTATTTTATAATTTTTAATATTATTAATATAGGCTCATAAGTAACAATATTTTATGTTTTATTTTGTTAGAGTCCTTTTCTCATACTGAGTTTTAATAATTTCGATCCTTTTTTTACTTTTTAATTAAGTACTTGTGCAGTAAACTACGAGAAATTTATCAAATAACGTTCTAATAAAAAAATAAAGCTTTGAATGTAAGAAGTGGGTTTTGCAGAGACGGCTGAAAATTGCCAATTTTTAACTCGCATTTGAGACCGAACGGTTGGTCTGGAAAAAAAACTAAAAAATGATATTTATAGAAAATTTTAGGTACTTTAACCTTTAAACAAACCATTTTCTAAAATTTAATAGTTTTCGAGTTTTAGACAAAAAACATTCAGCACCCCAAAATACATAATATATAATGAAAGAAATCAGAACTACCCCAAAACTTTCCTAGTAAAAACACAATATGATTGGGCTAATTGTAATCAATTTTATTTTGTTTGATTTTAAATTCTGCTTCATATATTAGGAATTTGTTTTTAAATTAAAGTTAGTACTTACTTTATCGATGATTTATAATCTAAAGTTAGAATTAACTTCTTATTACAGAACAGATTTTGTAGTATCAAAATAAAGAAGGATTGGTAATAATCGAGGCAGCCTAGAAATCGAAACGTCAGTAGGTACATATCCCATGGACGATTAGGCTAAAATAAAGTATATAGTGACCTTGTCAGCCTATTCGCCCACGGCATCGACATCACGTTGTGATGAATGTTGCCGAGAATCGAGATACTAGTTCGCCTCGCTTGCCGTTGCCACATTAATAATTATTATTTCAATCACTTTATTCTCTACTAGCCGACCCGTGCCCACTTCGTTGGGCGTTATAATCCATTTCACATAAGAAGGGTACGGTGAAATTTGATATGTTCCAATACACTCTCACTATTTTCAGCAAATCAGATAAATATAAATGTTTTAAAATCACCAATTAATTTCTAAGGCAAATAATAATGCTTGATTAGATTGAATTGTTGACACGGCACGTCAGAGGGCGCAGGTTCAAATCCTGCTGATTTAAAATCTTTATATATTTTTATCTTTTTCCTTTTATCTTGTCACTCCTGAATAGTGTAGCTTTCTGTTAGCGAAAGAATTTTCATGATCGGATCAGTATTTGCGAAGATTACCCCGTATATACAAACAAAGTTATAAACTTTACCTCTTTATAATATTAGTATAGACTAGCAGCTCGCCCCGGCTTCGCTCGGGTAAAAGAATTATAAATTTAACACAAACACCCATTTATTATCATTTTGGTTTATCTTTAACCATTTAAGTAGCGCACGCAAAGGATATAAATATTTGAGACGATTTTTTACACCTTGGTGAACATAACCCGTTTTTTTTGCACACGTCTAAGTTTTTAAGAAATAAAATATAGCGTATGTTACTTCCTAATAAAGATAGGAACAATAAGTAGCTTTCTTAAATCATTAAAATCGGTCCAGTACTTTGGAGCCTATTCAATACAAACAAACAACAAACAAAAAAAAACCCTTTCCTCTTTATAGTATTAGAGAGTGTATAATATAGTGGATAATCTATACCTCTAAACTGCACAATTCTAAAGATGATACCTTCATACAAAAATTGTTCGACATTTAATAAAGTTATATAATTGATAAACTAGTAACATCACCATAGGCTGAAAACTAGTAAATAAATAAAAAATTTGTTGTGTTTTTGAGTTAAATATATAAGAAGATACTTTGCTTTCGGAAGTTTTACATTTAAAATGATAAAATGTGAATAAAATAATGTTATTATATAAATAATTAGTTCCGAAATAAATATTAATACGACGTGTAAACAATGTAAATAAAAATAACGAAATAAAAACGTTTTTTCAATATTTTAGGCACAAATTAGAGTATTGTAGTTATCTACAATACTCAGATATACAGTATTGTTTATTCTCGCAGTAAATTACTCAAATACAATTACATAAGTAGTAAAACATTTTCATTATATATTACGTTAGGTGTAGAAATATTTGAAAAGCACAGTCGAAGCCCCTGGTCATGTGGGAAGCCGCAAGTTTGTAATGAGGGATTAATTTTATACAGTAATCAAATTATTGAAACCTGATCAATTTGAAAATTACGTCGAAGCAATAAATCATATTATACTTTTTAGTCAGGGACAAATATAAATGTAATAACATTGTTTCTACACTGTACACTACTACACTACACTACACTATGGTTAGTAAACTTAGGATATTTAAAAAAGTGTCGTGGTAGGTTAAAAAAACTGGGTAAGAGTGATCACTTAAAGGAAAAATTAGACTGTTAAAAATATTTGTAAAATTACATACAATCATTTTACAAAACAAAGGTTGGGTAAAATTGCAAATCGATGTTTACCACTGTGAAATTATGAAACAAATCTTTCATTTCAAAAACTGTCAGGAAACTTAGTAGGATGTGATATAATTTTACGATCTTCATGCAAAAATCCTACTTTTATCGTAATTTTTCGAAACTGTTCGTCGAATTTCATTAAATATCTTTGAGATTTACAAACATTGTTTGTAATTTGGTTGACTAGAAATTTTTGTAATGTCACAAAACAAAGTTGTCATGGAAACTACAATGCTGTCACTGTAATTTAGTAATTTTTGTAATATTCAAATTGACTGCAAATTTTGTGTAATATTCTTAAATATGGATGGAATGCATGTATAGTATAAGTACAATAGTTCATTCTAGAATTACTAAACATCTTCATCATCGTTGGGTATCATTTGATTAGTAAAATTACAATACGTGTTAGGAATTACTGCTGCCCAGTATCGCAGTCGCGGTACTGCTGCTTGTCGCGGCTAACGACTGACTCGCGGGGTGCGCTCCGGGTACTGCTCGACCCGTGAGCGCACTAAAGGGACGGGGTGGGTGGGTTCGCTTGCCCGCCCTGTAGCGCGAAAGCGCTGTTTGCCGGCCGGGTTTTGCTGGCTCCTTGGAGCTTTGCTCGGTTGCTGGTGCAATCCGGCAGACGTGATGTGTGAGGGCCGGGCTGTGCTGGCTCCCTGGAGCTTTTAGCTCGGTTGTTGGTGCAGTCCGGCGGACCCGTGGGGTAGTTGCCGGGTCATGTTGGGCTCCCTGGAGCTTTGCTCGGTTGCTCGGTGCGATCCGGCGTTGGAGGTCGGGCGGGCCTGACCCCCAACGCCGTAATGCCGGGCGTTGGAGGTCAGGCCTGCCTGACTTGGAGGGGGGGACGCTCCTGGACATGTGTCCCAATTCTGCAGACGGTAGACTGGTTCGGTTGAGCGTTCCCTAAGTGGGGTGGCCGGCTGGGGGTCGGGGGATCTTCGGCTGGCTTGAGATCCCATGCGTCGTCGGGAGAGGTGGTCTTGTGGGTGCCACCCCTCTGGGTGCCGGGGCCCGGATGTTAACATTCGGGCCAACCGCCGGGGCGGGGTGGAGACTGCTAACGCGACCCCATCTCGCCCCACTCAGGCGGACGTCTGCTCACACATGGATGGTTTTTGGTCAGTAGGAGTCTGACATAACCCTCTGGTGCCCCCGCGCCAGAGGGTATCCATGATGAATTTTCCCTACGTAAAAAAAAAGGTACTAAATTATCGCTGAGCCCTTAGCTAACCTATCTTTTTCTTGTTTGCTTTGTCTAAAATCATCGTTTTGACGAACTTGAGACATTCGACATTTTTTTTTAGCAAGGTTTACATCATCTTTAATAGGAATTTGAGCAGAATAGTTCCTACTATGTTTATTTCCAAGACGGCAGCTTTCAAGTTTATTCAGCTCAATCATAACATCATCTTTATAATTTTTCGAAAGACTCAATGATTTTTACGACTTTCTCTTTTATAATCACGTTGTAATTGAGCACGTTTTCTAGCAGAGTTTTTATTTTCTTTTGGCATTTTATATTATCGAAAATCTGTCGACACGTCACGAAACATAGATACAATTTTAACTTCACTGCCAAAAATATCAATAATGTCGCTAGATTCAGAGAGAAGTTATTTAAAAAATAAATAATTCATGGAAAAGGAGAGGGGAAGAAAAAAAAAGACGGTGATAATTTTTATGAAAGAAACCCAGAAAATCTTTCGAATTTCGTTAATATCTTTAAAACAGTTAAGAGTTCAATAATAATAAGATATATACAGTTCATCCTTCGAGTGACTGAAGTATTATTCAAAAAAGGAATTATTACAATTAATTGGCGACTCTACAAGTCATTGATAGTTGTTAAAGAATTTGATTTTAAGCTCTTCTTGATAATATTTTATATTTTGCTACATACTTGATTTGTTTTTATATTATAACAATTCATTAATAATAATAATTGTGTTTGCTCGCAAACGAAAAAAAACCGACTTCAATTACATCGACAAGTAAAACAACGTAATAAGACGAAAAAATAGTCAAGTAAATACGCGCTATTAAAGATTACTCAAAAAGTTGTAATCAGTTTTCGATCTATTCTAAACGAGATTACAAGACATTATCGACAAGATTAGCTTTCGATTAAAGTAAGAATCATCGAAATCGGTACACCGAGTAAAAAGTTATGCGGTATAATATAACGTAGGTCGACGAAAAAGTAGTCACGTAAATACGCATTATTAGATATAACTCTAAAAGTACTTGTCAGATCTCAATTAAATTAAAATGGGACCACATGACACGCAACACCTTTCAATTAAAACAAAATTGATCGAAATCGGTCCACCCAGTCAAAAGTTCTGAGCTAACATACATAAAAAAGCATACGTGTCGAATTGAGAACCTCCTCCTTTTTTGAAGTCGGTTAAAAAGTCGGCGGAGTTAGCAAATATTTTATCATCCGTTCAATAGCTCATCCATTCGCTAAACCGAGCTCATTTGCTAAACTGGTGACCTCGCTAAGCTGGTAACCCCGAGCTTGAACGGCAACGCAGCCTTCGCAAGAGACGCACTCCTCTCCTGGTCGACGCAGCAGCCAGCCGCTACGCAGCACTGCACCACTCAGACTCACTGGAGCATTAGCAGCATCATCCCGACTCACTGGGGCATTGGCAGCATCACCCTGACTCACTGAGGCATTGGCAGCACCACTCCATCTCACTGGAGCATTTGGACCATCACCCCCACTCACTGGGGCATCACCGCAGACAGTTCCAACTCACCGAGAGCTATGCAGCATCTGGTTCCACTGGCCCGCCAACCTGCTATCGACCTTCGGTCTCGGAGGAGAGTAATGTGGCGTGTTTTTGATAGTTGTCAAAGAATTTGATTTTAAATTCTTCTTGATACTTTGTTTTACAATTTAGTAAGTAAAATTATGTACGTACACGTAGCACGTTATCTTATTTTTATATTTTGCTACTTGAATATTGTTTTTCTATTATCTTATAATTATATTTTGTATTTTGCTACTTTTTTATATTTTGCTACTTGAATATTGTTTTTCTATCATTATTATTCTTCAATAGTCAGCGAAGATAGATAGCATCTTATTATAAGAGATTTCCACCCATATATTAACTCATCACGATATCTCTGGAACCATAAGGCGTAGAGACTTGAAATTTAATAAGAATATTCCTTTCGCCGAGTAGAGGTCAGCTAAGAACGGGTTTTAAGAAATACCACCAACAAAAGGGGGTTGCGGGGGTTAATAACATATATGGTAAAACAACGTTTGCGGGGTCAGCTAGTCTATATATATATATATATATATATAAAAGAGATTTCCACCTATATAATTATTAACTCATCACGATATCTCTGGAACCATAAGGCGTAGAGACTTGAAATTTGGTAGGAATATCCCTTTCGCCGAGTAGGGGTCAGCTAAGAATGGAGTTTACGAAATTCCACCCACAAAAGGGGGTTATGGGGGTTAATAACATATATGGCAAATCAACGTTTTCCGGGTCAACTAGTAATGTTATAAAAGTGCACAACGCCGCTAAAGAAATTATCACTTCAAAAATTATTTTATTTCGTTTCAGCGCATTCAAATAAAAATCTTGTTTTTTAAAAGGTTTTATTACTTTTAATTTATTAGTTTGTTTGTTTGGACCTTTGATCGGTGGGCGCAAGATTGGTCGTGGTGGTCGTTGTTACTTATTTTATTAATTTATAATTGATTTATATTTTTCAATTTAATTCAATCTAGTCCATTTATTCGAAAATTTGCTATTTTATTGCAGTAATCCTATTACAATTATTAAAAGAACAAATGCAATGGCGGCGGCAAAGTGAGAGAACGATCTCTTTCTGTAATGAGGTAGAAGTAGATGAACCAAAAGAGATATAAAACTGAATGGTCACACAAGATTAGACGAAAGAATAGCTCTCAGTTGCGCAACCCTGTTGAATGAATACAAAGACAATATAACGAGTACTTATTCTATGCGCATTCACAAAAATATCGCGACCCAGTTTCGATGTTTGAAAGCCTCCTCTTAACTTAGAGAATGCTAAAAAGAATTCTTAAAAGAGTTAATAAAGAGTTCTGTAATTGTACTTCCAGTCGGCAACCCTACCCTACAACTGCAACCTTACCCTAATTAATTTGAATGCGAACCTTACGTTCATACTACTGACTAGCCCGTACCGTTCGTACTAATGACTAGCCCGTTGGCGCAGTTTGTAGTGACCCTGCTTTCTGCTCGGGGGTTGTGGGTTCGATTCCCACTCCGAGTTTGGGTGTAATATACATATTTATTTATATATGTATTATTTATAAGTATGTTTATCGAAAAAAAATATATATGTAGCTATACCAGTCGGCTGTTACCTATAACACATTAAGTTGCTTACTTTAGGAACAGACGACCGTGTGTGTTTTGTGTATATATTTATTTATTTATTTATTTATACTTGTACATCCTTTCGACGTAATTGGTACGGACAATCGGTTGAAAATTAGTGTATTTTCTATGACCCAGAGTAGCATCGCGTGCAGGGTACAGCTAGTACAATATAAAACTTTATACGAATACGTAATGAACTTTTATTATTAATAATACCTACTTATAGTTATAATTATTAGAAGATAAGTGCTTTTATGATTTCCATAAGTTTAGACGAAGTTTATTGAAGAGATCGGAAACTAATGGTGAACTATACAATACAATATACACGTCATTATGTTTAAAATTAATAAATTGTGTGTATTGTGTAGATAAAAAAAAATTAATAGCCGTACCTACCTACGTATGAACCTTTTTAACAGACTTAAAAAAGGAGGAGGTTACTCAATTCGACCGTATATATATATATATATTTTTTAATGTATGTTCGGGGATAACTTCGTCGTTTATGAACCGGTTTTGATAATTCTTTTTTTGTTGGAAAGGAGATATCCCAACTTAGGTACCATGATAAGGAAACCAGGATCTGATTATGGGATCTGAGTGAAATCGAGGGGAACCTTCGAAAATCGTAGTGACGACTAGTGCGTTTGTTAATTTATTTATTATTTATTACTTGCCGATGCAATTGAAGTCGGTTTTTTCGTTTGCTAGCAACACACAATTATTATTTTACCCTTATTCACACGCATAATGTAATATATTTGGACGTATATACATTCTTTCGCATGGGTTCGTATCTAGGCCAAGGGTATGACGGCAGCCTAGTAGGCGATAAGTGACGGTTTTATCGTAGCAATGGTCCAACGATAAAGTTAAGGTATTTTATTTTAAATGATTCATTTATTTGATTTTAAACTAAAGATGATGGTACATAAATAAATAAATAAATTAAGAACTCGTTTTTTAAGCTATTATTACATAAATCATTTAAAATTTAATTAAGTGCCAGATATTAACTACTAAATTGCATTGATATAATTATTTTACGTTATATTTTTCTAGTGCATGTAACTTAATGTTTCGAAAAATTATTATTAAATTATCACAACCTTGACAACTCAGATATCGGTAAAATTTGATATTTGAAATATAGAATTATTTATCGATTATATTTTTCTAGTGCATGTCACTTAATGTTTCGAAAAATAACCGGAACCGTCCGTCTCGTATAGCTGTTTCGTAGTCGGGAAAAGTGTATTTCCGTTTTATTTAATTGTATGCATGTAATTGACGGTTGGGTTTTTTAAATGTTGAATGGGACACTTTATTTCGACTATCTGTCCAGGTTTATGTGCGCAATTTATCTAATATATTCAATTCACTCTGTTTCCGATCACGGAATATACAATATTCTCTTTTTCATGGATTCTAAAAGTAAACTTTAAGCTCGTCGAATACGGTTCATTTTAAATGTGTGTATTATGGTGGTTAGGAGGTTTTGAACAGGTTAAATCACAGAGCATCGAATGTCATTTTCGCCCCCCGGCTACTAGAGACGAAAGTAATAATAATACCGCGTGCCAGTCTGTCCCGAGCGTATGCCCAAACGGCATACGCGGCCGGCCAGTTCTAGTCCGCACGTTGGAGGGTGAACTTGTTATAAAAACACGTAAAAAGGCTGCGATGTGCTGTAATTTGGTGTCGTAACAACAGTACAAAAGTAAATAAACAAAATTCTAACGTAACGTATCACAGGTGAGTACAAAAACACTGACTTTTAAGCATTTTTTAAGTTTTATTTGAAACACAAAACCTCAACGGATTCCAACTCGTGATCCGCCGTCATTGGCCGGTCAGTGAAGTAGTGATGTGACGCCCAGCGTTCAGTTCGCTGATATCGACTGATATGTTTTCCGTTTTATTATTTTAATTGTTTTATTATTTTAAATCAAGTTTTAAAACATAAATTTAAATATGTGATCCTTGACTATTTTTTAGGTTCCCTAATGATCCTTGTACAAAACAAAAGTGCATAACAGCGACAGGAAAACATGACTGGTTCCTCCATGATGTCATTACTGTTTGTCGGAAAGCAGAGACAGCGAAGAAGAATAATTGTAAGATAATATTGTAAGATATGGAAAAAAGAATCTTTTTATTTAATTATTTTCTTTTCTGTTTTTGTCAAGGTTGATATTTAAAAAATTGTAATAATAATAAATCTCAATTTAACTAACAACATATCTACTTATTTTATTTAATTCAAGACCTTTTATGTTTGTCGATGTCGATTTACTGTTACATATTACGTCATACCACATCACTATGAGTGGGCGGTTGTCATTACCTAAGACTGTATGTACACGTGGCCTCTGTAGTAGTGAGTGTAAGTGTGTGAGTAAACGGTGCCGCCCATTGACACGCTTTTGTTCTAAGAAATTTGTAAAAATGCCGTCTCTAGTAGCCGGGGGGCGAAAATGACATTCGATGCTCTGTGGGTTAAATGCTAAATTGGGTCTGATTGAAATGCTCCAGATTTCAGCGCGTTCATCTGGCCGTCTATCATATCGTCAATTTAGAATGTGTACTATTCAGAGGTGTGTTCGGAATAATTTTATTTTTCAGATGACACGATATTCATATTAATACAATTTAATAGCATAAATTTAAAAACACATGACATGTAATGTAGAGATTTGTATGGGGTATGGGTATCCAAATAATACGACGCGAAGTGTTTTGTAATTTTATTACTTGAATGAACTTAGTTTTATTGAGGTAGGGCACAGCAGGAAATGTGCTCCTAAAAAATTTTGGAGCAGCCTGACTGAGAAAATACCTTGACCTTACAGAAGATCACAGCGAAATAACACTGACACGATTTACTTGAATATCAGTTATCTATTAACGACTACTCAAGTAACAACTATTTGAGAAAATTTAAAACCTTTTAAAATTAAAAATAAATGTATTTTTTATGACTTAATTTTAATCGATTTCAATAAAAATCGATTAAACAACACCCTCAGGCGCGCGTATTGCACATCCCTTCTTGCTTACTTCATACAGCTTCGTGCTTATTCGGAAATGCTCGGTATACGGTAATCTGTCTCAGTCACACGTTAGTATTCGTGCTACTATCTCTGTCTTTAACACTATCGGCTACAAAAGTTTTCGTTTTTATTGTTGTTAATTTTTATTATTAGTATTAGTAATTAGTTTATTAGTGTTATAGTATTCAGTTTGTTTTATTTAGTTTTAATTGTTTTATCTAGTGTTAGTATTAATTTTGTTTTATTTAGTGATAGTATGAAGTGTGATTTGATTTTGCAGCGACAACGACAGTGATTAAATAATAATTAATAATAGGTAAGTGTAAATATGTGTTAAATAATAATAAGTGGTAATGTGTATAAAAAGTATTAAGTGTAAATATTATTGTGTTGTTTGTGATAAAAATCTGCCACTATCGAAAGGTGAGGTATTGAAATTGAATTTTGAATTTATAAGTTATTTTTGTAGCATCTTAAAGTGTTATGATGTTTATTTTATTGGTCACTCTATTAGGGAAATTTTATTCGTACATTGATTTATAATAAAAATAAAAATTGGTAATAACAGTTTTTTTTCGTGAGTGAGACGACATACGTAAAAGTTCGAAAACGCTAAAAAGTAATGTTATCCCGCTCTAGCCTCGCTGCAGCGCGCTGTGTACGTTTAGCGTTTGAGACGTTATAAATTTAGCGCGAAGTCATAGTCGGTATAGCAAATGCTATATGCTATAAACATTTAGCATGCTATACTTTTATGCTATACGCTATATTAACCACCACTAACCACGTCAACATGATGTCAGTTCTGGCGCTTTAACAGAGATTCGTAAATATCAGTCCTCAGCCATTGTGAAATAAATAATGTTTGCCTTTGTTATAGAAATGTAATATTGGAAGGTACTTTAGCCTACTGTAGGTAAGTACTATAACATTCCGTACACGTTCCACTGCTATACAAGATCTTTTTCTCCTATGGGCTTGACCTACCTATGGTATGGATTCTTTACTATATTTCCGTGTAAAGTATGGTAGAGGGTATTTTCATAAATATATCATAAATATCTTTAAAAACTGTAAATATTTGTATCAGTCGGTTGATACCTAAAACAGATCCATTAAGTTGACTAAATTAAGAATTGTCGGTCATAGAGGTATGTCAGGTATGTGTTAAACATATATATTTATACTTTTCTTAATAATTATTCCACCTATACGACAGTAAACACAACGCAACGTTCAAAGTTTTAAATAAAATATACGTATAATATGAATTTAGAAACCTTATTTCCCTCTACATTTTTAGTAAATGAGGTTTTGTTTGTTTTTAGACAGTCGTCTAAAAACAAACAAAAACTATGCAACGGCATGGAACTTCTTAATTTAACAATCGATGCAAAAGGTTAAAATGTTCATTGAGACCTATTGAAAGTGTACAAATTATTATTTATATTAACTTCCACTTGTTGCTAATTACATATATGTATATGAACTACTCCGTCCTTCGCTCGTTTCGTTACCACTATATACGTACCTACTCTATATTATACGCGTACATATTTTATGCATATGTAACGATAAGCTGACGATTGCGCAAATGGGCAGGTCTAGTCGCTATGGTAATGAAGAATAAACATTGTCCTGTATACCATTTTTTATTATTATTTTCAGTGATTCTTGTTACGGGACTATTGCGTATATATTATTTGAATTACGATAGCAAACTTACTTCATTTTATTGCAGACATACATTAAGTTCATTTTTATTAATTTTGATTCAGAGATTTATCCTGTAACATCCCACTGTAGGGGGGCACTTGCATTTTTCTCGATGCAGGAGAAGGATCTTACTGAGTTAAACTTAAAAAGTGCTAGAGAAGAAAAAGTAACGCTGATTCTATTTTATATAATACATACATCTAGACACTGTTAAGGCTTTAATAATTAAACCAAGGAGACCGAGCCTTGCTTGGCGAACCGAATAATTAAATTTGATCAATTTGCGATAACTGCACCACCATCACGCTGTTGGTTGCTAACTTGCTAAGTCTATAACTGTACTATATGTAGGTAGGTACTGTGAGCTTGTCGCGTGTGCCTAAACCAAGTAATTTAAATTTTGCTCATCAGAGGTACAAACGCATTCTATGGGTAGCAATAATTACATAACTTTTGCTTTCCCTCGCCTATATCTACTTAGTTACGTAACATCCCTACAGGTCATAAGCTACAAGCATCTGGCCATTAAACGTTATACGGTTATATTATGTTGATTTAAAATTAGTTTTACATATTCAAAATATAGTCTAAAAAATGTAACTGAAAATCATTTTTAGTACAATTTCAAATGCTTAATTGTCTACAGAATAGTGTAAAGGTTTCATTTAATCAAATGTTTGATTTCATTTTGATTATCAACTAGTCCAATAGGTATACGTTTTTTGACTATTGTCAAATCTGAATAGCATTATTATAGTTTGCATTTTTGACGACGCGTTGGCTCAGTGGTTCCGATAACTGCAAAAATGTTTGTATGGGTATGGGTCATATTATAAATGTCTGTCGTGGACTGGTCGTTTGTGACCGTGATGTAAATGTTTTGGAACCTTCGACACGTCTCTCTCTTCAATCGGTCCCTCATTGCTGAGGATCGTGACTCCGTTTGATTCCGTCAACCAGCTGTCTCCATCGATCCCGTTCTGTAGCTTGGTGGAGTGCGTCGCTGACAGGCATCTTCAGTTCCTCCGTTATTTGGTCCGACCATCGTTTGGGACTTCTACCCCTAGGCCTTTTCCCCTCGATTTTACCGGTCACCATAAGGCGTTCCAAATTGTTGGTATCTCTGCGTGCAACATGACCAAAATACCGCAATATTCTTTGTAGGCAGGTTGTGAACAGACGTTGAGTCTTTTCTAGTTTTAACTGCTTGAGAATAGAGATGTTGGTGCGGTGGGCCGTCCATGGTATTCGTAGCATACGTCGCCAGCACCACATCTCAAAAGTGAAACAATAAAACTGAACAAATAAACGTGCCTTCGACACGTAAGGCACGTTTATTTGTTTATTCTTTGTGATCTCACCTACATGAAGAATACCTACATGATATGAAATCTTTTGATTTTGATATGATATTGGTTCTTATTTTGACTCAGTTTTTTTAATATTCAACTTAACTTCTATAAATAACAACACGAATATTATTTTCGGAAATAACAATAATTACATAGACAATAATTGATTTATTTGTTAACGATTGTGAAACTCTTTTTTTTCTATATTTTTTTACACTTTATATTGCCAAAGTTTTAAAAATCAGTTTGTGTATTTGTTGTGTAGCTTTGAACAAGTTTACAAGAGATGGAAAGTGTGAGAGTGATATTGAAAGAAGAGTGAATTTGCACTCCTTTATGAACAGTCGAAGGGTGTCTAACAAGGCTCGTTTGGCTGTGCATGAGGGGGTGTTGGTTCCGACACTCATGTACTGAAGTGAAAATTGGATATGGCAGAAGAAACATGAAAGCAGAGTAAATGCAGTTGAGATGAGAGCGTTAAGAAGTATGATAGGAGTAAAACTGAGTGACAGGATGAAAAATAATAAGATAAGGAAACTTTGTGGTCTGAAAGAAGATGTAGTGACAAAAATTGAGAAAGGTATGCTGACATGGTTTGGCCATGTCGAGAACGAATGAAGAACGATTGACGAATAAAGTGTATAAGGCGAGTGTGAATGGTGGTGTTGGAAGAGGTAGACCTAGGTGGACGTTTCGAGATCAAATTAGGGACGTCCTGAAAAAAAGACCAGGTCAGTAGTACCTACCCTAAACCGAAGAGCATGTATGAAAGGAATAATGAAAGTGGACGAAGCGAAACAAGTATGTAAGGATCGTAGCAAGTGGAAAGAAGTGGTTTCTGCCTACCCCTACGGGAAAGAGGCGTGATTATATGTATGTATGTATGTATGTATGTAAGTTTTAAAATATCAAAAAACTCATTGCGTAGTAAGTTCTCTAGGTCTAGTAACTTAACCGACAAGTGACGTGACTGACGTCTTTATTTAGGTATAATTATGTAGGTACCTACAAAATTTAGTTCATACTTTTTAAGTCAAGTGATGTGTTTTAAAAGTTATAAAAATCGTTATAGGTAGTAGTAGTTCTAGCCATAGAATGCGCACAGTGCGGCGGATGACCTTATGAGTATATGACATCAGCTGGTTACGTCATCCGAGAGAACTAGTGAATCAAACACATGTGCCCTTCGATACTAATTTAATATACATACTTAGTCTGGCCATATATACTGAATTACGATTCGATCACGATCACGATTCAGCCTGTAATATCTCAATGTTGGGCATAGGCCTCTTCCCCATGTAGAAGAAGGATCGGAGCTTAATCCACCACGCTGCTTCAATGCGGGTTGGCGGATATATTCCCTACTATGAGTAACGATATCAGGTGTACATGATAACAACCGGGACCGACGGCTTAACGTGCTCTCCGAGGCACGGTGGGGAGACCCACAAGGACTGCACAAACACCCAGACCACGGCAAACATCTGTATGGCCAATACAAATGTTGTCGTGTGCGGGGATCGAACCCGCAACCGCCCGCGCAACAGCCAATCGCAATCCAGTGCTGTAACCGCTGCGCCAACGCGGCGTCAAATTTACAATTAAAAAGAAACAAATTATTACATTTGAATTTTTATTATATTTATGATAACTACAAGACATAGTAATTTTAGACTAAGTATAAAGATACTAATAAAGGATAATTGTTTGCACATTATACTACTACTAACATGGCTAAAACAATAAGGTATTCGTGAAAGTTGTTTACTTGGTCCTGACAGTTAAATTATATAACTATAACAACTATCATTAAGATTATATATTAGAAACATTACCGATGGAAAATCCCAACAAGAATAAGACAGCATCTACTATTGTTACTCATCATCACTATATATTATAAAACAAAGTCGCTTCCCGTCTGTCTGTCTGTATGTATGCTTAGATCTTTAAAACTATCCAACGGATTTTGATGCAGTTTTTTTAATAGGTAGAGTGATTCAAGAGGAAAGTTTATATGTATAATACATGTATAATATGTTAGAGCAACACTGATAATTTTAGAGGTTTGTAACGTATCTTTTGTTGTAGATAGTATTTATTATCAGCATTGCACCCGTGCGAAGCCGGGGCGGGTCGCTAGTAATTCCTATAAATTAATGTCGTTGTATTTTATCATTTTTTATAAGACATAACTTTTTATGTTCAAAAGTTAACTTCTACACATTTTGAAATTGCTTACCTATCTAATAAAAACCTCTTTTTCACTCTATAGTATTACCTATAGGTAACTAGCCGACCCGTACCCACTTCGGTGGGCATTAATTATTTATTTTTGTGATGCAAATATATAGTAAAGTTTTCTAGTCATAGCCTATATCACTTCTCAATAGTGTAGCTTTCTGTTAGTGAAAGAATTTTCATGATTAGATCAGTATTTGCAAAGATTAGCCCCTACAAACAAACAAAGTTAGAAACTTAACCTCTTAATATTATTTTAAGCATAGAGTATAGATATAGGTACTGACAGCAAAACATTTTATTGATTTTATGAAATAGAGGTCTCGTAATCTAACTAAATCTATATCAAAAGGCCTGCGTTCGTACGACGGGTAAAATAATTTTGACTAGAAAGCGCACTGATGTACATTCAACGGCTGAAAGTCGGTCACCAAGGCGTTATCACCATGGTAACCACTCGATGTGAGCCCGTATCGATCCTTCTCACTTGTCTTATGAATGCGGACCTCGGCCTGATGCTACTTTTCAGCGAATTGCAGAAGTTGGGTCAAACTATGTTTAAGTTGTTTCATGTTAAAAATAACTTTTTAGGAGTTTGTTTGTTTAATTTAACACGTTCGGTGAATCTACTGATTTGATTTGGATAAAAGTTTTTAGGTAAAAGATTATATGCTATAACACATTTTATTCGGGCTTATGAAGTAAATTAGGAAATAAACGAGGGTGAAGACACAGAAGTCTTCAAGTAATAATACAAACTAGTGGTCGCCCAGAGGTCGAAATTCGACCATATAAAAAATTTAAATTAAAGAAAACCAAATAATTATGAAAACAAAGAACCTTTTTTTAAAATTTTCAATTTGACAAAAAACTTGACAATCAACAAAATAGTATAATATGCGTGTGTGTGTCAAATACATGGTTGTGTGTGTGATGCTTTTTTATTAATTTTAATGTATATTATTTTAATGTATAATTTTAAAAAATATTAGCATTCTGCACTCCTTCTGTACCTATATCTATATATTGAAGAACGGGCTCACATATCCAAACCAAATATTTAGGCTTTGTTCGGACTATAGGTATATATTTTAGTAGATGGCTTATGTGAAGTTTGCACAAAATCGGTCGAGCGGTTCTTCATTTATCACATTTTTTGTAACAAAGGAGAATCATTTGTTAATGGGGATTTTGATGTCAAATTGAAACTTTTTTCCATTTTTTCAGTGTTGACAGTACAAGCATGTTGTTATGTCATTCATTTCTGTCATTTCATTTTGGATGTGCTTCGATTAAAGCAAATTAAGACAAATAACCCAGTAGTATCTATTATATCGACAACAAATAAGTTGCCCATGCGTTTTGAAATGAAATTATAACAATTTCTTTTGGCCTTCTCATGGGTCCGTTCTTTGTAAGGTCAATCCTAAGAAGGCCAAACTAACCATTATCATCAATGACAACCTTTTTTATATAATGAAATAATACACACTATAGACCAAGTACCTACTCTAATTATTACGTACTTATCTATACTAATATATAAAGCTGAAGAGTTTGTTTGTGTGGTTGTTTGTTTGTTTGTTTGAACGCGGTCATCTCTGGAACTACTGGGCCGATTTGAAAAATTCTTTCAGTGTTAGATAGCCCATTTATCGAGGAATGCTATAGGCTATGTGTCATCACGCTAAGACCAATAGGAGCGGAGTCCACGCCGACGAAGTCGCGCACAGAAGCTAGTAATGGCTTATAATGGTCAATCGTGTAGTCAGGAATATTAAAAATCAACCATTCCTAAGATTAAAAAACAAAAATACTTAAAAGAAAATAATTTTTTCTTACTAATCGTTTTCTTTAAGGGGATCCCAGAAAAAATCGGCCGTTTTCATGTGCTATCAAGTATACCTTAAAGTTACGTTAAAAATATCAAATAAATATATGTTGTAACTCGGATTTAGTTTATTAATGTGGCTGAGAGATAATTGCATAAAACTCTCTAAATAAAGAGAAATAATTATTTACCTGGACCTCTTTTCGCGTACAAAAATCGTATATAATTATGTAATTTTACTACATACAATAGTAAATTTTTTTTTGTTACTTAAGAATCATGTACTTAATAATTCTACAGAAGGGTTTTTTATTAGGTGCAGTATTTTATTAGAAAATCGTAAAAATATAATTTCTGGTTATATACGGGCACTCAGGCGAAGAAAATCAGTCGCCTCTCGGCCGTCGGACGAGGAGGCTATGTCGCTCACCGCGACGTGGCCGAATTTATTGTTTATACAATTGACCCTAAAATTTTGAATTAAAAGATATTGTTAATAGTACAAATATAAATACTACGTAGAAACTAAGTTTGTAAATATATATTTAAAGTAGTTTGTAATTTGTTTTGTTTTGAAGTTGTCAAAGAGTAAGCCCGATTATGCATAAACATAAAAACAAAAGTAAATTAAGCGTGGCCGAGATAATATCTCTTGCTAAAATAATAATACACATCCTAAATATTTCAATTACTAAAGTAATACTTACGTAGGCGAGGTGAATCACTTATTTCAAAATAATCATGAAATAAAATAATAAATAAAAAATGTAGGTAAATCGTACATGATTTATATAAATAAATAAAATAGTATAATAAAAATATAATCTAATAAAAAATATAATAAAATAGTATAATAAAAAATAAAAATAGTCTCAGAGGGCGAATACAATAACAACGCAGCGACACATCTGTTTTCTTGCGTAATCTTCATCAGTTCCTTCCAATGTGTGGATGTTTTATAGTAGTAATTACGTACGCATTTTGATAGGTGGTGGCGCCATCTAGTTCTTGTATAAAAACGAAATCGCCAAGGTCATTGAGCGATGGGAGCCTCTTAACTCCTTCACATGATTTGTAAATGTTCCTAGTAAGGCCCATGTAGGTACCCTAGCAAAGCCTATCGTCAAAGTTTTGATTGGCCTTATAAGGAACCACCGGCCTTCATATAGGAACACTACCGATATTTCAATTAAAATCGAAGCAAAATTATATTTTTTCTTTAGTACCCATAACAATAGAGACGCCCCGCCCGCCACTTAGAACGGTCGAGTAAAGTGTTTTGAGAAGTCGCTCCCGCAACTTTTAAGTTTCAAAAATTCAGAAAAGTGGTTTTTTCTTGACAAAAATAGAAGTGCTATATATCAAAATTTGCGCCTTTGTGCGCCCTAACTGATGGTGCAATTTGTTTTGTAGAAAAGTTGTTGAAACTATTTTTAAAAGTGAAAAAAGTGTGAAAAATAGTGATTCAAAAATCTTTAAACGGAAACGCTGCAGTAAAACGATCGATAACCTATCGATATTTTTACATATCCAGACGGGGCTTATTAAGCCCTACAATTCGACACGCGAGTCGGATTTTTCTGACGAAAACTCGCGAATTTATTTAAGAAAAACCACCGACCACGTGGCCACGTGGTCTTGGATCCAGTGGCCCCAGGACATCAAATAGCGGCTCATCTGACTCGGCACAACGCGCCCAACTCACCGACACATTGGACATAATTTTAAGGTCAGGGATTGCAGAGTTATTCAAATTTCAAAATTTTACCAAAATTCAAAAAAATTTAACTCCAAATTAAGATCGACGACACCCCCATATTTTTTGTTTATTTGGTAGATCTTAATAAGATCTACAAGTGTACAAAATTTCAGAATTTTTCGTTCAGTAGTTTCCGAGTAAAAATTTTTTGAAATTTAAGGGTTGACACGTGGGGGTGGAAAACGGGGTTGAATCGCTCTGCAATCTCTACCAAAAAATTATTTATCTGTATTTAAAACAATATTTTTACTTTTTTAAAGAATTTTATGTAATTTTTTGTAGTTTTTAGGGTTTTTGAAAATTTTTTTGTGTTTTTTGAATTTTAAAAATCGGGGGTTCAAAATTTTTTGTATATAACATATTAATCGTGTAGAGGATAAAAAGACGAATCCAACGAGCCCAAGCACGGGAGGATTCGTCCATAAACAACGGATTTGGTAAAAATCACGGGCATCGGCGGCCATATTGGCGGCCATTTTTAAAAGTTTTAAATTGACATAACTTTTGAACTAGGTATCGGAGGAACTCGGGGCTTTCACTGTTGTGTGGGCCACGATTTTCTCCATCTGCTGGTGGGGCTGGGGACTCTATGTAGAGTTGACCCCCAATTCGCGATTTTGGGACGGAGGTCACATAGATCTCATCGCGCTCGACACGGAGAGCCGTCGCACGTGGTTCTGCGACCGGTGGTTCCCGAGTTATTAATTTTTAAAAATCGGTCTAGACTTAGACCGATTGCGCGGACGCCATATTGGAAATCTTCGAGGCGCAATATCTCGGGAACCGTTGGTCGTAGCGCGACGCGGTTTTCACTGTTGACAGGCTCTCTGGAAGAGCTTCAATTCTGACCGTAGGTGGTGACTCTACATAGAGTCCTAACAGAAAAAGTAGAGTTTTCTCTACTTTTTCTTAGTTTAAGTATAGTTATAAGTTCTATAGGTACCGGGGCATATTTGCCTGCCTTTTTGACAGTGAAGCGGTAATTTACAACCGCTCTCTTGGGAGGAAAAATAACTTTTAAAGCCTTTTTGGGTCTTTAAATATTCATTGACTATTGTATTTTATTAACTTGTTTTTTATTATATTTTCCTCCCATTTTTAATATTACTGACGCGCCCCCGAGATGTTTGGGATACGCACCCCCAAAGATAGAGCTGGAACGGTCCAGCCCTCAAAAATGACAAGGAAATCAACCGACCGAGTGGACTCAAAACTTCCTGGGCGGACCAGCCTTGATAAAAAGGTCGCCCCAACTATAGGAAAGGATAAGGCGGCGACTCCTTGGGTGGATCCGAGACCCGATCTGCCGAGGGCTGGCAGTAAGTGGCGACTATCGATCTCCCCACCAAAACCTATCCCCCAAAAACCCAAGACCAGCACCATCAGTGCAACTAGCAGATCGATGAACGAGACAAGGTCGAAACCTCCACCGCGGACAAATCCCGTAAAATTACCCTCGACCGACTTGGTCAAGGACACGCCCGAGCCGGAGGGGAGCCCAGAGCCTCCGAAAGCGAGCATCGACTGCAGCCCCCACCGTTTCTCCAGGCAGTCTATAGAAATGACTAGAGATAAGAGCAGATTGGAGGCGGCAGATGAGCTCGTGGACCTGTCGGCAATCGCAACGACCAACTCCAAAAATTTAAAGCGGGAGTATAAGAAAATGATAGCTGATGCCGTAAGCGGCCTTTATGAGCTGCTCGAGGCGAGTGAGGCCGAATTGCAAGCTCTAAGGGTGGTTCGCATGGGGGAAGGGATCGCCGGGGGGGCGGGGCCGGCGACTAAAGACGTCGCTCCCGCACCCGCGGTGACCCCGGATCCCATGCTGAGCCAGAAACTCGAGGAGCATACTCGCCTCTTAATAGAGAATGGTCAGCGCATCGCGGCTCTGCACGACCTATACCAAAAACAGAAAGAGGAGAACGTCACCGCTCAAAAGACATACGCGGGTGTCGTTGCGGCTGGACCTCCATTGGAGCGACCGGCCGCCACACACTCCCTCGTGGTGTCATCGACCGATGAAGAGATGACGGGAGAGCAGGTACTCAAGAGGGTACGAGAAACGCTCGAGGTCAAAACAGGCTGGATCAAGATAGAAAGGGTGCGCAAAGCTAAAGACCGCAAGGTTGTAATGGCCTTTAGCAGTAAAGATGAACGAAACAAAGCGCGTGTGAAAGTGGAAGAGAAAGGGAAGGACCTCCTGGTCGAGGAGGTCAGTAACAGGGACCCGCTTCTGGTTCTGAGGGGCGTCCCCTCAGATATTACTGACGAGGAGGTCTTGCAGGCCCTTAGGGACCAGAATCGGGAGCTGTTCGACGGCCTCGACCAGGAGACCTCCAGGGTTAGGGTTCGATATAGGCGACGGGCTCGAAATCCGCACGCGGCCCACGTGGTCCTGGAGACCTCGCCCACCCTCTGGGGAGGGATCACCCGACAAGGGTTTGTTCGCATTGACCTCCACAGGGTGCGGGCTGAGGACCAGTCCCCGTTGGTACAGTGCGCCCGTTGCCTGGGTTATGGGCATAGTAAGAGGTTTTGTGCGGAGACGGTCGACGTGTGCAGCCACTGTGGTGGCCCGCACTTGAAGACGGAGTGCGTGGACTGGGCGGCGGGCGTCCCGCCCTCATGCAGGAACTGCCGAAAGGCGAAGCTAGACAACTTGAAGCACAACGCCTTCAGCAGTGACTGCCCAATTAGGAAGAGGTGGGACGACTTGGCGCGGTCAACGGTCGCGTACTCGTGAGGGTGCGACGGTCGGCGCAGTGGCGTGCTAGCAGGAAGTCTCCATCCCCAGGCGAAAAAAGCGCGAGACACCCTGCGGGGGTCTTGTTTTCGGAAGAAACTTGTATGTTTGTTGCGGGACAAGACTCCAGCAGAACAAGAGGGGAATGCGAGGCTACCGAATTCTGCACAAGACCTCTTTGAACGGGGAAACTTTAACTACATAGGGTCTGGACGTTTAAGACGAGTTTTGATCCCGGAATTTCAAAGGCATGAAAATAAACCGCGACCCATCCCAAAGGCAGGCAAATATGCTAAGGCTATATAGTTGTATATAGCAACATAGCATTGTAATTATGTTAAAATATGGATTCAAACTAGACGTCAACTGATAGTACAAAGATTATATAAAACATGAAAAATAAGTTAACAAAACATTTGTAAAATCAAATAGATGTAAGAAAATAAATTTAGGAAAGAAATGTAAATTGTTAGCACTTAAGTATTGTACACAAATATGGAAAACTAGCCCCTAATATAAAACATTGTAAATTTATGTACTTGTTAAGATATAGGATTTAGAGTAAGCAAACAATAGAAGAAATTTCTAAAATTGATATCAATTAGATTAATTAAAATTAAATTAAAACATAGACCCTGTTTTGTAGAGAAAGAAACTATACAAATATAAAGTACTTTGTAATGGTGATAATAAGTATTACCAGGACAAAAACAATGGTCAACAAAAAAATATTGTAAACCAAAATAGTTTAAAAAAGAAATTGTTCATTTATTTACCCCGAGTTTTTAGTTATAAGAGAAATAGCCCAGTAAGAAATAGGCCTAACAAGTAGAGGGAACCCACCCTGATCAGCGAATGGTGATGGATGAAAGAAAGACATTAGTATGCAGCATGAAAGTACGAGAGGCATGAAAGCGAGAACTGGTATGAAAGAGTAAATTAGCAGATACAGACCCGGAATTATGACAATCCGGGGGTATAGAAAAAAAAAAAAAAAAAGTACCCATAACAAATCCTTATATTATGATAATTTATAGTAAAAAAATAATAATAAGAAAATAATAGGTTATTTACGTAAAAACTAACGTTTAGCTATGCGCACGAATTACAATTTTAACGTCGACGACCGAAGTCTGCGAAACGAGGGACCCCATTAACAAAATAGCGACCCCAGCGACTTGCGCCGCCGCGTCTGTATTCTTGATTTTGATGTAGCTAAGTGTGAGTGGAAGGAATTTGTCATCACGTCATGAGTATAACTATGACTTTTTTATAGTTGGCCTTCGAAGGAGTATGGCCTTCCATGGTCTACCCATCTTATCTTAATGTTGCTAAATTGTCACATATGGATAACGTACATGGGTTGTTATGTACTACGTTTATTCAATATTTATTTTATAAATTACATATATTACAACTAAATACTAATAATAGAGTAGCAAAATGAGAAGCTATGTTTTTGATATCAATAGAAAGTTATTGTTGTAGGTTTGTAAAGACATGGTCATAAAATGTGTTTTCTATTATACAGGATGTCCCGCGATAAAGTGCAACCCCGAATGGGGGTGAAACTAGACCATAAATTATCGACAAAAAACATAGAAAAAACTTTTTGAAAAAAATATTTTATTTCTTATTGACGAATTAAGATTTTTATATCTTACGTAGACTCTATGTACAAAAAATGATGATTTCTTCCAATGTAGTAGGATTACTTTAAAATAAAATAAAATATTACGCCACGTACTTGGCGGTAAGGATAAAATAACAATTAGCTCGCAAAAAAGTGGCATTATGTCTTTAACTATGCTTCTTGTGAAAAAAAAAATCCATTTTTTATGAGTGTTTTTTTTCAATGATCTCTAATTTTCTCAGAATTATGCCCCCAAGACCAGGAAATTTTATAATTTATTATTATTTCTTACCATATTGCCATTCAAATAAAAAAAAATTACGTCTGTATCCCAAAAAACACGTACAAAAATCATCATTTTTTGTACAAAGAGGCTACGTAAGCTATATCAAAATCTTAATTCTTTTTTTTTGTGTTTGTCAAAATTTTTTTCTGTTTTTTCACCCTCTATGGTCTAGTTTCACCCTCTTTCGGTGTTGCACTTTATCGCGGGACACCCTGTATATAGTTATTACTAATAATCAATGTATAGAAGACATTCAAAACCGAAAATCGTGTATATTAAAAATATGTATTTACATATTAATCCGAGCCCTAGTTATTAGTTAGTAGGTACCAATAAAATATAAAATCTTAATGAAAAATGTTAGTTTGTTCGGTTGAATGCGCTTCTTTCAGAACCAACAACGTCAACGTTGTCAATTCTTCTTGAAAACTACCTACAAAATTAAATTTATAGGTACGGTTACCGAGGTCTGGCGAAACATGCAGCAACATCATGGGAATATCAAAGTTAATGAAAGAAAATGAATTTGAAGATGAACCTCCAGCTATGACTCCAATTTTAACTCCTGTCATTCCCCAAGCCTTCACATTGGTTGCCGAGGATTACCTTATCGGCAAGGTGTCTGGAGTGGGCCTACTGGGGATAGTACGTACGTAAAAAAACGCTCCTACGAATTTGTTAACAACATTATGCGTATATTATGATTTTAATTAAGTTATGTATCGAAAACCAATTGACAGATGTGAATTTTAGTTTTATAGTGTTCGTCGTATCTCGGATCGACGATTAGAATGCGTTAGGTACAGAAAAGTTGACCTCCTCGGATGCGGATAGTTTCAAACCTCTTTCTTTAATTGGGGTATAAAGTTTTTCTCCAGCAGCGTTGCTTTTGTGCAGCTTCTCTATATTTACTATTATCTTCTCTATATAATAATACGTGAAGCAAAAATTTTGTACCCCTTTTTATGGAAATTGCGAATACGTAGAAGTATGAAACTTCGCACACTTTTAATTTAGGTACTAGCCGTCCCGTGCCCACTTCGTTGCGCGTTAATTATTTTTGTGATGTACAGTGTAGATACTCATTACTATATTTTTTTTATTATTTCCATTAATATACTTATTATTAGTTATACGATGGTGTTCAAGGAACGTTCGATGAGTTTTTTAAAGAAGTTTATAATAAGCTTTTTATGTAGTTTTAGTAAAAGCGGATATTTTAATTATTACAACTCTATTTTTAAGTTGAACTACTGATTTATGAAATTGGCCTTGTATGGAGCCCTGTTCCTTGCAAGGCCGTCGGGAAGAGCTTATCAAAAGTTAAGTTTAATAAAAAGTGATTAGGTACATCTAGAATAAAAAAAAGTAATTTGTATGTTACACAATAAAACAAAGTGTTAATTAATAATCTGATTCTTTCATTTATCCAGTAAATGAACTAATAAAAACTGTTTATTCGTTACAGTGGCCTTCCATGGTCCACCCACCTTAGTTAATATTAGTATATCGTGGCTATTAGCTATATTATACCTTCTAACATATACAAGTATATAATTATCTACTTATTTGTTAATATTTTATGGAATCCGTAAAAATGCATTACTCGTATTTATAATTTACTAGCGACCCGCTCCGGCTTCGCACGGGTGCAATGCTGATACTAAATATAAAATATAAAATAAATATTTGCAATCTAAGCGCAAAATATGTGTTTATTAACAAAAAAAAACTTTAAAACTATCAGTGTTCCTCTACTATATTATGCATGTATTATACATATAGACCTTCCTCTGGAATAACTTTATTTACTAAAGAAAACCGCATCAAAATCCGTTGCGACTTGCGTAGTTTGAAAGATCTAAGCATATATACATATACAGACAGACAGCGGGAAGAGACTTTATTTTATATTATGTATAGTGATATGCACCTAACATTTCATTTCACACTCACTTCACTTAATTCTTTTATGTAAGTAATAATGTGTTTCAATTTATTTTCGATTACAGAAATGTGTGAATATCAACTAGTTGTATTATCTTACAAAAATAGTGTAAAAACTTACAACGGTTCAACACCTTCGAAGTCTGTAAAGCCGCATTATCTCATTATCTTATAATGGTGTTACATGTAGGTACTTATTTCAAGTACATAGTACCTTTTTAATATACACACACGCACACATACTATACTCATATGCTATACGCGATATAGGTACACGACACTAAAACATATTCACGTTTTTTGAAGTTTAGGTATCTACTCCTTAAGAAACGATGTAAGGGTTAGTACGAATATAGCAAATATTAATGTGTTTTGATTTTATTATTTTAATTAATTAAATTATTTTTATAAAAAACTTTAATTTTTAACCGACTTTCAAAAAAGGAGGAGGTTCGCAATTCGATTGTATTTTTTAAAATTTATGTTACCTCAGAATTTTTGACTAGGTGGACCGATTTCAATGATTGTTATTTTAATCAAAAGGTGGTGCGTGTCATGTGGTCATATTTTAATTTATTTGAGACCTAACAAGTATTTTTCGAGTTATATGTAATAATGAGTATTTGCTTGACTATTTTTTCGACGACCTACGTTGTTATTATACCGTATAACTTTTCACTGGGTATACCAATTTTGATGATTCTTGTTTTAATCGAAACCACATACTTTTCTTGTAGTCCCATTCAAATTTGATCGAGATGTAATAAGGATTTTTGAGTAATCTTTGACGACGCGTATTTATGACGGTGCGTATCTACTGTCGCAACGCCATATATCGGAATCTAGTAAAAGTAGGTACTTCGGTTCGAACTATCGATCAAATGATGTTACATGCAAAAGATCTACTGTAACGTAGTGAGCTATATTATCCACTAGAGGGCAGTAGCATTTTATTCTTTACTAGCTTGTGCGCGCGACTTCGTCCCCGTGGAATAGGACCACCCGATTTTGAAACATTCTTCATTAGTGCTACGCTCCTATTGGTCTTAGCGTGATGATATATAGCCTATAGCCTTCCTCGATAAATGGGCTATCTAACACTGAAAGAATTTTTCAAATCGGTCCAGTAGATCCTGAGATTAGCGCGTTCAAACAAACAAACAAACAAACAAACAAACAAACAATCAAACAAACAAACTCTTCAGCTTTATTATATTAGTATAGATAAATAAATTAGATGATTCTTATTTTAATCGAAAGCTGATGTTTGTTATGTGGTCCCATTTAGATCAAGATCTGATCACTACTTTTTAGGTAATCTTTGTTAACGCGGATTTACTTGACTATTATGTGTCTACTTACGTTGTATTACTTGTCGATGTAATTGAAGTCGTTTTTTTTTTTTTCGTTTGCGAGCAAACAATTATTAATATTACGGTAATCGTTCTTATGGAGTAAACTTGAGTAGTGTCAAATGTACGAAGTTTTTGCACCATCTTATATAACTGTAAAGGTTGTCAAACGGGCGTAGTATTAGCAGCCAAATATTTTTTAGACTGAAACAAAATTCTTTTCTCTTACAAAATTCTTAAAATGTTTTGTAACATATATACCTACCTACCTGCTCATTAAGTGAAGTTTAATTATAGCAGTGACATCTATCGAAAAATGCTATAATTATCTTACTTTAGGTAGGTTACTCTTTCTTTAGGTAGTACAAGCAGATACGTATAGATGGCAATGTTAACTAATATTTTTAATTTGCAGCCTTACCACTAGATGTCACTACATCATTGGCAATACCAAGAATTCAAAACTTAAAATAGATTATTATTTAGATAATTTTTAGAAATACAATGCATTTTTGTACATATATAAAACAAAATAACGCTACGTGCCATTTTCTCTTAACAAAATTGACAAAATACATAGAAAATAGAAATGACTGACAAAATACATAGGAATAGAAAATTCTAGGTTTGGCAATTCATTTTTATTAGGGTTCCGTACCCAAAGGGTAACCACGGGACTGGTGACAGACTGTGACGTTTAAATAACGAGTATTTATACCAGTGACGATAAATACGCCTCATGCCTATCAAATAGCAAATAATTTATTAGAAACTAGCTGACCCGGCGAACTTCGTACCGCCTAACAGTCGATTCCTTAATTTTTATTTTTTTAAATACTTTCCACTAACACTTAAACTTTATGGTATGGTATTAAAGTTCAAATTGACTCCAGTATTTTTACGAATCTTTTGTATTCGAATATAGAATTTTTTTAAATACTTTTTCAGTAAATTTTTCTCTCCGTAATAACCATCCTTAGACTTCAAGGAATATTATAAAAAAAGAATTAGCGAAATCGGTTCAGCCACTCTCGAGATTTGCGCTTAGCAACACATTCAGCGATTTAATTTTATATATACATTATAGAGATTATGTATAGAGATTATCCATGATGATTCGGATGATAGTGATGAATTTGATATGTTTGAAGATAGTGATAATGATAATTATTGAATGGGAGTATTGGTGTACTTATTTAGATTAATAACAAACCTGTACCAAGAATTAAAATTAATTTTTATGATAAAATGAAGAATTAAAGATTTATTTTATTTTTATGTTTAAATAACTATATACACAACAAAATTGTAAATTATTTATTGGATGTAATGAAATAAAACACATTTTTATTTGTTTATAATGTTTTTAATTTTATTCAGTACCAAAAAACTTTATACTTTAAACTTTGAATCCTTTTTGTAACACTTAATAATTATATTTTTTAAAGTAATCACTGAGTTCTGTAAAAAAATATGGTTTAAATAATAAATAAAAATATAATTGAAAAAAAAAAAACAATAATAATCTATACAAATAAATAAAATTGGAGCTATAGCTGAATAGAAAATAATTGTGGTATATGGCTTTCCATTTTTATGGGATTGTAAACAACTTAATAAATAATATTGAGAAATTAATAGAATTTGGTTGGCTTATGCTCGCATTCGTTTTGACAGATAGTACAGATTGGCGCTCACGCTTTTGCTGCCTTACCTCGGTAGCGAAAGCGTCTGAGAGCGCGATGTCAGCGTCGCGAATGAATGAATGAACGAAATGAACTCAGAAGAGAAGCGTGCTTTTTTGACGCTCACAGCACCAAGTCGAACGATGAAAATGACGTGAAAGCGCACTGACAGCGCGAAAGCGTCCAAACCGAATGCACCCTGTGTGTAAATAACTCTTCAAAATAATAAATTATTGACTTTATTTACAATGGTGAATTTAAAATATAATTATCAACACAAAAACAAGAAACAAATAGTAAGCACGCAAATATTTTAAATTAAAATTTTTCAATATGAAGATAAAATTGGTAATGAAATTTCTTTTCAGATTTTACTTAGTAACAGGAATTGCTTCAAAATAATTCTAGAATGAGATTAATATTATTACAATAACTAATTAAACGTTTGGCACTTCATTAACAACACTCAGAATATATCCTACTTACGATACAAAACCATCTGTGAAAGCTTTCAGTAAAGCTTTTTCATACCAATTTTTAGTTTGATCCTCTTGTAAAGTATTTTTTGTATGTTTGACTTTACTAAAAGTGAGCCAAACTAAGTCAAACACTTTTTTTATATGTGAGTCTGCTAATTTGTGTTCACCTTTACAATTTGTTGCTCGTTGCAGGACATCTAATACTGTAGTATACAAAACAGATTGTCTTGTTGCAGGTTTACATATGGACAAGTGATCTAAAGGTAATTGGTAAAATGGACCACGACCCAAATCTGCGGAGTATGGGTCAACAAAGTGAACAGGAACTTTAAACGCAGTAATAAGGGTGGGCAGATTTTCAGCAAAACTTATTGTCTCCCAGTTAAAAGAATCTGCAAATTTTATGAACAATTGATGCATTTGTAATAATGTTGGGGAATTTTCTTTCAATTGTTTGACATCCTTTGAAGGCCACAGAACTACAGCTGCTGCACGAGGCATAGTAGCTAATGCGCTACCTGCATGAGGTGTACTATAAAAAAGAACTGCTTTAGTGTTTTGACATAAATTTTTATAAGCTGGATCACTGCTTTGAGCTGCATCTATTAATAACTGTTTAACTATAAGTCCACCCATTGAATGAGCTAGCCATACAACATTGTTTGTTCCAACTCCTGCGTCAAGTAATGTGGAAGAAAGTTCACAAGCTCGTGATTCTATATCTGCATTTTTCAAAGGGCAACCTTCCAACCAATCAGATAGTTTACTCCAATAGTTGAAACCTAATATTCTCAAATTACTACAATCTTTTGGCAACCAATCTTTAGGCCAACAATGCGTATAGTTACATTTATCTTGTTCTTCTTGCAACAATGCCATTCTTTTTTTGTTAGCCGTCAACATGTCATTGGTGACAGGTTCTCTCTTAGTTACAATAGGAAGATCTTGTAAAACAACTTCAAAACTAGATAGCAGGGCTTCATCCTCAAACTCTTTAATGTCTTCTATTACTTCTTGAAGATCGGGATCTAAAAATCTATTTTTATTATTCGACTCTACATCACAAGGCTCACACTCAACATCAGATACTGTTACTTCTATGATTCCGATGGGTTCTGCACACTTTTTGTCTCTCTGGCGCCAAGTAACAAAAACTCCGCCCCTCAAGCCGTGTACGAGAAGTGTATCACATAAATGAACATTTTTTGTTCTATACAAGGGATGTAATAAAAATAGTCCTGGTCTGTAACAAAACTCACCAGAGAGATTGGCCAAGCAAACTGCCGCAGAACTAGCTAAGCGTATATCTCGTGACTTAATCAGACGAGCCAGCTCACCGATGAGACCATTTTGAAAGAAATCTGTTAAAAGGTTAGTGTATAAACTTAGAACTGTAAGAATTTTTACAACAGCCAGATCAACGTCTACATCATATCTATATCTTAACATAAATTCTGCTAAGAGTGGTAATATGCCCAATTTAATCAATGTTGAGCTTGAGACATCATTATCATAATGCTTTTGATGAAATATTAAAATGTGATGGTGGAGGGCATCAAGACATAATATACAAAGTTCTTTCTCACTAATACTATCTGGTTTTGTAGGAATACTGTCAACTTCAGCCAAATGATCTTGAATATTGATAAGGTGCTTGGAAAGGAATTGACGGATACAACTGTGGGGATTTAAAGTATCCACAGTACCCAACATGTCTATAAATTTATGAGATAAAAGTTCAGAACTTAAAGCTGCTCTTCGAACATGTATGGGAGGAGGCAATAAATAACCCAAATCTGCACCATATGTGCGTGCAAGTAATACAGCTGTTGATTTATCAAGTGCCTGAGCAATTTTAAATGAATCCCATACTTTATTATTTTTAAATGAAGCTAATTTTTCTATGGCTAAATTTCTTTGTTCCTTATTTCCGTGACGACTAAGCCATAACAGACGCCATGCCAAAGAATGTTTCAAACTCTTCCAAATTCGAGACAATCCAATGTTGTTAGATTTTTCCTTGTCATGTTCTAAACTTATAGTAGCATTGTATAATGGATCATCAATGTATATGTACTCGGGGATGCACTTTTTTTCACCGTTTAATACGTTCGCATTAACGATTTTATCAATACTTTTGTATATTTCTCTGAAATGGTAAGTTACAATAAGTACGCTACCTCCAATCAGCGAACCCACTTTCAATACTTTTATAAGAGGTTTTAAACGATCTTGAAGACTCATTATAACGATTAATATCACATATTTTCAACACAGATTTTATGTTCAAAAGTATTTAGCACTCTTCATTAATTTGGTTTAAATTTAAATAACCCAAAAATCTTCTATTTTGTCTAAAATTTACAGTACATTGCATACGCGTTTAGAAAAAACATTTATACTGTTTTAAATGAATATAATATGAAAATACGTAGTACTATTTTTAATATAATTATTGGCACAAATAAAAATAAATACATTTGTATCACTGCTGTCAAGTTGTCAACTGTCAATGGCCAATGGCCATGAAATACGAATGGCCGGGCCATAGAGAATAGAGAGGGGCCGGCCGGGCCGTGGCCGTCTGTCATTTTATAGTGATTATTGAGATTATGAGGGTTGCTAATACTAAAAATATTTTAAATAGGTAAATAATATATAACGATTAGACATATTTACAATTCACAACTTAAGAATTATATTATATTTACAGATAGTTGCGGTATAAATCATGCCCACATAGAATGGTACCAATATGTAATGCTGGCAGCATTTCTCAGTTGAATCTCTATGCCAATTCTCTGGACAGAGTCAACCATGCGATATTAATTGGGGCTTATACTTGACAGCCGATGGTCTTTTACTGAGCATTTTCAGAAACTAGTTCTACGGCTTGTCTCTGCTGCTGGTGCCCTCGGAAGATTACTTCCTAGGATTGGTGGACCGTATGCTGGGTGTAGACAACTATAATTATGCAGAAGTAATCCGATCAATGGCTCTATATAGCGCTCCTATCTGGGCTGTTGACTTGTCAGCGGAAAACAGAAGGATACTTCGGCGGCCACAGCGCATTATTGCGATACGCGTTATAAGAGGATATCGCACCATCTCGTATGAGGCAGCATGCGTTCTCTCAGGCTTTTACCTCCCTGGGATTTTGAGGCTGAAATACTGGCTGCAGTATACCAGCGTCTTGCGCAGTACCAAAATGAAAGCATCAACTTCCCCAATTTAGAAAAAACACGATGGAAAATTGAAGCTAAAAAATAGATGTTAAACAAATGGAAGGATTGTTTGGCCCAACCCTCAGCTGGCCATTCAACGATAGAGGCGATAAGGCCTGTTTTGCGGGAGTGGGTTGAATGCAAAAGGCTGTTAACCTTCCGGTTGGTACAAGTCCTCTCAGGGCATGGTTGCTTTTGTCAGGCTTTGTGGTGTCATCAGTGTGGTGCTACTGAAGATACCTCTTTGCACGTTCTTCAGGAGTATTGAGCATGCGAGGAGCCACGGCAACCATTAATTGCTGTTGTGGGTTCGGATCTCTCCGTGCTGATTTTAGTTAAATCTGTGGTCGAAAGTGAGAGATCTTGGCAAATTATGCTCGTTTTCTGTGAAACTGTAATCCGACAGAAGGGGGAAGCAGAGAGACTGATAGAGACCGATGTGTTGGTGCCACTTCTTCTCTAGATTTCTTGTAGAAATCGGAGGCATGGTCTTATTTGCGAATCCCAAAAATGAACCGAACACAATAATTCTGGAGGCGCTCAAGATTGTCAAGGTGCTCCTCTATAAGATCTAGGATACATTAATTTACTCTATAGCTCATGCTCCATAGACAAGAATCGGTAAAACGATTCATTGTGCTAATGCAATTTTAGTAGTCAAAGAAAGAAAGTATTGACGATGACGAAGTGACCTGATGGCTGCAAACATTTTTCTGCTTAGCTCTACTAATTGAGGTGTCAAGGAGAGAAACTCACCCAGAGTTATTCCCAAATTATTATATTCTTGCTGTAGTTCAGAATTTAAATACTACAGGTGGTATAAGTCTATACAACTGACTATAGATATTTCAATCAACGAAGACGCGCCCCACTATTTATCGCGAGGGGAAACAGTGGGGTACGGGGAGTTCAGTCCAATCATTAGTCTTGAGTCGACCACGGCTCAGTGTAGACGTTTAATATGGTCTGCGTCGCTGCGTATCGTGACCCATCGGAAAGTTGCTCTACTTTAATTTTTTTTTTTATAATAATAAATATGATATATTTAGTATACTAAAGTAAACAACTTAATACTTGGTAACAGCCGACTGTAATAGCTACATTTTTTTTCGTACTTACTTATTTAAACTTGCTTAGTACCTGGGTGACCGAGCCTTGCTCGGTATTTTCATTTTATTTTTTGTTTTTTTGTTTTTTCTCGTTATTTTTATATTTTATTTTTATTTAAATAATAAATCACGAGTGAAATTAAAAAAAAAAGAAAAAAAAAATTAATCTGGAGACTGAGATTCGAACCCGGGTCAAAACGATTTCAATTCCGTCGCTTTCCTAATTACGCTATTACCGCTATATTAATAATGGTGAAATGAAGCTTCGTATTCTAATGATATTTTTTCATTACCTAAAAACAGGGATAAAACGACATTTTTTTTAAATGTATCCTAGCTAGATCAATTTTTCGCCCCCGAAATCCCCTGCATACTAAATTTCACGAAAATCGTTGGAGCCGATTCCGAGATTCAGAAAATATATATATATATATACAAGAATTGCTCGTTTAATAGTATAAGATAAATAATACATAATTATATAAACTAGTGGTCGCCCAGAGGTCGAAATTCAACCATAATTAAAAATTTTAATTCAAGAAAACCAAATAATTATGAAAATAAAGAACCTTTTTTAAAAAAATTCAACTTGACTGCAGACTTTGACAATCAACAAATAGTATAATATGCCCGTGTGAGTGCTGTAGTGTGTGTAATGCTTTTTTATTAATTTAATGTATAATTTTAAGAAAATATTAGCATTCCGCACTCCTTCTCTATATAAACTATAAGTGTGCGAAATTTCATACTCCTACGTACGTACAATTTCCGTAAAAAGGGGTACAAAGTTTTTGCTTTACATAATAATAGATAAAAAAATAGATATATATATATTACGCCCAGACGCCGGGTCGGAATCGAACCCTCAACCCACAACCCTCGGAGCAGAAAGCAGGGTCACTACAAACTGCGCTAACGGACTAGTCAATAATATTATTTTTATTATTGTTAGGTCGGTAATAAATATAAATTATTTAAAAAAGTAATATATATTGATATTGACAGATAGGAAGAAAATTGGTTTGGGGCTTGAATAAATTATCTACAAATATTATCAAGTAATTTATATTATTTAAAAAAATATAAAGAAAAAATAGAAAGCATTTCATTTAAAAATAGAAGACGAGTAATTGAAATACTTTGATTTAGGTTTTAGTTTTATCATAAATTTTTGTGATTCATTGAGCTGTGAATCAAATATTTCTGAATTAAATGACGATTCCGACTAATTTAAGGTATGATGATAGGTATATAATTATTACATGCTTCATTGTATACTTTCAAGATTATTGGTCTTTCCTAGAAAAATCAATTTAATTGTTATAATATCTGTTAATCTGTAATAATGTTCTTAGAGTTGTTTTATTTTTTTTTTTTTAATGTGTAATATCGAAGTGTAATTGAGTGATTTTCTTAGGTAATTAATAAATAAATTATTTCCAAAAAGTCGTGTTTTATTATAATAATTTTTAGATACATTATTTCTTTTTACTAAAATATTATTATTAAACAATATCACGATAATTCATTCTATAAAGGACCATCGCGAATTATATTTTATTTTTTAAAGTAGATGAAATGAAGTAGAGCATATTTCCAGTCCGTTGTGAAATTTACTGTCATTTAACTTTGTGTGCGTGTGTCACATTTGTTATTCGTTGCGTAGCAACAGAACTAACATTCTTGTACTTGACATTGCACACTTGCACTATAAACGATTGCGGAAGCGAGTGGGGCGCGTCTTCGTTGATTGAAATACCTATACTAACTTTGGAGTACCCACAACAATTACCTGAGACTAAATTAAATACGCCTTGGACCTATTCAATCCTTCAAAGACCTTTGTACGGGTATCTGATTATTGATTAAATTTTGTAAAATTACTTGTTGTGATACAAATTTCAAGGCATATATTAAAATATAGGATTTAAAATAAAACAAATAAAAAGCTCCCAACGGACAATTATTCTTTGGTCCGTGAGTGACAAATTTTGTTGGAGATTTCCATATTATTATTTTAAACTAGCTGACCCGGTGAACTTCGTACCGACTAACAGTCGATTTTTTAATTTTTTAATTTTAATTTAATATTTATTCTTCTATTCGTGACACCGGGTCAGGGTTAGCTAGTAAGATAAAAAAATTATAAATATTAAAAAAAATATATTTAAAATATTCACAAATATTGACATTAATTTCACTCCTTCCCGGAACCCCTCCACTAACACTTAAACTTTATGTTATGGTATTAAAGTTCAAATTGACTTTTAAGTATTATTACAAATTTTTTGTATGGGAATATAGAAGTGTTGTTTTTGTAGCCTTTTTTAGGCAATTTTTTAAAATTTTGTCTCCTTAAGAACCATCCTCGTACTTCAAGAAATATTAAAAAATAAAAAAAACAAGTGCGAGTCGGACTCGCCCATGAAGGGTTCCGTAGCAGCAAGTAACATAATATAAAAGTTCTTGTAGTTCGTTGTAACTTTGATCGATATTTTAATAATAGTGTATTTTACCATAACTATGGGCAAAAGTGCGAGTCGAAAAGGTAAATTGCGGTTTACGTTTTATGTGTTATTAAAAAAAACTACTTACTAAATAGATTTAGTTCAAACCAATTTTCGGTGAAAGTTTGAATGGTTATGTACATCATATATGTACTTATATTTTTTAGTTTTATCGTTCTCTTATTTTAGAAGTTACAGGGGGGGGGGGCGACACATTCACACTCAGTTTAGAAAAAAAATGATATAAGAAACCTCAATATCATTTTTGAAGACCTATCCATAGATCCTAGGGGAACCAATTCCGATAACTGCAGGAGTCAAACAGGGCTGCCTCCTGTCGCCGCTACTCTTCATCGTCCTGCTCGACGACGTCATGCGGAAGGTAACTGTAACACCTAGGGGCATCGCATGGAACGATAGCTCGCACCTGGGGGACCTCGAATACGCAGACGACATAGTGTTGATTTCGTCTTCATTGCCCGATCTCCAAATGAAGCTGGACTCGTTACGAGAGGAAGCTTTAGATAAGGGACTACGAATCAACGCTAGGAAGACCGTCGAAATGCGAGTTCAGTCATGCGAAAATCGCCCCATCAGACTCAACGGTACACCGCTGTAATCTGTCGCTAAGTTCGTATGTCTCGGCAGCACCGTGACCAACAGCGGTGGCTCGGATGACGACGTCGACGCGCGAATCAAGAAAGCAAAAGGCGCCTTTGCCCTAATGAAACCGGTCTGGGATTCGAACGTGCTCACCCGGCGGATCAAGATTTCCCTCTTCGATTCCATAGTGAAGTCAGTTTTGCTTTTCGGCTGTGAAACATTATAGGCCCCGTAGACGATCAAATATTTGATCAAATTTCTGTTTGACAAACGTGTTTGTCAAATTATTTGATCGTGTGCGGTTCTGCGGGCATTTTGGTGTATTTGTTATATGAAAACATGAAGTTTGATCAAACAAGTTTGATCGTTTACGGGGCCCATAAGGTTACATCTATATAATTATATAAAAGAGAAAGGTCACTCATCACGAAATCTCAGAAACTGTAACACCTACAAACTTGAAATTTGGCAGCTAATAGGGAATGGGGTCCTAATAGGGAGTAGACATCCGCTAAGACCGGGTTTTACGAAACTCTACCCTCTCTCTCTATTCTAAGTTTGACGGTCACAGAATGCAACAATTACATAGCTAAGTAGGTACAATTATGTTAGTATACTTCCTATCTTCATTGGTATGCATTATTTGAAACAGTTTTCACAACTATACCTACCTACACTTCATATTTGCTATAAAGCTGAAACCATCTCTTTCAAGTATGCAAAAGTTTTGAATATTGTATTTGATGATAAAATGAATAATAAGATTTTTCTTATACGCTTCCTTTTGTTCGAAAAACTAAATCCAATAAATAATCCGGCTTACAAAACGTTTCATCAAATTGGAGCAGTAACTGAGAGCGAGACCGTGCGAATCATCTTCTTACTACGTCAGCATGCACATCAGACTTGGGTAACGGCTTACAATTGGGAATTGGTAGTTGATACTTAGGACATCTACCATACTGTAGTAGTAGGTAACATAACTATACTATTAACAACAATAATCTCAGAAACTATAACACCTACAAACTTGAAATTGGGCAGGTAGGTTCTTTAAGAACGGGTTTTACAAAACTCCACGCCTAAGGGGGTAAAACTGGGGTTGGAAGTTTGTATGAAAGTCCTATGTTTTTGAAGTAAGATACTTGAAATTCAAAATGTATCTAATATAGATGGTGTTGAGGTGTACTAATAATGTATCTTTAGAAATCAACCCCCTTTTGGGGTTAAAACAGGGGATGGTAGTTTGTATGAAAGTCCGATGAAAAATAATATCCATAGATTTCATTGGTTCTAAAAATTCTTAGATATTGATTGTTTTTATCTTTCTTTTATTTTTCCTTTCATTAGGTATTTAGCTTTTTCGAATATAATTAAAAATAACTAACTCCACGCGTACGAATTCACGGGCGGCCACTAGTTGAATATAAGGGTATTAATATTAAAATTTTAACTTTACTTACCATCACACACGACGAACGGAACAGATATCTTAGAAATCAAATAAATTCGAAAGCTTTTCTACTTTTTAAACAAAATCTTACCTAAGTAAACTGAAAAATTATAATAAAAAACCACTTAATATAAGGATTTATTAAAAAAAAGAAACAGCTTAATAATATATTTTACAATACTATTTGGTACCTAGCGCCTAATCTTACCTCAATCTTTTACACTACCACTAAGAAAAGTTAACCAACTACCAAAAATGTAACAAAAGTCGCCATACTCTCTTAATCTAGCAATTGACTAATGTTTATTTTTAACATGCAAAAGCTTAAATATACAAAGCTGACATCCATCTTGTGCAATTAATAAATTTTCTTACGATTAAGACATCAGCTTTTCTTGCTTGTATTACCGTAGAAATGAAAAAAAAAACATTGAATTCCTATATTACCTTTAAAATAAATTAAATGGATGTTTACTCTCTACATTTATGTTTCAATGTTACCTAATTCTTTTAAATTATGGTCTAGTTATCAAGGTCAAGACTGTATGGATATCTTTTTATTTTAATAATTTTTTCACTACGTTTATGGTTAGGTACGTTTAAAAGTATTTTCTTCATCCTGAAGGAATTATTATACTTAGGTACATACGAACACATAAAAATTTTCGTCGTATGATTCTTAATCATAATATCAGTTATGCAGTTATAAGTCACTAAATCCGCGTTATTTTGAATTTTGAATGTATGAAATATAAATTATATAAAAATAAATAATCAAAAAAATTAATCGCCTAATATAACAATTAGGTATTTATTGCAAATCACGTAAGCGATCTTCTACTGAAATAAAATAATAGGGAACTGTAGAACATGTCTTTGATCACTATTAAAGTAGGTAGGTACATATATTATGTACGTAGAAAAATATTCCTCGATAAACATTTTTACCTAAAGTTATTATATCTACAACTCTTTTATTTATCACTTTTTACTATTTTATATGTAATGATTTAACAATAGAAAATATTTTTTTTTTAATTTTTAAATACATTATTTCCAACACGTAAGTAACTGTAGGTATATATTTCTATTTAATTATACGTTATGTAATTTTAAACAAAATTATGCACTTGATTTAGTATGATTACCATTTTAATTATATACTAACTTAGAAAGGATAATGTGATAACAAATAAATACATAGATGTGCTTTCTTAATTTTGCATAGCGATTTTTAGAGTCGCAATAAACTTAGCTATTTGTATTGTGTACTATCATGTACTTTTTATAAATATTATCAACATTTTTATTTAATTAACAAGTGCATTATTATTGTTAATAATAACATGTATGTATCGAATAATATAATATAAGTATAACATTTATTTTGTTTTTAACTAAGTAACAAGTAAGCATAAAATGTGATATTCATTGTTACACTTACAATGTATTGTCTGTATTTCTTATCTATTGTATAAAACAAAATTATCTTCATTTTTTTTATTTGTTTTCTATCGCAATTCGGGCTCATTTTCTTAACAGCCACTTCACACGTACCAATTTTACCTAAAAAAAATGTTTTAAAATAATTAAAAAATAGCCATATTCCTTTATTTTTCGTATTCGATTGTTTTTTTTTTATATCACTAAGTCGGCAAACAAGCGTACGGCTCACCTGATGGTAAGTAATTACCGTAGCCTATAGACGCCTGCAACACCAGAAGTATCGCTAGCGCGTTGCCGACCCTATCCCCAATTCCCCCCAGGAGCTCTGGTCACCTTACTCACCAACAGGAACACAACACTGCTTGAAAGCAGTGTTATTTAGCTGTGGTCTTCTGTAAGGTCGAGGTACTGCCCCAGTCGGGCTGCTCCATTTTTTGAGCATTAAATTTCCTGCTGTGCCCTACCTCAGTTAAAATTTTTGTTGATTCTCTGCTGCAAACCAAAATTTCAAAACTAATTTTTTTTAAAATACATTAAAGTGGATAATTTGATTCTTTCTACGAGTACCTACAATAAATAAAACAACGTACCAATGGTATTTTCCTTTTTCTTTACATGATATGATCATAATAGGAGTGTACGGGCGTGGAGTTTGTAGGCGTAACTGGAGTTGATGAAATTGAAACTGGGGATGACAAAGCTGGAAGCGGCGTAGGCGGCTTGCGGTCGGGCGGCAGTGCTGGGAGGGAGGATGGCAAGTGATGTCCGAAGCCCCCGAGGCCGCTGATAGAAGTCCCCCCTAATGACCCACCCGGTAGCATCTGCCCATGCATCCCTCGCATCCCAGCGAACATCGACGCAGCACCTTTTGGACAAAAAGCATTAATTTGTAAACTGTTACTTTTAATACCATTATTATCATAGTTACTGTATCTATTCATGAGACATTAGATACCTATGTATTAATTAAATAACATGAGCATAATTAATATATTTACGTCGCATAGACCTTAACAGTACCTACTTTAATAATTTAATGTATAGGTACATTTAATATAGTTAGTCCATTGAAATGTTACATTTTTTTGGGCTTACCTTGCGTTTGTCAGAGGACGCAATTTTATTTTTTAGATATGAAGGGGGGGGGGGGTTAGTCTTATGTTAAATCCAAGTTTGTGGGTTTGTAGTCCTTGTGCAACGGTCGCTATCTTGGAAAAAGAGGTTCAAATGGTTTTTATGGTTTATCTGCCAAACTATAAGTCTCACAAAAATTTTTTTAATGTTTTTTGTTGCAAGTAAAATTATCTACAACTTATGTTCAGTAACTTTTAGTCTTAGAATCATAAATAAAAAAGTTATAAGCGAAAATCCATAAAAATTTGAGAGAAAAAAATCTATTTGTTGATAAAACTTTTTTTTAAATCATTTTACAAAAAAATAATATCAGACCATTTTTATAGACGGTGTTTTAAGGAACAATTTTTATTTTAAACATTTTTAAATTTATTTATTATTTAAGGTTTTACAGCGCTGCGAAACGAATAGGTACTATTCTTCAGTATTCATAACAATACGTGAATATAAATATAAATATTCATGATTTGCCCTAATTTTTAATCACCTTGTTATTTTTTAATGATGATCTTTTTAATTATTGATAGTAAAATATTGTTGTTTGTGTTTATAAATAATTCTTGATTTGACACTACCTACGAGGTGGAGTCTGGAGGCGCGTTTTTTTTACGTGGTATCCGCAGTAGGCATAATCCACGGTGATTTTCTAAATCACAACTGCTGTCCTCGATCTTGCGGCGAGTGGCTGGTTGGTTTTCTATATTAAATACTTGAGGGAGAGCCGAAGAAGAGGCGTGGCGTAAATTTCAAAATGTGTGTAAATCATTTTCTTCAATTAATTTCGAGAGCTCCATTATTTTGCTGCAAGTCTCCCCATAAATAATGATAAAAAAACGTTCACCAATGATAGTGAGCAGTGCAAGGTCAACTCTCTTGTTGAGGAACAACGCCGTTCCACTTGCTAGCCCTAGATGGTTCTCCAGAGTTTTCAGAAATTTAAGTTTAGGGGGCGTTCAAGTATTACGTAACGCAAATTTTGAAGATTTTTTACCCCCCCTCCCCCCATGTAACGCGCCGTAACGTTTTCCTGTACCCCCCCCCCTACCCGATAAACGTTACGTAACACCCAAGTGACCATTTTTACCACATTTTTACCCAAATGTCACAACTTTTTTGCGCAAACTAACCGGAAAGTCGCTAAATTACTTTTGTTATTGTTTTAATCGCGTTTGTGGTAGTAATAAATGAATAAAACGATAGATTTTAATAGCCTATTTTTTTTAACTAAACAAAAAACAATGTTACGTAACGCATTGCTCGAACCCCCCCTCCCTCCCCTGTAACGCGTCGTAACGTTTAACAAGACCCCCCCCCTCCCCCCAATTAGCGTTACGTAATACTTGAATGCCCCCTTACCCATATTGTAAGCACCTGAAATTGTGTCACATCCTGAAAAAGCATGGAGAAACAGCAAGTTATACGCAATAAGGTCTCCGTACATAAAAGAAAGAAAGAAAGAAAGAAAGAAAGAAATCACTTTTATTCAGGACATCACACAATCGCAGACAGTTTTTGTGAAAAAATAACAGAGAAAAAAATATTACAAAAACAGTATACGGATTATGAAAAAAAAAACACTTCACACTTCTTGCTAACTTCCTTCTCCGGTTCTTCCTCAAGTATTTAATATAGTAAGCCAACCAGCCGCTGAGCCGCAGCTTGGTCCATCAAAAAGACCGAGGACACAGTAGTTGTGATTTAGAAAATCACGCACGTAAAAAAAAAACGCGCCTCCAGAGTTAAATAATAAATAAATTTAAAAATGTTTCTGTTAAAAATTGTTCCTTGAAATATTATCTATAAAAATGGTCTGATATAATTTTTTGGTAAAATGATTAGAAAAAAAGTTTTATCGACAAATAGATTTTGTTCTCTTAAATGATTATGGTTTTTCACTTATAACTTTTTTATTTATGATTCTACGACTAAAAGTTACTGAACATAAGTTGTAGATAATTTTACTTGCAACAAAAAATATTAAAAATTTTTTTGTGAGACTTATAGTTTGGCAGATAAACCATAAAAACCATTTGAACCTCTTTTTCCAAGATAGCGACCGTTGCACAAGGACTACAAACCCACAAACTTGGATTTAACATTAGACTAGCCCCCCCTTCATATCTAAAAAATAAAATTGAGGCCTCTGACAAACGCAACCCCAAATGTAACTTTTCAATGGACTAGGTTGGAATTTAGCTTTCATTTTATTTTGCTTAATAAATCTACCAGACACTTATAGATTCGAGCAAGAAAATTCTATTTCTATCGTCCGTTCGGTACGTTTACGCTTCAGCCTGTAATATCCCACTGCTGGACATATGCCTCGTTCCCCACGTAGGAGAAGGATCAGAGCTAAATCCACTACGCTGCTCCAATGCGGGTTGGTGGATATATTCCCTACTATGAGTAACGTAAAATGTATACTATTATACCTATATGCCTAGATATTTATATCTTGCTACAGCTAAAAGCGCTGTAAAGCGTAACTCAGCGTCATTATTGTTTCGTTTTTTTTTCACTCGTCTTGTTTAGTTATACAATCAGTATTATTATACATTTTATTTTTCTAAGTTACAAAGTTTAGTTGCTTTAAATTCATCCGCAAATTTAAAAAGTACGTATGCGTTGCGTGGTGCAGTGCAGCCGTAGATTTCTGTAACGATGATGCTGCGATGAGACTGCACGTTTAAGGCAAACGGTTTTAGGAATTTTGTCCTTAAGTAACTCTTATGCCATTAATTTGACATTTAACGTAAAACACAAGTAAACATTACAGTCGCAAGGCATTTATAAAAGCTTGTCTATAAAAGAAAATGATTTTTATTCGTAGGTATATTATATACTTATTATAATATGGACGTATCGTTAATATATAAATAAAAAACCGTATTTTTAACGACTTTTTTAAATAATTGTATTATATTCTCATAGTAGTGGTGCTCAGGTATGGACCGTATGGAGTACCTTGAATGCACATAATTTCTGATATATTTCTAATAGTGTCTGTGCTATACTCGTAATTCAGGAGTTCCCATCGATCTCGCCTTGCCTGCCGCTCGTCTGTTGTCGCCCACATGCATGCCTCGGTACCCAAATCGTTTTAACTTAAACAAACCACCCAATCGGATGATTTTGGAAATAAATTCTCACTGGGAGTTTCTATTTTCTAAGAATCTTTTTATACACGTGTTTCCAACGAGTATGAACTCATTACGTAACTATCTCATTTGACTATTCCGGTGGATTTCATGTTCTGCAATTCGTCGAACACTGCTATAGTTAAAAATGGATTTCTTATGGATAAAGAGTGCCCAGCTAATAAATGTACTTGATACGTTCTCCGCACTCCTTTTGAACTTCTCATCACTCGCAAGCTCTTTGATTAACAGGAGTTCGCCGACGGCATAAATTGCTCTCAAGTTTGTATGCGACGAAAGACACTCGCCGGGTCTCGACAAGCTTAAATCTTACCACTTATTGATAAAATAGAATTTATGATACATATTTTTTTTAGATTATTTATAGCGTTTGATACACAATCTGTTTATCTAGTCTTTAGGCATTCGCATAATTCGCAAAGCTTTATATTATTAAATTTCAATTGAAAAAATTATTCATAAAATTCGCAAGCGAGTTATGTGAATCCTGAATGCCGAGCAGTTCCGATTATTAGGTATAGTTATAATTATATTTATTGCGGCATACGAATCTTTTATTTCTCGCGGCTACAATTTTCAAGTAATAAACTTGTTTACGATGTGCACGAGTAAAAATTTTATGTAACGAGTATTTTATTAATGTAAATGTTGATTAGGTATATGTAAGACACAATATCCCTCTATGAAATATATTGGCATTGAGGATTCACGAGGACGCAATATTCCAGAGAGCACAAATCGATTGGTAACATACAAAAAAAAAAATCAATTCGCTAAGACAATAATTACAATTAACTTAGTACCTGACAATTGTATATAGTTGTTGAGACCTTTATTAAGGTTCTGAATTGAACAAATTCAGGAAACAGGAGTTGAATAAATTCGAAGAGAGTCTGGTATTGCGCCTTCGATCCATCCTATACAAAGCAAAAATATTTCTATAGTAAAATTTGTTATTATGATCACATTGAGTAGTAAATATTAGTGGAATGAACTGTTTCATACAATAACATAACGGAAATGTCTACGGAATGTATAATGACCATAACTTTCGGTACACGTACCTACCAACATCTAAAATTCTAAATAATGATTAACACCTTATTATCTATACTAATATATAAAGCTGAAGAGTTTGTTTGTTTGGTTGTTTGTTTGTTTGTTTGTTTGTTTGTTTGTTTGTTTGTTTGTTTGAACGCGGTAATCTCTGGATCTACTGGGCCGATTTGAAAAATTCTTTCACTGTTAGATAGCCCATTTATCGAGGAAGGCTATAGGCTATGTATCATCACGCTAAGACCAATAGGAGCGGAGTCCACGCCGACGAAGTCGCGCGCAGAAGCTAGTCCAGGATAAAAACCAAAATACCTTACAGTATCGTACATGCTGTTGTTGTAAATGTGTACTCTAATGAAATATTTTCTAATTTCATAACATTTAGACTGCTCAAAATTCCAAATTATTTTTAACTAGCGTGTAAGACATACGACGTAATTTTCTTATGTTTTCGCTCGTTTCGAACTAGTACCCAAACAACAAGAAAACAATGAATAAATAATTGTTTTCGGTAACTATTTCTCAATACTAATAACTAAGATTGTAGTATAACGTTGTTGAATTAAAGCGTTTAGATGTATTATGTAGGTAGGTGTTCTTCTGAGACGCTGAAGATTCAATTGAAGTAGTGATGCGGGAGATTGTGTGGTTAGTTACGCACTATGTACTTACCATGTGTAAGCTATGTATAAAAATATTTGATTACAAAGAAGTACATAGTGATTTTAACACATTGTTTTTTTATTATACGATATTTGAAAACTACAAAACTGTGCGTTAATAAAAATTAATTGTTAAACACGCAACGTCTAGAACTAAAAATTATATAAATATAGTGTGAATACCACGTTAACGAGTAATCTTAATTTGTAAACAAGAATTTAATTAATAAATAAAATTAGTAATGTTAATACGATCATAATTACAAGAACACATCGATCATGATCGAGCTACTACCAGCCGTCCAGCCCGCACACATCGACATGAGCGTTAAACGGTCGCAATGTCAATTCCTAAATCTATTTTTATAAAGTTTATTTTTATGTCAATACCAAATACGTCCGTTTATTTATTTAAAAATAAACGACTCAATGTAGGGTACACTAACGATTTTACTTGTACATATCCTCAAAAAATTGTATATCTACTTCATTAATCTATACTCTATAGGTAGGTACATCTATACATATAATAAAATGGTAGGAAAGTCAATATATACTGTACATTGAATATTTTTTTTAAAGAATACTTGGGGTGTGATCTACAATCAATACCGAAGCCAAATATATAATTTTTTAGGATTTTTGTCTGTTTGTCTGCATGTATGTCCGGGATAAACTCAAAAAGCATTCCATGGATTTACTTCAAATTTGGCACGAATATTATTAAGAAGTTGGGTCAACATAATATTATAGGCTACATATTATCACGCTATCACCTGCGGGGACCGAGCAGTGAACCTTCGCAGACGACGTCGCGGGTAGCAGCTAGTAAGTAAATTCTATATAGATTCTATTATGAACCGGTAAGTACTTTATGTTTTGGTTATACTGTGTCACTTCTCAGGACTGGTATCTATCTGGCAATGGAATGGATATATTTCGTTTTTTTTTTTCATATTTATACCTACTCTACGAGAGAAAAGTACTAAAACTGAAAAGATAAAGCTTTTAGTACATCTAGAGCTAAATTAAAACTTTCAAACAAATGTCTGTTATCTACGTTAAATCAAAAATGCTCATAAACGGAGCACCGAGTAACATAAACATAATATCAAGGTTGTCGTTCTTAAAAATCATTCTGGTATTTTTTTATTAAAGCGGACGCCCGTTGGCTTTCAGGCGGGTTATTCTTAAAAATACCTATTGCATTTATAAAGATCAAACGAGTGGAACAAACGCAAGTTCGTGTAAACAGTTCGTCTCAACGGTTGTATGTACGAAGCGAGTGCTGGCTCTTCCATCCGTGACCCGGCGCCATTATCGATGCGTATACTGAAATACATCATCACTCCCGACTAAAATTTTTAAATAGTTCCTACATGTATTAGAACTTAAAAATAGAGTTACTTTTTGCTAATAGACTTTTATTATATTAAATTTAAACAAATAAGCAGACTTAGGTTTATATAGTGTTGGGGTGTTATATATTTCGAAAACAAAAAAACAAAAAGTCACAAAAAGTCCTAAGTTCTTAAAGATCTTCCACTTTTATGCAAATACCTCCTCTTGCTTTGCTTACTATAAATTACCTTTGTACTCGTAGCATAATATTCTGCCACTAAGGAAAGTAAAGCTTCCCGCTGTATTATCAAATATCAACGAAATAAACATGGATAATATTACCCACGTTTATCTCATTTTAATTGCATTTTCGGAGTTTTGTGGTTACAGTACAATACAGTCATGTCTAATGATTAATCTATTTGAAGAACGATGAATACTCTACCTTATTTTGTGGATATAGTTTCTTTAACAATAAAGTAACGATGGAAAATAAAAGAAAATTACTCTACATTTGTTTGTATTTTCTACGGCTTAGGTTCATTAAAAACTGTTAAGTTTGTAAACGTAGTCTATGATGTCCATATCAGCAATTATCTTATTTATGATCTTATGGACGTCCCCTACCATAAACTTTTACCTATAGTGCCTATATTATATTTGTATTTAGAGTGGGTGCGAATGCACATTCCAATAATTACATGTGTACGAGTGTCTAAATTTAGTATTTTATGGAGAATCTGAATAACGCGAAACTGCCAATCAAACTTCCGTTTCGGTAACGATAAATTCAGCTTCATCGATTTTGTCGTGGCCACTAAGTCATACGAGAGCGTTTATGAATTTATTGCTCGACACCCGGAATTATATTATATCGTTTCTATGTAACAGAATTACACTAATACTGAGTAATACATTTATGTAAAAAAACGACATTATTTGTAAATAGAATGAGTCATTAAATTCTTTTTCAATTTTTATAACGTCTTAGTCTTCGTCTTTTCAACGACAGCATTTCTAGTAAAAATAAATCCTCAATATTATAATATATAACTCGCGTCCGCTCACTTCGAGGCCCGACAGCAACATTTAGACAGTGAACTGTAGCTGGTACTGCCATTGCACAAATGCACATGTTACCACAACTTTTATGACCGTCGTAAGGGAGTGTAGCTTCTAAGAAACGGGCTGCGCACATGGGAGGCAATAAACCGTCGATTATCCGGCCCTGATCTATAAGTATTTATTGGCCGTGAATTTACTCCCTCGATCCTTGCTGTCAGCAAAGACTTTATTGTTTAGATATGTAATACTTATGGTGGATAATTATATAGTAAACATATTACTAGTAGAAACTAGCTTAGGTATACGAAACACCTTGAGATTTGCTAACTATTAATTTGGGGGACTAGACTAGACTAGACTTCTTTCTTTTTTTTTTTTGTTAGAACTGTTATTCTTATTATATAGGTAAGTTGATTTTATTTTATCTCAGTCAGTCAGTCAGTTCAGCCTATTGCAGTCCACTGCCGGACATAGGCCTCCCCAAGTTCGCGCCAGACATCCCGGTTTTCCGCAATACTTATCCAGCCTACACCGGCAATCTTACGAAGATTATTTTATTTTTTTATCTAAACACAATTAATTATAAATTAGTAGGTTAACGTTTGAATTAACCTAGGGAAAGAAGAAGCGTTTGCGAGCAGCCACAATTATATTCTTGTTTTGACAAATAACTTCTTTTTTTTTGCAATAATTAGTCGTTCTTATTAAATTTATATAATTTAATTATTATTATTATTATTTAATATATCTATACAAATAAATATAATTGTGTTTGCTCGCAAACGAAAAAAAACCGACTTCGACCGATCGACAAGTAATACAACGTAATAAGACGAAAAAATAGTCAAGTAACTACGCGCTATTAAAGATTACTCAAAAAGGTGTAATCAGATCTCGATGATCAAATTTAAACAAGACTACATGACAAGTGTTAGCTTTCGATTAAACTAAGAATCATCAAAATCGATACACCGAGTAAAAAGTTATGCAGTATAATACAACGTAGGTCGACGAAAAAGTAGTCAAGTAAATACGCATTATTAGATATAACTCTAAAAGTACTTGTCAGATCTCAATTAAATTTAAATGTGACCACATGACATGCAAAACCTTTCATATAAAACAAAATTGATCGAAATCAGTCCACCCAGTCAAAAGTTCTGAGCTAACAAACATTAAAAAAAATACAGTCGAATTGAGAACCTCCTCCTTTTTTGGAAGTCGGTTAAAAATTTGGAGTGTCTGTTTATAATATTAAAATAACCGCTGTTTACTAAATGCATATGCATATACACGGTACATATATAGGTATACCAAAATAATATTTATTACAATTTTTGTCTGTCTGTTTGTTCTTGCTAATCTCTGAAACGGCTGAACCGATTTTGACGAGACTTTTACTGGCAGATAGCTGATGTAATAAGGTGTAACTTAGGCTACTTTTATTTTCGATTTTTTCTTTAAATAACTGCAAACTGAACAATAACTTTTTAGTTAAATTGCACTCAGACGAAGTCGCGGGCACGGCAGCTAGTTATAAATATAGTTATAGATATATATGTAGTTACTAGTTAACTTACTTAAATTTTATATAAGATGTTCGATTAACATGGTTACTACTTACTTCTATTACTAAAACTATTCGAAGAAAATAAAAAAAACATGGTAAATTCCCGTCTTTGAATAGTTTCATGCGCGGGGATCGAACCCGCAACCGCCAGCGTAACAGCCGCATTTCAGCGCTGTGACTCTTGCACTAACGCGTCTTCAGAGACAGTATCAACAAATTAAAATAAAAAAAAAATATATAAATCAATTTCTAATATTTGAAGATCACTAATACTTAAGGGTACGCCTGTGAGCGTGCGGCGCTGGCGCAGCGGTCACAGCGCTGGGTTGCGATTGGCTGTTGCGCGGGCGGTTGCGGGTTCGATCCCCGCACACGACAACATTTGTATTGGCCATACAGATGTTTTCCGTGGTCTGGGTATTCGTGCAGTCCTTGTGGGTCTCCCCACCGTGCATCGGAGAGCACGTTAAGCCGTCGGCCCCGGTTGTTATCATGTGCACCTGATAGCGATCGTCCTCATAGTAGGGAATATATCCGCCAACCCGCATTGTAGCAGCGTGGTGGATTAAGCTCCGATTCTTCTCCTACATGAGCCCAACAGTAGGATATTAGGTACAGGCTGAATCGTGAATACTTAAGGGTATAAAATCACTGAACATTGATAATTTTAGCAACTTTTTAAACCCCCCCTCTTGGTGATATGTGATGAGATTTTATACCCAAAAAACGTATATTATTTTAATGTGCAAAGTATATTGAAATTTTCAGAATATTATCTAAATACGTTCACCTACGTAATTTTATGATTCCCTTGTAACTTGCAGCATGTCTTTAATGCACACTGCTCCCATCGGAAAAATGCAGTGTGTGCCGGCCGATATTTTTAATAAATTTATTTTATTTATTTTATTTTGTGTACATTACAATACAAAAAAAACATGTAAATTACTCATATAGTATGATTTTGTTTAAATATTTTTACATAAAAATGGCTGTGTTAACACCACGTTAACACATGCAGAGCCGAGACGTTGACTGTGACGAAGGGACTGGTCCAAAAATTTAAAATGGGCAAAAAAAGTGCAAAAAAGTGCAAGGCTATGCCTGGGATTTCTCTCAAAGATAGCATTAGAAATGAGACTATCCGCGAGAGAACGAAAGTAACCGACATCTTGGGGAAACCTATTTCCAGCAGTGGACTATTATACAGCTGAACTGACTGACTGACTGATAATGATACTAGCAACTACTAAAATTATGCTTTTTATGGTAGTATTCGATATTCAGGTGATAGTTATGCTTAGCTAGCTACATATACAATTATACATAACTACTAGTTGTCGCCCAGTGGTCGAAATTCGATCACAATTAAAATTTAAATTAAAAAAAAAAACCCGTAGCTTATAGACGCCTGAAACACGTAAGTAAGGTCGAGGTACTACCCCAGTTGGGCTGCTCCATATTTTGAGCAGAAAATTTCTTGCTGTGCCCCACCTCAGTTAAATTCGTCATGTTCATTTTCGTTTTATAATCTTCCTTTTACAATGGGGTTCATCAATAGGTAAGTACAAATAAATAAAATTGGAGTGTCTGGTTGTAATATTAAAATAACCGCTTTTTACTAAATGCATATGGATCTATACACGGTACATAGGTATATCAAAATAATAATATTTTTTACAATTTTTGTCTGTCTGTCTATTTGTTTGTTCCAGCTAATCTCGGAAACGGCTGGACTGATTTTCCGTCCGGGTTCCGACGGGACTTTCACTGTCAGATAGCTGATACAGTAAGGAGTAACTTAGGCTACTTTTATTTTAGAAATTTATTTATTTTATAACTAAACAATAACTTTTTTGTTAAATTCCACGCGGACGAAGTCGCGGGCACAGCTAGTATCATCATAAATATTTAAATTCGATGTATTGACAAGGTAAGCTATTGTTAAATCAATGTGTGAATACTACGATACTGTAGTAGTAACGTATTTCAGTTTATATCTCTTATTATTATGATCTCTTATTATTATGATCTCTTGGTATTGTGAGATCGATGTTTTTCAGAATGTTGTTTCATAACAGTATAGATATTAAATAACATTAGGTATGAAAAACATCGATACGAATAACATGAAAATATCGAAAAACATGAAAAGTATAGATATAGATAATATATCACGATTCAGCCTGTAATATCCCACTGCTGGGCATAGGCCTCTTCCCCATGTAGGAGAAGGATCGGAGCTTAATCCACCACGCTGCTCCAATGCGGGTTGGCTGATATATTCCCTACTATGGAGTAACGATCGCTATCGGGTGTACATGATAACAACCGGGACCGACGGCTTAACGTGCTCTCCGAGGCACGGTGGGGAGACCCACAAGGACTACAAACATTCAGACCACGGCAAACATCCGTATGGCCAATACAAATGTTGTCGTGTGCGGGGATCGAACCCGCAACAGTCAATCGCAATCCCAGTGCTGTGACCGCTGCGCCAACGTGGCGTCATAGATAATATATAGACTATACAATCTATATCTATACTAATATTATAAAGAGTTAAAGTTTCTAACTTGGTTTGTTTGTAGGGGGTAATCTTCTCAAATACTGATCCGATCATGAAAATTCTTTCACTAACAGAAGGCTACTCTATTCAGGAGTGATAATTATAGGCTATATTTTATTGTTAATGAACAAGAATTCAGTGAAAAATAATAGTATACGGAAATCAAGTCGGAGAAATGCGAGTGAGATGAAAACTTTGCCAGATATTTGGATCACAAAAATAATAATTAACGCCCAACGAAGTGGGCACGGATCGGCTAGTCACTCTAGTGTATTATATGTACATTGTACACGTACATATTAAATTGTGTTTTCTCAAAATAACAAAATAATATTATAAAGAGGTAAAGTTTATAACTTTGTATATACGGGGTAATCTTCGCAAATACTGATCCGATCATGAAAATTCTTTCACTCACAGAAAGCTACACTATTCAGGAGTGACAAGATAAAAGGAAAAAGATAAAAATATATAAAGATTTTAAATCAGCAGGATTTGAACCTGCGCCCTCTGACGCTAATCAAGCATTATTATTTGCCTTAGAAATTAATTGGTGATTTTAAAACATTTATATTTATCTGATTTGCTGAAAATAGTGAGAGGCTACACTATTCAGGAGTGACATAGGCTATATTTTATTGTAATTGTACAAAAAAATTCAGTAAAAAAGAAAAATATTAAAATATATTATGAAAATGACAAAGAAACGAACGCCATCTATCGCTGTTAGATTTAACTATTTAATACTCTATTTTATTTACTGTCTATTTGAATCTATCGATGACGAAGTTTTTACGCTTTTTGATAGATGGCGTTGGAGCAACATATTATTTATTTAAGTGGTTTAAAATTTGTTATTTATAGTATGTTATTTGGTTCTGTAATTTAAAATAATAAATACACGATATTATTACGATTTTACGCCCAACGAAGTGGGCACGGGTCTGCTAGTAACAAAATACTTTTAACTCTTTTGAATACAAACTTTTTGTTGGAGTATTTGCATATTAATAAATATTGCGTAACTGATAAAGCAAACTTACAAAACCTTTTCTAATACGAATCAAATGCTTATAAAGCACTCTAAAACATAATTTAAACTGTAAATTTTATTTAACTATTTCTGATGCTTAATAAGTTATTAAGTTTAGTTTTTAATAAGTTTAATTAACTTTAGTAAGTTTAGCTTAAAAAACGTAAAATTAAGGCTCGATTAAATGAACTTTCTAAAATTAATAGAAACCAGCGCTGTTAAATAATCTATATATAATTATAATGAAATGATAGGAAAGTCAAAACTGTACATTGAATGTTTTTTTAAAAGAATACTTGGGGTGTGATCTACAATCGATACCGAAGCCAAAAATATAGTTTTTAGAATTTTTGTCTGTTTGTCTGTTTGTCTGTATGTATGTCCGGGATAAACTCAAAAAGTACTGCATGGATTTACTTCAAATTTGGCACGAATATTATTAAGAAGTCGGGTCAGAACATAGGCTACATATTATCACGCTATCACCTACGGGGAACGAGCAGTGAACGCACGCAGACGACGTCGCGGGCAGCAGCTAGTCTATATATAATTATAATAAAATGATAGGAAAGTCAAAACTGTACATTGAATGTTTTTTTAAAAGAATACTTGGGGTGTGATCTACAATCGATACCGAAGCCAAAAATATAGTTTTTAGAATTTTTGTCTGTTTGTCTGTATGTATGTCCGGGATAAACTCAAAAAGTACTGCATGGATTTACTTCAAATTTGGCACGAATATTATTAAGAAGTCGGGTCAGAACATAGGCTACATATTATCACGCTATCACCTACGGGGAACGAGCAGTGAACGCACGCAGACGACGTCGCGGGCGGCAGCTAGTTATGAATAATAATATGTTGACAGCTAACAATTCTTGCTAAGTCAGTGATCAAAATAGTTAGTCAATGTCACCATCGTTGACTAGGGTACCTGGGCTCATTGCAGTAGATCCGAAGGTCTACTTGATTTAAACTATTACATTTTCATTTTGATATCGTATTTTATCATGTATTCTTTTTGTCCAATGAAAACACACAAAACAAACATTTCTTTTTACGCTATGTTTATATTAATTATTCAAATCAACATTCCAAGATTGAAAAAATACCAAAAACCATGACTAGAATGCGGACGGGCGTTTATTATAATTATACTAAGTATTTTCATTCATTGACTCTTTAGATAAGCTGTGCGGCTACGGCAGTAAAGAATATAGCCACCCCCTCTCTTCCCGTGGGTGTCGTAAGAAGCGACTAAAGGATAACACAGTTCCACTACCACCTTGGAACTTATAAAGCCGACCGATAGCGGGACAACCATCCAACTGCTGACTTTGAAATACGTACACAGGCCGAAAACGGGCAGCAGCGTCCTCGGTGCGACAAAGCCAGCCCTGCGGTCATCAACCCGCCTGCCAAGCATGGTGAGTTGGTGACTATGGGCAACACACATGAGTTCACGCCATTTTTGGCGCGTACTTGTGGAGGCCTATGTCCTGCAGTGGACTGCGATAGGCTGAAGTGTGAAAGTGTGTGTGTGAGTGACTCTTTGGATAAGATTTATTAAAAGAGATAAAACATTATTATTTTTTCTTGCTATACTGATGCGATATGTTTATTTACTTTAAATTAAAAAAAAATGTCTGAATTTGACTACAATAGCCTTGTAGAATTTTAAATATTTAATTCAACTAAAATTAATTAACAAATAACAAAAAAAATTAACAAATAACACATGTAGATATCATAATTATGCTACAAATCTGATGTAGTTTAGCCGCGTGGAATTGCGCTTTCGATTCTATAGAGTCTAGACAAAATATTAACCAGCTCATTCATGAAGACTATGCACCTCCTTCTTGGTTATGGAGTGTTAGTAACTAAAAGTGTAATAAATCAATATTTTTAGTCATGCGCTAACAATTTATTTAATAATTTTCTTTTAAAATTAGCAACATGTTTTACACCAAGTCTACTTACTACATGTGCTACGACAGCGTAGAGCACGTTTGCTCGAATAGGACTAACTGCTACACATTCACTGAAGTCTGTAGCTTATACTATAATTATTGCATTCTAATTTTCATAAACGAAATAGTAGTAATAATAAAATTATGTATAGTATGATGTATATGTGGCTATAATGAAATCATGTAAAAATAAAATTTTGATATTTGTAAAAAGAAAAGCGAAAGAAATAAAATAAAAAAAAATAATTTTACTGTAGCTTGACAATTATTTCAAGCTGTTATTTCTTAAGTGACGGCAATCATGAAATAAGTTTTTGATAGTGTTTCACGATATTCGATCACGATTCAGACTGTAATATCGCCCTGTTGGGCATAGGCCTCTTCCCCATGTAGTAGATTAGTAGAAGGATCGGAGCTTAATGCACCACGCTGCTCCAATGCGGGTAGGCGGATATTTATATTCCCTACTATGAGTAACGATCGCGCGGCGGCGGTATCGTTGGCACGCGGCAGTGATTGTGTTTAATTTATTTTATTTATTAAGCAAATAAAACGAGAGGAGCAATACCATCATAGGGCTACGTTAAAACTACTAGTTACACATAAAAGCGAAGAGGTTCAAACATCATAAACAAGATAAAATAAACTTTTTTTTTTCTTTGATTTAGGGACACTTTAATAAATTTTATGAAAATTTAAATACGAGATAGTTTTTTTGACATTTTCAATCATTTACCCGCGGGATCGAAAAAGCTGCGGGATGGGTTGGTGGGTATATTCCCTGCTATGAGTAACCATCGCTATTAGGTGTATATGATAGCAACCAGGACCGCCAGCTTGACGTGCTCTCAAGGACAGACATTCAAACCGGAAAGAAATATTTGTACTGTTTGTACAAATACAAATTATCCATCCTGAGCGGGAATTTAACCCAAAAACTGCCAGTGTTTAAGTGTGTACATAGCACAAGTAAACACTACATCATAGCGATTGTCAAACCATTTATATAGGCTTCGAATACGATGCACCGACACTAGGAGACTATATTCAAGAACAACATACACGTGCAACACTGATGTAGATTGCACTCGTAGTTGTATTTGAAATCGGTACATTGTTGGTGTACGGAAGCTTTGTCTCTTTCATATACAATGAAGTCCTTTTCTAATGCACTTTGAAATACATGTATAAATCATAGCACGTACAACGTACATATTATGACCTAAATTTCGTTCTGATGCATCCTGTACCGCGAAGCAAAAAATATGTGCATTTATCGAGAACACCTAATTAATTAGGTTATCTATATTGGTTAGGTATATATTGGTTGGGTATATCTGAGCAATAAAAAGTTTAATAAATTATGTATAAAGTATTTTTAAAATTTTATATTATTTTTACGCAGTCTGTTTTTATTTCTTAAGTTTATCATCGCTTGTTATATATTGTCTGTTTCTTATATTTTTTTATAGATATTACTAAAAAATTTCTGTGAAATTTTTCATTACTTGAGAACCTTCTCCTATATGGAGAAAGAAGCCTATGCCCAGCAGTGGTATGTTACAGTAGAACAGTTTTTGTTGAGATATTTGTGATAATCAAACAAAAATTTAATTTATAATTTGAAACCGAATGTTAAGCTAGAAAATATAAAAGAGTTTTTGCTTATGCCTATTTGTTAGTAATAATATAAATAGAATAGAAAATAATATATCCTCTATATTATTTATGCTGTAGGCACAATTTTTATAGTATTTTGTTGACAATAGAATACAAATGCATTACCTGAAAAATGAATATAAAAACCAAAATACTTAATAAATGACATGAGAAACCATTATTACGTTGGACCAATCAAATATTAAATAGAAATAAATTCTTACTTTTTTCTAAACTGTTTAAGAAATATTATAATCCATACTAATATTATAAGTGCGAAAGTATCTCTGTCTGTCTGTCTGTCTGTCTGTCGCGCAATCACGCCAAAACTACTGAACAGATTTAAATAAAATTTGGTATACAGATAGTCTAGAGTCTGAGAAAGGACATAGGCTACTTTTTAATGCGAATAAAAGGGTGTAAGGGGTTGAAAGGTGGGAATGAAAATTTGTATGGAACTATGTTCGTGTTTCGTAACTGTCAAACATTTAATGTTCATCCCCTCGATATGGTAAAATTATGGAGTGTAGAGTAAAAGGAGAAATAAGTGTCATAGAAAAAGGCTTGAAAACCTGTCCAACTTTCAGCATTAAATAGTAGTTCAAAAAGCCTCCGGAATGGCGCTAGCGTAGGCACAACGACTTAAATTAAGCCAATAAGCAGTTTTTACGTAGTCCAATCATTCCAATCAAATATCGTCAATATAACCTAAAATTAACCTAAACCTAAACAGTTAATGTGAGATAACTTTTAAAGTCAATAATATATTGTGATATTATAAGGAGCTTTATAATTGAATATAAAGTATTGTGTTAAAAACTGTAAAAATGTATATTATTATATTAATATTTGGTATATAAATAAGCTAAACAGTTACTGTGAGATAACTTTGAAAGTCAATAATAAATTGTGAATTTATAAAGAGCTTTACAAGTGAATATAAAGTATTGTGATAAAAATTGTAAAAATATATAGTATTGCATATTATATATTTTAAATAAATAAATAATTACACAATATAGACGGTCGTTCTTATTATTATATATCTACATCTCCTTATTCTTTAATTTTAGCGCACTATTTGAAAATTCCTCTGTTGCTACAGTGGCGTCCCCTATTTAATGACGTTTCACGGACACTCCGAGACGTAAAGATATTGCTCCTTTTACTCTACACTCCATAGGTAAAATGTATAATAATGTCAGTAATGAAAACGGATTGACATAATATATATTGGTTGTCAAATATAAAACGTAGTGGTTATAATATACTCTTTGGTCAAATATTTATGCGTGCGTTCAGAAATTTATTTAGTGTAAACTAAGGAAAATATATCAAGCTAATCATTTTTTTCCCTCAAATCAACGCAGGTGAAACCGCGGGGCACAGCTAGTAATTTTATAAAAATGCAAAATGCCACTAAAGAAGTTTTCACTAAAAAAAACAACAAAACTTTGATTTTTTGAATTTTTCATAAAAATTTTGAGGATATGTGAAAAAAGTGTAAATACAAAAGTAAATCTTTTTATTACCTACAACTTTGCCATCGAACTACCACTTCCCGACCTCATATCTACCGTACTTTATTTTTTCTTTTATTTTCGTTGTATTCTCTTTCTTTTACAATGTGTTTCATCCTACTATAATTTTCTTTGGTTTCAAAAGCTAAAATCTAATAAGTATTAATTAATAAAATCATTTGTAAATTATTATTCTAGAAAGTAAAAAATGTCATTAAATAAATCGAGTTATGGTTAGCAACAAATGCACGGTTGCAGTGCGGAACGATGCAATGTACTAGGATAACATAAATAAAAGTAAGTAAATAGATTCTCACTCTAGCTAGCCGCTAGGTCACGTCAGTGCACTAGAGGGAACTGGGAAGGTGGAGCAAAATAATATTATTTAAAAATATGGGGTAAAGTTATGAATGAGAAACATATATTGGCAGCGAGTGTCAAATTACAATAACATCCTACTAGGAGTGCAATAATTGAGTTTACTCGCAAACGAAAAAAACCCGACTTCAATTACATCGACAAGTAGTACAACATAAGTAGACAAAAAAATAGTCAAGTACCTAAATACGCGTTATCAAAGATTACTCAAAAAATAATAATCAGATCACGTTCAAATTGAAATGAGACTACACGATAAGCATTAGCTATCGATTAAAGTAAGAATCATCCAAATCGGTACACCCAGTAAAAAGTTATACGGCGTAGGTTGACGAAAAAATAGTCAAGTAAATACGCATTATTAGATATAACTCGAAAAGCACTTTTCAGATCTCCATTAAACTTAAATGGGACTAAATGGCACGCAACACCTTTCGATTAAAAAAATTCATCGAAATCGATCTACCCAGTCAAAAGTTTCGAAGTAACATACAATCGAATTGAGAACCTCCTCCTTATTTGGAAGTCGGTTAGAAATCATAATTGTGACCGATTTGGATCATTTGGATGATATTTCTTTTAATCGAAATATGTTGCATGTCAGGTGGTCCTATTTAAATTTAATTGAATTCTGACAAGTATGAGTGTAATTGTGAGGTTTTTTCTAAAAAGGGAGGCAAAAATCTTAACCTTAGCGTATTAATATATAAATAAATATCTACACAATACACACACGGTCGTCTGTTCCTAAACTAAGCAAACTAAACTCTAAAGGCTTGTGATATTGTGATGCTTTTTTTTAATTAATTTAATGTATATTTTATGTATTATTTAAAAAAATATATTAGCTTTCTGTACTCCTTCTCTAAATAAAATGTAAAGTGTGCGAAATTCCACCATTCCACGTACGCGCATTTTCCGTAAAAACAAAAAGGGGTACAAAGTCTTTGCTTCAGGTATTAATATATAGATGATAGTATACTAGCGACTAGCCCCGGCTTCGCACGGGTGCAATGGTGATACTAAATATACTATAGAATTACTTTATATACGACGTTCAAAGCTTGTTTTGTCATTAGACAATACAAAAATGTTTTGTTTAGAGGTTACTCTTGAAAGAGCGACATATAATTGACATGTACCTATTATACATATAAACCGTCCTCTGGAATCACTCTATTTATTAAAGAAAACCACCAACCAGAAAACCTCATCAAAATCAGTGTCGTAGTTTTAAAGATCAAAGCATACAGACAGCGGGAAGCGACTTTGTTTTATACTATTTAGTGATCTATACTAATATTATAAAGAGGTAAAGTTTATAACTTTGTTTGTATATACGGGGTAATCTTCGCAAATACTGATCCGATCATGAAAATTCTTTCGCTAACAGAAAGCTACACTATTCAGGAGTGACAAGATAAAAGGAAAAAGATAAAAATATATAAAGATTTTAAATCAGCAGGATTTGAACCTGCGCCCTCTGACGTGCCGTGTCAACAATTCAATCTAATCAAGCATTATTATTTGCCTTAGAAATTAATTGGTGATTTTAAAACATTTATATTTATCTGATTTGCTGAAAATAGTGAGAGTGTATTGGAACATATCAAATTTCACCGTACCCTTCTTATGTGAAATGGATTATAACGCCCAACGAAGTGGGCACGGGTCGGCTAGTATATTATAAAACAAAACCAGAATAGCTCCTTTTGTTTTATGAACTTCCAGTACTTTAGTTACTCAAGTCAAATCAATATCTATGACCATGCGCTTTACACATTTTTTTTGTTTTCAGGTTCAATACGTGGAGTGCAACGTCACCAAGGAAGGCTAGTATTGATTTACAACGTGTTTCATAGTACTACAGGCTTCTACGATAGAAGTAATAGATCTCATCCTTTCACTCTTTCAGTTACGCGCCAAACACGTTGGATGAATGCAACAAAACCCGTGAAACGATTACACCGCAAGGTTCAATTGATATTTACGAGTATAAACTGTAAAATAAATTGAATATTTAATAGTATAGTAACTTTTATAAATAGCTAGCTGCTGTGCCCGCGACTTCGTCCGCGTGGAAATTAGGTCACAAAAAAGATATTATTGTTCAGTGCGCAGTTATCAAAAAAAAAATCTAAAATAAAAGTAGCCTAAGTTACACCTTATTACATCAACTATCTGCCAGTGAAAGTCCCATCAAAATCAGTCCAGCCGTTTCAGAGATTAGCCGGAACAAACAGACAGACAGACAGAGAAAAATTGTAAAAAATGTTTTTTGGTATATGAACCGTGTACCTATAGATCCATATGCATTTAGTAAAAAGCGGTTATTTTAATATTACAAACAGACACTCCAATTTTATTTATTTGTATAGATTAGAAGTGAATAGAACGCACACTTCTGAACGAAAGCTCAGCTCACCCATCACACTGCTCCAGTGCGGGTTTGTTTATTTCCTAGTCATTGATAACAACGGGGACCGACAACTTTGTGTCCTCTTATTTTCGACGGGGAGATCCAAATAGACAACAAACCAGAAACAAGTATTCTTACAAATAATAATAGTCCGGGATCCCTAGTACTTTTTTTCACTTGATTACTATCAAGCTAATTTTCCGGGAGTATTAGCTTCATTTTGATGTGACGAACAAAAATTTCCTCGTAATAGGGCTAGCAGGGGATACAGCAGCAGTGAGTGTAGGACCGGGATAACGTACCACGCAATTTGTAGGACAATGTTACTATTAAATTATATAAATATTAACTAACTAAAAAAAAAAATTAGAAAAAAATCAATTTCTATTATACAAACATATTATGTAATTCGTATTTTAATATTATTTCCAAAAAACACGATTTACTAAAAATACCGAGCTGAGCTCGGTCACCCAGGTACTAAGAAACTAACACAGACATTAATTAAGTTGCCCTATTTTAGAAAAAGAGAACTATGCTTGTACAAAAATAAATAAAATAAGTTAATCATCGAGTTACAGATGTGCAAAAGGGTTAGCAACAAATGCACGGTTGCAGTGCGGAACGATATACGAGTACTACGCAGTACTAGGATAACATAAATAAAAGTTAGTAAATGGATTCTCACTCTAGGTCACGTCGATGCACTAGAGGGAACTGGGAAGGTGGAGTCAACTACTAGTTATATATATAGTTTGTTTAAAGCATTAAAGTAGGAATACATTTTTCTTCGTTACAAAAAATTAGATTGTTCACATAAATAATTAGAAAAGAATGTATTTAATACAATTTTATATTAGTGAAATATATTTTTGGATTTAAAAATCTAATAAATATTTTAGAACTCAACTTATGTTTATTAAAAAACAAAATTTCTAAATGTTTAAAATTTTTAATCATTTACGACGTAAGCCAATACGATCACAAAGTCGTGCAAATGATTATAGCATTTTAAAAAAGCCACGTGCGCTTATTTTACATATTACTTATTTATTTATTTAGTTCATTTGGATAAACAGTAGTTGCTACATTACAATTTTCACATAAAAAATATTTAATAAAATTGAGCTTAAACATTTTAAGTTGTCACAACTTGCACAAAAAGACATGTAACACTAGTACCTATTATTAAAAAGATTATATCTAAAATTTAAAATACCAAAAGAAAATAATTAAAAATAGATGTGGTTAAAGTTAAAAACAAGCACAAACAGCAAACAAAAAACCAACAAAAGCAAAATCATTTATAAGTAATTAATCCCTCAATAATCCCAAAAAAACATTTACCTTCTCACCAATACTATTATAAATTTTGGATACACGGGATATGGCAGAGAATTTTTTTTAGGTTAGTTCTGGCAAGCGGCTGATGCAACAAACCCGAATTTATAAGCCCGCGTCGAAGCACACGATGTGGAACACGCAATCGGCAATTCAAACGAACTCAAGAGGGCAGGACAATTAAGTTTATTTCTTAGTATTTTGTAAAGAAATATTATGGCGTGCAGTGCAGGTTTCTGCGCGTCGATAGGCCACATTTTAAAATGTTCCAATCTACCGACATATGACTGAAGCCGTTTATGTAACCCACACAAAAAGCAATGTGCTTTAGAAAGCGTTTCTGAATGCGCTAATACGGGTGTACTTGAATTGACAATAATTATTTTTATCATATAGGTATCCGAATAACAAGTGAAATTACTTATCTGTTTTTTTTTTTTAATTTAGATTAGATCGTTGTTAAGGTTAAAAAAATTATACAACATTTTGTAAAAATGTCTATGATGGTTTGATTGTGTAAAAGAGAAAATATTATATAGGTAATCTCTAATATATAAAATTCACGTGTCGCGGTGTTTGTTACCAAAACGGCTGGGCCGATATAATTTTGTTTACGTATCGGGTAGGTCTAAGAATCGGCCAACATCTATTTTTCATACCCCTAAGTTAGTTTTAAGGGGGATTAAGGAGGTTAATTATATGGCAAAATAGCCTTTGCCCGGCTAGCTTTTTCAGCTAGTATTTTTTTTTTATAGCACTAAGTCGGCAAACAAGCGTACGGCTCACCTAATGGTAAGCAATTACCGTAGCCTATAGACGTCTGCAACACCAGAAGTATCGCAAGCGCGTTACCGACCGTACCCCCAATTCCCCCCAGGAGCTCTGGTCACCTTACTCACCAACAGGAACACAACACTGCTTGAAAACAGTATTATTTAGCTATGGTCTTCTGTAAGGTCGAGGTACTACCCCAATCGGGCTGCTCCATATCTTGAGCAAGAAATTTCCTGCTGTGCCCTACCAAAGTACTAGTAAATAATAAAAATCAAATAATTTATATATATACAATATTATAACCTTAAAATACGATGCAACAATACCAAAGACACATGAATACGAAGAGGTTGAATGCAGGATGCATCGCGATGAACCTTGAAGTTATATAGGAAGCTAGATCAATACATCCGTTTACATAACGCAGCATCAGTGGCATTGATGTTGCATCTACTCTAACTAGCACAACAGTCACACCGACTAAGATATAGTACTATCGCGATCCCTTTCTTTATTACTAAACTGAATACACAAATTTTCACCTCTACAATTGCACTACAATATGGTAAACTGCCATACACTTGCGATTATTTTGCGACTGTCTTGCCTTAATGACAATGATACGTAAATGAATGGTTGAATAAGAGATTAAAATTGTTATATTTAAATATTTTCGTTCTCTTTAACAATGTCTGAATACGCATACAAAAGTCAGTTAAACATTAACATTTGAGAAAGTAATCTAACTGATACTAAACTATAAAAGAAGTTACCTATTTTAATAACATAGATTTTGCAATATATTTTGTTTCGACTGATTGTAAGTATCTGTACTAAAAGCTGGCAGTGTGTATAACATCCAGTACCTACCGTTGTATTTTGAAAACTCCTCAAATTCTATGTATTTCTGGTGATGATGCGGTGTATTTTAGCCATAGATAACTGCTATATATATTAATATTATGGAGACATAAACAAGTAACTGAACTGTATAGCTATTGCTTATACGAGTACAGTTTTGAATAGAATGGATCCGCGTAATGCTACTTTAAACCACAATTTAGTATGAGATTGATTTTTACATCTACTCTCATCATCTTAATTTCGCGAAATAAGATGGTTTGATAGTTAAATCTGTTAGAATGGTCTGAGTACGTTTAACTTATAGATTTCTTAAAAGAAGTTTTTTTTTTATTTCATGTTATTAAAATGCGTTGTGTATTTTTCTTAATAAGAGTTAAAGATATAACTAAAATTTAATGTGTATAATGTAAATAATGTTTACATAATTATATTTTACAGTCAAATTTAATTAATACTGATTTAGACAATAAGCAGCAATAGTTAAAACGTTTTTCTTAATCTATACCTACTATACTTAATATTATAAAGAGGTAAAGTTTATAACTTTGTTTGTATATACGGGGTAATCTTCGCAAATACTGATCCGATCATGAAAATTCTTTCGCTAACAGATAGCTACACTATTCAGGAGTGACAAGATAAAAGGAAAAAGATAAAAATATATAATGATTTTAAATCAGCAGGATTTGAACCTGCGCCCTCTGACGTGCCGTGTCAACAATTCAATCTAATCAAGCATTATTATTTGCCTTAGAAATTAATTGGTGATTTTAAAATATTTATATTTATCTGATTTGCTGAAAATAGTGAGAGTGTATTGGAACATATCAAATTTCACCGTACCCTTCTTATGTGAAATGGATAGTGTCCGACCGAAGTTTCGGTTTCGGTTTCGGTTTCGGCCGAGTTTCGGCCAAAAATCAAGTTTCGGCGGCAGTTTCGGTTTCGGCCAAAATTGGCCGAAACTTTTGCCGAAACCGAAACTGATTTCGGAAGTTGTCGTGCACGCTCGCCTAACTGTTTTCAATTCAAATGTTTACTGTTGCTTAGTAGTGGGTTACTTAATTCTAAATGTAAGTATGACTGTCCTACTAATTGTGATCTCGGTACCTATCTTTATTAATTCTAAATATGTGATTTGATTATCTTTGTCGAGACTGGAACTAAGAGTGTAAAATAGTAATTTTAGTAATTATTATTTTTATATAAGAGGTAGGTACCTAAAAGAGATTGATGATTCTTCGAAGTACAAATACGAACCAACCAAAGTATTAATTAATAAGATTTCAAAATACCAGTACTTAGTATTTAATGAAACAGTAACAATTAGTGATTTGATTATTGATAACTGATAAGCATTTTGCTATGAGAACTTAATTTGAAAAAAAATAATCAAAATATTATTAATATTTTTGAAGTGAAACTTCTTTAGGCGCATGAGGGGTAAAATTTGAGCCACCGAACGTGGCAGCGTCATGACGTTCAGTACTTGGATGGGTGACCGCCTGGGAACACCGCGAAACGTTGTCTTTTTTTCAACTAGTTTTTTTTTGTGCATTTTAATTCGTTTTTTTTTTTAAATTACTGTTAATTGCCAAAACCTTATCCAACACAACCAGGAGCACAAATTAAACCAGTACTAGAGATGCCTCAACTTGATATATTGGATTGTTCAACAATTACACAAATGTATGGTGGCCATATATGTACTAACAAGAAATAATTTTGCCAGCGCGATTTAATCTACTACTGGCACCATTTAGTCGTAGACGTCTTTAACTTAAACAAAAAAAAAAACTTAAATAATTGTAAGTTGCAGTGTTAACGATTAGTTTTTTTTAAATTAGTTTGCCAAAGAAGTTTCACTTCTAACATGTGTATTTTGTACGCACGCAATTTTTCTTATATTATCTACTAGCTTCTGCGCGCGACTTCGTCGGCGTGGACTCCGCTCCTATTGTATTGGTCTTAGCGTGATGATATATAGCCTATAGCCTTCCTCGATAAATGGGCTATCTAACCCTGAAAGAATTTTTCAAATCGGACCAGTAGATCCTGAGATTAGCGCGTTCAAACAAACAAACAAACAAACAAACAATCAAACAAACAAAATCTTCAGCTTTATTATAGTAGTATAGATACTAATAGGTATTATAAAGCTGAAGAGTTTGTTTGTTTTTTGTTTGTTTGTTTGAACGCGCTAATCTCAGGAAATACTGGTCCGATTTGAAAAATTCTTTCAGAGTTGAATAGCCCATTTGTCGAGAAAGGCTATAGGCTATACATCGTTAGGTTAAGACCAATAGGAGCGGCGCACCAATGAAGAATATTTCAAAATCAAGTTTTTTTTCCATTTTGAGAGCTTCCGCTGCGAGCACTGCGTAAACAGTTAAAGTTTCGCAAAAATCATGTATGACAGAATTGTTTCACTTTAAAAGTTCTAAAAAAAAGTCCGCAACAGCATATGTCTATCTTTTAAGGTTGGCTTACTATAACCTTTTTTATGCTAAACAAATTTGTTCTAAAATAATGCAATATTTGCGAAGGTGTTTTTATAAACATGATATAAATCTTTATGCAAATAAACACTTTTTTTGTCACAAGTATTTAATTTAAAACAAAATTGCCCTTTACACCATTCGATTTCCATAAATATCTTAGGAGATATCGCAGTCATTGCAGCAAAAATATTCACGATTCAGCCTGTAATATCCCACTGTTGGGCATAGGCCTCTTCCCCATGTAGAAGAAAGATCGGAGCTTAATCTACCATGCTGCTCCAATGCGGGTTGGCGGATATATTCCTTACTATGAGTAACGATCGCTATCAGCTGTACATGATAACAACCGGGACCGACGGCTTAACGTGCTCTCCGAAGCAAGGTGGGGAGACCCACAAGGACTGCACAAACACCCAGACCACGTCAAACATCTGTATGGCCAATACAAATGTTGTCGTGTGCGGGGATCGAACCCGCAACCGCCCGCGCAACAGCCAATCGCAATCCAATGCTGTGACCGCTGCGCCAACGCGGCGTCAAATAAGCAAAAATATTATCAAGCTGAAAAGTTTGTTTGTTTAACACGCTAATTTCAGAAACTACTGGCTGGAATTAAAAAAAAATCTTTTTGCTTTGGATAGCCAATTTAACGAGGAAGGCTATTTTCTCCTTCAATTAACGCGTATGAAACCGTGGGGCACAGCTAGTATTAAATAAATTATTACAACAAAATTAATATAGGTACTGTTTCCATTTCATGTCAATAAAAAAAAATGTGTGTAAATGGGTAAAATGCACCGAATTTCAGTATTTTAAGGAATTTTATACTTGACCACGTGGGTTTCGGTTTCGGTTTCGGTTTCGGCCGAAACTGTAGTCATGGCCGAATATTCGGTTTCGGTTTCGGTTTCGGCCGGAAATCGACTTTCGGTCGGACACTAGAAATGGATTATAACGCCCAACGAAGTGGGCACGGGTCGGCTAGTTTCTTATAAAAGGACTTATACTATACGATATACATACAAAGGACACACTTAAGAAATTAATGTATTATTGATATAAATGAAATAAATGTATAATGAAGCTCAATATCATTGTTTCGCACGTGAGTTGAGTGAGATTTAAATTCTAAATAATACTGTATTTTTTGTTTTAAACTAGCTGTACCCGCGACTTCGTCCGCGTGGAATTTAACAAAAAAGTTAAAAAAAGTTCGATAAAACGATCTTTGGTATTCTTCGATTTCCTCTATTAGCATGAGCAGGCGGTCGAGCGATGCGGGGCAGAGGGGATGGAGTCGCCCGCGCCATAGGCATCTCAAGGAAAGAACGCTAGCTCGCCGAGCATTAAATGTTTCGCCGTTAATTACTTCTAACGATGATATCTCAAAAACTATTTATCTGATTAATATAGTGTGAAGGGCAATTTTAATCTGCATTAAATGCCTAAGCTAAATATCATATTCATTTGGATAAGGATTAATACTGAACTAAAAAAAATATCTTTGAAAATAACGTAATGTTTTTAATTAAAAATTTGAACATAAAAGTGGTTATTGTAAGTCAACCCTAAGAGATAGAGATATGCTATCGCGGACTTTTTTGTAGAATTTTTATAGATTTTGAATTCGCTAGTACATTATACAACTATATCTTTGCTAGTTTACGCAGCGTTCGCGTGGAAAGCTCCCCGTTGGCGAGATTTTTTGCGACCTCTTCAACATTTATCGCCGTATTTCTGCTAATTTACATTCAAACATAATAAATTATATACCTAAACCTTCCTCAAGAATCACTCTTTCTATTATTGAAAACCGTATAAAAATCCGTTGCGTAGTTTTCGAGTTTATCGCGTTCAGACAGACAGACAGGAGGACAGAAAGACGCGGCCGGGGGACTTATTTTTATAATAAGTATAGATAAGTATAGAAGATAATTGTTAATATTATGTATTTTAAAATATCCGATTATTTTTCACAATCTTATGCTACATACCAAACATTGTAATAGTTATCCCCCCCCCCACCTATTCCTTTTCATAATACAATCGATAAAAAAAAATTAATTACCACCAATATGGATATCCCCATCCCATCTTAATCTACTTATATTATCATCTCTATCTATATATATTAAAACGACGTGCTCGGATAGATTTTGCGTGCGTATTACTAGGGTATCATGAGACAACAAGAGGTGATTTCGCAAAGATCGTCAAAATTTTATTAGGTATTTCGTGATTGATTATGAATAATTATTATTACTCTCGCAAGTCTCGCATAAAAACGAAGTAGGAGTTTGGATTTATGTTTCCTATAAAGTCTTATAATTTTTTCTTAAAAGTATATTTCATGAAAAAAATGATTTTCTGAGTTACTCTACTATAAAGACTAAATAGTAGAGTTTTAGTTATAAAGAGTAAGTAATGTAATTTAAATTTATTTATAATGTACTAGCCGACCCGTGCCCACTTCGTTGGGCGTTATAATCCATTTCACATAAGAAGGGTGCGGTGAAATTTGATATGATCCAATACACTCTCACTATTTCCAGCAAATCAGATAAATATAAATGTTTTAAAATCACCAATTAATTTCTAAGGCAAATAATAATGCTTGATTAGATTGAATTGTTGACACGGCACGTCAGAGGGTGCAGGTTCAAATCCTGCTGATTTAAAATTTTTATATATTTTTATCTTTTTCCTTTTATCTTGTCACTCCTGAATAGTGTAGCTTTCTGTTAGCGAAAGAATTTTCATGATCGGATCAGTATTTGCGAAGATTACCCCGTATTTACAAACAAAGTTATAAACTTTACCTCTTTATAATATTAGTATAGATAAAATATTGTTATTATTATAGGTACATGATTATTTGAAAACATTAACTCAGTGAATATATTGATTAATTGTATGAGAACTAATAGAAATCAAATATATATCAACATTTTCTGCAGCTGTTATGATTACGATGTTTTGATAAAACCGATTCTTTAACTACTTAAATATTATATTTTAATTTTTTAGTAACTCATGCATGTATGGAATAAATAAAGCTATATTATTATTTCTTTATTAATTCAAATATAACTTTTGATAATATATTAGATTAAATATTAGTAAATTATTTGTGTCATGTTTTACTTTATTGTGCAAAAAAGAAGTGTTCTTAATTTACGACCCGTTTCAAGAGCAGATAGCAGTTCATCATTTGCTTGTTCTCTTAGTAGTCTGTGATCATTTGTTATCAGTTTCGGGTGCAGTTTACCCCTCACACATAACTACTGTTAATCAACATTCAGTGCTTGCGGTGAGTCAAGAGCACTTGACGTAAGTTACGAGGGATTCTGCTGTCGACACCCTTGAGGAGCTCGGTAAAATATTTTAAAGATCGGTCGCGTACTTATTGTTTCATTCAACGACTCTATTATAAACTGTTATTAATTTTGAAACAGATTTTGGTAGTATGACTAACAACGGATGTAACTATAAGAAAGCGCATATATGTTTACAATTTTATAATATTATCAATATAATTATTAATACGTGAAGCAAAAACTTTGTACCCCTTTTTACAGAAATTGCACGTACGTAGGAGTGTGAAATTTCGCACACTTATAGTTTATACAGAGAAGCAGTGCGAAATGCTAATATTTTTTCAAAATTAAACATAAAATATACATACGCATATTATATTAGATGTTGATTGTCAAAGTCTGTAGTCAAGTTGAAATTTTTTTAAAAATTTTCTTTATTTTCATAATTTTTTTGGTTTTCTTTAATTTAAATTTTTAATTATGGTCGAATTTCGACCTCTGGGCGACCACTAGTAGGTACTTATGATTGTGTATTTTTATTTTATGTCAAAAGTATTTTATACCCTGAAGGGTATATAACCTTTATTTATAGTATACGTTTAATTTAAATAAACTTAATATTTTAATATTAATCTTTCCCTTTACAGTGATTGTTTTATAATATAAATTTGTACATAACAATCGTTAACAATAAATCCTATTAAAATAATTTTAAGAATGAGAATTGGTAAATATGTACCTATGTACCTACTTGTTTACCGTAAACTTTTTATTCTTTGATTTATTGGAACAGACACAGTCAATTTTACATTATTCGGAAGAATAATAATAATTAGCCAAAATATTGATTTTTACTATTTTTTCACACGTTTGCTTTCATAATATAAGTGTAAATAAGTTTGTTTTTAATGAGTCACATATGTAGGTACATGCATAGAGGAGATACATGAAAAAAAATTAAACCTACTATTAAATAAGTAGTATTGTATTTATAATTGACACTCCAAGCGACGATATTGGAAAAATATTGTAATGCCAAAAATAAATCAAAAATAGTCCTCATAAAAGACAGAAATATTTTTATGTAGTATATTTTTATGTAGGTACCTATAGGTACTAAAAAATTACTTATTTACTTTCTCAACATGCTTCTAAAATAATTTTTAGAATATTGTTGTAAAAAATTATTCGTGTCGGATCACTTTTACCACATTTAAAAAGTTTTACTTTTTGTTTAAGTATAGTTTTTTTTTTGTACCATTTACCTACTCGTTTAATGATTGAAAGGAAAATAAATAAATGTATACATCTGTTCGAATAAATAAAATTTAACTACCTGTCTGGACATATAGTTATTTATTTACACAATACTAAAACAAAAAAAAAACTATTTTAAAAATTTTGTCTGTCTTTCTGTTTGTCCGGACTAATCTACGGAACAGCAGACCAGATTTTCATGGGACTTTCACTTTTTTTTTTTTTTTTTTATGTAACTAGGTTGGCAAACAAGCGTACGGCTCACCTGATGGTAAGACCGTAGCCTATAGACGCCTGCAACACCAGAAGCATCGCAAGTGCGTTGCCGACCCTATCCCCAATCCCCCCCAGGAGCTCTGGTCACCTTACTCACCAACAGGAACACAACACTGCTTAAAAACAGTATTATTTAGCTGTGGTCTTCTGTAAGGTCGAGGTACTACCCCAGTCGGGCTGCTCCATATTTTGAGCAGGAAATTTCCTGCTGTGCCCTACCTCAGTTAAAAATTCCCGTTTTCATTCCCGGAATTTCCGCAAATGCGGGATTTACGCAGCAAAATCCGCGTTTACCGTGCGTGAGTAACTATCACCCAGATATAAATGAAATAACCAAAACATTTTTCTATGAAATTCGATAATTTTTGCGAACAAAAACAACTATTATCCCAAAATAAGATAAAAGAGGACACACATGTCAACGTATACTTTTTACCCCGTAACTCACACGTAAACAGGATCACGCTGTTAAAAAATCGGCCAAGTGCGAGTCGGACTCACGCACGAAGGGTTCCGTACTATTGACTAGTAACAGTAGGTACATTGATTTTAATATCGGGCAAAAAGCGGCAAAAAGTCACTTTTGTTGTATGAGCCCCCTAAATATTTTTTTTATTTTAATTTTAATATTTATTATTAAAGTAAATATACATTTAAGTATTTTGTGAATATTTCAAGTGCCTACCTGTTACCATTTATTGATATCGAGCAAAAAAGGGCAAAAAAATCACGTTTGTTGTATGAGAGCCCCCCTTAAATATTTCTTTTATTTTGTTTTTAGTATTTGTTGTTATAGCGGCAACAGAAATACATAAGTTGTGAAAATTTCAACTGTCTAGCTATCACCGTTCTTGAGATACAGCCTGGTGACAGACGGACGGACGGACGGACGGACGGACGGACGGACAGCGAAGTCTTAGTAATAGGGTTCCTTTTTTACCCTTTGGGTAATAGTAAAAAAATGAGTGTCCAGATACAATCTCCTACGCAAGCGAGCGCGCGGGTACAGCTAGTAAATAAACAATACCTAAATAATAAATAAATATATAATAAATAAATGTATACAACACTCACACACGGTCGTCTGTTCCTAAAGTAAGCAATTTAATGCTTGTGTTATAAGTAACAGCCGACTGGTATAGTTACATTTTTTTTTTTCGATAAACATACATAATTAATAATTATATAAATAAATATACATTAAACCCAGACTCGGGGTGGGAATCAAACGCCCAACCCCTGGAGCAGAAAGCAGGGTCACTACAAACTGCGCCAACGGGCTAGTCAAATAAATAAATTTAATGAATAATTGCCTCACACTCAGGACTCACTAGGATTTTCTTCTGTGTCGGAGGTCCGGTAACGCACACATTACTCAAGCACAAAAGCCCAGACCACGGCAAACATCTAATACAAAATTAAATGTACCTATGCCATAATGTACGGGATTCAAACCCGTGACCGCCAGCGCCAGCGTAACAGCCACGAGCCTATGCTGTGACCGTTGCCAGTATCGGGTATCCCATCAGCCGTCAAAGTAGGTATACAGTTAGTCAATTTCAAGATGTTATTTAGACTCATATTACGATCACATAAGAAAAATTGTAAGGAGGTATTATTGCTTTCTGATTTATTCAGGCCACTTTTAGTTTTAACAGTCGAAAGGTTAGGTTAGTTAGTTAGCAATTGAATTTTCCGTTGATACGAAAAATCTCAAGTTATCATAACGATTATATTCTCTATAATTAAAATTAAAGATGACTTGACGGTTAAAAATAAACTAACAAATTAATATAATTATTTCGTTTTTGAAATATTAATAATCTTTACAGAGTAGATGTAGGTATACCTAATAATAAATACATTATGATATACCTAAAGTTGTCAAAGACATAAATTAATTTAAATAGGTAGGTCATAGAAAATAAATAATCTAAACGGAGAAATAAAAGTAATATTGATATGACTTACCATGTTCATTGGTGACGGCATACTGGTAGTTGGGTATGAGGTCAGGCAGGTCATGTCTTGAAGGGGGCGAAGCTGGCGGAGGTCGATATATCGGCTCGACTGCGCCATAGGTAAGAGGCCATTCTCTCTCCCCCATGCTGCTGTATGCACTATACTCTCCACCGTAACTGAGTTGCTGGCTTGAACCCGAATGTGAGTAAGCGCAAGCACCGTAATCAATAGAAGTGGTACTGCTAGCGCCCGCACCGCTACCATTTGCCAGCTCGTAGCCTCCTGGCTGTGATGGAGGCAAAGCTCCAACTCCGGTTCCGCACAGGTAACCGCCACCTCCAAACTGAGGTTTTAATGCTTGACATTTACGACGAAAGCCACGCGGACGTCGCCGGAAGGATCCTTCTTCGAACATAAACTCTGAAGAGGGATCGATGGTCCAGTAATGCCCTTTTCCTGGCCTTCCGAGCCCCTTGGGTAGTTTAACAAAACATTCGTTCAAGCTGAGGTTATGTCTCACGGAATTTTTCCAGCCTTGATAAGAGCTGCGGAAAAATGGAAATTGTTGTTGAAGGAACGCATATATTTCACTAAGGGTGAGGCGTTTATTTGGAGAATGACGAATTGCCATGACTATAAGGGCTATGTATGAGAAGGGTGGTTTTTCCTGTCGGCGAGTGGCAGGCGCGCGGCGCGCCGCCTCCTCAGTGTTTTGGTCCTCGGTCTTCATGCGTGCGCGTCGGAACGCGAACCGGAGCACAGTGGCGCGCCGCCCACCAGCGTCGTGCGCCCGCGCCGCCCATCGCCGCCCCTGCACCCCGCCGGCCCGCTGCCGCCCCAGACCTCCACAGTCCACACCCGGGATCAAGTCACTCACATACCGCTTCTATAATTCTTCCATTAAATGAACACATGTACAAAACATTTTGAAATCGGGTAATTATTTCTCGTATTCAAAACAAAATTTAAAACTATCGTATTGCTATTGGATGATTGTGTTATTCATGAAATAACTATAATGAGTGCCTTATTTCACCTGTGACTACGATATGACTCTGCTGTACTTGCGATTTTATTGTGATATGCTGTTTTCGAAAACACCACCACCATGTGCTGTATATTACATCGTGTCAAAGTTACTTACGAGTATCTACACGCACTTATACATGCAAAGTGCTCAAAGATTTATATCTATTAAAATTATATTTAATTATATGAATAGGTTCAAATTAATTTAGAAGGAATACGCTTTAATAAAAAATTGCCTTAATCTATTTTATCTCTTTCCTTGAAATCGTTTTGAATCATTTGAACATACCCATGTATGTAACTAACATAATATATAAATTTTTGTTATTCTTAAAATAATTGAAAATTTGCTTTAATTACAAGTAAAAGAAACGTCGGTTGGTCGGTACCGCATTCACAGCCTGATTCTCTCAAGAGCTTATACTCGTATATAAACACTAAATAGCGGAAAACCCGCTTAGACAATAATATTTACCCGTCGCAAGGACGCCTGTCGAACGCCCGCTCTTGACCTAGCACAATTAAACCAAACATTTTACTAGATCTATAAAACAGTTATACGACGTACACCAAATATTTACCATAAAGCGTAAACCAAAAGTTTTGCATTAAACTCACCCGTTTTATTTACGCTCCGCTCGTGTATTTGGTGAGCGACGCTGGAATATCGGCTTTATCTCGACCCGCTACGGCTACGTTTGAATAAAAGAAGTCGGAACTAGTGATTCAAACTATGAAAGCAAGCTCGTCGAGGAAGTCGTCGTAACAAATAAACCGCTTCGCTTGTGTACTTTATGATTTACGCCGGTTGATAGTTATGTGTTTACTATTTGCTATTCCATCAGGTAATTAGAAAATATTGCAGATAAACCACGAAATCTTATATATATAGAAATAAATAAAATTGGAGTGTCTGTTTGTAATACTAAAATAACCGTTTTTACTAAATGCATATGGATCTATACACGGTACATTATACCAAAATAACATTTTTTACTATTTTTGTCTGTCTGTCTGTCTGTTTGTTCCGGCTTATCTCTGAAAGGGCTAGACCGATTTTGATAGGACTTTCACTGGCAGATAGCTGATTTAATAAGGAGTAACTTAGGCTACTTTTATTTTAATTTTTGTTTTATAACTGCGAACTGAACAAAAAACCTGTTTGGTTTTATGAAACCACGGTAAAAGTGAAACTTTTTTTTACATTATAGACATTTATCTAACTAAAAATTTTTGGAATAATATTCCATTAAGGATATAAAAATCGCTTTATTAATCTTACCGCGCGGCCGACCGTCACGCGACATGCAACACACAGACGAAACAGTTCGAGACACAATAAAAGTTTCACTTTAATTACTTTTTTGTTAAAGTCCACGCGGACGAAGTCGCGGGCACGGCAACTAGTATATAATTATATAGGTATATACATTTCGTGTCACCATGTATGTTCCCGATAAACTCTGAAACCAAATCTGACAATATAGTGCACGAAATTGTTAAAATTATTCAACCTAAAATTAACGCACGCGGCAACCGACTTCCACTTATTTAAAATTAACAGGTTATTCTGTAATCACTTTAAAATGTGTCTCATTATACTTAGTTTACCTAATAGCTAATATCTTGAAGGAAAAATTAAGTCGGCTGACCAACATGGTGGATTATACCGTCATACGTCAGGTGGCTGCTTGAACATGAAATTTTTTTTTAATATTTTCAATGATTTCCTCTCTACTAAAAATTTACCACATATTATGCTACTATGAATGAAAATTAATGTCAGCTGGCCGTATCTCGGTGGAAAGTTCGTCAGCTGGTACCTTGAAAGATGTAACAAAAAGTTTTCATGATAGCTACTTTAGAATCCCGCATGAGTGTCCCCCGGTAAATAATACCTATCTATCTCTATATAAATACTGTTCGCAGATAGTTCCGCCGCGCGGGGTTGGTGATCTTTGCTATAAACATTCAACGCCGCGCCGCCTTCATAGTAAACATTATCTCAGCCGATTACACTGACTATATATATTGTTATTTTTCAGTTTCCACCAAAAGTGACTAGAAGAAAATGCTTTTTGCAATAACACAGCTTTTTGTACTTTTCTTGTTTTTGTAATTTATTTAATTTTTGCCAGTAGGTACATAGTAAAAATTATATAATAAACTAGCTGTGCCCCGCGGTTACGGTTAATTTGAGGAAAAAACGTACAAAAATATTTTAAAACCATTAGGTACCTACTATGCACTTTTAAGGCGACTTTCACACGTGGCGCGACGCTATTATGCCTCCATTAAATGCTATAAAAGACAAAGTTTATCTTCATAAAACTGCCTTGTTGATGAAGTATTTTTAATTCGTAAGGATTTATACGCCTGGCTAATAATAATGCAATAAAACACCTTTTATTTTTGAAGTGAAACTTCTTTAGGTGCAAGAGGGGTAAAACTTGAGCGACCGGTAACGCGGCAGCGTCATGACGGTCAATACTTGGATGGGTGACCGCCTAGGTGCACCGCGTGACATCGGGGTTTTTGTTTTTTTTTCAATTAGTTTTTTCTTCCCCATATAGGAGAAGTATTAAGCTCTGATCCTTCTCCTACATGGGGAAGAGGCCTATGCCCAACAGTGGGATATTACAGGCTGAATCGTGATCGTAGTTTTTTTTGTACATATTTTAAATTTGTTTTTTTTTAGTTCATTTTTATAATTTGTTTTTTTTATTATTATTAGTTATCCAAAGAAGTTTCACTTCTGACATGTTTTCATGTTTCCGTTGTACGGACGCAATTTTTTTTCGTTGCAGTTATTTTAAAACTAAATATATTCGAAGATATTCATTGAAATCAAATTATATCAAAGATAATTTTGGTCTAAAAGAAATACTTATATGATGAATAACGTAGGTATTTATTTTGATTAGGATTTACTTATATTATCATGTCTATAAAACCACTTTCGCAAATAATAATGCATTATTATAGAAGAAACTTTATTACTATAACAATGTTATAATAAGTTACGTAATCGTAAGGGTAAACATATGCTGTCGCGGACTTTTGGCGATAATTCCGTCATTCATAGTTTAGGGTAGATTTAACCCTCCGTGATTTAACCGTTTACGCAGCGCGCGCAACGGAAGCTCTCAAAAAAGAATATTCTTCCCGTTTTCGTAACATTTCTTATGAATGCTCAGCTCCTATTGGTTGTAGCGAGATGTTATGTAGCCTATAACCTTCCTCGGTAAGTGTACTATACAACATTTTAAAAAAATTCAATTCCAACCAGCAGTTCCTGAGATAAGCGCTTTTAAATAAACAAACAAACTCTTTAGCGGAACAGAAAGTAGTGCTACTACAAACTGCGCCAACGGGCTAGTCATACTATCATTAATATATATTAATTATAGTATTTTAATCAAAGATATATTCGCATACATCTATGGAGTGTAGTGTAAAAATATACTTAAATGATTGATCAAAGTAGTTATACATCTGGTTTTCTCCCTCTCACTCGGTTTTTATTTATTCCCGCGTGAAGAGAGGGAGACACGTATGACGTGAACGCGAAGCTCCGCCCAAAAGATGGCGCGATTGTACGGCGCGCGCGCAACCACTGCCTGATCTTGAACCCTCCATTCATCACCGTTTACGAGCCAGCTATGTTTGCTTTGAGGTTTTTACGGTTTCGTCTTAAAATTGGTATTCAATTAGACGTTTATAGTTCCGTGTAAATTGATTGTCGGTCTCTTGACTAAATAATATTATTCACGTGAAAAATCGTAATGATACTTTTTAGTTTTGATTGCACAGGCTTAGGATGTGTGAACTCAGAAAAAAACTGTTTATGGACATTAACTACTTATTTAAAAAAAATCATTATAATTTAATAGAATTTCATTAATAGGTTAAAATTAAAATTCCATAAGTGGTAGTCCATAAGTACCTACGTACCTACCTAAATAAATGAATGCCCGATATTTTATAAAGGCCAAGAGGCCTTTGACAAAGAAATTAAGAATAAAAAATATTTACAATATTAAATAACAGATGAACATACATGCATACATACATAAGTATACATATTATAGGCTGCTAAATTATGACCCTCCTTTTGCCTTTGCTGTAGTCAGGTAATTAATGGCGTGTTTACCTAACATACCTAATTATATCTCTTGGGCTAATTAATCTACAAGCACCAATGTTACTGTGTTTATGCTAGACCACTGAAAGGCTTTTGGTAGTGGATATTCCCTTACGCAAAGCTTCAATTTAACGGATTGCCTAAAAATTATGCAAACAGTTAAAAAGCTGACAAGTTATGAAAAAGATTATACTTAACGGGTGAAGTGATTTTTTATTGTACTTTGTTCTAGCGAAGAAATATATACCTACAAGTGCATTAATATTTCTCTTTATATAAGTATATGCCTGCCTGATGAACTTCTTTAATGGTTTTTCAAAAAATTGCTAACGATAACCTACCCATAAGTTATAAGTGTTAATATCGAGTGATGTTGAGATTGAAAATAAAGGATTAATATTGGTAAGCATCATAAAAATTCTACCGCAGCGCAGCTAAAACAGCGAAAGCTAAAAATTAATTAACAATTCCATAAGTCCTGTAGCCGAGATTATGACAAAATAATATTTTACTTGATTGAATAAATATTATATCAAATTTCATTTTTTGTTAAATGTTAGAAACAGTTACGGTATTGTTAAATTGAAGTCGGATACACAGTCGGACAAATTTTTCCAAAGTGTGTGTAGTGGTATTTGACACATTTTATTGTAGAAATATTCTAATATCACAATATTTACCTTACTTCTCAACGATTTATAGATTTTCTCTAATTTTAAATGAATAACAAATTGACATTTTGCGTCGCATAGGCAAATGTACCTAATCAAAGCGTAACCCACTGAAATTAGGCCGTATCTCCATATCTTCTTCTGTTTAATCTTCTGCTTTTCTTATACTAAAGTTTTTTTAATAATGCAAAACTTGTCTGTTTAAATATTTATTTAAGAAATTATTGCACAATTGTAATTAGATAAGGAAAATACAAATATTTTGACGTTACAAAAAATGATCTCTTACAGACAACCCATCCCCAATCAATAGAAAAAATATTGAGAAGAAAAATGTAAAGGGTTCACCAGAGGCGGCTTACCCTAAAGAGCGTTGGTGCAGTGTACTCCCACGAAAATTACATAGGTAATCTTAAATCTATATTTATTTATATTACATACGATCATTACATTACATTCTTTCTACTCGTATTCTACTATGCTTATACAATACCTAGTCCATTACTCTATTTTAATACGTATTATATTTGACATTCAGTTGTAACGAGTGGAGCGCCAGTGATTGTCCTATGAAACGAAGTTTAGTACGATTCCTATCACTATATTCAATGAGTGCGAAAGAGAAATATCGACACATGCCAACGCGTGACACAAGATTTCGTATATATATTAAAAATTAGCCTAATTTGGCAGCAATAAATTATTTTGTTTTTCGTGCTTGGTATTTGGAGATGGTGCCTGCAGTGGTGGTTAATCTGCATGGGCGGAATGAATTTTCTGTACAAATAAAATAAATGGTAGGTTAGCTCTAGTTTTTCGTTTATTTGAAAAAATGTCACGAGCCTCCTATGGGATTAACTATAGGTAACTTTTTCTGAGATACACAGGGAATATCAGTTTGTTTTCAATTGATTCTTGAAATAAGTATAAGATTTAGCTTACTAGAAATGTAATGTAAATTGTAAATGTATTTATTGATATTATTATAACCGATAAAACAATAGCATAATATAATAAATTACAATAAGTTTTACTGGTTTCGAAAAATAAAATTTTTATTCGTCTTTTTGTAATATTGTTCCTTGAACTGATAAGAGAGCCGCTACTTCAAAATACTTTGTGCTATTTGACGCTACCACGCTTACAACTCATATTCGCAATTTTACCACACCTTTCTCGGTAAATAGTAATGTAGTAAAGACAACGAAAAGCAAATTGCCGATATAGAGACTGATTAACAGATTTATGTTGCATATTTTACCAATAAAATATTACGATTTGTCAAATTTAAAACAAATTCAAATATTTCGATAATAAAAGTTTTTAATGACATGAAATGAGTTTGAACGTTTTCTATCCAACTGCTAAATATTTCTCTCTTTTTGTCTGTAGCTATATATACCTTAGGTTAAATAGTAAAAACAAATATTATTATCTATATATTAATACGTAAAGCAAAAACTTTGTATCCCTTTTTACGAAAATTGCGCGTATGGAGGAGTATAAAATTTCGCACACTTATAGTTTACCTATACATATAGAGAGGAGTGCAAAATCTTAATATTTTTAGGGTTCCGTACCTCAAAAGGAAAAAACGGAACCCTTATAGGATCACTTTGTTGTCCGTCTGTCTGTCAAGACCCTTTTTCTCAGAAACGCGTGGAGGTATCAAGCTGAAATTTATATCAAATACTCAGATTTGCTGTCCCTTAGAGCTGTGAAAAAATGAAACTTCCAAGCCAAGGCAATCAAAAGATACATCCGTTTATGCTGCAAATTTTCGATACTCGCAAGGGAATCAAAACCTACAGGGTACTTTCCGTGAACTGAGAATCTTGAAATTTGGTACGAAGCGACGTCTTAAAGCACAGATAAAGGGAAATATTGAAAATCATAAATTTTTTGTTAAATCATATAATAAAAATATTTTTAATAATTTTAAATTTTTCCCCTTTTTTCATGAACGCGTAAAGGTATTAAATTGAAATTCATATCAAATGCTCAGATCTATAATAACTTTAAGCTGTAACAAAATCAAATTTCTATGTCAACGCAATCAAAAGAAACAGTAATTTAAAACGGATATATTGAAACTCGTAACTAATACTCGCAAGGGAATCAAAATATAAAGGATACTTCCAGTCGACGGACATTTTTAATTGAAATTTTAATAGTAATTGAAACAAAGGCTATTTTTAACAGACTTCAAAAAAGGAGGAGGTTACTCAATTCTACCGTATATTTTTTTTAAATGTATGTTAGGGAATAACTTCTTCGTTTATGAACTGATTTTGATAATTCTTTTTTTGTTGGAAAGGGGATATCCCAACTTAGGTACCATGATAAGGAAACCAGGATCTGATGATGGTATCCCAGAGAAATCGAGGGAAACCCTCGAAAATCGTAGTGACGACTAGTGCGTTTGATAAAATTATCAAACGTACTAGTCGTCACTACACTACAATCCTGTAGTATCTTGTCGTTATCTATATATACAAATTAATAAAATTGGAGTGTCTGTTTATAGTATTAAAATAACCGCTTTTAACTAAATTCATATATCGACGTAAGAAAACGTATAATTTGCTGTAAGTAGCCATAACCAAACTTTTCACCAGAGCCAAAAAACGTCAAAAAGGTTAGAAAAAAAAAAATCATATCTTTTTATTTATCAGTTACAGAAAGATGATTTTTGGAACACGGTTTTGTTAAAATGTTACTCATGAATAGCAATGAAAATATTTTTGTTAAAGTTATTAGCAGTAGGCTTTTCATTACTTAAGTAGGTACAGCATTTTACTTTTTAATTTAAAGACCTAAAGAACGTTGTAGGTAAGTAGTTTAGTGACTTCTATGGAGATAGCTAAGTATCGTATATTTCCAGACATTTAAAATACTGTAATTAAAATATTTAATAAATTACGTACCATTAAAGAGATGTAAGACTAACTCTAAAAAATTACTGAAACCACTTAATTGGCATAAATAAAGAATAGTTTGTATGTGTGGTACAAATATAATTGTGTTTGCTCGCAAACTTAGGCTATTATTAACTTAGGCTATTTTTATTTTTTTTAAATAGGTACGAACTGACTAATAACTATGTATTTTGTTAAATTCTACGCGGACGAAATCGCGGGCACAGCTAGTTTTCAATACTATTGAAATAACAAAAATTATTAGCAGAAATCACAAGTACTCTCAATGACGTGCGCCTTTACATGTCATGTTAACATACATATTAATCGGACATATTCGTATTTCGTACCTGATAGGGGTAGTAGGGGTACGTAGTACTATTTACTTATCTGTGGTAGGGGCGTTCAAGTATTACGTAACGCAAATTTTGAATAAGTATTTTTTACTTTACCATTTATTAGTACGTAATGACAAAAGCGGTTGATAATTATTTTTAAAGACATTTTTCTATGTAAATAATTCAAATTATACCTAATATGTAAAATGTTTATAGCCGACTTTAAAAAGGAGGAGGTTACTCAATTCGACCGTATATATTTTTTATGTAGGTATGTTCGGGCATAACTTCGTCTTTTATGAACCGATTTTGATAATTCGTTTTTTGTTGGAAAGGAGATATCCCAAGTTTGGTACCATGATAAGGCAATCAGGATCTGATGATGGAATGCCAGTGAAAACACAATTATTTATTATCATATCAAAATTTCGATCCAGCGGGCTTCAAACCCGCACCCCCGACATACCGTGTCTATAGCGAGTCGTTTACAGCACCCAACTATTCTAAGTTTCATATTACAATGAATTTTTTGAAAAGAGATGACATCATGCTATTTTTAATTCGTAAACGTATTATTTTTATTTTTGTTTCCCACGCATGATCGAGGAAATGATAATAAAAAACTTTTTAGGTATTCCTCATGTGTGGGAAACACAAAAATAAAAATAATACGAATTAATAATATGTAATTTACTACATCGGATTATTTTACATACTTACATAATTATTTACATTACATTTGTGTAAGCCTCCATATAATCTAAGACTCTAAGTGCTTACCATGCTTTGAATGCTGACATAATTTGCTCCCTAAACAGAATGTTCACGTGTTGAAAGCAGCATTCATCATTTGATCTCCAAAACTCGACGCAGTGATGGCACAAAAGACATACGCCCCGGCCCCCGAGCAAGTAAAGTCGGACCGTAAATTACGTTTTATGACGACGACGCGGCCATGTGCATTACGTCTATCGACGCCCCTGCCCCGAGCCGTGCAATTCGCGATGTGGCTCAACCAACTTTGCTTTGTGAGCACTGGGCAATTGTTTTAATACGAAACAGATTTCAGGATTCAGGAAGCGTTCAATAGATTTATTACGATAATTTCATTCGTGGTTCAGGAACGTAAATCTTTCACTAGCGAAAGTGATCTACTGAGAAATGAAGCAATAACAAAACGTTTAACGTTTAAATCGATTCATACTAGCGACAAGGTTTTTTACAGTTGCACATTAATTAACACTTATTTTTTTACATGATGATAGTTTTTTTGTTACAATTAATATTAGATATTTATAAAATGTAAACAAATATGTTATAGTTATTGTCAAAGAGGTAGTAATCTTACAAGATTCAAAGTACATACCTACTTTGTTCAGTTTTACAAATTAATTTTTCGGTTTGATCACAATTTCCAGACAACAGTAATCGATAAGGCGAGCATGTGGTGGTCGTCTCGGCGTTTTTCCAATAAAAACACGCGCCGATATCGATGTATTGTATCGATGGGAGAGTAGGAAAGCATACTTATACATTGTTCGTCTGTAGCGTGTTCTATTTACATTGAAACATGTAAACCTGGTTTTAATCACATCGCTCAGACTATAAATTCTTTCTACAAAAATAAAATGTCAGTAAGGCAAGTTTATTCTTGATGCGTAACATTTTATTTTATAAATTCTTTAATATTTGAAATAGTTTTATCATACAGTTTAATCTAAAATGCCGTTCGTTTCTTTTGTTAGTTTGTATTATGAAATTAAAACTTAAATATCTCATTTGACACATAATTATGAGAAAAAAAAACGAATGTGCTCTAGAGTCTAGACCACACGACTAAAGTAAAACTTCTTTAGCAATAGGCCTGCACAATACGCCTGCACTGTGTCTTAGATATTATGTGAAACGTAACTGGCTATGAGAGAAATAAAATGTGTGCTCGCACCGCTCTCTTGCTCCGTTCGCCTCACTCAATCACACTTTTCGTAACGCTCTCGTCACGCATTCACCAGCTTACTCTCCAAGTCAAGCGTGCGTAAAGAAGTTTTACTTAAAAATGTAATAATTAAGTTACAAAAACATTTATGAAACGGTTTGATTTAAATAGTCTTGATCATTATTGTAAGATAGCGAGGTTATGGTCTAAGATCCGGGATATGACAAAATATTCCCTCATCTGTTAATTAGACGAAACAGGTTACTGCTGACTGAGGTTACTGACCTGGCTGCAGGTAAGTGTAGCAATCATAGAGATGGGTGCCTACTACAGTCAGGTATATAATGTAAAATATTAACAGTTTTAGCTTATTACATGTAATTAACATGAGAGGGAAAAGATAAAAAAAATATTTGCAGCAGGCTTATGGTTGCAGAGGTTGTTTTTATAAATTCACAATATTGAAATCAGCCTATAAAAAATAGTTTCATCTAATTAACAGACGAGGGAATATTTAGCTATCTCGGATCTTAGACCATTACGCCTGTATTTGCATAGAGCATGATCCATTACTAGACGGCAAATGTAAACAACACCATCGGACGGCGACTTTAAAGGCATTACAGCGAAGCAGAGTCTTTGAAACGCTTTTTGTTCGTACCGCACAAGAAGATTTAAATTAAGACGGCATCTAGTTACATATGCTAACAAAACACGTAGGTATATAAATCATGTTAAATATACGCGTACATTACGGTTAATGTTACTGTGTCGGCGTCCAATTTTTTGTACCTGACATAGGTACAATATTGAAACAAACTTTTAATTTTATATATGCACTAGCTTCTGCGCGCGACTTCGTCGGCGTGGACTCCGCTCCTATTGGTCTTAGCGTGATGACACATAGCCTATAGCCTTCCTCGATAAATGGGCTATCTAACACTGAAAGAATTTTTCAAATCGGCCCAGTAGTTCCAGAGATTACCCCGTTCAAACAAACAAACAAACAAACAAACAAACAAACAAACAAACAAACAAACAACCAACCAAACAAACAAACTCTTCAGCTTTATACATTAGTATAGATTATTTACATAGTCTGTACTAATATTATAAAGGGGTAAAAGTTTTAACTTTGTTTGTTTGTAGGGGGTAATCTTCGCAAATACTGATCCGATCGTGAAAAATCTTTCACTAACAGAAAGCTACACTATTCAGGAGTGATATTATATGCTATATTTTATTGTTATTGAAAAAAAAATTATATAAGTGAAAAATAATATATGTAGGAGTAAAAGCTGACAATAGTTTATTTTTCATATAATTTTCTAGATTTTTCTGGCAAAAGATTGTGAGTTAATTTTGTTGCCAATTCTAGAATATCCGGAGGCGTACAAATATCATCGTCGCTATCCATTTTTAACTTTTAATTTATTAAATTAAATTCACGCGTACGTGTATTGTCACAGTGATTTTGCCGCCATTAAAATCAAGCAACTTTCTTCCCATTCCCACTAAAGTTATGCTAGCACAGACTTTCCTTTTATCGATTCTAGACTATGCTGATACTAGTTATGTTAATTTAAATGAGGGACAATTAAATAAACTTGAGCGCTTACAAAATCTCTGTATTCGGTTCATATTTGGTTTACGTAAATATGACCATGTTTCAGAATTTCGCAAACAGCTCAAGTGGTTACCTATCCGACTTCGCAGGAATACTCACATACTCATGTCTCTCCTATACTCAATCGGTCAATCCTATTTAATCCTCTAACTCCTTCCTATCTAAAAAATCGGTTTGAATTTCTTAATGATACTCACGAAAGACCTTTCCACTCTAATAATAACCTCATACTAAAGATTCCCTATCATTCTTCATCCTTTTACTCTAAATATTTCACTGTCGAAGCCTGTCGCCTTTGGAATTCGTTGCCGCTATCTATAAGGCGAGCTCAAACATTGGAATAATTTAAGAGGTTAACCAAGGCAATGTACTTGTCATCTTAATATTATGTACTTTTTTTATTTATTTATTTTTTTTCCTTTGTGTATGTATTTTTATTTATTTATTTTATTTATTTATACTTTATTGTACATCACAACTACAAATATCATTTACAGACTGTGAAGTACAATGGGCGGACTGATGGCTATTTAGCCATTTCTTCCAGACAACCCAAAAAATATATGTATTTGTCTTTTGTTATCAAATTATTATTTGTTTATGTAGGTATTTGTGTACGTGTATATGTATTTTTTTTTTTATGTAACTAGGTTGGCAAACAAGCGTACGGCTCACCTGATGGTAAGACCGTAGCCTATAGACGCCTGCAACACCAGAAGCATCGCAAGTGCGTTGCCGACCCTATCCCTAATCCCCCCCAGGAGCTCTGGTCACCTTACTCACCAACAGGAACACAATACTGCTTGAAAACAGTATTATTTAGCTGTGGTCTTCTGTAAGGTCGAGGTACTACCCCAGTCGGGCTGCTCCATATTTTGAGCAGGAAATTTCCTGCTGTGCCCTACCTCAGTTATTATACATATATATTATGTATGTATTTATATAGGTGTATTTGTATGTATTTATATGTATAATATAATTGTGTAAATATATATAGGTAATATGTATTTATCTTTATCTCTGATAGTACATATTTTGCGCCCTTTCCCCACTAACAATAATTTTAGTCCTCTGCCCAAAGGTTGCCTGGAAGAAATCGCTGCTTTAGCGATAAGGCCACCTGTTGCAACTAATGCAACTTTATTATTTTTGTTTACTTTATTAAATTTTTGTTAAGTACTTTTTGTGTTGCTGTGCAAAAAAGTGTAAATAAATAACTATTAGATTTATTATTAAAGAAATTTCAAAAAATGATTCTGAAAGAGGAGGAAATTTCCAATAAAAAAACTTGCAACTCCTGGAACTCTATCTCCATTATTTATAATTTTAATTTCATGCTGGTCTTAGGTTGAACGCGTCCTAAGTGTGTCATGCCATAAACTTAAGTTTATTAACGAAATATAGGTATTTTCGTAAAAGTAAATGTGTAAGTACCCACATTACGGAAGAAGTTTTCAAAATCTTTCGTCATGCCCTGATGTCCATGCTGATGTAGTAAGAAGATGAGTCGCACGGTCTCGCTCCCAGTTACTGCTCCAATTTGATGAGACGTTTTGTAAGCCGGATTATTTATTGGATTTAGTTTTTCGAACAAAAGGAAGCGTATAAGAAAAATCTTATTATTCATTTTATCATCAAATAAAGTATTCAAAACTATTGCATACTTGAAAGAGATGGTTTCAGCTTCATAGCAAATATGAAGTGTAGGTATAGTTTTGAAAACTGTTTCAAATAATGCATACCAATGAAGATAGGAAGTGTACTAACATAATTGTACCTACTTAGCTATGTACCTAAGTGTTGCATTCTGAGACCGTCAAACTTTCGTAATTAATTTAAATGTAAACATCATATTTTTTGAGAATTATTAAATGTATTTTGACCATAGAAAACATATTTATGAAAAGAAAATATTTAAATTTCAATCCTGTGATATTGCAGCGGGAAGATCAAAGAAATAAATGCAAAATGTGCCGGAAAAAATGCTAATTCATTAACATTGAACATTGATACATCAAACGTTCTGATGATAAATAGAATGAACACGCAAAAAAGTAAAAGCAGGGTTCTTTATTTTGCTGAAGTAAAAATTCAAAAATAATGAATAAACATAAGTATTTCTATAAATATGTATCTACTTATTGATAATATCTACTATGCAGTGCCAACGTTTTATGTGAGAGGTACGGCAGCGTTCACCGGAAATGTAATTTTATACATTTTCTCGGCTTGTATTGTTTTTTTTTTTCATAAATTTTTCAGTAAGTACTTTGTCAAATACTATTCGTTTTATCAATAATAAAACGGCTTTAATAACAAATAAAACAAAACATTAAGTCAAATCGCTTATGGCAGACAAGTATTTTTTGTATGCCATTTCAAGGCCACGCCAACCCTTGCATCGCATAGGTAAATTAACCCTCGGACGGCGGATGTAAACAAAAGTAAATCACGCCTGGCGCATTTGGCCACATGTGCGTTAACCGAGGTTAAAAAACTTATGGGTATGAAGTTAACAAAAAAAAACTGATGTTTTACAACATGTCTGGCGAGATAACTACGAGAGCGATTCGGGTGCGAACTGCGCAGAAACATACCAGATCACTGCAAGTACCTAATGTGACTGATAACTTTTATGTAAGAACAGTGAAAAGGACTAAGAGTATAAATTGTATTTCAGTAAGTGAAAGTAGATTGAGCATAAGGTGCATATGATAAATGCATAAACTTTTAAAGTTACGTATCTTCAATATTAAAAATTACATTTTTTAAAATAAAATAGTTATTGTGATATTCTATTTCAATGTTTGAAAGGTCAGAATGAAAAGACAAAGAAATGTTTATTCTTCAGGATAAAGCCATCAACGCATTCCCTTTGTTTTCTCTACACCGCCATGCGCGGCTCTAACAAAATATACAAAAGACCAAAATGTAACCGCGCCGTGCCCACACGTTACATATGTATGTATGCATATATTTATATACACTCCGACTGCCCATTAGTCATAACGCATATAGCATATACCTTCTAAAATCTTAGGATTCAGAGTAGTTGCACGGTACCTACTAATATAAAAAAATCAGCATAATTGTGTTTGCTAGCAAACGAAAAAAACCGACTTCAATTACATCGACAAGTAATACAACGTAAGTAGATGAAAAAAAATTAACAAACGCACTAGTTGTCACTACGATTTTCGAGGTTTTCCCTCGATTTCTCTGGGATTCCATCATCAGATCCTGGTTTCCTTATCATGGTACCTAAGTTGGGATATCTCCTTTCCAAACAAAAAAAAGAATTATGAAAATCGGTTCATAAACGACGAAGTTATGCCCGAACATACATAAAAAAAAAAAAAAACAAAAAAATATATATACACGGTCGAATTGAGTAACCTCCTCCTTTTTTGAAGTCGGTTAAAAATATTTATTTATGAAGTTGACTATCATTAACTTTATCCCACGATCTCCTACACTGTCAAGTTATGCTGTGTATTATTTACTTTTTAATATATGTATGTATGTATACGGGTCAAAAGTTACACGTTTTTCACATTTGAGTGCGAAAGGCGTTTTCAAATCACTCGCATATTGAGAACCCGTGTATCGTAAACAAAAAAAGTTTGTTTTCCTTATACAATTTGACGACACGTCTTACAGCTGCAATGACAAGGTAAAGACTGAAATGCTGAATTTCGATATACTGAAATTGCATTTGAGAGACAGTGATGAATTAAACTGTATAACGCGCAATCGCAGATGCATCGTGAGAGCAGGAAGACGTGCAGCCTGTTAACAGATTGTGTTAATAAAGGATGGAAAATGCATTCACTTCGTCACAAAGTTCCTGTCTAGTTATGATTCCCTAGTAATCCGAATGCATCCTTAGCTATACGTTGCATAGGAAACATGCATTTTGTGCATTCGAATCGGTCGAATCGATAGGTTGAATATTACATTTGTACAGGCTCCGCGTTTATTTTAAGAACATAATAATTATAAGCGTGAATTTTTTGGAATTAGAATGAAATGTACGTGTGTAAACTTCCATAAAAATATGTAAAAAAATTTAAACAAACGAATTTGTAAAAAAATTAGTTTGTGAAGGTGTCATCACTCTACTTTTTGCTCACAATAGAAAAATTTAGGAACAAACAGAACCACTTTTCATCCTTTTTACGCTAGTCCTCTTTCCAAAGGTTGCCTGAAAGCGATCGCAGCGATCGTTATCAAAAAATAAAATTAAAAAATTAAAAATTATTTTATGTCGAATTCACGATCGGCCTTTATTCTTTACGGTCCAGTTTATTTCGCGATTTAAAGAAGAAAATTATATAATTTTTATCTAAGCAGATGGCTGAAGCTCATCTCTAGTTCGGATCTTAGGCTATAAATAAATAAACTAGGTACTTTAAGAAGAGATCTATGACCAATGCTCAATATCGCTTCACATTTGTTTTAAACATTTTCTTTAAACTTATAAGAAACAATATCATTTAATTAGTAGCAATTTTATTGGGACTTTTTTTAAACATTTCAGATCAATGAAGTGAATGCATGAAAAAACATGCAATTTTTTTTACATACAATCTGTCACTGTTTATATCAAGTAGGTAGTTGACCTAGCATCCTTAGCTACTTTATACTAATTTTAATACTATATACTTATATAGTATATAATTTTGAGAAAATCGTACTAAGTCTATTTTACATTATGTCAAAAGAATTAATCTCCTATTAGAATTTATTGTAACTCTAGGACTCTAGGTAATACAAGTATCCTGCTCAAAATCTGGAGCAATCCGACTGAGGAAGTACCTCAAACTTACTGAAGATCATATTTAAATAATACTGCTTTCAGGTAGTGTTGTGTCCCTGTGTAAGGTGGTCAGAGAACGGCATTTATTTATTTATTTACAAAGCATAACGCAGAAAATAACAATTTAACAGTTATAGCAAATCACAGGTTTACAGTTTTACTGTACAGGTTCTTTATTCATTTATATTAACAGCTACCAATACCCGTGCGAATAATTCGCACTAAATAAGTAAAAAAATTACCGACCGACAATTATGTTGACGTTGTTTTAAAATTAAAGTTGTCTTATATTATATAATTCTACTATTCTAACGCTCTACCTTTATAAGGTGAGTTTTGCAGCACCGCCCCAACTAGATATACAATATCCCAATTGCGCTACGCTCCAGCGTGTAATATCCCAATGCTGGGTATAGGCATCTTTCCCCATGTAGGAGAAGGATCAGAGCTTAATCCACCACGCTGCTCCAATGCGGGTTGGCGGATGTATTCCCTATTATGAGTAAAGATCGCTATCGTAAAAAGTAACGTAATCTCTAATGTAACGTAATCTCCGAGGCACGGTGGGGAGACTCACAAGGACTGCACAAAAACCCAGACCACGGCAAACATCTGTATGGCCAATACAAATGTTTGTCATGTGCGGGGGTCGAACCCGCAATTGCTCGTACAACAGCCATAAACCAGTGCTGTGACCGTTGCGCCAACGCGTTGCGCCAACGCGCGATTGACACTGTGATAAATAATATATCATCTTTATAGTGTGTATAAAGTGGTTTGTAATATAACGAAGAATTTTAAAAATGTCAATTAGTTTCCTAATTCTTGTGACCGGAAGATCCAGATGCGGTTGAAAATTAAGGCAGCAGTCTATCATGACTCCCAGATACTACTTTATCGGTAGTTTCCGAAATAGGACTGTGACAATTCGTCTTAGATAGACATGAGCCTAAATGCAGGATCACATGACCAACAGGAAGACCTCGTCTAGATATGGAAAAACCGATATATTTGGTTTTCATTATAAGTATTTAGTGAGAGAGAGCTATAAATTTACCTATCTGTAACCGAATTCAGTCCCAACTGAGCATACCGGAAAGTATCTTCCCATGTAGTAGCATGGAATGGCAAAACAGTGTCATCCGCAAAAGCTACAAATCTTCCGTTTACGCAATTTTGTCTCTAAAAGGTCATTAATGTAGATGAGCATTGATGAGATAAGCTATTAGATTTTTTAAGTAGAACTTGTTTACGCACACTTGACTTGTGGATTAAGCTGGCAAATGCGTGGCGAGAGGGTTACGTAAAGTGTGATCGGTCGAGGCGAACAGAAGTTGAGAAGGAGATATAAGTTAGTGAAGATAGGAAGTTTTATTTCAGTCTTGTGGTCTAAAGCTCACTCGTTTTTTACCGTTAGAATTTTAATTACATGGTATTAATTACGTAATAAAGCATTTCTTCGTCTTTAGAGAAATGTAAAAAGAAATAAAAGACTTAAAATGTTGTGTTTATACTGTCAAACTTTATAATATTATTACATTTCAACGTGCATTGAATTAAAACAACTAAACTACATTATTAGTCGAAATAGGTAGTTGAAGGAAATACGGATTTGTGGATGCAGTTTCAGACGGGTTCGACGTTAACTGGGCCTCATAATATATGGTTTCGCCGTCTTGAACTGGCTGGACATTTGACAAATTAAAAAAATCCATATTGCCTTGACGTTGCAAGGCCTGCGCATACTGCTCCATTATAACAGCGCTCGCTTCACCAAAGTGAGAACGCATATGGAAATTTAAATGACTGCTTTGTTTAAATCTTCTCTTGCAAATCGGACAACCAAACGGCTGTATATTAGTATGAGTTCGCATATGCTGTCTCAGATGAACCGATTGCGAGAAACATTTGCAGCAAATAATGCACTTAAACGGCTTCACTTTCGTGTGGGTACGCAAGTGCTGATCCAGGCCAGCCTTTTGAGTGAACGCTTTGGTGCAAAACTTGCAAACGAAAGGACGAATTCCGGAATGCATACGCATGTGTTGCTGTAGACCGCCTACTTGAGTGAAACGTTTTGCACAAATACTGCACTGGTGCGGTTTCATTTTAGCGTGTACTATTCGATTGTGTTCGTCAAATTGGAAACTGTCAAGGAATGTAAATCCGCAGGTGCGACACGAAAAGGATGGACCATTTCGGTGTTCAATATGAGCTGTTAACGAAGGGGATTGAAACAAATTTCTATCCAAACGTTTCTCGCAAACTTGGCATCTCAACGCCGCTTTCCGCCTCTTGGTATGCTCTTCCCTATAATGTAAGGAATATTCGCAACAATTGAAGAATATCTGTCGGCACTGCGTGTTAGGGTACGAAGTCGAAGGCAGACTACACGTAAAGGGGCCCCTAAAAAGAGAGATATTGTTATTTTCATATTAATCTTTATATTTAAAGTAATATTTTTACATTCGTGTTTCGGATTTCTTTAGAATCATTTACCGCAAATCAACAGGTTTCTTCTCGGGCTTTGATTGTATTCTTTTAATCATGTTGTCTAACCGCGATCTTTTTACACGAATGCTTTCGTTACTTTCGTACCTAATGATTAAATAACTTGTATCAACACTGAATGTGCGTTTAGTAATGCCATCTTGTTCTGTAACTGGATCCTTCTCTGAATTATTTAATGGTATAAATTTAAAATCGCAAATATCATCAAATACCTGAAAAAATAAAGAAAATGTTATGAAATATTAAATGGATGCATATTAACTGTGTTTGCTCGAAGCCGAAAAAAAAACGAACTTCAAGTTACATCGACAACTAATAAGTACACCTATATATACCTACACATTATTAGGTAAAACTCAACAAAGACGAATACTCGTATGTTTACTCGTTAGATCTCGTTCAAATAAACAAATGGGACCACGTGACCAGTACCAGCTTTCGATTAAAAGAAATTATCAAAATCATTACACCCGGTAAAATGTTAAGAAGTAACACACATAAAGAATTCTGTGGAATTGAGAATCTAATCTAATAAACTATATATTTAACTGGACTACATTGTGATAATTTTTTGGTTAAAATTAAGACGATATTTCGTAGTACTTTACTACAAAATTTAAGCCGCAAAACATTTCATACAATAAGTAGTCAGTCAGTTGGTGTAGTCACTTAATACTATACTATACTATACTATAGGTACTGACTATAGTGGTCCAGAAAATAAAAAGAGATGAAACCTGATAGTTAGCATTTGCACAAAATATAGACTGTTCATCTTCAGTGCCGGAATCTTTGGAGTCATGCTGCATCGTCTTATGATTACGTAATGCGTTCGCATTATAAAAGCTTTTCTTGCAGGTTAAACAAACAAAATGACCTGTTTCTTCCTCTTGATACGATGGTTTCTGAAACTTTTTCTAAATTTATTTAAGACTATCTGTGCCCGCGACTTCGTCGGCGTGGAATTTAACAAAAAATTTCAGTTCGCAGAGCTATAAAATAAATAAATTTCTAGATTAAAGTAGCCTAAGTTACTCCTTATTACATCAGCTATCTGCCAGTGAAAGTCCCGTCAAAATCGTTCCAGCCGTTTTAGAGATTAGCCGGAACAAACAGACGGAGACAAAAATCGAAAAAAATATTATTTTGGTATATGTACCGTGTATAACTCTATACATCCATAAGCTTTTAGTAAAAAGCGGCTATTTTAATAGGTATTACAAACAATCACTCCAATTTTATTTATTTGTATATAGATATAGATTAATTATAATAAGTACCTGGGTGACCGAGCCTAGCTCGGTATTTTTACTATTTTTTGTTTTCGCAAAATTTCCAGTGTCGCTTTACCAGCCTTCCTATCTTCTGTCCATAGTTCAGCTAATCTCATAAGTAAAATTTTAAGGGCATCCCCTTCAAACTTTGAGATTGCTGGCTTGGAAGAAGCTAGAAACGCTTTCTTAATTGCATGCCCAGGTCAAAATTTTCCAGTTTCTATAAATTCACAGAGGAGCTGGGACGACATAAACTGTAAATTTACTTATGACAATCTTTTAAGCTGTAGTACAGGTTCGGCGCGTGCCAGGCTTTTGGCTGTGGGTACGCATGAGGCCGGCTACTGGCTTCACGCGTATCCTTCGTCAAATACAGGTACATTTCTTGAGCCTGACACGCTCCGAATCGCAATCTGTCTACGGCTTGGGGTTCCGGTCTGCTTTCCACATAAATGTCCCTGTGGCAGTGATGTCGACAAGCTAGGACATCACGGACTGTCTTGCCAAAAAAGTGCAGGCCGCTTCTCTAGACATGCCGCACTTAACGATATCATACGCCGGTCCCTTGCCACCATCAACGTGCCAAGTCTACTTGAGCCGACTGGTATAGCAAGAGACGATGGCAAGAGACCGGACGGTATGAGTTTGATTCCATGGAAGATGGGCCGGGTGCTAGTATGGGATGCAACCTGTTCAGACACGCTGGCCCCTTCCCATCTACATGGAACCAACAAAAGAGCTGGTGCGGCTTGTGAAGCGGCTGAAAAAGCTAAAGCAGGCAAATACAGGGGTCTAGGCTCCGAATATGATTTTGTCCCATTCGGTGTCGAGACCCTTGGTCCGTGGGGTCCTAGTGCCATAAGGCTCTTTAAGGAAATATCTAAAAGGTTAGTCGACATCACAGGAGACCGAAGAGCTGGCAGCTACCTCGGACAAAGAATTAGTCTAGCTATCCAAAGGGGGAACGCTGCCAGTATCTTCGGAACCGTGCCTAAAGGGACTCCTTTTAATAATGTATTTTAGTTATTATATTATATTTTTTAAGATTTTTAGTTTTAGGTTCGTTGTTTTTAGTAGATATATATTTTTCTATTTATTTGTATTTTAATTTAGTAATATTTGTTGAATAAAATTCAACATTTATATAACATTTTATTTTTTACAAACATTTTTTGTTTTTTCTCGGTATTTTAATATTTTATTTTTATTTAAATAAAAAATCAAGAGTAAAATTAGAAAAAAAAGGAATAAAACAATAGATTGGAGACGGATTTGAACCGTGGTCTTATCGGTTGGTCCCGAGCGACCGCTTTCCCACCTGAGCTTTTACAACTTTATTGACAATTGCGAAATTTACCTTCGTATTCTAATCATATTATAGCTATTTTTTCATTGCCTAAAAACAGGGATAAAAAGATATTTTTTAAAAACGAATCCTAGCTAGATAAAATCGCCCCTGAAATCCCCTGTATACCTACTAAATTTCACGAAAATCGTTGAGAGCCGATTCCGAGATTTAGATTCTGTATCTATACTAATTTAATAAAGCTGAAGAGTTTGTTTGTTTGATTGTTTGTTTGTTTGTTTGTTTGTTTGAACGCGCTAATCTCAGGATCTACTGGTCCGATTTGAAAAATTCTTTCAGTGTTAGATAGCCCATTTATCGAGGAAGGCTATAGGCTATATATCATCACGCTAAGTCCAATAGGAGCGGAGTCCACGCCGACGAAGTCGCGCGCAGAAGCTAGTCTTATATAAAAGCGATTTCCACCCATATACTGACTCATCACGATATCTCTGGAACCATAAGGCGTATAGAGACTTGAAATTTGGTTGGAATATTCCTTTCGTCGAGTAGAGGTCAGCTAAGAACGGATTTTACGAAACTCCAAAAAAGACGGGGTTGAGGTGGTAATAGCATATATAGCAAAACAACGTTTGCGGGGTCAGCTAGTACATATCTAAGTATACAAGAATTGCTCGTTTAATAGTATAAGATAATAAATAATCTATACTAATATTATAAAGAGGTAAAGTTTATAACTTTGTTTGTATATACGGGGTAATCTTCGCAAATACTGATCCGATCATGAAAATTCTTTCGCTAACAGAAAGCTACACTATTCAGGAGTGACAAGATAAAAGGAAAAAGATAAAAATATATAAAGATTTTAAATCAGCAGGATTTGAACCTGCGCCCTTTGACGTGCCGTGTCAACAATTCAATCTAATCAAGCATTATTATTTGCCTTAGAAATTAATTGGTGATTTTAAAACATTTATATTTATCTGATTTGCTGAAAATAGTGAGAGTGTATTGGAACATATCAAATTTCACCGTACCCTTCTTATGTGAAATGGATTATAACGCCCAACGAAGTGGGCACGGGTCGGCTAGTAATAAATAAATTTATTCGTGAGAAACATACTGCATCAATTTAAAATTATACAACAAAAAAGAACACATAGTACATAATTTATAACAAAGACAACATATAAATAAAAGAACATTTACGTAAAAAATATAGCCCTTAAGGGCCTATGCAAACCACGTTTTTTAAACGCGCCGTCGACGCGCGTTTGTAGCGATACAGACGCGATACACACGCGAGTCAGACGCAGCCTGTAGACCTTGGCACACCTGAATACGCGTTTGAATCGATGCAAACGCGCGTCTCACGCGATACAGATGCGATGCAAACGCGCGTGTATCTACCGAATGAAACTCTCTATCTTCGCTTCGCTTATCTCTCTTCTTTCCTCGCTTCTCTATCTAGCCTATTGCAATCCACTGCTGAATATAAGCCTCCCCAAGTTCTCGCCAAACATCTCGGTTCTCAGAAATCTCCATCTATCGCGTACTGCTAAGAGCGCAATGGTTGGCACAGTGGCTCTAAAAGTAAAGTCCCCATATCCCTGGTAGCAATGCCCGGGAAGATCTGCTGAGATATATATTGTTGTGGAGAAAGGTTCCTGGCAGAGCACGAGGGAAACGCGCATCTGCATCACAATCGGAAGCTTTGTTTGGGACTCAAATGGGAGATTTTATCTACAATGTCACTGGGGGGAAATTATGGCCTTATTTCTAACTCCTACATGAATTGGTAAATTTGTAAATAAGTAGTAGAAAGTATAACGGTAAATAAACATATTAAGATTATATAATCACAATATAATCGGATAGCATAAATATGAACTATAGTAATATAGGATAAGAAATAAGTTAGCAGAAAGTTGTATACCTACCTACCCTGAAAATGTTAAGATGGTCAAATTGTTACAAGTAAAATGTAAGCCGAAATATTGTCAGTTCTTTGTTAGTAAATAAGATTTAAAATAGTACCTATGTTAAATAAAATAATTATGTTGAATAATAGACTAGTTTTTAAGTAAAAATATTGTAACATGTCATTGCCAACTAGAGTAAGATTACATATGTGATACGATTCATCCTGTAACTGTGTAACATACCACTGCTGGGCAAAGGTCTTTTTCTCCATTTCAGGAGAAATATCGGAGCTTAACTCACCACGCCGCTCCACTGCGGGTTGGCTGATATGAAGAGAGTTTACATGTATATTGTATGATTAAATAAAGAAATAAATAAAATTAAATGTTGTTATGACACAGTTAAAAATGCCCCATGAGGAATGGTATGAATAAAATTTCAGGCCATCAAAAGGTATTTCATAGAGAAGTGGCGAAAGAGCTAGGAGGGTCTGGGCCTTACCACCTGCTATTCCTTTACATTTTCTGAAAACATGTACCATAGTAATTTATATTTTTTTCCATCATCCATCAGACCATCAGAAAGTAGAGATATCAAAGAACAAAAAAAACATCGACTTTTTTTAAAAAAAGCTGATTTTTTGACGTGAGAATTTTCGATTGAAAATTAGGGTGATTTTTCGACATTGAGGTCAAAATAAGGTCAAAACATAAATATTTTACATCTATAAAATTACAGTGTGTTTGGGACATAAAAATGGTAAGCTTTCACCAAATTTCGTAAAAAAAAATGTAAAAGAAAAATAAATTTTCCACATGAATTTTAAGGTTATGTGAAAAAAGTGTACCTAAATACGAAAGTTGTAGATATTTTTACTACCTACAACTTTGTTAGATAACTTTTTCCAAAGGACTAATAGTAGTTTAGCCGGAAATCGAGATAAACCGTCTTTCACCCTTAAACCCACAGATTTTGCCAGGACTCACTGGCAGATAGCTGATGTAATAAGGATTAACTTAGGCTACTTTTATTTTAGAAATTTATTCTGCTCTCTCTGCTAAATGCTCAATATTTTTTGTTAAATTCCACGCGGACGAAGTCGCGGACACGGCTAGTCCTACTATAATTTTTTTCACTTTTTACCATTTTCAAAGGGTTTAAGCACTGGGTCTATAATTTACTTCATTCTCATGAAAAAGTATAAACTATCATGAATTGTTATGAAAAATATAAATTTGTTACGTAGGTATTATTCCAAAAAAAAAATGTTTAAGTACAGAAAATGTTCGCAAAAGATTAATTTTTTTTTGAAACTATAGGTAAATAAATCAATTTATTAAAAAAAACACTTTACCTCTAAATATGTTTGAAAATAATCGTTACATGAAGTTTCCAATAAGCTTGTACTTTGTGTTACTTCCATTTAGGCCAATGATATATCAATTATCTGTTCTTAATTAATTAACTCAATTAAGTTTATTTGTTATCTTTTCTTACACGGATTAATTATTTAATTAATTCTTGGGTTTAACGAACACTGATTAAAGTAGCACAGAATTATTAAGTTTTTCAACTGTACATTTGTAGCTGATGTCATAAGTACCCGCCATTTTGTAGATTAAAAAAATATTTGTATATAAAAAAATGTAGAGTTATAACAATGTTGATTCAACGTTATAACGTTTTCTTTGATTATTATTTTGCACAAGGTATATTTGAAAAATGCTACGTATATATTCAATTTATCGAGCAAAATTATAAAAAGAAAAAAAAATGTTATACCTATTGATTCTTGAAGATCAAGTAGGCGATATATATCCTACTTTTTCAAATGTTTTAGTTGTATTAAAACATTTTTCTAAATAAATGAAAAAAAAATATTTAAAACAGTAGGTATATGTATACTTATGTAGTTTATGTCTATATAATTATAATAATATATCTATATAAATATATCTATAATTATAATAATACATCTATTATTTTCGACAATACCTACAATCACTGAATCTATACTAATATATAAAGCTGAAGAGTTTGTTTGTTTGTTTGTTTGTTTGTTTGTTTGTTTGTTTGTTTGAACGCGGTAATCTCTGGAACTACTGGGCCTATTTGAAAAATTCTTTCAATGTTAGATAGCCCTTTTATTGAGGAAGGCTATAGGCTATGTATCATCACGCTAAGACCAATAGGAGCGGAGTTCACGCCGACGAAGTCGCGCGCAGAAGCTAGTATAAAATAATAATATCAACACCTGTAATTTACAACATCTCGTATGTTTTAACAGTTACATTACAGTTTACATTTTTTTTAGAAAAATCATGTTAAAATTGGAAAGACTACAGAGTCGGAAAAAGTGATCAAATAAATTGTTGCCGTGATTTTATTAATCGCTTCAGCCTGTAACATCCCACTGTTGGGCATAGGCCTCTTTCCCCATGTAGGAGAAGGATCAGAGCTTAATCCACCACGCTGCTCCAATGCGGTTTTGCGGATACATTCCCTACTATGAGTAATCGATGGCTATCAGGTGTACAGTACATGATAACAACCGTAACCGACGGCTTAACGTGCTCTCCGAGGCACGGTGGGGAGACCCACAAGGACTGCACAAACACCCAGACCACGGCAAACATCTGTATGGCCAATACAAAGTAATGTTGTCGTGTGCGGGGATCGAATCCGCAACCGCCAGCACAACAGCCACAAACGTGCTACAAACCAGTGCTTTGACCGCTGTGCGAACGCGGTGTCATTTCATTAATAAACAAAGTAAAAAAATATCAACTATTTTTTTTCGAAAATACCAATGAAAATAAAAATGTGGCTTAACTTTTACAGAATTTATACATTATTTGTGGTAACGATGAACTTAAAAAATAAATTTATCTAACAGAAACAATATTTTGCCTGCAACTTATGTATAATAATATTTACTTGTGGTCTCCCAGAGGTCGAAACTCGACCATAGTTAAAAATTTAAATTAAAGAAAACCAAATACCTAATTATGAAAATAAAGAACATTTAAAAAAAATTCAATTTGACTAAAGACTTGACAATTAACAAAATAGTAGGTATATTATGCGTGTGTGTGTCAACTACGGTACCGTGTGTAATGCTTTTTTATTAATTTATTGTATATTTTATGTATAATTAAAAAAAATATTAGCATTCTGCACTTTTTCTCAAAAAAATTTCATACCTACTCCTTAAGAATTTGTATTTTTATATTTTTGTTACTTACTGTAGGACTGCCAAGCTAAACCAGTTGGCTATGAAATGAGTACCTATATTATGTTTATGAGTTTATTTAACAAAGTAGGTATGGAGAGTAGATATATCTTTAAGTAAGTACATCTACCTAAGTAGGTAACCGGGTAAAAGTTTCTTGAGGTAACCAAACTCCTTTCGGAACTGAAATAAACGCCATCTGTTATTTAGTGTAAAAATCATAAATTACGAAAAAGAATTCAGGAATAGGTAGGTAGGTACCTAACTACCATTCAACCATAATTTTATTATGAATGAATGAGTCCTCCGAAACTTCATGTAGGTAGGTACAAAAATATTTTTGGAAATGTAAGAACGTGTTAACAGTTTTATGTTTATCGAGCTACTTGATATTGTTATTAAGCGTTCTTGGTTTTTCTTTTTAATTCTTTTCTTATTATTATTTTTCTGTTTTTAGTATGTATAGCATGTAAAATGAAAATAATCATAAATAATTATTTGCTCTATCTAGCTGCAGGCAGTGTCCATTTGTCCAACATTGTGAACATTGAAATAAACGATACAACATTGTTAGGTTACTACACGAAGTAGGTACCATTGATAGGTAAATCAAGTATTTAGTTTTAACATAATACAATAGATGACACCACAGAGTACAATAACTATACGGGGATGACACTGTAATGTAGATCTCTGAGTGCCTATAATAGTGCGCGTTTTGTTTAATTCGCGTCACAGAAACGTGCGTATAGGTAGGTACCTACCTACGTGAAGATTATTTTGTATGGGAATTTAAACAGTGCAACCTCGACGTTAAAGAATAGAATACGATACAATCGATACAGAGTCATCTAGCGGCAAACGCGAGAACTAGGTTGCAAATTTAGAATTTCTCATACAAAATGAAGTTAAAATTTTTGCCTATTATTGCGAGGCGGATTAAACAAAACTCGCACTAGGCATTCAGATGTTACTTAATACTGTGTAGTGAACTGCACATATCCACCATGGACCAACTAATGTAATAATATAGCAATATAGGATATAGACTGGCAACTGAGGCTCTTTGGGATCAGCGCCATCTGAACGTCAAGCCAAAAACTAATTCTATATATAGGGTAACCCACACTAGCAGTGATCGCCCGCTTTAAAAAAATATTCTAATGTGCTATCTTTAAATCACTCTAGTTCGATTAGAATTTACTAGATGGCTCTGTGATTGATCTCTTGTATATTTAAAATTGACTATTTTTGCTTGATATTTTTGCTATTGACTATTTGGCTGCACCTGCACTGAAAGAAAAAAAAAGTACCACGCCCTCTGACACGAGTTTAACATTATTTACCCATTACAAATAGGTAATTATATAAAAGTACACAACGCCGCTAAAGAAGTTGTCACTTCATAAAAACTCAAAAACTATTCTCAATCTGTGTCGAAACCAGTCGAAACTCGAAATAGTCTATGGTGTTTTTGATTGACTGGCTACATTTAAGAAGGCCAGGCATGCTCTTTGGGCCAGGCTACTTCGGATAATAAAGTCTGGCTCTGGCAACACTGATTGACACAGTAAATAAAAATTTATTATTGTATTGTCAAAAATCAAAATGTAAATGTACTCGGTGGAGAGTACTATATTCTTTGATGTGTAGTTGGCTATAATAGTTGATTGTGTTAGTTAATATTGATAGCCTACCTAATATAGTTATAGTATAATAGTACCATTGTGTACATTTAAGTCATTAGGTGTGTGCATCTAGAGTCCTGGTCCTGGACTCTGGTAGCTAGACTAGCTAGTGAAAAAGTGCATTTGCATCCGATCGATACACAAATGTAGTTTGTATTAATTTAATCGTTACGAATTACAAACGTTGATTCACCAAGTAGTCAATTTTATTATTTAAATCTTAGCTTCATAGATGTAAGGCAGGATATCCTTCATTTTGAATTTAAACATACATCCAGTAAAAATGATTTTACGTATTTGTACCAGACAAAGGCTGCTAATATTGTTTATTGGCTTGATACTTATTGTCAGTTTTATTTATTTTTATTTCAATTATGTTCAAGAAAATTATAACAGCGCACAACTGTCTACTGACAGATGTTTTACAGAACTCACATCAGTTAAATATCAACTGAATGGTAATTGATAATTTGGCATTGTATTTTAACTTTAGACAAATTTCACTCTTTTCTGCTTGTAACATTCTTGTTGCTAACAAACATACTCATTTTATTTCAGTTGTAACGGAGTATAAGAACCGGATAGACAAACTTTTGACTGAAACAGAAAAACAGCACAAGCTAGATAAAGAACGCTTCAGGGACATAATGGAGAGTTGTGTTGCTATGAAACAACAATCTATGATCTGTCAGGTATTTACAGTATCCTTATTAACAAGTTAAATTAATTGTATCATTTTATAGAATTTTATTTTTCTATTATATAACTGAATTATATTCTTTTCAGTATATAATCATTAATCACCTAATATTATTTATGAAATATTAATATTGCAACAGCAAGCGTATTAATGAATACCACAGCATGTGGTCGTTTTAACTCTTTTTTTTAACGATTGGATTAGCAGGAAGTTACTAATGGAAGAACAATGAGAGATCATTACTAAATACAGCTGTAGACTAAACAATAAGTAAATAAATATTATTTATAAAAGTAGTTATGTAATGCAATGTTACTAACGTAATTCATTAAGTTATTATTATTTATTTATTTTATTAAGATACATGAAATAATATAAATTACAATTATCACTAACAACAAGATGTCACATAAACTCATTCGAGTTTTACCGGACATCAGTGTTGTCGACATTATCAGTAGGTAACTAGGTATACATTCGACTTAATGTTGAATAACATCATTCTCTCTTCTTCATTTCTACTATCACAGCATTTATTAATTACATAATAATCGTCACATATCAAGTCATCAGTTACATGTATTGACCATGTAGGTAATAAAATAAAGATATTTATAAAATAACATAAAATATGGCAATTTTATACATTAGTATAACAGTGGCAAACTTTTTAACCCTTATTGAAAGTTGCTAACAAAGCTTCTAAAATGAATAAAAAATATTATCTTGTGTATAATTAATTAATTATACTTTGTTGTTAACATATAAATTAAATTGTCCACTCACATCTAATATTAAATAAAAGTAAGTATATTAGCGCAAAATGAAATTATGGATATTGTAGCTCAATAAATTCAATCAAATATTTTATTAATTTTAATTTTATACAATACCTTAGGACTTAGGACAGTAGTAGTATTTAATGACCAATATAAATTTGGTTTAAAATATTCTAACATTACAATAGTCTCAAAAATTGAAATATTAGTAACATGTAAAATTTAATAATGATGATATAATTATTTATTTGTCTTAATTTTTTTTTGCAGAGTCAATTTGAAGATCTTCAAACCGAGTGCAAAAAAGTTAAAGAAGATTTAGATAAAATAAAACAGGATTTTCCAAAAAAAGTTTAATAAATCTTTGTAATGTTATTAGTTATTACTATTCGAATAAAATTTTATTTTCTTCTTAGTTTAAATGGAGGCAAAGACTAAGGATCTTACAATAATTGATTCATCCTTTTTAAAATTATAATTATTTAAGGTATTTATTTTATCTAAGCTACTTTATTGTACAACTCTTAACTCTATGAAATAAAAATCTTAATAAAATATTATAAAAAATACTACCAATGATATGATTTATTTTGTATCTATTTTAATTTTAAAATAGTAATGATATTATGATACAGATATACAGATGCCCAGTTGCCAAATATGTAAATTTCGTTTAAAAAATTCTATGAAAACAAGGTCAATATTCCTGCCTTTACCTACATTTTAGGCATCTATATCGACCCAGCCGTGCTAATGAAGCAAGCTCTTTATTGAAACTTCGAATATAATAGTATTGCGTACCATTGCGTTGCGATTTAATAACTGGTGAATGTAATGCAAAAGAACTATGCGAAGTGAAGTTAACAAAATGAATATTAAAAACAAAACAATATAAATAAGACTTCTAGTAGACTTACCTAACAAGAACATCATCAACATCAGCATTTGATGAATTATGTTTTTTTATTCAGCAAACCATAAGTTAAAACACTTTATGGAAGTAATGATTATTTTAATTTATAAATACGAATACTTGTAATTTGCTGGCAAAATGACCAAAGCTACTTGTTTTTGTCAAAATTTGACTGAATGTTGCGCGTGTTTTTTTACCTCGTAACTATCTTCAAAATGTCTTACATATTATAAAAATCAGTTTTATATTACGAGATATTGCTTTATAGCTTTCTCCTTTTAACCGATTCAGTGCGATGGTAGATTTATCAAACTTTAGTGCCTGGCGGCGATCAAATTTTTCGTGTCGCCTCTGAGGCTTCTAGCGCCAGGGACTTTGATGAATCCTCTCGGGCGTCATCCGCCATGAAGTGTAACTTTACGCTTTTTCATCGGTTTCCCCTTGTTTTTCCTATAGTCGCAACCCAACACCGAACGGGAGCGGTTTAATAGTTCTTTTCAAGTGTTTAAAAGTGATTATATACTTGTATAAACCGAGATAGAAAGTAAGAGACTTATCTTATCAGGTGTCGTAAACCTTTCGTTACATGTTTGGCTCGATTGACTGATCAATTAATGTTATTTTATTGAAGAATGGGATATTACCGTTTGTAGGTCCTAAAATGCTCATTCACCTATTTTGTAGTAGTATTTCATAAAAAAAAAATTGTATTATAGCTTTTGAATAGAATATCTATTTCTAACAAATCAATTCAATCGAAAAGAAAACTACAGGTATATAATTAAATACGAATTTATTTATTTGGATAAAAACATTCACTTGGTCTATTTGTTCTATTTACATTTATTATGAACTAGTTGCCCGGACAGACTTCGTTCTGTCTGTTATGAGTTTTTTTTTTGTTGTATAAAAACAAAAAAAAATTAGCTGAATTGGTCGAGCCATTCTCCAGTTATGCTCTTAGCAACATTCATTTTTATTATATACTAGCTTCTGCGCGCGACTTCGTCGGCGTGGACTCCGCTCCTATTGGTCTTAGCGTGATGATACATAGCCTATAGCCTTCCTCGATAAATGGGCTATCTAACATTGGAAGAATTTTTCAAATCGGCCCAGTAGTTCCAGAGATTACCGCGTTCAAACAAACAAACAAACAAACAACCAAACAAACAAACAAACCAACTCTTCAGCTTTATATATTAGTATAGATATATAAAGTCATCTATGGCGTTACGACAACGACGCGTACGCACCGAAAATTGAAAGGTGCGCAGAATAGGTTGTGCACAAAAACGTAACGATGGTCCTTCGTTCAATACATTTTACACCTCATATTTTTTTCATACCGGGGGCCTTATATGAAAAGCGATTCTTAAGGACTAAACTCCAATAAAAGAATATTTCATACATTCACTACACTTACTTGTACATTAAATTCTTAGTAAAATAATATTTAATAATGGAATAAATAAAAATTTCCAATGTAGTTTCACTCGTAATCTGAATCAAATTCATCAGTCACTATCCTCATTTCATTTTTTTAAAAGCGACTGGCAGTTACAGAAACATTTCATAGCTGTAAAAAAAAATTTACATCTTTTTTTTTGTAAAGGTTTACAACTTTTGGTGTATGCGTTTTCATGCAATATCCCGATGCTAGCAGTGTATTCGTAATCTGCGTGACAGATAAAGACACTTTTGTTTACGGATGACCACTGAAAAATGATGTTTTATCAGAGTTTATCACGAAAACATTTAGGATCCTCTCGGGCTTCACACGCCATACACAAAAGATTCCCATGAATCCCCTGCGGCTTCTGCCGCACTGGAATAAAGTTTTTTTTTTTTACATAATTTTTCTTTTGAAAAGGTTTACAACTTCTGATGTATATTTTTTCATGGAACATCCCAATGCTAACAGTGTATTCGTAATCTGCGTGACAAAAGACACTTTCGTTTACGGATGACCACTGAAAAATGATGTTTTATCAGAGTTTTTCAAGAAAACATTTAGGATCCTCTCGGGCTTCACACGCCATACACATAAGATTCCCATGAATCCCCTGCGGCTTCTGCCGCACTGAATCGGTTAAGACAATATTGTAATATCTGCTTACAGGTTGCAGATTAATCTTAGCTACACAATGAGTTATGAACTTATGACGTAATATAATAAATATTACGACCAATAATTAAATATATCCTTCCATCCATTGTCGTAGCAACAGTGAACAGTTTTATGACTAAGGACATTCACTAACAATTCTGGAGTGCCATAAATGTTCGTTCTGTCATTTTTATATTATTTATTATATTTCTATGCTCAACGCTGTAATAGTAAATTAAGAATAACAATTAAGAGCGGATCCAGCTTTGGTGCCAGGGGGGGGGGTCACATAGTCGTGGTCAAGTCACAAGAAGCTATAAAATGATAGATACAGGTAAAAAGTAGGTATTTTATTAATGTATGTAAGTAATGTGCTTAAAAATATCTATATTGTGACAAAAATCTTGTATAACCATTTTAATTAGTGGTCCACTTAGGTCCTGGACCCAGCCCTGGAGGGAGGTCATGACCCCCATGACCTCCCCCCTGGATCCGCCCTTGATAACAATCTATTTATTTTTAAAGTAGTAAGTACCACCAGGGCTATACGTACAACAGAAAATCAATTTTTATAGCTAGTAGCTCCATCTAGTGTATATAGCCTGCTTTTAATATATAGCGAATAGTTTTCAGTTTTCTGTCACAGATGGCTTCTCTTGTGCTATTCTCAATTTTATCTGAGTAAAGGTATCATTGACTTACTACCGAAATCAGCCTTATATTTGATATTTTGATTACTTTTAGATGATCATACAATTGGAAAAAAATTGCAGCCGTTTTCGCTTATTCGATAGTAATTTTTATGTCAGGGGATTTGTAGATGTGTTTTTTTTTAAAGATCAATAGAAATTTTATTATCTATACTAATATTATAAAGAGGTAAAGTTTATAACTTTGTTTGTATATACGGGGTAATCTTCGCAAATACTGATCCGATCATGAAAATTCTTTCGCTAACAGAAAGCTACACTATTCAGGAGTGACAAGATAAAAGGAAAAAGATAAAAATATATAAAGATTTTAAATCAGCAGGATTTGAACCTGCACCCTCTGACGTGCCGTGTCAACAATTCAATCTAATCAAGCATTATTATTTGCCTTAGAAATTAATTGGTGATTTTAAAACATTTATATTTATCTGATTTGCTGAAAATAGTGAGAGTGTATTGGAACATATCAAATTTGACCGTACCCTTCTTATGTGAAATGGGTTATAACGCCCAACGAAGTGGGCACGGGACGGCAAGTACTATATAAAAATGTCGCCGCGTTGGCGCAGCGGTCACAGCACCGGATTACAATTGGCTGTTACGCGGTCGGTTGCGGGTTCGATCCCCGCACACGACAGCATTTGTCTTGGCCATACAGATGTTTGCCGTGGTCTGGGTGTTTGTGCAGTCCTTGTGGGTCTCCCCATCGTGCCTCGGAGAGCGAGTTAAGCCGTCGGTCCCGGTTGTTATCATGTACACCTGATAGCGATCGTTACTCATAGTAGGGAATATATCCACCAACCCGCATTGGAGCAGCGTGGTGGATTACGCTCCGATCCTTCTCCTACATGGGGAAGAGGTCTATGCCCAACAGTGGGATATTATCATATTACAGGCTGAATCGTGATATAAAAATGTAATTTCCTACGATAGTATGAATTTTTTTGTTAGTTCACCGCTGTCTTCATCTATTGAGAAAGTTTTTTTAATGTTTGAAGGGGTTCATTTAGTTCATTCTCATAGTCTCCTTTACTCTTCGAATTGGATATTATAATGCATTGCTGGGTTAACTAAAAAACTTATCAAATATCACCGTCATTGTGTTCTTCTTTATGCGTTGTAAAATGGGTTGCATTATTATAAACAGAGTTATTAAATGGAACGTTTAGTTAACAGAGAAATATGGTGAGCAATTTTCCATAAAATAAAATAAAAATGATTATTTTTTACTTGTATCACTTGTCAGTGTCACAGGATGCACAGATTTAATATAATTTATTTTTGTATCAAACGCTTATTCTCCCATCTATCGTTTGTCAAAAATATCCTTCCTATTAAGAAGATTAGACGTAAGGAGATAGTTCAAATGTGTACACAAAGGTGGCGCTAGCGCTGCGGTAGCTTAGGATCCAAAAAATCTTCATTATTATTATTATTATTATTTTTAAAGAAATATTTGAAGAGAAAACTTCTTTTGCCGTACCGAAGCATCGCAAGCGTGTTGCCGACCCAATCCCCCCAGGAGCTCTGGTCACCTTACTCACCAACAGGAACACAATACTGCTTGAAAACAGTATTATTTAGCTGTGGTCTTCTGTAAGGTGGAGGTACTACCCCAGTCGGGCTGCTCCATATTTTGTGCAGAAAATTTCCTGCTGTGCCCTACCTCAGTTAAGTAAGATAGTAAGAAACGCTCGATCGGGTGAACTCAGGACCGCCGATTGTCTCGAGCGAGAAAGATACAGTCAGCTGCAGCTGCTCTTCGCTTTTGTGTCACTGTGTTTAGTATGTATATTCAATTAATGTATAGGTATGTTACTGTAAATGCACGAATTATGGTAAATCCTAAGATTTAAGAGTAAAACCTAAGATTTACCAACTCATGGTAAAAGCCCGAACGATTTTGCAATTCGCACTTTTACCACCATTCACTTGGTAAGTCTTAGGATTTACATTAAAGCAGGGTTTCTTAACCCGTGGTCCATGGACCCCTAAGGGGTCCGTGTTATGAAAGTTGGGGGTCCATGGCAAGCCTACTTATGTTGTGAGTAAATATTTTCACTTTGCGCGTTATCAAAAACAGCTCCTCAATTTGATATTCTAATCCAGCATAAGCAGCAGCAACCGTCAGACTAATTATTATTTATTACTTTACCTATATGCAAAGTTTGATTGCAAACAATTAAAGGTGATTGAAGTAAATCATCGTTGTTTTTTTTTTGGAAAGGGTCCGTGGACTCTTTGAAATTTTTAAAGGGGTCCATCACTAGAAAAAGGTTAAGAAACTCTGCATTAAAGGCACGGTAAATGTTGAAAGAGACATTTTATAACGTGGTTAGTCTAGATTAAGACCCGCGTTGGTCTAATATTGAAGTTAGATAGGTTAGGATTATTTTTTTTTGTAATGAAATTATGCCTAATGATATCGGTCTCGGTATGACTTGGTTGTTAAACATAACTTTCGTTTTGTCCAAGTTCATACCGAGACCGACTCGTCAGGAGGACTCGTTTAGGCCGGCCAGCATCTGGCCTAGCTCTTCCAACGTCTCCGCAAAGATGACGATATCGTCGTCGAAACGAAGGTGAGAGATGTATTCGCCGTTGACTTTGATGCCTCGTTCCCCCCAATTTCCCCTCCAGAGCAGTGGTAAACTGTTTCGGTGATATTACATCTCCCTGTCTTACACCACGCCGGAGGAAAATGGGTCTTGTTTTCTCGTCTTGGATACGAACGGTCATCGTCGCCGCGTCGTAGGTACATAGTAGGTACATCTATTACTTCGATATATGTATCGCCAGTCGATATGACATCTCTGCAGAGAGTCCAGGACAGCCCAGGTTTCGACAGTCGAAGGCTTTCTCGTAGTCCACAAATGCCATACAAAGCATATAAATATATCTTATAGTATTAAACGAGCAATTCTTGTATATATATTTATATATATATTTTCTGAATCTCGGAATCGGCTCCAACGATTTTCGTGAAATTTAGTATGCAAGGGATTTCGGGGGCGAAAAATTGATCTAGCTAGGATTCATTTTAAAAAAATGTCATTTTATCCCTGTTTTAAGGCAATGAAAAAATATCATTAGAATACGAAGCTTAATTTCACCATTTATTAATATAGTTGTAATAGTGTAATTAGGAAAGCGACGGATTTCAAATCGTTTTGACCCGGGTTCGAATCTCAGTCTCCAGATTATTTTTTTTCTTTTTTTTTTTAATTTCACTCGTGATTTATTATTTAAATAAAATTAAAATATAAAAATACCGAAAAAAAAACAAAAAATAAAATTAAAATACCGAGCTGGGCTCGGTCACCCAGGTACTTAAATCAATAAAAAAACATTACACACTAGCATGTATTTGAGATACGCATATTTTACTTTTTTGTTGATTATCAGTCTCTAGTCTAATTGAAAAATATTAAAAATCATTTTTTATTTTCATTATTTTTTGATGACAATACAGTATACACTAATTTGATAAGATTATTCCATTATCCTAATGGCTTGGGCGCTTGGCTCAATAGTCAGGCTTTTCTCGCTATACTTTGGACATAATAATATGAAAGCGTGTTTTTTATTTTTTTTTAACTATTACCTACTTAGGTATTTATTTGCATTAATGTTTTGTTACAAACGATTCCTTGTTAAATTTGTTATACATAAGCAATTTTGTTGTCACCAAGTAATTCATTATTACAATAATAAGTAGGTACTTCAAACACTATGCTACTAAGTAGTAGTTGACGCCGCCTTCCCAGTTCCCTCTAGTCATCTAATTTCTAGTGCATCACTGACGTTATCTAATCTATTTAGGTACTAGCTTTTAGGTATGTTATCCTAGTACATTGCATCGTTTCGGGAATGCACTGCACATCAACAGTGCATTCGTTGCTAACCATTGCACATCTTTTATTATGTCTACACTTAAACGATATTTCTTTTTTGTTTTATTAATAACTAGCTGACCCCGCAAACGTTGTTTTGCCATATAACGCTCCCGCAACCCGCAACCCGCAACGTGGAATATCGTAAAATCCGTTCTTAGCTGATCTCAGTGTTGCCAGATGCACTGTAATTACAGTAGATCTACCGTATTTTCAAGCCGTCTACTGTACACTGTATTGTTATAAATACAGTGTATGGAGAACACTGTATTTTTTAGGAAACAAGTTTCATTAATTTTCTTATAATGAGTGCTCAGTGCCACTGTAATTGAAATTTTTAAAATCATGAACGCGACTTATCGCAAAAGTACGAGTAGGTGTGTAATGTAGAGGAATCCCTATTCAGTTTTTCATTAGCAAAACAGTATCACCCATCTAGAAGGAAAGAATAACTTAACAACTACAGTTTGATGTAAATAGTGTGTCATTTAAACTAGTTAAGTTTTAGAGGATCGGCGAGGGAAGTATTATTTTTATTAGTTTCAGTTGTTATACGTGCGTGCAAGCGTGTAAAAAAAGATTTAATTTGTTTATTTAATTAAAACTTCTAAATTAATCATTACTTCTTCGGAAGACAATAATAGTGAACCGTCAACTCCCAAAAAAGCTAAGAAACGGCACTATAACAAAAATTCCGAAATGAGTGGCTCAGTGACATTAATCTTAAAAATTAGCTTCAGCGTGATCCAAACGACCCCTATCGTGCAATTTTTGTGCTATGTGATACAAAAATATTAGCTGACAGAATTGCTATAAAAAGGCATGGTGAAGGAAATAAACATTAAAAAAATCTAAACCATTGTCATCTCCATCAATTAACACAGTGTTTGAAAAGACGACTTTAAAATCGGAAGATAAACGAAAAATGGCTGAAATCAAATTGGCGGCATTCAAGGTGGAACATTAAATCGCGATTTTTTTTTGTTTTATTTGCACTGTAAAATACACTGCATTTTGTTTTTGTTTTTACTGTATTTATGACAAAAACACTGTAATTTTTAGTAGGTTACACCGTATTATCAGTTTGTCCATCTGGCAACACTGGCTGATCTCTACTCAGCGAAAGGAATATTCCTACCAAATTTCGAATCTCTACGCCTTATGGTTCCAGAGATATCGTGATGTGATGAGTCAATAATTATATAGGTGGAAATCTCTTAATTATATGTAGGTATGTATTTCGTACACTTATAGTTTAAATAGAGTGGGAGTGCAGAATGCTAATTTTTTTTTTAAGTTATGTATAAAAATATATTAAATTTTTAATTATGGTCGAATTTCGACCTCTTGGTGACCACTAGTAGATATTACTTAAATCGGCCGCCGACGGCAATGCAAGTTAAGATTCTTTTCTTGTTTAGCTTCAATGAAAACGTACCTACACCAATCTTTGGTGATTGTCAGAGTCACGTTGAGGTAAAGTTCACTTTTTGAACGCTAGTAGGTATGAGAGTGCGTTCCTTACGACACCAGAGGAATTTCATAAAGGAGACTTGTGTTCAGCATTACAGCAAACTAGATGATTATTATTTGTTTTATGTAGGTATAGGTACCTATATATGATTTTTAACCTCGACCTAATATTACATCCTTCTTTACCTATGTGATTGCAGTATTAAGAGACGAGCAACAAAATATTATAGCAATTTAATTATTTTTTTGAAAGTAGGTACAAAACATATGCTTTAACCACGATATTCATTTTAATAAAAGTACAAGTTACCTATAGATGAGGTAGGTACGTACAATATGGGGTGCAAGTTGGTCACCTCCTCGTGGTGCACCCTGGGCAACGGGACAGGCAGCAGTATCGCAGTCGTGGTACTGCTGCTTGTCGCGGCTAACGACCGACTCGTGAAAACATGGATAAGTACGCAAAGATATCACTACCCCAGGCGGGTACCGACGCCATCGGCGGAGGAGAATCCCGCAGTGCTACGGCACTCTGCCCCACCGAATCTGGGGGGGGGCAACGCACTTATCAATGTTCCCGGTTTTTCCGGCGTCGAGAAGAAAAGGGAGAGAAGGGCAGATGCCTCGCGCGAGAAAGAGAAGGCGCTGGAGGATTACCTTCTGGAGGTGGAGGAAAGCCGCCGGGCATTGGGATTAGACGTTGGTGACCCTCGCACTGTAGACGCCTTGTGTCAGCAGGTGTCGAGCGACGTCGAATCTATTATACATGTGGCGACTAGGTCCTCAAACCTGAAGGGCACCTTCGTGAAGGCCCTCAAGGACGCGGCGGCCTCCATTAAGGAGGCTTTTGAGATATTAAAGGAGCGCTCCTCCTCAGACGAGGTCCGCAAACTCCAAGCGGAGAACGCCCGTCTGAGGAGAGATCTCGATAATACACAGACCCAAGTGGTGGAACCTCGTAGGGACAACCTGGCGCGCGTGGTTGCAATCCCTGCACAGGACAGCGCCGAAAACAAAGAGGAGGAACGGGACTCGATTCTGGCGTCAGTTAGACGAATGATCGACGACCGTTTCGCTGAACTGGAGGCCAAACTGCCGCCGACCAGGATGCTTCCGCCCGGTAACCCGGTAACGTCCGCACCTGCCCGCAAAACTATCAAGCGTAAGGCACGAAAGCTACCGGTTCCGAACATAGCCGCGGAATTGGTGACCATCGCTGAGGCCGAGATGACACCCGCTCCAGGCATGCCAACTGCCCAGCCGGCGGAGCCCACGGTTACCACGCTGACCCCTGCGGCGAATCCGGCCCCGAAGAAGGTAGAACCTCCCAAGAAGAAGAAGAAAAGGAAGACGGGTGGGGCCGCACAAGCGGCTGCGCCTTCTGATCCTCGCCCCCTACCGCCTTCTCCTGCCACTCTGTCGGAGGGCTGGAACGTGGTGGCGAGGAAGGGAAGGAAGAATGGACAATCAAACCAGCCTAAGAACTTGTCCAAAAAACAGAAAGCACCCAAGTTGCGACTGCCCAGGTCAGCGGCGGTGCAACTGAAGCTGCTGCCGGGCAGTACAAAGACGTATGCTGAGGTCCTCGGGGCCATAAAGGCTGACGGCCTTATAGCGAAGATGGGCGTTGAGACCCGCTATAAGGTCTCGCAGACGGGTGCGCGCAGACTGGAGTTGCCCGGTGCCAATAACAGTGAGAAGGCGGAGGCACTGGCCCGGCGTATTAAAGAGATCGTCGGTAAGGAGGTGGCGGTCTCTAGGCCGGCCAAATGTGCCGACCTCCGAATCGCAGGCTTGGACGACTCGGTAACGCCAGAGGAACTGGCTGGCGTGATCGCCAAGACCGGGGGATGTGCTGCGGACTCCATCAAGGTCGGCGAAATCCGCCAGAACTATACCGGCGTCGGAACGGCTTGGGTTCGTTGCCCAGTAGAGGCGGCCAAAAAGGTTGTCGAGGGACGCCGCCTTCTGGTAGGCTTCGTGTCGGTGGGAGTCCAGCTCCTCAAAGAGAGACCCCGACAGTGCTATCGCTGCCACGAAGTTGGGCACGTGGCAGCGAAGTGCGATAAAGAGGTGGACCGCAGCGGACAATGCTACCGCTGTGGCAAAGAGGGACACACGCGCCGGCACTGCACCGCAGAGGCGAACTGTCCTGCTTGCGAGGCCACCGACCAACCGGCGAGGCACAGTATAGCCACGTGCCCCCGGAAAAAGTCAGGAAAAAAAGGGAAGAAGGAGTTACCTGGGCCTCAAACCCAAGCACCGCCTACCAACAGAGACGGGGAGGTTAATATAGAGACCTAGTTTAGATGGAAACTAAGGTTCTCCAAACTAATCTCAACCACTGTGCCAGGGCTCAGGATCTCTTTGTCCAGAGCCTGGTACAGTGGTCCGTGCAAGTGGCAGTGGTGGCCGAGCCCTACTCCGTCCCGCCAAGGGACAACTGGATCGGCGACCGCGATGGGGTAGTGGCCATCGTGACCCAGGTCACCGTGGGCGCCCAGCCCTTTGCGAATGTAGTGAAGGGCTCGGGTTGCGTTGCGGCACTGCTGGGGGGGACGGCTGTCGTGGGAGTATACTTCTCCCCGAACAAGTCGGTCGCCGACTTCGAGGTGTTCCTCGGCCAGGTGGAAGCGATGATACAAAGGTTCCGTCCCGCGGAGGTGCTGGTTCTCGGGGACCTCAATGCGAAGTCGCAGCTGTGGGGCTGTCCTGCGACGGATGCGCGGGGGGCGGTGCTCGAAGAGTGGATGGCTACCACTAACTTGACCGTCCTTAATCGGGGGATGACCAACACGTGTGTGCGAAGGTGGGGCGGGTCCATCGTGGACGTTTCGTTTGCGAGCCCTGCCCTAGCACGCCGTGTTCAGGGCTGGCGAGTGCTGGACGACGTGGAGACTCTCTCGGACCACCGCTACATCCGCTTCGAGATCTTCACTCGTCCGGCGGTGCCGCCAAGCTCCAGCCGTGCCTCGGTGGTGGAGGGTCCGCGGTGGCAACTGAAGCGACTTGACAGGGAGCGATTCGAGGAGGCGGCGATAGTGGCTTCTTGTCAGCCACAAGTCGGTGGTTCACCAGACAGGGTGGCAGACTGGCTGGTGGACAGGATGACCGGCATGTGTGACGTGGCCATGCCGAGATCGAGGTGCCGGCCCCAACGGTCGCAAGTGTACTGGTGGTCTGAGGCTATAGCGCAGCTGCGCAGGGAGTGCGTGGCCGCTAGACGCCAGTACACACGCTGCAGGAGGCGCATATTCCGGTCCCCCCTTGCATCCCAAGATAGGATACGGCATGAGGAGGAGGGTGAGCGGCTGTACGCCCTTTATAAGGCAGCCAAAACCAGCCTCCAAAAAGCCATCGCCGAGTCGCAGGCCGCGGCTAGGGAGGAAATGCTGGATGGACTTAACAGCGACCCGTGGGGAATGCCCTACAAACGGGTGCGCAGACCCTGGACGCCGGTGTGGTCAGTGAGGTGATCGCGGCCCTGTTCCCGACGGCGCCGGCAGAACACCAGCCGCCGCGGATGGCACCAGTTGATGCGGGAGGAGAAGCTGGAGAGGAGGCACCTGAGGTCGGAGAGTCCGAACTCGCGGAGGCCGTCGCACGGCTCAGGAAGAGGAGTGTCGCTCCAGGGCCGGATGGCATTCCGGGAAGGGCGTGGGTGCTGGCCTACGAACACCTGGCGCCTAGAGTTCGAGGGCTATTCTCTGCCTGTCTGGCTCAAGCCTTAATCCCACAGCGGTGGAAGACAGGCAGGCTAGTCCTCCTCAGGAAGGAAGGCCGGCCGGCGGAGTCGCCGTCGGCATATCGCCCCATCGTCCTCCTGGACGAGCTAGCGAAGCTCTTCGAGCGTGTGGTAGCCGGGCGTCTGGTGGCGCACCTCGGGCAGAGGGGACCCGACCTCTCGGGGGTGCAGTTCGGCTTCCGCAGTGGCCGTTCCACGGTGGATGCCATCCTGTGCGTCCGAGCCCAGGTGCAGGACGCAGTGGCTCAGGGCGACGTCGTCGTGGCGGTGTCTCTTGACATCGCCAACGCCTTTAACACGTTGCCCTGGAGCTGTATTAGGGAGGCACTCCGCTATCACGGGGTGCCGAACTATCTGCGTCGTGTGGTGGGTGCCTACCTCTCCGACAGGTGGGTTGTCTTCCCCGGTAGTGACGGGACTTACATGAGGAAGGAGGTCGTGTGTGGTGTTCCGCAGGGGTCGGTACTCGGTCCACTCCTGTGGAACATCGGGTACGATTGGGTCTTGCGTGGTTCACTGTTGCGGGGCGTCAGCGTCGTCTGTTACGCCGACGACACGCTGGTGTTGTCTCGGCGGCCGACATACCAAGAGGCGGCAGACTTGGCGACCGCGGGCGTTGCGCAGGTCGTAGCGCGGATTCAGCGTCTCGGTCTCACTGTCGCCCTCGAGAAGGCGGAAGGCATTGTCTTCCATGGCCCAAGAAGAGCGCCTCCTCAGGACGCCCATCTGGTCGTGGAAGGAACTCGCATCGGTCTGTCGGGCACGATGACGTACCTAGGTCTCGTGCTCGACGGCCGATTGAAGTTCAGGGCGCATTTTAAGTGGCTAGTCCCGCGCCTGTTGAAGGTGGGTGCTTCTCTCTCGTGGCTGTTGCCAAACATTGGGGGCCCCGGGGTGAGCTGTCGCAGGCTCTACACTGGCGTCGTGAGGGCGATGGCGATGGCGATGTACGGTGCTCCCGTCTGGGCCGACGCCCTCGATCGCGAGAACATCGCCCTGCTGCGGAGAGCGCAGAGGGTGATGGCGATAAGGGTCGTACGGGGGTACCGTACCATCTCAGGAGAGGCAGCGTGTGTGCTGGCTGGAGTCCTACCCTGGGACCTGGATGCGGTCGCTCTGGCGTCGTCCTACCGGCGGCGTCGGGGTTTGGCATCCGGGGCCCTGAGTCCAGCACCACAGGGGCGACTACAGCACCTCAGGCAAGAGCGGGATGCCACGATCGTAGAGTGGATTGGGAGGCTCGAGCGTCCGAGTGCGGGGATTCGAACTATCGAGGCGGTTCGGCCGGTCCTCCGGCAGTGGTTGGACAGACGGCATGGCGTCCTAACCTTCCACACCACCCAGATCCTCTCGGGACATGGCTGCTTCGGGGGCTACCTGTGTCGGATCGCCGGGAGGGAGCCCTCTCCCCGTTGCCACCACTGCGAGGACTGCGCCGACGAGACAGCGCAACACACGCTGGAAGAGTGTCCGGCGTGGGACGAGGAACGCGGGGCGCTTCAAGGTGTTGTAGGGGCAGACCTTTCGCTGCCGGCTGTGATCAAAGCCATGACTGGCAGCGAAAGTTGCTGGGACGCCGTCCTCGACTTTTGCGAGCGGGTGATGGTGCAGAAGGAGGCAGCGGAGCGGGTGAGAGAGGACACTACTGACCTCCCCCTCCGCCGCAAAAGGACCGGGCGTCGGAGGCTGGCGCACGATCGCCGCCTTCCTCCGTAAACGCCACGCAGAGGGCGGTCGACAGAAGGAAGTCGGCCGTCCACTGAATCTGCCGGGAAGGCGCTGACCCTCAAATGGAAAGGGCCTGACGAGGCACGCCGCCGGGGTTTGCAGACGAATTTGGACTCCTGCGACCCCGGCACGGGCGACGAAGGTGGACACCGCTGGTTTTTAGTGGGTAGTCCGGCATTGCACTACCGCCGGGAGTCCCACACTCCCGCTGCCCAGCTCGGTGGCGGGGTCAGTGCGTAAACGCATTTTCCAGCGTAAAAAAAATAAAAAAAAAAAAGGTACGTACAATATTTTACGACGATACGTTACTAGGAGTGCATAACAAAAGGAAATTTTGACGCGGGAAGTGAAAATCAATAAATAAGGTTAACTGCACAGTAAACACTAGTAAATGTAACAAAGCTTCTACTTATTTTTCTATTACATTTAAACATTATACCTACATATAATGAATACGATAATAATATACACATATTTACCTACTTAGTTTTGGTACAAATCATGTCCGCGTGGAATTCTGCCAAGAATCACGATCACGATCACGATTCAGCCTGTAATATCCCACTAATGGGCACAGGCCTCTTCCCCATGTAGGAGAAGGATCGGAGCTTAATCCACCGCGCTGCTCCAATGCGGGTTGGCGGATATATATTTCCTACTATGAGTATCGATCGCTATCAGGTGTACATGATAACAACCGGGACCGACGGCTTAACGTGCTCTCCGAGGCACGGTGGGGAGACCCACATGTACTGCACAAACACCCAGACCACGGCAAACATCTGTATGGCCAATACAATATTTGTCGTGTGCGGGGATCGAACCCGCAACAGCCAATCGCAATCCAGTGCTGTGACCGCTGCGCCAACGCGGCGTCAAGAATGCTGGCAGCGTTTCCCCGTTGAATCGCTATGACAATTCTCTGGGTAAAAAATGCACCAGCCCTCTTTTCACCAGTGGAGGCAATTATTATTTTTAAAAAATTTGATCGGAAATTTAGTGCGAGGTTGACCAAAAAAAAACGGCTATTTTTACTAGCATATTAACTGAATACTAAAACGTCTAATTATAATTTATTTTTCAATTAAAGAATAAATTAATATTGATACATGTTTTACTATTTTGTATTAGATGCGCGGATAGCAGATTTCACTTTAAAAATGCGCAACTCGTGTTGTTTCTACAGCTCCTATGTATTGAAAAGAGACATAATATACCTATCTGATTTATTCAACGAAGTCAAAAAACCTCTTACAATTTTATACGTTCTTGGTACTTTTGAATCGTGATTATATGTACCTACTTTAATATTATTTTACAAGGTTTAATTCTCGTTCAATTCCTACAACAAGTTCACAGCTCTTCAAGACATGCAACCAATGTACGAGCTTCGCGCACATTCATTCCGCGTTCATGCAAACTGTGGAATGACCTGCCTCCAAAGGTTTTCCCGGAGCGTTATAAACTGGGGGTTATCAAGCGTCGAGTGTATCGACATCTTTTCCCAAAAGGCCGGCAACGTACCCGCAACTCCTCTTTTGTTGCAGATGTCCATGGGCTACAACGGACAATAGCTGTTTAACATCCGATGGCTTCGTCTGCTGGTTTGCCCCCATTTTTATAAAAAAGATATTCCTATATACAATTTTTTTTATACAACTAGGTCGGCAGAGAAGCTATCTATAAATCTTTATATGCAGGCATCTGCCTGCAACACCAGAAGCATCGCAAACGCGTTGCTGATTTTACCCCCGATTCTCCCCAGGAGCTCTGGCCAACTTAGTCACCACAGGAACCCCATACTACATGAGAGCAGTAAGTAATATTATGTAACTGTGATCTTCTGCAAGGTTGAGGTAACATGATCTAATATAGGTAAAACTGAGGTTTAACTGAGGTAGGGCACAGCAGGAAATTTCCTGCTCAAAATATGGAGCAGCCCGACTGGGTAGTACCTCGACCTTACAGAAGACCACAGCTAAATAATACTGTTTTCAATCAGTATTGTGTTCCTGTTGGTGAGTAAGGTGACCAGAGCTCCTGGGGGGGGATTGGGGATAGGGTCGGCAACGCGCTTGCGATGCTTCTGGTGTTGCAGGCGTCTATAGGCTACGATCTTACCATCGGGTAGCCGTACGCTTGTTTGCCGGCCTAGTTACATAAAAAAATATATATATATATATATAATTATAAAAAATCTCCTGTCAGTGTTTGTTACAGAATTCCTCCGAAACGGCTTGTTTTTATATTAACGGCCAATTTTTATAATTTTTTTTGTGTGTGTATTTGGTAGGTCTGAGAATAGGTCATAGGATTTTTTTTACCCTTAGATGACGAGGACCTAGCCCAGATTTTTTTATAACCGACTTAAAAAAGGGAGGTTCTCAATTTAACTGTATTTATTATGTGTGTTACCTCAAACCTTTTTGCTAGGTGTACCGAGAAGCTGTATGTTTGTTTGTGGTCCCATTTAAATTCGTTCGATAGCTGATGAGTACTTTTTGAGTAATCTTTGGTGCACTGGCGGATCCAGGGGGGGGGTCACGGGGGTCATGACCCCCCCCTGGGCTGTGTCCAGGACCTAGGTGGACCACTAATTAAAATTATTAAACAAGATTTTTGACACAATATAGGTATTTTTAAGTACATTACCTACATAGATTAATAAAATACCTACTTTTTACCTGTATCTATCATTATAAAATTTAAATTATAACTTATTTTTACTTGATTACGACTTTGTGACCCCCCCCTGGCACCTTAACCATGACTGTGACCCCCCCCTGGCGCCAAAGCTGGATCCGCCCTTGCTTTGGTGACGCGTATTTACTTGACTATTTTTTCGTCTACCTACGTTGTACCTATTATTTGTCGATGTAATATAATTGAAGTTGATTTTTTTTTATTTGCGAGCAAACACAATAATGTATATCTATCTATATATATAAAGGAGATTTCCACCCATTGACTCATCACGATATCTCTGGAACCTTATGGCGTACCTAGACTTGAAAGGTAGGAATATTCCTTTCGCCAAGTAGAGGTCAGCTAAGAACGGATTTTACGAAATTCCACTCACAAGAGGGGGTTGCGGGGGTTAATAACATATATGGCAAAACAACGTTTGCGGGGATAGCTAGTAATATATATATATCATAAAAATAATGTATATATTCTTTGAAATAAGACCAGTGGCTATTTTTTAAAAACAAATTTTTACCCTAAAGAATACAATTCACAAAAACGAATCTACTTTTAAAACAATGAAATTTAACAAACCAAAATTAAACGAAAAGTAAAAAAGTAAGACTAGAACAATTACTAATAAGATAACCAAAATCTTACGGACACAATAACGTTGCCGAGATATTGACCCATTGACAGCCGAACAGCAATTCCATATTGTCATCATCGTCTGCACCTGAGAACATATATATAACATATCGGATCGGTACGTCGGCAATTACCGAGGCAACATTGATCCATAGTTGAGCACAAACACAAATACTAGAGAGGACGCACGACGTTAGCTATCTCTGACTGTAAGAAACATAGGCACGACCGTAGCTTATTCCTTACATCAGCTCACAAACATGGCATAGGCACGACGTTAGCGTACCATGAGGCTCGTATGAATGGCAGGGGCGCGACGTTAGCGTACCACTTTAAAATCAACCACATGGCATAGGCACGACGTTAGCGTACCATGAGGTTTGCACGAACGGCATAGGCACGACGTTAGCGTACCATGAGGCTCGCAGCTTACAAGCAGGATAGCCCGCAGAGAAAGATACAGGTCGGTGTGTTTGCAAATCAAAGATGGTCAACCGACGCGGCACCCACTAGTTGGCAGCACCCGTGAGGCACCATGACTGACGGGTCAACAAGCCCTCAGACAGAATACAGTCAGCAGCTGTGTCGCCCGATTCCCGTCCCGAGGACGTCTTTGTGCTGTCTGTAAGTTTCCTCTACCTTCGTATTTGCAAGCCTCTGTCACAAGAGGGTTTGGGTGACTGCGCGAGCTCTCAAAATACGCCGTAGCGAGTATTTTGAGGTGCTTCGCGATCGAATCGATCTTAAAGTCGCGATGTAAATCGACATTACGCACGCACCGCGGCGAGTACGTGACAGTGCGTAGAAACTTATTTTGTATGATTTGAAGCCTGTAGATGAGCGTCGGCTTTACATGAGCGAAAACTGGACACGCATATGGCATAGGTCATAATAGGTCGTATGGAGGCCTTGTATAATGTATTTTGCCAAGGAATAGGAATACCGAATAAGGTCACGTCTTCGTCGTCGGTGGAGCGTTTCGTTAGATGGCGGTGAAGTGAAGTAAGCGGTATGTTCGACAAAACCGTCCACCATTGAGAGGTGTCTGGGATCGCACGGCTCAGTGCTTGGAGAGCATTGGCTCTCCAGACTACTCGCAAGGCACTCGGCCTTATCCAGGTCGTCGAGGGCTGGCGGGAGATTCGGCCTAATGAGAGGAGGTGTAGAGGCTACAGTGACGCTTCGAAGTCTCTTCGCCCACGACCAGTAAGCGGTGTGTAACAGGGTGAGTTCTCGTAGACGTCAAACTGTAATAGTCATCCCTGAGGTCGGCGAAGCGAGCTTTCACCTCCCTCTGTAGCCTCTGTAGGCTCTAGGGCACGGAGCTTCCTCCGATTGTCGTCAGTCGGGTAAGAGTCATGGGCTCTGGTTGTGCGTTTTTACGCCTAATAAGGTCTCTTAAATCGTATATGTATCCGGGAGCTGCCAAGCTCTGCTGCTTTAGCTACATCTACCGAGTCAATTGTGTCGGGTATGCCATTTAGTTGAACGGAGTCTAGTGAACTTAGCTCTGTTTCGAGCTTTTTCCAGTCTATGAGCGTGTTAGCGTTTTGGTGTGTTTTTGTGTTGGTTTACTGGCGTGCTAGCGCGTTGGCGTGTTGGCGTGATGTCATGTTGGCGTGTTAGCGTGTTGGCGTGATGTTGTGTTGGCGTGTTGGCGAGTTGTTGTGTTTGTTTATTGTCTTGTTGGCATGTTAATAGCGTGTTGGCGCGTTGGCGTGTTGTTGTATTGGCCTGTTGGCGTGATGTCTTGCTGGCGTATTAACGTGATGGCGTGTTGTCGTGCTGGTGTGTTGGCGCGTTGGCACGTTGCATGTTGTTGACTTGCGTGCGTGTGTGTGTTTGTGTGTGTGTTGTGTGTGTGTTTGTATGTTGTATATTTTTAGATAACTACTTCAAGTAAAACCTCGGTCTCATCATACTTAGTATCAGTCTATCAGCATATATGTATATATAGCATTAATATAGCATTCTCACACTCAGTATCTAGAGTCTCAGTATCTTGAGATCTAGAGAGACAAGTACCTACTTTTCGAGCTATATCTAATAGTGTGTATTACAACCGTATAAATTTTAACTGGGAGTACGGATTTTGATTATTCTTATTTTAATATAAAGAAAGATTTTAATCGAAAGTTAATGGGTATTAATTACTTGACTCTTTTTTCGTCTACTTACGTTATATTATTTGTTGATGTAATCGAAGTTGGTTTCTTTTTCGTTTGCGAGCAAACAAAATTATTTTGCTATTGTTACATTGAGTGGAAGACCTTTTGAATCTGCCATAAAATTTACTAAATTATCCTCTCAATAAACTGTCTTGAAACTTACAACAAATAACAAAGTTATTAGTAAAGAACTATATTATATTATACCTTATACATAGTTGTATCAATTTTATTAAAATTAAATTTATTGCATATAGTGTGTAAATGTGATAAGCAAAACACCTCGGAAGTGAACCACATAAAAGTAGTGTTGATTCAGGCCAGCGTGCCTGGGCTTTGTTGGAAAGAGACAAAAAAGACACATTAATCCTATTATCTAACAAACGCCGTCCACGGATTATTTCGTTTCCGTCTTTTAATTTTTTGCACTAATTTGCCTGTATGCTCTTTAATAATCCTAGAACTAAGGATATTTGTAAGATTAGCTTAGTCATAGTTTAAGAAATTCTTCATTGATATCGAAATAATTTACTTTTAATACTCGTTAATCGTTACTGCACATCATAGGTACGCTTATAAACCCTTAATTCTATGTAGGTACCTATATATTATGTTAAAAGTCAAACAAACCTTGAAACCGATTTTTAGTAACTGATCGTACCTACTTTATAACATAGAGATACTTCTCTTCTCCTCTTTCTAGTACCTATGGTCTGAAGATTTACACAATAAAACATTTAAAACAGAGACAAATATTTGTACAGATACAAATATAGGTAAGTACCTATATATACCTATAGCACCGAGGTGGAGTCGAACCCATGATCGTCGGCGTAACGTCGGCGTCTTAAAATCTTTCTCGTCTCTATTTTGTACCTATAAAAAAAATAACTATTTATAAATAACTATTGTATTATGATTTTGAGAAACTTATCGCGTAGGTAACTATAGACCGAAAATCACATCCGATCGTCAACTGACTTACAAAACACAACCCGTGTTTCTTGTGAGAATAAAAATATAAATCTAAGGCTTTTAGTACGGGATCCCTAGTACATATTTTTCTCCTGATTAGTATCAAGCTAATTTTCCGGGAGTAGCTTCATTTTGATGAGACGAACAAAAAGTTCCTCTTCGAAAACTCTCGATTGTGGTAGATAATAGAGTTAGCAGGAGATAGAGCAGCAGTGAGCGTAGGACCCGGATAACGTACCACGCAATTTGTAGGACAATATTACCATCAAATTATATAAATGTTATCTAACTAAAAGAAAAAAAATCAGAAAAAAAAGTCAATTTCAAGTTGATGACCTCGGCTCGGAAGCAACGGAATATTAGCTTGATACTAATCAGGTGAAAAATATGTACTAGGGATCCCTACCTATTTATTTCACTTTTATTTGCATCCAATTTCGTCACAAGTTGTACTACAATGATGCGGGTACATTCGAATGTTGTAGAGGCAGACAAAATTCGATAAACTACACTAAATAGGTACTAATCTTAGATAGGTACACTAAGTTCAACTCATCTTTGCGCGCGGCGCTATGTGTAGGTAAACCTTGTATATATACAGTGACTTTGTTGCGTGACAAGGGGTACAGTGAAGTGAAAAATATAAATAACTAGCCGACCCGTGCCCACTTCGTTACGCATTATTTATTTTTAATAATTACTTCTAACGACGATATCTCAAAAACTATTCATCTGATTGATATAGTGTAAAGGGCAATTTTAATCTGCATTAAATGCCTAAGCTAACTAAAATATTTGTTTGGATAAGGATTAATACTGAACTAAAGAAAATATCTTTAAAAATAACGTAATGTTTTTAATTAAAAATTTGAACATAAAAGTGGTTATTGTAAGTCAACCATAAGAGATAGAGATATGCTATCGCGGACTTTTTTGTAGCATTTTTATAGATTTTGAATTCGCTAGTACATTATACAACTATATCTTTGCTAGTTTACGCAGCGTTCGCGTGGAAAGCTCCCCGATGGCAAGATTTTTTGCGACCTCTTCAACATTTATCGCCGTATTTCTGCTAATTTACATTAAAACATAATAAATTATATACCTAAACCTTCCTCAAGAATCACTCTTTCTATTGTTGAAAACCGTATAAAAATCCGTTGCGTAGTTTTCGAGTTTATCGCGTTCAGACAGACAGACAGACAGGAGGACAGAAAGACGCGGCCGGGGGACTTATTTTTATAATAAGTATAGAAGTTATTTAAAAAAAATTAAAATAAAAAATTATATCTCGGTGACGAATAGTATACATACATACATAAACTCACGCCTGTATCCCGGAGGGGTAGGCAGAGACAAGATTGCCACGATCCTGACAAACCTAAGCGAAAACGCTTCATCAACATTCATTAGTCGTTGCATACACGCACGCCGGAAAAGAGAAATTGAGGGGAACCGCCCCCGGCGCGGAATTATCAAACTTCATCATTTTATTTTTTTACCTCAAAATTATATGGAAAATATTATAGTACGTAAAAAAGTATTCTGACATTAATTCTACAGTATACCAGCATTAAAAATGTATAGTAGGTATCAAAGTTTTACAATATAAATACAGTATTTATTATCTCTTTCCGAAAGTACACGAAAAATTATAAGCAGTGACTAAAAAAAACATCTACAACAGTTTACAGCTCGTGCTATCTCAGTCGTCGCGGGGACAGTAATGGGGGTTATGGGGGTGTGTAGGAAGGGTGTAGGCATGTCCGGCTTCGATGTATACGCACTACATAGTAGAACTAGTGGATAGTTTTTGAATTATGCTAGTTTTTAAATACCGCGCGGAATTATCAACCGTGCGGTATTCCCCAACTCTCCCCTAATTTGGACCTGCACTGCAAATTGGATCACTTATACTAGCTGCAATATAACTATGTTTTCCTTTTTTAGAAATTCGAACACCTTGGCAATAGTTTCACGAGTCTAAAACAATCATAATACGTTCACTTTAAAAATAATATAGTTTTTAAAGTAGGTTACTAATGTAGGTATACATTATTTAATCATAATAAATATTAATAATATCGAAATTAGCACATTGAAAATATTTACCTGACTCCTTAAAAAAAATCCGTGAAGAACTAGACATTTTCTTTAACGACTGTACCGGTGGAAAAATGACCAATAAGAAGACGTGTAGTTTGAAATTTCGAATGACGGCGCGGTTGCGTCACTACTACACAAATTAAGGTTAAGCGCGCACTAGTGACTTTAGTCACCGTGACAATAAATTCTTTAAACAAAAGTCACTAGTGCGCGCAAAGTGTTATACTTAATTACAAGCGCACGCACACGTAGAGCCCCGCGCAAAGATGACTTGAACTAACTATACTAATATTATAAATCTGAAGAGTTTGTTTGTTAGTACAACGTTGATCGTTGATCTCAGGAACTACAGGTTCGATTTCAAAAAATGTTTCAGTGTTAGATGGCCCATTTATCGAGGAAGGCTATAGGCTATATAATTATCATCACGCTAAGACCAATAGGAGCGGAGCACCAATGAAGAATGTTTCAAAATCGCGGTATTTTATTGCTTCTGCTACGTGCGCTGCGTAAACAGTTAAAGCTACAAAAAATCATGTATGACAGAATTGTTCCTATTCCACGCAGACGAAGTCGGAAGCAGAAGCTACTCTATACTAATATTGTAAAGCTAAAGAGTTTGTTTGTTTGCTTGAACGCGCCAATCTCAGGAACTACTGGTCCGATTCGAAAAATTCTTTCAGCCCATTTATCGAGGAAGGCTATAAGCTATTTTTTTTTCAAATTAACGCTTGTGAAACCGCGAGGCACAGCTAGTACCTACTTTTATAAAAATGTTTCACAAACATTTCACATCAATAGTCAATACCTAGTAATCCAATAACATGCTTTTAAATAGCGAGTAAGTAGGTAGGTAATTTATTTAGAGTGCAAGCGTCTAACAAGGCGTCTAATGTTGTTTGTATTAAAATATTAAACCAAAACTGTTACTTTTCTAAATAAATTTAAAAAATAAACAAATTGCTTATATTACCTTAGAAATGAAAAACAAACAGTCAAAGTTTTTTTAAACTGATTAAATCGACATTTATTGTAAATGTTGTTTTAAACTTCTTAAAAAATTAAATTAAAAATTAAAAAAAAACCCCGACACAGTAACCTGAGTTCCCATTGAAAAGTTAAAAAATAATGAAAGAAACTCAATCTTGAAGTACCTAAGTATGTACAAGTACTTATTAATAATTCAAAAAAAAATACATCGCGTTGGGGGACCGCTCCGCGTTTATTTTAAAGTAGGTAATTTTATAAGTTTTCTTTTCTTAATTTCGTTTTTAAATTAATCTATGTCGCTTAGTTAAGTTAGGTTAGTTTAGACTATTTTTAATTGAATTGTTAGGTTTTGAGCGGTCCCCCAACGCGATGTATTTTTTTTTTTTAATTATTTTGTTTCAGAAATTTTTAAACCAAGTTCGTCGAGGAGTATTACAAATATTTCTAGCACCTGTTGAATATTGCATGCACTTTCAAATACACTTTTATTAGATTAATTTAATTCTTATTTTATACTTTTTATAGGTACCATTCATTTATTTTTATTATTAATTTTGTAAAGTGCTTGTGATGCTATTTCATTTGCAACCCTACTTGGGTAAATTTGCTGACATTCGGATTTCCATCCTCATTTTCTCCCCATCACATATATTTGCAGATATTGGGTATTTTCCTCACTTTTACCCCCAGATTTTTCAGGGCTCAACCGATTTTCATTGATCATATTATTTTGTACTATACAAGTGATGCGCTTTCATAAATTTGAGACCCCACTCGATTATATTTGCAGACATTCGGTTTTTCTTCCCTACTTTCACCCCCACAACTTTTAAACGACTGAACCGATTTTCATCAAACATGTCTAAGAACATTCTCCCGTAACTTAGGTACCTTTCATACAAAAAAAAACTAAATTGAAATCGCTTCATCCGTTCGCGCGCTACGGTTCTATAGACAGATACACAGGCAGACACACAGACACGTCAAACTTATAACACCCCTCTTTTTGCGTCGGGGGTTAACAAAATAGTACAGTAGTTGACAGTATCAACCTTTATCGCTGCGATCGGTATGTATATAACTCCGAAACTACTGAACCAATTTGTATAAAATTTTGTAAGCATCCGTAATTTGGTCCAACTTGGGATATAGGGTAGTTTTTCTCTCAATTGGACCCGGTAGGTGGCGCTGCGATCGGTATGTAACTCCGAAACTACTGAACCAATTTGTATCAAATTTTATAAGCATCCGTAATTTGGTCCAACTTGGGAGAAAGGGTAGTTTTTATCTCAATTGGACCCGATAGATGGTGCTGCTATCGGTATGTAAGCAATCAAATTGGTAGCTGTTTTCCAGGCAGGAAAACGTCTGCGGGGTCCGCCAGTTTTTTTATAAATTATATTTGATACAAAATATGTCTCATCGAGTTATCAGATCGGTGAAGATCGACCCCTTCCACGTCTGTTAGACCTTAAGCAACAAATCGAACATAGGTACCTAATTCTGACAAAAAATTTCACCTGGGTCTCTAGGTACTATTAATTTTCTTTTTATATAAGATTTTAAATGAACATGGTTACTTCTATTGGGTACTAAAACTATTCAAAAACGGGATATTTAACATGTTTTTTATTTTCATTTTGCTGAGCTCGATATTTCGACAGTATCTGCGAATGTCTTGTTCACGAGACTGAACTAAGTATGAACTCGAGAACAAATCAAGCTGCGCGAATTGAAAATAAAAAATTGCGTGCGTACAAAGTACACATGTCAGAAGTGAAACTTCTTTGGCAAACTAAATTAAAAAACTAATTTAAAAAAAAAACGAATTTAAAATACAAAAAAAAAAAAACGACTTAGGTAATTGAAAAAAAAACAAAAAGCTAACGTCACGCGGTGTTCCCCTACCTATAGGTACAAGTAGGTACCTACTGACCGCAAGACGCGGTGCCGAGTTAGCGGTCGCTCAAATTTTACCCCTCATGCGCCTAAAGAAGTTTCACTTCCAAAACATGGTAAATATCCCATTTTTGAATACATCGTTTTTTAAATATGTTTGTAAACACGACGAAAAAGAATAAAGCATAGCTTTTTGAATTTGTAAGAAAAGAAGAAGGAAGGAGCCGGACTGGGTTAATTCAATGTAAGGTAGATAATTAATACAAGATAGTTATTAGTTAACGGGAGGGAAGACGAACGTCTTAGCATTCGATGGATTCACCGAGCGGGTGTCGGGTCCATCGTGTGGTAGACGGACAAACTCAGAGCAGTTTCCAGGACTTGCGACCCAGGTGTAGGTTTAAGGAGGCCCCCTTTGAGATGCGCATCAACGCTTACCTTCACTGCTAGATTTGTCCACCCTGCCTAGCCAAATTATAGATCATGTTATATATGTCACATGTTTAAAAAATGTTGATCAATATTTTTAGAAAAATATTTTCTTAATGTTTTTATTTTAATAAATAAATAATAATTAATCACTTTTGTGAAATATCGAAATTAATGGTAAGAAGAATTCGAATTAACGAAAAAAGAAATAATATTTACCTCGTAACTTCATAAATGATAAATTGTATCGAGTATTCAGGTTCCACTGAATCGTGGTAGTAAGAATAATTGACAATCGTGCCGAACAAAAAGCATTAAAGAGCTAGGGATGCAAGGGATATATACATTGAGAAGTGCCTTTAAAGACCCATGGTCACCGCCCTAAGCCGCACCCAATTCGTTTAGCGTCCCACCTAACGCATCCTGTCCCTGGTAAAACTAAGACACAAATAGTGTGCGGCCTGTCGTTAAAACGAGACGAACGATCCAACGCAGAGGGCGGTTCCAGTTGCGATGTAACGCATCAAGCGGTGTCGCCCACAATTCCGCTCATTCGCCTCTCGTTTAGCGCCCGCTATGTAAACGGGCCTTGTTGTGAATCTAAACAAAATCAGTCAGTCATCGTTTTGTTGCCGTAGGAGAAGCGTGTCGAGGTATCGCGTCCGGGTTTTATCATGTTGTGCCAGTGAACGTATCCCAACACGATGCACGCGTTGTTCGGGGAACAGAGCCATTATGCTTATCGCAGTGGGGCCACTGGAGGATATTCCGCTGGAGTGACACCATATGCCTACGAACAGTATCGATATGGTTATGGTCCGCCCTACCTCCATCCTCATCAGCAACATGTCGGAACTCCTAAAGATATGGTCAAACCACCATATTCTTACATTGCTCTTATCGCTATGGCTATTCAAAATGCTCCTGACCGCCGAATTACACTTAATGGTATTTATCAGTTTATAATGGAACGCTTTCCGTATTATAGGGAAAACAAACAAGGTTGGCAAAACTCGATACGACACAATCTCAGTCTTAATGAGTGTTTCGTTAAGGTAGCGAGAGACGATAAAAAGCCTGGCAAAGGAAGTTATTGGACTTTGGATCCTGATTCATATAATATGTTCGATAATGGGTCTTATTTGAGGCGGCGGCGTCGCTTTAAGAAAAAAGACGCTCTAAAAGAAAAAGAGGAAGCTCTTAAACGCCAGCAACAATTGCAACAAGCACAAGAAGCCTTAGCGGCGCAAGAAGCGCTCAGCAGCGCTGATGCGTTGGGCCAAGCGCGCGATGTTAAGCCCGATGTGAAACCTCGTATATTTGAATGTCGACCGAAGAGAGAACCGGGTTCAGATTGTTCGCGGTATGATAAATTAGTGGAGCCAATGGACGAGTTTAGTGAACCTCGTTTAGCTCCACCAACAGTTTATTGCTCGCCTCAGCCATATTCACTAGCTGCCGAAGAGTTTCGAGCGGCTACTACGGGCTGGTACGCTGCACCCGAACCGCCAGCCGAACAATTACCTCCAGCTTTTCGTGATCTCTTTGAACCACCGAGTTGTCAGTTGGCGGGTTTCCGAGGCGGTTCGCCTGCACCTGACGCTTACCGCGCTTCCCCACCGCCTCATCATCACTACCGTTCACCGGCGCCCTCCTACTACCATCATCAGGCATGCGTTGCTGCCGCACCCTCATCAGCTCACAAGTCATACTGAGATATTGCCATCAGGTAAGACAAATGTTATATTTTCTGCAAGCGCTTTGCGAATGTTTTGATTTAGTTTAGGCGTCGCGAATAAAGCTGTGCGAGTTGCGTTCGACTTCCACCCCAGCGGCCGTGGGTTAGACGTCGGGTGGTTTCGTGACGTGGTTGTGGTTGCAGGAGGCCGGCATCACACGGCGCCGAACGGATTTAGCCGTACGCGTCAGTTCCAGAGCGGATAAATATAGCGCAGTAGCCGGAGATGCCGAGAAGCCAAGTGGCGGCGCGTCGATAACCACTGTTTACAGATCGGCGGCCGACCCTGCCGCCTCCCGCTCCGTTCGCACCTATAGGTATGTCGAAACTTCACATGTGTTTGAAATTGCTCGAAACAATGAGTAGCAATTACGCCAGGATGTGCGTACGCCGCGAGTGGTGCCAGCGCTCGTGAAGCGCTGACTTGGTTTTCTACGGCTGGGGGTTCATGTCTTACAAAGTTACAAATTGATATTGTCAATATTATTCTACAAATTATTTTAATGAACATAGTCATGGTCCGGAGATTATCTTAAATCAACAAAGTTTGTCTTTGTATTTTTTAGATTATTATTAATTCTTATTCAAAAAGCTATACCTACTTACTGATTCAGTATTTATTTATTGTAAGTACCTATAACATAAATCAATCTTTGAAATGTCCATAATTACTAAATCGCTTGACTATAAGATACCTACTAGATTTTTTCTATCAGTTCGCATCTATTTTTTGTACGTTCAAAGAACAAGTGAACTGACCATCTGGTTACCAAGTGCAAAACCCTATTGAAAACAAAAAGTTAACGGACAAACATTATTTCTTTTTTTTTTGTATTTGTAACAGTCAAAAGAAGGTTTCTCATGTGGTTTTTGCTGTTACATTGTTACATATTAAGTTTTATTTCAAGTTTAATCCATTATTTATATACGATAACACTTTTCAATACCTTATCGACATTCTAAAAATATTATTTACAATAATATCATTTTAATTCTACAGAAACAAAATATCTTTTAATCAAAAATAATTTAGATTAAAATTAATACTTACTACACCTACTTTTAAAATGATGAAATAAATACTAAGTACCTATAAAGGAAATACTTTTATTTTGACTAGGTAGGTACTTAGGTTTAGGTTTCCCCCATATGAATAAAAGAGCTTTACTGCTTGGCGTGCAAATATAATTTTTTATTTTGCCTTATTAGTATTTTCCTAAAATTACCCTAGTTGTCATAATTTTTGAAAATTCTTCAGTCAGTTATAATACTTCAATTATGTAGTCTTCCCGTAAATAATAATAGTTATTCTTTAGTTATAAAACATTATTTTTACAACTACTTACTTGAACCTACTTAGTAGCAGACACAATATGTCGACTTATAAAAATGTAAACAATAAAAAACATAATAATTATCTTTTATTGATGTTTATTAATACGAATTGTTCTTTTTATATTTATCTCAAGAATATTTCATACTTAGATTACGTTACAATATAAAATACACTATGATTTATCTAGTAAATATATGTATCATGTGATTTAAGTGAAACAATTGCCGACCATTGACTGTTCAAAACACATTAATTGGTTAATTAAACGATCAAACATTTATTCATGTTATTGTTGTCCCAGGTAGAACGGATTCAAGACAGCGGGAGGCGAAGCGCAGGGAAAATGTGTGTTAATATAATAATATTTACACCTATTGACAATAGGTACCTAAATAAGTTACGATGAACACTAGAGAAGTTACGAACACAAGATTGTATTATAAGAAGTAGTCCTATATTTGTTTCTTTAATATCACTGAGCTATGCAGCTAGGAAATTAAAAACGAAACTTTAAAAAAATCGAAAGTGCTATCATCGAACCTTGTCCTTTGGAAAGTTGTGCTGTAGTATTTTTTTTAAATATAATAGATATATATTATGCACACAATTTCATGAAATTATAAATTTGAAGTTCAATGACAGCTCTAATATTTCCCAGCGAGTTATAACGATTTTTCCATAATGTATCTTATTCATTGGAATAAAAGACTACCTACATGGTATTATTTAGTACAATAATGTATTTATAATCTTTAATGTATATACGACTAAATATTGTTAAATATAGCTAAGTTAGTTACGTAAAGCTTTATGAATATAATTAAGAACTACCATTTTCTAGTCTTTATGTTGGTAGTTAATTTTATAAATTATATGTAAGTATGTACCTAATTCAAAAATTATGTCACACGTGTTGTCTACGACAACGTATAATTCATGTAAGGTAAACGTTGTTCAATACAGTGAAATGTGAAACAAATAACCACATAATTAAGATTGGTTTAGTATGTCGCACAATTATATATATTACGATATTATTTGAAATGTACATATTATTTTAACTTGTATTCTAAAATAAATGATTAGATGAAAGAATTTATGTGATTTATAACCTTTCGTCCTGAAGTGAGGATATATGCCTAATATGTAATATATGAGGATATCTACATCCTATATTGTTATTGATTATTATTTTTATAGGTACCTATATTTATTTAGGTATATTATTATTTAGCGGAACTCTTTAGTTTTTCGGCAGAATTTAAGTCAGTTTAAATTTTAGTAAAAAAGCAGTAATTCAAGTTTTCAATGTCTTCACAAAAATTACTATATTTTCTTGAATATTATAACAACCGTACAACGAAAAGGGTAATCCAATATAAAATACTTATTATAAAAATCTCTATAATTACGCAGTTATAAAAAATTAAATTCCTCTAAGTTAATTTATACGATGTACCTCCCTACTAAATTTCGCTTAAATAATAAAATAGTAGAGTCTTATAGCGTATAGCGACAAAAATATAATTCTCCATACCGTCATGTTTTGAGAATCAAAGTTACTTTTATGCACATAACTTCATTCGTACTTTAAATACTTAAAATATTAATTTTTACATTTTTTATTCTGGTGAAATAAAACAGACACACATATTTCTGTTTTTGTATAGGTACTAATATGTAACTTTTTTTATAAATGATTTCGCTAGCTACACCTACAAATTCAAGTAGGTACTAAGGAGCTAGTAGATGATGCTACTCTGATGTGAAATAAAAAGAGTCCGCTACTATTTGCACTCATAGCTTAGTAATGAAATGTAACAGACTAATGGTATTGTACATAAAATAACAACAGTGAATAACTATTGATACACAGTTAAGTAACTTAAAAAATGAAGTTAGACTATAACTTACAATAATTATACCTACCTACCTACTCAAATATGCATTGATACACTCTATTTAGCGGTTAGATTCTTGTAAACAGATAAATACAATAAAAGTAACAAGTAGGTATAGTTATGAATGGTTGAACATAGAGTAAGTAGAGTTACGATTCAGCCTGTAATATCCAACAGCAGGGCCTCTTATTGCTTTCTTATAGGAAAAGGATAGTTTTAGCTTCTATCTAAATAACCTTTATTATTTTATTCTTATACCTACACAACGTGTTATTAAACTGGCGCCCTACCTTATTTTAGGACCATATATGGAGGTATACCATAGCCGGAATTATATAGGTATTTTAATTTATAATCGATTCTGATATCGCAGTAAATTGGACGGACGCCAGTTTAATAACACGTATATATGTATATCTATACTAATATATAAAGCTGAAGAGTTTGTTTGTTTGTTTGAACGCGGTAATCTCTGGAACTACTGGGCCGATTTGAAAAATTCTTTCACTGTTAGATAGCCCATTTATCGAGGAAGGCTTATAGGCTATGTATCATCACGCTAAGACCAATAAGAGCGGAGTCCACGCCGACGAAGTCGCGCGCAGAAGCTAGTGTATATATATATATATATTTATTGAACAAAAATATTAAAAATTATTTGAGATTTGATTTTTATTGAGCCGTGGCGAGATGTTAGTCTACTATAAGAAAAAAATCTTTTATACTTGTAGTTACAGAACAGTTTCTTTTTTTTATATACATAGTAAATAAAACGCATTATCTATTATCAGCTATTTCGTTTATAAATTTTTATATAAGTACAGTGACAAAATTCAAAGTTTCGGAATATGTATGAAATAAAGTCTTGTAGTACCTACTAACTGCTATTTCATGGAAGTCTAAAAGCACGAATTCAGATTTCAGAGTAACATTTCGGCATTAAATAAAATTTTGTTACATACTTTTTACAAACACTTACTTGCGCACAACTACTAGCATATTTTTATGTTATTTGTGTATATCATGCTCAAAATTGTAACATATGTACCCACCTTTGCATAAAAATACGCGTGTCTTTTGGATATGGGGGTAGTTAACCTCACCACATAATATTACCAAGGAGCCCTCCTTTAGGTAGAGAGTTAAAAAGTTACTAAAAAAGATCACGTGATTAATGGCCTACCACTTATTCGTTATTGAATGAATTTAAAAAAAAAATTGCGTGCGTACAAAGTGCACATGTCAGAAGTTAAACTTCTTTGGCGAACTAATTTAAAAAATAATAATTTAAAAAAAAAACGAATTTAAAATACAAAAAAAAAACTAGTAGAAAAAAAAAACAAAAAGCCAACGTCACGCGGTGTTCCCAGGCGGTCACACATCCAAGTCCTGACCGTCCCTGGCGCTGTCGCGTTACCGGTCGCTCAAATTTTACCCCTCATGCGCCTAAAGAAGTTTCACTTCAAAAGCTGCATATTTTGTATTTTGTTGAAATGTATTTATCTTATACGTGTTTTATTAATTTCTGTCACTGTCACGCGTTTTTTCGTAATTTATTTATTGTATCTAAGTTCTTGAATGAACTTATTTATACGAAGTCTTCTTTACGATACTTTAAATTATTTGTTCGTAAACGATTCCTGATGTTAATAGTTTAGTTAACTATTGAGTTGTGATGAAATCTTGATAGAAAGGTGTAGGACTGTCGGCGAATACCTAATAGTGTAGGTACCTATTGGGATTCTATTTCGAAAATTCAAAGAATGTACCTACTTACCGAACGCCTGATGCCAGTCACAAACGTCGTATAACAATAATATTTGTGTTATAAAAATTGAAATCGTTCTTAGATATGTATTTGTGATTTAATAATTATTGTGTTTGCTAGCAAACGAAAAAAACCGACTTTAATTACATCGACTAGTAATACAACGTAAGTAGATGAAAAAAATTAACAAACGCACTAATAGTCACAACGATTTTTGAAAGTTCCCTTCGATTTCTCTGGGTTCCCATCATCAGATCCTAGTTTCCTTATCATGGTACCGCCCTTGAGATATCTCCTTTCCAATAAAAAAGAATTATCAAAATCGGACTACTCTGTAAAAAGTTATTCGTGGTCATACCTTATAATCAGTGAGTGAAAGGGTTGGATTTTTATTTTCAAATTTATATGGGACTAACTTCGGGGTATACTCATTCCAATAAAAAAAGAATTATCAAAATTGGACAACTCTGTAAAAAGATATACATAAAAAAAATATAGCCGTCAAATTGATAACCTCCGCCGTTTTTTTCGTCGGTTAACTAAAACGAAATGCATTTTAAAAATCGAATACTTCATGCATTTCTATGTACCTAAGTAATCACTTAGTAATCACTTTATCGCGTAATCACCCGAAATATAATACCTATATTCCTCTGTATATAACAACAAACTTACAACGTAGGTAAGTATTATCTTTTAAACACGTAGAAAATATTTAAGATAGGTAAATAAGTAGTGGTGAAAATTTTAGATTATTATAGTTAATGACTTTGTGATAATTGTCTTAATTGTGTGTACATAATTATGTATTTAAATAATAAATAGTTATTTGTATTTAGCATAGCCCTGTGCATTTTTTTATTTTTCGATAAAAAAATTTTTTTTGCGTATTCAGTAACAGCTTATTACTTAAATTATTTACAAAGTATAGGTATGAAGTGAATAAAATCAAAAAAATCCATTAAAAAAGCACCTAATATATAATCGAAAATATCTTTATTATTTGGTGGTAGAAATTAATTCTGTTTTTTAATGTTCATTTTGCGCTTTAATATTATAAATCTACATTTTATTTACAACTAGCTGCCCGGACAGACTTCGTTCTGTCTGTTATGTTTTTTTTCTTAGTATAAAAACCTTCCATGGAATTAAAGGAACATACAAAACAAATATTAGCCGAATTGGTCGAGCCATTCTCCAGTTATGCGCTTAGCAACATTCATTTTCATTATAAAGCCTATCTGTTCCCGATACTTCGTCCGCGTGGAATTTAACAAAATAATTATTGTTCAGTTCGCAGTTATAAAATAATAATAAAAAATTCCAAAATAAAAGTAGCCTAAGCTGAGCCTTATTACATCAACTATCTGCCAGTGAAAGTCCTGTCAAAATCGGTCTAGCCGTTTCAGAGATTAGCCGGAACAAACAGACAGACAGACAAAAATCGTAAAAAAAAAATATTATTTTCGTATATGTACCGTGTAATACATACATAATTATGAATTTAGTTAAAAACGGTTATTTTAATATTACAAACAGACACTCCAATTTTATTTATTTGTATAGATTAGGTGACCCTACGAACTTCGTGCTATCACGTTTTATGTATATATATATATATATATATATATATATTGATTTTCTATTAGGTATAGTATAGAAACCTTGTCCTGACAATAACGAACACAAAAGCAAAAGAATTGTCCAATTTGTTGTTCGAAAGTCATTCGTGTTACATATAATTATATCGGCTAATCACTTTTATATATACTTATTCTTTATTGCACTTAAAATTTTGTACAGTTATTTGTATACAAATTTAGTTTGCAACGGTGGACTTATCTCTAAAAGAGATCTCTTCCAGCCAACCTGTGATAGTGTAAACTAATGTAATATAGCAGGCTAAGAAAGTGCAGTGATGTAGACAATATACAGATTCTTGGAAATGAAAAGCTAATTAATTAATATTCATAACATCATACGATATATATATATATATATATATATATATATATATACTACATATACATAGGTACTATATACATACACACACCACTACTTATATATAATATACACATAAATATTACATATAATATATTCATATAAAATACATACATACTCGTAATATACATAATACACAATACAAGTAAACATTAATGTAAAGATATTTACGGATTAATTTGAGTAAGGAGGTGTTGTTTCAGCTTCTTTTTAAAAATATAGATAGAGGGACTAAGTTGGATATATTTAGGAAGTTTGTTCCAGAGCGATGCACCATACACCGAAAAAGAGTGCAAGCGGAATTTGGTGTTGCTCTTCGGTATGTCAAGCATCGTAGTGATGCAAGACCGCCTAGAACGTGAGGGAGGAGGGAGAATTGGGAAACGAGAACGCAGGTAAGCACGAGAATTAGGATCATGGAGTACTCTGTAGAGGAACGACAGGATGTGCATATCACGGCGAAGGCGGATTGGGAGCCATTTAAGTTGAGCACGAAAGTTTGATATATGGTCATACTTACGTAAGCCAAAAATAAAGCGAATAGCGAGATTTTGAAGACGCTCTAGTTTGTTCAATTGCTCCGCAGTCGCATCTAAGTAGCAGACATCAGCGTAGTCAAGTATAGATAGAGGAGCTTTTATTTATATAGATACAAAAAATATTTGCATTTTTATCAGCAATTTTTATTTTCGTGCCTTAAATAATTCTAACAAAAGTACCTACCTATTACGGAAAATCACACAGTAGGTATTTCTTATTATATTTCTAACTAGCTGCTGTGCCCGCGACTTCGTCCGCGTGGAATTTACCAAAAAAGTTATTGTTCAGTTCGCAGTTATAAAAAATAAAAAAATAAAATAAAAGTAGCCTAAGTTACGCCTTATTACATTAGCTATCTGCCAGTGAAAGTCCTGTCAAAATCGATCCAGCCGTTTCAGAAATTAGCCGGAACAAACAGACAGACAGACAGACAAAAATTGTAGAAAACGTTATTTTGGTATAGGTATGTACCGTGTATACATCCATATGCATTTAGTAAAAAGCGTTTATTTTAATATTAAAAACAGACACTCCAATTTTATTTATTAGTATAGACTAGCTGCTGTGCCCGCGCGGAATTTAACAAAAAAGTTATTGTTCAGATCCCAGTTTAAAAAAATTCGAAATTAAAAGTAGCCTAAGTTACTCCTTATTATATCAGCTATCTGCCAGTGAAAGTCCCGTCAAAATCGGTCCAGCCGTTTTAGAGATTAGCCGGAACAAACAGACAGACAGACAAACAAAAATTGTAAAAAACGTTATTTTGGTATATGTACCGTGTATACATCCATATGCATTTAGTAAAAAGCGTTTATTTTAATATTAAAAACAGACACTCCAATTTTATTTATTAGTATCGATATAACCTAGATACTGATTTAGGTACCTACTTAATTGATGTTGATTTATTCAAATGATGACAACTCAGATTCGGCAACATATTTTTGATTCTGTTTTATAAAATCAAACTGTTGGCAGCTAAATACCTAGCAGTTAAATACCTAAGAATAAGCAAACAGTCTATCGGAGTATAAGGCATAAAATATTTTATTTAATAAGAACACATAATTAATTTATTATATACGCGTAGTCTGGTAGACAAGGACTTATAAATATCCATTTAGAAATAATTGGCCCGGGCCCATCTTGATGAATTAAAAACATTGAGATTTCATTCCAAGAATAAATAAGTAAATAAAGTAGTATTAAAAATAACAAACTTATTATTTACAATACAGAAATGTCAGTCGCATCTCTTTGTGTAAAAAGTACGCACTGTCATCGTCGTAATCATTTTGATACATCAAGTACCTAGTGGTACTTTTTAGACCTCGCATTCCAATGCTAACTAAAAAATACAAGTGGCGGTTCAAGGAGCAGAGGTTCATCGTAACAATGCGAGGATGCGTACCAATTTTTATGAGCTCTCAATGTGGCTTGTTTGTACTACGGCTCTATAGAGTTATAGGTCTCTATAAACTGGCGAGTACATTCGTCAAGGGGATCATTCAGTAATTTAGTGTTGGATTCTTCAGTTGACGTTTACCACCCACTATCATCAAAAGCGAAGAGTTTAAATAAAATTTCTATACTCATATTTTACTGAAGATAAATATAGGTAGGTATTTTTGTTGTGTTCTAGAGTCAAATTTAACTATGGGGTGATTAAATAGTATATAGCAGGGTTTCCTAACCTGTGGTCCATGGACCCCTAAGGGGTCTGTGTTATGAAAGCTGGGGGTCCATGGCAAGGCTACTTATGTTCTCCTCAATTTGATATACTAATCCCGCATAAGCAGCAGCAACCGTCACACTAATTATTTATAAGTCTTTACTTATAAATAGTTTATATAAAATAGTAATTAGTGTTCTGCTGGGCAGGCATGTCAACTCAAACTTTTTTGAGTTGACATGCCTGCCCAGCGTGGTGACTATGGGCAAAACACTTGAGTTCACGCCATTTCTGGCGTGAACTTGTGGAGGCCTATGTCCAGCAGTGGACTGCGATAGGCTGAAATCATGATGATGATGATGAAAGCTTGATTGCAAATAATTAAAGGTGATTGGAGTAAAGCATCATTTTTTTATTTTTTTTTTTGGAAAGGGTCCGTGGACTCTGAAAATTTTAAAGGGGTCCATGACTAGAAAAAGGTTAAGAAACCCTGGTATATAGGTAATATATACCCATATTTGTGATCACGAAAATGACGGTGTACGATAATAATTAATTATCCGCCAACCATCCGTCAAGTGGAGCAACGTGGTGGATTAAGCTCCAATACTTCTTCTTCTTGGGCTATGCTTGGGGTTTCTCTCGAAGATAGAATTAGAAATGAGGCTATCCGCGAGAGAACGAAAGTAACCGACATAGCCCACAGAATTAGCAAGTTGAAGTGGCAGTGGGCTGGTCATCTGTGTCGCAGGACCGATGGCCGTTGGAGCAGACATGTCTTGGAGTGTAGACGGCGTATTGGCAAACGCAGTGTAGGACGTCCTCCGACCCGCTGGACCGACGATCTACGTCAGATTTACAGTGTAGGCAGGATGAGGATTGCGGAAAACCAGGATCTCTGGCGCGAACTTGGGAAGACCTTTGCCCAGCAGTGGACTGCGATAGGCTGATGTAACTTCTCCTTCATGGGAAAGAGGCCAATGCGCAGCAGCGGGATGTTCCTAGCTGAATCGCTAATTAATTATTTTTCTAGTTTTGTATTGTATGTATACCTACCTACGATGTGTTCTAATGTTTACGCGAATCTCACTCATTATAATGAAACAGCTTTTTCGGATTTGACATGGATTTGGATTTGGATGTCCGACGTTTTTACAGCAATTAACTTTTTTAGGCTTAGACACTCGCGGTTTTCAAACATAGTCTATTTTTTTATTAGCCATGTAACTGGTCAGAAATATCGACAAAAATCGTCAAAAAACTATATCGTGGTATGTACACTTTAATAATAAAAAAATAGACTATTTTACAGCAAAACTATGTCACGGGAGGATCATGGAGGTATTTAAAAAACTTAATAAACCGCGATAAAATCCGAAAAAGTTTTTTCATTGTAATAATGTGTACCTATGTCATGAATGAAAAGTTAACATGAAAAACTTAAAGAAATATTTATCCACCAAAAACATTCTGTAAAAAAACTAGCCAAGTCTCGATGGAGCTGCTTGTTTATCTCTAAAAAGTAATGAAATCTAGACAAAGTCGTACCAATTCTAAGGTTCATTACTGCGATTTCTTTATTATTATAGTTAATGTTGTGTGACTTGGCCGTTAAAGGGTACACAAGGGTACATACGGTGGTACGGTGTTATCAACAACCGCCTAAAATGAGACACTAGTGTCCAATTACCAATACCAGTATGGGATATTATTCTTAGTTTTGTACCCTAGTGTACCCTTCAACGGCCAAGTCACACAACATTAACTATAATAATAAAGAAATCGCAGTAATGAACCTTAGACTTGGTACGACTTTGTCTAGATTTCATTACTTTTTAGAGATAAACAAGCAGCTCCATCGAGACTTGGCTAGTTTTTTTACAGAATGTTTTTGGTGGATTTCACTTCTTTTTGTAGAAAGTAGAAACGTGGGCATATTCAGGCATATTGATTTATTTTTTAGAATTTCTTATTTGACACATTTTTTTTCTTTTTAGTAACAGTTTTTTTTTATTATTACAATACAAATATTTCTTTTCCTTTCTTCCGGTTCTGATTCTTGTACTTGACGTGTTGGTATCACCACCACTCTTAGTCCAATGCATTATATTTTGACCAAATTTTGAGCGAAATTAATATTTTAGTGTAATTTGTGTAATATTCGAGTAGAATTAAGTTAAGAGAGCAGGCAGAGGGGAGGCATTCGCCCAGCAGTGGGACGCTATAGGCTAGATTAAATTAGAAGATGTGATCTGATTTTTGCACTGACAGTCGATTTTTTTATGTACCAACTAGCTAGGCCTCGCGGTTTCACCCACTGTGATTTGAGGAAAAAAATAGCCTTCCTTCTTCTTAAAGCATAACCTTTCTCTTTAAATAGGCTATGCACCTCAGAGGAATTTTTCAATTCGAATCAATAGTTCTTGAGATTAGCGCGTTTAAACAAACAAACAAACAATTCAACTTTCAGGTTTACAATATTAGTATAGATTAGTACAGATTAAGATATATAAAACATATCTTTTACACTTCCGCGGCGAAAATATTTATATGATTTAAGACTTTGATTGGATTGACAGAATAATCTGGAATTTTTCAAGGAGACCAATCAATTGAACTTTTTTTTGTATCTAATTCAATCAATTGAACTTTCTTTTTTTGTAATCTAATTCTTTTGTACATTTATTATTTATTGTATATTTAAGTAGCTTGATAATTTTCCTTAGTTTACACTAAATAAATTTCTGAACGCTCGCATAATAAATTTTTGACAACCAATATGTATAATGTCAATCCGTTTTCATTACTGACATTATTATTAATTTTTAATATCTAAAATACGCCAATATCCGTATATTGTGGATATATGTTGTCGATTCGAAACCTTTATTTAAATACGTTCTTTAATTTAAGGGTAGAGTTTACCATATCGACGAGATGAACATTAAATGTTTGACAGTTACGAAACACGAACATTATATACATTTATACTTCCATACGAATTTTCATTCCCACCTTTCAACCCCTTACACCCTGTTTTTCGCATTATATTTTATGTAAAGGTGGTATATCGATCTCTTCTAATAGTTTGATTGGGCTCTTGTGTTTTCTAATCAGGGTCACCAGGTACTCCAGATCTTCGATTATCCTTGTTTTTATAGTTTTCCCTTTATGTAGCCATTAAACCCTAACTCTGTACCAAATTTCAGCTCTCTGAGTTTATGGGAAGTACTAGTTCTATTTTGATGATCATGAGTGAGTGAGTGTCGTAAATGCGAAACTTTGCTTTCGCTTAACTTCTGAACTAAATGACCTACAGACTTGAAATTTTGGATTTTAAGTATGTGATTATAGCTTACTCGATGACGAAAATTTCAGCGTTCTGGTCTTATCCAGAGGTTCTCAAATAGGGGCCTGAAAATGCGGCGAAATGGTTCGGGTAAAGGATGGTACGGCAGTGTTTGCTTCGCGCTCGACTTGGCGGGGGCACTGCCGTGCCCCCCGATATTATATCTATGTATACATATATCGAATATTGTGGAAGGTAAGGGATGCTTACTTTGGCAGATTGTGATGTTAAATCGGCCAATGAACCGGATCCCTGTTTATTTGTTTTTCTACAAAAGCTTGTTTACATTGGCACCCGTACTATTTGTTTTAAATGCTAAAATTCGGCCAGATAAGTAAAATTACATCACCTCACTAAGCTATAAGAACCAGTTCAAATCACTCGAGATAAAAATATCGTGTGCGGAGTAGCAAGTCGTAGGTATACCCATATTTATGTAAAACTACCTGGTGAACTTTACGCGCGACGTCTTTCGTCGTCAAATTATTGATTTCTTTTTTCTTTTTTACAATCCTTGTCCTGACAATAACTAATATAAACATTTCCAATTTGTAACTTACAACATACATTTCAGTGATAATACATATACCTATATTATCACTTAAATGTATGTACGCACGTACATACATACATAATTATATAGGTTTTACGATAAATAAATCTATACAAATAAATAAAATTGGAGTACGCTTCAGCCTGTAATATCCCACTGTTGGGCATACCTATGCCTCTTTCCCCATGTAGGAGAAGGATCAGAGCTTAATCCACCACGCTGCTCTAATGCGGGTTGGCGGATATACGAGTATACCTACCAGTGCTGCGACCGCTGCGCCAGCGCGGCGTAAATCGGCGTAAAATTGTAGTGTCTCAACATTAAAATAACCGCTCTTTACTAAATGCATATGGATCTATACACGGTACATATAACAAAATAACATTTTTTACAATTTTTGTCTGTGTGTCTGTCTGTTTGTTCCGGATAATCTCTGAAACGGCTGGACCGATTTTGACGGGAGTTTCACTGACAGATAGCTGATGTAATGAGGTGTAGCTTAGGCTACTTTTATTTTGGTTTTTTTTTTGTAGCTGTGAACTGAACAATAACTTTTATGTTAAATTCCACGGGAACGAAGTGGCGGGCCCAGCAGCTAGTAAACAATAATTTGAGTGACCTTTAACTTTGAATTATAATATTCAATACTGTAATATTCAAAATGAACAGGTCAATGAAATTATACGCAATTAAGCTGGAAAAACGAAAGTAAAAAGGAAGACTACAATCAAAAACGACATTTTAAATATAAAATATATATCAAAGATGTTCGGCGCTTCTAGTGTTAAAGAGACAACGTTACAGTAGAGCAACCCCGACTAGAAATAAAGTCAGGCTCAACCAGATCATATATCTGGACCGGATCAGGATTGGATGAGGCATGCAAGATCCGGCAAGCCCTATCAGGACCAGGTCTGGTCCAGATAAGGAGAGCCTGATGTAAAATGTAATCAAGTATGGTAAGGCATACTGGATCAGGACCAGGTCTGGTCCAGATAAGGATAGCCTGATGTAAAATGTAATCAAGTATGGTAAGGCATACTGGATCAGGACCAGGTCTGGTCCAGATAAGGATAGACTGATGTAAAATGTAATCAAGTATGGTAAGGCATACTGGATCAGGACCAGGTCTGGTCCAGATAAGGATAGCCTGATGTGATGAGCCTGAATCGCGCTATCGATGTTTTTAAGCGCACTTAGTATATATACAGTTATCAGGACAATATAGCAAAGAGTCAGTTTCTACACAGTGGAGCAGTCGTACGTACCTAGTAGGAAGTAGATAATTAATAATATTTAATAGGTAATATTTAATTAGTTATAATAATAATTAATAAATAATATAAAAATAATTGATATTTAAAGTAAAAACAAAAATAATTAATACATAATTATGAAAAAAAAACGGAAAGAAATACAACAATACTTTAAGATAATATCACCTCATATTTTTTTTTTATCAAACAATTTTTTCAAGACTATACACTCATATTTTTTAAAAGGACCGGACCGGGCATACTCGATCCGGACCCGATAAGGTTTTCCTAATCAGGGCCAGACAAATCTTCTGCGTTACATACCTTATCCGCTCCAGATCGGGCATGCCCGGTCCGGTCCTTCTAAGGAACACGAAAAAATTTCTAGTCGGGACTGTTTGTTTTAAATTTAATTTAGAATATTTTATAGCTCTATTTCAGTTTTTTAATTTTCTCATTAAGCTCCGCTTTTCACATTAATTTTATATTTTAAATTAAATAAAAATTTGAACTTTTTTAGCCAATTTTGAATTTGACTATTAATTTACTTTGGAATAGGATAAAAAATGACTTAAGTCGGCTGGAATACCCAATACTTATACGGCTTACGGCCCTAAGGATAATGGTGTCTTTCCACCAGAGATGTGCGAGGGAAATGTGTCGTGCGAGGATGTCTAACTATGCTGTGGAAATGTGTGGGCGTTTCCACCAAAGCTGTGCGAGGAAAATGTGTCGTACGAGGATGTGTAGCGGAGCATTAATGTGCGGTGCGAACCGTGCGAGGATGCGTTGCGAAACTGTGTAATGTGTCGAGGCAGGGGTGCGGTCTAGTGGTAACAAACACCGTCTATGGACAGGCTGACAGTGACTCAAACCTCGCAACACATCCCTCGTAAAACATTTCTCGTGCACTCTCTCGCTTGTTATGTTCGTAAAAAAAACCTCGCTCCACTAAGCAATTTCCATCAGAGCTGTGCTAAGCGAGGCTAGGTAAATGAAGCAATTCTATTGGCTCTTCAAAAACACATCCCTCGCTACGCATCCTCGCACATCACTGGTGGAAACGCACCCTAAATATAAAATATAGGGCTCAATTTGTGCTAGGACAAACTAATTCACCTGAAGTTGATTTCAGCCAGTAAACAACAAAAGTAGACTATATTATTGTTGTAATATAAAATAATTTGAAACTATGTTAATCATAAATACATATAATTATAATTATTAATAATAAATAAATAAATTATCAATTTATTTCACAACTTCAGAATTAAATATTTAAAGAAAGTTATAGGATAAATCATGTCCGCGTGGAATGTTGCCAAGAATGCTGGCAGCATTTCCCCGTTGAATCGCTATGCCGATTCTCTGGGCAAAAATGCACCAGCCCTCTTGTCACCACTGGAGGCAATAAGACGAGGAGTTATCTCTTTAGAATAAAAATTTCACTTCTTCTCCAAGGTATTCAAGGTATTCTGTAAATATTTAGGTATAGGTTTGTTTCGACTGCAAACGGCACAAAGATGTAATTTGGAATTAGTGACGAATATTTGTGCCGTTTAATCGTTTCAGTTTTTTCCGCAGCGGCTCCCGAAATTAACGCTTTTTCCCGGACTTGAGCCGGAGCAAGTGTGTCAACGCAGGTTGCTTACCACAAAAGTGCCTGTGCCGAATAAAATCAAAATAAATAATAATAATTCCGTAATGATAAGTCCGTCAGTCGAAATAAATGTTCTCTACATTTTATAAAGTCGCCGAATTCAGTTCTAGAGATAAAATTTTAAAAGAGTTTATGAACATCTCACTCTTCCGAAACTTTGAAATTTTAATAGGCACTTTAATGTATCTGGAAACACTTATTTGATAGTGTGTACGCAGCCTACAAAACCACGCATCTTATGTTCTGGTTTACGACAATGTTGATGATTATATTTTTTCAGCTATAAACACGATGTAAGTAGGTAACTACCGTAATTTATTGTAAAATACTAATTCGGTTTTATATCCACTTTGTTTCTAAGATTGAATAAACTTCAAAGTTTGTACGTTAATAAAATCGTGAGATAAAATTGAATTGTATAGGATAATGCTGTAAAAAGCAAAGTCTAACGCGCGGATCATCACTGATGTGTTACAGTTTTACGGTAATAAATTAAATCTGTTAACTTGCCGAGAAGTACGCTACGATTATCTCTAAACTTTTTCATTAAAATGTTTTGTCTATATTTATTTTCTACTTTGAAAGTATAACTTTACAAAATACATGAGCCGCACGCAAACAATACTTGATATTGTGGTAAAGGGTAAGTATATAACTTTTAGTTATTAAAGAAAGCGCAAAAAAATTATACCAAAATGAGTCATACAGCTTTTCAGAGGATCGAAGGTCAATAACCACCTCATCTGTATGGATTATCTCCGTCTTAACGCGATAATTTAATCCTTTGTTTATCCAATGCCTCTAATAGTCTTGGCGCACCGGAATGGAAAGCATCTGAGCGCAGTCATGTATCATACGTATAAGAAAATAATCCGCGGCGTGAATTACGACCGACAGTGCGGTGACGAGCTCCAATATTTAGGGTAAGTATCCTTTTATGAATAAATCATCACTTCAAAAAATATATTTCTAAGAGTAACAACCTAAAATACAACTTTAAAATTTACGTTGGACGAAACTTTTGTTTTTCGATCTAAATGTAGATTTGTTCGTTTTGTTGTAAACTCTTTTATGTTCAGTCCCATTTAAATACAAGAGAACAATCGAGAAATGTTTTCATTACTTTCCTTATACTTTATTCATAATTATAATAATTCAGATACATTATTTATTTATTTTAAATTGATATTAGTTGGAGTCTGATTCAATAATTAATTTTGTATATTTTTAAGCAGTCTTTATACTTGTGGTTAGCCAGATAGTCAACATAGGTAGGTACGGCTTATTTTTGAAGCAGTCTTGGCACTACAAAATAAATTACAAATAAGTTATTCTAAGCATTTGAACAATTTATAAATGTAATGAAAATGAAAACATTTATTTGGCCATAAGGTGATACACACACTTAACGAAAGTTAAAAAAATGTCATTTACAAAAAAAAAAAAACTAAGCAATAAGTAATAAAAGAAAGTTAAGGTAGCAAATATCAAACAATAAACTAAAAATTTATATCTTAACATTAGGTACATTACAAACTTAGGTAGGTAATGTACCCAGTGTTATAAGCAACCTTAACTTAGTCAAAATATTAAAATATTAAATTACTTAAAATTTTTCATGTCTGGGTAGACATTACCTTTCTATTTTATCCTCGGCTTATAACTTATTTGATTCGTCAACTAAAATTGAAAAAAAAATCTATTAACATAACTTAGCATTCCAAAATGGTCATAATACCTACTATATTACTCAACAAGTATAGGTACTTTGTTATTTAGAATAATTACAGTTTCTTTACTTTTTGCAATTACAGTACTTATAAAACCCGTACGAATTAACTTGACACCGGGGCCGATGATGTAATTTTATTATAATCTTACTAACAATAACTAACATAGTTTATAAGTTAATATTGTTACTAACAAACTACTAAAATACAAGATGGATGTACAGTCCGGAATAAACTACTTTTATTATAGGTAATTTTATTTTTACTGAATACGTACGAATTTATACGAACATGGGCCTGTTGCATTTGTTGCGGCTAAAGTTTATCCTGCGAATAAGTTGTGAATAGACGTTAAGAGCAGGAGGTAAAATAGGGCCTTAAAACCTATTTTACGGCAATTAATAAACTATAACCTTTAAATTCACAATTCTGAAAAGAAATATCCTTTAAATAAATTGTAATTAGATGGTGAAAAAACTTGTTATTTCTGACCTTATATCTCTTAGGTACCATCATATGCAGGCAACAGGTGAAGCAGACCCTATGTGTAGTAATTACAACAAATCAAATACTATATTCAAATACTATATTTATTATACAGAGACAAGCGAAATTGTAATCAATCGTTGTTTTCTTATTGTTTTTTGGTTTCGAATTTCGATCTCTTAACTTCGCGGTGGTCTTCGGTATCTAGACGACAAATTGTGATTATGATTCAATATCATCCAACTACATACACATCAAGGAGAAAAATATAAACTTCAACTTGACTAAATTATTTACAAATTAGTATGCAGTTGAATACAAAGATAATATCTTAACAGAAAATTAATACAACATTTTGCTGTACATAAATATTTACTTTAAACATTGTCCTGAATAAGGAAACCTTAGTATAAACTTTTGATTACATTTCTTGTGAATAGTAAAATTGTTATTGTTTGTTACAATATTAAATTTCTCATTTTAATAAATTGAAGAGAAATAATGAAGAAACATTTAAATAAATGTCTATTCTTTATTTCGTAGATTAGTAACGCATGCCGTAAGTTATCATAACTTGACACGAAACAGGATATCACCCCTGGAAAGTAGAACGTTAAAATGGCCCCACGTTCTTTCTACCCTCCCGGATACGCCCTAGCCATCCCCCAACCTGTCACAACTGTCATTCAGTATTGACTGTTAGTCACTTCCATGTCACTTTTATTTTTAAGCTCAAACAAAACTTAAATAAATTTAATTAATCGGACCAGTAGCGTCTTTCAGTTGTAGTTAATCTAACAAAAATAGCCTGTTGGTGCAGTTTGTAGTGACCCTACATTTTGCTCCGCGGGTTGTATGTTCAATTCCCGCCTGAGTTTGGCTGTAATATTAATTTGTATTTATTTATTCATATGTATTCATTAAATATATATTTATCAAAAAATAATAAATTAGCTATTGCAGTCAACTTTTACCCACAATCATTAAGTTGCTTATAAGGAACAGACGACCGTGTGTGAATGTTACATATAACATATTTATTTACTATTTATTATTAAAAAATCGTGATTATTATACTTTCGAAAACCTTTCCTTTTTTATACAAATACTTTGTTTTAGTTTACGATTAAATTTTCATTTACCCTTTTTTTTCTCGTTAAAATGGTTCAATTTTTAAATTTTATCCAAGTTCATGTTTTAGAAGTTAATAAATCTATATAATATAAATAGTCCTGAAAAGTTTCAAGTCTGCGAGTATAAGTTCTTCGATAGATTAAAACTTTAAAAGCTTATTGGAAATCCGAGAAACTACGCTACCACCCGCAGCCGATTCGAAAAAGCAATTTGATTTGACGGTTATCTCACCTCCTACGTTTATATTGAAACTTAGATAAATATTTACTTTATCGAGTCTAATTTGGCACGGAACCGGCCACCGTACTGTGAATGCCTTCCTTTTGGCTGACGACGATGCTGTAAGATATAAAACAAAAGATATTTATTTCATGTATAAACTCTGCTTTGAATTTTTTATTTAAACAATTTCAATTTTGTTCAATCGATTGTGATGTTTTTGGTTTTTTATTTTGTATTTTTAAAACTATTATTCCTTTTCTTTTGCAAAGACAAAAGAGTATGTTATTATTGTAACAATTAAATTAATTTTCTAATTTATTGTTATGAAATTATTGTAAAAATTCGAGTCCGATCGCCGTCGTATCCGTCGCCAGGTTTGATTCTCGCGTCGGGTATCGCCGCACAAGTTTTCGTTTAGTTTTAGTTTACGTTTGACTACTAAGCACTTGTTAAGTAAATAAATATAGATGTTTTAAAATAAACTATTCCATCAATCCTTGACTTAACGTTTAGGCAACCGTGAGATTTTTAAACGACATTGGCTTTCAATTTACAATAACATATTAACTCGTACCTACACTTGTAGGTACGTAACTTATAAATTGAAATAGTTTAAGCGTTTGTAGAATTAAATATAGTGATAATAATACTTTCATTTAACATATAAATATTTAAAGTATAGTCTCGAGAAAAAGAGGATAATATATTTATTATTTTCGCTAGCTCGGTCCTATTCCCACAGATCACTCATATAAATCTTCCATCGAGGCGGCAAAAATGGACTCGACGATGTATTGTGTGAATAGATTTATACTTCCTCGCTAATAAATCTGGAATGAACGTTAGACTGCGCAATGAATTGATTTTAATAACGATTCATTCATCGAATCCGAGCCGAGCGGCACAATTAGGTGTTTCCCGGGAACGGTCGCGTCAGTGCGGCTCGGCCGCCTGCGAACTGTCATTATAAAAATAGTGGGCCCAGAAAGGGTAGGCCAAGACATGGCCCATATGGACCCAGCCACGCCGCTAGTTATTTTAATTTCTTTCTTTTCGTCGTTGAAACACTCAGCGCTTAACTGATTGTGTAATGCTCGGAAGTCCATCAAACTTTGGATTTAGAAAGGATTTGGTATAAATAATTGTGTTTTTTTTCTGCTAAGTTAATGTTTATTAAATGATAAAAACATTTATTAAGTATAATAGGTGCAAAGTTTAAAAACAATTTAATTCGAGAATAAAATAGATAGATGAGGCCGTTTTCATTCCTTAAAACATATCGTCCTATGGTAGCGATAATAAAATTATAAAAGTCGTGTTGTAACAAAATGACACAAGGTGATAAAATTTTATCCGATGTGTAACAATAAATCTTTACTTCAACATGAACACAAATTAGACAAGCGTGACAAATAGACGCGGCATAAATAGAAACGCTGACAGTGAAACAAACGTCGATCAGCCCCGACCTAATGGTTTCACATTCCATTTTTCATGTTAATTTAAAAATAGAGTCGCTTTTATAACATTATTGTAAATGTAGGAGAATATTTTCTGGATAGAATAATACAGGTAATAATGTACGATTTACAATACAATACAATATAATATATAGGTACTGATAGTCCATACCGTTTTGATTACCATTTTAGACTATTATATTTAAAGTCATTAAGAAGAAAAACTGTGGTAAGTTAATATTTTTCGTGATACATTTCTTTAAAATATTTTCAAAAACATAAGAGCGTACATAAGGTAATAGTCTATAATTATTGTAAGTATGTAATAAATACTTATCTATCTATCAGCGCAAAATGTTCAAATATAAACAAGTCTTTTATTTATTAGAAAAAAAATAAGAAAATTAAGTCTATGCTTTTGTTTTTTGTCAGCTAAAGGTTAAACAAGAATTAAATCTGTTTTAGCACAATTTCAAAACTAATAAGTATCATAGAAACTCTCACAAGGATACCATCCCACAGTCCAAAAAAAGCATGTAAACCCGGGAAGTGAGTTCGGTAAATTGATTTTAGAAATATTTGTAGAGTTGGTCTGAGGTATTTAAAGAACAATTAGTCGAATGCTTCTCAGCCCTTAAGGTAAATATTAGCCTATTCCCGCCAACCCTCTTTTGGTCCAATGCCGCCCTGGGCGCTTAGTGGAAACCGTTTATAACTCGATGTTTACCCACTCCCCCTATGTACATAGGGGGAGTGGGTAACGATGTATAACACTCCCTTTCCACAGCCATGACAATTATATCATTTAGGAATACATAAGTTTAAATAATATACAATATATGTAAATAACATATTTTATTTATTTTTCCATTATCACAAACATATAATTAAAAGAAATTAAAATTGTTTTAAAGTAAAAAAACGCTAAAAATCACTATTTTAATTAATATTTAGGGTTAAAGTTTAATAGGTACCTATTTTACATCGCACTACATGTAGATATTGTATGACCTAAAATTTTAATGAAAATATAATAAAGTTGAACGTAAAGAAATTACATATAAGCAAAAGCTACATATTGATTGAATTTTCACAATTTAGAGTATAAATAAGTATAAATTAGGTTTTACTTATTTTAGTTTACGACTTTTACCTACTGATTATTGAATAGAAAAAAATACTAATACTAGTATAATTTAAGAAACACTTTTATTTGCTGGAGTACAATCAGTGAAAACGCTGGACCGCAAAGAAAAAGGGTCGGTTAGAAAATGTTCAAAAGTACCTGACCTAGCTTTATGAAAAAAGACTAAATTAAAGAATATTTAACGCCACATAAAATAATAAATAAAACCTTTTTATTAATTTTGATAATTGTATAGAAAACTGAAAATGTAAAATCAAGGTCGTTTTGAATTTAGTACCAAAAATTCAAATCAAATGCTTCGCGTTTGTTTTAGTTTTGCAACAAAAAGTTATAAATATGTTGTCTCTGCCTTACAAATATTATTCTTATTTACGAGTAAGTAATCATTCGTTAACTAATTTAACAAAAAGATATTGTTCAGTTCGCATATTTATAAAATAAATAAATTTCTAAAATAAAAGTAGCCTAAATTACTCCTTATTACATCAGCTATCTGCCAGTGAAAGCCAAGTCAAAATCGGTCCAGCCGTTTCAGAGATTAGCCGGAACAAACAGACAGACGGACAAAAATTGTATATAAAAATGTTATTTTACCTTGTATAGTTGTACCTATACATCCATATGCATTTAGTAAAAAGCGGTTGCTGGCCGTCGATCCCCCCGGGGAATTGTAGGCGGAGATCCTCGCCGAAACGTACGGCTTCGTGGCGGCGAGGAGATCCCGGGGGGAGTCCCCGACGTGGGACGAGGTCGCACGCATGCGGAGGCAGGCGCATGACGCCCTGTTGCGGCGGGCGGCGGACGGAGGACCTGGCCCCGCCGGTCCCCAGACAGTGGACGGTGGACGCGGTCAGGCCGGTCCTTCGGAAGTGGGTGAGGCGGCGGTTTGGGCCGCTGACCTTCCGTATGGTGCAGGTACTTTCCGGACATGGTTGCTTCGGTAAGTAGATTACCTTCACAAAATCGCGAGACGGGGGGCGACTCCAGCCTGCCACGAGTGTGGGGCGCCAGAGGATACGGCGCTCCACACGCTGGAGGTGTGCGCCGCATGGGACTCTCAGCGGCGCGCGCTTTCTGCGGTCATCGAACGGGATCTCTCGCTGCCGAGCGTCGTAAAAGCCATGCTCGACAGTGAGAGATTGTGGCAGGCGGCGGTCTCCTTCTGCGAAGAGGTAATGACGCAGAAGAAGGCCGCGAAGCGGGCCAGGGAGAATGATGTCTCCGCAGACCCGTTGCGGCGCAGACGTACGGGGGCAAGGAGGAGGTGGTTTGCCCGCCTCCTCCCCCCCTCGTAATAGTGGGGTCGCCGGCCGACAGTGGGGGGACTTCGGCCGGCCGGACGACGTGACACCACAGGTCTGCGGGGTGGCCTAGTTGTGAGCGAGGTCACTCCAACTTTGTGACGGGGCCCGGACGTTCAGACGTTCGGGCCTACCGCCGGGGCGAGGTGGCGACTGCTAGCGCGACCCCATCTCGCCCTATCCAGGCGGACGACGGCTCACACGTGGTGGTTTTTAGTCAGTAGGAGTCTGACATAACCCTCTGGTGCCCCCGCGCTGGAGGATATCCATGATAGATTTACCCCGCACGTAAAAAAAAGGCAGGACGCATTGCTCGATTACTTTTGTCTTTAAGCATTTATTATTAATGTACTTATATCTGTTTTATTAGGTAGGGATCCCTAGTACATTTTTTTCACCTGATCAGTATCAAACTAATTTTTTGGGAGTGGCTACATTTTGATGAGGCGAACAAAAAATTCCTCTTCGAAAACTCTCGATTGTGGTAGCTAACAGAGATAGTAGGGGGTAGAGTAGCAGTGAGCGTAGGACCGGGATAACGTACCACGCAATTTGTAGGACAATATTACTATTAAATTATAAAGATATTAACTAACTAAAAGCAAAAAAAAAATATAAAAAAAAAATAATCGTCAACTTGATGACCTCGTAAGGTCATCAAAAATTATTACTAACCATCTGATTTTTTTTTCTTTTAGTTAGTGATTATCTATATAATTTAAAAGTAATAATGTACATTTGAGTGGTACGTTATCCCGGTCCTACGCTCACTGCTGCTCTACCCCCTACTATCTCTGTTAGCTACCATAATCGAGAGTTTTCGAAGAGGAATTTTTTGTTCGCCTCATCAAAATGTAGCCACTCCCAAAAAATTAGCTTGATACTGATTCGGTGAAAAAAATGTACTAGGGATCCCTACCTATATGTGTTTAAGAGTGAAGATAGACTGCTTATTTACTTACTGGAAGATATTAAAGAAAATGAAAAAAGTTTCATTTATACTGTCTCTAACCAATACAATTCTGAGTCATACTTAGGTATTTCTAGACCGCAGTGGAGCAGCGTGGTGGATTACGCTCCAATCCTTCTCCTTCATGTAGAAAGAGGCCTATGTCCAGCCGTGGGATGTTACGGGCTGATTCATCAAACGCCACAGTAGGTACCTATACGTTTTTAACAGTAACCAATCTTTTAAAATCAAAGGTAACTTAGGGACTTGCAAAAATCATGAAAATATTATAATACAATTTTATTAAATTTATGTTATCCGGTATGTAATGATATTAGAGCTGGATTAAACGTTGGAATTTTAGTTAAACAGTGTGATATTTGTATCTATTAAAACGCTAACTTTCACAGTTTCGTAAAATTTTAAGTTCTATGTAATGAAATAATCAGCTTTTACTAGATAAAATACAAAGGAAAGTTTTGGTTAATAAACAAAACTGCAATGTATAGAGTAAGGTGACCACCAGAGCGAGCGTCGCCGGCGGTCTCGACCATACTTACAAAAATACCGAATGTAATTAAATGTAGATAACTTGCGCTTTATCGACGGCTGCGCGCGCGCCTGTGTTTGTTTAGTTTGTTATAGACGTGTTTTTACGCAATCTGGAAGTCGTAAAACGTGTACACCAAATTATGTCGTTTACAAAAATGAAGAGTATACACCTTTTATTTTATTCTTTATTTTACACGATATCAAAATAGAAAATATTTTATTGCGGACACTATTTATTAACTTAGAGTTTTGAAAAATTAAAGGCAAATACAAACCTCAAAACCTACTTATATTTACGCGATTTATTATTTTATATTTCAAAAATTACTAGTTATTTCTATAATCCAAAAAATATATTACCTATATTAATACTGCCATTGAGGGACAAAAATTGATATTAAAGTTACTTTAATTTAAGTACCTACTTAAGATTTCTTAAATAATGTTGTAGGCCTTACTCAATAACTTACCTCAAAGCTAAAACAAAATTATTATTGTTTTTGCTTATTGTAGACATAATTTAAACAATTATATTTCTATATGTAGAGTTGTATATTATTGAAAACGCCCGTAAATGTTTTGTGGCGCTTTATTCATAACAAACCATGCAGCGTCCAAAGACGCCCGGCCTCGAGCTCACCGCTAACGACCGATCAATTTACCGCTGCTTCAATTTTAAGTAGGTACTGGGTACTCACGACTCGAGACAAATGAAAAGATAGTATTAACCCTATAAAATTATTTGGCATGGCCTACATAGTACTTTTATTAAATTAATATCAGTTCAAAAATTTTAAGTATGTATTGTAGATATATGTATGTAACTAATACAGGACAGTGAAATAAACCGGCTCCGAAATGAGCAACAATTGAATTGTCAGTTTGGGATCGATCTCGCAGCGGCTAATGTGGCGCATAATCCACCTCGCACTCGGCCCGCGTTACAATAACAAGCTCAATACAATCCGCAAAAACTCACAATATCACAATTACCAACACACCATTGTTGACTACGTTTAAACTTCTTTTGTGCATCTTAAAACACAGATATCGATTTTTTAAAACGTAGCAGCCATTTTTTTTTTCGTCTTTGTGTGCGGGAATATAACTTTAATTCAATTTTTAACAATGTACCAAAGTTTTGATGTCGGTGGTCCCGCGTTTTTAGGTAGCATTATCTCACACGGTTACTACGCTGTCAAATTAACAGGTAGACTGTTTATCGGTCTTACCTATATAGAATTTTATCGACTATACTATTGTATAAATAGAGGTTCGTTTTTTGCACGAAATTGTAAAATAGAATGTTGTGGGTAATATCGCTTCAAATATTAATTATTTTGCAAAAACATACATAATATTTCTTCGTGATATTTTGTTTGGTAGTGACACATATTTGTATTTCTCATCTATCAAGTATTATTTTAAATATTTAATTTATTTAAAATATGACTGGAATCTAGGCCCGTAGGTATCGCCCGGCCCGTCCGTGTCAGCATGGCAGAGGTGTCTAAAAAAATTGCAGAAAAAATAAAAGTTGACATGTCATTTTGACACCATTCATCCCGTCCGCTCGACCCGGATTTTTTCTCTGAAGCGATAAACAAAAGTCGTTTCTAAAGATTCTATTTCATTGCACATAGAGTTTAAAATATACTCGAAGCGACTTGTGCATTTTTTTCTAGACAACATTTCTTAATGAATAGACCACCATTCATGTCATTAGAAAAGTAAACATTATCTATTGTCAAAGAAAAGAAATACTAAATTTTGATGTTACTATACATTACCAGCAGCAACAACATTTATGGCCATATTATTTCCTAAGGCTGTGAGTACTTAGAAGCAAATACTTGATTTACTCAAAATAGATAGGTACAAAAAATAATTATTTTTGTGAAAGTACATATTTGATTCGGTATACCTACATCTTTTAGATTAAAGACAGCGTGTATATAATAGTATATACGAGTAGTTCTAAGTCACTGTTACCAAAGTCGTTGTTAATTTGACGTAATTAATTTGATCATTGGTAAAACTATAGGTACTTATTCGCTAGTACGTAAGGAGTACATTAGCGAGTCATGACATCTCGCCGGTGGGTTTCGGTAAATTTGTCACGGGCACCCGCGTGTTCTCACAATGCGGGGATTAGTGCAGGTTTATTCACTTTGTTCGTATTGTTCGCTTTTCACGGTTTGTTCAGAGCGTACGCAACCGAGGATCAGCGCTCACGCATCGCCGGCGCCGCGTTATCGCGCCTAGCCACGGCCCGCAACCCCTTTCAGCTTGATTCTCGGTGCGGTTTTAATTCGAAACTGTTTACGGATCAACATATTTTACCCTGTAGCTTTGTAATGATGTTCAATTGAGTTCGCTGTTAATAAATTCAAACCATCCCCTCGAGCCTCGATTTAGATATCTTTTGCTTAAGGACACAATATACATTTTTATGAGCTAAAGTCCGTCGTCCATTGTCATTCGATTAACAAATATTTTTTTTTTAAATATATTAATGAAAAGAGAGTGGATATATTTATAGTAAGTAAAAAATCTTTAGATATTTTCATATAGGTACAAAAGGAAATTGGACCAGATGTTTAGTATAGTTTTGTTGTCCATTTATATTCCAAGTTATCGTTGATGACATATCATATAGGTACCTACCTATTCCTGTTACTTTAACATATAATGTTAACGAAATTATTAATTCTATAATTTAAATAATTTTTATTTTAGCTACTCAAGTAAAAACTAAAAAACATAATATCAATATATAAAAATAACGTATTCATTGTATAAGCGTTTTAAAAATTATAAAACTTTAAAAAAATGTAAGCGGACATCCGCAATAGTTAAAGTCCGCCAAAATCGTCCTTATTATAACGCTAACGGATATGTGAGATCAAATTAAACGACTTAGCAATCTGTCTGTCATCTTTTTTGATCAGATCAAACGTTTATAGCATGCCGTCAACTGCGACGTCTGAATTGATGACACCTGACTCAATACGTTTGAAATTATCACAGGATTACTACGAAATGGCTGCGGATAATACGAAGATATCATTTTGGATTTACTTACGCAATCACGATATAGTAAGCAAAAATTATGCGTTTCCTTCATTTGTTTGCATAATTATCATGAGAACCTAGAACCTTTAATGCTTTTACTAATTTTGGTTAATATCTCCGAAAATCGCCAACTTTTAAAAAAAGATATCATAATATTATATAGAACTTAAAGTTCCTTAGACGTTATTCGAGAATAACATTTAAAAAATAAATTACATTTCAAAAGCGAAGATACCGTAACATATAGATATAACGTAGTGGCACCAATGATCGACAAGAACCAATAACCGACACTTTATTTTTTGATTCAATAAAATAAGAGTAGGAAACCGATTTCTTGATATATCAACACTGTACCATAGAAAGCACACTTTTGATTGGCTCCCATTGATATTTGAGCGAAATCCGCAATTTTTTTTTAAATGGCGGTGTGACAACTGATTGTGGCTGGAGTACCGGTGAAAATTAGAACATTTCTTAGTGAAATCCTTAAGGAAGTGAGTACATTTTTTTGTTAATTATACTAATGTATTATAACTTATTTGAATTTTATTTTTTTCACGGGTTATTATAAGAACTATAGGATCGATTTTTGTTATAAAGAAAGTTTAAGGTTGTTTTGATATTAGTAAAATGTTGGTGTCGATCACTGGTTTTCACAAACTGACTTTTCAAATAATCGACACGTGTCGATAATAATTTTTTGCAACATTTTTCATTTGACAAGCGAATATAGTTCTTCTTACTTTGCGTATTTGGTAGATATTTGAAGTAAACTAATCAAAGTTGAGCAACCAGTAATCGACAAGTGACGATTATTGGGGAATAATATGTGTCGATGATTGGTTCTTACAGATGGCTCCGAGAAAAAATTATACTCCCGATCAGTTAGAAAAAGCCGTAGAAGCTGTAAAAAATGGCGAAAAGATTGCAGTTGCTGCAAAACGTTTCGGAGTACCTAGGATTACGTTCCATGATAAAATTTCGGAAAAAACACCATTGGGTTGCGCTATGGGGCCGTGCACAGTTTTAAATAAAGGGGAAGAAGACATTTTGGAAAAGTGGATATTAGCGTTATCTGAAAAACATATTCCACTGACAAAAGATTCGCTACTAGACAGTGTGCAAAAATTAATAATTGCTCAAAGCAGACCAAATCCTTTTACAAGCAATAGGCCCAGCAAGAAGTGGTTTCAGTCGTTTTTGAAGAGACATCCTAACTTGACACAAAGAGTGCCATACAACTTGTCAAGAGCTTGAGATAATGTGTCTGAAAATAACATCAGGACTTAGTTTACTGAGGTTGAAAGTTATTTGGATGAAAATAACTTAAAAACTATTTTAAACGATACCTATATTATAAACGACAAACAATATTCAACGTAGACGAGACCGCATTCTTCTTGTCACCTAAACCTGGTCGTGTACTCGCCAAAAAAGGAGACAAACACCCATACAGCAGCTGCGGTGATGAAAAGGACAATCTTACTGTCCTAATAACTGGAAATGCAGCTGGAGAGCTAGCCCCTCCAATGATCCACCACTACAGCCTATCACAGTCCACTGTTGGACATAGGCCTCCACAAGTTCGCGCCCGACATTATGACGCGAACTCATGTGTTTTGCCCATAGTCACCACGCTGGGCAGGCGGGTTGGTGACCGCAGGGCTGGCTTTGTCGCACCGAAGACGCTGCTGCCCGTCTTTGGCCTGTGTATTTCAAAGCCAGCATGGATGGTTATCCCGCCATCCGTCGGCTTTTTAAGTTCCAAGGTGGTAGTAGAACTGTGTTATCCCTTAGTCGCCTCTTACGACACCCACGGTAAGAGAGGGGGTGGCTACATTCTTTAGTGCCGTAACCACACAGCATAACCAACTAGCAGCTCCAATGATCATATTTAATTATTAACGAATTCCTTCAACTATCATTAACTGAGGTAAACTGAGGTAGGGCACAGCAGGAAATTTCCTGCTCAAAATATGGAACAGCCCGACTGGCCTCGACCTTACAGAAGACCACAGCTAAATAATACTGTTTTCAAGCAGTATTGTGTTCCTGTTGGTGAGTAAGGTGACCAGAGCTCCTGGGGGGGATTGGGGATAGGGTCGGCAACGCGCTTGCGATCCTTCTGGTGTTGCAGGCGTCTATAGGCTACGGTCTTACCATCAGGTGAGCCGTAAGCTTGTTTGCCGACCTAGTTACATTAAAAAAAAACTATCGCTATGAATGTTCCCGATGAAGGACAATAGGTAAATTGGAGAGTGGGTGGATGTGTAGCAGCACATTCTATGAATATATGACAAATGTCTTCAATCTTTGGATAGAGTGAAATCATATTGAAAAACCGGTCTTGTTCTTTGTGGATGGCCACAAATGACACTTGACGCTTCATTTATCAAATTTTTGCTCCAAAAACGGTATTGTAGTTCTTAAAATATGGATATTGTACTGTGGACAATAAATGAATACTTATTTAAACAGTTAATTTTATTTTAATGGCCCACTAAGGGGCGGTGATTTGGCAGATACACATTATAGGTAACTGTCGATAACTGGGTGTCGGTAACTGGTAACTGTCGATGAATGGGTGTCGGTAACTGGTAACTGTCGATGACTGGGTGTTGATTACTGGAGATTCGGTGTCGATGATTGGAGATTTGTACACTTTTTCCGTTTTTGGGATTTTTTTTTAGTCCATGTATAGTTAATAAAAATAATACATCCTATTCTTATATCAAGAATATACCTTACCATATTCAATCGTTACTTTTGGTTTAAAGATGACTAAATGACCTTTAATTTTATAAATAAGCCCACTATCTCCTTAAAGTGTCGATCATTGGTGCCACTACGTTACTTAGTTTAAAATGATAAAAAATAAAAATGGTTTATTTTAAAATATTGATTTATTAATTAAATAATTAATTGTAATTTGTATAATAAAATATAACAAAACAAAGCTATATAAAATTTAAATTTAATTAACTTTTTTATTTTCTCATTGCAGTTGTACAAGAAATATCGTGGTAACTTAAGTTTCATAAAAGCACAGTAATAACTTCAAAGGCATTGTTGTTAATTGGGCAATTCTCAAAAAAGAAATATCCCTCAAACGTTAGTCCTTCACTTCACGGACTGATTGACACCATCGCGCGTAATTTAATGTCACACTTTCATTTAGCTCCTTGAACACCTATGTTTAAAAAGTTTCTAAGACTGTGTTTTTTAATAACAGTAAAAAAGATTAAAAATATTAATTTATTATAATGACTAGCCCGTTGGCGCAGTTTGTAGTGACCCTGCTTTCTGTTCCGGGGGTTGTGGGTTCGATTCCCACCTCGAGTCTGGGTGTTATATACATATTTATTTATATATTTATATATGTATTATTTATAAGTATGTTTATCGAAAAAAATATATTTATATAGCTAGACCAGTCGGCTGTTACCTATAACACAAGCATTAAGTTGCTTACTTTAGGAACAGACGACCGTGTGTGTATTGTGTAGATATTTATTTATTTATTTATTATTATTATTAAATTTTATTCGAAAATAGTTTAATATCTCAATAAATAATTCGAATTTGTATTTTATTGTAAACATTAGTATTTTTATATTACATAATAACATACATATTTTGACATAAACAAACAAGGCTATCTGCTTATTTACTTCCTGTTTAGAGCTTAAAATAGAAACAAACTAGCAAGAAAAGTTCCCTGAAAAATGAAAATTTAACAACAACAAAAAAAAAACAAATGCGTGCATTACTTTAAGTTCTTGTAGTATCTCTCGATCCATTTAATCGATACGCCGTCGGCTTGAAGCAAACAGCTGCAATTTGGATTTAGCCTCCACGCCTAATTTCGGTCGGTAGACTTATTTTAACATTAAATACACACACACAAATATCCCCTGCGTAAACACAACTCCCCTAATATAGGTATCGGGTAAAAGAAGAGCTTATCTGTCTGAGTGCTTATTGAAATAACTGCGCGATCCTAACGTCGTAGGGCAATTTTAATTAATTCCGTAGTCACAAATAAGTATACAAATATCATATAAATATATTTTATATTTATTTATTTTATCTAATTAGGGATTAATCAGTAAGTGTAACAAAACATTTTAATGTAAGTGAGATATGGACCTGTTTTATATTTTTGTTTGCTTCAAATTTCGTTATTACTGAAAAGGTTTAAAAAAATTATTCAATTACCTACTTGTCATCAAAAATAGCCTACTTGTCGATTATAATATGACAAAAACAGTGTCAATAAAAATGAAGTAAAATAATACCACGAATTAAAATATAATTATTATAATTTATTAATAATATTATAATTTATTCCACATAGATGTTTGATGTTCATAAACCTGGTATTGGGTAAATATTGGTGTTTTATAAATTGTGTTAGATCAGTGTAACCGCACCGGAGTGCAATGTGGCGAACACATGGACGACGAGACGTAATCCAACGTTCAACAATATTTAAATTCAACCTAGGCGAGTGTGGGCTAACCTCACTATTTAACTCGTTAACCACTACTCTTAAACAAAAATTATTATAAATAAAACAATGTATACTTCTTAAAATTGTAATATGTCTTTATTAGTACACAATTCCGTTAAACCCGTTTCCTAATATATAGAACGAAAAGCAGAAAGTTAATTTTATGAATGCGTATTTGTTACTTCAAATTTGTTTAGCTGCAGGTAAAAAGTAGATGGATTTGCCAAACGTTTTTGTAAGTAAATACAATATCACAATTCACGCGCGCATTTTATACCTAATAGTAAAAACTTCCATTTTAGATGATTGTCACTTTCATTTAAAATATATAATTTTTTTCATTTTTAATATTTTTGAAATTAAAAGGGATAAAATGATCGTAAGTCAATATCGCAAAGAGAAACTTAAGAAGGATTTTCTAGACGGCATGTATAATGCACAAGACAAACAACGCGGAGTCGAGTCACTCTCGGGCTCTGACACTATTTGTTTAACAATTGATAGAAATAAATAACATTCTTATTTAGTTGATAAATCATACTAAAATATATAAGTAATATAAGATATTTAAGTAACAAAAATATTAACATATAACAAATAACTTATAACAAATAAATAAGTCTCACATTTTGAGTATGAAGATATTCAACTACTTCTATAGGAAGTTACAGACACAAAAAATAACACAAACATACCTATGGAGATTCGATTAATATAACTTTTTACTATTGATAGGATCGATTTCAACAATATTTGATTTTGATAAAGTTTACGCTTCAGCATGTAATATATAATCCCACCAAAAACATTCTGTAAAAAAACTAGCCAAGTCTCGATGGAGCTGCTTGTTTATCTTTAAAAAGTAATGAAATCTAGACAAAGTCGTACCAAGTCTAAGGTTCATTACTGCGATTTCTTTATTATTATAGTTAATGTTGTGTGACTTGGCCGTTGAAGGGTACACAAGGGTACAAAACCAGGTGCTACATGACACCATTGCACCAATCTGTCGCCAGAACCGCTACCCATTGAAGATGGAAAATTACCACTTGGAAAACGTTGATTGAATAACCAGTCAATTGTAGGCTTGATAAAGCTGCGTATTTCAATAATACTTTTGTATAGGCAAGCCTGAAACAAACTGTATAAAAAATTATTTCCAGTACCAGCGGACTTCTAATCATTGATAGAAGTCCGTCTGTACGTCTATTTTATGTTAGATCGGTGGTCGATTTAACGCTCCAAAAATAAGAGAACAGAAGTCAGCATTGTCAATGCTGAATTCATGTGTTATCAACAACCGCCTAAAATGAGACACTAGTGTCCAATTACCAATACCAGTATGGGATATTATTCTTAGTTTTGTACCCTTGTGTACCCTTCAACGGCCAAGTCACACAACATTAACTATAATAATAAAGAAATCGCAGTAATGAACCTTAGACTTGGTACGACTTTGTCTAGATTTCATTACTTTTTAAAGATAAACAAGCAGCTCCATCGAGACTTGGCTAGTTTTTTTACAGAATGTTTTTGGTGGGATTTCACTTCTTTTTGTAGAAAGTAGAAACGTGGGCATATTCAGGCATATTGATTTATTTTTTAGAATTTCTTATTTGACACATATTTTTTCTTTTTAGTAACAGTTTTTTTTATTATTACAATACAAATATTTCTTTTCCTTTCTTCCGGTTCTGATTCTTGTACTTGACGTGTTGGTATCACCACCACTCTTAGTCCAATGCATTATATTTTGACCAAATTTTGAGCGAAATTAATATTTTAGTGTAATTTGTGTAATATTCGAGTAGAATTAAGTTAAGAGAGCAGGCAGAGGGGAGGCATTCGCCCAGCAGTGGGACGCTATAGGCTAGATTAAATTAGAATATGTGATCTGATTTTTGCAATGACAGTCGATTTTTTTATGTACCAACTAGCTAGGCATCGCGGTTTCACCCACTGTGATTTGAGGAAAAAAATAGCCTTCCTTCTTCTTAAATCATAACCTTTCTCTTTAAATAGGCTATCCACCTCAGAGGAATTTTTCAATTCGAATCAATAGTTCTTGAGATTAGCGCGTTTAAACAAACAAACAAACAATTCAACTTTCAGGTTTACAATATTAGTATAGATTAGTACAGATTAAGATATATAAAACATATCTTTTACACTTCCGCGGCGAAAATATTTATATGATTTAAAGGGGCTGATAGACGTACGAACTTAAAGTACGCGGTTTTTAAGCTCGCGAACTTACTCGGCTCGACGTCGGTGACACACGTGGAGCTTACTCATTCTGTATTGCGATGTCGTCGACAGCAGAAGCTTTGTGTTATTGAGAAATTGTATCGTATTACATTTTAAAACATTCATTTTGAGAAATTTCTCAATAAAAATTAACAAAAACTACAAATACCTACGCTACAAGCGTTGCGCGTCCACTGGCGAAACAAAATTGTGTTTTTTCTCAAACGAAAAAAAAAACCGACTTCAATTACATCGACAAGTAACAGATAGACGAAAAAATACTCGTAGTCAAGATAATACGCGTTATCAAAGTTCACTTTAAAAAAGTACTTATTATATCTCGATCATATTTAAATGGGACCACATGACAACTTTACTACTCCATTAGCTTTTGATTTATACAACAAACATCAAAATCGGTGCACCCAGCAAAGAGTTATAAGGTATAATACAACGTAGGGTGACGAAAACACAGTCAAGTAAAACGCATTATTAGATAAAACTTAAAAAGTACATGTAAAATCTCGATTAAATTTAAATGGAACCACATGACAAACATAATATTTTGACTAAAATAAGAATCATTAAAGTCGGTACACCCTGAAAAGTGCATAACTTTTAGTTTAAGACAACGTAAGTCGACGAAAAAATAGTCAAGTAAATACGCATTATTAGATACAACTTGAAAAGTACTTGTTAGATATAAATTAAATCTAAATGAGACCACATGACACGTATCATCTTTCGATTAAATTAAAAAATATCAAAATCGATCCACCCAGTCAAAAGTTCTGAGTAAACATAGGTAGGTACATAAAAATAAAAAATAAAATAGAATCGAATTGAGAACCTCCTCCTTTTTTGGAAGTCGGTCAAAAATGGCGGCTCGCGGCTCGAAGTGCTGCCACACGTACGAGCGGAGGCGGGTTACGAGCAAAATTTCAAACTTGTCAGATCGCCAACGAACTTACTCGGCGGTTTTAAAGTACGCGTACTTAGGGTGACACACAGGCGAAAAAGCTCGTGCTACGTGTGCTACGTGTGGCAGCACTGCGAGCCGCGAGCCGCCATTTTTGACCGACTTCCAAAAAAGGAGGAGGTTCTCAATTCGATTGTATTTTATATAATTTTTTATTTTTATGTATGTTAACTCAGAACTTTTGACTGGGTGAATCGATTTTGATATTTTTTAATTTAATCGAAAGATGGTACGTGTCATGTGTTCTCATTTAGATTTAATTTATATCTTACAAGTACTTTTCAAGTTGTATCTAATAATGCGTATTTACCTGACTATTTTTTCGTCGAATTACGTTGTCTTATACTAAAAGTTATGCACTTTTCAGGGTGTACGACTTTAATGATTCTTATTTTAGTCAAAATATTATGCTTGTCATGTGGTTCCGTTTAAATTTTATTCGAGATTTTACAAGTACTTTTTGCGTTATATCTAATAATGCGTTTTACTTGACTGTGATTTCGTCACCCTACGTTGTATTATACCTTATAACTCTTTGCTGGGTGCACCGATTTTGATGTTTGTTGTATAAATCAAAAGCTAATGGAGTATTCAAGTTTTCATGTGGTCCCATTTAAATATGATCGAGATATAATAAGTACTTTTTTTAAGTGAACTTTGATAACGCGTATTAACTTGACTACGAGTATTTTTTCGTCTATGTGTTACTTGTCGATGTAATTGAAGTCGGTTTTTTTTTTTTCGTTTGCGAGAAAACACAATTTTGTTTCGCCAGTCAGTGAACGCGCAACGCTTGTAGCGTAGATATTTGTAGTTTTTGTTAATTTTGATTGAGAAATTTCTTAAAATGAATGTTTTTAAAATGTAATACGATACAATTTCTAAATAACACAAAGCTTCTGCTGTCGACGACATCGCAATACAGAATGAGTAAGCTTCACGTGTGTCACCGACGTCGAGCCGAGTAAGTTCGCGATCTTAAAAACCGCGTACTTTAAGTTCGTACGTCTATCACCCCCTTAAGACTTTGATTGGATTGACAGAATAGTCTGGAATTTTTCAAGGAGACCAATCAATTGAACTTTTTTTTGTATCTAATTCAATCAATTGAACTTTCTTTTTTTGTAATCTAATTCTTTTGTACATTTATTATTTGTTGTATATTTAAGTAGCTTGATATATTTTCCTTAGTTTACACTAAATAAATTTCTGAACGCTCGCATAAATAAATATTTGACAACCAATATGTATAATGTCAATCCGTTTTCATTACTGACATTATTATTAATTTTTAAAAACTAAAATACGCCAATATCCGTATATTGTGGATATATGTTGTCGATTCGAAACCTTTATTTAAATACGTTCTTTAATTTAAGGGTAGAGTTTACCATATCGACGAGATGAACATTAAATGTTTGACAGTTACGAAACACGAACATTATAATTATACATATACTTCCATACGAATTTTCATTCCCACCTTTCAACTCCTTACACCCTGTTTTTCGCATTATATTTTATGTAAAGGTGGTATATCGATCTCTTCTAATAGTTTGATTGGGCTCTTGTGTTTTTTAATCAGGGTCACCAGGTACTCCAGATCTTCGATTATCCTAGTTTTTATAGTTTTCCCTTTATGTAGCCATTAAACCCTAACTCTGTACCAAATTTCAGCTCTCTGAGTTTATGGGAAGTACTAGTTCTATTTTGATGATCATGAGTGAGTGAGTGTCGTAAATGCGAAACTTTGCTTTCGCTTAACTTCTGAACTAAATGACCTACATACTTGAAATTTTGGATTTTAAGTATGTAATTATAGCTTACTCGATGACGAAAATTTCAGCGTTCTGGTCTTATCCAGAGGTTCTCAAATAGGGGCCTGAAAATACGGCGAAATGGTTCGGGTAAAGGATGGTACGGCAGTGTTTGCTTCGCGCTCGACTTGGCGGGGGCACTGCCGTGCCCCCCGACCACACATCCCATGGAGACTATGCCCAGCAGTGGCTGGGCATAGTCTCCCTGTACCTCGGAGAGCACGTCGTTAAGCCGTCAATCCCGGTTGTTATCATGTACACCTGATAGCGATCGTTACTCATAGTAGGGAATATATCCGCCAACCCGCATTGGAGCAGCGTGGTGGATTAAGCTCTGATCCTTCTCCTACATGGATAATATTTATCTTTCATATAAACACTACTTAAAGCTTTTATTAAAATAGCAACACTTGTTTGATATATTTTATTTATATTATTTTTGTATACATTTTCATTTTATTATTGTGATTAAAATGCGTTTGGTTAGAACTGTAGTATAACATCTACTATAAGCAAAACTGTGAATTACTTACAATCACTAAACTTGTAAGAGCTCTATATAAATAAATACATCACTTGGGGAGGCCTATGTCCAGCAGTGGACTGCAATAGGCTGAAGTGTGCTACATTACATATACCTAAGCTATACAGTAATAAGTACATCTTATTTTAAACTTTTAAGTTTTTTATTTAAAAAAACGTAATATTTTACTAACTATAAAATTAATAAAATAAAAAGAGTTATCTTTGATAAAGGTTATTGACAAATCTTTTTCATTACACAACTATTAGATTTACGGTTCCATTCAATAAGTTTTAAACATATTTCATGAATGGAGGGCGTGCTTAATATTGAGACACGACGATTAAATCTTCAAGCAATCTGATGCGCAAACACTGTCACTCTAAATTCCCGTCATCGTCGGGCCTCCATGTAGGCGTAGACGAGGGCCACACCGATTTCAATGGACCTCGAACAATGCTCGTCACTTGTCGCCTACCAAATCTGGTCAGTTTTGACATGTCGTCATGTTTTTATTAACGCCTGTCGTCAATAGTTCCACGGTGATTTCACGGGCGAGGGACTGCCCAATTTGCAACAATAGAACGTACTTCTAATTCCTATTGTCGTGGTTACGAATTTACGAGTCAGTGTTATTGCGACGCACCTCACAATGAGGATTAAGATTTATTTGTTCAAATGACTTTACTGTTCCGGCGATGGGAAAGATATTCATTCACCCTTATCCGATACTATTTCCTCAATGAGTGTTCTTGATTGTAAAACATTTCGTGATACGCTACTAATCTATCTTCTAAGTCTTTTTAGAAGAGAAAATTTCGATTGAATGTGTGATATTCGTGCATAATTTATTTTACTTAATGAAACTTTAATCCTGCTAATGTAAAGAGAGCCAGATTCTGTATGTAGAGACAGAAAAATTTAATAGATCGCATAATGTGGGATTAAACTGTAATCATAAATGTTTTGTTTAAAAAAAAGTTAAGTTAGAGTAAACGGTCAAATGTACAAGTATAAACATTTTCAATGATCAAAATTCTCGTAATTAATAATATTTTATTTTCATGGTCAATTTCATTAGCGCATAAAGAACACCTCTTTGTCAAGCACGCTCAACTTGAGTTTTTAATTTTCAATGTTTACACAGCCGATAGGATGATGACTTAACGTTTCGTGACAGTTTCTGATCTACAAAACGGCCAATAAAAGCTTCTATTGTTGTGCTTTATCAAAAAAAAAAAAACATTTATTTGTTTAGGAGGCTCACAACTATTTTTAGATGTACCTCGCGAAATGTTGTTTTATGAATATAGACATAAGATCGAAAATTAAAACATAAAATGCAAAAAGTAGCGATTTACGAATTGAATGTGAATGACGTGAAGTACAACTTCAATGTTGTAGGGAGACCCCCCGGGATGTGATGACAGAAATCGAATTAGAAGTATTATCAAACGCAAAATCAATTTGATTATGATTTCATACATTAAAACACTTTAATGTTTAAACTTTAAAGTGTTAGTTAAATATGTAGTCAGTTAGTTAAATTATCTATCTATACATATAATAAAATGGTAGAAAAGTCAAAACTGTACATTGAATATTTTTTTTAAAGAATACTTGGGGTGTGATCTACAATCGATACCGAAGCCAAAAATATAGTTTTTAGAATTTTTGTCTGTTTGTCTGTTTGTCTGTTTGTCTGTATGTATGTCCGGGATAAACTCAGAAAGTACTGCATGGATTTACTTCAAATTTGGCACGAATATTGTTAAGAAGTCGGGTCAGAACATAGGCTATATATTATCACGCTTTGACCTACGGGGAAAGAGCAGTGAACCTTTATTTCTTCAAATGTATGTCCGGGATAAACTCAAAAAGTACTGCATGGATTTACTTCAAATTTGGCACGAATATTATTAAGAAGTCGGGTCAGAACATAGGCTACATATTATCACGCTATCACCTACGGGGAACGAGCAGTGAACGCACGCAGACGACGTCGCGGGCAGCAGCTAGTAATTATATATAATGGTAATCTTATATACATAATTCTCGTGTCACAATGTGTTATAATACTCCTCCGAAACGGCTAGACCGTTTTTGTGTGTGTGCATATCGGGTAGGTCTGAGAATCGGCCAACATCTATTTTTCATACCCTTAAGTTATAGGGGGGGGGGGTCAAGGGGGTTAATAACATATATGGCAAAACAACGTTAGGCGTGGGCGAGACTGATGACCTCGTCCTAAACTGAGACTCGCGCGAGACAGTTACCTACGCTATCTCGACCTGTTTGAGTAGCCATATTTAAAAAAAAATGGTCTTATTAGTAGCACTAGTCCAGTGTTATTTTTAAAGCAATAAGCATAAATTATATGTAATTTAATTTTCTTTTCTATTTTGTGTTAAATACAAAAGCTGCATTTGGTATGGTGTACAGTGAATATTTTTAGTACCGCAATCAAACACTTGTTCGATCATTTACCCTTCCATCCCTTTACCTTTTTGGATAGCGACAAATTAGTTTTTTTTTTCTTTATATAGTTGCAAGTATATAGGCTATGGAGACTACCATAAAAAACGATTTAACATATTTACCTATATTCTATTAACACTAGAAACCTTTGTTTAATGACAACGTTAATTAAAAATAATTCCAAAAAGTTTAAACATAAGCGAGAGTTTCCAAAAATATTGTAAGTTTTACTTACCTACTGTTTACTTCATTTGAGCTTTTTTTTATTAAGAATCGCTTCTTTGCTTAATTAAAAAAAGAAGAAGAAGAATAATAGGGTTGATACGATGCCTGATATCACAGAGATGTCAAGTCGACCACGCCCAGACGCGTCTGTTTTTTAATAAAATAAAATGAATATAACATTAAACGGTATCATACACACAGATAAACATACATTTCATACACAAAAAAATCCTTACAATGAAATTACGCACGAAGAGGAAATATATATTAACTAACTATTCATATATGTATATATTGTAAATAAAGTTATGTACCTGTTGTACCTATAAGGTCGGCAGCCAGGGTTAGCGCATGCGTCTTCCCGTCAACATTATTGAACGCTTTTGCTTCCCTACCCTTATTCTTTGGTTTGAATTATGTTAGATCGTTCTTCGAAAACAACTTCATATACTTATGCATTATATTGTAATCAATAAGTATTTAAGTGTATCTAGCCATAGGTATATTTATATATCACTAGTGGTCGCCCAGTGGTCGAAATTCGACCATAATTCAAATTTTAAATTTAAAATATCAAAATATAATGCAAATAACGAACCTTTTTTAATTTTTTTAATTTGACTACTGAGTTACTGACTGACAATCAACAAAAGAGTACCTACCTATAATAAGCGTGTGTGTCAAATACATGGTAGTGTGTGTAATGTTTTTCTTTTATCTATAGGTACAAATAAATAAAATTGGAGTGTCTGTTTGTAATATTAAAATAACCGCTTTATACTAAATGCATATGGATGTAGGTATACAAGGAACATTATACCAAAATATATTATTTTTTTTACAATTTATGTCTGTCTGTCGGCCAGTTTTTCCGGTTAATCTCTGAAATGGCTGGACCTAAATGAATTAAAAAAGAAATAGAATTCTGCACTCCTTCTCTATTTATAAGCTATAAGTGTACAAAATTTCATACTCCGTCCGCGCAATTTTCGTAAAAACGGGTACAAAGTTTTTGCTTCACGTATCTATATCTAATTATAGATTAGGTATAAATTAACTCATATTTCTAAAATTAAAAAGCTGTAAATGATTATACTATAGGTACATACATAATATGTATATGTTACTAGCTGGCCTGGCGAACTTCAGTCAGTCAGTCAGTCAGTTCAGACTATTTTTTTATACTAGCCCCCGGACGGTGTCCAATTCTGTTTCAGCTATTTACTCTTTCATACCAGTTCTCGCTTTCATGCCTCTCGTACATTCATGCCGCATACTTATCTATTCTTTCTTTCATTCATCTCTTTCTCACTCTGGGTTCCCCTCTACTTCAGTTCAGATCAGCCTATTGCAGTCCACTGCTGGATATAGGCCTCCCCCCAAGTTCGCGCCAGACATCCCGGTTTTCCGCAATCCTCATCCAGCCTATTACACCGGCAATCTTACGAAGATCGAACTTCGTACCGCATAATTTTTTTTTATGAATATAATAATTATTTATATCGAAATAAAATATATCTTTCAAGTTGGATCAAAATACACACGGTGTGCAAATTTGATTAATATCAGTTAAGTAGTTTAAGAGTCCATCGCAGACAAACAACGTGACGCGTAATTTATAGGTATATATATTATAAGACTAGCTGTGCCCTGCGGTTGCACCTGCGTTGATTTGAGGGAAAAAAATGCTTTCTTTTTTTAATAGTATAAGATTTAATTAGCTTGATATATTTTCCTTAGTTTACACTAAATAAATTTCTGAACGCACGCATAAATATTTGACCAAAGAGTATATTATAACCACTACGTTTTATATTTGACAACCAATATAATATATTATGTCAATCCGTTTTCATTACTGACATTATTATACATTTTTAAAATGTAAAATACGCCACTATCCGTATATTGTGGATATATGTTGTCGATTCGAAACCTTTATTTAAATACGTTCTTTAATTTTATCGGAGAGTTTACCATATCGACGGGATGAACATTAAATGTTTTACAGTTACGAAACACGAACATAGTTCCATACAAATTTTCATTCCCACCTTTCAACCCCTTACACCCTTTTATTCGCATTAAAAAGTAGCCTATGTCCTTTCTCAGACTCTAGACTATCTGTATACCAAATTTTATTTAAATCTGTTCAGTAGTTTTGGCGTGATTGCGCGACAGATAGACAGACAGACAGACAGAGATACTTTCGCATTTATAATATTAGTATGGATTAGTAAATAATCGTCTGGTAGGAACTTTTTAAAAGTATTTAAAAACTCTTGTTAGGTACGTTTACAAATTCACGATGTTTGTAATGGAATAGATTTTTTTTTTCAAAATTCGGTATGCGATACACGAGTAGGTACTGAAATTACTTTTATCAATTTATTTATAATAATTAAAATGGTTTACACCAGTTACATTAATTATTGACAAGAAATATGAAAACATAAACACAGCAATCAGGATATACAACAAATAGAACTAAAAACAAAACAAAAAAGATTGAGGAAAAAATACAACAATCACTACAACAATTATACACCTCGCTCAAAAAAGTTCATACATACAGACATTATTTTCAACCATTCATCCGCAAACAGATCACACTCAGGGTATGCATCCAGAAGAGCGTTGAGCGTGGCGAGAATGCGGGAAAAAGGCGAGTTCGCTCTCGCGACAGTACGCGCTGGAGGTACGGCAAACAGTTTATGTTTGCGGAACTGAAGATAGTTGTGGACAGCGAATCGACACAGCCCGTCACTCAGGTCCGGGGCGTCAATCCTACCACGGAATACTTTGCACGCTGTGATCAACTGACGGTGCAACCGTCGGACCTCCAAAGAATTATAGTTTAGGAAACCCAATAGAAAGTTTGTGGGATACAAGTATGTATAGTATCCATTAACACACTTGTATAAGTATCGCAGGAAGGTATTTTGTACCTTTTCCACCAGGAGATTGTAGGTGCTATGGTAGGGATTCCATACACAGGTACTTGTTTCCAGTTTGGTTCGCACGAGTGCATTGAATATCAGTCGCAACACGCTGATGGAATCAAAGTCGTATAGTTTGTATATACTTGTAAGCACAAACCCAAGCCGCTTATGGGATTCTTTCACTAAGGCCATCACATTATGACATATTTATGACATTTATATAAATTCTATTATCATGTCAGGTGTCATTGGTAGGTCCTTGTAACTTTTGGGCGGACGCCCTCGGTCGCGCTAACAAGACCCTGCTGCGACGTCCGCAGCGGGTCATCGCGACGAGGGCGATACGCGGCTACCGAACGGTGTCCTGGACGGCGGCGTGCGTGCTGCCTGGCGACCCCCCCTGGGAATTGTAGGCGGAGATCCTCGCCGAAACGTAGGTATCATTTCGTGGCGGCGAGGAGATCCCGGGGGGAGCCCCCGACGTGGGAGGAGGTCGCATGCATACGGAGGCAGGAGCAGGACACCCTGTTTCGGCGGTGGACGGAGGACCTGGCCCCGCCGGTTCCCGGGCAGTGGACGGTGGACGCGGTCAGGCCGGTGCTTCAGAAGTGGGTGAGGCGGCGGTTCGGCGCGCTGACCTTCCGTTTGGTGCAGGTGCTTTCCGGACACGGATGCTTCGGTAAGTTTCTGCACCAAATCGCAAGACGGGAGGCGACTCCAGCATGCCACGAGTGTGGGGCGCCAGAGGATACGGCGCTCCACACGCTGGAGGTGTGCGCCTCGTGGGAATCACAGCGGTGCGCGCTTTCGGCGGTCAACGGGCTGGATCTCTCGCTGCTGAGCGTCGTAAAAGCCATGCTCGACAGTGAGAGATCGTGGCAGGCGGCGGTCTCCTTCTGCGAAGAGGTAATGACTCAGAAGGAGACCGCGGAGCGGGCCAGGGAGAGTGACGCCTCCGCTGACCCGCTCCAGCGCAGACGTACGGGGGCAAGGAGGAGGCGGTTTGCCCACCTCCTCCCCCCTCGTAATAGTGGGGTCGCCGGCCGACAGTCGGGGGACTTCGGCCGGCCGGACGACGTGACCCCACAGGTCTGCGGGGTGGCCTTGTTGTGAGCGAGGCCACCCCAACTTTGTGCCGGGGCCTGGACGTTTACGTCCGGGCCTACCGCCGCGCGGGGCGAGGTGGCGACTGCTAGCGCGACCCCATCTCGCCCCACCCAGGCGGACGACGGTTCACACGTGGCGCCTGGCGGTATTTAGTCAGTAGGAGTCTGACATAACCCTCTGGTGCCCCCGCGCCGGAGGGTATCCATGAGGGATTTTCCCCACAAAAAAAAATGTCCTTGTAACTTTAATAATGATAATAATTGTAGATTTAGATGTAAAGTATGTTATATAAGTGTATAAAGTTATAGTAGGTATATATATCTACATAATATTTCAAACTATGTTTGATCTCTGGGTGTTTCATGACAATTACTACCTTCTTCTAACATTTCTTTCTGGTCAAGGATTCTCCTCCTCATTATTACGAAAACTTATATGGAAGTTGCCAGTCGGACGAAAAAATGGTAGTTTATAAGACTTCAAATTATAAATTTACAAGTAGACCTTTAAGGGAAGCCTGTGAAAATAAATGAAGTTGTAGGTTTTTATATATATATTGTTGGAGGTAATTTCATACAATAACAGTAATGGCTCACCTACCGTCGATCGTGCTTTGTCATGGAGAGAATTCGTGCGAGCGTCCGCTCGTCACTAGTCGACGCGATGTACAATTAAAGAGTAAATGTAAAGTAAATACTACACATTTATTGTCGATTTAATCCATGACATTCGAAATAGAGTACCCAAAGATCCCCTCGTCTAAGTAACTTAAATCGTATGACATTTTATTTAGGGCTGTTTTTACGATAACAATTTTGTCGCTGCGTCACTCGTTAGTTACGGCGTGGTTACAGCCCACGTTAAATTATAAAACCTGCTGCTTGAAATGTCGATACTAAATTTTTTTTTCTAAGAATGAGCCTGTTCAACATTGCAGAGTATTAATATTATAAAAATCATTATACATATATTGAATAGAACTCATTATGAGAATGAAAAAGATCATTTAATTTATATTAAATCATTTTATTTATATTAAAACTATTCAAGTATTTTATTTATTCTATTAAGGCATATTACATCATCATACTAACATTACAGTTAGTTTAGTTATAACAAAAAAGAAATTTTATTATTAAATTTAATCGGACTGAAAAGTGTTGAACATAATTATGTATCGATTCATCGCTAAGTGGATTCCTTGAGGCGATGCGCAGCCGAGGCACAAAATATGTCCGCGGGCGGAAAGGCAAGCTTACTCGGAATATTAATAATGGGATATTCAATAAATGCTGAAACTTAACCGTGCCTTTGTAAAGATTATACTATGCTTACAAACTGCTTACCAAGATTAATTGTATAAATAATATTGATAGGAGGCTGATTTACAAAATTTCAGCGTCGCGCTGCTTTATTTATAATATTTACCATTGTCTTTTTTTTCGTGACAACGTCTAATAAATCGATGAACGCCGGCGGCATGCACGAAAAAGGATGACTCTTTGTAGCGTTACGCTCATTGTCATCTATCTCTCTTCCACTCGATTGGCCGATGCGTCTGAGGACTCTGAGGAGATATTTTGTTATGACGTTGTCACGTTCAACTATCGTCCGTAAACCAACTATTTTTTGAAGATTATCTGTCATTTAATTCTGGTTTTTTCATCTAAAGTTCTAAAGGATCTGTTTTTAAAGAAGAAGCTGGATGTAGTTTAGTATGCAGAACATTTGAAGATTCTATAATAATATAAATTTTAATTATAAGTCAAAAAAGTTCAATTCACTTACGATACTTTGTGCTTGTACTTAAGTTTCATTGACTCTTAGTCCATTGAAAAGTTACATTTGGGGTAGCGTTTGTCAGAGGATGCAATTTTATTTTTTAGATATGAAGGGGGTTTAGTCTAAAGTTAAATCCAAGTTTGTGGCGTTGCAACCCGTGTGCAACGGCCGCCATCTTGGAAAAAGAGGTTTAAATGGTTTTTATGGTTTATCTGCCAAACTATAAGTCTCACAAAAAAAAAACATATTTACTTAACATTTTTTGTTGCAAATAAAATTATCTCTCAGTATTCATAACAATACTTGAATATAAATATAAATATTCATGATTTGCCGTAATTTTTAATCATCTTGTAATTTTTTTATGATGATCTTTTTAACTATTGATAATAAAATTGTTAATGTATAAATAATTCTTGATCTGACACTCCACCTACGAGGTAGAGTCTGGAGGCGCGTTTGTTGTTACGTGGTATCCGCAGTAGGCATAATCCACGGTGATTTTCTAAATCACAACTACTGTCCTCGCTCTTACGGCGAGTGGCTGGTTGGCTTTCTATATTAAATACTTGAGGGACAACCGAAGAAGAAAGTGGCGTCAATGTCGGTGGCTCATCTTTCAAATCCTTTTTTTCAATTAATTTCGAGAGCACCATTATTTTGCTGCAAGTCTACCCATAAATAATGATAAAAAAACGTTCACCAATGACAGTGAGCAGTGCAGGGTCAACTCTCTTGTTGAGGAAAAACGCCGTTCCACTTGCTAACTCTAGATGTTTTTCCAGGGTTTTCAGAAATTTGAGTTTACCCATATTGTAAGCTCTTGAAGTTGTGTCACATCCTGAAAGGAGAAACAGCAAGTTATACGCAATAACGTCCCCGTACATAAAACCACTTCACACTTCTTTCTCACTTCCTTCTCCGGTTCTCCCTCAAATATTTAATATAGTAAGCCAACCAGCCGCTGAGCCGCAGCCTTGGCCATCAAAAAGACCGAGGACAGAGTAGTTGTGATTTAGAAAAACACGCGCGTAAAAAAAAAACGCGCCTCCAGACTCTACCTCGTTGGTAATGTGTCAAATCACGAATTATTTATATATTAACAATATTTTATTATCAATGATTAAAAAGATTATCATAAAAAAATTAATTACATGATTAAAAATTAGAGCAAATCATGAATATTTATATTTATATTCACGTATTGTTATGAACTTATGAGTACTGAAGAATAGTATTCGTTTCGCAGCGCTGTACTTAATAAAAAATAAACTTTAAATAATAAATAAATTTAAAAGTGTTTCGAATAAAAATTGTTCCTTAAAACACCGTCTATAAAAATGGTCACATATTATTTTTTTGTAAAATGATTAGAAAAGTTTTATCAACAAATAGATTTTTCTCTCTCAAATTTTTATGGATTTTTGCTTATAACTTTTTTATTTATGATTCTACGACTAAAAGTTACTGAACAAAAGTTGTAGATAATTATATTTGCAACAAATGTTAAATTTTTTTTTTTTTTGGCAGATAAACCATAAAAACCATTTGAAACTCTTTTTCCAAGATGGCGGCCGTTGCACACGGGTTGCAACGCCACAAACTTGGAATTAACTTTAGACTTACCTTCCCTTCATATCTAAAAAACTAAATTGAGGCCTCTGACAAACGCTACCCCAAATGTAACTTTTCAATGGACTATCTATACTTATAATTAAGACTGCCTTGATCGGAGAATTTAAATCTGGTCAAGTAGTAAAATTTTTTTTCTAAAGTTACATCTCTTAAAAATTTCTTCTTCTCTACAGTACATATTTACAAAGACAATATTTTGTAGTATTATGTATTGACGAGTAAGTATCTATCATCGATACAACTAACGATAAACGCTTTACACTCAACGGCCCCAGTAGGATTTTCTATTGTGTCGCGAGTCCGGAAACACGCACAATACGCAAGCATAAACTCCCAGACCACGACAAATATCTATATGGCCAATACAAATGTTAGTCGTGAGTGGCGATCGAATCCGCGACCGCCAGCCCAACAGCCACTGCTGTGACCGCTGCGCCAACGCGTCGTAACGCGATGATGAAAACGACATACTGCGTAATGCGTATTGTTAAAAATAACAATAATATATAATCTAAAAAAGAGTAACGAAAATACAATTGAACACTTAGTATAATATAAATAGACACGTATTACGAGTACATCGTTGTTATCGTTTACATACTCTAAACCCCAAGTTTGATTACCATAAGTATGTGAATTAATAGTTATATTATGTAGTACCTATAATTAAAAAATATTTTTAAATACCTACAAGCAACAAATATTACTAGAAAAACGATGGTTGGCGAGTAATAGGTAGAAGGTTAATTTATTTGTTTAAAGTTAACTCAGCTGAAGTGCTCGAAGGTTAGAGGAAACAAAAGCACTCAAACAGCTTTATGCCATTTCGTCTTCGTACAAGCAGACTCACTAAAAACGGAACGCGGGGATACATTGGTTTACTTTTGGTTAAGAATTTGTTATTGTAAGCCATATGGGCGCAGGGCGGCGCGGCGCGGGATTTTTTTCTGTTACGACGAATTTACAGCTTTGGTTAAACAATAGGACACATGCTTACGTGGCCGTCCATCTGTGACGTCCATAACCTTCGAGGCTATTGTCAGGTCACGTTGGACCCAAAGTAGTCGACGATCTGACTACAGAATTTGTCGATATTATTAACGCATGACAGGACGCGGGATGTTATATGGAGGTTTGTAAGGTATTAATAATAATTTACATTGAGATGGATGTAATAAGTATAATAATTATGTGAAATTAACATACATCTTTAGTGATTTTGTAATCAATAACTTAATACTCTATATAAACATTGACGAAGAAAGCACGACTACAGTATTGTTATATTATCTTATATACATATATTAAAAAATCAATTGCTGTTCGTTAGTCTCGCTAAAACTCGAGAATGGCTGGGCCAATTTGGCTAATTTTGATCTTGAAATGTTTGTGGAAGTTCAGGGAAGGTTTTAACGGTGAGAAACATAAATAATATGTAACGTAAAATACTAAAAACGACGATTTAATTTTCCAATACAAAATGTTCCTAGCGGGGAAATTTTGTCAAAACGTTGTCAATTGGTTGTCAATTATTATTTACTAGCTTCTGCGCGCGACTTCGTCGGCGTGGACTCCGCTCCTATTGGTCTTAGCGTGATGACACATAGCCTATAGCCTTCCTCGATAAATGGGCTATCTAACACTGAAAGAATTTTTCAAATCGGCCCAGTAGTTCCAGAGATTACCGCGTTCAAACAAACAAACAAACAAACAAACAAACTCTTCAGCTTTATATATTAGTATAGATAGGTGCGTTCAGAAAGTGTTTTGTGTACCTATATTTTTCACAAATATATGTAGGTGATACGAAGTTCACCGGGCCATCTAGTAGGTACCTGCCTAATAAAATAAAGTGGAATTGATAAGATTATTTATTATGATGATTATTTTATATTTGTTATAATTATTACAGTGTGTCCTAATTTACAAAAGAAAGAAATTTAGCATTACAGTATGATTGGAAAATATTGACAAATAACTTAATATTAATTACATTAATATCACTTATTATTTATTAATTATAATCGTTCGAAATCTATATTTTAACTTAGTTATTTCTATATTTTAATTCATTTATTGTACCTACCTATAAATACGACTGATACGCGTATTTACTGTACCTAATATGAAAAATAAAAATTCTAAATGGATAATTTTACTGTTCTATACATCAATCAAATTAAAATTACATGTGTGTAAATAATATATACATAGATACCTAAATGTCTTAATTATACCCAGGTTTGGGCGGAAATCAACCGCCGAAGCAGAAAATACGGTTCCTGCTCTCAGCGCCACCTACCGGGTCCAATTGAGGTAAAAATTAGCCTATCTCCCGAGTTGGACCAAATTACAGATGCTTACGCTGTGTGGTTACGGCACTAAAGAATGTAGCCACCCCCTCTCTTCCCGTGGGTGTCGTAAGAGGCGACTAAGGGATAACACAGTTCCACTACCACCTTGGAACTTAAAAAGCCGACGGATGGCGGGATAACCATCCATGGTGGCTTTGAAATACACAGGCCAAGACGGGCAACAGCGTCTTCGGTGCGACAAAGCCAGCCCTGCGGTCACCAACCCGCCTGCCCAGCGTGGTGACTATGGCCAAAACACATGAGTTCGCGTTATAATGTCGGGCGCGAACTTGTGGAGGCCTATGTCCAACAGTGGACTGTGATAGGCTGAAGTGATGATGATGATGATGATGACAGATGCTTACAAAATTTTATAAAAATTGGTTCAGTAGTTTCGGAGTTTGGAACATACATCGTGACACGAAAATTTTATATATGAGTAGGTATACAGATTTTACTTGACACTTCTGTGTTGAAAGAAAAAAGTTTTCGTACCTAAATTTTTTATTCTAAATACCTTCCGACATATATTTTATTTTACACATTTGTAATTCCTAAACAAATCTAGTAAAAGTCTGAGTCAAATCCAACTCCTTCTACACGTTTGTACTGTACTATATCTTTCCCCGACAAAATGCGGTCACTCGGCGCTAAAGAATTTTCATTTTCTCTTTTTCTGCTTTGACTGAGCACGTTTCTAGGCACTGAAACTGTCCATGAAAGTCCCATACGTAGTTTATTATTGCTCTTTTTTGGCGTGACAGGCGTTACTCCGGATGGAGTTTTATCTTTAGTTTTGCGAGTATGTTTACTTTTGCGCTTATTGATGTTTGCCTCCCAATCTATCAAAATTTCTATTAAATTATGTACATCCATAGATAGTTTTTGTATCTCCAACAAATTTTGTATTTGCTATGAAAAAATGTATATCTATATGAAATTAATTACAAAAATAATTGGAAATTAATTAATTGGTGTTATTTATATTTCCGTGAAGTATTACGACCGCTATGCATTTTTAACAATCGCTTATATAATAATTATGACGAAATATTGATTATTTTAGAATAAAATTGAAGATATTTTACAAAAACTCAATTATCTCAATACTTGTTTACAGTTATATAAATCTGTGATATCTAGATTCGAAAAGACTCTTTCATAATCATTTACCTTATTGTGGTTGTATATACGTAGGTTATCGTTTGACATTGTGAAAACCCTGACCATCCTGGCAAATTTACTTCTTATTCTGTACAATGTGTGGCCTAGATCATACTCAGGATTCTGGTTATAATAACCCTTTAAATATTCTACTCTTTGGATATTTTTTACTGCGTCTAGGACTAGTTCTCTATCAAGATGTATTAATTTCATTTTCATTCTCGTTACAACATCGCCTACGTAAAATCCGCTACATTTATGTACAAAATCTAAAAATTAAAAAAGTTTTTATATGTTCGACTATAAATAATATTATTTCATAAATATCAAGATATAACCTACGCCACTGTGCAAGTAATATAAAACTCATTATAGAAAATGTACGCATTTTTTACACTTTTAGAGTGAAATAGAATTTGTTAATATTAATTAATAGCAATTTTACTGCTGTATAGATGAAAATACTAATTAAATATGATTTGAAACACGATAAATTTTAATTAAAATGCTTCATTGGTTCGTTCATTATAATATTTTTCGTATTACATTACCTAGTTCGATTGGCATATCTGTAAAGTGTAAAAGCGTCTTGTCCGATTAGTGTCTGTGTATCCTAGGTTATTTTTGTGCTTGAAATGTTGCTTTATCGAAATGGATTTAGGTATGTTTTATGGCGATCAGTCTCACCGCTTGATGATACCTAATCTACAAGTGTGGGTAAAATAAGAGATAATCTACAGAAAGATTCTGCTTACGATTCCATCGCTTGATGAATTAATTAGTTTAAATTAAGTCCATTATGGTGCCTACCTACTCTTTATTTATTGCAAAATCTAAATTATTTGCTTTAAGCTCTTCATATGCTATTATTACTTTACAGGTTTTCGAGACCTGCTACATTGTACGAGTAGCGTGATTTCCTAGAATCAAAAGTGCAGTGTAGGTTTTAATCTATAATTATGATACTCAAAAGTGAAAAGTCTAATGCCAGAGTCTCATTAGTAGATGTGCCCCCACCTTCGTTCGCGTGAAATTTAATATGTCAGACATGATGATTCTGCCTTTAACATCCCACAGCTGGACAAAGGCCTCTTTTTATATGTATTACAAGGATTGTAGCTTAATTCACCACGCTGCGCCACTGCAGGTTGGCGGATAAATTCTCTACTATGAGTAGGTAACGATCGCTATTAGATGTTTACGATAATAACCGGGATCGACAGCTTAATTTGCTCTCCGAGGCACGGTAAGGAGACCAACAAGGACAGATATCCAAACCAGAAAGAAATATTTGTACAAAATTAAATATCCATAGGTAGGGATCCCTAGTACATATTTTTCACCTGATTAGTATCAAGCTAATTTTCCGGGAGTAGCTTCATTTTGATGAGACGAACAAAAAGTTCCTTTTCGAAAACTCTCGATTGTGGTAGATAATAGAGTTAGCAGGAGATAGAGTAGCAGTGAGCGTAGGAACGGGATAACGTACCATGCAATTTGTAGGACAATATTACCATCAAACTCCCGGAAAATTAGCTTGATACTAATCAGGTGAAAAATATGTACTAGGGATCCCGTACTACCATCCCCAGTGGTAATCGAAACCGCAAACCGCCGGTGTTTAGGCGCGTAGGTACATGGCACACGCATCCCTACACCAGAGTGGTTGTTCATTCTCAGATATAAACCAGTTAATGTTTTATTACAGGTATCGATCTCTCTTTTTTTATGACCAGGGATGTGAATAAGCGTTAACCGTAGCCTATCGACGCTGCAGCGATAAAAGCATTTGCTAAAGACGTTGCAGACCCTACCCCTGACCAGCTGACCCTCCCCAGGAGCTCTAGCCACGTTATGGACCACAGAAGCACAATACTACTTGAGAGCAGTATTATTTAGCTGTGATCTTCTAAGGTTATGGTACTCACCTAGATTAGACTTTGAGCACGATACTTCCTACTGTGCCCTACCTCAATGAAAGTTTATGAGTGTGTGAGGCGAATGAAATTATTATTTATTATAGAATGGTGAGTTACCGAAGATAATTTTACATGTACCTATTACATACATAAGAATTTTATCTTATAAATATAAATTATGATTATATAAAAGTACCTGGGTGACCGAGCCTAGCTCGGTATTTTCATTTTATTTTTTGTTTTTTTTTCTCGATATTTTTATATTTTAATTTTATTTAAATAATAAATCACGAGTGAAATTTAAAAAAAAAGAAAAAAAATTTATCTGGAGACTGAGATTCGAACCCGGGTCAACACGATTTGACACCCGCCGATTTCCTAATTACGCCATTAAAGCTATGTTGACACGTAGTGAAATTAAGCTTCGTATTCTAATGATATTTTTTCATTGCTTAAAAACAGGGATAAAACGACATTTTTTTTAAATGAATCCTAGCTAAATCAATTTTTCGCCTCTGAAATCCCCTGCATACTAAATTTCACGAAAATCGTTGGAGCCGATTCCGAGATTCAGAAAATATATATATATATATACAAGAATTGCTCGATTAATAGTATAAGATAATTAATTAATTATACCTACTATCGAAACAAAAGTGCTACCAACAAGTCAATGTTACTTATTGAGTAGTGTAAGAACAGTGTATTAATATTTCATTCTTTACCTATAATAATATTTATATTATTCGTAATTCATAAAAGAATAGGTAGATTCGCCGCGCAAATTATCTATGCTCTATACATACAAATAAATAAAATTGGAGTGTCTGTTTGTAATATTAATATAATCGCTTTTTACTAAATCAAAAATGTATATGGATCTATACACAATACATATACCAAAATAAATTTTTTAATCATTTTTGTCTGTCTGTCACCTGATGTAACAAGGTGTAACTTAGGCTACATTTATTTTAGTTCTTTTTTTTATAATTCTGCGAACTGAACTAACTTTTTTGCTAAATTCCACGCCGCCGAAGTCGCGGGCACAGCAGCTAGTAATAAAATAATTTGTAAAAACCTATTGCCTGTTATTATTTTATATACCTTTATGTTCTGTTAAATTGTTTGAGTATTGAACCCTAAAAATGACGTATAAATGTCGAATGTCAGCTGCTATTTCTCATAACTCGAAGTAGCCCTAACGGTTAAATACAAAACCTTTTACTCGGTCATTTAAAAATTCACCCTCGGAGAATTCTCTGAATGAAACGTAGCATAATTTTTATTCTTATATAAACGACCAAGTTGCAGGTAAATGCTACCTATCATTATATATAATAAAGCGTACCCTCGAAATTGAATTGTTGAAAACCGTTGTGGTTAGTGACTAGGGGTTGATACTAAAGTCGAATGGGGCGGGAACTAGAATTAGCGAGCTCCGCCCATTTTGTGTTCCTCTATCCCTCTCTTGCGAGCTGGTATTGATTTTAGAGTTACGTTTACAGGACAAGCGAGGTGTTTTAACCAGAACGATATTAACAAAAAACTTTTAAATTTTCCTGATGGTTGTAACAACGTCGGGTCGCCTATAATATTTAAATTATGTAACACGTTTATGAATATTGTCATGATATTAATAGTGTTATTTTATAGACTATGAGTTTAATTAGACTATACATACCTACAAATGTACATATAATCACGCCTCTTTCCCGTAGGGGTAGGCAGAGACCACTTCTTTCCACTTGCTACGATCCTTACATAGATACTTGTTTCGCTTCGTCCACTTTCATTATTCCTTTCATACATGCTCTTCGGTTTAGGGTAGGTACTCTTGACCTGGCCTTTTTTCAAGACGTCACTGATTTGATCTTGAAATTTCCGCCTAGGTCTACTGTCTCCCTTCCAACACTCCCATTCACACTCGCCTTATACACTTTTTTCGTCAATCGCTCTTTATTCATTCTCTCAACATGGCCAAACCATCTCAGCATACCCTTCTCAATTTTTGTTACTACATCTTCTTTCAGACCACAACGTTTCCGTATCTCACTATTTCTTATCCTGTCACTCAGTTTAACTCCTATCATACTTCTTAACGCTCTCATCTCAACTGCATTTATTCTGCTTTCATGTTTCTTTTGCCATACCCAACTTTCACTTCCATACATGAGTGTCGGAACCAACACCCCCCTATGCACAGCCAAACGAGCCTTGTTAGACACCTTCCGGCTGCTCATAAAGGAGTGGAAAGCTCCATTCACCATGTTTCCTGCATTCACTCTTCTTTCAATATCACTCTCCAATTCTCCATTCACCATGTTTCCTGCATTCACTCTTCTTTCAATATCACTCTCACAATTAGTAATTAATTAATTTCATCAACTAGACTATAGTTTATGATTATATACCTACCTACATAGCGATTGTCATTTGTCGTCTATTTCAGCGTTATGAAAACTTTAGTGGTACCTAATTATCAAAATTTGGTGTGCCACATTTACAGAGAATTGTTTGTGCAAGTATATGAAAATATCATAATATAACAAAGGTACCTATAGTAATTTTAACGTACATATTGTAAAAGCCTGTAAATGTAGGTATTACGTGTGGGCAAATAACACCACTCTTTTCAGAAAGAAACAGTAGAGGACTTAAAAGTGCTACGCTACTACACGGCTTACGTATTGTCATTTGTCATGTAGGTACCAGGTGTCTAGGTAGGTATGTTGTTTCCTCACAGTGGTCATAGCGGAGAACGAAATAAATTTTCAAATAAAATAACTTAAGTATGATTCAGCAACCCTTTGGTATAAATCTAACTTTATTAAAAAATTGTCAACTCATTCTGTATGGTGAGAAATAGAAATATTAGATTATCCAACACCGGCCTAACGTTCTTTTTAACCCGTAGACGTCGCAGTAAAATTTTAATATGTCAATTTAAATTCATAAATTCAGCGAACGCTTTTCACCAGCTCCTAAAATTCGATGACGGTCCGTGTTCATGTGATACCGCCTATAAAGAGTCGTCGCCATTTACATTTTAATTAAAGCCTCAGGGGATGCACCGGATAATTTCCAAATGGATTAATTATGTTCCCGGTGGCACGGGACGTGACGGGGTGATAAAGTTAACCGAGTGTATTATCCCACGCGTTTAGTCTTCGCTAAGCTGCGCTGATAAAAATGTTTTGTGAAGCGAACAAAGGCATTCTTAGACGAATTTTATTGAAGTATTTTTTCTAATTTTTACTGTATAATCCGTGCACTTTAGCTTCGTGTGCCAGTAAGCTAGATACAGTGATATACCTAGTATATAGTGAATTAGTGATTTTAATCTTATATTTTTGAGTAGGTAAGTACGTTAGGAACTTAGGATACACACACAAGCACAGTAAGAAAATTTCAAGGCAGTACATAACTACATATACCTACCTATTGCCTCTAAAAGTCCAGTAACTTCATAATTTTGTTATCTTTGATTACATAAAGAAGTAGTTAGGGGTCATTTCAGTTAAGTTCAGTAATAGGTATCTACCTACCTATATAAAGAAACAAGAAGTAAGTTGCTGACTTCAAGGAATGTAAAGAGGGAAGAATCGACCAGAAGCGTTACTTGTTTTCGCATTCTATCGTTCAGTTTTTGAATGTTTATGTAAATATATTATTATTGTTAGGTACTTCTAAAGCAACTTTGTCCAGATCTTTTTAGATATCTCTATGATATTATTAGATGTAACTATATAGTATTAATAAAAATCTATGTAAATTTTAATTATTAAGTAAGTATTATTATCAATTCTTTTGATTATTTTGTGAAAATTCATTCAGTGTCTTACCGTTATTTTTCTGACACATTTAGGTAGGGATCCCTAGTACCTACATATTTTTCACCTGATTAGTATTAAGCTAATTTTTTGGGAGTAGCTTCATTTTGTTGAGGCGAACAAAAAATTTCTCTTCGAAAACTCTCGATTGTGGTAGATAATAGAGTTAGCAGGAGATAGAGCAGCAGTGAGCGTAGGACCGGGATAACATACCACGCAATTTGTAGGACAATTTTACCATCAAATTATATCAATATTAACTAACTAAAAGAAAAAAAAATATCAGAAAAAAATCAATTTTTGATGACCTAACGAGGTCATCAACTTGATGACCTCCTAAGGTCATCAAACATTATTACTAACCAGCTGATTTTTTTTTCTTTTAGTTAGTAAATATTTATATAATTTGATGGTAATGTTGTCCTACAAATTGCGTGTTACGTTATCCCGGTCCTACGCTCACTGCTGCTCTATCTCCTGCTAACTCTATTATCTACCACAATCGAGAGTTTTCGAAGAGAAATTTTTTGTTCGCCTCAACAAAATGAAGCTACTCCCAAAAAATTAGCTTGATACTAATCAGGTGAAAAATATGTAGGTACTAGGGATCCCTACCTAATTGTTATTATTATATAATAAATATGTTAACTGTTTTACAATATTACAAGTCATTCGAATAAACAGTTATGTTCAAATAGCCATTATTTTATCAAATAAAACTGTCAGTTATTCGAATCTACTAATATTTAAATTACCTGCCTACATCCGGCGTCGGCGACAGACTGTCTGTCGCGACATTAGAAAAAATCATCTGTGGAACATCCTAAAGTTTTAAGCAAACTACTAATGTCATCTAAAAACAAAACACATTAAACAAGACTAGAAGACATAGGAATATCAACTTTATTTTTAAAAACGTAACTATTTTCAGATGGTATACATAACACGGCGAACGATGTAATTTATGGATTAAGGCGCATCATGGGCGGACAGTAGCGTTTCGAATGTCACACGTCATTAATTATGTCTCATCAAGTTTTTGTATCAGTAGAGATTTTTTTACTATTTTGTACCCTGTGTCAATAGGCAAAAGACTGTTCGTTTTTGACTTATCTTTCTAGCTGTTGAAATCTTAACTCGTGTGTTCAATTCCCTTTACTTATGTTCTGCAAGCTTAGTAATAAATGGCCCATTTCATCCCCGGGAAAGAAATCGAATGACCGGAACTGTAAAATGTTTATAATCTGTGTCAACAAACACTAAGTCGATTTTTTCATAAGGAAATCTTTATCAACTGCTCGGCTTAACGTTCACTTTTTTTAGATATAAAAATCTAGATAAGTAAATAAGTAGGTACCTACCTATATTTAAAAGGTTTTGTTTTTATTACATCCAACTGTTACTAAATTCCTTTTCCTCATTCAGTCTTTTTAAACTGTTTACCCATTTTTGGGAAAATGATTTATGTCAATATAAATTGCTATAAAAATTGTAATAAAAATTGCTAAAATGTTGCGATTGTCATGGTCTCCATCACGATTCAGCCTGTAATATTCCACTTGTTGGGCATAGGCCTCTTCCCTATATGGTCTCCATATCCATTGAATTTTGTCAATCATTGACATTAAAAAATACTTAAAATGTATGTTTATTTATTACGATTAATTACTACAGAATTTTGCTTTTAACTTTACAAACGCAATAAATGATTAACTAAAGTGATATATATATAATCCTACTTGAATAAACTGCAACTTAAATATTAATATAATGTTAATATTTTAAAACTTATTGGTTTCAACATCAAAATTTTGTTGTTTTCCTGATTAAATAACATATATATTTATTATTTGTATGAAAATTGAATTTTTTACTGAAACAATACGAAACTTCATGGGCGCTGCAGCTTTCAAAAAACTATAGATAAAATGAACAAACTATAGTAAGTCATTAAAATTATGAAATGTAATTGCTATACTAGGCTGTACCTACGTTGTGATATTTAGAAACACGTTTTTTAGGGTTGTCAATCGTAGACTACTTAGTTCATCATACATAGTTACCAACGCGCTTATTAATAAAAAATATTTATTATAAGTATCAATTAATTATTAGAAAACCATTTTAAATACATAGATAGCTGTTTTTTTTAAATATAAATTCAAACATTAAAATAAATTAAATATTTATCTGGGATAGCCTCTATGATACTGAGCATCGATTTATGGGGTTTTGTGGAGAGAGGGGTGGAGGGGGTGGGAGGGTTACCCTCTGGGACCACTCCCGACCCCAGAACTGGGAATCCAGAACTGGGGATCCTAGCCGAGGTAAAATGGGGAACTTTTTTATTAGGACAGGGTAAAATCGTAACAACTTTTGAATCCTTTAATAGTAGTAAATAAAAAATTTGTGGTTAATAAAAGGATAAGCAAATATGCTGATATTATATAATTGTATAAAATAATAAGCATAGATGTAAGTTTATAGGATAAGAATAAGTTGTTATTAGTGGATAAGTACAGTGGTTAACATCTGTAACAGTAAAATGTTAAAAATTATAAATATAACAAAATTAGTAAACATCATAAAATTAGCATATAATATGAAGCTAAATAGATTTAGAAAGTGATGTAATATATAGCTCAAAACTAAACTTGAGTAAAAACGAAAATTGTCAAAATTAATTGTTAAATAATAAAGATAGAAAAAGTTGTAATCAAATAGAAATATACAAAGATCAGAAAATATTAAGATTAAGAAGCGATGTTAGAAATAGCACAAAATAAAATAGACTGTAAGGAAAAACAATAATCGTCAAAATAAATTGTTCTAAACAAGAAAGCGATGTAAGACATAGCACTAAAGCAGGGTTGTCCAAACTTCATACCTTCGCGGGCTAATTAAATTAACTACAAAAGCTGGAGGGCCGCAGATTTTTTTTTCAGTTTTGTAGTAAAAAAATACAGGGTAATAATTGCTTTATAAACGTATAAAGTAACGTATAAAGAACCAATAAACGTATTGGTCCTGCGTTAATTCGATCGAAAATAAATATTCAATACCTTAAATAAATTACCTAATCAATGTGTCGTACTCGCTTTTGACGCCGCGCGCGCAACATAAAAACGTCACGTGGAGACCCATTTCAGCATTAAATAGAAATTATAAATAACGGAGATAGAGTTCCAGGAGCTGAAAGTTTTTTATTGGAAATTTCCTACTTTTTCAGAATCTTTTTTTTGACATTTCTTAAACGTTCATGAAATATTTGCAAAAAACGAATGGCCATTTAATTCCTTTTTTAATTGTTTATATATTATACTTTTGCAATTTCCTATGTGCTAATACACGCTTTTAGAAAATTTTGCTCGACATTATTCCGGATCCAATGAGCTATCAGACATAATTTTAAGAGCAGTATCTCTATTCTCGACTATTTTCAACTTGTCGAATAGACTATACTAAGTTTAACTGAAATCTCTGCGTTTGAAGTGGGTCAAAATGAAGTCCAAAGAAGTCGATTACAAACATACAAACATACAGGTGAACCTAATAAAAAGCATGTAATAAAGATAAATAAATTATACCAAATATAATAATATGTTTTGACAAAGAATTATACTATCCAAACTATTTATGTCCAACACTATTTTCTGATTAATTTACACTTTAAAAAGTGCGTCGCGGGCCGCATGGAAACAAGACGCGGGCCGCATGCGGCCCGCGGGCCGCTGTTTGGACAGCCCTGCACTAAAGTAAAAGTAAAAACTGTAAAAATTAAATGTCTAAAAAACAAAACTAGGTACTTAAGTGCATAGAAATAAGAACCAAAACCTGTAAATATTAAAAAAGATTCTACCATTGTTTTATTACCCCTGTGTCGATTATCACAAAGATAAATAGGCCCAAAAGTAGAGGGAACCCACCCTGGGTGTGAAAGTGGACGTATGACAGAAAGAACACTTGTCCGCATACTTATGCGGAATGCCAAAAAAAAACCACTCCCAACCCCAGCACTGCAGTAATATATGTAGGTAAATATAAAAATTCGAAAAATACCCAAACCGGATCGAAGCGCCCCACTATCCACGTGGTCTTGGTCTGTCCTACCCCTAGAATGTTCTTTAGAGAGCCGGAGCGGCTAAGGCTGGTACCAGCTTCAGCTACTCCCTACGCAGTACGCATTCGTTCACGCGCTTTCGTACGGCGGGCGAGGGTTGCCTTCCCTCCGCGCCGGAGCCAAACGTTATTCTAACCTCAAAGGTGGTAGGTTCAATTTTTTGTTTTTTTTAACGAAATTATGTCGATATATAAAACCCCCTCCCCCCGCTCTCCACTCCCTCCCAACAAAACGAACGAGAAACGAAGCAGTAGAGTTGCAGTGTCTGACTGTCTGCAGATATAGGTACTAAAAGAGTATTTCGAACAATTAAAAGAATCAATCAGTGGTGTTCCGATCGATAACATTATTAACTACGATGAAACAAGTTTGGCTGATGATCATGTATAAAACATATACATACATTTATGATGTCTTTGTTCTTACCTATTATTTTAATAAATAATTAAAGTCGAATTTGATAGCCCTAGCGTTTTTTCTCTATTCACCCACTCTCTCGTATCTTTTCACCCCAGTTTCCAGGTAAATAGAAGCCACCTAATTTTTCTTTATTTACAAATAATAGACATGTTGTTACTTATTTTTAGGATACATGTTTGGTATATTACAACACGACTCACGATTTCACAATGTTTTATTATTAACTTATTAAGCTTCCATATAAATTATGCAAGAAAATCAGTGTACCTCTGTTATACCATGGTTATGTTATACCGCGACCGGACTCAACCGAACCATAGAGCATATTATAAAGAGATGAGGTGTCACTTCATAGACAAGGTTGAGCTCCGGGTTCAAGGTTTTACTCTCGTTTTACTCATGTTTTACTTTACCCTGGGGTACCAACTTTGCGGTTGAGCTCTATTTTTTTCGTTAAATTGGTAATAGGGAAGCTTAGTGTTGTCATACTGCTATCCTACCGGATATCGATAATAGTGTGGAAAAAGGTCGATAAATTAGTCGATAAAAATATCAATATTTTTGCGCGTAGCAGCTTTTTTGCTATATTTTTTTTTTGTTTTATAAATAAAACATACTTTTTTTAATTATTTATATTTTAAACTCTTGTAAATGTTGTTCTTAAAACTAAATTGAAATCTCAAATGAACAAGCTCAAAACAATATGGATGGATACGGATAAACTAATTTATCTTTTATTTTGGTTCTTTGTAGTTCGCAAATACATAATATCTTTGATTTAGCACATAAGGTTTCATGGACTCTTCTAAATTCTTTAAAGGAAGGGAAGTATAAAAACTACTAAACTTAAAAATATGCTATATGTCGCCGCGGACGCTAATCGGACTTCAATATACAAGCTTTAATTGAAATTATAAAATTATATTTGTAATTTATCAGGTTAAGACTGAACGTTTTAATTAATAAACGGCATCTTAGTGAATTGATTATCTGTTTTGTAACTTCTTGAAGTAAGTGCCTGTTTAATTACTATTTCTTTGTATGTTATGCTTTCGCTGTTTAAATTGCTGAATAATTAACGTTAAAATATTATTGTAATTTTAGAAATCAGTTCTATGCATTTTTACTCTTGAGTTATTAATTTAATAGTTTAATTCAATATTGTAACGATCCTAATGCGTGTACTCCCTCGACCAATATTAGGAACGCAGTATGACAATGTCTTCATGCAATTTATATTGGCGGGAAGTCGAGTTTACGTAAGCGTGTTTGGATCGGTAAAGAGGCAGATTCCTTTTGGTATTAGCTAGCGAAAGATAGTATTTGTATCGTAGGGTGAAACTCTGCCCAAATTCTGCCGTACATTTTAAATTGTGAAATAATTTGTGAAGCTCTTGTTAAAAGTTAAAATTTAAGGAATTACGTTTAATTTTCATAGTATTTTAGTTACTTCTTTTTAAGTGACGGTAGATTAAAAATAAGTTATAAATCCACCATTGAATTCTATTTTTGTAGAAAATTATAATTAAATTTGTGTTATAATTAAATCTTTATTTTTCATTCTGCTTTCGCTTTTAATTTCTAGTCATGGATAGTGATAGCAGAACCGTAGATCTAGCTGTGGTCGATGGTTCTGCCGTTTTTAAAAATGTTAATTCCCCAGCAAGTCTGATATCAGAAGTGGGATCGCTCCGGCGATTCCTTTCTGCCGCTCAGTGTGTTTCAGATCCTGGCTATGTAGACAACGAGCATGTGGTCCCGTGTCGATGGCACCGATTCAAGTGCTCCTGCGTCGATCCACGCTGCCGCTGTGATGCCGACGTAGTCGGTAGTCACCACAAACGAGTGCTATCTCGCCCGAATTTTTCGCGAACATGGTAACTATGATGTAGGGCATGAGCGGAGCGTCTGCTATGACAACCAGCGAAGAAGGTGAAGACAACCGACGTATTCCTGCCCTCCTACGACCCGAATGGTAATGTTGGAGTACGTGAGTGTTGCAATCATATTTCTATGGCTAAACCTAATCATCAACCTAATGTTATCAAATTATTCAATAGTCTCCCAACGGATTATGACATTACATTCGTTTTTTGTTATAAATTAATCAATAATTAACTGTTATTTTATACATCGGTAAAATTGTGTAAAAAGGGTAGATAATAATTTTAAACATTCATTAACCGACTTCCAAAAAGGAGGAGGTTCAAAATTCGGTTGTATTTTATTATTATTATTAGAGTTGTTAACAACGTTATGCTGTTCAAAAATATAGATAGATTGTGATATTAACTACTTAATTATGATAATGTCTCTATAGATATGGAAGCGTTAGAAACCCTTATACAGAAACGGATGACCGAGGCGGCTACTAAAGACAAAGCGAGGTTCGATAGAGGGTAACTGGTGAAGAAAGTGGTCGACAGAGGGTGACCCAGAAAAGTCATCCATGATAAGCTTCGTCGTGCACCGCAGCCGGGTGGCCAAGGTGTTATGTCTGCGGAAGAAGATGCTGATCCTCAAAGCGCTGCCACAACTGCTTCCGCTCCAGTGCAATCCACATCTCGAGCTGGTCAGCCAGTCCGAGAGTCGTCCACAACGACGAGCACTCATCATCGCATTAAAAGCTAAGTCAAAATCACTTAATTTACCTCTTAATATCTACGAAAATGGTACCTCTGAGCTAGTTATGTGTTACCCTTGTGCTAACCACGGGTCCTTGATGTATCCACGTGAGAACCATGAGACAGTTGGGACGCCTTGTGGAGCCGTGGTAGACACGTATACACCACAGATGTAATCTGGAGAGTGATACCTCTGAGCTAACCACGGTGCAGCCGTGGTAGACACGTATACACCACAGAGTGATACCTCTGAGCTAACCATGGTGCAGCCGTGGTAGACACGTATACACCACAGACGTAATCTGGAGAGTGATACCTCTGAGCTAACCACGTGTTACCCTCGTGCTAACCGCGTTTCCATGATGTATCCGCATGAGAACCATGAGATACCGTTGGGACGCCTTGTGGAACCGTGGTACACATGTAACACCACAGATCTACGAGAACTTTCAACATTAGTGTAGTGCTCATAAAATCTACCCATATTTATTTACAAGACAGGTGCACGAGAGATTTCTTTGTGTACTGCTTTTATAACACTACTAGCTTCTGCGCGCGACTTCGTCGGCGTGGACTCCTCTCCTATTGGTCTTAGCGTGATGACACATAGCCTATAGCCTTCCTCGATAAATGGGCTATCTAACACTGAAAGAATTTTTCAAATCGGCCCAGTAGATCCTGAGATTAGCGCGTTCAAACAAACAAACAAACAAACAAACAATCAAACAAACTCTTCAGCTTTATTATATTAGTATAGATTTAAAATAGCAACATAATTATGTTGCTTACACAGATACTTGCTTCAAAGAAATCATTTTATTTTCAGATTTCGAATTGCATAACGCAAACGCAGGCAGGCGCGCACAGCATGCGCCGCCTGTCAGAATAACCGTGTCGCCGCCAGACGACCGCGATAAGTCTGGACCATCGGACGTCGCTATATTACCCTCGCACACAATAACGTACAACATTGCTGCTGAGCAGGCATCATAGTGACAACGGTCCCAAGCTAACGAATCTGGGTTCTAAGCCGGGTGAGCGTATACGTACTATATCCTTAAATTTTCAATTACTCTCATCACATGATAAAGTAAATTTGAGTAATCTCAACACAAGTTTGATATTGACTATGACTATGACTAAAATATATTGACAACAACAAAAAAAAAAAAGAAACAAAAAAAAAAATTTTATATTAAATAAAGATGTACGTTGACGCATGGAGTCGATCAACGACCAATATGTTTAAAATAACAACTCTATTCACAGATAAAACTGTGCAATAGTTGAACCATATCCGAAAAGAATAAAAAGTCCCCTGTGTACCACGGCGCTCAGGACCGCACAGAGCACAGCATCGACCTTTCCAAGTCACATTCCCTATTCCTTCCCTTAGAGCCTGCTTCGTGGACCTGTCCCCCTCACATCCTACCCTTGAATTTGCTATAACTGTATGCATATGAAAATTATGAGCAGTGTGGGCACTACAACCTATTTGCTGTATTCATGAGAAATGTACAGCCAATTATTTACTGGACTGTTGACATGTGGAACGAGCAGTCTTAATATAACAAAATAATATTACTTAACTGTTATGCGTAATAACGTTTTTATTTTATCATGTGGTATTTTCATCGTAAGTAACAATTTCCAATGTCCTGTCCTGTATGGAAAACTCTTTTAAATGATAATTAAAATATTTAAATGAACGTCTTTAATAAAAAGAAATTATTTATTACAAAATACTGCCTGTATATTTCAATCCATAGGCATAGGTTTGCCATGGCAGTGCCTAGCCTCAAAGCTTATCTTTGTCTACAGATTTGAATCAGAAAAACAAAGCGCTGCAGGGCACGCATCGCTCGCAGAATGGCCGTGTCGCCGCGGACGCTAATCGGACTTCAATATACAAGCTTTAATTGAAATTATAAAATTATATTTGTAATTTATCAGGTTAAGACTGAACGTTTTAATTAATAAACGGCATCTTAGTGAATTGATTATCTGTTTTGTAACTTCTTGAAGTAAGTGCCTGTTTAATTACTATTTCTTTGTATGTTATGCTTTCGCTGTTTAAATTGCTGAATAATTAACGTTAAAATATTATTGTAATTTTAGAAATCAGTTCTATGCATTTTTACTCTTGAGTTATTAATTTAATAGTTTAATTCAATATTGTAACGATCCTAATGCGTGTACTCCCTCGACCAATAGGAACGCAGTATGACAATGTCTTCATGCAATTTATATTGGCGGGAAGTCGAGTTTACGTAAGCGTGTTTGGATCGGTAAAGAGGCAGATTCCTTTTGGTATTAGCTAGCGAAAGATAGTATTTGTATCGTAGGGTGAAACTCTGCCCAAATTCTGCCGTACATTTTAAATTGTGAAATAATTTGTGAAGCTCTTGTTAAAAGTTAAAATTTAAGGAATTACGTTTAATTTTCATAGTATTTTAGTTACTTCTTTTTAAGTGACGGTAGATTAAAAATAAGTTATAAATCCACCATTGAATTCTATTTTTGTAGAAAATTATAATTAAATTTGTGTTATAATTAAATCTTTATTTTTCATTCTACTTTCGCTTTTAATTTCTAGTCATGGATAGTGATAGCAGAACCGTAGATCTAGCTGTGGTCGATGGTTCTGCCGTTTTTAAAAATGTTAATTCCCCAGCAAGTCTGATATATATATTATGTCTCTTCTATGCATTATTTAATTGTAAATCCGTAATTTTACGAAAATGTTAACGTAACACGGGAAATTATAATTGTAGTACGTAGAACATAATAATAATAATGTAATCCGACCGATTTCGGCCATGGCGACCACTTCAGCCCCTTATAGGGCTTGGCGCTGATGCGCCCGGAGATGGCTTATATAGCCAATTTTCGCTGCGAATTCCCTTGCACAAAGCGGGCAAGTGAGCTTGCCACTCTCATAATTGTAGTGAATGGTGGCGAGTGGACGGGCTTTGAGCTCATCGCGCTTGGTGTCGAGGTCAGCTAAACGCTGTTCCTCAAATTCGCGGATTCGCTTATTCACAATCTCGCTGACACGTCGACCACGAATTAGATTGATGCAGTGGCAGCCGCGGTTACTACTACCTTCCGGGTCGGGACGAGCATTTTTTAGGGCACCTTTTCTAGCCCCCTCCTCGGCTGAGCGAGGAGAGCAGTGCCTCCCTAAATAGGGCTGCTCTGTCACCCCAGGTGCTGCCGAGTTCGCATTGTCGTCCCAAACTTGCAATGCGAAGGCGACCAAGACGTGTAATCACGCCCCTGGGGCCGCCTATGTGCAGGTATCGGACAAAGCCCGGCTTGCATCGCGCCGGACCTCTCTACCTCAGCCCATCGCCATAGGACTTAGAGTACTCGGAGTCCATGTATCGGAAGCGGTCAATTGCGCAGGATATATTAAGGTGCGCAAGCGTTCGCGCATACGCAGGCGCACACACTCGTCCTCCCACTTCTTGATTCAGTGGAACGGTGAACCGCTACGACTGGAGAAGAGGTCAGATGATGTGTCTGGCCGACAGTAAGGCTAAGCGCGCACTGGCGGCCAGGCCACAGCGGCCAGTATTGCGACCAGGCCGCGAGTGTCGCGACCAGCCGCAAGCGGCGCTCCCAAGCCCAAATTGTCAGTCTTTGTAATTTGAACACTCCGTAAACAGTAAAACGTCTATCCGCGGCGACCAGTGCGCGCACACTAGCGCACGATCGTACAATTCTCCGAATCTCGATGGCCGCGGCGGCCGGCTGGCCGCAGGTACGTCGCAATGATCTCGTTGGCCGCGGCGGCCGCTGGCCGCTCGCGGCCAAGTGCGCGCTCTATGATACGATGTACATACATTTCGCTGGCCGCCGCGGCCCGGCCGCCGCGGCCAGGCCGCCAGTGCGCGCTTAGGCTAACTGTACGCCCTCTACCGTCGCCCTAGGCCATCCACCTTGCCTTGCTGAATCGCCGAGTGTACCAAGCCCTTTCGCAATATCTGCAATGGGTTGCCACTCTCGCCGAAGCAGACTTTGAGTGGGATACTACTGTCTCGATGGGAGGGGGCCAGAGACAGTAGCAGCTCGGGAAGCCGGGGTCGCATACCCGTAAGTATACACAATGCAACATTCAGCAGAAGTTGCAGTGGGTACCCCTGACTAAGAACATAATACAACTATTTGGAATAACATGAAAACCTATGCACAACTGTTTTATATTATTTTTTGTAAAGAAATAAAATACATATCATACATAAATAACCTCTTTCTTATAGTAAGTGACATTTGGAAAAAAAAAATTGCTATACTTGACGTTTATGACGTTTCCGGCGTTTATAATTTTTCATTTTGACGTACGTTACTGCCAATTTATACAAAAATTCAAGTTTGGTATACAAAGTATAGTAAACGAGTGTCACCATACTGATCAGTCAGTCAGATAAATAATGATAGGTTAAATTTAACCCCGCGGGATACAAGGTATTAATGCAAATACTTTTCAAGGATATTAATACGTGAAACAAAAATTTTGTACACTTTTTTAAGAAACACGGACGGAGCAGTATGAAATTTTGTAAACTTATAGTTTATGTAAAGAAGGAGTGCAGAATGGTAATGTATATTTTTTAATTATTATGCAAAAAAATATATTAAATCAATAAATAAATAAAAAAACATTACACACACCACAGCATTATCCTTATTAGCAAGTGATCCAGCAGCTTAACAACAAAAATAAGATCACCATATCTCGATGATACCGTCTCTTTCATTTAATTTTTTCACATTGAACGTGTATAATATTATTTTTCAATTATCAAACTACTTATTAATGATTTTTTAGGGATATCACAATAAGATTTTTCAATTTTTCCGCGCAACTCTGCTTTCTATTCTTACACTATGGATTTTGTATATAATAATCATACTCTGTAGTTTTGTAGTCTCTAATGTCTATGCTTGTCGTCTAACAACAATGCGCATGTCACAAAAATGAATATTTACCTACTTTTTGTTTAAATACTTTTTATGAAAGTTAATTAAATAAAAATAACAACTGTTGCCTTGCTATAAATTAATAGTCCCTTTTAATATTTAAAACTAAAGCAATATATTGTTAAGTCTGTTAATATGTATGTTAATATGTACATTTTATCGTAACAGATACCAAAAGTATTTGTTTACACTATTCATAAAAGCGTTGTCAACGCAATACTTGAAAATAATTGTATATTTAGGCATGCAAAGAATTTAAAGATTCTTTAATTGAATACCCACCTATTTATAATTCAATTTAAGACAGATTATAGCTTGTAATACAGACTAGAAACTCAAAATGAGGACTATCCCTAAGTGGGTAAATAAAATTCATGAAGCTGATAAAATAGAATTTTCGAGGTACGTTACTAGATTATCGAACACTAGCTTAATAACATTCGTGCCGAATTTGAAGTAAATCCATGCAGTAATTTTTGAGTTTATCCCAGACATACATACACACAAACACCAAAATTCTAAAAACTATATTTTTGGCTTCGGTATCGATTGTAGATCACACACCTATTCTTTTAAAAAAAATTTATGTTGTATATATATGTATTATGTATTGATTATAAATATATTAGTACACATATTACAAGCTTTTGTTTTTTTGTTACTGTAGAAGCCTGTTTGACATGAAGTAGTACTGAATTTTACAATAAAGGTTTAAAAATTATTATCTTTTAGTGTACACGCAATATGCTTCAGTCCAGACGGCTCGCAGTTGATTGTGGGTGCGGGAGAGAAAGTTATGGTATATGATCCTAGAGATGGAGCTCTTGTTCAGCTTTTACAAGCTCACAAAGGTGCAGTTTATGCAGTTGCATATTGTAATGATGGCAAGAAATTTGCCAGTGGCAGTGCCGATAAGAATGTTATCATATGGACATCTAAAATGGAGGGTGTTCTTAAATACTCGTGAGTTAATTTAGTGTTTTAAAATGGTTTTCAACATATTAATAAAGACTACTTTTGTGATTGGTACCTCCATCATTCTGGATCAAAATGTTTGCCTCTCGCCTCTTAAGGAAGCATACAACCAACACTTTTTCCTCTTCCTGAAAAAAATAAAACAGAACTGTAATTTACAAACATCATATTGCCTTAAAGTTCCCTGTGGTTTTTGCCACACCAAGAAATACCTTTCCTCCCTGGTATTCCAACATATTTTATAAACATGTTAAGTAATTTTAAATTTATAATTATGTAGGTCTGAATTTAATATAGTATATTAATTGTTGTCAAATTCTTATACAGACACAGTGAAGCAATTCAATGCTTAGCTTATAATCCAGTGACATATCATTTGGCATCATGTGCATTATCTGATTTTGCGTTTTGGTCAGCGGACGTAAAAGCAGTACCAAAGTTCAGAGTAACTGGCCGTATCACAAGCTGTGCCTGGTCTCCGACAGGACAGAATTTGGCTATTGGATTAGCTAGTGGAGTTGTTTCAGTACGAAATAAGGTAAATAATTGCCTCAAATTCAATGCTGTACTAAGATGTTTTGTGTGAAATAAACCAAATATTTTTTTACTGTGATGAGGTGTGATAGAGAAAATATATTACTTTACATGTAACTAATTCATGATACATGTGATTCATTACAGTTAGGTGAAGAAATAAAAAAAATAATAAGAGACGCTGCAGTGTGGGCCATTGCTTTCTCAAAAACAACTCTCTTAGTTACTGATTGGAATGACATTTTATCCTTTTACAATTTGGAGGGTCAACAAGTCTTAAAAGAAAGAAATATTGGTAACTGGTTTTTTATTAAAGTTGAAATTTTTTATTTTATAATTATTTTATGATTATATTATTTCTTTCTCGTAATAGAAAAAAAAAAACTTATGCTATTTATATTGTTTCCAGGTATATCTGCAGTGTCCATATCCGTATTCGGTGCTTTAGTTCTGGTGGGTGGCATTGAGGGATGGTCGGTGCTTACTTCAGAAGGAGTATTAATTATCTCCACACCTTTGGAATGGGTTTGGGCTGTTGCACCTTCAAATGCTTTGAACTCTTTGGTAATCATATATTATATTGCTATGCAATGCTTTTAATTTTTAGTTATATGGTTAATTCTATTTTATTTATTTCCAGGCAGTAGCCTGTCAAGACGGATCACTATGGTGCTATCAAATAGCATATAATACAGTGCATGGGCTGTACCGTGAAAGATACGCTTATAGAGAAAATATGACAGATATAATCATACAACACTTAACTACTGGAAACAAAGTTCGAATTAAGTGTCATGATAGAGTGCAGAAAATAGCTATATATAAACATCGTTTAGCGGTAATACATTTAGTAGCAGTTCATATTAAAATTGTTTTATTCCAATATTTAAAATTGTATGTATACAACATTTTCTAAGACCGAATATGAATACAAAGTTATTATTATTATTTCTTGCTTAAATTTTAACATAAATAAATTTTTGAACACTTAGGTTCAATTGCCGGAAAGGGTAGTGGTGTATGAACAAGGTGATTTGGAAGGAATGCTGTACAGAGTTAAAGAAAAACTTATGCAGAAAAGTGAGTGTTCACTCTTAGTAGCTACCAGCGATGCTCTACTTCTGTGTCAGGTAACATTTCATTATTTATGCTAAATTTATTCACATACATTGTTCCTGAAAACTGTATTGCATTATAATATATTATAATGAGGAAAAATAATTTGTTTATAATCAATAGCCAGATGAAAAACACAAATTGTTAAGTAAGTTTGCTACACCATTGTGTGTACAGTATCATTCATAACAGTAAATATTTAATAGCCTTATAAATATAAAAGCAAATGAAACCGCAATTGAGTTTATAGGTACGTCTTTATTAAGTTTTACTGTATGTTTTTATGCTGTGTTTTTTTTTTACATTGCCAGGATACAAAGCTCTCAATGATATGCTCGAGGGTACCCAAGTCGTGGAACGTCCCTGCTCCCATTCGTTACGTTAAGGTTACAACAATAAACTTCACAGAGGTTTTGCTTCTTGGATTATTCAATGGTCAAGTAAGTAAATATCTTAATTTTTTACTAACTTAATTTTTTTACTAAATGAATATTTGATGGTTTTAATAATTATGTTAGTACTACGTATAAAATTACAGTTATGTTGCCATTTTAATTAACACAACTTGTTCATGTCCTTAAAAAGGAGTTTTTGTATAAAATTCATTTAAAAACTATTTTTTACGGTCTCAATTTATTTTCTCGTGTAAATTGTTTATTATTTTTTTTATTTTTTTTATTTAACAATTTATGTACACTAGAAAAGAATAGGAAATACACTTATAAACAATGCTGGTACAAAGGCACTACTTATCCCATGATGGAATCTCTTCCAGTAGTCCTGCCACAGGAATATTGTAAAATAATCGCAAAATTAGCATGTACTATACATAATAATGTATACACACTAGAGATTGCAACCCGGTACGTTTTTCAACGCGACCGGGCCCGGTCGCATTCGTTATGTGTTAGCGATGAAACCTAAGTATTTTATGAAAATTTTCTCTATATGAATGAAAAAAAACAATGATTCAAGGTTAATATTTATTTCAAACTGGCTTATGAACAATTATCACAATAATCAGCCTCACTCAATTCTCAAAGTCGCACTTAATACAGAATTTATTACTTTTACTTATGGACGGAAAAGTAACATTAGTATTAGTAATTATTCATTTTAATAAGTTTAAATAAGCAGGTTTTTCTCTTTACTCCTTATAGTGTCTATTTGAAAACATAGTATTTAAATAATTGTGTGTGCTCGCAAACAAAACAAAAAACTGACTTCAATTACACCGACAAGTAATACAACGTAATAAGACGAAAAAATAGTCAAATAAATACGCGCTAACAAAGATTACTCAAAAAGTAGTAATCAGATCTTGATCAAATGAAATACATGACAAGTATTGGCCTTCGATTAAAGTAAGAATCATGAAAATAGATAAACCCAGTGAAAAGCTATGCGGTTTAATACGAGATACGATATAACGATACGATATGATATAAAAAGTAGTCAAGTAAATACGCATTATTAGATAACTCTAAGTACTTGTCAGATTTTAATTAAATTTAACCCTTTCACCGCCATCGCCGTAATATTACGTATTGTAAGAGTAGTACCTCAGCCGCCACGTCGGAATATTACGTAAAGGTCCTGTCATTTAAAAATGTGCAATATATTATATTGACTGCTTACTAAATATTAATGTATTTCGTATTATTACTTAATTTTTAACAGTATTTGATACATATTTTAGCTAATGAAATGAAATAATTAATGATTCTTAATTCGTGATACCTCTAAATTATATACCTACTTCGCCGAACCCGTGATTTTACGAAGACTAGTGTTGTGCCACATAGGAAACTCTTGATGCTAAATTTGTAAAAAATATCCTGTTTTTTATCAAACCGTCAATTAAATACTCATTAAAATTTCATAGTTTTTAACGACTAAATTTTTTATTCAAATGCCAATAAGCTAAAGTGAAATAATATACAGAAATCAACAAAGAAATATAAATTACCGACATATCACAGAACGTCACTAGTGCAGACGATCCTAGAACGCCGTCACCGTAATTTTACGTGCGGCTCAAAATCAACTAAAGTCATATTTTTAATAAACGGTATTTGCGCTAACGCCGTCACCGTGATAACACGTACTCATTTTATGATTAAAATTTGCTAGTGTCGAGTAGTTGTCGATGATGTTATACAACGACGAAGAACTAATAAATATATTTCAATCAAACTCAAACAATGATATTTGTAGTAGTGGCAATTCAACGGAGAGTGATAATGAATCGGTAGGTTAATTTTTTTTCATGTCTGTTTATTTACCCTACAGTCAAAAAAACTAGTAATGTATCAAATATGTAGCGAGCTATTTATTTTGATATTTTAAAGGAAGATTCTATTGATTTAGTTATTTTATTTGTTGTTTATTGTATCAAATATGTAGCTAGCTATTTATTTTGATATTTTAAAGGACTAAATTAGCTTATTTGACTAGTTTTTAAGCCAAATTGATCAAAAAATGTATTCGGCCCCTGGGGAGATCTTCAATTTTTAATTATTTCATTTCATTAGCTAAAACATGTATCAAATACTGTTAAAATAAAGTATTAATACGAAATATATTAATATTTAGTAAGCAGTCAACATAATATATTGCACATTTTTTAAATGACAGGACCTTTACGTAATATTCCGACGTGGCGGCTGAGGTACTACTCTTACAACACGTAATATTACGGCGATGGCGGTTAAAGGGTTAACCGTCAGCGAACGTGTTAAAGGGTAAATAAATTAACCTTTGATTAAATTTTTTTAAGTTTTATTTATTTCATTACTGTTTATCGATAACTATACTTTACAACACTATGCAAAATCGTATCTAAAGGTTGCTGGCGCTACAGGCACTTCACGCGAACTATGACATGGCGGTGAAAGGGTTAATGGGACCACATGACACGCAACACCTTTCAGTTAAAATAAAGTTCATCGAAATTGGTCCACCAAGTCAAAAGTTCTGATCTAACATACATTTAAAAAAATTCAATCAAATTGAGAACCTACTCCTTTTTGGACGTCGGTTAAGAGGCTACACTACCTCAGCTCGAATTCAGATTTCACCCGCACTTCGTCGTATAACACGTACAAATTAACTTGACACGGGCCGATGACGGCATCTTCAATGTACGGTGTGAAAAATAATGGAACCATATCATAATATATGTTAATATATCAATAAAATATATAGTAGAATAATGTAACATATTATCATAATATGTTACATTATTTTTCACACCGTAGATTGAAGTTGCCGTCATCGGCCCAGGTGTCAAGTTAATTTGTACGTGCTATACCGACACACATGAGAATTGAGAGCGCTTGGTTGTTCATCGCGCGAATTATATGTTATTTCTCCCCACAAACATTATCAATAGTTATTTTTTAAAAAACGCAACATATAAAATGTTCTTCATACTTATTTCAATTACCATGCTTAATCTCAAGTCCATAACTTCTATATTTACTGAGATATTAGGGTTTTAATACAAAAAATAGAGGTAACTTTGCGATTTTTTTGTATCGAGAAAATTTTATGGAATCGTGTTTTCGAAACATATGAAAGATAGTTTATGTCCTGAACTTTACCATACATAAATTTTAAACTTAAATATTCAGTAGTTTGGAAGATATGGAGATCCTGCCGAGTGGAAAATAAGCAATTTGAGGTAGCATACACTCTTAAGCCTAGCGTCGACTACATCAGAAGCGCGTCGAATCGAAGCGAATCGCATTTATTCCTGTGCGTCTATCTGTGACGCGTCGAATCGAATTGTTCATTCGTCTCGAACTCTTCATGAAATTAAGACGTGTTTGCATCATGGACAGCTCAGATGAAGAGATGTTTTTATTTCAAATACTTTTTGATAAAGAAGAGGAGAATACGTAACGAGTAGCCGTATTCGAAATTCGAGAGAAATTAAACAGATTTTTTTTTTTGTCTAATGCAGGCTCCGTTCCATGGAAAACAAATATTCCCAGGAGAGGATTCCAGCATCATAGTTTGTAAAAAATATGAAGGTTATATATATACTAGCTCTGCTCGCGACTGTTATTGTTCAGTTCGCAGTTATAAAAAAAATCTAAAATAAAAGTATCCTAAGTTACACCTTATTACATCAGCTATCTGCCAGTGAAAGTTCCGTCAAAATCGGTCCAGCCGTTTCAGAGATTAGCCGGAACAAACAGACAGACAGACAAACAAAAATCGTAAAAAATGTTATTTTGGTATCTATATAAATACCGTGTATAGATCCACATGCATTTAATATAAAGCGTTTATTTTAATATTAAAAACAGACACTATAATTTTATTTATTAGTAGATATATATAGATATATAAGATACATATATATATATATATATATATATATATATATATATATATAAGGATATATAAGGAAGGAATATTATCTTGTTGAATGTGTGTTATTGTATGACAGTGTATTATTTCTCTTACAATAATATATCTCTCATAATAATTATGTTACTGTTTGGCACTAAAAATTTTAAAAAGAAATAGGTAGGTATATTATCATCTTTATATTTTATGCTTTATTTTCTTTTCTGAGTTATTGCTAATGTTTGATCAAGTTTTCTTCTATAACAGGATACCTATTTGCATGTCGTGTTTGCTTTAATATGGTTATACATGGAAGTGTAGTCAATAATAAAATTAATATTGTAATGTACCACAAATGTAACAACTGCTAGCAAACCTTAATAATTAAATAAATAAATATAAATAGGTAAATATTTTCACTAATAATAAAACAAAACTCCCGAGTTTCATTCATAGTTCTCCCGTTTTCTTCCCATATATTCATCCGACGCAGGTCATCGTGAATTCGTGATAATGTTGATCTTCGTGATTAAACAATTCTGTATATTGTTGGACCAGTGATATTAATAATTCTTCATTCATTTTTGTTGAAGCTAGGATTTTTATAAGTTTTTAAACGTATTAAAACTTGATACTAATAATTAAAAATACGTTGGCGAGCATCCGCTTCTCCGCGTCGACTGGGCAGTGTTGCCAACTCTTGAAAAAACTTTTTCCTAAATCCTTTAATAAAAGCCCCTAAATTAAAAACAAAATCCCCTAAACCTAACCTAACCTAATTGAAGTTATTTAAAAAAAAGACATATTTATTTTTATTAATTTTTTATTTTTCAAAGGATTTTAAAATAGAAAACCAATTATTTTGTATACTTTGCTTTTGTATGTTTATTATTTATAATTTTGTTTCTATGTTATTTTTAATAATTTTTTATATTAAAGTATATTACGTTCTGACGATTAAAATTCCCAAAGAAATACCCTAAAAAATGTCTCCCCTAAAACTTTCCCGCTATTTGCAAAATATCCCTGAATTTAGGGGAAAATCCTTAAAGTTGCCAACACTGCGACTGGAGAGTGGGGCGCGCCGAATCGAACGAAGAAAGTCGCTTGTCGAGCGACTACCTCGGTCGATTCGATTCGGCGCGCCGCGGCGCGTCGCTAATGGACGCAGTTTCATAGAAAATGTATAGTGGGCGACTTTTTGCGATTCGATTCGACTCTGCTCGGCAGCTAGTAGACGCGGGCTTAAGAGTCGTGCGACTCCCTCGGTCGATTCGATTCGGCGCGCCGCGGCGCGTCGCTAATGGACGCAGTTTCATACAAAATGTATAGTAGGCGACTTTTTGCGATTCGATTCGACTCTGCTCGGCGAGCCTAATGGACGCGGGCCTTTAATGATAAACCAATAACGCAGCTTAAGGTACTAAACGTGTCATAAAAAATTAGATTAGATAGATAGATTAACTTTGGTAGCTTTGTTAATATTGTTATAAACAAAACAAATTCTTGTTTGCTAAAAGTAAAGTATGTTTTTTCTTAAACTTGGGCTATTAAGAGTTTAGACTAGTGAGTGTTACTATTACTAATTGACTAAATAGCGAAATCTTATATGATAGGTGTACTGTAACTGTAAAAAACCAAACTTATATAGTCGCGGTTTACGTACCGGGTCCGGTGACCGGGCTCGGTAAGAATGGCCGGGCCCGGTGGGTGTCTAAAAGGGCACCGGCCGGGCCGGGCCCGGTTTGCAATCTCTAATACACACATAGATACAAATAATATAACACTTATGCATACACGCATACACATATACGATACATAATATTATAATACATACAATAATATATTCCAATGCGCATAAAGACACAATATATATCATTTTAACCGAATACAAAAAAGATGGTGATAACAGTATGTTCTCAATTTGACAGTATTTTTTATATGATTTGATGATTCTATTTATATTAGAAACCTGTTGCTTGTCATGTGATCCCATTTAAATTTGAACGGAGCTGACTAGTAGTTTTGGAGTTATCCTTAGTAATGCGTATTTAATTGACTTTGACTAAGTTAACCATGTTCTCATTATTTTACTACTTGGCGATGTGCATTGAATTTTTTTTTCTTTTGGGAACAAATACAATTATATTAAACTGGTATTAATATTCAATTAGCAAGGAAGGTCTAACAAAAATGCTCCTAAAAAGAGCAATGTAAATTTTAATGTACTCTCCAAAAAATTAAACATTACATTTACACGCTTTAGCCTGTAATATCCCACTGTTGGGCATAGGCCTCTTTCCCGATGAAGGATCAGAGCATAATCCACCACGCTGCTCCATTGCGGGTTAGCGGATGTATACCTACTAAGAGTAACGATCGCTATACAGTTGTACATGATAACAACCAGGACCGACAGCTTAACGTACTCTCCGAGGCACGGGGAGACCCACAAGGACTGCACAAACACCCAAAAGCACAAGCCACAAAACAGTGCTGTGATCGCTGCGCCAACGCGGCGTCGTAAAGAGTACTTTTACGCAATTAGTTCTTAACTATTTGCGACCAGGTTTGAAGAGTTGAATACTGAGATAAAGATGGAATAATTTTTCCTCAATTCAAATGCAGGGGTACAATTCGTTTAGTTTATCGGTTGGTTACAATCTTGATTATAGCTAGTACCTACCTATATTCAATGGTAATATTTTCAGTGGGTTTTTATTGTGAGTGGTTAAATCCTAGTAATATGTAATAACTGTAACATATTTAGATCTGGCAAGTGGAGCCGGGCAGCGGGGTGTCTAAAGTAATCCTGCAGAGTCCGGGCAACGTCCGTTGTTTGGATGTAAACGCGTCACGCTCTCGCCTTGCAGTTGTAGACGAGGGGTCCGTATGCCGCGTTTACACCCTACCTAATGCGGAATTACTTTATACGGTAAAAAATATACTCAATCTTTACTAATGTTATAAATCTAAAGAGTTTGTTTGTTTGAACGCGCTAATCAAAAATTACTAGTCCGATTTGAATTTTTTTTTCAGTGTTCTATATAGCCCATTTAACGGGGAAGACTTAAGGCTATATATCATCACGCTACGACCAATAGGAGCGGAGCACCAATGAAGAATGTTTCAAAATCGGGGTATTTTTTTTTCCTTTTGAGAGCTTCCGTGCGCTGCGTAAACAGTTAAAGTTTCGAAAAAATCATGTATTACAGAATTATTCCCATTCCACGCGAAAGAAGTCGCAAGCAGTAGCTAATAAATAAAGAAAAAATAATAATAAGCTAAGTAATATTATAAAGCTGAAAAAATTGTCTCTTTAAAGTTTAAACGCTTTAATTTCAGTAACTACTGTTTCGATTTGAAAAATACTTTTTGTTTCGTATTATTTTGGTTTTTGAGTTTCCCACACATCAGGAAATTCTTAAATGTTTTATATTATCATATTAAAATTTCGATCCACCGGAATTCGAACCCGCACCCCCGACATACCGTGTCAGTGCTATGTAAACTGTTGTTGTTTTCTATGCCTGCTTATGTTTTTATTAGACTGTTTGCTTGTTTGACAGTATTATTGTTTGTTTGATACGTTTTCTCCAGGAAGAGAACGTAACATCAGTTTCCTGGAATTCTTGGTGCGACGAGCTCCTTTGCCTGTCGGGCGGAGGACTGCTGTCTATAAAAGCGGCTCACTTCCCCGCAGCAACACAACCGCTAACCGGCTCCGTCGTTGGCTTTCAGGTACCTTAATATTATAATACCTCGATTACAACTACCCCAACTAACGTTAATCCGACTTTCGTTACCCTTACTTCCATTACCCTGACTTCCGTTACCTGGACTTCCGTTATCCTGACTTACGTTACCCTGATTTTCTTTTAACCGTATTACGTTACTCCGATTTCCGTTATCCCGAGATCTGTTACTCCTACTTACACGAATCCGGAATTAGATGTAATGAACTACAGTACTATAGGCATTATAGTTGCTCATATTGTGTTTTTTTTATTACAATATTAACAGTACTTCATAAAAGCACGTAAATGTCAAAATACTGTTCAAATACTTCTATCATCAGTAATACTATATATATATATATATATATATATATATATATATATATATATATATATAAATTGCTGTTCGTTAGTCTCCCTAAAACTCGAGAATGGATGGGCCAATTTAGCTAATTTTCATTTTGAAATGTTCGTGGAAGTTCAGGGAAGGCTTAAAAGGTGAGAAACATAAATAATATGTAACGGAAAAGACTAAAAACGACGCTTTAATTTCCCAACACAAAATGTTCCTAGCGGGGAAATTTAATGTATTTTGTCAAAAACTATGTCGATTGGTTGTCAAATATTTATAGGTGCATTCAAAAAGTGTTATGTGTATATTTTTCACAAATAGATGTAGGTGATACGAAGTTCACCGGGCCATCTAGTTCCTAATAAATTTTCTTTACTTACCAAATTTATTCTAAAATAGAAATATAAATTTATTTATTAATAGAAATTATTGTTTATACTATAGTAAATAAATTCGTCTCTGATTAAACCACTAAGTACGTAAAGTTTATATTATAATATACATAAAATCCTGACCTCCTCCTGGAGAGAGGGCGCTGCTCTGACGTTGTGAGAGAGGGCGCTGCTCTGACGTTGTTAACATCGTACTGTGTTAATTTTAAAGAAATAAAATATAATAAGTAACTAAAGTGTCAGTAAAAAGTGATAGAAGTGTACGTAATAAGTGCATATTCAAGGAAATATAATAGTTTTGTGTGGACTTAATGATAAACAGGTACTATTTTAAAATTTATACTTTAACGGTTTCTCGTTCAAATTTAAAATTGTGAAATCTGCTGCATGTTGACTGATTAATAATAGTGTTAATGCCGTTACTTCAAAGCCAATTATATCAGTTTCCCAGTGTTATTTGGTTGGTAAAACAATAAAAGATTATAGCAACAAACAAATTGGAATGAAATAAAGTGAACACTACTTTTAACGCCATCTAGTGCTAGGTAGTGAAATCGCTTACGCACATTACAGTTACGCATATTACCATAGATGGTGCTATAAATATTATATTTCTATATTGAAGTTGTAAAAATACAATAAAAGTACTGATTACTATGGCATCAACCAAAACCAACTGTGCTGGCTGTTTAAAGGCAATTGATACCAAGCTATTTTTGAAATGTAGTCTATGTAAAAAGAAATTTGATTTAAGGTGTGCTAACTTATCTGAAACGCGTTTTCAAAATTCCATGACCGCACAACAGAAAAATACTTGGAAATGCATGCATTGCGTTATTAAAGAGCCTAAGACCGGTGTCAACACTACACCTGGACGCTCAGACATAGAGGGGGTGTCTTCTAGGCGGGGGGGAGCTACACGCATGCCCCAGGAGTCACCCATAGAGGAGTCCGTCAGTCCATACTCTTCAGCTTTGGATAGCACTGATGAAGTTACGATAGACCATCCGTCAGATATAAAAATTTTAATAAATGAAGTCCGTCAATTCAGGGAAGAGATGAGTGCTACGCGGAGACAAATCATAGAATTCAATGCGACTATTTCCAAGCTCTCTGACAGGCTAGACAATTGTGACAATCGCATCGATCAGCTTAGTACGCGGATCGGAGTTCTCGAGCAGCGAATGGATAATAGCGTTGACATTGAGCAGGTCGATAAGACGATACAGGAGTCAATTCAACATCTCCAGTCTGAGCTTAATGATCGGGATCAGGAACTCTTACTCAATGATGTCGAAATTTCTTGTATACCTGAAGACAAGGCTGAGAACCTAACTCACATAGTTATGACACTTGCGAGTAAAGTCGGCATGGCCTTAACGGATGAGGATATCGTCAGCGTGGCAAGGGTGGGCCCTTCTTCATTCCGACCTCAGAGTCACGGCTCTTCCCAACTGTCACAGTCACCCCGCCCCCGTGTTATCGTGGCGCGCTTGGCCCGTCGCGCTATCCGCGATAAGTTATTGCAGTCAGTCCGAGTGAGACGTGGAGCAACAACAGAAGACACTGGTCTGCCTGGTCCCCCATGCCGATTTTACATCAACGAGCGACTCACGAAAACAAACAGAGCGCTGTTTCGACGCGCTCGTGAAATAGGACAACGTCTCCACTGGCGATTTATCTGGACTAAGGAAGGCAAAATATTCGTGCGTCAACATAGCGGTGATAATATGCCGCGGCATCGCCTACGGTCGGAGAAAGACCTCGCTCGTGTTTTTGGGTCCAACAATATTTGTTCTCAAGCTTAATCCCTATTATGTAATGCCATGTATATATACTTTGTTTTGTTTAGCTCTAGTTTATCTGTATAGTTTATTTTTGTTCATGTTTGTAATTGCTCAATTTTTATATGCTTGGTGTGCTGCAGTGTCGCATTGGTATTTGACTGATTATTATATGCTTATTAACGGTACGATCAATGGCACAAGCTTTATAACACTATGTATTTATAATTATCCACAATACACAAGCTTTATAACACTATGTATTTATAATTATCCACAATACACACACACCCTCCGAACGTATCTTAGATTGTTCATGTACCCCAACACGTATTTATTTTATATATCTGTAAAGTATATACATATGCTATTTTGCTTGAATCAGTATACTATTATTTGTAATGGCTAATCAAAACAAGTTTTTAAAGTTGGGTCTATTCAATGCGGGCTCATTGAACACGGGTCACCACGATTTCTTATTTGCTATGGACCGTTTCAAGGCTGATATTGTGGCTATCAATGAGACGTGGTTGGCGGAGGGGCAGCAAGGGCGAGCGCCCGCGGTACCCGGCTACCGGTTGCGTAACTCGCCACGTCCACAGTCTGTACGGCACGGCCGGGGTGGAGGAGTTGGTTTTTATATAAAGCATAATATTCGTGTACGATATTTAAAGCATCCAGAGAATAATATAGAACAGCTCTGGCTTTCATCAAAATTAAATGGCTATCATATCGCTATCGGAACAGTATACAGACCCCCTTGGATGAACATCGATCTCTTTATTGATGCCCTTACTGAGTCGGTAAGTATCTTCTCATACCATGAATTGATCGTTCTACTCGGCGATTTTAATATTAACATGCTAGATATCAACAACAAAAACGTTTCAAAAATGTGTCAATTTTTGGAATGCATGGAATTGAAACAAGTAGTTACAGAGCCAACCCATTTCTCATTCCAGTCAGAAACGCTCATAGATCTAGTGTGTACGAATGCCAAGGTGAAGGAAGTTACTGTCACTAACATTACTGGCTCCCTTGGCCACGCAATGGTAAATGTTAAGTTTCACATTAAAAAAAATAAAATACCACCTAAACTTATACGCTACAGACCTTTAAAAAATATAGTGCTTGAAGATTTTAATAGGGACCTTTATGCCACTGATTGGCAGTCTATTAGTGAATTACCCTCTATAGACTTGGCAGTTGACAGGTTCAATATGCTTCTGTTATCTCTCTTTGACAAACACGCCCCAGTAAAAACTATCAGAATCCGGGAAGATCAAATGTTGCCTTGGTTAACTCCTACCTGTAAATACATGATAGAACTGCGTAATAAAGCTTTTAAAACGTATAGAGAATCTAAATTAGAAGCTCATAAACGATACTACAAAGACCTAAAAAGACTTGTTGAAACTAGTATATTAAATGAGAAAAGGGCATACTTTAATGAATATGTAAACTCTACTATAGGGAATAGTAAACTGTTTTGGCAAAATATTAAAAAGAAGATATTAATAGATCCCTCAAAAAGTGATACCCTTCCAGACTGTTTTAGTGATCCTCATATTATCAATAATCATTTTTTAAATATTCCTCACAGTAAAAATATTCTTAAGACTACTTTATCATTTTTTAATACTCATAATTTTAATAACAACTCTATTTTTGAATTATCTACCGTGAGTGAAAATAGCATTGCCGCCTACATTACGTCATTAACATCAAACGCCACTGGCAGTGACGGCATTAACAGAGATATGATTCTGCTTACTCTTCCTTGCACTCTAAATATAATAACCCATCTTGTAAACAAATCAATCACGGATGGTGTTGTTCCTCTCTGCTGGAAATCAGCACTAGTTAATCCATTGCCTAAGGTTGACCGACCAACAAATTTAAATGAGCTTAGACCCATTAGCATTTTGCCATATTTGTCAAAATTATTAGAAAGAGCTGTGTATAATCAGTTAATGAAATATGTTGAAGAGAACAAGATGCTACCGGAATTACAATCTGGTTTCCGAAGTGGTCGAGGCACGGTAACTGCATTATTGGATGTAATAGATAATATTTTAACGGAACGGGACTTGGGCAATGGTAGTATTTTGGCTTTGTTGGATTTCTCCCGGGCTTTTGACTGTCTTGACACCCAACTACTGTTAGCGAAACTGAATTACTACGGTCTAAATGAGCACGCTTTGTCTTGGTTTGATAACTATCTTTCGCACAGACAACAAATAGTTAGGCTGACAATAGATAATGGCAATACCCTATTATCTGATCCTTTACCAGTCACTCGCGGTGTTCCTCAGGGCTCAATATTGGGTCCTCTTTTATTTATAATCTATAGTTCCGATTTAACTCACGAAATTAAGCATTGTAAATTTCACTGTTATGCAGATGACGTTCAACTTTATATTTCTGTACCACCTTGTAATACAACAGTTGCATTACATAAACTGAATAAGGACCTTGACAATATTGCTGCATGGTCAGATAGGAACGCCCTGGTATTAAATCCATCAAAGTCAAAATTTATGGTTCTTGGTACTAAAAATCAAATAAAAAAATCGGCCAAGTGCGAGTCGGACTCGCGCACGAAGGGTTCCGTACCATTGACTAGGTACATTGATTTTAATATCGGGCAAAAAGCGGCTAAAAAAATCACTTTTGTTGTATGAGAGCAAAAATAGGCAAAAAATGACGTTTTTTGTATGGGAGCCCCTCTTAAATATTAATTTTATTTTAATTTTATTATTTATTATTAAAGTAAAAATAGAACTGAGTATTTTGTGAATATTTCAAGTGCCTACCTGTTGCCATTATTGATATCGAGCAAAAAAAGGCAAGAAAATCGCGTTTGTTGTATGGGAGCCCCCCTTAAATATTTATTTTATTTTGTTTTTAGTATTTGTTGTTATAGCGGCAACAGAAATACATAATTTGTGAAAATTTCAACTCTCTAGCTATAGCCGTTCTTGAGATACAGCCTGGTGACAGACACACGGACGGACGGACGGACGGACGGACGGACGGACGGACGGACGGACGGACGGACGGACAGCGAAGTCTTAGTAATAGGGTCCCGTTTTTACCCTTTGGGTACGGAACCCTAAAAAGATAATCAATAACAGTGACTTGACTTTGACTATAAACAGCCAGAAAATAGAGATGGTTACAGAGGCAAAGAATTTGGGTTTACTCATTGACAGTAATCTACGATTTGAGAAACATGTCCAGAATTTAATAACAAATTGCTTTTATAGACTCAAAATACTATATAAAATCCGTGAGGTGCTGTCGGAAAGGGCTCGTATCACCCTCTGTGAAAGCCTTATATTATCTAGGCTAAATTATAGTGACATTGTGTTCGGACCTTGTTTACTAGCCAAAACACAACGACTCATTCAAAGAATACAGAACGCATGCTGTCGCTTCTGCTTTAATGTACCTCAACGCACCCACATAACACCATTTTTAAATGAGGCTTCAATGTTAAGAATGGAAGCCAGAAGACAGTTGCATCTGGCTACCTTGATGTTTGACCTAATGAAATTTAAAAATCCTCAATATCTATATAACAAATTATCATTTCCATTATTTAACGAAGGCTACGGTACACCTCGAACTATTCGTCCAGTGTTGTCATTGCAAAGGCATAGGAGTGCGGCTTTTAGAGGGAGTTTTAGATACCAAGCTACCAAATGTTGGAATAATATACCACCACCAATTAGAAATATTAAAAGCAAATATACATTTAAAATTAGTTATAAAAAATATCTCTTTAAAGGACAGGTGCAAATGTAATTCATCTTCATCATTATTAATTTTATTATTTATATAAGGAGCTGCTATTGTTCCGTGATGTCTAATTGATTTTACATGCTATTGTTTTATCCGCATATTATGTTATGTCTATGAAGCCATTTTATGTGTTCTGTAACTTACTACTACTATTAACATATATATATATATATATATATATATATATATATATGTATCTATTTAAATCGCTTTCCTATTACTATTATTACTGTTGACACTATTATTTATAATACACACTTTAAATATACTCGTATATATATACACAATATTACGTCACAAACCAAGCACTGTGCTCTCTCACTGTAACAGGTAGTAACTGAAAATCAGTCGATCTTTCCTAGGATTGATCTTTTAAGTACTGAGTTACTTACCTTTTTGCGATTCTGCAGCACACATACACTTTATTTTAATGTATTTTTATTAATCCTACTAAGATGTTTTATTTGATACTTTTTATTTTTATTTTACTTTTACTTTTTCTTTTTTTTAATTGTGTATGTACCTAATGTGGAATTGTAAATAAAGTTTTTATCTATCTATCTATCTATCTACCTCTGTGAATCTGTGACCAGAGTACCTTGACTTACTCGATTGTAGGTCTTTTTCACGTAAGTTCGGGATATTTAATTTTATTAAATTTATTAATTTTTAAAAAAGAATATTATTTATCATAGCAAATGTGAGTGTGTATCGTGTGAAAGCAAAATTTAACTTTTAACCGAGGTAGGACACAGCAGGAAATTTTCTGCTCAAAATATGGAGCTGCCCGACTGGGGTAGTACCTCGACCTTACAGAAGATCACAGCTAAATAACACTGTTTTCAAGCAGTATTGTTTTCCTGTTGGTGAGTAAGATGACCAGAGCTCCTGGGGGGAATAGGGGATAGGGTCGGCAATGCGTTTGCGATGCTTCTGGCGTTGCAGACGTGTATAAGCTACGGTAATCGCTTACTATCAAGTGAGCCGTACGCTTGTTTGCCGACCTAGTAACATAACATTTAAAAAATATATATCGTCATGAAATATACTTGCTAAGGCTTATTGTATACACTATTTTTTACGCAAATGCTTTCCTCGTCGTTACAGGGTGGTCGTGTTTTCTGTTTGCAAGCCAATTCTATGCAAACGGTGAATGTACCGCTCTCGCACGCCGTACATCAATACGTCCAGCAAAAATTATTTAAGTAAGAATTTATATTCATTAAATTCATAATTTATTGTATTACTTACTATAAAGTTTGATGTTCTTATATTTATTTTTCCAACCATATTTTTGTTAATAATATATAGCTTTCTCTGAAAGGAAATAAAATGAAAATGAAATAATTTGTAGTAAATATCCCAAGTAACATTTCATTCGTGCCTAGGTTGTAAAAAATGCCTTTAGGTTTTCTAAGGCTCGTAAAAAGGTTAATGCTTTGCTATCAGGTCATATTAAGTACTTGAGAATGATTAATAGGTCCTAAAACTAGTTGTTTTTTATTACAACCTTGGAGCCGCTGACAAGAGTTTAAATTAACGTTATTTTGACTTGTGTTTCAAGAGCATATAGTCCTAGGATCTTATAGTTGTCGTAGACTCCTGATTAAGTTCTGAAAAGGTTAGCATTATGCTGAAATGAGATCTAAAGGTTTAATTTTTAACTTTGTTATGACCATAAAGTTATGGAATGTTGAAATTGCTTATAAGTAATTATTAAAACCTACCTCAAACCTTAAGGCTGTTTTAGAGTGTCTAGACAAACAAATTAGGACTGTGTGGTGACAATCCAAACTAATAAGCTATTATCTAAGAGCTTAAAGCATGATTAACGTCCTAGAAGAATATTTTAAAGCTTTATAGGCATCCTCAAAAGATATCAGTTGTCTCCGCGACTTCAAAGCATTACGTTGTCTTGCAAGATGAATCAACAGCTGTTTGTTCAGCACTCTTGTCGAACCGTCGAACGCACGTCCTCCTTCAGCCAAAACTTCAAAGCAACTAATTGTGCGCAGGGGTTGTTTTCGCAACTAGCAAGTCTTGGACTACTCCTGGCAATAGCCTTAGAGCTGCGAAAACAGCCTATGCGTTTTAAGTAGCTCCGCGCGATTATCTTTAGCTCTTATTTTAGCAAAAATTAAGAGCTTTTAGCTGTAACAGTTCTGAAAAGGTTAATTTTAATGCTTTCTAGTAATTTCCTAACGGCCGCCATTTTTTTACATTAAATTTTAAAAAAATCAAAACAAATGGCAATATTTTAATTCAATAAGGATAAATTAGGTAACTTGTGCTATACCATTTAAAATTTACCTTTTTTCGATGAATAGTAGTTTTATTTCTAATGCAACTTACCACCAACCGTATGATTTTATAATTTTTATTTCAGTAAATATCGTCAAAATTATAAAGTAACGCAAGGCCCGTCTCGTATACAGCACTATTATCCTAAAGTTTCACGATGAAGTGCCAGTCGCACAACTTTTTTATTTTTTCCTGACTTCAGCAAGATACTTATATTTTTTTTTAAATACTACTTAGTTAGCCATTTTGAAACTTGGAATAATGTCAGGGAAAGTGGCGCCATCATAAATAAGTATCTATTTAAATTCACGATTATTTTTTCCGTGTAAAAATATCTTACACAGAAACATTTTAAAACCCGAGAGTCCTGGAAAGGTATTTTTTCATGTCCATCAAAAAGGTTTTAAGTTGTCATAGGGTTACATCCAAGACTAATTTAGAACTTTAAAGCTGCCTTGCAAGGTTATATTAACGTTAAATTAAGGTTGTGAAGGTTATATTTGGGTACTGTGTAAGTAGTTCGAAAGGTTCTGGATTTGAGCTATAGGTTTTGCTGTAGCTCTCAGAAAGGTTCTAAAACGTGGGCCCTTTTTGCACTCAGGAGGTTAATATAAGGTTAATAGAACGTTATTGAGCCTATTAAGACTTACGAGCAGATTTCCATATAAAGGTTATAGAACCTTTTCAAAACCTTTTTAAAACCTAAAATGTTACTTGGGATTATAGTTGTAATTATTTATTTAATATTAGAATTAATTCCGGCGTTACAAATTGAAATGAAATTTACAATCCATGTTGCAGTAATCTACTTTTTAACCGACTTCCAAAAAGGGAGGAGGTTCTCAATTCGACTGTTTTTTTTTTTTTTTTAATGTATGTTAGTTCATAACTTTTGACTGGGTGGACCGATTTCGATCAATTATGTTTTATATGAAAGGTTTTGGGTGTCATGTGGTCCCATTTAAATTTAATTGAGATCTGACAAGTACTTTTAGCGTTATATCTAACAATGCGTATTTACTTGACTACTTTTTCGTCGACCTACGTTGTATTAAACCGCATAACTTTTCACTAGGTTTATCGATTTTGATGATTTTTACTTTAATCAAAAGCTTATACTTGTCATGTAGTTTTGTTTACATTCGATCGAGATCTGATTACAACTTTTTGAGTAATCTTTGATAACGCGTATTTACTTGACTGTTTTTTGGTCTTATTAGGTTGTATTACTTGTCGATGTAATTGAAGTCGGTTTTTTTTCGTTTGCGAGCAAACACAATTATTAAATAATTAAATAAGAACTATTAAAGTTATACCTAAAATAATATATAATAAAATGCTTAAAAAAGGAAAAACATAATAAAGTTTATTGAAGGCTGTTCTGATTCAAAATTTAATAAGACATGTGAAGCACATGCAGTCATTACATCTTTTCTTAATTTTAATGGACATTGTATTTTTTATTTTATTTTAATATTTATACTTTCAATAGTTAGTAATTGTATTTCATTTCTAATTATAATTGTAATAATTGAACTGTTATTTGTATGTTATTATAATGCTCATACTGAGTTTTAATAGTTTGTAAATACATTTCCTTTTAATATTAGTGAGGCGTACGCAGTAGCATGTTTGGGCGTGACTGCTTTAGATTGGGAACGACTTGGCACCGCAGCGTTAGAGGAGCTTTCGTTTGAAGTTGCAAGAAAAGCTTTCCAACGCAGCGAGAATATAGCCTTCCTTACACTAATCGATCAATTGCAGGTAATAATTATATAGGACATTCCACGTGAAGCGGACATCTATAAAATATTGATGTTTCCAATTTTAGTTATATTAGAAATTAAAATATGTTATACCTACAGTGTGTCCCAATTAGAAGTTCAGATTTAAAAATTTAATAAAACAAAAACGGCTTAATATATTTCCAAATTTATTTTTTTGTTTAAAAGTACAATCTTTCCGGTTATTTATGGAAAATGATTTCGTTCAAATTGGAGCCGTGGCTGGCCTTGACGTACTCCATTCTGTCGGTCCAATTTCTGAGCACATTTTGCATTTTGTGCGGCTCTATTTCGACAATATTGGCTTTCAAATGATCAATTGTTTGTGGATTGTCCTCATAGCACTTTTCCCTCACGGCACGCCACAAATAAAAATCCAAAGGCGTCAAATCACAGCTTTCTCTGGCCAATTCACGTCACTATTTCCATTTCTGATAATGCGGCCGTCGAATTTTTTACGCGGATGATCACGGGGCTTCAATTGCTGGACCAATTGAACTTTATAGGGCCACAAACCAAAAATTTACGCAGAATGTGTTGCATGGAAGAGCGGCTGATGTTCATTTCCGATGCACGATGACGAATCGATGTTCTTAGCCGTTGACGAACATTTTCGGCCACCGCGGTGATATTTTCGGCTAAACGAACATTACGAACACGAGTACGCGTTGGATTGCCTTCTAGGTAGCTCGTGTCATGTACTTTATGCACAAACTTCTTGATACCGTTCTGTGTGAGTGCCGTGTTTCTACCAAATTTTGTACGACATTTTCTTGCGATTTCGGACAAATTGTCTTTGTTGTGGAAGTAACGTGAAGTAAAGTTTTGTCTACAAACTTCACTACATAAAGTTGCTTTAATGGACGAATCCTTTATAAGAAATTCGTTGCAGGAACGTCTCGAGAACGGAGAAAGGCGTGCCGTTATAGCGGGCGAGGTGGTCGCGCACTGCGGGCGGTACGCAGAGGCAGCGCGTATGTTCCACAGTGCGGGCAGGGACGACCGCGCGCTTGCTCTCTACCTCGACCTGCGCATGTTCAACAAGGCTCAGGTGATTGTTATATTTTTTTTTTTTTTTTTATTTAGAATTAACTTCCACGGGCTCAAAATGCCCATGCCTTTTGATAAACATGCATTATAATTATAATATTACAGGCAATATGACTACAAATCGACAGTGCTGTGACTGCCTAGTAAGACTAGGACGTGGTCCGACGCTGACGGTTTTCTTTTTTTTTTTATTAATTAATGGTGATTGTTATATTATAAATATAAATATTGAAGTAGGACCCCGGAGGAGATATACCTACTGCTAAAAGTCTGGAGCAGGATATATCCCGGTTAGGTAAGTATCTTGACCTTACAAAAGATCACAACAAATAACACTGCCCTCAAGTGTTGGGTTCCTGTGGTGAGATGGCCAAAGCTCCTGGGGAGGGTCGGGGGTAGAGTCGGCGTTTTCTATTCTGGTGTTGTAGGCATCTATAAGTTACGGTAATCGCTTTCCATCAGATAAGACGTACGTTTGCCGACCTAGTTGCATAAAAAAATCACATTAAAATACAATACTATTTCAAATATATTTTACTTCTATTAAGGCAAGACACAGAAGCAAATATCCTTCTTAAAATCTGAAGCAGTCCCTATGTAATACTGCTCTCATCAAGTAGTGTTTTGTTACTGTGGAGAGTAAGGTAGACAATACGTTTTCAACTTTACAACCCGCTTGCGATGGTTCCAGTGTTGCCGGTGTCTTTGGCCGGTAACTGCTTACCATCAGATGTATACCTTGTTTAAATAAAAATTATTCTATTGAAACAATTATTTATAATATTTATATTGATATAACGAATTAAAAAAAACTAAATATTGTTTATCAGGAATATGTAGATGAGGGTGAAGGACTGACGAGTTTGGCGCGTCAACGTGCAGAGTGGGCGAGACGTGTGAACGAGCCTCGAGCGGCTGCTGAGATGTACCTCGCCGCCGGTGATGTTAAGAAGGCAGCCACGCTACTGGCGGAAAGCGGACGGCGGGACATGTGAGATAAACCCCATAGACTCATATACTATTGTATTTTAAATTGTTGACGACCCCTGCGGGTCAAGCCCCATAAGCCACTGTTTTAGAAACTGTTGAGACAAACCCCGTTGACGATTGTTTTTACAAACTGTTTATCGCGATCCCCAGGGTGTCTTAAATCTTTACCCGCGGAAGTTGCGGGTAGATGATAAGTCAATTATTAATAGCTTTATTAAAAATTATGTGCAGATTTATAATTTATAAACTAAGGTATTTCTTTATTTTAAGAGCTTATATACTTTTCATAAGATTTTATCAAACAGAGCACAATTCACCGATTGATAATAAAGTTTATTTTGCATGAAAGGTGCTGGTAAGATATGAGAAAGACTATCCGAATAGAAATATTTGTCGTATAAAGATAAGTTTTATTAGTAAAAAAGTAGCTGATTATTAATCTTAGTAACATATCAGCAACCGCAACTACTTGTGTCTATTTAACAGGTTGATAGAGCTAGCAAGGAAGATGGACAAAGGGTCTAGCGACTCCCTTCGTCATTTGGCAGAAGCATTAGTGTCTGTCAGTGAATATGCCACCGCTGGAGACGTGTACCAAAGACTTGGAGATTTTAGGTAAGCAAATCTGTCTATATTACTTTTAGTAGTAACTATATATTTGAAGCAGTTTCACCCCTACTCTACATATCTATGGTCAATCATGGTCTACATTTAGATTCTTAAATGTAATAATCTGCTCTCAAACGCCATCTTTTGACAGTCTGTGCACAACAACAACATAAGTGTGACAAGCATATGTAGGTATACAGCACTCATTATTTCTTGGTTTCCTTCAAGAGCTGTCGACAAGTCTTCTATAAATGTATTCGAAATAATTGTCATCATTGATTTTGCTTTGGCCTTTGTCCTTTAACGAATGATTGTAAATATGTGAATATGTGTGAATATGTGTTGAACACTATTTTATTCAAGTTCTACTGTGTGGCAAATTGGAAATTTTTAAAAAAACTTAACTAGAAAAAAAAATTCTGCTTGACTAGACTATACAAGTTTGACACACATATTACATGAGTCAAAGAGAGTTGGTCCATTTCTAAACGGATCAAGTTTAGTTGAGCTGTCTCTGCAATAAGTTATTTCTCACAGGAGGGTAGCTCAACTGGCAGTGGTAGCTGGTGAATGGTCTCGAGCGTTCGAAGTCGCCCGGGAGCATCCAGAGTGTAGGCGGGATGTATACTTGCCTTACGCGCATCGAATGGCACAAGAAAACAAATTCGTTGAAGCGCAAAAAGGTAATTTTTTTACTTTTATTGGAGTTTACTTCTTAAGAAACGGTATAAGGCCCGTGGTGTAAAAAAAGAATTGTGTGGTTTTATGAACTTAACTAGTGAAACTTTATAGATGACCGAAAATTTTTGGGGCGAGAGAATAAAGGTTTCAATTAAAAAAAACATTTAAGAGTGAAATCGTGTGAAACAGTAATGCTGACCTGCCTTGAAAGTGACCACGCGACGTGACGTCTTTTGCGAGAAAGAGATTAACATATCTTTAAATATCGCGGTAATCGTTCTTAACGAATAAACTAGGAGCTGACTGACGCATACATGTTCTTAATACACATAAACAGTCAGGGAGACTCTGCCATTTTTTTTTTCTGGGATATATTTTAAATATAACTTTTGAATATGGCAATATTTGTCTTCTAAGTTTTTTTATTTGTGTTGAAATTTGTATGGTAAAGGTTTTAGTACAAAAGTATTTTTTGTTCTAAAATCATAATGTTTTTTGCAGCATACCATATGGCCGGCGAAACGGAAACAGCGATGAAAGTGTTTAACGTGCTAGTATGTAACGCGGTGACTGAGGAGCGCTTCAGTGACGCCAGCTACTTGCACCACTTACTTGCCTCTCAGTGCCTCGAATCTGCTACAACAGCAGACAGGTTTAGTACTATAAATATACAAATATTTAATTATATCTTCCTTTAATAATATTTTTCTATATTAATATTTTATGTTGAAAAATGCCTAATCATTTCGAAGCTCCTATCTCAGAAACTACTGTTTTAAATTTAATATCAGTATTTGCTGAACTATTATTAAATCGCTTCAGCCTGTAATATCCCACTGCTGGGCATAGGCCTCTTTCCCCATGTAGGAGAAGGATCAGAGCTTAATCCACCACGCTGCTCCAATGCGGGTTGGCGGATGTATTCCATACTATGAGTAACGATCGCAAACAGGGCGTAACGTGCTCTCCGAAGCACGGTGGAGATACACCACAAGGACTGCACAAACACCCAGACTACGTCAAACATCTGTATGGCCAATACAAATGTCTGTCGTGTGTGGGGATCAAACCCGCAACCGCCAGCGCAACAGGTACAAACCAGTGCTGTGACCGCTGCGCCAACGCGGCGTCTATTAAATATAATTATTAAATTATACAAATTATACGTATAAACATATATAATACATATTACAACTATATGAGTATTATAGCTATATAACATACTATTTTGGTGTGAATAGTCAGTCGTATTAATGTAGGTGGTCGTGGGCTTGATTCCCACTCGAGACAAACATTTTTTGTTTTTAATCTCGCTGTGTACCCTTGTTTGTCTCCCTATCGTACTTCGGATACCACGGTCCCGGTTGTTACATTTACATAGAATCATTGAAACCTGATAGAAACCATTACTCATAGTAGGGAAATTGTCCATCTACTCGCTGTAAAGCATTGTGGAGGCAACCTTTCTCCTATATATAGAAGAGGATTTTACCTATTAGCTGGACGTTTATATGGCTATTGAGCTCACTTCAAAATGAGCCATACTTTGTTATATAGTATGTATTATATGATTCAGATAAATGATATTTGCCCAATAGTGCGATGCTTTCAGACTGAAACATTAATTAATGTATAAAATACAGAGATCGCGATACACTGCTGCATCAGTACGCGCACTACGACCGGCTCGCTCGTATCTACCACGCGTACGACGCGGTACACCGCTGCGTACACGAGCCGTTCTCGCTCTCTCAACCAGAGATGTTACTGAACGCCGCGCGCTACGTACTTGCCTTGTTGGATGGTGATCCCCCGGCCGGTGTCTCTATGTTGTATCCTTTTTATTTCTTATACATATTATTTTTAACAAGTACCCAAAAAAAATCAAGTAATGTCTTAGAGCTGCGTGTTTGGCGAAGTGCCTTATCGTTACTCAATATCACAGCGAAATAATACTGCTCTAAAATAGTGTTATGTATGTATTCCTTTGGTGAGCAAGGTAGCCTGAGCTTCTAGAGAAGGTCACTGGTTCAGTCGGCAACGCGCTAGCATTGCTCCTGGTGTTGAAGGCGTCCATATACTAAGTAACTTCATACCATCGAACGGGCCATACATAGTAAGCGTGTTTGCCACCTGTATAGTATTAAAAAAGAGATTCAGATTATCCATACTTAATATTATAAATGTGAAAGTAACTCTGTCTGTCTGTCTGTCTCGCAATCACGCAAAAACTACTGAACAGACTTAAATGAAATTTGGTATACAGATAGTCTAGAGTCTGAGAAAGGACATGGGCTACTTTTTAATGCGAAAAAAGGGTGAAAGGGGTTAAAAAGTGGGAATGAAAATTTGTATAGAAGTATGATGTACAATTTTCGTGTTTCGTAACTGTCAAACATTTAATGTTCATCCCATCGATATGGTAAACTCTCCCCTAAAATTAAAGAACGTATTAAAGGTTTCGAATCGACAACATAATTATATTCACAATATACGGATGGTGGCATATTTTAGATCTTAAAAATGTAGAGTAACGTCAGTAATGAAAACAGATTGACATAATATATATTGGTTGTCAATATGAAGTGTAGTGGAAAGGAGCACGATCTTCATATATTAGAAAATATCCGTTAAAAGTCATTAAATAGGGGACGCCACTGTAGCATCAGGATAAATCTTAAAGGAAGCGCCAAATATTATTTGAGTTGGTCTTCTGTTATTCACATACTTTTTCATAAAATAAATGTTAATAGGTAAATCAATAAGCGTACTATTCACAGTTTACGAAATAAAATCACTCTATGTGCAAGTTTCCTTATATAATTCTTTAAGGTTATATTTACCATATTATTTTGTACAACGTAAGCTGTTGAAATTTTTAATAATTAACTACTTTAGTCAACAATGATATTAAATTTTTTGACTTGGCATACTTCAATTCATCAAAATCCACATCACAGCCTGTGCCTACGCTAGGGCCATTCTGAAGGATTTTTGAACTATTATTTAGTGCTGAAAGTTGGACACTTTTTCAAGCTTTTTCCCATACGAGATATTTCTCCTTTCCTTTACACTCCATAGTATGTTGTCAAATATTTATGCGTGCGTTCAGAAATTTATTTAGTGTAAACTAAGGAAAATATATCAAGCTAATGATAAATGTTAATTAAAACGCTAAATATTGGCGATGTATTATATAATACAATGAAAATAAATTGAAAATAGTAGAAAACTAGACGTGATTTCGTCATTTTTTTTTATCGATAAATTTTTTTTTACTTAATCTGGCCCTTTAAAAATATGGTGTAATATTTATGTTTTTTTTTTTCGGGTAGTTGAATCAAGATCATGAGTTTATACCCGCTCTTAAGCGAACGCTCGGCCGAGCTACATGGTAGGCGGAGTGCTAGGTTTTATTTTCGTTACGGAATTATTATATAAATATTTTCGTCACGAAAGTGTAAAAGATATGTTTTATATATCTTAATCTGTACTAATCTATACTTATATTATAAACCTGAAACTTATTTTGTTTGTCTGTTTGTTTAAACGCGCTAATCTCAAGAACTACTGATTCAAATTGCAAAATTCCTCTGAGGTGCATAGCCTATTTAAAGAGAAAGGTTATGCTTTAAGAAGAAGGAATTCTATTTTTTCCTCAAATCAACGCGGGTGAAACCGCGGGCACAGTTAGTATATATATATAAATATATATACTAACTGTGCCCGCTATATATAAATATATATATACAAGAATTGCTCGTTTAATAGTATAAGATAATGTTTAAATTATAGGACTTTAGAAATCACGATATTATTTTACAATAATTATTATTAACATATGACAGTTGTTTATATCTTTGCCTGGCGAAGCAAGCTAAAGCCCTCAATGCAAATACACTGGCACGACAAATGTTGGATAAAATATTAGGTCTACAAATACCTCCAAAATTTCAGGTAAACTTATTCATTCAATATTTAATAAAATTATCTGCTGTGTGGTTACGGCAGTAAAGAATATCCACCCCTCTCTTCCCGTGGGTGTCGTAAGAGGCGACTAAGGGATCACGCAGTTCCACTACCACCTTGGAACTTAAAAAGCCGTCCGATGGCGGGATAACCATCCAACTGCTGGCTTTGAAATACACAGGCCGAAGACGGGTTTTCGGACAGCGTCTTCGGTGCGACTGCGGTCACCAACCCGCCTGCCCAGCGTGGTGACTATGGGCAACAGACATGAGTTCACGCCGTTTGTGGCGTGAACTTGCGGAGGCCTATGTCCAACAGTGGACTGCGATAGGCTGAAGTGACGCTGATTTAATAAAATAAAGTTGATTATAAATGTAAGAGACCGATATCTGTCGATGAGATTTGAGATATTTAGAATAAGCTAATATCAGTTTTTATTTCGTACCTATTATTATAATAAGATTAAACTTTTAAAGACATTCATTTTTTAAATGATTCAATATTCATTTTTTGTTCGTAAGCGCCATCTGTGTTAGACTCATGGTATTTTTTGTAAACACGAAGTATCATACGTTTGTAGTGATACCAATTTTTGATAGATGGCGCATTTGGTTCTTTATTTCTGAATATATTTTTTAATATCCTTCGAATAAATATATCATCAATATATCGTATAAACAAAATAAATTTAATAAAAGTAAAATGGTATTCGTTTTTGCAACTTATCTATTAGCTTATTCGACTTTAATTGTAGGCTAGTAATAAGGTATTAAAATACAAAAAAAAAGTATATATTTAGCTTTTAATGTTGAAAAGTTGAAAAAAAAAAACCGATCCTAAACAAATACAATGTAATCATACTACAAAGAGGCTCAACACAACAACTTCCTAGTCTCCTAAGTAAATTTTTTTTTTATGTTTGTTTATCAACAAAGGAAGGCGTGGAGTTGCTTATGCTAAAGAGTGGTGGAAGCATCGATTCTGGTGAAGATGAAGTGGTTCCACTGTGCTGGAGGTGTCGCCGTCACGTCCAGACTCTCGAAAACCACTGTCCACGGTGTAAACATCCACTAGCTTACTCACTTGCTACTCATGGTAAGTTTTATTACTACACTAGCTATTACCCGTAACTTTGTTTGTATACAAACTTTTATATTACCTCATAACCTGGGATTATCTCATAGAGATTATAATATAATAAGACCAAATAAGACCGCCATTGCATGGTGATAGTGTATCTTTCTCCTTTATTTCTTTTTTTTTACTACTTTGTGTTTAACTATGTATATGCAATAAAGTAATAAATAAAATAAATAAATAAATTTTAAATTTATTATTTTGCTGAGTTTTTATTAGCTGTCGACGACCGATAAGGGCTAAGGATAATTTTTTTATTCAGCCTGTAATATCCCACTGCTGGTCATAGTCCTCTTCCCCATCCCGAAGAGGCTATGGAGGTCCCGGTTGTTATCATGTACACCTGATAGCGATCGTTACTCATAGTAGGGAATTTATCCGCCAACCCGCATTGGAGCAGCGTGGTGGATTAAGCTCTGGTCCTTCTCCTACACGGGAAAAGAGGCCTATGCTCAACAGTGGGATATTACAGGCTGAAGCGATTTGATCAAATATTCAATTTTTTTTCACAACGAAATTCGCCGGGTTAACTAGTAAAACATAAAATAACAGAAGAACATCACTCCACCCAGAAATATATTAATGAATCGTAAAACTATTTGAATAATATAAAATCATGGAATTCATTCGTAGAAGTTCTACCATTGGTGCAATTCGAGCCTTCGGAAGGAATCACGCCCGAAGAGGCTATGGAGCTCATAGAACGTGTTCCGATACCAGAAGTAGAGAACGCAAACAATGAAGGAGCGGACATACTTCGAATAGACCACGACATCGACTACTCTGATCCCTTTCTGGATAAAGTTGAAGAGGTTAGTAAATATTGTCTTTATAGCAGTACCCAGTTAATTGATAAGATCTAATTTGCTAGGCGTAAAGTATAATGTCACTTGCACAAAAGTTTTCCAAAAAATAAATTTGGACAAAAAACTTTACAATGTAGGTGGAATCAGGGAGGTGGATCAAACATCAGTACGTGATGTACGTGGCAAGCTGTTTAGGCTGTCTTTTGTTATGAAGTAAATATGAAATCTAATCCTACAAGTGCGTTTATTGATACCTTGCACTTATGATTTAAATTATTATCAAAGAATCACTCATCAGTTATTGAATACATATAAAAAAAGAAAAAAGCATATAAAATGTTTACTAGAATATAATTATATGTTAACTTTCATGTATTAATTTCCATTATACAACATTTAATTGTCACCTGCCGGTGTTAAAAGTGTGTCAGTAATATTTTGTATAACCCGATAACTAAAGAATTCTTTTCCGATTCAGATGTAAGATAAATATCTTTTTTTTATACAAAAATAAAATTTAAACTAATAATTATCGTATCACCAGGAAGATGAAGGCCTAGTCGAGTGCAGTCGACTCGCCCTACTACGCCTCAACCCTGCGTCTACAATAGTGGTGGAGCGTCCCCCCCTACCACCCATCTACTACCGCAACATGCTACCCGAACTACCCGTGACCACCTGCTCTTCTTGTCGTAACGTATGTATTCATACCCTTCTCTACATATTCAAACACACATACTAGAAATACTATATGAAAAACCGTGTGGTGTCGTGGGACACCAGATAGGAACGAAGTTCCTTATTATAAAATATTAATTTCAAGTTCTATTCGAGGTATAAAGAAAATAATTATTCGGGTAATACATTTTTTATTATGATTTTTTTTTTTCGATAAAAAAAACTGCTTTACAAAATTATCTTAACACCTTTATTTTATTTACAATTATTTATAAAAATATATAATTATTATCGAATGATATAATAATAATAGCAAACTGCAATAATAATAACAGTCATCACGTAACTTTATACATTAAACACTGTATAGCCGTCATACATAGACTATACATAAAAATCTTACGCTTTTTTTAACGTTACTACGTACGTAACGTACCCCTCCGCAACGCCCCATAACGAACTTAGTTCCAATAATATGACAACGTTATTACTTGTTTAAGAATGTTTTAATGTCTATTTCGCATATAAATTACTAATGTACTTTAACGCCTGGAGGGAGAATAGGCCACTAGGAGTTTTTTGGTCTCCTAGATTCACAATTGTGAAGAGAAATATGTCATAACTCATAAATATAGTTGAATTGGATAGTGAAAATAATAATATATCAATTATCATAAACTTATATCCGTTGGTTAATATGTGTAAAAGCGTTAACGGAGATCGCGGAAACTAAGCACATATTTATAATATACACTACAAGTAACTGTACTGCAATGAACATTAGAATTTTACGATTTGTAATATCATATTACATAAAAATAATAATTTTTAATCGTGACATTGTACCTACTCAATGAGTACTATATGTACGATAATATAAAAAAAAATTGCGTGCGTACAAAGTAAGTACACATGTCAGAAGTGAGACTTTTTTGGCAAACTAATTAAAAAAAAAAACGAAACAAAAAAAAAACAAAAAGCCAACGTCACGCGGTTTTCCCAAGCGGTCACGCTTCCAAGTACTGACCGCGCCCGACGTTGCCGCGTCACACGTTCTCTCAAATTTTACCCTCATGCGCCTAAGAAGTTTCACTTCTATAATTCTTGTTCAAAATGTGAAAAAGTAAATGCACTTCAATTAATCACCTCATAAGGGTGCGAGATGCATCGCAACATTTCAAAAGAAAATGTCGACGCAGGCAGTGCATGTGTATAGGTCTTTGTTAGAAACACATTAGAACATAGTGTTTCCTTTGACAGGCATAATATAATACCTGTCGCGCTCGTGAAGCTTCTGGGTCACTGCTGTATCGTTGCTAATAGTTTGTTTTAGTCTTGTTAATTTTAAGTACGTAGAGACTATTATTAGTAATTCTTTTGTATTATTGAAATTTTTAAAAATTTATGACTTATTACTTATATTAAAAAATACCCATAAACGTAAAAAAAAATTATTACTAAGTTAAATACGTAAATTCGTTCAATTTTGAATGTGGAAAAGAACAGTCATTATACATGGCGGGAGAATTCGCCTTACGGATGCACACACCTGTTTAGGAAACTACAGCCGATTTTAATAATGACAGTAAGAATATTTAAGATAGATAGGTATCGCCCATATGTTCAGGTTACTAAATTTCTGCATTTAGCTGACAAGACCTGACACAGAATAATTGCTTAGCAAATTCAAGCATTATAAAAAAATAGTAAAGACTAGAATCATCTACTTACTTTTTTTGTATATATTACTAAGTCGGCAAACAAGCTTACGGCTCACCTGATGGTAAGCAATTACCGTAGCCTATAGATGCCTGCAACACCAGAAGTATTGCAAGCGCGTTGCCGACCCTACCCCCAGGAGCTCTGGTCACCTTACTCACCAACAGGAACGCAACACTGCTTGAAAGCAGTATTATTTATCTGTGGTCTTCTGTAAGGTCGAGGTACTACCACAGTCAGGCTGCTCCATTTTTTGAGCAGGAAATTTCCTGCTGTGCCCTACCTCAGTCAGTTTTGTTCAAAAATTAAAAATTTTTGAATAAGTACTCGGGTTCCCAACTTTAAGGGGTGATATCTCGAAAACGAAGCTGAGTTAGCGGGTAAAATTTTGACGTTTGTTTAGAACCTACCAACAGTATACCTACGCGAAGTACTTTTAACTCGATCCACCTGTCGGACAGTCCCCTCGCAAGTTTCTAAAAGAATGGGGACCAGATATCAATCAAAAATAATCAAATAACGAATTCAGGCATTTAATAAAACAACGTATAAAGGAAATCGGATTTTTTTTCCGGATGTATCATATGTAACAATACATATTAAATTTGCAGTTGTTTTATATGGAGGACTACGAAATACAATTAGTCACGAAGGGCCACTGCCCTTTCTGTAGACATCGGTCTGAAGAACTAAAGAACACTGAGGACAGTGGGGAAGGCTCTCTGACGAACGACACCGGATCTCCGACACCTCGAAGTCTCAGTAATGAAGACGCTACTTGGTAAAAATCACGATTATAATCAGACCTTAATAGTGAAATAAAATCACTATTCACCTGCCTATAGATAAGTGATACTCAGATATCACCTGTTATTTACTGACCTCTTAAATTTATGTTAAACAACGTCGTATAACACTGGCAAAGAAACGATTGAACGAGGTTATTTTTAAAAGACAATAATTATAGTCTATTTTTTTAAAGTCTTTTTGCGTTAAGTGTTCAGTAATTCATCGCTGTAATTATTATCTTAACTATGCCTCTTGATCAATTAATTTTTAGTAAATTAGAAAGTCGTGTTCAAATTGATTAACTGAAGTAAGTCCTTCAGACACACGTTCTTATTATTTTGGTGGATTCAATTAGCGTGGCTATTTTCTTAACGCGAGTGGACTCTAAAATACAGTTTGGAAACAAATAATACACGTTTATAATATAACTGTTATAGCGAATCAGGACGTTGATTTTACCAATTGAAAAAGAATATTAAAAGTGTTTACAATTCACCTATCTCACATAATCGTATTATAAATATAGAAAATTATTATGAATTCATTCGATTATTATTCCATTAAATATAAGCAATAGCCGCGAAATCACACCTGCCGTGTTTTCATGGCAGAGTGTTATATAAAATATTGTTACCATCAAGGATTTTGCGGTGACAGATTTTTACAGTCGACGGGTTCTGTATAAGCACTTTATTTATAGGGATGCGTTTGTTTTTCGCCTCTTCGGAGTTATGTTGTTTTTGAATATAGTCACTTGTGTGATATATGTAGTTATTTATATAAGAAAAAATAGTTTTAAAACTACCTACAATAAATATAATCGCAAACAATCGTCATTGACATTGTATTCCCTGGTTGGAAATAAGTTTAAGGTAAAAAAGAAAATTAAAAAATAAGGACCTATATCTACGTAAATAAACTACATCTTACGTTTTATAACGTATTTGATACTATACTTCCGAGTTTATTTTATTAACATTTATTAGAAAACGTCATAGAAATATTAATATGCTCTCTATTATATTATGCTCTCTACGAGTACCTACATGTAATTTAATATAACAATTTATCGATTTGTCACTAAAAAATCAAAGTGATTTGTTTGTATGTGGCAAATAGAAGTTTATATATATATGCTTGTTGTATGAAATCATACAAACACAAATACAGTTCAAGTGTCGGCTACATATACAATACAAGATTTTCACTTTTCTGATATCTTACGAATTACAAGCATTTATTAATTTAAAAACACACGAAAACTATTTGCAATAAAATATGTGTTTACATTTTAAAACTATGGAGTCTTATACGTTTAGCAATTAGATAATTATGTTCCACTAATTAGCAAGAGGACTTAAATTTATTACGCACGCTCTACTGTGGTTAGGCGTTATAATTTTCAAAAATGAAGATGGTTATCAAATATTTACAATAACCAGAACTAATACGGTCCTTAACGGAACCGGACTTAACGGTCCCTTTGAGACTAAATAGGCACAGACAAAGTCGAATCGAACTGTTTTCATCACCAGTACAACAAGACCGGCAAATACATAGATTTATAAATATCAAAATTAAAAGTAAATATACTGCCGTTACCGTTAATGTAACATGGATTATGCATCATAGTCGCCCGATCTTAATTTTATTCACTAGTTACAACGCGAAGATATGAAAGTTAATGTGTGGATATCAAGGTTTCAAAACTTCCTCACAGATACGACGTATCAACACAGTGAACAGGTGGTACTAAGTAATTTATATTTTTAATTAATAATAAGTCTAAATTAAAATGCAATCATTCGTCTTGCCGCGTTACCTCGGTTCGTAATCCCAGTCATACCCCACACATGGAAAAACAGAATATGGTGGTTTCAATAACACGGGATGAGTGAGCACCCTACTAAGTCGAGTATACACTGGCCCCTAAAATTTAACGTTATGTATAACGATCATTACATAAAAAATACTAAATTTTATATGTACTTACTAAAAACTTTAATATCACCTGTTCGCTTCGTGGTATTGTGTTGGTCGATTTTAAAATTTCGCACATTTTCTAATGAATTATTTGCGTAGTTAAATTAAAAATGTAATGCTATGTTTAATATTTTTGTTTTTCTGTTAACAGAAATTTAATAAATCTTGATTTCATGAGTGGAATTTATTACTATTAATAAATAAATAAAAACGTATTTTTGTATAACGAGAAATGACAAAGTCATTGAAATAAGTAAACGTAAATATACAAAACATGTTTGAGACCAATCATGTTATAATTAAACCAGTCGTACGCAGCTTTGGTTTAAAGACAGATGTATTAAAAATACGTGTTAATTAAAGCTCGTAAGTAGTTCTATCAAACAGTTTTTTGAAAGTATAGACGTTATATGCAATATAAAACATGTTTAAAAAAGATAAAAAAGCACTTCTGGCTACTGTAGTTAATTTATTCTTTGTTTTTATGACATCAAGCGCTAAATTTCACACTGATATTACATTTAAGTTATTTTTAATGTCGTAAAGTAATTAAATAATTTTACTTCTCTTGTGATAAGTGACACTTTAAGTATAATGTTTTTTAATAAACCAGAGATGCACTACAAAGTTTATGGTTTAGGCGACAATATGTCGACAGATGTTACAATGGTAGTCCAATATGGCGACAGCTGTGGTGGGAACATTAAAAAATATACTAAATAATTATCTAATCGAAGTGAAATTTAAACGCTAATCCTATTTATTCCTTTTTTACTGTGACAAAGTGCTTTTCTTTTTCGAAATGAGCGAAACGAATAGTCTTCCGACGCAAATCTATGAATTAAAAATGTTTGAATTGTAATTGACATTCATTATGTACTTAGTTCATTTTCAATCAGTTTAGGTCAGCTTAACAAATTTAAGGCCGGTGGTAGGAATACCACCTGTGGGACTTTCTACCACGTTCACCCTTTCTGGCTATTGCTAGAACTAGTTTTAACGTATTAGTATTTTTCAAATCACAATGTTAATACTCGGGTATATTTCTAGTGTGACTCCTATAAACACTTTTTGTTTTATTGAAAATCGTAATGTAATCGCTAGTATGAAGCCGTCCATTAATCACGTCATGTTTCAAGCAACTTTTGAAACCCCTGGGGGGGGGGTGTTACCCTTGTAGAAAAAAAAACACGGGTATTTTTTATCTTTAAATACAGGTATCACTTGGTTAAATTTTCGAAAATTAAACATTGTGCAATGCAAATTTCAAGACAGGCATCAAGGTTTAGTTTAGAAATGGCGTATTTAACGAAAATTACACGTAATATCTCAATAAAGCCTTAGTGATGTTTTTCCGAACACCCTACACAAAATACAACAATCATATTTGATTCGTATTGTAGTACACATTTTCAAAATACTTTAAACTAATTTCGTCGTTTTGAAACTTTCCTATCTATTAAACAAGTAATTAAAAAAAGTATCTGATTTTTTGTAAGTAGAAGAATTTTCTTTTTATTATTCATAAGTATAAAGTACTTACCTACTTGTTAAACAATACATAATATAGATGCTCAAATATATAGATATTTAAATCGCACAAATCACACTTGTCACACTGACACACAATCATAGTTATGTTATACAAATCGTAAAGATATCTGCGTATATCTAACGCACTATTGTCATCCATCCATCATCCATCAGCTTTTAACACTACACTGCTGGACATAGGCCTCTCCTAATGTTCGCCACTCCATCCGGTCCTGCGCCCTCTGAATCCAACGGCTTCCCGCTGTCTTCTTAAGGTCGTCAGTCAACCTGGTTGGAGGACGGGCTGTGATCCTCTCCCGAGCCGTGGTTGTCATTCGAGAACCTTACTTCCCCAGCGGTCATCGGATCTCCTTGCAATATGACCTGCCCATTGCCACTTCAGCTTGCAGATTTTGAGAGCAACGTCGGTGATGTCACTTCATTTGTTCGTCGACATTTCATCATTACGGACGCTGTCACGTAGAGAAATACGAAGCATAGCTCTCTCCATTGCTCGATGAGCGACCTTCAGCCTAAGGAAAAGGCTAACGGTAAAAGACCACGTCTCTGTGCCGTATGTCATCGCTGGCAACACACACTTTTGTCTTCAGGCACTGAGGTATACTGGAAGAGAAGATATTTTGTAATTTCCCGAACACTGCCCAACCGAGTTGGATTCTACGAGTTGCCTCTCTCTCGAAGTTGTACGTACCCATGCGGATCAGTTGTCCCAGGTAGATGTACTCGTCGACAACTTCGAGAGTAGCGCCGTCAACAACGACAGATATGGGTGTGACATGGACATTAGAAATAACCTTTACATCTCTCATGTTCGGTAAGTAGGTTCTTATTACCTCCAAATGGGGCTTGTAGGTGACACATTACCGCTCTAGGGTAATAATGTAGCTAGAAACGCCCTAGGGCGGTAAGTAATTAAAAAAAAACACTTCTTTCTTTCAAAAAGTTCGCGTACATCTAACCATCATACTGGCAATAGACATCATCATGCATTCAGCCCAATGACCAAAGAGGTCGCTTTGCATTCAGCCTTGTTTTCGTGTGAGTATAATAGTCATCAATTTTAAATATCGAACGGCGAAGCTCAATTTGAAAATTGTTCTCATTTTGGTCTAAGATCCGGAATATAACAAAATCTTCCCTCATCTGTTAATTAGATGCAACAATTTTTTATAGGCTGATTTCAATATTGTGAATTTATAAAAACAACCTCTGCCACCATAAGCCTGCTGCAAATAATAATACTTAAAAAAAAATTTTTTTTTTCTTCTAAAAAATCTTTTCCCTCTCATGTTAATTACATGTAGTAAGCTAAAACCGTCAATATTTTACATTATATACCTGACTATAGTAGGCACCCATCTCTATGATTGCTATACTTACCTGCAGCCAGGTTACTCTGACTGAGGTTACTGACCTGGCTGCAGGTAAGTGTAGCAATCATAGAGATGGCTGCCTACTACAGTCAGGTATATAATGTAAAATATTAACGGTTTTAGCTTACCACATGTAATTAACATGAGAGGGAAAAGATAAAAAAAAAATTGCATCAGGCTTATGGTGGCAGAGGTTGTTTTTATAAACTCACAATATTGAAATAAGCCTATAAAAATTGTTTCATCTAATTAACAGATGAGGGAAGATTTACCTTCTCGGATCTTAGACCATTTCACTATAAACAACAAATAAAATGTTTTATTATTGTAATGCCGGTTTTTTTCTTCTTACCTCACAATCGAGATGTAAAGCAAAATAGTTAGCTCGGGTGTAAGCATCAATTGCACCCTCGAACTATAGGCGCCCTCGCTGCGCTCGTGCGCCTAAATATCTCGGGCTGCAATTGATGCCTTACCGCCCTCGGCTACTAATCTACTATTGTCTTTTCCATGTTCATTTTAAGACCCACCCGTTGTAAAGTTGTAAGGCGCTATGGAGGTCACCCAGCATACTTTTGAGTTCTTCCAGGGACTCTGCTAGGATTACTATAGGATCGGCAAATCGAAGGAGTGTGAGTGGTTTGCCATTGATGTTTATACCTTTTTTTTTCGATCGTCGTAGGGGAGCGCCACGGGATGGCGTTAGCATGCAACCGCGACGCCCCGACGGATGGCCACAAGTGCATTGCAGCCGCCTTCGCTCCTAGAGCGCCTCCTTCGCCTGCCTCGCTTCCTCACTTTGTGATATTGACACAGGGGCCTTAATCACCTGCGCTGTGTTCTCCCTCTGAAGTTCCTCTATATGGCTCTTCAATTCGTCCAGATCTCTCCTCAAAAGAGTGTTCTCCTGTTGGATCTTTTTCACCTCGTCCGAGGAGGTGCGCTCTTTGAGCGCTTCGACTGCTGCTGTAATAGAGGTCGCCGCGTCTTTTAGGGCTTTGACAAAGGTCCCCTTTAGGTTCGAAGACCTTTTCGCCACGTGTAAAATAAGGTCGACGTCCTTCGCAACCTGCACGCCCATTGCGTCGACGGTGCGGACATCGCCTATATCGAGGCCTATCGCCCGGCGGCTCTTCGCAGCCTCCATCATTTGCGCCTCCAGCGTTCGCGCAAGCTCGGCAATTGTAAGGCACTCGTCCGAAGACGACGGAGCTGTGAACAGACGGGGCTTTTTTTGGAGCCCTCCTTCCAACCGGCAGGCTGTCAACTGAATCGAGAGCAGCCTTACCCCCCGACACGTCACTGAAGCTTGTTTGAGAGATTGATGTTTTCAATTTTGTTCCCACGAGTATGGCAGAAGGGTCGGTCCACCCAAGGCAGTGCCCCCTATGCCTGGGTAAGTCTGTCGCGACCCGACTCGGGCGTCGGCCGCTGCTACCGAGCCGGGGATCGCAGTAGAGACTGAACCTCCCATCAGCCATGTATCCTCTCGCGAGAAAAGGGTGGTGAGCGACCAGGATCCCTGCCCGCTCTGTCCGAGGGCAGGGTGAGCTCACACCGGACCCGTCCATCCCCCGTGGTGCGCGGCGCCACCGAAGAAATCCCCCCTGTTTGAGCTCGACGGACAGTTCTGCCTCCGGGGTAGTTCCGTTACTGATGAGGGTATCGAACAGCTTTTGGAGCGCCACTAGAAGGGTTTGTCTACAGGTTTTAGCAGATCTTATGTTATACCATCATCTCCCGGTGCTTTGTTGTTTTTAGTTGGCTAAGGACCCCTCTATATTTCGTACTAGCTGACATCCGGAATATCTTCTATATAGTGTCGGTTCAATTTAGATATCAGTCCGTAGTACCCCTCAATTTCTCTCTGAACTTCAGGGTTAGACGAAACTATAGTGCCAGACCCCGTCCTTAACTTTGTCAATTGGCTTTGCTCAATACTCAGTTCCCTTGTGCACTCTTTGAGGCCCTAGGTCCGCTCCATTGTGTTCTTGATGCGCTTCGCGTTGTGAGGACGCAGATCGCGTCGTCGGCTGCAAGTGATCTATTTATTGAGTCGTCTGCACTTTGACATTGACGCCGGAGATCGGACACAAACACACGCCTTTTCTTCATGAGAGGTACGTTCAGAGAGAACTTGAGGCTTACTACTGAAGGAGGTCTTAAAGAACTACCTCGTGGACTCACATTCTCTAGGCCCACAATACGATTTCGCAACTCTAGCTGAAAGTTCCCGGAGCCCTGGATTTGGATAGTGTTGGTCGGAGCGTGGACCTCATTAGGTGTGACCTTTCCAGCTTAATATTAATATTACAATGGTAAACTTAATATTAATAATACTGTACTAATACTGTGCTTATTACATAATTCAAATATTCTTGATAGTAATCGGCATTTAAAATGAAATGGACAAAAATGTATTATTTATCCATTTAATTGATTTTTTCTCAGAGCCTCAAATAAATGACATTCTGCTAGTCCTAAAGATACGAACAAATAAAATTTCTTTGTTTTCGAATGTTTACAGTTGTAAATAAAGGTAATCGATAAGTAAGAAAAATCTCATCTCTTGATTAGTTTTAAGTTTATAATGTAAACTGATGACCAACTTAAATATTTGTGATAAAACCACCGTCCATTCAATAGTTTAAATAAAGTTATTGTGTTAAAATATACTTTGTTTTATTTAAAGCCACGTTTATAAAACCTATAAAAAAATTATAATTGAAGTTAGTTTGTAAGTCAAACCACGTTCAGTAAGTCTACGTTGACGCTATTATATATCTGTTTATTTTTAACCGACTTCAAAAAAGGAGGAGGTTACTCAATTCGATCGTATATTTTTTTTATGTGTTCGGGGATAAGTTCGTTGTTTATGAACCGATTTTGATAATTCTTTTTTTGTTGGAAAGGAGATATCCCAACTTAGGTACCATGATAAGGAAACCAGGATCTGATGATGGGATTCCAGAGAAATCGAGGGGAACCCTCGAAAGTCGTAGTGACGACTAGTGCGTTTGTTAATTATTTTATTATTTATTACTTGTCGATGTAATTGAAGTCGATTTTTTTTTCGTTTGCTAGCAAACAATTATATAGTATATACTAGTATTATAAAATAAAAAAGTTTGATATTTTTGGAGTGTCGTTGTAACTCAAAAATACTAATCAGATTTTAAATATTCTTTAACCATAAATTATTAATATGAATATATGTATTATATAACCATTAAATATTCTTTAACCAAGAGTGTACGTTATTCACTAAATGACGAAAGAAAACGGAATAGACGAAATTGTGTAATCCGTGCGAGCGAAGCCGCCAGCCAAAAGCTCAATTTAGTCCTATATGTTAAACAAGTTATTATTTTTGGCAGAAAAAAAAAACACAAAACCCTATACCAGGAAATGAAAGCGTAAAGCATATTTAATACCACATTTAAGCGTAAGTACATTTGCATACAGCTTGTGACCCGCAACTAATATCTTCGATGCTAATTATATTGTATCGACATCAAGTAGGGAGGTAACCGGACAGGAACAGAGCGTTGTCCTTTTTACCTACTTACGAAAGAGATAGTCATGTTTCCGGATATCTTTGAGATTTTCTAGAGATTTACTATGCTATCACCTAATTGGTAAAATAGGAAAACATATTTTAAATAAGTAGTCCACTCTACGTAAACATAGAAAAAAGTTTATATTTGTATAAAAATTAAAATCGATTGATAGAAAATAGGTAACATTTGACCAGATTTCTTTGCAAATAAAATATAAATAAATAAAATACAAAATAAACAATACGTTTACAAATAGATTACTATTTATTACATATAAAATATGCAGATAATTTTACAGATAAAATGGTTAATTAACACCTGATTTTAATTTGTCATAAACAAACATACACTTTTCTAACTTTGAATGATTTTTAATTAAATAGGTAGGTACATACAATAGATTATTTTAATAGTAGGTAGTATTTAATTTATTGGTTTAAATTATCGTCAATTACACTATGTTACATTTAAAACATTACTATACTAGATAGCATAATATCATGATTTTGAGTTTTAGGCTAAAATTTGTTACTAAACATCGATACATAGTCGATATTCGACAACCAGATTGTCGATAAACAGCAGGTGATGAGTCTGACTGTTTGTTTTTGGCGAATCAGAGGAGGGCAGGTGCGTGCGCGCAGGTGTCGCCGCGATCTCGGCCGATATCGATATACCTACAGGTTGGTGCCGATCAATAAACTGGTTATATCTAGTAGATTTAAAAATCATAATTTCAGACTATACAAAGTAATATTAAAACAATATTTTATTTTCTTTACTGATTATTTATTTACTACATTGTGCAAAAATACTTACCGATGTCTTATTTCGATTGAGATTAAAATAATATAATCGCCCAATCAAATTATTTTAATTTACACTACGAACATACCTACATATAAAATACCTTAACTTATTTACTATGAGTAGGTATTGTAAATATAACATCCTGTTAAAGGAATTAAATAAAAATGACTCGTGCGCTACTTTGTTACCGTGCACGAGATAGGACGGGACAGATGTGCTCCGACATATGCTCCCGCGCCTCCGGCGGGACTGCTTTATTGATCGTCAATTCTACGGGAAACATCCCTAAGATACTATTTTCGGTAATTATATCCGATACTTCAGTGTACAACACACTATTGTTTCTAATGTTTTAATACAAGCGATACTCCACAACTTAAATATAACTAATTATTCGTCTTTAAATTTCTCATCAAACTATCAAAAAAGTAAAAAGAAAACATAAAAATGCCTTAAATAAAAATACAGTAGCGAAACCAAAACTTATGCAAGGTTTGTGTAAAAAAAAATATGTCAATGTAAATAAAACTTAATTTAAAAATTCTCATTTAGATCACGTAAAATCTTCTGAATAAGCTTTGATTGCATTGAGCACAGGGTTGATTGTAAAAAATAATAATAGTGTAATCAAAAATTGTGTTAAATAAAGTGGTTTCAATTATTCTCATTATAGCCAAATATTCAAACGGGTTAATATGTAAATTTTGTCGTTAATTTTAAATCTATACTAATATAATAAAGCTGAAGAGTTTGTTTGTTTGATTGTTTGTTTGTTTGTTTGAACGCGCTAATCTCAGGATCTACTGGTCTGATTTGAAAAATTCTTTCAGTATTAGATAGCCCATTTATCCAGGAAGGCTATAGGCTATATCTCGACTTCATCTGCGTCGCTTATCATCAGGCTGAGACCAATAGGGAAGTAGCGCCAATGAAAAATGTTTCAAAATCGGTTTTTTTTCCTTTTGAGAGCTTCCGCAGCGTAAACGGTTAGTTTCGCACAAATCATGTATGACAGAATTGGTCCTATTCCAGGCGGACGAAGTCGCGCGCAGAAGCTAGTCCTCAGTTAAAGGAAAACAGGAATAAGGTGTTTTTATAATTATTTTACTACAATACGAGAATGTATAATTGTATAGTAATGAATAGATATATAAAATATTTATGTATGGAACTATGATGGTGACTATCGGAATTTAACACAGTAGGTATGATGAGATAATTTTACATAAAAACGTACCTAATCGCTTGAGCCTGTAATATCCGACTACTGGGCATAGGCCTCTTTCCCCATGTAGGAGAAGAATCAGAGCTTAATCCACCACACTGCTCCAATGTGGGTTGGCGGATATATTCCCTACTATGAGTAATGATCGCTATCAGGTGTACACACAGGGTGTACATGATAACAACTGGGATCGACGGCTTAAGGTGCTCTCTGAGGCACGGTGGGGAGACCCACAAGGACTGCACAAACACCCAGACCACGGCAAACATCTGTATGGCCAATACAAAATATGTTTGTCATGTGCGGGGATCGAACCCGCAATCGCCAGCGCAACAGGCACGAAGCAGTGCTGTGACCGTTGAGCTAACGCGACGTCATGCGAAAAACGTAATATTAAAAAATAATTATGCATTTCACTAACAAATAGTGAAATATGTATATCTATAATAAATTTACCATAAAAATTATCGTTTTAAACAATAATATTACGTGTATGGCATGCCTACATAATATTCGTAGATTAGCTTTTAACGACATTATTCCCGCTCCGATGAAACCAAAAAACTGTGGCGCAGGTAGACGCATTGCTTGTGCTCATTTTTTAATAGGAACGTGTCTTGCAGCTGTTCTTAATAACAATGTGTTTCGGCCTAAAAGTATCGGCGCACGCGGCACGCACTAATCTTATTGCTTTTCAAATTTTGGACAGCTGCTCCTCTATCGAAAGTCAAATAGTTTGAGGCACTTCTTGGCCCTTTAAATTTATTTTAAATTTTCTCGTATTGTTGTATCACATAGGTAGGTAGAGGTACCTACAGATTGTCTTTATGTTTTTTTTTTTTTATTATACTATGGGCTAACTCTTGACCCCAGTCTAGCTCAAGAGCAGAGACGAGGTCGAAGATGGAGCGAGCTCGCCCAGAAGAAGCCTGTTCACTCGCGCTTTAAACAAGTTCGGGTTATATGTGCTCGGAAATACAGACGCCGGCAGGGAATTCCAGTCCTTGGCCGTGCGCATTAAAAATGATGATTTGAAGCGCTTTGTACGTATGAAGGGTATATCAACCAGGTGGGGATGAAAGCCTGCGGTACGTCTGTAAGTCCGATGGAAGAAAGGAGATGGGGGTATGAGCTCGTGCAGCTCCAGGGCACACTCCCCGATGTCTACTATAACTTATGTATTTTATTAAACAGTATTATGTGTTTACTACAGACATTGCCCACGTCATCGTCGTGTTTTACGCATTTTTATTTTCTAAAACACGCAAAGGATAGAAAGGAAGGATATTGTAACTACGTATTTAGTATCTTTTTTAAACTAGGTTTAGGTTTAAAGAACTTTATTTTTCTCAAGAACATTAATTACAGTACACTTATGAGCATTATATTGTACATATTATGTTTATACTTTATTAAATACCTATGTAACAAACAGTTCGACCGTATTTATTTAAATAGATAATGACTCTAAAAAGGGAAAGGTAGCAATAACGAATCAAGTTTATTTTACAAGTACTAACAACTTTAAGTATGGTTTAGTTTGTATTTTCGTTTGATTATAGGTAGTTTTTTATAATATTCATAATTTGTATATTAATTTGATATTATAAAAGGGATTTTTTCTTAACCTTATGGATCGCTTAAATACTTTCAGTTTGATTATACCACGCAGCCAAACAAATTATTTACATGGTCTTAAACTCTTACTTTATAGGAGTTTTACAGATTTCCAGATACATGTTAGGACTCGTATTGCCTTTGCAAATGTGAAAATGATTTTGTCTCTATCTATTACACTTTCAAGCCGCATCTGATTAACTATTTTATTTAATTTGAATAAAAAGGAAAAATCCGTCCGATTAACTATTTTATTTAATTGTATCTAATAAAAAGGAAAAAAATCTTGTAAATCATTATGGCACGCATATTATAGGCAGTAACACTAAGTTTTTAAACTATGGGATAGTCGCATAAGTGACGGCGCCTAGTGATTAAGGTACCAAATGTTGAACACTTATCAGAAGAGAGCTGAAGAATAGATTTACTATCTTAAATCAATCAATAAAGAAGAATATTATAGAAGACAGTACGCCTTGGGAATGATGTGATCGCCGCCAGGCTATTTCAACCTATAAAATTATTGTAAATTTCAATCTGCTTTGGAAAAAAACATTACGATAAAAAAAATGACATTAGTCCCGCTGAGTTTCTTTCGCCAGTTCTTCTCAGGTCAGAGGCTTTTCTTTCCGAACTGGTAGTAGACACATGACGTTCAGTAAGAAATTGTAATAATTTTATGCTGAATAAAATATTTTGATTTTGAAAGATTTAATATTAAAAATAATGACAATAAATTATGCTAGTCATAGTGCTAGTGTCAGAGCTGATGAGCTGAGATTTAAATCTTTGGCTCGTCATATTCGAGGTTTCATTATACTGTTAGATATATCATAAAAAATAACTCTTTTTTAAAGAGCGAATTATAAGATTTGTTTGATTGTTTATGTTTACATCGCACAAGCTGGCGCGTGTTGTTTGTCACCAATGATCTTAGAAAAAAATTGTTTGTCACGTATAAGATTGTTCCTGTTCACATTTTTTTTTAATAAAGTTTTTACAAATTTTACATTGATATAATTTATATAAAATATTGTTAAAGTATGTAATTTTTTTAAAAAACGTAATTACCTAGTTACTTATACGACGAAACCTCCAAAAAATAATGAATACTCACAAATAGTAGCACCATATGAAGAGATTCACCTGGCGCCTGGCGAGTAGGTGACCCATCTGCTACGTGCGTGGATTTAAGTGCGTGCGTCTGCCATGATGAGGGCTTCGTGCAGTGTATAATATATATAAAGTATTGTGAACTAGCTTGATACCCGAGACTTCATCTGCGTCGCTTATTATCTGTTTACAAAACGACATTACTAAATACCTAATAAGTTCATTTCTAGATGATGTATTAAGATTTATTTGAATTATGTTAGACTTTCTAGATTTAGCACGATACCGAAACGAACACACGGACAGACAAACAAACAAGAATTCTAAAGATAATTGTTTAGGCTTTTATTGCTTTTATTAAAACCCCTATGATTGGTTTTTCCTAAACAGGAATGTAGTAGTACCTAAGTAGGTGTAATGTTATTTCTTATAAAGAAGTAGCTATCAAAACATATGTTATCATGAAGCTTTATAATTTCATGTAAGTGCCATATGTGACAACACAACCGACAACAGTCATGTTAGAAATTAAAGGTATATACCTACACAGTAATAATCCTGTTAATAAGGACATTTTGAATTAAATACTGATAAATATTCCCATGAAACCTTTGCATACTTAATCTTTATTTTATATTCTTATTACAGTACATTCAATGAAAATCTGTTTTAAGTTTGAAGCATCTAAAAACTCCTAGTACGGGATCCCTAGTAGACATTTTTCACCTGATTACTATCAAGCTAATTTTCCGGGAGTAGCTTATTCATTTTGATGAGACGAACAAAAAGTTCCTCTTCGAAAACCTTCGATTGTAGTAGATAATAGAGTTAGCAGGAGATAGAGCAGCAGTGAGCGTAGGACCGGGATAACGTACCACGCAATTTGTAGGACAATATGTATTACCATCAAATTACATATATAAATATTAACTAACTAAAAGAAAAAAAAATCGGAAAAAAAATCAATTTTTGATGACCTTACGAGGTCATCGACTTGATCAATCGAAGATTTCGAAGAGGAACTTTTTGTTCGTCTCATCAAAATGAAGCTACTCTCGGAAAATTAGCTTGATAGTACCTAATCAGGTGAAAAATATGTACTAGGGATCCCTACCTATCGTTCGTTTTTAATATAAAATTTGAAACAGTTTCTTTGTGTAAACTTTAATATTCGTCAAATACCTATTATATGGCGACGCGTTGGCGCAACGGTCACAGCACTGGTTTGTGCCTGTTGCGCTGGCGATTGCGGGTTCGATCCCGCACATGACAAACATTTGTATTGGCCATACAGATGTTTGCCGTGGTCTGAGTGTTTGAGCAGTCCTTGTGGGTCTCCCCACCGTGCTGAGCACGTAAAGCCGTCTGTCCCGGTTGTTATCATGTACACCTGATAGCAATCGTGACTCATAGCTCATAGTAGGGAATATGTATCCGCCAACCCGCATTGGAGCAGCGTGGTGGATTACCTACGCTCTGATCCTTCCCCTACCCGGGGAAAGAGGCCTATGCCCAGCAGTGGGATATTATAGCATTTTACAGATATTATACACAAAACCAATAAAATAAATCCGAAACAGTCATACCGATAGAATTAACAACGTATTTTTTTTTTTATGTATGTTAGCTCAGAACTTTTGACTGGGTGGACCGATTTCGATCAATTTTGTTTTAATTGAAAGGAGTTGCGTGTCATGTGGTCCCATTTTTTTTTAAATAAGATCTGACAAGTACTTTTAGAGTTATATCTAATAATGCGTATTTACTTCACTACTTTTTCGTCGACCTACGTTGTATTATACCGCATAACTTTTTACTCGGTGTACGGATTTTGATGATTCTTACTTTAATCGAAAGCTAATACTTGTCATCTAGTCTTCGTGAAATTAGATCGAGATCTGAGTACAACTTTTTGAGTAATCTTTAATAGCGCGTATTTACTTGACTATTTTTTCGTCTTATTACATTGTATTACTTGTCGATGTAATTGAAGTCGGTTTTTTTTCGTTTGCGAGCAAACACAATTATTACTAACAAATTTAGGCGATTGTTAATGCTCGTTATATATTAGTCAAATTTATTGGTAATTCATTTGAAATTAATTTTATATTACCTCCTCATAATTAAAATCCCTGTAATATGTAGTGGATTATAATTTTATAATCAATAAACATTTTTCCGAAAAATCATTATATATATATATATATATATATATATATATATATTATATCAAAAATTTCGACCTAACGGGTACCTACATCGTTCCATAGCTTAATTGGCTAGAGCACCGACACGGTAAGTCGGAGATGCAGCTTCGATCCCCGCTGAAACGTTCGATTTTTGATATGATAATTTTTTTTTTAGAATTCATACAATACAAATAATAACTACATAGGCATTTTAAGTATTTTTTATTCAAATTTATATAGACATTAATAAAATTTCTTTAAAAATACAACCAGAACAATCATATGCAAAGACCTTAAGGAAACTTCTATATTAAATATTAAATTTAATGTTATTTTATTTCACTTACTTTATTTACACGTTAGTTAAATATATCATACTATTATGATAAAGTTTTAATTGTTTCATGTATAGATATAAAATATTGTTGTCATAAATTCTTCGCCAATACAAAGTTGTATCGGTCGACCGTCTCTGTTAGTAGATATTATAGAGCTTTCGTTTAGAGACCGATAGACTTGCTTCGCAGTTCCACCCGCCTTGACTTTTGTGACTGTTTCGTAAGTATTTTTTATGCTATATTGTCAATAAATATCAAATAAATTTGCTTAAATAAAATAATTTTGGATTTCTAAATATTTATAAAAATGATTAAGGTACATAATGAATAGCAAAAACAACATAGTACTAAAACAAATTAGTACCGTAATTGTATATTAATAACAGACGAATTACAACGTAATACCTGATATAATATTCTTATAAATACTATTAAAAATTTAAAAAAGTTTAAAACTGTTAATCTCTACCTACTAAATTAGATATAAGCAGGTCTAAATAGCACAGTTACTTTATTATGGCACCTGTATATCAATAAAAATTGTTGATCAGATGGTTAATGCTGCCTTTTTTGCGACAAAATTATTGAGATGTGTATTATTTTGTAGGTATTTTCTTTTTGAAATTCGAAGAACGTTTAAGTTACGAACTAATTACTAATTACTATTAAATACGAATAAATAAATAAATAAACGGTGTGTGTATTACCTAGTTGCAGTGAGCACTAGACTTGTTTATAATCATCAGCTAACACGTAAATACTAAACATGCGTACCTACAACAGAAAGTTATTTTTTAGTTTCCTATTTTTAATATTACTTCGTTATATACCGACCTATCGGAAATAAGTAGTAAACAAATCACCTTGAAACTTTCATCATCAATAATAATTCTACACCTTTTTTTTACTTTTTAAGCAAAATCTGTAATTATGTAGGAATATGTGGAAAATATACTTAGCGAAATGTGTTTACCGTGCATACAATCTTTTCTGTGTTGCGACTTTTGTGATCACTGCGAAACTCATCTCGTGAGTAGCAGCATTTCGATGCATTGAAATATGCCCTTACGTAGACTCGAAAATAACTTCGCTCTACATAAGAATATCTTTTGACATAGGAATGTATTAACGTTGTATGTACTCGTATGATAAAGAATCCAAAAAGTTTAAAGAAATGTTGAAGGTAAATTTTGACCAAATAAATCATTTCCGTTAAATTCTTTTTTTTTAACTTTTCTATTATCAATAACAAACATAGTATGCTGTTGTAGTAACAGCATGGATGGATGTATGAATCAATGAATTAATGTATGTTTATTACTCTTTCAGGCAAAAGCTACTGAACTGATTGTAATGAAATTTGGTACATAATAAAACATATTATGTTAATTTTGTAACGATATTCCCACGGGATCATAAATCACGGTGGCGAAACTATTTGTGACACGTAGCTAGTTTAAAAAATATTTGAAAGATAATTAAAATAAAACCTTAAAAAAAACAAATGTGGAATTGGAGCTCAATCAAATTATTATTATTATGTAGCGCCGTAGTAATATACCTAATTATAAATTATGTTTTCAACTTTCCAAAACATAGGCCAGGGATTCTTGTGGAATAAATAAATAAAAGAAAAACTTGCTTTGTTAACAGAATATAATTCCACTTAACGGCTAGGATAAGAATTCTGTGGGGTCTAAAAACACAAACGCAAGACCCAGACTACGAAAAACATCTGTATGGCGTATACAAACTTTGACCATAAGCAAGGTTCGAACCCGGGAGCACTAACGCAAAAAACAGTTGCTTTGATCATCCACGCAACTGAACCACGCAACTGAACCACGCCGTCGAAATAGTTATAGACAATTAAATTGATTCAGTTGATATTTTTACTTGTGCCTAATTATGAACTGTGTTTCAAGCCTTTGAAATAAATTCTTATAATGAATATATATTTCCAAACGACTGCACCAGATGCATAATATTTTGTTGTTTTATTTGGTATTGTCACGAGAAGGTTTGTTCGAAAGAAAATTTAGGAAAAATTAATATTTACGAAAAAAAGAAATATGCCAGTACGAAGTTCGCCAGGCCAGCTGTCGTCGAAAGCTGATGCTTGTCATGTGGTGAGATTTAAATTTGATCGAGATCTGGTTACTTTTTAAGTAATCTTTGATAACGCGTATTTACTTGACTACTATTTCGTGTACCTACGTTGTATAACTTGTCGATGTAATTGTTTTTTTTTTTTTTTGTTTGCGAGCAAATGCAATTATTACATACCTTTTGTCGGTGATAGTTTTTTTTAGTGATCTCGTCAACATGTTTGTAAATATATTGGCAGCAGTTGAAATACTTATAATTATCAGTATGTATTGGTTAAGAATACTACATTGCTGTCGGCAATATTTCACAACCATAAAAATTTAAAATTAATATTACAGTACCTGGGTGATCGAGCTTACATCGGTAGGTATTTTTTAGTAAATCGTGTTTTCTGGAAATCATATTTAAATACGATCACTTACGAATCATTTTAAAGAAAATACCATAAAGTAACTACAAACGAAAGTCAATTCTAACTTTACGCCCTAGCATTACATATTTATAAAATATGAATAATATTATTCGATTTTACCGATGTAATAATAAAAAAAATATGAACTGGTTATTTAAATAAAAAATCACGAATGCAATTAGAAAAAAAGGAAAAAAAATAGATATGGAGACATGGGGATTTGAACCGTGGTCTTCTCGGTCGCTCCCGACTGGCCGATTTCCCACCAGAGCTATAACAACTTTTATGACAATTGCAAAATTTACCTTCGTATTCTAACGATATTGTAGCCATTTTTTCATTGTCTAAAAACATGGATAAAACGAAATTTTCTAAAAATGAATCCTAGCTACATCGATTTATCGCCCCCGAAATCCCCTGCATACTAAATTTCATGAAAATCGTTGGAGTCGTTTCCGAGATTCAAATTATGTAGATATACATATATTATACATAACACATCTTAAAAATGTCTGTCTCATTTGAAGTTAGAAGCAAGAAACATTATCTACATCTTATAATGTAATCAACAAAATCGAATGGGAATCAGTTCGTATTACTGAGGTAACCTAAAAAATGGTTGGAGACCTAACAAAGACTGTATTTCTCATCTACAGTTCTATGTACTATGTAGCCTATGTACTATTTAGTCTTTTCGAGAGCGAGCTCTGCAAGCAGTCTGGTGGTTTTAGCGCACGAAAGTTTAAACATAAATATATACTAGCTGCTGCCCGCGACGTCGTCTGCGTGCGTTTACTGCTCGTTCCCCGTAGGTGATAGCGTGATAATATATAGCCTATGTTCTGACCTGACTTCTTAATAATATTCGTGCCAAATTTGAAGTAAATCCATGCAGTACTTTTTGAGTTTATCCCGGACATACATTGACTTTCCTATCATTTTATTATATGTATAGATGATACTTATGTATACAAAAAAGATTCTAAATTAGCGATATATTTTAAATAAGGTACTATTTTATAATTTTAGGATATCTCTGTAAATATAATGAAGTTCTTATACATATAAGCTGATGGATTGAAAATTTCTAGAAGTGTCTTCGCTTGAATTTTTACTTAATTTGCTCGGAGTATGTTTACATATACAGCTCTTTGTGTTAAAATATTAAAGACTGATATATTAGATTGATAAAGATAAAAGAATATTATGAAGTTTTATCTCATATTCGCGAATACACAATCCCGCTAGAATAGATTAAGTCAAATAGCCGAAGTGAAGAGATCTGGTTGAGAAAGCTGACTTTTATTTCTTGTTTTACTTATAAAGATGGCAACTAGAGCAATTTGCATGCTTGGCTTTGTATTTAGAACTTCGTAGGATTTTAAGGAAAACTAGCAACTTGACGTTTCTACATAACTCTTTTGTTCCACCTACACTGTAATACGGTTCTAGTCTTTGGAATCCTCAATGAAAAGACTAATTAACACATAAGGAGGCTTTCAGAATAAATGTACTTAATTAACACGTTTTAAAAGAATGTACGTATATCGCAGAGTCATAGTATGAGCTGTCTTCATATATTTTTAATGGCTGATAGAAAAATGCTTGGATTACAAATGTATTAATAGGTACAAATTAGTAAGTAAACAAATATTACTAATCTTTATATCTAATACTAGGATTATGAAAGCATATTATTGCTCATAAGCATATGAATGAAATAAAAACGAATACAGGAAGTGAAATTTTATACACCGTGTCAAACTTCTAGACAAACGTTGGAAATTAATTAGAACGAACTACTCTTTTATTTACCATACGAAACCTTAAAAACATATGTCGTTTCGAAAATTCACATAGAGGTCACATAAATACACCTATGTTACACAAAATTATGTGTTTAGTTACAAACGTTTAGTTAATAAAATAAATCGTAAAACTCTAAAATATAAATGCTGAAGACTTGATTTTAAGATACATTAATTTCCATGATGCAATGCAAAATTGTGAATTGTGTGACGATGGAGAAAAGTCACTAATCACTATTAATAACATAAATTACACAAATAAAACTTATACTAATATTTACTAATTATTGTATTTATTTTAGCCATCAATTGAAATAAAAAAATAAAAAAATTGGCCCTAGTCTATAGGTAAGTGAAATTAAAATACTATCAAAAGGTATTGTAATATTGACGTTCGTCGTATGATATTATCTTATATATATAAAAGAGTTATCCACCCATTGACTCATCACGATATCTCTGGAACCATAAGGCGTAGAGACTTGAATTTTGGTAGGAATATTCCTTTCGCTGAGTAGAGGTCAGCTAAGAACGGGTTTTACGAAATTCCACCCCTAAGGGGGTTAAACGGGGGTTGGAAGTTTGTATGAAAGTCCTATGTTTTTGAAGTAAGAGACTTGAAATTCAAAATGTATGCTCTATAGATGGTGTTGAGGTGTACTAATAATGTATTTTGAGAAATCAACCCCCTTTTGGGGTTAAAACAGGGGATGATAGTTTGTATGAAAGTCCAATGAAAAATACACCTACAAACTTAAAATTAGGAAAGGCTATAGCTAAGATTTTCCTCAAATTAACGCGGGGGTAACCGCGGGGCACAGCTAGTATATCTATATATACAATATTATAAAGCGGCAGTTTGATTGTTTAAAAGCGCTAATCTCAGGAATTATTGCTTCGAATTGAAAAATTATTTTTGTGTTGGATAGACCATTTCCCAAGGATGGCTTATAGGCTGTATATATAATACTAGCTTCTGCGCGCGACTTCGTCGGCGTGGACACCGCTCCTATTGGTCTTAGCGTGATGATATATAGCCTATAGCCTTCTTCGATAAATGGGCTATCTAACACCGAAAGAATTTTTCAAATCGGACCAGTAGATCCTGACATTAGCGCGTTCAAACAAACAAACAAACAAACAAACAAACAAACAAACAAACAAACAAACAATCAAACAAACAAACAAACAAACTCTTCAGCTTTATTATATTAGTATAGATTTGAGTACCTATTTTTTCTCAAAATAATTTGGGTGAAACCACAGGGCACAGATAGTTTTTAATAAAGTTCAGACTATAAATTTACAATCATACGTGAAAGTTACAATCCAAAATATACCAGATTGCAACCGAGAACCACAACATTGTAACAATGTGGCAAAACATTAAAACGCAATAAATACAAGGTATGGACTCGTTATAGGTACCTACCTACATATGTTACTGTATCATTTGACATAATTTTGTACTTGTAACAGTTTATTTTTTAAGAAATGCGGATGAAATTTTAATATATAATTTCATTTTTATAAATGTAAATAAAATTTAATTATTAAATTAATCCCTTCCCATATGTGCGTTGCTAAATTTTATTTTTCATAGCACAGTATTTCCAGTGACGTCGCGTTGGCGCAATGTTCACAGCAAGCCGCCAGCGCAACAGCACTTCTTTGTGGCTGTTGCGCTGGCAGTTGCGTGTTCAATCCCCGCACATGACAAAGATTTGTATTGGCCATGCAGATGTTTGCCGTAGTCTGGGTGTTTGTGCAGTCCTTGTGGGTCTTCCGAACGTGCCTCAGAGAGCACGTTAAGCTGTAAGTCCCGGTTGTTATCAATAAATCCGCCAACCCGCATTGGAACAGCGTGGTGGATTAAGCTCTGATCCTTCTCCTATATGGGAAAAGAGACACCATACATCGACACCTTCGGCATTTAAAGTCTTCTCAACAACCTGTCTGTGACTTCCAGAAGCCGAAATGCGACAAATTTGATTAACCTTAAACCTCGAAATTCGTCCATTTTGTCAAAAAATTATTAAAAACTTTGGTAAATAATCGACAACTGTAGCTGTGGTTGTGGTGGACATTTATCAGATATCATTTCTCATTTATAATTGCCAAATCTTACTCTTCTTAATACCATAAACATATGAATCATTGTCATCTAAATCTTATTGAATTTTGATTTACAAAACAAAATTATTGTTGAAAACCCCTATGTATACATACATAATTACCTATGTACTCGTATTTTCTTATTGGTTACAGTCAAATGATATATTTAATACATATGTATAATTATATTTTTTGGTATATTTTTGGAACAAAGTAAATATTAGCCCATTCATATGAATTAGACATTAATGTAGACTCTATAATACACTTTTTCCATGTACGAGTATCATATCAAGCAGTTTTTATTGCTACATTATTCAAGTGGAAAATATTAACAACTTGTTAATATAACTTTTAAAGGCTTCGAATGAAATTGCTTTTTAAAGAATTTAAATAATGTGCCCTTAAAGCGAATATATTAATTACTAGCTGTGCCCACGACTTCGTCTATATACAACGTGATTCTTTAAATTGGCATAACTTATTATTTATGAAACGATTGACACGAAACAAACACTAAATGTTAAGTAAAGCTTACCACAATAGTGAAAAAACCACATCTAAATCGGATAAGCCGTTTCTGAGATTAGCGTGCACAGACAAACAGACAAAAATTCTAACAAACATTTTTGGGTGCTATTTGCGTTGATAAAGGTCTCAATAATATATTTTCCCATATATCTTCCATGTACAGACAGCGATCTGTTGCATTTTTATTATATGTATTGATTATATGATATAACGAAATCCAAGTTACCTATATGGAACTTTTATTACCTACGTTTGCGTAATAAACTAGGTTCAGCGCATACCACTTTTTTGGCACTCACTCAACTGCCCAGCAGGTTGTGTCGGGGATTGGAAGACACACACCACAAATAAACAAACGTTCAGACCACAACAAACCGACATTTCTCACGTGTGGTGACCGAACTCGTTACCGCTAACGCATCAGTCAATTGCTGTGAACACTGCGCCAACGCGTCCTCAAATAACTTATTCCGAAGTTAATTTCAGTATTTTGTCTTAATTTTTATTGTGTACGTGGTTTGAATTATGGTTAATAATGTTAGTTTTTAGCATGTAAGTTACAAATACTAAGTATCCATTGGTTTGATTAAGTCAATGATACTTTTGTAACCAAATATGTGATAGGTGATACCTATCGATAGATTATTATGTATATTAGCGCAGCCGCTACAATTCGGTACATAGGTTTCGCTTGGAACAAGATCTCTGTGGGTTTCGGAGCTTCGAACAACTGTTGAACGCATCTGCGCCTAACGCACCCTGCATTCTGTATAATAAGAGTGTGGGCTTTCGGCGGGCCATTCTTGTCCCAGGCTCCGGGCGCATCGCACGCTCGCTACCCGCTCGCCACCCGCGCACGAGCTACGCTCGAACACAAACCGCGAACATGAAGTGCATTACCTTTTGTGCTCTTTTATTTTGTTTTTGGACTGTGAATGCCCGCGAAATTGACTACAAGCAAGAGTTGCAGGCGTTGAGCAAGCAAATCGAATTGCTAAAAACTCTTCATATAGCTGATGTATCCCGTCTGAAGAAAGAAATCGACGAACTCAAGTAAGTTACTTTAAATCGTTTTAGAAAAACTTTTGTAATTTTTATTTAATAATGTATCCATGGACTATATGTTTAAAGTTATCAATTGCGAATGGTTTTATAAGCAAATGCGATTTATTGGTTCAACTATCCTAATGTTATAACAATTTCTAAAGTACCTACTCTACACAAATAACGAAATTTTGTTTTATTTTTATTTTATTTATTTTATTAATTTATTTAATTTAAAATCAGACAATTTTATTTAATATAAAGACAGCCATTAAGACATTTCTATTAAATAGTTATAATGTTTAAAAAGTTGCATAGGAAATGTGTTTATTATTTTCATTTTATTTTATTTGTATAAAATTAAACATTTTGTTTAATTTGCTTCCGAGCGTACATTAAAATCCGTTCATATTTTATTTATCACTATTTTTAAAGCTATGCGATTGCAATTTATTGCTTGAATATTTTATAATTGTATTTATGAAGACACGTCATGTCACTGTGGGTTTTCTGATCATGCCTAGGTCATCAGCATTTGCTTAACTCGTTTTAATTTTCTTTTGAAGTATATATATCACTAAATAGCCAGTTTAACATGGACCAATCTTCATGCTATCTCGTAAACGTGCCGCAACATAAAAGTTGAGGAGACAAGTGGCGTTTGAAGACAACGGAGAGTCTCTTACTAAAAACCAGGTCATCTGCTCTACATAATCTGTACATTAGGTGCCATATCTTCCCATTAAACTTCCATATAAACACTATAAACTATTGAACTGTCTGCAATGGAAATTAGTAAAAAAGGCTCGGATTAATACAAAAATAATTTAGAAATAAATTAAAATAATTTAAATAATCTACTATTTTATTCCTACTTCTACCGATAAATCAGCCTTTTTTTAGATAATCTTACTTCTAACTATTATATTTTAATATTTTTGTTTGTGTCTTTTTTGTTAATATGCTTACACATGCGTTATAAAAAATACTATGTAAAACCTAACTTTATAACTTTCAAATTGTTTAAGGTAAAATTTATTATAGGCGTTTTAAAAAAAGAAGTAAGAGGCAATTTATGTTAACGATCAAACATTCACAGTACTCATTCTCTTATAGTTACACAAATTGTCGCGGTAGTTAAAGAAAGCGGATCTTTATAGATTTGCGTCTTCATCCGTGAGCTTCGTCTGCAATTGCTCCGGATATTACTATCAAGCTATAGTTATATAGTTATTTCCCCAGATACTAAGTATTATTCCGTAATAATGAAGGGATGGAACTGGAACACTAATTTTCGTTCGACAAGAACGCTAAATTTCATTTTTGTCTTATTTTACTTATGCTTATTAATATAACTTATAACTATATTATAGGTAGGGACCGTAGGGATCCCTAGTACATTTTTTTAGCAGGGTATAGAGCAGCAGTGAGCGTAGGACCGGGATGACGTACCACGCAATTTGTAGGACAATATTACTATTAAATTATATAAATATTAAAAAAGAAAAAAAAATCAATTTTTGATGACCTTACGAGGTCAGATCGTCAAAAATTATTACTAACCAGCTGAATTTTTTGTTCGTCTTATCAAAATGAAGCTACTCCCGGAAAATTAGCTTGATACTAATCAGGTGAAAAAAATGTACTAGGGATCCCTACCTATAAATATATATATATATATATATATATATATATACGTTTTTGAGACGCATTACGATTTTACGCATTTACGTTTATGATATTATATATATGTCAAATATTTCGAATAATTTATTCAAAAATGCCGTTAAGTATTTTAGACGCAAGAAGCTTGATCAGTTAATCTTAATCAATTTTTTTTGCATTGCAGCTAATTTTTTTCTTATAATTTAACTAGCCTAATTCTATGCAGATATTAATATTAGAGTCTAAATGGGCATATTATAAAAAAAATTGTAATATGTCCATGTTACCAAAACAATTAAGTATCTAGTATCTTTTTAGTTGAGTCTTAATTGCTTTTAAGTCGAAGCTTTAAAGTTAAAGTTTTTTAATACGAACGTCAGTAAAATATATCTGTATGTTGAATAATTTTAGAATGCAAGTTCGTAAATTCGATTTAAATTTAAGCGACAAATCCATTTACTCATCTACGTTTTTAATTGGTCGAAATATAATCGTAAAACATGCGGTATCGGCACTTTGAGAACACCTGCTCCTGAAGACGACCAACTTAAAAACAGGCTTTAGCGGACCGCGCGAGTATTAATCGCCGTGCGACCACGCAATACTTTTGAGATACAGAGTGCTCCGTTCTTAGCGGAACAAATTTCCCAGTTTTAATCCTCCGCACAAGATCTTCACTTGCGACGCTCTGCGGCTGGTTTAACGAGTTTCACTAAACAGCAAGCGTGAACTTCGAGTATAGTCACAGAATGGGTTTGCATACTTGGAATGCAATGATGCCAGCTGTTCACCCACGTTTTGTTGATCGATTTTTAACAATTTATTTTTATTAAGATACCACAACGATCTTGTGAACCTTATTGCATTAGCGCTTTGAATCTAAGATGATTCGGTAGATTTTCACATACTTGGTGTATTAATTTCTAGCCACCTGCTAGGCTTTACCGAGTGCTAGCTTTACTGCACTTGTGAATAAAAGATGCTTCGTCGAAACATTCGATTCTTTCTGAAGTACACGTGTAAAACGTGATTTAAGAATTGCTACACATATTTAAAATAACGAATAACATTGAATATTCGATTAGTACCTACATTACGAAACAAACTTCTTAACTAGGTACACATGAAAGAGAATATTAATTGGCAGCTTTTGCTGTCTCATGTAGTCAATCAGTTGAAAAAAAAACTCTATAACAATGATAAATTATAAATTCTTGTATATATTGTATATACTTTTAAAGGCGCGTTTTAATATAATACTGTTTATATCTTGATGAGGGTGAACATCTGGCGGGTTATAAGTTATTTATATTCCAACCGGAATAATAGGTATACTGCCAGCCCTCATCCGGAAGTCTCAAATGAATGGGGGGACAAAATTTATTTGAAAAAATATATATTTTCAAATAAATTTTGTCTCCCCGTATATATTTATTCTAGCTGACCTGGCGAACTACGTACCATTATCTTTTTTCATGAATATAATAATTATATGTATCGAATGAAAATATATGATATAGTTTATGTTGGACAAAGTTACATATCTTTAAAATCGATCGAGTAGTTGCGGAGACCCGACGAATATTGTGACACGATATTTCTATATGTACAGATTTACAAATCTGGATTAATAAATAATATATAACAATTTAAATAAAAACAATTTAAATTAAATAATCTATATAATAAAAAGGAATGTTGCTAAGCGCATAACTGGAGAATGGCTCGACCAATTCGGCTAATTTTTTTTGTATGTTCCTTAAAAATCCCACGGAAGGTTTTTATGCTAAAAAAAACATAACAGACAGAACGAAGTCTGTCGGGGCAGCTAGTCTATTTATTAAAAATGAATGTTGCAAAGCGCATAACTCGGAATGGCTCGACCGATTCGGCTAATTTTTTTTTTGTATGTTACTTAAAAATCCCACGGAAGGTTTTTAAAATTAAAAAAAAACATAGACAGAACGAAGTCTGTCCGGGCAGCTAGTTATAAATAAAATAATATAATAATATTAAAGAATGCATCAATGAAAATAAAAAATAAAATGTAATTATAAAATACGTGTTACGAAATATATCAATTGGTTATGTAACTGATATTTCTACATAATTATTATAAAGATTTATAATATTCGTAATTTATAAGAGATATTTAAAGCAACCGAAGCAGATTTGTGTTCCACGTGTTTCTAATGCGTAACTTAAAGGCAGGTGTTACTCTGCTCCAATAACATGGGGACAGTTTAATTAATTAGATATAAAAGTAAAGCAATAGAGCTATAGAGTTTTCGATAATGTTATTGAAAAGAGAGTTTATTCCTTTATAAATAAACCAACATTTTATATTCATTGAAAATTGTTCGAACTAAAATTTTAATTGTATATACCTACTTACTTACTTAATAAATTTATTAAAATTAAAAACAGAACTGTCAATCTTTTGAGTTTGAATCGCAATTGTTAAAGCTCATACGAACCTAAAAGCCTAACTAAAAGTAATTGCATTCTGAGTAAATACGGACTGGGTAGAGCAATCATGCAGCTTTAATGCTTTGAAAGTCAAAAATTGTCTTTGTAAATGAAAAAGGATCCAGAATATGTCAAATATTAATTTCATACAAAATGTAATAATCTATTATCAATAAAGTATACAGTATATTTTCACGATTAAATCAAAATATGTAGTTTTTTTTTTGCTTTTGTTAACAATACACCACGGAGTATATACACACAGAAAGACTTTAATCAGACTAAAATGAAACCACGGAGCGCACAGAAACGTGTCAACAGAAAGTTTTAGAATGATTCGAAATAGGAGCACGTTGGTATTTTTTTCTGGCGCGAACTTGGGGAGGCCTATGTCCAGCAGTGGACTGCAATAGGCTGAACTGACTGACTGACTGACTGGTATTTTTTATGTAATAAACGATCTTTTACCGATACTTAAGCCGAAGCTATCACTCATAAAGCCAACCAAGAAAAAATACAACTAAAATTCAGAATGATAAGTTATGTATCTAATTGTAGAAATCCAAAATCCTGTTTAATTCTTTTTCTATGACATGACTAATTTTATACCTACTCGCAATTAAGCGAGAATATGATCAAATTAGTTTCAACTTGAGTACAGAAGAGAACAGCATAAAAAATTATTCAGTTTATAATAATTATTCTGTATCAATAGGATAGATAAAGGGCGCACGAGGGAGACACGGTTCGCGCGCTCGTGCGTACCATCGCATCCTGTTTGCACGTACATACTTCCTCACACAACTTTACTCATAATCACGCTATTAATCGAAAAGTTCCGTTTTTAAGTTGACAGAAATAAGTTACGTTTGCATTAAGAATAACACTTATAATTTTATTTTTATTTATCATAATGGTTGAATATTAAAACTGCGACCATAATAATTATGTATATTGGTAATGTGCAATATTCTGTCTTTTTAAGTATTATAGTAGATACTTCAACTGTCGCGCTCCTATCATATCATATCATTCTGATTTTAGAGCGTTAAAGAAAGAAACTCATCATTTTTAATATACATATATAATATGTATGAGCGAAACCGGTAGACGTCTTTCGACAGCAGCGTTACCTAACGAGCCCGGGTCTAATTAACTAATTTCAACCATTCAGAAATCTATACTTTTTCATTTTATCATTCCAGTAGCTTTGGAAGACACACAGTGATATGAACACTATATTTACTATATGTACATACGTAGGATTATTATTGTCTTCTAGAACATTATGTATTTTATGAAATGTACTTACGACGAATAAAAATAAAAACAACGAGTAATTTTAGGCAGAAACCGGAGACAGCCTGCACGGATAACCACGAACGCAATGAGCAGGCGACGCTGGAATGGGCTAAGAGCTCTATGAAAGAGCTGCGCACAGAGATGAAGGAACTGAGCCGCAACGTGAACAGCTCTTTGCTCCTCCACCAGCTACATACTATTCGTAATGAGGTCAGTTGGTTTTTTATGCGGAAATTATAACAGCCCGTAAATGTTTTTATTTATTATTTATGTTAAATAGTCATGAATTCATATGAATCTTATTATACATCATAGTCATATCATATCGACAATACAAATAAATTAAATATAAATTAATAACAACCAGATGACATATTAACCACCTGGAAATGCTCAACTGCTGGGCGAAGGTCTCCTTAGAAGCGGACATCTAGAGAGTGACGACAAGTATTGGAGCTTAATCTGCCAGACTTGCTTTTAGCTACACATACTCTCGCTCGCTCGCGTAGCTCGCTCTACATTTGTAGCGTGTTCGAGAATGTTCAGGTCTCAGAATTTCAAATTTCGAAACGGGGGACAACGTTTCATCTGAATCTCTCAGGAAATTATGTTCTTGAAAGATTCTTGAAAGTTCAGGGTTGTTAGCATAGATTCAAAAGCAAAAACTATCATATATACCCGAGTCTGAGTGTAATATATGTATTTATTTGTATATGTATTATTTATATGTATGTTTAAAAAAAAGTAGCTGTATAAGTCGGTCTAACTATGACACAAGCATTAAGTTGCTTACCTTAGAAACAAAAGATCGAGTGTAAATGTTAAATATATTCAATTTAGTTTTTACTATCGTTGTCTGCATCACGATCATTTATCATGCGTGGTTTGTTTTATCAAACCACGTATCGTAATATTTGTCTTAATACTTAAGTAAAAGAAAAAGCATATTTTCACGCATCATATCCTTTTAGTTGAAACGAGCTCTTTCGGAGACTACGGACCTGACTAAGCTCGCTAGGACCCAGGAGGCGAGAGTTGACAATATGGACAGAGAAATCGGTCGCCTCAAGTTAGAAGGTCAACAGATGAGAAGCGTTACTGCACATCTGCGATCTCACTTTGGGAAGTTAGCCAAGGAGGTAAGCTACAAAATCATGTTACTGTGATTTTTTTTAAACGACTATTAATTTAAGAGAAATTTTACTTTTTAGACTTGACTAAATATAAAATGAGAAATATTTAAAACGAACAGAAATATATGACCTATAGTGTACTTATACGTAAAATACAATGATGATTGAATATTTTAAATTCTTCGTAACGCTGCGCGAGTATCCTACGTACCTAATAATAAATAATAAGTATTTCATAAAAGAAATGCTGATAGTCAATTGGGATTCGCTTATTCGATTTATGCACGGGAGCTACGTAGAATTGTTTTGTGTTTAACCGACTTCCAAAAAAGGAGGAGGTTCTCAATTCGGAGACCTTTGGACCGACTTTGATAAAAAAAAATAATCGACAGGTGGTGCGTGTCATTTGATCCCATTTAAATTTATTTGAGATCTAACAAGTACCTTTCGAGTTATATCAATATGCGAAGATTTATAATATTGAAATATGACTTAAAATATTGAAATATGGCTTTCGTTTAGTGAATGGTAATGGTAAAGATCAAACGTGACTTCTAATAACAGGTGCTGACCCTCTTCACGCTCGATGAGTATAACCGTCGCTAACCGTTGCGCCTGCGACTTTTTACCGGTCGATATGATTGCGAGGGAATATGATTTAAATAATTAGATAGTAACCTTCAGTAATTATTTACTAAGGGTCTTTATAAAAAAAATCATTGCTTCGAACCACCTTCGAACTAACGATCTGTTACCACTTCTATGCTTTACGAGTATGTATACCTAAGTAGTAGGTACTCTCGCGACTTTTTCTTCGTGGAATTTCAAAGGTCCGCATATATCCTCTACAGAACTGACATAGTGAACTGTATCGTAATTAAAAAAAAAATCTTCCCTTCCCTTCAAACTTATGTCATATAAAATTTTGTTACAATAGACTTGGCGGATTGAACGCAAAATATCTTTGAATATAAGCGCACTAACGCACTAGCGCGGTTAGCCGCTTTTGCAGTTTAATATGGGTATTTCCATGAAACTTTACCCTACTATTTTTTTGTTTTTTTGTTTTATAATTATTTTACCCGAGCGAAGCTGGGGCGAGCTGCAATTTTAATTTAACTAGCAAGTTACATATATAAATTACAAGCGAATTTTTCAAATTAGGTGGGAAATTGCAAAATCTTCAAAAGAAATTATTAATTTTAGACCAAATCTCATGTTAATTTCCTGTTTTTTCTTATCTGAAATGATTTTTAATAAAGCAATGTTGATCAGAACATTTTTTATTTTACGATAAAACTTGAAAAACCATACAGTGTCGCACCCGTTACAAAGGCCTGTCGCACCCGTTACATTTTCAAAATCTTTTATAAAGTACATTATACATGTTTGTTAATTTCGAATAACGTAGTTTTTTGAGATAACTATTCAAGTTTTACATAAAAAAATCTTACTGTATACTATTAACGAAAATTTTAGAGGTTTTTAACTGAAAGTCATCTTGGTCGCATTTAGCGATTTTCTAAGGTCACACCCGTTACGCGATTCATAACGTTGTATATGTTTTTCATTACAAGTTTCTATACAGATCTTTTTTGAGTTAAATGTGTAATTTTTCATACTATTTTTCTTTATAAACGTAATTTGATATATCTGAATAAACACTTTATTATCTTGAAAAAACGCAGTGTCAGTGTCGCACCCGTTACAATGGAAATACCCATATGCAACCGCCTGTGATTGTACACACTTAACCGCGATGAATTTTCAACCGCGGTGCGGGCAGTTGAACGGAGAGGTGCGGCCCGCTTCGCGGCTGGCCGCCGCCGCAGTGTTGCCAACCGTACGATTTAAATCGTATTTATACGATCTTTTTGGCTCTTGTACGATGTACGATCGAGTTATCGAAATCGTACGCAAAATATACGATCTTTTCAAATCTTACACCCATTATCATCATTCAAAGGAAAAAATAGATGAGAATTCAAATTAATTCGATCTATTAATCGATTGAAATTATTACTTTTGCAATTATTTATGTAGGATTTGACAATTTCAATTACTAGCCACGAAGTATAGATACATTACTATAGGCACCAAGTATAGATTATACTTTATGACTATAGCAATGGGTTATTGTTAGTGCAGGAAGCAACTGAAAGTACTTAATTGTCAAATTGTACATACATAATCAGAAAAGTTACGATTTCAATATAAACTAAAATCGAGAATTGTTCAGATTGTTGGCATGTTATATTAGAGGAGAGGACAATATACGAATTCGAGATTTTAAATATGTAGTCCAGTCAAATTACGAAATAATAAAACATAAAATACCGCAGTTTGGGGATTATGACGGTCGAACGGTGTATTCTGAGTATAAATTTCAATTTGAGGGGTTCTCCAAAGGTCAGCTCAAGGTCATTTCGATGAAAACGCGTTTAATTCGATATCTCGAGGACGATTAGTGTTAGGCAAAATATTTTAGAAATCTTTTCTTTTATAAATTAAATTTACTAATTTTTTTATCTGAAATTTTTTTCTATCATCAATACTTTTCAATTTATTACTTCCGAAAGGCAAAAATTTTATATTTTTTTCTCCCCATTTTTAATTTTTTGCCATTATCTACCCAACCGTTCAATTTTATGAAATTTTACCTATTATCAAAGTTACCTATTGAAAAAGTTTCAAATAAAAAAGTTAATAAATTTAATTTAGATCATATCATAATCCCCAAACAGCGGTATTTTATGTTTTTTTTTAACCCATTTTCAGCCGTAATTTGAAACGAAAATGACATCTAATCACGGTTTCATCTGAGTTTTAGAGTAACTTTTCTCATAACTAAAAATATCATAATTTATAATTGTGTTTGCTAGCAAATGAAAAAACCGACTTCAATTACCTCGGCAAGTAATAAATAATTAATAAATTAACAAACGCACTAGTCGAAACTACGATTTTCGAGGGTTTTCCTAGATTTTACTGGGATTCCAGCATCAGATCCTGGTTTCCTTATCATGGTACCTAAGTTGGGATATTCCCTTTCCAACAAAAAAAGAATTATCAAAATCGGTTCATAAACGAAGAAGTTATCCCCGAACATACATATAAAAAAAAATAAAAAAAAACATATACGGTCGAATTGAGTAACCTCCTCCTTTTTTAAAGTCGGTTAAAAATTCTTAATGTTAAATGTTGATTCATGTTCCTTTAATGATAAATATTGATTCAAAACTATAATAGCATTCCGTTTAAAAATTATATAGGTACGTTGTTTTATTGAAATTTCATTACGTACGATTTTTTCCCTTGAAATATAGGCAAAATACGATCTTTTCTAGGATATGGTACGATCTTCTGAAAAATAAAGTTGGCAACACTGCGCCGCCGCCGCGCCGTCTTGTCTATACGTATTACGCACTGGCGCGATGGCGGTTCAGTTTGCGGCGTGCCGTTGAAAAGTTTGTACGTAATTTGTAGTTGAAATTCAACAGAGAAGCTATTTGGAATAGTGAAGGAGCAGTTCATAAAAATAGAGATTTAAAACGGAAACGATGGGTAGAACTATTAGATATTTTTGGGATAGAGGAGATCTAGTAAAGGATGATTCCAGTATCGTGTTTTATTTTTCTTTCGTTTTATTTCATTTCGCTAGTAAAAATAGATAACACTACCTACTTCGATAGCGTTCATTTCGCTAATGAAGCCAACACGTTTTCAAGCGGTCCAACTGCCCTACGCGGTTTCATCGCGGTTGCAGCGCGGTTGGCCGCCGTAGCGGTCAACCGCTATTGCAACCGCGTCAGGCGGCTGGACGCTAAAACGAACCGCATAGGCGGCTAACCGCTAGTGCGTTACGGCATGCGGTGCGGGGTTCGACAAATAATGTCTCGAAATATGTATAGAACCCACCTGCCTCAATTGCAACGCAATGTTCATTAATATGTCCCACAATAACGCTCTGTGAACAAGCGGCACAATGAGGGAGGATGGCTCTTGTCATTTTTTGTTTTATAGTTTTGGAAATATCATACGTATTATATTTTGTACATTTGTTTCATGAGCTAAATTTTAAATATTTTTTTATCTCAGTAGTAATCTTCAATATCTTTGATAGTCGTAGTGATCATAGGTTTTTGGTTTTAATTTTATTGATTAAGATGATCGATATTCATTTTGGTTATTTTTTTATTTTATTTTATTTTTTATATTAAAAGAATAAAGGAAGTACCGTGAGAAAATATTACCCTTATAGATAGCTTACTTACCCGCTTACTCATAAAATGATGTTAAGTCGACCAATTTAATAACGGCAAAAAATTTGAAGACCTCACACCGACTTGTACGAAATATTTTGTACGTAAATTGATCCCCGGCAGTGATTAATTAGCGCAACGTTTTGTCCCACGGTGTAAATATGCATTCCATGATTTTAGGAAACTTTTTTTAAATTTGAAATATTAAATATACTAAAAATTTAATGATAAAAATTAATTCATTCAGTTATTATCCGTCGGAAATTTATACTTTATATTTCATTTAACTATTTTAATAATTATGTCAAAACAAAATGGTCAGTGAAAGGCTTTATTTATTTATAAAAATTACTATAAAAATAATTAATTATAAATACAGTGTCAATAAAGGTTAAAGGTCTTCTCAGTGTCTATATTTAAAAACTAAATATAGATTCGTTATTAAAAGAATTATTCTAGAAATAATTTAAATCTTTTTAACATTTAACGAAGTGTAGTATTGCAAATCGATGAAACAAGGGACCTAGTGTTTGAGATTCGGACCTACAAACTGGTTTCACTTCCGTGTTTGTGTGGAGCATGAATAGAATGGTTGAACCAGAACACTTTTATTTTCGATAATGATGATAATATGAACGGATACGGTCCCGCCAAATACTTTATAATATATATATTTTTATTAAACTTTGGAAGTTAGTTACAACCGTTTTGCCATCCTACCAATTCTCTTTTTTTAAAATTTCTTTACGCACGTTGACTTGGGGAGTAAGCTGGTGAATTCGTGACGAGAGCGTTACCAAAAGTGTGATCGAGCTAGGTGAACGGAAGGTGAAAGGTAATAAGTTAGTGAAGATAGAAAGAGAGAGAGAGTTACGTTTCGTAAGTTTTACTTCAGTCGTGTGGTCTAAAGAACACTTGTTTTTTAAAAATCTTTTAGTTGTACGATATAAAATTCTTACCAATCGTCTACTGTTTTTGTACTTTTTTATTATTAATTCGATTTTTTTAGGAAATTAATAGTAAGATTGTTTGTTTAATTAGTAATATAGTTACAATAAAATATATGCAGTCCCTATATATTATACAGATATAAAGTTAATCATCGCATTATCGTATATAACTTTAATTTATACTTAAATAGTGAGAAAGAATGTAATTTGAACAAAAAGTACTTAAGCTTTATTTGTTTCAGCTTAAAACTAAACAACTCGAAGAGCTTAACATGGTTAGTTACAACGACGTTCTGGAACCGCACGAAATCAGAGCAGGCGAGTTAAAAACTGAGCACGGCCATAAGTATCGTCATAACAAAATGGTGCACGCCCAAATCTCCCGCCTAGCTCGCAGCCAAGATCAACTCGACGAATATCAACAAAATCTACAGGCTCAAATGCTCGATGTGCAAAAACGACTAGACCGCGTCGAAGAACCCAACTGGGACCTCGTTTCGGCAAGAGTTGACTTCCTCGAACTCGAAACCAAGTCTTTAAGGGATGAATTGAAAAATACATCACAAAAGTTTTCAGATTTTGATAAAATACATGCATCTATGCTTGAACTGCGTGAAGATGTGGAAAGTATTGAAAACAAAGCTGATAAAACTATTCCCGAATTTAGGAAGGAGATATCTAAGCTGGATGTTAGTTTTGCTCAGGTATTAAAAGTGCTATATTTTGTATGGCATTAACTTTTCTCTATACATATATTTTAATCTAATTTTTTTATACAGCTCAATGCTCAATCGTCTTATTTAAAAGAAGATCAAGAGAATCTGCGACAATCAGTGAAGGCTATTGCTGTAAGCGTAAGCAATGCTATTGATCGTGCCGAGATGGATCGTCTTGTTATTAAGAAAATCAATGAATCGATCGCTGACTTGGAAATTAGGTCTAAACAACATTATTACCGCCTAAACGATCACATACTAAAGGTAATATATTTTAATAAATTTATATTTAAACCGTTAGAATCAAATGTTTATCGTATTTTCACTAATATTTTAGTACATTACCCGTAAATATGTATTTATGATGAATTTTCTTTTAATATTAAAATGACTAACATTAATGATTTTTATAACATTTTATGATGAAGTTTTTATATATTAAGTTACATTATTGTTCTTACAGAGTGAAGCTAACCATTTGGATAAGTTAACTAACGGAACTGTTAGCATTTCTTTGCCCGATCTTATGGGTGAAGTTAAAGAACTGCAACCAATCGAACGCGAATACGAGGATCTCGTTAGTCAGCTTCCAAAAGATTGTTCCAGTATATTTGGTCTACCTGAAACTTATCTTATTCACCCCGGTAACCATCCGGTTGAGACCTGGTGCGTAAACGGAACTACCCTCCTTCAGCGTCGCTATAACGGGACTATTGACTTCAACCGAAAATTCAACGAGTATGTTCATGGTTTCGGTGACCCTGCGTCTGAATATTGGCTGGGGTTGGAGTCGATGCATCGACTTACTTCAGACAACTGTTCCTCTATGAGGATTGACATGACCGATATTTACGGCAGCTCGTGGTATGCTGATTACGAATACTTCGTAGTGGGCAGCGCTGACAGTGGCTACATGTTGGACGTCGGCGGATTCAAAGGAAATGCCAGCGATGCCTTCGAATACCAGAATCATATGGAGTTTTCTACCATTGATCGCGACAGGGACATCTCCAATACGCACTGCGCTGGAAATTACGAAGGTGGCTGGTGGTTCTCTCACTGCCAGCACGTTAACATCAACGGAAAGTACACCCTCGGACTCACTTGGTTCGATTCTGCTAGAAACGAGTGGATAGCCGTGGCAACCAGCGAAATGCGCATGTACCGCCGACCCGGCTGCTCTTAAGTTCTACGCTGACGATTACAATATGATAATTGATCAAACTTATAGTCGCACTATCCATGTGCTTATTAATTAAAATACAAAATAATTATTATATATCTTAATCATACCAAAGATAATCCTAGTAAAAAGGTACTTAATATTTAAAGTTTCATGGATGTGAGTAGAATTTCACCGTTTTAAATTTATGCTGTCACTCTTCTCCGCCTGCTTATTGTTCTGACGTAATTTTGAGTTTAATTATTTCGCGTTAATAAATAAATAAAATCGAATTAGAAACTAATGGTACTTGAAACTTCGTTCGAACTAATGGACATGTCGTTATTGTAGCACATAATGAAAACGATCATGGTTCAATTGTGTGCATTCAGTCTTTTGTGAAATAACGACTTGTTTACATTATTTCCACGGGTCATCGCGGTTCGATCAGCGAGACTGCTTTGTTAAGCAGAAGTACTGAACAAACAATTAATTAGCAGATATTTAACATGTAAATAATTATATTAAAGACATGAAACTCGAAAAATATTCTTAGCGGTTTTGATTTTTATTTATTTTTTATGTAATTAAAACTTTCTTAGTAGGTACCTACGCTTTTTAAAAGTGCATCGTATGCTTGTAAATAATATGTTGCGATAAGGTTGAATTTTAAATTTACTTATAAGAAAATTCCTTTAAGCTATTATTTAAAATACTATCCCAACGTAAAGCAGTGATTTATAAACTACTTCAACTACAATTGTACTAATATTATTAAATATGTAGTTTTTTGCTTTAAGTGTCATATTAATGTACCCTTAATGCTTATTGTGATGTGTATATAGTAAATTACAAGCAGCTGAATGCCGCCTTAGGAAAACATGTATTAAATTATTTTTATTTAAATATTTTCCCTCGAACTTTTGGTCTACATACATTAGCGAAAAAGAAGGTAGATATAAATAATTGTAACTAATATTGTAGAGATTATATTGTACCAAGGGATTGAAACCAAATAAAACATTCAAATTAAGATATTTTTTTATTTGTAGTATAATAAGCCAACTAATATGTACATTAAAAGTAAATAATAATTAATAATCACTATCCTCATTATCATTTTCATTCCCTATACGTGTATCGCTGAGTAATAAAGACTTGTTCATAAACGGATGGCCTCTCAATTTCTTAAATTTAATCTTATTCTCAAACAATTTATTTTTGTAATTTCTACTTTTATTTTGTGCTTTCTGAATAACTTGGTACATTAGCTTTTTTTTCAAATAAAGATTTTCCTCTTTGATAAAGTCTCTAATGTCGTACAAATTCCCTTGTAATTGTGACAGTGTCTGGTCAATGTCCAATGGATGTAAATCTCTATAGTTGTTCCCATGATCGTGATGTTTTGGTTTTATAACTCTTGTACTCTCCAGCCACTCCAAAATTGTAAAGGATTTTGTCGCTTCAAAGAGTTGGCTGACGTGATCTTTAGTTAGTTCACGAAGTAGCTTTGTATTTTGTGCTATCCATCTAAAACAATAAATAGTATTAGTAACTATGGTACATTTAGCTGAGCTTTTTCTTTTTAATATCGAATTTGACTCAAATATACTGTATCCTAGATTGTAGCTATGAAAACTTTAAATTAACATGAACAATTCTTTTTTTTGTAATTACGTTGTATAATGCTGGATACTCGTGTAGACGAGAGGTAGGTCGTGCAGGTAGCCGCAACCGAAACCCCAAGACAAAAAGCCAACCAATTTGGCATTGACTGCGAGTGGAGCGCCCGGAACTGCCAAACATGAAAATGATGGGTTTTCTTCTCGAGCTGGTCCAGTACACAGCATACCTGTGCGCACTGCTGTCCCATGCTAGAAAAGTATATACTATACTTTTATTCGTTTCTTTTTATTCCGACAAATCGAACTAATAATTATTACCTACAGCAAAATTTTGTGAATATGGACGGACGTGTCTTTAGCGCTAAAAGGACTAAATCGTTGTGAAAACTTGGTACCTATATACTATATAGATACGTATTTAGATAAACCCACATAGGCTCATTTATTTTATACTGCTGTTTTCACGACACTTATGTCGTGAAAACAGCAGTATAAAAATTTTAAACTAAAATTAAAACTAAAACGTGGTACAGTTCGAAAATCTATAGATATATCTATATTAAAATTTTGTGTCCAATTTTTATTTAATTTTGTAGGCATCTGTAATTCGGTCCAACTTGGGAGATTGGGTAGTTTTTATCTCAATTATGGATCTCAATATTTGATTATTTGTATTGCAAATTCATCAATCATCATCATCATTTCAGCCTATCGCAGTCCACTGCTGGACATAGGCCTCCACAAATTCGCGCCAAAAATGGCGTGAACTCATGTGTGTTGCCCATAGTCACCACGCTGGGCAGGCGGGTTGGTGACCGCAGGGCTGGCGCCGTCGCACCGAAGACGCTGCTACCCGTCTTCGGTCTGTGTATTTCAAAGCCAGCAGTTGGATGGTTATCCCGCAATCGGTTCAGTGCTTTTTCAGTTCCAAGGTGGTATTGGAACTATGTTATCCCTTAGTCGCCTCTTACGACACCCACGGGAAGAGTGGGGGAGGCTATATTCTTTGCCGTAGCAAAGTGCAAAAGTGCAAATTAAAAGTTTATTATAAGACTTTAGTGTGTATTTATCGGTTAAGAGTTCTATAAAATCCTAATAGATGGCGGTTTGGCATCTAAGTTGCTCAGATATCGGGTAGATGGCGCCGTATTTCTATTTCTAGATTATAATTATATTAGATTAGAATATAGAATTTACATAATTATATTTAAGTAAATTATAATTAGGTACTGAGCCACAAAAACGCGTGGCTGGGTCAGCTAGTAGATATTTTTTAAAATGTAAATATTCACTTCCACTTTTAATTATGGTAATAAAATTATTATGAATGATTTGTGTATACTGTATTATTTTGTTTTATTTTTAAATATAGGTCAATTTAAATTAGATTCTTAGATACTTACAAAATTACAAAATAACACAAACTACACTAACGCTACATTTTGTGTACATCTTGAAACAAATAAGACAATTGACGCACATTTTTATATCCATCGCAGTACAAATTTGGTGATGTAATAGTAAAAGAGATTGATCTCAACATTGGATCTATCAGTTCATCCGGAAACATGGCCGATGAGCGCGGTAGACACAGCTCTTTACCCTTAAGATATAATACCGATACTATTAATTTACTTACGTTTTATTGCTGTTAATACCTTATTAAAAATTTAAAAACGAGGACTTAAAGCTAAAAACATTATCTACCAGCCAGTCTTACAACATATACCTACATACGTAATTTATTTATTCATTCAGAAAAGATTCATTCTAATAATACCTTTATTTTTAAATTAATCGACAAAATTCATTATTGATTAATTTTATGTCATGAGTCATGACCATGAGTCATGACACTAAAGCTACATTTTCTTCAAGTAAAGATAAAACAAACTACGGCTGATTGTAGCCAGTAATGGCTATAAATTTCAACTTGGGTGAAGCCGTAATGGACGCCTGGTTATAGATTTTTATCGAAAAATTAACAAAAAAAGAAAAGTATATTGGCGAGAATTTAACAGGAACAATATTGTAATATCTATGCCAAATTTTGTAGTATGCCATCTGACATTTAGTTCGCTAGACTAGATGCCATCTGACGTCTTATAGGTACGCAACATAATACTTGCACAAACAGACAAACGCATATTATACTGACATTTTAAAATTATTTAGTTTGTACCAGTAAATGGTAACAGTCTCATAATATATATTTGCTCTATTTTGATGTTACAAACACACATACAAATACTTATAATAATTTATATTTTATATTAAAGTACATAACTAAAACTATAATTATAGTAAATAGTATAGCACCGTTAAATCACACCTGCCCCATCCGGTAACAAAGGCTGTTTTGTTAGAAAGCTGCGAGTTGGGTGTTATTAGCGTAATACTCTTTATAGACGACCTGAAATATTAAAATAATATAATTGAGTACATTTATATATAAACCACCGATATACCAGAATATATCCAGTATCCAGATATCCATACCAGAATGTTTGAAAAAATAAAGTAGTTAGTAAATGGATGTATATTACTTATTCTCACTAAAATTCAAGTCAAGATACTTAATTTTATAACACGAAAAACTAACTTAAATGTGATATCTTCATAAAACCTAATCAGAGCGAGGTCAGCGACGAGGGTAAACGGATTAAAGTCTTGGTGAACCACAACTAGTATGACAGTCAAAAGCGACGTTCCTCTGTCTGAATAGTTTTCTCCTACAACTATTTTCAACTGTTGAACTGGCACGCTAAAATTATATAATTAATCAAACTATTTTATTAGCACATCATAAATACCTAAGTATAATTGTAGCTATATATAATAACTAAAAAAAATCAAAAATAAAAGTAGCCTAAGTTACACCTTATTGCATCAGCTGTCTGCCAGTGAAAGTCCCGTCAAAATCGGTCCAGCCGTTTCAGAGATTAGCCGGAACAAACAGACAGACAGACACACAGACAAGAATTGTAAAAAAATGTTATTTTGGAATATGTACCGTGTATAGATTCATCATAATTATGCATTTAGTAAAAAGCGGATATTTTAATATTACAAACAGACACTCCAATTTTATTTATTTGTATAGATGTATAGATTTAAATTTAATCTTCACTCTTCTCTTCTTCATCTTAGTACTTTTTGGTTCTTAATTCGATTGTATTTTTTTTAATTGTTCCTATGTTACCTCAAAACTTTTGACTGGGCAGACAAAGTCAAGTCATGTGGTCCCAATTAAATTTAATTGAGATCTGACAAGTACCTACTTTTCAAGTTATATCGAATAATACATATTTACTTGACCTTATTACTTGACGATGTAATTAAAGTTGGTTTATTTTTAGTTTGCAAACGAACACAATTATTTGTGATTATTAAATCGTTGCGCATTTGTTTTATAACTATGATATCTTCTAAGATATTCATTGAAATAAAATTATATCAAGGACAATTTTATTCAAAATGTATATAATACCACCTTCATAAATAATGCATTATTAAAAAAATGTGATTACCATAAAAAAGTTTATGAGTCGCGGACTTTTTTTACTACTGTTAAATTTTTAATGGCGATCAATTCCATCATACATTGCTTTAACCATTTATGTAGCGTACGTAATAGGTAGGGATCCCTAGTACTACATATTTTTCACCTGATTAATATCAAGCTAATTTTCCGTGAGTGGCTTCATTTTGATGAGACGAACAAAAAGTTCCTTTTCGGTTAACGTACCACGCAATTTGTAGGACAATATTACCATCAAATTATATAAATATTATCTAACTAAAAGAAAAAAAAATCAGCTGGTTAGTAATAATTTTGATGACCTTACGAGGTCATCAAGTTGATGATCTCGTAAGGTCATCATAAAATTATTTTTTTTCTGTTTTTTTCTTTTCTTTTAGTTAGTTAATATTTATATAATTTGATGGTAATATTGTCCTCCAAATTGCATGGTACGTTATCCCGGTCCTACGCTCACTGCTGCTCTATCTCCTGCTAACTCTATTATCTACCACAATCGAGAGTTTTCGAAGTACCATAACGGAAGCTCTCAAAAAAATATTTTTCTCCGTTTTCGTAACATTTTTTATTAATGCTCAGCTCCTGTGGGTTATAGCGAGATGTTATGTAACCTATAGCTTTCCACGGTAAATAGTCTATCTACTAATGAATGACTACAAGTCTACAAAATGAATTTTTGAATTGGAACTAATAGTTCCTGAGATTAGCGCATTTAAACAAATAAACAAACTCTTCAGCTTTAATATTGTTAAGTATAGATTAATGATTCTATTTTTGTAACAACGTTACAAAAATGCGTTTCATTCGTGTCAACACATATTATAATTTAAAATATCAATAAATCGCTTGAACGTTTTATAGGTAGACAAAATTCGTTCTATATTATTTTATGGGTAATATTGAGAAAAACCAATAAAATGAACGGCAAGCTTTTAACTACAGAAAACCACCGAAAGCACGTCATGAGTAGATCCATCACGTGTGTTCGAATATGGATTAAGAGTTTTTTTTTTTTTTTGTAAGTAGGTACTGCGTTGTGATAGTAAAAATTTCGTTTTGGGATTTTATGATAAATATTAGTATCTAATTGAACTTGTTGTGATGCGAATTGTATACCTACATTTCAAATCTGATTATTTTATATCGAGAATAACTTGTTGAAGGAATATTTTGGTAACAATGCTCTTCTTCCTTCGTTTGAAAAAACGAAGTTTTCATATTTTTCATTTCAATTTATTTGAGATCTAACAAGTACTTTTCGAGTTATCTAATAATGCGTTTTTACTTGACTATTTTTTCGTCGACTTACGTTGTATTATACCGCATAACTTTTTACTGACTGTACCGATTTTGATGGGTTTTAATTTAATCGTAAGCTGATGCTTACCATGTTGTCATATTTAAATTTCATCGAGATCTGATTACAACTTTTTGAGTAATCTTTAATAACGCGTATTTACTTGACTATTTTTTCGTCTACCTTCGTTGTATTACTTGTCGATGTAATTGAAGTCAGTTTTTTTTCGTTTGCGAGCAAACACAATTATTTATTTTCTACTGCAATTTTCTAATCTATATAAAACGTGAAGCAAAAACTTTACTACTGTGTTGTGGTTGTAAAAATTTCGTTTTGGGATTTTATGATAAATAGTATCTGTTGTAATTGAACTTGTTGTGATGTGAATTGTATACATTTCAAATCTGATTATTTTATATCGAGAATAACTTGTTGAAGGAATATTATGGTAACAATGCTCTTCTTCTTTCGTTTGAAAAAACGTAGTTTTCACTATTAATTACTTTCAAATGTTATAAGCAAGAAAAAATAATTGCTATAATTTTCTATAATGACAGTTCATCAACAGTTCGTTTTTTTTTTTCTATATCACTCTAGAACTTTTAAATTTAATTATAAGAATATTTCAAACCTTACCCGACAATAGGACGCGCCACAGTGATAACTAGATTTTTCGTAATCAAACTGCCAGTTAAACAGTGACAGTTGTTCCGACGCACGCTGACAACGTACGGATGTTCTCTTATATTAACTCGCTTGCCCCGAAATATCTGCAAACACCGTAAAAAAGTAAAATCGTTAATACATTATCGAAATATTTTACTAGCTTCTGCCCGCGACTTCGTCCGCGTGAAATAGTTACTTCGGGCTAACGCTAACTTTAACTCGCGACTTTGTTTACGTAGAACTTGCGAAATTTTAACTGTTTACGCAGCGAACGCAGCGTTAGCTCACAAAAAAAACCCTGATTTTGAAACATTCTTCTTTAGTGCTCCGCTCTTATCGGTCTTAGCGTGATGATATAGGGGAGACCAGGGATGAACGTAACAATTTTCGGTTATTTCGTTATATCTCACAAAACTTTTAGAATATCAAGATTCAAACCAATACAAATGATAGATTAGTGTTTCAGCTATCTTTATCCATCGCCTTAAATGCAAATTATAAAGGCATTTTTGAGAAAATTGAGCAAAAAAAAATATCTGGAATCTGTTACAACCATCCCTAGGGGTAGGGTTGGTTGTAACAGTATCAGGGGATGGTTGTAACAATGCAAATAAACACAAAGTAACTTTCATAATCAACATTATTATTTATCACAACACAACATTATTATTCTTATTTATTAATCAACCACTTAGGACTCAAATTTAATAATTTATGTCACAATAATAAAAACTAATTTTATACACTTCTGAAACAAACAAAAAAAAAACTTCGAAAGTAGTCAACAATCTCAATCAGACAAATAGTTATGACATATGTAACTTCTTTCATTATTAATGCACTCTTCATGAGCCCATTGGTGACACTCGAGGCATTGAACCCATTTTTAATTTGACCTATTTATTGTTTGCAAAAAATTCAAAACAGACTGGACAAAAACAATCCTTGACATCTGAATTATTATTAGTATCTTTTGTTATTCTAGTATCTTTTTTCGTCTTTTGTGCTATATTTCCTTTTCTTCCTTTTCTTACCTTTCCATTATTATTCCTAGGTCCTGCCTTTGGTAGGGGCTTAAGTTCATAGGGACTAAACGATATCATTGTAACTTCCTGAAAAGCAGCTGAAGAAGTAGATGGGATTTGTAAATTATGACATTGATGTCGATGCCGATGTCAATACTGACACGTCTACTTCCGAAACATGTAGTTGTTGGTGGGAAAGTTAATTCAGGAGGGGTCTTGGCAATAATGTTGAAGCTGGCAAAGACGGCGAAGCTGGCAAAGACGATGAACCTACCAATGGTGGTGTTACTTATGGCAATGGTGAGCGTAACTCGCCCTGTACGGTCAGTAAATTATCGGTCGAAATTGCTTGATCTCGTGATGGTGGTGAACAGGACATTGCGCCAATCTGACGACTTGTTGTAGGAATAGGGTCAGGTAAAGGAGCTGGAACATCTTCTAACGGTCGATCACTAACGGTGCTGGTCAAGAAGTCCACGTCTGTGAATATTTGCGGGTTGACGGGTCAAAATCCTGTGCAAGCAAAGCCTGCCTGTATTTTTAGGGATGAAAGTAACAAGTTGTTACTTTCATCCCGATCTATAAATTTTCCCGATTATGACAAAAACGTGCTTAAAGCCGACAAAAACTGTTATAAAAGTGCCATTCCGGATGCCAAAACATAAAGACGAATAGTTGTGCTATTTTACTCACAAATAACACACAAGCTAAAACATTACATAATTATAACAATCACAGTTGAAAAAAATGGTCAAAACTTACTTTATGCCTAATTTTTCGGCACCGACTCATTACGTCTACAACTTGGCGGCACAGCACCGTAAGCGCAACTGAGGGAAGGGGGGATTCAAAATGCCGCATATTGGTAAAGCAGCCGTCTTTGTTACCAATATAATTCGTTCAAAAACTCATTTGTTACGTTCATCCCGTGTTACTTTCATACCTGGTCTCCCCTACAGCCTATCGCCTTCCTTGATAATTGGGCTATATCTAACACTGAGATAATTTTTGAAAACGAACCAGTAGTTCCTGAGATTAACGCGTTCAAAGAAACAAACAAACTCTTCAGCTTTATAATATTAGTATAGATATAACTAGCGGACCCGGCGGATTTCATACCGACCTACGAGTATTTATGTATATTTATTCGCCCTATATTATTATTCATTATTGTCTCCTTCATATTTAGAGTAGGTATATTTGAAATATGGTAATTTTATAATTTTCTTTGATTGTTTGTCTAGTATCTTTAATATATACTTACCTACTTATTCGAATATGCTTTTACATTTCTCCTAAAACAATAAAAATAAAAAATAAATAACTATTCATGTATTTAACGCATGAATCTTTTTCGTTAACCTATATTCACATTAAAGGAGAGCTGAACCAGTAAATATACCAATTAGCTAATATTTCGACATAAAATATAGAAAATCGCAGTAATTATCAATTGAAGACGCTTTACAGTGCTTAAATCTAACATATAATCTAATAAAACATTTAAGGAAAGATTACAGATTATAAACAACCAATACCGAGGGGTATTGGTAGCGGTTGTTTATAATCTGTAATCTATTCCAAGTCTGGAATAGAACTGTAAGCCCGTCACAAAAAAAAAAAAACAAACAAGTGATGATGTATTCCAGTTGAAATGAAACAACTTTTTTGGATTTTATCGCAGTTTATTAAGTTTTTTAAATTCCCAACGTTTCGGATACTTTACGTCAAACACATCAAAAACGTCGGGAATTTAAAAAACTTAATAATCCGCGATAAAATCCGAAAAAGTTGTTTCATTTCAATGAGTAAAATTCGCGTAAACATTAGAAAACAATATCTCTTCCAGTTATTAAACTTCCATTTAGGCAAAACTACCTTTTCATTTCGTTCTGGGTCATGCTTCTCCTAGAAACTAATTTACTTATCCAATGGAGCATATTTTTTTAAAATACATGTAAATAGAGTTAATTTCTTGTTTCCTGTTTACGGGAGGTAAGATATTTTCTTTTATTAAACGAATGAAATGAAATAGAAAACCTTGAAAATATCAAATTCCGTTAGTAAGGATTTGCTTGAAAATAGTTAAGAGAAACGCAGTCTCTGAAATATGTAAATTTTAATTTATGTGTTTACTAGTATATAATTTTTGTTTCATAAATTGATTTAGAGCATTCAATAGAAGTTTTAAATTCCGTTTTTGTATTAGGTAACTGTATGAACGATTGTTTGAATTTTTGTTTTTGTTAAAAGATCCACTCGCTCTTGTAGTTGGTGTAAAATATTAAATGGAAGCCTGTTTGTGTCAGGTGAAAGGTCTATTCCCCGCGATCCGGAACCGAGCATCGTGTCAAATTAAGCTCCATATCCTTTTTTCACAACAAGAGAATTTTTTTAGCCCAGCTGTGTAACATTTACAAATTGTTATTTTATATTAAATACCTACTTATTTTTTTAACAGCGCGATCCTGATCCTGTGGGAGTTATGGGATAAAACTATACGTTGCCATGAGACCCCCTTTATCTTGTTTTAGTATTTTAATGGATTTTTCTCGCAAAATTTGTTGTATTATAATGAAAAATGTTTGGTTATTTCATATCTATCTGGGCGGTAGGTACTTGCGTGCGGTTTTTCCCGCTTAAATACCGATTACACCGATTACGATAGTAAAAAGTAGCCTATAATTATATTGCTCCACAACGTCTTCTATCCTTCAGTGAAAATCCCATAAAATCGGTTCAGCCGTTCCGGAGATAAGCCCGGACTAACAGTACGATAGACAGACAAAATTTTAAAATCGTTTGTTCGTGTTTTAGTATCATGTAAATAATTTATAGTATATTATGGACTTCAAAAATCACAGTTATTTTAAAGTTATGGACAGGCACTTTAAATAATTTTATTTATATGTAATCTTTGTATACAAAATTCTTCTGTCACAATGTTAGTTACAATACTCATCCGAAGCGGCTGGACCGATTTTTGTGCAATTTTGTGTGCATATCGGGCAGATCTCAGAATCGACCAACATCTATTTTCCATACCTATAAGTTATAAGGGGGAGGGATTAAGGAGGTTAATAACATATATGGCAAAACAACGTTTGCGGGGTCAGCTAGGTTTTATATAGATGTAGGTATGCGATAAAATTGCCGAGCTATACAATTTCATTTCTCTGTAAATATACATAATATATCAAATCTCTATAAAATTTCTCGACTTTTTTCTTGTATAATATATAAATTCGCACTGCCGCTATTTGTATTGTGACAATTCTTGAGTCTTCATCATAATTTGATTCTGTATATATCACCTTTAATTTAATTTTATTATTATGAGTTTTTTTCTTATTGTGTGTATAGTAATAGTAGGTATAAAACAATAATCAAGCCAATTATTAATGTTATTGAAGAACATCTTACATTTTTATATAACTTACGGGGAAGGATGCACAGGGGAAAAACCCCGCACGACAGAGATGTGTGGCGACGGAACCACCTCATTGACCTGACAGACTTACGCCCGGTTTCCCAAAGGCTGATCAACGCAAAAATTAACTAATCATCTGTCAAATAGTCCGGGTTCCCTAGTACATTTTTTTCACTTGATTACTATCAAGCTTATTTTCCGGGAGTAGCTTCATTTTGATGAGACGAACAAAAATTTCCTCTACGAAAACTCTCGATTGTGGTAGCTATCACAGAGATAGCAGGAGATATTAGAGCATAACAGAGATAGCAGGAGATAGAGCAGCAGTGAGCGTAGGACCGGGATAACGTACCACGCAATTTGTAGGACAATATAACTATTAAATTATATAAATATTAACTAAATAAAAGAAAAAAAAATAAAAAAAAATCAATTTTTGATGACCTTACGACTCGTCGCCTTGTCTTCGTCGGTCCTACGCTCACTGCTGCTCTATCTCCTGCTATCTCTGTTAGCTACCACAATCGAGAGTTTTCGTAGAGGAAAGTTTTGTTCGTCTCATCAAAATGAAGCTACTCCCAGAAAATAAGCTTGATAGTAATCAAGTGAAAAAAATCTACTAGGGAACCCGGACTATTTGACAGATGATTAGTTAATTTTTGCGTTGATCAGCCTTTGGGAAACCGGGCGTAATTAGTTATATTAAAAACGCGATACCAAGAATAAATAGCCTGAAGCCCAAAGTATCGTTCAAAATTGCGTCTTATAAATTGATCATATTTTAAGCAGCTGTCATTTTACATTATATATTTAATGTTATTATTTATTTATTTATCAGTCAGCTTTCAATAAATTTTATTAGATACCTTTCGATTTAGCAGGGGTAAATCACCTGTCAAAGGGTAACCTGTGACGTCAAATAACGAGTCGCCATACTCATCTTTTGTTAAATTGGTTTCACAAAGGTAACCTGCCGCCCGACACACTGCCACAATAATTTGTATTAATAAAATTTGACATGAAATATTATATTAAATTGTAAAAAGTAAAGTGGCTAACGCAAAATAATTCCTATAGTTAACATTGTTGATACAGTACGTGATCTGTGTTGACAAAATACGTATTAAATCTAAATGGCTTTGATCACTGAGCAAAGACATTCCAAATAACTGAACGCAGTACCTACATGCCTTTGACATTGGAATAATGTTGGTTTACGTCAAACAAAATGATCATACCATGACCCCTACTCTCACACACATCACATACATATACATATACACTGAAACTCCAATACGCTTCAGCCTGTATTATCCCATTATCAAAATGTAGGTATGATGAGATAATTTTACATAAAAACATAATCGCTTCAGCCTGTAATATCCCACCACTGAGCATAGGCCTCTTTCCCCATGTAGGAAAAGGATCAGAGCTTAATCCACCACTCTGCTCCAATGCTGGTTGGCGGATATATTCCCTACTATGAGTAACGATCGCTATCAGGTGTAGATACATGATAACAACCGGGACCGACGCGGAGCGCATAACGCGCTCTCCGAGGTACGGTGGAGAGACCCACAAAGACTGCACAAACACCCACAAACCTGCATGGTCAATACAAATGTTTTTCATGTGCGGGTATCGAACTCGCAACCGCCAGCGCAACAGCCACAAACCAGTGCTGTGACCGTTGCGACAACACGTCAAAACGCCAATGACAATGTCGAATGTTCAGAGCGGTCCCTACGGGCAATTAGTCTTCAGTAGTTAGACTTGGGATGAAATTCAATATTTGTCTTTGAGTTAAACAAGAGTCAAGGACTATATTCTTTAATAATTATAATTTACGGTAGGTATATGATACTACATACTAATAGTTGGAAAATAAATAACTAGGTATTTAATAAATAAGTCCGCAGTTACGAATATCTTAATATGATATAATCTCTATATTACACTAATACGTCTATAGTTGAGTCTTTAAAATGTTTCTAGCTATCTATTTGAATATCTATTATGACCAAATTCAATACTATCTATAAGCGAAAGCAGAATGAATGGCATGCATGGCAACTCTCCGAAAATCCGTGACTTTTTTTTCCTAAAACAATGTAACTATTAACTTTTTGATTAACAGTTTACACTTCGAAAAAATGTTGCCCAAAACTAAAAATTAGTTTACTAGTTCAACACTAACTTTATGACGTGTATAAAGCTTAAATTCTAAAAACGTGCATAGGTATTAAACATTACGGTTTTTGCACGTAATATTAATGAATAAAGAATCATATTGTATAAATGCTGTTACGATAAATAATAAATTACATTAAGTAGATACATTTTATTTGTACTTGCTTACTCTAACAGTTTCTTTGTAAGTTATTTATAAGTTTTAAATTTCTTTTCACAAAGTAATTTTTCAAAGGTTCGGATCTTATTTTGTAACGACGTGATTTCAAATACAGTAAAAAATACAATATCAACAAAATTAAAACAAATTAAATTATATTAAATTTTAATATTACGTATATAATTATTATGACCATAATAAAAAATTTTAATTCAAGAAAACCAAATAATTATGAAAATAAAGAACCTTTTAAAAAAAATTCAACTTGACTACAGACTTTGACAATCAACAAATAGTGTAATATGCGTGTGTGAGTGCTGTAGTGTGTGTAATGCTTTTTTTATTAATTTTATGTATAACTAGCTGACCCGGCGAACTTCGTACCACCTAACAGTTGATTCTTTAAATTTTTTTATACTTGTCCTTCCCGGAACCCCTCCACTAACACTTAAACTTTATGGTATGGTATTAAAGTTCAAATTGACTTTTAAGTATTATTACGAATCTTTTGTATGGGAATATAGAAAAGTGTTGTTTTTAGACTTTTTCAGGCAATTTCTTAAATTTTTCTCTCCGTAAGAACCATCCTTGTACTTAAGAAAGAAAAAAAAGAAATATTATAAAAAAGAATTAGCGAAATCGGTTCAGCTGCTCTCGAGATTTGCCCTTAGCAACACATTCAGCGATTCATTTTTATATATATATAGAGATTTTGAAAAAATATTAGCATTCCGCACTCCTTCTCTATATAAACTACAAGTGCGCGAAATGTCATAGGTACACCTACGTACGCGCAATATCTGTAAAAAGGGGTACAAAGTTTTTGCTTCACGTATTAATATATAGATTACATTAAAATAGATAGATTATTATGTTTACAATAATATAGATTATATTAAAGTAGATACAAAATAACAACAAATACAATAAAACCCAATACAAGAACACAATATAATAACATGTTTTCGTACCAATTACGAAAAATAAAAATGTAGCCAATGGTTATTATATTATTGTTGTAATCCTTCATACTTCTTGATTTAAAGGCCTGAATATTGTAATGAGACATGCGTAACTCTTTAATTCTCATTTCTACCTAATATATTAAAAGAATGATACTTATTCAAAATTTCTTCTACCCATCTCTGTTTTACATTTCTCCCCAGTAATAGCCTATGGGACTCCGAGTAGACGTGATAGTACCTACACGTCAATCTAGATTCTAGGTAAACGAAAAACTGGAATTTGCACTAGAAGTCATCGCCATTATGACAGAGATTACATGAATTACATGAAGCTTACATGAAGCTTACATGATTACATGAAGCAGAAGAATATCAAGAGCCAATACCAAATCAAACACCTTGAAAATCTACATAATAAAACAAAAGTATCATAACCAATATTTATTTTAAAAGAGAAAAATCTTAAACGTACTACAAATTAAAGTAGGTAGGTACAAGATAAACATTTATATAAATGATAAAAAGTTAATTTTTTGCTAATGTAGCAGTTTTTCTATCAGTAGTGCTGGGTGTCCCGACGTGCACAACGGCGTGCGTAGGCCAGGCCGAGGTCCGCGCACGCTCCATGCGGCCTAGGCACGATGCGCTGCTGTCGGTATCTACGTAGGGACTTGATGGCGTCTTTGCAGAGTGAACTGATACAACCTGTATGACATGTCTTTTAAATGACCTTCCGTGTAAATAAACATTTATAGTGTAATAATTAATACCTTTAATTATTTTACGATTCAACAGCGCTTAAAATAAAAATAGATTAAAGGAATATTCATAAGTTATTATTTTAAGAAAAACAAAAAGTGTAATAATATATTATTTGTAAATGTAGAAATATGTTCGAGCCATATAACAAATACGAGTATATAATCAGATAAGAATAACAAGTTACTTCATTAAATATTACGTTCAACAATCTCTTAAATAATTCCTAACTTTAAGTTTTCAGAAGTACAATCCATGCAATGATTTTTTAAAATTCAATATTGCATATTAAAAATATATACGACAGGCCGTTAATTGTTCAATCAACACATCCCAATTAAAACCTGTAATAGGTTCCACAAAAAAAGTCTTTTTCTATATTTTTATTTCGATAAAACCCAGTGAACTATGGTAAAGAAAACCTGTGAGAGTCGGCAGCGCAGTGCGTCAGCATATCTTATAGGTACTATTAAACGAGCAATTCTTGTATATATATATATTTTCTGAATCTCAGAATCGGCTCCAACGATTTTCGTGAAATTTAGTATGCAGGGGATTTCGGGGGCGAAAAATTGATCTAGCTAGGATTCATTTTAAAAAAATGTCGTTTTATCCCTGTTTTTAGGCAATGAAAAAATATCATTAGAATACGAAGCTTAATTTCACTTCGCGTCAACATAGCTTTAATGGCGTAATTGGGAAATCGGCGGGTGTCAAATCGTGTTGACCCGGGTTCGAATCTCAGTCTCCAGATAAATTTTTTTTCTTTTTTTTTTAATTTCACTCGTGATTTATTATTTAAATAAAATTAAAATATAAAAATACCGAGAAAAAAAACAAAAAATAAAATGAAAATACCGAGCTAGGCTCGGTCACCCAGGTACTTTATAATTATACTAGCTTCTGCGCGCGACTTCGTCGGCGTGGACTCCGCTCCTATTGGTCTTAGCGTGATGATACATAGCCTATAGCCTTCCTCAATAAATGGGCTATCTAACACTGAAAGAATTTTTCAAATCGGCCCAGTAGTTCCAGAGATTACCAAGTTCAAACAAACAAACAAACAAACTCTTCAGCTTTATATATTAGTATAGATTAAAAAAAAATCTAAACCATAACTACATATTTACTTAGATACAACAAATAAATAATATTTTTATATTATATTAATTACTAGCTTCTGCGCGCGACTTCGTCGGCGTGGACTCCGCTCCTATTGGTCTTAGCGTGATGATACATAACCTATAGCCTTCCTCGATAAATGGGCTATCTAACACTGAAAGAATTTTTCAAATCGGCCCAGTAGTTCCAGAGATTACCGCGTTCAAACAAACAAACAAATAAACAACCAAACAAACAAACTCTTCAACTTTATATATTAGTGTAGAACTGTAGATTATCTACTATATTTTAGGCAAATTTAGCTTTCGCATAGTTATTGTTGCATAAAATAAAGTAATAGACGTCTACCTATTAGTACGTAGGTACGATTGCAAAAAAAATAGTAAGTAAAAGTTGTTTTCCAAAGTCGAACAAAACATGCATTAAGCAAATAAGATCTACTATATATTACGAAACGGCTCTTATAAATTACAACCATAACAGATTCTAAGACGTAAAAGCAGCATTGAAAGTACGAGTAAATAACTAGGTCGGACTTTGCTTTTGTCGCGTATTCTAACAGCCTACCGTGTTGGCCTTATTGTTGACTGCGATGGGTGAACCCAAAAAATCACACTTAAGGTTGCCATAACCTTACAATTCACAAGCCAAAAATAACGCAAAACATGATTTATTCATTGTAAAATATAATTCACATACCCGCTATATAAATTTATATTTTGTTAATTTCAGGATTTTTTTTTCATTTATAACGTAGCCTTTTTGTAAACTTTGTTGTAAAATAAAATAATATATAAAACGGATAGGGACCTTAAACAATTGTTGATGCGAGGCCCATTACTGACTACACACCCCACTGACTGAACATCTTAGTTATGAAAACAATATCTTACCCTAGAATGTGTGTGCTGTAATAACGGATGACTTTCCGTGGAGGATCCGTCACCCTCTATTGTTCTTGAACAATAGCCTTCAGCCATCCGATAGAAGAGAAACATGGCAGCCGTCAGCATACCGGCGTACACAAAAAATTCTTTCGCCTACACGTACAAAAATGCAATATTTAAAAGTTGTATCTACTTATTATTCCTTAATTAAAATAACTCCAACAAACAAAAGGTTTACTACATATGTACATACATATACATACGATGAATTGTTCAGTAATGTATAAAAATAAAATAATCTTTATAATAAATCTTTTCAGGTTTTCATATTTTTACTACTAGTTTATTAATATCATTAACCAAAGCTGCCTATTTGAATTTTATTACCGTTCCACATTTTAATTAAGTTAAACGGGTTTATGGAATATTAAAAATGTAGAGTAGCTTCAATTAATAGTATTTCAAAATTTCCGATATGTCCGTCATTTATAATTATGCAATAAATATATATTTTACGTTGAATTACCCTCGACTCAAATATTTTTGTTTGCGCTACTAGGATCACTATAAGGTTTCCTATTGCCACTGACATGTACCAAGCTGCAATCGTAACTGTCTTCATACTCTTCGGAGCCTGTAAGAACTTTATATCAAATTTATGCTTTTTATTTCTACAAGTTATTACATAGCAGTAAGAATTGTATATTATTATATTGTAATAAATTTCGTATATTATATACAATACATTTACAACTATAAACTTTTTGAAAAACCTTTTAGACGGGTAGTCGATTTACAGTAGTAAACTTAAATTGAGAAGAAAACAGAGAATATATGCGTATCTTATAGCGGTATTTAGACATATTACCAATTATTAAGTATTTATAGAGTAGGTAACATATTTATACATCTATAGATATATATTGAGGATATCCTGCTCAAAATCTGGAGCAACCCGACTGGGATAGTACCTCGACCTTACAGAAGATCACAGCTAAATAATACTATTTTCAAACAGTGTTGTGTTCCTGTGGTGAGTAAGGTGACCACAGCTCCTGGGAACCTATCCCCAGGTGGGATTGGCAACGCACTTGCGATGTTTCTTATGTTGCAGACGTCTATACGATAATCGTAATAAATAGTAAAAAAATAATTAATACGCTACATTCGGCATACCAAAAATTACTAATTACTGACGTATTGTATCATCAAACATCATCATCATCATTTCAGCCTATCGCAGTACACTGCTGGACATAAGCCTTCACAAGTTCGCGCCGAAAAAGGCGTGAACTCATGTGTGTTGCCCATAGTCACCACGCTGGGCAGGCGGGTTGGTGACCGCAGGGCTGGCTTTGTTGTTCCGAAGACGCTGCTGCCCGTCTTCGACCTGTGTATTTCAAAGCCAGCAGTTGGATGGTTATCCCGCCATCGGTCGGCTTTTTAAGTTCCAAGGTGGTAGTGAAACTATAATTATTATCCCTTAGTCGTCTCTTACGACACCCACGGAAAGAGAGGGGGAGGCTATATTCTTTGCCGTAGTCACACAGCAGACGTCATATCATACGTATTGTATGATAAATTAAAAACGTTCATGTCTGTACATTGTACAACTATCTCTGGAACAGCTAAAATAAGATAAAGGAGGTCACATGGTAACATATAGGTACTATCTTATAATATGCACGAGATCAGGATAACGCCATTAAAAGAATAATGTATATCTTCCACGTGAACTACATTGCGGGTACAGCTAGTATTTAATATAAAAATAATAACTATAATAAATAAAAATTACGTGTAGGTATATTTATAAATTAACTGCAGCCGCTGGATGCAACTGGAACTAGACCGCAAAATGTAGAAGAGCTTGTAATGATGGACTATTTCGACGGGTGCAAAGTAAAAAGAGTTATATACAAAACAGCTACTTTTCAGGAGAGCACATAATAGGAAAAAGTGCTCCCATTTTGTCAATTTCAAACCAAATTTGTTGAAATTTTCAACATTGCTACATTATTTACAAATACAAACACCTGTATTTTTCATTTCTTCTAATTATGTTTAATTTACGAGATATTGCAGTTGTCCGCCTCTACACTGTGCTTAAAAATATGACAACTGAGTTAACTACCACTTGGTCGTTTCTACATAGGAATTAAAAATCTGGATTTAATAAAGTATGTTTCATACATATATATTTCAGTAAGTATAAAAAGTATGACTATTCCAATTATTAATAATAGTCCATAACTGTGTTATATTCTAAATAAAATCAAAGTTCAAAGCATAATTACGCAGATGTCTTTTTCTACATCGTGAAATTATTTGTTTAACATTGTTGCCGACCGGCGAAGAACATGCCATCTGACTGATGACGCAATAGGAATGACCGTGCGCCCCCCGCGCGGACTGCGTAAAAGCGGCCAGCGGTAGTTGAACGCATGTACGTCGTGTAATTTTACAAAAAAGCAGTAGTTGTCTTTTTTTACTTGACAAAAGTACAAGAAATGAGGCGATATTTTAATTTTTTCTTTTGCCATGTTGTAAAATATAGAGTTTTTAGTTAGTTACTGAAATAAAAAAAAAATCTCAAAACTGTAGTTAACTTTTTTTACTTTGCACCCGTCGATTTGTACTATATCGTTCTAATCAAGTAGTGTGCAAATTTACTTCAACTTGTAGAAGGCTGAGACTTACTGCTCTTGGAAAATGATATACTGGATGTCAATGCTTACCTGAGTAAACGAGAATTCTAGGCCCGAGACAGCAAACATGATCTCGGCCATCGAGACGAGGACATACTGAGGTACGATCCAAGCGAGGTTTAGCTCGTTAGGCGGGTTAGGAGCGTGTAAAACGGCAGCATCCAGCCGTCCTAGCCTCTCGCGTACACATAAAACGTAGACACCGCCCGCGCGCACCACACCGCGACCAGACCCTGATATATCACCATTGGCACTTGACGCTCGCCATTCAAACCTACGTACAAACCAATTGTATTGATTGTATTGCTTTCCTTTTTAAAGTTAATTTTAAGTTTCAGGAATTTATCGTGTACTAAAAATTGTAATAGCCAGATTTCTTCTAGATATAGGTACCTATATATTTTTGTTGACAAATCTTCATACAAAACTCAATTATATAATGTTTACATACATGTAACCTGCGCATGTTACCCGCTTTGGTATTATAATAAACTAATATAAATCGGCCAAGTGCGAGTCGGACTCGCGCACGAAGGGTTCCGTACCACTGACTAGGTAAACAACAGTAGGTACATTGATTTGAATATCGGGCAAAAAGCGGCTAAAAATCACTTTTGTTGTATGAGAGCAAAAATAGGCAAAAAATGACGTTTTTTGTATGGGAGGGGCTCCCAAATATTAATTGTGTTTTAATTTTATTATTTATTATTAAAGTAAAAATACAACTGAATATTTTGTGAAAATTTCAAGTGCTTACCTGTTGCCATTATTGATATCGAGCAAAAAAGGGCAAGAAAATCGCGTTTGTTGTATGGGACCCCCCTTAAATATTTATTTTATTTTGTTCTTAGTATTTGTTGTTATAGCGGCAACAGAAATACATAATTTGTGAAAATTTCAACTGTCTAGCTATCGCCGTTCTTGAGATACAGCCTGGTGACAGACGGACGGACGGACGGACGGACAGCGAAGTCTTAGTATTAGGGTCCCGTTTTTACCCTTTGGGTACGGAACCCTAATGGGAAATTTAACCATTCCCGCTGTGCTTGCCGAACATATATTCCGATTCTGTAGTATTAGTGGTTGTTTCAATGGTTGCAGCATGATTCAGCAGGTTAAACAGTTCACTTCTATCGAAAAAAAATGATTAGATATAGGTATTTCAAAATGGAGAGATGGGAAGAAGTAATTAATGGCTTTCGACCATACTCCCAATCCCCCCCAGGAGCTCTGCTCTCACCAACAGGAACACAATACTGCTTGAAAACAGTATTATTTAGGTGTGGTCTTCTGTAAGGTCGAGGTACTACCGCAGTCGGGCTGCTCCATATTTTGAGCAGGAAATTTCCTGCTGTGCCTTACCTCAGTTATATATAGTTGTAGTGTTAGAAGAATATTAGTTTTTGTTTAGCTATTTCAGCAACACCGCCTTCTGCTTCAGAAACTTTTTTTTTCTATTTCTTTAATAATCTTCAGGATTTCATTTGATTGATTGGATCGGGCGGCGCGGGGGCAGATAATGTGGAATTAACGAAGTTAGAGTATTAAAAATCCCCCAGCTCCCAGGAGCTCTGGTCACTTTATTCGCCACAGCAACACAACACTGGTTGAAAGCAGCATTTTTAGCAGTGATCTGCTACAAGTTTGAGGTACTTCCCCAGTCGGGCGGCTCCAGTTTTTGAGCAGGATATTTCCTGCTGTGCCCTACCTTACTTATTTGCCTTTATTGTGACGTGGAAAGATCTTACAGCCAATATAAGGCTATATTTAGACCTAATCGACAGTTTTAATTACGATAATTTAAAAAAGCGTGTGATTGTGTACTGCAATCAATTTAATATGACAGATTTAGTGGAAGATGAATAAACTTCATTTTTTTTTTTTTTTTGAATTACCTAAACATCGCTATCTTTTTATAAATTTTTAATTTAACCTTTACTGCAGTAATTTTTCACAATAAACAATGTTTAATATGAAAGATATTTTTATTTTATACTCCATATTTTACATTTTTGGTCCATATTATAGGTACATATTTTGAATTTTTTAATACATATTTATCCGAGCCCTAGTTATAAGTTTTCCCAGTTATTGACGTCGAACAAGTTGTTGTTATTTTTTTTGTGAAAATAAGTTATTAAATCCAGAAAATAAGTGAAAACATTAATAATACGCTAGTATGAAGGACACTAACTCCCCGGGCTGGAGGCACATGTAAGCCGACTCTCCGATGTGATCGACTGGTCTATCGGACACGTAATATATATCACTCAATCTCTTCTCTGTTTCTACATTTATTGACACATTCATGTTAGGCCCTGTTTCACCAATATAAACTACCCTGAAATACATAATATACTCCATATTTCCATTACAAAATACTTGAATTTAAGTAGATACATTTCAAATTCTAGTTATACTTTAACTTGGGCTTTCCTGTTAACGACTTCACGAATGTGCTCGGATCCATGAAATAGATTGATATTTCATCATTTGAATTTTGTCCTATAATTACTGGTATAAACTGCAAACATTTGAACGAGAATATAACCTCTATTGGATTTTTATCTTAGCAAAAGTAACCATTCCTGGCTTCATGAGCAGTGAAGAATATTATATTAAATTGATACTATTTTTGCATTGATTTAAGTTTTCATTGATTTTAGTTTTAATGATTAAGTAAGTAACTATATGTACGTATACATAGTCACAAAAAGTAAAAATAATAATAGCAAAACTTTAAAAAATGTTAATGTTTATCAATTACCATTCCAGCAACAGTTGTTAGGCGAGTTCTGATATCATTCTGCTTCATGATTCTTCCGTAACAATCACGTGGGCAGGACGCAACTATATCGTATGTGCAATGGGGTAAAGGCGACATAATCGCCGTACCACGAGCGTCCACTTGCGCTGTACCCATTCCACTTATGGACAAATCTACGGGACACGCTAGCGTGTTCAGCGCTACGAATCCCGTCTCTTCATGGCCTGGCGCTTGTAAAGTCGAACGCTACATATCCACACAAAAAAATATTACAAACTACAGTTCTAAACTGAAATAATTTTATTAAAGTTGGCAATGAGGTTAAATAATCATTTGAATGTTTAATTTATTAAACTTTTTTTTAATTTAATGCATTACCAATAATACCTCTATACCTATCTGAAGAATACCAGCACACATAAAAGCTAATGCAGCTAAAATTCCACCCGCAAACATTTTCTGTAGCGGAGAGAGATCAGGTAACACTGGCCAAGCGCCGCCGGGGCAGACCGGGATCATTAGCAAAACCATTGCGGGATTCATCACTTGGAGCTGGTCTGGCATCAATGTAACTCCGAATACTTCGCTTCGCAATCTAGATGCTTGGAATGTCCATCGAGAACCCTAATAATTCAAATATTATTAAAAAAAAATTACCTACTACTTAAAAGTATATCTACGAAGTTTCCATAAGCTTCTTTTGCAACGAATGCATCTAATGCTATTAAAAAAGGTGCTAGAGCTATTCGTAAATCTGTCAGGTAGCTCCACCGCGGATCAACATACATACATAAAACGTCACGATGTTTTCACAACGACTGATGTTATATTATTTTATTTTATATTCTACTTTATTTCTATAACTAAGCAAACGCACCTGTTGATCAAAGAGTGACCAAAAAATAGGCACAGGGAGATACAAATATAATATTGAACAGACGATTTTCATATCAGTCACTAATTTCTCGCCATATTTTTCAGTCGAGTAGTCCAACCAGTGACCACGAGGTGGGCCATCAATATTTTTGTTGTATCGTAGACGTTTTTTAAGTGCATACTGAAAACAAATAGTAGGTAAGTAAGTACCTACCTACTAATTTAACTTTTTGTTATCTATCGATAGAACTTTATGTAGGTAGGTACTGATGACGATAAAACAACCTGTAAGATAAATATAAGGCAGAAATAGATAGTCGATACTATTTTCGCATCTCGTTTCTATTGAAATGATGAATGTGCTTGAGGACCTTTTTTGTATCGTAGTTGGGTCATCAATAATACGTACACACAATTTATTATGTTGGCTATTTATCATAAACTTTGAAACCTTTACAACAAAAAAATTGGCTAAAGAATTATTAAGATATCTATTGCTTTGCAATTTTGTTACTTTGAGTATAAAAATAATAAAAAATATTAGAAATGAAAAATAAAATTAACCCGAACAAAATCTCGCAAAACTGTTGGTATCATTTAGTACGGAAATTGAGGAAGTGCGTTTTATATGACGTCACCTACATGTGCTACGAAGGAAAAATAATATCCGAGCGCAATTCATATCCGATATCGTAGCTTGCAATTAAGTGAAATATGAACACGATATACCTATTATAAAATATATGTAATGATTTTGTAATTTTATATTGTTTTCGGATCGGCAATGTTCGGATAACATGTATAAATTCCTGGAAAAATTTTCATGAAATGAAATGAAAATAATATAAGCATTTTCATTTCGCAATCGAATAGGAATATATTTCGAGTGATAAATAGTGAAGGGAAAACACAAACAGAATCACTGACCCGGTAAATGCGCGCATAACATAACACAATTATAAATTATAGTACCTATATATAATATAAAAAACTGTCTTAAATTAAATAAATAAATTAAAAAACCAATAATTTAAATAACATATTTCATTAACGGAAAAAACTTTTTGACGTGACATCGTCTAATAAATCGATTGACGCCGGCGGCATGCACGAAAAAGGATGACTCATTGTAGTATGTACGCTCAGTGATAGTATAAGGAATATGGGTAAATGTCTATATGTATATATAATCTATCTTCCTCTCGATTGGCCTATACCTACGGCCGAGTAGATGTTTTGTTAGGACGTTGTCATGTTAAACTATCGTCCACCATCTAACCAACTTAACAGACAACCAATTTTTTAGTAAAAACCAGAAGCTAAAATCACCACGAAATACCAGTGCTAAAATTAAGGAAAATAACTGAAATGCTAAAGCCCGTACTGACTACGATTATCGATATTAGATTAGCCGATATCGATATTATATATGATCGAATTGGTCAAGGAATGGCGAATCAATCAGACAAAAAATACATGACAAACATTTAAATCCAGATACACATGTGATAAAAAAATATGTGACTTAATACAAATTTCTTCGGGTTATTATCGTTTATTCTAAACTCCGGACCTGCACCGACCGGTGCTCGCTAAGTCTACGAGAATACATTTCAGTGTTTATATTGTACAACGAGAAAGCATTAAAGCGTTTATTTATGAAAGGTGATTAGAAAACTAAAAATAGATGTAGCATTACCCATGCACATGAAACAAACTTCAATGTTATATTATCTCGTGGTTGCTTCATTCTGTACCATGGTTTACCCACAACGAATATAACTGAAAATATGAGTTTTTTTTAATGAATCAAAGAAAAATAAGTTGCTGGATTGAAAATAGAAAATAGGTATAATTAAAATTAATCTACGTAAAATTTGGTATCTTTGGTACAGTTATGAATTTACGTTTTTTTTTTTTTTTTTCTAAACAGCAGCTTTTAAGCCCTCTCGAGAAACAATGCCAAAGTCTTTATCACTTTAAGTACCTTTGTAAAGCGCCTCATCGGCATTGTACAATTCTACTATTTTATCCTCATTTTACAGACTTCCTTGAGGTATATCAAGGATAAAAAATTAAGGATAACTCGATTGGTAAAACCAAAGGAAACTCACCAATTGAAATAATTACAAGGACAGTAGGAAACCCAAAACCGAGTGCGTAACAAGCATCGTCGCCAAAGCACATAACACTTCTACGGAGTGCTGGCGTCACCACCATCCCCATAAAACCACCGAAGTTCGCAGTACAATAAAATGTAGAAAAGAACTTTTGTAATTGCTGATTCTCATTTGGTAAGCGGAACTATAAACGAAAAAAATATTTAATGAGACAATATAAAAAAAAATCAATGGAGCATATACGCAGGGATAATTTATTCGAAAACAGTTCTGATGCAGTAAAGCGAAAATTTGCAGTGAGATTCGAAATATTTGTTCCTGGTCTGGGTCTAAGTCATTTGTAAATCTCCTTACCAGGTCTTGTAGTTCACGTAAAACTGTCGGTCCTGGGCGGTTCACATACACCCAATGGTTACTTTTTTTTACAAAAAATTATCAGCTAACTTATAATAGAGGAGTGTGATGAATTAAACTCTAAGATTTCTCCTATATGGAGACCAGCCCTTCGATCAGCAATGAGACGTTGACAGGATATTTCAGTTCAGTTCTTTTTAATTTCGGGCGATGTTAACATCGTGTTAGTTCCAACAACACTTACGTAACAAATATTATATTATTCTATTTGTAGCACAATTTCACAAAATACAAATTTAATAAAACCTAAAAGTATGCACAGATATACAGTAAGTAGTCGTAATTAATTCAATTACAGAGTTAAATATGCCAACATTATACCTATATAAAAAAAATGGTTTTTCAGCAGTGAAAAGATTACATACAAGACACATTTTTTAAATTAATTACCTGATCACCACCAAATGCAGCTACACAGGGCTTAAAACCGCCAGTTCCTGTGGCTATTAGAGCCAAACCCAGCATTGACGTTGAACTACAAAATTAACTAAGAAGTAAAATTAGCTTAACTAAATGAATTACTAAATTAGTATTTTAATTTCATAAACGAAAGTTTACAGGGTTTTTATTAAAATCCACATCAGATAGTAAATTCCAATTAGGTATATTAGATAAAGGATTGATGTTTCAAATTACCAAAATAATATATGAAATATACCTATTGTTCCGAACTCTATTTTATCTTTACAAAAGCGCATTTTATTTAGCGCAAAAACGAAACAAATGTTTCGAAACATATTTTTTTTTTCATGACTAGTACCTAATACTCACCGACGAACAAATAAGACCACTGTCGCTCCATTATTATTTTCTACTTCAATTTTCTAATCTATATATTAAAACGTGAAGCAAAAACTTTGTTCTTCTTTACCGAAAATTGCGCGGGCGGAGGAGTATGCAATTTGGAACACTTATAGTTTATATAGAAAAGAAGTGCAGAATGCTTAATATAAAAAAATGCGTGCGTACAAAGTACACATGTCAGAAGTGAAACTTCTAACGGATTAAAAAAAAACTAAAAAACGAATTTAAAATACAAAAAAAACAAATTGAAAATAAAGCCAACGTCACGCCGTGTTTCTAGGCGGTCACCCATCCAAGTACTGACCGTCCCTGACGCTGCCGCGTTACAGGTCGCTCAAATTTTAGATCTCATGCGCCTAAAGAAGTTTCACTTCAAAAACATTACACGCACTCAGTGCCTTGTTTTTTGTAGATATTATAGGTAGGACAAAATCAGATACGGTTTTTGAACTAATACTATTAGGACGTTAATACATGTATGTATTGTATACTGGCGGCACATTATTTTCAGAATTTAGTATCTGTCATTAATTTTTAATCACTCATAATAATTTATTTGATAAAAATAAAATAAAAATTATTTCAAATCTAATATTTTCTTATCTAAAGCAAAAAGGTTGTCTTTTATAGAAACCTATTTAAAATAACTTTTTTGGTTTCCGCTCACACATAAAAATCATAAAATCTAATACAAAACAGGAATGTTTTATTCTTTTTAGGGTTCCGTACCCAAAGGGTAAAAACGGGACCCTATTACTAAGGCTTCGCTGTCCGTCCGTCTGTCCGTCCGTCCGTCCGTCCGTTTGTCACCAGGCTGTATCTCAAGAACCGCGATAGCTAGACAGTTGAAATTTTTACAAGTTATGTATTTCTGTTTCCGCTACAACAACATATACTAAAAACTAAATAAAATAAATATTTAAGGGAGGCTCCCATACAACAAACGCGATTTTTTTGCCCTTTTTTGCTCGATATCTATAATGGCAAAAGGTAGGCACTTGAAATATTCACAAAATACTCAGTTGTATTTTTACTTTGATAAAAAATAATAAAATTGAAATAAAAAATATTTAGGGGGCTCTCATACAACAAAAGTGACTGTTGTTTAGCTAGTAATTTGTACGGAACCCTTCGTGCGCGAGTCTGACTCGCACTTGACCGATTTTTTATTTTCTATTTCGATTTTGGGACATTTTACAACAAGTCTGAAAATGTCAGTCTCATTATACTGCTAATCACAATCGACAATTCAACAATATATTCTATTCTTAATTTCTATTTTAATTTAAAACAATAAATTATCTTGACTGCCTTCGACATTGGAGTCACCAATATAATTTAAATCTAATTAATACGTGAAGCAAAAAGTTTGTACCCCTTTTTACGAAAATTGCGCCGACGGAGGAGTATGAAATTTCGCACACTTATCTATACTAATATAATAAAGCTGAAGAGTTTGTTTGTTTGTTTGTTTGTTTGAACGCGCTAATCTCAGGATCTACTGGTCCGATTTGAAAAATTCTTTCAGTGTTAGATAGCCCATTTATCGAGGAAGGCTATAGGCTATATATCATCACGCTAAGACCAATAGGAGCGGAGTCCACGCCGACGAAGTCGCGCGCAGAAGCTAGTAGTTTATATAGAGAAGGAGTACGGAATGCTAATATTTTTTTCAGAATTATACATAAAATATAGATACATTAATTTAATATAAAAGACACACTACCATACGCACACACGCATATATACCCTTTTGTTTATTGTTGATGTCTGTTGTCAAATTGAAAATTTTAAAAAAAGGTTCTTTATTTTCATAATTATTTATATACACACCCACATCAGCCCTGCTGGACATAGGCCTCCCCAAGTTCGCACCAGACATCCCGGTTTTCCGCAATCCTCATCCAGCCTACGCCGGCAAACTTACGTAAATCGTCGGTCCAACGGGCCGGAGGACGTCCCACACTGCGTTTGCCAAGACGCGATCTCTACTCTAGGACACGTCTGCTCCAGCGGCCATCAGTCCTGTGACACAAGTGACCAGCCCACTGCCACTTCAACTTGCTAATTCTGATTGCTAATGAAATGATCTAATAGAATTAGCATAATTATTTGGTTTTCATTAATTTAAATTTTTTAATTATATGGTCGAATTTCGACCTCTGGACGACCACTAGTTTACATTAAATTTTATTATTACTTCCTTTCTCTTTTCTCCGTTTCTTACACATTATATCAAAAATATTGGATATCTTTTTCAACGCCACAAATATCACAGTTAGATGAATCAACATAAACATAACATATATTCACGCCTGTATCCCAGAGGGGTAGGCAGAGATTACGTTCCTCCACCTGCCACGATCCTGACAAACCTCTCGTGCCTCATCTACAGTCACATATCTTCTCATACACTGTCGGCGATTGTGCGTATTTCTTATTTGGCCGATTTCCAAGACTTCTCGGATTTGATCCTCGAAAGTCCTTCTTGGACGGCCTTTCGGAACCACGCCCGCCAATTTACTTTTGTAAATACCTTTTGTAACCCTACTTTCACTCATCCTTTCAATATGTCCAAACCAACGCAGCATCCCCTTTCTTACTTTCTTAACCACATCTTCTTTCAAGCCACATTTTTCCCTTATCACACTATTTCTTACTCTATCAACCCGTCTTAAGCCACACATATTAGGTACGCAAAGAGCGCATTTCTACCGCATTCAATCTACTTTCATTCTTCTTCTGCCAAACCCAACATTCACTTGCATACGTCAATGTGGGGATGAGCACCCTCTCATGAATCGCCAACCTTGCCTTGTTTGACAAAACTTCTTCATAATCCATCAAAAAAAAATCAGTGAAACTTGTCCAGAACGAAGTTTTAAAGCCATTGTAATTTGTTGACAAGTTAATTTTGAATTCACATTGAAAGGTTTTGAAACATATTTCTTTACTTTTTGATCTCTCCTCAGAATATTCACCAACATTTTTGATGCATTCCACTTTAAACCTTCCCATGGTTTCAGTAGCTAGTCAGCTTTCTCCCGAGCCCGTTGCAATACAAAGGTAGCTCCTTAAGATTATAAAACGTTAATTTTGTTTAGTATTTTTATGCTATTGTCAGAGCTCTAGATTATATCTTTCTAGATCTAGATTATATATATGATAATATATTGCGCTTTTGCAATCGAAATAAATAAGAAATTTATCATTATTGATGTTTAAAGCATAGGGGAGCACTTCATCGCGCAACGAGTTCCACCGTCATAATGCTAACATTATAAATTTAAACATTGATCCGGCATTGCATTTTGAATCGTAGTATCTCATCATCCACAATTTAGTTTTATCCTTATATCCATCGGTATAAAATGAATACCGCCCAGTGTAATATTTTTTGTTGTAATATTTCTTACGAAATTCTGGAACTTACATTTGTCTCAATATATTAATATCAAAATTATCTTTTCAACTTTTAACATACTCTAAAGTAGTTCTTGCTGTATTATCTATATTAATATTTGAAACCCAAATATTAATATAGATAATACAGTATATTATATATCCCCCTTTTATTCTGGTAGCTGGATTTTGTATTTTATTCAATTTTATGTAAATTAGAAATTTTAACGTTGCGTTTGCGACCTCTGCTAAAAATACATTTTAGATTTAAATCCTGATATTTGTAATACTAATTTGCGTAAGTATAATATAGTACCTATTATGTGTAATACTAGCTGCAAGGCTTACAAGACTATTTTTGGCTCATCTTAAACTGGCGGAAGACTAAAATATGTTGTAAGCCAATGTTAGTAACGGCAATTGGGAAGAAGTAACGAGTACTAATAGTCACCAAACATAGTACAAAGATATAATTACGTAAGGTCAAACTGAAAAAACCTTTCAAATATAAACAATAAAAGTAAATGATTTACGAGCCGACAACGTCAAATAAATTAAGATCACTTGTTTTGACGCCTGGCGGTCATTAGCTCAAATTCAGGTTACCACATTAAGGTTCGTGTTCTAAATTAGTTTCTCAGAATAGAAAATAAACCTAATATTCAATATTTATGATATAAACGAAGGTATAAATCTATATACTTACACACCGTAGAGTCAGTAGAGCAGTACAAATGTTGATCAATGAAAATGAAAAAAAATATGTAAGTAGGCTTATTTATGTTTGAGATAATTTCTCTACTGTACTTCAACTTCTTAGCCTAGAAACTTTATAGAACCAAAATCCAATTATGTATTATTATTTTAAAGTGTTTTATGTTAAAAGATCTCGAGATAAGATCGTTCAAACAAACAATCAAACAACGATCAATCCTTTACCTTTTATTAGATTAGATGAGATAAAGATTTAACATTACATTTAAACTAATTATTATGGACAATTTATAGGTAGGTACCATACCGGGGCCAAGCCATAGATACGTCAATGTTAAGAAAATTAACTTTAGAGCGGGACGAAGCCATCCCATACCGGTATCTCGTAAAAATATTAAAATACCCACTGACTTTTAGGCCCAGACCCGGTACGGAGCTATGTAAGTCATGTTTATTTATGTAAGTTTACTCACGTTGGCGGAAGCTGCAACGGAGGAATAGCAGAAAAACAAAGAAAAATTGTACCAATAAAATAGATAATTGAAAAATATAAAATTACCCTGCAAAAAAAGATCTATGAAATTATTTAATTAAAAACTCAAGGGAAACCGAGCTCCCATTTCTCGGACATCCGATCAACCCGTAGAATCAGAATGCTACTTACATAATAAAAAGATAAGTAGGTATATATTATGGTAAACTTATTTAGAATAAATGTCTTATTAACCATCATTATTAAGAAGGTAGGAATGTCTTTTATCAAAGTCATACGAATACTCTGGTATTCGTATGATCTGGTCTCTGGTGGTAATTAAAGTATCGTTATTCATTCTAATTAAATTAGGGTAGGTGACAAACCTTAACTTTCTAACACCAAAATATATAATTCATAAAATCGTACCGGAAGGTATTTTAATTAGCGTGTTTAAACAAAAAACTAACACCACAGGTTTATAAAACTATTAGATATAATATATTATATCCCCTGAAAACTAAGAGTGAAATATCAAGTAGGTAAGAAAATATAAATGTAATCGATAAAGAAATAATGATATATTTTTAGTAAAGTTTACCGATATCTTCCAATAAAGTTATCTGCTAAAATTGCTCCTATTAAAGGCATAGTATAACACATCATAATAAAAATATGATAGACAACAGTGGCTGCATTTTCGTGGAGGCATAACATGTTTCGCAAATACAATGATAAAATTGCTGTAAGATAAAATTAGAACAATTATTTATATTCGCTTTTTTTACAGTCAATGCTTTTCAAGCGTATTTCAATACAATACCTACTTTAGGTAACAAATAATATTTTACACTCAAAAGTCGCCAAAGCGATCTCTTTTTTAATATTCTCTCTGATCGTCGAGGGTCCAACCCATAGGAAAAACATAGCTCAGTCTACGACAAACGACTGTATGGCCAATAACTTGTCACGAGTCTCTTCAATAAATCGTATGAACATAAAATTATATTGGTTTGTTTTGTAACACTTCATTACTAACATATTGACAGCCCTATGTACTATCCTTAACAAGTTAGAAAAAGCTATGTAAATTGATAATAATAATATTATGCACCACTAACTTTTTACTGCATGAACAATGTTGTAAATAAAACTCGTACTACTTGTAGCATTAATGTCCAAAATGGTATCAAATTTTCTGTCAGACCAATATTTCAGAATGGTTATCGAAAAAATATTGACATATACGAGTATATAAACAGTATTCTATACTTACTTCTTAAGCCACAAAAGGAAAAACGCTCACAGAACTCTGTTGCGATGATACAAAATATGGAGGTTGGACGACTGTGCATTTCTATCCTAAACTGTTTTAATTATGTCTATTAGGTAAAGAAAAATTCGTAAGGAATAAAAAACGTCAATATTGCTTTGTTTAAAACTTATTTGTTAAGATTCAATTCAACTGTTCGTTGTATGTACTGCTTTAGGTAAACAAGGTCATTTTAATTCTGTCAAAAATTCTTTTCCGTACCTATAATAAAATTAACTGGCAAGAGCAACAAAATAGGCATTATTAAAAAAAGTTTTTATAAAGTTATCTTTTAATTCAGGGAATAATTTTCAGTAGGTAAAGGCTATTTTTTAGGGTTCCGTACCCAAAGGGTAAAAACGGGACCCTATTACTAAGACTTCGCTGTCCGTCCGTCCGTTCGTCCGTTCGTCCGTTCGTCCGTCCGTCCGTCCGTCCGTCCGCCCGTCCGTCCGTCCATCCGTCTGTCACCAGGCTGTATCTCAAGAACGGCTATAGCTTGAGAGTTGAAATTTTCACAAATTATGTAGGTATTTCTGTTGCCGCTATAACAACAAATACTAAAAACAAAATAAAATAAATATTTAAGGGGGGCTCCCATACAACAAACGCGATTTTCTTGCCCTTTTTTGCTGGATATTAATAATGGCAACAGGTAGGCACTTGAAATATTCACAAAATACTCAGTTGTATTTTAACTTTAATAATAAATAATAAAATTAAAATGAAATTAATATTTAAGGGGGGCGCCCATACAAAAAACGTCATTTTTGCCTATTTTTGCTCAATGTATCAATGTACCTAGTCAATGGTACGGAACCCTTCGTGCGCGAGTCCGACTCGCACTTGGCCGATTTTTTCAGATACACTTTTGCCTCCTGTTAATTAATTGATATCAGATGATGTTCATATCAGAGAGCGATGGGAATGAAGACTATGACTATTATACGTCGTCTTTTTGATTTTTTTTTTTTAATAGGAATTACAAAATTTAATATATTAACTAGCTGACCCCGCAAACGTTGTTTTGCCATATATGTTATTAGCCCCCGCAACCCCCTCTTGTGGGTGGTATTTCGTAAAATTTGTTCTTAGCTGACCTCTACTCGGCGAAAGGAATATTCCTACCAAATTTCAAGTCTCTACGCTTTATGGTTCCAGACTCCAGAGATATCGTGATGAGTCAATATATGGGTGGAAATCTCTTTTATATGTATAGAAGATGGTATCGAAACTAAACAGCTTATTTTTTTCTTTCAACGTAGACTTTAATAAAGGAAGAATGTTTTCACATTTTCAGTTATAAGTATGAAAGGAAATAAGTTGAACTGAATTTTCTCATAGTGGAGTGCCGTAAGATTTATACCTCGGAATCCAGGGCCAGTCAAGGAATATTTATATAAACTTTGAAAATGTGTTTTTAATAGTACCTATATAGAAAAACGTTAAAAAAAATATTTTGTGCGATCTCAATTTTTCAATTATTATAATATTGCGTATTTACTTGGCGGTATTTTCGTCACCCTACGTTGTATTCCTCATAACTTTTTACTGGGAGGACCGATTTCGATGATTCTTTTTTAATCGAAAGGGGGTGCTTGTCATATAGTTCCATATAAATATAATCGAGATTTGACTAGTACTTTGTGAGTTATATCTAATATTGCGCATTTACTTGACGGTATTTTCGTCACCCTACGTTGTATTCCTCATAACTTTTTACTGGGAGGACCGATTTCGATAATTCTTTTTTAATCGAAAGGGGATGCTTGTCATATAGTTCCATATAAATATAATTGAGATTTGACTCGTACTTCAATTACATCGACAAGTAATACAACGTAATAAGACGAAAAAATAGTCAAGTAAATTAATACTCGCTATTAAAGATTACTCAACAAGACAAGTTGTGATCAGATTTCGATCTAATTTCAACAAGACTGCATGACAAGTATTAGCTTTCGATTATAGTAATAATCATCAAAATCGGTACACAGAGTAAAAAGTTATGTGGTATAATACAACGTAGGTCGACGAAAAAGTAGTCAAGTAAATACGCATTATTAGATATAACTTTAAAAGTACTTGTCAGATCTCATTTAAATTAAAATGGGACCACATGACACGCAACACCTTTCAATTAAAACAAAATTGATCAAAATCGATCAACCCAGTCAAAAGTTCTGAGCTAAGTCGATTTGAGAAGCTCCTCCATTTTTGGAAGTCTGTTAAAAATTGTTGTAATCGAGATCGGGCAATTTTTTTTTTTACTTTTTTATTTAAGCTTTCAATAATGCAGTCAAATACTCGTTATACAGATTCATGGACTGGTCCTGGGTTCCGAGATTTATAATTTTCATGCCTTACGGCACTCCACTATCAATATAAATTTTAAGCTATGTAATTATGTATCCACTAGGGGACAAATGAGGAACATGTTGCGGGACATGTCCCTCAACAATGTCGCGGGACAAATGTTGCAGAACATTGTGTAGGCCACCCTAGGGGACAAATGCAGCAACATGTTCCTCATGGAGAAAAAGAAACACCTGCATCATTTGTGAAGTTATTTTTATTTATTTATTTATTTAATTAATTAAATTAAGTACCTGGGTGACCGAGACCAGCTCGGTATTTTCATTTTATTTTTTGTTTTTTTTTCTCGGTATTTTTATATTTTAATTTTATTTAAATAATAAATCACGAGTGAAATAAAAAAAAAAACTCATCTGGAGACTGAGATTCGAACCCGGGTCAACACGATTTGACTCCCGCCGATTTCCTAATTACGCTGTTACAGCTACGTTGACAGTAGTGAAATTAAGCTTCGTATTCTAATGATATTTTTTCATTGCCTAAAAACAGGGATAAAACGACATTTTTTTTAAATGAATCCTAGCTAGATCAATTTTTTGTCCCCGAAATCCCCTGTATACTGAATTTCACGAAAATCGTTGGAGCCGATTCCGAGATTCAGATTCTATATATATATAATATATATAGAATATGAATATTAGGTTGTCTGGAAGAAATGGCTAAATAGCCATAAGTCCGCCCATTGTACTTCACAGTCTGTAAATGATATGTGTAGTTGTGATGTACAATAATTGCGTTTGCTCGCAAACGAAAAAAAACCGACTTCAATTACATCGACAAGTAATACAACGTAATAAGACGAAGAAGATATTTTTACCAACGTAAAAATAGGCAAGTAAATACGCGCTATTAAAGATTACTCAAAAAGTTGTAATCAGTTTTCGATCTAATTTAAACAAGACTACAAGACAAGTATTAGCTTTCGATTAAAGTAAGAATCATCGAAATCGGTACACCGAGTAAAAAGTTATGCGGTATAATATAACGTAGGTCGACGAAAAAGTAGTCACGTAAATACGCATTATTAGATATAACTCTAAAAGTACTTGTCAGATCTCAATTAAATTAAAATGGGATCACATGACACGCAACACCTTTCAATTAAAACAAAATTGATCGAAATCGGTCCACCCAGTCAAAAGTTTTGAGCTAACATACATAAAAAAAAAAAAAAACATACGTGTCGAATTGAGAACCTCCTCCTTTTTTGGAAGTCGCTTAATAAAGTATAAATAAATAAATAAATAAATATATACAAGAATTGCTCGTTTAATAGTAGGTATAAGATAATATGCTCATGAAAAATACGTCAAATGCCAATGAACTTTTTGGCACAATTTTTGTTACAATACCTGCTGAATTAAAACAGTATTTAGATCAACCAAATATTTCAAGGTCATTAAATGCACTAAAATTTTGGATTGATAGTAAATATTGAAATATTATTACTCAGGTGCTCTCAGAAATAGCTGTTAAATATTTGATTTCTTCTTTAGCATCTTAACGAATTGCTTCTTTAATAAATCTTTTAGTGCCTAATAATCGTAATAGTTGTTTGACAACTAAAAAAACAACGAATATAGAACTATATAAAACAACGAATATTTTTAAAATCTTACCTACTGAATATTGGTACGCATTATTGTTTTATTAAAATTGAACAATAATTACTGAGAACCTTACATTTTAATAAATCACTGATAATTTAATTTGTTTAACAAATATTATACTGAATTATAAACTGTGTAAAGTATTTTTTAAATCAACTTACGATTGTTTTTTAATTATCAAAATCGGACAACTCTGTAAAAAGTTATGCGTGGTCATACATAAAAAAATATACGCGTCGAATACATAACCTCTTCCGTTTGTACGTCGGTTGAAAAAAAGGCGATGAAATAAAATTGAATAATTGTGTTTGCTAGCAAACGAAAAAACCAACTTCAATTACATCGACAAATAATAGAACGTAAGTAGACAAACAAAATTTAGAAACGCACTAGTCGTCACTACGATTTTTGAGGGTACCCCTCGATTTTTCTGGGATTCCATCATCAGATCCTCGTTTCCTCATCTCCTTTCCAACAAAAAAAAGAATGATCAAAATCGGTTCGTAAACGACGAAGTTATCCCCGAACATACATTAAAATCGAATTGAGTAATCTCCTCCTTTTTTGAAGTCGGTTAAAAATATCGATATATAGATTTTTTTTCGATATCTCAAACTCCGATATATCTATATATATAAAAGAGTTACCCACCCATTGACTCATCACGATATCTCTGGAACCACAAGGCGTAGAGACTTGAATTTTGGTAGGAATATTCCTTTCGCCGAGTAGAGGTCAGCTAAGAACGGGTTTTACGATATTCCACCCCTAAGGGGGTTAAACGGGGGTTGGAAGTTTGTATAAAAGTCCTATGTTTTTGAAGTAAGAGACTTGAAATTCAAAATGTATGCTCTATAGATGGTGTGGAGGTGTACTAATAATGTATTTTTAGAAATCAACCCTTTTTGGGGCTGAAACGGGGGGTGGTAGTTTTATGTGAGCGAGATGAAAACTTAAGTAGGTATGTACATGTAAGTATATTATTTGCATCACAAAAATAATTAACGCCCAACGAAGTGGGCACGGGTCGGCTAGTTGATTATATATCTAAAAATATCGATATATCGAGAATCCGATATTTTAAAAAATATCAACAGTCCTACCATGCAACATTGACGCGGAACAAAGGTTTTCGATCTCGAAGCGGGAACAAGCAACATGTCCCTCAACACGTATATACTGCGGGAGATGTTGCGGGACACTGTGCAATATGACTGTATATTACGTGTCCCCCAACATGTCGCGGGACAAAATGTTCACTAGTGTAGCTGCATGGGGCTGACGCGGAACAATTGTCCCGCAACACGTATATGTTGCGGTAATGCCTCGTCTCCACTAGGGAACATTTTGTCGCGGGAGCGACATGTCGCGGGACAACATGTCCCCTAGTGGCAACGAGGCATTAAACTTATATAAATGCAATTAATAACTACCTTCATGTCTTAAAAATCATTTTAATTTTAATAATATTTTAATTCGCATACATTTTTACATTATTTATTTACTATTATTATTATTTATTTATTTATACTGTTTAATACTGTGTATGTTGTGCATGTGTATTTATATATACTAGCGGACCCGGCAGACGTTGTCCTGCCCGGAAAACAGCTACCAAAAATGATTGCTTACATACCGATAGCAGCGCCATCTATCGGGTCCAATTGAGATAAAAACTACTTTATCTCCCAAGTTAGACCATCTCAGCATACCTTTCTCAATTTTTGTCACTACATCTTCTTTCAGACCACAACGTTTCCTTATCTCACTATTTGTTATCCTGTCCTCAGTTTAACTCCTATCATACTTCTTAACGCTCTCATCTCAACTGCATTTACTCTGCTTTCATGTTTCTTCTGCCTTATCCAACTTTCACTTCCATACATGAGTGTCGGAACCAACACCCCCTCATGCACAGCCAAACGAGCATTGTTAGACACCTTTCGACTGCTCATAAAGGAGTGCGAAGCTCCATTCACCATGTTTCCTGCATTCACTCTTCTACGAGAGTACGAAGTAAGTCAGAGTACGGTGTGAGCAGTATCCTCATACGAGCACTGCAATGTCTTTATAGAAATTCTAGTGCTTGTGTAAGGATAAACGGGGCGTACACTGAATGGTTTAATATTGAAAAAGGTGTTGGACAGGGACGTGTAGCGTCACCGTGGCTGTTTAATCTATTCATGGACAATTGCTTGACAGATTTAAAAGAGAACGAAAGTGGGTTGAGAATGAATGAGTTACTCGTCAAATGTCTTCTCTATGCTGATGACCAAGTATTAATTGCGTTTTCAGCCGAGGAGTTGCAGGAGATGGTAACTGCTATGAGTGAGCTTTTGTTAGAAAGGGAATGAAGATGAATGTAAAGAAGACGAAAATGATGGTATTTGAAAGACATGAGACTATGACAGACTGCAATATCGTGATTGGAGATTAACAAATTGAACAGATGAATTTAGTTTGTGTATCTGGGTTCAAAGTTTACAAGAGATGGAAAGTGTGAGAGTGATAATTTATTTTCATAAATATAAGAAAATGAAAAAAAAAACAACTTTTTCGGATTTTATCGCGGTTTATTAAGTTTTTTAGATGCCCGACGTTTCCTTCACCTGGTTGCTAAACAAAAGTAACGCTAACACGCGCAATGTCTTCCCTAGGGTTGCCAGATGGTCGGGATTTGGCGGGATTCTCCTGAATTTTTACAAACACGAAATTGTTTTAATTACAAGTTAAATAGTGGAAAATCACATAAAATGGCAAAAAATGTGAAAAGTAACACAAAATACATGTGGCAAGCTAAAAAATAAATTACTTTATTCTCTTTATTATCTTACTATATAATAAAATTATAAGTAATGAGAAAACCGTATCCCGGTGTTTTTTTTTTTATGTTAATATTTATTTATATAGACATTTGTATCGGCAGCGGACGATGTAACAATAACGTTAAATGTTGTTGTTTTAAATATATATATATGTATTAACTTTTATTTTATTTTTGTTTTTCCCGACCAAAGTCCCAATACCCTGAAGTTTTTTTTTCTCCCGATAAGAGTTTGGTAACGCACCGACACCGATTGAGTCAGTAAATAAACATTCGTATCCGTATCCGCGGATCTTGACACTAAATATCTGTATCCGGATCCGTATCCGCGGATATACATTTTTGACAGTGGCAGTGACGCAGTGTAGGACGTCCTCCGGCCCGTTGGACCGACGGATCTACTAAGATTGCCGAAGCATTTGCATTGGCATAATTATGTCCAGCAGTGGACTGCAATCGGCTGAATTGATGATGATGATGATGACTGATGTACGTATTTAATTATGTTTATGTAATTATATGGATTGTATGTACTATATAATTATATGTTGCACAAACCCGTTAAATTGCAAGCTCCTTTCTGGGGGGTAGTGTGGAAGAGATCACTATCTAGTGATAAGACCGCCCGTTGCACGCTATGCTATGTAACTTATTTTTAAGCTTTTTATATTTATAGAATTGAAAATTTATCTATGTTTATGTGTGCAATAAAACTATTTATTATTATTAGTACTATTTTTTATGTGAAGTAGAATAGTTTATTAAATAAAACACTTCTACTCATTACATGATGCCATTTATTAACCAGATGAAACGGTTGCAGTAATGTATACATTAAGGCTAAGAACTCACGGAGCGATTTTCGCCCGCAACCGCCGCGGTCGTGGATCTGCGGTTTTATTTCAAAACTCACGAGACCGGTTATTCGCGCGGTTACGCGGCCGCCGCGGTTTCGATCATCGCCCGCAAACGTGGCGGGCGATGATCAATGATAGAACTGGCCTTTCTTGTACTAAGGTAATTAAGAGATCTATTTCAATTTTCAATATCCATTTTATTAGAATATTATACTTATTGTTTGTTGACAACGTCACGATGCCACGTGTAATAACAAGTCACTGATGCAAAATGGCCGGATCTCTGTACCTCCGGCCGCGCCGCCCGCCGGCCCTCGCGGTCGCCCGCCAACCGATCGCAAAGCGCGCGGGCGCCACCCGCCGAGGCTGCGGGTAACCGCGGCCCGCGCGATTCTACTAGTTGCCCGCCGGTACAGCGGGAGCCGCATACAACCGCGTACACCGCGGGCGTAAAACGCGTCGTGAAATGTGCTTTAATTTTTTTATATAAATATTTGCATTCTACAGAAGCTGCGGGCCCGCAACCGCAGCGGACGCGGGCGAAAATCGCTCCGTGAGTTCTTAGCCTAAGACAACGAAAATTTGTCACTACCTTTCTTAAAACAGTTACTTTGAAACCGTCAATTTTTAATATCCTATTATCGACACTAACATAGACAATTTTGAAAAGAAATGAGATGGCTCCAGGAATGAGTATTCATATAATTAATAAGATAAAACATTAACAATAATTATAAGTACATCAGTATAGTCACCGTTTTATACCGATGATACATGACTTAATATTAACATGTACGAGTATAATTACTACAAGTAGGTACCGGCACAGATATTGAGCGCTCGCCGACATAGTGGAGATCGCTTTGCCCATGGGCAGGTTTTGCAAATAGAAAATAGTTTCGTTCAGTACGATAATAAAAAAAGAAATAAAATGTAAAATTATTTCATAATCATTAAGCATCGGTCACCAACCCACCTGCCCAGCGTGGTGACTAAAAGCAACACACATGAGTTCACGCCGTTTTTGGCGCAAACTTGTGGAGGTCTATGTCCAGAAGTTGACTGCGATAGGCTGAAGCGCGAAGTATCTTCTATATCCATAAAATGTTAAAGGCCAGCGCTTAATATCCAAGCCGATAACTATACCAACTGCGATGTCCGTAGCATTGTGTATTTAATACTCATCAAGTATTTTGGTGGAGATCCGTAATTCATTTATCTCGAGACGATTTCATATATTCAGCTCATCTTATGACAATGACAAGTTAAGTCTCTATATTCAAAAAGCGATTCGTTTTTCGTACGAATCGCGAGCAAAACGAACGGTTTGTTGAAGTCAGGAATCGAATTTTAGTGGGTTTTATTGAGCGTCAAAGCAAACCCGATTATACTAAGTACGTACCTAACTACAACCTGTCTATAAATCCAAAGATGCAAATACAATATGCTTCAGACATTCACAAAACAAATTCGGTATAGGTAATAGTATTATTATGATTAAGTAAGTGATATTAAATATCTACTAATTCTACACTTTCCGAACATTCTCTATCCATCACATCAGTTACACTGAAGGAAAAAAATTTAAAGTAAAATAGGTTTGTGAAAACTTTTTATATTATGCATATAAGCCAGATCCCATGATATTGATAGATTATTAGTAAAACGGTGATGTATAGAATCATAAGTTGAAAATTAATAGTTAGTAAAAAAAAGCGATAGTCCAGACCTAGTTGTTATGAATACAGTTGAAATATAAATTGTTTACATGTCTAAATTGATAATAAAACTTAGCTAAAAGTTACAAAAAATAAGCAGCGCGTAAATAGCATAGCGTGCATATACACTCATACAAAAAGTTTTCATTCATAACCCATTTTAACCCTAATAAATTTCAGCCTTTTCTTTTCAACGATATAGTTACCTCATATTTAAATACAATATTTTATAATTGACAATAAATCATAATAAATTTAAATAAGAAAATAACATAGATATACTATAATAACAACATAATTTAATAATTACAACAGTTATGAAAGGAACTGAAATATTATGTATAACTGAATATTTTAAGTGTTCTTAATCCATTTCTCTATCACCGAACAACACCTAACTCACTTCGAACCAGTAGAAGATTCAGACAGACGTAACAACGATTGTTTCATTATATTTAACACCTATAACACCAAGATTCACATTTAATTATTAATGGATTAAACATTGATACATTTTATACTCTTATTGATTAAAATGTCGTCGAATAGACATCAGGAAAGATTAAAACTTTAAAAGGCCGAAAGTTGGGACAGTTTTTCATCCAATATTTTACTAGCGAAAGTTAAAATTTAAATCATACAGAATATAATTATGAACAAAATAAGATTAAATTATATTTTGAGTTCTACTACTTACTTAAGAACGAGGAATGTTACTTAATTAATAAGTATGATGTTTGACATTTTTGCGCAACGTGTATGTGATTACATTTATATATTTTTTTGTATTTTTTTTTCAATATTGTAAGACGGCTTTACGTAACAACGACATCCATTCTAGTGTAATCGCTATATATGCGATGCTTTTAAATTTCATCACACTCTGACACACGAAAGTACATCCCGAGGCGTAAAATAATCTTACTTTCAAATTTGATTGAAGAATCAATTATAGTATACTAGCGACCCGCTCCGTTTCGCAATGTTGCAAAAACTATCAGTGTTCCTCTACTATATTATGCATGTTTTATACATATAAACCTTCCTCTGGAATCACTCTGTTTACTAAAGAAAACCGCATCAAAATCCGTTACGTAGTTTTAAAGATCTAAGCATACAGAAAGCGGTAAGCGACTTCGTTTTATACTATGTAATGATAATAAATCTATTTTTATACCTTTATCATAAGTTAGGACTCACACATAGTATATTTCATTTTTAGCCACATCTTATCTACTATGAAGATTTTTTCATGTGTGTCAAGTTCATAGACCGGGAGATAGTGACACAAAATATTAGGTCATTTGTACCAGTATGGCGGTTCGTCAGGGGTCTAATTATGTAAAGGCAAAAAGGAAAATGATGGTCATAACGCTCGCACCGGCGGCCCAATCGCGTGGGCGATAATCGAACGCGTCGGATAAATAACGAGTGTCGAACGATTTGTTCCACAAAAATGCTTGTATTTTCAGATAGTCGAAAAAAAAAGAAGTAGGCAGTAGCAGGTAGGCAAATCGTTTGGCGAAAAAAAACAAATTACTCCTTTGCAGTGGTATGGCGGCCATTGGGAACTGTCGGAAAAGTATGGCAAGGTGATTTTCGTGAATGGCTACTCGACGATGATTAGCTTTGCAAAAATTAGACTGGTACAAATGGTTGAATTGTTTTATTTAAATTAATGTATTCGCGTCGGTATGGCGGACTGTAAGTCACATCCGAGAAGTATGGCATTACGCTAGTGTAATTTAATAAATTACACTAGCGATATATAATATTTTGTGTCACCATCTGCCGGTCTATCAGTTTAGTAATTCAAATCAGCTATCAATTTTTCTCTCAAGTTTTAATTTCGTGTGTCAAACTGTAGTAGTTTTGTATTTATTTTCTTCTTTCAGCTTAGTCGGTCCAGAACTCTTCAGATTCGGCATCATTTTCATCTTGATTATTTTGCTCATCACTGTCTGCGCCGGATTTTTCACCTTCCTCATTTTCATCATCATTCTCATCATTGGTATCCTGATCTTCAGTCGCATCCCTGTCTTCTTCCTCACTTTCTTCGTCATCGCTGTCCACGTCATCGCTGTCGATTTCATCACTGTCCACGTCGTCGCTGTCATCATCGCTTTCGCTGTCATCGTCGTCATCGTTGATTTCGCCAAAAGTAGCGTTTCGAAGTGCATTCAGTGCTCGGTTCGAATGATAATAGTCATGAATTCTGAAATTAAACGTTTAGTCGATTTTAAGTGCCATTTTTATTGTAAATAAATAATATATTTTACTAACTTTTTACATAGCTGTATTTAAAAGCTCGAAATAAAAAAAATTTGAGCACCATTCAATAATTTCTCAATATTATGTTATTCAAATGATTTAAGATTATTTTAACCTATATTATTATTTTATGTTATTAATATTTACAATTTAGGAAGTGAAAACGAACTAACTAGCGTACGCTACTACTTTCAGTAGTGTTTTCAGAGTAAAACTTAAAAATTGGTCGTAAGGAAACAATTTGATATATGAAAACATCAAATTAAAATAAGAGTTTGTATACTAATGCGCTTTTTAATAGTTTGTTTGGATCATAATGGAATGTTGTAATCTGAGAATCATAATTTTTTTTTAGTATTAAATTTTAAAAATACATAACCATTTCTTCAATTTCCTATTTATTGCCTGAACTATAGTCTAGTCAACAAGTTCAAAAACGTGTTAAATCGAGATAAAGCTCCTAAAAATATGGGCGATAGCTCATTCGATTCGGAATGATGTCTAGAAAAATGTTTTTTAAGGGTTTATTAGCACATAAAAAATTGCGATTGTTATTAACAAAATAAGAAAAAAAAGAAGCTATTTAATTTTTCGTTAATAATTTCTAAAATAATCATATTTAAGGAATTTTACAAAAAGATCCTGAAAAAAGAGGAAATTTCCAATAAAAAAGTCTCGGCTCCCAGAACTCTATCTCTATTATTTATAATTTATTTTAACGCTGAAAATAGTACTCCGCGAGGTCGTTACGCCATAGGCGTGCCGTCTAAATGATAAATCACGAGCACGATTCAGCCTGTAATATCTCACTGTTGGTCATAGGCCTCTTCCCCATGTAGAAGAAGGATCGGAGCTTAATCTACCACGCTGCTCCAGTGCGGTTTGGCGGATATATTCCCTACTATGAGTAACGATCGCTATCAGGTGTACATGATAACAACTGGGACCGACGGCTTAACGTGCTCTCCGAGGCACGATGGGGAGACCCACAAGGACTGCACAAACACCCAGACCACGGCAAACATCTGTATGGCCAATACAAATGTTGTCGTGTGCGGGGATCGAACCCGCAACCGCCCGCGCAACAGCCAATCGCAATCCAGTGCTGTGACCGCTGCGCCAACGCGGCGTCATAAATGAAAACATTTATTTCGCCATAAGGTGGTACACACACTTAATAGAGCTTGCGAAGCTGCCACAACTATACACATACACATACATATCTAAAATATACACATACTGGTGCAAAATAAAATTTAACTTTAAAAACATTTTCTTACAATAGTTGTGCTCTCAAAAGTACTACATTTAAAACACATCAATATTTACCATTTATAATTTGCTTACTTGAAAAATTGCATGCATAGCTGTCACACAGATAAACCAATAGAATATACCCATACAGACATACATCTAAATTTTATGTCGTAGTTATTAGATTTAGAAGTTACGGAAGATTTTAGTGGACATCTTACCTTATTTTATATTTCCAAAATTACCTGAACTTTATAAAAAAAAATCAGGTAACTTTGGAAATATCTTTCGAACGTCGGAGCTCATCTCAGAATCTGTAATTCAAAAACAACAAATATAAAAATAAAAGAAAGCGACTGAAAGAAACAGTTCAAACACAATGCAATGTTTAAAATAAAATACAGAATAGTTTAAAATATAATCGAGAGCTAAGAAAGCATTAGAGATGTATGCTAGAAACAAAAACAAAACATAAATATGATAAATGTTTGTTCTTTAAAAACATGCTACATCTATAACATTTAAATTCTGAAGCCACTTTTGTTATTTTATTAAACTGAATGTAAATTCCTTTTTTTGATTTTTTTTTTCTAGGCATTTTTAATGTCACATTTGTGAGCTGTAAATATTCTTTTTCCTTTTAAACAGTCTTGACCAAAAGTGATTTCGAAATATGCGACAGTAAATATGCGAGATTGTAGCAAAAAAAGCAAGACAAAATAATATATTGAAATCCATCGATTACAGTGAATGTCTAATAATAACATAGAATTATACCTCATATATTGTATTTCGTTAGCGAAAAGCAGCACGAACTCTAACTTTTATTTTACTTCAAATATGTTAGCGGTTTTAAATTCGGTACACTGTAGTACGACATTTAAATAGTGAAATATAGCCACCAAGGTCACTTACATCGATTCCATACACATTTTAATGCTCAATTACTACAGATTAATTACCTAAAGATAGAGCTTGCTTTCATAGTTATAATAAAAAATTATGTTTACAAAATACAAACGGAAGAAAAATCCGTATTCGCGATCAAACGAAAACAACTTAATACGAAATATTTCGTTCTAGTAGTCAAAAGAAAACAATATCTGCCTCAGTCATGCTTGTAAAAATTTGCGTGTGCAGATTTATCCTGATTCGTATACAGTGCGACGTCAAGTCGCAAGCTCACTTAAACACAAGTGCATCATACGTGTATACGTAAGCTTATTCATATACATTAACGTATTACATGTATGCATAAACGCTTCATGTATATCTTGTTGTTCGTGCCAGTTTTAGTTAGTGCCTGAGCACATTACTATTTGATACTCAAAACACAGATGCTCACAAATTTTAGTGCCTAAAAAATCGTATCTAGCTTGTGAATGTGGATATTTTTAACTTACTCTTCATGTGTGGGGACTTCGAAGTTAGGGTGGAGGGAGGCGAAAAAGTTGGTGATGAGCGCGTTGTCCAAGTTTAAGTAGGCGATGTTCGGGGAGGTGACGTAGTTGTAGCGGTTGATGCCGTCGCGAGGCGGATGCGGGTCGAAGCTGTGAGTCACTGCGATGTGAGGGACTTCCTGTTCAATCATAATTTTCATCAAATTAATATTCGAGTTAAATAAGGTTTCTTAAATCCTTACAGAAGATCACAGCTAAATAATATTGCTCTCCGGCAGTGTTGTGTTCCTGTGGTGAGTAAGGCCAGAATTCCTAGGGAGTGTCGGAGGTATGGTCGACAACACCTTCAACGAAGCCTCTGGTGTTGCAGGCGTCTATAGGCTACGGTAATCGCTTACCATCAGTTGAGACGTACACTTGTTTGTCGACCTAGTATTATAAAAACAAATAAATGTCTAAAAACGTTTTTAAACTTTAATTAACTCACCCTATCAATGAGTAGATCAGACATGTATTTTATAACGCTGAGATGACGTTGCACTTCTCTCGGCATGCCGCGGAACAGAGAATTCCGTACTCGTTCCGTGTTTTTAATCTCTTCCTATAAATGCAATAATAAACATTACAAACCTTCATACTCTAATACTAGTTCTTCAATATTAGAGCATTAATAAGGTTTTTTTTTATAATTTAAATACTTAATGATATTAATACCTTGACATTGATATCATTGTCGTATTTATCGGCGAGTTCCTTTCCATTTCTGAGAAGCCACTCGCGCACCGGCTGTTCGTTCCACCAGGAACCAGCGAATGCAACGTACATGTTTGTCAAATCTTTGAGATTTTTGCATGTTCTGAAATTTAAATGTTTGGATAAAAGAATTGTTAATAAACATGTTTAAGAACGATGGATTAACATTAAAAAAAACTGACCCATTGTCCTAAAAATATTTAAATCCTTTGTTATACACAGCTTTTGCTGTACTATAGTATAAATATTTTAACACCGTTTACACTATTTTATTATGTATATATACAGTACAATAAAAATAAGTACAAAACTTACGAGGAGCTGGCGTAAGTATCAAACAGTTCGTGTTTCCTAAGATACTCATCGGAGAACTGTTTAGACGCATCGAGAATCTCGGTCACGGTCCACGGGAACGCTATCATTGCTTTCTTCAATAGTTCATCGGCGTGCTTTAAATCCTCCTTTGAGGTCAGATTACCTGAACAAAAGACAGACTTTATTACTTACTGCAATTCGTCTTGTTATATTTAATGTATAATTGTATTATACAGTGGGTATGGTATTTTTTTTGTGTATATGTATTCATATTTCTTTTATGTCTTTATTGAAAAATATAATTTATGTATATCTTACACGTAGAATATAATTGCGTAATAGACAATATAACGTATTTCACATTCGCGAGTTATATTTAAAAAAATTATAATCAGTTACAGCACAGACCATAGCTTGGTCAATGAATTACATAGTAATCAACTAAATATTTATGTAGTACAAAATATATTTAATTACTAGCTGACTCCGCAAACGTTGTTTTTCCTTCCATATATGTTATTAACCCCCGCAACCCCCTCTTGTGGGTAGAAGTTTCGTAAAATTGTTGAGTTCTTAGCTGACCTCTACTCGGCGAAAGGAATATTCCTACCAAATTTTAAGTCCGTGCGCCTTAAGGTTCCAGAGATATCGTGTAGAGTCAATATATGGGTGGAAATCTTTTTTAATATCTAATAATATAAATATATATAAAAGGAAAAAGATAAAAATATATAAAGATTTTAAATCAGCAGGATTTGAACCTGCGCCCTCTGACGTGCCGTGTCAACAATTCAATCTAATCAAGCATTATTATTTGCCTTAGAAATTAATTGGTGATTTTAAAACATTTATATTTATCTGATTTGCTGAAAATAGTGAGAGTTTATTGGAACATATCAAATTTCACCGTACCCTTCTTATGTGAAATGGATTATAACGCCCAACGAAGTGGGCACGGGTCGGCTAGTATATATATATTTTACACAAGGACAATATCAGCAATACACTTCCTATACTTTCATAAAACAATACGTACCATTTTTCTTGCTCGCAACATGGAAATGTGCCAAAGCGTAAGAATATTTGATATTGACCAGGAAACCTGCCGCCCTCTCTTTATCCAGATAGTCGATGGCTTCAATAAGCCACTGGTGTTCCCTGGCTCTAAGAGCCACTGTGTCTATTATGAACAAAACCGCTAGTGGATCAGTTGGATCAAGATTGAAAAGCAACTTGGCTATTTCTAGAGCAGTGCGATGGCAGGCTCTATTTGTCAAAAGATGTAAGTACTTCAAAAGAGCTATGTGGAACGGTCGGTTCTCCACGAACTGGTATTCGAGGCGTGTGCGTATCTAAAATTAAAATTAGAAATGTAAAATCTACAATATAAATACAAATAATGCAAACATTAGTAACAAACTTTACAATTTTTTTTTCATTCGAATCAAATGTTACAATTTTTAAACAAAAGAAAATTAAACGAGCTTTTTTTGGAATTTGTACAGAATGTGTATGTCAGTTAAATAATTATACCCCGTCCGCCCATTTATTATCTTTTTGACACTTCAAGAAATTTTGACATTAGTCTACCTCACACGTTATTGATTTAATAATAATCGATTTTATTTAAGAAGATTTTTAATCGATTTAATGAAATACATTTAGTTTAAAAATATTATTTATTATATATATTTATATATTATATTCGTTTATTAGTTTTTTTTAATTATAAATGAAATAATAAATAAATGAATGAACAGAGTTATTGCTCTTTACTGTTGGTTTGAAATTAAATTTCAAGATTTCGACTTAATTCCTTGCAAATAATCGATCTTGGAGTCATAGATAATCTTTATTTCCTTTTTTTATTAAATTTATAGAAACAATAATCACATGACGTAATATTATTTTTATCATATGATCAAAAAATCAAAATCAAAATCAAAACATTTATTTCGTCATAAGGTGTATGTTACACACTTAACGAAAATACAAAAAAAAATTCATTTACAAAAAAAAACTAAACAAAAATAACAGAAAGTTAAGGCAGCAAAAAATCAATAAAAAAAATAAAAATTTATATCTTAACATTAGGTACATAACAAACTTACGTAATGTACCCAGTGTTATAAGCAGCCTTAACTTAGTCAAAATATTAAGTTATAATGTCTCGGTAGACATTACCTACCTACCTACTTTATCCTCGGCTTTACTAAATATTACAATAAATAACATAATCCCTAGTGTAGGCCGAGAGAAAAAAAGCCGGCGAAAAAAACTCTCGGTACTCTTTTAAAAAATGCAAATGATCGATTTATTAACGATTTATTATTTCAAGAACTGTTTCATAGTCTGTGGTTGTTTGTTATGCACAGCGTACTTCACTCAATCAATCAAATCGTCAATAAAGTATGACATTATTGTAGAATTTTTAGTGCGTTATTCCGAAAAAAAAAAATCTGTAATATACAGGATGTCCCGCGATAAAGTGCAACCCCGAAAGAGGGTGAAACTAGACCATAAATTATCGACAAAAAACAGAAAAAAATTAAAAAAATTTTTTTTTATTTTTTTAAAAAAAAATTAAAAAAAATTTTTTAATTTTTTTTATTGACGAATTGAGATTTTTATATAGCTTACGTAGCCTCTTCAGGTTAAAGATCATTTTATTTCTCAAAAGAATAAAATTCACTTATATGAGAAATTACAGACTAAAATTAAATACAAAATTATGTTGGGTACATCGCAAATACAGTACATAAACAATTCTTAGTTATAACAAGAAATCAACATCATGTAGGGTAGGACCAAAGCATTTATGCACAAGTTAAAAGTAATACACGCAACTGGAAGTGTCATTGATAAGGAGTTATTTTATGTTTCATTGTGTAACAAAAATTTATACTCCAATTTTTTTAATTTCTAATTAGTTTTCAAATGAAAACGTATGAATTGTTTTGCTTTATTATATGTATATAATTATAGTAAATTATTATTTATTACATATATATTACCTATATATACAGGGTGGGGATTATAATACAACGATAACTTGGACAGCGTATATGTAATGACATTCCAAGCCCACATACAAAAAATCAATAAAATACATCCAGTAGTTTAGTCACAAATTATGATTTTTCATTTTTTTAAATTTCTACGTATGTATTAGACTAAAGACCTGACCTACCCTAAAACCGGCGGTTAACGACTCAAGGACAGCTATTATTATTTTTAAAATCATAGATTAAGAAATGGATATGGCATCGACTGCCACAAAAAGGCACAATTTTTAATCATTGCCATTTAGTGACAGTTCGCAGACCAAATAATATTATAATAACTAATTTTTAAAAAAAAATAACTTATTCAGTATCGGCTACTGATCAGTTCTGCATATTAAAAAAAAATTGATGGTTTGAGAAAATTTAAATCAAATAGTTTTTTATTCAATTTAATTTTAAATGCGTAACAATTTATTTTAATTTACTTTTCTAACTTACTATTTTTTATTCAATCAAAATAATGAAGTTTTGTAGGTACAAGCACAAACCATTTCCACGCGATTATGCCGCGTAGAAAGAAGGTCACGCGCCTGGTCAGTGATCCTGTAGTTACAAAAATGATGTTATAAAATTTTATTAAGGGGCTCCCATCGCTCAATGACCTTGGCGATTTCGTTTTTATACAAGAACTAGATGGCGCCACCACCTATCCAAATTCGTACGTAATTACTACTATAAAACATCCACACATTGGAAGGAAGTGATGAAGATTACGCAAGAAAACAGATGTGTCGCTGCGTTGTTATTGTATTCGCCCTCTGAGACTATTTTTATTTTTTATTATACTATTTTATTATATTTTTTATTAGATTATATTTTTATTATACTATTTTATTTATTTATATAAATCATGTACGATTTACCTACATCTTTTATTTATTATTTTATTTCATGATTATTTTGAAATAAGTGATTCACCTCGCCTACGTAAGTATTACTTTAGTAATTGAAATATTTAGGATGTGTATTATTATTTTAGCAAGAGATATTATCTCGGCCACGCTTAATTTACTTTTGTTTTTATGTTTATGCATAATCGGGCTTACTCTTTGACAACTTCAAAACAAAACAAATTACAAACTACTTTAAATATATATTTACAAACTTAGTTTCTACGTAGTATTTATATTTGTACTATTAACAATATCTTTTAATTCAAAATTTTAGGGTCAATTGTATAAACAATAAATTCGGCCACGTCGCGGTGAGCGACATAGCCTCCTCGTCCGACGGCCGAGAGGCGACTGATTTTCTTCGCCTGAGTGCCCGTATATAACCAGAAATTATATTTTTACGATTTTCTAATAAAATACTGCACCTAATAAAAAACCCTTCTGTAGAATTATTAAGTACATGATTCTTAAGTAACAAAAAAAAATTCACTATTGTATGTAGTAAAATTACATAATTATATACGATTTTTGTACGCGAAAAGAGGTCCAGGTAAATAATTATTTCTCTTTATTTAGAGAGTTTTATGCAATTATCTCTCAGTCACATTAATAAACTAAATCCGAGTTACAACATATATTTATTTGATATTTTTAACGTAACTTTAAGGTATACTTGATAGCACATGAAAACGGCCGAATTTTTCTGGGATCCCCTTAAATTAAATTGAATTAGTTTGTATGAAAAAATCTTTTTTATTTTATTTTGATGTTAAGACTTATCTGATGGTTTTGAAATACTTCTTTATACTAGTACTAACGGTGTTTTCAATTATCGTTCTATTGTCATCCCCACATTGTATATATATATATTTTTTTTTTGTTTTGTTTTTTATGTTATTATTATTCTTGTTTCCTAGCCAAATTCCATAACCCGTAGTTTAGTTTTAATTTGATTAAATTAAGGTAGTTTAATTTTTAATTTGATATTTTTATGAAATTATAATAATTAGTGCTTAGTTTATAAATTATTATGATTATATTAATCGATTTTTATATAGCTTTTGAGTACTTTCTTGAAAGTAAAAAGTGATTTAGCTTCCTTAACGTCTTTTGGCAGTTTATTGTACAGTTGGCTACCTTCGAACATTACACATCTCTTCCCATAGTTAGTACGTGGTTTATGAAGTATAATATCATTGGCAGATCTTAATTTCATTTTTTGTATTTCTTGTTTTTTTGTGAAAGTTATTTTAGAGTGTAAATCCTTGTTTAATATTTTACGTATCAATAAGCAATTATAATAGACATAAGTTTGACGGACATTCAGAAGACCAGTTTCCTTGTATTTGATTGGAGGTGAAGAAATTATATTTAAATAAAAATTTTATTAATTTATTTTGTGCTACTTGTAAAGGTTACGTAGCCTCTTTGTAAAAAAATGATGATTTTTGTACGTGTTTTATGGGATACAGGCGTAATTTTTTTATTATTTGAATGGCAATATGGTAAGAAATAATAATAAATCATAAAATTTCCTGGTATTGGGGGCATAATTCTGAGAAAATTAGAGATCATTGAAAAAAACAGTCATAAAAAATGGATTTTTTTTCACAAGAAGCATAGTTAAAGACATAATGCCACTTTTTGCGAGCTAATTTTTATTTTATCCTTACCGCCAAGTACGTGGCGTAATATTTTATTTTATTTTAAAGTAATCGACCCACTACTTTGGAAGAAATCATCATTTTTTGTACATAGAGTCTAGGTAAGATATAAAAATCTTAATTCGACAATAAAAAATAAAATATTTTTTTAAAAAGTTTTTCTATGTTTTTTGTCGATAATTTATGGTCTAGTTTCACCCCCTTTCGGGGTTGCACTTTATAGCGGGACACCCTGTATAGGCGTGAACTGTCAAAAAGATAATAAATGGGCGGACGGACGGGGTATAGTAATACTTACATCTGTAATGTTGAACGACGGGTGAGCAACGAACTGCATGTAAGCGATAATGTGTTCCAAAACAGTGTTAGCACCCGTGTTGTCATCCTCACGGAACATGAAATCTATATGCTAAAAAAAATCGTATGATTACTTTTTTGTAACTAAGAGGAGATTATTTTAACTACATGAAGTTTTATTGTAAAGTTTCATCTTACTTCCAGAAGTGCCTCGACGTGCATATTCTTTAACGATACCTCGACTTTAGACAGCAGAAGACTGTTAAAAAAAAAATAATTATACATTATAACGTAAAAACTCTATTAATTTTATATAACATTATACATAAACCGCTAGTTTTTAATTTTTTATCTACTGAACACTACATCACTGAAGTCTAGGCCGTATTTAATTAACACATGCCATTTTTGGTGACTAAAATAATGTACAAACTAAAAAGAAGGAAAAAATAAGTTTTTATTGGTGAAAAATTTAGCTCATGAAAGTAAGTGAGCAATGTTATAGAGTATTTATTTATTTATACTTTATTGTACATCACAACTACAAATATGATTTACACACTGTGAAGTACAATGGGCGGACTTATGGCTATTTAGCCATTTCTTCCAGACAACCCAATATTCCCTACTATGAGTTACGATCGCTATCAGGTGTACATGATAACAACTGGGACCGACGGCTTAACGTGCTCTCCGAGGCACGGTGGGGAGACCCACAAGGACTGCACAAACACCCAGACCACGGCAAACATCTGTATGGCCAATACAAATGTTGTCGTGTGCGGGGATCGAACCCGCAACCGCCCGCGCAACAGCCAATCGCAATCCAGTGCTGTGACCGCTGCGCCAACGCTGCGTCAAGAGTATGTGACTTTTTAAAAAGCACATATTATTTTTAACCGACGAAAAAAACGGAGGAGGTTATCAATTCGACTACTATATTTTTTTTAATGTATGATCAGGCATAACTTTTTACAGAGTAGTCCAATTTTGATATATTTATTTTATTGGAAAGGGTATACCCCGAAATTGGTCCCATATAAATTTGAAAATAAAAATCCAACCCTAAGGATAGGAAAACAGGAATTGATTGATTATTCAGTCACTAATTGTAGGGTATGACCACGCATAACTGGATTAAGCTCTGATCCTTCTCCTCTCCTCTTATATTACAAGCTAAAGCGTGTGTGCTTAGTCTATTTATAGTCATTATGTACCTACTCATTTAGAGCCACATTTTAATAAATTTTGAAATATTTCATGATGTGCATATGCAAAATACCGTTTTGATACTGTGATATTGTTTAAATTATAGTTTAAAGCAGAATTTTTAACTATTTTAAATACCCAAGGTAAATGACACGCTTTTGTAAATAAAAACTGATATGGAGTAAAATAGTAATAGCCTTGCAAAATAATGCTTTAAGTTTAAGTATGTTTTTACTGAAAAGTATAATCTTTACTTAACATAATTTGGATTATACCTACTTTAGAAAGTTTTTTTTTTAAGTTTTACGATATTTTACAACAGTCTTATAAACTCGTATCTCCTAATCTTGTTAAACCGTAGGAGAGCGTTACATAACTACATAAAAACCACACCGTTTTGTCATTTCGTATAAATACTTATATTATTAAATATTTAAACCTTTCTTTCTTCTTTGATTAATGAAACCATAACAAAGTAGGCTGCGCTGGTCCAAGCACATGAGAAATTAACAATTTTATTTAATGTTGTTTATAGATTTAAACAACTAAAGCCATATTTTATTATCTTAGATATAGGATAACATATACAATGTCTAATTTGTTCTAGTATCCAATTGCAGAGCATAGCAACTATATATATCGGTAAAAATTACGACGCAACTAAATGCACTTAAGCAAAATATTTAGTGTATTTGCAGTCTAATTTACTAACTTTCATATACTCATATATGTAAGTACCTAATCATTTTGTGTATCTCTTAAATCATATAATGGGCATGACGACAGTATCAAAAAATCGTCAATTTAATGATTTCAGGGGAACACTCATATTAAAAAAATTCAAAATACTGGTTTAGTTTTATGTAAAATAATAAGATTATTGTGATTTTCAATAAAATTTTTATTTTATATACTGCAATCGGCCATTTTGAATGAAACACAAATTACAGCGCAGACGTCACAACATAACATAATACTTCAGGCGCGCTCCAAAGAGTAAAGTAAAAAGTAAGGCCCACATTATTCTGTGACGTCAAGCCGACGCCATGACACCTGCAGCCATTTTGCCGCTCTCATTGAAAATATATTAGAAAAATAGTTTTAAAATTCCTTAAACTTAATTTTATTACCGAAATATAGGTATTTTTGTAAATAGTAAATCTGTACCCACATTATGGAAGAGGTTTTCAAAATCTTTCGTCATGCCCATTAGCGATTTTTTTAAAGAAATAAGCGCAAGAAGAAAGGCAAATGGTCTACCTTATCGTCCTACCTTCCTACCTTCGTTTGCCTGGAATAGCAAAAGAGTTGAAATATTTGCTCAGAGCAATACAACTTTATTTCTTCGAAATAAGAAATTTTTGTATTATCATCAAAACAATTTACATACCCTTGTATCAGGTTCATTAAGAAGTCTCTGTGAATGCGCTGGTATTCACGGCTATGATCGAATGTGAAAAATGTTAGATCATTTTCACGGCGATTCACTGACATAGAGAGACCTGGCGAAAACATTATATTTTTAATGTAACCAAGTAAACCAATCTATTCAGTCAAATATTTTAACTATAAAGTAGTTTGGATAGTACATAATTTCATTTTATCACTTCATTTAAAAGTAAATTAATTTAATTGTTTATTACAATGCAGCAGATAATGAACCAAGGTCATAGTATTTCCTTTAATCTTATACTATTAAACGAGCAATTCTTGTATATGTATATCTATATACAAGGTGTGGATGACAATAGAACGATAATTGAAAACACCGTTAGTACTAGTATAAAGAAGTATTTCAAAACCATCAGATAAGTCCTAACATCAAAATCAAAAAAAAAAGATTTTTTCATACAAACTATTTCAATATAATTTAATAAAATTTTATAACATCATTTTTGTAACTACAGGATCACTGACCTGTTACACGCGTCATCGCGCCGCCTTCGCGCGTGGCCTTCTTTCTACGCGGCATAATCGCGTGGAAGTGCTATGTGCTTGTACCTACAAAACTTCATTATTTTGATTGAATAAAAAATAGTAAGTTAGAAAAGTAAATTAAAATAAATTGTTACGCATTTAAAATTAAATTGAATAAAAAACTATTTGATTTAAATTTTCTCAAACCATCAATTTTTTTTTAAATATGCAGAACTGATCAGTAGCCGATACTGAATAAGTTATTTTTTTTTAAACATTAGTTATTATAATATTATTTGGTCTGCGAACTGTCACTAAATGGCAATGATTAAAAATTGTGCCTTTTTGTGGCAGTCGATTCCATATCCATTATTTCTTAATCTATGATTTTAAAAATAATAATAGCTGTCCTTGAGTCGTTAACCGCCGGTTTTAGGGTAGGTCAGGTCTTTAGTCTGATACATACGTAGAAATTTTAAAAAATGAAAAATCATAATTTGTGACTAAACTACTGGATGTATTTTATTGATTTTTTGTATGTGGGCTTGGAATGTCATTACATATACGCTGTCCAAGTTATCGTTGTATTATCATCCCCACCCTGTATATAAAAGAGTTACCCACCCATTGACTCATCACGATATCTCTGGAACCATAAAGCGTAGAGACTTGAAATTTGGTAGGTATATTCCTTTTGCCGAGTAGAGGTCAGCTAAGAACGGGTTTTGCGAAATTCCACCCCTAAGGGGGTAAAACGGGGGTTGGAATTTTGTATGAAAGTCCTATGTTTTTGAAGTCAGAGACTTGAAATTCAAAATGTATGGTCTATAGACAGTGTTGAGGTGTACTAATAATGTATTTTGAGAAATCGACCCCCTTTTGGGGTTAAAACAGGGGATGGTTGTTTGTATGAAATACACCTACAGACTTGAAATTAGGAAAGGCTATAGCTATGATTTTCCTCAAATTAACGCAGGGGTAACCGCGGGGCACAGCTAGTATATATATATACATATAATCTGAATCTCGGAATCGGCTCCAACGATTTTCGTGAAATTCAGTATACAGGGGATTTCGGGGGCGAAAAATTGATCTAGCTAGGATTCATTTTTAGAAAATACAGTTTTATCCCTGTTTATAGGCAATGAAAAAATGGCTAAAATATCGTTAGAATAGGAAGGTAATTTTCACAATTGTCATTAGGGTGGTAATAGCTCAGGTGAGAAATCGGACGGGTTCAACCGAGAAGACCAAGGTTCAAATCCACGTCTGCAAGCCATAATTTTTTTTTTCATTTTTTTTTCTAATTTCACTCGTTATTTTTTATTTCAATAAAAATAAAATATAAAAATACCGAGAAAAAAAACAAAACAAAAAAAAATACTAAAAATACCGACTACCGAGCTAGGCTCGGTCACCCATGTACTTTACATTATTCTAGCAATTTTTTTTCTATTTATTAATAAAAAAATATTTTAGTTAATAACTAACCAACTATATGGTAGTATATATGTATAGCCAAAAATATAGAAAAAAAGGCTTTTTTATATATTTACACTGTATATAAAAAAAAATTACTTTTCTCTGACCTCATCATAAAATCTACTCTCTACACTAATGTTGAGTCTTGTAATATTCTTACTGATGAACATGATAGCATTTTTAAACATTTTTATCGTTTCTTTTGTTTCGTTTAGTTTTTTTATTATTATTTCTAAGATAATCACAATGTCATAACTTACCACCCTTTTTGAAGTGAAAGTCCTTCCGAATTAATGTGTTTTTCTGTATGCGCTTCAAATTGGGCTGCCTTCCGCGACTGTAAGACAACAAAAACACTACATAAAAGTGATAAACATCACAAAGAGATAATTTATATGTAGGTATACCAAAGATTCATAACTTTTTTGACACTCAGTAATCTAGCACATGACAAACATTTGTATTGGCAATATAGATATTTGCTGTGGTCCGGGTGTTTATGCAGTCCTAGGAAAGAGGCCTATGCCCAGCAATGGGATATTACAAGCTGGCCGTTGAAGCGATATTCTTGCTTATTCAATCAATACTTCACACTATAACGGTTTGCATTACACAAACAATAAACATACACATGCATTGAAAGATCATAAACTAAAGATATTAACAATAAAAGGTCACAAATATAAAGATGACAATCGTTTATAGGTATAATACGAGTAGTCATCTTAACGCTGGCAATCACATTTCGACACCCACTCACACAAGGGTAAGTGCTTGTGGGCGTCCCAGCGCTGTGTTGAGAAGTACGTTAAGTCCTCAGATCCTGTTTTTATCATAAGACTTCTGAGAGCGGTCATTACTCGTGGTAGGGAAATCACGCAGAACGGGCAGTGAAGCAGCATAAAGCAGGGACGGTGGTTGGGACTTATCCAACCCCTTTCGTATAAGGAGAAGAGGCCATTGCCCAACTTTAGGACGTTAACAGACTAGTTCTCAGTATATATAAGAATAAGGACTTACCGGCGTGTGTTCTCCTCGTCAGTATCGCGTCCGAAAATACGGTTAAGTTCATAAGCGACATTCAAGTGTTTATATTTAGTCGAGAAAATGTTTTGTATTTCGTCTGGCTTCGGTTCCGGAACATCGACGACTGCTGGCGAAGGTTCACCTAACATCGCGTTCACTTCAAGAAGGGACTTGTCTATTTCGTCCAACTAAAACAAATGTTTCATTTTTAATCTTTATCTCATAAGCCGGGTTGTCATAGCGAACGGATAATTTTAAATACAAATCTGTAGGAATGGCTAAGTACAGCGGTGAGGCAACAAATGTCTATAGAATTAGGTCGCGGCATGGAACCTCATTCATGTATTTATTTGCATATACCATACACTTGTCGTTCATGGTCTGCCATGACCTTTATTTCGGACTGTTAAGTTTGAAGCGTTAGTCCATTATAGATTAAAAAGCGATAGTCGTGCGTTCTTTTGTTCAAAATATGTAATAAAAGAAAAATTCTTATGCATAGAAATTCTCATTATGGAGAAAAGTAAAGGCTGTAGGTGTAGGTATATATAGTAGGTGTGCCTTGTGGTTCTAGAAATGTTATTTAGGGTTACGGTTCCAAAGTTTAAATGAAGAAAAATAATAAAAATTAACCACAATAACCGAAAAATGGTTACATTTTGACCCTAATTTTTCTTAAATGCCCATAACTTTTGAACTGCATGGGATAGATTTTTTTTTCTCATGATGGTTACAACCAACCCTGTCACCCGGTTTCGGCTTGACGTTGAGTTCTGGGACACCCTGTATATACGTGTGTTTGTCAAATACGTGGTAGATGGTAGTGTGTGTAACGTTTTTTATTGATTTAATGTTTTTTCAATGCATAATTTTTAAAAAATATTAGCATTCTGCACTCCTCTATATAAACTATACGTATTCTCTATATAACGTGTGCGAAATTTCATACTCCTCCGTCGCACAGTGGGGTATTTGATATGAAAAGTTGGACGAAACTCTTTTTTTATTCATTATGTCAGTAAAATCGTTATAAAACTAGAAACTAACACAAAACGGGATATTTATTAAAAAATTAATCTAATTCACACGAGCTCTCATCAGTTGGTTCGTCGTCTTCACGGACACTTTTTGAACTTTCTTGAGTTAAAGTAATTGTAGCTTTTGGTCTGAAACGGCTGGACCGATTTTGACGGGTCTTTCACTAGCAGATAGCTGATTAAATAAGGAGTAACTTAGGCTACTTTCGTTTTACAATTTTTTTATTTTATAACTCTGTGAACTGAACAATAACTTTTTTGTTAAATTCCACGCGGGCAACGTCGCGAGCACAGCTAGTAAATAAAACGCCAAACTTCCGTTACTTTTTTCTTTTAAGATTACTTCGTAAGATAACCTGTATTAATATAATATATAAATTTTTACTCGGACGAACTCGGAAACATTACTAATCTACTAATTTATAAAGAAAAAATTAGAAATAAACTAAAATTTTATTATTAACAATCAGAAGTCATAGAAACCTAAATATGGAGTCATGAGTTACTGTATGCAGGTAATAATAAACTACATACCTTCACTTTCAATACCCAGTGGCGTAGCGTGGTTGTCGGCCGCCCGGGGCGGAAGAAAATTTTGCCGCCCCCTTATTTAGGTATTTAAATTTAATATACATATACTATACCACAGTACTATACATTCAGCCAAAAAAGTATCGGGAATTGATTATTTGTTTATGGTTCCAAATTAATTTTTTTTGTTTTGTTAGATTGGCACAACTGTTTTTCATTTTGGCGCGGAGTTTGAGTTGCATCAGATGCAATGTATTAGGATAAGTAACAGATTCTGTTACTTATCCTAATACAGTGCTGTTTTAGTTATATCATATCTATGTGTATTGCAAATTTCATAATGGACAAAAACATAGAACAAAGAGTTTGTCTTAAATTTTGCATCACCAATGGAATTTCGTATTTTGAGTCAATGAAAATGTTACAGAAGGCTTACGGCGAATCAACTTTATCAAAAACTCGTGCTTATGAGTGGTAAAAAGCGTTCAAAAGCGTTCGAGATGTGATGGAAGATTTGCCTCGCTATGGTAGGCCATGAACATCTGCAACTGAAGTTAACATCGCAAAAGTGAAGGAAACAGTGACTGAAAATCCTCATTCAACTTTGAGAGAGAAAGCCGCCGAACTTTCGGTATCTCACGAGTCGATCCGAACCATTTTAACTAATCATTTGGGAATGAAACATGATGCCTCTCGGCTAGTCCCAAAAGACCTAAATTTTCTTTTCTCTAAAAACTCAATAGCATTAGAGTCGCTGAGGACATGCTAGATCGAGTCAATTCCGACCCAACATTTATGAAACGCATTGTTACTGGTGACGAGACATGGGTTTACGAGTTTGACATGCGAACTAGTCAACAAGCTTCGGAGTGGCGCCTTCCGACTGAACCGAAACCAAAAAATCCACACCAAACTCGTTCAAAAGTCAAAGTCATGTTGAGTGTTTTCTTTGACTATCGTGGTGTTGTGTACTCGGAATTCGTCGATTTGAGCGTTATGCGGCGTTTAAGAGAGCAAATACGACGAAAAAGGCCAATTTGTGGAAAAAAATTCTTGGATTTTGCACCACGATAATGCGCTTTCGCACAAGGCCATCACTGTGAACGAATCTTTGACCAAACACTCAACAAATACCATCGAGCAACCACCATGTTCACCAGATATGGCTCCAGCCTTCTAGCACTTCGTGGCACCCGTTTTCAATCGGTAGAAGACATAAAGGAGAATTCGCGGCGAGAACTGAACTCAATTCCGGAAACAGCATTTAAAAAATGTTTTGATGATTGGATTATTCGTTGGCGTAATTAATTTCTGAAGGAGCATACTTTGAAGGTGATAAAATAAATTTGGATGAATAACAAACAGTTTGTGTATTGATGTGATATTTTGACCTTTCCCCGGTACTTTCTTGACAGAGTAGTACATTACTGATTACATACATTATTATAGAGAATTGTTCGGCAAGAAAAGTCATCATCATTTTGTACTGTTACAGGTTATATTTGAAATAAAAAATTGTCAGAAGTGACAAAATACTTCTTTGGCAAAATAATTGAAGAAAAAAAACAAATAAAAAAAAACAAATTGAGTGTCTCCAAAGTACAGTCAGAAGTGAAACTTCTTTGGCAAACTAATTTAAAAAAAAGTGATTCAAAAAACTAATTTAAAAAAACGAATTTAAAATAACAAAAAAAATTAATTGAAAAAATAAACAATAAGCCAACGTCACGCGGTGGTCCCAGGCGGTCACCCATCCAAGTACTGACTGTCCCTGATGCTGCCGCGTTACCGGTCGTTCAAATTTTACCCCTCATGCGCCTAAAGAAGTTTCACTTCAAAAGTTTATAAAGTTGTCCCTTACATGTAATTTAGTATGCAGGGGGTTTCGGGGGCGACAAATCGATCTAGCTAGGATTCGCTTCAGCCTGTAATATCCCACCGTTGGGCACAGGCCTCTTCCCCATGTAGAAGAAGGATCAGAGCTTAATCGACCACGCTGCTCCAATTCGGGTTGGCGGATATATTCCCTACTATGAGTAACGATCGCTATCAGGTGTACATGATAACAACCGCGACCGACGGCTTAACATGCTCTCCGAGGCACGGTGGGGAGACCCACAAGGACTGCACAAACACCCATACCACGGCAAAGATCTGTATGATGATCTAGCTAGGATTAATTTTTAAGAAATGTCGTTTTACCCGTGTTTGCAGATGATTAAACTAGCAAACGAAAAAAAAACCGACTTCAATGGCATCGGCAAGTAATAAATAATAATAAATTAACAAACGCTCTAGTCGTCACTATACGATTTTCGAGGGTTCCCCTCGATTTCACTGGGATCCCATCATCAGATCCTGGTTTCCTTATCATGGTACCTAAGTTGGGATATCTCCTTGCCAACAAAAAGAGAATTATCAAAATCGGTTCATAAACGACGAAGTTATCCCCGAACATACATTTAAAAAAAAAAAACATATATACGGTCGAATTTAGTAACCTCCTCCTTTTTTGCAGTCAGTTAAAAATACAACATTATTAGAATAGGAAAGTAAACTTTGCCACCATCTATTAAGTTATGATTGCTCAGGCAGGTGGGAAATCGGGTGGTCACGAAACTATATGACCCCGGTTCAAATCCACATGTCACCAGATCGATTATCTTTTTCCCTTTTTTTTTCTAATTACACTCGTGTTTTTTTATCTGAATAACCAGTTCATTTTTTTTTATTATTATGTCGGTAAAATCGAAAAATATTATTGATATTTCATCAGTAGGTATCTAATTGGGGTGTAAATAAAATTTCCAAAAAACACGATATAAACCGAGCTAAGCTCGTTCATTCATAGGTAAGACTAACTCCGGACTCCCGTTTATGACTAAGTAAGTGTCAAACGGGAAATTCCCACAAGTATAGACGTTGCCAGTCGCTACAAAATAAAAGGGATTCACCGACTTCCCCACAAAATAAGGAAAGAAAAATTACGTGATCCTTTCAATCGGTCCGAATGTGTAGTTCCGATAAAAATGATATAAAATGGTTCAAATATTTTCAAAATATTTTAATTTATTTATTGTTAAATTTTGCCGCCCCCTAAAAAGTGCCGCCCGGGGCGGGCCGCCCCCCCCCGCCCCCCATACGCTACGCCACTGTCAATACCCATATCGAAATCTTCTTCTAAATCAAAGTATCACTGAATTATAGGAGAACTAAAAGTAGTTGTTTTATAGCGCCGAGAACTGCAACTTGCAACATAAACAAAGGCGAGATTCCGACTGATGCTGTAAATGAACCACTTAAAAATGGCTGTCGAAATGGCTGCCGTTTTATGCGCTATCTATTGTACTACTATAATTATAAACTCATTACAGTTGTCCTATTGAGTAGTTAATAAATTTGAGTTTTGTCCAACTTTTCATGTCAAATACCCCTATGTGCGTCGGCGCAATTTTCGTAAAAAGGGGTATATACAAAGTTTTTACTTCACGTATTAATATATAGAAGATTATTAATTAAGTAAATTAAATTAATATATATTTTGCTCATACATCGTTCTTAGCTTCGTTCTTCGATTTCGATTTTTTCTTTCTTTGCTGTTTCTTCGTGTTCTTCGGCTTCATTTTTTTTTCTTCAGATTCGGAATTTTCGGGTGTTGAATGAGCGGACTCATTGTCAGGCTCAGAGCTCGAACTTACGACCAGCTGTCAACGAATAGAATATTTATCTTACTTTGATACTTTTAATATATAAACAAGTATAGGAAAAATATTAAAAGAAAGAATATATATACTTATATTTTTTAATATTTTTCCTTATATTAAATGATACAATTGCTTAAATAATGTTGAAAAAAGATCAATCAAAGAACATTATTTTAAAAGTTCGCATTATTATGTAGATTTTAATAATATGTACATTAATGTCGGAAGCAGTCAATACGGTCACAAAACAAAACACAGGAATCAGGATGCTTCCGAGAGAGACAGCACCATCGGACAATTTACGTCAAACCTGCGATCAATAAGTCATAAGATGGAGGGGAGATTGAAGAAAATTATTATAAAGAGATAATCACAGTTATGCTGTTGTTTCTTAGATCAACCCTCTTATTATTACTATTTTAATAGTAATAATTATAATAGTAATTATTTATTCTTTAAAAGTGTTCTCGTTCGTTCGTGTACATATTCGTTTAAAGAATCTCCGTCACCAGAGCCGACAGATATTGTATCTCCTACATAATAAAATATTAATATCATATGAAGAAATATTTTACAATATTGATAGTTCAAACATAACATTCGCATAAATGCCATTCATATAAAAAAAAGAAGTATGGTAATGATATATACACTATCAGTTGCCCGCGACTTTGCTCGCATAGAAATTAATAATATTTACGTACAGGGGTTAAATTAATGTATATTCATAATATTACGGCAATTCATGACCTCTCTGTACCACATTTACGGTTCATCTTTCACGCGTTAGAGCTAGTGTAACTGAGGTAAGGCACAGCAGAAAATTTCCTGCTCAACATATGGAGCAGCCTGACTGGGGTAGTACCGTACAGAAGATCACAGCTAAATAACACTATTCTCCAGCAGTGTTGTGTTCCTGTTGATGAGTAATGTGACCAGAGCATCTGGGGGGAACTGGGGAGGGGGTCAGCAACGCGCTTGCGATGCTTCTTGTGTTGCAAACGTCTATAAGCTACGGTGATCGCTTACCATCAGGTGAGCCGTACGCGTAATTGCCGATCTAGTTACATTTAAAAAAATAGCAGACTGCTCGCAAAGCTCGCTCTCAATCAAGCTTCATGGAACAGTGCGAAAAACTTCGAACGCGAACAAGTGCGAAAAACTTCGAACGCGAAGTGCGAAAATTTACCATAAGGTTTCTCAAGCCATTTTTAGGTAATTTCAGTAATACGAACTCGTCTCCTATTTTACCACACAGAATTTCCGTAAACGCTGAAATACTTATTTATGTTATATGCAATCCAAACCCTAACAAATTGATCTCGCGCAGAGAGGATATTCCATGGCCTCCCCGTAGTCCAGTCCTTACTGTTTGCTGATATCTTACTATGGGGTTATCTTAAGAGTAGAGCCTACGTGAATACACCGAGAACAATACCCGAATTAAAGGATAGTATTCAGGAAGAAATGGCTAACATACTCAGCACTCTGTGTCGAAGAGTTTTCGAAAATCTGTGGGCTAGGTTTAAATAGTGTCAGCGGCGACATGTAGGCCACTTACTAACTATACTATTATATATTTATTTTATACTACTATATTATTTTTAGGAAATAAAATATGCAAATATTGAATAAACATTCATTCAAATACAACGCGTGGTTTATTTTTTAGCATTATATCCAAAGTGCAAAAAAATATGGCCTACCTGTATGTATGTACTCGCATAAGCACACTACATTTAAACATATCAAGTTATAATTTTAACAGAAATTATTTCAATTAGACAAAATATATAGGTAGGGATCCCTAGTACATTTTTTTAACCTGATCAGTATCAAGCTAACTAGCTAACGAAGCTAACGAAGCACCACGATAACATACCACGCAATTTGTAGGACAACTTTTTTTTAAAATTGTATATTGCTAGGTCGGCAAACAAGCGTACGCCTAATTGTAGGCGATTATCGTAGCTTATAGACGCCTGCTAAATTATATGTATAAACTATTACATACATTTATAACATATTAATGTTTATTTATATAAACTAGTGGTCGAAATTCGACCATATTTAATTTAAACTATAAGTTTGAACATTATTAAGGTTCTGTTGTCAAAGACTATAACTTCTATAATAATTAACAAAAGACTATATATGTGCATGTGTGTAATGTTTGTTTTTTTATTGATTTATTTTATTTTTTAAATTAATGCTTAAAAAATACTTACAATTTTTGGATCTCTATATAAACTACAAGTGTGCGAAAGGAGATGGGGACTTTTAGGCTAAAATTGTAGTAAGTAAAGATATGCTTTAAAAAATTGTTCATATTTTTTTATTTTAAAATATAAAATATCAGCTCAATTCTGAATCTGGAAGCAGAGAAAAATGAAAAAGATAGTTTTCGTCAAATTCATTGGGTATCGATTTAATTATAATCGACTATAGAATAAAAAAAAAGGTTTGCACTAGTTACTTAACTCAAAGTATTCAGATACACAATTGAAATTGTAAACAATAAAGTGTATTTAAATAAAGTTACATTAATATCGAAAATAACAATTAATATCTGATAAACCAAAATGATTATCGATTTCGTATCGATTGAAAATAAATCATATTTTTAATAACAGCTTTGACAGCTGACTGTTATTGAAAATGTGTGTCCCGTCATGGTCCCGTCACTCGTTTCATGTAGGTAATCATGTTTATAGTTGTTTAATGTTTTCAGTGTATTCAGATGCGTCCTGAGTCCATTCCTGATATTTATTTGTGGTTTCAAGTGATTGATAATTGTAATGATTTCATATGATAAACATTAGTGCTTCAAGAAGTTAGTGATTGGGTTTTTCATAGATATTGTAACATAACCTCAATTTTACAAAACGTGTAATAACTCCGCTCTCAGATAGCCAAAATATACAGAATTTTCAGCGAGGGATCAATAAGCGTAAATACATTAATTGGTACCATTTTCATTACGTTAAATTTTACGTTAAATTTTGGCCCAAGAATGTATGGAATCGTATCCGTCTCCTTTCATACTCCTTTCTTCGCGATTTACGTAAAAAGGGGTACAAAGTTTTTGTTTCACGTATTAATATACAGATATAAACGAAGTAAATAAAAAAAATCTGCTGGTTATTAGTCATTTTTAATTACTTTGTTATCGATACATATTGCAAGAGGGGGACTCTTTGATCAAACCATACATTTTGTAGGACAAATATTTTTTCGAATAATTTAGATAATTGTCTTGAGATTTAACAAAAAAAAACTGTTAGTAATAAATTTTTGAGCATCATCAAATCGACATATATTATCCTTGCTACCTCTGTTAGCTACCACAATCGAGAGTTTTCGTAGAGAAAATTGTTGAGATTCTCATCAAAAGGAAGCTACTCCCGGAAAATTAGCTTGATAGTAATTATATTTACATCCAGGGTCTGTACTACTACTTTTGAGCGTAGGACCGGGATAACGTACCACGTGATTTGTAGGACAACATGACTGTTAAATTATATAAATATAAACTATGTAAATTAAAAAAAATCAGCTGGTTAGTAATCAGTTTTGATGACCTCGTTATCCATACATGTTGGAAGAGGGGGACTCTTTGATCAAACCATACATTTTGTAGGACAAATATTTTTTCGAATAATTTAGATAATTATCTTGAGATTTAACAATAAAAAAAACTGTTAGTAATAAATTTTTGAGAATCATCAAATCGACATATATTATCCTCGCTACCTGTGTTAGCTACCACAATCGAGAGTTTTCGTAGAGGAAATAGTTGGGCGTCTCATCAAAAGGAAGCTACTCCCGGAAAATTAGCTTGATACTGATCAGGTTAAAAAAATGTACTAGGGATCCCTACCTAATATAAACATAGTTAAAAAAATTCTCGATTTATCTCGATTATTAAAATAATATTCGCATAAATATACAAATATAAAAAACAAGTTATACAGAAATGTAAATATGTAGTTGTAGAGTAATAAATAAATACTAAGAATTCGCATCGGCATTGTTTGCAAGAGAAATTATGTTTTGATGTTTGTAAAATAACATGATTAAATTATAAATTGCCTGTGTATGTATGTATGGTTATTACTCACCCCTTCGTAAGTGCTCTTCTGGTTGTTCTTTGCATAAAGAGGTTCATACTCTTCATCTGAACTCTCGTTTGGTGGGGGGAGCGTTGTACCCCCCAGCAACTTCCTTAGGTTTCGTTGAGACATGTTCCTAGAACAATTGTGATTTACTGACTAAAAATAAGTTTCAAATACCTTTTTATTCTTATTGTGGAACATAATATAACAAAGTGCCTGTCAATTACCATACCATTATCATGTTTATTTACTTATTTGTAATTAGAAGCATACAGTTTCTGAACTTCAGTAAATAACACGATTATTACAATAACATTAAAGGCAAGTGCAGTTTTTCCGTAACGTTCAGTATTAACAAATAATTTTGAATAAACTTATCAAACAAGTAGGTAATCAAATTGATAAGTAAAATAACCACATTGGTTAATTGAGTCTATGAAATTTAATAATTAGAAGTGACTTTAAAATGCTACACACGTGTATTACGTGAACAGTGATGTCTCAGGTGTGTATAATAATTGTCCTGTTGAAAAGTAGCAGTACATTTTACAGTAGTAAAAACTCATATATTTTTATGAAGCAACAAACGCATAAGTCTATTTTATTTAATTACTAACAACAAAAAATGTTATAGTCTTCGTAACGTCGACTCAGGTGACACAGTATCTAGGAACTGTGTTCTGAGTCATAAGCGTGTGCTCTCTAAAAGAAGTATCTACTCTTAGTAGGTATATAGAATATTGCTATCATAATATATATAATCTTTAAGGAAGTTGGCATCATATTTCAACGAATTGCACAAACTTCATACAAAATAATTTATTAGAGACCCTATTTAATCTTTTAGAAAGGCACATACAATTGGGCACAAATAATTTTATACTCTGGAATATCGTAAAAAGTAGATAGATATTTTGTAAATCCTAATTATCGAGGTGTGTTAGCAGCTCAACATAGTAATATAATGAGATATAAGTTTTTAAATTTTCATGGATGCTAGTACTATAAACTATTTATAATGGAATTATTGCCATGTTTTTGTTGGTCATTAGGATATCACGATGTTCCGGGAGTATTGCTAGCCTCATTGTCACAAGTCTGGTACGACCCATGACTATCACCATTTTACATATTATCTTAGAGATAAAAATATTTCCATAAGACAAATATACTATTGAAACTATAATTTTTAATTTTTCTGTAAGATAAAATATTTTTTAATCATATAAAAAAATTTTGATCCAGCGGGGTTTGACCCGCACCTCTGACATACCGTGTCAGAGGTGCGGGTGTACTGTGTGGGTTCAAAGCCCGCTGGATCGAAATTTTTTTTATATGATTTTAAAATATTTAGAATTTCATTATGTGGGTAACACAAAAAAAATATGAATTAAAAATAGCATGGTGTCGTCTCTTGTCAAAGAATTCATTGTAATGGTGACTCCAGACTTGGTTATTCGTGTTTGCTGTTCAGTATTTGTTGTTTTTGACAAAATATTTGAAGTACGGGCAAATAGACGATATTGTTTTTTATTATCATATCAAAATTTTCGACCCAGCGGGATTCGAACCCGCACCTTCCCGACAATCCGTGTCCGATGCTCTAGCCGTTAAGCTATGGGCCTATACTCCGCGGAATCGAAAATCTTGATATGATAATAAAAAACATTTTCGAATTTCCTCATGTGTGGGTAACACAAAAATAAAAATAATACGGAATAGACGATATGACCGTCAACACATGGAGCCAAATATTCGTTGTCAGTTTGGTTGACAGACCATTGCGGCCAATATATTTGTGTGTTTGCTTATTTGTTTCCTTTGATGTGCCTTTAAGAACCGACAGAAGTTCGGTAAGCCGTATTTGTTCAATAATTTTGGCAAATACACTCTCCACACATGGAAGTTGTTTGTTAAATATGGCAAACACAAATAGCCAAGTGTGGACCCAGGGTAATGTGAATCTTTGAATAGTTGGGTGCTGTAAAGGACTCGTTATAGATGACGCCATGGTTACGTTAAAATCAAATAAAAATCATCATAACAAGAATTTCGATCTACCAGGTACATCGTTCCATAGCTTAATTGGCTAGAGCACCGACAAGATATGTCGGAGGTGCAGGTTCAAACCCCGCTAGATCGAAAAAATGTTGATATGATTTAAAAATATTTAGAATTTCCTCGTGTGTGTAACACAAAAATAAAAAAATAAATTAAATTTCCGCAAGATTGACAATTTTCGCATCAGCAATAAAAGCACCAAGTTATTATGCTCTCCTATTCATACAAGTTTTTTTTTTTTTTTTTTTATACATGTAGTTATTTGAAGTAAAGGTAACGTCGTCTATGAAGTATCTCTGACTCGTCAACAAAGATTTTCAACTAAAAAAGGTTTCACAGCATATTTTTGTTCATATTCATTAAGCTTATCGCAAGTATTTTGTAGATTATCTAATTAAAAATGAAAATTACTGAAAATACGTATTTGGAGCATCCAAGGGCGATATGTAAATATGTAAATAAATTGTTAATTTAAGGTACCACCAATACCGTCTTTACCATAAGGGCACACGGGGCCCGTGCCCAGGGCCCCCATCCTCGGGGGGCCCCGAAGGATCGACAATTTCTCTCACGCATTTATTCTCAAAACATATCAGAAGGTATTTACAAGGCATATACTACGCCATTATATCGATGACTGTGCCTATTCCTACTGTACTAATTAATAATATATCCGTATGCATCCTACCTATAATTTACTAAGTACACCATCTAGCTATCACTCACGCAATCACTCCGATTCCAAAGTCAAGCTGCACTGTTTAAACAAGTAACATAAATGTCGACATCCCTGAATGATGTATTTAACTTTCAGTCTGATGGGAGTGAGTGGCGTTATTTTGTTTCGTTTGATATTTAAAATTGAGTAAGATAAACAGAAGTTTTGACAATATTTCATTATGTCGCAAAAAAAAAACATATTTAAGTGGTTCACACATCAGCCTATCGCAGTCCACTGCTGGACATAGGCCTCCCCAAGTTAAAATAAATAAATTTAGTTAAATCAAATACGAGAGATATTAAGTGGTTCACAAAAAAGAAAAAAAAGATATAGCTCAAAAAGAAATAACGGAAAAACTTCCAAAGCTTTTTGGCGTTTTTTTACGGTTTAAGAAACAAATAAGGAGATGGATTATTCATTATCACCATAAGACAAAAATACCTCTGAATGTCACCAGGAAAAAAGAGGTTACGTGTGACGGAAATGACAAACACACATTAGATGCTGAACCATCGACATCAAGCTTCTGTGAATTAATAACTGCAAGCTTATTATAGAAATTGTTATTATGTATGTGTGTCTCCTGATCCTGGTACTTACTGTGACGACATTTTACTGGAAGAAGTCCGTGATATTTGGATTGGAAAAGGGCCATAGTTTTTCCTAAATATAAATAGTGACTTCTCCGAAACTTCTACAAGTTTTCTAGATTTAAATGGTAAAACGAAAACTAGATAGTCCGGGATCCCTAGTAATTTTTTTTCACTTGATTACTATCAAGCTAATTTTCCGGAAGTAGCTTCATTTTGATGAGACGAACAAAAATTTCCTCTACGAAAACTCGATTGTGGTAGGTAATAGAGTTAGCAGGGGATAGAGCAGCAACTTGTAGGACAATATTACTATTAAATTATATGTATAAATATTAACTAACTAAAAAAAAAGTTTTTTGATGATCTTAAGAGGTCATCAAACTTAAGAGGTCATCAAATTGATGCCCTCGTAAGGTCATCAAAAATTATTACTAACCAGCTTAAGATACTTGACTAAAAATATTTTTATTCGTAAATTGACGAATGGTGAGTTTTTAGAAAGAAAATGGCTCGACCTTTATTCACCAGTAAAGAAATCTGTATACTGTTGTTGCTGCCGTCTATTTAATACCACTACTGGTACTGGACATAATTTAAGTTCTCGTAATGGATATAAGGATTGGAAGCATATAAGTAACTTATTGATAGAGCATGAGAACAGTTTACAGAAGAGGGAATTTATGATGAATTATGTTGCAAGAATGAAAACTACTGGACGAATTGATACTGAGTTGCTTCTTTGTTTGGATTCAAGAGCTCTTGCTTTTCGTGGTGATAATGAGACATTAGGATAGCAAAATAATGGGAATTATTTGGGATGCTTAGAACTGATTAGTGAATTTGATCCTTTTCTTGCTGATCACATACAAAACTGCGGAAATCGTGGTAATTTGTCAATGATGTGCATATAGATTACATGTAATAAATGGTCATACTTAGTAAAAAAATGTTATTATAATTCGCTTTTTTTACTTTTCAAAAGGGCCCCAAATTCTTGTGTGCCCAAGGGCCCCAGCCTAGTTTAACACCTTCAGCGCCAGACCCTAACTGACCGTTTTAAAAAAAAATACAATTTTTTTTTCTTGTTTGGAAGTGTTTAAAACTATATAAAAATCATAAATTATTTTTCACCCCCCCTTTTTTCCCCTTTTTTCTTAGATTTTTATCCGTGTGACATTTAGATACACGTGGCCTGGGAAATAGTTTATTTGAAATTCATACCTCCCAGGCCATGTGTATCCGAAAAGATACACAGGTAGAAACCTTTTTTATATGTTTTAGGACTCAAGAACGCGTTTTGGAAGAAAATATAAGAAAAGACATGAATTCTGATTCACGTTTTTTCTTATAGTTTTTTCTATTGTTACATTATAAGTGTTGAAACGTTCAAATAAGTGATTTGCCATGGAGTATTCAAGTGATGATTCCGTTCAGGACCCCAATTTTATGCCCGATGAAGACTTTAGTGACACAAGTACAAGTGATGATAATGACAGTCAGATTTGGAACCCTCCTAGGTTTTCAAGGCGTTTGTCAACATTTTCGGATAGTGATATTCCTCCATTGCCTGAAATAGAACGGCGTAGGTCATCAAGGACAGCTCCTGTCGATTTAGAACTCCAGCCACCAAACGTGCCAAGTACTTCTGGTACTACTTATGCTCAAATTTCTGAACAAGAGTGGATGAAAGAAAAACTGTCTAACATACAATGGGAAATGCCAAGTCATGATGATCCTCCTGCCATAAATTATACTGTACCAAGTTCTGGTATGAAGGATATTTATATCGGATTATATTAGCTAATGCGAATCCAATAGACTATTATGACTTGTTTCTAACCCCTAACATTCTAGAATATATCACAGAACAAACCAACTTATATGCAACACAGTGTCTCTTATCTTCAGATTCTTCTGCTGGATCAAGAAACCACCTATGGAATCCAGTAACCAGAGACAATATGTTGAAATTTTTGGCTCTAGTTGGATGGATGGGTTTGGTGAAATTACCAAGTATCAAAGATTACTGGAGAAACCACAAACTCTATGGTATACCCCTAGCTCGTACTGTTATGCCTCGGAATAGATTCGAGCTGATTCTGAAATTTGTTCATTTCGCCAACAACCAAACTGCTGATACTGATGACAGACTGTATAAAATAAAAGAAGTACTCAATATGTTTATAAAAAACTATCAAAATGTTTACACACCTATTACTATTTAGTCTTTTCAGTGCCATAATAAAAATAGTTAATGAAATAAAAATACAAAAAATATAAATGGTTTTATTGATTACTTGCCTCCTGACCTAGAAATATTAACCTAAAATTAAAAAGTCCATAATTTTTTTGTAAAATCACCGATTCCCAGACCATTTACATCGGAAAAATGCGACAGGCCAGGGCTTTCATTTTTGTGTAATAGATGTATAGAAAACGTGTTCCTAAAGGATACACGGCGCGTTTACTAAGTAGAAAGATGTGTATACTTTTGAATACACAGTGTTCTAGACACTGTGTGACAAAAAGATACACATGGCGCCTAAGGTGTTAAGACGGCCCTGGGTACCACACAGCAAAAATGGTTATAAACGATTTAAAATATGTCATTAAATTACTTACAGAGACAATGTAATGCACTCAACGATTACCAGCTTCGGCCAGAATTGAAACTAAATTACTAAACTAACTATTTAAAATATAATTATTCCACGCGCATATGATTTATTGATTTGGTTTTTGGTCTAGGGATGGCGATCTGAAATCGATTAATCGAAGAATCGATTTTTCAGACAAAATAAATCGATTTTTTAAATCGATATGTTGTACTGAATCGATTCAGTGAATCGATATTTCACCCTTGAAAATCGACTTAGATTTTTTCTGTTTTGGTAAGGCCCTGCGCGCACTAGTGACATTTTGTCACCGTGACGTTTTGTCACTGTCACCGCGTCCATCATCCCTAATGGAGGTGCGCGCACTTGGATGCGTGACAATTCGGTGACTTTTTTGTCCGCGGAGGACGCCAACATGCCCGTGACGCGACAAAATGTCACGTGTCATGTGTACGTAGGTTGGCAAACATGGTGTAGAACTTTCCACTTATCAGCCTATCACTCCAAAGCGGGTGAACCCAATACTTTTTATTATTGTATTTCTTTCTATTTCTAAAAACGAGCTCACAGACAACCTATATCTGTATATAATCTGTCACTGCAAGTGCGCGCAGTCGCGAAGGTGACGGTGACGTGACAGTGACAAAGAATTTTTTGTCACGGTGACAAATGCCACTAGTGCGCGCAGGGCTTAAAAACCATAAAATTATTTACAATTAGCTGAACGTACTCATAATATTTCGGTGTTGCCGGTTAAAGGGTTATTTACTCAAAAATTTGCGAGTTAGCTTGTTTCCGAATACATTTAGGACATAAATGTCTTCTTTTATACCTGATCTTATACTTTGATATGGTAATAAAAATAATTTTATTATCGAATAGGGTATTCCACTATGTTTGAAAAAGTACTTCAAAATGTTGATTTTCTAATAAAAAGCCACAAAAAAATTTATTTTGGCAAAATAAACACGCTTTCATGCCATAAAATTGATTTAAATTTTAAACCTTTTTAATTACCGCGAAAACGCTACAACCATTTTGGTGACGTAATATGTGCAATAACAAAACTGTCTGACTTATGTAAGAGAGTAACATAACCTACAATTACTATGACAGCCATCAACAAATTAGTAATGAATGCATATTATTTCAGTTGGAACAAGATATGAAGAGTTATTATACGAAAGAACACAACTATTACTGCTTGAAGTTAAAATTGATAGATATTACAGATATTAGATATGTACCCTAGCTGTTGACAGCACTGACAGAACTTTGTTATTGCCCGTATGACGTCACGCCGTGGCGGCTCGTATTTTAGGTCACATGATATACAGATTAAAATATACGACTTTTAATTTTAATATAATAAATCAATAATGTGCTTCTATGATTCCAAATCAGAATGTTTAGGTGTATTTCTCTATACATTTTAATTTTTATCAAATTTTATAATTTATTTTTCACTACGGAAAGTACCCTATTCCCTGAAATAAAAAAATGTATGTGTACTTATGTACGTACTTAAGAAGTTATACTTCAGGCTAGAGTATTAAAATACTTCCAAAAAAACCTACCACTTAATAATTAGACAATAAGTCCACAACGCAATCTCTTAGAAATGACTAGCCGACCCGTGCCCACTTCGTTGCGCGTTAATTTTATTTTTAATATTTACTTCGAACGACGATATCTCAAAAACTATTCATCTAATTGATATAGTGTAAAGGGCAATTTTAATCTGCATTAAATGCCTAAGCTAACTAACATATTCATTTGGATAAGGATTAATACTGAACTAAAGAAAATAGCTTTGAAAACAACGTAATGTTTTTAATTACAATGAACATAAAAGCAGAGGCGGCTCGTCACATTTTTTGTTGGGGGTTCAATAAAAAAAAAAAATAATAGAACTTACCATTTATTTTTTATTTTTTTTATAAAGAAAATCTATCCGTCGGTCTTTTTTACGAGCGAAGACATCTATTATTTTCTTGTGAAAATCAGATATGGAATTAATTATGGAAGAATTAATTAATTTTACTTTCATTGTGAGATGGGCTAAGTCAACAACTCCGGTATCGGTCCATGCATTTTCACCGCCAATCCAAACAAAAGACTATATTGCTTTCTTCACATCCACACAACCAAGGTGTTTTGAAATAATGTTCAGATTTAAAAACACGCGTAAAAGACTTATTTTTAATACGACATTTTTGAGTAAGTAGGTACTATTTCAGGCCACGATGGCTCCTGATCACACTTTTTAATAAAAGTTACACTGTATTTTATTTTTAACTTTACCATTTTTAACTCAAAATGTCACGCACAAATTATTTTTATTACTTATTTAAAAGAAAAACTGCTAATAAAAAATAGAAATCACGAAGTAAACAAAACTTAACACGTTTGACGTTTGTATATGAACGACAACGTCGAAAACAGTGCTACCAACTGTTGAAAAAACTTTTCCCTAAATCTTTTATTTTTCAAAGGGTTTTTAAATAGAAAATAAATTCTTTTGTTTCTTTTTTTAAACTTTCTTTATGTACATTATATTTTATACAATTACTAGCTTCTGCGCGCGACTTCGTCGGCGTGGACTCCGCTCCTATTGGTCTTAGCGTGATGACACATAGCCTATAGCCTTCCTCGATAAATGGGCTATCTAACACTGAAAGAATTTTTCAAATCGGCCCAGTAGATCCAGAGATTACCGCGTTCAAACAAACAAACAAACAAACAATCAAACAAACTCTTCAGCTTTATATATTAGTATAGATTGATATTATGTAAGCATTTATATCATATTAGAAAATATATATTTTTTTGCGTGTATCAATAAATTTAAAAATAAAATATTTCTTTATCATATTAAATCTTATATTTTATTATTTATATTTGAGTAATTTTTATTAGTTTTTTATATTAAAATATATTATGTTAAAATAATACCCTAAAAAATTTATCACCTAAAACTTTCCCGCTATTTACAAAATATCCCTTTTGCTGGCAACACTGAAACGTGATCGTTGATCAAGACCAACCTAATCTCATTCATCGGCCTTTACGAATTTTACGATGTCCTGTCTCTTTCGCACTCATTACTAAACTCGTCCTGTCTCTTTCGCTAGTACTATACGCTTTGTTCAAGATCACCTAACGCACCACTCGAACAATTTAATACCAAATGTACGTAATATAATAATAAACTATTGTAAAGGCATAGTAGAATAGAAATAATTTAATGTAGTATAGTATAGCATTTAATATAAAGACATATAGGAGCTAAAATTACCTGTGTAATTTTAAATCCTATTTTTAAAGTGGGAGTTCAGCGCACCGTCGCTCCTTAGAACGAGCCGCCTGTGCATAAAAGTGATTATTGTAAGTCAACCGTAAAAGATAGAGATCGATTTTTGTATATTTTTATAGATTTTGATTTTGCTAGTACATTATTTAACTATATCTTTGCTAGTTTATGCGGCGTTCGCGAGGAAAGGTCCCCGTTTGCGAGATTTTTTGCGACCTCTTCAACATTTATCGCCGTATTTCTGCTAATTTACATAAAAGAATAATAAATTATATACCTAAACCTTCCTCAAGAATCACTCTTTCTATTGTTGAAAACCGTGCAAAAATCCGTTCAGTAGTTTTCGAGTTTATCGCGTTCAGACAGACAGGAGGACAGACAGACAGAAGGACAGAAAGACGCGGCCGGGGGACTTATTTTTATAATAAGTATAGATTAAAAATAACTAGGGTATTAAAATCTATTGTTTTATTATTTTGTTACTGCCACAAACACGATTAAAACAATAACAAAAGTAATTTAGCGACTTTCTGGTTAGTTTGCGCAACAAAGTTGTGACATTTGGGTAAAAATGTGGTAAAAATGGTCAGTTGAGTGTTACGTAACGATTATAGGGTAGTGGGGGGGTTCAGGAAAATGTTACGGCGCGTTAAATGGGGGGGTCAAAAATCTTCAAAATTTGCGTTTCGTAATACTAGAACGCCCGTTTTGATATGGTAATAAAAATAATTTTATTATCGAATTCCCTGAACTAAAAATTCACTGATTTTACTGGTGAGATCCCAGAAATTATTTACTATGGTATCTTTCTTGTTTTTCATAAAATCGATTTATATTTACATTGTAAAATTTAAAAACCTGTGTGGTTTTATGAAACCACGGTAAAAGTGAAACTTTTTTTCACATTACAGACATTTAACTTTATTGGACTGTCCACAACTGTTATCTCGGATTGGTTTTGTTGTTCCAAGACGTAACTCTAGAATATCTAACTTTAAGCCATTATATGTCAAAGGGTATAGAACCAACTTGGGCTTCAATAGCTTGTTACCGAGAATCAGAGTTCAAAAAACTAAGACAGACATGTTATCACATGTTTCACAGTAGTTTTATTGGATATAAAAAATTAGTCAAAAATTTTTAAGCTCGTAAATTAACATAAAATATATATATATTCTCTTAACTTAACCTATAATTACTCGTATTATTCTCTTCCCTTCAAATATTTAGAGTTAAAATGAGGAAGCTGTGTTTGCCTGTAATTGGATCTACATCCTAACAAGATGATTTATATACACTGTACTTTTTATACTATATTTGATGTATTATATTATCTGTTGGTAAACCTTAAATAAATAAAATAATAAACTAAAAAATTTTGAAATAATATTCCAAGGGGTATAAAAATCGCTTTATCTATCTTACCGCGCGGCCGACCGTCACGCGACATGCAACAAAGTTCAAGACGATGTAATAAAAGTTTCACTTTTTAAAAATCGAAAATCGATTTTTTGGAAATCGATATTTTGGACCTCGATTTTTATATGAATCGATTTATCAGGTTACGATTCGAATCGATTCAAAAATCGATCTTTTTTTGAAAGAATCGGCAACCCTACCCGTTCCGAATTGAAATTAGTGTTATGACACTAAAGGGCCCCATAGACGATCAAATATTTGATCAAACTTCATATTAAATTTCTGTTTGACAAACGTGTTTGTCAAATTATTTGATCGTGTGCGGGGCTGCGGGTTTTTTTTATATGTTTTTTATATGAAACATGAAGTTTGATCAAACATGTTTGACAAACAAGTTTGATCGTTTACGGGGCCCATAATACCTAATCACTGATCGAAATTTTATGCCGACGATCTGCAAATTTACAGTTTTCATAGATATAATAAAAAGAGGAGAGAAAGTTAATTGCATATACAATTTTTTGCTATACTTATACCATGTTAATATATACCTCAATAACAAAAGTATATCTGTCTCATTCTAATACGTAGTAATTTACATATTAAAATGGGTATAGAGATAATTTCATTGTTTCAAATTTTTCATTGTCAGTTTTCATGACATCATCTTTTATAGAGAGTAGTTTCTTATTTACGCAGTGAAATTATTTTCTTAATAAAATCCCTTTTTTTAAATCAACATAGGTACTTTTATTATTTCAATTTACAACTTTATTACGACAACCTAGCACAATTTTCTTTTACCGACATCTATCAAAAATATATTCATTATTCTATTCTTAAATTAAATTATATTACAAGCCAGTATTCTCTATGACACTCCCCCTCACGAAGATCTTGGGGTGTAACCTCAGGTCTGAGTGACTCTTATCATATTTAGCAGTCTCATTAACCTTGGCTGGGTTAAGGCCTTTGTTAAAAGATCTGCCTCCATATTATCCGTGTCCTTATAACGGATTGTTATTAACTTCTTTTGGACACAGTCTCTTATAAAGTGTTCCCTGATGCTTATGTGTTTTGATCTTTTTCCTGTCATTAAATTGTTGGCTAACTTCTGTGCAGCTAAATTATCATTGTATATTGGTACAGCTTGTGTAGCCACTCCAATGTCTTCCAAAAGTTGTTTCAAGTGTAGCGCTTCCTTTGCTGCTTCTGTCATTGCCATATATTCTGCCTCAGCAGTTGACAAAGCTACAACTCGTTGCTTCTTTGTAGCATAACTTATTAGACCACCTCCATACTTGAAAATGTAACCCGTATATGAACGACGGTCAATGGTACATGCTGCCCAATCAGCATCAGCCATTCCTACTAATGCGCTTCCTGTTTTACTATATCTGATGCTAACATTTTTCGTGCCTTTTAAATAACGCATAACCCTTTTCGCTGCTTGCCAATGCGTTTTTCCATAACAAGTATTATATTGGCTCAAATAACTTACTGTAAACATAATATCTGGTCTCGTAGCTATAGCCAGATACATCAAAGAACCAATTAGTGCCTGATATGGTATGTTCTCCGTTTCTTCTTGTTTTTGCGCTCTATCCAATTTTAAACCTGTTTCCATCGGCGTTGAAACCGGCTTACATTCACTCATGCTATATTTTTTAATTAAATTTTCAATATAAGTTGTCTGTGATAACCTTATTTCTCCCCCTACATGGGTGAATTGTATGCCAATGCAATGATGGAGCGAACCCATATCTCTTATTTGAAAAGCTTTTTGTAATTTCATTTTGACGTCTTTTAACAGATTTTTTGATTTATATGCCAGTATTAAATCGTCCACGTAAATATTTGCAAATAGCTTTTCACCTTCTTTTTCTAAAATATATAAGCAAGGATCTGCTATGTATAGAGTTCTTAAATCCAATTTCTATCAAATTTTTATGTAACTTCAAGAACCATTGTCGTCCTGCTTGTTTCAACCAATAAATAGCTTTGTTTAGTTGACATATCCCATTATTTTTATATCTATTTATATCTAATAGCATTAGGAATAATTCATCATTGTTCACTTCATTTTCTGAACTATTTCCTTCATTTTCTATTAACTCATTATTGTTTTCTTTATTTTGTTTATCTGGAAAAAATATTACCTCTATTTCCTTTTCATCTACTTCCTTTTGTTTTTGTTCTTCTTTCACCTCGTTCTCATAAAACATTTTATCTAAAACTTTAACGTCTCTGCTGATTATCACCTTGCCTGTTTTCGGGTTAAATATCCGGTACGCCTTACGATTTTCGGAATATCCGATAAAAATTCCAGCTGTTGCTCTGGCTGCAAATTTTCCATTTCTCTTGGCTTTATTTAACACAAATGCTTTAGCTCCAAACATGTGAAAATGCCTCACAGACACAGATGGAACTTTCTTTACCCATTTTTCAAATGGAGTCGCATTATCAATGCTGCTGCAAGGACTTCGATTCGCCAAGTAGTTAGCTGTAATAATTGTGTGGCGACATCTATCGAGCCACATACGAAATGACGATTCTAGATCACGCTATCGAAGTTTTCAAAGCGAATGAACTATATATACAAGAACCCGACAACAACCGACGGGGCAGTAGCCCTACCAGACACGACTCCCGTCTGGTTGGAGGATCCTCCCTTTTCGGTGGATGAACATCTTCCTAAACTGGTGACCCCGAGCATGAACATCAGCGCAGCCTTCGTCAATCTACGTCATCGTGACGTCATCATCACTTCGTCAAGCTTTCAAGCAGCGAGTCCTACAGCCAGCCAGCATCCACGGCTACAACGGGTATCCTGACCACCAGCATGCAGCGGACGCGCATACCTGGTCATCACCCACAGCCTTCTCAGCGACTTTGGCACAGCACACTGCACTTCGGCCGGTCAGCAACCAGAGACGCACCTCTCTCCTGGTCGACGCAGCAGCCAGCCACTACGCAGCACTGCACCACTCCGACTCACTGGAGAATTTGCAGCATCACCCCGACTCACTGGGGCATCACCGCAGACAGTTCCGACTCACTGTGAACTATGCGGCATCTAGTTCCGACTCACTGGAACATTCCACTGGCCCGGCAAGCATCACAAGATGTGTATGGACGACTCAAAAACCGCTATCGACCTCCGGTCTCGGAGGGGAGTGATGTGGCGACATCTATCGAGCCACATACGAAATGACGATTCTAGATCACGCTATCGAAGTTTTCAAAGCGAATGAACTATATATACAAGAACCCGACAACAACCGACGGGGCAGTAGCCCTACCAGACACGACTCCCGTCTGGTTGGAGGATCCTCCCTTTTCGATGATGGAGGAACTTAACACCCTGTTCCTCGCACCGCCAAAATTGCTTCAGCCCAAAAATCTTCTTTCATATTAGCGTCAATCAGCATACATCTAGCTTTATCAAGCAATGTTCTGTTTTTTCTTTCTGCTAATCCATTTTGCTCTGGCGTATATGATGCGGAAAGTCTCCTCTTGATATCTTTGTCTTTTAAGTAGTTATCAAATCTATTGTTTATATACTCTGTCCCATTATCACTTTGCAAATATATTATTTTATTTTTCGTAAATCGTTCAGCCTCGTTTATAAATTCTATAAATTTTGATAGGGCTTCATCCTTAGTTTTCATTGTATATACTCGTGTATATCTCGAATAATCATCTGTAAATGTGATGAAGTATTTTGATCCTCCCTTAGATGGCTGTTTCATGGGACCACATACATAAGTATGTACAATTTCTAATCTCTGATTTGTCCGTTGCTCATTTCTACATGTTTTAAACGGGAGTTTTGTTGCCTTACCCTTAGCACAGACTACACAATCTCTAATTGTATCAGATTTATTAAATTCTAAGCCTTCCATATTTTTCTTATCAAGAGCTATTCTCATTTGTCCTTCATTAAGGTGTGCTAGTTTTCTATGCCATAGTTGCATTTTATTTGTTCAACAGTAGTTTGATTTCTCTTCTAAATTTTCTTTAACCAGAACTGCCTGCAAATTAATCAACAGTAAAAACAAAATTTTCTTCACGTATGTCTTTGCTATAAAATTAAAGAATATCCTATTCTCAATTTTTCATTAGTGTTTCTTCCCTTGGTCTCTTAATAGGCAAAGATATCACAAGATAATAAATGAAAATTTTTTTAGATAACAATATAAACACATAATAATTATTATTTTTTTTAACTCTGGGCCTTTAATTACACTTTTACTATAGAAAACATTCATTATTTATACGAGCACATGAGTTGGTATCGAAATCTCGGTACAAAATAGCGGTTTAGGTGGAGTTAGCAGCGAACTTTTGTAGTTTTGGATTTGGCAGTTTTACTCATCACACGTTTTTGTCAGTTTTAGAAGTAAACTGACTGAGGTTGTTTTTCTAGATTGTGTATTTCTATTCACCCTGTCGAATAGTATCAAAAACGTCATCACTACAAAATGTGGATTTAGCAGGTTTACACTCTAGGGCCACTTGCAGCTTGTGTTAAATCTAGATTTAAAACTCGATTTTGTGTTAAATCAGATTCAATGTCTTGCACGTCATCGATTTAGCTTAAATCTCGATCCAAATAAACGTCAAAGTTAAATCGGCAACAGATGAACAGAGTCGGTTTAGCGTTATTAAATCTCGATTTTGTGAACCATCATTTGTGAATACTTACGTTATTGTTTATTTCTTTGTTTCTTTCTGTTGTATTATGAAAATAGATTTGAGTTAGGAGCATGAGCACGATTTGTTATGACCGAAGAAATCCTGCAGTATTTGGAAACGCGGTTTTTCTTTCGAAGAGTCTTTGTTCAAAGTGATTTGTTCAACTCATTACAGAAAACTCGAAAAACACAAAATCAACTGTGACAAAAATACTATATGAAACAAAAACAAAATTCTGCTAAAAGATAACCAAGAACATAACAATAATAATAACATTGTTGTTTTAAAATTTATCCCCAATAGGGAAAGGCAAAGGACTATAGTCCATACAGCCTAGTCTGAATTTGTATTTTTCATTTAATTGATACTGACTAATATATATTAATAATATATTATTTTTTGTACGCAATATTGCTTTGGGGTACATATTTTATCTAAAACTGAACGTTAAGAACGAATGGTGACTGAATGATACGCAAAATCTCGATTTAGTTAAACCGGACACAATTTTATGATGAGCAACGCAACTTCGATGAGACTTAAGTTAAATCGAGTTTAGGGTAAAATCTAGTTTTAATAAAATCGAGATTTTTGTAATTTTGCTGCAAGTGGCCCTAAGCCGTTGAAATGTATTTGTTACGTTTATTTTCTAAATGTATACGGAAACAAGCTAACTCGCGAATTTTTGAGTAATTAACCAGCAACACTGTAATATTATGAGTACGTTCAGCTAATTGTAATGGTATTTACCAAAACAGAAAAAATCGAAGTCGATTTTCAAGGGTGAAATATCGATTCACTGAATCGATTCAGTACAACGTATCGATTTAAAAATCGATTTATTTGGTCCGAAAAATCGGTTCTTCGATTAATCGATCTCAGATCGCCATCCCTACCTCAAACGTCAAACCCTCAAAGCAATCTCTTTATATGCCAGTGTTGCCATTTACACGGCAATTGCCATGTTACACGGCAATTTGGACATATTCGGTGATAAAACACGGTACACGGCAGTACGTTCAATGCCGTGTTCAAAAACACGGCAATCCAATGTGTACTTTTTTTTCCTAATAATTTTATCAATAGTTGATATATATAGTGTAACACAAAAACAAGAACAAAAAATATAATTATTACAAAACAAAAACAAGAAATAAAATTATTACTTCCACAATAAATGGAACTTTACTGGCTATAAGCACATTATCCGATCCGAAAGAAATTGTGTAAATTTCAAACCAACTTATAACAAAAGATAAACAATATAAGGGAAAAAAATAAATATAAATTGAACAAAGCCGAAGAAGAAATGTTGGTTACGATAAGAAATTTGTATGACGATTGTGAAGAATAATGTTTTATTTAATGTCATGTTTAATCTTACGTGTTAATGTAAAGTAAATAGTAAATACACGGCAATTTTGTAGTTGTTATTCCAAAACACGGCAATCCAGATACTCAAAACACGGCGACTTAAAATTTCGTGATGGCAACCCTGTTATATGCTCTTTGAAAGCATCACAGGTAGGGACACGGTATCGAATACAAAGTATCGATACTGTACTCATGAGTAGTATCGAAAAAAAAGTATCGTACTCATAAAAGTATCGAAACAAAAGTATCGATACTTCTAGGTATCGAGTACAAAAGTACTCAATAGCAGGAATTGGTACTTCAACTTCCAAAAAAAAAGTCGCTTCAAATTTCGTACAAATACTGAACGACTGTTTCCAAATATGTCAGTCGACCAAAAAAAAAATTGTGTTTTCTCGCAAACTAAAAAAAACCGACTTCAATTACATTGACAAGTAATACAACGTAAAAAGACGAAAAAATAGTCAAGTAAATACGCGCTATTAAAGATTACTCAAAAATTTTCATTATTTAACGTTGTGTCCAGGTGTCCATTTTTAACCGACTTCCAAAAAAGGAGGAGGTTCTCAATTCGACACGTATGTTTTTTTTTATGTATGTTAGCTCAGAACTTTTGACTGGGTGGACCGATTTCGATCAATTTTGTTTTAATTGAAAGGTGTTGCGTGTCATGTGGTCCCATTTTAATTTAATTGAGATCTGACAAGTACTTTTAGAGTTATATCTAATAATGCGTATTTACGTGACTACTTTTTCGTCGACCTACGTTATGTTATGCCGCATAACTTTTTACTCGGTCTACCGATTTCGATGATTCTTACTTTAATCGAAAGCTAATACTTGTCTTGTAGTCTTGTTTAAATTAGATCGAAAACTGATTACAACTTTTTGAGTAATCTTTAATAGCGCGTATTTACTTGACTATTTTTCGTCTTATTACGTTGTATTACTTGTCGATGTATTTGAAGTCGGTTTTTTTTCGTTTGCGAGCAAACACAATTATTTATAAGTATTTTTTAACGGTTCACAGGAAAGTGGACATACTCGTAAGGTGCCAATCAAACCACTAATTGTAAATTCATGCGGCGTTTCAATCCTTTATTGGACCATCATCAGGCATCTAAAATTTATAAATATGTGTTGTACAGCTTTCAGCTTTTTTACACTTGGTGGTTTGATTGGCACCTTATGTCCACTTTCCTGTGAACCGTTAAAAAATTACTCAAAAAGTTGTAATCAGATCTCGATCTAATTTAAACAACACTACATGACAAGTATTAGTTTTCGTTTAAATTAAAAAACTTCAAAATCGGTACACCGAGTAAAAAGTTATGCGGTATAATACAACGTTGGTCAACTAAGAAGTACTGAAGTAGTCGAGTAAATACTATAGACCATTAGATATAACTCTAAAAGATCTTGTCAGATCTCATTTAAATTTAAATGGGACCACATGACACGCAACACCTTTCAATTAAAACAAAATTCATCGAAATCGGTCCTCCCAGTTAAAAGTTCTGAGCTAACATACATTAAAAAAATACAGTCTAATTGAGAACCTCCTCTTTTTTTTTTGAAGTCGGTCGTCGCTTCAAATTATCGTACAAATACTGAATAAATGTTTTCAAAATTCCAGGAAAAAGTGTAATAGTACTCATGTAAATCTTTCGATACGATACCTGCCAAAAAGTACTCATTGAGTAAAAGTATCGAATGCAAAGTATCGAGTACTAAAGTATCGGTATCGAAAGGAAATGTACTCGATACCACAAAGTATCGATACTTTTTTCGTGTCCCTAATCACAGGATTCACAGGAAAGCATCATTTTGAAAAACTTGCTGTACTACACGTGTCTGCAAAACTTATTAGGAATTATAGTTATAGTATTTTAATATTTATTTTGAACATGGAAGAAGACGCAGGGATCAAAGGTTTGTAACTATTTCATATTAAAATGAAAAATTTAGTACGACGGGGTTACGCATTATCTATAATTTGTCCGGTAACCTCCATGCTTTTCCATTGCCATGCTTCCATGCATATTTTATCATAGTTTGAGAACCGCATGCTTAGTTGTTTACCGGACGCACGGCTATTGTTCTAGTCTATCATTAAAGACGGAACTGCAAAGTTTATATCTATCGCACTCATACTTATTGAATCGCTTACCTTGCTTTATGCAGCCATTTACTGCCCGCTACTAGTATACGTATCTGCTAGCTTAAAATTTGAATATTTTATTCTCATTGTTTATTTTGTATCTACCCGCACATTACCGTATAATATATTAATTCATTATAAGTTTTTATACAATTACTTTATACAGCTATTTTTAGTACTTCGCTTAATAATATGAATTATACAAAATCACTTAAAATTTATTATCAAAACGTCAGGGGACTTCGTACAAAAACTTCTATTTTTTACCGTAATTTATGCTTAAGTTCCTATGATATTATAATGATTACAGAAACTTGGCTCCTGGATAGTATAGTTGATACAGAATTATTTCATGGGTGCTATATTGTCTTTCGTCGGGATCGTGATTATGAGTCACTGGATCAAACCAAAGGGGGTGGGGTGTTGATTGCCGTCCGCCATGGCCTGCAGGCTAGTCCTGAACCCGAATTTCACTCTAGCGCGGAAGACCTTTGGATAACGATCCCGATAAAGACCCGTGGTGCTGCTCAACGCAACCTTCACGTAGGTATATTATACCTTTGCAGCCAAAACTTAGGACTGTCGTTTTCTCAACAGTTACAGAATTATTTCTGTTCCGTCAACCGACTACTCACAAAATTTCCTAATGACCAGTATCTTATAGTAGGTGACTTTAACCTTAGCGGAATAGCTTGGATTCCATCAGCGGATGGTGGTCATTATTTTGTTCCCAGTAATTATTCTACTGAAAGTGAGACATTATTTATAGACGAAATACATTCTTTAAATTTAAATCAATACAATGGAATTTTAAACAAATTTGGAAAAATATTAGATTTAGTATTATGTAGTGACTCTGTCACAGTACTAGATGCTTCTAGTGAGGCGCTTGTACCTATTGATCATCACCACGGTGCTTTGACAATCGAGTTGGCGTCTGTTTGTGAGTCTGTACTGGGTCATGCCAGTTATAAAAAGTATTTATATTTCCATGCTAATTATGATGAAATTCAGAAAGACAGTGTAGTTAGTAAAGCCACCAAAGCTTTGGGCTTTGTGATGCGTACTTCGGTGGACTTTATTAGAGTCAAAACATTAAAAATATTATATTGCTCACTTGTACGTAGTCACTTGGAGTACGCCTCGCAAATTTGGAACCCTAGGTATGGGACTTATATTGCACGCCTCGAAAATATTGAAAAGAAATTTCTAAAGTATATTTGTTTTAAATCAAATCAACCATATGATTCTTGTAACTATTTAAACCTATGTAAAAAGTACCATTTTCTTCCTCTTGAACTGAGAAGAGAAATCGCTGATTTAACTTACCTGTTTCATATTATTTCAAATCGAATAGACTGTCCTGAACTTTTATCACAAATCTCTTTCAATATTCCATCAAAAACATTGCGGAAAAACCCTTTAATTTACCTACCCCCTGTATCCTCAAACTATAAACAAAATACTTTCACCTGGCGAGCAGGTAACAAATTCAATATGTTTGCGAATAAATTTGATATAGATCTCTTTGACACTAGCTGTGCGTCTGTTAGGAAGTTGATTAGCGACTCATTCTTTAACTCTCCTTGATTTGTTGGTATTGTGATACAATATTATTAATATTATTATAGTGACAAAATGCGATATGTGGTTAGTGATGTAATGCTGTTTCTATAAGTGGGGAACTATTATTAGCTTTATGTTTCTATGTAAATTGTGTATTTGTGAATGTAATTTAGCTGTTGTTCCTCCTCAAAATTAAAATTATTTGGAAAAAATTTAGGTCACTTTAAATTATCATTTTATTGTTTATTGCATCGGCGTCCACTTACGAGGGTATTTATTTTATTATAGTTATTGTAGGGCTATTAATATACAGACAATATAATGAAAAATCACAGCAAAATAGCTAGCTATTTCAATTATTTTTTTTTTAAATTAAAACCTATCATAATTGTGTTTGCTCGCAAACGAAAAAAAACCAACTTCAATTACATCGACAAGTAATAAAAAATAAAAATAGTCAAGTAAATACGCGCTATTAAAGATTACTCAAAAAGTTGTAATCAGTTTTCGATCTAATTTAAACAAGACTACAAGACAAGTATTAGCTTTCGATTAAAGTAAGAATCATCGAAATCGGTACACCGAGTAAAAAGTTATGCGGTATAATATAACGTAGGTCGACGAAAAAGTAGTCACGTAAATACGCATTATTAGATATAACTCTAAAAGTACTTGTCAGATCTCAATTAAATTAAAATGGGACCACATGACACGCAACACTTTTCAATGGGCATGACGAAAGATTTAGAAAACCTATTCCGTAATGTGGGTACACATTTACTATTTACGAAAATACCTATATTTCGGTAATAAACTTAAGTTTAAGGAAGTTTGAAACTATTTTTCTAATATGTTTTCAACGAGTGATTCAAAACGGCTGCAGGTGTCATGGCGTCGGCTCTGACGTCACGGTACAGTAGTTCGTTCCACCTACGACCCACAAGTGCCCACAACGCCATCGACCACGACCGCTGAAAACCGCTCAGTGGTCTATACACCGTCCAATCGTTTATTATCTTTTTGAACGCTCACGCCTATAAATTACAGGCTATTTTTCAACCATTTTCAACTTGTCTACTAGACTACTGAGCGGTTTTCAGCGGTCGTGGTCGATAGCGTTGTGGGCGTTATGTGGAACGCGTATTATAGCGTGACGTCATGAGCTGTAATTTGTGTTTCAATCAAAATGGCCGATTGCAGTATTTTAATGTTTTATTTTATTGAAAATCACGATAATCTTATTATTTTACATAAAACTAAACCAGTATTTTGAATTTTTTTAATATGAGTGTTCCCCTAAAATTATTAAATTGCCGATTTTTTGATACTGTCGTCATGCCCATTAAAACAAAATTGATCGAAATCGGTCCACCCAGTCAAAAGTTCTGAGCTAACATACATTAAAAAAAAAAAAAAACATACGTGTCGAATTGAGAACCTCCTCCTTTTTTGGAAGTCGGTTAAAAATATGTATCTTCATCATCTCTTGTATTTGACATAGGAAAAAATAATAATAACAAAGATCTTTACTTTATTAGCACCAATATCATTGGCTTAAGGATGCCAGGACAAATTTTTAACACAAATAATTAAACAAAATTTTTAAAATCACTAAATTAATCAAATCATATAACAATTTATGTTTATATTATGTTGCATACTATCCCTAAAAACTATATATCATAATTAATTTTAAAGGAAATATATACACTTATACTTTTTTCAATTTTAATTATTATAAAATTATTGTAGGTATATTTAATTACATCATTATTAAAAGAATGTAAAAATGTTTTTATTATTTAGTTCATATGACAACCTATAGTATAGGCATATCAGCAATCTTTTACCTTTTTGAGGGTAAAGATTTTTCCCAAAAGGGTATGCATATATATGTATTAAAGAGCAGAAGTCCACTACAGATGGTAGAATTTACACACACATAGTTACAGTAGTGTACTTGTGCCCTTTTCTCTGCTAATTTACATAAATTATTTAGTAGAATATTGTAAAAATTAAAATTTATTTTTTCATTGAAGCATTAACAACAATGTCAGTATGTAAAATAAAAATGAATCACTAAATGTTTTGCTAAACGCAATACTCAAGAACTCCAGGACCAATTCAGCTGTTTTTTTTTCAAATTTTCTTATAGTTTGTAAATAGGTTCTTATGAAATGATAAATTCAAGAATTGATACATTTCAGAAAACGTAATGATTATTTCAACTTCAGATACAGTTTGCAAGACAGGATGGTAATAAATTATAAACATTTCAGCTCCTGTGACTCGTCTGAGGAGAAGAATTTCCACAGAACAGTCTGAAGAGAGCAAATCACCTGCACTCAATACTCCGACTAAAAAGATAGGTGGAAGACGAACAGCTAAACCTGACTTAGAGCTTATTGATGAACATAGTAATTTATACATTTTTATAATTTTGTAAAAAATTTAAAGATATTTTTTCCATATTATTATATTATATTTAACATAACACAGTTGTCTGTTCCTAAAATATGATACATTATTTACAGCAGGAAATTTCCTGCTCAAAATATGGAGCAGGCCGACTGGGGTAGTACCTCGCATTACAGAAGACCACAGCTACATAATACCGTTTTCAAGCAGTATTGTGTTCCTGTTGGTGAGTAAGGTAACCAGAGCTCCTGGGGGGATTGGGGATAAGGTCGGCAACGCGCTTGCGATGCTTCAGGTGTTGCAGGCGTCTATAGGCTACGGTAGTCACCATCAAAGGCGGATCCAGCTTCGGCGCCAGGGGGGGGGGGTCACATAGTCGTGGTCAAGGCGCCAGGGGATGGGGGGCACAGTCGTGGTCAAGTCACAAAAAGTTATAATTTAATTTTGATAATTATAGATACAGGTGAAAAGTAGGTATTTTATTAATTTATGTAAAAAATAAAAATCTTGTTTAACAATTTTAATTAGTGGTCCACCTAGGTCCTGGGCCCAGCCCAGGGGGGGGGGGGAGTCATGACATCCGCTCTTGCTTACCATCAGGTGAGCCATACGCTTGTTTGTCGACTTAATGATACTTAATGCCTATGTTATAGGTAACAGCCAACTAAAATAGCTACACATTTTTTTTTTGTTTTTGTTATTAATAATACCTATATAAATGATAACATAAATATCATATTAGACCCAGACTTGGGGAATACCCCAAGTAATTTACTATATTTTAATTTCAAATGCTAACATTCTTAAAGCATTATTTTAGATCTACAGAAAAAATTAAAATTGTAACTTATATTTTTTGTTAGCCCCAGATAATGCCACTACAAAGAAGACAGCAAAAAAGGTACCAATAAAGGATCTGATTGACACCGTTGAAGAAAAACCTGTTACACCCTCAAGACGCAGTACAAGAATTAAATCAAACTCAAGCATAGTATCAGAAACCACCATAGCAGTTGATTCTCCGAGAGCTAAAAGGGCTGCTAGAAGGCTGTCACAAGTTGGTAGGTATAAGATTGTTTATTTTCTAGTAGGGAATTTACAAGTAATTTAGAATTTGGTATTTTTTTTTTTTATTTGAATTGATCAGTATTAAAACTATACTTTGATTTTCTGGTTTCATATCTCAAGAATAATGAACCTCAGGTAAAAAATAATATCAGGTAAAAATATATGATCTTAACAATTTGACTCTCACATATTTCAAACATACACATACGAAAAAAAACCGACTTCAATTACATCGACAAGTAATACAACGTAATACTGCGAGACTGCGAGACTTGGAAGGTTACTAAATCCATCACACAGCCTGTCCAGGTCTTCATCAACCGTTGCCTACGACAGTTCATTGGCATCTGGTGGCCCGAAAAAATATCAAACGACCACCTGATGAAACTCTGCAAAGAGACCCCAATCGGCCACCAGATAAAGCGGCGCAAATGGGTATGGATCGGTCACACCCTCCGAAGGGATTCCTCTCACATACCGAGACATGCCTTAGAGTGGACTCCGCAAGGGAAAAGGAAACGTGGCCGCCCCAAGCAAACGTGGCGTCGCTCCGTCACCGCGGAGATGAAGAATGTCGGGCTTTCCTGGCCCGAGATTAAGCTGATAGCCCAAGACCGAGCGAGATGGCAGCGCCCTGTGGACGCCCCTGCCCCATCCATATTTTAGCACCATAGTATTCACAAAATTAATAAAACGTTTTTTTAGCAGAAAATGCTAAATAAATAAAATTATAGATACTAAATTGAGAACAATAGTGAAAATCAATAGATTTTGTATATTATTTTAAAAATTCAAGCAGTTTTTAAAATGTTTAAATTTTTAACTTATATAATTACTAGCGACCCGCCCTGGCTAAGCACGGGTGAAATGCTGGTTCTAAATATACTACAGAATGTCTATATATACAAACTTCACACATTTTTTGTCATTAGACAATACAAACATATTTTCTTTAGAGGTTACTCTTGAATTAATAAATTATGGTTTTAGTTTAATCCTATCCAACCTAATGTACTTATTATCAATGCGGTCTAAAAATACTAAAGTACGAACATACAATTTCGAAAAAATTGTCGCTCCATCACGTGAAATAAGAGTCACGTCCCTCCGGCCGGTACCGACGCAACCGTTATGTCTCTGCATTTTAAAACTGTAATATCTTCAAAAATATTCTTTTATCTACACTAATGTTGTAACATTCTACTTATGTTTCCAATACTTGACTTATAATTACTACTGTTATAGCACAGACAACAAAACACTCAATTTAAGCAATTTCACATGATGGTATAATATCCACATCGATATCGTAAAATCTCATTATAACATCGCGTCCAAGGCGGCGGGCGCGCGCCGCGCCCAGCGCCTGTAGCTGCACGCGCGCCGCGCGCCCGCCAGCGCCACCTCCAGCGAGCGCGCGGCGCGGTTGATTGGTTACATTTTAATGGCGGCAAAATCACTGTGACAATACACGTACGCGTGAATTTAATTTAATTAATTAAATTGCATTAGTGAAGATAAAGTAGTGTATGCAACTGCATATAACACGGGTATTAAAACACTCGTTACTATTATGAAACTCGCTGCGCTCGTTTCATAAACTCACACTCGTGTTTTAATACCCTTCATTATATGACAGTTGCATAAACTACTATTAAATTACATGCTGTAAAGGGCCATATTAATCTATACTAAATGTACTTAATTGAATAAGGATCAATGCTATATTGCTTAAAATCGCTTCGTAAATAAGCCATTATTTATTTCTCGTAAAAAGTAAAGGATAAAAAATGGTTATTGTGGGTTATCCCTAAGAGATAGACATATACCATCGCGGACTTTTTTGTAGACTTTTTAAAGGTGTACAATACTGTAGTACATTATTTTGATCTATCTCGTAGGGTTCAGCCAGCGTTTGCAATGTAAGCGCAAAAATGTGTTTATTTACGACATCACATTAGAAACCTCTAAAATTATCAGTGTTCCTCTACTATATTATGCATGTACTATACATATAAACCTTCCTTTTGAATCACTTCATCTATTAAAAAAAACCGCATCAAAATCCGTTGCGTAGTTTTAAAGATCTAAGCACATATAGGGACAGACAGCGGGAAGCGACTTTGTTTTATAATAATTATGTATTGATGTGAAAAGCAACTAACCAATAAAAAATATTGCATATTCCATACATATATGGTAGTTATATAATATAATCCAAAACATTTTACTAAATAATTGTATATGCATTTGTTATTTTTGTCATATTACAGGAAGTGACTCTGAAGCACCGCTAACACCTGTCAGACAGACCCGAAGAACCAGAGTACTATTACCTGAAAACCTACTTGTATCTGAAATAATCTCAAGTTCACCTGTTGTGTTATTAGATAGAATTGCATCTAAGGGAAGTAATGCATCTGGAACAAAATCATCCCTATCACAAAATGTAAATAAAAGTGGAAATGAAAATAAAAGTACTTTACTATTACCTGAAAACCTACTTGTATCTGAAATAATCTCAAGTTCACCTGTTGTGTTATTAGATAGAATTGCATCTAAGGGAAGTAATGCATCTGGAACAAAATCATCCCTATCACAAAATGTAAATAAAAGTGGAAATGAAAATAAAAGTACTTTAATATTGTCACAACTTAAAGACAGCTCTACTGACATAAATAATATGACAAAATCTCCCCAAAGTAAAGATATTTATTTAAAAGCTACAGATGATTTAAACACTACTCAAGAAAATGAGGCTAATAAAAGAAATCTATCAATCAATTATGTAACTACAAGCACACCTTTACAACAAAAAAAGGTGGCTAAATTGGGTAATATCAACACATCTATTATTGCATGCAACAAAGGTGTTAAAGATGTAGAAACTAATGAATTAAATCAGTCTAAAAATGAAAGTAAAATATCTAGCAAAGTGGAAAATGAAAATGCAAAGAATAAGTTAGTTTTAAATAATTCCGTAAGTGATAATAATAAATCTAACAATGAAATAGATAAGAGTGCAAGTAAAAAGGATCATAATTCTTGTAAATATTCTGCTGAAGATACAGATTCAGAAGAAGAATTGCATAATCATGAAAATGAAAATCAAAAAGGTAAAAATAACTCATGTACCAAAACTCTGAATCAATCAAATACGTTTAAGTATAACAAATGTGTGGGCACAAATATAATTATAAGACACTAGATATCATATAGTAACAAGTAGTATATTAAGTTTATCAGAAATCATATTTAAAAAAAAACTCTTTTTTCAGTTGCTGATGAAAACTCAGACTCGGGTGCTCCTATAGAGGTACCATTCAAGAAAGAAAAACGATTATCAAATGCACCAAATAACACAACAGAAGATAGAGAAAATGAGACAGGTATTTTTAGTGGATGCATGTAAAACGCACCCACAGTAATGATTCAAGTTTATCCATAGTAAAGTACAGTTAATTAATATGTATGTTACCGGAAATGTATGTAATCCGTCATTGTATAAAATTCCTAGGAAATGTATGTAATCCCTAGAATCTCACGGAAATGTGTAAAATAAATTATGTTAGACACATTTCCTAGGAAATCTATACATTGCCTAAATAGCAATCGGAAATGTAAATATTTGAGATATTAATGGGTATGCGGGGATAGCGGGGGGAGGTCTAATTTTGAAGTTAGATAGGTTATGGTTGTTTTTATTTTTATTTTTTATTTTTTTGTCATAAAATCATGCCGATAAACGGTCTACGGGTGTTCGTAATCAGTTGTTCGGTTTGTATGTAGTATGTAGATCAATCGGTATTTGAACTAATTTAACGTTTACTTGACTTTGAAATGAAAGACTAATCGTATAAGCTATTCGTGTATTGACAACGTAACAAAAAGCAATGATGATCGAATAATGAATTTGAATATGACAAAACGTTACAATTTTACGTTTAAAAAGAACGAATAATATTGAAGTTAGGCGCGGTTCCCCCGCCAGTCGCCCTCCTATTCGCCGATGAGCGGCAGCTTCATGTTATTCGAAGCGCCACCACTGCTCGCTAGAGGTCGCTCAAACAATACCTATATAAATGATAACATAAATATCATATTAGACCCAGACTTGGGGAATACCCCAAGTAATTTACTATATATTAATTTCAAATGCTAACATTCTTAAAGCATTATTTTAGATCTACAGAAAAAATTAAAATTGTATTGTGTTGTTGTGTTTGTGATGTGTGTTGTTGTGTTGTGAATGTATGTATGTATTTATGTGTATATGTGTTTAAGTAAATATATTTATAAGTTTATGTCACAATTTGTACACCTACACCGACACAATACCATCTCCTCTGCCCCAGGTTGCCTGGAAGAGATCGCTTTTCAGCGCTAAGGCCGCCCTTTGTACCTTATGATACTTTGTAAAAAAATCTGATATGTATTATTTCTGTTTTGGTGTACAATAAAGTGTAATGTTATGTTATGTTATGTTATTGTAACTTATATTTTTTGTTAGCCCCAGATAATGCCACTACAAAGAAGATAGCAAAAAAGGTACCAATAAAGGATCTGATTGACACCGTTGAAGAAAAACCTGTTACACCCTCAAGACGCAGTACAAGAATTAAATCAAACTCAAGCATAGTATCAGAAACCACCATAGCAGTTGATTCTCCGAGAGCTAAAAGGGCTGCTAGAAGGCTGTCACAAGTTGGTAGGTATAAGATTGTTTATTTTCTAGTAGGGAATTTACAAGTAATTTAGAATTTGATATATATATTTTTTTTAATTTGAATTGATCAGTATTAAAACTATACTTTGATTTTCTGGTTTCATATCTCAAGAATAATGAACCTCAGGTAAAAAATAATATCAGGTAAAAATATATGATCTTAACAATTTCATCATCGTCATCACTACAGCCTATCACAGTCCACTGTTGGACATAGGCCTCCACAAGTTCGCGCCCGACATTATGACGCGAACTCATGTGTGTTGCCCATAGTCACCACGCTGGGCAGGCGGGTTGGTGACCGCAGGGCTGGCTTTGTTGCACCGAAGACGCTGCTGCCCGTCTTTGGCCTGTGTATTTCAAAGCCAGCATGGATGGTTATCCCGCCATCCGTCGGCTTTTTAAGTTCCAAGGTGGTAATGGAACTGTGTTATCCCTTAGTCGCCTCTTACGACACCCACGGGAAGAGAGGGGGTGGCAACATTCTTTATTGCCGTAGCCACACAGCACAACAATTTGACTCTCACATATTTCAAATCTTGAGTGAGAACCAACTTATAGCCAAAAAATTGCGTGCGTACAAAGTACACATGTCAGAAGTGAAACTTCTTTGGCAAACTAATTTAAAATACAAAAAAAAAAACTAATTGAAAAAAAACAAAAAGCCAACGACACGCGGTGTTCCCAGGTGGTCACCCATCTAAGTACTGTCCGTCCCTGACGTTGCCGCGTCAGCGGTCGCTTAAATTTTTCCCCTCATGCGCCTAAAAAAGTTTCACTTCAAAAATACTAAATTTTTCAAGATGGCTGAGGACGCGCGTACGAAATGATATACAATATGAAGTTAGGCTTTTCTAAGCTTTTACACAATAATCTAAAATCAGCTTTTTTTTCATATGTATTTCTTCTATTTATTAATTTTTTCAACGAAACTACTGAACTGGACATCTTGTTTGTATATAATTGAATTAAATAGTGTTAAAAAAAAGTAAGCAATACAAGCGAAAATGAAATTTGCGAAATGCGCCACTGACCAATTTATAGTGGTCAATATATGACGTCACAATATAAGCACGTGGTATTTGTCGGCTTTTATGTCCATACTGTGCTAGTTACAATTAAATAATTGTGTTTGCTCGCAAACGAAAAAAAAACCGACTTCAATTACATCGACAAGTAATACAACGTAATAAGACGAAAAAATAGTCAAGTAAATACGCTCTATTAAAGATCACTCAAAAAGTTGCTATCAGATCTCGATCTAATATAAACAAAACTACATGACAAGTATTAGCTTTCGATTAAAGTAAGAATCATCAAAATCGGTACACAGAGTAAAAAGTTCTGAGCTAACATACATTAAAAAAAATACAGTCGAATTGAGAACCTCCTCCTTTTTTGGGAGTCGGTTAAAAAGAAATTGTATTTTGTTTTTATTACTGCTGCGTTTTCTATGATTAAGTGAGATTTTTTTATTTATTAGCATTAGAAATTTTAACAATAAAAATGACCATCAGACAGACCATCTACAAAAATCAGACCATCTACAAAAATCAGACCATCTACAAAAAAAAGATGACAATGATATTTGCATTACATTCAGACAAGTCAAAGAAGTAAAAGCTGAAAAGTAATTATTTTAGTATGTTAAATTTTTTAAGGTTCTGGCGCATGTAGTATAGTAGTGTTGTGTTCCTCTTAAGAAGGCCAAAGCCCTTAGGTAGAGTTAGCAATGTGCTTGCAATGAATCTGGTTTAGCAGGCGTCTATGGGCTACGGTAATCACTCTACGATCATGTGCGTCGTATGCTTGTTTGCCGACGTAATTGTATTTAAAAAAATGTGCTTTATGTTGTGCCTATTTAAACACACCTAATAATAGTTAGTAATAGGAAGTCTTCCGCACTTCGGCTACAGATTCCACAAATTTAACATCGCCCTCCACAACAACTGCTACTCTACTAGATATTGACTCAAACCTACCATCAAAAATAGAAGTTGAAAAGGCACTGCGCCTCTTGAAAAACAACAAGGCGCCTGGTCTCGATCTGATTACGGCGGAAATGTTAAAAGCCGATGTGCACACTGCCGTCGAGTCACTCACACCGCTCTTGGAGAGAGTTTGGGTTAAGGAGAAGCTTCCTGAGGATTGGAGCAAGGGACTTATAATTACTGTTCCAAAGAAAGGTGATCTTAGCCGATGCGGAAACTGGAGAGGTATCACCCTACTCTCACTACCATCCAAGCTCCTGACCAAAATTATTCTGACCATGATGTCCAAGGCTATCGAACCGCTTTTGCGAAAGGAACAAGCAGGATTTCGACCAAATCGCTCCTGCATCGACCAAATAAACACGCTGCGAATTATACTGGAAGAGGCAGCAGAATGGCAAAGGGAAGTATATCTAACCTTTATCGACTTCGAAAAAGCCTTCGACACGGTTAAATGGTCCAGTGTTTGGTCACGCCTTGACGAGATGGGAGTTCCCCCAAAGATCAGAAATGTACTTATAGCCATCTACAGAAAATTATTCTTGTAGAGTAGCTCATGACGGACTAATCTCCGCTGACATTGAAGTCCACGCAGGAGTCAGACAGGGTTGTCTCTTTTTGCCCTTACTGTTCCTCATAGTACTGGATGGCATCATGCGTAGAGCGAACGATGGCAAGCGTCGAGGCATAGAGTGGGGTCTGACAAACCAGCTTGACGACCTGGACTATGCGGATGACATGTGTTTACTCAGCCACAGACACACAGACATGCAAACCAAGATGTCAGATTTGCAGCGGGAGGCGGCTAGGGACGGCCTGAAAGTCAACATCAAAAAGACCAAGGAGATGCGAACTGGGGAAACAACTCGCAAAAGCTGCTGTTGGGCACAGAGCCATTAGAACGCGTTCAACAATTTACATACCTCGGTAGTGTCGTGTCGGATTCTGGAGGCACGGAAGAGGACACCGCTTCAAGAATTGCCAAAGCGAGGGTAGCCTTCTCAGTTGCGACCCGTATGGAAGTCAGGGAAGCTGACACTAAGATTGAAACTCAAAATCTTTCGCTCCAACGTTAAGACCGTTCTTCTGTACAGATGCGAGACTTGGAAGGTTACTAAATCCATCACACAGCCTGTCCAGGTCTTCATCAACCGTTGCCTACGACAGTTCATTGGCATCTGGTGGCCCGAAAAAATATCAAACGACCACCTGATGAAACTCTGCAAAGAGACCCCAATCGGCCACCAGATAAAGCGGCGCAAATGGGTATGGATCGGTCACACCCTTCGAAGGGATTCCTCTCACATACCGAGACATGCCTTAGAGTGGACTCCGCAAGGGAAAAGGAAACGTGGCCGCCCCAAGCAAACGTGGCGTCGCTCCGTCACCGCGGAGATGAAGAATGTCGGGCTTTCCTGGCCCGAGATTAAGCTGATAGCCCAAGACCGAGCGAGATGGCAGCGCCCTGTGGGCGCCCCTGCCCCATCCATATTTTAGCACCATAGTATTCACAAAATTAATAAAACGTTTTTTTAGCAGAAAATGCTAAATAAATAAAATTATAGATACTAAATTGAGAACAATAGTGAAAATCAATAGATTTTGTATATTATTTTAAACATTCAAGCAGTTTTTAAAATGTTTAAATTTTTAACTTATATAATTACTAGCGACCCGCCCCGGCTAAGCACGGGTGAAATGCTGGTTCTAAATATACTACAGAATGTCTATATATACAAACTTCACAGATTTTTTGTCATTAGACAATACAAACATATTTTCTTTAGAGGTTACTCTTGAATTAATAAATTATGGTTTTAGTTTAATCCTATCCAACCTAATGTACTTATTATCAATGCGGTCTAAAAATACTAAAGTACGAACATACAATTTCGAAAAAATTGTCGCTCCATCACGTGAAATAAGAGTCACGTCCCTCCGGCCGGTACCGACGCAACCGTTATGTCTCTGCATTTTAAAACTGTAATATCTTCAAAAATATTCTTTTAAATTACATGCTGTAAAGGGCCATATTAATCTATACTAAATGTACTTAATTGAATAAGGATCAATGCTATATTGCTTAAAATCGCTTCGTAAATAAGCCATTATTTATTTCTCGTAAAAAGTAAAGGATAAAAAATGGTTATTGTGGGTTATCCCTAAGAGATAGACATATACCATCGCGGACTTTTTTGTAGACTTTTTAAAGGTGTACAATACTGTAGTACATTATTTTGATCTATCTCGTAGGGTTCAGCCAGCGTTTGCAATGTAAGCGCAAAAATGTGTTTATTTACGACATCACATTAGAAACCTCTAAAATTATCAGTGTTCCTCTACTATATTATGCATGTACTATACATATAAACCTTCCTTTTGAATCAATTCATCTATTAAAAAAAAAACGCATCAAAATCCGTTGCGTAGTTTTAAAGATCTAAGCACATATAGGGACAGACAGCGGGAAGCGACTTTGTTTTATAATAATTATGTATTGATGTGAAAAGCAACTAACCAATAAAAAATATTGCATATTCCATACATATATGGTAGTAATATAATATAATCCAAAACATTTTACTAAATAATTGTATATGCATTTGTTATTTTTGTCATATTACAGGAAGTGACTCTGAAGCACCGCTAACACCTGTCAGACAGACCCAAAGAACCAGAAAAGATTCTACTTCTAGTATTGAAAAAGGTAAAACATTTTTAAATTAAAATTGAATATTACTCATGTAGGCGACTAATCGCACCACTAAACCAAAGAGGTTGTGGTTTACGGGTTTGATTCCCGCTCGGGATGTGTATTTGTAATTTTACAAATATGTCTTTCCGGCTTGAATGTCTGTCCTTGTGGATCTCCCCACTGTGCCTTGGAGAGCATGTTAAGCCATCGGTCTTAGTTTTTATCATAAGTATCTGATAGTGATTGTTACTCATAGTAGGGAACATTTCCGCCAACCCGTAGTAGAGCAGCTTAGTGGATTAAACTCCAATCCTTCTCCTATATAGAGAAAGAGGCCTATGCTCAGCAGTAGGATGTTACAGGCTGATTGCGATTACTCATTTAGTTTTTCTGCTTCTAAATAATTACAGTACTAATTCTAATAATCATATTTAATATTTCAGTTGAGGCCCCACCCACAAAACCAGCTTTACACATAACTGATGTTATCATAGAAGAACCAGAAAATACTGAAACAAAATCTTCAAGTGGAACAAATGACACTAATACATCTCCTACGAATATCCTCAAAAGTCCTCGCCTACAGGGTAAAGCTAAGAAAAACAACCCTGATAATGAGAAAAAAAATGTTGAAAAAACCGAGCCCCATAAACAAACTGAAGAAATACATAACTCGACTCAAGAATTAAAAAACGAACTGTCAACTGAAGGAAAATATTCTCAAAAAAGTAGACTATCAGCAACTACTTCAGACTTGATAAAAAATTTAAAAACTCCAGTTACAGCAAAAAACACAAACCTCAATAAAAGTACATCAGCCTTAGACACTCAATTAGAAGGTAAACAAAAACGAAAAAGAACAAAGTCGTGGACAACTTTAACTGTTTCAAATGAAATAAATTTCTTCAGTGACAATGAAGATGTGAAGAAAAAACTGAGAGAAAGTACTAAAGGGAGAATATTCTTAGAATCAACAAATAAATTAAATTTAGGTGATGGTTTGAATACAAGTTTGGGACAAAATATAACTGACAAATCAATTTTAAAGGAAAAAAAGAATAGCAATAATAGTTTTGTTGTAGAAGACATCAACACATCCTTGACAGACAGTAACAACCAGACTATAAATGAAAAAAATTATGAAAAATCTTTGGTATCCCTAAATAACTCTCAAAAGAATTATGCAAGTGAAACAATTAAATTGTTTGAGAAGGATCCTAGTGCTAACATACACACTACGGCGTTAATTGAAGATGATTCAGATACAAATTCTGGAAAAGTAAATATTCAAAACAGATATGAGCATGAAGATCAATGTGTTGCTGAAGTAGAACATACTAACCAACTTGAAAAGGATAGTTCTCAGATCTCTGTTTCATCAGAGAAAGTTTCAAATATTGTCAATAAATCTAAAAGTGGTCCTATATTGAATGATAGCTGTGAACCAATGGATATTGATGAAACAATACCTGAAAACCTACTTGTATCTGAAGTAAACTCAAGTTCGCCTGTTGTGTCATTATCTAGAAGAAAATCATCCCTATCATCACAAAATATAAATAATAGTGGAAATGAAAATAAAAGTACTTTACTATTACCTGAAAACCTACTTGTATCTGAAATAATCTCAAGTTCACCTGTTGTGTTATTAGATAGAATTGCATCTAAGGGAAGTAATGCATCTGGAACAAAATCATCCCTATCACAAAATGTAAATAAAAGTGGAAATGAAAATAAAAGTACTTTAATATTGCCACAACTTAAAGACAGCTCTACTGACATAAATAATATGACAAAATCTCCCCAAAGTAAAGATATTTATTTAAAAGCTACAGATGATTTAAACACTACTCAAGAAAATGAGGCTAATAAAAGAAATCTATCAATCAATTATGTAACTACAAGCACACCTTTACAACAAAAAAAGGTGGCTAAATTGGGTAATATCAACACATCTATTATTGCATGCAACAAAGGTGTTAAAGATGTAGAAACTAATGAATTAAATCAGTCTAAAAATGAAAGTAAAATATCTAGCAAAGTGGAAAATGAAAATGCAAAGACTAAGTTAGTTTTAAATAATTCCGTAAGTGATAATAAAAAATCTAACAATGAAATAGATAAGAGTGCAAGTAAAAAGGATCATAATTCTTGTAAATATTCTGCTGAAGATACAGATTCAGAAGAAGAATTGCATAATCATGAAAATGAAAATCAAAAAGGTAAAAATAACTCATGTACCAAAACTCTGAATCAATCAAATACATTGAATGATACTGATCCTAATAATGAATCAGCATCTGAAGAAGAATCGGCTAATACAAGTAACTTGTTAGATGACAAAGCAGGGGATGCTGGTGATGACTATGAATCAGGTGATAGTCTAGACGAAAATGACCGTCAATATCTAAAAGAAAATGAGATATTGGAAAAAGGAGAAACTTTGTCGTCGGAAAATGAATTATCTAATGACTCTGACTATGAAAAAGATTCTTTCGTCGTAAGTTCAGATGAAGAAGATAATGAATTATTAGAAGGCACTGAAGATGATCTATCTATGAGTGATAATGAACTTAAAATGACTGCTAAATCAAAGAAGAAGTTCAATGAACGGAAAAAGAAAGAACAAAAAAGTGCCTCTAGAGAAATGTTTGAATCGCGACATAAACTAAATAAGAGTAATAGTTCCAAAACAGGAAAGTCGACAAAACCAATACAACAACAACCAATTTCAGAATCTGAAGATGAAACAGAAATAAAAACTAAGAAAAACAACAGAATGAGATTGGATTCCAGTCAGGAAGTCAGTTTACTGGAAGATAAAAATGAACAAAAAGTTAGAAAGAAAAAATCAAAACGCTTATCTGAAAGTATTTGTGATGACTATGCTATGAATGAAAATGAAATAACCGTTTGCAATAAGGGCTTAAAAGAAACTGATCCTTTATCAACTAGTGTAAAAGATGAACCAAAAACACCACAGAAAGCCCATGCTTCAATAGCGTTTATTAACACAGATAAGGATCCCAATGATCAAAATGACTTAACAGAAACCCAAACAGAGATCGAAGATCCTCTAGAAGATTCAATGGCTGAAGACGAATCTCTGAGCAGTGATAATGAAAATATCATTCAAAATTATGATTCTGTGCTTGAAGGCTTAAATAAGACAAATAATGCCAAATCTAAGGAATGTGATATTTCGTTGAACGTTGATAAGAAAAAAAATAAAAATAAAAATATGGCTATTGTTGATGAACTAAACTTAACTCAAGTTAAATCTACTAAAATATTAAAGAATAAAAATAGACAAAAAAAAAACCTTGCAGAAAATAAAACGTCAAAATTAGACTTAGATGATGGTGCATTATCAGATTCAATTGACTTACAGTTATTGTTTTCTGAAGATAGTAATAGTAGTGACAATATACAAAATAAACCGAATATTTCTAGTTCTAACAAGGAACACTTTGTCCCATTGAAAAACACGGAAGGTAAAACAAATATAGGAAAAAATATAGGTAATTTTTAAAGCATGTTTTTAGTTCTCATTATTACTTTTTTTTTTCAAAAACTAGCATCACCTAGAAAGAATTTTTCGAATCGGACCAGTAGATCCTGAGATTAGCGCGTTCAAACAAACAAACAAACAAACTCCACAGCTTTATTATATTAATAGATTAAATACATTTTTTATTAAAGTTTTGAATTACTGAACTTAAAAACTTCTAAACGTTTAAGTATAACAAATGTGTGGACACAAATATAATTATAAGACACTAGATATCATATAGTAACAAGTAGTATATTAAGTTTATCAGAAATCATATTAAAAAAAAAAAACTCTTTTTTCAGTTGCTGATGAAAACTCAGACTCGGGTGCTCCTATAGAGGTATCATTCAAGAAAGAAAAACGATTATCAAATGCACCAAATAACACAACAGAAGATAGAGAAAATGAGACAGGTATTTTTAGTGGATGCATGTAAAACGCACCCACAGTAATGATTCAAGTTTATCCATAGTAAAGTACAGTTAATTAATATGTATGGTACCGGAAATGTATGTAATCCGTCATTGTATAAAATTCCTAGAAAATGTATGTAATCCCTAGAATCGCACGGAAATGTGTAAAATAAATTATGTTAGACACATTTCCTAGGAAATCTATACATTGCCTAAATAGCAATCGGAAATGTAAATATTTGAGATATTAATGGGTATCCGGGGATAGCGGGGGGAGGTCTAATTTTGAAGTTAGATAGGTTATGGTTGTTTTTATTTTTATTTTTTTTTGTTTTTATAACCTATCTAACTTAAAAATTAGACCGACGCGGGTCCTAATCTAAAGACTAGCCATTAAAGTAGTTAATTATAAAGGGTTAAAATATAAATCTTAGATTTATTCTAATATATTACAAAGAAAAGATTTGGTGTTTTATTACAGAAAGTATTATTTTCATACATTTCCTAATACGATATTGGAATTATATACAATTCCTAGGAATTGTGCACATTTCCTAGGACATTTATGTATTAAATATTTTTTGAAACAATAGTTTATACATTACAATATTTATACAGATTTGTATATAATTCCTAGATTTTATACATTTCCGGTAACATGAACATATATAAGATTAATCTACTTTTATAAAAAATCAAAGCTACAACAGTATCTATAGTTATAACATATCAGGATCAAAGAAAATGTAATTTTTTTTTTTGTTTTCAGATACTACAATACAAGCTGACGACAAATCATTGCTAAAAACCCCTGGTAGTAATAAAAAGAAAAAACGCAGGTCTCAATCAGAACGCGAACAAAAAGGTTTGTATACAGGGTGTCCCAAAATTCAACGATAAGCCGACACCGGAAGATAGACCTACCCATGACTACTTGGGAAAACAAAAGAAAAAAATATATCTCAATTTTTTTTTAAGTTACAAGAAAAAAACGAAATTCTTCAAAAATTTAGACCTCTTATGATAATTTTCACTACCATGACCACAAATGTTTAAATATTTCTGTTTTTTTCTTTTTATAGGCAACCTGAATAGCATTGCTATTTACCACAATCCTTAAAAATTCCAGAAGGCTTCTAGTTTTTTCATAAAAATTTGTCAAAGTTATTGTTTTCCCTAAATTTTTTTAAGATTTTTACTTTTAGTCAACTTTAACTCATCGTGGTGTAAAAAAAAATTATGAACACTACTATGGCATGTTTTTTCAAAAGTTGGCGCAACTAACCAAGATTCTAAAATGGTATAATACGCTAGGAACACTAACCATAAAAAAGTAATATGCGTACTAATTCAAAACAAGAACCAAATTAAATAAATTGTAGTTTACAATAATCACTTTTAATACGTGCCCAAAACGGGTTCTAGTTACAATTTCGTGAAATTTGAATGGGTTAGAGAGAAAGGTAGAGAGTTATTTCAAGAGACAGATGAATTTTTTTTTATTGAACTACAAGGAAGGTAGAGAATCTGTTATTATTCTCAGTAACTCAGTTCAGTTTGCTCTGCTCATTTGTTTACTGCACACCCTTCCGTCTTAAACTGACGTGGCACTTTTACGTACACAACCATTTTTGGCTTGGATTTTTGGACTGGAATCGATCTGCAAACTTAACTGACCTGATATTATTTTGGACTACGATTGTGTGTATTATGATTTGGAGTTCTGGCGCATTTTGATCTGTTTAGCGTTTATTATGCCACAATCATACACACCACAGGATTATGCTAATATGCACCTCATCTACGGAGAATGCCGATGCAACGCTAACGCTGCTAGCAGACTGTATCGAGAAAGGTATCCAAAAGATCAAAGATATCCTGATTATCGAGTGTTTATCAATGTGCATCAAGAGTTTTCGGAAAGTCGTATGCCATCTAGTAGGCAAAACGTTGGAACTCATGGAAGACTTAGATTAGATCGTGATGAAGAAGTTATCAATGAGATAAAAAATGATTCAACTACTTTGGCACGTGCCATAAAAAAAGCTACAGCGATCCCGAAAAGTTCTCGTAACGCCACAGGCTTCACCCATATTACTACAGGCGCGTGCAGACGCTATTACCGCGGGACTATCCACTGCGAGTCACATTTTGCCGTGTGATGTTGCAAAGGCACAGGGGAAAATCCCCAATTCCTAGACAAAATTCTATGGTCGGATGAATAATTAAACATTTTTCGTTTTTCTCTTTTTAACGTAAATATCTCTCTATCTTTCTCTCTCTAACTTCTTAGGCATGTATAACCCCATTCAAATCCCACGAAATTGTAACTAGAACCCGTTTTGGGCACGTACTAAAAGTGATTATTGTAAACTACAATTTATTTAATTTGGTTCTTGTTTTGAATTAGTACGCATATTATTTTTTTATGGTTAGTTTTCCTAGCATATTATACCATTTTGGAATCTTGGTTAATTGCGCCAACTTTTGAAAAAACTTGCCATAGTAGTGTTCATAATTTTTTTTTACACCATGAAGAGTTAAAGTTGACTAAAAGTAAAAATCTTAAAAAAATTTAGGGAAAACAATAAATTTGACAAATTTTTATGAAAAAACTAGAGGCCTTCTGGAATTTTTAAGGATTGTGGTAGATAGTAATGCTATTCAGGTTGCCTATAAAAAGAAAAAAAAAAAGAAATATTTAAAAATTTGTGGTCATGGTAGTGAAAATGATCATAAGAGGTCTAAATTTTTGAAGAATTTCGTTTTTTTCTTGTAACTTAAAAAAAAATTGAGATATATTTTTTTTCTTTTGTTTTCCCAAGTAGTCATGGGTAGGTCTATCTTCCGGTGTCGGCTTATCGTTGAATTTTGGGACACCCTGTATATATATGTATATGTCGGAGAGTCAATGCAGATAGTTATTAATGTCGGTACCTACGTTATTCGTCTACCCTCACTCATTCTATTATTTAAGTGATTCTGACTTGTATGTCGGTACCTGCGCTGTTGTCGATATTCATCTACCCTCTATTATTCGAGTCATTCTGCTCTGTATAAAAGACCGATGCAACCGCAGCTAGGGCAGTCTTGGCTCTGGCGTGGCGCGGTGCACTTGTGTATCCTGCTAGTAGTTTAACCTCGACTCTTGTAAGGGTTAGTTTGTGTACACGAATTAATTGTTACATTATACTGTGGGCAACTCGGGCAGTGGAGGCGAGCGTTAATGCGCATTATAAAGACAGGAAAACGTTACGGCGCGTTACATGGGGGGAGGGGGGGTCAAAAATCTTCAAAATTTGCGTTACGTAATACTTGAACGACCCCTTATACCTGTAAAATTTGACTTATAAGTAATGCTTAATGTAATGAATTTTGGACAAGACAAATATTATTTATAAATTTCTTGTTAATTTTTTTCTACTATTATTTTCAGTGTTATTATTTTAATTAAAAATGTATTTTTATAATAGTTAATTGTTTTTAGATACTACAACACAAGCTAACGACAAATCATTGCTTAAAACTCCTGGTAGTAATAAAAAGAATAAACTCGTGTCTCAATCAGAACAAGATCAAGAAGGTAAATAAATATGTTCAACTTATATTCATTCTTTTTTTGTCTATTTTGCACAACAAGTGGGCTATATTGACTAGCTTCTGCCCGCGACTTTGACCACCTGGAATAGGAACAATAGGGGATCGGACAAATTTTCAAAAAGTGTTTTTAATTAATCTTTATGGATGCTTATACCCATAAAAAATAAAATTTTATTAATTTACAGCCTTTTAGGTACTCAAAATCATGTTTTAATATTGTTTGTTCAAAAATCCCACCAAAACGCCACTTTATGACATCTGACAGCGCGTGACGTCAATTGTGGGTCATAAACATAGAGTATATAAAGCACAGAGTGCGTTGAACATACGGATAGAATAACCCGTGCAGTAAATGCTTGCTAAAGTACTCTGTGGCTTGTAACCAACAAATGACGTCACGCACTCTAGTTGGTGTTTTAGTACAGATTAATAATATTGTAAATAACAACATTTTATTTTTTCATTTAAAAATATTTAAATGAATTATATTAAATTATTATTCGATAAATAATCGTAAAACAGTATATTTATTCTATCTAAGTACATTATAGATTTTAATCTGATTACTGTCCGATCCCCTATTGTCATACATGACTTTTGCGAAACTGTTTACGCAGCGCGCGCAGTGGAAACTCTCAAAAGGAAAAAATTCCCCTTGATTTTGAAACATTCTTTATTGGTGCTCTGCTCCTATTGGTCTTGTGCTGTGTGGCTACGGCACTAAAGAATGTAGCCACCCCCTCTCTTCCTGTGGGTGTCGTAAGAGGCGACTAAGGCCCTGCGCGCACTAGTGACTTTTTGTCACCGTGACGTTTTGTCACTGTCACCGCGTCCATCATCCCTAATGGAGGTGCGCGCACTTGGATGCGTGACAATTCGGTGACTTTTTTGTCCGCGGAGGACGCCAACATGCCCGTGACGCGACAAAATGTCACGTGTCATATGTACGTAGGTTGGCAAACATGGTGTAGAACTTTCCACTTATCAGCCTATCACTCCAAAGCGGGTGAACCCAATACTTTTTATTATTGTATTTCTTTCTATTTCTAAAAACGAGCTCACAGACAACCTATATCTGAATATAATCTGTCACTGCAAGTGCGCGCAGTCGCGAAGGTGACGGTGACGTGACAGTGACAAAGAATTTTTTGTCACGGTGACAAATGTCACTAGTGCGCGCAGGGCGTAAGGGATAACACAGTTCCACTAACCTTGGAACTTAAAAAGCCGACGGATGGCGGGATAACCATCCATGCTGGCTTTGAAATACACAGGACAAGGACGGGCAGCAGCGTCTTCGGTGCGACAAAGCCAGCCCGCCGGTCAGTGCGGTCACCCACCCGCCTGCCCAGCGTGGTGACTATGGGCAAAACACATTGGTCTTAGCGTGATAAGTCTTTAAAAATTTATTTGAAAACCTTATTTGGACTTTTTTCATGGATTATTTTGATCACATAAACCACTTATTACCGATTACCACAAATATTTATTTCATTTAATTACAGATGAGAATAACGCCCCACCTGACATGTTCTTCAATGAAACAAAAACGAGTGCAAAGAAAAAGAAACGAATTACAAAAACTTCTGAGGATAATAATCAAAATGGTAATTAATAAACTTTGACTTATAATTGAAGTAATGCTTAATGTTGCCAAAAGTGGAAAAGACTACTAAAATGTATGTTTGTGTATATATGTTGATTCTTGTTTTCTTTTAAACCTTTATTGAAATGTAATTTTTTTTATATAATTTATCGTTTTCAGATAGTACATTGCAAGCTAGCAACAAATCATTATTAAAAACTCCTGATAGTAGTAAACAGAAGAAACGCCTGTCACAATCAGAACAGGGACAAGAAGGTAGATAAACATGTTCAACTTAAATTTCATTTCGTTTTGCTTTTTTTATTTTTATTATTACTAGGGCTCGGATTAATATGTAAATACATACATATTTTTAATTTACACGATTTTCGGTTTTGAATGTCTTCCACGGACGCGCGAGTTTCATTTCTGTCGCGTATTATTCGTCGTAATTTGATTTTTAATAAGTACTCTAACTTCATTTATTCCTCATTATCTGCCCCCGCGCCGCCGATCAAATCAATCAAATGAAAACCTGAAGATTATTGAATAAATAGAAAAAAAAGTTTCTGAAGCAGAAGGCGGTGTTGCTGAAATAGCTAAACAAAAACTAATATTCTACTAACACTACAACTATATATAACTGAGGTAGGGCACAGCAGGAAATTTCCTGCTCAAAATATGGAGCAGCCCGACTGGGGTAGTACCTCGACCTTACAGAAGACCACAGCTAAATAATACTGCTTTCAAGCAGTATTGTGTTCCTGTTGGTGAAAGCAGATCTCCTGGGGGGGATTGGGGATAGGGTCAGCAACGCGCTTGCGACGCTTCTGGTGTTGCAGGCGTCTATAGGCTACGGTAGTCACTTACCATCAGGTGAGCCGTACGCTTGTTTGTCGACTTAGTTACATTAAAAAAAAAATAAAAAAAAAAATAGACTAGACAAAAATAAAGGCATCGTTACACTTAGGGCCTATGCAAACCACGTTTTTTAATCGCGCCGTCGACGCGCGTTTGTATCGCGACATACGCGCGTTTGCATCGCGTCTGTATCGCGTGACACGCGCGTCGACGGCGCGTTTTTATCCTACAGAGCAGTTTGTTGGCGTTTGAATCGATTCAAACGCGCGTCAACGGCGCGTTTGTATCGCGACATACGCGCGTTTGCATCGCGTTTGTATCGCGTCACACGCGCGTTTGCATCGCGTCTGTATCGCGTTTAAAAAACGCGGTTTGCATAGGCCCTTAAACAATTAATAAAGTTAAGTACGTACTGAGTTTTGAGGGTACTGCAGACGTGCCTTACCCAATTACGGAACTAGGCGTCTTTAAGTACGCTCCCATTATATCATGTTTTTTTTTAATATATTTAAGTAGGTAAAAAAAGCATACGGCTCACCTGATGGTAAGCGATTACCGTAGCTTCAACACCCGATGCATTAAAAGCGCGTTGCTGACTATACTCCCAATCCCCCCCAGGAGCTCTGGTCACCTTATTCACCACAGGAACACAACACTGGTTGAAAGCAGCATTTTTAGCAGTGATCTGCTGCATGTTGAGGTACTTCCCCAGTCGGGCGGCTCCAGTTTTTGAGCAGGATATTTCCTGCTGTGCCCTACATTACTTATTTGCCTTTATTGTGACATGGAAAGATCTTACAGCCAATATAAGGCTATATTTAGACCTAATCGACAGTTTTAATTACGATAATTCAAAAAAAGCGTGTGATTGTGTAGGTACTGCAATCAATTTAATATGACAGATTTAGTGGAAGATGAACAAACTTTTTTTTTAATTACCTAAACATATCGCTAATCTTTTTATAAATTTTTTAATGTAACTGTTACTGCAGTAACTTTTCACAGTAAACAATGTTTAATATGAAAGATATTTTTATTTTATACTCCATATTTTTTCCATATTTTACATTTTTTGGTCCATATTATATGTACATATTTTGAAATTTTTAATACATATTTATCCGAGCCCTAATTATTACTATACAGTCTATACTCTATATAATATGTTACCGGAAATGTATGAAATCTAGGAATTGTATACAAATCCTAGGAAATTTATATAATTCCGAAGCTATTTAGGAAATGTATAAAAATAATGCTTTCTGTAATAAAATACCAAATCTTTTCTTTGTAATATATTAGAATAATTATAAGATTTTTATTTTAACCCTTTACAATTTTCCTTCGGAGAGTTTTTGTTGTCATAAAGTTATTTACTTTATATTTATTTAGTACTTAGTACAAATTTAGACCTAAAAATAACATTATTTTTATCTATTTAATACAAAACTATTGTTTTCTAATGTTTACTCGAATTTCACTCATTAAAATGAATGAAAAAGGTTTTTTAGATGCCCGACGTTTCAGATACTTTTCAGCAACCATGGTCACGGGAGAATTGGTCCCATGTAAAAAACCTAATAAACCGCGATAAAATCCGAAAAAGTTGTTTCATTATAATAATACCTATTCAACCCAAAATAAATATCTTGTTTCAGAAACAGAAAATATATCAGAACTTGATAGTTCTAAACTAAAATCCCCAGGGAGCCACAAGAAGTTGAAAGCCACAGAAACCCAAGAGCAAAAACGTATGTTTCAAATTTTTTATTAATTTAATAAAAATATAAACATTTAGAATTCTTTTTTTTATTTATATTATAAAATTTAGAATTATTTATAGCTAAATTAAACGATATATAGTCAACAAATTGTTTATTTTTCAATAAAACCAGAGTTTTTATATACACTACACACACACTACAGCCTATCACAGTCCACTGTTGGACATAGGCCTCCACAAGTTCGCGCCCGACATTATGGCGTGAACTCATGTGTGTTGCCCATAGTCACCACGCTGGGCAGGCGGGTTGGTGACCGCAGGGCTGGCTTTGTTGCACCGAAGACGCTGCTGCCCGTCTTTGGCCTGTGTATTTCAAAGCCAGCATGGATGGTTATCCCGCCATCCGGCGGCTTTTTAAGTTCCAAGGTGGTAGTGGAACTGTGTTATCCCTTAGTCGCCTCTTACGACACCCACGGGAAGAGAGGGGGTGGATACATTATTTAGTGCAGTAGCCACACAGCACGAGTTTTTATATAAAAAATCATAATATATTCCTATATAGACAAACATTGTTTTTTTTTTAGCTATTGAAAAAAAAGAACATTGTGTAAGCATCGGAAGTGCTAAAAAGTCCAAGAAAAGTAGCTCAAGTTCCTCCATAATTGAAGCACCATTGTTGTCAACATCAGGTAAAAATTAATTTAGTAAAACTTTTCAAATGAAAAATTTGTTTATTTATTAATACAAACTATATTTTTGTGCGGTACATTCCGAGAGTAATGATATTAGTGCTAAGAAACGCAAAAGAAAATCATCTCTTAATGCTCAAGAAGAAACTGTTGAAGGTATATTATTAAAATTATTAACATGAATATGATCTATTTATGGGTATAATTCGCGTCATGTAAAAAGAACGCTGGTCTTCAAGTTGCGCAGAAACGATTTATCGGTCTAGCAGGCTGCAGGTGGTATAGGTGTGTATCACTCGCCGCATGCTTGCCGGTGTGCTATTGGTTGGGCAGTTCGACGTCGACTCAAAATCGCTCGCGCACAAAAGTCTTAAATTACGAAATAGTTTTACATATGGAAGTGAGAAAAATTCTTTATAACGTATAGTGTTTTATGAAGAGAGAGGCTGACAATAATGCAGTTAAGAATTTAAAATAATGTATGAACGACACCCACGATGACTTAATGAAAGGAGTTTCATAACGTTACTTGAAATTTTTGTCATTATATTAAACATTCTACACTGAATCAAACATGTTTATAATTCTACTAGCTTCTGCGCGCGACTTCGTCGGGGCGGACTCCGCTCCTATTGGTCTTAGCGTGATGATACATAGCCTATAGCCTTCCTCGATAAATGGGCTATCTAACAGTGAAAGAATTTTTCAAATCGGCCCAGTAGTTCCAGAGATTACCGCGTTCAAACAAACAAACAAACAAACTCTTCAGCTTTATATATTAGTATATAGATTAGTATAGATTTAATGATATTCTATCTACATTTTATATTTTACCTACCAATAACCATTTTTATATGAAACCGTGAGCGAAAGGCTGATTCAAAAATAAAACAGTATGCCTAGTACTTTCGTGCGCAATGCGACCCATGCGCAAACTTACTCCCTCCAGTTTCTTTCAGCGTTCTTTTTAGATGACGCGAGTTATATATAATAAAACTAAAGCATGAAACATAGCCTATTGTGTTGATTATAGGAGTTAAAACTTTAAAAAAAAAACTAAACACTTAAGACTAACCACATCTTAGGATCGAAATCAAACTATGCACTTTATTAATGTTAATAAAACACATGTTAATTAACACATTTTTTATAGATGTCCTCGATACTCTTAAAAAGTCAAACAATTCATTGGTCGGTAATCAGAAAAAAAAGAGGAAAATTGCTCAAAATGAAGAAATTATTTCAAGTAAGGTTATTAATGAATGTATTTTATTTTTAGTAAGTATGCTATTATATCTTGAGTATTTTATCATGTATGTAGTTGCAGAACCCACTGTTGAAGAACATCGATTAGAGCATCGTAATGTTAGTAAAGAGAAAAAGTTGAAGAAAGAACGTCAAAATGTAGTAAATAATACAGGTAAAATTAAACAAAGATTCATAGTAATTACATTATTACACAACCTACTCAAACAATATCATAAATACATTTTGTATTTTTTTTATTTTTTGTTTTATAGAATTGCCAACGCTAAGCAAGAGTAGTAAAAGAAAACAGAGAGATGAAGATGAAGGACAAAGCGTTTCTAAGGTAAAGAGTTTTTAATTCATCAATCAATTGAAATATAATAATTGTATGATTATTTTTATTCTTTTTTTTTAGGTTGTCAAACAAAGTTCATTTGATAAAGTACATGTAGCCCGTTTGCCTGCAAGTATTTTAAAGCAACTGGATGACAAACCACAAGAAAGCTTTATACCTAAGAAGCCGAAAGTAATTTCAACAACTGAATTCGCAGTTGTGGAAGCCAAAAAACGAAAAAATAAACCATCGAAATATTTAGAAGAAAGCGTTTACCTCAATGACGATAAAGCCGTGGACAAAAAACGTAAAAAACGACTTCAAAAACCAAAAGTTTTACCCTTCGTACCAACTGCCTTGACTTCTCCTAGTGGTTATACATCTAACTTTATAGTCAATGTAATACCAAGTGAAATAAAATTTGTCGCACAATCTAACATGGTCAGTAACTTTAAAGAAGACTATTTATTCAATAAAAAAATAAAACGGCAGGGAACCTATGAGTTATACAAAAGAAACAGAAACATTAAATTGTCAAAATTCTAATTTATCTTAGCTATTAGACCTACATACCTAGTTTTCCTCGTGACTAAATAATGCTAGTGAATTGAGTAAAGTTGCCTCAATAAAAGTACCAATACTAAATTTGATACATACAAGTGAGATTAAGATTATAAAATAAGGAGTTGTATGTTTAATTCTAGTTTCCTTTTTTATTTTATAAGTTTATTAATTGTCTTCTTCTAAATGTTGATTTCATTTTTAATGTATAATTTTTTTGACTTAAATTGGAAAAAGTAAATTTATTTCTAAAAAATAATAATGTTATTTTATTTAAAAACTCTCTGGTTCCATTCTTCAAAAATGGTTTCGTGTGGTTTGGTTCCTTTTAACATTTATTAATTTTAGGGAAAATAAACAAAACTCTTATCTTTTTTCATAAATTTATTTGAAAACCATACCTAGTTATAGTGCAACATGTTATCAGACATCTTAACAGGTACTTAAGACATTCTGACATTGGGTGTGTTTGGCCGAAGTAAGTTCTTACTAAACTTACTAAGTCAGTAAGCATAAAAAAATTAAAAATCTTACAGGCTGAATAAAGCGCTTTTCGGCCAGGACAGACTTACACTTACTGACTTATCATAACACAAAACATAGGAACATACGATTAAAGAATTATCACTCATTTTTACGTCTAAAATTATTTTAGTAGTGCTTGACGCTTGTGTAAACGTATTTATAGTTCTGAACTGTTGATCTGAGTTTCTGTCATGGTTTTATTTACATCAACAATAAGCAAAATGGCGTCCGTCTATTAAGACATGCTTACTGCGTTAGCACTTATTTTGTGTTCTGGCCGAAAATTTTGTAAGTTTAGTGAGTGACTTACTAAATTTAGTAAGAACTTACTTCGGCCAAACACGCCCATTATAATACCTATAGTCGTATTTTTAATTAGACGAAGTCATCTGACGTTTACAGTGTTGTCAGTTTTTGATGAAATAAAAATAGTGTTGTGACAAAGTGAATGATTGAAGCGACTTTTCAACGACTATGTTCCTATAGTATCTACCTATACTGAATACCGAGTGTTTTAAACATTAAGGAAAACATTGCTAGGAAACTTGTAAGACTGTCCTATTTTCAATACACCATGTAGTTGAAACTCTAGACATACATATAAAATACTAGCTTCTGCGCGCGACTTCGTCGGCGTGGACTCCGCTCCTGTTGGTCTTAGCGTGATGATATATAGCCTATAGCCTTCCTCGATAAATGGGCTATCTAACACTGAAAGAATTTTTCAAATCGGACCAGTAGATCCTGAGATTAGCGCGTTCAAACAAACAAACAAACTCTTCAGCTTTATTATATTAGTATAGATAACAATTATAGGTAGGTAATGAAAAGAAATGCTTCATCACTATTGCTTTCAGTGACATTAATTATTTATAAAGCTGTCTGAAACATTGTCGATCAATTCGATCATGTGGTCAAGAACTCGAAATCATAAATTTTGTCTTCTTCTTTAATTATATGAGACACCCAGCTACTCCATTTTTCAGGTGTGATATGTTAAAGTCCTTCTTCAAAAGGTTTTTTACTTTTGTCATTTTGAAGGCTTTATTATTTCTTGCAACATATCCTTCAGCCTGCGCTCATCAACTCAATGAGATGGAGCTCACAGTGGTACCTATGGGGACAGACGTAAAACAATTATCCCATGCTGCGCTGCCATCTCGTCAACAACACACTTCTTGCAACGTTCTTGTTTGTGCTGCCGTACAATGTCTATAAGAGTAGTTTTAACCATTGTTGCTTCGAATGAAATATTTTTGCTCGTTAGCCACTCTTGTATTCTAGGTTTAGTCCAAGACATTTTAGGCAGCGATTCTAGTTTCCTGGAGTGGTAGGGATCATTACAAGGGCGGATCCAGCTTTGGCGCCAGGGGGGGGTCACAGTCATGATCAAGGCGCCAGGGGGGGGGGGGGGGTCACAAAGTCGTAATCAAGTAAAAATAAGTTATAATTTAAATTTTATAATGATAGATACAGGTAAAAAGTAGGTATTTTATTAATCTATGTAGGTAATGTACTTAAAAATACCCATATTGTGTCAAAAATCTTGTTTAATAATATTAAATAGTGGTCCACCTAGGTCCTGGACACAGCCCAAGGGGGGGGGGTCATGACCCCCGTGACCCCCCCTGGATCCGCCAGTGGGTCATTATCCATTGCTACTATGGAATTTGGTTTTAATTTTGGCAAGACCCCCCCTAAACCACTTCTCAAAGGAATCGGCATTCATCTCTTGATGATAATCTTCTTTATTTTTTTTTGGCTTCAAATATTAATAAGATGTCTTCTACGAATTCTTCTTCCCCGCCTATAGGGCCGATAATTAATCCTTTGCCCTTTCCTGAAGGCTGTTTTAAGCCAGTGGTCAAGCCATCTAGGAAGGCCTGGCGGGACGATAATACTGTCTGGTCAATCCATGCCTTCCTCGGTGCATGACCTTCAAGATAGTTAAAAATATCAATTAATTATTAAAAGTACAAGTTAATGTAAAGAAAACAGAAAATTGTAATTACCTTCGTTGATCCAGGTTTCATCTTGATAATAAATATATTCATTTATAGTTTGAAGTGATTAACTATTCACACTCATTGTTCATTCATCTGATTGAACGAGAACTGAACGCATCACTATTACTTTAAATATGGTATCATTATTTTACAAAGTGACATTAGCTCATTAGGGTATATATGTTCTGTGCATTAGCTACTGTCAGCTAGCCATAGACTAATGTAATATGTATGTAGCAGTGACAGCAGTGTAGCTTTATGTAATGGCAAGCTAATGGTGTATGGTGTTTTCGAGCTCCTAAATTGGAATTCGCGAAAATCAGACTAGTGAACTCTCCTAGAGTGAACTCTGTGACGCTTTCAATTTGCTTAAAAATAAAAAAGTGACAACAAATTAAGTCCGTTCGAAATTAACAATAGTATTCTTTCTATAATATTTATTAGTGTTTGTATTTTAACGTTGAATAAAAATGAACTGTTGGATTTTTATTGTGTTAAGTTTCTATTTTTCCGCTATTCTAGTTAGTTCTGCAGTTGTACCCAATAACGATGATGTTGAAAAACAAGGATTGTATAGTAAATCAGACCATGTAGTTATATTGACAAATAAAAATTTCAATAAAAAAATATATGGGCAAAGAAATGCCTTTTTGATTCAGTTTTACAACAGTTATTGCGGTCACTGTAGAGCATTTGCGCCAAAGTTTAAAAGCTTAGCAGCAGAATTGGAACCATGGAAAAGTATAATAAAACTTGCTGTTCTGGATTGTTCTGTGGAAGAAAATAATGAAATATGTCGTCAATTTGAAGTTATGGCTTACCCTACCTTACGATATTTACACGAAAACTATGTTAAAAGCAATGCAAATGTTGGCGATAAAATACAAGCCATAGATGTAGAAATAGTAAAAACTCAATTAATCCACAAAATTCAAAATGAGCAATCAATGGGACGTCTGACATTTGCTCCATCTCTTAAAATTGCATCATATAAAGATGTTAACTCGGTAGTAAACCCACTTCCCAAAAACGTGTTATATACTTTTTTAATATTTGAAAATGAAAACTCAACTATTGGATCTGAATTGGCATTTGATATCAACGATTATGAACATATTATACTTAAGCGAGTTTATGATACAAGTGAATTAAGTGTCATTGCAGGAGTAACACATTTTCCGGGTCTTGTTGCTGTCGGGCCCAACTTGGAAACTACACTATTAACACCAAATGTTCCAACAAAACAAAACTTACTTAAAGCCTTAAATTCGTTTTTGAGATCTAAAAATTATGAATTACCTTTACGGAATACTGGAATTGAAGACAATACAAATAATTTGAATCATGTAAAACCTCAATCCTTATATTCAGATGCTGTTTACTACAGTGATCTAGAAAAAACTTTAAAAACAAGCTTGCACACTGAAATCACAAGACATAAAACTTTAAGTGACGAAGCACTTTTGGCACTATTGGAATATTTAGATGTACTCATTCTTGCATTTCCTTTCAGAGGAAACCTCAAAGACTATCTCAAAGATTTACGTCAGAGCCTTGGTAGTCGAAACCAATGGAGTGGAAGTGAGGTGTATGATTTAGTTAAAAGACTAGAGACAAACCATTCACCTGTATTTACATCAAATATTGATTACATAAGATGTAAAGGTAGTGAGCCAAAGTACCGAGGATATACTTGTGGCCTTTGGACCCTTTTTCATACTCTAACTGTAAATGCAGCTCAGCTTCCAGGCAATGTGGGCCCAAAGGTGCTGAGAGCTATGCATGGTTATATAAAACATTTCTTTGGTTGTACTAATTGTTCACAACACTTCCAAGATATGGCTGCAAGAAATAGAATTTTCGATGTTAAAGAAAATGATAAATCAATACTTTGGTTGTGGATTTCACATAATGAAGTTAACTTAAGACTAGCTGGTGATGTAACTGAGGATCCAGAGCATCCCAAAATTCAGTTTCCCAGTGTTACCCAGTGTCCTGAATGCCGACTTGCTCGAGGTGCTTGGAATCTACCTGCAGTATATGAGTATCTTCAGAAAATATATGGGAACATTAGAACTCAAGATACAAGATCAGCTGCGACCCCAAGTCCAATCTCCAACCTTGACATTGGATTGATAAGCCTCTTGTACATATTTTCTTTTATTATGCTTGTTTTAGCTATAAAATACTTTTTCACTAGACATTTATTTAGGAAACGCAGATATAAACATACATGGGGAAAAGTATAACAAAGATTTGTCTTCTAAAGTAATTAATTGTAGTTTGGGTAACAAAGAGTCTTCCTTTGTCCTAACCTTTTTGGGATGAGAATGTCAGTCAACTACTTTAAAACTCTATGAACCTTGATGTGGTTACAGTTAATTTAGTACCATATTTAAACATTTTCTTTATTCAAATTTTTTCTACCTTCATGTTTTCTATTGAACTTATGATGTGTTATTATAATAAATAAAAAAACCTAATTGTAGTCACATCAGTTCACATCCTTTTGATGTTGTGTGTTCTTAATTATAATTTCAATATGCACAATTCCTTTGACCCTTATTTTTTAATATTTTTTTCTAAATGCCTAAAACTTAATATATAACCAAAAAGTTAAAGAAGTGTTGACATGCTAGAAATACGCTATAAAACCATTTTACCAACTGAAAACATCTGTTTCTACCTTTTAAAAATAAAAGTTTTGTTTTTACGTGTTTAAAATATAAACTAGTGATAGATAAAAAGTAGGTTAATGATTTTTGCAAGAGTATATTTTTAGATAAAATGTTGTAATTGTATTATTATTCTAATACGTTATAGTATATTAGAGGAATTGAACCTTTTTAGGGTAGTCTGAAAAAAAAGATTGTTATTGATAAGTTTAGTTTTATAGTAGATTTTGCACTGATAAAGTTTTTTTGGCTATTACTATAACAATACGTTATCATACTATATTGTGTTCAGAGTTTCCCATAATTATAATTAATTTTGATGCCTTAATGAGTGTAGAGTGTAAGTGTTATCCAGTCATCGACAGAACTCCATCTGTTGACTTCATTTTGATATCAAAGTATTGATCCTAAATTATGGTTTACTTGTTACATTATAATTATATTTAACATATTCCCTGTCTATTAATATATTATCACTGTGTTCCAGACAGTTTCACAATTCCGATCTACCTGTTCTAATTATTTAATTTTGCAGTGATTTGCATGTAATTTTGCAAGTAGATTGTCATGATTGCTATCACTTATTCCATTAAACTTTGTTTCACTCATAAGTAAAATCATCCTCGTTAAACAGAACGTAAACTGTGTTATGACAAGTATATATACAATATTTAATGGCAGTAATTCAGAACTCGTTTTAACCTAATTTGAAATGGTGATCAAATGTTAGTGCTCCAGAAATTGATATTCTTATTCGATATGATTTTTTTTTGCTTTTGAATAAATTAATATGATATTTAGAAATTCAAGACGGCGGTAAACTTACGTGTTAAAAATTATTGTTTCACTTTGATTCAGTCATCAGTCGTTGGTCAGATAAATCGTAGGTATATCGAATTAAAAAAAATAAATACAATTTTTCATTAGGCGTCTTAAACTTCATGTTTACGTTTATCATTTTACAGCTAAAAATTTTCAATTGGCTTGCCAGTATTAATTCTATGTAATTCTAATCTATACAAATAAATAAAATTGGAGTGTCTATTTGTAATAATAAAATAACCGCTTTTTACTAAATGTATATGGATCTGTATACGGTACTTATACCCAAATAATTTTTTTTACAATTTTTGTCTGTCTGTTTGTTCCGGCTAATCTATAAAACGGCTGGACCGTATTTGACGGGACTTTCACTGGCAGATAGCTGATGTAATAAGGTGTAACTTAGGCTATTTTTTTATTTTTAATTTTTTTTTTTTATAACTGCGAACTGAACAATAACTTTTTTATTAAATTCCACGCGGACGAAGTCGCGGGCACAGCAGCTAGTACTCAATATAATCGTAAGAGCTTGCGTCATTGATCCATGGGATAGATAACAGACTCTAGCAAAATCGTTTTAATAAAACTATTTTATTGAATTTTGGCACGGTAAGGGGCGTTCAAGTATTACGTGACGCAATTTGGGGCGAGGGGGGTCTTGTTAAACGTTACGATGCGTTACAGAGGCGGAGGGGTTCAAACAAGCCGTTATGTAACATTGTTTTTTATTTAAATTTAAAAAACTAGGGTATTAAAATCTATTGTTTTATTTATTAATTACAACCGCAAACGCGATAAAAATAATAACAAAAGTAATTTAGCGACTTTCCGGTAGTTTTCGCTTCGCAACATAGCTGTTGTGACATTTGGGTAACGTTTATCTGGGGTACAGGAAAACGTCGCGGCGCGTTACATGGGGGAGGGGGGAAGAATTCAAACATCTTCAAAATTTTCGTTACGTACGCGTAATACCTACTTGAACGCTCCCTTATATAAAGGCATATGTATTTGTTTTGTGACTGACAGCAACAACTTGACCTTGCCTCGGTAATTGTATAAATTGACTATTATTGCTCACTCAATTTGCACATTAAAGTTATCAGTCTAACCCTGTCTGTTATAAGAATAACCAATAATAAAGATGGTAATAAGTAATGGATATATTATAAAATTTAATAAAATACTACAAAATATTTATTCAGACGGACATCTATTGAATTCTTGTCAAAATATAAATTATTTATTACTACTATTATTACAAGAGTTAATAGTATTTATTACTTAATAGTTAATAGTAATATGCGATACTCGAAACGGCCGATACATAATGCTGGAGTTGCTGGTCTATTATCATGTTACCGTATACCATGCAAATAAAAATATACTTTTATATATTATTATGTACGATATTGCATAAAATTTTGAAAGACTACCGTATTGATATTTTTAAGTGTAGGTATAGTACATAATGTTTGATATTGTTTCGATTTGTTTCGCCAGCTTTGTGTAATTTTGAATTTTTATCTTGTTCCAGTCTTTTCAGTTCATTTTCTATTAGTTGTTTTTTATGCAGGCGGGTTTTTTGTTTTCTTTTAATTATTATTTTATTTAGGTATATCTTTTTAGTTAGACAAATTACGTAATCGGTTCAATTCATTTAAATAGTTTACATCATGTGGTTGATCAAGTAAGGGGTCGTTCAAGTATTACGTAACGCAAATTTTGTAGATTTTTGACCCCCCCTCCCCCCACGTAACGCGCCGTAACGTTTTCCTGTACCCCCCCCCCTCAGCCCATAAACGTTACGTAACACCCCAACTGACCATTTTAACCCAAATGTCACAACTTTGTTGCGAAAACTACCGAAAAGTCGCTTAAAAAAATCGCGTTTGCGGTAAGTATAAATATATATATGTATACAAAAAGGGATATAAACGAAAAGGGTTGCCAATTTGAGAGATTTTTAGTACACTAGTTTTTTTTATTTAAATAAAAACAACGTTACGTAACGCGTTGTTCGAGACCCCCCCTCCCCCCTTGTAACGCATCGTAACGTTTTACAAGACCCCCCCTCCCTCCTAATAGCGTTACGTAATACTTGAACGGCCCCTAATTTATTAACGACGAAAAAAATGAGGCCGTTCTAAAGTTGCCACGTATATATCATTTTTATGTTTGACCGAGCATAACTTTTTACAGAGTAGTCCGAAGTTGATAATTCTTTTTTTATGGGAAAGGCTACACCCTGAAATTGACCGTCGGACGTTGTCTAGGAGGCGAGGAAGAACCTCGGCTCGCATCTTGCTTGCCTTAGGTTAGGCATGGGGAAGAGCAAAGTCAACATTTTTTAAACTTTCTTATTGTATTTCTTTATTATTATGACAGTAATAATAATCATAATATACATTTTTGAAATCCTTGTATTGAGCTCTTTAAGATACCCATATTATAGTATTCTAAAAAAAAATTATTTCTTCATTAACTACAATGGCTTCGCACAGCCGCCATGTTTGTTTTTTTTTAATGTCACCTATCTAAGAACATTTGGGCTGCTAAGACGAATCTAACGATATCTCAATTATCCAAATCCGTTCAGCGGTTCTAGAGAAATCAGGTAATTAAGAATATTACATACATACAAGATACGCGCGAAAAATATAACCCTTCCGTGGCAGTCGGGTAAAAAAAAAATCGGCCAAGTGCGAGTCGGACTCGCGTACGAAGGGTTCCGTACCATTGACTAGGTACATTGATTGTAATAACGGGCAAAAAGCGGCTAAAAATCACTTTTATTGTATGAGAGCAAAAATAGGCAAAAATGACGTTTTTTGTATGGGAGCCCCCCTTAAATATTAATTTTATTATTTATTATTAAAGTAAAAATACAACTGAGTATTTTGTGAATATTTCAAGTGCCTACCTGTTGCCATTATTAATATCGAGCAAAAAAGGGCAAGAAAATCGCGCTTGTTGTATGGGAGCCCCCCTTTAAATATTTATTTTATTTTCTTTTTAGTATTTGTTGTTATAGCGGCAACAGAAATACATAATTTGTGAAAATTTCAACTCTCTAGCTATAGCCGTTCTTGAGATACTGGCTGGTGACAGACGGACGGACGGACGGACGGACGGACAGCGAAGTCTTAGTAATAGGGTCCCGTTTTTACCCTTTGGGTACGGAACCCTAAAAATGATCTATTAACGCTACTACATAAATCTAAATTAATAATAAATCGTATTATGTGCTTAAACTGCGAACCCTATTTAAAAGAAATTGTCAGCGTTATATTCTGATCAAAAAATCCTATAATTATAATCCTAAGATAATAATTTTTAAGAAAACATTCTTTCGTTGATTAGCTGCTGCCCGCGACATCTTCTGCGTGCGTTCACTGCTCGTTCCCCGTAGGTGATAGCGTGATAATATGTAGCCTATGTTCTGACCCGACTAACTTCTTAATAATATTCGTGCCAAAGAAGTAAATCCATGTAGTACTTTTTGAGTTTATTCCGGACATACATTGACTTTCCTATCATTTTATTATATGTATAGATAACATTAAGGGCCTATGCAAACCACGTTTTTTAAACGCGCCGTTGACGCGCGTTTTAAAAACGCGCCGTTGACGCGCATTGTAAAAACGCGCGTCGACGTCGCGCTTTCAACCTACAGAGCAGTTTGTTGTCGTTTGTATCGATACAAACGCGCGGCACCGGCGCGTCTGTATTGATACACACGCGCGTTTCCATCGCGTCTGTATCGCTCCACACGCGCGTCAACGGCGCGTCTGTATCGATACACATGCGCGTTTGCATCGCATTTGTATCGCTACAAACGCGCGTCGACGGCGCGTTTAAAAAACGTGGTTTGCATAGGCCCTAACATAAATTTCACTTATTGACTTGTATCGAAATAATATGTATGAATACACTTATCTTTTTAATTAACTCTGTAGCAATGTGATAATACAAACCTTAAATCTTATTCGATTACGAAAAGTATTTTTTACTAACAAATACATATGAATTTATTGGTCTAATATAAGTAGATGCATAATATTAACTTCTGATTATATCAATTTATATAATCATACCTATCTCCAAAAATTAAACTTATTTTTAATATTTTTAAAACTGCAGCAAAGTTTTCATGATTATTTATTATAAGTAATGAAAAGCGAGTAGGTACCTACCTACTCTTTTTAATTTTAATTATATCCTTACTTTTTATTTTATAATATTAAATAATGAAATATTGCATACCAACAAATAATTTATTATTTTAAATAAAACTATTTAGTGAAAACTATAAAATAAGATATTAATATAATTAAAACCTATAAAATTTAAGCGATATAAATATTTTTATAATATTTATTGTAATTATTACTGTAAGTAACATCGACATACATATCACAATTTTAGTAAACCCGTAAAACGTGCTAAATACATAAATAATAAATATAGTGATAAATTTACTTTTTTTATTAAATAAACAATTACCGTTCACGGTTACCATAGTATAAATATATAATTAGTAAATTGTTTCAATAATTAAGGTTAGCAATTACTTGTTTATTTTAATTAAAAATTAATGTAATAAAATTGTCTTGTATTCGAGCAGTTTGATTCATCACATCTGGAGAGAATTGCAACTCTTTTAACTAGGCTAAAAAAGGTCAGTTACGACAATGTTTAAGCTTGATTCGGTGGCGGGCGTTGCATTACTGTACGATCAAATATTGATTGCCTTGTACATTCTGTTAACATATACAGTGTGTCTGGGATACCTTCAGCGTTATTTTAAGGGCATAATGTACTTGTATACAATTTCATCATTACAAAACGCCCTTTTGGGGGACTATACCCCCTGCCCTTGGAATGGCAGCCATTATAATTTTTAATTTTAATTTTTGATAAGACCTTTAAAAAAGGTCTTCTTCGTTTCTGAACGTCCTACATTTATCACAATTGTCTCATTTTAGAGTTAATAAAGCCACCTATCAGTTATTATACAATTTTAGGCAATATTATAACCACACATTTCATATAAAATGTTAAAAAGCATTTTTTTGCATAAAATTTGCTCAAATTAATTAGTTTTTGTAACATAACAAAAAAAAAAAAAACAGCCACTTAACACGTCTTTTTTATCTATCATTTATCTAATACGTTATGGTATTACCTAAAAGATAACACTAAATTTGAGGTTCTTTGTCTTGTATTTCGGAAGTTATTGGCCGCAATTAATGGCTTATGAGTGTGTGAGAAAGTAAGATAATCTTTAATACTATTTTTCATCGAGTAGGAGCGAGACAGGATATATTTTTAAGGGCGCTTTGACTAAAAAAAATTAATATTATTTCACAGTCAGTTGTCCCTCGCCCTGCGTTGTGAATTGTGATCGCTACTCTACTGTGTTAATTTTCTTATCTAATGGCGCCTACTAACATGCCGTTTAGACAAATTTCTTCGCATTACATTGCTGACATGCATTTTGTGTATGGCCAATGTAATGGTAATGCAGCAGAAGCCGTGAGAGTGTACCGAAGAACTTATCCGAATAGGCCAGTTCCCAATCGACAACTGTTTGTGGACATAAATTTAGTTTTGGCTGAACGCGGTATTCAGGAGCTTCGAAAAGAACGAAATCGCTTAGTGTCTCCTGAAGAAGAAGAAGAAGTACTTCGATTAATCACGCGAGATCCCAGACTGAGTTTCAGGAGGATTGCGCTTCAATTGGAATTATCAAAGTGGACGGTTTGGAGAATTTTAAAACGTGAAGGTTTGCATCCCTTCCATTTCCGTCGTGTTCAAGATTTACGTGAGCCAGACTATGCTGTTCGAGCCACCTTTTGCTCGTGGATTAACCGAAAAATAAGAAGAAACACTTCATTTAAAAAAAAAAGATTATGTGGACAGACGAAGCAAAATTCACAAGAGCTGGAATCGCCAACCACTGCAATGATCAGTTGTGGATGCATGAGAACCCTAATGCTGTGATAAGCAAGTACCTTTCAGCACGAGTTTTCGGTGAATGTTTGGGCAGCAATAATTGATGACAAATTGATTGGACCCATCGAGCTTCCCAGTTCCTTAAATAAACCATGGTTTTTAGAATTTCTGCAAAATGAGTTTTTCGACGCACTGGATGAAATACCCTTAATTTACCGGCAAATTATGTGGCTTCAACTTGACGGTGCACCAGCTCACTTTGCTCGTCAAGTTAGACAGTATTTAAATGATAATTATTCGCCCTGGATAGGCCGTGGTGGTACTGTAGCATGGCCGCCACGCTCTCCAGATTTAACTCCATTGGATTTTTTCCTCTGGGGCCACATGAAACTGAGAGTCTATTGTACAGTGCCGAACACAAGGGAGGAGTTAAAAGAAAAAATTATGTCAGTGGCAGAAGAAATAAAAGCAAACCCTGACATGATCCGTCGTGCTACTAACCAGGTGGCTTTAAGAGCAACTGCTTGCTTTCAGGCAAGAAGATCACATTTTGAGCAATTTTTAGATTAAAATATTTTTTTTTCTTTAAATAATTAAAGTATTATTTGGATTTCTGTGTATTTTTTTTCTACCTTTTTAAAATCCACTCTCATATGTGGCCATAATGTAGAGTCATATTCAAATAAAAGTTACCCTTGAAATATACAAGACATAGAATATCAAATTTAGTGTTATCTTTTAAGTAATATCATAACGTATTAGATAAATGCAAAAAAAGATATGTTAAGCGGCTGGTTTTTTTGTTATGTTACAAAAACTAATTAATTCGAGCAAATTTTACGCAAAAAATTGCTTTTAAATATTTTTTGTAACAAGTGTGGTTATAATATTGCCTAAAATTGTATTATAATTTATAACTGATAGGTGGCGTTATAAACTTTAAAATGAGACAATTGTGATAAACTTAGGACGTTCAGAAACGAAGAAAAATTTTTTTTGAAAGGTCTCATCAAAAATTAAAATTATAAATTAAAATGGCTGCCATTCCAAGGGCAGGGGGTAAAGCCCCCAAAAGGGGGTTTTTTAATATGAAATTGTATGTACAACATGCCCTTAAAATAACGCTGAAGGTATCCCAGACACACTGTATAGTTGCAATTTAAACACCGTTAAGATATAATTCATTTTTGTGCTTTTTATGTATAAACATATATTTTTAAAAGCATGACCATTTTCATCGAAAAAATCCGTTTGTTTTGTCATGCTTGTCCACTTCATGCTTATCATATTTTTATTTTATTTCTAACAGTTATAATTATATTTAGGTCTCATAGGCAATGATTATTGAAGTAAAACTTCTTTAGGCGCATGAGGGTCAAATTTTTACGGATGAAACGCGCGGGACCTTGACGCTGCAACGTCGGGCGCGGTCAGTACTTGGATGGGTGACCGCCTGGGAACACCGCGTGACGTTGGCTTTTTGTTGTTTTTTTTATTCAATTAGTTTGCCAAAGAAGTTTCACTTCTAATATGTGTAGGTACTTTGTACGCACGCAATTTTTATTCACGCAATATTATTAGTACCTAAATATTAATGGTACCTATAAACATTTTTAATTAATTTAGTTTTGTCTCGCACTTAACGAATTTTAGTAATCTTATAATCTCCGGAAGTGTAACAAATAGTTTTTAATCAATGTTTCTCCTATTACCTACTATTAGTTTAGTGCAGTTACTTACTTGTTTATAAACGACTCATTCAGATTTACGTAATAGGCACTTTTTGACCTCATTGACATAATTATCTACTTTTGTAAGATAATATTATGTAAATTATACAATCTATATTCGTGTAGAGAGTTTTTAATTTTATAGATCGTACTAGTACTGATGAGAATCAGAAAGTAAAGAAACCGATGAAAATATAAGTAATATCTAATGTAAAAAATAAATTTTACTTAAAACATATACAATAAACATAACATAGGTAGAAAAAAAGGAAAAAATATCTTAAAATAAAAATAAAAAAATCTAATCGATTATTTCTTTCAATTTTCAGGTACATGACCACTTGACTATTTTAACTTCTAAGATGCTGATCAACCCCTGTAGAAAATGGGGAGAAGCCATATTATGTAATATTTGACAAATATTCGTATTCATAAAAACGAATCTCATAATATGGTACAAATATGTAGACTATAACTGATATTTATTGTAATGCATTCGAAGTTACATTTAATGACAGCGCGCGTCGTAGTGACAATGTACTATAGCCGACTTTATTATCTGCTTCTATTTGTTATTCTAATAAAAGTGTACTATTTTTAAGGATTTTTTACTTTGTCCCCTTACGAAGTAGATCTTTATTTTTAGTAATGAGGCTACTGTGAAAAAGCATTTTTGTATTTTTAGTAACATATCAATTCACCAAGTAATTTTGATAGTCTGATTGTATATCTAAGGGCCTGTTTCACTAGTCGTGGATAGAGTTTATCTTGCAAATAAGTTACGATTAGACTTTAACAGCAGAAGGTAGAATAGCCGAACCTGTTTAATCTCAATAAACTATAACGAAAGTTTCAAGTTCATATTCGCCAATAGAAATATCTCATAAATACAATGAAATTCGATGGTGAAAAGAATTCACAAAGAAATTCGCTGTTGGATATCGTCAACTGGTAAAACAGGTCCTTAATTTTACTTATTATATTGAAGTACCTGGGTGACCGAGCCTAGCTCGGTATTTTCATTTTATTTTTTGTTTTTTTTCTCGGTATTTTTATATTTTAATTTTATTTAAATAATAAATCACGAGTGAAATTAAAAAAAAAAAGAAAAAAAAATAATCTTGAGACTGAGATTCGAACCCGGGTCAACACGATTTGACACCCGCCGATTAACTAATTACGCTATTACAGCTATGTTATTAATTGTGAAATTAAGCTTCGTATTCTAATGATATTTTTTCATTGCCTAAAAACAGGGATAAAACGACATTTTTTTAAAATGAATCCTAGCTAGATCAATTTTTCACCCCCGAAATCCCCTGTATACTGAATTTCACGAAAATCGTTGGAGCCGATTCCGAGATTCAGATTCTATATATATATATATATATACAAGAATTGCTCGTTTAATAGTATAAGATATAGCCTGTATCCGCCAACCCGCATTGGAGCAGCGTGGTGGATTAAGCTCCGATCCTTCTACGTGGGGAAAGAGGCCTATGCCCAGCAGTGGGATATTACAGGCTGAAGCGACATTGAACATTGTACGGGGAAACAACTGATGTATGTACAATTTTTTTTTTAATCTCGCGAAATATTTATTCACTATTCACTGCATTCATTATTGAGGTTCAGATTGTTCAGAACAGCAGGATATATCCTTGGGTGCCTACTATAGTAAAGTATATTATATAAAAAAATATTGACGGTTTTAGCTTACTACATGTAATTAACATGAGAGGGAAAGGATAAAGTCCGTCAAATCGTATGTAGGTCCTGGGGAAGGGTGGGCACTGCGCCTTCGTTGCTTCTGGTGTTACAGGTAGGTTCTGTAGGTGTCTGTAAGCTACGGTAACCGCTTACCGTCAGGAGAACCTAGTTGTTTAACCATTTAAGTAGCGCAAGCGAAGGAAAGGAATATTTGAGACGATTTTTTACACCTTGGTGAACATAACCTGTTTTTTTACACATGTCTAAGTTTAAAAAAAATAAAATATAGCCTATGTTACTTCCTAATAATGTAGCTTTCTATTAGTGAAAAAATCATTAAAATCGGTCCAGTACTTTTGGAGCCTATTCAATACAAACAAACAAAAAAATCTTTCCTCTATCTAATACTAGCGGACCCGGCAGACGTTGTCCTGCCCGGAAAACAGCTACCAAATTTGATTGCTTACATACCGATAGCAGCGCCACCTACCGGGTCTACTCGAGATAAAAAGTACCCTATGTCCGTTTCCTGACCAGACGGTCGAAGCCGTCGCGCCTCCCCCCGTACCCCGCCCACGTATTAGGATTATCAACGCGGACCGCCCGGCTGAGGGGCCCTCTGGAGTCGCTGTCGCGAACTTCGCTGCTACCGTAGCTGCTTCTACGGCTAGCGCTGAAGGGGCGAAGCGGACCCGGTCCGAGGGGTCCTCGCCGAGAACCGACTGTGAAGAGGAGGATAAGCGACCGCGCCTTGGGTCGTCTGGGTCACTGTCCGACCCCTCTTCATTCGAAGATGCCGCCGGGGAAGCGCTAGCAAAACAACACGCCGACCCGCCACAATCGCCACCCTCACTGGAGCGCGGAACGCTCCCAACCCAATCATCGACGTCCCAGGAGACATCATGGCCGCGTGACTCGACGAGCTATGCGGCCCTGCCCTCCTCCTCCATGGCAGTGGACGTGGACTCGCAACGACCCCCATCGCCGCAGACCGGGCCATCCGGCATGTCGTACGCGGCGGCCGCCGCCGCACCAGCATCACCGAGAAGCCAGACGGTGCAGCCACCGAAGGACACCGCAACCGCCGCCACAAACGCCAAGACCCCCCGCTCGGGCTATCCCCCGATAACTGTCGAACACCTACCGAATTGGACCCGACACTTCGGGGAAATAAGAAAGATCCTAGGACGCGCCCCCAACGCACGACCTCTTGCGAAGGGAGTGCGCTTCCTACCCGACTCCCCGGAGGAGTATAGGGTAGTCCAGCGCTACCTAGTGGAGGCCAGCAAGCAGGACCAGACAATCTCCTGGTTCTGCTATAGCCCGGCCTCAGAAATACCAACGAAGATAGCCATAAGGGGGCTACCATTCGACACGCCACCAGAAGAGGTGCTCGCGGCCCTACAGGAGCTGGGGTTCCCGGCGGAACGGGCCAAGGGCATCCCACCCACCAAAGGCCGGCACGGGTGCACGTACTTCGTGCAGCTGGCGCATATGAGTACGGAGGAGCTCACCCAGCTGTACGGGGTGACGGAGCTCCTGTATATGCGCGGCCTTACCTTAGAAGCGTGGCGGGGAAATAAAGGACCCGCACAATGTCACCGCTGCCAGGCCTTCGGACACGCGTCGGCCAACTGCCACCGAGCAATCAAATGTGTTCGCTGCGCCGGCGAACACTTGGCGAGGGACTGCCCCCGCCCGCGAGAAGAACCACCGACGTGCGCCAACTGCAAGAAGGCGCACACCGCGAAGGACCGCAGGTGCACAGTACTCAAGAGGGAGGCGAGAAAGAGGGGCATCTCCCTGGCCCCACAGCGCCCTCCCGCACGCCAACAAAAGGCCCCCCAGGCCGAACAACATACATCGCCAACAACAGCAGCGCCGCAACCACAGCCGCGGCGCACACAACCTCAACCAAGCGCCGTGGGAGAGCTTAGCGCTCCCACAACTTTGTTACCCCCGGCCAACCCCCCTACCATAAGAGGCCAACAACCGGCCGCAGCGGGGGATGCCAATGACAAAAAGAAAAAGAAGAAGAAAAAGAAGCGCAGTAAGCGGGCGGCTAGACCGGCCCGCTCGGAACCGGCGGCCGCATCTACACCGCAGCCGCGGCAACAGGTGGCCGCCGCGCCCGCCGCCGCAACAAATGAAGACCCGCCGCAAGCTCAAGTTCAAGCTCCATCTGAACAACCAACAGTAAGGCCCCCAAACCCGGACGTAGCATCAGCGGTCCAGGTTTTTGTGGAGGCCCTAACCAAGATCCTCTTGGCCTTCACACAGGGCCAAGATATCATACCGGCGATCTCGGCGGGAATCGCGGCCCTCTCTCAGCTGAATTCCAGCTGAGAGTAATCTACTGGAACCCAGGCGGTATCAGAGGCCACGTTCGGGAGCTAACACTACTTGCCCAGTCGAGAGATATTCACGTTATCCTCCTGGGCGAGACGAAGCTCTCGAATGAGGTCGAGCTCCGAGTCCCGAACTTCTTCGTGTACCGGCGCGACGAGGTCTCTCCCCGGGGATGGCCCTACAGGGGCACGGCGGCCCTGGTGAGAAGAGACATCGTACACGAGGAGGTGGAGCATGCACCGTACGCGTCCATGCGTACACAGGGCGTGAGGGTGCACGCAGGGGACGAGGAACTCCTGCTGTATGCCGCCTACAAGCCACCCGGACTTGCATTCTACAGCACTGATGTCCAGACGCTCTTCAGCTCACAGAAGCCTACACTAGTCGTGGGTGATCTCAACGCGAAGCACCCCAGCTGGGGCTCTCGCACTATCACCCCGACCGGAAGGCAGCTGTTCGAGGACAGCGAACGTCACGGCTACGGGATTATGGGTCCAGGAGCGCCGACCCATATACCAACTAATCCTCGGCTCCAGCCGGACGTACTGGACATAGTGCTGATCAACGGACTGACCACACCTGTCGATGTTGAGGTGGTGTACGACCTCAACACGCAGCACCTGCCGATTCAAGTAACGCTCGCCCTCCAGCGAGGCTGCACAGTACCCCGCAGTCCCAGATTGCGGGTAGACTGGGAGCGCTACACCGCCGCGCTCGCGGAGTTCGAGCTCACTGTTCCTGTTACGACGCCCGCCGACGTCGAAACCGTGGCCACGCAGATCACCAGCGCATTACAAACAGCCAAAGAAATAGCAACAACCACGCAAGGCCCACCGACGGGCAACAGGGACCGACTTCCGAGCTCACTCCGCGACAACATGCGGAGGAAGCGCCAGCTTCGCAAGCTCTGGGCACGCACACGCTGCCCGAGGGTGAAGCATGACTTGAACCGGCTTGCAGAGGAGGTGAGGCGCGCGCTCGTCGCTCTCGACGACGACAACTGGGAGGCCACCGTCGATCGAGCGACTGAGCGCGAGACAAGCCTGTACAGCCTCTGCAGAAAGTTAACAGGAGCAGACACACCGATTTACCCGCTCATGGACCGAGCGGGTAACAGGGTTTACTCTGCCAAGGAAAGAGCCGAGATCCTGGCAGAGTACATGGAGGGACAATTCACCCCCAACCCTGCTAATACAGAAGAAGAAGATGTCGTCCGTCATCACGCGGCGGTCCACGAGCAAGTGGAGAACTTCCTGTCGGCGCCCGCTCCGGCGCTCCGGGGTGGTGAACTCATCACCCTGTCTGAGCTGCGGAGGGCAATCTCCCGCCTACCCAGGCGGAAGGCGCCCGGTGCCGACGGGATCACCATCGCCGCGCTGATGCAGCTGCCCATAGGGTGCCTCGCGGCGCTCACGAGGCTCTATAACGGGATACTCCAGACGGGTCACTTCCCCGAGACATGGAAAACAGGGAAGGTCATCGTCCTCCCCAAGCCTGGGAAGGACCGCCGCCTCCCTGGAAGCTACCGACCGATCACGCTACTCTCGCACATCGCCAAGCTGTTCAAGCGTCTGCTGCTGCGAAGACTCGCGCCGCACCTCCCAGTGCGCGAGGAACAGTTCGGGTTTCGCGGCGGCCACTCGTCGACGCTCCAGCTGGCGAGAGTCCTCAATCACCTGGCCAGTGAGCTCAACAACCGGCACTGCACGGTCGGGGTCTTTCTCGACATGGAGAAGGCCTTTGATCGTGTGTGGCACGCCGGACTCCTGGCTAAGGTGATCAACACGACGACACCGCCCGCGCTTGTGCGAGTAGTGGCGTCGTTCCTTGAAGGCCGTAGCTTCTACGTCTCGGTGGAAGGCGCGGACTCCCAACCACGCCCCATCCGAGCTGGAGTACCCCAGGGCAGCTGTCTGTCGCCGCGCCTATACGCGGCGTACACGGACGACATCCCAACACTGCAAGACCGACTACGCGAAGGGGAGGAGGACGTGCTGTTGGCCCTGTACGCGGACGACAGCGCGTTCTTCGCAACATCCTACCACCAGATCGTCGCCACCAACAGGATGCAGCGTCTGCTGGACTTGCTCCCGGCATGGCTGGATAAGTGGAGGATGGCCGTCAACGTTGGGAAGACGGCCGCTCTGCTTACCGGCGGCTCCAGGCCGCTGCGCCAGCTCAAGCTCCGAGGCCAGGACGTAGAGTGGAGGACCTCAGTAAGGTATCTGGGGTGTCATATCGACCGGAGGCTGCGCATGGTGCCGACCGTCAACCAGGCGGTCAACCACGCAGCGGCGGCCCGGTCGAAACTCCACTCAGTGTTCACCTCCAGATTACATATGAATACCAAACTGAAGGTCTACGGAGCCTACGTCCGCTCGCGTCTGACGTATGCGGCCCCAGCCTGGTACGCCCTCTGCTCGGCGAGCCAGGCCAGACGGCTCCAAGTCCAGCAGAACCGATCCCTACGACTGATAGTTGGAGCTCCGAGGTACGTCAGGAACGACGTCATTCACCGCGACACCAAGACGCCCACCGTGGAGGAGTATGTGCGCCGCCTCGCACGCGCTATGTTCGCTCGCGCGGACAGGAGCGCGTGCACACACCTCCACGGCATAGCCCCCTTACACGCCAGGCCTCCAGACGGTCGTTCCCTACCTCGTGAGCTCCTGCTGTCACCGCCGGCTCCCAACATCGCCGCTGGTGGCGACGACAGCGAAGATTGCGACGAATAGGACACCCGGGACCCCCCCACGCGGTGTCCTTTATAACCACAGAAACAAGAAATACCGAAGCATTGGACAACATTAAGCAAACAAGAAGACAAGGCCATAGCCTATTTAACTAGGTATGGCCCTGGCCCGGCGGGCCAAAACACAAGACCCAGGGGGCGAAGTCCCCCTGTGAGGAAAAGCTCGGGCGGAGAGGCGTGAGCCTAAGACCCGTACCCGGACTGACTTAGGTCAGTCTGGATGAGCCCACGAACGAACCGTTTCCTGGTTTTAAGCTACCTCCCTACCAATTTTCAGCCAAATCGGTTCAGCCGTTCTTGAGTGATAAATAGTGTAACTAACACGATTACACGACTTTCTTTTATATATGTATATTATATTATTATTTAACTGAGGTAGGGCACAGCAGGCTTCCTGCTCAAAATATGGAGCAGCCCGACTGGGGTAGTACCTCGACCTTACAGAAGACCACAGCTAAATAATACTGTTTTCAAGCAGTATTGTGTTCCTGTTGGTGAGTAAGGTGACCAGAGCTCCTGGGGGGATTGGGGATAGAGTCGGCAATGCGCTTGCGATGCTTCTGGTGTTGCAGGCGTCTATAGGCTACGGTCTTACCATCAGGTGAGCCGTACGCTTGTTTGCCGACCTAGTTACATTAAAAAAAATATATATATATATAGATGATTTTTGTGGTCCGGGTTTTTTGTCGCCTATAGACGTCGCTGGCGCACAGGGCTCGCAAGTGCTTGTCAAGTATAGGTGACTTTGGAGTTCAAAAGGTTAATAATAATTTAGTAGGCAATCTTTATATAGGTATATATCAATTATTGTCGCAAGGTAACCTTTGAAATTTTCCGACTGTAGGTACATATCTACGATACTTTTTATCCTGAAATGTCTCTTTAGCAGAATTACAAAAAGCATCGTTGAGATAGTTATGCAAACTAGAAATAAACCGATAGCCTTCCTGCTTCTTAATAAGTCTTATTATTTTGTTCATTAAGAACAAATCAAGGATTTTTTACCGACTTCAAAAAAGGAGGTCTGCCTTTCCGGTTCAAATGACTAACTTAATAACTTTTTTATTTACTTACTAATAGTGGAATTCGAGAAAAACATCACTCATATAACAATTAGAGTAGTATTTTATACTACAGGAGTAAAAGAGTAACAAACACCCGTCTGTATGAGGATTGCCTCATAATATTCAGATTTTATGTTAATCTATGTATAATTGAGTTGAGACACGACGAATAAAAGCACATAATGACCGGATCTGACAGAGTATTGGTATTTAGAGCAAAAAATAAAACAACATTTAGTTTTAAATTTTTACTGAATAAATATTAATAAAAACCACGTCAATACACATACATTAATAAAAAGGTGATCCACACACAGTTTACTTAAACGTGCCACTCTTAGTGCACATTAGGTAGTAGATTACATCATGACTATTACATTTTTTTAAATGGCTATCTTATTACGTCTTTACACTAAAAACTTTATTATTAATGGTATTATTTTTCACCACGTTGCTTGTATGCAGCTTCGTTTGTACTTTTGTTGTGGTTTTGTTTAACATGTGTAGGTACTTATGTTAGTTTTCTTTCATCAATCAAATTGCTATATATTTTGAAAGAAGCAATTATGAAACTTTCCTTTTTATAATTTTTTTTTGCGCCATACATTACAATATATGCCAATATGAATTCAAATACTTATTTGATTTAGTTAGTAAGGAAGCAGTGAAAAATAATATCTTACATCTACGTTTTACATACATCAGCATAAAGGTATTTCTTAGCCGATCTTGTACTAAAACTAATATATTTGTGCTACAAAAGAGTAATATTATAAAGAAATACACAGCACCCAAATATTTTAAACATATTATCAAAATTAATGATTTTTTTTTTATCTTACAATAGTAATATCTCTTATCTAAAATATAAGTAACAACAAAATTGGTGCTTAAAATTAGTACTCAATTATTGCTTCGCAGTTATGGCACATAAGCCAACAAAATGCTTGAGGTAAATAATGTTATCAGACTCACGCAGATACGTCAAACATAACTGATTTTGTGAAATTTATTTCAGTATTGTATAAATGGACCTTATCAAAATTCACTTAAACGGTCGTTTCATCTGTTTTTTGCCTCCTAGGTACAAAATCAAATATTTTTTCAATATTTAAGAGTATTTCTCAAAATAAGTGTAGGTACATCTTTGGAAAGTGTGCCTCGAAATACCTAGTCGATAAAAATGACATGACAACGAAAAAGTAGCAGTATAATCGTTTTTATTGCCAAATATTTAGATATTATTTTAAATAAAAAGTGTTTTTTACCTTTCATAGAAAAAAGTATTTGGCACCCGCAACGTAATTATTGTTAACTTTCTTGTATTATCGGTCTACATTAATGGTAGTTTCTGTATTTAAGTGATTTTTTATAGGGTTCCATAATAATTCAACAATTTAAAGAAAAAAAATGTCTCGCATTCATTTACTTTTTAGTTACCTACTGCTCTTTAGTTACGTTTTATTTTTACTTTCTCATAATTTCGGAAAGAAACCATATTTTTTTACACAGACAAAACTAGCTTCATTCTGACTGTTCGCTGGTCTGACGTCTCCGCCATTACATTTATTGTGAAAATAAGTAAAACGTGTAGTGTCTAGTGGGACTACTTTTTTGTTACAGGAAATATTAATATTATTATAATTACGTCTATATTTTATTATAATAGCCTTTTTTCACAAAACGGTAAGACTTCATTTACTCATCTTTAGGTAAAATGTGTGGTACGAATATTAGATAAGCTTAGATATTTGCAATATAAGCTTTTATAAAACCATTGATTTTTATAATAACCTCGCTTTGTCTAATATTTATTACAATTTCGTAACGTTTTTTAATGAATTTCAAAAATTCAAAAATTCCAAACGGTAAAGTACAACATAAAGGTGTTTACAGTTACATCCTGATTAAGCGTAGTGATTCAAAAATTTAAAACGAAAAAATACAACAAAGGTGAGTGTATACAGTTACATCCTGATGAAGCGTAGTGATATTCACTAATTAATTAATAAAAAAATATATTTGCCATTGTTTAACAAGACTTTTGTTTACAGTATTTCGTTATTACTTTTTCGTTACGTACATTTATTTTGAGAAATCGTCAAATTATCTTCATTGTTGTTGTTGTTGAGACTGACTACAATTTGATAATTTCCGCTTTTAACATTTCGAACATTAATAACGTAAAACGAATTCTTCGATTGTCTACTTTTAGATATGTTGTACATAAAAATTAACAAAAAAAAAAAAAAAAATACACATTAAGAAACAAATTATTAGACACTAAGGAAATCAATCATGATCTCACGAGATTTACGTCTATATTTTTCGAGATTAAATCTCATAAATTTTTTATATAATACGAAAATCTCGCGAGACGTTACTGTCAACATTTAGTTAATTTCATTGATCAGATCTCATTAAACAGCAAACCTTTCTCCTGTGAATTATTGATTGTATTTATTTTTAAAATTGACCAAAGATCTCGTTAGATTGCATTTCATTAATACTTAGTTATGACCAATCTGCGTATATACGTAAGCATAAAATAAAAAAAGGAATGTGCATTTTTTAACATAGTAAATTATGTGATTTGAGTTAACAAAATTGGTACCATGTATACATAGGTACTAGTTACTAAATATAAATTTAAAAGTTACATTAGATAAAAATTGGTGTTATTTTTTTGTTCCGACGACTTTACCAATAAGAACGTACGACTACATTCAAAGCACTTACAAGTTTAAAAAGGACTAGAAACCGAGAACTGTTTCCGTAGTGTGTGTTCAAAAATATTTTTTAAAAGAATTGACTGAAAGAAAATAACAAAATAACTATTTTTAAACAAAAAAATGGTTTACTTGTTTTTTACTATTATTATAGTTATATATATTAAATAAATAAATAAAAAATAGTTGAAGCGTGATTATAAAATACTCCATTATTATTTGTACTCTATGCATACATTTGTACTCTAAGTACTCTATGTATGCATACATTTGTACTCTATGCATCACACTTTTATAAAAATTCAACTACAATTTAAACACTTATTTTTTGCGTGTGACATTTGCCATAGATGGAAATAGAAAACTATATAGGTAGTTCAATCCACGAAGACGCACCCCACTTTTTTTCCGCAATCGTTTATAGTGCAAGCCAAGTGAAATCTTTAGCTTAATTTAATATTTTCTGTAGAACTTGGCGCTCATTTAGATCTCAATACTTTTTTCGGCGAAGTCCACAAACAACATATTCTTATTATTGAACGTGGCTGTCATTTTTCACATTTATGTTTTTGGTGGGATATCATTACTTTTTGTAGAGATATTTATTTGAAATTTATTCTTTGTTCTTGCTCATTCTGTTAACGGATTCGATGTCGGAGACCAACCGGATCCTCAGATATCGATTTTGAAAGTAATCGGTCGAATAACTAAAAAGTTCAAGATGGCGGCTACTTTTTCTCATTCTGTTATCAGATTCGTTTTCTGAGACCAACCATGTCCCTAGATATAGATTTTGAAAGCAATCAGTCGAATAACTAAAAAGTTCAAGATGGCGGCTACTTTTTCTCATTCGGTTATCAGATTCGTTTTCTGAGACCAACCATGTCCCCAGATATCGATTTTGAAAGCAATCGGATGAATAATTACAAGGTTTTTGTATGGGGGCATGGGGCTTTATTTTTTGACTTCATTTGTTTTTATACTTTAGATTGACTTCTGTACTATATCTGTGTATTGTGGCGCCACGCACGCGAGCCGCCACGCCGACACACTCCGTTGGCCGTTTGCTTAGCGCGTATTACAAGTTTTTTGTATGGGGGACACCCTTTATTTTTTGACTTCATTTTATTTTTTTACTTGTTTTATATAGCAAATGTATCAATTTATATTTTGTGCAAGTTTCAAATATCCACTTATAACGGTTCAGACGCTACAATTAAAAAACGTTTTTTTTTTTTTGTATGGGGACCCCCTCTATTTTTTAACTTTCTTTTGTTTTCAGATTTTTTCCTGCGCTTACACGTAATTACCTAGCTAGATGCCAAATTTCGACTTCCTAGGTCATCTGGAAGTGGGTTAGGTTTTTGATCTGTCAGTCAGTGGAAAATTGGCGACTTTTGAACCTTCATATTTTTGTAACCGTTTCAACTAGGTTAATGAAATTTGGGGTTCTATTTGTCCTTATGGATATAAATAAACATACGTAATTTGATCTGTTTCTGTTGAATAGGTATTGAGTTATGGAGGGGTCAAAAGTCGCTCGAAATGGTTCGTGTAAATATACACACGGCGCTGAGTCGCCAGTTATTTTGCTTGAACTTGGCTTGACACGCTGCCGCGTGTCTCGATAAATTACTTGATAATATTTGTAGATAATTTATTCAAGCCTCAAACCAATTTTCTTCCTATCTGATTACTTGATAATATTTGTAGATAATTTATTCAAGCCTCAAACCAATTTTCTTCCTATCTGTCAATGTCAATATATATTACTTTTTTAAATAATTTATATTTTTACCGACCTAACAATAATAAAAATAATATTATTGTTAATTAAATTGTTAAAACTGTAGCTATAACAGTCGGCTGTTACCAAGTATTAAGGTGCTTACTTCAGGAACAGATAACCGTGTGTGTATTGTGTAGATATTTATTATTTATTATAATATAATAAATATATACTAATAAATAAAGCTGAAGAGTTTGTTTGTTTGTTTGAACGCGGTAATCTCTGGAACTACTGGGCCGATTTGAAAAATTCTTTCAGTGTTAGATAGCCCATTTATCGAAGAAGGCTATAGGCTATGTGTCATCACGCTAAAACCAATAGGAGTGGAGTCCACGCCGACGAAGTCGCGCGCAGAAGCTAGTAAATATTATAATTTATTATATTTATTATTATACAAAAAATTAAAGTAGAGCAACTTTTTAATGGGTCACGATACGCAGCGTCGCAGACCATATTGAACGTCTACACTGAGCCGTGGTCGACTCAAGAATAATGTTTGGATTCGGACTGAACTCCCCGCACCCCACTGTTTTCCCTCGCAATTAATAGTGGGGCGCGTCTTCGTGGATTGAACTATCTATAATAAATAGCTATAGGTGATATTACGAATATTCGTGATTTTTTCCATCATTTTGACATTTCTAATCGCATTCGTGATCTGTTTAAATAGAAATTAATCGCTAAATGCTTTTTTTTCGTAATGATTGTTGCTGTTGGCCCTACTGGCCTTTACAGCGTCACCGGTGAGAGGGGCAGGGTACATAGACACCGGCCGCGAAGGAAGATGTGGGCCCTTTAGAGGGCACGGGGGTTACGTTCGTCCTAAGGGTGTCTCCTAGTGAGATCGCACCTCGGCTTAGAACGTCGTCGGAGTGGAGGAGGCGCTATGCGGAGCGCTGTGGAGTTGTAGACGGTCGATGTAATGCCTAAGCGTAATCGAGCCGTCCTAACGCGGGGGGCCTCGTCTTCGGCGGCGAGGACGGTGTGTGTGTGTTGTGTGTGTGTTCCCTGTGAAGGGTGCGTTATCGAGGGTTATCCTATCGCTAAATGTGTTGCTTAGGGCCAAACTTAAGAACGGCTGTGCCGATTAAGCAACTTTTTAAAGTTGTCTAATACTTTAAAGAAAGTACTATTAAATAAAAAAATTAGAAAATTAGACCAACAAAATGAAAAAAAAAAACAGAAACGTAACGATTACTTCAAATTCACATATTTGACAGTTTGCAACACAGGCCATCCGTTGGGTCAGCTAGTTATTTATTTAGGTCATACAGATTTTTGTTGTTGTCTGGTTGTATGTTCTCTTTCTCTATACAGGATTAAAATTTGAAGCCATTGTGTGTTTGTTTTTATTTCTATTCACAATATACGACGCTAATGTTTGTCTGGTAATTTGGGCAAACAAAAACAAAATTATCTACATAAATGGAATGCTGGTGTAGTACTATGTAACATTTTTATTGCTTATATATTTTAATAAAAAACGTTATGCAGAAGTCTTGAGGTGAACAGTTACGTTAGCAAAACTTTCACTTTTTTTAGTAGAATTAAAACATTTACAAATATATATAAATAAAACGGAATCGATGTAGAATAATAATAAAAGAACGAATGATAAATCGGCCATAGGACGATAAGCATACCGAATCGGCCACGGAAAGGTATTGGGCTCATAATTTCAGGAAATGTTGGTACTCATGAGATACTTTGATGCTGCAAGTTTCAGATTTTTATCTATTACCGTTTCCGAAAAAATCCGAAAATAATGAAAATCAGAAAATTCTCAGCACCGTGTGAATCGATTGATCTAAATACCGGATATGTTGTGGGGCATGATGGTACCTTCTAAGAAAAAAAATATGAGCAATATTGGTTCATAAGAACCTTAAAAAAAACGAGGTTATTTTTTTAATTTTAATTTTTAACCATGTTACGATCACGATAACATTATGAAACTATTTTTTTTGAATTCCTCATTTCATTTTCAATGAAATTATGATCTTGGATTTTTTTTAAAAACGGTTCGCCATATTGAAAAAAAATAAAAACTAATTTTTTGTTTTTATTATTTAACTCTCGTACTAGCGAAAACAACAGAATAAATTAGAACCACTCATATAAAAAAAATCGTTTTTTATTTAATAATTTCAATATTAATATTTATCATGAACTATTAAAAATATTAATCTGTTAGCGATAAAAATCTTCTTATGGTCTAAAAATCTTCTTATGGTCTAAAAAATCCAAGATCATAATTTCATTGAAAATGAAATGAGGAATTCAAAAAAAAATAGTTTCATAATGTTATCGTTATCGTAACATGGTTAAAAATTAAAATTAAAAAAATAACCTCATTTTTTTAAAGGTTTTTATGAACCAATATTGCTCATATTTTTTTTCGTAGAAGGTACCATCATGCCCCACAACATATCCGGTATTTAGATCAATCGATTCACACGGTACTGAGAAATTTTTTTTTACTGATTTTCATTATTTTCGGATTTTTTCGGAAATGGTAATAGATAAAAATCTGAAACTTGCAGCATCAAAGTATCTTATGAGTACCAACATTTCCTGAAATTATGAGCCCAATACCTTTCTGGGGCCGATTCGGTATGCTTATCGTCCTATGGCCTTTATGTACGCGCATAACTTTCGAACGAGTGCACTAAATTGAATAATTCTTTTTTAGGGTTCCGTACCCAAAGGGTAAAAACGGGACCCTATTACTAAGACTTCGCTGTCCGTCCGTCTGTCACCAGGCTGTATCTTAAGAACGGCTATAGCTAGACAGTTGAAATTTTCAGAATAACAACAAATACTAAAAACAAAATAAAATAAAAATTTAAGGGGGGCGATAATTATTTTTGTTTTTTATTAGTCTAAAACGCCATCTATCAGAAATTAGGAAAACTTCGTCAACAGACTAATAGTTTTCTAATAGCATCATAGATGGCGTCACAATTAAATAAATATTTTACAGAAAATTTACTTATATTTAGTTTAGTCAATGGTACGGAACCCTTCGTGCGCGAGTCCGACTCGTAATTGGCCGATTTTTTTTGTTATGTTCATTATTTTCAGGATAAGGTTCATGAGCAGTAAAGTTTAAAAATAAGGGTGTACTTCCGAAAAGCTTATTCCGCCGATCGATCTGAAATTTGGTATACCTACTAACGTATTTTGACCTAATCACGAATATCATTACGAATATTAACGAAAATTGGCGCAAACGCCATTTTGAATATGAAAAGCGGAGGAAAACCTCTTATCGTTCGGTGTGCATAAGCGCGCATTTCTAACCCAATTTACACTATTTTAGCTTTACCCAAAAAAGGTGTGCGTGCTTGCGTGCGTACGTGTGGGTGTGTGCGTACTTTTTATATATCAAATTAATACTTGTGCACTGTAGGATAAATTAGAATGACATAATATTCTAATAAAATTAGTAAGATTTTGTGCTAGAATATAGATATAGAAATCCGAAAAATACCCAAAACCGAATCGGAGCACCCCACTATCCACGTGGTCTTGGTCTACCCCTAGAGTGTTCTGTAGAGAGCCGGAGCCACCTCTACGCATTCGTTCACGCGCTTTCGCACGGCGGGCGAGGGCTGTTTTCATATTTAAAATGGCGTTTGCGCCAATTTTCGTTATGATATTCGTGATTAGGAAGTCAAAATACGTTATTACTAGCTTCTGCGCGCGACTTCGTCGGCGTGGACTCCGCTCCTATTGGTATTAGCATGATGATACATAGCCTATAGCCTTCCTCGATAAATGGGCTGTCTAACACTGAAAGAATTTTTCAAAACGGCCCAGTAGTTCCAGAGATTACCGCGTTCAAACAAACAAACAAACAAACAAACAAACAAACTCTTCAGCTTTATATATTAGTATATATAGATATCAAATTTCAGGTCGATCGGCGGTATGAGCTTTTCTGGAGTTTATACAGAAATAAATCGATATATTTAAAACATAGCGACTCAAAGTTTGCCTGGTCATATGGTTCAATATAAAAAAAACAACATTCGCATTTGTGTATATTGGAGACAAATAATCAAATTATCTAAAGTGGAAAATCCTACATTCGTTATATCACAAACATAATAATGCTTTGTCATATAACAAAAAAAAGCAGTTTAAACTAGGATAGAAAGAACATTCGATCGTTTTTATAATTTCACAGTTAATGATTCGGGTTATTTTACTTTTTACGCTTTACATAAAATTCGAGTTGAAAATTACAATTATTATTTCAATAGTATATTTTTATATTAACGACTAAACAAAAAAATCCTTTAGTTTTATAATGTTTATTTAATAACTAAAATTATGGAAATTATATTTTTTTTATAATATTTTTATGAAGATTTAAAGTGGAAAATCCTACATTCGTTATATCACAAACATAATAATGCTTTGTCATATAACAAAAAAAGCAGTTTAAACTAGGATAGAAAGAACATTCGATCGTTTTTATAATTTCACAGTTAATGATTCGGGTTATTTTACTTTTTACGCTTTACATAAAATTCGAGTTGAAAATTACAATTATTATTTCAATAGTATATTTTTATATTAACGACTAAACAAAAAAATCCTTTAGTTTTATAATGTTTATTTAATAACTAAAATTATGGAAATTATATTTTTTTATAATATTTTTATGAAGATTTAATAGCTTGGCTTAATAAATATGGTAACACTATATTTATAATACAAAAATACACCATTAAATTGACTAGTTGAAATCGAATCGTTTACAACGGCGACATATGGGTAGCAGACATATGGGTAGCAACACTCGCACTAAATATCCACTACTTCTAAACAATATCTTTAGAAAAAGACACCAATTTCACCTACTAAAACTTTAATATTTAGAATTTCCAAACTGCACTTTTATGAACACCAAATATTTTCATTTACCCTTACGAATGATTAGCTAAATAAAAAAATATATGTATCAATTTCATAAGTATAATAGCTATTCGTAAACTATTGAAATAGTATCAAGCGATTGGTCGTAGTTTACCGCTCCGATTTGTCATACTCTACGCCGGTATATATATTATCGTATCGTAAATACAAAACGAAGGAGGGATCGTTACTAGTACCGTGACATTTTTCTTGCCTAGGAAATTCGTGTACCAATATGTTACAAGTGAAAAACGTACGACTATTGTAAATATTCGGCAGATATATCTGGATGGTAAATATGTTTGTAATATCGGGTTAGAAAACACGCTTTACCTCTACGTAGATTGCGGCTCTAAACGGCGCGAAGACCCTGCGAAGGAGTAAGAATTAAATTAAAAAGAGTTAGAGAGCAATAAAAAACAAAGACTAATACAATAAATTATTAGGATTTTTAAGAACATCGAATTAAAGATTTATCAAATAGGACCACTCAGCTGAAAAATAAACAATTTAACAATTGTTCACAATGGACATGACGAAAGATTTTGAAAACCTCTTCCATAATGTGGGTACACATTTACTATTTACGAAAATACCTATATTTCGGTAATAAACTTAAGTTTAAAGAAGTTTAAAACTATTTTTCTAATAATTATGTTTTCAATGAGTGCGACAAAACGGCTGCAGGTGCCATGGCGTCGGCTCTGACGTCGCAATTAGTCGCAATATACATGTAGTGCGTCGGGCGCGTTCCATCTAAGGCTCACAACGCTTTTAATTTTGACGTATTATATAGTGTGACGTCATGCGCTGTAATTTGTGTTTCAATCAAAATGGCCGATTGCAGTATTTTAATGTTTTATTTAATTGAAAATCACAATAATCTTATTATATTACATAAAAGTAAACCAGTATTTTGAATTTTTTTTAATATGAGTGTTCCCCTAAAATCATTAAATTGGCGATTTTTTGATACTGTCGTCATGCCCATTGTTAAATCAAAGGATTAGGGGCCATCCATAAATTATGTCACACGAATTTCACGATTTTCTTACCCCTCCCCTGTCCTTGTCACAGATGTTCACTTTACAATCGCGCCTACCTAGCCTGACGTCATATATTTGCAATTTTTCACATCAGGTTCGACATTATTTTCATTTCTATTTAATATCATGTTTTAATATTCACAATAAGGTATAATATAGGTACCTATGTTGAAATGTGATGTGACAACATTTTGGTTTACTCCCCACCCGATGTCACACTATGTCACACTTCCTCGATAATGTGTGAAGTAATTTATAGATAGCCCCTTAGTCCAATAGTTGGTACAGTAAGCATTATTTAACTTTAACATTGCAAGTAACTTTGCTTTAACCTGTTAAAAGTCATACCTACAACAATTTCTACCGTAAATTTTCTTTTCTCCTTAATCTGCGCTAACTACTTACATTATAACATTTATCGTTTTTTTAACAGTCCTGATTAAAGTTGCTTTTTATAAAGTAGTACTCAAACACATCCCTCGGTGAAAAGAAGTCGGTTGATAATCTTGATAATAATGTTACCCAAGTTAGTTAGGCCTCTCTTTAACCTGTAATCAAAATACTTGCCTCGGTGATAAGACGTGAGTCTTGATTATCGTATCTTCCTCGCGGAGTCTCCTCGGGCTGTAGGCGTTGGGATCATAGTAGCTTCCACCGTCTAGACCATGCACCAGTTAAAACAAGCGTTAGTAGCTAATGAATTGTGAACATTTAATGGGTACTATCGGCCTAAATATCAGAATTTTTCGGCAAAGTTAGTGGTTTCAGTAAAGCCGGTGATAAGCCTAGTTAAATTAGATACATATATTATTATTCATTCAAATTGAAATTATTTAATTTGAAATATGTACAACGTTACATGGATTATTCTTTTGTTTTTTTTTTCTCTTTTTTATTAAGTCCACGTATCCACGGGCTCGTAGTTGCCCATGTTTTTATGATAGTGGCCCTTCAGACCAGCAGTCCTACGACTGCCTAGAAAAGCCATGACATGGTACGACTCAGATGTTTTTTCTGTTATTAATTATTTTACAGATATAAAAATGTACAAAGCTTATTCTTTTGCTGCGAAATTTGATAACTAAGCCGATGAAGTATTAGTTAGTGCATTGTAAGGTACAGATGTAACTCAAAGATTAATGTGATGCGGTAATGAATGGTCGTTTAGATAAGGCTTGCGGTTAAATGGTAATAAAAATCGCTACCAACAATCATTAATAAACAACTAGTAAATATTTAGCTTTTGTGTTTTAAACGAAGTGTTTCAAATAATGAAGTTCTTTACGCTTTTCACATTCGCTTCTTTTTTATTCTTTTAAGGCGACTAGAAGAGCTAAAACGATGTTTTATAACGCCTAAAAGTATATGATCCACTGCAGTGAAAAATAACAGAAAAATATATGATATTCTGCAGGATATATGCTAGATAGATAGTGTGTTGAAAACATGATTCTTTAAATTTGATACGATAGAAAAAAATCACAAAGATACCTCTAAAAATATCTTTTAACGGGTAAAAACCATGTTAATATACAGGCTATAATTCTGATATTTTGTCAAATTATTCTTTAAGCAACATACTATCGTGATAGTGTTTTAATTATTTTGTTTGATCAATAGATTTTTATAAATACACGTTTCCTTATTTTTGAGCATAAATAATCATAAAACGTGCGCATGGGTGCGTAATGCCCGTGTACAGACAGTCTCGGCCAAGGCCTGATGCTAAACGGACGTGTTGCTCGTTTTTTCCGCATTATTCGCATAAGATTATTTACTGTTTTTAATTATTTTCTATATGGGAAATAAAGCGAAACCCGTCACGAAAAGTAAAAAACGTTCATATAAAACAAATGCCCAAAATATGAACGATATTAAAAGGTAAGAATATTTTATTATTACTAAATATTGATTGTCATAACAATGATAACAACAGCCTGGCGCAACTTCAAGGTAAAAAAACGATTGTATGAAACGGGAGCGAATTTTGAACCCGTCTAAGTTTGAAAAAACATCGACATCTACAAAGGAGTATGTAATTGACGGCTTTCGAATTTAGGCGGATAATACTTCGCCGCCATCTTTGGCCGCCATATTGTGTCATTTGACTTGACATTTCTTTTTTGCCCTAACTGTGGTAGCTGCATAGATATAATAAAAAGAGGATAGGAAGTTAATTGCATATACAATTTTTTGCTATACTTATACCATGTTAATATATACCTCAATAACAGAAGTATATCTGTCTCATTCTAATACGTAGTAATTTACATATCAAAATGAGTATAGAGATAATTTTGTTGTTTCAATTTTTCGTTGTCAGTTTTCATATCATCATCAAACTCCGCCTTGAAGCCAAAACGCCATTTTAAGTCGACATTCCTAAGGGTAATTCGTCTGTCATGAAAACGTTTTTTGGACTAAAGTTGTTACTATTTCTGTTAAACTGTGTGTGTTTTGGTGATTTTGTAAATATATGAAGGATATTTGAACAAAATTAACATGATAAAGTGTTGCATCAGAGGATTCAATTGAAAATCTAGAGAGAATGACGGAGGATTATCATTTTTTAAGGTTAGTTGTAGTTTTTTCTTATATCCGTGTATATTTTTCGTGTAAGTTAAGTTTTAGCTCCATAATAGGGATTGAAGATTATGTTTTTCGCTTTTATAGATAATCATTTCTATTACTAACACTTAAATAATAAAACAATTATGTTTGGAATGTTTACAAACAAACGTAGTGCTGGGCATCTATTATGCAAGTTTCGATTTATCGATACATACTCTATAATATTTTTTGACTAACTATAGTTACGACAATACAACGATATAATAGTAATATTCTTATAGATGTTCCTTATAGTCTCAACTATAACTTTAAATTTTTTTATCAATGATATATGCTGTGCATTGTTTAGATTTCCGAGGAATGAAGCCCTTCAAAAATTATAGAAACTTATCTCTTACTTATCCACTTGTGTGGCTTTTAATAATTTGTAGACTTGCTGATTCCTACTGGAACACCTGCCGCCTTTTAGAATAAGAGAGAAGAAGAGTGTGTTTTTAAATATTAATATAAATTTTCTGTTTTTTTAGTTTACTTCACCATGATCGCCTGACTTGAACCCCTTGGACTTTTTTATTGGGGATACATTAAAGAAAATTTTTATAATAAAGCAGTGTCGACAATCGAAGATTTGCGCACACGTGTGCAATTAGCCGTTCGTGAAATTGAAGTATTAGGCTATGCACGCCGTATCAAAAGATCATTTATAAGGCGATGCCGAGCCTGCATTGCTGCCAAAGGAGGACATTTAAAACATTTTATGTAACATTTACAACGTAAACAACGTAAACATTTTATGTAATAAATGCATTTTTACTATAAAAACCTGTGTTTTTTTCTTTATCCTAACATTTAAGTGACACAAAACAAACTTACCGACCGCGATAAGTTCTTTCGCTCTGTTGTAGAGAATACTGGCTTATGATAATTATAGTTTAATTTAAGAATAGAATAAGAATATGATTTTTGATAGATGTCGGTAAAAGAAAATTGTGTGCTAGGTTGTCGTAATAAAATTGTAAATTAAAATAATAAAAGCATGTTAGTTTAAAAGGGGATTTTATTACTTAATAAAAAATAATTTCACTGCGTAAAGACTACTCTCTATAAAAGGTTATGGGCCGTGCGTAGACGCGAGAAATCGTATATTAAAAAAGAGAAAGATGAGTCATCATGTGCACGTAGAGCCATTAAGAAGAGAAAATTATGATACATGGAGAATTCATGCAAAAGCTCTGTTGTTGAAACTAGGTCTTTGGAACTATGTTTCTAATAAAATTAAGAAGCCAACAAACGAAGGCGATGAGCTGAGCAAATATATAGAAAAAGATGGGTTAGCATTAGCTGAATTATTTCTTATAATATCTCCAAGCGAATTAAAACAAGTAAAAAATTGTCAAACCAGTAAAGAAGTATGGGATACGCTTGAAAATATTTATCATAGTAAAGGTCCCGCTAGAAAAGCAACTCTGTTAAAAGAGTTGATATTAAGAAAAATGAAAGACGATGACAGCGTAGTTGATCATTTAAACAAATTTATGGATATTGTTGATAAACTAGCCGACATGGATATAATAATTAATAAAGATTTATTGAGTATAATGTTGCTATATAGTTTACCACAATCTTTTGAAAATTTTCGCATAGCCATAGAATCTAGAGATGATTTACCAGATCCAGATAATCTGAAAATAAAGATCATTGAAGAAGCTGAAGCACGAAAAAATATGGCTAGAACAACTGATAGAAATTCAGAACAAGAAGTACTGTATAGCAAGCAACAAAGAAAAAATAAGAAATACATTATTGAATGCTACAAATGTCATAAAAAGGGGCATAAAGCAAATGAATGCTGGTCAAAAGTGAACAAAACTAAAAGCAGTGCGAATTATTGTTTAGAAAAATGTTTAAATGCTAATGATAATAAAGAAAAAGTCAGAAAATGGTGTCTTGATAGTGGATGCACGTCGCATATGACTCATGAATTGGAAAGATTCCACAATATAGAAAAAGATGACTATAAAACTATAAGGTTAGCTTCAGAGAACTGTACAGCACAAATTGAAGGTCGAGGTTCAGTGAAACTGAACATAAAGAAAGTACCTGGTCTACAATTAACTGAAGCCTTGTATGTACCGTCGCTGACTACAAATTTAATGTCAGTAGGAAAAATGACAGATAAAGGTGCAACAGTTTTATTTAAGAAGCAACAAGCAACCGTAATGCGAAATGGTCAAATATTGTTAAAAGCAAAAAGAAATGAAGATGGTTTATACTATGTTAAAGAAAATTTAGAAGAGAAATCAAACTACTGTGGAACAAATAAAATGCAACTATGGCATAGAAAACTACAATGAGGTTGTCACAGACAACTTATATTGAAAATTTAATTAAAAAATATAACATGAGTGAATGTAAGCCGATTTCAACGCCGATGGAAACAGGTTTAAAATTGGAAAGAGCACAAAAAGAAGAAGAAACTGAAAACATACCATATCAGGCACTGATTGGTTCTTTGATGTATCTGGCTATAGCTACGCGACCAGATATCATGTTCACAGTAAGTTATTTGAGCCAATATAATACTTGTTATGGAAAAACGCATTGGCAAGCAGCAAAAAGGGTTTTACGTTATTTAAAAGGCACGAAAAATGTTAGCATCAGATATAGTAAAACAGGAAGCGCATTAGTAGGAATGGCTGATGCTGATTGGGCAGCGTGTACCATTGACCGTCGTTCATATACGGGCTACATATTCAAGTATGGAGGTGGTCTAATAAGTTATGCAACAAAGAAGCAACGAGTTGTAGCTTTGTCAACTGCTGAAGCAGAATATATGGCAATGACGGAAGCCGCAAAAGAAGCGCTACACCTGAAACAACTTTTGGAAGACATAGGAGTGGCTACACAAGCTGTACCAATTTACAATGATAACTTAGCTGCACAGAAGTTAGCCAATAATTTAATAACAGGAAAAAGATCAAAGCACATAAGCATAAGAGAACACTTTATTAGAGACTGTGTCCAAAAGAAATTGATTACGATCCGATATAAGGACACAGAAAATATGGAGGCAGATCTTTTAACAAAGGCCTTAACCCAGCCAAGGTTAATGAAACTGCTAAATATGATAAGAGTCACTCAGACCTGAGGTTACACCCCAAGATCTTCGTGAGGGGGAGTGTTGTAGAGAATACTGGCTTATGATAATTATAGTTTAATTTAAGAATAGAATAAGAATATGATTTTTGATAGATGTCGGTAAAAGAAAATTGTGTGCTAGGTTGTCGTAATAAAATTGTAAATTAAAATAATAAAAGCATGTTAGTTTAAAAGGGGATTTTATTACTTAATAAAAAATAATTTCACTGCGTAAAGACTACTCTCTATAAAACGCTCCTACAAAGTAATTTTGCTTGTCAAGCAGTAATTGACCTTTTTATAATGAACACAAACTTTAAATAATGGGCATCTATAGTGCAGTATATTTTTTTTTTACAATTAATGCTTAAAACTTGACAAAAAGTAACGAATAAAAATAACTTCTAACGTTAATTTTCATAAGTTTAGGATAAATGATGCCTGAAATAGTAATTTCATTAGATAGTAAAAGTATTCCCGAGTAAAATAAAAGTGCACTATAATACCCTTATTTGTAAAAATTATGACGAAAATACTAATCGCGGTAGAATTTTTTTTAAAAAACGAAAATATTCACAATTTTCACAGTGTTGGCAACCTTGACATGAAAAGTACATTTTCTTGAAGTTCGACATTATGGCTATCCCCAGTTAACTGATTATCCACTATTTACGACAGACTTTATATTTTATAAATTTTTAATGGAACATTTTGAAAATGACAAAAAATTTAATAGTGCCAATAGTGAACATGATAGTTCTCTTAAATTACATACAAAGAGACACTTCAATTTTATTTGTATAGATGTAAAGCCAACACTGGTCGAGGGTGTTTAATGTGAAAAATATCTGTAAATTATACTAGAATAGCATTACATCGATACGGATACTATCAACCAAATGGGTACAACTACAACACTATTCGCTGTGGGCGGAGTTGACGCCATATTTGAGAAGCATTTGGCTTCAGATCACGTGACTATATGGCATATCCTCTTTTTATTATATCTATGGGTAGCTGAGAAGTCGGATCTGTGCTCTTTATTAAAAAAAATTAACCATCTAATTAGGTATTTGCTATATATTTGGCGTATATTTGGGTATAGTGATCGTCTAAGGCAAAAATGAGTGGGTTCCAAAAGAAAAAGTGCGAAATATGTGGTGCAAAAACATGTCGAATGGACGGCCAAAAAAGAATATTCATGGCAAGATTTCCTCTAGACGAAGATCGGTAAGTGCGGAATATAATTTATTACCGCGTAAAATAACTGTGTAAATCATAATTTTCATCAAACAGTTGGTTTTTCGAGTAAAATAATGCATAACCTTATCGATATGCAAAGAATAGTGTTGTGTATGTTTTATCGATATTTTGATTTGAAGTGAAGAACAGATGAGAGGTGAAAATGTATTATTAATATTTACTACTCTTTATACCAATCTGATAACTCAGACTAAGTATTACTCAAAACAATCTAACGATTCTGGTCAAAGATATAAGTACTCTTTGCAATTCCCTCTGAGATAATTGTATTTTTATTAATTATCATCAGGTATCTATTACAAATTTTAACATAGTTTTCTTTTTAGCTGCAAACAATGGGTAAAGGCGACTGGTAATGAAAACTTGATAAACGTGCCTATAGAAAAATTAAATCAATTAAAATATATTTGCAGCAAGCATTTTCATACAAAATATTTCAAGAAAAAGAAAACACAGTTAAAGAAAAATGCTGTTCCACATATTGATATTGCTAAAAATCCATTAATAGATGAAATGTTTCATAGTTTTCCATTACACATCCAATATGTGGCTAAAAGTGACAAAAGAGAAGATGTTTTACATGATCATAATTACTACAGCCGCAATCCTCATCCAGCCTACACCGGCGATCTTATGTCGGCCATACACGCTACGGTCTACCGGAGAGGAAAACTGTACAGGTTCACCTGCGCAGGTCCACCGAACACCGGTATCGTGTATGGGGACGTTCCGGTGTACCGGAGCGGTCTTCAGTTCTTTTTGCGATGGCATCGAAGGAGGATGATGACGCGCTGGCATTGCTAGGCCTTGCGTTAATTTAAAAGATAAAATATATATACTTTTAATACCATAATCGAGATAAAAAAATTATATATAAAATATATAATTTTTTTATCTCGATTAATATATAATTTTTTATCTCGATTATGGTAATCTTTGTTTTTAATTTGCCAGAGACATGTATTACTTTTATAAAAATCTTGAAGGATTTTTTTTTCTTGAATTCGCCATTTGTAATTGCTGAATTACGTATTGGTGACAAGCGACGAGACAACCATTCGAATGAAAAACTAAAAACAACTGACGCGACCTGCGCAGGCGACCGGAGTACACGCACACACGTACAGGTACACCGTAAGGTGTACCTTGAAAAAATTGATTTTCGAATTTGCTCCGGTCGCCTGCGCAGGTTAAAAAAACTGCACAGGTCTATTCCCACACACGTTCCGGTGTACCTGCGCAGGTGAACCTGTACAGTTTTCCTCTCCGGTAGACCGTAGCGTGTGTGGCCGGCATTACGAAGATCGTCGGTCCAACGGGCCGGAGGACGTCCCACACTGCGTTTGCCAAGACGCGGTCTCCACTCCAGGACAAAACAGGACACTTTTTTTTGTTAAAGTTTGAACAAAATAAAACTCTGAGTATAGATACTTTGTTTTTTTTTTATTATCATTAACCTACCTGAACTATTAACAAAAATTTTCATAAGGGTCACACACTCTTATCGACAAATATCGATATCGATAATTTCTGTGAAATCCACGTGAAATCCCTATTTATTTTGTTCTTAATATTGGCATTACGTATGTCATGGAGATGACGTTTGCGGCTTCATATTGGCAAGACTTTTCGCTTCCATTTCATACTTATTAGATTTTACGCTATTTGTATGGGACTCCCGTCTCTTAAAACGTAGTGGTTATATACTCTTTGATAACAATGAATTTTGGCGTTTTAGATGTTTGACGGACGGATGTCAGTTCGAATACGTTCAGTTTTTTTTTTGATCGGAAAAAGTAATAGGTAGGGATCCTTAGTACATTTTTTTTCACCTGATTAGTATCAAGCTAATTTTCCGGGAGTAGCTTCATTTTGATGAGACGAACAAAAAAATCCTCTTCGAAAACTCAATTGTGGTAGCTAACAGAGATAGCAGGAGATAGAGCAGCAGTGAGCCTATGCTCACGGGATAACGGGATAACGTACCACGCAATTTGTAGGACAATAGTACTATTAAATTATATAAATATTAACTAACTAAAAGAAATAAAAATCAGAAACAAAAAGGTCACCGTTGGATTCCTCGTTAAAAGTTACCTAGGTTTGACCTTTGTTTCACGACTAACCTGTGCGGTTTTCCGAATTTTTCGGGGTTTCCATATTTTTTACTCACCCGGTATATTAATACACTAAGGTTAAGATGTTTGCCTCCCTTTTTAGAAAAAAAAACTCACGATTACGCTTCAGTCTGTAATATCCTACTGCTGGGCATAGGCCTCTTACAGTAGAGGAGACGTGGAACATCGACCTTCACCAATCTGATCTCTCGATGAGGCATATTTTTTATCAAATATAATTTATAACAATATGCCTATGATAACTTGCCTATCGAAAAGAGGTCAATGCTTTTTTTTTGCAGACAAGCCTATATGATTGGTTTTGTAATTACAATATCTTACAGGTAGATGTAGTATCGAATATAGGTATATATTGACCTACCTGTTCACATCTACTTGCCAGGTAGCCATGTAAGCTATATGTAGCCAAAAATAAGTAGACAAGCCTATCTAGACATATTCTGTGTGTTAAAAACTATCAATTGGAATATAACACATTCGGTTATCATAATGAGTGAAGGTGATGAAAAAAAAATTAATTAAAATTAATTAAATTGAAAGTAGCTATGACCACTTTTCGATAGGCAAGTTATCATAGGCATATTTGTTCATAAATTATATTTGATAAAAAATATGTCTCATCGAGTTATCAGATCGGTGAAGGTCGCTCTTCCAGGTTTCTTAGACCATTACCCTATTTAGGAGAAGGATCAAAGCTTAATCCACCACGCTGCTCCAATCCGGGTTGGCGGATATGTCCCCTACTATGAGTAACGATCGCTACCAGGCGTACATGATAACAAACGGGAGCGACTGCTTAACGTGCTCTCCGAGGCACGTTGGGGAGACCCACAAGGACTGCACAAACACCCAGACCACGGCAAACATCTGTATGATGATCTAGCTAGGATTAATTTTTAGAAAATTTCGTTTTACCCGTGTTTTCAGATAATGAAAAAATACAACATTATTAGAATAGGAAAGTAAATTTTGCCATAATCTATTAAGTTATCAGGTGGAAAATCGGGTGGTCATGAAACTATATGACCCCGGTTCAAATCCACATGTCACCAGATCGATTTTCTTTTTCCCTTTTTTTTCTAATTGCACTCGTGTTTTTTTATCTGAATAACCAGTTCATTTCTTTTTATTATTATGTCGGTAAGATCGAAAAATATTATTGATATTCCATAAGTATGTAATTGGGATGTAAATAAAATTTCCAATAAACACGATATAAACCGAGCTAAGCTTGTTCATCCATAGGTAAGGCTAACTCCCGTTTATGACTGAAGTAAGTCACAAACGGGAAATTCCCACAAGTATAGACGTTGCCAGTCGCTACAAAATAAAAGGGATTCACCGACTTCGCCACAAAATAAGTAAAGAGAAATTCCGTGATCCTTTCAATCGGTCAGAATGTATAGTTCCGATAAAAATGATATAAAATGGTTCAAATATTTTCAAAATATTGTTATTATTTAAGTGCCCTAAAAAGCCCCCCCCCCTACGCTACGCCACTGGTGGTACGTAATCCCGGTCCTACGCTCACTGCTGCTCTATCCCCTGCTAACTCTATTACCTACCACAATCGAGAGTTTTCGTAGAGGAAATTTTTGTTCGTCTCATCAAAATAAAGCTACTCTCGGAAAATTAGCTTGATAGTAATCAAGTGAAAAAAATGTACTAGGAATCCCGGACTATAATAATTGCGATCGAAAAAACTAAATGTATGCGAACTGACAGCCGTCCGTCAAACTCCAAAATTCTTTCGCGCCATCTATTAGCATGGTCGGGCATAATCTCGCTAAACGGCTGTCGAGTTAATTTTTATAAGCGCCATAGTTAAATGGCGTTCACGTCGATATTGTAAATGTGTGCGTGCGTTCTTGAAGGTTACTTAGCTGTTCTAGTCGCCTTAATTCAAAATTATCCAATTTATAAATTCAACCGAGCTCCTATGACAGATGACTGTACAAAAAATACCACAAACAATTCCTAGATGTAAGAGTGATATTATACACAATTTTAATTATTTTAATATTACGAAGAAAAAAAAAACTATTTAAAAAATTTAAATTTTTCTAAAGTATTCGATTCTGCTCAGATTAACATTTTGTTGAATCACTTATTTAATTTAATCCCTCGTACATAGATATAAAGTACCTGGGTGACCGAGCCTAGCTCATCATCATCATATCAGCCTGTTGCAGTCCACTGCTGGACATAGGCCTCCCCAAGCTCGCGCCAGACATCCCGGTTTTCCGCAATCCCCATCCAGCCTACACCAGCAATCTTACGTAGATCGTCGGTCCAGCGGGCCAGAAGGCGTCCTACACTGCGTTTGGAAATACGCGGTCTCCACTCCAGGACACGTCTGCTCCAACGGCCATCGGTCCTGCGACACAGATGACCAGCCCACTGCCACTTCAACTTGCTGATTCTGTGGGCTATGTCGGTTACTTTCGTTCTCTCACGGATAGTCTCATTTCTTATTCTGTCCTTGAGAGAAACCCCAAGCATAGCCCGTTCCATAGCACGTTGAGCGACTTTAAACTTGTGGACCAGTCCCTTCGTCAGTGTCCACGTCTCGGCTCCATATGTCAACACAGGCAGGACGCATTGCTCGAAGACTTTTGTCTTCAAGCATTGCGGAATTTTCGAAGTGAAGACTCGACGAAGCCTGCCAAATGCCGCCCAGCCCAACCGAATCCTCCTATCAGCTTCCTTCTCGAAGTTGTTTCGGCCCAGCTGAATGGTGTGGCCAAGGTAGACATAATCCTGAACAACTTCAAGAAGGATACCGTCAACCGATACCGGTCTCAGTATGACTTGGTTGTTAAACATAACTTTCGTTTTGTTCAAATTCATACCGAGACCGACTCGTCGGGAGGACTCGTTTAGGTCGGCCAGCATTTGACCTAGCTCATCCAACGTCTCCGCAAAGATGACGATATCGTCAGCAAAACGAAGGTGAGAGATGTATTCGCCGTTGACGTTGATGCCTCGTTCCCCCCAATCCAAGGTCTCAAAGACATCCTCCAGCGCAGTGGTAAACAGTTTCGGTGATATTACATCTCCCTGTCTTACCCCACGCCGGAGGAAAATAGGTCTCGTTCTCTGGTCTTGGATATGAACGGTCATCGTCGCCGCGTCGTACATACATCTCAGTACCTCGATATATCGCCAGTCGATATGACATCTCTGCAGAGAGTCCAGGACAGCCCAAGTCTCTACAGAGTCAAAGGCTTTCTCGTAGTCCACAAATGCCATACACAGCGGCTGATTATATTCTTCTGTTTTTTGAATAATCTGCCGAACAGTATGGATGTGGTCTACGGTGCTGTAGCCATTTCGAAACCCAGCCTGCTCCGGTGGTTGGAATTCGTCGAGTCTTCTGGTGAGACGATTCGTAACAACCCTCGAAAACAGCTTATAGACGTGGCTCAGAAGTGAGCCTAGCTCGGTATTTTCATTTTTTTTTGTTTTTTTTCTCGGTATTTTTATATTTTAATTTTATTTAAATAATAAATCACGAGTGAAATTAAAAAAAAAGACAAACAATTTATCTTAAGACTGAGATTCGAACCCGGGTCAACACGATTTGACACCCGCCGATTTCCTAATTACGCTATTACAGCTATGATGACAGAAGTGAAATTAAGCTTCGTATTCTAATGATATTATTTCATTGCCTAAAAACAGGGATAAAACTACATTTTTTTAAATGAATCCTAGCTAGATCAATTTTTCGCCCCCGAAATCCCCTGCATACTAAATTTCACGAAAATCGTTGGAGCCGATTCCGAGATTCAGAATATATATACAAGAATTGCTCGTTTAATAGTATAAGATATAGCCCAACTACCTACACTTAAACTTTATATTTTTCATTTAATTTCAATCAATATTAAATATTTCATTTTAAAGTTAGATAAAAAATTTACAGTCCAGACTGAACAACCTAGATGGATGGCGATTATACGAAATAATAAAAAATGATCTCCATTCAATAGTAATTGACGGAATCGTTTAAGTTATTATGGTTTGATTGAAAGTCATTAATCTAAATGAATAAACGGATAACTAGATAACAAATTAAGGTAGGAAATTAGCAATATTTTAGAATCAACTTTAAACAATAACTTGTAATTTTACACATTCAAAGATTTGCAGAACAACAAAAATATCATGCGTATGTATGTATGTATGTCTGTCAGTGCTTTAATAAAATTTAATGGCATATTCATATCAATTGAAAAAAATAAAGATGCAAAGTTATCTGCGCAATAGCTGTCTTACTAGTATGACTTATCTAAGATGGAATATTTATTTAAATGCAAATAACTGAATGTTTTTACTACACAAGGTCGTAGATAAGATCTGTTAGTCTGTAAGTTACGATAACTTTTGACATTGCTGCCTTGAAGTATTATTTTCAGTAAATATTACATTTAGGCAAGTGTTTCTTTCCACGACATTGTTATTTCTTTTTTTAATTAATCATTACAGCGAGCGCGGTTATTTATAACTTAAAAGAAATGTCTCGACTTTCATTAGAAAGTTAATCAATTTTTGTACCAAATATTACTGAAGTATTTAATAAAAAAATAAGCGATTGATTGCACCATGTCTAAGACACAAATGATGGTGATTCTATAGCATGTGAAATGTACACAAAATTATAAATTAATAATTGAATTCGTGCTACAGAAGTGAAGGACGGACGTATTAGAAACACTACTAAAGATTAGCTTTTAGTTAATAGTGATTAAAGACATACTTGAGACACATAACTATTTTCAGAACAGACAATGATTAGAAGTACCCTTCAACATAAGGAACCATAATTATACTTTTAAGGAGATACCGAAACCATAATAAAATGAAGGATTTTGAAATCACACCTATTTGAAAGTTAAAGAATTTTATGTGTATTTTTTATTATTGTAATAAATGACATTGAAAGTAATGTAAATAGACTAACAAGAAAGTGTACAGAAGATAGACCACAGGACGATACATTACTAATATTATAATATGTGATGATAGTTATTGTTAGTAAAGCGTAGCAAGTTGTGTGCGTAGCAAATGTTTCACAAACACAAGTCACAAGTCATTTTCAATCCACTCTCTGTTCCGAGTACCTAGCGTACGGCATTACTGACCTTGACCTTCGAGATATCGACTCCGGTGACGCCCTTGACGAGCTCGGGAATACATTGCACGATACTCAGGACCTCTCCAGTTAGTTTAGCAGCGCCCACTTCGCCGCCGCCGCATGACACCATCGTGACCTTCCGAGCCTGCGACAGTGGCGCCGCCACCTCGGCAGCGACCTGCGACAAAATAATTTAAAAACAATATCGCACACATTCCTCATGATATTATTTTCGTGTTATTATCCAACTTCGGAAAATAAAATAAACGTAATTTTAAATATTAAATGTACGTAATTTTTAATCAATCAAAAACATCTAATGTTACAGAATATTTAGTCAAATTCAGATCGTCTGTAAACGCATGAAGGAAAATGATGAGTCTTGCTCTGGGGTACCCAAAAGTTTCAAAAATAGTCTGAGAGCTGCAATAAATAAATAATTGCCTAAATGATCGATTTTCTATCGGATTTTCTTTATATGTTTACAGCTGGCGTAATATAAGATGAAAGTTAACGAAAAGTTATTGATAATAATCTCAAACTACACTTCGCTTTTGAAATAATTGTGTTTGCTCGCAAACGAAATAATAACCACTTCAATAACATTGACTAGTGATAAAACGTAGGTAGACGAAAAAATAGTCAAGTAAATATGCATTATTCATCATGCATTATTAGCGATAACTTAAAAAAAAAGAATTATCGAGATCGGTCCACCCAGTAAAAAGTTATGAGGATACAACGTAAATCGACGAAAAAACAGTCAAGTAAATATGCATTAATTACTACAGATGATAACTCGTCTTCTTCATTAACTTCGTCTTCGTCGTCGTTTGAACGTCGTCAACTGTCGTTTGTTACCGGTCGATGTAATTGAAATCGGTTTTTATTTCGTTTACAAGCAAACACAATTATACAATCTCTCCTAAATTATGAATCCATATAAATTGCTATAAAAGACAAATCTCATCTTCATAAAATTGCCTTTCCGATGAAGTATTTTTCATTCGTAAGGATTTATATGCCTGGCTAACAATAATGCAATAAAATTTCCTGTTTTATTTATTACACTTATTTTGAAACTATGATATCTTCTAATAATAAGTATATTCATTGAAATCAAATAATGTCACGAACAATTGTGTTCAAAACGAAATACTTATGATGAATAAAGTATTTATTTGGATAAGGATTTATATAATGTGTTAACCTCAAAATATAGACATATTCTGTCACGGACTTTTTTTAGAACTTTTAATGGTGATCAACTCCGTCGTCGATAATTTTTGAGTAGCTTTAACCGTTTACGCAGCGTACGCAACCGAAGCTCTCAAAAAAGAATATTTTTTCTAGTTATCGTAACATTTATTATTAATGCTCAGCTTCTATTCCTTCCTCGGAAATGGACTACCCAACACAAAAATAATTTTTCAATTTGTAGCAATTTGTTCCTGAGATTAGCTCGTTTAATCAAACAAATAAAATTTTCAGCTTTATAATATTCGTATAGATAAGTAACAAAAGTAATTTACATACATTACAGTAAATTCCATGTTATTAAATTACACATTGTAACTGAAATAAATAAGTATTTCATATACAATTTTCTACCAATCATTTCTTTTTTTTGCATATTGAAACGGCATGGCATTTTACGCTTACATGAGCATAACTCATTAGTACATATCAAAACTAAATTGTTTGAAAATAAATAAATATTTTACGGTTGTAAACTTAATTTTTATAATAAAATTCTATATAGAGTTATAGACCTTGTAATTTGATAAAGATTTAATGTTCATTTGTTTTTTTTTAATGAACTACTCACAAATAACACAAACCAAGCATTTATTCAATAAGGGAATACGAACCACGCTTTAACTGTAGTAACTAGAGACAATATCAATTGAATATAACTAGAGTCTAGTTATAACTAATATTTAACGTCGTTCCGAAATATATTATTATTATTAAGAAATACGAATAGTTAACAAGATCGCAATTAATTTTCGTTTCTGTAAGCTTACGGTTGGTTGGAGTTTTAATTTATACCGGCCTTGTCGCATACGCACAAATAAAGCAACTACCATATTATGATAACAACTGTCTTATATGGAAACTGCATTTACGAACGAATATCAACAAGTTTAATTTTTTACTTTAGGGCGCCTTCAAATTAGCCGCGCGGCGGCAGCGCGTCTGCAGCGCTGCTGACGCGCGACGTTGTAAATGTATGTAAATAACAACGCGCGACAGCAGCGCGGCGCCTTCAAATTTGTCGGCTAATTTGAAGGCGCCCTTACATGACGCTTCAGTTATTTTACACCAAAAATGGCAAGTAAGGTATTTATATCTCTGATATTAAATTGCGATTATCAATTTCAGTATTATTTAGAAGTATGACTGAATAAAAACGAACATTTTATATGATTCAATAAAAAATAAAAACTACGAAGGACAACGAGCGCATTTTAATGAAACTGAAACTATAACAATGTTGACGCTTAATTTGATTCGTGAAGCAGTTTCCTTATAAAAATAAATAAAATTTGAATCGAATTAATTATTCGCATTGATAAGTTTTTTTCACAATGAAATAACTGTAATTAATATAAAATTTATTTATAAACGAGGACATTTAAACAAAATTGTAAACGGACAACAATTTAAGGTTGATTTTAGAGAGATCTGCTGCAATAAAATCGGCCCTGACAGTCAAAACGTGAAAACGTATGAACTTTTACGATGACGAGCTACGCTCAGGAGCTTAAGACCAGAGTCCGGTCAGTATTAAAATATATTAGGAAAACTTTCAAAATTTATTCGATAAACAGATGTAAGTTATCTCAGTAAGTTATATCACCCAGACAACGGCAAACATCTGTATGGCCAATACAAATGTTGTCGTGTGCGGGGATCGAACCCGCAACCGCCCGCGCAACAGCCACAAACCAGTGCTGTAACCGCTGCGCCAACGCGGCGAAATAATATCTGACATAAGTCAAATATTTTCACCATTTTAATCAATAAAGCTTTTCTTAATTACTATCGTAAAAACACAATAACATACACAATAAGTAATTGAGTGCTTGAATTGACGACGCGTATAAGCCCAGCGCTCACAGTACTGGCTTGTGACAGCTGTGCTGGCGGTTGCCGGATCGCCGACCATACAGATGTTTTGAATGCTTTTTTTTATGTTTTCCGTGGACTGGGTGTTTGTGCTTGTGTATTGTGTGTGATTCCGGACCCCCAACACAATAGTAAATCATAGTGGGGCCGTTAATTTTGAGAAGTTGATTTATCGATTCACGATTCAGCCTGTTACATCTCACAGCTGAGCTTAGTCCTCTTTCCCACTACGCTGCTGCATTGCGATCCGACAGCTCAAGGTGCTTTCCGAGGCACGGACAACCAGACCGGAAATAAATATTTGTGTAAATACAAATATCCGAGCGGGTATCGAAACCACTACTGCCGGTGTTTAGGTACCGCCGAGATATTGACAATATATACATATATTTTTTATTTAAAACATACCTTAGGTAATGTCTCCAACATCATGTCCACCATAGCTGCTGAGCCATACTCCTTCCAAGCATCCGCCTTCTTCGCCATTTGCTCTGCATCGGCCGCAGCCTTCGCCTTGATGGCATATGCTTCAGCCTAAAACAATACAAATTTAAAATTATAAAAATAAATCATGAATACAATATTTCCAGCATAGACAAGCACCATTACATATCGACCGTCCTCGATTTATAGTCATAGACAAAATTGCATGTAGGATAAGCATAATGCAGGATGTTTAAAAAAAGGAAGGGACAATTATCAAAACCAAATTTAAAAAAATTATTAATTAAATTTCACCAATCTAAGCATACCAGAATTTTGTAACAAAAATTATGATAATGGACTAATAGTCTGCCTGTCATTATTCTGTATTGTTTTTTTTTAATTATTTAAAATAATATTCTTATTTTTACTCTTTCTCCTTCCATCTACTCAATAATTTATAGTGTACCAGAATGGTAACAGTTTTTACTGCTTTACAGTAGACGTGTGCCGAGTTTTAGTTAGTAAATGACATTAAGGACCTCATGTAAATAAAACTGATATTGTTTGAATCAGAAATAAAAAAAAATGTAAGAGAGAAATGGTTTCATATTTGAAAAATTCTTAACATCCTTTAGCTTTTTTAACATACTGTACTTAATAAGGAAGCGACACAATATCTGAGTATCTGACTATGATTTAGAATTTAGAAATGCATCTGTTTGGATAGAATTTTATAAATTACTAGCTTCTGCGCGCGACTTCGTCGGCGTGGGCTCCACTCCTATTTGTCTTAGCGTGATGATACATAGCCTATAGCCTTCCTCGATAAATGGGCTATCTAACACTGAAAGAATTTTTCAAATCGGCCCAGTAGAACCAGAGATTACCGCGTTCAAACAAACAAACAAACAAACAAACAAACAAACAAACAATCAAACAAACTCTTCAGCTTTATATATTAGTATAGATTTTACATGAGAAGTATGTTTAACGGGAAAGGATTATAAGCTATAAAAGAGCACTCTACACCATAAAGTTGCTCAGATCATAAAATAATTAAATATTACTTACTTCTCCACGAACTTTAACAGCCTCAGCCTCGGCCTCTGCTTCTAGAACAGTCTTGAGACGGTGCGCTTCAGCCAATTTTTCCAGTTTAAACTTTTCTGCCTCCGCTGGTCTGGAAACAAAACAAAGGTAAATTACGACATGACATCATTTTAAATTGTCGTTTTTAATTAAAAACTTGAATTTTGATTTTTATAATTCCCCACTTATATTTGATTCATACCTGTATATTCTTATTTAATTTTATAAGCATCGTAATGTAATTAGTATCATAAAAAAAGTTTGTATTTGACATTATTTTACTAAATACGTGACACAAAATTACAAGGAAGTTTCATATTAAACAATATGAGTAAACGACGTTATCTTCCGCATTTACTAGTATTAATTGGTCTAGATCATCCGAACAGTTTTCATGACTAAACAAAGTCAAAGTCATAAAGTTAGCTTCTGCTAACTTAACTTAAGGAGAGCATAATATTTTATGATAACTAATACATATATATATATAATTAATAGTATATATTTAGCTACTAAGAACATACAATACTACTAACTATAATAATCTTAAAAACATGGCTAGGTTCTTTCGAGATCTTTTTTTAAGTTTCAAGTTTAGTGTTAATTATAGCTTTGATGTAAACTTGCGTGAGCGAGAAAATAGTTAAGCCCATTATCATACAAATAATCATCGAGCGCCTTACTTCGATGCTTGACTAAGTGTCTAGTATAAGTGAACGCTTCAGTAAATACGACAGCATCCTAAGGATTAGTAGTGACCTATGTGCAAAATATGACTTTGAAACGTGTATTATCTTACAAATGAAGACACTAAAGATAAGTTCGAAACAAGAATTTACAACAACGTTTGAGTTACACTTTTTTCCCATCTATCGATATCAATGTTAGCTTATATCAATATTTTTTATCGTTATCATTCAATGACACTCATATAAAAAGGTAATATACTTAAAACCAAAGAGCAACACGGAGGGGAGTAGCCATACACAGGCGTTCCCCTCTGTCAAAGTACAAGTCCACGCGGTCCTATGCGTACAATAAAACTAGTTGTAACCGTACTGCTCACTAGACTGAATCTAGTTGCGCTATGGAAACAACGTCCTTCAAATAATACTGAATTGTTCTGTTTTTTGCTGCAAAAAGTGATCTGCCACGTCAAAGTAACAAAAATATGCCATTACCTTTCATATGAAAGTATTTTTTAATCACATTATTACTTTATACTATTATTAATATATATTAAAAATATTATCGGTCGTCTTGTTTCGGATTTGTTTATCAACACCGGCCGCTTGCCTCATACAATATGCGGATCGGTCGAGCGACTGATCCGAGTCTCTTACCGAAAAGTAGTGGTTAGTGTTGTAACCGGTTTGTTTGTAGATAGTTATCGATAAAAATGGCAAAGGCAAAGAAGGAGACAGACATTTTTGGGATTTTGATTTATTTAAAATATTATATTGCGAACTTTATTAATATAAATAGTTTTATAATAAAATTGCATTAAATCTATACTAATATATAAAGCTGAAGAGTTTGTTTGTTTGTTTGTTTGTTTGTTTGAACGCGGTAATCTCTGGAACTACTGGGCCGATTTTAAAAATTCTTTCAGTGTTAGATAGCCCATTTATCGAGGAAGGCTATAGGCTATATATCATCACGCTAAGACCAATAGGAGCGGAGTCCACGCCGACGACGTCGCGCGCAGAAGCTAGTTAAATATAAAACAATACTTAACACATTTTACTAGAATTACTTAGTGTGAACTTCGACCATAATGTTTTATATTAATTTTTGGCTGGTTTCCTAAAAATCCAAATTTAAGGGATACATGTTTTTTTTTTTAAATAACAGACTAAACTAGACGCCCACGATAAATAGTGTCATTTGCTCCAATCATTAATTTCAATACCTCTGACTTTCAAGTGTTGGCGAACAATAGAAGGAAATTAGTCGAGGGCACCAAACCAACTCTTACGTCACACTGTATTTTTGAAATGATGACTATTGTAGTACATCAAATAATTGCACGCGTACAAACTACACATGTCAGAAGTGAAACTTCTTTGGCAAACTAATTTAAAAAAAAAAACAACGCTGCAACTTACAATTATTAAAGTTTTTTTGTTGGTTTTATTTTTGCTCCTGGTTGTGTTGGACAAGGTTTTGGAAATTAACACTAATTTAAAAAAAAAACTAATTAAAAAAAATGAATTTAAAATATTTAAAAAAAAAAAACTAGTTGAAAAAAAAAACAGAAAGCTAACGTCACGCGGTGTTCCCAGGCGGTCACCCATCCAAGTACTAAATGTCATGACGCTGCCGCGTTACCTGTCGCTCAAATTTTACCCCTCATGCGCCTAGAGAAGTTTCACTTCAATAAATAAAGTCCATTTTTATATTAATGTCTTACTTTTGTATCACTTTAAAAAATAATTTCCCTAAACGAGTACTTGAGTTTATCGATAACGCGTATCGACAGTTGTTACAACCATGGCTGTACGAAACTTGTCAGTGTAGTTGCGGCATATCATTATACTGTTATGACACAGAATGTATCTATGTGTGTGTGAAAATGTGAGTGTATTTTTTAATTTAGTATAGTGTGAGTTTCGTAGTGACAGATGATTATTTTTGTGTGTGAATTTGAGAAAGTGTGCGTAGCACAGATTTCCCCCCGCAAAAAACGACAGACTATTTTGTATCGGTAAAATACGCTATGGCTACTCCCCTCCGTGTTGCTCTTTGACTTAAAAAATATTGCATAAATATGCAATATCTTTATATAAAAATATATAAAAATTTCGTGTCACAATGTACGTGGGCGATAAACTCCGAAACTACTGAACCAATTTTTATCAAATTTTGTAAGCATCTGTAATTTGGTCTAACTTGGGAGATAGGTTAATTTTTATCTCAATTAGACCCGGTAGGTAGCGCTGCTATCGATATATATATATATATATTTCCAGGCAGGACAATGTCTGCCGGGTCCGCTAGTATGATATTAATACGTACAAACTTTATAAAATCTCTTTGAGTCTTCATATGACAGTGTTAAGTAGCACACTCATCACTAGATGGTGCTGACTTCAGAATCTATCTGATACATCACAATCAAAGATATACGAAAGAATTCAAAATATCTTCCTGGCTACTGATTGTGTCAAAATGAGGAAAGGTACTTCTGGTGGTACACTCGCCTCTAGTAGTTACTTCGGCCACGCTTTTCATTGGGTGTCCTTACTGTGTGTGCTACTTGGGTGTCCTTTTGACCGATTGCTCACAAGAAGTCTGAGGTTCAATATGACTCTTTATTCACCTCGCTAGAATAATGATATAAGATAAAAAACTTCAATATAAGTTATTACCTGCGTATGGTTGCCTCCAATTCCTTCTCTCGTCTCTGCACCTCCCATTTCTGCACGTTAATTTCCTGCGAACGCTCGACAACGGCAATTTGCATTTGTTCTTCTTTGATGCGTTGCTTGGTCTTTGCTGCTTGTAACTCGTATGCCATCTCTGCTTCGGCCTGAATAAAATATATAAAAAACACCAAGGTATAAAAGACTTCTAGCATCTTCCAAAAATTCTAATAATTTCTTTTCTTGCAGATAAGCTATAGCCTAGTTTTTTTTTTCATTTTCCTTCATGCCATCAACACATATTTGACTTCATAAGGGGGAGGGGGGTAGGGGGTCGACGAAGTGTGACATTGTGTTACAAGGGGGAGGGAGTGGTCCAAAATTTTTCAACTATCTATTAGATAATAACTAACTTCAAAAATTAAAGGTTTATTTGTTTTTTAGGCGAATTGACTTTTATTAAAATGAAAATAAAAATAATTTCGAAACTGCCATCAGTTTGCTCATGCATAATTGCAAAATATGTGACGTCACATAGGTAGGTAGGGGGAGAGGGGTCTCATAAATGTGACCATCTGTGACAAGGATGGGGGAGGGGTCGAAAAATCGAGAAATTCGTGTGACGTAATTTATGGATCGCCCCTAACGCTGACAGTCATACCCAACAGTAATTACTAAATGTTATTATCATCACAAACTTGTTTACTAGCTACAAAATACTTGTACCAAGTTCTGCTCACCTTCTTAGTTTGCACCTCAACATCATATGCTGCTTTTTTAAGTTCGAAATCCCTTTGAGCTTTTGCTATCTCGGTGTCGTTGAGGAACCTTGCTGCCATACGTTGTTCCTCGGCCATGGCTTCTTTAATGCGAGCCTCGGCGTGTGCCTCCGCCTCCCCTATACGAGCATCTCGCTTAACTTCAGCCGTACGAGCCATACCCAATGCTTTTAAATATCCCTGTTAACAAGAATTTGTAGTTAATCGAAAAGAGATAGGATAGATAATATCGAAAGGGTAACATGTAAATAAATCAACATGTTTACAGGTTTTAAAATTAATTTGTTAAGAGACTTGGACAATGTGTAACAGTTAATGAAACAGATTTATATGCATTAATACATTTACAGGCTATACAGGGTGTCCCGCGATAAAGTGCAACCCCGAAAGGGGGTGAAACTAGACCATAAATTATCGACAAAAAACATAGAAAAAACTTTTTTTTAAAAATATTTTATTTTTTATTGACGAATTAAGGTTTTTATATCTTACCTAGACTCTATGTACAAAAAATGATGATTTCTTCCAAAGTAGTGGGTCGATTACTTTAAAATAAAATAAAATATTACGCCACGTACTTGGCGGTAAGGATAAAATAAAAATTAGCTGGCAAAAAAGTGGCATTATGTCTTTAACTATGCTTCTTGTGAAAAAAAATCCATTTTTTATGACTGTTTTTTTCAATGATCTCTAATTTTCTCAGAATTATGCCCCCAATACCAGGAAATTTTATGATTTATTATTATTTCTTACCATATTGCCATTCAAATAAAAAAAAATTTACGGCTGTATCCCAAAGAACACGTGCAAAAATCATCATTTTTTGTACAAAGAGGCTACGTAAGCTATATAAAAATCTCAATTCGTCAGTAAAAAAAATAAAAAATTTTTTTTTAATTTTTTTAATTTTTTTTCTGTTTTTTGTCGATAATTTATGGTCTAGTTTCACCCTCTTTCGGGGTTGCAGATTATCGCGGGACACCCTGTATAACCTGATATTAATAAAAAAAAAAAAAAAACAAGAAAATAATAATTAAATATTTCAATAATCGGAATATAGCTTTTTGTAAATTCACATACCTCTTCATCTCTAATATCCTTTAGAGTGTATGACACGACGGTGATGCCCATGTTTATCAAATCACTGGAAGCCACTTCAAATACCTTGTAGGATAAAAATATAATAATTTAGTTAAATTTGTATGTATATAAATACTTATTTAAGGCTTAACACACGTTGTATATTACCTTCTTCGAGAAAATCTTTCTATCCTTATAAATCTCTTCCACAGTCATAGAACCCATTATAGCACGCTGATGCCCTTCCAAGGTAACGAGAGCAATGTGCTGGATTTCTTGTTCGGATTTACCCAGGAATTGTTCACATGCCGATAACAACATTTCAGCATTCTGACCTTGAATTTTCACCTATAAATAATTTACAAAAGAAAGTTTAAATAAGAACATCATAGGATATATTCTACTTGGATAAATTCTATTAGTACATAATTATTTTATTAAGAAATGTTCTACTACAAAAATAAAAAGGAGTACCTGTGCAATACCGGTGACGGAAATAGGCACTCCTTGGCTGGTATAAACTGTTGGCGACTCAACTTGCAAGGTCATAGTGTTAAGTGATATTCGTTGAACGCGTTGTATAGCAGGCCATACAAATGCTCGCCCTCCAGGTACGAGTAATGGTTTTGAATAGCAACATCCTGTGGAACAAATTTTAAAATATGTAAAAAAAAAATTTTTAAATAACAAAAAAGTGTAATTTATTACATACGTGTAATGTTAATATACACTCCTATATCAGTTTTTAAAAAAAGTAATGCAGATATGTAACAATTTTCAAGAGAAAAATAGGCTTCATAAAGTTTAGGTCTGACTATTGCATATCTGCAAAGAGACTGTGCTTTACTCTCACAAAATGAAAAACACAGGAAGCGCTTACTCTTAAATATCTATATTTTTATAACAATGCATTAATATGCTATAAAATACACACTTTTATACAGAATACACACCAAACTATAATTAAATACCATTTGAAGTCTTTTTTTAATATCATTATAATTTATAATTGAAAGTAAAAATAATCGATGAAATAAATATTAAGTTGGATATCAACATTTTGGATGTACACGGATGATAGCATATTAACGTGAGAACCACTTGAAAAAATAAGCCTTTTTTATTATGCGAGAAAACTATTAACTAAAAAGCCTTGTCGCACAGTCACAGAATTGGTTTATGGCTATTGCACTGGGCGGTTGGTCAATAGCAGAGCATTTTCTCAAATTTTGCTGAGAGGAAGAGGATTCAGAATTATTTTGATAGTCAGTAGTACCACCCTTATCTGGCAAGTCTGGAGGACGAACGAGATACATTTTAAAATCAATTGTATACACTAAACTACACACGATTACAACTAAACACCTATCCACAGTAAAAATGTTACTTTAACCACTAATACCACAATACTCTACTATTTACACTGAAAGTAATAAAAAAAAACAAGATTACTCAAGCTAAGTAAGCCAACTATGAGTTGAGCGTGAGTGACTTTGTATTTATTTGACTATGTTATTGTCAGGATAAGTTTCTATAAAAGAAATTAAAAAAAAGATAAAAGAAAAATATAAGAAAGAAATAGGTCAGCTAGTTTTTAAATAAGCCGCCGAAATACGATAGCTACGCGTTCGCATCTGCTATGACGTCAACATCGTCAAGTACCCCAAGGCACACAGGAACAATAATATTAAGGACAAACATTATTACGTGTGACATCATCACAAATTCAAATTCTTTTGTCAATGAGCGCAAGCAATTTTGTACGAGTACGTTATAAAACATAATAAATAATCTATAAGAATGTTAAAACTTAAAACTGTAGAATAATATTGCGTATTGTACATGTGGATATCGCAATTCTTCTTATTTGTTATAATTTTTTACTAGCTTTTGACAATGGCTATCATAATAAATTATAATTGTAGTATAACAATGTTTTTTGCCAAGAAATAAATATAGCCTATACACACACGATAACTAATGAATTGAAATTCTATAATTATGATTATCATTTATCTTTTTCTTTATGAAGCGTGAGTGTTTTTACAATTACTAAAAGTTATTGTTGCAATAAAAAAAATTAGAAATAATAAATATGAAATAAATTCAATTATGATTTTTTATCGTTGGTGCTATATATTTATCTGGTTTTTTTTTAAAGACTTGATTTCCGCTCGAGGCAGTCATTTGTATTTGTACAAAATTACAAATATTTGTTTCTAGAGTTTGTTGTAGAGCATGTAGAGCTGTTGGTCTCAGTTGTTATCATAAGCTGACATCAAGTGTCAATCACAAAATGCCTAAACAGAATCACTACCTTTAATTCCTGATAACATCTAAAATTCAAATTTTGTTATTATAATGCATTGTACAAATTATATTTGTTAATATTTTTTTTTAGGACTTTTAGGAACAAAATACACTTTCTTTATACTCTTGTAAATAGTTCTGTGTATCTTGTTTAAATTGATCACTTCTCTCACTATAATATATACCATCTTGCAACATAGAATATCTTATATATAAAATTAAAAAGACGAAATAATATTTCACTCCCTTCCTTCAATTGTATGTAACAAAGTTACAATATTTTGCTGTGGTCTTCTATAAGGCCGCGAGGTACCACCCCAGTCGGGCTTCTCCATATTTTGAGCAGGAAATTTCCTGGCGTGCCCTAGCTCAGTTAATTATATTACTGTTTCATAAGAATAATGATAAAAGAATTAACAAAAAAAAAAAAAAAGAAATATAATAAGTTTTTTCATTTCCCACTAGATTTATACCCACAGCTTTACCTGCATGGATAATATAACTTTGGCTTTTTAGATTTTCCTGTTACTATCATTCTACTGGGAGAGAATTTTTAAAATCGGTCAAGTTGTTTTTGAATCTATTTGATTAAAAAATTTTCCTTTTGAGCCCTAAAAAATACAAAAATCGAATCTTTTTTCTTTTATTATGGAAAAAGTAGTACCAGTAGATCAGCTTCTTTCAGCGTCATAGAGGAGTTGAATAATTAAATTTCTATATATCTAAGGATACATGATTTGAATAATCAAAAAAGACATAATCAATTCGTATTATTTTTATTTTTGTGTTTCGCACACATGAGAAAATTCGAAAATGTTTTTTATTATCATATCAATTTTTTTTGCTTGCTTATAACTGCTTGCTAAAAATTTTTGTTAGCTTAAAACCGAATAATATCATATCAAAAGTTTTGATTCCGCGGGACATAGATCTATAGCTTAATAGCTAGAGCACGGGACACGGTATGTCGGGTGTGCGGGTTCGAATCCTGCTGGATCGAAAATTTTTGATATGATAATAAAAAACATTTTAGACATAATCAATGTTTACTAAAATATAAGGCATGTTATTAATAAATAAGTATTATTACTGTTGTTTTTTCCTTTTAAAATACTACAAAGCAAAAAGAAACATACTATGTTATTTTTAATTTATAAATAAATAGCAGGGTCAATTGTATCATGGTATTAAATAGAGTATAAGAAAACTTCCAAGTTCGCAATTCATACATTTTTTAACCTGTATACAGAGTTTAGCTCTAAATGATGACTCATGGCTAATAATAAATGTATCTATATTAGTGGAAAAACTGTATTACTTATTTGTACTTAGATAATATGTGTACATATATGTTTTGTTTATTATGGTGTTGTCAGAGCACACCGATTTTATCTATGTATATACACATAAAATAATATAATAAAGGTACATTACACTAGTGCCTCTGTGGCTTCGAAACGCAAATGAACACAAATTAATATTCGCTTAGCTTTTCAGATAGTATAACGCCAAAGCACAAATATTTACAACACATTAGTGATTACATTTATTTAAATCATATTTTTATTAAGTGTATAAGCGTAGGCGGGAGCAACATACCTGATACTACGAGTGCCTCATTTGGACCACATGTAACAAATCCCCAAGTCATTATATTATTGTTTATTAAGCTAACTAACAAAGAAACTTAATAAATTAAATTAATAAAACTACAAAACACTAGAAATCAAAACATAAATCGGCTTCTCAATAATTGTTGGCAGGGGAGTCACAGATAATAACAAATTTTGATTGGAACTACGATATAGATAATTATTAAATTTCGAGTCAATTATTATCGTCGTATGTTTAATCTGTTAAACTTTAAAAAATGCGGTAAATATGAATCAATTTGAAATGTTATCCCTAAATAATCACCACATCAAGTTAATAAAGTATAAACTAAATTATATTTTAAAACATTATTTTAATAAAGAAATACTGTCATAAAGCTTTTTTATTACACCTCTAATATTGCATCACCAAATTATGATAACAAATCTAAAAATTAAAACTTTATATAAAAAATCAATAGAACCTACGATATTTTTTGTTTAAAATTTCAAAATATTACTAATACATTGCTACTATTACGGTAAGGTACATGTTTATATTATAATTAAATAGAATTTTTAGTTGTTAAATATATTGTAAAGATGGTTGATTTTTAGGGTTAGTCATTTACCCAGTCAACCCTTTTTTGTTCTATAATTTAACGCTGACGGTGATAACGCCTAGCCGTAATTTATAGTTTAAGGACTGTTTCACCAGTTTTTGATAACGCTATTCCTAATTGACAGTTGAAAGTTTTAGATTCATCATTCTTTTTTACCATCAAATTGGTAGAAATCGCTTACCTAGCGATAAGACCGCCTTTGTGCATAATATTTTTTTGTATACTTATCTTACCTATCCTATATAATTATACCTATATTATTTATCTTATCTTACCTTTATCTATATTTATAAGATATTTCTTTTCGCATATATTAATCTTAAAGTTGTAGTTTATTAAGTGAGGAGAAATGAAGGTTCTAATAACCTACTCCCTAAAATTCCGTAACAGGTTCTAGCATGGACTTAATGTTAAGTCCACGAAGTATAGATAGGAAGGAGTCCGAAAGTAATGTTAAACGAATAGTCTCACTTTTACAATTGCCAATTTAGTTCTAATTTTGCCGATAGAGCCAGAGGCGGCTCTAGCCCTTGTGGCGCCCGTGTGCAACCAGTACCCTGGCGCCCTCTAGTAGACACGCGGTCAAAATGAAATACAGTTATATTTTCAAATATACTATTCTGTAAACTTTCGGCGTTCTCAGCTGGATTGGCCTTACTAGCGAAGCTCAATTCCAGTTGAGAATCATTTACTGGAACCCTGGCGGCATCAGGGGACATATTTGAGAGTAGGGCTTGGAATACCGGTAAAAATTCGGTACCGGTACTTTGTCTCGGCAGACGTATCGTTATTTATGGAGTACCGGTACTTTAAATACCGGTACTTTGGAGCCATTTTAACGTTAAATTTTTTACCGGTAAAAACTCGTTTAACGTTATTTTTACCGGTACCTATCCATACCGGTACCGTTAATTGCTACTGTTACCTTTATAGGTACCGGTAATTATTACGCTAATAGAATACTACCTGCTTTTCTTTATTTTTGATCTCACAGCGTTATAATCTAATGTCACGCGCTGTTGCCGCTCTTATCAGCCCCCCCCGCGCAGCTTCGAGTTGAACATTTTTTCTTTGCACGGAGCGGCAACGTCGTAGAGGTACCGATAAAAATATCGTTAATCGTGACGTCAGAGGTACCGGTACCAGTATCGTTAAAATTCTATTTACCGTTAAAAATTACCGTTAAAAATCGTTTCCAGTACCGAATTACCTTTAAAACTTTTACCGGTAAAACAGGTATCGGATAAAATTAACGCTATTTACCGGTATTTTATAAAGGTAATTGGTACCGGTAACAAGCCCTGTTTGAGAGCTTACGTCTCTTGTCCAGTCGGACTCCTTCCTATCTATACTTCGTGGTTAAGTCCATGGGTTCTAATAACCTAAGTCCTAACATATCCCGCTGTCAAAGTCTATTTGTATCACCGTCTTATACACATATCAGAACACTAAGCCACTTTTTATAACATAACTGCGTGACGTGTGATAGAAAAAGAGACAGATATTCCGTCTTCGTTGCACAGTACACCAAGCAATCGTCATCCCTCTGGTGGCTTTTAATCATTAAGCCGACGTACCCCCTCCACTGTAGTTTCCCGACCTGTGTATAAGACCGTGATTCTGATTTGTATCGTCATCCGTCAAATAGCTCTATCCACATGTAGTCCGTTCATCGTAACTTGACGCGTGACCAGTGTTGCCAGATGCACTGTAATTACAGTAGATCTACCGTATTTTCAAGCCGTCTACTGTACACATATACACTGTATACACTGTATTGTTATAAATGCAGTGTATGGAGAACACCGTATTTTTTAGGAAACAAGTTTCATTAATTTTGTTATAATGAGTGCCACTGTAATTGAAATTTTTAAAATCATGAACGCGACTTATCGCAAAAGTACAAGTAAGTATGTAATGTAGGGGAATCCCTATTCAGTTATTCATTAGCAAAACAGTATCACCCGGCTAGAAGGAAAGAACAACTTAACAACTACAGTTTTATGTAAATAGTGTGTCTTTCAAATTAGTTAAGTTTTAGACGATCGGCGAGGGAAGTATTATTTTTATTAGTTTCAGTTGACGTACGTGCAAGCGTTTAAAAAAAGATTTAATTTGTTTATTTAATTAAAACTTCTAAATTAATCATTACTTCTTCGGAAGACAATAATAGTGTACCGTCAACTCCCAAAAAAGCTAAGAAACGGCACTATAAACAAAAATTCCGAAATGAGTGGCTCAGTGACATTAACCTTAAAAATTAGCTTCAGCGTGATCCAAACGACCCCTATCGTGCAATTTTTGTGTTATGTGATACAAAAATATTAGCTGACAGAATTGCTATAAAAAGGCATGGTGAAGGAAATAAACATTAAAAAAATCTAAACCATTGTCATCTCACCCATCGATTACCACAGTGTTTGAAAAGACGACTTTAAAATCGGAAGATAAACGAAAAATGGCTGAAATCAAATTGGCGGCATTCAAGGCGGAACATTAAATCGCGATTTTTTTTTTGTTTTTTTTTTGCACTGTAAAATACACTGCATTTTGTTTTTGTTTTTACTGTATTTATGACAAAAACACTGTAATTTTTAGTAGGTTACACCGTATTATCAGATTGTCCATCTGGCAACACTGCGCGTGACTAATTGGTAGCACTGTTTCCTCAGCCGCCGTCTTACTTTAAGTTTGATAGGTTGATGTTTGTGTGCTATTTTGCTTTATAATAATTTAATCTGAGTTTAAAAATGCCGAAGGTGGTAAAAAGTGCTAAAAGACAAACCATTCTTCATGTTTACGCATTTTGTAAAAAAGAAAAGGCTGAGATCAAGCTTATTTTTCCATTGTAACAAGTTCGTGACCGACTTGCCGCCATGATCGGTATGTTGTAAAGGGTTGACCAGTTACAAAGTGGTTTTCACCAAATTTGAAATTTTTTTTATATTAATTAATAAAAAAATAAAATAAACCTATATGTATATAAAGCAGACGAATTAATAAAATCACATGGTCATATTGTTTTACGGCTGCCTCATATCATGAGTATTTAAATCCACTTGAGTTAGTTTGGAGTGTAATGAAGAGACGGTTTGCAGAGGAAAATGTGGGTCAGAGGGATGATCAAGTGGAATCACTTAAAAAGGAATCATTTGGCTGAATAAGCAATGAGATTTGAAAAATGAGTGCTCACATGTTATAAAAATTAAAGATGACTACATAGTCAAAGATAAAATAATAGATAAAGGAAGTGATTGCTTTTTATTGTGTTGGCAGTGACAGTGAATAAAGTGATAGTGACAGTGAACATTCAAGTAACATTGAAGAAGTTATGATTTTATTACACCTTATTGATCATAACTATCGATAGTCTATAGTGATTTTTTTTTACCCTATTTTTTAAATTTATCCTGAATGTTCCTAATATGTGTGCTGTGTGCTGTGTGGCTACGGCACTAAAGAATGTAGCCACCCCCTCTCTTCCCGTGGGTGTCGTAAGAGGCGACTAAGGGATAACACAGTTCCATTACCACCTTGGAACTTAAAAAGCCGATGGATGGCGGGATAACCATCCATGCTGGCTTTGAAATATCCAGGCCAAAGACGGGCAGCAGCGTCTTCGGTGCGACAAAGCCAGCCCTGCGGTCACCAACCCGCCTGCCCAGCGTGGTGACTATGGGCAAAACACATGAGTTCGCGTCATAATGTCGGGCGCGAACTTGTGGAGGCCTATGTCCAACAGTGGACTGTGATAGGCTGTAGTGGTAGTGGTTCCTAATATATATGTTCCTAATATGTATGAATAATTTCAGAGACAGCACTATCGTAGAGTTGCGCGAAAAAAATCCAAAAATTTAAGTAGAGATTAAACTAATAATTTTTTTAAACTTGTCCCTATATTTCGGGAACGCTTTTCGTTTAAAAAACATGCAACACTACAAATTTCAGTTCTGCCCATGGACTTAATACCTACTAACAGGACAGAGCACTCGCAGCTGAAAAACGAGCTGACAGAGATAGTTAGTACGGAGGCCTTGTGTCCCTTTCTAATAGGGTGACATTAAGATTTGGAAACTTGAAAAATCTGACACCAGTATTGACGACTATTATTATATTATTAGATTTATTTATAATGAATAAATAATAAATATTATATTATTATATTTATTATTTGTTTTCATGTGTGTCAATATACAGACATTTGCACAAGGGATGGATTACAAAATCAATACATATAATAAAAATGTAACACATCGCTTTCTGTATGAATGGAAATGGAAGATATATAGGAAAAATATTATTGGGACCTTTATCAACGCAAATAGCACTCAAAATAATAATTGTTAGAATTTTTGTCTGTTTCAGAAATGTGTTTGTCTGTCATCTCAGAAACGGCTTATCCAATTTAGGTGTAGTTTTCACTAATATATTGTGCTAGGCTGCACTTAATATTTAGTGTTTGTTTTATGACAATCGGTTAATAAATAAAAAGTAATGCCAATTTAAAGTATCACGTTGAACATGTAAATAACCAAACGACGGTGCTTATAATCCAAAATAAACCAAAACATGTATTGAAAAAATGCTGTCCAAAGTCACTATTCCACGCGGACGAAGTCGCGGGCACAGCTAGTAAACAATACAAATAGTACGAGTTATTTATTTATTAATCTTAGACCTTAATGCTATATTTGTTACAGTTGGCAAGTAAATACAGTCCAAATAATGTCATTACAATTATTTTAAATTTAATATTTTATTTTTATTTGAACAACAAATAGTATTTATAACACAAACATTTCTTTAATATCAATAAAAGTGAATAAAGTGACGCATGGTCACCATAGTTGTAGATGGAAATTTGTTTATACGAAAATGAACCCTAACACAAGGTGTTAAGCATTATATTCAGTTTTATTACAGTCTTAAACAATGTCCACTGTGATGTTTACGAGAGTTACCGTAAGAAAAAAAAGAAATAGGCAAAATAATAATTTATGTTTTCTTTTTATTTAAGAATAAATTTAAAGAAATTAATTTCAATTATGATTTGCTGACTTACAATTGTTAAAATAACATTAAAATACAATTGTTTCAATGGAGTTTTAGGTCAGCCATAATTTTTGATCAGAAACATTTTTATGCTGGCAATATGAAAGAACGAGACACAAGGCCTCCGTTGTGACTATCTCTCTTGGCTCGTTTTTGCATTTGTATAATGCGCAACCGAATATAATACATACTTAATTCGTTGACTTAGTGTTCATTTTCGTAAATACACATTTTCAGAGTACTCTGTCCTGTTAGTAGGTATTATGTCCATGGTTCTGCCTCTCTATGCTCCATGGTTCTGCCAATCGGCTCACGCGTCAAGTTACGAGGAACGGACAATTATGTCCATGCGGACAATATACTTCGTGGCCACATCTATGACAGTCATCTACTTTAACGTCGTGAGCACAGAGTACATTGAATATACAGGAACGTGAGCACGAAGTATAGATAGGAAGGAGTCCGAACGGTACCTATAGGCTTTTCGATAGAATTCATGGTATAAAATAATGTAACCAGTTATTTAGTTCTCTTTTCTGCCACTTGCTAGTGGCTGCGCTAGAAGCACGTATGATGTACGTATAACGTACCGATGCCATCGCATTGGCTCGCCAATTTTGATTTTAATTGGTTTAAACGAGTACCCTATAATCAGCTGTTGAACACTGGCGCTCTTCTCCAAAAATTAGAATTAACAGTTGTCAGTTAGTAGTCGTCGGCCTCTCCGTACCCGAACAGACCCTCGGGCCTGCCAGGACGATCCACTCTATCTCTCTAGTCGTCTAAATTGAGACCATTTGTTTAACATTACGTTCGGACTCCTTTCTATCTATACTTCGTGGTCGTGAGCTGCATTATCCACTAGAGTAGCAGTTTTTTCTTTATAAATAACTAGCTGTGCCCCGCGGTTTCACCTGCGTTGATTTGAGGGAATAAAATGCTTTCCTTTTTTTTAATAGTATAAGATTTAATTAGCTTGATATATTTTCCTTAGTTTACACTAAATAAATTTCTGAACGCACGCATAAATATTTGACCAAAGAGTATATAACCACTACGTTTTATATTTGACAACCTCGTTGACAACCAATATAGGTATATTATGTCAATCCGTTTTAATTACTGACATTATTATACATTTTTAAAATGTAAAATACGCCACTATCCGTATATTGTGGATATATGTTGTCGATTCGAAACCTTTATTTAAATACGTTCTTTAATTTTATCGGAGAGTTTACCATATCGACGGGATGAACATTAAATGTTTGACAGTTACGAACACGAACATTATATCTCATACAAATTTTCATTCCAACATTTCAACACCTTACATCCCTTTTTTCGCATTAAAAAGTTGGCTATGTCCTTTCTCATTCATTTAAATCTGTTCAGTAGTTTTGCCGTGATTGCGAGACAGACAGACAGACAGACAGACAGACAGACAGAGTTACTTTCGCATTTATAATATTAGTATGGATTTGATGATTCTTATTTTAATCGATACTTGTCTTTTGGTGGTTCCATTTAAATTTGATCGAGACCTGATGAGACTTTTTGAGTACCTAATCTTTGATAACGTGTACTTAGTTGATTGTTCTTTCGTCTACCTACGTTGTGTTACTTGTCGATGTAATTGAAGTCGGTTTTTTTTCGTTTACGAGCAAACACAATTAAATTATTTTCAGTAGAGATTACTACACAATATTGATTTACTTTACTATTAAAATCGAATGATGCTGGTGAAATTCAGTAATTAACTAGTTACAACTCTAGTATTTAAAAAAAAAGACTTAGTACGTACCTACATAACTGTTTTTGAGACGTTTCGTAATAATTAGAAATTGCATACTACTATAAAGTAAGCGCGAAAAGAATACTTTCAATATAGGTATTCTATCATATTTAACGTGCCAAAAAATGTACGTATGTTTTAAAAACACTTTATGTTATTAATAATTCTTCTACTATTTCTTACACTTTCGTATAGCTAGTTCATCTTTGCGCGCGGCTCTATGTGTGCGTGCGCTTGTAATTATACAACTTTAATTTGTGTAGCAGTGACGCGACCGCCGTCATTCGAAATTTCAAACAACACGTCTTCTTATTGGTTATTTTTCCACCGGTACAGTCGTTATAGAAAATGTCTAGTTCTTCACGGAAAAAATGTTTAAAGAGTCAGGTAAATATTTTCAATGTGCTTATTTCGATATTAATAATATTTAGTATGATTAAATAATGTATACCTACATTACTAACTTACTTTAAAAATTATATTATTTTTAACGTGAACGTATTATTATTGTTTTAGACTCGTGAAACTATTGCCAAGGTGTTCGAATTTCTAAAAAAGGAAAACATAGTTATATTGCAGCTAGTATAAGTGATCCAATTTGCAGTGCAGGTCCAAATTAATATCAAAATTGAATGAATATTTAAACAGTGTGTGAAAGAGAACAGCAATGGCAGTGGGGGTATCAGAGAGAACAAGAACAAATATATTAGACTCCAAATTTAAATTTCCGTATAAAGACCGCAAAATAGATAATAATAATAATGATAATGCATAAATGGTTGACAGAAAAAAAAACATTGCTTGTAATGCACATACAAAAAAAAACTGTATGACTTGATAAAAAAAAAATAAAGAAGACCATATTTGTCATAAGATTGATATATGACATAAAAGTTCTTCGACTACCACCATATCATTATGAACTAAGCCCGATAGAAAATGTATGGGAAATTATAAAAAATTATATTGCTTTGCATAGTATCGAACAAAATGTGACGGGAATAACGAAATTAATAAATGAACGTTTAAGTCAAATTGATGAAGAGATGTGGCGTAATACTAATTGTCAACCCGTATAAAAAAGAAGAAGAATACTCACGACATTTTGATATGGAATCTGAAATAATAATTAACCTTAGTGAAAGCAGCGAATCCGAAAATTCATCATTTTATTCTTCTAGTAGCGATACAGATTAATATGTTCAATAAACATCATCATTCATCATTTCAGCCTATCGCAGTCCACTGCTGGACATAGGCCTCCACAAGTTCGCGCCAATAATGGCGTGAACTCATGTGTTTTACCCATAGTCACCACGCTGGGCAGGCGGGTTGGTGACCGCAGGGCTGGCTTTGTCGCACCGAAGACGCTGCTGCCCGTCTTCGGCCTGTGTACTTCAAAGCCAGCAGTTGGATGGTTATCCCGCCATCGGTCGGCTTTTTAAGTTCCAAGGTGGTAGTGAAACTATGTTATCCCTTAGTCGCCTCTTACGACACCCACGGGAAGAGAGGGGGAGGCTAAATTCTATGCCGTAGCCACACAGCAATAAACATGCATTTAACAAATTATTTTTTTTAATCCATATAGTTATTCCAAGTATAATATATATATTTTAAATAACTGTATTTATATTTTTTACTTCACTGTACCCCTTGTCACGCAAACAATGTCACTGTATATTGGTCTAAGATCCGGGATATAGCAAAATATTCCCTCATCTGTTAATTAGATGAAACAATTTTTTATAGGCTGATTTTAATATTGTGAATTTATAAAAACAATCTCTGCCACCATAACCCTGCTGCAATTTTTTTTTTATATAAAAAATTGTTTCATCTAATTAACAGATGAGGGAATATTTCGCTATCCCGGATCTTAGACCAATATACAACGTTTACTCACACATATACCCGCGCGCAAAGATGAGTTGAACTTAGTATACCAAATTACGTTCTAGGGTATTTGTCAAATGTCAAAACGGGCCTCTTATTTTGTGACGACTATAATAATTATAATAATTATGCTTAATCTGATTGTAAATGGTTAGTTTTGAACACCAATACTCATACCCTACCCAGAATTTTGTAAAGTTGGGGCAAAAACAAAAATATTGTAATCTATACTAATATTATAAAGAGGTAAAGTTTATAACTTTGTTTGTATATACGGGGTAATCTTCGCAAATACTGATCCGATCATGAAAATTCTTTCGCTAACAGAAAGCTACACTATTCAGGAGTGACAAGATAAAAGGAAAAAAATAAAAATATATAAAGATTTTAAATCAGCAGGATTTGAACCTGCGCCCTCTGACGTGCCGTGTCAACAATTCAATCTAATCAAGATTTATTATTTGCCTTAGAAATTAATTGGTGATTTTAAAACATTTATATTTATCTGATTTGCTGAAAATAGTGAGAGTGTATTGGAACATATCAAATTTCACCGTACCCTTCTTAAGTGAAATGGATTATAACTCCCAACGAAGTGGGCACGGGTCGGCTAGTACTCGATAAATATGTGATATAAGCCAATGTGATGTTATTAGCAAAATTGTAAATTATTTAATTTTCAATTTAAAATAGTTAAGTATGTTGAAGATTATAAGAGGAATGTAAACAAACCTATTGTTATTAGGTACAAGCTTTTATTTTTTTACAATCCATAGATTACACATTTTGCTATTTTCATTTAGCAGGCAAAATGAACTAAACTATAAGTAGTTTACTAATAATTCCCATAAATATGTCTACTGGGCTTATTCTCCAATTTATTCTAATATTATAAAGCTGTTCGTTTCTTTGGACGCGCTAATCCTGAGATTACTGGTTTGAATTAAAAATATATTTTTGTCTTGGATAGTCCATTTACCGAGGAAAACTAAATAGCTTTGAAAATAACGTAATATTTTTAATTAAAAATTTGAACATAAAAGTGGTTATTGTAAGTCAACCGTAAGAGATAAAGATATGCTGTCGCGTACTTTTTTGTAGCATTTTTAATTTTTTATAGATTTTGAATTCGCTAGTACATTACTTAACTACATAATTATATCTTTGCTAGTTTACGCAGCGTTCGCGAGGAAAGATCCCCGTTGGCAAGATTTTTTGCGACCTCTTCAACATTTATCGCCATATTTCTGCTAATTTACATAAAAGCATAATAAATTATATACTTAAACCTTCCTCAAGAATCACTCTTTCTATTGTTGAAAACCGTGTAAAAATCTGTTCAGTAGTTTTCGAGTTTATCGCGTTCAGACAGACAGGAGGACAGAAAGACGCGGCCGGGGGACTTATTTTTATAATAAGTTTCTGCTAATTTACATAAAAGCATAATAAATTGTATACCTAAACCTTCCTCAAGAATCACTCTTTCTATTGTTGAAAACCGTGTAAAAATCCGTTCAGTAGTTTTCGAGTTTATCGCGTTCAGACAGACAGGAGGACAGACAGGAGGACAGAAAGACGCGGCCGGGGGACTTATTTACATAAAAGCATAATAAATTATATACCTAAACCTTCCTCAATAATCACTCTTTCTATCGTTGAAAACCGTATAAAAATCCGTTTGGTAGTTTTCGAGTTTATCGCGTTCAGACAGACAGGAGGACAGACAGGAGGACAGAAACAGAAAGACGCGGCCGGGGGACTTATTTTTAGTATAGATAGATAGATAATGACAGTTAAAAGTAAAAGTTAACATTCGAAACATTGGTCCAATGATTGATAGAGATAGTTACATTTTTGTTTGGTACATTTATTGTTGTTGAGTTGATTTGAGTATTTCTCTGTTCTTGCGTCTGAGGAACTTGCGTTTCATTGTAGATAGTATAACGTCGGAGATAGTGTTGGTGGTGCATCGTGAGTTACGGACGAAGATAAGATGCCGGAAGTTGATGGTTGTGGCTCGGATGGTTTAAGTTTTGAAAATTCTTCATAAGTTTTTAAATAATTTTCCTTGGATTTTGATGGATATTATCTCTTATATATATAAAAATGAATCGCTGAATTTGTTGCTAAGCGCAAATCTCGAGATCAGCTGAACCGATTTCACTAATTCTTTTTTTATAATATTTCTTGGATGGTTGTTACGATGAGAAAAATTTAAAAAAAATGCCTGAAAAGTCTAAAAACAACACTTTTCTATATTCCCATACAAAAGATTCGTAATAATACTTAAAAGTCAATATGAACTTTAATACCATACAATAAAGTTTAAGAGTTAGTGGAGGGGTTCCGGGAAGGCAATTGAGTGACGTTTAAAACGTAGTGGTTATATACTCTTTGTTAGTATCGTATTAATATTAATGTCAATATTTGTCAATATTTTTAATATATATTTTTATTTTTTATAGCTAACCAGTAACCCGGTGTCACGATTAGAAGAAATAAGTATTAAAAAAATTAAAACTTAAAGAATCGACTGTTAGGCGGTACGAAGTTCGCAGGGTTAGCTAGTTATTTATAAATGCGGCAGTATTTGCACTGATGGAATCCGACAATAAAATTCACTGTCACTGTCGCTTTGTTCATTACCTATATTAGATGCAAAAACAGCAATAATAAGTTATAAGATATTACTAAAAAAAATATTTTTGATAACAATTTTTAGAAATTTTTTGTTAGTTTAAAAAAATTATAATTAGCAAAATAATAAACTTTAATAAATTTTTATTGCATAATTTTATTAAATATCTAAATGAGAAGAGCTCCACGAAGCGAAAAAATTTTTACACCAATTATTTAAGCTTTTATGCCGTAATTTATAAAAACAGAGATTGGAATAAAGTAGTTAATTAACAATGGTGTAACTTTTTGAAAAATCGACATATCTTTTTTTTTCACCGAGGTCTTTTTTCCTTCAAGTATCTAGATTACACCATAATTTATTCAAATTTTTAAATTGTTATTTAATACTATAAAAAAAATATTTTAGGTGATATACCGGCTTTTTAGACGGCACGCCTATATCGTAACGACCTCGCGGAGTAGGTACTATTTTCAGCGTTAAAATAAAGTACCTGGGTGACCGAGCCTAGCTCGGTAGTCGGTATTTTTAGTATTTTTTTTGTTTTGTTTTTTTCTCGGCATTTTTATATTTTATTTTTATTTAAATAAAAAATAACGTGTGCAATTAGAAAAAAAAAGGAAAAAAAAATTATGGCTTGCAGACGTGGATTTGAACCTTGGTCTTCTCGGTTGAACCCGTCCGATTTCTCACTTGAGCTATTATAACATTAATAACATCTGTGAAAATTACCTTCCTATTCTAGCGATATTTTAGCCATTTTTTCATTGCCTAAAAACAGGGATAAAACTAAATTTTCTAAAAATGAATCCTAGCTAGATTAATTTTTCGCCCCCGAAATCCCCTGTATACTGAATTTCACGAACATCGTTGGAGCCGATTCCGAGATTCAGATTCTATATATATATACCTATATATACAAGAATTGCTCGTTTAATAGTATAAGATTATAAATAATAGAGATAGAGTTCTGGGAATTGAGACTTTTTAATTGAAAGTTCCACTACCACTTTGGAACTTAAAAAGCCGACCGATGGCGGGATAACCATCCAACTGCTGGCTTTGAACTACACAGACTGAAGACGGGCAGCAGCGTCTTCGGTGCGACAAAGCCAGCCCTGCGGTCACCAACCCGCTTGCCCAGCGCGGTGACTATGGGCAAAACACAAGAGTTCACGCCATTTTTGCGCGAAATTGTGGAGGCCTATGTCCAGCAGTGGACTGCTATAGGCTGAAATGATGATGATGATGATGAATGATGAATTGAAAATTTCCTCTTCTTTCAGGGTCTTTAGAAATTGTTAACGAAAAACTAAATACCTTTTTTTTTTCTTATTTTGTTAATACATAACAATCGCAATTTTTTATGTGCTAATAAACCCTTAAAAAACATTTTTCTAGACATCATTCCGAATCGAATGAGCTATCGCCCATGTTTTTAGGAGCTTTATCTCTATTTAACACGTTTTTGAACTTGTTGACTGGACTACTAGTGGTCGCCCAATATTCGAATTTCAACCATAATTAATTTAAATTATAAGTTTGTACATTATTAATTAAGGTTCTGTTGTCAAAGAATTTTGAATACGAGTTCCGACGCGGAACTAACGCGGCAGAAACAGCTTACAATATCAATGTTGCGTTTGGAGAGGGGATTGCTAATGAACGAACCGTGCAATTTTGGTTTAAACGCTTTCGTGATGGAAACTTTGATTTTAAGAACGAACCAAGTAGAAGACCGCCCACACAGGTGAATAACAAGAATCATAAGAGTTGGTGGAAGCCAAACTATCCAGGAATTAGCGGCATGGTTTAATGTTACCTTACCAACAATACTGACTCATTTGCGTCAAATCAATAAATAAAAAAAATACGAAATGGTTGCCTCATGATTTGACTGATCTGCAGAAAGAAACGCGTGTTGACACTTGGGTTGCCTTGTTGAATCAACACAGAAATGAAGGAATATTGGATCGAATTGTGACATGTGATGAAAAGTGTATTCTTTACAATAACCGTAAGCGAAAAATGCAATGGCTGACCCCAGGTCAAACGCCGCAATAGTTTCCTAAAGCAAAGCTTACCCATAAAAAGGTAATGGTAACTGTTTGGTGGTCTCAGCATGGTGTTATTCAGTATAGCTTTTCCCGATCTGGTCAAGAAATAACGGCAGATGTCTACTGTGCCGAACTCCGAACAATGATAGCAAAACTAGCAGTGGGACAGCCCCGATTCATGAATCGATCTTCACCATTATTGCTCCATGATAACGCGAGACCTCATACAGCACGAGAAACCGTTTTATCTCTACAGGAACTGCAATTATAAACCATTCTCCACCCTCCGTTTCGCCAGACCTTACTCCAACGGACTATTATTTTTTCCATGATTTGGACAATTTTCTACGTGATAAAAAGTTTTATTCTCAGTCAGGTGAGGCAGTACAAAATGCTTTCACACACTTTGTCGAATCTAGATCACCAGAGTTATATCGCAAAGTGACTTTCCTATTAGATGGTAGCAATATATAGATAATACCTAATGGTAATTATTTTGATTAAAAAAATATATTAAACTAGCCGAGCCGTGTCCACTTCGTTGGACGTTATTTATTTTTGTGATGCAATTATATAGCAAAGTTTTCATCTCGCTCGTATTTCTCCGACTTGATTAACATTATACCTACTGTTCGTGAATAGATCAATAAGATGCAAGACAAATAGTATAAACGTATATTTCTTGATTTTTACAGTAATTTGATATGTTTCAAGTTTTTAACGCGTACAGAATAATAAAGAATGTTCAAATGAAGTGAACTTTATAATTATATTATATACTCTGGTGAACGTCGTGAACACCGTCGCTGCTTGGGCGCGCCGACCTCTGCTATTATACTTTACATCGATGTTTAGTTGGTACAGTTCGTCAAGCAGTGGCGGATTTACAAAATTGCCGCCAGTAGGCTATATAATTTTTGCCGCCCCTAGTGGTCTTAAAAGTCGATACCCTATTTCCTACTGGGCAGTGGCGATTTACACATTTTGAAGGCATAGGCTGTAGAGTTTTTTTCCGCCCTTTCCTCTATAGCAGGGGAGTCCAGAATACTAAATGTGTAGTCACTCCCACCTTTTGAAAACCTATTGGATCGTTAAGATTAGATGCTAAAAAGAAAACAACTTCATATAATGTTTACTCTCTTAGTGGTGGGGGAAGCGTGTACGGATTTTCAAAAATGTAAAAAAAGAGTCAAAAAAAAATTCTCGAGCGCGTCAGATTTTGATAGCGCATATAGACTACAAACTTCTGTTTACAGAGAGATATTAATCTGCCGGATTGCTCCGTGTGGAAAGCTGTATAAAGAAGTATAGGCATTTTGAAAAAAAAAAAAAAACTCGGGCGCGTCTGTAATTGAAGAGAGGTGTTAATTGAGCCCTAAAAAGTACCTATCCCATTATAAAAGAACTGACGATTTGGACGTGACCTATTTAATTTTTGAAAATGCAAAAAAAATCGTTACAATATAATACTCAAGCGCATCAGATTTTTACACAGACGTTTCAACTCGATATACCTACTCGTGGTACCCAACCCTTAATCTGACAATTTTGTAAAGGAATTTTCTGAATCTGACAAACAATTTTTGAAGTGAAACTTCTTTAGGCGAATGAGGGGTAAAATTTGAGCGACCGGTAATGCGGCAGCGTCAGGGACGGTCAGTACTTGGATGGGTGACCGCCTGCGAAAACCGCGTGACGTTAGCTTTTTGTTTTTTTTTTCAATTCGTTTTTTTTGTATTTTAAATTCGTTCTTTTTAATAAGTTTTTTTGAATTAGTTTGACAAAGAAGTTTCACTTCTGTCATGTGTAGGTACCTTGTACGCACGCAATTTTTTTATTTTTTATTTTCTTTGTTAATTTTTTCATGTAAAAATAAAAAAAGTGTCCGTAAACAGTTCAAATTAGAGCTTCCTATTTATTTTTAAATTTACCATAATATGTGAAATGTGACGTCGCGTTGGCGCAGCTGTCACAGCGCTGGATTGCGATTGGCTGTTGCGCGGGCGGTTGCGGGTTCGATCACCGCACACGACAACAATTGCATTGGCCATACAGATGTTTGCCGTGGTCTGGGTGTTTGTGCAGTCCTTGTGAGACTCCCCACCGTGCCTCGGAGAGCACCTTAAGCCGTCGGTCCCGGTTGTTATCATGTACACCTGATAGCGATAGTTACTCATAGTAGGGAATATATCCGCCAACCCGCATTGGAGCAGTGTGGTGAATTAAGCTCCGATCCTTCTCCTACATGGGGAAGAGGCCTATGCCCAACAGTAGGATATTACAGGTTGAATCGTGATCGTCGATCGTGATCGTGAAATGTAAGAATTTAGAAAAGCGTCTTTGGAAAACTAATTGAAAAAGTAGGCGGTATCATAATTAGAAAACAGTCTTCGCAGACCAACATCACGCGATTGTTATTGCTTACACTAGATGTCACTTTAAGTATTTATTACAACCTAAAAATAATATAACACTAATTAAAAAACGAATTTATAATACAAAAAAAAATCTACGCGGTGTTCCCAGGTGACCACCTGTACCCATCCAAGTACGGAACGTCATGACGCTGCCGCGTTGCCGATCGCTCAAAATTTACCCCCCATGCGCCTAAATAAGTTTCTCTTCAAAAAAAATTCTGTCCCCTTTGCCGCCCCTAAAATCTGCCGCCGGCTCAAGCCTACTCAGCCTGCTGGTAAATCCGCCACTGTCGTCGAGAGATGACGCGATTCGTAAAACCTACTATTATTTAATATTTTCCACTGCGAAGTTTTTGTTCAATAACAATAAAATATTGCCTATATCACTCGTGAATAGTGTATCTTTCTGTTATTGAAAGAATTTTCATGATCGGATCAGTGTTTGCGAAGATTACGCCCTAAAAACAAACAAAGTTATAAACTTTACCTCTTTATAATATTAGTATAGATAAAAAAAATAACGAATTTCATTTTTTCAGTACAAATCGGCAATTTCATACCTTAAACCCTAATATGAAGTTCATTTTTCATGCTAAAAATATTACAATTTTATTGTATGAGACGTCCAATCAGAACATTTTTTTTTCGAACTGTTGTCGGTCTCGGTCGGTCTCCGGTTGTCGTCAGTCAGGTAAGACTCATGGGCTCTGGTTTGTGCGTTTTTACGCCTAATAAGATCTCTTCACGCCTCCGGGAGCTCAGAGCTGCCAACGCTCGTCCGGGCGATTGGCATCTCCCGAGAACAGTCATCGATCTTATTTTTAATGAAAAGGTTTAATTTTCAAGCCACTCACATCAAAATAATTGACGTTTCGTTTTAAAGTTACGTCTTATTTTTGCATAAATATTATTTAGTAATATATTGTTAAGTAATAACAAGTAGACTTGCAACGAATATTCGGTTACCTACTATTCGGCATTCGGTCTATTCGGCTGCTTTTATTATATTACATAATATATACCGAATACTTACATAATATATTTTGTCATAGAGAAATAATTGGTAAAATGAAAAATTAAAATCGATTGATTACGTCGTATATATTCATATTTTCATTTCTGTTATAGGTAATCATATCAGTAGTCATTGGTGCTTAACACAGGTACATAATCATCTTCTGAATTGGAAAAATGGAGGATTCTATGTATTTGAATTATTGTGGTAATCAAAATTTAGAAGGGTAAGGTTCTCATTTCTTTTATAATGTATAATCATTTATTAAATAGTCATTGGTACATAAAACAGGTACATAATTTAATCATTTTCTGTATTGAGAATTTTTCTATGCATTTGAATTATTTTCATAATCAAAATTTAGAAGGGGAAGGTTATGGTGCAGAAAAACTAACTTTTCTGCATTTTTAGAAAGTAGTAATTTACTTCTTTTTTTAACACTACTTTATAAACACTACTTCCTGGCGCCGACTAATATTTTGCTGCAATCTTAATCAAAACAAAGGAGCTCGAAACAATCACGTCTGTACAAGTTTTTGGCGCTAAAATCCAGCCGAATACTTTTGCCTAATATTCGGCTATTCGGTCAGGGGCCTCGCCGAATATTCGGTATTCGGTATACTGCCGAATATACTATTCGTTGCAAGTCTAACAACAAGACATGAATAAAGCTGATAATAAATTTGCATAAAATAAATTAGAATTCGATACAAAGAAGGGCTCTTGCATAGCTCTTTAAGCAGTGCTGTATTTGCTAGTTGCAATTATATATATAACTAGCCGTCCCGTGCCCACTTCGTTGGGCGTTAATTATTTTTGTGGTATACTATATCCCTGGGTTTTTTGTCTTCATCAGATCAAACAAATCATGCATCTCACGATTTGGTGCGGTCATACCCAATTGTACTAATGCTTTAAGCTTATAAACACAAACCAATAATTATCGCTGACAATTTTCTTTAATCGAAGCACGTCCAAAATGAAATGACAAAAATGAATGACATTACAACATGCTTGTACTGTCAACGCTGAAAAAAGTTTCAATTTGACTGCAAAATCCCTATTAACAAAATGATTATCCTTTGTTACAAAAAATGTGATAAATGAAGAACCACTCGACCGATTTTGTGCAAACTTCACATAAACTATCTACTAAATAGTCCGAACAAAGCCTAAGCATTTGGTTTGGATATGTGATTCCGTTCTTGAGTTATAAACAGTGGCGTAGCGTGCCTTGGAGGGGCCCCGTATCAAAATTAGTTGGGGGGCCCAAATGAAGGGTAACGATTTCTCACAAAATAAACAAAAATGCTTGCATTTAATTAAAATAAATATTTAGGTATTTAATATAAGTTATCACTTCCTCCTAGAATAGACAATAGTGACAAGTCTGATAGCCGTTCCTGTCTCGTCGAAGTCCTTAGGTAATTTTTGTTCAGTTTAGTTTTGAAAAACTTCTTTCAGCTGTTGCAGTTATAACTGGAAGGGTCAAGAATAGAAAGCATGGTGTAGGTAATTATCAAACGTAAAACTGGATGCAAGACTATTGAATTTTATCAGCAACAATTCCAGAAGTTCCTTAATGGAATGAATTTTTTGAATTTCGGATTTTACATTTTAAGCATGTTTTCAGAGCAATTGATTGTTCATGAAGATTAACTGAATCCTGCAATAACCGATGAAGGATGTTGCTAACTTTTGGGCGCACGCTTAACTCGGGAAAAAAGGGATTCCTTTTTTACTTTTGTCATTTCTGAAGTGAAAACTCTATAGGCACGTTTGACAGTTATTTTGTATGTTTTTTTACCGGAAAGCACGAGATTAAGTGACATCGTGGATAACATTTTACTAAGTTTGCTTAAACACATTAGGGGCCTCTGTAGCACGGGGCATCCATACCATTGATACGTCTGATACGGTGTTAGCTACGCCCCGGCATTGCAATCTAAATCACTCACAGAAGCTGACTGCTGAAAAAATGAAGAAATTTTGGAATTTTTTTTATAACCTACTCTCTTTTCTGTCTACTTTTTCTTTTCATAGCTCCACTGGGATAATCTCTTTTCCTTTCACTCATTCTTTTCACAAACCACAGTAATTAACCAATAAGTAATGAGAAGTACAAGATTGTATTGTATTAAAATGTAATAACGTAACGGCGTTTGGCAGGCTTCGTCGAGTCTTCACTTCGAAGATTCCGCAATGCTTGAAAACAAAAGTCTTCGAGCAACGCGTCCTGCCTGTGTTAACATACGGAGCCGAGACGTGGACACTGACAAAGGGACTGGTGCACAAGTTCAAAGTCGCTCAACGTGCAATGGAATGGGCTATGCTTGGGGTTTCTCTCAAAGATAGAATTAGAAATGAGGCTATCCGCAAGAGAACGAAAGTAACCGACATAGCCCACAGAATTAGCAAGTTGAAGTGGCAGTTGGCTAGTCATCTGTGTCACAGGACCGATGGCCGTTGCAGCAGACGTGTCTTGGAGTGGAGACCGCGTCTTGGCAAACGCAATGTAGGACGTCCTCCGGCCCGCTGGAGCGACGATCTACGTAAGATTGCCGGTGTAGGCTGGATGAAGATTGCGGAAAACTGGGATATCTGGCGCGAACTTGGCGAGGCCTATGTCCAGCAGTTTACTGCAATGGGCTGAACTGACTGTCTGACTGACTGACTGTGATAACGTATGAACCGGAATGAAATAACACGTAAATATTCTTCTCGTAATATGCATCTGTTATTGCGGGATTCCCCCGTTTAAGTCACTCACTGATGTAGGATGTTGCCAACTTTTGGACGCACGCTTAACTCGAAAAAAAAGAGATTACTTTTTGACTTTTGTCATGTCTGAAGTGAAAACTCTATAGGCACGTATGACAGTTTTTTTATATGCTTTTTCCCGGGAAGCACGAATTTAAGTAACATCGTGGATAATATTTTACGATTTTTTTGCTTATAGACGTTAGGGGCCCCTGTAGCCCGGGGGCCCCGTATCATTGATACGGCTGATACGGCGGTAGCTACGCCCCTGGTTATAAAATTACAACGAAAAGTGGCATTGATTTTTATATATATAGAAGAAGAAGATGTAGAACTGACTACAACTAAGTTATACCTACGACAGTCTCCGTAAAAGTATATTTTAAGCCAGAAATAGACAATTATACTTATAGAGCCAGGTTCGTCCTATAGTCTTGTACGAAAGCACGTCACTGATTTGGGGCGTATTAGGGCTTTTAGCAATAGTATGTAAATATCGAGCGCCATGCATATAACATTATTATACTAATGGATAATATCCTATTTTATTTTAACTTTAATTCTAGAAGTTCCTTTTGGCTTGTTTTGGAAACGTAAGTAATCCATTGCATCTACGTAGTACGTACGTTTATTGGGTATTTCCAGGTTGTTAACGTACGAAGCAAAACAGACAAAGTAAATAATAGCACTGACATGGAAGGATTTTTATAATTTATCGGTACACCTCAAGGAATAAAACAACAGTTGAAAGTAGTATTTTTAAAGTAAGAAGCATATTAAATAATATATATTAAAAAATTGTGCTATAGTGCTACGCCACTCTAGAATTTAGCCACCCCCTCTCTTCCCGTGGGTGTCGTAAGAGGCGACTAAGGGATAACAAAGTTTCACTACACCATGGAACGATTGAAGCCGACCGATGGCGGGATAGCCATCCTACAGCTGGCTTTTTAAATAGACGGACCGAAGACGGGCAGCAGCGTCTTTGGTGCGACAAAGCCAGCCCTGCGGTCACCGACCCGCCTGCCCAGCGTGGTGACTATGGGCAACACACGTGAGTTCACGCCATTTTTGGCGCGAACTTGTGGAGGCCTATGTCCAGTAGTGGACTGCGATAGGCTGAAGTGATGATGATGATGATGATATTAAAAAAAACGACAACTATTGCAATTGCTTCAGAGTTTGTTATATTATTGTAGAATATAAGAATACTAGCTTCAAGCAAGAACAAAATTAAATACTTTATAAATTAAACGCCATCGTAACAAAGGACGGGTCTATATTTAGATCTTTATAACTTTGTTCTAGATGGCCAGATAAAGAACACTACAACTACGAATTATCTTCAACTAAAAAGTCAAAACAAAGAAATAGAATTTTTCGGCACGAATTATAGTCAAAAAAAATAAGTAGGTAATTCGAATACAGGTACGTTCTTAATTTTCTTTTGTTTGAAAATCACAATTCAGCCTGTAATATCCCACTGTTGGGCGTAGGCCTCTTCCCCATGTAGGAGAAAGATCGGAGCTTAATCCACCACGCTGCTCCAATGCGGGTTGGCGGATATATTCCCTACTTTGAGTAACGATTGCTATCAGGTGTACATGATAGCAACCGGGACCGATTTCTTTTATATACCTAAGTTAAATTAGCGTAGGACGAAAGTGAAGAGAAGGTCTAAGGAGGAGTGGGTACAATTGATTTTCCACCCACCGCGCTTATATATATAATGTTTTGTTATGTAATGTTGTTTATCGTTTATTGTATGTGAACCCCCCTTGAATATTTATTTAATTTTGTTTTTAGTATTTGTTGTTATGGCGGGAACAGAAATACATAATTTGTGAAAATTACAACTGTCTAGCTATCGCCGTTCTTGAGATACAGCCTGGTGACAGACGGATGGACGGACGGACGGACAGCGAAGTCTTAGTAATATGGTTCCGTTTTTACCCTTTGGGTGCGGAACCCTAAAAATGACATTACAAGTTATGTCAAAATAATAGCTTGATATGTAAACACAAGGGTATCGACTGTTGAATAATCGTTGTTTTCTTCTAAAATTATGATAGAAAATTATGACAGACAAACTTTCTCTCTCTCTCTTGAAAGACAAATTACTAGATTTCACAAAGATTCGAAAAACTTTTTGGAATGTTTAGATGCTCTCGAACAACATAGGTAGGTATATTAATGTAGAAGCAGATTTGATTATATTAATTACTAGCTGACCCCCGCAAACTTTGTTTTGCGTATATGTTATTAACCCCCGCAACCCCTCTTGTGGGTGGAATTTCTTAAAATCCGTTCTTAGCTGACCTCTACTCGGCGAAAGGAATATTCCTACCAAAATTCAAGTCTCTACGCCTTATGGTTTCAGAGATATCGTGATGAGTCAATGGGTGGGTAACTCTTTTATATATATAGATTATTAATGTTTTTATTATTGAAAAGATACGCTACTGATAATTTATAAGAAAATGTATCTGAAAAAAATGTCACTGAAATTCTTGAAAAATCGATAAAATCTAATGTCACGTAGGTAGACCGTACATTATGAATAAATTGTGGTGAACTTACGGATAGAGTCTTTATCAGAGACAACACTGTCACAACATTACCTAAATGAATTATTAATTCTCTAACTTAATGATTAAAATTTTTAAGTTATAGGTAAGTAGGTACCATATTTTTTTGTCCATTCCAACTCATTAAGTTAGTTAACACGGCAAGGAATATAAAGCTCTACAGATTTTTCATATTCTAATTTTTTTTTTTATAAATAATTGTCGATAAATGTTTCGCTGCATCTATACTAATATATAAAGCTGAAGAGTTTGTTTGTTTAGTTGTTTGTTTGTTTGAACGCGTTAATCTCTGGAACTACGGGGCCGATTTGAAAAATTCTTTCAGTGTTAGATAGCACATTTATCGAGGATGGCTATAGGGTATAGGCTGTGTATCATCACGCTAAGACCAATAGAAGCGGAGTCTACGCCGACGAAGTCGCGCACAGAAGCTAGTCTTTAATAAATAAGGTACAGCTAAATTAATACAAACTTTACCGCAATAAGAAGAAGTCAAAAGTAGTCCTGCACGTATGTGTAAATTACGTATTCGGGGAAATAGGAACACGCCCGTCGAATTTCACGCCAATTGAGTTAAAATAACCAAAAAGTTGGACAAGTAAACAAACTTGCTTTCAAAGTATAATTATAAAAATTTGTTTTAATTAAGGTATATCATGGTAAAAATGTATTGCACAAAAATGACGTTAAAATTTTACTTTAGTGTAGGTATTCAAATTAGAAGTTAAAGGTTTTATATTTCCTGAATTAATTTTCATAAAACAAAATTAGACTTCTTTGAAGACTGAAGTAGAATATTATTGGTATTTTAAGGTGTTAAGAGTAAAAACAATAAGATACAGTCGTTCTTACAATCGTTATTAGTTACAAATCTTTTGTTATTACTATTAATTAACGTGAGAGCATTTTTATTAGCATGTAAAGAGCACATGGTTACTGAGGCATAATGACTTATGACTTGGTGGTGCGCGTGACCTAATTATAGACGGAGAGTCTTGGCCCTGCCTCTTGGACCATTAATCTTATCAGTTTTGATTTAAGCTATGTGTTACATTTATTCAAAGATGCACATTGAATGAAACAAAAATATGTTGGAAATAAGTTTCTGTCCAAAAACGTTATCGAAAAATTGTAAAATACGACTACTGATTTTTATTATTGAAATTATCAAATTTCTTATATGCAGCTTCGTATTGACATTGCATAGCTGTAATTGATCGCATGTTAATTACAAGGAGCAGATAATTCTACATTTAATTTTACGTCTTACTGCCAACATAACATCTAATGCTAGGAAGGAAACACTTTCATCACGTAAAATCAATGTAGGAGAATATATTTTCTGAACAAGCAGTTAATAATTATCAAGCGCACGAATCGATATGAGTCGCCGAGGAGGGGTATCCAAGACGCAGGGGCGGGGGGCGCGGGGCGACGAGGACGCCGCGGTAGCGCGCAAGTCGCCGCCCGTATCGACCGGCCCGGATGTGCATTGCAATGCCGCCGGAGAGATCAGCCGACCCACCTACTCGCGGATCTCTACGATCGCGTTCGCATCGAATACTATCCGGTACAGTGGCGGTACAGCAGACACCGCTATCTTCTGAGACTCGCACTCATTTCCTGTCGCGCGACTTTTGTTTATATGTCACGATGTCGCGAGCTAGTATCTCGCTTTTGCACTTTTGCCTGTTGTCGCGTTCGAACGGTTACAACAATCAGGGTTTAATTGTTACGCCACCGGACCTGGGCACGGCGATCGACGTAGAGCATATTGAGGTTGTCATTTTTAAATATTTACGCTGTTGCTTATACCTATGTTTATGTTGGTTGGGCTTGTATAGTGGCTGCATATTTAATGTTAATGATTTACTTGGCTAATAAATTTCTAGTTATATGATAATTAAAAAACGGTAATTGATTAATACATAAATTGATTACCACACTGGCAATTACATACTTGAGGAAAACCAAGATAGCATATTTATGGTTTTCTATACTCCGCATGTTATAGAGATTAAGATGTATGTAAGTCTTATAACATGAACTCTAAAATCTAAATACGTATAGAGTAGTTGAAGAGATTACCCGCAACAACGTGCACCATTAGCGATTCGCGTATCCTACCTTACTTTGGCTCGATTAGGGTTGTGGTCATAATACCGAAGTAAACGAAAATTCTACGTTTTTCCAAAACGAAAATTATTACCTTATTTCAATTTTTATATCGTAAAAGTCTTGAAAAACATTCTGTCATTTAATCATTGCATTATTTTATATAATTTTTAGTCTAAAATTTTATTAAAAGTTAAAATAAAAATATGTAAAATAACACGTGAATACAATAATTTTTACATAAAAACTAAAAGCCGGTTATCGTATATTCCAGTCTTATTATAAAACTAGCCGACCCGTGCCCACTTCGTTGGGCGTTATAATCCATTTCACATAAGAAGGGTACGGTGAAATTTGATATGTTCCAATACACTCTCACTATTTTCAGCAAATCAGATAAATATAAGTGTTTTAAAATCACCAATTAATTTCTAAGGCAAATAATAATGCTTGATTAGATTGAATTGTTGACACGGCACGTCAGAGGGCGCAGGTTCAAATCCTGCTGATTTAAAATCTTTATATATTTTTATCTTTTTCCTTTTATCTTGTCACTCCTGAATAGTGTAGCTTTCTGTTAGCGAAAGAATTTTCATGATCGGATCAGTATTTGCGAAGATTACCCCGTATATACAAACAAAGTTATAAACTTTACCTCTTTATAATATTAGTATAGATAATTGTCAACATTCAAATAATAATGTATGTAAAATATTCTTTTACAATATCAACTACAATTTTTGAAGTGAAAACTTCTTTAGCGGCGTTGTGTACTTTTATGAAATTACTAGCTTCTGCGCGCGACTTCGTCGGCGTGGACTCCGCTCCTATTGGTCTTAGCATGATGATATATAGCCTATAGCCTTCCCCGATAAATGGGCTATCTAACACTGAAAGAATTTTTCAAATCGGCCCAGTAGAACCAGCGATTACCGCGTTCAAACAAACAAACAAACAAACAAACAAGCAAACAAACAAACTCTTCAGCTTTATATATTAGTATAGATTTGTAATGGGTAAAAATTTTTAAACTCGCGTCAGGGGACGTCTGGCCTGTACGAAAACAGATTGCTTAACAACGACATGTATATTGCTTAGCAACGACATTGTAAACGTCAATTTGTAAAAAATATTAGAAAATATAAATAATGTTTATTCATCTACAATGGTGTTAAAACGTGTGTAAAATGCAAGAAGAAGGACTATTACTAAAAAAAAACCTGCCACTCCAATGAGTGTAGTCAAATTGACAACAACTATTCAAGTTTTCACTTCTGCCGGCACCAAAGAGTATATAACCACTACGTTTTAGCCGGCACTCCCGGAGTGCAACCCATTTTTTTTTTCAAATTCGAAATTAACAAATTTGAATTCGGCCACCGACACCGATTCGGGATTCGGAATGTAGATTCTGCAAAAAAAAAAGCGGCAAGAAAAGCCGCAATCACTATTAGTCCGGACAAATTAAACCAAAAATTAAGAGTGATGCTACATAAATTCACAATAAGCTGAAAATTGGTGAAATTGTCTATACTAATATTATAAAGAAGAAAGATTTTGTATTTTTGTGTGTATGTTTGTAATGAATAAAGTCAAAAATTCTGGACCGATTTAAAAAAATCCTTTCACCATTTGAAAGCTTAGTTATTACTGTGTAACATAGCCTACTTTTTATCCCGGGAAAATAATAGGTTCCTACGGGAAATTGCGCACACGGATGAAAGCCGTTGAGAACAGCTATACCCTGTTTTTTTTTCGGTACGGACTAAATTGACACATGCAAATGTCAATTTTCGAAATAATGATACCAGCTTTATAGTAATAGTGTTGTATACCGATTTTATGAATACAATACCGGTTTTATGAATCGAACTTTTTACTTTCACCACATAATTTTATTATTATTTGACAAGAGACGAATCTTTTAAAAATCATGGTAACTATGGAGCATCACAGATAAAAAAATATTTATTGATATTGAATAAAGCCGAGAATAAAATAGATAGGTAATGTCTACCGAGACAGAAATTTTGATTTGAATTTTAACATTTTGACTAAATTAAGGTTGCTTATAACACTGGGTACATTACCTAAGCTTGTAATGTACCGAATGTTAAGATATAAAAAAAATATTTTTATTTTATTGTTTGAATATTTGATTTTTTTTTACTTTCGTGAAGTGTGTGTATCGCCTTAAGGCGAAATAGATGTTTTAATTTCATTTTATTTCAATTTACATGTGATTACTAAGATTAATAAAGACTTTAAAAATATGTGTTTTTCATTTATCATAAATCTATACATTAGCCATACAGGTACATACTTTATATAGGTATGCCTATAGGTACATTACGGTTGTCGCCACGTTTTAAAATTTTAAAGACAAAGATTTTTGTAACTATTACTGAAAAACGATACTAGATTGTAAATTACGTAAAGTTACGGTAGTGGCACATCACTATTAATGATTCTCAAAAAACTAGCAACACAGCTTATGTCAATTTAGTCCGTACCGAAAAAACAAAGAGTATATAACCACTACGTTTAAAAAAAAAACGGAGTATAGTTCAAAATATAATTATAAATAAAATTTGAAAGTTCCCATGTTGTTCCCCTGTATAAATTTTTTTTATTCAAGGTCAAAGGTAAAAAAATGAGTGTCGCGATTTTCAGCAAAACGGTAAATTTTTTTATAAAAAATACTTCAGACAAAAAATGTAGATCATAAAATTATCTATAAAAAATTACAAATACTTTTTTCCTACGAGCCACCGTTTCTGAGATATAACGATTCAAAAATTTGTAATCGTCATAATATGCACATGTTTCCATGCACCTAGAAGGTTTACCCTTTTTGGTTGAAAGAAAAGTTTAATGCTGAAAATATATTGGTAAAACAAGCTAATAAATATGCTATGTATTGATCATTGAAACAGCAATAGAAGAAATAAATTTTACAAATACAACTATTGTTGTCGGTGATACTCACTTCTCGAGCTCCAACTGAGAAAACTATTTTCTTCTTAAAACCAGGAAAAGTTCAACATCAATCAGTTGTATTGTAGCAACAAACTAGCCCAGTCGAATTAGTATCAACCCGTTCTACAGCTAATTTGACTGGGCTAAATATATTCATCACAAAGCTTATCTACTTTTGCAAAGTGTCAAAATCATGTATTATTTTTATACGTAACTAGCTGACCCAGCGCACTTCGTACCGCCTAACAGTCGATTCCTTAAAATACTTATCCTTCCCGGAACCCCTCCACTAACACTTAAACTTTATGGTATGGTATTAAAGTTCAAATTAACTTTTAAGTATTATTAGGAATTGGGTTTAATGGGAATATAGAAAAGTGCTGTTTTTAGACTTTTTCAGGCAATTTTTTAAATTTTCTCTCCGTAAGAACCATCCTCGTACTTAGCAACATTCATTTTTATTATATGGACTAGCTGACCCGGCGAACTTCGTACCGCCTAACAGTCGATTCCTTAATTTTTTATTTTTTTAAAAACTTATCCTTGCCGTAACCCTTCCACTAACACTTAAACTTTATGGTATGGTATTAAAGTTCAAATTGACTCCTAAGCATTTTTACGAATCTTTTGTATTCGAATATAGATTTTTTTTAAAATACTTTTTCAGTTAATTTTTTAAATTTTTCTCCCCGTAAAAACTATTCTTATACTTCAAGAAATATTATAAAAAAGAATTAGCGAAATCGGTTCAGCCACTCTCGAGACTTGCGCTTAGCAACACATTCAGCGATTCATTTTTATATACATATATAGAGATATATACGAAAATGTAATTAGACACAAAATAACAAATTAATTAACATCTTTTAACAACGACATTGAAAAGTCTTCTTTAGTTTTTATTGAAAAATAAAGAAATTTGAAATAAGTGAAATTTTTAGATGATTATGGACAATCACAAAAAATAAAAAAAGTAAGCATTAAATGATTTAACAATAAAATTAAAGCAAAATTAATAACGAGTGTTTCCCCCTCTTGCTCTGATTACGGTTTCCATTCGTCTGGGCATGCTACAGATTATGTTATCGATGATATCTTGAGGCAACCGCTCCCACTCCTCAAGTAATGGGTTTCCAAGTTCATTCAGATTGTTGGGGGGTGGCATTCTGGATTTAACCTTTATTTTTAGCAAGTCCCAGACATGCTCTATCGGATTCATATCGGGGGAATTTGCTGGCCACTGCATCACCGGTATACCTACGTGGCTCAGATATGCCTGTACCGATTGTGCACTATGAGCACGAGCATTATCTTGCATTAGAATAAAGTCGTCACCAATAAATGGGGCAAATGGTACAACATGTCCTTCTAAAATGTCTCTGATGTATCGATCTGCTGTCATGGTCCCTCCTGTGACTATCACTAACTCCGTGCGAGCTCCCAAACATATCCCCCCCCAAACCATAATCGAGCCGCCACCATAAGCCACTGTGTGTTCAAAATTAGACTGTATGTGGCGTTCTCCTTTGCGTCTCCATATTCGCTGTCTCCCATCGATCTGTTTTAAAAGAACTCTGCACTCATCAGTAAAGAGAACCTGCTGCCATTCGTTCAAATCCCAATGACGATATTCTCGCGCATAGCTTAATCGGTTTACGCGGTGACGTCTCTCAAGTTTTGGGCCTTTGGCAGGTATATACGACCCTAAACCAACTTGTTCAAATCTCCTGCGAACTGTACGCTCACTTACTCGTACTCCTCGAACGTCTTCCAGTTCATTTCGAGCTTGTACAGCCGTTAATCGCGTATTCCTACAAACTTCAAGTTGTAAAAAACTGTCACCCCTCCTCCTCACAAGAGAATTAGACGATCTGTACCGCTGGATGCTGCGATGAATCGTTGATACTGGTCGACGAAGCCTTGAGGCAATCGATCTGTAGGTATGGCCATTTCTTCTCATTTCATCAGCCCTAATGATTTCCAGTGATGTTAAGTCAGGCATAATAAAGAGCTGTTAATAAACAAAATTGCCTATAGAATAACAAATTTATAAAAAACCATTAAGTGCAATTTTTCAAAAAAATTACAATTACGTAGTTATTACTCGAACAAGTTGACAAAACGTATTGCTCGGGAAAATAAAACAAATGAATGAAAAAAGTGTATGTCATCTAATTTTCTATTTTCAAATTTGACAATAAATTAAAAAAATATCATAACTGGCCAGTTCCTCAAGTAAAAGTTTGTGGCAGTTGCGCGGGCTGTTGCGGGCTCGATCCCCGCACACGACAACATTTGTTTTGGTCATACAGGTGTTTGCCGTGGTCTGGATGTTTGTGCAGTCCTTGTGGGTCTCCCCATCGTGCCTCGGAGAGCACGTTAAGCCGTCGGTCCCGGTTGTTATCATGTACACCTTATAGCGATTGTTACTCATAGTAGGGAATAGGTATATCCGCCAACCCGTATTGGAGCATCGTGGTGGATTAAGCTCTGATCCTTCCCCTACATGGGGAAAGGCCTATGCCCAGCAGTGGGATATTACAGGCTGAAGCGTAATTATTTGACTATTGTAAAATAATACCTATACATGATAAGATTAAGCTCACCTTATTAAATGAAGAATTTTTCAACGACTCTTTAAAAGTATTTAAGAACTTAGACCCCAATAGTAGGTTACTGCTGACTGAGGTTACTGACCTGGCTGCAGGTAAGTGTAGCAATCATAGAGATGGCTGCCTACTACAGGCAGGTATATAATGTAAAATATTAACGGTTTTAGCTTACTACATGTACCTAATTAACATGAGAGGGAAAAGATAAAAAAAAAAATTGTAGCAGGCTTATGGTGGCAGAGGTTGTTTTTATAAATTCACAATATTGAAATAAGCCTATAAAAAATTGTTTCATCTAATTAACAGATGAGGGAAGATTTAGCTTCTCGGATCTTAGACCATCAGATGTTATAATAATAATAATAAAGCTTCAAAGATTAGCCGCAACAAATAGACAGACAGAGAAAAATTGTAAAAAATGTTATTTTGGTATATGTACCGTGTATACATCCATATGAATTTAGTAAATAGCAGTTATTTTATTATTACAAACAGACACTCCAATTTTATTTATTTATATAGACTAAAATAAAAGTAGCCTAAGTTACTCCTTATTACATCAGCTATCTGCCAGTGAAAGTCCCGTCAAAAACGGTCCAGCTGCTTCAAAGATTAGCCGCAACAAATAGACAGACAGACAGACAGAGAACAATTGTAAAAAATGTTATTTTGGTATATGTACCGTGTATACATTATATTGACTAGCCCGTTGGCGCAGTTTGTAGTGACCCTGCTTTCTGTTCCGGGGGTTGTGGGTTCGATTCCCACCCCGAGTCTGGGTGTAATATATATTTATTTATATGTAGTATTTATATGTATGTTTATCGAAAAAAAAATGTAACTATACCAGTCGGCTGTTACCTATAACACAAGCATTAAGTTGCTTACTTTAGGAACAGACGACCGTGTGTGTGTGTTGTATATATTTATATATTTATTATTTATTTATTTATTTATATATCCATATGAATTTAGTAAATAGCAGTTATTTTATTATTACAAACAGACACTCCAATTTTATTTATTTACATAGACTAAAATAAATGTAGCCTAAGTTACTCCTTATTACATCAGCTATCTGCCAGTGAAAGTCCCGTAAATATCGATCCAGCCGTTTCAGAGATTAGCCGGAACAAATAGCCAGAGAGATAGACAGACAAAAGTTGTAAAAAATGTTGTTTTGGTATATTATGTACCATGTATATATACATAGGAATTTAGTAAAAAGCAGTTATTTTATTGCCACAAACAGATACTCCAATTTAATTTATTTGTATAGAGCAAGGATGAGCAACCTGCGGCCCGCGGGCCGCAAGCGGCCCTTATACGTCATGCTTATGCGCCAAGATAGTGCCTTTCTCATTAAAAATTTCAAGTACATTCGTTTTTCTGTTCTTTTTTTGTTTGTTTTTATTTTGCATTTGTATCTGAAATCTTTACTTTTTTTAATTTTATATTTTTAGATTTCCGTAGCCAAATGGCAAAAAACGGAACCCTTATGGATTTGTCATGTCTGTCCGTCTGTCTGTCCGTCCGTATGTCACAGCCACTTTTTTCCGAAGCTACTGTTGAAACTTGGTAAATAGATGTATTCTGTATCTGTGAACTGCATTAAGATTTTCACACAAAAATTGAAAAACTAAAACTAAAACTTATGGGGGTCCCCATACTTAGAACTGAAACAAAAAAAAAAAATTTCATCAAACCCATACGTATATATGGATCTGGGTATCTATGGATAGGTCTTCAAAAATGATATTGAGGTTTCTAATATCTTTTTTTTTTTTGTAAACTGAATAGGTAAAATAATATATAAAACTAAAAAAAATATATGATGTAGGTACATTAACACACAAACTTCCACCGAAAATTGGTTTGAACGAGATCTAGCAAGTAGTTTTTTTAATACGTCATAAATCGTAAACCGCAATTAACCTTTCATTCAATCAACTCAAATATAACAATTATTAGTTACATCATAATATTCATAATATAATATTATTAATATTATTTATTAATAAAAAAACGGGTTGCACTCCGGGAGTGCCGGCAGAAGTGATAATTGTATTTCCTAGCAAACGAAAAAAACCGACTTCAATTATAGTAAGGGAGACGTAGAACATCGACCTTCACCGATCTGATAACTCGATGAGACATATTTTTTATCAAATATAATTTATAAACAAATACGCCTATGATAACTTGCCTATCGAAAAGTGGTCAACATTTTATACCCATCACAAATAATTTTATAAAAGTGCACAACGCCGCTTAAGAAGTTTTCAATTCAAAAATATTTTTAATAATTTTGTGCGGCCCGCCAAAAAAAAATTGATATCTATTAAAATTTTCCCATTGATTAAAAAAGTTCTCACCTTGGTGTAGACTTGTAGAGTATAGATTGCGAGCATAGTATGTTTAGTTATAATAATAGTACCTATGTACAATAAGGTATTACTTTACATTTATACATAAACAATGATTTGTTACCTTTCGACAGGTTCGGCATACAATAATTTATGCGACAATTTTAAAAAGTTCAATTAATTTACTTTTTATTTAGTCTAAACATCAAAAGAAAGAAAAAATCATAATTTTAATAAATGAAAAGGTCCCTTTACAAGTCTTTTGTGGGTTAACTTGTAATCCAAATGACTTAGACTTCGTTTTTAATAACAGTGTCAGGAGACAGGAAGATCTGCGATTTTGGATTGTATCATGTATGTTGTATATTTGGAGGTCATCTGCGTAAAGATGATAGACAGAACTTATAATGGAATAAGTAAAGTTAATGAAAACAGAAAACAGGAGGAGAGACAGCACCCCACCTTTCTGAACGCCATTACGTATAGGAGACCGATAAGGACTAGAATTTTGTAGGTTTTGACGGTGCTGACGCCGTTGAAAGTAACAATTAAACAAGTCTATTAGTTAGTTGGAGATATGTTAGATAATTTAGAACAAAATTAAGCATAATTTTCAACAGATATTCGGCTATTGGGTATTTAGAATTCTGTCAGCCGTGCCGGATACTATATCCGGTCCAATCAATATGCATGGCATATAAGTAGATACAATTAAAAAATATATTCAAATTTTACCTATTTGTTTGCCAAAAATTGTAATTGCTTATTTAGTTATTTTTACGGAAAAGGATTTTCTAAATGAAACAGCTAAAGTTATTACATTATAATTTATATAGTTAGATTAATGATACAGAAAAAGAGACATATTGTATAGGCAGTTGAGTTAATCACGACTGTCCTCGAGTTAAATACATAATCATTATTAAAGAACACAGGCTTGCCATAAGTAATCACTTCCGTTTTCGCATCATAATAAGTACGCAATAGAATTATAAATTCATGATACGTCATACCTGTAGAGTAAAAATTATTGAACCGACAATAAATATAATAATTGTGTTTGCGAAAAAAAAACCGACTTCAATTACATCGACAAGTAATACAACGTAGGTAGACGAAAAAGTAGTCAAGTAAATACACGTTATCAAAGATTACTCAAAAAGTTGTTATCAGTCGATAAAATTTAAGTGTGACAATAATATGGTAAGCATCAGCTTTCGATTAAATCAAAAAAAATCAAAATCGGTACACCCAGTAAAAAGTTATGTGGTATACAACGTAGGTCGACGAAAAAATAGTCAAGTAAAAACGCATTATTATAACTCGAAAAGTACTTGCTAGATCTCAAATAAATTTAAATGGGACCAAATGACACGTACCACCTTTCGATTAAAACAAAATTTGCTGAAATCGGTCCACCCAGTCAAAAAATCTGAAGTAACATACATAAAAAAAACAAAAACAATCGAATTGAGAACCTCCTGCTTTTTTGGAAGTCGGTTAATTAGTCCATTGAAATGACTGTTATCTACAATTATTAAAGGACCTAGTAAGTATTGCATTTATAAGAGGACGCAATTTTATTTTTGGGACATGTGTGGGCGGTCAATAGAAGCTTAACCCCAAGTTTGTGGGGTTGCTGCTTTCCCCCGGCTCCATCTTGGAAAAAGGGGTGTAAACACCTTTTTCGCGATATCTCGGAAACTATGCGTCCTAAAAAAATTTGTAAAACATAATTTGTAGCAAATCGCTTTGCCTACAAATATGTTCATATACTTTTTTGCCCTGAATTTAAAATTAAAGAAGTTATAAGCAAAAAAGTGACATAATTACTATTAAAATTTTGTTTTTTGCTCTATAACCTTTTTTAAATACATTTAACAAAAAAATACCTCACACCAATCCTGTAGATGATCTTTTGAGGAAAATTTTTATGTATAATTTTTTAAATTTCATTAATTTAAAACGTTGTTACAGCGCTCTAAAGTTGACAGGGTTCGTCAATGCTCATGAGAATCCATTCGAAACGAAATCTTTTACTACGTTCTACAAGATTGGATATATATATATATATATATATATATATATATATATATATATATATATATATATATATATATATATATAATAGAAGATCTAATAATTGCTGTAAAATTTATGTAAATATTATCATTTCTTTGGAAATAATACAGATGTGGTAACTACTAAGAATACTAAATTAAAATTGGAAATACTAGTCACCAATGTCTATTAAGTAGTATGTATATTTAAGCAAATAATCTATCATCATTAATCAGCAATATCTTAAAATTCGTAATCTGTCTTAGATATTATATATTATCTTAGATACTCGTATTATCTACCGGGACTTTTCATTTGAACCTATAATAATACACTAACGGAAGGTTGTTTAGAACTTTAGACTTCCATTTAAAAAACATTAATTACCTATTAAATATCACTAAAACATCCCGTTTGTTAAACGAGGACCTAGATGAGCGAAAATGTCTCTAGGCAGATCTTTATTAGCTACTATTCAAAAATGTTTTTCGGATACTTATTCGGCCTAGCAAATTATTATTATTTTTTACTACAAATATCTACATGTTGATAAAACCAAAAATGGTTCTTTAACAACCAAATTAAAACAGATTTTAAACATTCCTATTAGTATTCCTAAAAACAATATTTATATAAATTTGACGCCAAATGTTAAAAGTAACAAAAGCAGTGCAAAGTATTCTATCGGATCCCTTATCAGAATCTACTAGAATGATTTTTGATTTTTATAAATTATCCCTTGTTGGTTCATTTAATTAGATTTTAGTAATTGAGGTATTTTTGTTTGTTTTACACGTAATGCCATCAAAAAACCTTGGGACACTTTTAGACAATGAAAGTTTTAGAATTGCTCTCGGTCTCCGGTTGGGAGGTTCACTGTGCTTTGAACACAGATGTCAGGTTGAGTTCAGAGTTCAGGTTGGTTTTCCCACCAAGGTTCCCTAAATGAAACCATAAAAAGAGCTCTTGCCACCATCGACGTTTCTGCTCTTATCGAGCCTACTGGAATTTACGTAACCTGCGCTTATTAATTAGTTAGTGGGACGTAACCTGCGAACATGTTTTTTTTTTTTTTTTTTTTTTTTTTTTTTTTTTTTTTTTTTTTTTTTTTTTTTTTTTTTTTTTTTTTTTTTACGCTGGAAAATGCGTTTACGCACTGACCCCGCCACCGAGCTGGGCAGCGGGAGTGTGGGACTCCCGGCGGTAGTGCAATGCCGGACTACCCACTAAAAACCAGCGGTGTCCACCTTCGTCGCCCGTGCCGGGGTCGCAGGAGTCCAAATTCGTCTGCAAACCCCGGCGGCGTGCCTCGTCAGGCCCTTTCCATTTGAGGGTCAGCGCCTTCCCGGCAGATTCAGTGGACGGCCGACTTCCTTCTGTCGACCGCCCTCTGCGTGGCGTTTACGGAGGAAGGCGGCGATCGTGCGCCAGCCTCCGACGCCCGGTCCTTTTGCGGCGGAGGGGGAGGTCAGTAGTGTCCTCTCTCACCCGCTCCGCTGCCTCCTTCTGCACCATCACCCGCTCGCAAAAGTCGAGGACGGCGTCCCAGCAACTTTCGCTGCCAGTCATGGCTTTGATCACAGCCGGCAGCGAAAGGTCTGCCCCTACAACACCTTGAAGCGCCCCGCGTTCCTCGTTCCACGCCGGACACTCTTCCAACGTGTGTTGCGCTGTCTCGTCGGCGCAGTCCTCGCAGTGGTGGCAACGGGGAGAGGGCTCCCTCCCGGCGATCCGACACAGGTAGCCCCCGAAGCAGCCATGTCCCGAGAGGATCTGGGTGGTGCGGAAGGTTAGGACGCCATGCCGTCTGTCCAACCACTGCCGGAGGACCGGCCGAACCGCCTCGATAGTTCGATGCCCCGCACTCGGACGCTCGAGCCTCCCAATCCACTCTACGATCGCGGCATCCCGCTCTTGCCTGAGGTGCTGTAGTCGCCCCTGTGGTGCTGGACTCAGGGCCCCGGACGCCAAACCCCGACGCCGCCGGTAGGACGACGCCAGAGCGACCGCATCCAGGTCCCAGGGCAGGACTCCAGCCAGCACACACGCTGCCTCTCCTGAGATGGTACGGTACCCCCGTACGACCCTTATCGCCATCACCCTCTGCGCTCTCCGCAGCAGGGCGATGTTCTCGCGATCGAGGGCGTCGGCCCAGACGGGAGCACCGTACATCGCCATCGCCCTCACGACGCCAGTGTAGAGCCTGCGACAGCTCACCCCGGGGCCCCCAATGTTTGGCAACAGCCACGAGAGAGAAGCACCCACCTTCAACAGGCGCGGGACTAGCCACTTAAAATGCGCCCTGAACTTCAATCGGCCGTCGAGCACGAGACCTAGGTACGTCATCGTGCCCGACAGACCGATGCGAGTTCCTTCCACGACCAGATGGGCGTCCTGAGGAGGCGCTCTTCTTGGGCCATGGAAGACAATGCCTTCCGCCTTCTCGAGGGCGACAGTGAGACCGAGACGCTGAATCCGCGCTACGACCTGCGCGACGCCCGCGGTCGCCAAGTCTGCCGCCTCTTGGTATGTCGGCCGCCGAGACAACACCAGCGTGTCGTCGGCGTAACAGACGACGCTGACGCCCCGCAACAGTGAGCCACGCAAGACCCAATCGTACCCGATGTTCCACAGGAGTGGACCGAGTACCGACCCCTGCGGAACACCACACACGACCTCCTTCCTCATGTAAGTCCCGTCACTACCGGGGAAGACAACCCACCTGTCAGAGAGGTAGGCACCCACCACACGACGCAGATAGTTCGGCACCCCGTGATAGCGGAGTGCCTCCCTAATACAGCTCCAGGGCAACGTGTTAAAGGCGTTGGCGATGTCAAGAGACACCGCCACGACGACGTCGCCCTGAGCCACTGCGTCCTGCACCTGGGCTCGGACGCACAGGATGGCATCCACCGTGGAACGGCCACTGCGGAAGCCGAACTGCACCCCCGAGAGGTCGGGTCCCCTCTGCCCGAGGTGCGCCACCAGACGCCCGGCTACCACACGCTCGAAGAGCTTCGCTAGCTCGTCCAGGAGGACGATGGGGCGATATGCCGACGGCGACTCCGCCGGCCGGCCTTCCTTCCTGAGGAGGACTAGCCTGCCTGTCTTCCACCGCTGTGGGATTAAGGCTTGGGCCAGACAGGCAGAGAATAGCCCTCGAACTCTAGGCGCCAGGTGTTCGTAGGCCAGCACCCACGCCCTCCCCGGAATGCCATCCGGCCCTGGAGCGACACTCCTCTTCCTGAGCCGTGCGACGGCCTCCGCGAGTTCGGACTCTCCGACCTCAGGTGCCTCCTCTCCAGCTTCTCCTCCCGCATCAACTAGTGCCATCCGCGGCGGCTGGTGTTCTGCCGGCGCCGTCGGGAACAGGGCCGCGATCACCTCACTGACCACACCGGCGTCCAGGGTCTGCGTGAGTGGAGGAGCCCAGGGACGGATCTTATTGCGCACCCGTTTGTAGGGCATTCCCCACGGGTCGCTGTTAAGTCCATCCAGCATTTCCTCCCTAGCCGCGGCCTGCGACTCGGCGATGGCTTTTTGGAGGCTGGTTTTGGCTGCCTTATAAAGGGCGTACAGCCGCTCACCCTCCTCCTCATGCCGTATCCTATCTTGGGATGCAAGGGGGGACCGGAATATGCGCCTCCTGCAGCGTGTGTACTGGCGTCTAGCGGCCACGCACTCCCTGCGCAGCTGCGCTATAGCCTCAGACCACCAGTACACTTGCGACCGTTGGGGCCGGCACCTCGATCTCGGCATGGCCACGTCACACATGCCGGTCATCCTGTCCACCAGCCAGTCTGCCACCCTGTCTGGTGAACCACCGACTTGTGGCTGACAAGAAGCCACTATCGCCGCCTCCTCGAATCGCTCCCTGTCAAGTCGCTTCAGTTGCCACCGCGGACCCTCCACCACTGAGGCACGGCTGGAGCTTGGCGGCACCGCCGGACGAGTGAAGATCTCGAAGCGGATGTAGCGGTGGTCCGAGAGAGTCTCCACGTCGTCCAGCACTCGCCAGCCCTGAACACGGCGTGCTAGGGCAGGGCTCGCAAACGAAACGTCCACGATGGACCCGCCCCACCTTCGCACACACGTGTTGGTCATCCCCCGATTAAGGACGGTCAAGTTAGTGGTAGCCATCCACTCTTCGAGCACCGCCCCCCGCGCATCCGTCGCAGGACAGCCCCACAGCTGCGACTTCGCATTGAGGTCCCCGAGAACCAGCACCTCCGCGGGACGGAACCTTTGTATCATCGCTTCCACCTGGCCGAGGAACACCTCGAAGTCGGCGACCGACTTGTTCGGGGAGAAGTATACTCCCACGACAGCCGTCCCCCCCAGCAGTGCCGCAACGCAACCCGAGCCCTTCACTACATTCGCAAAGGGCTGGGCGCCCACGGTGACCTGGGTCACGATGGCCACTACCCCATCGCGATCGCCGATCCAGTTGTCCCTTGGCGGGACGGAGTAGGGCTCGGCCACCACTGCCACTTGCACGGACCACTGTACCAGGCTCTGGACAAAGAGATCCTGAGCCCTGGCACAGTGGTTGAGATTAGTTTGGAGAACCTTAGTTTCCATCTAAACTAGGTCTCTATATTAACCTCCCCGTCTCTGTTGGTAGGCGGTGCTTGGGTTTGAGGCCCAGGTAACTCCTTCTTCCCTTTTTTTCCTGACTTTTTCCGGGGGCACGTGACTATACTGTGCCTCGCCGGTTGGTCGGTGGCCTCGCAAGCAGGACAGTTCGCCTCTGCGGTGCAGTGCCGGCGCGTGTGCCCCTCTTTGCCACAGCGGTAGCATTGTCCGCTGCGGTCCACCTCTTTATCGCACTTCGCTGCCACGTGCCCAACTTCGTGGCAGCGATAGCACTGTCGGGGTCTCTCTTTGAGGAGCTGGACTCCCACCGACACGAAGCCTACCAGAAGGCGGCGTCCCTCGACAACCTTTTTGGCCGCCTCTACTGGGCAACGAACCCAAGCCGTTCCGACGCCGGTATAGTTCTGGCGGATTTCGCCGACCTTGATGGAGTCCGCAGCACATCCCCCGGTCTTGGCGATCACGCCAGCCAGTTCCTCTGGCGTTACCGAGTCGTCCAAGCCTGCGATTCGGAGGTCGGCACATTTGGCCGGCCTAGAGACCGCCACCTCCTTACCGACGATCTCTTTAATACGCCGGGCCAGTGCCTCCGCCTTCTCACTGTTATTGGCACCGGGCAACTCCAATCTGCGCGCACCCGTCTGCGAGACCTTATAGCGGGTCTCAACGCCCATCTTCGCTATAAGGCCGTCAGCCTTTATGGCCCCGAGGACCTCAGCATACGTCTTTGTACTGCCCGGCAGCAGCTTCAGTTGCACCGCCGCTGACCTGGGCAGTCGCAACTTGGGTGCTTTCTGTTTCTTGGACAAGTTCTTAGGCTGGTTTGATTGCCCATTCTTCCTTCCCTTCCTCGCCACCACGTTCCAGCCCTCCGACAGAGTGGCAGGAGAAGGCGGTAGGGGGCGAGGATCAGAAGGCGCAGCCGCTTGTGCGGCCGCACCCGTCTTCCTTTTCTTCTTCTTCTTGGGAGGTTCTACCTTCTTCGGGGCCGGATTCGCCGCAGGGGTCAGCGTGGTAACCGTGGGCTCCGCCGGCTGGGCAGTTGGCATGCCTGGAGCGGGTGTCCTCTCGGCCTCAGCGATGGTCACTAATTCCGCGGCTATGTTCGGAACCGGTAGCTTTCGTGCCTTACGCTTGATAGTTTTGCGGGCAGGTGCGGACGTTACCGGGTTACCGGGCGGAAGCATCCTGGTCGGCGGCAGTTTGGCCTCCAGTTCAGCGAAACGATCGTCGATCATTCGTCTAACTGACGCCAGAATCGAGGCCCGTTCCTCCTCTTTGTTTTCGGCGCTGTCCTGTGCAGGGATTGCAACCACGCGCGCCAGGTTGTCCCTACGAGGTTCCACCACTTGGGTCTGTGTATTATCGAGATCTCTCCTCAGACGGGCGTTCTCCGCTTGGAGTTTGCGGACCTCGTCTGAGGAGGAGCGCTCCTTTAATATCTCAAAAGCCTCCTTAATGGAGGCCGCCGCGTCCTTGAGGGCCTTCACGAAGGTGCCCTTCAGGTTTGAGGACCTAGTCGCCACATGTATAATAGATTCGACGTCGCTCGACACCTGCTGACACAAGGCGTCTACAGTGCGAGGGTCACCAACGTCTAATCCCAATGCCCGGCGGCTTTCCTCCACCTCCAGAAGGTAATCCTCCAGCGCCTTCTCTTTCTCGCGCGAGGCATCTGCCCTTCTCTCCCTTTTCTTCTCGACGCCGGAAAAACCGGGAACATTGATAAGTGCGTTGCCCCCCCCAGATTCGGTGGGGCAGAGTGCCGTAGCACTGCGGGATTCTCCTCCGCCGATGGCGTCGGTACCCGCCTGGGGTAGTGATATCTTTGCGTACTTATCCATGTTTTCACGAGTCGGTCGTTAGCCGCGACAAGCAGCAGTACCACGACTGCGATACTGCTGCCTGTCCCGTTGCCCAGGGTGCACCACGAGGAGGTGACCAACTTGCACCCCAACGAACATGTTGCTCCATCCCATGTCAGGGAAACAATTTTAAGAGCGGGACCCGCGGCGGAGAAAGCTGAAACGACTTAACTGTACAATTGTCACTAATTCTAAATTACATCTTTGTGTCGTTGGCTTCGGAACACTTACACCTTGGAGTAGCAGTGTTAAAATTGTTTAAAAGAGATAGCTCCTCGTATTGCCTCCACTGATGACAAGAGGGCTGGTGTATTTTTTGCTTAGAGAATACGCTTAGCGATTTAACGGAGAAATGCTGCCAGCATTCTTGACACCATTCCACAGGAGAAGGATCAGAATTTAATCCAACACGCTGTCTACCTACGCCTTGGCTTTTCATTAACGACAATGGAGAAAATATAACTCTCACTAGAACACCATTATCAGAATGAAACCTCATAGTCCGGCATTCTAAAAAATGAAAGTATGACGGCTTGACCACAGAAGAATCAAAAGAAATATTTAGAGATAACGGTATCACCGTTGCATCGCTTTTTGGTATTTCGAATTTGGTATTTTTTTATAATGAAACTTAGGTATGTACTTTAAAAAATAGTAAAAAGATTTTTGTCTCTCTTATGTTTACGGCTGGGAGAGGGTTCAGGTAGCCAGGGGCTGCAAAGTTAGTGTTTATGGGTCACATTGTTAAAAACTATATTATAATTTTTTTACGTTAAAGCCAACTATTTCTGGGAGATTTTTATTTGACGTTAATTGTAATTAAAATATAACAATAATGATTAATTACTCTTGGTAGGGACGCCGCGTTGGCGCAGCGGTCACAGCACTGGATTGCGATTGGCTGTTGCGCGGGCGGTTGCGGGTTCGATCCCCGCACACGATAACATTTGTATTGGCCATACAGATGTTTGCCGTGGTCTGGGTGTTTGTCCTCCAGTCCTTGTGGGTCTCCCCACCGTGCCTCGGAGAGCACGTTAAGCCGTCGGTCCCGGTTGTTATCATGTACACCTGATAGCGGTCGTTACTCATAGTAGGGAATATATTATCCGCCAACCCGCATTGGAGCAGCGTGGTGGATTAAGCTCCGATCCTTCTCCTACATGGGGAAGAGGCCTATGCCCAACAGTGGGATATTACAGGCTGAATCGTGACTCTTGGTAGGAATTATTGTTTATCTTTATATTTTATTTGCCTAACAGTATGTTATAGACATAAATGATTTGATACGATTTTGTTTTCATTAAATGTATTCCTTCGATTAAGTATAACATAATTAATAATTATATTTATTTAGAAAACGACAACTATAAAACTGTCTATACTCTATAGTGTCTATAGGATTCTGAAGATGGAAAGTAAAAGTTCTTTTTAACAATATTTTTGGTGTTATATTGCACTATTAAGGTTTATTCATATGGTATGGTATATGGTAGGTCATAGCTCATTAGACCCACCCGGCACCCGACCAGCACCGCCTCGACTCGAGCGGTTAGTATTCTTTCTATTGATTTGTATGGATATACGCTAACTACATCAACACCGGATCGCCTCGCACGCAAGCTGGCCACGCGTTGGCGGCGGGTGGACCACGTGCGGTCGGCGGGTTGACCGCGCGCGGACGCCGGGTTGACCGCACGCGGACGCCGGGTGGACCACTCGGTGACGAATCGCTGCTCGCACGCTTGTCTTGCGTTGACCGCGCACGGCTCCCGTAGAGTTGTGTCGTACTAGGTATATGGCAATACTAGTTGTCACAGTGACTGTGATTTTAAATAAATTAAAAGTAAAAATCCTTTTTAAGAAACAAGCTTTTATTTGAAGCGCTAAAACGAATAATTGTGTTTGCTCGCAAACGAAAAAAAACCGACTTCAATTACATCGACAAGTAATACAACGTAGACGAAAAAATAATAATCAATGTACCTCCTGTTGTTTACCTAGTCAATGGTACGGAACCCTTCGTGTGCGAGTCCGACTCGCACTTGTTTATTATCATCGACGATATTTTCCGAAAAAAATAGTCGTTTTTTTGGCACAGTCTGATTCTACATATCCACAATAAGTATACTTATTAATGTGTCGTTAGGTAGTAAACGTAGGTATAACTTCACTTAATTTAAAGTCACAGCCAATTTCTCTTCGGGTGTAATCGCTTCTCTGAACTGTGTGTTTTTCTTTATTATAGAGTCTTCAATATAAGACGGGATATTATAAAACACGCGTTGCGGCATATGATAGTACGTATAAAATAATTCCTCGTCGGCTAACAAATGCTTACGAATGGTCCAATATTCGCCCTCTTTTTTTCTTTGTTTAAACATTTCGTGCACTCAATAAGCTTTCTTTTTTTTGTTGCTTTTTTCATTTTCTCCTTCATCAAGCGTGACATCTATAAGTGCCAACTCACGGTTTGTAAAATTTGACATTGCGATACGTGTAGACTCTAATGACTATGGTAACAGACTACTCGCATAATTCGCGTCCTCCGCGGGTTGACGACGAGTCGTTCACGCGCCGTCCACCCGCGGACCGCCAGTTGACAACGCGTCGTCCACCCGTTGACAGCGAGTCGTCCACCCGTTGACGGTGAGTGGTCCACCCGTTGACGGCGAGTCGTTCACGCGCCGTCCACCCGCGGACCATCCGTTGACAACGCGTGGAGGCGTTCCGGTGAGAGTCTAATGAGCTATGATGACCTTTATTAAAGTGAGACTTCTTTACGCACGCTTGACTGGGGGAGTAAGCTGGTGAATGCGTGAAGAGAGCGTTACGAAAAGTGTGATCGGGAACGGAAAGTTGAGAGGGAGATATAAGTTAGTAAGATAGAAAGAGAGAGAGAGTTACGTTTCGTAAGTTTTACTTCAGTCGTGTGGTTTAAAGCACACTCGTTTTTTTTTAAACATTAGTATTTATAAAGTGTAATCAAAAATATTATAGGTAATTAAAAAATGCGTTCGCATCATTTAACTGTAAGTGTCTAGGGCACTTCAATAATAATTGGCCGTAGCAGACGGAACACTATGGGAGTATCTATTTCCGACTATGTTCGGTCATTGACTCGTATCCGGAACCAGAGGCAAGTAACTGGATAAGTAGCAACTTGCTATGAGTGATCTTGTAATTATGCCTAGGCGAAGAGTGCGTTTAATATTCCTTGGAAGCAAGAGGGAAACATTAATTTAAAAAAAATTTAAGTTGTTAGTTGTTGTTGTGCTAGTAAGCCAGTGTCAACAAATCAGGTTTCTTATTATCATCACGATGTTTTTCGACAATATAATTTACGAGCAAAATGTAACGAAATTTTTTGTTACAAAAACAGGTTACTTGTTATTTTTCTTTTTCTAATTTTTTCAAAAAAATAAATAGGACTTTAAGCTACTATTGTAGGAGCGACGCCACGGTTGAACATTTAAATACGTAAGTACGTATAAAATATAAAAAACTGAGTGGTAATATAAAGTTTTTGACAAAATACATTAAATTTCCCCGCTAGGAACATTTTGTATTGGGAAATTAAATTGGCGTTTTTACTATTTTCCGTCACTTCCCTGAACTTCCACAAATATTTCAAGAGCAAAATTAGCCAAATCGGTCTAGCCATTCTCGAGTTTTAGCGTGACTAACGAACAGCAATTGATTTTTATATATAAAGATGTATTCTGTAGTGTAAGTTCCTGTGTTCTCGCGGTCCGCACAAAATGGGTCGTTTGCGGACCGCGGTCCGCCACTTGACGACCCCTGATCTAAAGCAATACTGTTTTTTGTATGACTATTTCATTAAGCGTGATAGAGAGCGTTCTCTGCGAGCGGTCTGGTAGGTCTAGCGCACGAAAGTTGAACCGGGGATAGAAATAAGTCCTGGGGTGCATGTCGGTCACCTCCTCGTGGTGCACCCTGGGAAACGAGACGGGCAGCAGTATCGCAGTCGCGGTTAACGACTGACTCGCGAGGTGCGCTCCGGGTACTGCTCGACCCGTGAGCGCACTAGAGGGACGGGGTGGGTGGGTTTGCTTGCCCGCCCTGTAGCGCGAAAGCGCGGTTTGCCGGCCGGGTTGTGCTGGCTCCCTGGACCTTTGCTCGGTTGCTGGTGCAATCTGGTAGACGTGATGTGTAAGGGCCGGGCTGTGCTGGCTCCCTGGAGCTTTAAGCTCGGTTGTTGGTGCAGTCCGGCGGACCCGTGGGGTAGTTGCCGGGTCGTGCTGGGCTCCCTGGAGCTTTGCTCGGTTGCTCGGTGCGATCCGGCGTTGGAGGTCGGGTGGGCCTGACCCCCAACACCATGATGCCGGGCATTGGAGGTCAGGCCTGCCTGGTTTGGAGTGGGGACGCTCCTGGACATGTGTCCCCATTCTGCAGACGGTAGACTGGTCCGGTTGAGCGTCCCTTAAGTGGGGTGGCCGGCTGGGGGTCGGGGGATCCTCGGCTGGCTTGAGATCCCACGCGTCGTCGGGAGGGGTGGTCTTGTGGGTGCCGCCCCTCTGGGTGCCGGGGCCCGGATGTTTACATTCGGGCCAACCGCCGGGGCGGGGTGGAGACTGCTAACGCGACCCCATCTCGACCCACTCAGGCGGGGGTCTGCTCACACGTGGATGGTTTTTGGTCAGTAGGAGTCTGACATAACCCTCTGGTGCCCCCGCGCCGGAGGGTATCCATGATCGATTTTCCCCACGTAAAAAAAAGGGATACAAATAAATCCTAAATTTTTGTAATGTATATGTTACTGTAAATGCACGAATTATGGTAAATCCTAAGATTTAAGAGTAAATTTTTAGGTAAAATAGTGAAAACACTACCAGCCGAAATCTTCACTATCTCGGCTATCTCTCGCACTTTTACCTTCCGATCTTCCAATACGATTTTGAGGACTTGGTTAATATTTTTTTGAGTCACTAAGCAGTGGCAAGCATTTGGACGACCTGAGCGTTCCGCATCATTGGTGTCCATGCGACCGCGTTTGAAGTCGGCATACCACCGACAAATGGTTGCTTTAGAGGGAGCTGATCCTGCATAACATTTTATAAGCCATTGCTGTGCTTCAACGGTATTTTTTCCCATTAAAAAACAATGTTTTATCAACACGCGAAACTCGTTTTTTCCATTGTATCGAAATTACAACCGTAGCGTCACTTAAATGTTTCAAAATCAATAATTTTATTGTTCCATTTTTAAAAATTTGACACATATTCTTGTATTGATAGCCAGTACTTTTTAAAAATCAAAAGAGTTTTTAATATATGCGCCATTTCCAGGTTAGTCTCGGGACTTATTGAACGATCTAGTAGCAATGTCTTTTGTTTTACTTAGCTTTTATTTTCTATTTTCTTTTTGTTTTATACATATTTTTGGCAAAATATATCCATATTTATGTACCTACATAAAAAAATTTACCTTCGATTATACTACAATTAGTTACTAGGTAAACATGAAATAAACAATAAAATTATAGTTTAAAAAAACTAAAAAAAAAACTTAAAAACTTTAATAGCAATCAAACTAAAAAGTAGAAAAAAAAGTGAAAAAGCGTGGGGTGCTTGGTATCGAATGTGAGGATTATTTTATTAGTTACTGTTTGCAATATTAGAATTATTATAATAATATGATTAAGCACCCCACGCTTTTTCACTTTATTTTCTACTTTTTAGTTCGATTGCTATTAAAGCGTGTTTTTTTAGTTTTTTAAAACTATAATTTATTTTTTGAATTTTTAGTGTCAAGACGACAATTAAAAAAGAAAGCGTGTTATATTGTATTGTCATCGGCCCTTGACCCCTGTGCAAATTTCCAAGTTAATTAGACTCCTAGAAGTAGGTGAAAATGAAGTTCAAATATTCCGTTACATACATACATACATACAGGTCAAGCTAATATAAAATCGTGTTAAAAAAGCGTGTTAAAAAGCGTGTTATATTGTATTGTCATCGGCCCTTGACCCCTGTGCAAATTTTCAAGTTAATTAGACTTAGAGATAGATACATACATTCATACATAGGTACATACATGCAGGTCAAGGTAATAAAAGCGTGTTAATAAAAGGACATCTCGCACACTTAGACAGCGATTTTTCTAGAAAATTTTCAATTACAGAAAACAAGCCAATATCAAGTGCTAAAATTATTAATATCAAAACCTTTTTTTTTACCCAAAGGAAATCCTTATGGATACCCACGGTTCGGGGGAGCCCGTGGGTTATGCCCTACTCCCACGGACCAAAACCCCTGTGGTGTTCCTTCGACACGCCTGGGTGGAATCACGGGGACGCGGTTGCACTTCCGCGATCCCGATTAGTAACTCCTGAGAGGCTCCATCGAACACAAAGGTCGCCCCCCTTCTCAGGACCGTGCAATGAGGACGATATATACCCCAATCTATCGTCCGCAGGTCCGGCGTTACGGCGGCAGATTGGCCAGTTAGGCCCTCCGTCGCCGACCACGCCTTCCGCGTCGAATCGGGAGCGAGTTTGGGGTCTTGTTCTCGCTCCCGTTCTGCCGCTTCCTTCTGCAGCATTATGGATTTGCAGAAGAAGGAAACTGCATTCCATTTTTATTCTCTGTCAACCATGGCCCTAATTAAAGCCGACAGTGAGAGGTCCGGTCCAACAACAGTCGATAAGGCGGCGCATTCCTCGTTCCACGCTGGCCAGTCCGCGCCCGTGTGCTCCGCGCCGAAGTCTCGCCCGAGCGACATCGGCTCCCGCTCCAGCACTCGGCACAGGTAGCGGCCGAAGCAACCGTGCCCAGTCAAAATCTGTGCCAAGTGGAACGATACCACACCGTGTCTTCTTTCAACCCCGCCACACAGGCAGGTCCGAATTGCCGGCGCCGTTAGACGTACGGAGGCAAGGAGGAGGCGGTTTGCCCACCGCCGTCACCAGCTCCCGGCTCGTCTCTGGATTCATTAACATTAAAACCTAAGATCTAATCATTACAATTGAAAAAAAAAAACATATTAAATCCATGCAAGTGATAAATACCAAAATACTTATGTATAATTTTGAAATATATTTGTACAAGATTGTACAAGATAAATTAAAAAGCTTTAATTTTTTTTAAATATATTTCATACTAATGAAAACGTTTAGAGTGTCGCACGAAAAACAAATTATTGCGTAAATTAGCTTTACGCATTTAAGTGGAGTTCAATGGCACAAAACAAGGCGTGTCCATACAAAATTGCAAAAGATGTGCCGAAAAGGTTTGGTCCTGGAATGCGCAATGCGCTGCCGCTCTTTGCTTCTTGGAAGATAAAATCATTGTGTGTCGGGAAGCTTAATCGTTGAAAGTAATGTAAATAAATGGTAATAAACATATAGATATGATATAAATATATTTTTTTCTAATGTCTATGTATGTTAGGAATGTTCAAGTGACACTTAAGTTTGAATTCAATCTTATAAGGTTACCGATTAATTAACGATATAAATACGAAAAAGTCTACAATATAGGAATATTTTTATTATGTATATGAAAAACAAATAAATGGAGTCAAGAGATCCTTTTTCTGGGAAATCGTTTTACTTTCTTAAGACTAAGAAAGACCGGTATCGGTTGAAGATTTACAATATGCGTTATTTTTACCACTTTTTCACAATTTTTATTTTTGTATTTATCTACTTACTTATTACCTTTTTAACATTAGTGCATTGGTTTTTATTTCTACTTTATTGTACACCACAAATACAGTATTAAACATAGTTTTAAGATAGCTAAAGAATGTGTAGTACAATGGCTATTTAGGGTGGATTTAGACCAAACGAACAAAGAGCTAGAGCTAGAACAAGAGCATTCTTTCTTGATCTTCGAACACTCGTATTCATATAAATAACAACGAAAAAATGCTCTACGCCTGTTTACACTAAAAGAATTTGATTTAGTGGAGATAGAATGAGCATTCGCTCGTCTGATGTATATCGACCATTAAATATTTCTTCCAGACAACCCAAGTAAAACAAGGAAAATTTAAAGCCGATACCCTTCACTTACTTTTCAATGAACTTACTTTATTATAAACATACATACAGATATATCAAATACATGTATGATATACAACCTTTTTCGACTTTTTCATTCATCGATTTTGAATCTTTATAGTACATATATGTAAATGTAATGTTTATCCTAGTAATCTCAGTAGTTACTCTATTTGGCTAGCCTGGCGAGATTGTTGTGGATTTCCCGCTCCAAGTCTGCTTGTAGCTGCTATAGACTATTCATATACACATTTGTTACTCAATAAGGTACCTATATATAAATATTTCATGTGAAATAAACCGCGATTGCTAATACAATTTTTTTTATTCATATTAAGAAATATTTTTTACTTTTACGGTTAGATACGATATATTTGTATCCTATCTATTTGTGTCGGTAAGTGAACAATACTGCGAGAGGATGCGCTAGTGGTGACGATGCGGCCATGTGTGGTGTGCCATTGTTAGTAGTCGAGAAATGCGCACGGCGGGCGGTGTGGACGCGTTCTTTTTTGTCCCCCGCGGATTCCATTGCCCCATGTTCAACCTGTAAGTCCGGCAGTTTGCCGAGCGTTGACCGCGCGCCTTGCCTCAAAGCGAAAAGCCGTTGGACAACCTGCTGTGGACGCTTTCGATGGCACCCGTAAACTATTTAGTATTTACAATCAATTGCTCTTCTCTCAATCGTTACAGTACCTTAGTTATTTTTACCATTGTATTTCTATTGTTTCTTTTCAAATTGATAATCTTATATAAAACTAGCTGACCCCGAAAACGTTGTTTTGCCCCCTAAGTTATTAACCCTCTTAATCCCCTCCACCCTTATGACTAAGGGGTATGAAAAATCGATCTTGGCCGATTCTCAGACCAACCCGATATGCACATAAAATTTCATAAAAATCGGTTCAGCCATTTCGGAGGAGTATTGTAACTAACAAACACTGTGACACGAGAAGAATTATAAGATTAAATTCTTCAAAGTTATTCGACCATACAACCACTAAATAAGTGGTCTTTTGTTTCCTAATATATATATATACCAATTGCTGTTCGTTAGATTTTTTTTTTATGTTACTAGGTTGGCAAACAAGCGTACGGCTCACCAGATGGTAAGACCGTATCCTATAGACGCCTGCAACGCCAGAAGCATCGCAAGCGCGTTGCCGACCCTATCCCCAATCCCCCCAGGAGCTCTGGTCACCTTACTCACCAACAGGAACACAATACTGCTTGAAAACAGTATTATTTAGCTGTGGTCTTCTGTAAGGCCGAGGTACTACCCCAGTCGGGCTGCTCCATATTTTGAGCAGGAAATTTCCTGCTGTGCCCTACCTCAGTTGGAGTCAGGATGCAACTCTTTCAAAAAATTTCTTTTTTAAAGCAAATATTTCGACGTGAGAATTTTCGATTAAAATGATGATGCTTTTTTGATACTAAATATCAAAAAATTTAAATTAAAATTTATATTTTAAATAAAAAAAATCCAGTGTATTTAGGACATAAAAGGTGTTTCGTAAACAAAACAAAAAAAAATTGTGAAAGAAATAATAAAAAAATTGTGATACTTCAGTGATGTATTTTTAACATATCTCCCGATCCCATCACGGTCCCACTCTGAAATTTTTATGGTGTACTCACAAACATAAAAACATATATAAATTTGATAAAAATTAAAAAAACAACAACACAAAGATTTTTCAAAAACTATTTTTGAGTTTCACTCAAAAAATATTTTGTACATTAATGTACTTAATTTGGATATCACATTAAAGCCCATGAAAGCCTCTTTAAATTGAGCTATCATTCAGTTCTCTATCTCTAATAGAACCAAAGTTATTGAAGATTTTATATTTTAGTGCACGTCAAAAAACGCGGATTTTGTGATTTTTAAAAATGTATAACTAAAAAACTATCAGGGGTTAAATTTTTTGAAAACTATATTTGAGTTCAGGATGTCAGAGAGTATAAATAAACAAAGTTTCAGTCAAATCTGAAAGGGTCAGGTTGAGTGCCTTGTTGGTTTGTAAAACAAGCTTAGTATTAAAAACATGTGTAAAAACATACTTTTTAATATAAAAAATTAATTTTATTTTAAAAATAAATATGAATAATATAGAATAAAATTTTGTAAAGACGATTTACTTTTCACGTTATTTTATTATTTATTTTCTTCAATATTAATAAAATAAGCAAAACTTAGGCGTGACGTAACTTTTAAAAACTTTTGTCAAAAATTTGATGTTTACTACCTCTCTCTTACCCTCCATTACAACAATTATAGGAGAATGATACTACTATTTAGTCCAGTCGACAAGTTCAAATTAATGGTCGAAAATAGAGCTGCTCTTAAAATTACCTATGTGTGTTATATGTGTGTAATTATGTGTGCAATTTTTTATGTGTTACACGCTTTTAGAACATTTTTCTAGATCTAGATGTCATTCCGGATCCAACGCTCACACACAATTTTAAGAGCAGTATCTCTATTTTCGACCATTTTCAACTTGTCGACTAGACTAATTCCTCCTGACAGTACGACGATTGAATCTACATTAGGTTAAAAACAATAAAGTATAGGTACAATGAAACACTTTTTGATAAAAATTTCACAACATTATACCTACATAATTAAACTTTATTTCAAAAAGTGTTGAATTTTTCAAAAAGAAACCTTTCAATTTCCTTTTAATGACTGGTTTCATGAAAACATCATGATGATGATGATGAAATAATTAAACGAATTTCCAGACTTCGCGAACAAAATTATTTTTCTTATTGCGTTCCTGAATTCAAAAAGGTTAGCGACCTCTGATACTTACGATGCTTACGATGTATCGTAAGTATTCCGCGCATCATGATAATAATGTTTAGTATACCGCAGCTTCAAATATTTAAAACGACTGTAAACGGGCTAAAAATGTTATTGTTAATAATGCTTGTGGATAATATTTCTATTATGCACGCTGAGTTATTGGCTGTTTCTGAAGCTTTATCATACGTATCCTCCATTGACTACGATAAATTTGTTATTTTCTCAGACTCTAAGTGCGCTCTTCAACATGTAGCTCGATGTACATCTAACGCTAGAAGTACTCCCGTAGCATATATAATTGTAAAACAAATTTGTAGTTTGAGGGAACAGTCTAAAACAGTTGTTTTGCAGTGGATTCCATCTCATATTGATCTATTAGGTAATGATATGGCGGATACTCTAGCTAAATATGGAGCTTGTGATGGTATAGAAATGTTTGTTAAGCCTATTTTTTCCGAATGTTTGCATATAGTTAAAAATAAATGTATTGACTTGTGGAGGGAATATTTTGATAAAAGGTCGAAAGACAAAGGCATCTGGTACCGGACCATACAACCTCAACCGTCTAATGTACCTTGGATAGACACTGTGTTATTGAACAGAAAAGACGTTGTCACAGCTTTACGGTTACGGTCTGGACATATTCCATTCAATAAATTTGGATATTTGATGGGTAGGACTCCACACCCTAATTGTTCAGTTTGTGGAGTAGTAGAGGATGTTTATCATATTTTAATGGAATGTGTTAAGAACAAAACCAAAAGATGCCAATTTTTTCCTAATAAATTATTTTATACCAAATGTTGGAGAATGTAATAGTATTTTGACAAAACCAGAATCTATTTCGGCAAAGAAATTGTATAAATTAGTTGATGAAGTTGTATCAATAGTGTCTTAAGGTTCTTATTATGTAACTTTATTAACATATGTGTATAATAACAGAGCGACATAGTCGCAGTAGCGGCAAAGCTCTCTAATAAAGAAAAAAAAAAAAAAAATGCTTGTGGAAAATTTGATTTTGGTTAATTTCTGTCGTGTAAGTATGGTAGTGCTAATTAATATCATATTCGAAAAACTATTTCAACACCTATTTATATTTTTCTTTAGTATTTACTGTCAGATAAGTTCAGATTTGAGACGTAAACAACATACGTACACCTACGTCTTCCTCCACCTCTTCGCCACTCAGAATTACATTATGTTTTGTACGGCATCCGTATCAAATATTACGCGAACATTAATATGATATTCTTAGGTCGATAGGTGATCGATGGCCTCTTAGAAGTTAGGACGTACTATAAGGAAACTCATACGTAACATGATAATACTGCTGAATATCTTCCATATAGGTATATATTTGTGTTAATGAATATACATTTTCGTATTGAGTGTAATAACTGACGTTTTAAATGAAAAAAGTAGAACTAAAAAGTATTCGAAATGATATTACCTATAAAGAAAATAAAAATACTCATATTTGAAATTGTTATGTTGTTTATTTGATTTCCTTACGGAAAAAATTGCCGAAGCGAGATGCAATAAAATCTCTGAACGCAGTTTTGATTGACTCATAGGGACTGAAATTTTGTTGAGAGAAATTGTCCCGGGAAAAGTTGAAGTTTGTTAGGTTTGTAGAAATTACTGTCGAAGTTCTTTAGTTTTGTGATTGTCTGTAGTATAAGAGTGTGTGATCGGACGTAGTCCTGAAGCAACCGTCGATTAGAGCAATCGACTCATCTGTTCGGTTGTTTGAGGGCTAGGTCATGGGCCGTCATGATTTGCAATTGTTGACCAATCAAGTCTGCTGTAATTGTCTGGCCAGATCATAGTATACCATGCGTGGGCGAAACCAGGACTTGCCTACCAAACACATAACCGTACGTGTATCTTAGCCTTCGTTTATTGCAGAATTTGCAAGGTCCTCCTGGGTTCAATCATAGTGACAAGCTTCTACGATTATCGAAAAAAAAGCTTCAAATTATTTTACATTATAACTAACGATATGATTCGTAAAAATATAATGCAGAACTCGATATCACGATATGTCTTTACGGAAGTGCTGCGTTTAATTCACGCGCTACTCATTTTCAATCATCTTTATCATTTTTACGACTAGTTTCAAGTGAATTTAATTTGTTATATCACTCCCAAAAAAACTTGCTGCTATCTTCGACGTTTGCAACGAATCCACTTCTACGATCATTTTTAATCCTTCATTGTCAAAAGGTCAACCAGGGTTTCCGGAAGTCCCCGGAATTCTGTCAGTAGCCCAGTAGAATTAGCTCAAAAACGGGCTGAGATTTACAAACATTGGAAGCAACAATTATCTTTCGGAATTCGTTGGAGGGGGTAACTGGTAGTCTAAGTTAATTCGAATGGCCTGTTAAAATTTCCAAAACGTAAACGTTGGAATCAGAGACTGTTTCTGCAGTGTTGGAGCCATTATTTGAATTCACTTTTTCGAGATTTACACCATGTACCTGTTTATATTTGAAGCGCTGTTTATATTTGAGGGATTCCGTGACCATGGCGCATGCAACTGTGCCGAAATATCGGAGCCTCAAACTGTGTAAATCCCGAAAAAGTGAATTCAAATAACGTTAACAACCATGAAAATTTAAATATAATTTAAATCCATTAATTACTTCTTACTTCCAGTGGCGCTACAACCCTTTGTGGGTCTTGGCCTCCTCCACGATTTTCCTCCAAATCCATTAATTACTGTACTTATATATTCTTTGAGACGATACAGCAGGTAATAACTCAAAATTTGGAGCATCTGACCGGGAAGATTCATCAACCTTACTGAAGATCACAGCCAAATAATACTTCTCTCAAGTAGCGTTGTGTTACTTTAGGGTCGGGGTTCCCTACTATTACAATGTACTCTGTGGGTCGGGGGTAGGGGCGGCAACGCGCTTGCGGTTCTTCTGTGTGGTGTTTTAGGCGTCCATAGGCTACTGTAATCGCTTACCATCATCAGGTTGCCTGTAGGTATGCTTTTTTGCCATGAAGTTTGAAAAAAAAAGTGGAATTTAATTGCAAAATAAAAAATGTTAATTTTGTACTAGGCAAAAATTCCAATTCTAATCAAAAATACTGAATCCACACCAAAATAGTTACATCAAAATATTATAATTTTAGCAAAAAGTTACTTTCGTGGTTTATCACTATTTAATTAAATGTACAGCTTTTTAATGAACGCACATCGCACAGTAAATTTATTGCATATTTTTCTATAAAACAAGGGTTCTATTCTATTTTTTTTATCACATATTGCAATATATCTTATTGAAACAGCATTTTTCGAAGGACCGACAGCTTAAAGTGCTTTCCACGTACCAGGCACAGTAGGAAGACCAACAAGGACAGACATCCAAACCGGAATGAAATATTTCTTCAAATACAAATATCCATCCCGAGCGGGTATCGAACCCGCGAACCGTCGGTGTTTCAAGCGCCTACACGCACCACTACACCAGAGCTGTTGTTACCGAGTGGTGGCAGTATAAAAATATATACAGTCAACAATAAAAATAGCCTATCATAACCCATCGACAACTAATTATCTAATTACACAATAACAATTGCCTTGCAATGTATCTGTGTATTCTTTATCAGATTGCCTGAAAACCACATGCTCGAATCGCTCGCTGAAGCTCGAATTATAGTTACGTATTAAGCCTTAAGTATTATTTTATAAAATTATATAATATTTTATAAAAATGCTGTTTATTAAGTAGAAAGTTATAAAGCTAATAAGAAATAATGCTGTACAAAAACATAAATTTGCAGAGCGTATCATTTTATGTCAAGTAAGTTTCGAAATGCTTAATAGGAAACGTGCTGGAATAAATGTAAATCTGCTGTACAATCAGTATATTTGATATTAAAATAGTTTATTTGAGAATAAAATATTTTGTTTCTAACATTTGAGAAATCAATACAAGCAGCTATTGATGTTATTTTTCTAAATATTTGTAATGTTAGTTTTGATAATAATTGCAGTGAAATAATATTTTTGATGTAAAAATTATTTAATTGATGGATATGTTTTGTTGAGTGATAAGTTTTTTATGTGCAATTAAAAATATACCTTCACAAAAAACGTAATTAAACATCGACGAACAAACCTAACAACAACACGTCTCACCTACTAGCGCGCTGGAACGTTTATTAAAAATCGGCCAAGTGCGAGTCGGACTCGCGCACGAAGGGTTCCGTTATCCGTAATAACTAAATATGACTAAACTAAATATAAGTAAATTTTCTGTAAAATATTTATTCTGTAAAATATTTATTTCATTGTGACGCCATATATGCCGCTATTAGAAAACTACTATTATTAGTCTATCGACGATCACGATTCAGCCTGTAATATCCCACTGTTGGGCATAAGGCCTCTTCCCCGTGTAGGAGAAGGATCGGAGCTTAATCCACCCCACTGCTCCAATGCGGGTTGGCGGATATATTCCCTACTATGAGTAACGATCGCTATCAGGTGTACGTGATAACAACCTGGACCGACGGCTTAACGTGCTCTCCGAGGCACGGTGGGGAGACTCACAAGGACTACACAAACACCCAGACCACGACAAACATCTATATGGCCAATACCTACAAATGTTGTCGTGTGCGGGAATCGAACCCGCAACCAACCGCAATCCAGTGCTGTGACCGCTGCGCTAACGCGGCGACTAGAACCTACCCGAACTAGTCTATCGACGAAGTTTTCAAAATTTCTGATAGATGACGTTGGAGACTAATAAATAATTATCGCCCCCGTTAAATATTTATTTTATTTTGTTTTTAGTATTTGTTGTTATAGCGGCAACAGAAATACATAAGTTGTGAAAATTTCAACTGTCTAGCTATTGCCGTTCTTGAGATACAGCCTGGTGACAGACGGACGGACGGACGGACGGACGGACGGACGGACAGCGAAGTCTTAGTAATAGGGTAACCTTTGGGTACGGAACCCTAAAAACAGAGTTATACTTATACTTATTAAAACACTGACAAGTGACAACCCATGACCCTTTGATCTTGAAATAAAATGTAGAGCGTAAAGGAGGAATTTTTGATGTATTAGATGAAATGTTACATGTATGAAAGTAGGTCATATTTTAAATTCGTATGTCCCGCGTATTATTTCCCACGGGCAGAAGTATAATGTTAAACAATTTATGATGTGTGGTCCATTTCTTTTAGATCACTTTCTACCAGTATTCTCCTTTTTTCTTTTTTATAAATTATTTATGACATTTTATTATCATTAAGTGACTTGATATAAAGTATCATGCTTTTATATAATGCTAATATAATATCTAATAATATCATGTTATACTCAGTCAATGCTTTAGCGCTCGACCAAAATATTTTAGAGCAAAAAATAAGAAAAAGTTGTAAAGATTGTAAAGATATGGCTCTTATTCTCACGATCTCATTTGCGAGAGCGAAAGCATAAAAACATATAAAATATAATAATTGAAAACACGGTGTGGATTGTGATTGTGTATTTTTTTTTTTTTGAACCCACTAAACTGGCCACAATCGTTTATTATAGACAAATAAAGTAAAGTACTTTAAAAATACGATAGAGCAATGTATGATCTAAGCAAGGAGCTCATTATACACCTTATTTTTAATTATCTATATACTATCACAGACGATATCTATGATGTCTCTCTTTCCGATCTACCAAGATTACTTTTTATTCTGGGCAAACTAAATGTCTACGGTTATGTAAGCGCCTACTCTCACGAGGAACAAAAAATTTAAGGCGTTCACCAATTAAATAAGGAATATCGATTAACCTGAAAAATGATATCTACGATCCGTCTACGATTCTTTAGCATTAGGTACCAATTTTATAGTAAGAAAGACGAGCTACAGTTGTAAACAATTTCTTATACTTGAAGTCTCCGTAAGCTAGATGGAAAAGGAATCGCTTTTAGATTGTTCAAATTCTATTGGAATAAAGTTGATAAGCCAGGCTCCACACAACACTAGAATATTCAAGAAGGCTACAGATAATACATTTAAAAACCAGTAGCGATAAATTGGGGTTGTTGAACATTTTCACATGTCTATAAAATAGTCCCGACAACAATATGCTTGCGAAAACTTAAAATTGAATCTATTATTACGCCAAAATCTTTTATAGATTTAATTTTAGTAAGGTCTATATTGTTTATTTTGTTCACACAGTTTAACCGGTTCCTCTTTCTTGTGAATTTTATATTGCCAATGTAGGTTGGCGGATATATTCCCTACTATCATTAACGATCGCTATCAGGTGTACATGATAACAACCGGGACCGAAGGCTTAACGTGCTCTCCGAGGTACGGTGGGGAAACCCACAAGGACTGCACAAACATCCAGACCACGGCAAATATCTGTATGGCCAATACAAATGTTGTCGTATGAGGGGATCAAACCCGCAACCGCCAGTGCAACAGCCACAAACCAGTGCTGTGAATGCTGCGCCAAGGCGGAGCTTTTTATTATTTAGAGACAAGTGTTCCACAACATAGACCGGCGAGTTTGGTTCAGCGAATTCCAGACGCGATGTGTTAAGTTTGTTCTGGGGATTCTTTTTATTAAATCATTTGACGAAAGCAAGAAGGTCGTCACGTATTCTTGGGCTAGATAATTTTACCACTATGCTTCTCGTGCATTGCGATAATAGAATCTACTTAACCTTCTTTGTTCCTATGTGATAACTCAGAATATTTAGATCGGATTAATACGCAGGCGACAACCGACGCCATCTGCTGAATAATGGTAAGTATATTCTCATTCTTATTTTCAGGGACATACTGAAGCTTCACGTTGCAATCTCTCGCCTTCTGCTCAATTTGATCGATTTTACCCTTTAATTCTCGGAATTTAAATTAGATATGGATTTCTTAACTTCGCCCATCCGCCCATTGCCCATCATTGCCATTAGCCCAATCTGTTCATTGTGAGCATTAGATAGGAACTGCATAGACATAGTTATCTCATCTACATCTTTTTTAAAACTGTTAAATATATATCCAAGGTCCTTGACCTTTCTTTATACATCACTGAGCTTGACATCGAATTTATTGAATGGTGACATTTTTTTATTTCTGTATTATTTGTAACCAACGCCTTAATTACTGTATTATTTCACTACATTACATCTGTCTTGTCTGATTATTGACGCTTCTACTACATATTTGATGAAATTATTTAAAAAAAAATAACTAGCTACAACAAACCCTAATAAAACTAAACACGAGTAAAAGCAATAACTTCAAATTATATTAACAACTAGCTGACCCGGCGAACTTCGTACCGCCTAACAGACGATTCTTTAATTATTTTTTTAATACTTATCCTTCCCGGAACCCCTCCGCTAACATTTAAACTTCATGGTATGGTAATAAAGAATCTTTTGTATGGGAATACAGAAAAGTGTTGTTTTTAGACTTTTTCAGGGATTTTTTTTAAATTTTTCTCTCCGCTCCGTAAGAACGATCCTCATACTTCAAGGAATATTATAAAAAAAGAATTAGCGAAATCGGTTCAGCCGCTCTCGAGATTTGCGCTTAGCAACACATTTAGCGATTCATTTTTATATATAATATATATAGAGATAAGTACAAAAATAATAAAATCTTTCAGGATACGTATGAAGTATTTGTTTTTGTATTAAACTCAAATAACATATTAATTTAATTAATATATTTTTATATATATATATATATATATATATATATATATATATATATATATATATATTTAGCAGGCTTACTTTATAAGGGAAGAAGAACGGAAGACAGTGGTATGACTGTACAAGCACTTAAATGAACCATAGTTTAATTTAAAAAGATCATTTATTAATTACAATTTAAATTATATTATTTTAATGACCATTTTCTATACATATAATAAAATGGTAGAAAAGTCAAAACTGTACATTGAATATTTTTTTAAAAGAATACTTGGGGTGTGATCTACAATCGATACCGAAGCCAAAAATACAGTTTTTAGAATTTTTGTCTGTTTGTCTGTTTATCTGTTTGTCTGTTTGTCTGTATGTATGTCCGGGATAAACTCAGAAAGTACTGCATGGATTTACTTCAAATTTGGCACGAATATTGTTAAGAAGTCGGGTCAGAACATAGGCTATATATTATCACGCTATCACCTACGGGGAACGAGCAGTGAACCTTTATTTCTTCAAATGTATGTCCGGGATAAACTCAAAAAGTACTGCATGGATGTACTTCAAATTTGGCACGAATATTATTAAGAAGTCGGGTCAGAATATAGGCTACATATTATCACGCTATAACCTACGGGGAACGAGCAGTGAACGCACGCAGACGACGTCGCGGGCAGCAGCTAGTATTCCAATAAAAAGGTACATATACTGAATAACTATTCATAGAAAATCTTAAAACAGTATGTTAACAGCTACCTGTTATAGAAGGGGAGGAAGGGCCCAAAGTGGATCGTAGGGAGAATGAGATAGGGCGAATGGAATATGGATGTGGCAATGCGCGCGCGCCGTTCATTGATGCGCAGGCGCCGCAGAGGGCCGGCGGGCGGGGGCGAGGAATGCGGCCGCGTCGAGCAATGACCGCGCCAGGGTCGCTTCCTTTACGAGAAATGCGGGCCGTCGTACTACAGCCGATACCTCGCGTCCGCCCCGCGACCCGTACTACATGGTCCTCTCACTTGCGACGCATGCTTTTCGACCCGTAGTCCGTTAGAAAAATTAAGTGTGCCGCATTCCGCAACCGTTGGTCGGTCTCTATCGCGCACTAGTGATTTTTGTTTCTCATTCTAGTAGCCGATAATTTGACATTTTTACTCTACATTTTTTTAATTGAATGCTTATATATTTCTTATGAGTGTTTTACTGGTGTATATTAATAATTTAATGTCTATCCAATAAAATGATGGTCATACTGTTTAAATATAAATAACTACATACAAATATATGCATTTTAAATATTATGAAACGTATAAACGTATATATACGTTATGAAAATTTTGTCAAATCATCAGTTTAAATACTTATTCTAATGTTTCAGGTTCAAATCAAGATTAAAAATAGGGAACTGTTTATCACTAAACTTATTCACTTGGTATGCATACCTGTAGTGACAAAGTTCGAAGACCGTTATATTGACTATTTGCACAAAACTGCTTAAATTATCTTATCTACCTACGGTTAAATTTCCTACTTCAGATTATTTAAAAACCTACGTGCCTAAAGTTTCTTTATATAAAGTTTTGCTTGATGTTTCACCTGCGTTGGAATTCGACACTCGTCATATTCTCGTCGCCTAATGCGCGTTTATACTTTATACTTTTTACAAGTAATTATTTATTATTAGCTTCACCTGTATGTTTGTTAATATGTTTGTAAGTTTGTAACCAACTCCTCTGGACTTCATTTTGACCTACTTCTAACGTTCAGATTTCATTTAAAGTTGGTACCTACTTAGACTTATCGAGGACCGATGACAATACACTAATTTGATAATATTATTCAATTATCCTAACGGCTTGGCACAATAATCATGGCTTTTCTCGCTATCCTTTGGACTTTTCTAACGTTCAAATACTCTACTTTTTAGTTTGGTTTAATTATAAAAGCGCGTTTTTTAGTTTTTTTTAACTAAGTATTATATAGGTACCTTATGGGTAATATTTAATGTATCACTTGCGCGGAAGCAATAATCCAAGCCTACTTAACAAAACTCAGCTTCATTGATGAAAAATGATTTAAGGTTTCATTTTTTTTAAATAATTGTTAAAATACATAAATTCACTAGCTGACCTGGCGAACTTCGTACCGCCTTTTTTTTTTCTTAAATATAATAATTACATAATATATCAAAATAAAATATAGCCTATCTTTCAAGTTGGATCAAACTGCACACGGTGTGCAAATTTGATTAAAATCGGTTAAGTGGTTTAGGAGTCCATTGAGGACAAACATTGTGACACGAGATTTATATATATTATGATATAATAAAGAAGAAACATACCTATATGTCTAAGAAAAGTATAGGTTTTCTTTTCATTTTAACTTCAGTCAAAACAACGCGTTTTGAGTACGTGATTCGTTAGTATTTCGAATGTTATTCGATTAAAAAGGGCTGGTAGTCCGTTCATTTAAAACTTACAGGCAGAAGGTGGTCAGCGGCAAAGCCTCGGGGTTCATAATAGACGTTAAGAGTTCAGTGCCATCCTTGCGCTTGATCGGAACGCGACGCGCCTAACCGGACGCGGTCGGCGGCGTCCTGCATACTCGAACCACTATGTAGATAGCTACATTAGCATCGCTGTGCAGCGTATGTATTGCTATGTACGTTGTTTGTGTCGCACTCGGTGCAACGAGCGGCCGTGACGCGCCCGCGACCGAAGCGCGCGATGTAAACACCTAGCAAGGTCGGTCGACTTCATCCAACACATTCTCTACTATTGTGCTCCTAATTATGTACTGGATCGATTTTTTTTCCTAAATAATATACTCTTAATATTCTTATTGTTTAAGACGAAATTCCACGTGAAGTGCACAACATTCCCTTGATCTGTTTTTACTGACAATAACAGCAATTGTTTTAATTATCAAATTGAAACGAATCCGAATATGTTATTGTGAAGTTACACAATTCATACTAGCTATTCATCTCAATAGTCAGTAAGTAGTATCTTGATTTAGTGATTTTAATCAATTTAATTGCCGAAAAATACTAACATCACTTATTATCAATTTACTGCAGTTGAACAACTATTTATTATGGTTATTCAAAACTAGCTGTGCCCCTCAGTTTTACGCGCGTTATTTAGGTAGGTACTAGCTGACCCGGCAAACATTGTTTTGCCGCTAAACGATATTAAAAAATAGGGGTTGGTGGTAGGAGGGTTAAAATTTAGGGATGTATGTAGGTATGTGTTTTTCAATGCCAAATCAATGTAAAATAAAAATAAAAAAATTGCCAAAAAAATTAAAAAAATATTTTGGGGTGGGGCCACCCTTATAACTTAGGGGTTTAAAAAATAGTTTACGACCGATTCTCAGACCTACCAACTGGCAACTATGCACAAAAATTTTCATAAAAATCGGTCAAGCCGTTTCGAAGGAGTTTGCCTCGAGACACGAGAATGTTACCTATAATTATATTAGACATAGATTGAAGAAATATTAGATAACACAACAATTATTTTTCTATTCGAAACAGTAGTTCCTGAAATTTAAAGAAACAAACAAACTTTTCAGTTTTATAATATTAGTATATATTTTAGTACCATAGGTATGTTTAACATTGAAAATAATTACAAGAGTTTTGGCGATGAGTCTTTTATTGAAGTGAAACTTCTTTAGAATCGTTGTGATTTCAAACCGGACGCAACGGAAAAACGCCAGGGAAGGGCGCGCTGCGCTGCACGCCGCTAATTTTAAATTAGTTTTTTTTTTTATTACTTTGCCAAAGAAGTTTCACTACTATCGTGTGTAAATCGCACACACACCTTTTTTTTGTATTTCTTTTTTTATTGGTAACGATTTTTTATCAAAATTACAACTAAATAATTTAAATTTTTTAAATATCAAACGGTATCTATTAAATTTGAATGTCTTAATAAGAATTGCCTTATAACGTATAAGCAGTATAAGGCGAGTTTTAAAAAGTAACAAAAATGTACATCATTGCATACCTCAGGCTTAAAAGCAATCATAGTTCTCGTAAGTGTTTTGTAAAATCTTCCCACGATCAATAATGTTGACTTGGTTGCTCCCCTCACGAGTATTCTATCGCGTGTGTCGCTAAACAATAATATGCATCTCAGTTGAAGATTCCAATTCGCAGGCGATAAAAGGTGCATCCGCATCGTTGTTCTTTTCGTGATGGAAGAATGCAAACCACAAGCAACAAGAAGAAAGCAAATAACATTTGTTTCAGAATGCTTTTTAAGAGCGTGCATAAGGCGAGCAAAAAATCAGATTTCACCCGCGCGCCCGATGAAACAAAATATACACAAAGCCTCGTGTCAGAGTGCGATAGACGATATAGTTTTGAGCGCATTACGAATGTAAAAAACGACAAATATGTTATTTTGTATATAATTCCGAAACTAAAAGTAATTACATTAAATGCCTAAGCATAGCCTTTACTCATATTTAAATGTAATTAATTATCAAATTTTTGTCTTAATGGTCATAACCATATCGAGTATAAATAGAAAAAATATAAAAATTAGAGGTTACTTCGTGATTATATTTTATCGAGGAAATTTCCTTATTTTATGTTTTTGATAAAGGTCAACCCTTGCAAATATCACGTAGTTTGTCATATATTTTTATTTTAAGATTTGGTCTGGAACTTTTCATGTCAAAACAAATAGAAGATGGTAATTTTGCATTATGCACACTCTTAAGCGACTTCCAAAAAAGGAGGAGGTTCTCAATACGACTGTATTTTTTTTTGTGTATGTTAACTCATAACTTTTGACTGGGTGAACCGATTTCGATCAATTTTATTTTAATTGAAAGGTGTTGCGTGTCATGTGGTCCCATTTTAATTGAGATCTGACAAGTACTTTTAGATAGATCTAATAATGCGTATTTACTTGACTACTTTTTCGTCGAAGTACCTACGTTGTATTCTACCGCATAACTTTTTAGCGATTTTGATGATTCTTACTTTATTCGAAAACTAATACTTGTCATGTAGTCTTGTTTAAATTAGATCGAGATCTGATTATAACTTTTTGTAGCGCGTATTTACTTGACTATTTTTTCGTCTTATTACGTTGTATTATTGTAAAAAAAACCGACTTCAATTACAACGGTAATTGAAGTTGGTTTTTTTTTCGTTTGCGAGCAAACACAATTTATTGATATACGAGTACGTAGGTACCTCGACACGTGAAATCATAATTTGAAAGTTTAAAGAAAACAATACAAAATACGAACGATACTGATGTACATTGTAAAATTATTAAATTAGTTTTCTCACCTATACCTACCTACTTGAACTCGGTGAAGACCTCATTAAGGATTTTTAACTTATATTTGTAAATAATAATACTTAATATACATATTTTTAATAATATCAAATCTTGTCTTAATATACAAAATAAAACAGCCCGGTTTGTTCGAACACTTATAATTCGAGAACGGCTGGATCGATTTTCATGGTTTTTGATTTGTTGTATTTGTCTCCGTCGCGATAAGCAGTATAACTATTAAACACAATTAAAAAATTGACAAAAAAAAATTCTAATAGAAAATGTTCATGGGTTTCGTAACTGTCAATCATTTAATGTTCATGCCGTCGTGTCGATACGGTAAACTCTCCCCTAAAATTAACACGATATATCCACAATATTCGGATAATATCGTATTTTAGATTTTAAAAATTTAGAATAATATCAGTAATGAAAAAGGATTAATATATATAATTATTATTTTGGTGTGCGTTCAGAAATATAATTATTTTGTATAATAAACAGCTTCGAATTGAAAAATTATTTTTGTGTTAGATAGGTCCATTTTCCGAGGGAGGCTATAAGCTATATAACATTTTGGTATTTTTTTTTCTCAAATTAACGTGGGTAAAACCGCGGGGCACAGCTAGTAAATAAATATAATGACGTTTCATTTATTTTTGACTGTGGAGGTACCCCACAACCTTTCAGAGGACACAGCTAAATAATATTGCTCTTAAATAGTGTTGTTTTCCTGTAATGATTAGGGTAGCCAAATCTTCTGATTTTGTCCTGCTTTGACATCGTGTGTAAAGTCGGAAACGAGCTTGTCACGTTCATGGAGCTGCAGGCATCCATAATACGGTAATCGTAAATCGTACGCTTATTTACCACCCTGATATAAAAAAAAAAAAAACGAATTATACGCTTATTATATATACCTTACATTTCTGTATTACAGTAGTATGTAACCGGGTTGCATATCTTTTTCTATGTAAAGATAAAATTACAATTTGTGTTACAAAACTGGTAAAAAATGTTTTAGCTTATAATTAGTTTAAATTATTAACATGCTAAATTGATTGTTTATTATAAAATAATTGATAATTTAGTAATGTAAAATTAGTTTTAGACTACTTATAAATTTATAATAAATTCATAACATGCATTGAGTTGAGCATAATAGTACGAGTAAAGCTGATTACATCGACAAGTGATAGACATCGTTTACGGATTTACAACATACCTAATTATTTAATGACGGTTATTATTGGAATGATTTAATGATAGCTTATGAGTATAAATTTGAAAACTATTATTTAACAACTGTTTCATGTGACGTACTTAGATTATATATTTATGCCCCGTTTATATAATGAGAAAACGATTCGTAGGTAAAACTAACCGTTTTCATAACATAGTAACCGGTCTTGATAGAATAATTTTATTATTTACCTACTTGTCGCTTTTACGACTTAAATTGCATTGATTACTTGAACTCTGAAAATAAAATAGGACTTCGTTTTTAACAATAATCGTAAACTATTAAAATATTGTTTCCAGTGAAGTAGGTACCTAAAAATAAAAAAAAAAAAATATCACCATATTTTATTTTAAGTTAGATAGGTACATTGATTGAACCTTTTTTTTCACACAGTAAATACCTGTTCTTGAACACTAGGGAAGGAGTCGGAGTTCTTCTCTTGTTTTTCCCGGTGGAAAATTTTAGACATATCTAAATATTTTAAGTATCTGTAAAGACAAAAGTACGAAACTTTACTTTTGTAAAACTCTTTTTAGAAATTATACATATGTCTAAACGTTTATAAAAGAATGAGAAATGAAGAATGAAAGTTTGAACAGGACGCTCATTGTTTGAAAATCTGAGCAAAAAAATGGTCTCACAAGCAGGAAACCCCCAGAGTTTACAAAGGGGCCAGGCTTGGGCCAGTACTGGGAAACCTAGCTTCGGCGTACCTGTATTGGCTATTGGCCCATGCATGGGCCAGGTGGCTTAACCCAGCCTCGGCCATGCCAATGATTATGCAAGCTTGGGCCAAGACTGGCTGACCCAGCCTTGGCCATGACAATGATCACCCAACCTTGGACCAAGACTGGTTAACCCAGTCTTGGCCATGCCAATGATCGGACCCAACCTTGGATCAAGACTGGCTAACCCAGCCTTGGCCATTCATTTTAGATCCAAGCGTGGCCTCAGCCATGTCAATGATTATCCACCCTTGAGCCAGGACTGAATAACCCAGCCTTGGACATTCATTGGAAATCCAAGCGTTGGCCAAGAATGGTTAGTCCAGCCTTGGCCATGGCAATGATCACCCAACCTTGGCCCAAGACTGGCTGACCCAGCCTTGACAATTCAATGAAGATCCAGTACTGCTTCTCGACGTTTTGGCTATTATCTAAGTGTAGTAGCTATACTTTACAACTTAATATCTAAAAGTTACCGCACTGCAGGACCAGTCTGATCAGATTTCATCGGATTTTTGAAAAACGATGGGAAGTTAGGGGCTCGCTTCACTCCCGTCACGGGACCGGCATTGCAGTGCCGTCCTTTTTATTATTAGTAAAATTTATACTTAATAATAATAAACTAGCTGACCCTGCGAACTTCGTACCGCCTAACAGTCGATTCTTTAGTTTTTAATTTTTTAAATACTTATTTCTGCTATTCGTGACAACGGGTTACTGGTTAGCTATAAAAATTAAAAAATATATTAAAAATATTGACAAATATTGACATTAATATTTATACGATACTAACCTCAATTGCCTTCCCGGAACCCCTCCACTAACTCTTAAACTTTATTGTATGGTATTAAAGTTCAAATTGACTTTTAAGTATTAAATTACGTATCTTTTGTATGGGAATATAGAAAAGTGTTGTTTTTAGACTTTTCAGGCAATTTTTTTAAATTTTTCTCACCGTAACAACCATTCTCGTACTTCATGGAATATTATAAAAAAAGAATTAGTGAAATCGGTTCAGCTATTCTCGAGATTTGCGCTTAGCAACAAATTCAGCGATTCATTTTTAGGGTTGCGTACCCAAAGGGTAAAAACGGGACCCTATTACTAAGACTTCGCTGTCCGTCCGTCCGTCCGTCCGTCCGTCTGTCACCAGGCTGTATCTCAAGAACGGCTATAGCTAGAGACTTGAAATTTTCACAAATTATGTATTTCTGTTGCCGCTATAACAAAAAATACTAAAATCAAAATAAAATAAATATTTCAGGGGGGCTCCCATACAACAAACGCGATTTTCTTGCCCATTTTTGCTCGATATCAATAATGGCAACAGGTAGGCACTTGAAATATTCACAAAATACTCAGTTGTATTTTTACTTTAATAATAAATAATAAAATTAATATTTAAGGGGGGCTCCCATACAAAAAAACGTCATTTTTGCCTATTTTTGCTCTCATACAATAAAAGTGATTTTTAGCCGCTTTTTGCCCGTTATTACAATCAATGTACCTAGTCAATGGTACGGAACCCTTCGTGCGCGAGTCCGACTCGCACTTGGCCGATTTTTATATATATAGAGAAGAGATAGAGATAAATTACAGTATAAATACACATAAAGTAAACCAAGGCAACCAAGCTTGGCCCAGTCCCGGCAACCAAGCCGGGCCCATCGTTATCATTCAAGACTTTTACCAAGACTGAGCCAAGCCTGGCTTACAAGCTTGGCCCAGTCCCGGCAACTAAGCCTGGCCCAGTCCCGGCAACAAAGCCGGGCCCATCGTTATCATTCCAGACTTCTACCAAGACTGGGCCAAGCCTGGCTTACAAGCTTAGCCCAGAGTTCTACATACTTGGGCTAAGACTGGGCCACGCTTGGCCCCGTGGTACTTTCCTGTATGGGCTCCTATGCAATTAACACATCATTCATAAAATAAACTTTAAGGTTTGTTTCGCTTGCTGTATTATAATTGACTACTATATTAATTGTCAATAAACCTTCGCAATACAGCTATTGGTTTAACTGAAAGCCCTTCGTTGAGTTGTGTGGTGGTAATCGAGAATGCCGTACAACCAGTCCCAACGATGTTCGGTGTAGACGCTTATACGTAAGTATATAACTGTACTCACATACTTAGTTTATTTAATACAATACCTAATAATTATGAAGGTTTACTGACATTAACAAATATGCTCACTTTTTTCTATAGTATAATGTTATCTGTAATACATATCAATAATTTATATTTACTTATTATTAAATTAGCAAATGTTGATGTATTAAAACTCAAATATTAAAAAAAAAGAAAAATTATATTTTAACTATTATTAAGTAATTTTATGTAAAGATAACGATTCCCATTTTATTGTTGACCCAGGAGAAATCCCTTATACTACCACCTACCCTAGGATACCTACAGCTCGGGGGAGCCGCGGGTTATGTCCGACTCGCACGGACCAAAGTATCTGGATGTTCCTCCGTCGCGTTTATGGCGGGATCGCAGGATCGTTATAGCACTTTCGCAATCCCACCAGCGTTGCCCTTGCGGGCGGGCGGGGGAAAGGCGCACTCGAACACAAAGCGCGCCTTCCTCCTCAGGGCCGATCAGAACCCTCCCACCCCGTCACCCCCACCGGATCCGAGCCGGGAGACGAGTTTGCCAAACCCACCCCCGGTGGTGCCGGTGGGCCGGCCCAGGGGCTTGTGACCACAGCTCGTACACCTCGGACTGTGGCCCCAAACACCCCGATGCGCTTTCACTCCCTCTTCTGCTGGTTTTGCTCTGCGCGATCCCTACCACTTGCAAACGAGTGGCGTTCCCCTATCCGCCACCCGGGGTCGCGCCAAGTAGAAGATCCTACTCACTATAGAAGTAGACGTTTTTCTGTATGCTTACGAGTTTACGTGTGTGCTATGTTGCTATGTAGGTACATTGCATTCATGCTTTCATGTAAAGAACGACTTCACAACGCGCTAACTGTATTCAGTTGAATTAACTTCGTGCATACGAGATACAAGTGTGTTCGCTATATATTGGTTTCCTTTCTTCGAAGACCTAGACCGTTACTAATTGTAAAACTTTGTCGTAAATACTTATACACAGTACTGTTATGCTGAGCAGCGTTCTTAAATCAATATATCATTCAACGTGGGTAATAATTAGCATCTCATTAATATGAGTGTCTCGTTACCTTGTGCTTGCCAATTGCGGAATTACTTAGCTGCGTTTCTAAAAAAAATTACCTATTGTTCGATTCCAACATTAGTTTGTCGTAAACAATTGTAGCGATATTTACCCGACTGCCAAGGAAGGGTTATGTTTTTCGCGCGTATCTTGTATGTACGAGTAGTTGTTTACGCAGGCGGGTTTTTTGTTTTCTTTTAATTATTATTTTAGGTATTGTTTGTACTAAGTATAATTGGTATTAATTTATTGTACAAGTAATAATTCACTATTTACCTATAAATTAAAAAAAAATCGAATTACTAAACTACCTACTTGATTTTTTTTCTTTCCATAAAATGCATAAAACTTAAGTTTATTTTTAATTCGTTCACAGAGGATTTCGTTTGAGTTCGTGAGAGTCACAAACTTATTTAAGTTCATCCAGGAAATATAAATATAATAATTTTGACGTGATTTATGGCAAAGTTATATATTTTTTAATATATTAATACGCTAAGGTTAAGGTGTTTGCCTCTTGCTCCACATAAATTATATTAAATTTTATAGATAATGGCTTGCTCTACCGGCATCAACAACTAAAAAATTTACTATAGCTTTCGTTTTTGTAAATTAATTAATTATTAAAATTATATATTAGATATAAGTACATTGAGACACAATACAGCAATACTGCCATCTGACGGCTTTAATTTTGAAACAACGTCAACAAGATTGACGGTCGTAAATTTTTTGTTCAATTTCAAATCAACTCACGTATAAATACTTTTTTTGTAATTTTGTAAAGTGATAATTGTTATACCTACATATTTAGTGCGAATTATTCGCATTATTCTATATATAAATTAAAAGCTCTCATCACATTTAAAGCTGTCCGTCGTATTTTATAATAGTCCGGGATCCCTAGTACATTTTTTTCACTTGATTACTATAAAGCTATTTTTTTTCTTTTAGTCATCAATAATCAGCTGGTAGTAATAATTAATAAAAAAAAATTGTTTTTTTTTTCTTTTAGTTAGTTAATATTTATATAATTTAATAGTAATATTGTCCTACAAATTGCGTGGTACGTTATCTCGGTCCTACGCTCACTGCTGCTCTACTATCCCTTGCTAAATCTATTACCTACAACAATCGAGAGTTTTCGTAGAGGAAATTTTTGTTCGTCTCATCAAAATGAAGCTACTCCCGGAAAATTAGCTTGATAGTAATCAAGTGAAAAAAATGTACTAGGGATCCCGGACTATTAAGTTATATTTCCTTTATATTACTTATATTTCCATATAAGTGTTATGACTAGTTTAGAGATTGATACTGGTTCTTGTTTGTCAAATTTTCATTTATAACGAAAAACCAGAAGAATAGGACAGTTGCTGTAGTCGTAGTAATAGATGGAAACAAAACACTGGCGTAAATATAGTGTAGTCACACAATAATTGTGTTGGCTCGCAAACGAAAAAAAAAACCGACTTCAACTAAATTGACACCAATACAACGTAGGTAGACGAAAAAATAATCAAGTAAATGCGCGTTATCAAAGATATCTCAAAAAGTAGTCATTATATTTCGATTAAATTTAAATGGGATCACAAGAAATGAGGTAAACTTAACTGAGGTAGGGCACAGCAGGATATTTCCTGCTCAAAATATGGAGCACCCCGACTGGGGAAGTACCGCGACCTTACAGAAGATCACAGCTAAATAATACTGTTTTAAGCAGTGTTGTGTTCCTGTTGGTGGTTGAGGTGACCGGAGCTCCTGGGGGGAATTGGAGATAGAGTCGGTAACGCGCTTGAAATGCTTCTGGTGTTGCAGACGTCTATAAGATCAGTATCAAGCTAATTTTCCGTGAGTAGCTTCATTTTGATGAGACGAACAAAAAGTTCCTCTTCGAAAACTCTCGATTGTGGTAGATAATAGAGTTAGCAGGAGGTAGAGCAACAGTGAGCGTAGGACCGGGATAACGTACCACGCAATTTGTAGGACAATATTACCATCAAATTATATAAATATGACCTAACTAAAAGAAAAAAAAATCAACTGGTTAGTAATAATTTTTGATGACCTTACGAGGTCATCAACTTGATGACCTCGTAAGGTCATCAAAAATTGATTTTTTTCTGATTTTTTTATTTTATTTAGTTAATATTTATTTAATTTAATGGTAACAATGTCCTACAAATTGCGTGGTACGTTATCCCGGTCCTACGCTCACTGCTGCTCTATCTTCTGCTAACTCTATTATCTACCACAATCGAGATTTTCGAAGAGGAACTTTTTGTTCGTCTCATCAAAATGAAGCTACTCACGGAAAATTAGCTTGATACTGATCAGGTTAAAAAAGTGTACTAGGGATCCCTACCTATTATGGTAAAGATAAGACAAAATGATGTACGACGCACGACTGAATTATAGGACTAAAAAGATCTACAAAAAAGTTCGCGAGGGTGTATAACTGTATATCTATCTACAGCTTAGCTAAAAAAAGCGTTTTAATATTTTAAAATGTAAGAAACGGGTGTTTTATGTCAAATTTATAATTCCTTTACCCGAGCGAAGCCGGGGCGAGCTGCTAGTATCTAATAAATAAAATAGTATATATATGCATGTGTGTGAAATACATGGTAGTGTGTGTAATATTTTTTTTTCATTGATTTAATGTATTTTTTATGCATAATTTTAAGAAATATTAGCATTCTGCACTTCTCTATATAAACTATAAGTGTGCGAAATTTCTTACTCCTCTGTCCGTGAAATTTTCGTAAAAAGGGGTACAAAGTGTTTGCTTCACGTATCAATACATTATGTTGTTACGCTATAGTAGGCGACGTGTAGATCGTGGACGAAAGTTGCAGGCGGTGATACTGTGCCCATTGTCTGTGCTGAGTCACTGGCGGCGCTCGCGCAGCTATTTCTGTGCGTCCCGCGTGGGCAGGGGCATACGCATTACGGCCACATCTCTCATTTTTCAGACCGCATAGAGTCGCATCATTGTGATATTTCTATCATTTTAATTTTACGATAAATGCGTTACGGTATCGAACTGCTGTGAAATATTCAATACAGATCAAGGTTTTAATTACAAGTTATTTTTATTTTTGAACTAAAACTTCTTTACGCACGCTTGACTTGGGGAGTAAGCTGGGGGATGCGTGACGAGAGCGTTACGAAAAGTGTGATTAGGCGAGGCGAACGGGAGTTCAGAGGGAGATATAAGTTAGATGGAGCTAAAGAAGTTTTACTTCAGTCATGTGGTCTAAAGGACACTAGTTTTTGTTACCTATTTATCAAAAACTACATAATTATCATGAAAAAAATCTATTTTATGAATGAAGACATAAAATATTAACGGTGGAGCATATAAGATACATGCATATTTATTTTAAACCAAATGTAACAACTTCAAGCACCAGCTGTATCGCTTGTTCGTCGTGAAATACACTTAGTTTTAACTAAGTGTAGCTCCTGATTAATAAGAACAAACAGCCGACATCACAAGCAAAATAACAGTTGTAGTCGCGTGTAACGATAAAGTGATAACACTGGATAGATGAATGAACTGAGAAGTCACCGTCAAGTATTAGTAATTGTTTAATGAAATAAGAACATGATTGTGGATGGAACTACAAAGTATAACTAATAAATATAATGTTAAGTTTGGTATCAGTCAGTTAAATTTGGAAATTTATATGATACTAGCTGTGCCCCGCGGTTCCACCTGCGTTGATTTGAGGGAAAAAATCATAGATTAAAACAAAAAGGAAAAAATGCTTTCCTTTTTTTTCAGTAGTATAAGATTTAATTAGCTTGATATATTTTCCTTAGTTTACACTAAATAAATTTCTGAACGCACGCATAAATATTTGACCAAAGAGTATATTATAACCACTACGTTTTATATTTGATAACCAATATATATTATGTCAATCCGTTTTCATTACTGACATTATTATACATTTTTAAAATGTAAAATATGCCACTATCCGTATATTGTGGATATATGTTGTCGATTCGAAACCTTTATTTAAATACGTTCTTTAATTTTATCGGAGAGTTTGCCATATCGAAGGGATGAACATTAAATGTTTTACAGTTACGAAACACGAACACAGTTCCATACAAATTTTCATTCTACCTTTCAACCCCTTACACCCTTTTATTCGCATTAAAAAGTAGCCTATGTCCTTTCTCAGGCTCTAGACTATCTGTATACCAAATTTTATTTAACCCTAGATCACTAACCTTCGTCGAAACGACGACGCGGACTCGATAAAAGTGGTATAAATTTTGAGTGCGTCGTCGTACGAATTCCAGATTCCTGCTAATCTCATTCGACCTGCAGCTCGCGCGGTGCTAGGGTTTATTTTTTGTGTAGGGGCCCTGTGTGCGCCTTTCCAGCCACCATGAGTCGTCGAATCGACGAAGGTTAGTATTAACGTTATTATTGCTGAGTTATTTTTCATTCTGTTTTGCTGTTATAATTATTTCAGTGCTTTATAAACTTTATATTTAATTTGCCTACATTGAAATAAGAATCTATATTATTTTTATTTGAATATATTTTTATTTTAGATACGATTCGTCAGCTGTTATAAGATGATTATAGTGACGAAGAAATCTGCTCTGAGACTGAGAAAGAAGACAAACTTGAGGCTGACCCGGCTTATGAAACAGATGATGAGAAAGAGTTTTTTTCTGTGACAGAACAACCACCTTCAACTGAAGACATCATCATCAATTGAAGACCCTTGGACCAAATGTGTTCTCTCGCTTCTTGCAGGCCTTGCAGCCGAAAAAATCGACGTTGACCTTTATGTAATTTTTACGGAATGCTAAACATTGTATGTTTAAATAGTTAATGTTATATATCGCTCCTTGAATACAAAACGGACACAAATCGAAATTCATAAATTTTACAGGACGGCCAAAACAAATTTTTTAAACTGTTTTTTTTAAATATTTCATATATTTATTAATTAAATATAAGATGTTGATATATCAATAGATGCGTATTTTTTAGCTGTATCTATGTACAATATGAACTTTGTAATAGCTGTTACCTAATAAGATAAAATAGCATAAAAGTCCCTTTTGCATTCAAAATTTGAATCAATATCTTAAAAATTATGTCTAAAAGTAAACACAATTTTACTAATAAAAATGGTTTATTGTACCTTATTGTTAAAAAAAATGAATCAAAAAGTTTAATCTTATTACTAGGTAATAACTGAAGTTAATGAACACCAAGAAAATATCGAATAAAAAATTACAAACTAATAAAATCTTAACTTATTATTAATAGAAATAAGATCAACTTTGTACGCGACTTTTATTCAGTCAAATTAAACATCTCTCTAAAACATTAACATTATGTTTTTAGAACTATAAAAAACAAGAGATAAAACTATAATAATCATATCAAAATATTCATAAAAAACAAAATCAATAAATCCTCTAAAAATCAACCGCTGACACTCATTTCTCTCTATTTATTTTATCATATTTTGTATTACTTATTAATGTTAAAGAGAGAGCTCTTACTACAACAAAACTAACTAATACAAAATACGAGAGCAGTTCTAAAGGCACAGAATTCAGTATAATAAAATAACAAAATATTACAATAATATTATTACACAATAACAATTTAAGTTGTCTTACAAATCACAGTTTTAAACAATTTAAGGCGCTTTTTACGTTAATTATTTCAAGTAACATAAACAAATTACGAGATCAGTTATATATGTACAGAATTCAGTAGCAAAATACTAAAGCTTATAAAAATATTATTACACAGTAAAAATATCACAGTCTTAGAAAATCTTAGAAAGTCTTAGAAAAAAGTTTACTATACTAAGTTACAATTAAGAAAAGTTATTTAAAATCGTAGTTATTTAATATTGTTATTAATTATTTAATATTATTTTTATAAGTCTTTGTTAATTAAAAGGTACATTCAAAGTTTACTTTTCTAAATATTATCACAATTAAGTACCTATTGTATTACAAATTTTTGTAAAAGAAACTTTAGAATACTTTGCTTCCTTTTTAAGAATCTTTTTGATCCTTGTTCTCCTTCGTATTTACGAGACCGCTTCTCTTTCTCTCACGCTAATTATTCTCTGTGTAGATCTCATAAACGTTCTCTTCTTAGATACCCACTCACCGTACTGACTTTTATTCCTACTCCTTTACTGCACATTCCGTTAGACTTTGGAATTCCCTACCATACGAAATTCGCGATTGCGAAACATTATCACCATTTAAGTAAAGAGTGAGAGAATTCTACCTAAATAAATCATAACCTAAAATCAATTTAATTGTCTTTATGCGTATTAGAATATATTATCGTATGTATTATATTATTTGTATCTGTGTGTATACTTTTTTATGTATGTATGCTTTTCAAATTGTATAATTATGTTTTTATCATATATATTTATTTATAATATTTTTTAGTATTTTTTTTTTATTTTTATTGTACACGCTAATTTAGCGATTATTTTATAATTTTCCTGTGGCAGGACTACTGGAAGAGATTCCATCATGGGATAAGTAGTGCCTTTGTACCAGCATTGTTTATAAGTGCTATTTGTTGTATATTGTTTTCTAGTGTACATAAATTGTTACATAAAGAAATAATTTTGGAATATCTACCCATTATTTTATAAGTATTAACACTACGCATTTCAAATATGGCACTTTTGGATTATATAATATGATCACAAATACTGATTTTGTAATGCAAAAGGGACGTTTTACAAAATATAGCACTTTTGTATTATAAATACGATCACAAATACTGATTGTAGAATTCAAAACGGACGTTTTCCAAAATATGGCACTTTTGTGTTATAACATATGATCAAAAAATACTGATGTTAGAATACAAAACGGACGTTTTACAAAATATGGCACTTTTGTATTATAAAACATAACCACACTTACCTGAAGTTTGAATGAAACACAGACGTATTTTGGATTGTGGCACTTTTTCACGAAAACCGACGTGCGTTCACGTTGAATCTCGGGTCGCAAATGAAAAGGTGGCGGTTTTGAACTGACGTTACCTATCAAAGTGCTCCAGTGCAAAAAGGGTAGTAGGTCACTGTTACCATAAATTATAAGCAAAAATTATGGGAGTTTTTTTTACCATGAAATATAGTAGATTATTTATCATTTTATGCAATAAAACGATTTTAAATATTTTCTGATTTGTGGCCCTTTTGTATTCAAGGAGCGATATGTATGTAGCAAACACTTTGAAGGCTAATAAAAAACCTTTATCGGGGCGTGAGTACTTGAAAACTCTGCAACAAAAATTAGTCGCGCCACACATGCAAAAAAGATTACAGATTCCGGAACTTCAAACCAGCAGATCTACTTCTACAAATGAGACTGATTAAAGAGAAGATGCGGTTAGTCTTCCTATCGCTAAAAAAAAGAATAATTTGTGCAATTTGCCACTCCGCAAGGCGAAGAATGACAAAGAGTTGGTGCAACAAGTGCAACAAATCCTTGTGTGGCGAACACAAACTTGACATTTGTTACAAATGTATTTAATTAATAGTTTTTTTCTAAAAGGTTTCTTTCTTTTGTTGATTTTATTACTTAGTTTTAATATTTTGATATTTTTTTAAGTCTTTATTTTTTAGTTAATAAGATTTAAGCATTTAAAAAACTTAAATATTAATTAACGAGTAAAATCTCTGGTCTCAATTAAAAGACTGTCAAAGTAATTAAAATGTGATTTTAGTAAATAAAAAAACTTATAAATATGTTAACAAATGATTATTGTAATAAATAAGTAAAACACATATAAATATTTAATTCAATAAACCCTTAGAAGCCTCCCTTTTATACGGCGTAGCCGAAACGACGAAGGTTAGTAATAAGTAGAGACCGGATTATATGCAACATAAAAGCTTGTTATATGCATGCAAATATGCATGAAAAATGCTTGAAGTATGCACGGAAGTAGGCAGAATATGCGAAATTAAATGATAAATTTTATGACCCCCCAAGTAACCCCAAGTAAGTTTTAATTTTTTTTTTCAAAATCTGCATACAATGAGTAAATTACTTTTTGGCAGGCGAAAATAAGTATCGTAACATTACATTAAAATTATTTAAATTTTTTGTAAACGTAAAAAATCAAGTATTTTTCCAAAATTTCAGTAGTGAGATTGTGTCTTCGCTCATTTAGAATATTTTTGTAAGTGGAAAAGGTTCGCTCCACATCGACTGAGGTAACTATGGGTAGAATTTTAACTTGGGTGCTATGTTAGTACTTATAGTTTCTGGCAAAAGTTCTGCCGCCCTATTAATGAAACTATCAATTAGACACAAACTTTCAAAACCTGGGTTATATATTTTTCAATATGTTTTCAAAGTTTTTTTAAGTTTATGCGGCAATGTTATTGGCAACGTAGAGTTAATTTGGCGTTGTTTGCATAGATTCAGACAATGCCAGACCGCGAGTTTCAAGCTTTTTCATACTTTCAGGTATGTAGGAAAAATGAGTGCAAATCACGGCTATGTAAGATTGTAAATGTACCGATAATATGCATCATAACTAGATCTTAGGTAAAATATGCCATTACCGCTGAGAATGGCTTAAATAAGCAAATGCATATGCAAATATGCAAATGCATATAATCCGGTCCCTAGTAATAAGCGTTGTAAAATAAGGTTAGTGATCTAGGGTTAAATCTGTTCAGTAGTTTTGGCGTGATTGCGCGACAGACAGACAGACAGACAGAGATACTTTCGCATTTATAATATTAGTATGGAGTATGGATGAATGTAATATGTAGGGTAAATTTCCTGTTTTAAAGAGATTGGAGCTTTAACTGTAGAACCACTTATTTACTTAACGGTGGAAATAATTTACTTACAATTAGATTATCTCTAGGGACTTCGATATTACCGTTGAGCTCGATATTAGTTTAATATGAATAGACAAATTTAATAATTTTATTAAACATCTAACTGCTAACAATAAATATAGCTTGATAAAGGACCCAGGCCTCATAGGACAGCTCATTAGGCAAAAAAAAACTCTTGTAGGTAGGTAGGTATTTGTTTTTAGAATTTTGTGATTATTTTTAGAATTTTGTGATGATTTTTAGAATTTTCTGATGGGTATAATCAGCCGCTGTGTATGGCTTTTGTGGACTACGAGAAAGCCTCTGAATTTATAGAGACCTGGGCTGTCCTGGATTCTCTGCAGGGATTTCATATCGACTGGCGATATTATATCGAGGTACTGAGATGTATGTACGATGGGACGACAACATTTTTACAACAATATTTTTTGGGTCGCTGGGATATGTTTTTACGCACTAACCACGCCTCCAGAAAGCGACGGGAGTGTGGGGCTCCCAACACGACAGTACGTGCCAGGCTACCCACTAAAGCCCAGCATTGCCCTCGGAGCCAAGAGATCTAACGCATGCAACCGTGAATGACCACCCATATCCAAGACCAGCGAACAAGATCCATTTTCCTTCTTCGCGGGGTAAGACAGGTGGATGTTATGTCACCGAAAAAGTATACCACTACTCACGAGAATGTCTTTAAGACCTTGGATTGGAGGGACGAGGCATCAAGGTCAACGGCGAATACATCTCCCACCTTCGTTTCGCCGACAATATCGACATCTTTGCGGACGGCATAAATGAGTCCTCCAGAAGAGTCAGTATCGGTGTGAATTTGGACAAAACGAAAGTTATGTTTAACAACCATGTCATACTGAGACTGGTATCGGTCGATGGTACCTTTCTCGAAGTTGTTAAGAATTATGTCTACCTAGGCCACACCATTCAATTAAGCCAAAAAACTTTCGAGGAGAAAGCGGATAGGAGGATTTGGTTGGGTTGGACGGGGTTTGGCAAGCGTCGTCGAGTCTTCACTTTGAAGATTAAGCAATGCTTAAATACAAGTCTACGAGCAATGCGTCCTGCATGTTTAACGTACGGTACTGAGACGTGGAGACTGACAAAGGGCTGACTCCACAAGTTTAATGTCGCTCAACGTGCAATGGAACCGGCTATGCTTGGGATCTCTCTCAAAGATAGGATTAGAAATCAGATTATCCGCTAGGGAATGTAGATAATTGACATAGCCCACATAATTAGCAAGTTGAAGTGGCGATCGGCTGGTCACTTGTGTCGCAGGGCCGATGGCCGTTAGAACAGACGTGTCCTGGATTGGAGACCGAGTATTGGCAAACGCAGATTGAAACATCCTCTGCCGTTCTGGACCGACGATCTACGTAAGATTGCCGGTGTAGGCTGAACGGGGATTGCGGAACACCGGAATATCTGGCCGAAAAAAACTTGGGGAGGTCTGTGTCCCACAGTGGACTGCGATATGCTGAACTAGCTGACTGACTGACTACAAGCCTTTTAAGAAACAGATTATCCCAACAAGACAGTAAATGGTTATTTATAAAAAATAGGGATCCCTAGTACATTTTTTTCACCTGATTAGTATCAAGCTAATTTTCCGGGAGTAGCTTCATTTTGACGAGACGAACAAAAAATTCCTCTACGAAAACTCTCGATTGTGGTAGCTAACAGAGATAGCAGGGGGTAGAGCACCAGTGAACGTAGGACCGGGATAACGTATCACTCAATTTGTAGGACAATATTACTATTAAATTATATAGATATTATAGGTAGGGATAGGGATCCCTAGTACATATTTTTCACCTGATTAGTATCAAGCTAATTTTCCGGGAGTAGCTTCATTTTGATGAGACGAACAAAAAGTTCCTCTTCGAAAACTCTCGATTGTGGTAGATAATAGAGTTAGCAGGAGATAGAGCAGCAGTGAGCGTAGGACCGGGATAACGTACCACGCAATTTGTAGGACAATATTACCATCAAATTATATAAATATTAACTAACTAAAAGAAAAAAAATCAGAAAAAAAAATCAATTTTTGATGACCTTACGAGGTCATCAAGTTGATGACCTCGTAGGTTCATTAAAAATTATTACTAACCAGCTAGGGATCCCTACCTATAATATGTATATAATTTAATAGTAATATTGTCCTACAAATTGAGTGATACGTTATCCCGGTCCTATGCTCACTGCTGCTCTACCCCCTGCTATCTCTGTTAGCTACCACAATCGAGAGTTTTCGTAGAGGAATTTTTTGTTCGTCTCATAAAAATGAAGCTACTCCCGAAAAATTAGCTTGATACTAATCAGGTGCAAAAAATGTACTAGGGATCCCTACCCAAAAGGAATAGGTTCTCAATTATTATTTTAAATTGTATTTCGTGTCTGACATATTGTGGAGAGAGTAAAAAATGCGAGAGTAATAAAACAATGCGCGTCGTATCAAGATGTCCTCGTGTTTTTGAAGTTTTGAACGGTTGGCGGCTACGACCAATACGAAGCGACGCGCTACATTCCTTTAACAAGTCGCTCATCACTCATCAATATCAGTGCAAACCTGCAAAGTGAACAGTGACAGCTACTTATTGGACACCGTGAATCATGATGCCTCGGTATTGATTTATGATATGGTTTATTAAGAAATTATAGCAGAACATATTTGAGTAACTTTTTTGACCTATATTGGCAACGTACCAAGAAAGTATTCATTGATTTTCAAAGTTGTTAATAGATTAAAAAGCATGTATATTTGTATTATATAAATTTTCATTATTTTGCCAAGCACCATTTGATACAGTAGTATTAATTTTTCTATTGAATAATAAGATATGAAACGATTGTGGTCTGTATGTTTGATTGCGGGAAACGAGCGTTGTATAGGAATACTCTAGAGTTGCGGCACCGCGTATAGCGGCGAGCGCCATGCCATGGTAGAAGTACGGTGGCGCGGGCCGCGGCGAGGGCGAGCGCGGTCGATGAGCCCGGCGTAGAGGGCAGCACGAAGCCGAGAGGTGTGGGGCGACGCTCCCTCGGCCCCGCGTCCGCTACACCGCCTCGATTGCTCGCGCATACTGTAAAGCCGCGCCGCGCGTTCACTAATGCGTCATATCGCTAACTGAGTTGACGTGTGTTTGTACGACCCGTAAAGACAGTTCGCGCGCGCCATGTGAACTGTTGTGTTGATTTATTTACATATTCGTACAAAAAGTAATTCGTGGGAACAACATAGCTTCCATTTACTTGAATTTTGAAAAATATGGACAGTGAATAATATGTTGCATGTGCGCAAAGACAGTGGTTCATGCGGTTGACGCACGTGTTCGGCTTTCGCTCCTGAAATCGAGTAAGTTTCGAGATGGCTTATTTTAAAGTGTGACTCGTTACTGACGTCGGCCGATTTGCGAGATAGTTTGGGGCGCGTTATTTTAGCTATGCCCGGCGGGCCCCGGCGCCGGCCGCCCGGAATGCGGCCTCCGCCCCGCCGCGCGTTGCCGGCGCCGAGCGCACCGCGCGTAGCGTAATAAATAAAGGCGGGGCACCGCTGCGTGCGCGCGCACCCTCCCGCGCCCTCCTCGCCCTCGGGTCATTGACTCGTGCTCGGCCACCGCCGCTACAACCGTAGCAGCCGACGCTGCTGAAGACACCAATTCTCAAAAGCAGTAGTACCCATGCTCTTGGCCTCGGAATTATGTAGGACCTCGATATTTCAATGTCCAATGTCAATGCCGTTAGTTACGCGTCGTCCCAGCGGAAGTGGTACACCCTGCTGCGTGAGACGCCTCAGTGAAGACATCATTCAGTTAAGTACCTGCTAAGATTGTGGACAGGATATTGACCTCAGTGTTCTTACCTGATTTAGAATATCCCATGGAGTCTATATCCAGTTAGATTACAACGTGCTCTGTTCGTAAGTACTCGAGTACTTTTAGTACAGTTAAAAAATAACTGTTTCTATGGTAAAATTTATATATTTTTTCAATTATTTTAATTTTAAATAGACGTACCTATTTCATGTTTTAAGCGGGCTTTACACGCTACGATAAATTGTAACAATTTATCGTAACGAACCAGATTGTTACAATTTATCGTTGCGTGTAAACGGGAGATTGTAGCGATTTATTGGGATTGGAGATGGAGTGAACAGTGCTCTACTCTTTCGATTTGTTGGAGCGATAAATCGTTCAATAAATTGTTACAATTTATTGTAGCGTGTAAAGCCCTCATTAGACGTTATTTATAGGCTAAGTTGTCAAGGTATCTCTGATAAGTTACCTCGACAACTAAAATGAAAATGCAAAATATGTTTGAAGACGCTGGGCGGGCAACGTATTTGACACAATCTTTGCTGTTCAATTAGGTTTCAAATATAATGTTTTAACGATTTTATTATTGTGTATATATCGTATTTTAATCGTTATCATGAAGGCCGGCAAATTCCGTTATATTTTATAATATTGGTATAGTCTTCTTCGTGAAACTAAAAATAAAGCGTGAACTTCCCGGTTGAATGGCGTCGTCGGCGCGACGAGCGCGGGGAGTGGCTGGCAGCCATTGCCCTCACCCGGTTTGTTTACAACTCAGAACTCGGGAGTGGCGCGCCGCCAACTGTACCCTGAGTACCAGCGATAGGGTGTACAATCCCGACAATAGGGAGCGAGCGTAGCTTGCGCTTGCGCCATCTGCGCGCTTTTTATTAAAATAAACTACCACCGACAGATACGGTCCCTGTGTAAAAACGAGCTACTCGGGCGCCAGGTGCAATGCGACCCTCGGTTGCTATGAAGATGCATCTAGTGTTAGGTCAGTTATTGCCAAGGTATATTGCGAACAAAGACCCCGTTTTTAGTGCCAATGACCACTGCGGTGTACCATGCCAACGGGCCTTAAATTAGCGTAGTCTTGTAATTCGTCCACGTGTATTGTTTTGTACCTATTAATAAGCTCTTACACTCTTTTTGTGTCGTATATTTTAATTATTAATATAATCAGATAAGATAAAGAAACAATTAAATTGACTACCTGTCTTTAACTTGTTATTATTACGTTTAACATTAAAGCTCATTCTCATTCATTGTTTTATTTAGTACGAGTTACATCAAGAGAAATAAAAGGAAGTACTAAAAGATATAGCGTTCCGACTAAAACGTACTGTGTACAACTGTCATAAAAAAGCTTGTTTGGTGTGAGGGCGTAGACATATCGATGGCGTTCTATCCGCCGCCGGTCCTGAGCCCGTGAGCCGGGCCGCGAGGGCAACAAGTTGCGACTCGGTCGGTAATAACTGCGCGCGCACGTCCGGCTGACAAATGTTTTGTCTTTTTCATTCTCACAAAAACCAATATTCTTTTGAAGCGATAAACTTTAAAGTGTGGATGTACGGTTCGTCGGCTTTATGCAATTATTACTTACGGTAGCACTTTACGCCCATTGATGACCTTTTTACTTACACTTTCATTAAACGAATTGACTTTAGGTTTTTAAATTACGTCATTTTTTTAATTAAATGCTGTTAGAGAGTACATATTTACAATAATTTTTCAGTATATTGATTTTAGAAATTGCCAATTTATTTATTTTTTATACAAAGGAGCTCTTGAGGTGAGTATGAGGTTAGTGGTTACCTTACTCACCACAGGAACACATTACTGCTTGATTTATTTAGCTGTGATCTTCTGTGAGGTCGAGGTACTTCCCCAGACGGGCTGCTCCAGATGTTGAGCAGTATATTTCTTAAGGTTATTATTATCAAGATACATATTGTACGCGGTTCATAATACGAGCAGATCGTGTGAAGTGGAGTGTAACTGAACCACAATCTTGCTGACACACGCAACGCTCGGCATGTGAAGAAAGCTCATCTCCCGCGCTCTACCTAATTGGAATACAACTCATGTTATGAACTAGATGGCGCGCATTACTGTCTACGACTCTACGCGTACATTTTTTACTTTGTTGAATATTACAAATTATCAGCTCGAGCAAGCTCAATGAGATTTTAACGTTTCTACTTTTTTAACCTAAATTTTTAAAGCAACATTTGATATAATTTTAGTTTCTTTTTTTTCTTTAAATTTATTTAAACGTAATGACAGGTTTTAACATTTAAAATGTATCGCTTAAGTAATTTCACTTTCAATGGAAATCAGTATCTTTACTTATTCGAAAACAAGAAAACTTCAATGATCAAATGAGTTCATCAGTGTAGTGAATTAGTTTTAATTTTTATTAGCAACAGTGTCAACTAGATGATCCAGTGAGAAGATGTCTTCATAATTGTTAATCACTTTCAAAAAGGTTGTCGACCGTGAAGTAATTATTTAAAAAAAATTGCGTGCGTACAAAGTACACATGTCAGAAGTGAAACTTCTTTGGCAAACTAATTTTAAAAAAACGAATTTAAAATATCTACCAAAAAAACTAATTGAAAAAAAAGGTGTGTGTGCGATTTACACACGATAGAAGTGAAACTTCTTTGGCAAACTAATAAAAAAAAACTAATATTAATTAGCGGCGCGCCCTTCCCTGTCTTTTTCCATTGCATCCGGTTTGAAATCACAACGATTCTAAAGAAGTTTCACTTCAAAAACAAAAACACAACGTCACGCGGTGGTCCCAGGCACCCATCCAAATACTGACCGTCCCTGACGCTCCCGCGTTGCCAGTCGCTCAAATTTTACCCCTAATGCGTCTAAAGAATTTTCACTTCAAGAGTTAGATAGTTAATAAACGTTTTATTTGTTGGATAAGTATTTATTGTTATATTTGTAAAGTAGCTCAGTAGTAGTCACGGTCAGCGTTTACTAAGAACCTGGAAGTTCGATGAGACGTGACTTGATATCGTAAGGCCGCATTTGAATAAATAATTTTTGAAAGCATTGAAACATGTTCTTAATTTAGAACACTGTTACCGCATTCATTTAAATGTGCTGTACATTATAAAAAAATATTATTATAATTTTTGGGTGGGAACTACATACTTATTAGACTAAAAGTAAAACTAGTTATACTGAATTGAAAATATACATCTGTGAAGATATATGCAAAGTCTCAAATAACCGGATGAGGAATCACGCAAGGCGTATCGTGACGTTCCGTTACACTAAGCAGAGCGTCGGCACGCAGTTAACATAGCTGACGTGACCGAGCGCGCATGCATCCACACTGTCCACTCATCCAGATAACTGTTACATTCTCAATATAGCCATGGATATTTCATCACCGAAATTGTAACTAAATTCATTTATTTATTCACACGTTTTATATGTCATTACTATAAAGAGTTTTGTCTGGTATTAAAAGTGTTGGCCATAGAGTAGACTAGTAGAGTCGTTTTAATAAATATTCATGTAAGAAATTTCCATTATAATTTTAAGGCGTCTATTTCTTAACCTCAATGAATAGTTTTAGCAACGACAAATTTCGTGATCGCTGTACAAAAGTAGATAAAACAGAAACTTTACGTATGGTATTCCCGCCATTGTAAATGTGGAACGCATTTTTTTAGTCAAAATCAAACGAAATGTGTTCCACGAACTAGCAGGGACAGGTAGTTGGGATTCTTCGACAAGAGTTGTCACAAAAACACGCTCAAATCACGAAATTACGCAATAGGTTTTCCTTTTTTACTTATGGTGATTGCAGGGTGATAGAGCGCGATGAACAATCAATGTTGCTTTCAAGAAAGAAAAAAAATTGGTACAAAAAGTTATTTCAACAAGGGTAGACCCTTGCACTAACCTATTAGAAAACGTTGTGCATTCTGAAATTTTCTTTAGTCCCTACTCCCTCATGTATTGTAGATTGAATCGGTTTTGTAAAAATATCAAAGGAATAGGAGTTTGAAAGAAAAATGTTCATAATATTATTATTGCACAGAAAGTGTTTTCTTCCCAGTCAATAGTCATATTCATAGTATTCTTTAACAGAGCAAGTTGTGTTCTTTTGTTACATCTTCACGATTACAAACTTTAGAAAATGTGAGTAATTAATAAAATAACTTCAAGAAATGACACTCGGGACATATTAAATCAAGAAATCATGAAAGTAGGTAAGAAAGTTTGGCATTATAAATCATAAAATATGAAACTAATTATTTGCATTGATGAGTATCTTATAGTATTAAACGAGCAATTCTTGTATATATATATAATCTGAATCTCGGAATCGGCTCCAACGATTTTCGTGAAATTTAGTATGCAGTGGATTTCGGGGGCGAAAAATTGATCTAGCTAGGATTCATTTTTAAAAAATGTCGTTTTATCCCTGTTTTTAGGCAATGAAAAAATATCATTAGAATACGAAGCTTAATTTCACCGCTGTCAACATAACTGTAATAGCTTAATTAGAAAATCGGCTGGTGTCGAATCGTGTTGACCCGAGTTCAAATCTTAGTCTCCAGATAATTATTTTTTTTTTTAAATTTCACTCGTGATTTATTCTTTAAATAAAATTAAATATGAAAAAACCAAGAAAAAAAAACAAAAAAAAAAAGTACCGAGCTAGGCTCGGTCACCCAGGTACTATAAAGTTAAGCATAAAATAGGGCAACGCACTAGGTATTTTTGTTTTAATTCCTAAAGAATTTTCAGGTACTTTAATTTTATTTTATTTATAATGATACGTAGATAATGAGAATTTTGTCCTTAGAATTTTGGAACTCACTTCATACACGTGTAACATAATAACGATTGCATACATTTACTGGTTCCTTATGGAGATTCACAGTAATATTGGTTATTTAAAAAATAAGTGAAATGCATTAATTATTATTAACATGAGCAGATAAAATAAAATTATGTCACTAAGTTTTCGACATCGTAAATTAAGTAGATGTTACTTTTCTGGATATAAGGAGATATTTTACAGTTGGCAAAAAAGAAAAAAAATCTAAAAGTCGTATTAAAAAGATTTTATTGCATCTATTTCTTTCTGCTAAAGCTCACTATTTGGTATACTTATCAATATAAGTACTTAATAACAAAGCGTGGATTTAGAAGAGCTTGTTTTTATTCAAGACGCGGCTCAATTAATTATTACAAACATTATATACTAGCTATTTCAAAGAGCTATTTATATAGTTTTGTCGTTTATTCGAGTAGAATCTCACTAACTACTAAAATCTAAAATGATGCCGTAAATGAGTTTGAAAAGCTTGAAGAAAATTTTCTTTTTTATAAATTTGAATATTGAAGTTATAACATGTAGGTACTTACTATTTCGGCTATTTAAATATTTTTTAATTGTCCATGTTAATAAAGAGTTATGGTAACTAGTAAATATAGGTTGTTCCGTTGTTTTTTAAAATACAGCACGCTTGTATCGTCTGCCAATAACTTGTCCGAATTCATTTTACAGTTAGCTTGAGGTAGTCGTTTCACGTATTCTTAACTGTATAACGTCGCTAACTTTCCAAAATACCTTCATTATAATATGCGTACGAATTGAATGAAATTATTTGTTGGCGACTGTGATTAAAATTTAAACTTTGTTTATAGATATGGCCACATGTCTGGACAGGCTGATGTTGCGGCGAAGATGTAAATGGAGATGAAAACTACATCTGCGCTGCACGAAAAAAATGCTTAATGCATACAGTGTGTACGTTTCATCATAAGAAAGGTAAGATATCCTGAAGCATCCTACATTAATAACGGTTTACGTGCTTATAATTCGTTTTAAATGTTGTTGTAAGTTTTGTATCGTGTCTGTTATGGAATCAAAAAACTTTTAAATTTTTCTATAAAGAACTGCGAAAACCGAATAACAACGGTTGTAGGTTAGTGCAGTTTCTGTTTATAATTTTGGTAAGTTGCCAAAACGTTAACTCCTTTAATAACTGCGTACAATCAACGAAATGGAAAATTGTTAGGTATTAAATGAAATCGTGATTACTGATTAGGCACTATTTGTCCATTCTATTTGGATTTCTACGTTGTATTGTTTATTTTATGAAGTTAATATATCAATTAAAATATTTTATACGGTAATTTCTTTATGAAAATAAATTTAGTAGTTTAAATAATAAATATAATAAAATTAATACTCACGAACCTACGACTCTTCTATCTTTATATATTGCAGGTATATATAGACATGAACAGTAATATTTAAGAGGTTTTAAACACTTTATATATTTCTTCTCAAATACCTAAATTACTTATGACTCTCAGATTACGTACATATAGTGTACGATGAAAAAAGACATGACCTACGTGTTTGATATAATGATATTTAATTTTTATAAACTTTTTTTTTATAACGATTGTTATAATAAAATATTTATATTAAATTCCTTCAAATTATTGTAAGAAAAAAAAACTTTTTATTATTATTATTTCATTTATTCAACATATATCCTTATTATTACATTTTTAAATATTATTAATTTTAAATATTATAATAATTATAATAATTAATATAATAATTAATTTTAAATATATATAATAATTAAATTTAATATATATAATAATTAATTTAAAATATATATAAGATTATATTGGTCTATGAAGGATAATAAAATAAACTATCTTGCGTTGCTCTGAAAATAAAGCTTTTATTGTTAAAATTACATATCTAAGTAACGCTATTTAAAAAATTACCTTAAAACCTACCTGAAAATAAAGAAACGACAATAAAAGTTTATTATTCTCTCCTTCACAGTTATTATTATATTATTATTTATCTTGAAAACGATTTGACTCTTGGTTTTTTAAAAATTTAAATTATAATTTTCTTATACGTCTTATTTGACATTTCAATCTTTTTTAATTAAAAACAAGGTCATATATATGATAGAAAACATTGAATTAAAAGAAATACCTACTACTGTATTTCTTTACATCTCCCCCCTTTGGAAGTAGTTTACATGAGTAAAAATTTTTTATTACGTTTCTTCATCTCCTACTTCTTCTTCTTCTATTATTTGTCTTGGAATAAGCTTCGTAATATGAAAAAGATTTGATTCAGCTTTTTTGTGTCCTGTATCGATCCTATATATTGATTTCGAAACTTTTTCTATAATTTGAAATGGCCCAATCCTCAGTTCTTCTAGTTTTTTTCTATTCAGCGTGTTGCCGTTTTCCACATACACCATGTCCCCAGTTTTAAATTCATGGTTTTTTCTATTTTTGTCAAAATTTTTTTTGTTGTAATTATGTGATTCTATTGTATTTTGAAGCGCTATCGTCCTATCTCTGATCCAGTCGTTTTGAGTTTTTTCTTGCTTCAATTCATTAGGTAAAACAGTGCAATCCGTACCATATAGAAGATAATTTGGTGAAAAACCAGTTACAGAGTGAATAGTTTGGTTATATTTACTAACACATTCATGTGCTATTGTTGTCCAGGCCCTCTTATTTCCATCTTCATTTATTTTACATCTGATTTTATTAACCAGTGTTTGGTTCAGTCTCTCATTTAGACCATTTGAGAATGGAGCATTCACCGCGGTAAAAACCATAATTATCTGTTTGCCCTTTAAAAACTCTTTGAACTCCTTTGAATTAATACCTGGGTATTGGTCAGTAAGTATCATACCAATGTCTTCTGTGTCTGACACATTTTTAACTAGTTTAATAAAATCATTAGCACTCTGTGTTTTTGAGGTTAAAATGAATGCATGTCTACTAAAGTGATCCACTAGCAAATGCAAATATTTTTTTGTAGATCGCGAACCTCCAAAACCACCTATTGTGTCTATAGACATGATTTCGAATGGTTTTGTGGCAGGACCCAGATGCGACATCAAACCAAATTTAGACTGTCCTCTTGTTTTATTCTTTATACAGACCTCACATTGTCTACATATTTTCTTTATATTTTTAGTTAGATTTCTTGCTATATATAGTGGACTAATTGTCTTTTGCATTTGTTTTATTCCAATGTGACATAGATTCTTGTGTATAGTTCTTATAAGTTTATTACTGAATTCTTCTGATAAAATAATTTTTTCTTTATTTCTAACTTTTTTATAGTATATAGGGGAAACCGTATAGCTATTGCCCACTTAAGGACTTCTAACGCATTGACATCAAAAAATAAAAAAAGTATTATAACCATTAACCATTTATAACTTTTTTCTTGTTACCTAATAACCTCTCCAACAGAGGATTAACAGTTTTTAGTTAAAACGTACATAACATAGAACATAATGAAATAAATTTAAAATCTTCTAAAAAGTACAGTGATTGCCCCTTTCGTATACTAATTGCCCACATCACAGCATAGTAATTGCCCAGAGACACAAAATGATAAATTCAACTTAAAACGTAAATAAATAATCAAAACAAAACATTAAACTTACATCTAATAGGATAGTCTTTAATATTCATAATAAATTGCGTTTGGCTTTAATAAAAACTCTATCAAATAATTCTTTAGCTGATGTTAATGCATTATAATCGTCAGAGACAAAATCATCTACTTCAAAACAAAGATGGCATAAAAATAAATACAAATCGGAGCTGTCTGGTATATTTTCCTTATGTTTTGGTGGAATGGAACGCACATGTAATATCTTTGAGCAAACACTGCAAGTCAATTCATTTTTTATCACATTGAGATGACAAACTCCACAAGCAGGCTAGACGCCACGTTGCTTGGCACAACGGTCACAGCACTGGTTTGTGGCTGTTGCGCTGGTGGTTGCGGGTTAGATCCCCGCACATGACAAAAATTTGTATTGGCCATAGGGATGTTTGCCGTGGTCTGGGTGTTTGTGCAGTCCTTGTGGGTCTCCTCAACGTGCCTCGGAGAGCACGTTCAGCCGTCGGTCTCGGTCGTTATCATGTATACATGATAGTGATCCTTACTCATAGTAGGGAATACTGTATATCAGCTAACCCGCATTGGAGGAGCGTGGTGGATTAAGCTCTGATCTTTCTCCTACATGGGCAAAGAGGCCTAGCAGTGGGATATTACAGGCTGAAGCGACAAGCAGACTTTGGTACAATATTACCAGGTTTTATTACATTATTATTTATAACAGTTATTTTTTTAGATGCTGGTATTTCTTGCTTTTTCCTTATTTACTATGTCTATATTTCTTTTTTATCTTCTTTGGTATCGGTTCCGGTTGTTGCTCCAGAATGTTCAATCAGTTGTTGGGCTATTATTCCCTAAAGTTGTGTCTATTTCCTTAGAATGAATAGTATCACTATTAGAATTTAGTGTAGTATTTTTATTTTTTGAATTTCCCTTTGATTTTTTGTCAATAATCTTAGTATTTTTATTTGCTTTTTCAGTCTTTTTCTTTTCTTTGATCAACTTTTTCTATTCTTTTACTTTTAACAGATTTTTTTTCTTTTTTGTTTTGTATGTAATTCTGCCTTAAAATTTTGGGAGCTAATGGCATAAGGCTGTCGTTCAGTTTGCATAATTTTGAATTTCAGTAAACAACCCTCATATCTTTTTCCGAAACACAAGATTTTGTTTTTTCTTGTGTCAGCAAAATGCTACTAAATTTACTTTGCTATATTTAACTTTTTGTCTTTGACATACTGTAAATGTAACAATAATAACAATTTAGATAATCATAGGTACATAACGATTGTGAAACAAGTTAAGCAATAAGCAATTTAAACACTATTTCATGTGATCACACTTTGTTAAAAAATGCCCGTGACAATAATTGCCCTGGCAATAACTAGACATTGACATATGGCAATAACTAAAATGATGGTGGGCAATAACTAAAAATATGCAGATTTACGTGCAGTGATTGCCCACCGTTAAAATAACCATTAGAAATCAAATATCACCAGATATTCTCATTTAAAACAGAGAAAATACATTTGAGTTCATCATAACTAGATACCAATAGTTGAATATCAAATAAAATGCAGAAAAAAATGAGCCTTTAAACAAGTCAATTCTTAAGAAAATTGTTAAAGTGCTTTACTTTTTGAGTAACACGTTCACCCGTCTCGACAAAATCCGCCATAACTTTTTTTTTTTCTTTCAGTGCTGCCAGTAGTCAATTTTAAATATACAATAGATTAATCACAGAGCCATCTAGTAAATTCTAATTAAACTAGAATGATTTAAAGATAGCACATGAGAATGTTTTTCTTAAAGCGGGCAATCACTGTCAGTGGGCAATCACACTCTGGTTTCCCCTATCTTGTTTATTAATTATTTTCTCTTTGTTATTTTGTATATCTTTATTATTGTTCTGATCTATTTTAATATCTTCCAGGTTAATCAAGTTTACAATCTTTAATTGTTCATTTGTGTTTTCATTCGATTCTAATACAGGGTTTCTGCTAAGGCAATCCGCTTCCAAATTCTCTTTTCCTGGAGCATATTTTAAATTGAAATCATATTGTGATAGGTAGTATGCTAAGTCTCCCAGTTCTTCATCAGTTCGTGATTTCAAATTCATATTTTCTAGTGGTTTATGATCTGAATAAACTGTGAATGACTTTCCCATCAGCCAGTACTGCCAGTATTGCACTGCTTCTTTGATGGCCAAGCATTCCAAGTAAATAGCTTTTTTCTTCTTTTGGGCTTCATTTAGTTTCTTAGAGAAGTAAGCTACCGGTTTTTCTTTACCATTTGGCTGTATCTGTTTTAAAATAGCCCCAATACCCTCTATAGATGCATCCGTGTAAATATTTATCGGTAAGTCTTTATCATAAATTTCTAGCACTGGTTGAGAACATAGGATATTTTTGATGGTCTCAAAAGCTTTTTGACATTGTTCGGACCAAATAAATGGTTGATTTTTTCTAAGTAAGTTGTGTAACGGATCTAATATTATCGCTCTCCTTGGTATATATTCATTGTAAAAATTGACTTTTCCTAACAGTTGTCTTACGTTTTTTTGTGTTTTTGGAGTTGGAAAATTTCTTATTGAAATCAGATTATCTTTCACTGGTTTTATACTATTATTTTGAATTATATGGCCCAAGTATTTTACGGAGTCTGATGCAAATATGCACTTTTGAAACTTTAATCTAAAACCCTCTGTCTTAATTGCTTCTAACAGCTGTGTTAGATGATGTATATGTTGATCAAAAGTTTTGGAGAATATTAGGATATCATCTATATAATTTACTGTAAAATCTGTAAGTTTGTATTTCCTTAGAATGTTACTTAATATTCTTTGGAAAATAGCTGGCGCGGTCTTTAGTCCAAACGGTAGACAAGTCCATTGGAAATGCCCTTCCTGTGTTATAAATCCTGTCTTTTTTTTATCTTCTACTCGTAATGGAATAGACCAAAATGCTGAATTTATATCCAGAGTTGAATAATAATTGCAATTTCTTGTCTTTGTAATTAAATCTTCTATTAACGGAAATGGTTGAGCTTCTGGTACTACGATTTTGTTCAAGTCTCTGAAATCTATGCATAATCTTGATCTTTTATTTTCTTCTTTTTTAAATGCCAAAGTGACAGGTGCAGCAAATGGGCTGCAGGATTCTTCTATAAGTTTATTATCCAATAATTTTCCTATTTGTTCTTCTATCTCTTTTTTATCTTCAATCGTACACCTGTAAGGCCTTTTAGCGCAGTATTTTTCTACTAATAAATCTATTCTGGCTTCATACCCATTAACAGTTCCAACGTCATATTTATTCTTTGCAAAAATTGAATCATATTTATTAATCAATTTATTTATTTCTGATTTCTGATATTCATTTAAATGGTTTATTTTTATTTTGAACTCTTCTTCTTTTACATGTTCGTTAAAATTAATATTGTATTCTTCCATATTTTTGTTTTCTATTTTTTCTTGGTTAACATTTGCTTTTATATCGAAAGAATCTTCTTTCCATTTCTTTATCTCTTCTAATCCAATCAAAAAATCATATTTGAAATTTTGTTCATCTATAATGTATACTTCTACATTTTCTTCTATTTCAAATATTTTTATTTTTATGTTTGTCAAACCATTTGTCTTTTTGACACCATTAATTGTGACTAAACTTGCTTTATTCAAACTGTTTCCTTTACCTTTTAGTTTTAATAAATTGGAATTAATTAGAGAAACGTTTGAACCAGAATCATAGATTCCATAAATTTCTAATGTATTATTTAATAATAGTTTGACTTTAATTAATGGTGTCACTATTAGTTTTTTTGTTCAGTTTCATGTAACTCTGCTTCTATGACTGAATTGTTTATATGTCTAATGGTTTTCTCTTTTGTTTTGTCACCTTCTCCTATTTTAAACCAACAAGCATATTCAGGGTGGTAGCGAATCCCTTTATTTAACCTTTCACAAGTTTTACATGGCTTTTTTTCTTCGTTTCCAGGGATACCTCTTGGGTTTCCGTATTTTTTGTAGTTCAATGTATTTTTTTTATTTATCAAATATTCTAATTTTCTCATTTCATTAAAAATATCCACTGTATCTTGCAACGTTTCTCTATCAATCCTGTTTAGTACATGTTCAGGCAAACCTGCTGCAATTAGGTCTATCAAAGTACCTGTATCAATTGAATTTATCTTTTAATTTAATTTTTTTAATTTATTATTAATCGTTTTATAAGATTATATTGGTCTATGAAGGATAATAAAATAAACTATCTTGCGTTGCTCTGAAAATAAAGCTTTTATTGTTAAAATTACATATCTAAGTAACGCTATTTAAAAAATTACCTTAAAACCTACCTGAAAATAAAGAAACGACAATAAAAGTTTATTATTCTCTCCTTCACAGTTATTATTATATTATTATTTATCTTGAAAACGATTTGACTCTTGGTTTTTTAAAAATTTAAATTATAATTTTCTTATACGTCTTATTTGACATTTCAATCTTTTTTAATTAAAAACAAGGTCATATATATGATAGAAAACATTGAATTAAAAGAAATACCTACTACTGTATTTCTTTACATATATATAATAATTAAATTTAATATATATAATAATTAATTTAAAATATATATAATAATTATATATTATAATAAATATATATTATAATAAATATTATTAATAAATAAATTAATATTTTATAAATATATTAATATATTAATAAATAAATATATTATTAATATATATTAATATAATATATTAATAAATATATTAATAAATATATTATAAATATATAATAAATATATTATAAATATATAATAAATATATTAATAAATATATATTAATATAATATATTAATAAATAAATATTTATTATAATATATATTATAATAAATATATATTATAATTATTTTTAATACATATATATAATAATTAATTTTAAATATATATAATAATTAAATTTAAATATTATTATAATAATTAATATAATAATTAATTTTAAATATTTTAAATATTATATTTTAAATATTATTATTATTATTATTGTATAATTATGTATAGAATTGGCTTTCACTAGTGCCAAGATAGCACAGATATTTCGCCAATGTTACGGAGAATGGGGAAGACATTAAGGAGATTGTTCGGTGAATTCGAGGTTACACCCTCAATAGAATTTTGAAGACTACAGAAATAGTAGGTGTTTTTGACAATCCCATAACCTAAAAAAGTGTACTTATGTACACACGTAAAAACAACTACCTTCACGTTGCTAACTTCTTCTTCGTTGACTAGATAACTTCAGGGTGTCGGTTTTTTTTGTGACGGTGTACGCGCGCATCGTAAAAATTTACTCTCATATTTTTTCCCTAACGCGCCAAAAGAAGCATAACTTCAAAAACTTTGTTTCAATGTCAACATTATGGTTCACATATATACAGGTTGTCCCAGGAAAGACTGTCAAGCGGAAGTCCAGGACTAGAACACTCCTTGGGGATTAAAACAATTATTGCAGTTTATTATTGTGTAGAATACAAAAAGATTAAGGTAGGTAGTGTTTCTTCTTTCTTGTCTGTTTTCAAAGCCTGTACTTCCAGTAAACACGATCAAATCTATTACAATTTTTTAAACTAAAGTTTTCAAATATTAGACTTGTCGTAGTTAAACCAAAATTTGGGGGTGATGCCATAAAGCTAACTAATTGAATTTTTTATGGTAGAAACTAGATAAAATAAGGAAGTTTTTAAAATTCTTTTAAATAATATAGCTAAAATAAAAAATAAAAATTAAAAAATTAAAAAAAAATCATATCTCCTAAACTATAAAAAATCGGATCATATCTATACATAGGGATGATTCGGAATCCCCAGAGAGTGTTCTAGCTCTGGACGTCCGCTTGACAGTCTTTCCTGGGACACCTGTATATCGTCATTTCCGCTTACGCCTATAAAAAGTCAAGGTAATATTTAAATCGTAAACAATGTTGTCAGATTAGGTATATATATTCATTTCCTGATTTCTTAATCATTACCGAGTGTTTATTTCGGCTTTTTTCATAAATAAAAAAAATAAATAAAAATCTTTGTAATATTAATATTAATATTTTTTTTATGTCCCGAGCAGAATTCTATACTTACAAGATTACCTAACACCTACAATTTGAAATTTCAAGACGATAAAGATAGATATTTTAAATGATTCCAAAAATTTAAAATATATTTCAAAATAAAATAAAACGACAGTTCTTTAAAAATTAAAAAAAAATTAAAAATTCTTTAAAAATATCCCTAGTAAATTAAAAAATAAGTAATTAAATGGTGTATATAGCTACGTTCCGTCAAATGGGGGGTTCTGTAGGTGTTAAACTTGGGACGGGAGATTTCGGGGCGCGCGGTCGTCTTTTTTTTTGGGATGGCCGCGCGCCTTGAATTTTCCCGCCATTTTTTCAATAATTGAATTATCTATAACCATATATCTGTTTGTGTTGCTGTTATTTATTACTCCCTCTGACATTGGCAAATCCTCACGGGAGCCATTATATAAGAAGAAGAAGAAGAAACATCACGTTTCCACGTGAAAAAAAAACCTAGCTTTTTTTTTTAATCTTACTTTGGCTTAATATTCGAGATCATGCAACAAGTGCAGTTAACGCTTTTGTCATAATATTGTAGATAAAGTAAGCAGTTATAAAAATAATACAACGAAATACCTACATTGATAAGCACTTGCCACATTGGTTATAATTAAAACGACATTAAACGAACTTGCACTGTTCGATTTAGTGTGCCGTCGAGAAAATTCACAAGATATCTTATATATTCTACAAATTAACTGAATTATATACTTTAATATTTAAATAGAAGCGTTTTTAATTAATCCTAAATACTTTCATTAAAGATTGCCTGGAAGAGATCACTATATGCGAAGCGATGAAGCCGCCTTTGCATACTTATGTGTTTTGCATCATATGTTTCTAAACTGTATCTTTCTTTTTGTGTGCAATAAAGTTTTAATAAATAAAATAATAAATAAATACTCATATTCGTAAATTAGGTGTTTAATATAGTTATGTGTATTTTTAATTTCACGTGTAAACATTTGATACAATCCCGACAAAGCGTCTATGTTTTTCACTGTTTTATGCAAGTTAAATATACTAAATTTAAAGAAAAAAAAAAAAAAATAATTGAAAAATTATCAGAAATCTTTCTACTGATATTTTTTTTTTCGAATTACTAAATATATATATGTATATTTCTTGATGAAATTTTAGTTTACAATATAAACCAAGTTCATAAAACTTTATTATTCATCACTCATCTTTAACAAAAATCTCGTATAAAATTATACGTACGAGGGTCGTACGATCGATCGTAATCGGATGTATTAAATTTCGAAAGAGACACGGACCACGGTAGGTCTTGAATAGCGTCTGTTGTAAATGATGGCGAAAAAACGAGTGCCGTTGAACCCACCGCGAATGCACCGCGGCCGTTAGCTTATCCGAGGTCAGGACGGATCTCCGATGAATAAGCGTGCCACTCGAAATATGCATAAAAATCAGCTGTTTGTCTGGCTAATGACGTACTCTTTTTTATCCTTTTTCTAAATTTACTTTCTGTTTCATCGTAGTCTTTACAAAATGCTTTTTATTGTCTGTTTGCTATTCCACCATACTGTCATTTTGAATTATCGCGAGACATCTCACGATAATTCAGCAATCACTTTTATGATATAAGCAACGATCGTAATACATATTTATTTATTAACAAGGATTTCGATTTAGCTCATGTTATTGTTTCACGCGTTGATACTGTTTGTTTCATAAAATATTAATAATTCCAAGGATATGCCACGTGACATTTAAGACTTAAATTTATTAAATAGGGAGGCGACGTCATTGGCCTGTATTGGCGAATCGCAGACGTTCTGAACGCGCATGTGCGTTTCGATTGATTTCTATACGGAAAGCTTTCCTATTATGTTCTCCAACAACCTCTCACTCATATTTCCTACTTTATGGTAGCGTTGCACAAGGCTTTTCGGCTTACACGTTTCATTAACAGGTGTTTCCAATTAGTTGATCGTCATTGTATTAAGGCCTAACTTCAGTTTCGGATAAAGTTATGTACCTATAACAGGGTTTATTTAAATCTGGTATTCATGAAGTTCAACGAAATAAGATGAGTTTTTAAATAAACAATAAATGTCATATATATATAAAAAACGAATGTATGTGAAGCTGTATTAAAGGTTAATAATATTAGTAAGTGTTCGGAAAAAACATTCGTTGGTAAGTACCCTTCGTCTGTACTGGTTTCATCGGCACCCTTCATTTGTGAACCTGGTTTCGGTTGACTTTTTATGAGGTGAATGAACTCAAAAAGATCTGAAATAAATTTTGAACTACGGCAAGGATTCTTCCACTCGGATTCACAATAAATATTTGAAAACAAAAACCATAAACGTTCACCCTGTAATATACCACAGTTGGGCATAGGCCTATTTCGCCATGTATGAGAATCATTGGAGCTTAATCCACCACGCTGCTTCACTGCGTGTTGGCGGATATAAAAATATGAAATATATCATCCATATTTATTGTGAATAAAATCGAATAAAACTATTTAAAAAATTAGGATACAATAACTTGATTAAATGTGAGAGATAGAGAATAAATTTGTGTATAAAAGTAAATTTGAACTGATTTTATTCGTATTCAGTTATCAAAAATATAGTAGAACCGATTATTAGTTTACACATTTTTTTTCTACTTTAATAACTTTATACGCAAAAAAATAGGTTAAAAATGATATAATTGCTTTACCTGTGACCGATACGTACCTAGATTACCTGTTCAGTTGATATTTGAGGAAACAACACATTTGAAGAGTTTAAAATATACGATCACGATCACGATTCAGCCTGTAATATCCCACTGTTGGGTATAGGCCTCTTCTCCATGTAGGAGAAGGATCGGAGCTTAATCCACCACGCTGCTCCTATGCGGGTTGGCGGATATATTCCCTATGAGTAGCGATCGCTATCAGGTGTACATGATAACAACTAGGACCGACGGCTTAACGTGCTCTCCGAGGCACGGTGGGGAGACCCACAAGGACTGCACAAATAGCCAGACCCCGGCAAACATCATTATGGCTAATACAAATGTTGTCGTGTGCGGGTTAAAATATATATGTGGTTAAAAAAGTAAACATTTCATAAACAAATAGTATAATTCTGTTATGATTTTTCAAACATACACAAAGTATAAGTAATAGTATTAGGTACTGATTAGATTTCTTCTCTGTTTTGGAAAGAATTCTAAGATTTAATAATGTACATATAATTTGTATATGAGGCGTGGTAACAACTTATGTCAAAAATATATGAAAATATAAATATAAAAAAAAGTGTTACATGTTAAAACAGTATGTACAGTAAGAACATCGTTTAGGTAAATAAATATTGTTTTTAAGAAAGGAAAAATAAAATCCAGAATTATTCCTTCTATACCTACTTTATTTTATTTAAATTTTAATGTAGTCTTCCTTGAATCCTTCAAAAATTTTCTTCTTTTGTGTCTGCAGGTATATAATTAACCGAGGAAGGACAGATACACTAATTAGGCGTTGTAATTAGCCTCGGACCTGACTGGTAAGTTTTATTATATGTATTCTCTTTATCGTAATGCCTGTAGTTACACTAGTTTTTATAAGCTGACGTTGTAACATGCGAATTGTTTTATATTTTTACTGTAAATAATTTTATTATCTGTGCTAGTGAAATGTGCTAAATAAGCTGTGCGTCTTATTACCCCATAATAGGTGTATATGCGTTTAAATAAAATGTGTTTTCGTTACATAATTTGCAATCAAAGATTTTTTCTCCATTGTTACAGATTTTGATCAATGACAGTTGCTTGCTAAGACGCCTCAAGTTCAGAGATGTCAACATTTGAAAAAAAAAACAAGCAAGGAATTACGCACTTACAGGTAAATAAAAATTGTATTACATTATTTTTATAGAATTATTATCTTATAAGAATTGTTTCAACTTGAAAAGTGTGATAATTACTTGATGCTATGCGAAAATATAATAATGCTCGTGCGATTTGTTAAGATATGTGTCGTCTGAATGGTAAACATTGGATGCATTTAAGACGTTGTAACTTGCAAGAGAAACATATGCCAATCATCCAAAGCTAAACGGTGACATTATTTTGTAACGTTACAGTAAGCTTTGCGATCGTAAAATAATAATGATGTATGCCACAGTATTTCAGAACATATATTTTCATGGCCAATATTTTAAGGGTAATCGAACGGTTTGAATGGAATTAATAAATTTCGACAGCTTCCTGTCCGGCGTGAGGCGCTGCATATGTCATCATCGCGAATGACGTCAGCTTGATTCATCAATGCTAGTCTGAGGAATATTATTACCGATCAGGTAGGTCTTATAATATGATGGAGAAATATATTTTTCCCTTTTTGTTTAATAAAAAATGAAATTTAGTTTTTCCATCTTAATCATGTTTCGTTTATTTTTATTGTATTTTTATTTAATTAATCATTTCATCCTTATATCATGCCAGCGAGATATTTCATACAAGCTCCTGCGATTTTCCTTATTTTACAATATTCGGTTAAAAATTTACAAACATACTCATTTGTTAAAAGATATTTTGTTTTGTTAACACATTGTTATTTTATCGAACATCAATATCATCAATTTTTTTATTTATATAAAACATTACAAATATTTGTGTGTAAAGCCCTGCGCGCACTAGTGACATTTGTCACCGTGACAAAAAATTCTTTGTCACTGTCACGTCACCGTCACCTTCGCGACTGCGCGCACTTGCAGTGACAGATTATATACAGATATAGGTTGTCTGTGAGCTCGTTTTTAGAAATAGAAAGAAATACAATAACAAAAAGTATTGGGTTCACCCGCTTTGGAGTGATAGGCTGATAAGTGGAAAGTTCTACACCATGTTTGCCAACCTACGTACATATGACACGTGACATTTTGTCGCGTCACGGGCATGTTGGCGTCCTCCGCGGACAAAAAAGTCACCGAATTGTCACGCATCCAAGTGCGCGCACCTCCATTAGGGATGATGGACGCGGTGACAGTGACAAAACGTCACGGTGACAAAATGTCACTAGTGCGCGCAGGGCCTAACAATACTATTATACACAAACCGATCCATTTTTGTTATTTATATATTTTCCTGTTCATTGTTTTGAAATCTGTAAACATTAAATAACGTAAATTCTTATGTGTATTTTTTGTTAATTTACAAGGGAAGTATGAGAACAATATTTCAAGTTTAATAAATTGAAATAACTCTTGGGAAGCCATGAGCATTTTTTGTTTTGTTTGGCAAGACAATTTATTTAGACTTGAGCGACGAAGGTTTTATAATTATTATTTTGTGTTAGTATTGTGGTTTTTTTTTCTTTTTATTTTATCGATGATGTGTGAAAGTAATTACTTTCTTTTAATCGAATTCTATTTTAACTTCAAATCTTTTGTTAAGGGCATTGACAATATTACAAATAGACATATAAATATGAAATATTTGTCCTCCCTTGACCATGGTTGCTGTAAAGTAACCGAAACGTCGGGCATGTAAAAAACCTAATAAACCGCGATAAAATCCGAAAAAGTTATTTCATTATAATATTTTTTTGATTATACGAGTATGTAGGCTGTTACAATCTTTATTAGTTTCAATGACAATTTAATAGTCAAACAGTTATAGTACAGTACGAGATGGCGCATGAGTTCCGAAAACTATTCCACCTCAATTTTTTTATGCGATCCTCTTCAAATAGCCCTACTGATGATATAAATGCATGTTGCCAGGGGGAAATCCGGGGCCATATTTTTTAAACCAATTTTTTTTTCTCAAGTGCAAGGAACTGTTATTTTTCAACCGGACAAATTTTTTTTATATTCTTTAATAAATTATAAATAAAAAAGGTCCTATGACTTTTCTCGATAAAGTTAATATTTTTAGAGATATGAATTTTTAAAGGTTCGAAAAATCTCAAATTTGGGTACTTTTGACCCATGAAATATATATTAAAGACTAAAATAAAATATAAATTATATATTTTTTTACATTCTTTATACACTAATTAATAGTTTCCTGATGGAGATTAAAAAAAAATTCATTGTTTATACCTATTTTTTAATTGTTAACTTCGCGCGCTCACAAGTATTCGCTGCACCAGGCTCCCTGTGTCCTGAATCATTATTTATCATTTATCTTAAAAACTATTAACTGTATCAAGATTGTTAAAGAGTGTAATGTTATTAATAATTAAATTCTCTATAATTTGTTTTTTACAAACTTTTTTCTGGAATAAATTTAACAAAAGTTATTTAAGCATGAATCGGAACATGTAATTACAAGTACATTTTTATCAGTTTATATTACTTTTTTGTTATTATCATAGTAATTTATGCATTTTTAACAACAATATAAAATAAATGGTATTTGAAGGAATCACAGCTATATATAAATAATAAAAAGATATTGGTACGTACTTAACTTAACTTGAAGATGAATGTAAAGAAGACGAAAGTGATGGTTTTTGAAGGAGATGCGGCAGTGACAGACTGCAATATCGTGATTGGAGATGAACAAATTAAACAGGTGAATGAGTTTGTGTATCTGGGCTCAAAGTTTACAAGAGATGGAAAGTGTGAGAGTGAAATTGAAAGAGGAGTGAATGCTGGAAACATGGTGAATGGAGCTTTGCATTCCTTTATGAACAGTCGAAGGGTGTCTAACAAGGCTCGTTTGGCTGTGCAATGGGAGGGTGTTGGTTCCGACACTCATGTACGGAAGTGAAAGTTGGGTATGGCAGAAGAAACATGGAAGTAGAATAAATGCAGTTGAGATGAGAGCGTTAAGAAGTATGATAGGAGTTAAACTGAGTGACAGGATAAGAAATAGTGAGATAAGGAAACGTCGTGATCTGAAAGAAGATGTAGTGAAAAAAATTGAGAAAGGTATACAGAGATGGTTTGGCCATGTCAAGAGAATGAATGAAGAACGATTGACGAAAAAAGTGTATAAGGCGAGTGTGAATGGAAGTGTTGGAAGGGGTAGACCTAGGCGGAAGTTTCGAGATCAAATTAGGGACGTCCTGAAAAAAGGCCAGGTCAAGAGTACCCTAAACTGAAGAGCATGTATGAAAGGAATAATGAAAGTGGACGAATCGAAACAAGTATGTAAGGGTCGTAGCAAGTGGAGAAAAGTGGTCTCTGCCTAACCCTACGGGAAAGAGGCGTGATTATACATATATATGTTTAATGTTCGAATTGAAATATAATAAAATAAAAAATACCTAAATGCATATATGTATCATGGTGTGTAAGATTGTGTCTAAGTAGGTACAGAAAAGATTTTTTTCTTGTTTTTTTTTTTAAGATTTCTGACTTTTACATCTATTAACTTCGTCTAAAGAAGTTATTCAATGTAATTACTTTCTGCTTTAATAACAAAAATGTAACATAAACTGATAAAAAAGTACTTTTAATTACATGTTCCGATTCATGCTTAAATAACTTTTGTTAAATTTATTCCAGAAAAAAGTTTGTTGAAAACAAATTATAGAGAATTTAGTTATTAATAACATTACTCTCTTTAACAATCTTGATACAGTTAATAGTTTTTAAGATAAATGATAAATAATGATTCAGGACACAGGGAGCCTGGTGCAGCGAATACTTGTGAGCGCGCGAAGTTAACAATTAAAAAACAGGTATATACAATGAATTTTTTTTAAATCTCCATCAGGAAACTATTAATTAGTGTATAAAGAATTTAAAAAAATATATAATTTATATTTTATTTTAGTCTTTAATATATATTTCATGGGTCAAAAGTACCCAAATTTGAGATTTTTCGAACCTTTAAAAATTCATATCTCTAAAAATATTAACTTTATCGAGAAAAGTCATAGGACCTTTTTTATTTATAATTTATTAAAGAATATAAAAAAAATTTGTCCGGTTGAAAAATAACAGTTCCTTGCAATTGAGAAAAAAAAAAATGGTTTAAAAAATATGGCCCCGGATTTCCCCCTGGCAACATGCATTTATATCATCAGTAGGGCTATTTGAAGAGGATCGCATAAAAAAATTGAGGTGGAATAGTTTTCGGAACTCATGCGCCAACTCGTACTGTACTATTATTAAAACTATTAATATGTCATTTGATTTAATAATAATACTAGCTGACCTGGCGAACTTCGTACCGCTTTATTTTTTTTCTTAAATATAATAATTACCTATATCAAAATAAAATATAGCCTATCTTTCAAGTTGGCTCAAACTGCACACGGTGTGCAAATTTCATTAAAATCGGTTAAGTGGTTTAGGAGTCCATTGAGGACAAACATTGTGACACGAGATTTATATATATTAAGATTAATAGTTTCCTTATATGGGGTTTTCAGAATGTTTATATTACTATTAACTTCATCTTCATATAAAATTAGTGACGAAGTATAAGCAAAATTTTTGTTCATTTGGCTAAGAAAACTACTCTACTCCAATCCACTTATAATAATTTTGTATGTTAAAAAAAATAACATGTTATCTAAAATAATGTTTACAAGTCATATAAATACATATATATTTTAAATATGTAAATTGATTGAATTATTTAAAACCACTTATTTATACTTCCCATAATGAGTTCTAGTAACCAACTCGATTTAACGCAATTATCTAATAACGTCGATGCTGTTTTCGTATTTTACTTAAAGAACGGACATCAGTAAAATAATTTAAATACTACATATTATTGATATTTATAACGTGTAAAGGTTTAGTGTTTACCAACTTCCAGAAAAGTTACATATAAGGGTCGTATAATTTTAACATATTTTCTTTATTTCTCAACTAGCTGTGCCCGCGACTTTGTCCGCGTGTAATTTAATAAAAAAGGTTATTGTTCAGTTCGCAGTTAAAAAACTAAATAAATTTCTAAAATAAAAATAGCTTGCTACTCATTATTATATCAGCTATCTGCCAGTGAAAGTCCCGTCAAAATCGGTCCAGCCGTTCCAGAGATTAGCCGGAACAAACCGACAGACAGACAAAAATTGTAATTTTGGTATATGTAGCGTGTATAGATCCATATGCATTTAGTAATAACCCTTCCTTGGCAGTCGGGTAAAAAGTGGTTATCTTATTATTACAAACAGACACTCCAATTTTATTTATTTGTATATTGTATAGATTATACAAAGTACGTTACTCAAGAAGTCAGAGGCGGACTTAAAACCGATAAGCCTTTTATAATAGATATGTTTAAAACTTATGAAAATTGAGAACATTCCTTTAAGGTTTTAAATCTGTTTCGAGTTTATTATATACTTATTTTATTTGAAATCATTTATATATACTAAAAATAAGGTTCATTTAAATTTGTTAAACGGCCCCGAAGAACGGAACTATACAAACAATTTCAATTGTACTTAAATTAAAAATAATTAAATAAATAAATATTGCCGAATGTGAATGACTACCGTGTATTTGAGCAAATTTATCCATAATATAATTTTTTCTCAAGATTACTAAACTTAAATGCTATTCTCTGTTAATATACCTAATATATTGTGATAATTAACATCTATTAGTTACAATTAACGATTTTAAATGTATAGATTGTTTGACTTATTTGTGATAGTCGCACACCCATATGCATATATGGATATCTACGTTACATAAAAAAATATACGAAAATGAAGAAAAAAAATATGTTTTATTATTTAAAAAAAAATAATTTATTTTGTATTCACGTAAATGTTATATGACCTATTACCGATTATATAACTTATGTACACGACAGAAACTAAATTCTTCACATGACTATGCAGTATGCAGTTAAAAAAAATATTATATCTGTTTTTTAATATTGCTAATTGAAAATGATTCTGATTTTATTTGCCTTTTTATATAATACTAGCTGACCCCACAACATTGTTTTGCCATATATGCTATTAACCCCTGTTACCCCTTCTTGTGGGTGGAATTTCGTAAAACCTGTTCTTAGCTGACCTCTACTCGGCGAAAGGAATATTCCTACCAAATTTCAAGTATCTACGCCCTAACTATTTTATAGGCTTGCTAAATACCGCTTGTTCAAATCGATTTAAGTTTCAAACCTTCATTCACCTAAATAGTAGCCTAAGGGCCTCTTTCACCGGTTGTAGAGAAAGATTAACCTGCACATAAAATACGAATAGAATATAAAAAAGCAGGTGGTAAAAGACCCTGTTTCGACTCAATCAAGAATAAGAACTTTTAGATTCACAATTGCTAATATAAATCTTATATAATTATGAAATTCTCGTGTCACAATGTTAGTTACAATACTCCTCCGAAACGACTGGACCGATTTTTATGAAATTTTGTGTGCAATCGGGTAGGTTTGAGAATCGGCCAAAATCTATTTTTCATAAGTTATGAGGGGCGGGCTAAGGGGGAAAGGTCACTGACTCATCACGAAATCTCAGAAACTATAACACCTACAAACTTGAAATTTGGCAAGTAATATTTTGGGGTTTTACGAAATTTCACCCCTAAGAGGTTAAAACGGGGGTTGGAAGTTTGTATGAAAGTCCTATATTTTTGAAGTAAGAGACTTGAAATTCAAAATGTATGCTCTATAGATGGTGTGGAGGTGTACTAATAATGTATTTTTAGAAATCAACCCCTTTTGGGGTTGAAACAGGGGGTGGTAGTTATATGTGAGCGAGATGAAAACTTAAGTATAAGTATATTTAAGTATATTATTTGCATCACAAAAATAATTAACGCTCAACGAAGTGGGCACGGGTCGGCTAGTAACATATATGGCAAAACAACGTTTGCGGGGTCAGCCATTATAAATATTGTAGAATTCGATGAAAAGAATCATCTGTCAAATTGAGACACGCGGCAGCGTGTCAAGCCAAGTTCAAGCAAAAGAACTGGCGACTCAGCGCCGTGTGTATATTTACACGAACCATTTCGAGCGACTTTGACCCCTCCATAACTCAAAATCTATTCAACAGAAACAGATCAAATTACGTATGTTTATTTATATCCATAAGGACAACTAGAACCCCAAATTTCATTAACCTAGTTGAAACGGTTACAGAAATATGAAGGTTCAAAAGTCGCCAGTTTTCCACTGACTGACAGATCAAAAACCTAACCCACTTCCAGATGACCTAGGAAGTCGAAATTTGGCATCTAGCTAGGTAATTACGTGTAAGCGCAGGAAAAAAATCTGAAAACAAAAGAAAGTTAAAAAATAGAGGATGTCCCCATACAAAAAAAAAACGTTTTTAATTGTAGCGTCTGAACCGTTATAAGTGGATATTTGAAACTTGCACAAAATATGAATTGATACATTTGCTATATAAAACAAGTATAAAAATAAAATGAAGTCAAAAAATAAAGGTGTCCCCCATACAAAAAACTTGTAATACGCGCTAAGCAAACGGCCAACGGACTTAATATGTATATTATCTAAGCCAACGGAGTGTGTCCGCGTAGTGGCAAGCGCACGTGGCGCCACAATACACAGATATAGTACAGAAGTCAATCTAAAGTATAAAAACAAATGAAGTCAAAAAATAAAGCCCAATGTCCCAATAAAAAAAAACAAACATGTAATTATTCATCCGATTGCTTTCAAAATCGATATCTGGGGACATGGTTGGTCTCAGAAAACGAATCTGATAACCGAATTTGAAAAAGTAGCCGCCATCTAGAACTTTTTAATTATTCGACCGATTGCTTTCAAAATCTATATCTAGGGACATGGTTGGTCTCAAAAAACGAATCTGATAACCCAATGAGAAAAAGTAGCCGCCATCTTGAACTTTTTAGTTATTCGACCGATTGCTTTCAAAATCGATATCTGAGGATCCGGTTGGTCTCCGACATCGAATCCGTTAACAGAATGAGAAAAAGTAGCCGCTATCTTAAACTTTTTAGTTATTTGACCGATTTCTTTCAAAATCGATATCTGATAACAGAATGAGCAAGAAAAAGCTTAAAAACAACATTAAAAAGCTATTAGCCAAATAAAAGATTAATTATTAGTGAAAACTGGCAAAGTGAAATCTTTAGCTTAATTTAATATTTTCTGTAGAACTTGGTGCTCATTTAGATCTCAATACTATTTTCGGCGAAGTCCACAAACAACATATTCTTACTATTGAACTTGGCTGTCATTTTTCGCATTTATGTTTTTGGTGGGATAACGTTAGCGGCAACCGCTGAAACAGCCCCTAAAGGGCCCCGTAAACGATCTTTGTTTGTCAAACTTGTTTGATCAAACTTCAAACAAAGGCGCACACGATCAAACCAATAGATCAAATAAACTTATGACTCCTAGAAAACAAAACGAGAAATCTGTACATCTATAGAAATAAATAAAATTGGAATGTCTTTTTGTAATATCAAAATAACCGTTTTTTTTACTAAATTCATGTGTCATCATGTTATACACGGTACATAATTATACCAAATAACATTTTTTTATAATTTTTCTCTGTCTGTCTGTTTAGGCTAATCTCTGAAACGGCTGGACCGATTTTGATGTGACTTTCACTGGCAGATAGGTGATGTAGTAAGAAGTAACTTAGGCTACTTTTATCTTAGAAATTTATTTATTTTATAACTCTGCAAACTGAACAATAAGTTTTCTGTTAAATTCCACGCGGACGAAGTCGCGGGCACAGCTAGTCTGATATAATTTTAGGGTATATACTTTTAACTCTTTTAAGTATTAATAAATTAACTTAATATGTAGTATTATGTAGTTATTAACCGACTAAAAAAAGGAGCAGGTTGTGTTACGTTATAACTTTTATCATAGTAACTTAGGCTACTTTTATTTTCGATTTTTTTTTATAGCGAGATCAATAACTACTTTGTTAATTTCCACGCGGACGAAGTCGCAGGCACAGCTAGTATATAATAAATATAAATATCATATAAAATTACTAATATAAGAAAGTTGGAAATTGGAAAATATTGGCACTACAATTTAGAAACACGGACACACGGAACACGGAACTTTGATAACTGCAATAGAGCTGTAGATGGAAAGCATATCAATTTACAAAAACCTGAAAATTCAGGGTCCTGTTATTATAATTATAAAGGAATACACACCCATTGCAGTTGTGTTCTCCATGGTTTCAAGGCGATAACTGAGATTTTATTAGACAAACACAGCCGCACACTATCAAACAGGTTTGTCAAACACACCTTCAATCAAAATTTCCATCAAACACGTCAAACATTTTCAATGTTTTGCAAACACATAAAACAATCACGCACACGATCAAAAAATTTGACAAACACGTTTGTCAAACAGAAATTTATCAAAATTAAATATTTGATCGTCTACGGGGCCTTTTAGACTGACAAAAAATCGCAAGCTATCAGAGGATTTCTTTGTACAATAATATTTAGTAAAATCAAAATCATATTTGAAAATTTAATCGCAGTCTCATTTTATCTCTACAGCTTTATAATAAAATTCATCTCACAGTTATGAATTATTATACAACAATTATTATCTTATCAAACTGTACTATAATTAATAAAATTATATTACTGTATTAACTAATAATATTATAAATTAATTTATACATTACTTATATATTATTATTTATATATTACTTATTATTATTATTTATACCTATTATTATTTAAATTATTATTATTAATTATGTATTATATTTAAAATAATTGATGACAAATGATTTAAATTAAATTATTTACAAAACCGAGTACAATAATTAACAAAAGCTAAAAAAATATATTAAAACCAACGGAGACGAGAAGCATATCAAAATTATATGAAATTACGTCATTCCTTATCACTATTATCCAAATATAAAGTTATGAACGTGTAATATTTACGTAATTGTTGTCACAACAATAAATTATAATTTTTCTTTCACAAAACAAAGTCAACTTATTAAGTTAATAGTTATAATCTTGAAACTATGTCTCATTAAGATAGGAAAACTTCATTGTTTGATAGATAATTGTAAACAATTTTAATTAATTTATTAAATATTTTACTGTATATTTTAAAATGAAATTACAGAAAATTATAATATTCAAACTTTCAGTGCAAAGGCAGTCTTATTACTTAGTTATTTCTTTCGGACAAACCCTGTTAATTATAGATTAAAAATATAAAAATACTAGCGACCCGCCCCGGCTTCGCACGGGTGCAATGATGACATTTTTAAATGACAGGATCTTTACGTAATATTCCGACGTGGCGGCTGAGGTACTACTCTTACAACACGTAATATTACGGCGATGGCGGTTAAAGGGTTAAATGTTTCGCTGTTAATTACTTCTAACGACGATATCTGAAAACCTATTCATCTGATTGATATAGTGTAAAGGGCAATTTTAATCTGCATTAAATTCCTAAGCTAACTAAAATATTTGTTTGGATAAGGATTAATACTGAACTAAAGAAAATAGCTTGGAAAATAACGTAATGTTTTTAATTAAAAATTTGAACATAAAAGTGGTTATTGTAAGTCAACAGTAAGAGATAGAGATATGCTATCGCGGACTTTTTTGTAGTATTTTTATAGATTTAGAATTCGCTAGTACATTACTCCACTGTATCTTTGCTAGTTTACGCGGCGTTTGCGTGGAAAGCTCCCAGTTGGCCCGATTTTGTGCGACTTCTTCAACATTTATCGCCGTATTTCTGCTAATTTACATAAAACTATACTAAATTATATACATAAACCTTCCTCTTGAATCACTCTATCTTTTAAAAAAAACCGCATTAAAATCCGTTGCGTAGTTTTAAAGATCTAAGCATACATAGGGACATAGGGACATAGGGACATGGGGACAGAGAAAGCGACTTTGTTTTATACTATGTAGTGATGACAATACATAATTATACATATATACACATAAAATATTGATAACATGACACAACTAGCATACGATGCAAATCACCCTCAGGATCTTAACCTATAAAATATAATAAAAATTGAAAATTAATAATTGAAACTACATAATGCAAAACTGAACTGTATACACCTACTAGCTGAGCCCTCGGCTTCGCCCGCGTTGAAATCAATGTGTCCTCCAATTCCCCTCGAAGCCCTATATCGCCATTGGTGAAACCGCATGAAAATCCGTTCTGTAGATTTCCTTTAAACCGACCCTGCTGTATATGTGTCATACAAACTATCAACCCCAATTAAACCCCCTTAGCGGTAAAGTTTTGTAAAATCCGTTCTTAGCGGACGTCTACTAACTATAATCTACCTCGCTGCCAAATTTCATCTTTGTCCATTCAGCGGTTTTTGAGTTCTCGTGATGAGTGAGTCAGTGACCTTTCTCTTATATACTCGTACTAGCTTCTGCGCGCGACTTTGTCCGCGTGGAATAGGACCGATTCTGTCATACACGATTTGTGCGAAACTTTAACTGTTTACGTAGCGAAAACTCTCAAAAGGAAAAAAAACCTATTTTGAAACATTCTTCATTGCTGCTACGCTGCTATTGGTCTTAGCGCGATGATATATAGCCTATAGCCTTCTTCGATTAAAGGGCTATCTAACACTAAAAAAAAATTTCAAATCGGACCAGTAGATCCAGAGATTAGCGCGTTCAAACAAACAAACGAACAAACAATCAATCAATCAATCAAACAAACAAACTCTTCAGCTTTATTATATTAGTATAGATATAACTAGTGGCCGCCTGCGACTTCGTACGCGTGGAGTTCGTTATTTGCACATAATTTTGAATTATGACTCGGTCCGCACGGTCCACGCTAAAATACTTTTTATTGTTAGAATAAAACATCCTTCCTCATAATATTAAGAAGTTGTTTTCAATAATTCTTATAATTAAATACCATTTAAAATCCTTCTGCCATAATTACTTTAACTTTAATAGCATTGGGTTTTCATACAAACTACCATCCCTTGTTTTAACCCCAAAGGGGGTTGATTTCTAAAGATACATTATTAGTACCCCTCCACACCACATTAGAGCATACATTTTAAATTTCATGTCTCTTACTTTAAAAACATAGGACTATCATATAAACTTCCAACCCCCGTTTTACCCCCTTAGGGGTGGAGTTTCGTAAAATCCATTTGTAACGGATGTCTACACCCTATTAGGAACCTTCCTTCTAAATTTCATCTTTGTCCATACAGCGGTTTTTGAGTTCTCGTGATGAGTCAGTGACCTCTTTCTTTTATATATAATTATATATATAAATACTAGCTGACCCCGCAAACGTTGTTTTGCCATTTATGTGATTAACCCCCGCAACCCCCTCTTGTGGGTGGAATTTTGTAAAATCCGTTCTTAGCTGACCTCTACTTGGCGAAAGGAATATGCCTACCAAATTTCAAGTTTCTAGGCCTTATGGTTCCAGAGATATCGTGATGAGTCAATGGGTGGAATCTTTTATATATACAGATATTTTATATATATAAATATAGATGAGTTGTCACACAGTGTCTAGTGACAACGTCACCTATCAATTTAATACTAGTGTACGCCCAGACAGAGGCGGCCTTACCCATTGTGAGGCTCCGGGCGGCAAGTCTTTGCGAGGCCCTTTGTCTTTCTAGTCTAGTCGACAAGTTGAAAATGGTCGAAAATAGAAATACTGGCTACTGCTCTTAAAATTATGTGTGAACGCCCAGAGGTCGAAATTCGACGATAATTAAAAATTTAAATTAAAGAAAACCAAATAATAATGAAAATAAAGAACCTTTTTTTTAAATTTTTCAATTTGACTACAGACTGACAATCAACAAAATAGTACCTATATTATGCGTGTGTGTGTCAAATACATAGTAGTGTGTGTAATGCCTTTTTTATTAATTTAATGTATATTTATTACTAGCCGACCCGTGCCCACTTCGTTGGGCGTTATAATCCATTTCACATAAGAAGGGTACGGTGAAATTTGATATGTTCCAATACACTCTCACTATTTTCAGCAAATCAGATAAATATAAATGTTTTAAAATCACCAATTAATTTCTAAGGCCAATAATAATGCACGTCAGAGGGCGCAGGTTCAAATCCTGCTGATTTAAAATCTTTATATATTTTTATCTTTTTCCTTTTATTTTGTCACTTCTGAATAGTGTAGCTTTCTGTTAGCGAAAGAATTTTCATGATCGGATCAGTATTTGCGAAGATTACCCCGTATATACAAACAAAGTTATAAACTTTACCTCTTTATAATATTAGTATAGATGTATAATTTTTTAAAAATATTAGCACTGCACTCCTTTTCTTTATAAACTATAAGTGTGCTAAATTTCATACTCCTCCGTGCGCGCCTTGCATTTCCTTAAAAAGGGGCACAACGTTTTTGCTTCACGTATTCATATATAGATGGATATAAAATTCTCGTGTCGTGGTGTTTGTCAAACTCCTCCGAAACTGCTGGACCGATTTTTATGAAATTATGTGTGCATATCGTCTGAGAATCAGCCAACATCTATTTTTCATACCCCTAAGTTATAGGGGGGCGGAGAGTAAGGGGGTTAAATCTATATTAATTAATATAATAAAGCTGAAGAGTTTGTTTGTTTGTTTGATTGTTTGTTTGTTTGTTTGAACGCGCTAATCTCAGGATCTACTGGTCCGATTTGAAAAATTCTTTCAGTGTTAGATAGCCCATTTATTGAGGAAGGCTATAGGCTATATATCATCATGCTAAGACCAATAGGAGCGGAGTCCACGCCGACGAAGTCGCGCACAGAAGCTAGTAATATATATGGCGAAACTACGTTTGCTGGGTCAGCTAGTTATACTTATAAGACGCGATATTTTATAAAGCATTTTTATTTACTATAATAATTGTATTTTACTCGTATGTTTATGTCTCATAAGTTACTATACATCTATACTAATATTATAAAGCTGAAGAGTTTGTTTGTTTGTTTGAACGCGCTAATCTCAGAAACTACTGGTCCGATTTGAAAAATTCTTTCAGTGTTAGATAGCCCATTTATCGAGGAAGGCTATGGGCTATACATATATCATCACGCTAAGACCAATAGGAGCAGAGCACCAATGAAGAATGTTTCAAAATCGGGGTTTTCTTTTTCCTTTTGAGTTTCGCTGCGTGCGCTGCGTAAACTGTTAAAGTTTCGCAAAAATCATGTATGACAGGATTATTCCTATTCGAAATAGGAATAATTCTGTCATCTGTCATACAGAAATATAAGTATTGTCACGTATTTTACGCCTGCTATGTTATTGTTAGAACTAAGAACATTGACGTTTTTATTCGACTTCACAGAAAGCAGCCCTTAGAACTTCTACTGCGTGTACCGATTTCGATGATTCTTTTTTAAATTGATAGGTGGTGCTTGTCACGTGGTTCCATTTAAAATTAATCGAGCTAGAGTATAGCTTTACCGCATCAGGGATATGAATTAATTAATAAAACCGTTAGTTTTAAAAAAATACACGTATTTTTACGTCTACCTAGTACCTACGTTAAATTACTGGTCGACCTTATTAAAGTAAGTTTATTTTCATTTGCGAGCAAGCACAATAATTTTTCATTTTAATTAAACCAAAGATAACAAAAATTGCGTGTGTACAAAGTACACATGTCACAAGTGAAACTTCTTTGGCAAACTAATAAAAAAAAAACGAATTGAAAAAACAAAAAGCCAAATAAAAATCACAAAACCGCTGAATAGCTATGTATTTAGTATACGCAGAAACTGTCTTCGCAGAACTAGTCCTTTGAAACAAACCCAACATCAAGCGATTCTTATTGCTTACGTAGTTCATGTTATTGATAACGTGAACTACGTAAGCAAAGATGCAAGTAAGCACTAGATGTCACTAGTTTATAAGTATTATTTTATATTACAACCTGAAAACAATTTACATTAACATTATTTACTGTTCTTAATTAATTATTAATTGAAAATACAAAAAAAAAAACTGATTGAAAAAAAAGCTAACGTCACGCGGTGTTCGCAGGCGGTCACCCATCCAAGTACTGACCGCATTGCCGTGTTACCGCGTTAGCGGTCGCTCAAATTTTACCCCTCATGCGCCTAAAGAAGTTTCACTTCAAAAAACAAACCTAGTAGAACACTGTTCTCATGCATTGAAGCGGACTTAGCTTTCGCTTAATCGGTAGGAGCTCACGTTTTTATTTAGACTTTTAAAAGTGATAATATTTTCTTAACTAAACCCGGCCAGTATTTCATCATTGTCGTCAGGTTCTATTTTATTCATTGCAGGGCTAGTAAATTTAAAACTAATTTATTCAACTCTATCAAGGTATATATATATATATATATATATATATATATATATATATATATTTTGTAAGTGGATGAGGCAAGCTTTCATTCTTTCAATTATTACTATTCTACTAAAGTTAAAACTCTATTTACTTATTTAGGTTTCATAGTTCTGTTTAATCGAATGTTAAATAATAATATATCGTCGACGATACCGATTTACTGTCAAATATCGGGGCACTAAAATAAATTTCTTAAACTACACGGTTTTCTTTATAAAATTAGTATACTTACAAATAAAATGTCGTTACTGACAAATTATCGAAAAAGATACACCAGAAACGTCCTCATATAACAATGTAAGTAATAAGTAAAGGTGTTATTCAAAAATAGTTATACATAATTATTATATGTGGTCTTTTTTATTTCTAGTACGAAACGCATTAATAAATTGTGTAATCGATGGTAAATAAATGAAATAAAAATAGTAACTTGTAAATTGTTGTGTTTAGTGTATACTTATTGTAGTTTTATCGCTACCAGTCTAGGTACCATATCACACAATCTAAATGGTTATGTAATTGATGTTAAATCGCTTTAAGTGATAATAAAATGTCTCCCATTATGAAACTGATGTAACGTGTGGACGTATCGCGTGGAATTTAACAAAAAAGAAATGGTTCAGTTCGCAGAGTTATAAAATAAATAAATTTATTAAAAAAGTAGCCTAAGTTACTCCTTATTACATCAGCTATCTGCCAGAGAAAGTCCCGTCAAAATCGGTCCAGCCATTTCAGAGATTAACCAGAACAAACAGACAGACAGACAAAAATGGTAAAAAATGATATTTTCTTACATGTACCGTTTATACATCCATATGCATTTAGTAGAAAGCGGATTTTAACATTACAAACAGACACTCCAATTTGATTTATTTGTATAGATATGTACGCGTGGTAGTATAACAATACATTATTTTAATAATATGTATAATTTTATAATTAATTGTCAATCAGATCGACTAGTAATTACCTAACGAGTAACGACTGCACAGAACGGAAATACCGGTCAGGGCACTAGATGACTAGACGATCGAATAGCATCTCATACGCATGCGCGGAAGGATCTGCGTAAAGTAAATTGACAGTGCCTGTGAACGACCATTGGAATTGGAAGCAGCAATTTTCCTTCGGAATGTAATAAACAAAGTTGTTTAAAATAAAATTTTCTACAATTTTGATTCTTATAAATTTTTTCGTACGATCGATATTTTTTATTTATTTATTTTACAGCATCAATAATAAACGCGATAATACAATACCTAGGTCCACCCCCAACTCTTGTCAGGTATAAATCGAAAAATAATGATCCTCAGTCCGTTTTTGAGCTAATTTGACTGGGCTACATACAACTAATTCAATTTTGAAAATTTAAATAAAATGTTCTATACGCAAACTGATCAAAGCGAGTCAAATAAGAGTTGAATAAATTGTTCTAGTATAATAATTTATCTCATTATATAAGTATTAATTAGTAATGTAGCTTTATTTAGTAATGTATCTTTTAGTTTTGGCAAATAAGCACAGATTATCTGACCGATATCACGTAAATTGGAGATTACACAAAAAAATTTTGATCTTTTGTTTTGAATGACCATTATAGACCTCTATTTATATATATTTATGTACCTATATAAGTAACATTGTTCATACATCAAAGCATTAACTATCGATTGATAGAGTTATTCGCGTGAACTTCTATTCTTTAATATCAAAATTAAAATAGTGTACAGAATATAACTTCGATACAGAAAACGTGTCCTATAAGTATCGGTGTCGCGTTCTGCAAATATTGGTTTGAGACAGGGTTGGAATGAATAAATCGTGATTTAAATGAAATGATTTTTTCAATAAAAATCTGATTTAATCAAAAATTAATATTTTCACAGAAATCAACATAAAAAAGGTTTAGAAAATATAATTAAGTAAGTTACAATCTATGGTCGCTTAATTCTGAGAAATCAATATCGTTATTATAATATTTGAATATAAAAAAAAAACTAGTTTTCCAGCCCAGTCGGTTTCTTAATTTTCTCTGAACAACTCCAAAGATGGAAAACACTCTTTCCACAGCAGCTAAAGAATCTATCGTCCCAAACAATTCCTTCACCACTGGAAATTTCTTTGACTGTTTCTCTTCACTAAATATATTTTCAGTGACATCGAAATATACTTAGTTAAATTTAATAATAAAACGAAAAAATCAAAAAATCGTAATTAATTAGGATTTTTCCAACCTTGGTTTGAGATATTATCTATCTTCAATTAATTTGTGATAAATGATAATAGTTAAAGAATACTTTATTTTACTCCACTTATTATACTGTTTGTATGTATATATCATAATAAACAAACGAAAGTTAGCTGCTTGATACTTTATCAGTTTGTTATCGAGATAACTCATTTTACATTACATACAAATATGTATGTCAAAAATGGTCAATATAAGGTACCTAACGATCGATAAACGCTTCACACGCTTCACGCACGATCGATAAGGGTGGATAAGACAGATTAAAATAACAATATAACGACTAATAGTATTGTTAGCAGACAAATGTAACATATTACGATACCTATTGTTTGTATTGTTGACATTGCTCACAACAATCTAATGTCTGTTTCGTCGGTTATTCAAGCTACTATAAAGATAAGGAATGCGATTCTCGTAACATTATTCAATCACACTATTCACACTTACAGATATGAAGTTATCATTCAGGGAACTGACTCATTTCTCTGATTGTACTATTCAAATACTCGATAGCATTTTACATTCTAGTTACATTCATTCATTTTACTACGCTTGATAGTAAGGGCGCTGCAATGATTAATTATTTACTACTTCGGGTTTAGGAATAACTAGCCGACCCGTGCCCACTTCGTTGGGCGTTGATTATTTTTGTGATGCAAATATATAGTAAATTTTTCATCTCGCTCGTATTTCACCGACTTGATTTACATCTACTATTATTTTTCACTGAATTTTTTGTTCAATAACAATAAAATGTAGCCTATATCACTCCTGAATAGTGTAGCTTTCTGATAGTGAAAGAATTTGCGAAGATTACCCCCTACAAACAAACAAAGTTAAAAACTTTACCTCTTTGTAATATAGTATTATAGATTCTACGATGTACCTTATTACATTGTTCGCTTACTATTTATAACATCTCCACGAATGTTACTTGTGTGTAAAGAATTAGGAGCTTTTAGTTCAACAGCAATTGGACATCGGGACGGCGTTGGACACCAGATTGACAACAATGTGCATTTGACAACAGTCGTCAAAGGTAGCTCCTTGCCTCGTGAAAGACTCGAGTAGTGAGATGTCCTAGTACATCAATAATTCTCACTACCTTGTCTTTCATGCGGATCGAGCAAACTTCTTCGTTGAATCGTGAAGAACAGAAAATTTATTATTCCCGTCTTTTATGCATAAAATGCCTTATATGTTTGTTTTATGGTACTTTTATGTTTTTATAGCCATGGGTCCATCTATAAAACATATCCGCGAGTAGAAAAAAAAAGAGAAAACAGCGTAGCGTGAAACTATGTATCTAAAATGCGTTCTGTGACTTGAGTGCAACTGAACTCTTAAAATATAATAGAAAAAAAAAATTGGTTAATATTTTGATACATTTACACTTCATCACTACCACTAAATATTTTTTACTATTTACAAAGTTATGGAATTCCTATTTTTGCAAAAAACATCAATGAATCGTAGAGAATTATTAAATTTTTGACAATGTAGAAAGAAAGTGGTTGGAGAGGAGAGCCCAAAAGTCGACGATACATGACGAATGATCTAAATATTTTTAGGTATGATTTGTTTCATAGATGGTTCCCACTCCCCGGCGACTTATGGTTTACTATCCAAATTGTTCTACGGTTGTATTGGTAACTAAATATTAATATGTACAAATCAAATCCATATATAATTAAGCTTACTCTGATTTTATGCATTTGTAACTTTTTTGAATAAATATATAAATAACATTAATTATTTCTAGACTACATAAAGCATTCAAAATAAATTAAACATAAAAAGTAACAAAAAAAAGAGTAATACATGTCTGAAAAACAAAACAAAATTTTATTTACAAAAATAATAATAACTTTAATCTACATGACTACTGGAAGGTTCAAGGTGCAAGGCGTTAATTTTATTTTACTACTACCGTCTAGCCCTTCGATGTATATTAATATTACTTTTTAACTGACTTCGAAAAAAGAAGGAGGTTGAAAATTCGATTGTTACCTCAGAACTTTTGCCGGGGTGGACTGATTTCAATGATTTTTTGTTTTAATCGAAAGTTGGTGCGCGTCATATGGTCACATTTAAATTTGATTGAGACCTAACAAATAGTTTTCAAGTTATGTGTAATAATGCGTATTTGCTTGACTATTTTTTCGTTGACCTACGTTGTATTATACCGCATAACTTTTCACTGTATATACCGATTTTGATGATTCTTGTTTTAATCGAAAGCTAATACTTGTCTTATGGTCCCATTTAAATTTGATCTGATGAATACTTTTTGAGTAACCTTTGATAACGTGGGTTTACTTCTATTTTGCGTCTACTTGCGTTGTATGACTTGTCAATGAAATTGAAGTTGGTTTTCGTTTGTGAGCAAACATAATTAATTATCTATAACTATAGTTTTACATAAGTACAATACCTACACTTTATCTGCTTTTGTTATTTTGCTGTTGCGCTGTGTCGTGGTAATAATTTTAAATAATTATTTGTTAACTTATTTACCTCATTATTAGTGAAAACTCGTTCTTGTGAGAATAGATGCCTTAAAAAAGTAGTCGTTATATACTCTTTGAAGCGAACTTTTGACTAAGTGTAATTATCGATAGAATTGTAGAAATGATTAATGTCAAACTACTCGTATTGTTTTTAACCGGTAGGTACTCCGATATACACATATGTCGTGTTTGACCCTCGTTGCATTATGTATTTTGTACATTTATCTTTTGTGGAAAAATACGCAAAAATTCATAAGAGAATATAGAGAGTATATTCAGAAATTTTAAATAATATTAATACTTGCACTATTTTATATGTAAGTATGAAATAGTGGAAATATTAAAATAGCGACAGAAAAAGCGTTTAAAGCAATCTAGGAAGTTGCTTAATATGTTCTGGGTTCTCTTATTGCAGTAAATGTGTAATATGAAATTCATAAACATATTTATATTACGTTATTTGTTTGAACAGTGAAGCAAAACAACCATTTTTAATTTAAAAAAAAATATATCGGTGCATTACCTACGCGGTCACTACTGTTACATTATCTGAATTTTAACAATCATCGTTTCACATTACGGAAATAAATTCTCCTTATACACATTAAAGAAGCTTGCACAGATATATTTACCCACATTTAAAAGTATAATGTCACTGTATTATTGTTGAACATTAATTGTTTATTTATATCTTAAAATCTTTCATATTTTAATCTGTATTAAAAAGTTATTATTTATTGCGTCTTGAAAAGCGTAACAATAATAATCAATACCAAGTCATGTTGTTATCATCAAGTTTGTTAATTAATGATAGGCAATACACAATTATATAGTTTGTAATGGATGAAGAAAAAAACTTACTGATTAAAGTACATGTATGGTTATCATTACGTAATACATAGTATAAAACAAAGTCGCTTCCCGCTGTCTGTAAGCTTAGATCTTTAAAATTACGTAACGGATTTTGATGCGCTTTTCTTTATTAAAGAGTAGTACAGTGATTCCAGAGGAAGGTTTACATATACATGCATAATATAGTAGAGGAACACTGATAGTTTTTGCAACCATGCGAAGCCGGGGCGGATCGCTAGTAATAAATAATACAGTAATATAAATATGTTAATATACCTGTATGAACTAGTCTGAGCTTGTGGTTTAATGTTGTGGTGACTTATCGTTCCCTAAGTTAGTTAGTGTTATAACCTTTGTAAATAAACAGGTTTACTGTCAATAGAGCTTTTTGAAATCGAACCGGTAGATCGACAGATTAGGGCACTTAAAGTAACTAAAATTACAGGTGACAGATATGTACCAGTTTACAAGTTCATTTCTCATTTGATTTTTATGACAAAGGTTTTTATCACATCCATTATACCATACAAAAAGTAAAACAAATATAAAAACAAATAGTTTAAGATCCATACACAATTTTCTTTCTTTATGAACAAGACATATTTCAATAATTTTTGATTTAAATCGTAATTTAAATCAATATACGAATACTTTTTTATTCATTGGATTGGTTACAAAGTATGGTGTACGTACAGAAAAATATATGCCTTGAACTTACAAATACTAATTAACCTTCTTAATTGTTTTATGTTGTCTTAAAACATTAACCTAAAATCACTAAATAAAAACGTTTATAAATATAACTGTCAATAATAATCTTGTTAAAATTATCTTTGCTATAATTTCAGTAATTTAATCTTTAAAAGTGAATCTTTACAAGTAGACTGTTTGATAAGTTACAAATGCATAAAATAAAAATTGCGATACATGAATCAAGTCTTGTTACCTATGTTGTTTTTTAATTGTAATAAAAATATAAAGAACTACAAAGATATTTATTTATAGATATAATTAATACTGGTAAGTGTAAATGTTTGTATGTAGTGCCTTAATGTATGTTTAGGAAACAATGTTTTTTATATGCGTTATAATATACTCGTAACGGATTATATAGGAAACTAGCTTCTGCGCGCGACTTCGTCGGCGTGGACTCCGCTCCTATTGGTCTTAGCATGATGACACATAGCCTATAGCCTTCCTCGATAAATGGGCTATCTAACACTGAAAGAATTTTTCAAATCGGCCCAGTAGTTCCAGAGATTACCGCGTTCAAACAAACAAACAAACAACCAAACAAACAACCAAACAAACAAACTCTTCAGCTTTATATATTAGTATAGATTCAATTTCCACGTTTATTTACTTTTGCTTTATGTGTATATTTAATGTGATTTTTTAAAATAAGGCAGATGATTGATTGATCACTTTTAGAATATTATTAAAAATCTAGTTTTAATTAATAAAGGAAACTATGTCAATTTTCTGGTCGTGATGGGGCAGAATTTGAGCATGGTCTTTTAGCATTATTAGAGGTTTATAAAATACTAGCTTCTGCGCGCGACTTCGTCGGCGTGGACTCCGCTCCTATTAGTCTTAGCGTGATGATATATAGCCTATAGCCTTCCTCGATAAATGGGCTATCTAACACTGAAAGAATTTTTCAAATCGGACCAGTAGATCCTGAGATTAGCGCGTTCAAACAAACAAACAAACAAACAAACAATCAAACAAACTCTTCAGCTTTATTATATTAGTATAGATTTTAAACTCTCTCTGAAAAAAGCAACGATATGAGTCTTTATATATTTTTACAAAGTAAAATTCAGGTAAAAGGTTAATATAAATATGTGTCTGCGCGATATGCCTTCGGAATTGCTTTAGAATTTTTTAAGGAAAATGTCCATTAATATAATTTTATTAGTGTCTGCGTGAACTAGTGTTGGAGGTACCTACCTACTGTTCTGTGCGACTTAGCAGTTTCTTATTGTAGAACTATGAATAGTATTTTTATACACAAACCAGACGAACAAGTAAATTAAATGTAATTTATGCTATTGCATATACTATTAATACATAAATAAAATGTATTTTGAACTAGTAAACGAAATAAAAATAGAATGTTTTCTATTTTACAGTACAACCTCATACTTAACACTGTGCCATGCTATACTAAATATGTTAATTTACAATGTTAAATTCGTTTTTTAATGAAACATAAATTTTGTAATTTGTTACATTTAAGAAACGAATGCTAATGTACTTTATTATTATAGTACCTAATTACCTATACATATATATATGTATATATACATATTACTAGCTTTTTTGTAGTTTACATTGAAGTGTAACGAAATTTTAAAATTTAATTTGTGAGATTTGTTTTAAGATAATGATTGACTTTAGGTGCTCGAAAGTTTAATATTATGATAATATAATATGCAATGCAACTTGTGGTCGATAACTAACCTCCAGATCGAAAGAAACTAAAAATATTTTAGGTGACGGTAGATCAAATAATAGTCGTCGTAAGCGCTGGTAGATCAAAAAATAATCACATTTACAATTAATTTTGTAACTCACGACATTTGCATAGTCACTTTTGATTGAAGAAGTTGTACTTGATGTCAAATTATTATATTCTAACACGATATTGGCGTGAAAAGTCATCTGTTGTGTTCAAATGTGTTCGTATCAAATGCTGCGCCTGATATTGATAAGGTATGTATATTTCTAATAGTGACCATTGTTGTGGAGTTTAGCAATTAAAACGACAAACTTTTGGCGTTATTAAGTGTCTTTTTTTTAAAAAGCAAATGCAAGTAGAAACCGTAGCACTATTATTCGTAAACTTATCGTTAAAGCAGACACTGGGATCAGTAGGGAACTAGTTTTTATTCCAAGTTTTAGTCGTTATATCTCTTCTGCGTCATTGGACCCTTAAACGGGACGCCTGATGAAAAAAACCTCCCGTCTAAAAAGTTGCATCACGTGCAAATTCACAATTTGTATACAAATATCTACTTTAAATTGAATTAATGTTTACAGTACTATACTTTAATACTTTTTTAACTAAACGTTTCATCGTAGCACATTTTTCATTATACCTTTTTTATAGAAACAATACTCTCCATTAGGACAAGATGCTGAGAACTGACCTTGATTTAGCAAATTAATTTTTATTAAATTATATGGTTACTTTTCAATGGAAAGCGTGTGAAATTTGAAAAACGAATGGTTCATCTCGCACATTAAAAAACTGACAAATAATCTATATTCTATACTAATATAATAAAGCTGAAGAGTTAGTTTGATTGTTTGTCTGTTTGAGCGCACTAAACTCAGGATCTACTGGTCCGATTTGAAAAATTCTTTCAGTGTTAGATAGCCCATTTATCGAGGAAGGCTATGGGCTATATATCATCATGCTAAAACCAATAGGAGCGTAGCACCAATGAAGAATGTTTCAAAATCGGTTTTTTTTTCCTTTTGAGAGCTTCCGCTGCGTAAACGGTTAAAGTTTCGCACAAATCATGTATGACAGAATTGATCCTATTTCATGCGGACGAAGTCGCGCGCAGAAGCTAGTAGAATTATAATTTTAATAATTTACAAGGTGTTGTTTATACATACCCACAGTTTCGTTATATAATATGACTGATTGAAATAAAGACGAACAGTGGAACAGAATTGTAGCTTGTAGTTAGCATCATGTAGATTTTATATATAGATATTATACGTGTATAAAGTTTCATAAATTGAATATAATATTTCTATGACGCTTAATCCCTTCAGTGTCATTTTTTTTCATGTGTATGTTGTTGATAAATATGTTAATTTTTTTTCTGACAATACACAAACTTCGATTTGATCTTGTATGAGTAACGACATAATTATTATGTTTACTCTATATAGGGTATGCTAGAATATACAAGTACTAGCTGACCCAGCAAACGTTGTTTTGCCATAATATATATTATTAACTCCCTTAATCCCCCCCCCCTTAAAACTTAGGGGTATGAAAAATAGATGTTGGCCGATTCTCAGACCTACCCGATATGCACACAAAATTTGATAAAAATCTGTCCAGCCGTTTCGGAGGAGTTTGGCAATAACCACCGCGACACGAGAATTCTATATATTAGATTTTGAATAAACTCTGAAGACAAAATATCATGGATCTTGATCTTATTATTTTTTATCTTTCTTTTATTATGTAATATATTTTTTACTATAATAATACAAAATAAGTATACCGCTTATTCGATCTCTCCAGTATTTACTCAAACCTAAATCGGTGCGTTTGGAAGAAATTGCTAACTACCCACAAGACCGCCTCAAGAATAATTTGTAATTATTAAAATCTATCTTATTGTTTAATATTTTTTTTTGTAAATTGTTGTGTACAATAAAGTACAAATAAACAAAAATAATTAATATTATAGATAAAACGGCATTCACGACCTGGTGCAAAAATGTTTTTTTACATTTGGTGCTATTTATTTTTATCGTTTTGTTTTTTGAGCGAGTGTTATTTACATATTTCTCTTCTTCACTTTCCTCGTTAAAAATTCTTACTAATAAAAAAAAATTTCAAATAGGACTAGTAACATAAAATTAGTAGACGTGTGTAACGGAAAATTTCTGATCCCGTAGGAATTACAACAAATGAAATTAAAAAGCAAAATGGAAGCAAATTTACAGATTAATTGCGACGCAATTGTTTTTAAAACAAATACCTACTACTTTATAAAACCGTATATTTCTGCTAAATTTTCGCGTTTATATTAAATACTAGTTTGGTCTAAGTACGTTTTATATTTTCACGAACAAGTCTTTAAAATGTGCTAATATAAAAAATCCGTTTAAAAGTTATTATCTATGCTTACGATAAGAGAATCAACTCGGATCTTCTGATCTGAGAAGTTGCTTGTTCGTATGTCAAGTAAGTTTTAGATGGCGTCACATGAACTTCGTAATTCTTAAACTCAATCCTTACTCTTTCTATGGGGACAGTATTAATATAAGGCTTCTGACGTGATTCTGCAGGTTTCCTAATTTAAAGTTTAAAAGTTTTTAATTTAATTTTAAAATTATTACGAAACTTTCAACTCGTTATTTATTCCCTTTTCACATAATGTCACGCTATGTCCCGCTTACTTGATCATCTTCATTCTTCTGTGCGACGTAATTTATGGATGGCCTTTAATTTATGGACATCCATTTAATGTAAATAAATAAAGCATTATAGTTGCTTTGTTTATTTATTGGCGTTAATCCAGGATTTATAGGAAGGCATATTGATGGACCGGTATAGAGATAGAAGCAGTCATATAAACAGGTGATACTGCACATCATATACATAAACGTAATATATTACGAAAGGTTTTAATACGAAATTATAAATTTATGATATATTATAAAATAATGTTAATTTTCAATGTTATGAGGCAAAAATAACAAACTCATAGTTTATTGCAACTAAAGTAATCTAGATATTACAGATAAAATTATCGGGTCAATAAAATTGTATACGAGAGATCTTGTTAGTTTCAAATAAAGATCTATATTATTATTTTTTTATTGAAACGTTCAAAAGAACTGTCTTCGGCCTAATTTTACGTTCCTAGATTCAGAGTTTCGTTTGTACGATGAAGATTCGGTAAAATAACGTTTGTATTCCTAAATAGGTTTTGATATTTAGCACAGTGCGAAATAGTATTTATCAATAAACTCACAGGCAAAATGTTTGTAAACAAACGTGATTCTATGAATAAATTTCGCTTAGTAAAGTAGCGGTTTAGAATTTCGGTGCGTAATATCCGCAGCTTATCAGAGGTTGTAGTTATATATTTAGCTGGTAAATGAAGTCACACTTTAGTGCGAATTAGTTATTATTTATTAAATAATAAAAGTAATACTATACTTAATTTTTCTGTATATAATTGTAAAATTTTTAAAATAACGTTATAACACGATTAGGACTATCTTAACTAAAACACTATCCACAGTTATTTAGTTATTGAATTACGTTTTTTTATTAACGTTCGTTATTTAAGTACAAAATAAAGCGAGCGCCGTTCGATTGAATTTCAATCATATACGGCTTTTGTATACATATACAGCGATTCAGCGAACGTATTGTTTGAAGTTATCGGACGGTGATTAGATCACGCTACCAGCGTTATTGTTTGTGACTAAGTTTGGCGATTTGTTGCACCCTCAATGCATACCACAGTAACTATAGGGTCCGTTTTAAAAACTAACGGTTTTATTAATTAATTTATATCTGTGATGCGGTAAAGCTACGAGTATTTAATGGATTGGAACAATTTTGTGTGGGGACGGTGCGTGCGTAACTTTAACACCGAGGGTCTGTTTACATAAAAGGAAGCGTAATTTTTGAAATGAAACTGGAAATACTATCAATAGTAATAAGAGCTATATAAAATAATAAACGATTGTTTAACCTGTCTGAGTCACTTTATTGGCGTTTCTGTTGATCAAGATTCCCAGTAAACTTTATATTTCAATTTTATACATTCGAAGTACACTAAATGATATTTACTTAAAAAGTATAATAAATAATGGGTAGATACGCGTCTTGTTATTCTAGAGATTAATGATCCCGACCTGAATAATATGTAGTTATAAAGGTTCCGGTAGACGAAAATGCCCTTTTCCCGAAATATTCAAGAATCCTTATTTAATAGTCATGATTAAAACTGACTTTTTCAAAGAGTTAAGAGAGCTATTTATATGAAATATAAATTATAGGTTAATATTATACTAAATGCTAATAGTTGTTGTTATGTAGAATGCAATACATGCATTGGAAACAACGTGTGCCGTAGCGTGCTTAACTCGCGCCCGGGGCACAATTCCTTGTTAGCCCCCCCATTCGAAAACCATATAATATTATATGTAAAATATACTCGCAAATAAATAAATAAATTAAGATAAAATCCCCCCCCCTAATTTGTTGCGCCAGCTCTGCCAGTAGAAAAGACGTGCCATTTTTATGTCTATTTATTATATTATTCCTTTTTTGAAATATATTTTTCATTTAATATATATTTTCCATATTTTTGTTTTTCGGTCTATCTGGAGCCCATTTGTGAGTAGCGCCTGGCCTGGGGCATGATGCCCGCCTTGCCCTCCGCTCGCTACGACACTGCAACGAATCCTTTAAATCCCTTACCTATATGTTGTCAATGCCCTTTTCACGAAAACAGAATACTAACATTAGGTATGTCACTTATAAAGTTAAAATGTATGCATAAATTATTTTTTTAGATACCAGAGCTATTACGATCCTTATTTGACTTGATTCTTATATCTCTATTCTTTAACTTTTTTATAAACTGAAACGTAGCGTAATTTTCTACCATTTAGTATTTTCAGATAATCTTCACGAGTTGAGAATGAATGTGGTCTCGTCATCAAAGTCGGTTTGTCATAGGTCATAGCGTAACTATCACAGCCAGCTTTGATGAGCAAGAACACGTTTACGACGCCCCGTTGAGCTGCTGCAACCTTGCCGATTTAACTTCGTACACGTCAATTGTTCGCAATTCGATAGTTCTCTGGCCTAGCCTGTCAAAGCGGCAGTGAAATGTCTTATCGTCTCATATCACAGCCACTTTGATGTGGTCGGTTTACGGAGATCGATAAACGTTACGAGATAATAAAGAAGAAAGCGCTAATGGGTCTCGTCTGTGGCCCATTCGTAAAAATGGTTGTGCCATGGTATAGATTCATATCACAGCCATTTTTGACGAGTTGGGCTGCGTGACAACTCTTCTACTCGCCCAATATTACGTGCTACGTGCGAGTATCGCTCACGAAGTGGTTGTGATGTGTTCCTTTTATTCATATCACAGCCAGCTTTGATGAGCGATAATTGGCGTACGACCGACTTCGGGAGGACGGTTTGAGATACAACGTCTGTCGATTCAAGCAGCAACTAGGGAGCCGACAAAGTGGTTGTGGAATGTTCTATATCCGCATATCACAGCCAGCTTTGTTGACTTCATTGTTGCGTCTTTAACCTCGTATACCAGTATAAAATGTTTTGTATATAATATGTTATTAATTTTTTTAAACTAATATTTTAAGTTTACTGTTTAAGCTTCCATTGAAGGTGCAAACATTTTTAATTATCTATATGTGCTTGATTTTGATTACTATTTGTTTTATGTTTTGTACCTATTTATAATTTTTAGAAAAACATGTTTATTACAACTAATTTTAAAATGTTTACTTAATGATTATTAATTTAACTTTTTCAGGTCACGATAAAGAAAGAAATCTTGGAACAAGGATCAAGAACTTATGTCTGCGGAGAAACTTTTTAGTATTTTAAATAAAATAAATAAATTATTATTATTATAGGAAAATTCATTGACGAATAAAAGAAATTTTTGATATTTTTTATTTAGAACCTTTTTTCCGTAAATCACGCTTTGTTAAAACCCCTGTTATATAGAAATTGAATGGTTAACTTAGGTTAGAAAGTAACAACTAAACCAGGGAAATGACTATTGAACCGTAAATTAATAAATAGGTGTCTTACGACATCTGCGCCGTGACCTTATTATCATTTAGAATTATAACTAAAAATCGATACGAGTTCTTGACGAGGCGTGGTCTTTCTTTAAATATAGCAGTACAATATTATGATAAGATTGTTTTCTTAAATGTTTAGAATGTTTTTATCATACAAAAATAAACGAGACTATTCTTTATCCATTTTATTTTACATACCTACACATGTGTTTGTTTAGAGATGAATACTAAAGTCAATTTACCTACGTTTTACTTAGATATGCGAATAAAATAATTGTGTTAGCTCGCAAACGAAAACAAAAAAACGAAAAATACAACGTAATAAGACCAAAAAATAGTCAAGTAAAACGCGTCATCAAAGATTACTAAAAAGTAGTAATCCGATCTCGATCAAATTTAAACAAGACTGCATGACAAGTATTAACTTTTCAATTTTCATTAAAGTAAGAATCATCGAAATCGATAAACCCAGTGAAAAGTTATGCGGTTTAATACAACGTAGGTCGACAAAAAGTAGTCAAGTAAATACGCATTATTAGATTAGAGTTAGTGAGTAGCGGGGTGTGAGTAGCGAGCTACTAAACCAACCCATAAATTTTCAAAAAAAGTATAAAAAGAAATGTATTTGAGGCCATTTGAAATTTTAATAGGATAATTTATAACTAGCCCGTTGGCACAGTTTGTAGTGACTTTGCTTTCTCCTCCTCCTCCCGCGGGTTGTGGGTTCGATTCCCGCCTGAGTCTGTGTGTAATATTTGTATTTATATATTATGTATTGCTTCCATGTATATTTACAAAAAAAATTGCTATATCAGCCGGCTGTTACTAACACAAGCATTAAGTTGCTTATCTTAGGAACAGACGACTATGTATGAATGTTATAAGATATTTATATTTATACTAGCTGACCCGGCGAACTTCGTAACGCCTAACAGTTGATTTTTTTTATTTTTTTTAATACTTGTCCTTCCCGGAACCCCTATACTAACTCTTAAACTTTATGGTATGGTATTAAAGTTTAAATTGACTTTTAAATATTATTACGAATCTATTGTATGGGAATATAGAAAAGTGTTGTTTTTAGACTTTTTCAGGCAATTTTTTAAATTTTTCTCTACGTAACAACCATCCTCGTACTTCAATGAATATTATAAAAAAAGAATTAGCGAAATCGGTGCAGCTGCTCTCGAGATTTGCGCTTAGCAACACATTTAGCGATTAATTTGTATATATATAGAGATTATACTAGCGGACCCGGCAGACGTCCTGCCCGGAAAACAGCTACCAAATTTGATTGCTTACATACCGATAGCAGCGCCATCTACCGGGTCCAATTGAGATAAAAACTACCCTATCTCCCAAGTTGGTCTAAATTTCAGAAGCTTACAAAATTTGATACAAATTGGTTCCGTAGTTTCGGAGTTACATACCGATAGCAGCGCCACCTACCGGGTCCAATTGAGATAAAAAAGTATTCTTTCGATATTTATATTTATTATTTTATTCTTCGATAAAAAATTATTCTGTCTCCTGGTTCTAAGCTACCTTTCCACCAATTTTCAGCCAAATCGGTTCAGCCGTTCTTGAGTTATAAATAGTGTAACTAACACGACTTTATTTGAATTCACTTTAGCGGGATTTACACAATGTACCTATTTATATTTGAGGCTCCGATATTTCGGCGCAGTTGCATACGCCATGGTCACGGAGGAACAACTACGCCGAAATATCGGAGCCTCGAATATAAACAGGTACATGGTGTAAATCCCGCTAAAGTGAATTCAAATAACGTTAATAACCATGAAAATTTAAAACAATAACACGACTTTCTTTTAAATACCTACAATATAGATTTATAGGATTTTTTATATATTAGATAATTTAGGGGTTGATTGAGGTTTGAGCCCCGCTACTCATCAGCCAGGCCTGCAGTTCCGTATTTGGGTATAATAGGAGAGGTATGTGACAAGTTTTCAACTTGCCTCAAATACCTACCTACCCAAAAATTGGTACCAGCTCTCCTACTTATAGTGAGAACAATCCACAAGAAAATCAAGTTTCTTTTAAGCTGTTAATAATTACTCAAACGCCGTTAATATAATAATCTGTTACACGTAATATACCACGAAAAAATAGCTGTAATTGCTCGCCGATTTGTAAATGCCCGCCCACATTTCAGCTAATTACAAAATCTTTCGTTTTATTATTGTACTTTGCTTATAATAAACGTTAGCGTCTTTAAAGAAAAAAAATAAGGCGGTACGAAGTTCGCCAGGTCGGCTAATCTATACTAATATAATAAAGCTGAAGAGTTTGTTTGTTTGATTGTTTGTTTGTTTGTTTGAGCGCGCTAATCTCAGGATCTACTGGTCCGATTTGAAAAATTCTTTCAGTGTTAGATAGCCCATTTATCGAGGAAGGCTATAGGCTATATATCATCACGCTAAGACCAATAGGAGCGGAGTCCACGCCGACGAAGTCGCACGCAGAAGCTAGTCTATAGAATAAAAATGAATGTTAATAATGCTAAGCGCATAAACTCGAGAACGGCTCGACCGATTCGGCTATTTTTTTTTTTGTATATATTTCTGAAATTCCACGGAAGGTTTTTAATGCTAAAAAAAAACACATAACAGACAGAACGAAGTCTGTCCGGGCAGCTAGTAATAATATAAAATAAAGTAGACAATTGGTGAGCGCACTTTCAACGCTCTTAGGCCTCGTTTACGGAGACGCGGAGCGTAGTGCGTAGCGGTAAGCTGCGCGGCCCGTACTAAATTCAAATGTAGGGCGTTGCGCGTTGTATGAGTGCGTTTACGGAGAAGCGATTTTACACGCGTTTGAGCGTGTTTTACGGCCGAGTCCGCGGATAGCGTCGTCGCTTCTCACGCGGCGGATAGCGCGGCGGCACACACAGCGGCGATTCTCGATGAAGCGATGCCTGTGGCGGAACCCAGTGTTGCCAACGTAAGCGATTTTTCTCCATTTAGGCTACTCGATATGGAAATCGGTGACAAAAATATCCAAAAGGCGACTGGTCGCCTTTCAGGCTACTCAGTTGAATGAACAAACCACAACACTAATAAACATAACAAAAAAAAAATTAGATTTCACGTATAATCTAAAAAGTATGAGAAAATCATGGGCACACCCTTCGTTAGCTTCGGACCTCGGAGAATACTCCGTATTTTAATTAAAGGTATCACATCTTAGGGTACTAGAATCTATACTAATATATAAAGCTGAAGAGTTTGTTTGTTTGTTTGAACGCGGTAATCTCTGGAACTACTGCGCCGATTTGAAAAATTCTTTCAGTTTTAGATAGCCCATTTATCGAGGAAGGCTATAGGCTATGTGTCATCACGCCAAGACTAATAGGAGCGGAGTCTTGCAGATGTCCAAAAGCTACGGTACCTATCCACTAACCTTCATTGGCTATATAAACAACACGCTGTGGTCCACCGCCACGACAACAATAAAGTATCGGAAGCAAGGGGTCTTTTAGTTTAGTATTTGATAAAAACATAATTAAAAGTAGTGATTTCATTTTTAAACTTCTAATACTGAAATGTTATTAAAAGGAAAGTCTAGTCTAAGTTGGAAGTCTTAATTTTTTTTCTATTGTTAGTACTGGATAAGCTCGGAATAGGAAAGATCTAATATTATTTTTTGTGTTATTCTACCTCTTTATTGCAATACTAATAAGTTTCAATACTAATAAGTTTAATAAGTTTCGGGAATACGAAAATTAATTTATAATAAGCAGTTAAAAATATTTTTTATATAATCGATTAAAGGTTAACCGCAATTGTACTCGATAATCGAATCATATAAATTAATTATGCATGGTCACCTCACTATAGAGTTAATTTGACATGTGTCATGTGTGTGTGAAATGACCTTCGTATAGTTAGCAGGTCTTCTCCATCTTACGTGACATTGGCGAGATCATCTGTGCTATCTCGGCACAGTGAAAGCCATTAATTATAAATTCATTCATTCATAGTTAGCAGGTGTAATGATTATTTCTTGATTATAATATTACAGAAATCACTAGGGCACAGATCAGGCAACTTTAGGTAATCATTTTTTTACTTTAGGCAACAATAATTTGTTTAAGCTATGTATCCACTAGGGGACCAATGAGCAACATGTTGCGGAACATGTCCCTCAACAATGTTGCGGAGCAAATGTTGCGGAACATTGTGTAGGTCACACTAGGGGACAAATTCAACATGTTGCGGAACATGTTTCTCATGGAGAAAAAAAAAACACCTGCATAATTTGTGAAGTTATGCTAATATTATCACATCATAAATCCACATTCGTTTTGGACAACTAATTAAAATTATTAAACAAGATTTTTGTCACAATATAGGTATTTTTAAGTACATTACCAACATAGATTAATAAAATACCTACTTTTTCCCTGTATCTATCATTATAAAAATTAAATTATAACTTCTTTTTACTTGACCACGACTATGTGACCCCCCCCCCTGGCGCCTTGACCATGACTGTGACCCCCCCCCCCACCTGGCGCCAAAGCTGGATCCGCCCTTGTTTTTAATACCCTTTATTATACAACAGTTGCATACATATCTATTATAATATCAGATATAACAAAATTATATTGTATTTAAGAAATTAGAGTATTATGTTGTTATTATATAAATTTAGGATCGCGAAACGGTTCATTTTCATAGTTCATTTTATGACTACCAGACGCCCTGAAGGCCTAATCTTTTTTTTAGTATAACTCGTTTCACCTACATATACTAGAATATACCTATTATAATATTATAAGTAATAAACATAAATCCTTTCTTTAATACTTATTACGGCCGTCGGCCTACGCTAGATAAGTGATGAACTTAGCAGTTTTTCAAGTTATTAAAGCAAAAGGGTGACCACAAAATAATCAAATGCAGTGTTTTGTCCATCAGTGGACAGTGAGACAGGGGTAGGAAAATTACAAGTTATTATATCTACAATACATAGCAGGGATTACTTCAAAAAGTTAATGATATAGACGGCACACGTTTTAATAACAAATTGATATAGCATTTCGTCAAACAGGCTGTATCTTTACGCATGTCAAAACGTATCAGCCTATAACATAATGACACTTTACTGAAGCCAGGTTCAGGCATGAAAAAAAAGAACAATTTTTTCTACGTCTGAACATTGCAACCCAAGAGCCCGTGAGGGCCAGATCTTCGTCGTTTTATAAAAGCTGAAAGTTTCTCAGTGCAAGCTCCCAACAAAGGTTGAAGCAATGGCCAAATATAAAGTCTAACTCATGGTTACTTTGGCAGAGACCAAGTATCAAAGGCGTACAGTGGCAACTAATTTTCGTCATTGCGTCATTCATTTCATCATTTTCATGTCATGCATAAAATGAAAATTAAACGTAGTAAAAAAGAAAAAAAAAATTAACATAGGAATTGAGCTTTAAGCGTCGTATTATCCGTGCGTAAGCGTATCTTGTAATTACAAGAGACGCTTTAATGCTAACGGTAAGTGAGGCCGCACACTAGAGATACATTTGTATTACGATAATTGTAGCGCCACTTTTAAAATGCGCCACATTTAAAATGCGACACATTTATCGCCACCCTATATTTGTATGTAAGCCCGCACATCAAGGACACATTTGTAGTAGTTGCGGTTTGTGGCGAGACGCTTGCTGCGCCACACGAATTCAAGATCGAACACGTTCGTTTTATGTGGCGCGAACTTAGAATAAAAAGGCGCGAAAATGAAAGACAACGTTGAATAGTATGTTGAATTTATTGCAGAAATTGTAAAAAATCCTTTGACTAAATTTATTGAATTGATTAATTGAAAAATTTATAATTTATTGAACAATTTGACTTGATTAAATTTAATAATAATTGGTATGTGTTTTCATATTCATTCTATAATATAAACGGATCTTTTCTTCGCCGGATCGTAATTCTTGAGCAATTTTGAAATTTCCGTAAGCTGTACAATTTTGATTAAACGGGTGAACCCAATAACGTCTTTTTTTTCTAATTAATCGCCACATCAAATTATTAATATTGTCATCGTCAGACGGTGATGTCGACATTCTGTTGCTAGTGTCACGCTACAACTGTGCTTCCGAATCTTCCGATGTGCGAACACACGATACATTTGTCGCCGCTTAAATTTTATCGCAATAATTGTGTTGCCGTAAATGTATGTTGAGACTTGAGAGTAGCGTGTAGCGCAAATATTTTTATCGTGATATCACAAGGAAGATAATATATGAGTGTTTGTTACGTTTAATTTAATGAAACAATTATATTTAGATATTCATACATTCGTTATCGCTTGTATATATTTTTATCTGATCTGATACAGTAACAGAGAGGTTGGTAAGTACCATTTAATATTCAACTAAGTTAATATATGTTTGTGAATATTATACGTTTCTAGATATAGTTTAATGTTGTTACATTAATTCAAGTTCTTATCAATTTGTATTACAGTTAATTTCAAACAAGTTCACTTTCTAATTCTATTACAACACTGATTTTATTTTATTGAAGCATAGCCGTGTCTTTAAAAACAGTTTTCGAAGTTTTAGTTTACAAGCTAATAACACAATTTTGTGAATAAAATGTTTTAATTTTATTACAAGTAATTATACAGTTTTTACATATGAAGAGCTTATCATCTTATAATAATTCCACAATAATAATTATAAGTCCAGAGGCCCGAAAACCTATTCTAATTCGTCATCGCCATATAACTTTGTCTTTAGTCTATTTTACATGCAGAATGTTTTTCAAATTTTATATATCTTTTATAAATAGCTTAAGCATGAAAAGAAATCGGAAAAAATATTTTTTTTTAAGTCTTTCTAAAAATTGAGGCTACTTTCGCTAAATTGGACACTATCGAGAGATGACAATTTATCTGTAAGTAGTTATCGATAACATTTTACTTGAACATTAACTGTGTTGATTATAATATTGCATATATTATGTACTTATTATGAGTGGTCGAATTGTCGTAAGAATTTGTATCCCTTTTAGCAGTAACGTCCAACGAGTGAAGGTTCGTAACACGGTTTTTATATTATTACTAGCGCCCCGCCTCGGCTTAGCACGGTTGCAATGCTGATACTAAATATAATAAATATTTGCAATCTATTGTTTACGACATCACATTAGAAACCTCTAAAACTATCAGTGTTCCTCTATAATCCATTTCACATAAGATGGGTACGGTGACATTTGATATGTTCCAATACACTCTCACTATTTTCAGCAAATCAGATAAATATAAATGTTTAAAAATCACCAATTAATTTCTAAGACAAATCATAATACTTGATTGGATTGAATTGTATTTAATAATACGCAATATATTGCGTATTTACATTTTAAACAAATTAAAAAAGGTACAGAAAAAATATTATTCTAAAATTAGAGGCATGAGACGAAACGTTTAATGTTGGTAAAGGGGTTGACACGTACACGTAGTAATCGGCAAAAACAAATAATCGTAACGGCCATCTTGTTAATCGAGTCAACTCACTAATTGTTATATTTTTATTTGTAGCTGTTTTATTGTTGTTAAACTTGTATTTGTTGCTGTTTTATTCTTGTTAAGTTCTGTTATTATGTTGTTTTATTTTTTGTTAGTTATTCCATTTTGTATGTGTGTTCTGTTCTGTAAAATGCCGAAAAGAACAAAGAAGACCGTTTTAAACAGTCAAGTCCGGGAGTTGGTTGTCCGCTTTCGGGAATACGAAAATTAATTTATAATAAGCAGTTAAAAATATTTTTTTTATGATCGATTAAAGGTTAACCGCAATTGTACTCGATAATCGAATCACAGAAATTAATTATGCATGGTCACCTCACTATAGAGTTAATTTGACATGTGTCACCGTACCCATCTTAGGTGAAATGCGGTATACTATATTATGCATGTCATATGGTTTATATGACATGCATAATATAGTACACACAGTACACAGTAGTTCCTCTGGAATTACTCTATTTACTAAAGAAAACCGCATCAAAATTCGTTGCGTAGTTTTGAAGATCTAAGCATACAGACAGCGGGAAGCGACTCTGTTTTATACTATGTAAATGTAATGATTATTTTCACGCACTGAAAATGACCTTAAGTATTAACAATAACGGGTGAATGATAATGTTAATGTGAAGTAGTTTATGCGTTTATAAATATTTTTGTTGGATGGATTCCAAGTCTACTAATACTTATACACTTACAATTTTTTGATAGTATTGCATATATACAAAGAAATACTGACCTATACTTAACTATTAAGATACAACAGTAAACGATTGTGTACAATATTATTGTATGCTTTATTTTTGTTTTTTAACTAAAGTATAATGTGACACGTTACATTATAGATAAACAAAATTAAGTCATGTTTTTGTAACATTTATCTTATTCGAGAATATTCAAGAAGGTCAATCGTTGCTCTATACATCTACTATATCTTATTAACAGCCCTCACAAAGAGTTCAAAATGTTTGCTTTTCTGTCTCTCTTTCCTAAGGTATGTTATAGGCCTTTTTGTTAACTTTTACAACTAAAATGTTTATATATTATTTTCTAATGTTTACGCGAATGTCACTAATTATAATTAAACAACTTTTTCGGATATTATCGCGGTTTATTATGGTTTTTAATATGCCAGAGGTCACGGGAGTCCTCCTGTGACTATTTTTGTATATAATTATATATTGCTGTAAAGTATCCGAAACGATAAATGCCCGCATTTAGAAAACTTAAAAAAACCGCGATAAAATCCGAAAAAGTTGTTTCATTAAAATGTTTACATGTAAAAAATAAAGTTAAAATATACAATGAGAACATTCACACATGCAGCAAATTATTAGATAACATAATTTTATATCTATTCATAAACAATACAAATACACTCGTGTGTTATACAATACCATGAGCATCGTATATTATTAAAAAAATATTAATGTATTTTATTTTAATAAGCTAATTGCACATGTATACAGTTTTGAATATAGTTGAAAACTGTTTTACATCTTCAATTTTAGTGTAATATAGTGTTGTATATATTATATACATATGTATATTGGATGCCAGATGTATAGTGTGTCCGAAAATATTAGGGACGAAAATGTATTTATATTTAATATCCTACCTGTACATGTTTTATAAAAAAATATCTGATGTAAATATATTTTGTATAATATTTATAATATATAATTATGTAGTAGGGGATATACTTATAGATGCAAAAAAGAGTGATAACAGAACTTAAATCTATACTAGTTATACCCCGTCCGGCGACTAAATAGCTTTTTGACAGCTCACGCCTATAAATTACAGTTTTTTTTTCCGGAATAACGTACTAAAAATTTTACAGTAATGTCATACTTTATTGACGATTTGATTGATTGAATGAAGTACCCTGTGCATAACAAACAACCACAGACTATGAAACAGTTCTTGAAATAATAAATCGATAATAAATCGATCATATGATAAAAATAATTTTACGTCATGTGATTATTTTTTCTATAAATTTAATACAAAAAAGGAAATAAAAATAGTATCTATGACCCCAAGATTGATTACTTGCAAGGAATTAAGTCGAAATCTTGAAATGTAATTGCAAACCAAGAATAAAGAGCAATAACTCTGTTAATTCATTTATTTATTATTTATATATTTCATTTATAATTAAAAAAACTAATAAACGCATAAATAAATAATATTTTTAAACTAAATGTATTTAATTAAATCGATTGAAAGTTCTTCTTAAATAAAATCGATTATTATTTCGAATCGAATAAATAACGTGTGAGGCAGTCACTAATGTCAAAATTTCTTGAAGTGTCAAAAAGATCATTAGTCGCCGGACGGGGTATAAGTATACTGTCTGTTCGATATTGAAATGCATTTTAAAGCTGTGACTTAGTGCTTTAGCAACACTTTTTTTTTTTTGAATTAAAATAGTAATAGTTAAGTTTAGAGTATTGTGAACATTAACATTACATATGAAAATATCATTTGATCCGATGATGATGATATAATTTACGATGAAGGAAACCTTATATAGGTTTCCTTTATCGTAAATTATAGCCTCGCTTACGCGTTTATTGGACAGTTTATACACAACTATTACTACCACTTGCCCGAGTAGCTCGTACATTGGAATAAGTAAAATTTAAAATAAAGGGCTAGGATTTTATTTTCACCTGGAACCTGAACTATAATACCTACAGAACTCCCCATTTGAAAGACCACAGATAGCAGTCTAACACTTTATACGTTTATGACAATAATGCTCTATTCCCATATTATACGAAAACGATTGGTTCTGCTTTCGAAATTTTCGTGAACAAATCGAAATATTTTTTTTTTAATAATAGGAATAGGGCTCAAGCAAGCCGTACTAGTTAATGACTTAAGGTCGTCTTTAACCTACTGGAGTTTTTGGTAAGGATGGAGCTTATTATGACTACTATAGTTCGAAAATATTGTATATTTTACACAAAATGGACACATATTTCTATTAAAAGCTGATCTGGCAGGAATTAAGATTTCTCATTGTCTATTTTTTTTGACTATTTTTTACATATTTTTTTAAAGCAGTTATATTTTTAATGTTAACTGTGGGTACTTAATGTATTTATGCGATTGTAATTTTTTTTAAATAATCATTTTTGATTTAGTTTTACATTTCGTATGTGCCGCACCGAAATAGTATAACGATATCCATAATAATGTAATATATATACAGTAAGTGTCAAAAAAAACATTGCTAATCGTAAAAACAATTTTGACTGTCAAATTATTGAAACATTGTGACAGGCACATAAAAATATATCTTAGATCATATAAAAAAATATATGTTTGAGTGTTGTCTTAAAAATCTTTAAAATTAGACGGGTTGCATAGAATATACATGTTTGTAATTGAACATTTGTTGCGCGATAAAACTAAATATGTTGTAACGTGAGTATATATTAAACATAATAGCTAATCTCTTACATTTTCACATCTTATGTTTTATACGACATTATTACGTCAATATTGAAAACTATGTCAGATAGTATAGAGTGTATTTGATCAGCAAACACTAAGAAATCATAGCTTCCACATAAGACAAATTATATGATTAGGCTACTTCAATACTGTACAATAAGCAATAAATAAAAAAGTGTAATGAAAATACTGAAAAATATGTGTATAAATTAATTTTTCAATCTCATAAATTAACGCAGTTGATACCTGTCAAAGGACATAATTTCAAGTGCTGGTATTTCAAACGAATCGCGTCGGACTATTTGTCCCGGATTAGGCGCGAGAGAGTGAAAGGATGTGACGTCATCGGGCGACAGGGAGGGCGAGCGTGCATCACTTCCGCTTAAGTCACCGGATATGACGTCATCTTGTCATGTGCTCTCTCTCTTCACGTTTAGTATGTCCGCTCTGCACATTGGACAGTCTTTGAGTTGTGATGTGCACACAGAGCAAAATCCACTGCAAATATTAGACAATACAATTAACTATACATCTATCTATATCTATACATATAAATAATATTGAAGTGTCTGTCTGTGATTTCAAAATAACTATGTTTTTCAAGTCCATATAGTTACACGATACTAAAACACAAACATACGATTTTTATTTATTTTTATCTGTCTGTGTTTTTGTTCGTCCGGGCTAATCTTCGGGACAGCTAAACCGATTATTATGGGACTTTTACTTGAAGATTGATGTGGTTATAGAGCAACATATAGACATTTAACTTGTTATCCCGGAATTCCCGCGAAATCGGGATTTATGCGGGAAAAACCGTGTTTACCGCACCCGAGTACCTACCGCCCAGGTAGATATGAAAAAACCAAACGTTTTTCATTCAATACAACAATTTTTGCGAGCAAATCTATACATTTAAACTAATAATGTAAAGCTCAAAATTTTATTTGAACGCAATAATCTCAGGAATTACTGGTTAGAATTGAAAAATTATTTTTGTGTTGAATAGTCTATTTACCGAAAAGTTTAAACATAATCTATTTTGTCCCTCAAATTAACGCGAGTGAAACCACGGAGCACAGCTAGTTGTCAGTCAGTCAGTCGGTTCAGCCTATTGCAGTCTGCAGTTAACACAGACAGGACGCACTGCACAAAGACTTGTCTTCAAGCAATGCGGAATCTTCGAAGCGAAGACTCGAATAAGCCTGCCAAACGCCGCCCAGCCTAATCGAATTCTCCTATCGGCTTCCTTCTTGAAGTTGTTGCGGCCTAGTTGGATTGTATGGCCTAGGTAAACATAATCCTAAACAACTTCGAGAAGGGCACCATCGACCGATATCGGTCTCGGTATGACTTGGTTGTTAGTTATATCATAAGTTATATAAATCTCATTACAATTTTTTGACTAGCCCGTTGGCAAATTCGGATTGACCCTGCTTTCTGCTCCGGAGGTTGTGGGTTCGATTCCTGCCCTGAGTCTGGGTGTAACATATATATAGTATTATTTATATGTATAGTCATTCAAAAAATGAAGATGAATGATAACTCGGCTGTTACCTATCACACAAACATTAAGTTGGTTACTTTAGAAACAGACAACCGAGTTATTTTGTGTTATTGATATTTATCTATATTTATTTTAAAAAAATATGAATTACTAAATGGAAATGGAGGTCTAACATATACAATATCATATTTAATTAATTGTAAATTAATTTTTTATTAGCTACATATGTATAAATGTATGTATAGAGGTATGTCTTACCGATGTCCGCAAGGTTCAAGTATGCAGCAAGCGGTGTCATCGAAACAGAGCGTGCACGAATCCTCTTTAACGCTAGAACATCGCAATTGTTCCAGATATATTCGTCTAGGTATAACCTGGAATAAAAAATCATCATCATATCGATCAAATTCTTAAAGAATAATCCATATTTGAACATAAATAAAAAATAAAAAAAATATTACATAGAATACAAAATTAGGCCAAGATCATTTTAAGTCCTTTTATTAGCAAAATTATAATAAAAACTTATTTATTTTTATCATTCTATGTGGTAGTGTCAAATAATTGTCTGTCTTCTATTCACAAAAAAAAAATCTAAAAACAATTAAGTAATAAGTCAAAAAGTAAACTTTTTTTGCAGACTAACTTAGAAACAATTAATACACAATATTATATCTACGATACCAAATAAGTATTACAACTTACTATTAAAGTTATTGCATAAAAATATTTACCTTCTTCTGGTCATCGGTCAGTTGTCCGTAATCATTGAAAGCTGAAAATTTTCTATCCGTTGGAGGATATTTAAAAGCTTCATATCCGAAATTAAAACGACACTGCTGGTAGGCCATGAAACTAGCTGCCGCAAAGAAACCGTACCTTAACAAAAAATAAACGAAAAGTAGAACACTTTATTGCACACACACACAACATTATACACCAGGGGTTCCCAAATCTTTTTCTTAGCTACTTGATATAGATACAGTTGAAAGAAATAAGTACCTACAAATTAGATAATAGGTTAAGTAGATAGGCACAAAAACTAAAACAACATTATTATGATACTTAGTTTTTTATAATATTTATAACAATTTAAAATTGAAACAGAAAACAACAAGATAAAATTAAGGAAAACATAAATAAAATCTATATATGTACTAATATATAAAGCTGAAGAGTTTGTTTGTTTGGTTGTTTGTTTGTTTGTTTGTTTGAACGCGGTAATCTCTGGAACTACTGGGCCGATTTAAAAAATTCTTTCAGTGTTTCAGTGTTCCATTTATCGAGGAAGACTATAAGGCTATGCGTCATCACGCTAAGACCAATAGGAACGGAGTCCACGCCGACGAAGTCGCGCGCAGAAGCTAGTAAGTTTAATAATTTTACAATAGAGAGGACCGACTCACGGCGCCCTTTTTTACTTTCGACCTCGCACCAGGGCGCCACGGTGCACACTTTGAGAACCCTGGTATACACAATAGTTGTTTGTTTACTGAGGTAGGGCACAGCAGGAAATTTCCTGCTCAAAATATGGAGCAGCCCGACTGGGGTAGTACCTCGACCTTACAGAAGATCACAGCTAAATAATACTCCTTTCAAGCAGTGTTGTGTTCCTGTTGGTGAGTAAGGTGACTAGAGCTCCTGGGGGAGTAGGGGATAGGGTCAGCAACAAGCTTGCGATGCTTCTGGTGTCGCTGACGTCTATAAGCTACGGTAATCGCTTACCATCAATTGAGCACTTGTTTGCCGACCTAGTTTTATAAAAATAAAAAATATTTTAATTTACATGGACAAGTTTACTACAATACAAATATTAAGGATTAACGAATTGTCAGATTTCGCTAATATAAATTGGACCAAACGACATGGGACCAACAACACACAAAAAAAAACAATAAAGTCCAGTTGAGAATCTCCTCACTTTTTTTCGAAGTCGGTTAAAAATAACACAAATAGCACTATTTAAGAAAAGAGCTTAACACTAAAAAAGTGCGAGTTGGACTCGCACACGAAGGGTTCCGTACCATTGACTACATAAACAACAGTAGGCACATTGATTTTAATATCGGACAAAAAGCGGCAAGAAAATCACTTTTGTTGTATTCTCATACAACAGGCTCATTATTTCCTATTTTGAGGGAATTTCGGGTGTAAACATAGCGTACGTGCTGTTCTGGATCTTCATTTATGTAAGAAAAAAGTTTCACTACAATCAGAAGTGTTTGCGTGAAAAAGTAACAAAGGTTCATTCTAATTCAAATTGACTAGTTGAAATAAGTTATTCAGACAGGCATTCTAATTTCACGATTCAGCCTGTAATAATTATGCCACTGTTGGGCATAGGCCTCTTCCCTATGTAGGAGAAGGATTTCTAATTTACTACAATTGAATTGGTCATGGAGCGTGTATAAAGTGACAACGATGACTTTCTTAACGCAAATAGGCTAAAGTGATAATATAAATGGTATCTGGCATATATTATAATGGTAGTGATATATGTAATGGTATCTGGCATATAAAATGGTAGTGATATATAATGGTATATAGGCTATAGTGATAATATAATGGTATGGTCATCTGTGTCGCAGGACCGATGGCCGTTGGAGCAGACGTGTCCTGGAGTGGAGACCGCGTCTTGGCAAACGCAGTGTAGGACGCCCTCTGGCCCGCTGGACCGACGATCTTCGTAAGATTGCCGGTGTATGCTGGATGAGGATTGCGGAAAACCGGGATGTCTGGCGCGAGTTTGAGGCCTATGTCCAGCAGTGGACTGCAATAGGCTGATATCATGATGATGATGATAATATAAAACACAAACTGATATTGTACTTACTTCGTCGTTTCAAATATTTCACTGCAAGTTGACAACCGTTGTCCGTTTAGAGAGAATATGACTTCTCTAGTGTTGAGGTCGATTAGACAACCGAGAACGTCTCCAGGTCGCCACGCGGGTATATGATTAACTCTAGTGGGCTTAGCATTGTACCACACTAACTTGCGACATCCATCATAGGATAAGGAGTACATATCGTCACCAATCCCATACCCCTCCTGGAAAGAAATATTTTTTTATTTTAGTATATATTTATTTTTCAGAATATCTACGCTAACTTTATAAAGCTGAAGAGTTTTGTTTGTTTATTTAAACGCGCTAATCTCAGGAACTACTGGTTCGAATTGAATATTTTTGAAGTGAAACTTTTTTACATGCAGGCACATGAGGGGTAAAATTTGAGCGACCGCTAATAATGCGGCAAGGCGTCACGCGGTCAGTACTTGGATGGGAACATCCTCCTGGAAACACCGCGTGACGTTGGCTTTTTGTTTTTTTTTCAATTAGATTTTTTGTATGTTAAATTCATTTTTAAGTAGTTTTTTAAATAGTTTTTTTTTAATTAGATTGCCAAAGAAGTTTCACATCTGAAATGTGTACTTTATACGCACGCAATTTTTTTTTGTTGGATAGCCAATGGGCATGAAGAAAGATTTTGAAAACCTCTTTCGTAATGTGGGTATACATTTACTATTTACGAAAATAGTAAATGTATACCCACCTATATTTCGGTAATAAACTTAAGTTTAGGAAGATTAAAACTATTTTTCTAATATGTTTTCAATGTGTACGTCAAAACGACAGCGGGTGTCATGGCGTCAGCTCTGACGTCACGCTATAGATACACTTCGGACGCGTTCAACCTAAGACCAGCATGAAATTAAAATTATAAATAATGGAGATAGAGTTCCAGGAGCTGCAGGTTTTTTATTGGAAAGTTCCTCCTCTTTCAGAATCATTTTTTGAAATTTCTTAAATATTAATAGTTTATGAAATATTGGCATAAAACGGAAGGACATTTTTTGCTTTTTTAAATTGTTTATAACTTTTGAAATTTTTGATGTGCAAAACACACTTTTAGTACATTTTTCTAGGCAATTCCGAATCCAATGAGCTATTACTCATAATTATTAGAGCAGTATCTCTATTTTCGACCTTTTTCAACTTGTCGACTAGACTAGAGTGAGTTGTAGGTGAACGCGTCTGACGTATTATATTGGTGTTATATCGTGACGTCATGCGCTGTAATTTGTGTTTAATCAATATGGCCGATTGCAGTATTTTAATGTTTGATTTTATTGAAAAACAAAATAATCTTATTATTTTACATAAAATTAAACCAGTATTTTGAATTTTTTTAATATGAGTGTTCCCCTGAAATCATTAAATTGACGATTTTTTGATACTGTCGTCATGCCCAAAGGAAAAATAAGGCCGAGGCTAAATAAGCCGGACAACCAGTAATAAATATATGAGTGATAAAATTGTGCATATTATGTTTAAAAAATTTATCAGTTTTTTTTTTTGTTTAACAAAAATGTTCTTAAAATTCTCATGGTAATAAAGATGTTTGAAGCGAACTTAACCTCTAAAGAACATGTTAAAATTAATTAGCACGAAAATCTATATTAATATTTTAATTTTTATTAGAGATGCGCCGAATATTCGTTTGGTATTCGGTATTCGGCGTATTCGGCATCTTTTTCACTATTTGTATTCGGCCGAATTATTCGGCTCAGTTACCGAATATATTCGTTTTTTTTTTCTTCAAAATATTAAAAACTAGACCCGCCCCGGCTTCGCCCGTGGGACATACATAGCCTATGTCACTCAGGGATAACATACGTGTCTAATAGTAAAAGAATTTTTTAAATCAGCCCAGTAGTTTTTGAGTTTATCCATTACAAACAAATCTTTCCTTTTTATAATATTGGTATGAAGTAGGTATGATATTTTTCTTGGCTTTGTATATGAAATGGAGTAGAATTAAAAGACAGCTTCATATTATGAAAGACTTTTTATATTAAAAGTCAAACAAAATATAATTATTTCTGAAACTATAGTTATTTATTATTGCCAACATTTATGCTAAGCTTAGAATAATTAACGTTTATTTTTATATGTCAAAACTATATTTATTATACTATTATTATACTATATTTCAATATTTTTGTATTAAATACTTTTATTGCTAACGTAATCGTGCGATGTTTCGAAGCAAAGTGACAGCGCGGTATGTACGCGGGGAGCGGGCGGTGAGGTACGGCTCGCTCAAAGCTAGCCAGCAGCGGCACGTAGGGTACACATTGATGTATAATTATTTATACATCAATGAGGGTACACGATAGAACCTGTTTGCGCGGCAAAATAAAATAATGGTAAACCGAATAATTCGGCCGAATATTCGGTTCGGTAAAGGCTAAACCGAATAATATTCGGTATTCGGTTATTCGGCCAAATCACTATTCGGCGCATCTCTAATTTTTATATTCGTGACTTATTTCATTATCTGTCTCAACGCTAATAATAATAAGTGAAAAAGGATTGGATTAATCTGTCACATTGCCTAATTACGAATTGACAATTTAAGGCTAAGAATTTCTCAGTTTCAATCACACATTTATTTTGTCCTAAATTTGTGATAGTTTTTTACTACAATTGCAAAAATGTTGTACAGTTAGCCTGATGGCAATCGTTTATTGCAATCCTATGGAGCGCGTCACTGACCTTATCACATAAACACACAACTCGAGATCAATATTAATTATTATCGAAATTTCTGTCAGATCTTCTGTAAGGTTCAACAAAATTAGTAGAAATAAACTTACATCATTCAGAAAATGGCTGTTTTTCGTTGCCCATCCAATTTGCATGACTCCAGATGTTATTATAATGCATTCGTAGTACCAACAGCCACTGTCCACTTGGAAGGTGCATCTGACACTTTCAAATGAATACGAGTCACATCGGGCTTCCAAGCCGTTGCTCGATATTTGCAAGTATTCGCTGACATCGTGGCAATTGAGCAAAGCGTTTATACCGGACATGTCGACTATTTCGTAAGATAATTTCCTACCTTCCACTATAACTGAAATATAAATAATTAAATTGGAGAACAATATCTCGTACCAGTTTTAAGGAATTTGTATTTTTCCCCGACTCTTTGTCAGATACGAGAAACATATTTTTTAAATAAGTGTTACAAAGACACAAACACTTATGGTGAGATTAAGGCCTGTTTTATTTCAAAGACTACTTCTTTTTCGAATTACTCGTATAGTAAATATTATAAATAATCTACAAAACACGACAAATGGAATTTTTCCGTTGTGGGACTATCCGTCCTTTTCGTCCTTACACTTTTGACGATCCCCAAAAATTCTTCACAAAAACTACCTCATAAATGATTTCAGCATTAACATAGACGGAGAGTTTCCCTTGTTGTATTATCTTCTTATTTGTGAACGTATTTTATAAACGACCCCCATGTTTGAGCGAAGGTTTTTGCACGAGTTGAGTTTCGTGTTCTGACAGTACTTATACACTTTATAAACGACTTACACTTTATACATAAGCACAGGTCACAGCACTGGTTTGTGCCTGTTGCGCTGGCGGTTGCGGGTTCGATCCCTGCTAATGACAAACATTTGTATTGACCATACAGATGTTTGCCGTGGTCTGGGTGTTTGTGCAGTCCTTGTGGGTCCCCCCACCGTGCCTCGGAGAGCACGTTTATAAGCCATCGGTCTCTGTTGTTATCGTGTACACCTGATAGCGATCGTTACCTACTCATAGCAGGGAATATATCCGCCAACCCGCATTGGAGCAGCGTGGTGAATTAAGCTCTGATCCTTCTCCTACATGGGGAAAGGAGGCCTATGCCCAGCAGTGGGATATTACAGGCTGAAGCGTAAGCGTAAACGACTTAAAAATAAGGAGGACATTCTCAATTCGAATGTGCTATTTATGTATGTTAGCTCATAGCTTTTTACTGGGTCTACTGATTTTATGATTCTTTTTTATTAGAAAGCTCCTGCTTGTCATGTTATTTATTTATTTATTTATTTATTTAGCCCGTTATACTGGTTGAGATTAATCTTTATGAATGTATTGTTAGATTGGTCTGGCTATAGGATATCTCTCAACTCAGTATGCCTTCTGGCAAAGGCCTCCTCCAGTAGCTTCCATTGCTTCCTGTCCTGAGCAACTCTCCTCCATTTGGGTCCAGCAGTAAGCTTTAGCTCATCTTCCCAGCGCATTCGTTGTCGTCCTCGACATCTCTTTCCGTCTCTTGGATACCAATTTGTTGTTATTTGGCTCCACTTTTCTTGTGTAGATCTCAACATATGGCCTGTCCATCTCCATTTTTGGAGGTCTATTTTTTCCAGGATGTCGGTTAATTTGGTTTTTGATCTTAATTGCACATTACTAATTCTGTCTTGTCTTCTTGTTTCTGTCATGCTTCGTTCCATACTTCTCTGGCACTTTCCTAGTTTGTCTCTATGGTATTTTGTAAGGGACCATGTTTCGCAGCCGTAGGTGATGCATGGAAGAATACAAGCATTGAATACCTTTCTTTTCGTTGCCATATTGTGGTCTTTAGATTTTACAATTTCCTTGAGAGACCAGTATCTTTTCCACCCATTAGCAATCCTCTTATTTATTTCCTTGGTTGTTTGGTCTTTAGGGGAGATGATTTGGCCCAAGTAGCAATATTCATCGACATATTCTATTTGTTGTCCTTCAATTTCAATGGGTTCTATTTGTGAGTTGGTCATCAGTTTCGTTTTTGTTAAGTTCATTTTTAAACCCACTTTAGAACTCTCGGTATTCAGAGTCTGGATCATCATCTCGAGTGCCTTTGGATTTTCTTCTAGTAGGACCAGATCGTCCGCAAATCTTAATTGGTTTAGTTTTCTTCCGTCTATATTGAGGCCTAGATGTTCCCAGTAAAGGTTGCGAAAGACGTTCTCTAAAACTGCTGAAAACAACTTTGGGGACATTGGGTCTCCCTGTCTAACTCCTCGTTTGATCCGGAACTCTTTCCCCAAAGCTTCCAGTTGGATTTTTGCTTTACTGTTTCTATATATATTTTTAATAATGTTAATATATGTTTCAGGTATACCCTGCCTTCCTAAACTCTCCCAAATTGCCTTATGACTAATGCAATCGAATGCCTTTGTATAATCTATAAAAGCTAAATACAGTGTTTTATTGTATTCGTTATACTTCTCAATTATTTGTTTGAGTGTGTGGATATGGTCTATCGTTGAAAAGTTCCGTCTGAAGCCGGCTTGTTCGATTGGTTGGTTTTCGTCTAATTTTGAGCTTATCCTATCCAATATGATCTTTGCGAATATTTTATACACATTTGACATTAGACTTATTGGCCGGTAATTCCCTATGTCGTCCTTTGCGCCTTTCTTGTGTAGTAGGATTATATATGAAGTTTCCCATTGTGTTGGTATATATCCACTTTTCAAAATTTGGTTGAACATTTTAGTAAGTATTGGTACTAATTCGTCTATAGTTCCCCTCAACATCTCGTTTGTAATTTTGTCCGGTCCGGGTGCCTTTTCCATTTTTTGACCTTTTATTGCCTTTTCCACTTCACTCTTCAAAATATCAGGTTCCCACTCAAGCATGCTGTCAGATGTTTTACTCTTAGATGGTGATGTGAGAGGGTGCTTGCATACGTCTTTGTTTGAATATAGTTCTTTGTAAAATTCTGTGGCCATTTCGTGTATACCTTTCCTGTTTGTGACGGTATTTTCTTTTTTTCTTAATTTAGGCACCCACTCTTTCCCTATTTCTTAAAGTTCTTTCAAAGCCTTTCTTACACCGCCTGTTCTCATTATTTGTCTTTCTAACACTTCAAGTCTTTTGTTTTTGCGATCTCTTTTAATATGTTTATTAATTTGTTTGCTTATTTCTGTAATTATTTTTATGCTTTCTTGGTTTTTTCCTTGAGCCAGTAAAGATTTTCTGCGGTTTATGAGTTGGATGGTCTCATCGCTGAGTGTGTATTTGCTTTTGCTTTTGTTGGTATTATTAGTGATAGTAAGTTGTTTTTCCAATTTTCCATAATTAGCTATGATATCGCCTTTATTTTCATACGTCAGCTCTTTTAGATTGTCTGTTAACAACTGGCCAATTTCTTTGAATCTCTCCGTGGTGTTTTGAGTTGGACTATGAGAGATAATGTTCTTCCTTGCTTTTTTTGGCGGTGCTGGCAGAATTGTACTTCTAACCATTCGATGATCTGTGTTAAAATTGAGTTTTGAGATCACGCTTGTATTTGTAAATGCCTTGGGAAAATTGCTTATAATATAATCTATTTCATTTTTATATCTGCCATCTGGTGAAATCCAGGTCCATTTATTTTTTGGGTCTTTTTTGAATATACTGTTCATAAGAATCAAATTGTGTTCTGGCAAAAATTCTACAAGCTTTTGACCGTTGGAGCTTCTTTTACCATGTCCATGTTTGCCCAGTACATACTCCTCCACGTTTTGTTTTTCCCCGATTTGAGCATTAAAATCGCCCATCAGTATAATATGGTTGTTGGTATAATTTCTGATAACTTTTGCCAGTTCGGCATAGAATGTCTCTGTTTCTGATTCTGCGGCTTGCTCGGTTGGTGCATATATTTGAATGATAGTCCAAGTTTTTGTGTAGTTAGGTATGTTGATATTAAGCACTGCAATCCTGTCAGAGATACCAAGGATGTTTTGTATTTGCTTCTTCAGAGTTGTCTTTATGAGGAATCCTACTCCTCTTTTGCCTCCTTTTTCACCTTTGTTAAACAATATGTAATCTTGGTATTCGTATATTGTTTCACCTTCTCTTCTCATTTCACTGATTCCGAATATGTCCCACTTTATGTCTTGAATGGCAATGTTCAGTTCTACAAGAGTTTCTTGGGTTCTTAGAGTTCTTGTGTTTAATGTTGCGATATTGATTCTGTTTAGTTTTCTATTATATTCAACTGGAGGGTTTTGGTCTGAACTTCCCTCGGCGACCAACCGTGGTGGGAAGGTTTTTTGTATATTTTGTTTTAGATTAAGTTTTTTCTGTATTTGTTTTGTCATTCCGGTTCTAGTTGTTGTTGTTTTTATAAGTTGTTTATGTGTGTTTGTTAGTTTTTTGAACTTTCTGAGGTTGAAGTAGAAGTCGTTCTGTCTCTTCCCATGTACTGTAATATGTTTGGTTTCAATATTTCTTTTTGTTCAATAGTCTTCACTTTATTTGTTTTGTTTTCGGGTTCATTCTGAGTGTTCGGTTTTTTCAGTGTTGGTAGGTTGGGTGATACAGTCTTATCTCTCTTCCTTTTTTCAGGCTGATTGTCCTTCCGCTTTTTAACTACAAGTTGGTCTCCTCTCATAAAAGCTATGTTCCCTTTTTTCCATTCTTCCTCAAGTTTTGGCTGCAGTTTTTTCCGAGCTTCAAGGACATCCTTAGGGAAGTCTTCTTTGACATAGATGCCTGCTGGTAACTTTGATTTAGATTTTAATATAAGATGTTTCTTCCATATAGTAGAGAAAGTAACAACTACAGGGCGATTTTTGCTGGTTTGCGCTCCAATTCTGTAGATGTTGTTTATTTCGTGGCTGTCCAGATGTACTTCAGCATCTTCTATTATTCCTTTTATGTATTCAACAAGTTCTGTCTCTCTTTTTCCATTTTCATCAACACCAAAGAATATCAGGTTGCTTTTTCGCTTGTCTTTTTCCAAGGTAGTGATTTTATGTTCCAGTCTTGTTATTTTAGATTTTAAGTTTTGGTTTTCTTCCATTAATGCATTCATCTTTTCATTAATAGCTTCCATAACGTTTTTAGTAACTGCTGTTGTTAATGTATGAGTTTGTTGATTGAGTTTTTCATCTAGCTTTGCATCAAGTTTTGAAAACAATAATTCCATTTGTTCGTTCATTTTTTAATATATATTTTTTTTAATTAACTAATTGTTATTTATATGTATATTTTTTTTATTATTATTTTTTTTTTTATTTTTTTTTTTTTATTTTTTTTTTATTTCTTGGCAACAATAAATTTGTCTACAATAATTTGCAATTTGTAATGGTAACCCTGTTTGTCAATATAATAATTATTTTTGCTGGTAACACTGGTGTATCTCTGGTCTCTGGTATTTCTGATAAGGTTGGTATACTGTATACTTGGTAGATGACAGATTGATTTACTATGTCTATGTTATTGCAATGTCACTGTGTAATAACTGCACTTTGTTGGATAAATCTTGGCCTCTGCCGCAAATTCTCCTCTTCTCATAGACTTTGTTAATTCACCAATTACGAATCACCGAAATGTCTCAAGTTATTTAAGCTTATGCACTTGTTTTCAATATTTAATCACGGAGCTCACTAACGTACGTGTTGACAGACTAACTACCGGAACCGGTGTACCGCTTGTCATGTGCTTCCGTATAATTTTGAGCCAGATCTAAAGAATCGTTTTTGAGTTATCCGTAAAAATGCGTATATTAGATCGTTTTCTTTTAGTACAAGCATAATTTTTTGAAGAAATAAAGATAATAAAAACTTACATAAGTTATCAAGCAGCCAATTCGAACAGAAGCCGACTTGCCGCCACAAGTAGTTATCGCTGTCCGCGAATTTCTCCAGCACTAATAAGGGATGCTCATCGAATTGTTCGAGACGATTCTTTATTGTTAGTTTATTTTCCGTCGTATGCGCATATTTCTCGAGTGCTATGAGCGCGAACAGCGTTACACACGGTGTACTGTTTGGAGTCTAAAAATATAAATTTTTGTTACAGTTTTTCTTAATATAGTAGTAATTTTAGTACTAATAATATTTGAGCTAATTATACTGAATACTAATTTAATACAATGTCTTAAATACCATAATAAGTGAGGAAACTGGTAAAACATGCTGTTTACAAGCCATGAGCTGAGAAATGTCTGTTTATGAACGTGTATAGTCTATAATTGTCTTCATTATATCAAAATTCTATATTTAATAATAATATTTGGTATATGTGCTGAAAAGTTTCCAATGTTGTATTTTATCTGTGATATCGCTGCATAATATGCCCGAAAGGTCAATCTTAACCAGCATTATTAAATATTTATTTATAACTATAAAAAAAAGTATGGAGAGGTAAGGATAATCGTCTTTGTATGTTAAAGTGTCCGTCGAATGCGGAAAATTGAAGGAGCTACTGTCACAAAACTGCAAATTTAAATTAAATTAACTTTTACACAACAATAAAATATTCCCTTATTGTAGAATTAACAATTTTTTTTAATCAACTACTGTAGTCAAATAAATGATTAAATTGACTCAACACTCTTAACTCCATTAAAATGTCATGTTTTTATCAGCCTAGCGCCATTCTGCGGAGATTTGAACTATATTATTTTGCCGCTTAACGCTGGACACTTTATAATAATATTATTAAATATTTTTTAAAACTTACGAGGAAGGCCAGTAGGTATTCAAGCGTGTCGTTTGTCAGTATTGCCATACTGTTCGGGCCGACCAATTTCTCGGCTATACAACCGAGAGCTACACATATATTGCGTTCAACGCGGGTGTTCACATCGCCCGTGGTCGCTCGTGCCGCTGACAATCCGTATATACGGGTCACCTGTTTTATTAGCATTTTTAAGTCTTAGTAACTAATTAGATTAATTTAAGTAAAAAAAAAATGTGAGCGTATAACTCGCGTCGTGTAAAAAGAACGCTGAAAGAAACTGGAGGGAGTAAGTTTGCGCATGGGTCGCATCGCGCACGAAAGTACTAGGCCTATTGTTTTATTTTTGAATTAGCCTTTCGCTCACGGCTTTGTATAATAGTTATTGGTAGGTAAAAAAAAATATGGACAGAATATCATTAACATAATTATATATAATCACGCCTCTTTCCCGTTGGGGAGGCAGAGACCACTTCTTTCCACTTGCTACGATCCTTACATACTTGTTTCGCTTCGTCCACTTTCATTATTCCTTTCATACATGCTCTTCGGTTTAGGGTACTCTTGACCTGGCCTTTTTTCAAGACGTCACCGATTTGGTCTTGAAATGTCCGCCTAGGTCGCCCTTCCAACACTTCCGTTCACACTCGCCTTATACACTTTTTTCGTCAATCGCTCTTCATTCATTCTCTCAACATGGCCAAACCATCTCAGCATACCCTTCTCAATTTTTGTCACTACATCTTCTTTCAGACCACAACGTTTCCGTATCTCACTATTTCTAATCCTGTCACTCAGTTTAACTCCTATCATACTTCTTAACGCTCTCATCTCAACTGCATTTATTCTGCTTTCATGTTTCTTTTGACATAGCCAACTTTCACTTCCATACATGAGTGTCGGAACCAACACCCCCCTATGCACAGCCAAACGAGCCTTGTTAGACACCTTCCGGCTGCTCATAAAGAAGTGCAAAGCTCCATTCACCATGTTTCCTGCATTCACTCTTCTTTCAATATCACTCTCACACTTTCCATATCTTGTAAACTTTGAACCCAGATACACAAACTCATTCACCTGTTCAATTTGTTCGGCTCCAATCACGATATTGCAGTCTGTCACTGCCTCATCTCTTTCGAACACCATCACTTTCGTCTTCTTTACATTCATCTTCATTCCCTTTCTAACAAAAGCTCCACTCATAGCAGTTACCATCTCCTGCAACTCCTCGGCCGAAGACGCAATTAATACTTGGTCATCAGCATAGAGAAGACATTTGACGAGTAACTCATTCATTCTCAACCCACATTCATTCTCTTTTAAATCTGTCAAGCAATTGTCCATGAATAGATTAAACAGCTACGGTGACGCTACACATCCCTATCTAACACCTTTTTCGATATTAAACCATTCAGTGTGTGCCCCGTTTATCCTTACACAAGCACTAGAATTTCTATAAACAGATTGTAGTGCTCGTATGAGGATACTGCCCACACCGTACTCGGACAATGCTGACCAAAATTCATTCCTCACCACTCTATCATAGGCCTTTTCTAGATCTACCACTACCACTACAGCCTATCACAGTCCACTGTTGGACATAGGCCTCCACAAGTTCGCGCCCGACATTATGACGCGAACTCATGTGTTTTGCCCATAGTCACCACGCTGGGCAGGCGTGTTGGTAACCGCAGGGCTGGCTTTGTCGCACCGAAGACGCTGCTGCCCGTCTTTGGCCTGTGTATTTCAAAGCCAGCATGGATGGTTATCACGCCACCCGTCGGCTTTTTAAGTTCCAAGGTGGTAGTGGAACTGTGTTATCCCAGTCGCCTCTTACGACACCCATGGGAAGAGAGGGGGTGGCTACATTCTTTAGTGCCGTAACCACACAGCACATTCTCTAGATCTACGAACGCGCAATAGACCTTTTTGTTTTTAGGCAAACATTTTTCGGCTATGCACCGCAAAGAAAAGACCTGATCCGTACATCCCATTCCCTTTCTAAATCCCGCTTGTGCCTCCTCCTCCTCTGTTCTGTTCCTGCTGTTTCATTCACAACCCTTTTAATCAACACTTTTGCATACAATTTACCGACGACGCTGAGAAGGCTTATACCACGGTAATTTATGCAGTCCTGGCGTGACCCTTTTCTTTTATATAATGGCACGATTACTGCTTTGCACCAGTCTCCCGGTACTTGCCCATTTCTCCAGCACATATTAAAAAGGCGGTACAGCTGGCTAACCACAATGCCCTGTCCGGCCCTCAGCATCTCGACGGTAATCCTGTCATACCCTGCAGCCTTACCTAATCTTATACTATTCAACGCTTTCACTATTTCATCCATGCTTATCTCACTTTCATCAACATTAATACTAGCTTCCATGGTAGGTGCCGGATGTTGAACCTGCACTTCCTCTCTTTCAAACAAACTTTCAAAATACTCCTTCTATCTCTTTAACACACATTCTTCTCCTTTTATAATGCTCCCATCTTGACTCCTGATTGTACTCAGCTCAGAGGTAGAAGTTTTTCCTCTGGCTGTTTTGATGGATTTCCAGAAAAACTTGATGTTTGACTGGAAATCTTCAGTGAGCCTCCTATCAAAATCATCCTTTCGTTCTTCTTTCTTTCTAGACACAACTTCTTTCGCTTCTGATTTCAATCTTTTATACTTCGTTCTTGCTTCCTTTACCTCGTCATCCGTTGCCTTTTGAAATTTTTGGTTAGCTTTTGTTGCTAACCAATCCAACCACGCTTTCTTCTTTTCTTGCACAGCCCTTTGTACATCTTTATCCATCCACACATTATAGTTCTTCCTTCCTTTCCTTCTTTTAACTACTCCGCATACCTCAGTAGCAACATTCACGACCCCTTCCTTAAATGTCTCCCACAGATCTTCAATCACACATATCTCTTCTATGCCTTTAAAACTTTCTTTCAGTTTCTCTACATACTCGTCTTTCTTTTCTTTATCTTGCAGATTTTCCACTTGTACTCTTTCTAAAACACTCGTAGTCTCTGTCCCTCGGTGTCGTCACCATTTAAAGAGGCCACGTATTCGGGCTATGACCAGGAAGTGGTCTGTGGCGAGGCCAACACCGCGGTATGCCCGAGTGTCTAGCACTTTCTTCCTCAGTCTTTCATCCACAATTATAAAATCAATCATACTTCTAGACTCACCCTCATCTCTTGTATACAAAGATTCCATTCCAAGCAAACTTCAAGCAAGCTTCTCCCATTGTCATTCACTCTCTCGTCCCCAAACATACCCAGAACATTCATCTATTCGAGAGGAAAGAATGACACCAACTCCCTGACAGCCTCAGCTGGTTTGGGGGACTCCCGACCAGTATGCTGTGTAGGGACCATGAACTGTGGTATCACATCCTTTCCACTTGGTTTCGTTCACGCACAGAATATCTATGCCTCGTTCGTCCATCATCTGACATACTTCATCTACCTTACCATCCATTCCTCCTCTTACATTCAACGTAGCGAATATCATTAAATAGAATTATAAACATGTTTGATTCAGTGTCGAATGTTTAATCTAATGAAAAAAAATTCAAGTAATGAAACTCCTTCCATTAAGTCATCGTGGGTGTCCTTCATACATTATTTTAAATTCTTAACTGCATTATTATCAGCCTCTCTCTCATAAAACACTATAGGTTATAAATAATTTTTCTCACTTCCCTATGCAAAACTATTTCGTAATTTAAGACTTGTGCGCGAGCGATTTTGAGTCGACGTCGAACTGTCATGATAAATCGTTTCTGCGCAACTTGAAGGCCAGCGTTCTTTTTACATGACGCGAACTATACAAGGTACACATGTCAGAAGTGAAACTTCTTTGGCAAACTATTAAAAAAAAACTAATTAAAAAAAAACGAATTGAAACTACAAAAAAAAAAAGAAATTGAAAAAAAAAAACAAAAAGCAAACGTCACTCTGTGTTTCCAGACGATTACCCATCCAAGCACTGATATTTTAACCCATCATGCGCCTAAAGAAGTTTCACTTAATAAAAAAAAACAGTAGGTATTTATCGGATAAGTCCCATGCAAACAAGTATAGAAATGGAACCATAATCGTGAACGTTGATAATACCATGCGTTTTGTCTAGAATTTAAGAATATTATAAATGCTATGTAAAACGCTTTGGCTTCATATTTTAATACTTGGCAATTTCGACGACTCCACACAAAACGAGTTCGTGTGAGAATACAAACAAAAGACTGTCACCCAGACCAGAAAAAATATATTTATGGAGAAACAAACCAATAACCTAAGAAGCGATCGAGCCGCCAATCATGAACGGAACAGCCAGAACAAAAAATATACTTTGTAATTTCCAGAACACTGCCCAACCGAGCTGGATTCTACGAGTTACCTTTCAAAATTATCCACCAACTCATAATGGGAGTGGCGTGGTGGATGACCTTATGACCCTATTCTTATATGGAAAAAGAGGCCTTAGCCCAGCAATAAGACATTACGGACAGATTCAGATTTAGATTAAGAAAGCGTAAGAAAAATAATTAATCATAGTCTATTCACATTAGTTGCGTATATGTATCTTTATCTTTAATAGTACTTACTTTTATAACCGACTCTTTGGACGGTAAAGGACAATCATCTAACAATATTGATATAGCGGTGGGTCCGAAGGGATCTTCTAAAGGAATCACGTTAACCATTGACGTTACCATTTGAATCCAACCCTCTTCTTTATCAGCTATCACGTGGAGCTTCACGAGAGGAACCGGCGACTCTTCGTCACTGAAATAAGGTAAAAAATATAACTATGAAAATAAAAGTGCATGTTGAAAGGTAGGAAAATATTACAAAACTGAAAAGTTTATCATTATAGTAGTTTAAGCAACTGTCATATAATGAAGGGTATTAAAACACGAGTGTGAGTTTATGAAACGAGCGCAGCGAGTTTCATAATAGTAACGAGTGTTTTAATACCCGTGTTATATGCAGTTGCATACACTACTTTATCTTCACTAATGCAATTAATCAAACAACAAGAGTAAAAGCTGACAATAGTTTATTTATAATAATTGTTCAAATTTTGGATGGTACAATTTTGAAAGTTAATGTTAATTATTGATCCAGCAGCTGTAGCGGTCGCGGGGCAAGCAGTAGAGCTCGTAGACGGAGTCGGAATATTTATAATTACTTCATTCGTCTTGTTTTCTATACTGTTCAAGATCGTATTTGAGACTTGAATTTTATTATTAAAGACTCATCAATGTAGCTTTCAGCCACAGTAGAAGACTTCCACCCTCCGTGATATAATATAAACAATTATAATATAAACAATTATAATCATATAATTACATTGATTGTGAGTTAATTTTGTTGCCAATTCTAGAATATCCGGAGGCGTACAAATATCATCGTCGCTATCCATTTTAAACTTTTAATTTATTAAATTAAATTCACGCGTACGTGTATTGTCACAGTGATTTTGCCGCCATTAAAATCTAACCAATGAGAGCGCAGCTGCGCGCATGCGCGCGATGTTATAATGAGATTTTACGATATCGATGTGGATATTATACCATCATGTGAAATTGCTTAAATTGAGTGTTTTGTTGTCTGCGCTATAACAGTAGTAATTATAAGTCAAGTATTGGAAACATAAGTAGAATGTTACAACATTAGTGTAGATAAACATAATTATGCTAAGTTTATCAACTTATATTTAAAAAAAAACATATATTATAAAGGGGATATGTCAACGCACAGCATTAAAAATTTTTTAGATGTAAGAAGGTTAGAATGTTTGAAGCTAAGATTTTAATATCTCCATATTTCCCTTATATCATAGGATATCCCAGCTTTACTATGTATTCTTTTGTTTAAATCCTTAGCCATCTTTTCAGGGTCACCCTTGAGGAAATTTTTCGGACTTTTTTCAGAAAAAGACTTCTAAAGAATTCTTCTCAGAGTTTTCCAGGTTTTTTTAGAGAAAAGTCCGATACATTTTCACCAGAAAGTGAAGACGATTTATCCCTATTAATGGCAATCATTCAATTCATTTTTCATTTCAATTCCTACTCAAACTCTCTTTAACATGGAGAACAAGGCCTATGCGCAATAGTAGGACACAGCCTTGAAAATTTTAACAATACTTTATAATTATTTAAAAACTATTTTTTATATTGCATCTAAAAATATTCATAAAAAGTGTGTGTGTATTTATGTACGCACGTATGAGTTTATACTTCATTGGTTAGGTAACTTCACGTTGCTAACTTCTTCTTCGTCGACTAGCTAACTTAAGAGTGTCGGTTTTTTGTGACGGTGTGCGCGCGCATTCATTAGCATACAATGGGCATGACGAAAGATTTTGAAAACCTCTTCTATAATGTGGGTACACGTTTACTATTTACGAAAATACCTATATTTCGGTAATAAACTTAAGTTTAAGGTAGTTTAAAACTATTTTTCTAATATGTTTTCAATTAGCGCGACAAAACGGCAGCAGGTGTCATGGCGTCGGCTCTGATCATACTCTGACGTCACGCTATATCAAGGTCAAGGTCGTCAGGCGCGTTCCACCTAAGGCCGCTGAAAAGTGAAACCGAAAAAAAATTTTGTGCTAAAATACGCTTTTAGAAAATTTTTATAGGCGTCATTCCGAATAAAATGAGCTATCACACATAATTTTAAGAGCAGTATCTCTATTTTCGACCATTTTCAACTTATCGACTATACTACTGAGTGGTTTTCAGCGGTCAGAATTGTGGGTCTGTGTGGAACGCGCCTGACGTTTTATAGTGAGAAGTCATGCGCTGTAATTTGTGTTAATATTAAAATGGCCGATTGCAGTTTTTTAATGTTTTGTTTTATTGAAAATCACAATAATCTTATTATTTTACATAAAAGTAAACCAGTATTTTGAATTTTTTTAATATGAGTGTTCCTCTAAGATCATTAAATTGACGATTTTCTAATACTGTCGTCATGCCCATTGCCCATAGATGATAGAAACAAATTAAAATTTATTTATAACAAATAAAAAGCTATTATTATGAAACAACATAAACTGCGTTTGTATCCAATAAAAATAAAATATGAAAGACGGCCTTGGCGCTTTATTACGCCGGACATTTTCTTTTAAGGGACAAATAATACATATATTCTTCAAATGCTAAACATACCGTACATCTATACTAATATTATAAAGAGGTAAAGTTTATAACTTTGTTTGTATATACGGGGTAATCTTCGCAAATACTGATCCGATCATGAAAATTCTTTCGCTAACAGAAAGCTACACTATTCAGGAGTGACAAGATAAAAGGAAAAAGATAAAAATATATAAAGATTTTAAATCATCAGGATTTGAACCTGCGCCCTCTGACGTGCCGTGTCAACAATTCAATCTAATCAAGCATTATTATTTGCCTTAGAAATTAATTGGTGATTTTAAAACATTTATATTTATCTGATTTGCTGAAAATAGTGAGAGTGTATTGGAACATATCAAATTTCACCGTACCCTTCTTATGTGAAATGGATTATAACGCCCAACGAAGTGGGCACGGGTCGGCTAGTATTATATAAATGTGAACCTGACCTTTAAAAAATCTGATATTACTCACTTATATTACGGTATTTCTACTTAGGTAAAAAATATATATAGGTTTGAATACATATACAGTCTGGAGCGAACTTGGGGAGGCCTAATATGTCAATTAGCGGACTGCTGCGCAATTCTGGAGTCTCTAGGTCTTAATAACAGGAATATTAACATAAAAATAAAAAACAAATATAACATATTTATAAACAATACTTCATAAAGATACTTTGTTATATCTTAAGAAATTATCAATTTCCTCATAATTTATAAAACACATGACCTTGTAAGTAGTATCACTTTTATTATTAGATGAGTGACATGGAATTGATTCAATGTTTTTTAATAGAGTGCAATAAATCTTAATATATATAAATCTCGTGTCACAATGTTTGTCCTCAATGGACTCCTAAACCACTTAACCGATTTTAATCAAATTTGCACACCGTGTGCAGTTTGATCCAACTTGAAAGATAGGCTATATTTTATTTTGGTATATGTAATTATTATATTTAAGAAAAAAAAATAAAGCGGTACGAAGTTCGCCAGGTCAGCTAGTTTTATAGAAATTGAAGCAAAGATACTGGACAATATCTACATATATCTTAGATGATATTCTTAAGCACATGCATTATACGCATCAGATAGTATTAAAATACATTCACAATAAAATGTAATAAATGTTAAAATTTTAAATTCGCTTGCATTTCAGCATACAAAAGTTTTAATAGCTAGGCATACAGATATATCAAATATAACATATATACAGTTTAACAATAATAGCTCAAAAGATATACACAATTTCATGTTGAGATCTTTAGGAATATGGCACCAGCAAATTGATTACAGAAAAATTTTAAACCTTACATTCAAGGAAATCAGACTTGCTTCGGTTGGAGTTCTAGAACTTAGCCATACAGCACATCGAACAGGTGAAATTGTACATGTTGCTTATAGTGAAGAAGAAAATGAGAACTATACTTAGCAGAGACAACTTATATACTCATTGTCATCAAAATATGAAATACAATATTATAATTTTATATAAACACTCGCACATAGTATGCAGATACTATTTAAAATGCAGGCTTCTTCAATTTTATCAATTTATCCAAAAAAAAATATTCTTCAAAAATTTTGGTTGCAATAGTTATGAACACCGAACCAAATTGGCCACGATGTATTCAAGTAAAGTTGTTAACCTCTCCTAATAGTGGCGAGAGTTTTTTATTTATACAGATTAAGTCATAATAGTATTAAAATATCTATTATTTAGCCCCCACAAAGTATAAAACTAAGAAAATAATAATATATAAGTTACTTACGTGTCAACTCTGGAAGCTGCCACAGTCAACATTTCTAGCACAAGTTGGTCAACAATTTTAGGGTCTACCAGCCTTGGTATCCGTACACAATTGTCAATCATAGCAGATACCACCGGTGAGGAGGTCGGAGCATAAACTGTCTCATCTGGCTCCTTTTCCTTACAGCAACAATCACCCATTACCTGAAAACATTTTTTTAAATAAGAGATTTTATAAGAAGTTTTACTAATCTACATGTCACCGGCAATTATTTTGAAACAAATTTAGTACTAACTAATTCTACTTTCTTAGTTCTATTCTAAGACATAAATCTTGGAATAGAACTTATGAAGATTCTATGCATATGGCATGAATTATATATCATTTGCAAGCGAGCACTATTTTTGTCTTAATAAATGTGCTGAGTTTACTAAAGATATACAATTACTAAAAACAATAATTAATGGTATTGTAAGGGTGTGAATGTTTATTAGAATTTAAACTGCAATACTTAACACTATTAGAACTAGTACCTTCCTTTTGAGTTCAACATTGTTTAATGACGTGGTACATATGCACAGCTATAGTTAATTATAGCCATACCCAGTAACTGACGTAGGGCACAGCAGGAAATTTCCTCTCAAAAAATGGAGCAGCCCGTCTGGGGTAGTACCTCGACCTTACAGAAGACCACAGCTAAATAATACTGCTTTCAAGCAGTGTTGTGTTCCTGTTGGTGAGTAAGGTGACCAGAGCTTCTGGGGGGATTGGGGATAGGGTCGGCAACGCGCTTGCGATGCTTCTGTGTTGCAGGCGTCTATAGGCTACGGTAATCACTTACCATCAGGTGAGCCGTACGCTTGTTTGCCGACTTAGTGATATAAAAAAAAATAGCCAACAGTAGTCTATTGAATGCAAATATAAATATGGCAATATGGTTAGGAAGATTATTATTTATTTAATTTTGTAATGAACCTTGCAGCCAGGAGCTGGGCACTGAATAAGTGAAATACATAAATGCATTTATTGTGTCAAAGTCACAGGTTTATGAAGGATTATTATAGTATGTATAACAGAAATTTATTTGTAAAAAGATTGCAAATTCTTTATTTATCAAAGGTACTCACAACACTGATAATATGATAAAATTAAATTAAAATTGGCCAAGTGCGAGTCGGACTCGCGCACGAAGGGTTCCTTCAGTACCATTGACTAAACTAAATATACCTAAGTAAATTTTCTGTAAAATATTTATTTAATTATGACGCCTTCTCTGATGCTATTAGAAAACTATTATTAGTCTATTGACGAAGTTTTCCTAATTTCTAATAGATGGTGTTTTAGACTAATAAAAAATTATCGCCCCCCTAAATGTTTATTTTATTTGTTTTTAGTATTTGTTGTTATAGCGGCAACAGAATTACATTATTTGTAAAAATTTCAACTGTCTAGCTATCGCCATTCTTGAGATACAGCCTGGTGACAGACGGACAGACGGACGGATGGACAGCGAAGTCTTAGTAATAGGGTCCCGTTTTTACTCCAATCAATCAAAAACACTATTTCAATAATGCACAGTATATACACACTGAACTTTTCACTAAATCCATTCAATTTCACGTATAAGATATACACAGCACTAATGTTACACAATATGTCAGGTGTATAGCTATATATATAGTGCTAAAAGCATGTCGGTGATGTGAACGCACGAGATTTCATTCAGCCAAAAAGCATCTAACGAGCACACCACACGGCCGCTGCGCGTGCTCCAGTTATGAGCATCTTGGTGACGTGAACACATAATGTGTTCCACTACCAAAAAGTGTCCAATGCAGCTAAAGAAGTTTTCACTTAAGAAATGATTGAACAAAATATTTATAATAACTAATTAATACTGCTATATCGTTCTTGAGTTTTAGAGACTAATCCTTCTTATTTAGAATCTAAAGAATAAAATAGTGTTTCAATTTAACAAAACAAAGATTGGTACAAATCAGGAAAGAAAAAAAATAAGTAATTACATTGTTAACCATTTAATAACATTATTATAGTTGCATAAATACTACTGTATTATTTAATGACACTAATTAAAAATAAATACTTTAATTCTGTATCCTATAATTGTAATGATTTGTAATTTAGTTTATTGATTATCTATAAAAGAAATAAATATCTTTTTTGTTATTGTAATACAATGAAAATTAATGATTTTTCTAAACTTAATATAAATCGATTTTTGTAAGAGACCAATTCATGAATGTTTTTAATTTAGAAAATGTTTTATTGAAATATGTTTATTACGTACCCAAAAGTATTTGATATAGTCCCAGTACAATCAAGATATTACAAATTAATTGTTTTTAAGTCAATCAACAATATTTCATAACGGCAGTAGGTACTAACAAAGGTGCTGAAATTTATTTTTAAACAGTGCAACATAAACTCACGTATAATATTGTACAGACATATACTACTGTTACTAAACATTTATTTTCAAAAAAAGGCAAATAAAGCAATGTTAAATGTAAAATAAACTATATAATAATATTATGATCATAAAAAATTGTAAACATACTTTATTTTAGACAGGTCACTCGCATGTGAATCTTGTCAATCTTGAGATTCTTGACAGTGTTCAGTGTTGTCGCTCTGCAAAATTTTATGTTTTAGTTACTGATACTTATTTTTGTTAAAAATAGGTTAGATTACTACTAGAGTTACAATTATTCTATAATTTTAATTGAACTATACAATAGTTGCAATAGATTGTATAATGTAAAATCTTATAATCCATACTAATATTATAAATGCGAAAGTAACTCTGTCTGTCTGTCGCGCAATCATGCCAAAACTACTCAACAGATTTAAATGAAATTTTGTATACAGATAGTCTAGAGTCTCAGAAAGGACATAGGCTACTTTTTAATGTATATATATATATAAATTTAAAATCTAGAATAATGTCAAAAATGAAAACGGATTGACACAATATCTATTGGTTTTCAAATATTTATGCGTGCGTTCAGAAATTTATTTAGTGTAAACTAAGGAAAAAATATCAAGCTACTTAAATATACTATGATGTATGATGATAAATGTACTAATGAATTAAATACAAAAAAAAAATAACATTAAATTGATTGGTCTCATTGAAACATTCCAGATTATTCTGTCAATCCATTCAAAATCAGTATCAGTATAAATATTTTCATAGCGAAAGTGTAAAAGATATGTTTTATATATCTTAATCTGTACCAATTTATACTAATATTAAAAACCTGATAGTTGGTTTGTTTGTTTGTTAAACGCGCTAATCTCAAGAACTACTTATTCGAATTGAAAAATTTCTCTGAGGTGGATAGCTTATTTAAAGACAAAGGTTATGCTTTAAGAAGAAAGAAGGCTATTTTTTCCTCAAATCAACGCGGGTGAAACCGCGAGGCACAGCTAGTATAAATCTAAAGATAAAATAGCTGTTAACGTAGTATTATGCTTTATGGTATAAAGACCTGGACGGGCTTTTAGTAAATACTCATCATATGGGCATGAAACATCCTAACCAAAACCGTGGACTAATCATCAAAATGAAATTTCCTCAGAGATTCCCATTTCTTGTACGACGAGATCTAACAATGGTACATTCAGTCAAAAAAGTATCGGGAATGGATTATTTGTTTAAGGTTCCAAATTCGAATATTGTTTTTTTTTTTGTTTTTGTTAGATTAGATTGGTCCAACCGTTTTCCATTTTGGCGCGGAGTTTGAGTTGCATATTTTGTTATTAATGATATTAAATACAGTGCTATTTTTAGTCATATCTAATATTGTATATTGCGAATTTCATAATGGACAAAAACATCGAACAAATAGTTTGTCTTAAATTTTGCATCGCCAATGGAATTTCGTGTTCGGAGTCAATGAAAATGTTACAAAAGGCTTACGGTGAATCGAATTTATCAAAAACTCGTGATTATGAGTGGTACAAAGCATTCAAAAGCGGTCAAGATGTGATGGAAGATTTGCCTCGCTCTGGTAGGCCATCAAGTCTGAAACTGAAGTTATAACATCGCAAAAGTGAAGGAAACAGTGACCGAAAATTCTCATTCAACTTTGAGAGAGATAGCCGCTGAACTTTCTGTATCACACGAGTCGATCCGTACTATTTTAACTAATCATTTGGGTATGAAACATATTGCCGCTCGGCTAGTCCCAAAATACCTCAATTTTCTGCAAAAACTCAATCGCTTGAGAGTCGCTGAGGACATGCTAGAACGCGTCAATTCCGACCCAACATTCATGAAACGCATTGTTACTGGTGCCGAGACGTGTGTTTACGAGTTTGACATGCAAACTAGTCAACAAGCCTCGGAGTGGCGCCTTCCAACTGAATCGAAACCAAAAAAACCACACCAAACTCGTTCAAAGTCAAAGTCATGTTGAGTGTTTGTTTTGACTATCGCGGTGTTGTTCACTCGAAATTCTTGCTGGAAGGTCAAACGGTAAATAGGTAAGGAATATTATTTGAGCGTTATGCGGCGTTTAAGAGAGCAAATTCGACGAAAAAGGCCAGATTTGTAGAAAGAAAATTCTTGAATTTTGCACCACGATAATGCGCCTTCGCATAACGGCACAAGGCCATCATTGTGAACGAATTTTTGACCAAACACTCAACAAATACCATTGAGCAACCACCATATTCACCAGTATGGCTCCAGCCGACTTTTTTCTTTTTCCTAAATTCAAATTACCACTTCGTGGCACCCGCTTTCAACCGGTAGAAGACATAAAGGAGAATTCGCGGCGAGAACTGAACTCAATTCCGAGAACAGCGCTTAAAAAATGTTTTAATGATTTTATTAGTCGTTGGCTAAGTGTATCGTTTCTGATGGAGCATACTTTGAAGGTGATAAAATAAATTTGGATAAATAACAAACAGTTTGTGTATTATTGATCTTTCCCCGATACTTTCTTGATAGAGTAGTCTTAGTATCTTTCATTTGTTTTAGTGTCTCTTCCTCACTAAGCAAGGGGTCACGGGTTTACGAGGCATGCGTTACTGCTGTGGCTACGCTTTCACAACATTATCACAACATACCCGAAACCATTACCGCGTAACCACTTCACTTCACTGTTATACCTTTACCGTTAAAATACATACCACTTTATCGTTATAACCACAAATCAAGTTACCGTTACCGAGAAACAAGAAGTACTTAGTTCTGAAAAAAAAACTGTTGTGTTCTAAAACAAGAACAACCCAACCTTCGTGTGATAGATGATGGATGCAAGCAAGATAAAGTATGCAGAATGTAAGTGCAAGAGGCATAAAAGCCGGTAAACAAACTCTCCTTCTCGAACATGTGTGTCGGAGGAATAGTAAAAAAAGGTGTATGAGGAAAAAAAATTCACCTATTATCATTACATTTAATTAAAAAAAAAAAAACTGGAAACAAATATTAGGTACAAGTACCTATTCCAGCGTCGGCCAAAATTCCTGATTTATACGGGTAAATAAAATACTCAACTCAAGGAAAACCTTATGGGCCCCGTAGACGATCAAATATTTGATCAAACTTCATATTAAATTTCTGTTTGACAAACGTGTTTGTCAAATTATTTGATCGTGTGCGGGGCTGCGGGTTTTTTAAATATGTTTGTTATATGAAAGGGCCTATGCAAACCACGTTTTTTAAACGCGCCGTCGACGCGCGTTTTAAAAGCGCGCGTCGACGGCGCGTTTTTATCCTACAGAGCAGTTTGTTGGCGTTTGTATCGATAAACACGCGCGTTTGCATCGCGTTTGTATCGCGTTTGCATCGCGTGACACGCGCGTTTGCATCGCGTCTGTATCAGTACATACGGCACATACGCGCGTTAACGGCGCGTTTTAAAAACGCGCGTCGACGGCGCGCTTTTATTATACAGGTGTGCAAAGGTCTACAGGCTGCGTCTAACTCGCGTGTGTATCGCGTTTGTAGCGATACAATTGCGTCGATGACAAGATGCGTCGACGGCGCGTTTAAAAAACGTGGTTTGCATAGGCCCAAACATGAAGTTTGATCAAACATGTTTGACAAACAAGTTTGATCGTTTACGGGGCCCATTACGCGTCGGCTAGTAAAGTATATGAATCAATTAAGATACAATAATAATAAGAATAACTTACAAAATCATACATAATCGTTTTACCAGCAGTTTTGAACGCGTGAATAATAGAATAGATACATATAAGTATACTAGCGGCCACCCGCAACTTCGTACGCGTGTAGTTAGGTATTTGGAGAAATATATGAGCTTGAAATAAAATGTTCGCTAACTCCGCAGACTTTTTAATGAAGCAATAATAATGAAGATATAAAACAATTTACTTCTAGAAAAATATATACAATATAATAATAATTATAAAACGACGTGCACGTTATGAAATGTAGAAAAGAACTGCTTAAAAATTGTAACATAAATTATAAAGAAAAATTCAAATATAAATTAATTGACATCTATCAAAAAAATATATTTTATCAAACAAATAGAGGTTTCACTATTGTTCATATTAAAAAAGTCTTCATATGTGGAGACGCCACATCACTCCCCTCCGAGACCGAAGGTCGATAGCAAAATGCTCCGGTGAGTCGGAGTGGTGCTGCCGATACCTCAGTGAGTCGAGGTGTTGCCGCCAATGCCTCAGTGAGTCGAGGTGATGCTGCCTATGCTCACGTGAGTCGGGGTGTTGCCGCTGATGCCTCAGTGAGTCGAGGTGATGCTGCCGATGCCCCAGTAAGTCGGGGCGTTGCTGCCAATGCTCCAGTGAGTCGGAGTGGTGCAGCAAAATGCTCCAGTGAGTCGGAGTGTTGCCGCCAATGCCTCAGTGAGTCGAGGTGATGCAGCGCTTCCCCAGTGAGTCGGGGTGATGCTGCGTAGCGGCTGGCTGCGAAACGGCTGGCTGCGTAGCGGCTGGCTGCGAAACGGCTGGCTGCGTAGCGGCTGGCTGCTGCGAGTGCGTCTCTCCTTGCGAAGGCTGCGATGGCGTTCAATCGCGGGGTCACCAGTTTAGCAAACAAAAGAGCTTGAAATAAAAATAATGTTCGCTAACTCCGCAGACTTTTTAATGAAGCAATAATAATGAAGATATAAAACAATTTACTTCTAGAAAAATATATACGATATAATAATTATTATAAAACGACGTGCACGTTATGAAATGTAGAAAAGAACTGCTTAAAAATTGTAACATAAATTATAAAGAAAAATTCAAAATTAAATATAAATTAATTGACATCTATCAAAAAAATACTTTTTATCAAACAAATAGAGGTTTCACTATTGTTCATATTAAAAAAGTCTTTATATGTGGAGACGCCACAGGTATTTGGCACATAATTTTTAATTATATTCGCAAAAGCTACCCAACAAAAGCTCTGATCCTTCTTCTAAATTGGGACAGATGCCTTTATCCAGCAGTGGGATATTAAGTACCTACAGGCTGAAGCTTATATTTCGTATTTTTACTAAAATATAGACATTACCTAAACATAGTTATTGAAAAATCGGCCACTGATCAATGATATATAGGTATATTATATGTATATTATAAGGAATATATAACAATTATATCTACAAACTAATGGGCTCTTTGTTAGTTTGTGTACATACGTTGGACTATTGCTTTAATACAAAGCGAATGGTTATGATGTTAGCTTATGAATACAATCAAACAACGATTTAATGGAGCTTCCGAGATTACTTGATTAACTTGATTTGTATTTGTTATTGTTATTATTGTTGTTAAACTTTACGTAAATCAAATCTTTTTACACTAATAGGTACGTTAATTCTTTTTTCTTTTTGTGGGTAACTCAAGGATACGATACTACATGTTTTTTTTTAATATGAACTTTGGGGGTCGCTCATTAATCACATGATAATTTTAGCAACTTTTGTTAGGCTAGGTTTTTGGCCCAGGTTTTAGTGTAAAATCATTTTTTTTTGAGCAAAGTATATGGAACTGAATATTATTTTTAAATACAGGTAAAATAATCTGATTAAATTAAATATTGTGATACAAATTTCCAGACAGATCTCAAGGTTAGAAATCGCGCGTTCAATACAAAAACTATATAAACAAAAATAAATCCTCCCACTCTCCTCCTTGTTATATTTCGTGATTTTTTCCGAACCCTAGTGTTTTAGCAGTGATGGGTAATAGACAGGTGCAATGCAAGGCAATTGTAAAAAATGTTTAAAATAAGTACAGACATTAGAATTTTACAATTTTGTTGTACGAATATGTAAAGGAATACGTAGGTATAAATTTGAGGTTTATTGAAGTACTTATATAATTAGTGGTGGTTAAAATAACGGAAACGTCAAAGTGTAACACGTTTTTTGTTAAAAACGCGTAACGTTTGTTATTCCTACTCTGACTTCGCGTTATCTCAAAAACGTCTCAACAAACAATAATCGAAAACGTCTGAAAACGCAAAACGTCGAAAACGTCTGAAAACGCAAAACGTCTAAAACGTTCCCACAGCGCGCAACGCTCTGCAGCGAGGCTAGAGCGAGATAACATTACAGTCGTAGGCGCGTCGTCGGCCCGTGTTATTCGTTTTTAGGTTTATTAGTATTACTCGTATTAATTTACCGTAAACGTTGTTCGCGTTGTTTCCTCTTTGGTTGTTTCGTAAACAAACATGGCTCGTTCGTTTTAAATTTTTAATATAATAATTTGGTTGCTGTGCAAGTTGTACTACAGTAGGTACTATAATAATTGTAAATAATATAATAATTCTCTTTTCATACATTCGTCGTGCTGTTGTAAATATTGTGTTTTTAACCGAATTCTTCGTTTTTAAGAATTGTAAATAGGTAGGATATTACTGTGTATTCTTTATGATAAAATCAATTTTATTATAGACAGTCCTAAGCCAAGTATGAAGGAAAGTTAGGTTTAAAGAACTTTATTTCTCATAAGAATTTACATTCATTACATTAGATACAATGATATTTTTTATACAATTGTAAGAAGACAGTTTTAACATCTGGGCTGTTGGATATAGAAGGCTTTCTTATTTACTATAGTGAGGATACAATATGATTTTTTTAGTTTGGTTTTAAATGATTTTATACTATCACATAATTTTATTTCATCTGGTAGTTTGTTAAACAGCTGTACTCCTTCAAACATAATTGTTTTTTTACCATAATTAGTTCTTACATTATCAATATGAAGTTTATATTTATTTCTTAAATTCGAAATATGCGATCTCTCATAAATCCTTATTTCTGATTGCACGGAAGCTGATTTAATTTTTTTGATTAGAATACATGTATTGTATGTGTAAAGTTGTGATATATTCATTATTTTTGTATTATTATAAAGTTGTGTCGTTGGAGTAAGATAGTGATAGTTGTAGAAAATTTTGATTATCCTATTTTGTATTCTCTGTAAAGTATTTAAATTTGAAGTAGCAGCGGAACCCCAAACCTGTATTAGATATTCTAGATGTGATTTTACTAATGAATTATATAAAATGTTTCGGATTATTTTTGGTACACAAGTGGAGATCCTATTGATTGCTCCTAATATTGATTGTAACTTTGTTTTAATGTGGTTAATATGTATCTTGAAATTTAGTCTGTCGTCTAACCATAAGCCAAGGTATTTTTTATGATGAGAGCGCTGTAGTATATCGTTGTTTATCGTCAGCGGAGTAGTCAGGTATCTTTTTATTTTTAGCAGTGAAAATAATAAATGAAGTTTTAGCTGTATTGATTGTTAATTAAAGTTTATTGATCTATAACGCTTCATGATATATTATTACAAAGATTATTACATTCTTTCGTGTACAGCGCGTTGCGAGCAGGGATGTCAGACGTACCATTATAATGGTACACGTACCATTATTTTGCATTATTTAGTGTCACGTACCATGTACCATGACGATACGTGATATAGGTACATACGTACGTATAGCAATTAATTAGAATATCAAAAAAAGAAAGGTTTGTTTTCTATTAACGGTACACGAAATTGATATATAAATTTTTTTCACTAATTATAGGCTGCGATTTCCGACAAAATTTACACATTAGTGTTGGCGTAAAATGTTTTTGTTGCCAGTACCATTTTTTTAGCCAGTTCGGTACAATGATTTCTAAGTGGCCGTCTAACATCCCTGGTTGCGAGTAGTTTTTAGTTGCAAAGTTGCGACTAGCGAGAGGCGTGTTGTCAGATAAAATGACAATTTCTCCGCGTTGAGACTGCGCCCAAGTTTTATAAAAACGTGTTATTATGAAAACGTATAAAAAAACGCGTTAACTAAAGATAGTTAATAGTCGAAAACGCGTTTTTAGTTAATAACGGATTTGAACATCAATACTTATATTCATTTTAGTGTGAGTGAATTACCTATATCGTTAACTATGCATCATTATTTTTTTATTCGATTAGATCTTGATTAGATCGCCAAACAAGCGTACGACATCTGATTATACTTTTTAACTTAAGTCGGGCACAGCAGTAAATATCCTGTTTAAAATCTGGAGCAGGCCGACTGGGCAAGTACCTCGACTTTGCAGAAGATCACAGCTAAATAATACTGCTTTCAAGCAGTAAGTACCTATTGTGTTCCTATCGTGAATAAGGTCACCACAGCTTAGAGATGAGCAATATTAATCGATATTATGCTGTACCGATACATAGCAATGCGATATATCGATATTTTGTATCGATACACGACCATACAATACGCATCGGTATATAGTAGGTATCTCCAGGTAAAAATATCGAATCCATGTGTGCTTAAAATTATGTTTTGATTGTGCATGTAATATAAAACGTCTTCTATGTTTTGGTAAGGTGAGATTAATGTAAACAAAGTTTGCGCCGACCAAAAACTACATTGGCAGCGCGATGCTTTGTGGACTAGCTACCCGGCGACAGTTGTTTATAAATATTTTTTCTAATGTTGGGCCGGCAGTAAAATAAAATTAATTTCTTGCTTGCTTTATTGTCGAGTCGTCTTTGTTTTAGGTAACACGATACCTAACAAACTTTGTACTAAGAAGTATTTGGCCTAATCTCAGTACTTTGGCACTTCAATATTTATTTGTGCTTAAAGACAAAAGTATTCGAGCAATGCGTCCTACCTGTGTTAACATAATTATGGCGCCGAGACGTGGACACTGACGAAGGAACTGGTCCACAAGTTAGTCGCTCAACGTGCAATGGAACGGGCTATGCTTGGGGTTTCTCTCAAAGGTAGAATTAGAAATGAGGCTATCCGCGAGAGAACGAAAGTAACCGAAGAGAAAGAATTAGAAATGAGGCTATCCGCGAGAGAACGAAAGTAACCGACATAGCCCACAGAATTAGAAGGTTGAAGTGGCAGTGGGCTGGTCACTTGTGTCGCAGGACCGATGGCCATTGGAGCAGACGTGTCCTGGAGTGGAGACCGCTTCTTGGTAAACGCAGTGTGGGATGCCCTCCGGCCCGTTGGACCGACGTTCTACGTAAGATTGCCGGTGTAGGCTGGATAAGGATTGCGAAAAACCGGGATGTCTGGCGCGAACTTGGGGAGTCCTATGTCCAGCAATGGACTGCAATAGGCTGAAGTGTGTGTGTATATTTATCAGTGGTTGCGACTTCAGCGCCATCTGAACGCTTGTTTTCACTAGCCGAAAACACATTTGAATCCGCAACGCCTGTCTAAACTCTTGTTTTTACGTAGTCTTACCGCCTCTCAGTGGCAATTGTAAAATATTGTAATACTTCCATTTTTAATAAAATACATAATTTTTTACTCTTCGAACTAATACTTTTGTTTTTAAAAAAATGGATAAATATCGTATGTATCGATACAAGACGTTGCGATATATTTCTGAATCGATACGATTAGTTGCGATACGTATCGATAAGCTGTATCGATACAAAAGATTATTTTGGACATCTTTACCAGATCTCCTGAAGGGGGATTGGGGTAGGGTCGGCAACGCTTTTGCGATGTTTCTGGTGTTGCAGGCGTCCTCCTGATCCTCCCAAGGAGGCTGGAAGTATCATAAGCATATGCTTTTGATTGCTAGATTGCACAGACAAAAAGGAACAAGGTAAGCTAATTTTAGCAAAAGCTTGTAAATTCTGTTAATGATTACGTAAATGTTAAAATATAACAATTCGATGTCTAACATGTAGAGTACTTTGAAATGTTACATGAGCTTTACATTTGTTAGAGGACACAATTTTATTTTTGGGACATGTGTGGGGGGTCAATAGAAGCTTAACCTGAAAAATGGGTGCAAAGACCTTTTTCGCGATATCTCGGAAACTATGCGTCCTACAAAAAATTCATAAGACACAATTTTTAGCAGATCGTTTTGCCTACAAATATGTTCATTCATATATTCATCTTTTTGCCCTAAATTTAAAATTAAAGAAGTTATAAGCAAAAAAGTGAGAAAATTCCTATGAAAAATTTTCTTTTTTGCTCTATAACCTTTTTTATATCTACATTTTACAAAAAATACCTCAAACCAATCTTGTAGATGGTCTTTTGAGGAAAACTTTTCTCTATAATTTTTTTAATTTCATCCATTTAAAACGCTGTCGCCGGCCCTCACACATCACGTCTGCCGGATTGCACCAGCAACCGAGTAAAGCTCCAGGGGGCCAGCATAACCCGGCCGGCAAACCACTCTTTCGCGCTACAGGGCGGGCAAGTAACCCACCCACCCCGTCCCTCTAGTGCGCTCACGAGTCGAGCAGTACCCGGAGCGCACCCTGCGAGTCAGTCGTTAGCCGCGACGAGCAGCAGTACCGCGACTGTCCCGTTGGGGTGCACCACGAGGAGGTGACCGACATGCACCCCAAACCCCGGCCGGTACTACCGCAACCGTTATGTCCCTGCATTTTAAAACTGTAATATCTTCGAAAATATTTATTTAAATTACATGTTTTAAAGGACTGTATTGATCTATACTAAATGCACAATGCATTTATGGTTGCGATGCGTTAATTTGATGAGGATTAATGCTGTATTGCTTAAAATCGCGTCGTAAATAAGCCATTATTTCTCGTAAAAAGTAAAGGATAAAAAAACGGTTATTGTGGGTTATCCTTAAGAGATAGACATATGCCATCACGGACTTTTTTGTAGACCTTTTTAAGATGTATAATACTGTAGTACATTATTTTGATCTATCTCGTAGGGTTCAGCCGGCGTTTGCAATGTAAGCGAAAAAAATGTGTTTATTTACGACATCACATTAGAAACGTCTAAAACTATCAGTGTTTCTCTGCTATATTATGCATTTATTATACATAAAAACCTTCCTCTTGAATCACTCTATCTACTAAAGAAAACCGCATCAAAATCTGTTGCGTAGGTAGTTTTAAAAATTTAAGCATATAGACAGACAGACAGACAGCGGGAAGCGACTTTGTTTTATAATATGTAGTGACTAGCAGCGAAACCCGGAGTTGCTCGGGTTAAAATACATCGCAGAAACTTTCTAGACCATTACAGAAATTTTGAGGTCTTTTCAGATGTCCTAATGCGTTATAAAAGGATAGAAATATATGTTTTAACATTTTCACAACCCACTTTCACCAACCGCAACCAAACTCCCTTACTACCACCTGGAGACCAAGGAGTATTTACCACACCAACAGGAAGTTGATTGGATTTGGTGGTGATAGAGAAAACTGTGTATTTACGTACAACAAAGCATTATATATACTAGATCGTTCAATAAGTCCCGAGACTAACCTGGAAATGGCGCATATATTAAAAACTCTTTTGATTTTTAAAAAGTACTGGCTATCAATACAAGAATATGTGTCAAATTTTTAAAAATGGAACAATAAAATTATTGATTTTGAAACATTTAAGTGACGCTACGGTTGTAATTTCGATACAATGGAAAAAAACGAGTTTCGCGTGTTGATAAAACATTGTTTTTTAATGGGAAAAAATACCGTTGAAGCACAGCAATGGCTTATAAAATGTTATGCAGGATCAGCTCCCTCTAAAGCAACCATTTGTCGGTGGTATGCCGACTTCAAACGCGGTCGCATGGACACCAATGATGGGGAACGCTCAGGTCGTCCAAATGAAGCAGTGACTCAACAAAATATTAACCAAGTCCTCAAAATCGTATTGGAAGATCGGAAGGTAAAAGTGCGAGAGATAGACGAGATAGTGAAGATTTCAGCTGGTAGTGTTTTCACTATTTTCATAAAAAATTGTCCATGAAAAAGCTTTTTTCTAAGTGGGTGCCGCGTTTGCTTACAACTGATCAAAAGGAACAACGTATCAATGATTCAGAGCGATGTTTGGTGCTGATTAATCATAATAAAAAGGATTTTTTACGTCGGTATGTAACAATGGATGAAACCTGGATATACCATTTCACTCCGGAATCCAATCGGCAGGCAGCGGAGTGGAGAGCGTCTGGTGAAAGCCGCCCGAAGCGTCCAAAGACTCAGAAATCGGCCGGTAAGGTTATGGCGTCTATATTTTGGGATGCGCATGGAATACTTTTCATCGACTACCTTGAAAAGGAGCAAAATATAAATAGTGACTATTACATGTGCTTATTGGAGCGATTGAAGTACGAAATTGCGGATAAACGGCCTCACATGAACAAAAAGAAAGTGGTGTTTCACCAGGACAACGCGCCTTGTCACAAGTCCGTGAGAAAGATGGCCAAAATTAACGAATTGGGCTTCGAATTGCTTCCTCATCCCCCTTATTCGCCAGACTTGGCCCCCAGCGATTACTGGCTGTTTGCAGACCTCAAAAAAATGCTTCAGGGTAAGAAATTTGACTCAAATAGTGAAGTTATCGCAGCAACGGAGGCTTATTTTGAAGCCAAAGACAAATCGTTCTACACACATGGGATAGAAAAGTTAGAAAAGCGTTGGAGGGAATGTATCGCTCTTGGAGGAGACTATGTTGATGAATAAAAATTAATTTTATAAAAAAGACCTTTTTTTAGTACTTAGTCTCGGTACTTATTGAACCACGTGTTACATATATATTTAGATTTAGATTATTGATTATGATTATTATTATACGAAAAATAAAATATAGAAGATTAAAAACCTAATACCTACACAGTTTCAAAACTTTTGAACGAATACAACAAATTTTTTTTTTGCGTTCGCCAGTACCTCTACCTATATTCATTTTTTTTAAATATCTTTCATACAAACCTTGTCCACTATATAAAAGAAATTAAATGAAATTGATATACCAGCTGGTGAAAAACAAAATTGTGGTATGAATTTTGCCGTGTCAGTTAGTTATGATATAATAATGAACAGTCTTATCGCTTTGTAGCGCTCTTCTCGTGACAATTTGAGAAAGAGAGATTATCGATGGAAGCGTAGAACCTTAGCGTAAACCTAAGCGTAGAACATTATCGGTAAAAGCAATTTTACAGACATAAACACCTATATTTATTATGTTTCAATTAAGTAATAATAATGATAAGCCTTTATTTTCTAGAAAGCTCGTATACAGGATATAAAAGGTAGGTTGCCTGTGTAACATAGAACTTGTTTTTGGTTTTATTATTTTCAAAACTTTTCAAATAAATAAATTATATTTCAGTATTATTATTATCAACATAATAAGTACAGTAGATAGTTATACAACAAAAAAATGTTTTCAACTTTGAACTCGAAATTCTTTATAAACGTATATAGGGGTTTCTCAAGAAAATTATTTATATATTTTTAAGCAAATATCTCTATGAAGTTTTATTTTTGAAAAGGAAAATATATCACGAGAAATTGCCTGTAATCAGAAACGTACCTTAACAGTTTTGTGAAACTTTATAGCTGCAATTTATGCAATCGACTGCTTACAGGACGACTGCTAAAGCTCGAAAGCTCTTTGAAGCAACATTTCAAATAGTCATCTATTTAACTAATATACTACATTTATAGCAACTAAAGTTATTATTTTTATTAAATTGGATTTTAATTACGTTTTTTAGTTTTAACGGTTCAGTAAATATGATATGCTTTGATAGAAATCATGAATCATCAATTGAAATTTAGTAATAAGCCAAAATTAGACGTTTTCTTAAAAAAAAAGGATTAAATATATATAAATGTTGTGTACAAATTGAGACAGTTTACGATATATTTGTAGTCATCAGACGACGCTGACGGATCTTCGCGGCATGGCTGCGGTGAAGATGGCGGTGGAATTGAATCCGCGAAGCCGATGAGGCAGTCGCCCCGATCGATAGGCGGGCGCGGCGCTGCAGTCGCGCCTTGGTACGCCAGCCGCTGCTCTCCGGACTCCGACACTTAACCACTACGGTGATCGCTCACGCCGCGGACACACGCGACGATGCGCGGTGACCGCGCCGCTCGTGACACGCGACACAACAAGGACCATGAAAACTTGAAATCGTCTCTTAAAAAAGGATCAAAGACTAAAAAGAATAGAGTGGTATTCGACGAGAGCGCGAATGAATTTTTCGAGGCTGACTATATTATTGTCGTCCGAGATGAGTGCGGATATTCTGATGAGGGGGAGAACGAGGAGTGCTCGGGATGTGGAGCGTGTGAGCGGTTCCAGGAGCCGGAGCCGGGCGCTCTCAGTCCACCGGAGGGATACAAGGATATGGGGCTTTTTAATCGGGACGGAACGTTGCGGGAGCAAGCGTGGTGGGATGCCGGTGACGTGGTACTGGTCGGTGAGCGGTCGGGGACGGTGTTCACGCCGCAGCACCTGCAGCTCCTGCGGAGGCTACAGCGCGAGAGGATGTTGCGCTCTACCGTGTGTGCAGACTGCGACGCACACCCCGCAATTCATCAACCGCTCGGTGAGTCACCTATGTCCTTGCCAAGGACGAGTGCCTTCTTGTTGGTCTCGCTCTGAATATTATCACCTTTCTACAGCGTTACGTTGTCTAATTTGTAAAATTATCTACTTTTTAATAGTGTGTAAAATTACGACTTACAGCAACGCTATGACTACTTTTATTGTTAAATTTCATTTTGAGAAATTTAAAAGAAACTAAAATATACTTTTTATTATAGCCTTTGCGACAGTAATAAAATTGCTTAGCGAAAAGTGTGTGGAATACTTACCTACTTGAATGTTTTTATTTTATAAAGACCATTCTAGGAGTTCGTGGTAATGGTTATTTAATGGCTCAAGCGAAAATATCAGCAATGCGCTTAATTAATCATGACGACTGTAAAATCTACAAAAGCGTTAAACCGTTTTATACAAAACGTTAATTTGGTGAGCGACCAGTGTCGCCATATTGCACAGAATATGAGAATAAGCTATATTATTAAGTTTATAGCAAAGTTCTTAACATAATTATAACGACTCGAAATACAAAAAATAATTTAAAACAAAATTATAACAATCGTTTATAAATAAAAAATATGAGTAAATATCAATGACAAACGGTAAAATACGTGGAAAATAAATGGTTACATAAAAGAAGAGTTAAGAGGATTAAAATATCGTGTCTGAAAACAGAAAGTGAACATGAGATATTAAAATAAAAGCATAGGTAAACGTTTTACGATTAAATTTTAGTATTTTTTATTCGTTTTAATGTCTCCTTCTTTATCAAAAAGTTCATTACATTATTGTGGTTTTTTTCTTTACAGATTACACGGATAAATTTTTTTTATACTGTATTCAACGTCATGTTTTATCATTGTTTTAATTGTTTTCTTTAAATAATTACATACCTACTTTGTATTTGTTAAAATTTAATGTTTAATATATTATAAGTCATACAAGTATAATTATATAGTATATGTTGTTTTCATTGATCTAACATAATTATGTCATTGATATAATTATACTAAATTACTAATACGAAAATTGGCGACACGAAAACGTAACATAAAAAGTAAATAGTTATATATTTAGGTACCAGAGTAAATAGCAAATAAACAAAAACTATTATATTTCCGCTATATTATGTACTCGTACCTATCATGTACTACATCTATATATATTATATGAACAAAGATCTTTTAGGATTATAAAAATATAAATAATATTTCCTAAATGTTTTTAACCCTTAATTCGACGCCTCGAACTTTTATTTATTTTACTTCTCGTTAAATAAATAAAAATTTGCGTTAAAAAGTAGACTATATAACTAGGTGTTATATGGAATCTTAAGCCATGTAACCATCTAGTAAAAAATCAGTGTCGCATGCTATTCGACGGGACGTGAGCACTTGAGCAGTCACCATCGAAATGACGGGAAGGAAGGACTTGTTGCCAGGGCTTTCGGTAATTTGCAATTTATTCGTAATTTTAGAACTTATCTCTTTAGTTTTTCATTGAAAATTACATATAAAACACCCATCCAGCAATTCAAAAGGTTTCTGTCCAGTATTTTTCCCCTTGTCGACGTAGTAGAAAACTAAATAATAAATTATATGTCCATTATACTTCACGGTACAGTATTATTAGGAAATATACTTTTCCTTTTTTTTGTCATAATATCTTCCTGTACACAGAACTAAAGAGTTAAGCCTCTTCACCATGCTTCTCTATATACTCAGTCTTAGAGCGCATGAACATATTGGATAGCTCCGAATATGACACTATCGATAGTAATCACCCTAATGTTGATGATACAAATTATTTTACAGAGTCAGTGTACAAAAATGTTGAAAAATAGGACAAATCTATTGTGTAAGCAGCAAAGAAAATAACCCTTTCCTCAAAATTATCAAAAAAAATTAAACAATTAAAAAGCTCTTTTGACTCTTATAATTAACAATTAGGTTCCACCAACTGGCGAAGTAGATTATAATGTTTTACCAAGTTTTGCTTCATTATTATCCATTCCGCCATCAAATGCTTCTTCTATTGGTGCCTAGTTCATCGATACTAAGACGTACCAGGCGTGAGAGAAAACTTCTAGTAAGAGCTTTCAGTAAGAGCTTTCTCAACGGTCTCAAATAAGACCAAGACTCTTATTGTAAGTTACAAATGCTAGAAAGATTAACTCTTAGTTGGAATGTTTTTATCGCTTCTTTTCTCCAGATATACTCGATGACATCGTCATCAACACGAAATTGTACTCAACCCAAAGAATTGGAAAATGTATACCTACGTTAATCATCGAGGAATTAAGACTTTCTTATGATTTTTCTTATCATGGGTATTCAAATTCAAAGACGTAGTACCTACGCGGGCAAATACAGACAAAAGGAAAGATCAATGTAGTCAGAAACCACCAATCCCTTTACCAAAAACTATATCGCTTCAGCCTATAATATCCCACTGTTGGGTGTAGGCCTCTTTCCCCATGTAGGAGAAGGATCAGAGCTTAATCCACCACGCTGTTCCAATGCGGGTTGGCGGATATATTCCCTTTTATGAGTAACGATCGCTATCAGGTGTATTTCCAATACAAATGTTTGTCATGCGCTGGGATCGCACCCGCAATCGCCAGCGCAACAGCCAGAAACCAGTGCTGTGACCGTTGCGCCAACGCGGCGTTGTTTTAAGCATAACTAAGTTCTTCGTTACATTATGTTTTTGAAGTTTCTTTTAGTATTTTAACCCTTTCACGCACATAAGGTTTAGAGAAATGAAACGAAAATGTTTACTAGCCATAACGGTTTATTAGGAGCTAAATTAACATAAAATAATGAAAAAAATAATAGTTTATTATTTTTCATGTGTTTTTCAGGCTGGGACATATGTGTCCCAGTGTGCGTCAACGGTTGTAAAATGTACCAATTACACGCACGTTTTTCATATCGTTATTTCACAAAAAAACTCACTAATTCAGTATAAATTAACGTTTTTATATATAATAAAACTGAAAATTATAATCTAAAACAAAAAAAATGTTTAGTGGTATTCTGCAAAATAATTTTTTTCAGAAGTAAAACATAAATGTACATTACATGTTGAACATGTATTGTTTGTTCGGTTCTCAACATGAAATTTGGCACATTGGACACATTTCTTCCTTAAATTTGCCTTCACCATAAAGTGAGAAGGCGTTTCCCGTTTTGGAGTATGACCTATCCGCTTATTTGTGGTTACTGAAGATGAAAAACTTCTCTGATGAGACGAAAAATCAGCAATTTTGGAACGACTTACAACTTGGCTAAATTCTAGCATGAAAGCAGTGTTACCTTCAATTTTCTTTTCCGCATGCAATTTGCTGTAGGTATACTATATAAGCATTATTCATAACAATATCTAGCAAATCAAAAAATAGTCGTAGGTAGAACTTGATTTTTGCTTTACGGTCAACCTTGTAACAAACTTTTCTTTGGTCCATCAAATCAACGCCTACCATGTTTTTATTATATTTCACAACTACTTCTTGGCATGTGACGTTGATTTTTTTACCACTTCCCTGCACTATTCTTTTCACCGTTGTAGTGGGTGCCGGAGACAAGAAGTTTGTCAATAAAAGAACAGGTTTATTATCCATCCACTTTATGAAAGAAATCCTTTGCGAGCTGGTCGCAAATATTTGTCCCCTTTATAATATTTATTAGAGAGAAATTTGAACTAATAAGACTATCCAAAATATTAACTTCGCCATATTTTTAGCCTTCTTGATCGTGAAATTGATGCGGTATGTAGGAGATTTTTCTCCAGTTGAAAGAGGGTACAGCTTTTGTGCTTGTTTGTGGAATTTCTTGTTGCAATTGGCTATCTTCTCCATTCTGTATATTTTTGCTAACACTCGGAGGAATGCTAGGTTCAATATCAGCATTGGAAAGAACTTCATCGATATCTTGCGCCAGAAATTGTTGATCTTCTTCGTCCAAAAGAAGTCCATCCTCGTCGCCACTATTATCAGCTACTAAATATTCCAAAATCTCACTGTCCGTTAACGCAAACTCCCTAGTCCTCGTAGACATCTTTTCGAACAACTAAACCAAAATTTGCATTGAATTACAAGAATAATGACTTAAATATAGTAAATTTAGAAGGTAGTCAAACATATGATAAAAGGCTCCGTTGACGAACACTGGGACACCCGTGTCCCTTTTTGATTTTTCGTAAAAAATCCTTATTTAGTAATGAAAACATTAGAAAAACGGATGAAACTTGCAAAACACTAACCAAAGAATACAATTATTAATAAAATAGCAACATAAAAATGAAGAAATATTATAAAAATTAAAATCTAAAACACAACTTCAGCCGACGAAAAACTTACAACTTCGCGCCTATTTCTTTTCTAATCCGTCTTGCTCAGAGATCTCAGCCAAAATATCGTTAAACGTACTTTTAAATTTATAAATACAAACTTTTAAATTGATTTAAACTAATACGTATCGCAGGAAACTGAAAAAACTTTCGGGGACAAATATGTCCCATATGCGTTAAAGGGTTAAGAGTAAACCAATGTATAACGAGGCTATTTTTTTAAACTACAATGAGTAGTTTTCTACGAAATCAATGTTTCTTTATAGTAATTCTCTTTGACAGTGGGAAGTATACTGCACATGGTAAGAGTGCTTCAGTTTCTTACAAATTTGATAACGCCCAGTATAATGGACGTACGTTTTTCAGGAAACTGAAAAAGGTAGAATTTTTCAGATAATTTTTCTAGGGTCTCTTAAAAGCTAAAAACCTAATCTGTAAAGATTTCACAATTTTATTGAAAATAAAAATCTGTCGAATTAAGGGTTAAAACAATAGTTTCTTTAATAAAACATGATTTTGTCGTCCCCACTACATTGATCATGGGGTTAATGTTATACCTACTTGAATAAAATGTAGATGTTAAACTGATCAAAGGATTTCACATATCTGTAATGTTTAAAATTTACAATTTTATAGTTGACTTAAAACAAATAAAAAACGAAACAAAGTCATTCTGGCATATTTTCAGTTTCCGTCTTCGGTTCATCGTTTAAAATCACAAATACTACACATACTTCATGTGTCTGTAATTCTGTATGTGTCTGACTATTGTCCGCTCCATTTTCTACATTATTTTTATAAAATTAAAAGGTGTCACATTAATGGTAATTGCTTCGACTCTATTTATAACAACAATATTTCATATCCTATGAACATTAATATTACTTATTTAAAGAATTGAATTTCGAAAATCGCTTTGTAGGGTTCTGATAATTAGCGAATCTAAACACAAAAATGTCAAATGGCACATAAATGCCTTATTTTATCCAGAAATCTAATATCAAGACTAAAATACACACAAAATAAAAAATCAAAAGGAACAAACAATAACACGATTACAAAGGAAACTGGTTACATGGAATATACACAGGCATCATCCTCTATTGTTGGTGATCATAGCGTCTTGACCGACCCGACCTTGTTTCATCCGGAGCCATGTTTACAGACTTCACAAATCACAAGCGCTATTTATTGATACGAGGATGATGTATAATTATATTGTACTAGCCGACCCGTGCCCACTTCGTTGGGCGTTATAATCCATTTCACATAAGAAGGGTACGGTGAAATTTGATATGTTCCAATACACTCTCACTATTTTCAGCAAATCAGATAAATATAAATGTTTTAAAATCACCAATTATTTTCTAAGGCTAATAATAATGCTTGATTAGATTGAATTGTTGACACGGCACGTCAGAGGGCGCAGGTTCAAATCCTGCTGATTTAAAATCTTTATATATTTTTATCTTTTTCCTTTTATCTTGTCACTCCTGAATAGTGTAGCTTTCTGTTAGCGAAAGAACTTTCATGATCGGATCAGTATTTGCGAAGATTACCCCGTATATACAAACAAAGTTATAAACTTTTCCTCTTTATAATATACTAGCCGACCCGTGCCCACTTCGTTGGGCGTTATAATCCATTTCACATAAGAAGGGTACGGTGAAATTTGATATGTTCCAATACACTCTCACTATTTTCAGCAAATCAGATAAATATAAATGTTTTTTAAAATCACCAATTATTTTCTAAGGCTAATAATAATGCTTGATTAGATTGAATTGTTGACACGGCACGTCAGAGGGCGCAGGTTCAAATCCTGCTGATTTAAAATCTTTATATATTTTTATCTTTTTCCTTTTATCTTGTCACTCCTGAATAGTGTAGCTTTCTGTTAGCGAAAGAACTTTCATGATCGGATCAGTATTTGCGAAGATTACCCCGTATATACAAACAAAGTTATAAACTTTTCCTCTTTATAATATACTAGCCGACCCGTGCCCACTTCGTTGGGCGTTATAATCCATTTCACATAAGAAGGGTACGGTGAAATTTGATATGTTCCAATACACTCTCACTATTTTCAGCAAATCAGATAAATATAAATGTTTTAAAATCACCAATTATTTTCTAAGGCTAATAATAATGCTTGATTAGATTGAATTGTTGACACGGCACGTCAGAGGGCGCAGGTTCAAATCCTGCTGATTTAAAATCTTTATATATTTTTATCTTTTTCCTTTTATCTTGTCACTCCTGAATAGTGTAGCTTTCTGTTAGCGAAAGAATTTTCATGATCGGATCAGTATTTGCGAAGATTACCCCGTATATACAAACAAAGTTATAAACTTTACCTCTTTATAATATTAGTATAGATGTGCTGGTCGACCCGGCTTTGGAAACGATTAAATCAAATTGTAACTGTACTATTACATATCATTTTGCTTCTATATACCTATACGAGTATCACTAATATTTATACCTACTGGTGAAATTTTATTACTAAAGTTTCCAAAAGTTATTCTATATAAAGTTTTTTTTTTATTAGAAAAATATATTATGTTTTATACATATAACATTAAAAACAAGTGCGCATCGGCAACTTTAAACGAAGCTAAAGCCCCGCAAACTATCGACTTTAAGGTCCCTAAAGGATGCCTACTCCTATAGCACCGCCGCGGCGCTGTAAGCATGGAATTTTTCAAAGGATATGTTGAAATGTAGTCAAGGATTTTTAAACAGACAAAAAAATGTATTTTAATATTTTAGCTTGATTCTAAAAGTATGTAGTTATAAATATTTAATCTAATCAAACTGCGGTTTTGTAATTATACTTATCTTTTAGAGTTTATAGCAAAAGCATAGAACGCCTAAAAATTTATAACAAAGATTCAAAATCTCTTAACTATGTATCTTTAAATTAAAAGTATAAAAGTGTATACATAGAATTTTCGGGTAAAAACATTCTCTTATATAATTGTTAAAACTGAATTAATGTTGTGTAGTTCAAAAGAATTAACCGAACAAATCGACGGGGGTGTTTTTATTTTACTAACAGAATGAACGGAGAAAGTAGAGAAGGCTTACGATAATATTTTAATTAACTTAAAAGGATGTTCACGTAAACGTAATATGTGTATATTTTTATTTACTGTACCTGTGTCAAGGTTAACATAGTTTCTTTTCGTTTTAAAAATAAATAGCGTCTTGGTAAACCAATAACAAGCCGCAACAGATTATTGGTTTACTTTCTATTTTAAGATTAATTCAATTGTATGCATAAATAGCATTTGTTCGCGGCTTTTATCTTACAAAAGAACTATTCTCACATATTTATATTATACTAGCTGTGCCCGCGACTTCGTCCGCGTGGAATTTAACAAAAAAGTAATTGTTCAATTCGCAGAGTTATAAAATAAATAAATGTCTAAAATAAAAGTAACCTAAGATACTCCTTATTACATCAGCTATCTGCCAGTGAAAGTCCCGTCAAAATTGGTCCAGCCATTTCAGAGATTAGCAAGAACAAACAAACAGACAAAAATTGTAAAAAAAATGTTATTTTGGTTTATGCACTACATCCATATCCATTTAGTAAAAAGCGGTTATTTTAATATTACAAACAGAGACTCCAATTTTATTTATTTGTATAAATGTATAATTATATAGATGTTCTCCTTTTCTTTTAGAAATATTAAAATCAATTCAGTAGTTTTAGCGTGTATTGATTTTATGTCTGTAAAAACTTATTAAAAATAGCGTAGTCTCAGTTAATACTACTCTTCTCAATTAATACCATGTTAATACATTGAGGCTTCACAATGGAGTTTGTTAGGCGCATACGTGACACGGTTTAAACAGATACATTTTTACGCATTGTTTTAAAGCGAGTGAATAATAAAGTGTGTATATATATACATACATACAATGCGAACAGTTATTGATTTTTCACGTTCGCAATGTGGCTGCTATTTTACTACCAAACACGAGTATCCTTGTTTAAACATAAGGCCTATCATTAAGTTAGGCAAAATCAGAGTAGGTATGTTAAAGGATAATTCGGAACTTAATAGGTAGGGATCCCTAGTACATTTTTTTCACCTGATCAGTATCAAGCTAATTTTTTGGGAGTGGCTACATTTTGATGAGGCGAACAAAAACTTCCTCTTCGAAAACTCTCGATTGTGGTAGATAATAGAGTTAGCAGGAGATAGAGCAGCAGTGAGCGTAGGACCGGGATAACGTACCACGCAATTTGTAGGACATTATTACTATTAAATTATATAGATAATCACTAACTAAAAGAAAAAAAAATCAGCTGGTTAGTAATAATTTTTGATGACCTTACGAGGTCATCAAGTTGATGACCTCGTAAGGTCATCAAAAATTAATTTTTTTTTCTGATTTTTTTTTGCTTTTAGTAAGTTAATATCGATATAATTTAATAGTAATAATGTCCTACAAATTGCGTGGTACGTTATCCCGGTCCTACGCTCACTGCTGCTCTATCTCCTGCTAACTCTATTATCTACCACAATCGAGAGTTTTCGAAGAGGAAGTTTTTGTTCGCCTCATCAAAATGTAGCCACTTCCAGAAAATTAGCTTGATACTGATCAGGTGAAAAAAATGTACTAGGGATCCCTATATATAAATAATTCTAAGCTTTATAGTTTATACAATACAATCACTTATCTAAATAATGACATTCGAGCTTTAATTTTTTTTTATTTAATTGTAAAACTTTGGCTACGAAGTAGTTATATATGTATAGAAACTCTTTCAAAAAAAATAGCACTTCTAATGTTCCTAAATTATATTAATTTATTACATTATATGATTAGTATTTCTAAGGTTTGTAAATATGAATTTTATGTAGAATTGTAGAGTAATTTCTCTAAACAACGAAAGTGTAATTATGTTAAAAATTTAAATTATCATGAAGTATTCATCATGCACTAGTATTGTTATTTGCGAGAATAAGCATAATAGGAAAATAAAATTCTTTGAGTAATAAAAATGTAGACAAAAGAAAAAGAATAAAAGCTTAAACTTAGGCTTATAGTAAAGTATAAATGTGTAATTTATGAAGAGAAAATACATTAAAGTATTCTACAAAAATATGTATAATTAATCTATACTAATATAATAAAGCTGAAGAGTTTGTTTGTTTGATTGTTTGTTTGAACGCGCTAATCTCAGGATCTACTGGTCCGATTTGAAAAATTCTTTCAGTGTTAGATAGCCCATTTATCGAGAAAGACTATAGGCTATATATCATCACGCTAAGACCAATAGGAGCGGAGTCCACGCCGACGAAGTCGCGCGCAGAAGCTAGTTAGATATACGTCTCTCATTGCATATTTTTGTTTATTTTTAGTTGTTTTAATATATTGAGTTTTTCTAACGCATAAGAAATACCTAAAAAAAAAACGAGTTTACCACACAACTGAAGTAAAACTTTCGCAACGTAACTCTCTCTCTTTTTATCTTCACTAACTTATATCTCCCTCTGTCTCAACTTCTCACTTTTTACAAGCTTTTATTTAACTTGCAATGTATGTATGTATGTATGTATGTATGTATGTATGTATGTAAATTTAATGAATGTTTGTTCGGGTGAAATCTTGCAACTCAATTTTGAAGCAGATATCTTCAACCGATTGAGCTGAAATTTTGTATACAGGTTCAATTTAGATGACAATGCATGATTTGTATGTATTTATGTATGTATGTATGTTTGTTCGGGTGAAATCTTGCAACTCAATTTTGAAGCAAATATCTTCAAGCAATTGAGCTGAAACTTTGTATACAGGTTCAATTTGGATGACAATGCATGGTTTGTATGTATGTATGTTTGTTCGGGTGAAATCTTGCAACTCAATTTTGAAGCAAATATCTTCAACCGATTGAGCTGAAATTTTGTATACAGGTTCAATTTAGATGACAATGCATGATTTGTATGTATTTATGTATGTATGTATGTTTGTTCGGGTGAAATCTTGCAACTCAATTTTGAAGCAGATATCTTCAACCAATTGAGCTGAAATTTTGTATATAGGTTCAATTTGGATGCCAATGCATGGTTACCTTTGTGACGTCATTCTAAATCCAATATGGCGGCATATCCAAGAGTATGGACTAGTTATTTTTAGTGCACTTCTACAATATGGGTATCAAATGAAAGGGCTTGCTAAGAAAAATTCGAATAAAGTGACGTAATAACCGACTAAAAAGTCAAAAATAAATTAAAAGTAAAAAACCTTTTTAAAAAACAAGCTTTTATTTGAATGTGCTAAAATGAAAAAAAAATAAATTTTTACTTTAAAACTTTTACTATCTACTTATAAAGTCATTACACATAATCTATATGATATAAAAGCTTGTCGCAAGATTTGCTTGTAAACAAGTAAATTAAATAAATTAATGTGATTGATTTTAACTATTAAAATTTTCAAACTAAAGAAATACGAGTACTATCTCGCGACAAGCTTTTCTATTATATAGATTATGTGTAATGACTTTATAAGTAGATAGTAAAAGTTTTAAAGTAAAAATTTTTTTTTTTTCATTTTAGCACATTCAAATAAAAGCTTGTTTTTTAAAAAGGTTTTTTACTTTTAATTTATCGTAACCTTCTCGTCGCGCATTCACGAGCTTACTCCCCGAGTCAAGCGTGCGTAAGAAAGTTTTACTTCAAAACTTTAGCTATTGTTATTAATATAATATTAATAGTAATAGTTATATATATATATATATTAATATATAAAGCAAAAACTTTGTACCCTGTAACTTGTAACTTTGTACGTTGTTGTAGAGGAGTGCAGAATGCTAATATTTTTTTATTGTACATAAAAGTACATTAATTAAATCAATAAATAAAACATTACGCACACTACCATGTATTTGACACACACAAACTGATATATACTCTTTAGTTTTTAGGGTTCCGTACCCAAAGGGTAAAAACGGAACCCTATTACTAAGACTTCGCTGTCCGTCCGTCCGTCTGTCACCAGGTTGTATCTCAAGAACGGCGATAGCTAGAGGGTTTTTTTTCCTATGCCCCCGGATTGTTATATTTCAGGGTCTGTATCTGCTAATTAACTATTTCATACCAGTTCTCACTTTCATGCCTCTCGTACTTTCATGCTGCATACTAATGTCTTTCTTTCATCCATCACCATTCGCTGATCAGGGTGGGTTCCCTCTACATGTTAGGCCTAGCTTAGATTGTGGCTACCTTATTTCTTACTTCTAAATACACAGGTAAATTTTGCTCACTGATTTTTGGAAAAAAATTTTTGTTTTACAGGGTATCGGTTTTTTTTTTATATGTCTTACTCAACAAACAAGCATTGCATTTTGTCTTGATGATTCTCATTATCACCATTACAAATAAATTATTGCTTTTCAATCGAATTGTTTTCACGTTGTTCTAATTCTTTATTACATGCTGTTGGGTCTTAATTTAATTTTAGTCCAGTTTTACATTATGATTTCTATTTACTTATTGTTTATATAACTTATTTACTAACAATTTATATTAATTCGAGTATTTTCTCTATTTTGTCATTTTATTTACATTGCCTAATTTGCTCTGATTTTATTAATTTTATCTTTTTCTTAATATTTACTAACTGGGTTTTACATTTTTACTTGTTACATTATTTTGTTTCTATTCACTTATTGTTTGTAAAACTAGCAGTTGTATTAAACAGTTTATATTTAGTACCTGGGTAACCGAGCCTAGCTCGGTATTTTTATTTTATTTTTTGTTTTTTTTTCTCGGTATTTTTATATTTTAATTTTATTTAAATAATAAATAACGAGTGAAATAAAAAAAAAATAAAAAAAATTAATCTGGAGACTGAGATTCGAACCCGGGTCAACACGTTTTGATACCCGCCGATTAACTAATTACGCTAATACAGCTACGTCAGTAATTGTGAAATTAAGCTTCGTATTCTAATGATATTTTTTCATTGCCTAAAAACAGGGATAAAACGACATTTTTTTAAAATGAATCCTAGCTAGATCAATTTTTCGCCCCCGAAATCCCCTGTATACTGAATCGTTGGAGCCGATTCCGAGATTCAGATTATATATATATACAGGGTGTCCCGCGATAATCTGCAACCCCGAAAGAGGGTGAAACTAGACCATAAATTATCGACAGAAAACAGAAAAAAATTAAAAAAATTAAAAAAAATTTTTTTATTTTTTTTACTGACGAATTGAGATTTTTATATAGCGACACCTCCGGCGCATAAGGTCGTAACGCCTTTTTTGGTGAAAACCCATATTTTACATTATCATAATTACGTATAGGAGTTTTATAAATTCCTGAAATCAGAATCTTAATATTACTTTTAATTAACGAGTTTTAGGAACGCATATGGTCGTATGTTTTGAAAGTTACCGCGCATATAGTCGCATTTCACGTTACGACGATAAGCGTTGTGCTATTGGTTCGTGTAAGACCAATCAAGGCCAGTTACCGCCGTCGTATGTCCCTGACGGTGCATATGTAAGCAATAAGAAATTTGAAGTGTTTTACGTTATGATATTATCAAGTGTGTTGTGATACGTTGATTGTATTATATTATTATAATCAAAATAATCAAAATGAACCACTTACGATCATCAAGAATATTAAAATTAGCACTTGGGTAAATATTTGAAAATGTGCATATTGGCATACCTATGGAGATTAAGAAAAAAATGTGATGAAAATGATTCTTTATATGATTTTTGTAATCTCAGGGACTTTCTTTTTAAAATAGTATCGAAGGGCATGTCCTAAAATATATACTTTTTGTATAATAGACAATTCAAAATTCATACGAACGGTAGTGATAAATATGGATAATTGGTAATTAGGTCACTTACAGTGTAATGATTAGTTTTCGGATGGTAATTATGAAAAAAATAAAAACGAGTTGATAATTAAGATATAAAAGCTTTATTGAAATGAAAAACAGTTACTAACTTTTAAAAAAAATTAAAGTTTCTTTTCTATAATAACAATTATGAAAATCAGTTACTGAACAATCATTAGAAAAATGTAGGCAACATGCTATAAAAAAATAAAATAAAAATAAAAAACATTTTCCAATAGAATTGTAAATATTTTTATAAGAAATAATAAAATCAGTGTATAACACAATAAAGTGGAAAACAAATAAAACTCTTCTAATTGAAAATAAAAACAATTTTTGAACGGTCTTAAAGTTAAAGTTTAGAGATCAATATTATTACTATAGTAATTATTAAAGCATTAGAAACGTTGCACCATATTATATGATACCTCAGTCATCATAACATCATCACATCAGCCTATTGCAGTCCACTGCTGGACATAGGCCTCCCCAAGTTTGCGCCAGACATCCCGGTTTTCCGCAATCCTCATCCAGCCTACATCGGCAATCTTACGTAGATCGTCGGTCCAACGGGCAGGAGGACGTCTCACACTGCGTTTGTCAAGACGCGGTCTCCACTCCAGGACACGTCTACTCCAACGGCCATCGGTCCTGCGACACAAGTGACCACCCCACTGCCAATTCAACTTGTTGATTCTGTGGGCGATGCGGTTACTTTCGTTCTCTCACGGATAGCCTCATTTCTAATTCTATCTTTGAGAGAAACCCCAAGTACAGCCCGTTCCATTGCACGTTGAGCGACTTTAAACTTGTGGACCAGTCCCTTCGTCAGTGTCCACGTCTCGGCTCCGTATGTTAAAACAGGCTGGACGCACTATTCGAAGACTTTTGTTTTCAAGCATTGCGGAATCTTCGAAGTGAAAACTTGACGAAGCCTGCCAAACGCTGCCCAGCCTAACCGAATCCTCCCTCGGCCTCCTTCTCGAAGTTGTTGCGGCCTATTTGGATTGTATGGCTTAGGTAAATATAATCCTGCACAACTTCGAGAAGGGTACCATCTACCGATATCGGTCTCGGTATGACTTGGTTGTTAAACATAGCTTTCGTTTTGTCCAAGTCCATACCGAGACCGACTCGCCCAGAGGAATCGTTTAGGCCGGCCAGCATTTGGCCTAGTTCATCCAATGTCTCCGCAAAGATGACGATATCGTCGGCAAAACGAAGGTGAGAGATGTATTCGCCGTTGACGTTGATGCCTCGTTCCCCCCAATACAAGGTCTTAAAAACATCCTCCAGTGCATTGGTAAACAGTTTCGATGATATGACCTCACCCTGTCTTACACCACGCGGGAGGAAAATTGGTCAGAGTCGAAGGCTTTCTCGTAGTCCACAAATGCCATACACAGCAGCTGATTATATTCTTCTGTCTTTTGAATAATCTGCCAAACAGTATGGATGTGGTCTACGGTGCTGTAGCCATTTCGAAACCCAACCTGCTCCGGTGGTTGAAATTCGTTGAGTCTTCTGGCGAGACGATTCGTAACGACCCTCGAAAAAAGCTTATAGACGTGGCTCAGAAGTGAGATCGGCCTGTAATTCTTTAACAGAGACTTATCGTCTCTCTTAAAGAACAGTATCACCACACTCCTGGACCACGCCTCCGGCGTGGTACCTCGGTGGATAACAGCTTTAAAGCTCTCGTTTTTAAGCTGTCTGAGCGCCGCACTAATCTCATATCTACTTCGATGTCCGGGATGTCCTCCGAATTGTGACTTAACAATGGTGCACGTGGATCTTCGGTGTCCCAGGTCTCGGGCTTGCGTGCGCTGGACGAGTACAACTTTCCATAAAATTTCTCGACCTCTTCTCGGATCTGAGGGCGAGAATTAACATAATACCAGATAATAATAGATTTTAACATAATTACCATTTCTAAAAAAAACTATTTACCATTCGCTTATGCGAACGGCAAATACCGGTAATGAGACAGATGGTAAGTAGTATTTCCACTATTTTCTTAAATAAATCATTCTTTTGTTAAATTTTTTTATTTCTATTCTCAAAATCCAAAAGGGGTCACTAAAAGGACTACATAAAACACGTCATCAAAAATATGTAATTGATCACTTACCTAAAAGACAATAAATTGTGATTAGAAAATATTTTGACAAAAACACTACGAGGACGAGATAATCAAAATTAGCGCCAAAAAGACTGGTCTTTGACACTACCACTGCACTCGGTGTCCAAGCCCTGACTGGCGCCCGCGCGGCTGTGTACTTTTGGATTGGAATATTCCAGTTTTTATATGAAAAATCATTACGAAATGTTTTCAAATGGTAATTAGTAGGTTATCCATGGACATTTTTTAACTGATCTTATTTTTAATAACTTATGTTCTTTGCGTGTTATAGCATGATTTTATGTGTTCATTAACAACTTAAGTTTATGAATATTTAACCAAAAGTGTAATCTTCAAGAAGGATTTAACACTTTTAGGATAGTTATTGATTGAAAATGGAAAATGGGACACGAATGGTAATTAGATTTTGGCACTTTGATTTGTAATATCTCTTAACTTAATTTATAAATAAGATTTTTAGTTATCGCACCATATTTGGGATACTTTTTTACATAAGAAATAATTCACAAAAGTAAAAATAAAAAACGCTGTATACGTTCTTTATCAACCGCCGCGCGATTTGCACATTTTCAAATATTTACCCACTTAATGAAAATGAAAAAATAACTTCTAATGAATCCAGTCGAATTGGTAAGTTTTGGTTAATAATTGATCGTTTTTTATTAAATAGTTAAAAATCATATCGCTATACAAACTTATTAGATTAGATTTATTATTATATTTAAGTGATTTTTTCGAAATTTATAATTTTAATCTAGTCCCACGCATAACGTCGTAATATTATAGTTACGACGTTATGCGTTATTATTTTTTTTAAGTTAAGGGTCGTAACTACTACTTACGACAATATGCGTCGTTATTAAATTACAAAATCTGTGTTTTTATAGTCGTATGTAGATCATACAACGTTATGCTTCGAACTCAATATTAAATAAGACTTTATGCCATTTTGTATTTGCTGAAATCATAAATAAATTTAATATTTTGTATCATTAATAAGTTGTGGTGGTTAATGAAATGTAATTGTGTGTTTTTTAGAATCACCTGTTCAACTGGAAACCGAGCATAACTGGAATTTGTACGAGTCAATGGTGGAGGTCGATGATGTCAGAAAAAGTTCCCAAGAAGTACGACTAGCATTAAATAATTTATATAATACTAGCTCAAATCAAGATATGAAGACTTTTGTGCCTATCGAAGGATATGGTGAAACAATTAATGCAACTTTGGAATCCGAGGTACTGTACGTAGTAGATAGCAATCAATCTCAAATTGATAAAACACCCATTCCTTCACCCCTTAGCGAACCATTTGGAGTCGAACAGGTCACTCGTGCTTCTCCACCTGATCACAGCCTGGTGCCAGATTCAAATATCTGTTCATCTAACACCAATAGCAGAGCTGACACACCTCTGCATAGTGACGCCTCTAGTTTTATTTCTTCACCTTGTTCGTCTGTTGAGGGAACACCATCTTCTAGTCGGAAACGGCTCAAGCGACGAGATGAGTGGAAAGATATAAAACGAAAATGTCTTAAGAATTTAGGTAAAGCCTATATAAGCAAAAAAGACGGCGTCTTGAGAGATGGTAAGGTGATTAAACTTCCGTGTACTTCAAAATGTCGCCTTAAATGTCACCAGAAGTTCAATTCTCAGCAACGTGAGAATATTTTTTATGCGTTTTGGAAGCTTGGTGACCATACTAGACAGTGGGATTACATAGCTAAGTATATTGAAGTGTGTAATACTCATACCAGTACAAAGGCTGAACCTAGACGTAAGAAAACTTTGAAATATTCCTTACCACTAACAGAGCCTAATTCAGATAATCCTAATACTGTTTTGGTGTGTAAAACGATGTTCCTCAATACTCTTTCTATAGGAGAGCGAACAGTTAATACGGCCGTGTCGAAGTGGTGTTCAGGTGGTGGATCTATTTCCCCAGACCATCGTGGCGGTTCGAGAGGTGTTATCATAGATGAAGAGATTAAACAAGGAGTAATAAAGCATGTACAAACATTTCAACCAGTTGAATCACACTATGTGCGCAAAAAGTCTACGAAACTTTACTTCGATAGCGGACTCACGTTTACAAAGATGTTTTCTCTATATAATGAGTGGTGTTCTGATAAAAATATAACAAGAAAAGCTAAAACAGTTCGGCAATATAGGGATATTATAAATCAAAATTTAAATATTTCATTTTACAAACCGAAGAAGGATTATATTTGTAACGAATGTCATGTTTACGACACAAATAAAAATAATTTGACAGAAGAAGAAATAAATAAACAAAAACAACATTTAATATCAAAAGAGTTAGCAAGAAATTTAAAGGAACAAGACAAAAAATTAGCTATAGAAAGTAAAGGAAAAGTAATTACAGCATGCTTCGATTTTCAAAAAATTCTGAATTGCCCTCATGGAAATGTAGGTTTATTTTATTATAAAAGAAAACTATCGGTTCATAATTTTACAGTTTTCGATATAGCCAGTAAAGAAGCATATTGTTACATGTGGCCAGAGATTAATGGGAAGCACGGTGCATGTGAAGTTGCAAGTTGTCTGCTTAAATTTATTGAGACGAAAGTAAAAGACGGCGCTAAGGAATTCATTTTTTGGTCAGATAATTGTGCTGGGCAAAACCGAAACCGTATTGTGTTTTCATTTTATACTTATGCTGTAAAAAAATATGGTGTAACAATAAGTCATAGGTTCTTAGAGCGAGGACATACTCAAAATGAAGCAGATTCTGTTCATGCTTTAATAGAGCGAAATTCAAAACATAAACTCATATATACGCCAGAACAATGGTATGCATTAGTAAGATGGTCAAAAGTTAATACGCCTTATTATAATGTGATTGAGATGAGTATTACAGATTTTTATAATTTCAAAAAGTTGTTGAATGGAAAAAACTGGATCAAAAACTCTAACAAACACAAAATAGCTTGGACTAAAATCAAAGAAGTGGGAATAACGTCCAATGATCCGCATATATTAAAATATCGCTACGGCTTTGAAAACGAAGATTATATGACTTTATTAATTACCAAAAAAACCTATTCATCACGAAGGATTAATAATAAAGAAACCCTTAATAATTTAGATCGCTGTTATTTAGATTATTTGCCTATAACATCTGCAAAATATGAGGATTTACAAAGTCTCTGTCGTGGACGCATAATACCGAAAGAATATCATAAGTATTATGAAAAATTGCCAAACACACGTAATACGATGAACGAAGAAAATACTGATAGCGATTCATCTGATAATTTGTAGATTAATTAATTCTCACGACATATTTATAATGTTTCTTTCAAGTTTATTTGTTATAAGTACTCACGCAGAACTTTCTTGTCGTCATAAAAAGTAAGTTATAAGTAATAGTTTTATTGTAGGTAATTGTAAACCATTGAGTGCAAATAAAGCTGAAAGCATCTTCTTGACTGATTAAATAAGTTAATAGATCAAAAGAAATAAAAATATTTTAAGGCTGATTATATTTCTTTGAAAAACTTATATTTTTTTGTTATGGAAAATTGTTTAAAGTTGTGATCCAAAAATTTATCTTTGATACTAACTGTGTAACGACTGATTTATTGTTTATTATTACTTAAAACACCTTACGTTATGTTATTCAAAGTTTAAATAATTTATGTCTACCTCAAATTATGATGTAGTACTAAACTTGTTTGTCTTTAAGTTTAAGCTGGTAATTGCAAACTAAATTATAATAAAGTTGATTTGAAAAAAATATGTTTTTATTGCTACTAACCTTATTTTTTATAAGTATGTCTAATTTTTTCATCTGCCGTTTATGGTGATCAAAGCTGGATTGTTTGTCTACCAAGAATCACGTCGTAACAATTTGCAACTTGACGGTATGTAAATTTCTTACCACGCATAAAGTAGTAACCCGGCGTAACTTGAAGGCAAGCGAACTTTCCTCCACGCATATCGCCGTAACTCGTCGTAACTTAATAACATAACGCTTGCATCCCTACGCATAAAGTCATAAGTATGTAATTTCCGTATTTTTTCATTAAATTACAATTAATTTCCTATTAATGGTGTTTGTTTAAAAATGACTTAAGGCACCACTAATTACAAGCTTGATTTAAATTTAAATTTCCTTCTCGTTTTCGAGTAGTGATAAAAGCAAACTTTAAATGCCCATACTGTAAACTTGCCATTTTTCGTATACGACCTTATGCGTAGGAGGTGTCGATAGCTTACGTAGCCTCTTTGTACAAAAAATGATGACTTTTGTACGTGTTTTTTGGGATACAGGCGTAAATTTTTTTTTATTTGAATGGCAATATGGTAAGAAATAATAATAAATCATAAAATTTCCTGGTATTGGGGGCATAATTCTGAGAAAATTAGAGATCATTGAAAAAAACAGTCATAAAAAATGGATTTTTTTTCACAAGAAGCATAGTTAAAGACATAATGCCACTTTTTTGCCAGCTAATTTTTATTTTATCCTTACCGCCAAGTACGTGGCGTAATATTTTATTTTATTTTAAAGTAATCGACCCACTACTTTGGAAGAAATCATCATTTTTTGTACATAGAGTCTAGGTAAGATATAAAAATCTTAATTCGTCAATAAAAAATAAAATATTTTTTTAAAAAAGTTTTTTCTGTTTTTTGTCGATAATTTATGGTCTAGTTTCACCCCCTTTCGGGGTTGCACTTTATCGCGGGACACCCTGTATATATATATATATACAAGAATTGCTCGTTTAATAGTATAAGATACAGTTTTTATTTTCGTGTTATTTCATTTTTTTGCTTACATCACTAAATAACTTTAATATTTTCTTTATATTTACTGAATTTTATTATAGCTAGAGGGATGAAATTTTCACAAATTATTGGTCTAAGATCCGGAATATAACAAAATCTTCCCTCATCTGTTAAGGCTTATGGTGGCAGAGGTTGTTTTTATAAATTCACAATATCGAAATAAGCCTATAAAAATTGTTTCATCTAATTAACAGATGAGGGAAGATTTAGCTTCTCGGATCTTAGACCCAATGTATTTCTGTTGCCGCTATAACAACAAATACTAAAAACAAAATAAAATAAATATTTAAGGCGGGCTCCAATACAACAAACGCGATTTATTGCCTATTTTTGCTCGATATAAATAAATGGTAAGAGGTAGGCACTTGAAATATTCACAAAATACTTACTTAATTGTGTATTTAAGTAATTTAATAATAAATTATAAAATTAAATTTAAAAAAATTTTGAGGGGCTCATGCAACGAAAATGACTTTTTTGCCGATTTTTGCCCGATATTATGTACCTACCATCCACCTATCCATGTACCTACTTGTGTTTACCTAGACAATGGTACGGAACCCTTCGTGCGCGAGTCCGACTCGCACTTGGCCGATTTTTTATGTTTATTGTTAAAGTCTGTGCTTAAATTATGGTCGAATTTCGACCACTAGTATTTATAATCAAGTGTTCTATTTCTAATGAAATTCGAATAAAATAATCTAAATTGATAAGGTGTGTAAACCTATTACGTAGTTTGTAATTAATGAGTACAAAAAGTTCTTTAGTTTGTTTTTATAGTTTAATAGCTTCTGCGCGCGACTTCGTCGGCGTGGACTCCGCTCCTATTGGTCTTAGCGTGATGAAACATAGCCTTCTCGATAAATGGGCTATCTAACACTGAAAGAATTTTGAAAATCGGCCCAGTAGTTCCAGAGATTACCGCGTTCAAACAAACAAACAAACAAACAACCAAACAAACAAACTCTTCAGCTTTATATATTAGTATAGATGATAGACATACGACTGAACATGCCGCTGTCACCTTCCGCTATAAATCACCTGTTTATAAAGTCAGGGATAAATCGTTCCTACATTTTAATTTATTACACACATTTTAATTTGTCTATCTTAATTATTTGTTTTTCCGAATAAAACCTATATTATCTATGGAGGAATCTTTACTCCTAACTAAAGCTACCTAAAGGTATTATGCACGTGGATTTATAAAAAAAAAGATTTACCAATAATCGGATACGAAACAGCTATCCAGTTTACTCTAAATTTGTTAATACCAGTATAGTTTCCGTTATCAATGTTATGCCTAGCTTCGGCTTAGGCTCTGAAGCGTAACGGAATGGATATGCGTAAATATGGAATTATGTGAGAAGTGCTTCTGTAGTCTACAAATTAAATGTTGATTTTAGTAATCTCTGGATGATTTATAAAATTATAGAAGACTTCTGTAGGACAGCTATTTTACGCGCTTTTGCCCTACAATGGAATATATAATCTGTTAAAGGTCAAGAATGTTGGATTGAAAAAACAGGCAAGTAATACGTATCTTACGAAGTGCGTATTTTTTGTGTATTTTCTCTTCATAAATTACACATTTTTACTATCCTTGTTTTAAGAAACAATCAAATATTGGTATTACGAATTTGGAATTGTTTTAACATATGTTCAAAAGAGAAACAGATTTTTCTGAAATTACGTTTTTCCGTCAAAATATTTTTTTTACATTAGTTTGTTGCATCGAGTAACGTAGTTCCAACAAAAATAGAAATAACGTACGAAGGCATAGCAGTGTGTACACGTCGGATTATAGTTTACGTTGAGAACTCAACAGTCGGGACAGTGACGCCTAAAATCGATTTTAAACTTGTAACGAAGTTTATAAAAAGAACTCCGTTTTGATGCTGAACTAGACAAACAGACTGCCTGTTTGATCATTTCATAAGCATTTTAATTTATTACACACATTTTAATTTGTCTATCTTAATTATTTGTTTTTCCGAATAAAACCTATATTATCTATGGAGGAATCTTTACTCCTAACTAAAGCTACCTAAAGGTATTATGCACGTGGATTTATAAAAAAAAAGATTTACCAATAATCGGATACGAAACAGCTATCCAGTTTACTCTAAATTTGTTAATACCAGTATAGTTTCCGTTATCAATGTTATGCCTAGCTTCGGCTTAGGCTCTGAAGCGTAACGGAATGGATATGCGTAAATATGGAATTATGTGAGAAGTGCTTCTGTAGTCTACAAATTAAATGTTGATTTTAGTAATCTCTGGATGATTTATAAAATTATAGAAGACTTCTGTAGGACAGCTATTTTACGCGCTTTTGCCCTACAATGGAATATATAATCTGTTAAAGGTCAAGAATGTTGGATTGAAAAAAACAGGCAAGTAATACGTATCTTACGAAGTGCGTATTTTTTGTGTATTTTCTCTTCATAAATTACACATTTTTACTATCCTTGTTTTAAGAAACAATCAAATATTGGTATTACGAATTTGGAATTGTTTTAACATATGTTCAAAAGAGAAACAGATTTTTCTGAAATTACGTTTTTCCGTCAAAATATTTTTTTTACATTAGTTTGTTGCATCGAGTAACGTAGTTCCAACAAAAATAGAAATAACGTACGAAGGCATAGCAGTGTGTACACGTCGGATTATAGTTTACGTTGAGAACTCAACAGTCGGGACAGTGACGCCTAAAATCGATTTTAAACTTGTAACGAAGTTTATAAAAAGAACTCCGTTTTGATGCTGAACTAGACAAACAGACTGCCTGTTTGATCATTTCATAAGCATTTTAAAACATATGAATTTTTTATTTAATTGTGAAATTCATTGAAATAAATATCCATTTATATATTTATTTATTTAGATTGCCGTAAATGTTTATTAAATGTAAAGATAACACACGATTCTAAAATCATGATGATGCACTACATCTTAAATTAATCTACGTTTATTACTATACTTTTTGTGTTTGTGTTTTTTTTTTAAATGGAACTAGGGTAGGCAAACAAGCGTACGGCTAACCTGATGGTAAGCGATTACATTGCAAGCGCTTTGCCGACCCTACTCCTAATTCCTCCTAGAAGCTCTGATCACCTTGTTCACCAACAGGTACACAACACTGCTTGAAAACAGTACCTATTATTTAGCTGTGATCTTCTGTAAGGTCGACGTACGGGTAGTAGAGTCAGTCGGGCTGATCCATTTCGGGCTATTCATTTTTAATCTGTAAATTGATAAAATATTCAAATTAAAAACGATGAGTAATACGACAATTCTGCTTAAATAAAAGAACAAAATAAACGAATGGTGTGATATTTATTGGTGCAAATGGAAGAGGCTGTGGTTGCGGTCATAGATAGACATAATTACATATAAAACATTTGATTCATTTGCGACGATCGCGCGTCAAGCTGGTCGAATAAATTGGCAATTTAAGCCTACGTCATTGGATTAAAAGAAAGGAAATTTTAAACACCAAATATACATCGAGCTATAAATAGTAATGAAAATAATGAAATAATGTCCAGGCTATGCCAGTATGCCCATATAGTGTTAATGTTCTTAAAATATCCTGCAAAACATTCCGTACTTAAATAAATTCGTTGCCACCAAAAATACAAATAAGATGCAAATATGAATTTTTTTATCTATAAAATAATGTTCTGATTTATTTTTGAATAAAATTATCTTTTTCGTTCGGTTTATTTATATTGATTAATTTCCTTTTCATCATATTTTGAAATTTAATACAAAGTACAGTTATGAGGTTTCCACTTCGCGTGTATGTCACGTGGCGATTGAAATAAGTATAATTTTATTGATACCTACGCGGTTTAGATTTATAGACATAATTTCTTAAATCGTTAATTTATTTAAATGTTACTTAAATTGTAAATATTTTTCTTCTATATCTATATATTTATATATATATAAATCAATTGCTGTTCGTTAGTCTCTCTAAAACTCGAGAATGGCTTGACCGATTTAGCTAATTTTGATCTTGAAATGTTTGTGGAAGTTCAGGAAAGGTTTAAACGGTGAGAAATATAAATAATATGTAACGGAAAATACTAAAAACGAAGATTTAATGGCCCAATGGCCGCCATACCACTGCAAAGGAGTAATTTTTTTTCTTTTCGCCAAACGATTTGTACCACCCTGAAACTTTTTTTAACAGTTCCCTGTATGATCATAAATATAAGTCTGATAATGCCATACCTGTGGGAGGTGGCGAATGTGAACAATATTTTTTCAAAATCCTAAGATTTTATTCGTAATTCGAGTTTTTTTTTCAAGTATGGCGCCACTTTTTCCCTCTACTACAAGCATGGCAAATATAATTATGGTCACATTGTATCGTATAATTTCCAAAAATCGAAATGCCATACTGGTACAAATCGTCAAATTTTTTTTTTTCACCTTTTAGCTCAAGTCATCCGGCCGATGGTTACAATCTGTAATAATTTTTTTTAGGTACAATTGCATCCAAATGAAGAGAATACAATGATGCGATGATGTAAAAAATGATTTTACGTATTTTACAGTCGTATTTTAAAAACGTGTCAAATAAATAAGTATTTCAAGTATGGCAGCACTTTTCCCCCTGCTAGAAGTATGGGATAAATAATAACGGTCACATTTTGTCAAATACTTTCCACAAATTCAAATGCAATTCTGGTACAAAACGTTTGGCGAAAAAAAAATTACTCCTTTTGCAGTGGTATGGCGGCCATTGGGAACTGTCGGAAAAGTATGGCAAGGTGATTTTCGTGAATGGCTACTCGACGATGATTAGCTATGCAAATATTAGCCTGGTACAAATGGTTGAATTGTTTTATTTAAATTAATGTATTCGCGTCGGTATGGCGGGCTGTGTAAGTCACATCCGAGAAGTATGGCATTACGCTACCGCTTACTTCTTTTTTTTCGACTATCTGAAAATATAAGCATTTTTGTGGAACAAATCGTTCGACACTCGGTATTTATCCGACGCGTTCGATTAACGCCCACGCGATTGTACAACTTTTATTTTATTAACTTTTATGACATATCATTTATTTTAAGTTTAAGAGCCTTCAAAATTACAAATAATTTTGAATTAAAATAAAAGTTGTTCATAATTTTGCTTTGTAGTAAAAAATGTGGAAAACATCAATCCAATAGACATTTATTGATGTTTAATACGTATATGGATTCATAAAAAATCTTTTTGAATTGACTTACTACTTTATGACACGTGCTAACATTTTTACATATTTTACACTAAAAGTTAGTTTATAGAATTAAGTAAATAAACACTGATTTAGCGGCTGTCTCCACGAGCGAGCGTATCGCCGGCGATACGCTCGCTCGTGTAGACAGCCCCTAAGCAACTGTATTACAATGTACTCTGTGGCAACTGTATATGGCGGTTAGCATCATGCGGTAAAAATTACTTTGTATGGAAATGTAAGTCGTGACACAAACGAGGATGGTCTACTAAATTCTTTTAAATAGAGTACACGGCCAGTCGGGTCGTGCATTGCGCGTCCATTTTTACTCATCACTTCAACTTATCATTATAAAAAAATAGTAGGACGAAAGGCTGCGCTGGGTTGGTTGTACTGCTTGATTAAATGGTGCTAGCTACTCTAGAAGGTGCATCCTGGTGCTTAGATGTTGAATTTCCATTTTTTTTGTTAACCCTTAAGCTATGGTTATCCTTATCAATAATGTAGGTATTAAAGTTTTGGTACAGAGACTGTTAGAATTTTCAGACAAACATTTTATATTATGAGAGTAACTTGTACAAACTACGTACACGTATTAAACTCCATTTTAAATAATAAAATTAATCAAAAATAATGTATGCAAAGACTAAAGCCCAAAAAAGAAATAAAATCCCGAAATAAATGTATACTGTTTACTGAAAAGTCTTCTTAATTTATTGTATACGTTTAATACATATTTTCAGTAACTTTTCATAATAAATAGTTTCAATTAGCTTATAACTACTGAGAAAACATGTACCAGCAGTTCATCTGCAAATCTTGATTTCTAATTTGGATATTTGTCGTCGTGACTGTGTTTCACACTGTTTATACGACCGCATAAAACTCCATATTTCTCATTAATCTATTTGTTTTATAATATTGTTTCTAAATCTCTCCATACGTTTCACGTTTACTGGAACCATCACTTTCCTCTTACTAATCTGCTTTTCCATATTATTATTGAAGCTGACTATAATTTTTAAACAATTTATAAATTTTATGTCATGAAGATGATTTGTGGAAAATGCAACTAAAGTGTTGTTTGTACCTGTACAGTTTAGTAATAAAAGTGTCATTCGTATAGACGCGCATGCGGGTAAGGAACGATCGTAACGTGGTGTGCGAGCGAAGTGGTTAGGGACAAGACAAAGAGCACCGCTATCCGATATGTACATGTTGTGAGGATACTGCATTTATCATTCGTGCGAGCGTTGAGGTGAGCCACGAGATACTCGCCCTCGTTTACTTTTCTTTAGGCGCGATATGAAGACATGGCAAGACGGAATTATCACACATATATTTAGATTTTATCTGTATATATAAAAATCAATTGCTGTTCGTTAGTCTCGCTAAAACTGGAGATTGGCTGGGCCAATTTGGCTAATTTTATCTTGAAATGTTTGTGGAAGTTCAGGGAAGGTTTAAACGGCGAGAAACATCGGAAAACACTAAAAACGACGATTTAATTTTCCAGTACAAAATGTTCCTAGCGGGGAAATTTAAATAATTTTTGTCAAAAACGTTGTCAATTGGTTGTCAAATATTTATAGGTACGTTCAGAAAGAGTTTTGTGTATATTTTTCACAAATATACGTAGATGATACGAAGTTCACCGGGCCATCTAGTAATACATATTAAAACCTTAATATGACACGTCACGGAAAATATAGCTATTATCCCTTTTGGCAAAATATTAAGTCCTTGTATATATTCGTATTTAAGTTCTTGTTCGCTATTCATCAATCGATAAACAAGAAGCTTAATAAATAATGTATAAATATTATTTAGAAATTTTAACAAGAAACCTGCAGTGTCTCATGAAAAGTTGTAAGTATTTTGTGAGACGAACATTTCTTACAGTTAGTCTCAACCTCCTCTATTTGTCCGCTGCATGTAAGGGTACGCGTGAATATAATATGAATGTAAATGATCGTCTGGGTCAGCTAGACGAACAGTTCGTCGACATTTAACGTCGAATAACTAAGTAAATTATTGAGAGCTATTATTTCTTTGTTTTTTCAGGTCGATAAGAATAATAAATACTCTATTAAACTTTACAGGCCACATTTTTTTTTTGTGAAGAATAATTTTCATACATAAATAAGATTTAAGTTTAAAAAATTTCTATATAATCCCATTTTTTTATTATTTTGACTAGCCCGTTGGCGCAGTTTGTAGTGACCCTGCTTTCTGCTCCGGGGGTTGTGGGTTCGATTCCCACCACGAGTCTGGGTGTAATATACATATTTATTTATATATGTATTATTTATAAGTATGTTCATCGAAAAAAAATATGTAGCTAGACCAGTTGGCTGTTACCTATAACACAAGCATTAAGTTGCTTACTTTAGGAACAGACGACCGTGTGTGTAATGTGTAAATATTTATTTATTATTTTATATTAACTTTAAATTTTTTTATAGTATATTCATACGCCATTAATAATACTTAATAAAAAAAAATTGCTTCGATTCTTACAAACCAGAAAATTTTCTGACTCAAAATTCTTAAAATTTCATTAATTTACATTAAATGCTGCCTCTTAGTAATATTATTCGGTATTTTAAAAATTCAGATCTATTATATACTCCACTGAAGAGAAGAGAGGTTTGCACGCGTGAGTACTTTTTTCTTTATTCAGGTGTGTAACAGACTTGGTTTGAATAAACACACCCTCAAATGCTCGAAATACTTTAATATCTTAGTAATTGTATTGTTATATAAAATGTAAGATTTTAGAAAATAAATTATTTTTCTTAAGTAAAGTGACGCCGCGTTGGCGCAGTGGTCACAGCACTAGATTGCGATTGGCTGTTGCTGTTGTTTCAGTTATTTTTATATATATTAAAAATGAGATTTATTTAATTACTTCGCGAAACATCCAGTAAGCAGACGTCTCTATATATTAATACGTGAAGCAAAAACTTTGTACCTATTCCTTTTTGTCTTAATTATTTAGTTTTCTTTAATTTAAATTTTTAATTATGGTCAAATTTCGACCTCTGGGCGATCACTAGTTTAAAGAAATGTCTGTATAAGTTAAAAGTCTCTTATAGGTATGTTGATTTTATCAGAACCGATAAACGGAATGGAAAAGCGCTCGTGATTGTGTGGTAATGCTAACAGGATACTTCACACGCTTCTGTTCTTTGCCGGTTGTAATGGACGCTGGTTGGAATGGAATGTAAGTTTTGTTCCTATTTTCGTTTGCATCGTTTTTATCGTTACATTGAGCTCTACATGAGGTCGTAATACATTTCAGAAACGTTGATTTGTCGATGAAACACAGCATGCGACTCACTTGTATCGTGTTAGTAAAGTCTACGTTGCATCGGGGAATGGTTACCTATCGTAGGTATATTTCAAATCACAGCATTTAAAGTGGCGTTCGAAATTGAAGTCAATCAAACTAAACGGAATAAATGAAAACTGCTGTTTCAAATCAATTATAGAAGAATGAAAAACATTATTAAGTATTCTTTAGAAGAATGTTGTACGGCTAGGGTAATAACAGTTGAGTATTCTTTGCTCTCAATATGAGAAATTGTTCGACTGATAGCGTTAATTAGTTTCTTTGTAAGTATTCAGATTAAAATTTTAATAACAGGCTGTATTTCTGTACTTTTTCTTTTTAACCAACATTTTAAAGAAGGAGAAGCTGAAATAAACGGTTAAAGCAAAAAACATTGATGCAATTTTATATGTTAAGCTACTTTAAGTATAATACTCTTTATTTAATCTTAAATATTAACCATCGCTATGTTTACAATTTAAAGTAGGATCTCCTTCTTCATTTAGGTTATATTGTCAAGCTCTACCTTTGTAATTTATTCTAGAAAAGAAATAACAATATAGAGATAAAAATTGTCACTTAAATTTTATAGATAGACTTTTCGTTTTATTCTTTCTCGTAGTTAATAATAATATATGGCATGAGGATAAACAAACTTTTTTCTTTAAAAATAATTTAATTTTTGCAAAAATAATTTATTGAATAATCTAATAGGATTGGTAATAAAGGAGCGGTTATATTACAAAGGTCCTCAATTAATAAAAGAAATTTACGTAATCTTCTTTTTTATTAGATTCTGATCGTATGTCACCAATTTTCTTTTAATTAATCGACATTTCCATGTTAAATGCTACGTGTTTTTCTCGTTCTACTTTTCTATTTTTAATTTTCTACTATAGGTTTTTTTAAATATTTCAAAACGTAATAGGTAGGGATCCCTAGTACATTTTTTTCACCTGATCAGTATCAAGCTATTTTTTTGGGAGTGGGTACATTTTGATGAGGCGAACAAAAAGTTCCTCTTCGAAAACTCTCGATTGTGGTAGCTAACAGAGATAGTAGGGGGTAGAGCAGCAGTGAGCGTAGGACCGGGATAACGTACCACGTAATTTGTAGGACAATATTACTTTTAAATTGTCCTACAAATTGCGTGGTACGTTATCCCGGTCCTACGCTCACTGCTGCTCTACCCCCTACTATCTCTGTTAGCTACCACAATCGAGAGTTTTCGAAGAGGAATTTTTTGTTCGCCTCATCAAAATGTACCCACTCCCAAAAAATTAGCTTGATACCTATTAGGTGAAAAAAATGTACTAGGGATTCCTACCTATAAGATTTATTTGTTTGAAAGAGCTAATATTGGAAGCAGTTATAATGTCTTTTCTTTTTGAGTAAGATTTATCATGTTAAATTCTAAATTGTAAATTACTACTAATTAGCTGCGCACGTTTACACGTCAAATAAATAAACGTCTTATCTTACTTTAAAATTGTGTGGAGGTTAAGTAATTTTACACAATCCCTAAGTGTCTAAATTAAATAGACAGTACCTGGGTGACCGAGCCTTGCTCGGTATTTTCATTTTATTTTTTGTTTTTTGTTTTTTCTCGTTATTTTTATATTTTAATTTTATTTAAATAATAAATCACGAGTGAAATTAAAAAAAAAAAAGAAAAAAATTAATCTGGAGACTGAGATTCGAACCCGGGTCAAGACGATTTGACACCCGCCGATTACCTAATTACGCTGTTACAGCTATGTTGGCAGTAGTGAAATTAAGCTTCTTATTCTAATGATATTTTTTCATTGCCTAAAAACAGGGATAAAACGACATTTTTTTTAAATGAATCCTAGCTAGATCAATTTTTCGCCCCCGAAATCCCCTGTATACTGAATTTCACGAAAATCGTTGGAGCCGATTCCGAGATTGAGATTCTATATATATATATACAAGAATTGCTCGTTTAATAGTATAAGATACGTATTTTGTACGTGGGAGTTACTACGGACATGCTCGTGAATACATATTGTGTGAGTTATTTTTTTGGAAGTCATATATAGAGAATAATAGATTTATAATATTTATCTTCGTTGCCGAACTAAGCTTACCTACATTATAACCGTTCATGTTATTACAGCTGAAATGTCAAGGCAAAACAAATCAATCTCCTGGAATTCATTTTGCTCCTTTGATATTAACAGACCCTTACAAACAAATGAATTTATCATTTTTGATTTTATTCATTTCATTAATATTAATTGACGTCTTTTGTGATCTACAATTGATATATATTGTAAACAAATAATACAATAGTATATTTTACATATGTAATGTACATTGAACGTTATACATTGTAATGTTTTACTTTTGTTAAATGAATAGTAATATATTCGTGCATATTTTTAATTTATTTGTCAATTAAAAATAATGCTAAAACTCATAACATAATAGTGCGAAAATTGTTACATCACTATGCCTGCTTGCTAGTTGTCTGTTTTTATTTATTACTAGCTGCTGTGCCCGCGACTTCGTCCGCGTGGAATTTAACAAAAAAGTTATTGTTCAGATCGCAGTTATAAAAAAAAATCGAAATTAAAAGTAGCCTAAGTTACTCCTTATTATATCAGCTATCTGCCAGTGAAAGTCCCCTCAAAATCGGTCCAGCCGTTTCAGAGATTAGCCGGAACAAACGGACAGACAGACAGACAGACAAAATTTGTAAAAAAATGTTATTTTGGTATATGTTCCATGTATAGATCCATATGCATTTAGTAAAAAGTGGTTATTTTAATATTAAAAACAGACACTCCAATTTTATTTATTAGTATAGAATAGATATGGACTAGCTCAATGAGACATGCACAATGAGAGAATGATTTGACTTATCCTTCAATTTCATGTCTCCGACTGCATATTTTGTACGATGTTGCGTAAATTTTGAAGGACTACCGTATTGATATTTTTAAGTGTATAATTATAATGTTTGATATTGTTTCGATTTGTTTCGCTAGCTTTGTGTAATTTTGAATTTTTATCTTGTTCCAGTCTTTTCAGTTCATTTTCTATTAGTTGTTTTTTATGCAGGCGGGTTTTTTGTTTTCTTTTAATTATTATTTTATTTATATCTTTTTAGTTTGACAAATTACGTAATCGGTTTAATTCATTAAAATAGTTTAGGTACATCATGTGGTTGATTAAGTAATTTATTAACGACGAAAAAAATGAGGCCGTTCTAAAGTTGCCACGTATACATAATTTTTATGTTTGACCGAGCATAACTTTTTAACCGACTTCCAAAAAAGGAGGAGGTTCTCAATTCGACACGTATGTTTTTTTTTTTTTTTTTATGTATGTTAGCTCAGAACTTTTGACTGGGTGGACCGATTTCGATCAATTTTGTTTTAATTGAAAGGTGTTGCGTGTCATGTGGTCCCATTTTTTTTAAATAAGATCTGACAAGTACTGTTAGAGTTATATCGAATAATGCGTTTTTACTTGACTAATTTTTCGTCGACCTACGTTGTTTTATACCGCATAACTTTTTCCTCGGTGTACCGATTTTGATGATTCTTACGTTAATCGAAAGCTAATACTTGTCATGTAGTCCTCGTGAAATTAGATCGAGATCTGATTACAACTTTTTGAGTAATCTTTAATAGCGCGTATTTACTTGACATTTTTTCGTCTTATTATGTTGTATTACTTGTCGATGTAATTGAAGTCGGTTTTTTTTTCGTTTGCGAGCAAACACAATTATTACAGAGTAGTCCGAAGTTAATAATTCTTTTTTTTATGGGAAAGGCTACACCCTGAAATTGACCGTCGGACGTTGTCAAGGAGGCGAGGAAGAACCTCGGCTCGCATCTTGCTTGCCTTAGGTTAGGCATGGGAAAGAGCAAAGTCAACATTTTTTAAACTTTCTTATTGTATTTCTTTATTATTATTACAGTAATAATAATCATAATATACATTTTTGAAATCCTTATATTGAGCCCTTTAATTTGATACCCAAATTATAGTATTCTAAAAAAAAAATTATTTCTTCATTAACTACAATGGCTTCGCACAGCCGCCATGTTTTTTTTTTTTTTAATGTCCCCTATCTAAGAACACTTGGGCTGCTAAGACAAATCTAACGATATCTCAATTATACAAATCCGTTCAGCGGTTCTAGAGAAATTAGGTAATTAAGAATATTACATACATACATACAAGATACGCGCGAAAAAGTGGTTATTTTAATATTAAAAACAGACACTCCAATTTTATTTATTAGTATAGAATAGATATGGACTAGCTGTCCGGACCACAGACCACAGAAATACTAGTCCGGACAGACTTCGTTCTGACTGTTACGTTTTTTTTTTCGTTTTTTTTTTTAAAAAAAAACCTTCCGTGGATTTAAGGAACATACGAAACAAAAATTAGCCGAATTGGTCGAACCATCTTCCAGTTATGCGCTTAGCAACATTCATTTTTATTATATAGACTAGTGGTCGCCAAGAGGTCGAAATACGACCATAATTAAAAATTTAAATTAAAAAAAACCAAATAATTAAAAAAAGAACCTTTTTTAAAAAATTTCAATTTGACTACAGACTTTGACAATCAATAAAACATAGTTTAATGTCGTGTGTGTGTCAAATGCATGGTAGCATGTGTAATGTTTTTTTATTGATTTAATATATCTTTATGCATAATTTAATTAAAAAAAATATATTAGTATTCAGCACTCCTGCTCTATATAAACTATAAGTGTACGAAATTTCATACTCCTCCATCCATGAAATTTTCGTAAAAAGGGGTAGAGACCTACAAAGTTTTTGCTTCACGTATTAATATTTAATCAAGAAGTAATTAATGTTTATTGGAAAATTCTTCAAAATCATTCTGATTAAAATTATTTGCGGGCACTTAGGTATTACTGAAACTATTGTATTACCCTGTACCTATATCAATGTATTTGCCTATTTATAAAAGTTTGTAGAAATTAAATTTTGATTATCTACGTATCTGAACGTAATGGTTTTCCAGCGAGATCTTAGACTATAAGAAAGCTCTCGATAACAATCGTTTTATAAGCTATAGTAATAGAAAACCTAACTCAAAAATCTCTTGAGTTAAATTGGTTTATACTTCGTACTTCATAGTTGAAATGTCGAATAAATATTATAAATCATTCAATAAATGTACATTTATTTACTTGTGAGAAAAGTTTTTGCCAACGCTAAAGTTTTATTGTCCATAAAACTGATTGAAACTGATTTAACCAGATTATTTTTGCCTTAGCAGTCAACTATGTGTGTGCACTAAGATTCTATAAATAAAGAAGCTATTTGTTATTAAAACCCACGCGTACAATGACTAATTATAACTTTTGAATGATGAATGTCATTAGTAGTTTGTTTAGATTAAAATAACCTTTATCTTAATTAATTCGTTCTTGACAGCTCATGAATTAAACTCTCACACCAAGCTGATAGTTGTTTTAAAATTATGATATAATTCATTATACATGTAAGCATTGTTACAAAGTTATTTTACAAGTGGTGCAATTTTTTTATATATTGACGATTATTGACAACACAATTATTTGAATTTACAACTTTGATGGCCATGCTCTGTTCCAGACGATTTTGACACATTCTGTTTCAATATTGCTACAATTTTATTTTATTTATGGACTATTGCAGAGAATTATATATAGAAAATAGCTGCTGATCACCTTATTCAATAAACTATACAGACGATATTATTACATACTAGCTTCTGCGCGCGACTTCGTCGGCGTGGACTCCGCTCCTATTGGTCTTAGCACATATGGGTGATGACACATAGCCTATAGCCTTCCTCGATTAATGGGCTATCTAACACTGAAAGAATTTTTCAAATCGGCCCAGTAGTTCCAGAGATTACCGCGTTCAAACAAACAAACAAACAAACAAACAAACAAACAAACAACCAAACAAACAAACTCTTCAGCTTTATATATTAGTATATATTTCATTTAGCAGCAAAATACCATAACTTTTACTTATATACCTACAGGTTTGTACGGAACGGACTCGCACTTGACCGGTTTTTTTATTGTTAGCTATACTAGCCGCACTTAGTAGGCTTATTAGTAAATATAGTAATTGAATTCATACAAGTTCATGCGCGGTTCCTCTAATAGAGTCATATAGGAATAATTATGTATGTTCATAAGCATGCAAGTTCCGTCATGGAAATACTTTTCGAGACATTTAATAAGACAGTATATTTTATTCTTACAGTTTGAAGGACTAATAATTTTTAAAGACATAATTTTTAAAAGTGATATAACAAGTTATATATATATGTACTATTTTGAAGGATATCTTACGTGATACCATCGCCAGTTGTAAACTATAGAAATATTTTATAGTCGAATCAAATAAAAACTTATAAAATCTACATACTTACGTAAAAATTACAACAAAACCTAAATAATTGTCTGAATGCATTGAAAATGGATGTCGGCTATGTAGGTTAGGGTATAAATGGATTTGAGGTCAACTCAGGGACCGAATGAAACTTCTCTTCGCTAACAAACAGTTTAGTTTTAAATTGTTCACAACTTTACATTAAGGAATTTGTAGTAAAAAATGTTACCAGTAGCGATTTTAACGGATTTTTTTTGTTAAAAAAAATGACGTTTATAACTGACGTATATAATCTGACTGTATTTTTATTAGATTGATAATCAATTTTATTTTAAGGATGTTGCTATTATTATTTCATATATGCACAAAGGAAAATGGCGAAATTTCTTTTTGTTTTTTTTTTACTATTGACCATTTGTGAAATGCGAATTAAATGCTAAAATGCAACAGTCTAGTCAACAAGTTCAAAAACGTGTTAAATAGAGATAAAGCTCCTAAAAATATGGGCGATAGCTCATTAGATTTGGAATGATGTCTAGAAAAATGTTTTTAAGGGTTTATTAGCACATAAAAAATTGCGATTGTTATTAATAAAATAAGAAAAAAAAGAAGGTATTTAGTTTTTCGTTGATAATTTCTAAAATAATGAAATTGAAGGAATTTTAAAATAAGATCCTGAAAGAAGAGCAAATTTCCAATGAAAAAGTTCCAGCTCCCAGAACTCTATCTCTATTATTTATAATTTATTTTAACGCTAAAAACTGTACTCCGCGAGGTCATTACGCCATAGGCGTGCCGTCTAAAAAGCTGGTATATCACCTAAAATATTTTTTTATAGTATTAAATCACAATTTAAATAATCTAGAATTCTAGACACGAAGGAAAAAAACCTCGGTGAAAAAAAAAGTTTATGTCGATTTTTCAAAAAGTTAGACCTTTGTTAATTAACTACTTATTTTCTAATCTCTGTTTTTATAAATTACGGCATAAAAGTTTAAATAATTGGTCTAAAATTTTTTTCACTTTGTGGAGCTCTTCTCATTTAGATACTTAATAAAGTTATGCAATAAAAATGTATTAAAGTTTATTATTTTGCTAATTATAATTTTTTGAAAATAACAAAAAAATTAATTTCTAAAAATTGTTATCAAAAAATGTTTTTTTTTTTAGAATGAGCTATCGCCCATATGTTTAGGAGATTTATCTCTATTTAACACGTTTTTGAACTTGTTGACTAGACTATATACGGAATTTGTCAACAACGCGACGGAGAGTTCAAAGGGTGACATGACCGACGGCCTTTATGCTGTAGTTCTATGTCATAGAAGCGGAACATCATAGAATGTATAATGTTTCGCTGCTACGCCGAGTTATTTTTATACCTATATTACAAGCTATAACTTTTGTTAATAACTGACTAAGTTTTAGCATTTAAATGTATTATGTTTTAGGATATATTATACTAATCTCTTTAGAGGTTGCGTTACTTTCTGCCAATTTCTACCAAAGTTTTACTAGCCCAATCCCCAATCCTATCCATTCTCGACTTTTTTTATCGCAGGGGAATCTATTTACGGGTGATATCCAGGACACCCGGGTAGGCAGTCCTAGACCGTATGTCGGCCTCAGCACTTAGGGGTGCTGGTGCAATACCGACCAAACCCCTGCGGGAGCCTAACAGGATCCCTGCAGCGGCAGGCTGGCTTCGGTGAAAAGGCCAGACTTCCGTTCACCCCCGCACCCCCGTTCGACGCCGGTGGAAGGAGGCCTCGTCGGCAGAATTCTCTCTCACCCGCTCGTCATTCTCCTTCTGGGACATTACTGTCTCGCAGAAGGAGACCATGGCCTCCTAGGACTCGCCGTCGCCGAGTATCGCGGTGATGACACTCGAGAGTGACAAGAGAGTGAGAAGAACAAATGAATAAACTTAAGCGTCCCCAAAACATCGCCTTCGCCATACGTTTCTTTAGTTTTGCGCAAATATGATCATGTCTCTGAATTTCGTTCAAGGCTCAAATCGTTACCTATCCGCTTTAGCCTGAAATCTCCATGTTCTGTGTATTCTAATAATAAAATAATGTATAAAATGCACCATCCTATCTCAAAGATAAATTAAAATTTCTTGGAACTCCCAATAAAACTCTTAGATCAGCAAAGAACCTCACACTGAGAGTTCCTATGCACAACAACAAATTTTTTATAATTTTTTTGTCTGTTCAGGCAGTTCAGTTATGGAATTCGTTGCCATTTAAAATCAAAAAAGCACAATCACTTATCTTCTTTAAAAATTTAGTTAAAGCGCTCATCTCACTATGATTAATTAGTTTAGTTTTTTTTCCAATTTTCATCACGTTTACTTATTTTATCTACTATTTCTTATTAACTTTGTTAACTTGTGACGACATGTTATGTATGTATGTATGTAAGTGTGTATGTATGTTATGTATGTATATAAATATTATACGTCAATATGTATGTTTTTGTGTATATATTTGTATATATTAAGTATGCTTTCTTATTTGTACTTATTATGTAGGCAACGAAAATGCATCATGTTTGTATACATAATGTTTTATTTACAAATTATACAGATAAATACGCTCTTTTTAAAGGTTGTTTGGAAGAGATCGCTATTAAGCGATAAGACCGCCTTTGCACATTACAAACTCTATGTGTAATAGCTGTTTTATATAAATATTTTCTGTGTGGTGCGCAATAAAGTATATTTAATCTATCTATCTATTCTATCTAAACTATTTTGTAATGTACTTTTGTTCGTGGAAGCGTCATAGTATATTTGGGTGTCGGATATCTAAAAAAGTAAAAAATAAATTATAATGCGGATTTAATAATATTAGTAAATTGTCTGGAAGAAATGGCTAAATAGCCATAAGACCGCCCATTGTACCTGCTTCACAGTCTGTAAATATCTTTAAATGTGTTTAATGTTAAAATGTAGTTGTGGTGTACAATAAAGTATAAATAAATAAATAAATTCAAAATTAAAAATGAAATATAAAATAGCGAAATAAATAAAAAATATATCTAATAAATATTTTTATACAAATCATGTCTGCGAGAAACGATGACAAGATCGCGGGCATATTTTCTCGTTGAATAGAAACTCCGGTTCCGGTTCAAATACCTCTCAGTTTCTGCAAAAAATAAAAAAATAACCAGCTCTCCTTTCACTAGTAAAGGTTAATAGGCGTAAATATTTTCAGAACTTTTCAGCTGCTCTGCTGTAAGTACTACTAACTGTTCTATGATGTAAAAATAGCTATAGATTATCCTTAAGAATAAAGCAACTACCTACTATGTAATAATATACTCACTGGGAAGACTCGACTACAATATTATGTACTACACTTTATCTCTCTAACGTTTTATTTTTTATTTTTAAACAGTTACGATAAATATTAAATATCATACGGTTACAAATACGGAAACGTTATCCTATGTTTGTATGAGTGCCAACGTTTAGATTAGTGCAGCAACCGCAGCATTGTTATATTTTGAAGAGCAGATGTAACCGATTTGGAGCCTTTAATATCGCTCAGTTCTCTAACATAACTATTACATTCTCGGCCCAGCGGATGTCTGGGGGCCGACCAAACGCTGAGTTTGCGTCTCTTGCTTAATCTAAGGCGGATGGACGAGTCGTAATTATAACTAGATACTTGCAATTATATTTATGCGGTACCTATATATAGACGTGTTATGTTCGACCTGGAATTATTTGTTATGCAGTGGAAGCGTGAAAATAAATATCATCAGGTGCAAAGGAAAGCGGTAGCGGCGGTAGCAAGCGGGCGACCGAGCTGTCATGCCACACAGGAAGTAGTGTTGCCATAGACCACACAGATTATACAGAACTTTTAGTGTTAACAACTACTAATTATATTTACGGATAAATTCGGTTCATAACAAGACGTAATAAATAATTACGCAGAAAAAATTTTTTTTTCGACATTGCAGTTCAACATTGTATCAAGTTCAAGCTTATTAAACGATATTTTTGAATATTGATGAACGTAAACCGATTGCATGCAAAGTATTTGGTATTTGCACACAGAAATTCAAACTGCTTTACGTTTAGTATAACATAACTGCATTAAGTTTAATACGACAGAATTTCGGCGTCACTTTGCTTTCATGTCGGTTTAAACTCGACCATACAGCATAAGTCATGTATAACTTTAATTTACATTCCATATTATTTATTCAATCTGGTGAAAATAGATTATACACATCGCTCGTTAAAGATTCATGAATATTGATTACTGATCATGACACACATATTAAGCTCTAGTGTTACAAGTATAAAAAGTATATATATAAGCCTCACATAGATCTTGTCTGCTCAAAATTAACATCTATACTTAGTAGATTATAAGCTCCTTTATAAAATTTGTACAATACTATATCTAGCCCTGGCTCAATCTGTTATCAGTTATGGACTAAGTTGCTACGGTAGGACCTTTAAAACTCATTTAATAGTTAGGGATCCCTAGTACATTTTTTTCACCTGATCAGTATCAAGCTTATTTTTTGGGAGTGGCTACATTTTGATGAGGCGAACAAAAAGTTCCTCTTCGAAAACTCTCGATTGTGGTAGATAATAGAGTTAGCAGGATGTAGAGCAGCAGTGAGCGTAGGACCGGGATAACGTACCACGCAATTTGTAGGACATTATTACTATTAAATTATATAGATATTAACTAACTAAAAGCAAAAAAAAATCAGAAAAAAAAATTAATTTTTGATGACCTTACGAGGTCATCAAGTTGATGACCTCGTAAGGTCATTAAAAATTATTACTAACCAGCTGATTTTTTTTTCTTTTAGTTACTTAATATTTATAGAATTTGATGGTAATATTGTCCTCCAAATTGCGTGGTACGTTATCCCGGTCCTACGCTCACTGCTGCTCTACCTCCTGCTAACTCTATTATCTACCGCAATCGAGAGTTTTCGAAGAGGAACTTTTTGTTTGTCTCATCAAAATGAAGCTACTCACGGAAAATTAGCTTGATACTGATCAGGTTAAAAAAATGTACTAGGGATCCCTACCTATAAATAATATTAATACCTTATAATTACGTTTATCCCAGAATTAATATTAAATAAACCACTATCCCAGAATTTAAAAATAAAAGTAGCATGAATGAAAGTGATATTTTTAATTATTGCAATGCCATAATTGTATTTACGTTGTTATAAGAAAAATTCAACACACAAAAAAAATTGTTATACCGAATGCTAAGGAATTTTTACGGAGCTAGAATGTTAAATACCATTATACCCGCATTCGGTAATGAACTTCCCGAAAACCTACAAGAGTTATACCGGGACAAAAGAAAATATAGAAGATCGTTAAAAGAACATCTATTAAAATCATTAAACGTTTAATAGTCACAAAACTTCGGTAATTACCTTAGTTATTAGTATAATATGGAACGGTACGGTATAAAAATAATATAATAATATGGTATGCGGTGGCTTGTCTAGAAAAGCTTTTGTTCGTTTTCGCGGCAGGCTTATAATGTGTTTTTTGTATTTTGAACAAATAATTTAAAAAAAAAGTAATTAATCAAATAGGACACTAACACATAATACAAGCATTTGCTTAATTTAGGACACCTGCCGCTGTCAAATAAGTTGTAAAGGTAAGATACGAAATTTCCATCTCCATAAAGTTATCGCAACTTTGAAATCATTTTTAATATCTTATTAAAAATTTTATTAAATTTCAAATTTTAGTGTCCAAATTTCTGATGAAAAAGAATATTACGTATTACAAATATCATTTGCATAAATACGGTTGATGTAACTCCGGCTTAGTTCTAAACAGTCTGTTTATTATTAAACTAAAAAAGTCTCTAATAAAGCACCGTCTAATTTAAATTGTTTGTCAATTAACGTTATTAAATATTTACCAAATAATTTCGTGCAGGTTTCACGTAAACGGCAAACAAGATCATTTTCATTTATTGCTTTCATTTCGTTCCTTGAATATCATCTGAGACAAACTTCCTGACGGGAAACTTGAACAGATGACAGCCCTAATTAAAAAGGGTTAGTAGGTAGAAATCTGACACTGTTATTGACAGTGGAATAAATAATGTTAGTAACGAAAATCATAAAACGATATTCATTTTAAAAAATAACACGTATATAAAATTACATTTAGAATTAATAACTTTATTTCTAGACGGCATATACTTCTCATCAAAAAAATCGAAACACCTTCGTTTTAATTTGTGAAAAAACTGAAACACCTAATTTAATACAAAAGAGTTTTCATTCCATGAAAAAAAAAACGTTATTGTGTAGCTGGCAATCTGGCCATTTTACAATGGTAAGCGAAAATTCAAAATTCGAAATTAGAATTTCATTTGTTTATCCTATAAAAATAAATGAAATGAATCACTATTTTGAGACAAATGTGCGTCTATGTTGGAGAACATTTCACGTTTAAAAACTAAAAATTTGCATTTGTCTTTAACGTTTTTGTTTTTAATTTGTTTACTGTGACTTTAAGACGTCTGAAAAAAGTTTTATTTCCTAAAGCATATGGATACTTCGCCCACAGAAGCCGCCCAAGTGGTGGCATTGCTGGATTCTGGACTTAGTCAGCGTGTTGTGGCTCGAACATTGCATCTAAGCTTGTCATCTGTTCATAGAGTCTACAACCGGTATCGAGAGACTGGTATGTTCACACGCCGTTCTGGATCTGGCAGGAATCGGGTCACTTCTAAGAGAGATGATCGATTTATTGTATCAACTTCTTTACGAAACCGGCGCCTTAATGCATTTCAACTGCAGCAGCAGCTTCAAGTTGTACGAAGGGTCGCTGTAAGTGACTCTCCTACATGGGGAAGAGGCCTATGCACAACAGTGGGATATTACAGGCTGAATCGTGATCGTGAAAGGTGTTGCGTGTCATGTGGTCCCATTTAAATTTTTTACTTATTTTATTATATTTTATATTTTTTTTATTTTATTTTTTTGGTCTTATTACGTTGTATTACTTGTCGGTGTAATTGAACTCGGTTTTTTTCGTTTGCGAGCAAACACAATTATTACGTAATATATTTATTCCACAGACCACAGAAATGCTATGATTTATTCACATATTTTCAGAAGCTGAATTTTTTAGAGTATTTCTAGCCTACTGAAAATTCATTAAATATTTTCCCGAAGAAGTTTTCTTTTGTGCATTTAAAAATATATATAAATTATAAAGTGCTATTAAGGATGACGACCGTACGTTCTGGTGTAATGGTGTGTGTGCCGTGTCGGCGGCGCCTAAACACCGACGGTCGCGGGTTCGATTCCCGCTCGGAGTGGATATTTGTGTTTATACAAATATTTATTTCCGGTCTGGTTGTTAGTCCTTGTAGGTCTCCCCACCGTGCCTCGCAGAGCATGTTAAGCTGTCGGTCCCTGTTGTTATCATGTACACCTGATAGCGATTGTTTTTCGTAGTAGGGAATATAGCCGCCAATCCGCATTGGAGCAGAGTGGTGGATTAAGCTCTAACCTTTCTCCTATATGGGCCTACGCCCAGTAGTGGGATATTACAGGCTGAAGCGTAAGGATAATGGTCAATAAGAAAAAAAACGATATAATATACATATAAATCTCGTGTTTGTTTCACCATTGTATTAAAGAGCATTTAAGTCGACGACACACGGTGTAAATTACTTTAATGTAATTAAAGCTCGCGACAGCTTGAGAGCATATTGGTTGATTAAAATCACATCTGATTGAAACTTAATTATTATAATACTACCTTTAACAATATAAGGCGTCGAACCGAATTAATATTTTTTTTTAATAAAAAATTGAAGAACTACTTTTAAGCGTTTAACAATTTAAGTCGTGATTAAAAACGTGTTATTGTACGCTCACTCAAAATTTACATTGCACATTTTTTTCGTTAAATAATAAAATAGCAAGGTGTTCTGACAAAAAAAGAAAACAGTTTTTTTATACTTACATTAAACGTCTACTTTATAAATGTTGAAAATTTTTCTTACTATACAAAATTCTAATTTAAAATAACAGTTTTCAAAAACTTTTCCATCAATCAATCACCAAATCACTTGATTCACATAAAAATACTTCTTCGACATTTTTAATTTTTCACCAAAACACGTGATTACAAGCGGACACTGCTTCATAACGCATCTCTTTTTCTATACTAGGGTCCGTCTACGTCTAGTAGTCTAGTCGAAAAGTTGAAAATGGTCGAAAATAGAGAATAGATGAAATAGAGAAAATTATATGTGATAGTCCAATGAACACATACATAATTTTAAGAGCAGTATCAATATCTTCGACCATTTTCAACTTGTCAACTAGACTATAGGGTCGTAGGGGGTTATTTAATTAAGTATTAGGTATTTATATTGATATCTGACTAATTATAAATAATATGTATATTTAAAGACACAGAAGTTACAAAATATACTTCTTAATGAATGTTCATCTGCCTGCTTTTTTAAATAAACAAAAGTCAAAATAATAATATTCCTAATTTTTTGTGTAATTTCTACAAAAGCTAAAAAGTGTAATTGTTTAGTTAAAATGTCTAATAGTAATAATGGAATTTAATATTTCCTGGAATGATGCAATCAATCAAATTATAATGAATTAAAATAATAGAACTTTTGAATCAAAACATAAATTAACGCTCGCTATTCGTTCGGATGCTAAATACGAGTACCTACCATTATCTTACATAAAAAATCAAGAGCGCTGTAAAACATCAGTCTCAGCGTCATTAAGTTACAACGTCACTGAGCGTCAGTGTCGGTTGTTTCATTCGATTTCACTCGCATTTTTTTTCAATTTACGGACCTTATATCGTTTCCAAAAAAAGTAAACTATTGATGTCCTTTTACTGTCAGATTAATTTATTAAACACGATGCAGCATGCTTAATAAGTATTTTGGATTCTCAACAAAACACTGTTAAAAAAAAGTAGCGGTGTTCACTTAAGTTTTGCGACATAAGCTACATCGGCTATGCAGCTTCCTCTACGAATTTTCGCAAATTTTGATATCAAGATTTCGAATGATAATTAATATATACAATATACATCTACTGATACATCTAATAATAATTATACATCTACTTAAGATGATAGAAAATTTTTAATAAATTAAAAAATACAATCACGAATAAACATGCTGACACAATTAAACAATGTATAATTAAAAAAAAATTGATTTTTATCATTTATTATCAGTCGACCTTAACGTAGTATCTATCAGATGAGCTTAACTTTGCAAGGCACGTGGCAAAGGTCTTAAAGGACTAACGAGATCAATTACTGTGAGATCAACAATAATCTAATTTTATTGTCTTATATTAATCGTAATTCATATTATTTGAACTATGTATTTTTAAGTTAAGATTTTATTAGTACGTACATATTACTTCTTATCTTTCAGAAAAAATAAATGCTGAATGACATTCTTTTCAGATTTATAGCATCTGCGATCTTACACAATTATATTGATTAACATTCTAATTTTACCTACTTTCTATTTTCATATAAGAAAGAAAAAAAAACTAACTAACTAACTCCTCTGGCGCAGTGACCCGAAGTAAGTCTTGGCCTCCGAAACAAGATCCCTCCACTTCGCACGATCTTGCGCGATTTCCCGCCAGTTGTTGGCTTGGATCTCACGCAAGTTTGCCTCAACTACGTCCCTCCAGCGGTATCTGGGCCGACCCACCGGTCTACGTCCAGTTGGTTGACCTAGATAAGCTCTCTTGACTGCTCGATCCTCCCCTATGCGTTCGAAATGTTCGAGCCACCGCAACCGATGAGATTTGGTGACTCCAATGATATTTGGCTCAGACACCAGGTCTGCAATTTCAGTATTGGTTTTTATTCGCCAGCTGCCGTCCTGCCTTTTGGTTGGTCCTAGGATCTTGCGGTAGATTTTCCTTTCCGTGACCAGAAGCATGTTCTCCTCTCTGAGCGTAAGTGTCCAAGCCTCACAACCGTACAAAAGGATTGGTCGAATTATGGTTTTGTAAATTGTGATTTTGGTATTTCTGCATAGAAGCTTGGACACTAAGACCTTGTGCAGGGCTGCACTGCACCTCAAGGTGTTTTGTATACGTATCTGTATTTCTTCATTACGTGTATTTGTATCGGTAACAGTGCAGCCAAGATATTTAAATTTGGTCACTCCCTTGTATGTGGTATTTCCAACATGGAGGTCTTGTCTTGCTTCGCGAATATTCCTGTATCGCTTCATGTGGAAGTACTCGGTCTTGTCATGGTTGATCATAAGACCAACCTTTTTGCCTGCTCTTCGAGTATCATGGCAGCTACAGCAACATCATTACTGTGTCCCCCCAACAGGGCTAAATCATCAGCGTAGCCTATCACCATATGCCTCCCATTCAAGTCAAGCCCCAGGTCGAGTGTCATCAATTTCCTAATTACATGCTCTAAAACCAAATTGAAGAGTATTGGTGACAGGGCGTCACCCTGTTTTAAACCGGTAATAACAGGAAATTCGTCGCTCAGCTCGCCGCCAACCCTTACACACATCCTGCTCACTCCAGTAGCCGCCACCACTATGTCCACCAGCTTTTTTGGAATGTCAAAATTCCTTGAATGGCATACAAGGAAATTCGATTCACGCTGTCATATGCTTTCCTGAAGTCCACGAATAATGTGTGGATGCTCTGAGCGTATTCCCATTTCTTTTCCATGAGTTGTTTAAGAAGAAAAATCTGGTCAACTGTTCTACGATTGCATCTAAACCCACACTGATAGTCACCTAAGGCTTTTTCCGCATATGGTTCTAGCCTTTCCAGGAGTATGTACGACCAGACTTTATACGCAGTTGGGAGCATAGCAATACCTCGGTAGTTGGCGCACTTCCTTTTGGAGCCCTTTTTATGAATTGGGCAAATAATACCCATATTCCATTCCCGGGGTTGTACTCCAAGATCCCACACTTTTGTAAGGAGTTTGAACATTTTGGACTGTACGGAGCTTCCACCATATTTCCATAATTCTAAAAGAAAGAAAAAAAGAAAACATTTTTGTTGGCCATTCACAGTTTACAATTGCTGAAGTTGAACACATACATTATAACAATACGATATAATAAAAAAGAGAAAAAAAGGACGAAGAATACATAAATAGAAACAAAAAAAAAATAGGCCAACTAGGTTACTGCCTCAGCATTGCTTTTCACGGCAAAAATTTGCTGTCTAAAACGCTGATATTCTGTCAGAACCTGTTGCGATATCGAGACACGCGGCAGCGTGTCAAGCCAAGTTCAAGCAAAAGAACTGGCGACTCAGCGCCGTGTGTATATTTACACGAACCATTTCGAGCGACTTTTGACCCCTCCATAACTCAAAATCTATTCAACAGAAACAGATCAAATTGCATATATTTATTTATATCCGTAAGGACAACTAGAACCCCAAATTTCATTAACCTAGTTGCAACGGTTACAAAAATATGAAGGTTCAAAAGTCGCAAATTTTCCACTGACTGACTGACTCATCAAAAACCTAACCCATTTCCAGATGACCTAGGAAGTCGAAATTTGGCATCTAGCTAGGTAATTACGTGTAAGCGCAGGAAAAAATCTGAAAACAAAAGAGTTAAAAAATAGAGGGGGTCCCCATACACAAAAAAAAACGTTTTTTAATTGTAGCGTCTAAACCGTTATAAGTGGATATTTGAAACTTGCACAAAATATGAATTGATACATTTGCTATATAAAACAAGTATAAAAACAAAATGAACTCAAAAAATAAAGAGTGTCCCCATGCAAAAAACTTGTAATTATTCATCCGATTGCTTTCAAAATCGATATCTGAGGACATGGTTGGTCTCATAAAACGAATCTGATAACAGAATGAGAAAAAGTAGCCGCCATCTTGAACTTTTTAGTTATTTGACCGATTGCTTTCAAAATCGATATCTGAGGATCCGGTTGGTCTCCGACATCGAATCCGTTAACAGAATGAGCAAGAAAAAAGAATAAATTTCAAATAAATATCTCTACAAAAAGTAATGATATCCCACCAAAAACATAAATGTGAAAAATGACAGCCAAGTTCAATAATAAGAATATGTTGTTTGTGGACTTCGCCGAAAAAAGTATTGAGATCTAAATGAGCGCCAAGTTCTACAGAAAATATTAAATTAAGCTAAATATTTGACTTGGCTAGTTTTTACTTAAAAACAACATTAAAAAGCTATTAGCCAAATAAAAGATGAATTATTAGTGAAAACTGGCAAAGTGAAATCTTTAGCTTAATTTAATATTTTCTGTAGAACTTGGCGCTCATTTAGATCTCAATACTTTTTTCGGCGAAGTCCACAAACAACATATTCTTATTATTGAACTTGGCTGTCATTTTTCACATTTATGTTTTTGGTGGGATAACATAAACAACAAACTGCCACAAAACACAGATATATCTATATCTATCTTCTATCTATATATATAAATCAATGCCACTTTTCGTTGTAATTTTATAACTCAAGCACGGGCTCACCAATCCAAACCAATTTTTAAGGTTTTGTTTGGACTATTTAGTAGATGGTTTATGTGAAGTTTGCACAAAATCGGTCAAGCGGCTCTTCATATATCACATTTTTTGTAACAAAGGAGAATCATTTTGTTAATGGGGATTTTGCTGTCAAATTGAAACTTTTTTAAGTGTTGACAGTACACTGTACAAGCATGTTGTTATGTCATTCATTTCTGTCAAGAAACAAATCTGATGAAGACAAAAAACCCAGGGATACGAGTATAGTACATCACAAAAATAATTAACGCCCAACGAAGTGGGCACGGGACGCGACGGCTAGTTTATACATATAATTCAATTTTCGGAGCTAAATAGTTTACTCTGGTTCTTCTTTGTACGGATCTCTTTTAAATTAATTTCAAAACCCAACAATAGTCGTCACTGGTAACAAGCACGCATTTATCGAAGCCATTAGTTATAATTATAACGATTTTAAATTTTTTGTCTGTCTTTCTGTTTGTCTGGGCTAATCTGTAGAACGGCTGAACCGATTTTTATGGGACTTTCACTGAAGGATAGAAGAGGTTATGGAACAACATATATATTTTTTGAAGTGAAAATTCTTTAGAATCGTTGTGATTTCAAACCGGATGCAACGGAAAAACGACAGGGACACGAAGTAGCGCGCCGCAGCGCACACATCTCGGGATTCCTGTGAAATCGGTATTTACGCTGGAAATTCTGCAATTACGGTGCACGCGTACTTACCGCCCGGATAGACATCAAATAATAAAACTTTTTCCATCAAAGACGATAATTTTTGCGAGAAAAAACAATTAAAAATCCCAAATTAAGATAAAGAAGGTCACATGGCAACCAATATTTTTATCCCATAATTTTCACGGAATCAGAATCACGCTGTTAAAAAAATATTGAGTGTCCATATACGATCTCCCACGCGAACGAAGTCGAACAAAAATTAGAAAAAAAAATAAAATACAAAGAAAAAACCAAACTACAACAAAAAAATTATAAAAATGAATTCAGACATCCTCTACGTCCTTGTTTTGTATTAGTATTTGACGAATAATGATTCGGTAAATTGCGATTCGACCAATTGTGATTCGGCGAATTGTGTTTTCGACGAATTGTGATTCGGCGAAATGTGTTTTTGGCGAATTGTTCTCGACGAATTGTCCGTATTTATGCAAAATGGAACCACACGACAAATTTCGGTTTTTACTTTTTTTTAAGAATACTCATTTAAAAGTGGTCTAAATAATTGTTCTAGGCAAATTTTCCGCAAATCATCTTAATAGTGTTGTAGATTCTAGCAAACGTCAAAAGAGACATTGATACAAGTTAAAGACATTATTATATGACTGAAAACTATTATCACGATACTACGACGATTGTTAAACTATCGTACAGACCCACCAATTTATCTGTGAAATGGCGAAAATGGGAACTACTCGTATGGTCGCCATGTTGAAATGTCAAATTTTAGCCAATAGTGTTAGTGTTTATTGCTAACATGTTTATTTCATAAATCCCATTACATCCCCCCCACTCCTAATACATTCGAAATCCCTAAAGTGATCATAGATATGATGATAATAATAAGATATTATTATTATCTATATTATAATATAAAAGGTCTTTAATACGTATAATTCTAGATAGATATCTACTCACCATAATTATTGCAATTTTAATTTATGCTAAAGCATAAATACAGCATATTATCACATTATTAATACATACTTAATACAGCTTCCTTACTAAAATATTTTAAACCCTATTTTGTAACAACAGTTATTTCTCTATATCAGTGAGAAGTTCAATAAACTGGCAACAATAAAACGCTGAATAGCGCAACCACTCAGTTCACAGATAAGTTGGTGGGTCTATAAATAAACCTAACGTAAGAAGCTTTAAACTAAATTAATAACCAAAGCATCAGATTGAATATTACGATTTATTATTAATACCATAAAATTAAATATAAATAATAAAGTAATGAATATTAGATGAAATAATCTTGGAAATATAAATTACAGTGAATTTATAATCAACTAGCTTTGCTCGCGACTTTGTCCGCGTGGATTAGTGACTTTGGACAGCATTTTTTGGATATATCTTTTGGTTTATTTTGGACATCAGAATAGCTCTAATATTTTGTCTCTTCTCGCAAACTTATAAAACATTCACATAAACTTTACATATTTCCATACAAACTTTCATCCTCTATATTGGTGTTTTACACCCTTGAGGGTAATACTTTTACAAACTTTGAATGTCATATTTATTTATATCGAATCAACAGACTAAAAATTAGGTTCGAGCTTCTAGCTATAACAATGACGATACTTCCAAATTTTCATCCACACCTCTCAACCCCTTACACCCCTTTTTTCGCATTAAAAAGTAGCCTATGTCTTTTCACAGACTCTAGAATATGTGTGTACCAAATTTAATTTAAATCGGTTCTGTAGTTTTGGCGTGAAAGCGCGACAGACAGACAGACAGAGTTTTATAATATTAGTATGGATTAGTATGGATTACTTAAGAAACTCAAAGAAATATTCGTAATTTTATTTCAAAGAAGCTTTATTAAATATGTTTGTTGCGAATTATTTACAGATGTAATACGTTACTTAATATTCGTAACTGAACGTTTTTTATTTTTCACAGACAATAATTTGCTTAAGAGTAGTTAAGATGAATATTTTCAAAACATGTAATACATAGACACGATAATAAATTCGTACACATCGAGTAATGTGCAGTGGAGCGAATCGAAATAATATTTTTTTATTCGTGAACATAAATACGATACATATTTGATTTCCAATGTATGTCTTTAATTTTCCGCGAGTGATTCGACGAAATGCTGCACATTGGGCTCAATCGAGTATCGGTTGAGATAATTTCGGCGAAACCTATATTGATTGTAATCAATCATATCATGACTAATGATTACGCAACGCTTAAAATCATTAACTATAGCACACATGCGTAGTTACCGTAAATCTAGGTTGCTTTTTTGATTCCTTAAATTAATCAGTTGTAATACTTTTCTCTATACGATCATTAAATTTACTTTAATTCATAGTCCTATTGTGGATACTTTTGGTTGTAACGCCAAAAAAGCTATGAGTAAACACAATATCAAATAGAGCCTTAGCGTTATAATTGTGCTACATTTTTGATGCTTATACTCGTATGTACCTTACACTAAGCGCTTGTTTTTGTAAAAGTATAGTGAGTGAAATCGTGTGAAACAAAGAAACAGCAACTATATCAAGATATATAGTATACCAGCATTTAGCTTTATAGCTAAAGAGATGTTCGAATTGGTTTTTGAGACAACTGTTGATTCACAAAATATTTTTGGCTTCCAGTGCGTTTGTTTCACTAACATGGATACGCGACCTGGCCAACTGTGTTAGTTACACGAGACCTACTGGCACAGCTTGCAGATCTCAGGCGAATTTACATTTTAAACTATTAATACATGTATACTAATATTACCTCAATAAAATAGATAATTTATAAATCATGTTTTAGGTTTTCAATTTTAGATAAAAAAAATTGTTATCCGCTGTAAGCATGTAAAGTTCATACATAAAAAGTGTACAATAATTACACAAAAAATGTGTGTGCGATTCACACACGATAGAAGTGAAACTTCTTTGGCAAACTAATTTATAAAAAAAAAAAACTAATTTAAAATTAGCGGCGTGAAGCGCGGCCCGGCGTGTCCTTTTCTGTTGTTTTGCCGTTGCATCCGGTTTCAAATCACAACCATTCTATAGAAGTTTCACTTCAAAAAAATTAATTATCAATGTATAATTCAATAAAAACATAATTTCCTTCAGATACAATAATTACAAAAGTATAATATAAAGACATAAACCTCGTTTTCATATTACTGAATTAGTATCTACCTATATTATTTTGATGAAAACGACTGGGTACAATAGAAATACAAATACGAAAGTTTAATATTACAACTACTAACAAAAATAATGTTACTATTTTGATATAGGTAATAGATATAAGTATAAAAGATTTTTTGTAACAATTTATTTACAAGTAGAAGTAAGGGCCTTTTGTTTTCACCCGTGATGACATTTATAGTTGTTCTTTTGTTAACTTAAACGTAACTTATATGTAAGTATATACCTGATTGTAAAATAATAATTGTCAAAATCGCTCAAAGTCCATTCCTCGTTATTGTATTAAAATAATTATTCGAAAACGGGATATTTACCATGTTTATTATTTTCGCTTTGCGGAGCTTGATAATTATTTCGACATTGACTGCGAATGTCTTGATCACGAGACTCACGCATTCAATATAATTATATTTACTCACTTACTCTCGTTTTCAAATAATTTTCCTAATAGAAGTAACCATGTTAATCTAGAATCTAATATTAAAATAGTCATACGTGTGTACTTTTTTCAGACATGGAGTTTAGTTATGAGGAAGAAGAGAACAGTGATGTCGACAGAGAGTTGCGTCCTCTGACCCGTAGGACTGGAAAGCACATCGCTGCAGGAGAAGAGCGACCGCGCATCAACTCTAGTCAACAAACCACACCCAGTGAAGGTAAATAAGTTTTAAGTATTTAGATTGATTCAATACATACACAGATTAATAGTCATTCGCTATAAAGTTAGAATCATCCTGAAAAACGTATATACGCTAAGAAAAGAGTTCTTTTCTTGTTACAAAAAGCATAAAAATATTTGTAAAATATTATTTGTAGCAGATAACTACCGTCTAGTCTAGTAACAGCGTCGGATAACTCGATAGCAGTGATTGCATCTGCCGTAACTAGGTTACTTTCATTTCACAGTGATCCTGTTTTCAATGAACTGTCACAGATCGCAGTAAAAAAATTTTTAGAAGATTTATTAGCCTAAAAAATCAAAATTTTCCTTTATAATTCGTAGAATGTGTGACTAGAACTGTAAATGTAGACTGAACTGGTATTGAATTCTGACATCTAAGATCTAACAGCGCCTACCTTCCCCATCCACGCTTATTACTCGTGCGTTTTACTTTAGGGGCATCCAATAATTACGTAAGCTATTTTTCGATCAGTATAGACCCCTCCCTCCCTTAGGTGGGATTTAGTGAGATCTGTCTGGACTGGACCCCACTCCCCTTACGTGAGATTGACGCTGAACATAATAATAGATCACGATCACGACTCAGCTTGTAATATCCCACTGTTGGGCATAGGCCTCTTCCCCATGTAGGAGAAAGAATATAATAGAGATTGACGGGAAATCAATCGACACGACGATCGATAAGACGTACAAAAATGTAGAATAGTATCATATCTTTTTATTTAAATTAAACATAAGAATTTTCCTTATATAACTTAGAATATTTTCTTTTAAGAAATAGTTTTTTATATATAGGCCAGTAAATAAAGCATTTAACCACGCACTAAATTTCCGATCCAATTTTAATTTTTTTTTACAAGCTTTTATTTAACTTGCAATGTATGTATGTATGTATGTATGTATGTAAATTTAATGTTTGTTTGGGTGAAATCTTGCAACTCAATTTTGAAGTAAATATCTTCAAGCAATTGAGCTGAAACTTTGTTCAATTTGGATGACAATGCATGGTTTGTATGTATGTATGTTTGTTCAGGTGAAATTTTGCAACTCAATTTTGAAGCAGATATCTTCAACCAATTGAGCTGAAATTTTGTATATAGGTTCAATTTGGATGCCAATGCATGGTTAACTTTATGACGTCATTCTAAATCCAATATGGCGGCATATCCAAGAGTGCGGACTAGTTATTTTTAGTGCACTTCTACAATATGGGTATCAAATGAAAGGGCTTGCTAAGAATAATTCGAATAAAGTGACGTGATAACCGACTAAAAAGTCAAAAATAAATTAAAAGTAAAAAACCTTTTTAAAAAACAAGCTTTTATTTGAATGCACTAAAACGAAAAAAATAAATTTTTACTTTAAAACTTTTACTATCTACTTATAAAGTCATTACACATAATCTATATGATATAAAAGCTTGTCGCAAGATTTGCTTGTAAACAAGTAAATTAAATAAATTGATGTGATTGATTTTAACTATTAAAATTTTCAAACTAAGGAAATACGAGTACTGTCAATCCTTGACCCTTTAGGCGTTATTATGAAACGTTATTTCCAGGCAGTTTACGCTACAAAGTAAACTGTCTTGCAATTACGTACCTATTACGAGTAGATTCACTAATTGGAGCCAGTCACCGTCACGTTATGGATGATTGAATGTTGTCCGTTACTGATAATTGTATTAGTATATTAGTATTAGTATCTGGACTATTAGTATTTTGAGTGACAGATATAACAAAGTAAGATCTGAAGCCCCCTAGACCTTTATTATTTTTAGCCATTTGAAAATACCTACAGTTAGTACAAATTTTATGTACTACTAATATTTATTTATTTATTTATTTGGAGAACGGTACAGAAACAATTACAAGAATAACAGCGTAGCATAAAACAGTAAAATAGATACAAATTGTCCCCTTTATGTCTCACTAAGAACATTCTTTAAAAAAAATGTCCCATTTATACATACCTATGTTCATTAAACACAATAACAGTATAACACTACTGTCGCCGGATACTGTAGACTGTTTTTCCTAGACTTGTTCACAGTTAATTTTTCAAATTCTCATTAGACAGTCATGGCTTAAGATGAGCCGTATGTTTAAATGTTTATTTATACTCTGGGTCTCAAGCTAATGTGGACTTAAGAGTTATTTTGTGATTTCTTATTATACCTGTAATGCCGGATAATGTTTGTAATTTTTGAACCAAATATACCAAAGTCATTAAAATATAATAATAATAATAATAGCGAAGAGTTTCGACCAACACCTTAAGAAACTCCCGCTTGACGGTTGGATCAAGGGTCGGATTCAAAAGGCAGTATTGCTTGAAACGGCCCGCATTGTAAGGAGCTTCCTCAGCCTGGAGCCCAGGGCTGCCAGATGCAAAAAAAGTGTGATCGTACGCCAACTACAAAAAAATCGTATGCCAAGGAAGTTTTGAAATAAAAAGATCGTACAGCCTTTTAAGTACTAAGATCTTATTATAAATTATCAAAATTAGTTTAGTTTTAGAAAATAAATGCAATAAAACTATTTGTTAGATTAATACAAATTTTCTGTGGTCATATTTTTTTACAAAAGAATTTTTTGGTTCGTTCCTTCTTATTAATTTGCTTGGCTAATAATGTGCCCTTTAAGTGTACCATTGGATAAACTGTTTGTAAGTTTTGTTTTGATTAAATTAACTTCGCTGAATGCTCGTTCACAATCTGCACTAGAATGGGGCAAACATAACAAATTTAAAGGAAATTGAGCCAGTGTTTTATAATTTTCAAATTGGTTTTTGATTACGCCCCAAAACTTGTCGGTATTCATATTTTAAATAAATTTTATCCAAAATATTAGGTTTTTGACAAGTCGCAATTATTACCGAAGGAGAGTTTCGTAAGAATGCAAACAAATACAGCCTTTATATGGTTGTTTAAAGAGTCTTCATTCGAGTAAAACATCTAGTCACGCGTTAGGTAGTTGGAGAATTCCCCGAAATTCATGCTTGCCGGTGGATGACGTTTGTTTCATTATGAATTAATGTTTCCAGGTAATAGGTATATAAAAAATCGTACATTTTGCGTACGATCTCGGTCTAGCGATCGTACATGAGTGAAAATGCTAAAAAATCGTATGAGTACGATTTAAATCGTACATCTGGCAGCCCTGCCTGGGCCTCAACCTGCCACCGGAGGATTACTATTTTTATATTTTTAAATATTTTTATTTTCTTTTTTTATAAATATATTTAAAAATGTAATAATAAGGATATATGTTGAATAAATGAAATAATAATAATGTTCTTTATTGTACACCATTAAAAGATACAAACAAAAGTAGTACAATTAGAGGAAGATGTACAAAGGCGGTCTTATATCAACTATAAGCTGTACAATTTTAAAGTAACCTTAGGGCCTATGCAAACCACGTTTTTTAAACGCGCCGTCGACGCTCGCTTTTATCCTACAGAGCAGTTTGTTGGCGTTTGTATCGATACAAACGTGCGGCACCGGCTCGTCTGTATCGATACACACGCGCGTTTGCATCGCGTGTGTATCCGTTACACACGCGCGTCAACGGCGCCTTTTAAAAACGCGCGTCAATGGCGCGCTTTTATACTATGTTCAGGTGACAAGCGCTAAACGCGCGTTTTAATAAACTATTAAACTACATAAATTTTATTCAGGTCGTACACATGCTGCGCTAGCGCTCGACAGTTGTCAGCTCGCGTCAACACGCGCTTTGAGATCATTGGATTTCTATGTTACCGTTCGGTTGAGCGCGCGCTTTCGACGTGGTTTGGCGTATTTTGGGGTTCATCAGTATCAGTATTCAATGTAATTATGAGTTTTTCTTCTGGTGAAATGCTATATGGCACAGCGTTTTTATCTATTACGACTTCATCGCTTATGAGAGCCAGTAAGTCATCAAATGACTTGATGGACATTATGAAGTAGTTAGAAAAATCTGAGTCCGAATTGCCTTAATTTAGGGTACAAAATTATGTACTGGCTTTCAGTCAGCTTATGTGACAAAATTGGGTGGACCCAATATCTCCGTCGTCTGTCGCGTCGTTTCTGCCGTCGGTATAAAATCACCGTTAACTGTTTCTACGTACATCTTCGACAATGCAAGAACTGTACTGAACCATGGCGCCTGGTGGCAACGCGCGTTCAACGCCTGACCAGCGCGTGTCATGTGAACACCGTAAAAAAATATAGCGCAAGTTTTAACGCGCGTTAAGCGCTTGTCATCTGAACATAGGCTTATCCTACAGAGCAATTTGTTGTCGTTTGTATCGATTAAAACGCGTGTCACCGACGAAGCACCATGTCGCAGCTCTGTGTACTTGTGGTTTGGAGAATTTAGACGTGGTCGTGATCATCTCCATGACGAGATAAGTGAAGGTCGGCCGGTAACTGCAGTTACTGGATCAAATATTGATACTGTAAGACAACTAATTGAAAGTTACAAAAAAATTACTTGTCAGCAAATTCGTACCTTATTAGGCATTGGAATGAGCCAAGTGCAAATTATTTTACATGTGCATCTGAAGGTTCGGAAGCTTTGCACTCGATGGATACCACATGATTTAACGGAAGACCAGAAACGGCTGCGTGTCCAATGGTGCAGTAGAATGATAAAAAGTTTAACGGAGGACTGTCATTGGCTGTCTATAATATCGTGACAGGTGACGAAACCTGGGTGTACTGCTTTGAACCCGAAAGAAAAAGCCAGTCGGCAGAGTGGGTCTTCCCTTTTGAAGATTTACCTACGAAAGTTAAGAAGAGTCGAAGTATTGGTAAACAAATGGTTGCTTCCTTTTTCGGAAAATCAGGACATTACACGACAGTATCGCTTGAAAATCAAAGAATAGTGACTGCAGATTGGTACGTTAACACTTGCTTGCCTAGAGTCTTGGAAAAAGTTAGAGAAAAGCGTCCTCGAAGCAATGTCGTCCTTCACCACGATAACGCATCCTCACACTCCACGAAGGTAACGGAGGTCTATTTGAAGGCTTCAAGTGTGGAATTGATGACGCATCCGCCTTACAGCCTGGACCTCGCACCCTGCGACTTCTTTTTATTTCCAAAAATTAAAGATAAACTGAGAGGTATACGTTTTACGAGCCCTGAATCAGCAGTGAATGCGTTCAAAGAAGCCATCGAAGAGGTCCCTAAGGAAGACTGGTCCGACTGCTTTGTACAATGGTTTCAACGAATGCAAAAATGCATTAATTGCGGGGGAATATACTTCGAAAAATAATAAATAGAATCTTAAGTCGATATCTTGTCTTATTTATTAGAATCCAGAAACTTTTAGTATGCCCAACGTAAAATCACAGTCACTGTGACAACTAGTATTGCCATGTACCTAGTACGACACAACTCTACGGTAGCCGTGCGCGGTCAACGCAAGACAGCGTGCGAGCAGCGAGTCGTCACCGAGTGGTCCACACGCCGTCCGCGCGCGGTCAATCCGCCGTCAACGCGTGGTCAGCTTGCGTGCGAGGCGATCCGGTGTCAATACGGCGTTGATGTAGTGAGCGTACATCCATACAAGTTCATAGAAATAATACTAACCGCTCGAGTCGAGGCGGTGCTGGTCGGGTGCCGGGTGGGTCTAATGAGCTATGACCTTAAACAAACTTTTTATAAAAAGCTACGCGTGGAACATACTTCAACTGAATTAGTATTAAATAACCTATATCTTTTTCGTTTTATGAAATTATCTGGATTTATGTTTCATACTACACTATTTATGGATCGTATTATTTGAATAAATATCTTTTGTTATAGTTTTATATAATCAATTTGAAATAAATTATTTAATTCGTAGGTAGTTTAATTAATTATTAATATTTCAAACATTAAACTACAATTTATTTTTACCTTTCCTAATAACGTTAAAGTCGCTACATTCATACTTTCATCAAGTTGTTTACCACATAATTATCTTATTTTTAAAATCTTCAATAACCTATCAAATACTCTAGATTCTCTTACAGATTCCCTATTACGCAATTATTAATCACTGCAATTAAGTAACAGATGTCTACAGTTCCATTCAATAAACAAGGTTATCATATCTTGGCGGAATATCTTGACGAGATTTACAAGCTATATCCGCCACGAATAGCATACCTGCGATTTTAAAAAGCTTCTTTAGGCGCATGAGGGGTAAAATTTTGAGCGACCGGTAGCGCGGCAGCGTCATGACGTTCAGTACTTGGATGGGTGACCGCTTGGGAACACCGCGTGACGTTGGCTTTTTGATATATTTTTTTTCAATTACTTTTTTTGTATTTTCAATTAGTTTTTTTTTAACTAGTTTTTTTTCAGTTAGTTTTTTAATTATGGACCGCCTACTTTTCGAATTACTTTGCCAAAGAAGTATCACTTCATTGGTACAAAACATTACAGAGTGAGCCTCCTCATATACCCTGGTTTGTAAATGTTAATTTATGTAGAAAATTAATTGTGATTGCTCACAGATTGAGGTCGGGGCATATCCCTTTAAATAAATTTAAATTTTTAATGAAAAAATCAAGCTCTCCCAACTGTGAGTCGTGTCAGATTGTCGAAGATGTACATCATTTGCTAATTGAATGCATACGATTTCAATCTGGCAGAGATACCATTATGAGACTTATGAATTTGAATAGATTAGATCCTGGAATGTTCCATGGTATACTCGCGCGCACAACTTCTAATGAGGCCATAATACTGTTCAGGCTCATAAGTCTCATCTGATTGTATAGTTAGTATAAGATTACGATGGGACTGACATGGACTTGCGTATAAAAGTCCCTAAATAAATTAAAGAAAAAAAAGTATCACTTCTGACATGTGTACTTTGTACGCACGCATTTTTTTTCCTGCATCATATTTGAAATGATTATAAATAATCTCATTGGTTAGGACCACACTGCGAGCCTAACGCGGTGGCGGCGGCGGGCGCGAAATATCGAACATAATATGAAACGCGTCTTTGCGTCCACACTGCAGTGGCTAAAGCGGAAGCGACTGAGCGATACAACGAGCGTAGTTTTCAAACATTCCTATCCGCGCGTTCTGTCCACACTACGGGCCTAGTCAGCAAGCGATCTAATGCGCGGGTGGCAGGGGTATCAAACCATTTCTGTCTTGTCGCTATATATGTATTCGCTTTCTGTAGTTTATACCTTTTTTTACGTGGGGAAATTAAAATTAGAATTAAAATTCTGTCCCCTAAATTGAGACAATTCGTTCAACATTACGTCCGGACTCTTTGTATCTATACTTCGTGGTCACTAATTTTAAATTTTTTTGAACTGTCAAAAAGAAAATAATCGAATGGACGAGTATAAGTTGTAATATTATTGCTTTTGGTAAAATGGCAGTATACACTATACGAATTTTGTAGGGTATAATCTCAATTCTTCATATAAATAAAAAAAATTCACCACCTATTTCTGTTTTTATTAATTTCGTGCACAACATCTCTAATGTTCAACACCTCCCATCTCAAGATTGGACTGTCTAGTAAAAATAATAAATCCTCGTCCATAGTTTGCAACCCCTGATATACGTCAAACCGCTACATGAGCTCGCGCGTCACTGTGGCCACCATACGCCTCCGCCGCCGCAACCGCCTCCGCGCTCGCCACCGCGCATGCAGTGTGGACGCACGCATTGAATCAAATACGAAACCTAACCTTACGAACCGAGAAACGAACGAGACTACGAAACTTTGAAAATAATTCAATTTTATGCTATTTGCTATCGAAGCCAGGTATATTTTGATGACCTGTGCTAATGACACTATATTTTTAGTTTGTTTAAATAATATATTTACTGACTATATTTTTATTTCATTCGCATATATTTGATTGAACAAAACCATTTATCATAGAAAATGGTCAAAGATCCGAGAAGCTAAATCTTCCCTCATCTGTTAATTAGATGAAACAATTTTTTATAGGCTTATTTCAATATTGTGAATTTATAAAAACAACCTCTGCCACCATAAACCTGCTGCAATTTTTTTTAAATCTTTTCCCTCTCATGTTAATTACATGTAGTAAGCTAAAACCGTTAATATTTTACATTATATACCTGACTGTAGTAGGCAGCCATCTCTATGATTGCTACACTTACCTGCAGCCAGGTCAGTAACCTCAGTCAGCAGTAACCTGGCTGCAGGTAAGTGTAGCAATCATAGAGTAAATGTAATGTATTGTACATGTATAGTAATGTAAAATATTGACAGTTTTAGCTTACTACGTGTAATTAACATGAGAGGGAAAAGATTTTTTAGAAGAAAAAAAAAATTTTTTTAAGTATTATTATTTGCAGCAGGCTTATGGTGGCAGAGGTTGTTTTTATAAATTCACAATATTGAAATCAGCCTATAAAAATTTTTTTCATCTAATTAACAGATGAGGGAAGATTTTGTTATATTCCGGATCTTAGACCATAAATATAGCGCTCAGTATAACAAAAGGAATATTGGATGGGGGAATTAGAGTGTATTGGAATTTATCCACCAACTAGCAACAGAGTAATGAGGCTAAAAAGCTAATAATATATATATAAGAAAAGTGTAATTGTTTGGCCCCGCAGTGGGAGAGCATAAGTACTACCTATTAGTTCGGTTTATAAAAAAAAAATTGCATGCGTACAAAGTACACATGTCAGAAGTGAAACTTCGACTGGAAACGTAATTTTCATCGGAATAAAATTTTCTGTATCATTGTTTCGTTTTTTTTTTGTTACGAAAATTTTATTCAAAATTTTATTAGATTTCGCCTACTGTATGGTTAAGGAAGTAAATAATATAGCCACCCCTTTCTTCCCGTGGGTGTCGTAAGAGGCGACTAAGGTTTAACACAGTTCCACTACCACCTTGTAATTTAAAAAGCCGACCGATGGCGTGATGACCATCCATCTACTGGCTTTGAAATACACAGGCCGAAGACGGGCAGCAGCGTCTTCTGTGCGAATAAGCCAGCCCTACGCTCACCAACCCGCTTGCCCAACGTGGTAACTATAGGCAAAACACATGTTCAATTTGTTAATTACCGTATAGCTATCAATTTATTTTATGTAGTACTAGTTTTTCGCAACGGCTTTCACCCGTGTGCGCAATTTCCCGTGGGAATCTATTATTTTCCCGGGATAAAAATTAGCCTATGTTACACAAGGATAACTAAGCTTTCAAATGGTGAAAGAATTTTTTAAATCGGTCTAGTAGTTTTTGAGTTTATTCATTAACAAACATATACGCAAAAATACAAATCTTTCCTCTTTATAATATTAGTATAGATATAATTATGTAGTTCAAAATTGTCAAATAATTATTTATTAAATTTTTGTGATCTTAAGGAAGACAGTTTACAAGAATATAATTATAATAAGATACTCGATTATATTATTTAGATAAATCAGTTTAGGTTTTTTAGTCACTGAATTATTAAACTGTCAACGTTTTACTCTTCTGGGTGCCGAAAATTAAATTCATAGAAATCGTAGTCAAAGTTCATTTATACAAGATGCTCGCACACGGTACTGTACACTGTAGATAATAACACTACAAATTTATTCTGTATATAATTATATTATAAATCTGAACTGCAATATCAAACTTGAACAGGCAATCAGTGCACAAACTGTGTACAAACTGTAGGACAAGTTATGAGTAAGTTTTAAACTGTGTACCGGTGACCGTCTTTAGGAAACATGTTTCTCTTGACACGGTGACACAACCTAGCTTAATGGTACTGAAACTAAACCACGGCTTTTGATCGACTTTATATAAGTAAGGGAACTGTCATTAAATAGCTAGTATTTTATGGTCTAAGATCCGGAATATAACAAAATCTTCCCTCATCTGTTAATTAGATGAAACAATTTTTTATAGGCTGATTTCAAGATTGTGAATTTATAAAAACAACCTCTGCCACCATAAACCTGCTACAAATAATAATACTTAAAAATTTTTTTTTCTTCTAAAAAATCTTTTCCCTCTCATGTTAATTACATGTAGTAAGCTAAAACCGTCAATATTTTACATTATATACCTGACTGTAGTAGGCAGCCATGTCTATGATTGCTACACTTACCTGCAGCCAGGACGCGCGTTTGTAGCGATACAGACGCGATACACACGCGAATCAGACGCAGCCTGTAGAGTTGTAGACCTTTGCACACCTGTGAGCTGTGTAATAAAAGCGCGCCGTCGACGCGCGTTTTTAAAACGCGCCGTTGACGCGCGTGTTTAGCGATACAGACGCGATGCAAACGCGCGTGTGAAAAATGTAAACAAGGGACAAAATGTTTTTCAAAATTGAATTTTATCTTTATTGAAATAGGTTAATAACCTTTATAATTTAAAACTGCTCTCCGTTTAGCATTTTTGTACACAATGTTGCCTTACTTCTATTTTTATCCTATTTTACATATATATTAATGGGTTTTATTCAAAGAGATAAATGTTTGTTGAGGACGTTTTTGTAAATAATTCAATGACTGTTCGGCAAAAAGGCGCCCGGACAAATTGATTTTCACTCAGGCAACGAAAAACGCCATATCCCATGAAATGGATAACATAATATGCACCACTTTATTTAACATAGTAATATATTACATAACTTTTTGCGTTTTGAAAGGATGAGTACCGTTATTACTATATAAAAATACTAGCTTCTGCGCGCGACTTCGTCGGTGTGGACTCCGCTCCTATTGGTTTTAGCGTGATGATACATAGCCTATACCCTTCCTCGATAAATCGGCTATCTAACACTGAAAGAATTTTTCAAATCGGCCCAGTAGTTCCAGAGATTACCGCGTTCAAACAAACAAACAAACAAACAAATAAACAAACAAACAAACAAACAAAAAACCAAACAAACAAACTCGTCAGCTTTATATATTAGTATAGAATATAGATTAATACATTTAGAAGTAGGTACAATATGAATAAACACACAGGACATTTATTATAGTTTTCTGTGATAATGGGAGAACTGTTTATTATTTTTACAATTTGAGTAAGAAGTTTTGTAATTTTTAAACACAGTCGTTTATTCGTATACCTATATGTACTCGTTTTACGAGAGCGAGGGGGTGGCCTCACGAAATGAGAATGTCCTTGACCCACTTAGATAGAAATTGGGAGTGCCATATTTTGTGATTATTACATAACACTAGTAAATTACAAACGAAAGTTTTTTTAGTTTGAATGTAGTTTTACATAAAACCAAAAAAAGTAAAATTTATACTTTTATTTATGTACTAGCTTGCTGCCCGCGACTTCGTCTGCGTGAACGCTATACAGCAAATAAAGGTTCATTGCTCGTTCTCCGTAGGTGATAGCGTGATAATATGTAGCCTATATGTTGACCCGACTTCTTAATAATATTCGTGCCAAATTTGAAGTCAATCCATGCAGTACTTTTTGAGTTTATCCCGGACATACATACAGACAAACAGACAAAAATTCTAAAAACTATATTTTTGGCTTCGGTATCGATTGTAGATCACACCCCAAGCATTCTTTTAAAAAAATATTCAATGTACAGTTTTGACTTTCCTACCATTTAATTATATATATGTATAGATAAGTTTACATAAGATTTATTAATCTGTTACAATATAAATAGACATCACAGAAAAATAAATAGTTCTTTATTCACAAAATACAATACCGGTGTATATATACATTACAGTACCTGGGTGACCGAGCCTAGCTCGGCATTTTTTTTTTTTTTTTTTTTGTTTTTTTTTTCTCGGTATTTTTATATTTTAATTTTATTTAAATAATAAATCACGAGTGAAATAAAAAAAAAAGAAAGAAAATTAATTAGGAGACTGAGATTCGAACCCGGGTCAACACGATTTGACACCCGCCGATTTCCTAATTACGCTATTACAGCTATGATGACAGTAGTGAATTTAAGCTTCGTATTCTAATGATATTTTTTCATTGCCTAAAAACAGGGATAAAACGACATTTTTTTTTTAATGAATCCTAGCTAGATCAATTTTTTGCCCCCGAAATCCCCTGTATACTGAATTTCACGAAAATCGTTGGAGCCGATTCCGAGATTCAAATACTATATATATATATATTTCTATATATATATATATACAAGAATTGCTCGTTTAATAGTATAAGATACGGTACTTAACACAGGAACGCTAAGTAAACAAAAAATTACAAAGACAAATATATCTTTTTTTTTAATGTAACTAGGTTGGCAAACAAGCGTACGGCTCACCTGATGGTAAGACCGTAGCCGCGGTAGCCTATAGACGCCTGCAACACCAGAAGCATCGCTAGCGCGTTGCCGACCCTATCACCAATCCCCCCCAGGAGCTCTGGTCACCTTACTCACCAACAGGAAGACAATACTGCTTGAAAACAGTATTATTTAGCTGTGCTCTTCTGTAAGGTCGAGGTACTACCCCAGTCGGGTTGCTCCATATTTTGAGCAGGAAATTTCCTGCTGTGCCCTACCTCAGTTAAAGTACTTACCTACCTCAGTTTAACTTTACGTAACTTACGTTATTATTAATTTATGTCGTCGATAATTTTAAATTTACTTGTTTTGAATGTGTCATAAAAATATTGATATATCCACTTTTATAAAGGGCGTTATGGATCATATTAGTACAATGTAGTAAGTACCTACTTAATGTTAATTAGGCAGCTATCATAATTTCTATAAGGCCGATAAGCATATATCAGAATGTTCTTAAAAACAAAGCAATTCCGTCAGAGATAAATAGCTCATAATAATGTTAAATCTTAGCAGTTTAGTCTTAGATATAAAGCACATACGGTTAACGTAGCTACGGGTAGTAGCGAAGCATCGTAAATGTGCTGGTATGTCTAATCCGTCAAGTAAATTGAATTTTTATTGCATTGAAACTTTTATCCTCCTATAGAAATTTTATTTTATAAAAAGAGACGAACTGCTTCTGAATTACTCGTTATTTTATTTCGACAGTACATTGCATGTATTCGATAAGTGACAGATCTTCAGTGAAAGGTAAGGAGGAAATTGTGCCAAATATTTTGTTATTAGAGCTTTTGTTAGGGTAGATTCTCCGTCGTACGCAAAGACAAACAGGGCAAGAAAGCTGGCATCGCGCCAAAACACTCCATTTCTAATTTTAAGCCTCCATTTTACACGGATATGCCTCGTCCCTCACAGATTTCTCTTCAAGGCAATACGCAGAGTAGGTTAATGTGAGGACAGAGATCTATGTTAACTGGTTTCCCATTAGTTTCAAGCTATTGTCTCGTTCATTAGAACCGTTGAACTGAGTACGACTCAGCCTTATTTTAACGGCTATTTAGTAAACATAACAAGTTGAATTTTTACGACATAAAAGTATTTAAATAATAAAATTCGGTTATATTTTAAAAGCATGAGCCTCAGCTTTAATACGATACTTCACGTATAGATATTTATCATCTTTAGTTTATCATAGTTTCTATTGTTTATCTTTATTTTTCTGCTATCCTACGTACGAAAACATGAGAAAAAAAAACCATACAATAAATAGGAATAAATTTATTACAACAAAAAATCCATAGATTGGTAAGTACTTTAGTTTTTTGCCATTGTATAAAAAAATCATTTATATATATACCTATATACAAAAATCAATTGCTGTTCGTTAGTCTCGCTAAAACTCGAGAATGGCTGGACCGATTTGGCTGCATATGATCTTGAAATATTGGTGGAAGTTCAGGGAAAGTTTAAACGGTGAGAAACATAAATAGTTAATAAGTAACGGAAAATACTAAAAACGACAATTTAATTTTCCAATACAAAATTATCCTAGCGGGGAAATTTAATGTCTTTTGTCAAAAACGTTCTCAATTGGTTGTCAAATATTTATAGGTGCGTTCAGAAAGTGTTTTGTGTATATTTTTCACAAATGTACGTAGGTGATACAAAGTTCACCAGTCCATCAGATAATAGAAAATAAGACGGCTGTCTTGATGTGTTTTCTTTTTGCTTTTTATGACATAATAATATTTTAGCTTTAGTGCGATTTGATAAGGTACAGTGAAGTCAAATCTTTAACCGAAATTTTAACAATAGGAATGCGGTCAGTGAGCTTTCCTTATTACTTATGTTATTTTTCTTATGATTCTTACCCTCTATTCAGAAGTACGCTGCCGTACCAATAATGTGAATTTAACCTAAGTACGGCAGCGTACGTCTGATCGTACGTGTAAGTACAATCATTGTAAAATATATCGTTAAATCTATATTATTAACCCATATCATGATTATGATACCATTTATTTCGTTCCAACAAATACAAAACTCAATTCTCTTATGCTCAGAATGTTCTCATGATTTGTCGATGGTAAGTCTGTGAAATTTTATTATTTATTTCGACATTTATTCTTTACTGCCTTAGCATTAGGTTCGTAAGAATGGGAAATATTTCGAAGATGCTTTGACTTCCTTTTTCTGTTTATGTAGAAATATTGGAATAAGATTTTGTATACTTTCATCATTCATCATCATTTCAGCCTATCGCAGTCCACTGCTGGACATAGGCCTCCACAAGTTCGCGCCAATAATGGCGTGAACTTGTGGAGTGATATGTGTATACTTTCAATATATATTAATTTGATAATTTTAAACCAACTTAAATAAAAAGGCAAATTAATTTAACCTTCAGATAAATATATTTCAGCTGAGCATATTTGAGAATTAAAACTACCAATTAACACATACATACCGACTAAATATGTTATTAAATTTTTTGCCTAGATGAACAAGGGATACACTGGATTACAATTGTAAATAATTGTGTTTGCTCAATGCCGATTTCAATTACATCGACAAGTAATACAACGTAATTATTCGAAAAATTGTCAAGTGAATACGCGTTATGAAAGATTTCTCAATAAGTAGTCATCAGATCTAGATCAAATTTAAATGGAACTATAAAACAAGCATCAGCTTTCGATTAAAATTTGTATACGTAGTAAAAAGTTATTAGGTAGACGAACAAATAGTGAAGTAAATACGCATCATTTGATATAACTCGACTGGTACTTGTGAGACCTCAATTGAATTTAAATGAAACAACAAGACATGCACCACCTCTCGATAAAAAAATACATCGGAATCGAAAGTCCTGAAGTAACATATAATATGTACATTCAAAAAAATACAGTAGAATTGTAAAGTAGTAGAATTGAGAACCTCCTCCTTTTTTGGAATTCGAAATAAAGTAAAAAGTGTAAATAAAGTGTACGCTTTACGCTTGTAATTGCACATTAAGTTGCTACTTTTTATTTTAAAAGTTTTCTAGCCCTAGTTAGGTGTAGTCTAATGAAGTAAAAAAAAAAAACTTCCTAATTTCGACTAATTATTAATTGCCGAAAAATTAGATCTCTTTTATGTATTTGCTTATAAAATTGCACTACCAATATCAAAACATAAAACCCCTTTAAACAGCTAACTTTCAAATTTCTCGGCGCTAAAAACTTTAGTCTTTGTTTCAATTGCATCTTTGTTCTATTTCGCGGTGTATTTGATTGCTTGATTCGGTGCGACGACCTGTGATGACCATTCCGACAATGTCCTAAATCGAGGTGCGATTTTACTATGACGAAAATAAAAACAAACTCCAATCCCAAGCCCTCACAAAGGGCTACCAATTCCCCTTATATTCACGGCTCGGCCTTAGTACCCTCTAGAGTCTAGGCTCTTAGGCTCTCTCACCGGTAGAGACAACAGTAAAACAAATTTCGAAAAAAAAGTACCCATATGTAGTTCAATGAAGACTTGAAACTAAACTACTCGTACAATAAATGTCTTCCTCAAGAAAAAAGAAAAATGAAAAACGATTAGGAAAAACTTTAACACAGGCACCAGTAATTTACATTAAATAATTAAATCAGTTGTATACAATATTTTAATTTTTTATTGTCTTTGAATAAACCTCTTTATAATAAATTTTATCGATATATAAAAGTCTACAGTCGTTTAACAGCAGTGGAGCAGTGTATCGCATCGACAAACTCTTTTCGTTCATGAGAGAAAAAGTATTTGTGCAGATGTTAATAGAATGTTCCAGTACATTACATGATATAAAACAATATACGAGTATTGGATTTTATATTTTCAGAGACAGTATAAAGAATCAACAAGCAATTTCCTGTCGACTTATAACCCTTTCCATGATAGCTCAACGCAATGATAAAACATATCGATTTACGGATTTTGCTGCACTGTCATAATTATGTAGTTAACATAAATCAGTCTGTGTTCAACTTCTCCACTATTTATATGTGTAAAGTAATATTCAAATATCTTCAAAAGTTTCAGTATTTATACATTTTAAATAAACACGTTTCTCTTTTTATCTTATTATGTTATTTACTTAGAGTAGAAAGCTTGACATTAGCATGTCATAGCTTAGGGCACTAGTTGTGTTTCACTATGTCAGAGATCTACTAGCATTAGTTAGTGGCGCCTGTGAAAATCTATAATCTGGTTCTATTTTGCTTTGGCAACTGACCTTTACAAGAATTCTAGGAAAGTTACGAATCAAAAAATAAATAAGAATTTAAGTTTTTTGTTTAATTGAAAAAAAAGAGGATTATACTTAATTTTAGTATAATTTTAATGTTAAAATATACTACAGTAAACTAAATCTTGGAAAACTTTTTGTTTAAACATATACATAAATTTAAGTAAATCTCTGAATCAATTCTTAAATGTTTCGCTGTTGAAGTGCATTTGGGTCAGAGCGAGTGCGGCATCAGGTGGAGACCTCGAGGATACTTCAAATATTTTCAATATCTAGTAATACTTAAGTTCGACCCCACATAACAGCATCTTCAATCCCAGGAGAGCGTTTTACAGTCATTTTCCACTTTATTACGGAAAAAGGCAAAAACTTTTATTTTTATACTATAAATTTAACTGACGCGATACCTTAAATTTTATTTAGACTAATTATTATTGTTGGAGTTTACTCCTTAAGAAACGATAAAAGGCCTGTGCTATGAAAACATATAATAGGGAGTCAAATCGTATTGAACAACTGACGCTGATGCTTAGTGACGCTGCGCTGACGCTTAGTGACGCTGCGCTGACGCTTAGTGACGCTGAGACGCAATTACTGTACCGATACGAATAACAAGCGTCAATTTAAGTTTTGATTTTAGAGTTTTACTAGTAGCTAAACCCGGCGTTGCTCGGGTTAAAATACATCGCAGAAACTTTCTAGACCATTACAGAAATTTTGGGATCTTTTCAGATGTCCTAATGCGTTAGAAAAGGACAGAAATATATGTTTTAACATTTTCACCACCCACCGCCACCCACTTTCACCAACCGCAACTTTCACAACCTGGAGACCAAGGGGTATTTACCATACCAACGGGAAGTTGATTGGGTTTTGTGGTGATAGAGAAAACTGTGTATTTACGTACGACAAAGCAATATATATATATATATATATATATATATATATATATCTTTTGGTTTATTTTGGATTATAAACACCGTCATTTGGATATTTAGGTACATGTTGAAAGTGATTTTTTAAATTGGCATAACTTTTTTTATAAACCGATTGACATGAAACAAACACTTAAATGTTAAGTGAAGCTTACCACAATATATTGATTGACTGAGATTAGCGTGCACAAACACGTATTACATTTACGTTTTTATTATATGTATTGATCATTGATTTTATAAAAATTGTCATTCTTTTTCTAGAGAGACCGGTTCATATAAAATATTTTTATATCTTTTTGCGATTACAAAAGTCCATGTGAATTGTAAACTCATTCATTCACGTTAGCCCGAGGCGGTAGAATATACGCTTTGAAAATAAAATGGTTTTTAAATTTTAATCCAAAAGTACTTGAAAAACACAGGCAAAAATATATGTTTTTATTTTATTTTATGCCTTATACATTTATTTGTAAATGGAATGATATGTTAGCCTTCAATACATTTTTGTTCCATCAAACTAAAAAAGACTGCATCAACTGCTTTTTTTGTATTTGTCTTTTTATAAATGGAAATTTAAAAAAGTCCATATATTCACCAAAAAAGAAATATGGCGGTACGAACTTCGCTCGGTCAGCTAGTATTAAGGTAAAGCGTGTATTTTAATAATAAATTAAGCGTGTAACTTTTCTTAAATGACTGACTTATAAAATCTTGAACTCGTAAAAAAATTCATTAATAGTGCCGCTAACTATAACTGAAACACCGCTAAGGTAGTTAGTAAACAGTGAGATTTGAACCCAAACGACAAAGTGTAGAGCTCATAGTAGAGCAGCTAATGTATACTATTCGTATAAAATGTTTCTCATCCATCTTTATGGAATAAACTCCTGTGCGAAACGTCCACTCCACAACATGTAGGTATATTTTCAGTAACGTAAAATCTGCGACTCTTCAAAAGAAGAGTGAATAAGCATATTCTTGGCAAATAAATCATATTTCCACTTTTGTATAAACACATTTAATTATTTATATATTAATAATGAAACAAACTGTTAGACCTATTTGACAACTTTCGGTAAATTTTTTTATTTATTTGTTTATTTATACTTTATTGTACCTACACCACAACTACATTTTAAACATTACACATTTAAAGACAGTTACAGACTGTGAAGTACAATGGGCGGACTTATGCCTATTTAGACATTTCTTAAAAGTCAATTCACATCTACTAAATAAATACGAATAAATGGAGAGTCGGCTTTTTTGTTCGGTTATACTGCGAAGACTACTGAACCGATTGGAATAATACTTATACCATTAGATCTGAAGTGGCTCGGAGAAGGTTTAAGTATTTATTAACACCCTTATACGTCAAATTATTTTTATCATATGATCGATTTATCGTATTTCAAGAACAGTCTGTGGTTGTTTGTTATGACATTGATGTAGAATTTTAACATTATTCCGAAAAGAAAAACTGTGATTTAACGGAATAAAAAGTATCACATGACCGTCTCCTGGTTCTAAGCTACCTCCCTACTAATTTTCAGCCAAATCGGTCCAGCCGTTCTTGAGTTATAAATAGTGTAACTAACACGACTTTCTTTTATATATATAGATGTTGGTGATTACATATCGTGTAAAAAATATGGACGGATAGAGGTCGCTAGTAAATATATATTTCAGAATCGACTGTCAGTCGAATAATTACATAGAGAGGTAGGAACTATTTTAAATGGAAAGCTACAATTGTTTGTGTATAGTTTGTAATCGAGATCCCTGCGCTAATTCCTCTCTCGTATACACGATTAATCCCATTCGCAACCAGTAGTAGGTATGTTAGTATACGACCCGTTATTTAACTGGGCCTCTACAAGTAAGCACAGGTATTAGCTTTGTACATAATATAGATGGAAACATTTTTAATAAAAAAGTGTGATTCTGGATTGTGATTTTTTTTTTAAATAACTGTATTTTAACTTTGTACGCGTCAACCATTGGTAGGATTTAATAGAACTTTTTTTCGCGTAGCAATGAACAATAATAAATTATAATTAATACATTTTTACATTGAATATTGATATCTAAATGAATATAGAAATAAAAGATGTCAATAGATACGTTCCAATCAAACTCCTGTCCATACATATACGTATAGGTATGTTATTCATCCTGACAGATTGATTAGGCCATTTAATTTTTTTTTTTCTTTTCTACGCTTATACTTAGTTACGTAGACATAAGTAAGTCAGATGACAAATGAATCACTGTGACCAGTAAAGTAATAGGAAGAATACTTTGTTTTGACGTTATTATAAAAGTATTCAATCCAAATGATCTAGAAAAACACAAAGGATAAGTAGAAGTAAGGTCCATTAGAATTTTAACTAAGTTTAGATTAGTAATGTACTCGTATGTAATGAAATTTAAATTCGTTTTTGTTTTTCCGACCTCGATTTATTGTTTTTATTTTCAAATGTAGATATATTTTTTTGACTTTCGTTAAGTGTGTATTATCTTACACTTCAAGTAAGTTAAATGTTTTCTTGATTTAATGTGGAATCTTAATTATTTTCTTGTTTTCAATTAGAAAACTATCTAATACATGATTATAGAACTATAAAATATCATTCGAATATTCAAGTAGTAAGCCCAAACCATGTAACGAATTTTTATTGATAAATTCACACAATTTTAAGTCTAGGACAAAGTAAAATTACACATTTATATCACTGTAGGAAAGTATGTCAAATGCTAGCCTTTCTTAACATGACGTAATGAGTGTGTCTCATTATTGTTTGCGATATTTTATCTGTAATTCTTGACTTCACGGGTCACTTCTATTTGACCATAAGTTATATGCACATGTGTACCTATGTGTAGTCCTAGTGGGTCTCCCCACCGTGCCTCGGAGAGCACGTTAAGCCGTCGATCCCGGTTGTTATCATGTACACCTGATAGCGATCGTTACTCTTAGTAGGGAATATATCCGCCAACCCGCATTGGAGCAGCGTGGTGGATTAAGCACCGATCCTTCTTCTACATGGGGAAGAGGCCTATGCCCAACAGTGGGATATTACAGGCTGAATCGTATCTGCACATAAGAGAGCGATACATTATCTCTCATCAATAATCGCATTTTAGTTGAATATTATTGTCTCTTGTGACAACGCCGGCGTCGCAATAATATAACGATCATCGAACAGTCATGTTTCGTATAGGATTGCCAGATCTTAAAAATGAATAAACGGATAACCAATTTATATTCCGGACATTACTTTAAAAATTTGAACCTATTTTTTATACTTTTTTCATAGGTTTTTTTTTTTAAATAAATTTACAAGAAAAAAATGAATACTTATTAATGCTTCAAAAATATTTTTTTAGTATTAGTACTTATGCAAAGCGATTTTAAAGAAATGAAATTTATAATGCCTAACAAGAAATGTGTGTAGGTAATTGGTCCGATCATGCATCCAACGTATCTGGGACATAAATCGTACGTCTGTAATCCTAGTTATGTATGATGTTGATGGAATAATTCGTGCTATTTTGGCACTATTACAAGCCTTCATTCGAAACGAATGAATGAATATGTAACATAACAATTAATCTTTAAAAATAAAATTAAGTTTATAATTATTACCTTTTTTCTGTATATTACCTTTTCATCAAGATGTGCATTTCTTTAGGCGACTTCCTCATCAAGGAAACAATTAAGTAATTCATTTAATTTCGTTACAGGTAAAATGTTTGACGTCTAGCGAAGTGGGTCAACTTGTACGTTAGAGTCGAAGACGCAATTACTTTTCTTAAAGAAATTTGTACAGTTAAAAATAATTTTCCTTTGTGGAGGCAAAAATTTACTTTGTATTTTAGTATGTAACGTAATACGTCTGACTCTTTAATCCGTATGATGTATCATATAATAATGGCGCACTGTTCGTATTCCAGCGTTTGCTTGACACGCTACAACGCTAGTTGCTTACACTTGACCTTTAGATGATGGATGAAAGTCGAATGATAGTGTCTCTGCATTAATGACGCATCTACAATGTTATCCCCAGAAATTGTTATTACAATGTCCACCGTTAATATAACCATGTAATTATCGGTAACGTTATTTTATCGCCATTATTAAACTTCCAGATTTCCCTACTCTTTATGAGCTAAATAGAAATAAAATAAGAAAATATCTTGTCTACTTCTTCAACCCATTAATTTATTACTTAATGTAGTTTTTCTACTTAACGAATTACTTGTCATTACAATTATTTAAAAATACAAATAGCAGGTGAATTGCTTGGCAATTTGAGCTCCAATTTATTTACATAATTACTTATGAATTTATTTCCTTTTAATACTACGTTTCAGCTACGAGTACGTTTTCTTAATCTTAGCTGTGGTGTTTAAATAGGGGCTTCTTCTTCAATAATTTACACTGAAGCAGGTTTTAGACTGAATACAAAATCATTAACATTTTTCTTTTTTTATTATATTATTGAGTAAAGTAAAACATATACGTTGGGATAGAGAGTTATAAAATTTATTGATTTGCTCTCGTTGAAGTTGTCTGTGGTGTTGATATTTAAATATTCTTACTTAGCAAAGTCTTTCCCTTCTTGAATATGTATGTATCATTTTATATAACGTATATTTTCTAGGTAAAATATGCGTTATAATATATAGATAAAGTATATATAACTTATATTTTCTAGGTAAAAGCAATGGATTTAAATTTTAGTTACAAAAAAGCTTGAATTTTTTTATTTTTCTACCATACTAATTATTACCGATTCATTTATAGCACGCATCATGTTGCATGTTGGTAAAACAAATCAATACACGGTCAATTACGGGAAAAAGTACGGGAGACGCTACGTTGCTATTTTTTTAGGAATTTTATACCGAATACATTTTATTTCAAACAGTTGTTTAATGGTCAGAAGTCTGTAAAGTGAGCGTCAGATGCTCCAATGATTTTTATACCGAGCAAAAATGTAGATATTATATTATTGTTTCAATCACACTAAAAAAAAATAGTCGTCAGCTGTATTTATGAGGGAGGGTTATATTATGTCAGTCACGTGCATGAAATTTTTGAAAAATTGAAAAGCAAATTAATTTTATACCTTGTGAAAATTATAGATCTAAATTTTTATACTTTTAAATTAATGAAGAAAATCAGCCGAAAGACAGTCGTATTTTTGACGGGAGTAAGACCGTCAGTCAGCGTGATAAACATTTTGTGCGCTCAATACATTTGAGCGTTGCATAGTCTTTTGGAAAACAAACTGACGATCTTTACACCCATAAACAACCAGCTGACGATGATAAATTAAAAAAAAATACATTAAATTAATTAAAAAAAACATTACATATACCAACATGTATTTGACACACCCACGCATATAATTATATTCTCTTGTTTATTATTATAGAAGTACAAGTTTTTGACAACAGAACCTTAATAATGTTCAAACTTACAATTTAAATTAATTTTGCTCGAATTTCGACCTCTGGGTGACCACCAGTTAGAATACAAAATAAAACATAACTACGAGTGAAAATATTATAAACATCAATGTTGAATTGACGACGCGTTATGGCGCAACGGTCACAGCACTGGTTTGTGGCTGTTGCACTGGCGGTTGCGGGTCCGATCCCCGCACATGACAAACATTAATTGAATTGGCCATACAGATGCTTACCGTGCTCTGGGTATTTGTGCAGTCCTTGTGGGTCTCCCCACCATGCCTCGGAGAGCACGTCCGTCGGTCTCGCGCGATTGTTACTCACAGTAGGGAATATATCCGCCAACCCGCATTGGATTTGCGTTGTGGATTAAGCTCTGATCCTTCTCCTACGTGTGGAAAGAGGCATTTGCCCAGCAGTGGGATATTACAGGCGGAAGCAATGTTGAATAATACCTATTAGAAAAAAGGGTAAAAAGAAAATACTTAACAATATTTTTTCAGATTTTTATTTTTAAATTTTTATGATTTTTTCTTTATTTGTTGCAGAATGCCCTCCAGATATTTGTATAGACGAAACGCCTACAGATTTATCGACGACGGACCCCGTAACAAGTTCGTAATTCATATTTTAATTTAAAGGATAGCTGAACATTTTTTAGCAAATTCCTTTTTTATAGCGAGTCATAATGTACAAAAATGACATATATATAGTATGTATAAACGTTAAATTTCGACTAACAGTGTCAGCGAAAACTATTTTTTTTATAAATTGTTTTGTCTGCTAGGATTAATTTATGAAATCATAAGATAAGTAAGTACTCGTATTTGTGAGTAGTGTTTTCATTCTTAAAAGGCTAAATAGATTTATTTTTCATATTTTCATCATAGTTCGACTCATTTCTTGAAGTCATCTCCAAAGTTTTAATTATAATTTGAAGAACTTTGTTTTATTATATCCAAGTGCTAAGTTAATAATAAATGCCACATTGATAATTCAATATACTTATAAAAAAGTAGTACCTATCTAATATTTAAAATCAAGGATAAATTAAAATAACACAAATTATTTTCTACTTAACACGTATCTATTAATATACCACTGTTATTTATTGTATTTTACTTCTATATCTAATGTAGGTGAACTTTTCCGACTTTTTTCTGAAAATTTACACTGCAATTGCTTAATAAATAAATAAATATCTTATAACATTCAAACACGTTCGTCTTTTCCTATAGTAATCAATTAGCCTTAATGCCTTGTATCATAACAGCCGACTGCTATAGCTTAATTTTTTTTTTATAAATATGCTTGGAAATATGTAGTACATACACGCCGCGGAGCAGAAAGCATAGCCACGACAAACTGCGCCTATGGGCTCTTAAAACTTAAATAATGTATATTAGAAATTATATTCGTAATTCTAAATCCTTCAAAAAGTTATAAATTACGGTGGTATTACATGTTTTTGTTAGACTTCTTCGTAATAGCACATTTTTATTATTGCTTTCATTCCAAGTTTGGATTTTAAATTCATTGCTTGTAAATTATACTGCAATGTGTTCATGTTAAGTCAATTTTATGTTATTATTGATTGATTTTAATTGCAAAAGTTAAAAAAAAATTTAAAGGTGAAGAAAATGATACTATTGAAAACGAAGGAAGAATATCGTTAGAAAACTCCCCGCTCAGACAACGGCGAGCGGGGATATTAAAGGGAGGCAGACTTTGGAAATCGTTAGATAACGACAAAGACACCTGTGAACAGGTACGCTTAAACTACTACTACATATTGCGTTATATTGCTTCAATTATTGTCTAATAAGTGCAACATATTTATAACCCTTAAGTTAAGTTATTATTTATGTTTGGTTCTCTGAATTTAGTCACTGTTTTTATTTATTTGTTGTCAATATCGTCTAAAGTCTAAACGAATGCCATGTTGCTTATAAAATTTACATCAAAGATTGGTCTTAAAACAATCTATTGTAAAATAATGTAAAATTTATACACTACACTTTTTGTTACCTTTTTATATAATAACGTCAGCTACACATGATTATACATATACAAAATAAGAAGAACCTAATGAAAATAAAAAATGTTAAATAGAATGATGACCAACGGTCGACGACTGCCAGTGACGAGGATGGGTCAGTCACACCGAGGTCTGTTCGGTTCGTCGAAAAACCAAAGGAGTGTGAAGAAGAAGTTATTGATAAAAATGACACAGAACAACAACAGTCATCTGATTCCGAACAAAGTTCTCATAGAGAATACTCTGCAAATGTTGGACATAAGTACGTATTGCATAATATATTTATTTGACGACTACATTATTATTATATAGGTTTATCATTACACTGTATAAAACAAAGTCGCTTCGCGCTGTCTGTCTGCTTAGATCTTTAAAAATACGCTATAAAAAGAACGGAATTTGATGCGGCTTTCTTTAGTAAATAGAGTTATTCAAGAGGAAGGTTTATAATTATGTATAGGTAATACATGCATAATATGGTAGAGGAACACTGATTGTTTTAGATGTTTCTAATGTGATGTCGTAAATAAACACATTGCGCTTACATTGCAAATATATATTTATTTTATATTTTATATTTAGTATCAGCATTGCATCCGTGCGAAGCCGGGGCGGGTCGCTAGTTAATAATAAACTTATTATCCATTAGAATAGATATTCTGGTCAAAATCAGACTGTTATTTCATAGTTTTTAAGCATTTACATAAACGCAGGTTTTAATAAAGAAACAGAGACTTTTAAAATAACGATATCGTAAAATGAATATTATTTTATTTTAAGCATTTTGTTGAACAGATTAGATTCGCCGTTGATCCTGACAATAAGTGCACCCAAAGCCAATTCCGCGGTGCAACAATTATTTAACAGCAGCAGACCGCCGCCACCGGCAATCGAACCTCAATTGGTCACTTCAGAAACGCTCAGGTTGAACACTTTACCATTAGAATGTTCAAATAAATTCAAGACCCGAGTTAGTCAGCCAGTCTTTTATTTATAATAATGAATTATAATGACGTTCAGAACCCTAAACTCATCCAATTGTATTTTATTGTGTTTATACAAACAAATGTAAATTCAATTAATTAGAAATTCAAATATGTTTGTTTACTTCTACAGACGTTGATTATGTTATTAACTATTTACCGAGTGTTGAATATTCATTACCTAGTATCGTTATGCACAATAGTTAATTTCTACTTACGTTACATTTTTGATCTGATTATAATAATCACTGTGATGTAAGTGATTTATGCTTACAATTTGAGTATCGTTTGAAATTCTAATTATGTAGTGAAATATACATTTTTGATATAAATAATCGGTTCACACTCAATGCTCATGCAGCTGCTACGTTTCTATACAACTACAGCTACAATAACTAAAATAAAATTAATCAAGTTTTATTATTTGAATATAAATAAATATTTTTTTCTTTTTATAAACTGTTCTTTTATTATTTAAAAAAAAAAAACATAAATAGTCAAAGTTTCTCGATATACAGAGCGTGGGACGCCGGAGTAAGACCTAAAACCGAAGAGGCTGCCGTGAGACGCGTAGCAGAAAGAAATGCGCTGAGATGTTCACTTCTAAGAAGCGAAGCTAGGAAAAAGCAGCAACCAAAGGTACTTATTACGGTGTTTTGATTTTTTACTTGTTTACAAATAAATAAGAAATTCGATAAAAAACAATAAACAGATAGTTATAATTATTATAATATACAGCCCGATGAAACTAACAAGAACAACAATTTACTATTTCATAGTTATACAACCTTTTTCGTTTCCACTTTTTTATTTTTAACGCATTATATTTATAAACTACTAGCTGACCCGGCGAACTTCGTACCGCCTAACATTCTATTCTTTAAATTTTTTTTAATACTATCCTTTCCGAAGCCCCTCCCTCCACTAACACTTAAACTTTATAGTATGGTATTAAAGTTCAAATTGACTTTTAAGTATTATTACGAATCTTTTGTATGGGAAAATAGAAAAGTGTTGTTTTTAGACTTTTTCAGGCAATTTTTTAAATTTTTCTCTTAGTAACAACCATCCTCGTACTTCAAGGAGTATTGTAAAAAAAGAATTAGCGAAATCGGTTCAGCCGCTACCGATATTTGCGCTTAGCAACACATTCAGCGATTCATTTTTATATATGTATATACTAGCTGACCCGGCGAACTTCGTACCGCCTAACAGTCGATTCTTTCATTTTTTTTTAATAGGTACTTATCCTTTCCGGAACCCCTCCACTAACACTTAAGTGTTGTTTTTAGACATTTTAAGGCAATTTTTAAAAATTTTCTCTCCGTAAGAACCATCCTCGTACTTCATGAAACATTATAAAAAAAGAATTAGCCGAGTTAGAAATTAAGCCGAGACACGATACATCAATGTGAATTAATCAGTAAAACCAAACAATAATGAACCAAATCAAATCAAAGAATATTAAACTTACTGACGGAGGAGTATGAAGTTTCACACACTTATAGTTTATACAGAGAAGGAGTGCAGAATGCTAATATTTCTTTTATAATTACGCATAAAAATATATTAAATCGATAAAAGAAAACATTACACACACTACCATGTATTTGACACACACACACGCATATTATACTCTTTTTTTTATCGTCAAAATCTGTACATAGTCAAAAAAATTTAAAAAAAAAAGGTTCTATTTTCATAATTTTTTTGGTTTTCTTTAATTTAAATTTTTAATTATGGTCGAATTTCGACCTCTGGGCGACCACTAGTATTTTAAATAATTATAAAAATTGTGCCTGAAAGCTGTGCCTTTTTTTTAAGTTTTTTAAATTATATATCATTATATTATTAATATATATAAAAGAGATTTCCACCCATTGACTTCATCACGATATCTCTGGAACCATAAGGCGTAGAGACTTGAAATTTGGTAGGAATATTCCTTTCGCCAAGTAGAGGTCAGCTAAGTTCCCCTGCAACCCAGGGTTGCAGGGGTTAATAACATATATGGCAAAACAACGTTTGCGGGGTCAGCTAGTTAATTTATATATTAAGATTATTTTATTGTCTCTTTTAATTAAATTTTTAAATTATGGTCGAATTCTAGTAAAAATAAATTCTTCACAACGTATCAAACAAAATAATTACAATTAAGACACAATAGATAACAATATAACATAAGATGTAACAACCACTCTGGTGTAGTAGACGCCTAGAACAACGACAGTTTGCGGGTTCGATTCCCGCTCGGGATGGATATTTGTATTTGTACAAATATTCCTTCCGGTTTGGATGTCTGTCCTTGTGGATCTCTCCACCGTGCCTTTTTTTTACGTGGAGAAAATCCATCATGGATACCCTCCGGTGCGGGGGCACCAGAGGGTTATGTCAGACTCCTACTGACCAAAAACCATCCACGTGTGAGCAGACATCCACCTGAGTGGGGCGAGATGGAGTCGCGTTAGCAGTCTCCAACCCGCCCCGGCGGTTGGCCCGAATGTAAACATCCGGGCCCCGGCACCCAGAGGGGCGGCACCCACAAGACCACCCCTCCCGACGACGTGGAATCTCAAGCCAGCCGAAGATCCCCCGACCCCCAGCCGGCCACCCCACTTAGGGGACGCTCAACCGGACCAGTCTACCGTCTGCAGAATGGGGACACATGTCCAGGAGCGACCCCCCTCCAAGTCAGGCAGGCCTGACCTCCAACGCCCGGCATCATGGCGTTGGGGGTCAGGCCCGCCCGACCTCCAACGCCGGATCGCACCGAGCAACCGAGCAAAGCGCCAGGGAGCCGAGCACGACTCGGCAACTACCCCACGGGTCCGCCGGACTGTACCAACAACCGAGCTTAAAGCTCCAGGGAGCCAGCACAGCCCGGCCCTCACACATCACGTCTGCCGGATTGCACCAGCAACCGAGCAAAGCTCCAGGGAGCCAGCACAACCCGGCCGGCAAACCGCGCTTTCGCGCTACAGGGCGGGCAAGCGAACCCACCCACCCTGCCCCTCTAGTGCGCTCACGGGTCGAGCAGTACCCGGAGCGCACCCCGCGAGTCAGTCGTTAGCCGCGACGAGAAGCAGTACCGCGACTGCGATACTAATATAATAAATTAATAATATAGGTAATGGGAAAACCGACTTCCAAAAAGGGAGGAGGTTCTCAATTCAATTGTATTTTTTTTAATGTATGTTGCCTCAGAACTTTTGACTGGGTGGACCGATTTCGGTGATTTTGTTATTAATCAAAAGGCGTTGCGTGTCATGTGATCCCATTTAAATTAAATTGAGATTTGACAAGTGCTTTTCGAGGTATATATAATAATGCGTATTTACTTGACTTTTTTTGTCGACCTACGTTGTATTATACCGCATAACTTTTCACTGTTTATACCAATTTTGATGATTAATCGAAAGCTGATGGTTGTCATGTAGTCCCGTTTAAATTTGAATGACATCTGATGACTACTTTTTGAGTAATCTTTGATAACCTTGATTAATTTTTCGTGTACCTACGTTGTATTACTTGACGGTGTGATTGAAGTTGGTTTTTTAAAACAAAGACAATGATTCGGCATATGAACGACTCTTATTTCAATAAATTGACAATAGGATGATAAAAGGTTTTTTCTAAAATAATTTTCGTTCTGTGTTTTTTATTAGAGAATATCAGAATAATATTTTGTTAATTTTCGTTCTGTGTTTTTTATTAGAGAATAATATTTTGTTACATATGTAGGCAGGAATGATATATTTAAATTATGTATCATCAAGTAATATTTAAACTGTCGTAACAGCTTGTTAATATAATTTGAAAGACATTGATGGTATTCTTTGAAGCTGACGTTAGTAGCTCAGGGTTAAATCTTATAAATGCAAATTCTCGATGCCTGCTAAAATAAATAAAACTTAGGCAGCTTCTAATGCTCTCATTATGTTCTCCAATTATTATCAGCTTTGATGTGTGTTGTTGGCCTATATCAAATATATTCCAAATATGAAGCGTAAATATATAACTTTTGCAAACAGCTTCGGAGCGATTCGCACAATTATTGTACTGGTATCTTTGTATGATCCTGTATAGGCTGACATGATGACAATTTTGATCATGTCGCTGAACTATAGAATGTACGGACTATCGACTTGGCATCGCTGTAGTAATCTTACTTTAATCCTATAATTCGCCTAATTCAATGCTGTCTCAATACAACACAAAGGCGATTGGCGAATTGGGGGCTTGTCCATTTTCTGTAGCAATAGTAGGCTTCATATGCATTGGTCTATGTGAATAAAGCCTTTTCAAACCGACTTGTACGGTAGGTTAGAAATTGATACATTAATATGACACAGGCAAACCTACCCTGAAACCTGTGAATGAGAAAATTAATAATTAATCTTGATAAAATATAATCAAATGTAGATACAGTCTAATACCAATATTCGTAGTATGCTCCATTCAATGATTAATTATCGATTGCTTTCCTAGGTGTCGACGTGTACGTTGGACATATAACATAAATATACGTGTAAATTAGAGAAAAAAAGTATGTTGCTGAATCTAATTGGTCTGAACGGCGTTAAAAAAGTTAACAGTATTCTATCCTGAAAAAATTTCACCTTGAAAATTAAATATTTATTTGAAGAGTGTTAACTGATGATTCCAAAATGTGGTAATTGATTATCGATTTTATAAGTTAAGCTGCTAAGAGCCCCTTAATGAGCGACGAACATGCTTTAATTATCACAATTCAGCCTGTAACATCCCACTGCTTGGCATAGGCCCCTTTCTTCATGTAGGAAAAGAATTTAATATATATATTTTTTACTATCGTCGTTTATAAAATATATAATACATAAAATAATAAAAAAATTTAACAAAAAACCACTAACGTTTCAACCTGTGCTATCATAGTCTACTTATACATGTTCATTATCTATTAATTGTCACAGACAATGTACGAGTTCTCTTTCAATCTTATACTATTAAACGAGCAATTCTTGTATATATATATATATATATATATATATATATATATATATTTTCTGAATATCGGAATCGGCTCCAACGATTTTCGTGAAATTTAGTATGCAGGGGATTTCGGGGGCGAAAAATTGATCTAGCTAGGATTCATTTAAAAAAAATGTCGTTTTATCCCTGTTTTTAGGCAATGAAAAAATATCATTAGAATACGAAGCTTAATTTCACTACGCGTCAACATAGCTGTAATGGCGTAATTAGGAAATCGGCGGGTGTCGAATCGTGTTGACCCGGGTTCGAATCTCGCTCCAGATAATGTTTTTTTCTTTTTTTTTAATTTCACTCGTGATTTATTATTTAAATAAAATTAAAATATAAAAATACCGAGAAAAAAAAACAAAAAATAAAATGAAAATACCGAGCTAGGCTCGGTCACCCAGGTACTACTTATAATATTATCAAAAATACGAAAACCAGTTGTAATGTTTACACAATTTAAGTAATTTTTAAGTCAAAATATTTAAGTTATATTGTTTTAATTTAGTTTTAATATTAAAATTATTTAAATAATCCGCTTTTATGGAGTAATCAAACTTCATTACGTTAAGTCCTTAGAATTCAGAATATTGTACAATTTAACTTGTTAATTACATTTCGTTATTATGAACAACGTTAAAGAGAAAATTACGCTTCAATTATCTGAAACGTTTACTTTATCTAAAATTAAACGACAAACTAGGACAAGATACACATTACACACATATAATACGTCTGTAGTACTGAGTCCAATTAGCTACCGTCATGACTTTGGCTTATAATGAAACTCGTAACAGCTTTCACTTACATTGATCTCTCAAAAACACTCTTTAATTCTTATTTGTTTACTATGTTCTCACACAGTAACTACTTTTGTAACATTTCGCAACAAATTATCGCAATCTATTTGTGCTTTAACAAATTTTCACAAGTTGCATGATTTCTTGCTCTCGGACTTCAACTTTGCTCAATAATGCTTAGATACCAGTTGCTTCACTTAACATGTATGCATTATTATGATGCCCATTAGCACGCAATAAAGTAACGATTCGCAAGCCATATAAATTAATTAAAGAAAGGAGATGGCTAAATTTATATGGGAGTTTATATTATTTATGAAATGTAATGTGAATAGATACTAAAACATAATAAAAAGCCCCTTCTAGTTTTTTAAATTTTTAACTGGCTCTTTTATTGGATTTGCTATTACTTACATTATTATGGGTAGATCACTCATTTCTAGCTAATTTACAACGAAACCTGTAAGTATGTGTTAACTTTTTCAGGCCATCAGGCTCCCTTTTCATTAAATTTATTTTGCTTTTAATGAAACCTAAAAAGCATATTGTACAGATCATCACGGCAGACAATATCTTATCAGTTATTAAGATTTTCTGTACAAATGTCAATATTTGTGAAGCTATAGAGGATTTTATAGATCTATTTAATGTTTAAAAGCAAATATTTCATTCAATAGGACACATCTAATTAAAGTCGATTTATTTCTATTTCAATAGATTTTGACAAATTAATAATACTTACTATTTCATAGTAGGTCAAGCTAAAGACACAAGTATCTGTTATATTCTTTCTTAAACCTACATAACGTAACCCACAACTATGTATCGTAATTGTATCATAGATTAACATTAATTTCAATAAAGACGTAGCTAATCCAATGAACGCCAGAAATTGACTTTACTGTTCTTTGTAACTCCATTTAACCAGTTTTTATAACATAAAACTATTACACAAAATAAATGTAGGCATAGATGTTTTATTCTATAGATAACTTTAGTCGAAAAACGAACACACTTCCGTATTATTTAAATTTCTCTGTTTTCTAGGGTAATAATTTCAGAAAATGTACGACAGTAAACAGTAGTGATATTAAACAGCATGCTTATATGAAATACACTGAGAACAATATGCCCTTGTTCTATAAATAGATTTATTCTAAAACTATACGGCCCGAGAAGCGGTAATTCATAAGTGCAAACTTTTGTTTAGAGAACTAGAAGTCACGCGCGGCTTTTTCCGTATTTATATATAATTAATAATAAATAAATAAATAAGATCTTATATAACACACTCACACACGGTCGTTTGTTCCTATGTTAAGCAACTTAATACTTGATAAGGGTAATAGCCGACTGTTATAGCTATTTTTTTAAATATATATAGAAATAATACATAATTATATAAATACACATATAACAACCAGACTCAGGCGGAAATCGAACCTGCAACTCGCGGAACAGAAAGCAGGACCACTACAAACTGCGTCAACGGGCTAATCAATATAATTATGGTTACAGCTTTGCTTTATAGGCTGTAAGCGATGATAAGCTGGCTTTTTAAAGAATTTATAAAATCGAACTTATGTTGGACTTGATACTACCTGCTCTAACAAACGTAATTATACTTAACTGTTTCTTACTTAGTTACTTTATTACCTTTGACTATACTACGATTATTCAACTACATATTTGTAGATACGTGTGTGAGCGTGTGTTTCAATCTGTACCTACTAATTTTCATTTTAGAAAATTTTTGTTATTTATATTTTGTACGTCTACTTTGACACACTTTCTTATACATCTTTAGATCGGCTGGTTGATGAGACTGTATAGCTTTAAGTCCACTTGTTGCTGAACAACTTTTATTCAGTTATGTAATAAAATTAGTTATTGTTTCTTTGTTAGTGGTCGCCCAGATTTCGAAATTCGACCATTATTCAAAATTTAAATTAAAAAGAACCAAAAAAATATGAAAACCTTTTTTTTAAATTTTCCAATTAGCCTACAAACTTTGACAATTAATTAAAGAGTATAATATGCGTGTGTATGTCAAATACGTGGTAGTGTGTGTGTAATGTTTTTTTTATTGATGTATTTATATGCATAATTCTAAAAAAAAATATTAGCATTCTGCACTCCTTCTCTATATAAACTACTAGCTCTATAAGGTCTAGATATAAGTGTGCGACATACTCCTCCGTCCGCGCGGGTACAAAGTTTTTGTTAGATTAAAGAAATTGATAGATAAATAAGAAAAGAAAATTACAAAAAAACCTGCCAGAATAAATTTCTATATAATTTGCTTCAAGAACCAGTTCATAACTTTGTGTATACATATCACATATCTAATATTCATGTACCTACTTAATGCGTTGTTTCAATAATTTCCTGTAGAATACCTACTTAACATTATTTACTGCAAATAATGGTCCGTCGCATGTCCCCTCTTTGTGAATATTTCACTATCCAGTATTGTTTGATTTTAAATTGTTTAAGTTAGTTTTGCATTGCAGTTGCGTGCGCGTATTATATGAATATACATATATATTAGACTTTATTGTATAAACTAAGTAAATTTAAAATTATTTACATTCGCATAGACAGTCTGAACTACCGCTCTTGTGTAGTGGTGCGGGTCGGCGCCTTAACACCGACGACTTGCGGGTTCGAGTCCCGCTCGGGATGTATATTAATTTGTATTTGTACAAATATTTCTTTACGGTTTGGATGTCTGTCGTTGTGGGTCTCTCCACCGTGCCACGGTGAGCACGTTAAGCCATCGGTCCCGTTTGTTATCATAAATACCTGATACCAATCGTTACTCATAGTAGGGAACATATCCGCCAATCCGCAGTGGAGCAGCGTGGTGAATTAAGCTCCAATCCTTCTGCTGCATGGAGAAAGAGTTCTATAGCAGTGGGATAGTACAGACTGAACGGTAAAATTAATTATTTGAACTATTTATTTTTCAAACATTCTAGCAAGAAACCACATCGTTATCAGAACGAATTCGGCTATTAACTTGCGATGTTGAAGATGAGGAAGTACATCAAAGATCGTCTCGAGCTGGTGCAAATGTGGATAAGTTCTCGAACACCAGTGACAAAGCCAGCGAAAAGACCTACAACAACCTTGATAAGAGTAATGAAAAAGCATTCGGTAGCGCATCCTCGAGTTCGTCTTCCTCGACGTTATCTGCCCCGGTGCCAACCCGACAACAGCCACCGGACTTAGGAGACGTACATCAAGAACCACAAAAGGTAAGCCAATAATACTCGTACCAATAAAAAAAATTGAATATTGGGATAGTTATGTCGAATGAAACTACAAAACGAACAATTTTATATATTTTTCAGTACTTTTTTCGGAAACAAAATAATATGTGTTATTAATCACGCAAAATAGGCGCAGAGTCGTCGAGTTGCGAATACCAGCCCGTGTCTACTATACCATACCATACCATATAATGTGTTAATAATTTTTTTATTTATTTTATTATTTGTTACATATTAAGAAACGCATAATATATTACACTACATTTACTTGCAAAAGCGGTGAAAAGCCCAAGGCTTGTCCGCAAGTAACAGTCTCACACATTTTATATAAAATAACATTTACAAAAAGAACAGAACATTTACAAAAAGAACAGATCTTACACATATTACTACGATAGTTACAAAAACACATTTATGCTAATGGTCTCCGAGATCCGAGATCCGAAAAGCTAAATCTTCCCTCATCTGTTAATTAGATGAAACAATTTTTTATAGGCCTACTTCAATATTGTGAATTTATAAAAACAACCTCTGCCACCAATAAGCCTGCTGCAATTTTTTTTTTATCTTTTCCCTCTCATGTTAATTACATGTAGTAAGCTAAAACCGTTAATATTTTACATTATATACCTGACTGTAGTAGGCAGCCATCTCTATGATTGCTACACTTACCTGCAGCCAGGTCAGTAACCTCAGTCAGCAGTAACCTGGCTGGCCTAAGGTTCTTCAATAAACGAGTAGCTGCTAAGCTGTAAAGTATCCGAAACGTCGGGCATTTAAAAAACTTAATAAACTGCGATAAAATCCGAAAATTATAGTAATGCATGATGTAAATTGTAAACAAAAGGCATGCGCCAAAAAAGTTAAAAATTCTGTATGTAATTGTGAAATGTTTATTTTTTTTTTAAGTATGCGATATTTTATTTAATATATTTTATTTTATTAAATAAATAGCAAAGGCCAGAGCCACGTCGGCAGTTCTTGTCAACTCTCGCACCGCTCACTGCTTGTGTCGGAAGCACTGCGCATCACGAGGGATTCTATTACGTGCCTCCCGGAGACCGAACTTCTGCCTCTTCGGCTAAGAACCTCGACCTCCAAGAACATAATGAGGCACCAGCTCCAGATATAGTTGCTGGTACACCAGGTATACCTGATTTATTCTTAACGTATTTACACTTCGTATTAATAAGTAATTGATCTGCTTCGTTCTCGAAAAGGTAATGCTAAATTCAAGTTAATGCTCTTAGATTTAAAGTGTATAATCATGCAAAGTCCAGCAACGTCGTATGAAATTTCTTACTAAACGGTTAGCAGAACAATTGGGACATAAAAATACGAGGTTTTTATTTTTAGAGCTTTGTTACAAAAGAAATATGTATTTGTTTCTGTTTCTCGTAGGTGCAGCCGAAAGCGACGACAGCTTAGCTGCGTTTGCGCGTGCATCTGCTTCGCGGACCGATCGACTTCGCCAGCGTTATGGACAAGAATCGCAACCGGTTAGCAGCGACGATGAGCACGATGATTACGGTTAGTTAAAATTAATTTCTTTTTAATTTATTTAAGGAGTTTTAGTCCATAAAGACTACGCCATTCCATAGGAACATCACACGTGTTACATACAAAAAGTTGCGTGCGTACAAAGTAGGTACACACGTCAGAAGCAAAACTTCTTTGGCGAACTAATTTAAAAAAACTAATTAAAAAAATGAATTTAAATTACAAAAAAAACTAATGAAAAAAACCAAAAAGCCAATGTCACGCGGTGTTCCCAGGCGGTCACCCATCCAAGTTCTGATCGTCCCTGACGCTGCCGCATTACCGGTCGCTCAAATTTTACCCCTCATACGCCTAAGAAGTTTCACTTCAAAAATTAATGAAGTCGTCGTCGCATACCAATGTTTACATTCTTGTACAATAAATAGATTAGCCGGTTCTGAGAGAGGATACGCCAAAATTGAATTACAACCTCCAAGTTCTTTAAAATGGTGGGTTATTTGCAGCATATTATTCCTGATATCTTCATTTCGGACACATTTCACCATACTTTGAACTGCATCTTCAATGATGTCGTATTCGGTAGATAACGGATAATATGGTACCGTTTTTATTAGGTAAGCAAAATGTGACCGGGACGGAGTCTAAATGCCATTAATTAATTCATTTTTTATTTCTTTCCTTCCTTCCTTCTTTTTTTTCTCTTTTCTTTCAATATTGTGTTGTTATAGCGTGTAAATACACCATTACTATGGAACGGTTTTATTTATTATCAATGCTTGAAGTTGAATTCATATCACAATTATAATATTACGATGTTAGTAAATATTTTTATTACAAATAGAACAAAGATTCCATTTTGGATGGTACAAAATATATTAATTACTTATTGACGACGGCCTAATATAATCTATACTAATATTATAAAGAGGTAAAGTTTATAACTTTGTTTGTATATACGGGGTAATCTTCTCAAATACTGATCCGATCATGAAAATTCTTTCGCTAACAGAAAGCTACACTAATCGGGAGTGACAAGATAAAAGGAAAAAGATAAAAATTATCAAAATTTTCGACCCAGCAGGATTTGAACCTGCGCCCTCTGACGTGCCGTGTCAACAATTCAATCTAATCAAGCATTATTATTTGCCTTAGAAATTAATTGGTGATTTTAAAACATTTATATTTATCTGATTTGCTGAAAATAGTGAGAGTGTATTGGAACATATCAAATTTCACCGTACCCTTCTTATGTGAAATGGATTATAACGCCCAACGAAGTGGGCACGGGTCGGCTAGTTTTTCATATTTACAGATTCTACAGCTTTTTCACAATTGTTTCCGGGAAATGGGTCAACTGAAAATAATAATAACTGAGCTTAAAACAGAATTCTATTAAAAGCTCTTTCTCGTATTCAAACAAAATTTTATCTAAGACCTATTGGAAAAATATACATTTTTTTTTTGTTTAATAAATAGGAACGATTTTGTTGAAACTGAGTATTAAAGTTTAAATATACGTAGTCCGAAGAACAATTGAAATTAATGCTATTTATCACCAAGTTATTTTAATCGTATACCGATTTTTTTTTTCTAAACTGGAGTGCCATAAGGGCGCTCTCAATTCGTCTTGTGCTAGGCGCTAAAGCGAAACCTGACGCCTGCATACATCCAAAAATACTTTGACATACGTGTACTTATACTCTACGTCTTCTTAGTAATTATTTACTACTGTTTACTTGCGAGGTTTTACCTATTATTATTGACATTTCTTATTATATCATTTATAGCTTTCTACTTGTTAATTATAAATTTATAATCATGTCACGATGTTTTATATCGTGGAATTATCAGAATCGATGCAATAACTTTATACAATTTTAATTTAAACAAAATTTAGGAAATATATATACATTCATAATTAATACATACATAAATATAATTATATTTATAAGTATAATTATGTGTACAAACGATGCAACAACGCAACTGCCGAGCACGAATGGTTTTCTGCAGAGAAATGTTAAGGCCCGCGTCCATTAGGCTCGCCGAGCAGAGTCGAATCGAATCGCAAAAAGTCGCCTACTATACATTTTGTATGAAACTGCGTCCATTAGCGACGCGCCGCGGCGCGCCGAATCGAATCGACCGAGGGAGTCGCACGACTCTTAAGCCCGCGTCTACTAGCTGCCGAGCAGAGTCGAATCGAATCGCAAAAAGTCGCCCACTATACATTTTCTATGAAACTGCGTCCATTAGCGACGCGCCGCGGCGCGCCGAATCGAATCGACCGAGGTAGTCGCTCGACAAGCGACTTTCTTCGTTCGATTCGGCGCGCCCCACTCTCCAGTCGCAGTGTTGGCAACTTTAAGGATTTTCCCCTAAATTCAGGGATATTTTGCAAATAGCGGGAAAGTTTTAGGGGAGACATTTTTTAGGGTATTTCTTTGGGAAATTTAATCGTCAGAACGTAATATACTTTAATATAAAAAATTATTAAAAATAACATAGAAACAAAATTATAAATAATAAACATACAAAAGCAAAGTATACAAAATAATTGGTTTTCTATTTTAAAATCCTTTGAAAAATAAAAAATTAATAAAAATAAATATGTCTTTTTTTTAAATAACTTCAATTAGGTTAGGTTTAGGGGATTTTGTTTTTAATTTAGGGGCTTTTATTAAAGGATTTAGGAAAAAGTTTTTTCAAGAGTTGGCAACACTGCCCAGTCGACGCGGAGAAGCGGATGCTCGCCAACGTATTTTTAATTATTAGTATCAAGTTTTAATACGTTTAAAAACTTATAAAAATCCTAGCTTCAACAAAAATGAATGAAGAATTATTAATATCACTGGTCCAACAATATACAGAATTGTTTAATCACGAAGATCGACATTATCACGAATTCACGATGACCTGCGTCGGATGAATATATGGGAAGAAAACGGGAGAACTATGAATGAAACTCGGGAGTTTTGTTTTATTATTAGTGAAAATATTTACCTATTTATATTTATTTATTTAATTATTAAGGTTTGCTAGCAGTTGTTACATTTATGGTACATTACAATATTAATTTTATTATTGACTACACTTCCATGTATAACCATATTAAAGCAAACACGACATGCAAATAGGTATCCTGTTATAGAAGAAAACTTGATCAAACATTAGCAATAACTCAGAAAAGAAAATAAAGCATAAAATATAAAGATGATAATATACCTACCTATTTCTTTTTAAATTTTTTAGTGCCAAACAGTAACATAATTATTATGAGAGATATATTATTGTAAGAGAAATAATACACTGTCATACAATAACACACATTCAACAAGATAATATTCCTTCCTTATATATATATATATATATATATATATATATATATGTATCTTATATATCTATATATGTCTACTAATAAATAAAATTATAGTGTCTGTTTTTAATATTAAAATAAACGCTTTTTATTAAATGCATGTGGATCTATACACGGTATTTATATAGATACCAAAATAACATTTTTTTACGATTTTTGTTTGTCTGTCTGTCTGTCTGTCTGTTTGTTCCGGCTAATCTCTGAAACGGCTGGACCGATTTTGACGGAACTTTCACTGGCAGATAGCTGATGTAATAAGGTGTAACTTAGGATACTTTTATTTTAGATTTTTTTTTATAACTGCGAACTGAACAATAACAGTCGCGAGCAGAGCTAGTATATATATAACCTTCATATTTTTTACAAACTATGATGCTGGAATCCTCTCCTGGGAATATTTGTTTTCCATGGAACGGAGCCTGCATTAGACAAAAAAAATCTGTTTAATTTCTCTCGAATTTCGAATACGGCTACTCGTTACGTATTCTCCTCTTCTTTATCAAAAAGTATTTGAAATAAAAACATCTCTTCATCTGAGCTGTCCATGATGCAAACACGTCTTAATTTCATGAAGAGTTGGAGACGAATGAACAATTCGATTCGACGCGTCACAGATAGACGCACAGGAATAAATGCGATTCGCTTCGATTCGACGCGCTTCTGATGTAGTCGACGCTAGGCTTTAAGAAGAATCGAAGATCAAAAATTTTTCTGAAAAATGAAAACACTGTTTGCCTCTCTCACACAGTTTAGAATTCATCTGAATAAGCCGAGTAGGTGGTAAAATCTAATTTTTAGGGTCAACAGCTCTATTTACTTAATAAAAACTCAAAAAAAATATCTGCAAATAATTTTGCAATTTTTTGATGAAATGCCTATTTTTACATATTAATGGCTATAGCTCAATAATTTTACGATATAAAGTAGATAGTATGGTACTGTTTTAGAATTCTTATAAAGTAGGCTATTTTTTTAAGTAGTTGGCCGCGACAACTCCGATACATTTTTTTTACACCACTGGTGCTCAAACTTAGCAGTTAAGTAAATTTCAAAATTAAAATTTAAGTTTAGCGACTTCTTGTAAACTACTATTCATAGTAGTTGAGTTTTTTGAAACATAATTAAGGAACAGCATTATTAGGGAACACTTTAATGAAAAAAAATCCTAATAAAATAATAATTAAATAAAAGCTTGTAAAATAGAAGTGAGAGATACATTTTACATTCAGGTACTGCATCGGTCTTTTGGTCCATTCTTATGAAAGTAGACCCTTTGGAGTTCCTGACATTAATCATTAAAATAAATAAATACCAAGCTGGTCAAGCTAAATAAAACCGTTTAATTACGCGACTCCGTGTTTTAATATCTAATATTAGATCGGTTGTTAAGTACAAGCAGTATTATACCAAAACTTATTAGGCACTATTTTTTCACTTTTTTTTCTAGTTGCACTTGTGATTTTTTTTTAAATTTAAATAGCTAGTTCATATTTTTTATTATTGTCGATAAGATCGAAAAATATTATTCATATTTCATCAGTATGTATTTATGGTATTCGTATTTAAAAAAGAAAAAAAACCGAGCGAAGCTCGGTCATTCAGGTACTAGTACTTTATTTCATAATATGTATCGTTGGTTGTTAGGTTTTCATCGACGACCTGCCGTAAGAGGTATTGCAGTAAAGCAGCAACTTGGGGCCTCTGATGAAATCCTACAACACATGCAGAACGAACTTCAACCTACCCCAACGTCGAGTACGAACACACCAGTACCCAGTCATGCGTGTCAGCGTACCAATTCCAATTACTCCTGGCCATACTACTCGGAAGCTAATCTTAACTCCAGGCCTCAAAGCAGAACGAGTATAAACAGTAACTGGTAAGTAACAGAAAATAGAAATTAAATTCTAGTTATTATGATTTTTTTTAATTAACTTTCGTCGTACCTATTTGAAATTTAAACAAATGTGCTACCAATCCATCCTATCAATCAATCAATTCCATGTGTATGATTTCTATCTACTAATGATTTTAAAAAAAGAAGGGCTATTGAATATCTATTTTTATATATATAGGTACTAGGAACATAAAAGTTACAAGGCTTGAAAACAAATAGTTAATCACATCTAGCGCGCTGCTGCATTTATTTATATTTATTTATTTATATACATTACAAATGTATTAATTATGAGTTTTAGATAGCTTTGTGAGAAGCTTTATAAAAAACATTTTCTTAGTTAAACCTATAAATTGTACGTATTATTTAAAATCAAGTTAAAGAAATAGGTATTGAGTGAACTGCTCATTTCTCTTGCTAAGTGTATTCTATACACGTACATTCTCTTTTGTGACCTGTTCTTAAATATCATCTATATATATCTATATATATATATAAAAGAGATTTCCACCCATATATTGACTCATCACGATATCTCTGGAACCATAAGGCGTAGAGACTTGAAATTTGGTAGGAATATTGCTTTCGCCGAGTAGAGGTCAGCTAAGAACGGATTTTACGAAATTCCACCCACAAGAGGGGGTTGCGGGGGTTAATAACATATATGGCAAAACAACGTTTGCGGGGTCAGCTAGTTTAATGTAGGTAATGTAGCGTATATCTATAACTGGTTTTTAAATGATTTTGTGTAACGACGATCGATCACGATTTTCCACCCACAAGAGGGGGTTGCGGGGGTTAAAACCATATATGGCAAAACAACGTTTGCGGGGTCAGCTAGTTTAATGTAATGTAGCGTATATCTATAACTGGTTTTTAAATTATTTTGTGTAACAATCAGGTCTAAATCGGAGTACGTATCACGGCAGTGCAGCAATACGTCGGTTTCACAACATGCTGACTCCTGCTATGCTCATGCACAGAACGTGGCCTCTTATCACTACCAGCGACAGCACGAGAACGTGTACAGAAACTCCTCACTTTATGCTAATATAGGGTAAGGGACATATCATTAAAACTTTTATACATAACTAGCTGTGCCCCGCAGTTTCACACACTTTAAGTTGAAAAAATAGCCTATAGCCTTCCTCGATAAAGGGGTTTTCTAACACTGAAAGAATTTTTCAAATTGGACCAGTAGTTCCTGAAATTAGCGCGTTCACAAACAAACAAACTCTTCAGCTTTATAATATTAGTAATAGATAGACATAAAAAAAATTGAAGTGTCTGCTTGTAATATTAAAGTAACCGCTTTTTACTAAATGCATAATTATGAATGTATACACGTGTACATATACCAAAATAACATTTTTTACAATTTTTGTCTGTCTGTCTGTTTGTTTTGGCTAATCTCTGAAAAGGCTGGACTGATTTTGACGGGACTTTTACTGGCAAATAGCTGAAGTAATAAGGAGTAACTTAAGCTACTTTTATTTTAGAAATTTATTTATTTTGTAACTCTGCGAACTGAACAATAATATTTTTTAAATTCCACGCGGACGAAGTCGCGGGCACAGCTAGTATACATTTACCTATATAATTATGTAAAATGCCAAACAAAAAGTCTGGCATGTATTTTACAGGCTTTTATTTACCCTGCAATGTATGTATGTACCTATGTATGAATGTTAGTTCGGGTGAAATCCAATTGAGCTGAAATTTTTGATACAAGTTCAACTTGGATGACAATGCATGGTTAACTAGCGCATTCAAATAAAAGCTTGTTTTAAAAAAAGTTTTTTACTTTTAATTTTATTAAAATATTACTTATTAGACTTACAGCCCGTGAGGATCACAGAATTTGGGCTATTTCTTTTTCTCCCGTTAAATTGTAGCCTGTGCACTCAAGGAAAACGTAGCATTCACTTGAAAAAATAATTTATAAAATCTTTCAACTAGGTTTGATTTTTGATTTTAAACTATCTATAAGCATTAAAAAATATCCTCTACAATATCAGTGAAGGAGTTAGTTACACGGCAGTGTCCACTAAAGCTCTGGGACAGGTGTGCCAGGATCAGAACATTAAAACTAAGTGTAGGTACACTGTTCCATTGTAATTGTATAAAATTCCTTAACAAAACCTTTACGCAAGAACCGCGTAGACGTACGCGTAGACGTACTTCTACGAATTACAACATTGAACTATTTTAAGAAACATGAATTGGTAGGTACCAAGCTAAAAATGTTATTAATACTTAAACACGTTCCTTGAATATTATTATTAAAATGAACTATATCAATAATTCGTATTTACTTCGCCCTAGTCGTTTGATCATTGTGATATAAAGTTCGACGATCACGATTCAACCTGTAATATCCCAATGTTGGGCATAGGCCTCTTCCCCATGTAGGAGAAGGATCGGAGCTTCATCCACCACACTGCTCCAATGCGGGTTGGCGGATATATTCCCTACTATGAGTAACGATCGCTATCAGGTGTACATGATAACAACCGGGACCGACATCTTTACGTGCTCTCCGAGGCACGGTGGGACCACAAGGACTGCACAAACACCCAGACCACGGCAAACATCTGTATGGCCAATACAAATGTTGTCGCGTGCGGGGATCGAACCCGTAGCCGCCCGCGCAACAGTCAATCGCAATCCAGTGCTGTGACCGCTGCGCCAAGGCGGCGTCATAAAGTTCATAAAAATGTCATGTCATTAAATACTTCCCCAATCGTTTAAAAATGAGATGGAATAATTTAGTGTGGTTTTAGGTGTTCAGACAGCAGTCAAGAGCTATACAGCTCACAGACGAGTTCAGAACAGACATCTCCAGTAAGATCTGGACGGTGTAGACGACCGGAGTCTCCTCCCCCCATTCGCAGTCATCATCAGTTGCTGTATGTACCATACAACAACCACTATCACTACCAACAGGAATGTGCTCAAACTTGGAACGCCAATGACTGTGAGTAGAATTTTTTTGTTCGTTATTGATTAAAATTACTCATTATTAACATAATTATATAACTATACGCGTATGTCCATCACAGTTTTAATGGCGTCATACAAATGATTACCTACTGTACCGCTAAGATGAGTTATAACTTAATGTTTTTCTTAATCGTGGTTCAGAAAAAGAATCAATTATTTACACATCTTTTCCATTTGTAATACATATTAGTAAAAGTAGGTAGTGATTTATAGCAAGAAAAGGTTTTTATTTCGTCTAATAATAATTCGCTTATTTACAGTTCAAAAATGTTTTGTATTTACTCGAATAGAAATTATTTAGATACCTATAATTTCTTAAACATCATAAACTGCTAGCAAACAAAATAAAAACTTATTTCTCGAGTAAGGTTTTTATAGAATACCTTTTTCCTTTTTTTATTATTAAATAACTTGTGACCTATATTTGTAAAATTTGCTTTGAGACTTACCTACTGTTAATTATTTTCGTACATGTATCTAAAATTTGGATACATGTTTTAATTTCTTTAAAATTGTATCGAAGATATAATCTACTCCATTAAAGACAATGTTGTCGTTTTTGAGAACTTACTATAACAAAATAATGAGGTATAGGTATAGTTACATAATGCAGTCAACATAATTATAGTTTTACATAAAGACTAACTTTTGTCGCAGTTTCGACCGCGTGGATTATACGATTTTGGCTGTTCTGTTTTGTCCGCTTAAAATATAGGTATCCTAGGACACTCATTTATAACACAGAACTCTCCAGCTGGAAGAAGTTTTAAAGGCGATCCAATAGCTATAAAAAATGAAACCTTTCCTCTTTGTAATATTATTATACAATTATTACGGGTAAGTTAAATAAACTATATCCAAGTTTATTACGAATACTGTACGAATACTTTCTAGACAACCGCATGCACTCGTACTACCAAACGCAAACGATAAGCGGCGCGAGCACACCGCAGCCGGCGCCTGCTGCTGTGCCGCAGCGCGCACACTACACGCACGCCCTACAACTACAGGTGAAGTTTATCTTTTAATTTTTTAACACATACGATCGCCTATTTCTAAGATAGGCTAATACTTGTATTTGAACCTTTTTTGTACTAACCGTGCGTATTCAAATATGTGTAAAAGAAAACAAAAAACCCGCCTGCGTAAAAAACGGAAAGAGCAAAGTCAACATTTTTTAAACTTTCTTATTGTATTTCTTTATTATTATTACGGTAATAATAATCATAATATACATTTTCGAAATCCTTGTATTGAGCCCTTTAATTTGATACCCATACTATATTATTCTAAAAAAAAAATTATTTCTTCATTAACTACAATGGCTTCGCACAGCCGCCATGTTTTTTTTTTTTTAATGTCACCTATCTAAGAACACTTGGGCTGCTAAGACAAATCTAACGATATCTCAATTATGCAAATCCGTTCAGCGGTTTTAGAGAAATGAGGTAATTAAGAATATTACATACATACATACATACATACATACAAGATACGCGCGAAAAACATAACCCTTCCTTGGCAGTCGGGAATAAATAGGTGTATGAGGATAATCGAACCCACAACCCTTGTAGCAGAAAGCAGTGTCACTGCAATCTAAGCTGAAAGCTGGTTAAAAAAATGTCAGTCTGTTAGTCAGTTCAGTCTATTGTCATCTAAATTACTGAAGATCGATTTTTATTTCAATATTTTCGCCCAAACTGTTGCCGAAAATAAATTCGAAGAACTCACTTAGCTTTGCTCCAAATAACAATGAGTCAAATTTAATTAAATACTTATTTACAATAAATAAGACTGGAAACTTGCGTGAAGATTACGCCCACGTTTTTAATTATTGAAAGTTTAGAAAGATGTAGGGGAACACGGGGGAATTGGTGCCACTTAAGAAAAATCTTCTATAACTTTCAACGAAAATTACTTTTATAGTTTTCGGCTTTTTTAATAGCGTAACTCGTCAGGGTTATCTTATGAACATAAAAATTAAAAAACAAAACCAAAGGCATCTGTACCCATTTGTGATAAAAGAAACATTGCACAAGATTACGGAGTAATAATAACTAATGATGCAACAGATCTCTGTTTCTGTTTCCGCAAGTGCGGAAGTTCCGCACGCTTTTCAACATTCGTTTCTGCTTCTGTTTCCGCAACTTTTATAACGGAGATGTAAACGGAAGTTTTCGACGGTCGAGAGTTGAAAGTTTCACTTACCACTAATAAATTTTGAATATTAAAATAATTTTAAGTTGCAATATTGTTTTCTATTGTAGATTTCTAATATATCTATTTCTTATCTAGGCTTGGTGTGTATTTAATACTTAATAAAGAAATATATTTGTAAATTTATTAATTTTTTTTCATATTATTTACACTTCCGTTTCTGCATCCGTTTCCGTTTCCGTTTCTGCTAAAATTTACTTTTGACATCTGTTTCCGTTTCTGGTTCCGTTAAGACACTTCCGTTGCATCACTAATAATAACCAGAGAAAGGGGTAATAAGTTGAACCGGGGTAATGGTAACCAGGACAAGAATATGTAACAAAAATTATAAAGTTACAATATTCTTCACGATCACGATTCAGCCTGTAATATCCCACTGTTTTGCATAGGCCTCTTCCCCATGTCAGAGAAGGATCGGAGCTTAATCCAGCACGCTGCTCCAATGCGGGTTGACGGATATATTCCCTACTATGAGTAACGATCGCTATCAGGTGTACATGATAACAACCGGGACCGACGGCTTAACGTGCTCTCCGAGGCACGGTGAGGAGACCCACAAGGACTGCACAAACACCCAGACCACGGCAAACATCTGTACGGCCAATACAAATGCTGTCGTGTGCGGGAATCGAACCCGAAACCGCCCGCGCAACAGCCAATCGCAATCCAGTGCTGTGACCGCTGCGCTAACGCGGCGGACAATATTCTTATTATGTACATATTTCATATATAATTCAGCTTAAAACTTTTTCTCACATTATTGGAAAACGGGATATTTACCATGTATATTATTTTCGTTATGCGGTGCTCGATGTTTCGACATTAACTGCGAATTTCTTGTTCACGAAAAATAAGTACTACGCTAATTTTTACGCAAATTGCGTGGACGGAGGAGTATGAATTTTTGCACACTGATAGTTTATATAGAGAATGAGTTCTGAATGCTAATAATTTTTTAAAATTATGCATAAAAATACATTAAATCAATAAAAAACATTACAATCACTATCATGTATTTGACATACACACACACACACACACTTTTGTTTAATGTTCAACCTTATAATTTAAATTAATTATGACCTGATGAATTTCGACCACTGGGCGACTACTTTACATAAATTGATCTTTTATCTAATTTTATAATGAAAAAATGATCTAATTTTATCTAGTCTAATTTTATCTATTTTATCTAATTTTATAAGTAAAAACAGGTGATACCTAAAATAAAATAATTTTAAATTTATCCTTGAACATTGTAAAAAAATTTAGATCATCATTTAGATCATTCATCATAGCTGAAAAAACTAAGTGAGGTCATTTGAATGCCAGAACTCAACTAAGTAACAATACGGTGGGTCACACATACCCCCCTCGCACCATTTTATGTAACGTAATAATAAAACAAGCATGATCCAACTCGTTTAGATACACGTAAACTAAAATAGTTCTTATTACCCTGTGGCTCCAATTGCCCCGTGTTCCTTTAAATAAGTTAATTTCGAATTCTTCAACTAAAATCAAATCACAAATAATGTTAGCAATGACTTAGATAATATGATAATAAGTATATGTTTTAGACCCTGTGTCCAGCTCCCGCGAGGTACAGACCTGTGCCCGCACCGCAACCCGGTGGAGGAAAACAAATGATTTGCTACTCCGAAAAGGTAAATAAAACTATCTCGTTAAACTTATATGAAGTAGGTACGTAGTTATTCAAATTATATAAAACTAGCTGAAAAACGTTGTCCTGTCTTGCAAAACGTCAAACACGTGATAATGAAATAACTGTCACGTTTTCTGAAGTTTTCCAAGTTCCTGCACAGTCTTAATTTTCCATTACGTAAAAACCTTCTATATAGTTTTTCTTAAAATATACAACAAATTCTTCAGATTGTAAAACCTTTTTAAAAAACAAAGAAAAAATGAAACTTGTCAATTTACACGCACCACGTGTTTACTTTTTAAAGTATCGACTTTTGTATTTTACCGCTTTTAAAAGTAAATAGGATCATTAATACAACTTACACCGTCTATCGGAATAGCTTTGAAATACATAAGCTTACCTAAATATTTTATTGTTTAGATATGTACATAAAATACAGATTTCAAAAATACCACATATATTTTTTTAGAAAAATCAAAAACATAATTCAACTTTAACGTCATATAATAAGCTAAAATATCCTTTAAATTTCGTAAATAATAGACTTTTTAATGAAAGCGCCATCTAGCTATACTTCAATAACTTTGAATACACTTCTGGTGGTTGTAGTAGTTCCCTAATTGAAAGTTTATTGAAATGGAATTCGACCTTGACCAAAAAGATGGAACTTTAGAATACAAATCTCGAAAACGTAACTAGGTCAATTTTATTAAGTAATAACAATCCACCAGGGGTGCAATTTACTAATGAAGTGAATGAGAAAGAAGCTATTTAACCACAAAGTATAGTCGTGTTTATTTTATAATATAACTAGCTGTGCCCTGTGTGGGCAATTTAACAAATACGTTATTGTTCAGTTTGCATATAAAATAAAAATAAAATTTAAAATAAAAGTAGTCTAAGTTTAAAGTTACTCCTTTTTACATCAGCTAACTGCCAGTGAAAGTCCCGTCAAAATCGGCCCAGCCGTTTCAGAATAGCCGGAACAAACAGACAGACAGACAACCAAAAATTGTAAAAAATGTTATTTTGGTATAGGTAGGTACCGTGTACGTACATCCATATTATTATGTATTTAGTAAATTAATTATAATTATACTTAATAATTGTGAAACCTGACTCCAAATATAGATTGTGCAGAGAAGAATCGGAAAGTAACTCCGCAGTTAATCTTTCAAAAACTGACAATCGTTATAAATTTACGATCACGATTCAGCCTGTAATATCCCACTGTTGGGCATAGGCCTCTTCCCCATGTAGGGGAAAGGATCGGAGCTTAATCCACCACGCTGCTCCAATGTGGGTTGGCGGATATATTGCCTACTATGAGTAACGATCGCTATCAGGTGTACATGATAACAACCGGGACCGACGGCTTAACGTGCTCTCCGAGGCACGGTGGGGAGACCCACAAGGACTGCACAAACACCCAGACCACGGCAAACATCTGTATGGCCAATACAAATGTTGTCGTGTGCGGGGATCGAACCCGCAACCACCCGCGCAACAGCCAATCGCAATCCAGTGCTATGACTGCTGCGCCAACGCGGCGTCGTTATAAATTTAGTAATGTCTTAAATGAAATACAGCCCCAATAAGCCAACGCATCTTTATCATTAATTTTCATAAATTTTGAACCGAATATAAATTTTAAATTAAGTTATATTCAAGGAGAAGTTCGTTATGGATTCCTCCAGCCCGGGAGCCCAGGAGAGAATGTCGGACTCGCACCGACTAAAACCCATGGGGTGTTCCTTATTTTCGCCTAGGGCAGGATCACGGGGACGCTATGCACTTCCGAGATCAGTTTATTTTCCCCTAAATCGCCTCTTGTTATTTCCTGTAAAAAGCGTTTGTGTGAGTCTGTTATACTTACATTTATAATATTACACAAATAATTTAACTACAACATATTTAAATAAATTTTTATATTAACAATTCAGGTAGTAGCGCCGCTATACCAGCCAGCACCAGGGTCCCCGTCCCGCTCCACGAGAGGAGCGCCCGAAGGAGCGGCTACAGCTACTTCACCGATGGCCGCGTCGCAGAATTCCGTTTACTACGCGATGAACGTCTGACAAGGCGACTAGGTAAATAATTTGCCACATTTAAAATGAAAGAAGCGATTCAAGGAAGTACCTAAAAGCCATATAACAATTTTTGTAGACCTTTTTAAGGTGTACAATACTGTAGTAGATACATTATTTTGATCTATCTCGTAGGGTTCAGCCAGCGTTTGCAATGTAAGCGCAAAAAAAAATGTGTTTATTTACGACATCACATTAGAAACCTCTAAAATTATTAGTGTTTCTCTACTATATTATGGACTAGCTTTTGCGCGCGACTTCGTCGGCGTGGACTCCGCTCCTATTGGTCTTAGCGTGATGACACATAGCCTATAGCCTTCATCGATAAATGGGCCATCTAACACTGAAAGAATTTTTCAAATCGGCCCAGTAGTTCCAGAGATTACCGCGTTCAAATAAACAAACAAACAAAAAACTCTTCAGCTTTATATATTAGTATAGATGTATTATACTATCAAGCATACATAGAGACAGACAGACAGCGGAAGAGACTTTATTTTATACTATGTAATGATGAAGCAAGCTTTTTAATTTCGTTTTCTTTTTCAGGTAAAAATTACCGTGGGTCGCGACGCGATCAGTATTAGCATCCAGCCTCCTGGTCAGCCAACGGACTCTAATTAGTAAATGAATATCGCTATTTCGCTGGCGCCTTTAATGCCATAGATTATGTGATTTAAGAGATCGGGTTTGACAACCACGACACAACAGCTGATCAGACAGTGCCCGGTGAAAAGATTTCGCACGTGTCGTATAGGTTAATTATTTGGATATGGCATTGAATGTGAATCAAATTCATCGGATACATTATGAAAGAAGAGATCAATACTAAATTTCATGTTTGATAAAAAAAATTAAGTTGTTTATTAAAACGTATATTTTAAATATTAGTTATGCAACGTATGTAATTAACTGTTAAGCTACCAAGAAAAATTTATTATACGGATTAGAACGCTTACTTTTTGCCTAGGTTGTGAAGAAGTATTATATTTTATTCAAACATAACTTTAGTTACCACAATCATCATTAAATAAGTATTATTTATTGTATAAAAATTATATTTGTTATTAGTTATAGCACTACTAATTACTTAGGTTGTACCTACCTGCCAAAGAAAAGTCTGTAAAATGTCAAATCCGACATCTTAGCATGCGAAAAGACAAAAGCTAATAATTAAATTTGTTATATTAATATATAGATTATAATAAGATTCAATGTTTATTCTTCTCGAAGGAAAAGTTGTTAAAGAAAGACTAAGTTACTGCGTACAGTATTAGTTTGAATGTAATTTAATTGTTATAAGATTTAAGACAGAAATGGCTTTGATGAATCCAAAGAATCAAACCAAAGTTAAATGTTAAGGTCAATAAATATTCCAAAATATTTTAAACTAAATAAATAAAATCAGTAGTGATATAATATTTATAAGCTAATAATTTTGCAAATGACTTTGATACACACGAATTTAACATTCAAAACAAACCCGAAATCACAAGACGGTAGATATTGTTAAGAAAAGTTGAAAATACCGCATCATAATAAGGCATCGCATCAGTATGATATTATAATTTTTCTTTGCTCTGCCATCTATCAATTGTACAATAATACTATAATACTTTTAAATATCTTGTGTTGAGTAAAAAAATTGAAATAAAAGGTGGCAACTAGTACTTTCTATACATTAAATGGATAAATCAAGTAAAATGACAAGATTTTCTGTATTAGCTTAGCTTTGTTTTGTTAACGATACTGCCGAAAACATCGAGTTACCAATATTTGTTGTTCTAAGTTAAATATAATCCGTACATATAAATTGCAAATATGATGTAGGTACTATTTGATGTATAAATAGTAGTTGAAGTATTTCCTTGGTGTTGTCGACATTACTGCGTGATAATTATAATACTTAATTGAACAGAGCCCAAGTCTACTTTTGTAAGTGTAAAATAGGAGATCGTTTACCATAAAACATTTACACAAATAACACCAATATTACGTCTTTATGCCACGATTTAATTATTACAATACCAAAGTGATCGACCATTGACTAACATAATTGCAATTGAATAGAATAGAATAGAATAGAATCAATTTTATTGGTAACAAACACTGACAACAAACACTGAAAACAAATACAACAATGTTGGACCCTAATAATAAATTAAAAAGCTATACATATACAGAAATAATAAAAAAAAAATGAATTATGTTACCAATCGGATGCCCACTCAGTATCGCTGGGACATCGTCGCCCCAACACTGATTTTCAGTGGGCACCGTGAAGAAATGCAGCACGGACAGTGATAACATAATTAACATAACATACTATAACATAATTGCAGACTTGAGTCTGAAGAATGGTTTTCAGGACACTGTGAGTTAAGCTCATTCGATCTTTAGGATAAGAAGAGAACATTCGAAACTAGTTCTCAGACACAATTGTATAAATAGGTCAGTTACAATTTCATAGACCATATTAGATAGATGTTTCTGCGTGCAACCGCATATTCATCTATATTGTTATGATCGATGTTGATAAATGGTATGCTTTTATAGTAAAATAATGATAAGATTAGCTTAGTTTTCTTAAAAATACACACTTAGAAATGAGGTACAATCTGAAGTGTTTTTAATTAATTGCGTGCCAAAGCTATGTTAGGGCTAAAAAAAGAGTTTGTAAGTTAAAAAAATAGCCATTATTTTAATATTATGGGTACAATAGTTTTCCATAACCGGCCTATATAATTTCGTTATAGTGTAGTATTTTTATTAGTAAGAGTTAATATGAAGAGTAATTTAACAAAAACAATATTTTGTAGCTTGATTTGCTTTTCTCAAACTTATTTAGGCATTTTTCCAAAATTTTTATTTAAAACTAGCTGACCCGGCGAACTTTTACCGTCTAACAGTCCATTCCTTAATTTTTTTATTTTTTTTTTGAATACTTATCCTTGCCGGAACCCCTCCACTAACACTTAAACTTTATGGTATGGTATTAAAGTTCAAATTGACTTTTAAGTATTATTACGAAACTTTTGTATGGGAATATAGAAAATTGTTGTTATTAGACTTTTTCTCTCTGTAACAACCATCCTCGTACTTCAAGGAATATTATAAAAAAAAGAATTAGCGAAATCGGTTCAGCTGCTCTCGAGATATGCGCTTAGCAACACATTCAGCGATTCATTTTTATATATATAGAGATAATATAGAGATAGAGATAAACTTTTTGTGCTCAATATAACCTGATGACATTTATGTATGTTTATAAATTTAAAAAAAACATACAAATGAAATAATAAGACTTCCTTGTGAGCATTTATATTTTAGTGTCTTCGAGGATATACCTACTGATCTTGATAATTACAAGTAAACGTTTGAATTCGATTCATAACAAAAATGCTATAAACTCGCAATAACTTTTGAAAACAATAAATCACAATCTATAATTATGTGACAAATAGGTACAGCAGTAAACTTTTTGTTGAAGGATCCTATTGTCATCGCTCACATACCTCATAACTATTTATTCGAATAAATAGTTAAGTGCCTGTGTAAAAGCACAGTGATTTTAAACAACATTATTTAACTATACGGCACAAATCGATACATAAAGAGACCAAAATAAAACCTCATTCCAATGTAATAAGATTTAAGTATTTTTGAAAAATTTCAACTAATCAACCATTTTGGTCGTGAAAAATCCATTTTTAGGCAAGTAGAAATACGTCGGATTTAAAAATAATAAAAAAGTTTTGAGCAGATTGGATTGTTCAAACTTGTTTAAAATAGAAAAATGTTAATAGTATTCTTAGCAGTAAATGTGTAATTACGTATATATACTTACTCGAAAAATCTGGCTGAGCGTAAGCCGTATTTTTTTAAAAATAAATAGCTTTGTGTAAACTCGATCTGTAAACATGATTGAGACGAAATGTATCTAAAGTCTAAACAATCATTTGGAATCCAAAGTGGAGTGAACTGTCTGAAACTATCTAAACTCTGTTAGTTCGATTATAAATCTGTTATACAGATTACTGGCCTCGTAACTTATTGCTAATATTATATTATTCTCTACTTATTTCAAAATATTTGCTCTATCTTCTAATACAGAGAATTCGTTAACTAATCAACATACGACCAAATAGAGCCGTAACCATTTTGAGATAATTATGTTACAAAATTAATGTTGCTCTACCATTGACTCGCAACACTTTTTGTGCTAAAAATAAGTGACAAAAACGACATAGTTATGTACTCCTTTTAAAATCAAACATAGGGGTGTAAAACAAAAAAAAAGTCTTAAAGAAGTTTTTAATAGTCGACTTCTTAAATACTAATAATTCGGGTTTAAAAAGGACAAAAACAAATTTCTGAAATTTTGACGCCTTTATATTATGAAAATTACTCGTATAAAAATAATAATCCTCCAACTAAAACCACCTAAGGATTGAGATCTTCTTTATTTATTTTATACAATTAGATATTCAAAAGCAAATCTACTATTGTTATTGTCAGTAAGACATAATTATGTTAATATAAATTAAAATGTAAATTCTATGCTCTCTTGCTCTACGCTGTTCTTGTAATTTCTATGCTCTATGATTCTTAATAAAAATCCGCAACACTTGGGCGTGATTTTTTCATTCATTTCTACTAATTTCGTCAGGATCTAAAAGCTAAGGATTGTTTTGTAAGTACCTAAGGCTAACTAAGCCAACAATAATAAAGAACATAGTTTGTCCTCTAATATATTTATAAAAACGAACCGAGTCCAAGATTTTTTTGTAAATTAATTATAGCATGTTTTTGAATTATAATTTTATTGTATCTCTTTTTAATAGTCGTCAAAAAGGTTGATTTATACGTTATTCTTTTTTACCTTCTAAAATGTTTTGTTTAACTCCTGAAACATTTTCATAACTGCTCTTACCCTACTCTAGTCTCTACTCTCATCACTTCAACCTATCACAGTCCACTGCTGGATATAGGCCTCCCTAAGTTCGTTAAGTTCTAAATTCTAATTCATGTGTTTTGCCCATAGTCACCATGCTGGGCAGGCGGGTTGGTGACCGCAGGCTTTGTCGCACCGAAGACGCTACTGCCTAGCAGTTGGATGGTTATCCCGCCATCTATCGGTTTTTTAAGTTCCAAGGTGGTAGTGGAACTGTGTTATCCCTTAGTCGCCTCTTACGACACCCGCGGGAAGAGAGAGGGTGGCTATATTCTTTACTGCCGTAACCACACAGCTACTATACTCTATATTGTGTAACACTTTCTTGCATTGTCTGTTGTTGTCTAACTATAGGATTACCTCGCCATTTAACTAGACTCTTACGGTCTTACTTATAAACGTTTCTTAATATTTAATCAATTGCTTAACAACGGATTAGCAAAAACCTTACCTATAAACACTATTTAGCGTTAAGAAGTCGTTAAGTAGTGTTTAAATAGCCGTCAAAATTAAACACTGCCGAGACATAGTTTAACTCTCGCTAAGCGGCAAGATGGCGGATTTAACATAAATCAGCTGTTCTATTGTGACGACTGATCTACTTAAATACTTAGTATTTTTTCAAGTTTTCATTTATAAGTAATCAGATATTGGGGCCGTCATGTTTACTATGTAATTAATATACATATAATAAAATGGTAGGAAATTCAAAACTATACATTGAATATTGTTTTAAAATAATACTTGGGGTGTGATCTACAATTGATACCGAAGCCAAAAATATAGTTTTTAGAATTTTTGTCTGTTTGTCTGTATGTATGTCCGGGATAAAGCCAAAAAGTACTGCATGGATTTACTTCAAATTTGGCACGAATGTTATTAAGAAGTCGGGTCAACATATAGGCTACATAATTATTATCACGCTATCAGTTATCACCTACGGGGAACGAGCAATAGTGAACCTTTATTTCTTCAACGCATTCTGTATATTCACGCAGACGACGTCGCGGGCAGCAGCTAGTAATTAATATTCTCCATACTCAAATTCTTTTATTGGCTTGCTCAGGGGTGTCTAGCACTGAATAATACTACTATTAATATGAAAGATAAAAAGAAGATATTTAGAATGAAATTCCCGCTACATAAAAATTAAAATATAGGTACTAAATGAGCGTTATCTGTCAAATTCCTATCTATACTTCGTGTTCACGACACTCGGACACTGTCATAGATGATATAATATGGAATAATTGTGTTTGCTAGCAAACGAAAAAAAAACCGACTTCAATTACATTGACAAGTAATACAACGTAAGTATGTAGACGCAAAAAATAACAAACACACTAGTTTTCACTACGACGATTACGTAACCTCCTCCTTTTTTGAAGTCGGTTAAAAATAAAACTTTTTAGTTCAGTCAATTTCTCTATCTAATCAATTATTTTAGGTATAATCTGTGCCAACCATTATGTATCGTTCTTTGTTCGTTTCTTAACTAAGAAACAGCTAATCAACGTTTATAAGTAAACAAAAGTTAAACACGGATTTATAACTTAAGAGTGGTTTAACTAATCGGTGGCTAAGTATTGCTTATCGAGATTTTTATAAGTAAGGCCGTTAAAGAATAGATTATAAAATTCAAATGTATTTATTTAAAAATGTATAGGTATAAATATGTAGGTATATCGGTCGCTTATACCTGTGTCATAAAAAATATCGGTCTGTGTTTTGACATGACGACTTCTGATATTTTGATCAGCATATCTTGTAGAAAAATGCCTTTTTTAGGCTTATGACATAGTAAACTTTTAAGTATGAAAATATTTGTCTTTATTAAAAATGTATGTAGTTAGTTTAATAATTTCATTTCAATTTTTAATGAACACTTCATTCACATCACAAAAATAAATAAAAATTAAGAATAACTTGAAACTCTGATTATTATTTTTTTGTACAATAGACTCAGATCTGTTTCATATTTATATAGATATCGTCCCATTTTTTAATACATACTTACTTTATAATTTAATTCTGCTATTTGACGCATTCACTGTTTAGTTACTAAAGGTAGAGGGTAGAATAGATCCCTGAGATGACACAGCATCATGGTAGACATTTTGCTAGTAGCATGATGGGTAGCATCATGGATTGTTTTTTAATGTAACCAAGAACTATCTCCAAATATACGTACGTACTTTGATTAAAACAAGCAGCTTCTGTATATTTTTAATTATTCGAGAGTTATGATACACATACAGAGAAATATTTATATTAATTACTAGCTGGGCCCCGCTGTTTCACCCCCGTTGATTTGAGGAAAAAATAGCCTGAAATTGAACAAAAAATTTGCCGATCACCAATCATGTTGACGTTGTTTTAAAAATAAAGCCGTCATATATATGTGTGTCTAATTTTAATAATTAATTAATTTACAAAAACAAAAGCAATAATAATTTTTTGTTGTTGGGAATGCCGGTAGAGCAAGTAATTACCTACAAAATGATATATAATTTATATGAAGTAATTGTGAGGTTTTTTCTAAAAAGGGAGGCAAACATCTTAACCTTAGCGTACTAATATATATGATAATTTTTAAAGGAATGTAATGTTGCGTGTCACTTTTATATTAAAAGCCTAAACGTAAAATAATAAATAGGCCTAATAGATGTATGTATATGCCTGTAATACTTTCTACATTCCAAACAATATTTTGAACGACAGTTTATAAATGGAAAGTTAGACGAACTGACTAAAAATTATTGTTAAATAATGTTTACTTCATATAAAGTAGTAGGTATATTTTTAAGGTAGATGTGTTAATTTTTGACTTTTTCTTTTTTCGAAATATATTATAATTACTTCTTGTTATTTAATATGTAATCATTACTTTACAAACAAAGAATTAAATTACATCAAAACAAGAAGAGAAGACCCAAACATAGTCCCAGCCATCGGACCATATAAAGAGTTTTGTGCTGCTGAATAATATTTTTAGCAGTAGGCACATATTTTTTGGGTCGAAATCCAAAAACAATTAAAAAAGAAACATTATTCTTGTATTCATTACCCTAGCGATATGAAATGAACCACAAACCAATTTAGTGAACATTTTAAACACTGCAATTGTTCCAATGATTTGATTTGCCAATTCTTTTGGAAATGACTAATCTTCTCTATATTAACAACTAGCTGTGCCCCGCGGTTTCACTTGCGTTAGTTTGTGGAAAAACCTTACTAGAATACTTTATAGCCTATAGTTTTTCTCTGTAAATATACCTAGGTCTTACTATCCAAAACGAAAAGAATTTTTCAATTCGGATCAGTAGCCCCTGAGCTTAGCGCGTTAAGACAAACAAACCCTTCAGTTTTATAATATTATTATGAATTATTAATTAATTTTAAATAAGTCACTTGTTAATTTATCATTTGTATAAAAATATACAGTGTCCGGTCCCGAGCTAGCGATAATTTAAGGTTACAAAATATACCTAATTTAATCGACAAAAACACAGATATATGGGGTCTTAGAATAAATAATCATCGAAGTCGGTCGACTTCAAAGTTACGAGGTAATTTACATTTAAAAAAAAATACAGTCAAATTGAGAACCTCCAAATTTCAAGTTCTACGCCTTATGGTTCGAGATATATCGTGATGAGTCAATATACCTATGGGTGGAAATCTCTTTTATATATATAGATTGTAACTCGATCTACCAATTTAATATTCATTCCTATATGAAATATCAAAACTTCTAAATTACTGTTAGTTATAATTGGTTAAAATCTCTAAATCGGCCATCCTACCCGTATGCGGAAGACAGAAATATTTTTACTTTTTTCCACTTTCATTAATAGAAAACTTCAGTATCGTACTTATTAAAATATATAAAATAAAATAATTCTACATTGCTACGTTTCTCTTCGAAAATTATTCACATCTACGAATATCTACGAGTAACACTTATTCGCATATTATGGCATTATATGTAATGTGATATCAAACATTTATGAATTTATGGAATTTCATGACTTTTACTTTTGATGTGGTCTACTTTAAATAATGACGTGAAATATAATTCATAATGACTAAATAACATATAAAAATAACTAGCATAGTGACTGTCGTGGTCGATGGATTATAACATAATGATAATTATTATTAGCAGAATGCTTAAGTGATGTTAAACGTTACTGCGGCTACAAAATATATATAGTAGGTACTTAGTAAATAGTAAATGGGCACTATCCATTAAAATGGTAACTTTCAAAAAGTTTAGCCTGTTTTCGATGTATTTTTTTTTTTTTTTTTTTGATAGCAGAGGAAAAAATCTTAATGTTAATCTAATATAACTGTTGCTTAGCACTTTTCAATGGCTATTATACGACTCAGTATTAAGGAGTATATTATAAATATTTAGACAATATTCCTATTCAATTTGTTACCTTTTATTATTATTGTTTAATTATAGTCATAGTATTGTCTTTTAAAAAGCGTTGAAGGATTTGTTGAGATTGAGACGGCCCAAACGAGCCTAGAGGTAAATAACTGAAGGAAAGACATTCTTATTATTTTGTTTTATTAAATTGTTTTATGAGTAAGATAACTTATGAATTTTTTTTATATAGAAAATATGTCATGTTAACAACAATTGTTATATTAATAGAAAAGAAAAAAATCTTTGGAGACTCGATACCTATTGTTACAAGTAGCTCTTGTGAAATAGTATTTACATTGTAATTTTTATAAGACATGTCTCATGATAGGAACTATAATAGATTCTCCAATATGTAGGAATTACATTTTATTAAATTATCGATTTGAAAAGTTGCCGCGTTCAGTACCGATTTTAGAAATAGTCTCGTTTGACCAAAGTTTGATCGATCTTAAAATAGCAATTTATAAGAATTAAAAAGTAATAAAACTTATTTACAAAAATTTATTTTATATGTATAATATAAGTACATATAATTATAATTTCGAAATTGATATTTAATTACTTTTTTTTGCTAGATATAATTATGAACGTTCTTATTTATGTTATTTTAAAATATAGTCAATATTAATTTCGTCTAACTTCCAATTTAATAATGTACATTATTTAATATTTATAATAGTAATACATATTGTGTAGAAAGCATAGGTAACTGCGAAGACGATTTTTTGAACTGTAGGGTCTAAGTCAAATTTATTAAGTAATTCAGATATTATATTATATTATGTGTGTTAGGGCATATATGCCACAAAATGTTTCAAATTACTTATGTACAAATGTATTTGTAGAATAGTAAACTAATAAAGTAAAATGATACAACTTATCGACTTTTTTAGTTAATTCTACCTTCTCCTTGCGGCTTGCAGTCCTAAGCCTAACTGTTATGTTCCAAGTCCACTATTACATTATATTATTAACTAGCTTCTGCGCGCGACTTCGTCGGCGTGGACTCCGCTCCTATTGGTCTTAGCGTGATGATACATAGCCTATAGCCTTCCTCGATAAATGGCCTATCTAACACTGAAAGAATTTTTCAAATCGGCCCAGTAGAACCAGAGATTACCGCGTTCAAACAAACAAACAAACAAACAAACAAACTCTTCAGCTTTATATATTAGTATAGATTATACAACCTGCTTTTTTATTTACATCTACAGCCAGAGTTAGTGCCTCGCATGGGTGCCTCGCCTCTAAGATTATGATTTTTATTTTAGGACAAGCTTAATAAACATACCCTTGTTATTTTAGTTCATCTATACTAATATTATAAAGAGGTAAAGTTTATAACTTTGTTTGTATATACGGGGTAATCTTCGCAAATACTGATCCGATCATGAAAATTCTTTCGCTAACAGAAAGCTACACTATTCAGGAGTGACAAGATAAAAGGAAAAAGATAAAAATATATAAAGATTTTAAATCAGCAGGATTTGAACCTGCGCCCTCTGACGTGCCGTGTCAACAATTCAATCTAATCAAGCATTATTATTTGCCTTAGAAATTAATTGGTGATTTTAAAACATTTATATTCATCTGATTTGCTGAAAATAGTGAGAGTGTATTGGAACATATCAAATTTCACCGTACCCTTCTTATGTGAAATGGATTATAACGCCCAACGAAGTGGGCACGGGTCGGCTAGTATATTATAATTTAGATCAAAATTAGTATCATACATTATTTTACACAGTTTATTTACATTATTATATTACAATATTACTCAAAAACAACTTTTAATTTATCTTTCTTTACGTGCCGCTGCCGCCAAATTTTAAAATCATTAAGAGTGCCAGGATAAAAAAAAATTAAGAATATCTGGATTACTGGACATTGACTGGACACTTAAAATTATACCTGCTTACTAAAACAATAGGTAACTCTGGTAACTGTGTCATTTTTGCATTTTGAGGATAGAAACTTGATAGAAACACACATTATTTTAATATTACCATTTAAAATTTTTCTTAATTAACTCAAATTCAGCGAATTCAGCAATCTTATTCAGATTACTTATCGCTAATATTTTGAATTAACTCGTAATTTTGGACATTATGTTCCATAATAATATAGAATATAACTATTTTATATTATATCTTAATAAACAAAACAATTTTACATTAAAAAGTAATAGACTATAATATAATATTAATTTATTATTTATGCCTGTAAGTTTATATGTACCTATGAGAAATTGAGAACCCATGATGACAACTGCAAATAAAATAAAAGTAGGTTGTCACTTGTCACTACTCACTTGTCACTTGTGATTTGACTTGTGATTTCAACACGTATTAAATATATTGATTTTGCACTTTTCGCCAGATAAAAAATTATACAAAGTTTCCAAGATGAGCTCGTTTCGGCGTGATAAAAAGGAAGAAGAGGATAGCGGTGCAAGCGTTTTTCAAAACCTTGATAAAACTACATTGCTACAAGAAACTCGTTACTTTAATTCGACCCCCGTGAATCCTAGAAAATGTATCCACATTTTAACAAAAGTTATTTACTTATTAAATCAAGGCGAGAAACTTACAACTCAAGAAGCTACAGATATGTTTTTTGCTACTACTAAATTATTTCAATCGAAGGATGTCGTGCTGCGTCGTTTAGTTTATCTTTGCATTAAGGAACTTAGTTCCATGGCGCAGGATGTTATAATCGTTACTTCATCTCTAACTAAAGATATGACTGGAAAGGAAGATTTATATAGAGCTGCAGCAATTCGAGCACTCTGTAGCATTACAGACAGTAGCATGTTGCAAGCTATTGAACGCTATATGAAACAAGCTATAGTTGATAAGAATCCTGCAGTAAGTTCAGCTGCTCTTGTTTCTGCCCTGCATTTATCTGCTACAGTTCCTGATTTAGTGCGCCGTTGGGTCAATGATGCACAGGTATTGTTCTTATTCAGTAATTTTTAGCTATACAGTAGAATCCGGTTATAAGGACGGCCATGGGACTAGTTCGGGCTAACTGGAATTTGTACTAAACAAACTAAAATATTTTTCTTTTGCTATAAAATAATGCATTAGGGTATTATGTATATAACCGTCAAAGAAAAAAAAACCATTTGATTGAGAATATTTATTATGTAATGTGCACATACATAATGTGCTTCTATGATCAATTCTTTCGCAATCCTTACATTTGGCTCTCCAGCTTCTAAGCATTGTATGTTAAGACAGTTTTCCTCAATCGATAAACTTTTTCATTTAATAAAGCTATTTGTATTTTTGTAGTTATTTGCTTTTACTAAAAGAAAAAAAAATCAGCTGGTTAATAATAAAAAAAATTTCTGATTTTTTTTTTTCTTTTATTTAGTTAATATTTATATAATTTAATAGTAATATTGTCCTACAAATTGCGTGGTGCGTTATCCCAGTCCTACGCTCACTGCTGCTCTCATGCTAACACTACCACAATCGAGAGTTTCCGTAGAGGAAATTTTTGTTCGTCTCATCAAAATGAAGCTACTCCCGGAAAATTAGCTTGATAGTGACAGACTATTTGTATTGTGTTAATGTGTAAAAACATAGTAATTATATTGTTGAATAAAGGAATTATTTATTAAGAATGCCCTTTAAAGTAAATTTTTTGTTTCAGGAAGCTATTATGTCGGATAACATAATGGTTTCGTACCATGCTCTTGCAGTAGTTGCTGGGGCCAGGAAGAATGATCGTTTGTCAACAGTGAAACTTGTTACAAAACTTGCCCGTTCTCCTTTGCGCTCGCCATATGCACTTTGTCTTCTAGTACGTCATGCTGCCAAATTGGCTGAAGAAGATCAGAGCGAGGCTTCAGAACCATATTTGGAATTCATTGAATCATGTCTCCGTCACAAATCAGAAATTGTTGTTTATGAAGCAGCTCATGCCATAGTTAACTTAAGGAAGTCTGCTAGAGATCTTGCTCAGGCTGTGAGCGTATTACAAATATTTTGTGGTTCATCAAAGGCTACCTTAAGACTTGCAGGAGCCCGTACTTTAGCACAACTGACAGCAAAACATCCCAACGCTGTTGCTGTTTGTACAGTTGATTTGGAAAATTTAATATCAGACCCGAACCGTTCTGTAGCCACTTTAGCTGTTACAACATTGCTTGCGACTGGAGCTGAGAGTTCTATTGACCGCTTAATGAAACAAATTTCATCTTTTATGTCGGAAATATCTGATGAATTCAAAATAGTGGTTGTTCGTGCTATTAGACGTCTCTGTTCTAAATATCCACGAAAACATCAATCCCTTGCATCATTTTTGGCTGGAATGCTACGTGAGGAGGGTGGTGTACAATATAAGACAGCTATCGCAGACACTATTATTGCTTTAGTGGAGGAAAACCCTGACGCCAAAGAAACAGGCTTAGCTCATCTTTGTGAGTTCATCGAAGATTGTGAGCATTCATCTTTGGCTGTCCGTATACTGCATATTTTAGGGCGTGAGGGTCCGAAAGCTCGTCAACCGTCTAGATACATCAGATATATTTACAATCGAGTGATACTAGAATCTGGACCAGTTCGTGCCGCCGCTGTGTCAGCAGTTGCTCGGTTTGGGGCTTCACGTGAAGAACTGCTGCCTAATATAAGGGTTCTCTTAGCGCGTTGTCATTTGGATGATGATGATGAAGTTCGCGATCGAGCAATATTTTATAGTGCCATTTTGGACTCTAACGACAGGCAACTTATTGAAGATTATATCATCAATGTATCAGTTCCAAATCCGGTTCTTTTAGAAAAAGCTCTTAGTGATCACATTGCTCTTCAACCTGATGAACCTTTTAATATTTCAACCATACCGACAGCAGAAGAACCAAATGAAAGCGAAGATGTACCTCTTCAAGTTGAAATATCAAAACAACCTGTTGTATCTCGTGAAGAACTTTACTCGGAACAGTTGAAAATAGTGCCTGGTATTGAAAAGCTTGGACCTATTTTCAAAACATGCGAGCCAATTGATCTTACAGAACCAGAAACTGAGTATCGTGTACGCTGCGTGAAACACATATTCACACGACATTTAATATTGCAGTTTGAATGTTTGAATACACTTAATGATCAGATCTTAGAAAAAGTTCATGTTCGCCTTGATGCTCCTCCTGGATATATAATCCTGGGAGAAGTTGCGTGTGAAAAACTACCATATGATAAACAAGGCAGTGTATTTTGTGTGTTGCAATTTCCAACAAATCCAATAGACACTTTGGGAACCTTTGGTGCCACTCTAGAGTTTGTTGTACGAGACTGTGATTCGACAACGGGTTTGCCCGATACTGGAGAGGGCTACGCTGATACATATCCTTTAGAGGAAGTTGAAATTGGATGCGCTGATCAATTTAGAACACGAGCACCGACGGATGAGTGGGAATCTTCCTGGGAAAGAGGAGCTACGGCAGCAGAAGCCTGTGACACATTTGGATTATCCCAAACCGATGTCAATGAAGCTGCTGTTGCAGTTTGCGAACATTTAGGGTTACCAAAAGCAGCGATTGGAGGAGACGCCGTTAAAGAAATCCGCGGCGGTGGTCTATGGCGGGAATGTACTCCAATGCTTGTCCGAGCTCGTTTAGTATCAGGGCAAGGAGCTGTTACAATGCAACTGACTGTCCGATCGCCTCGGGAAGACATTGCTACGTTACTTCTAGCTGCAGTTGGCTAAACATCATTTCTATTTATTCGCGTAATTTTAATGTTATTATGAGATGTTGTGGTCATTTATTTTACTATTCTATGTGTTAATTTGTAAGAAGAATGTCTAAGTAGATATATTTGATTATATTAAAATAAACATTTGATGTATTAATTAATGTCTTTCTTTTTATTATGTCTAATTTTATATTATTCATTGAATTAACTATAACTATTATTGTCTTTTAAGAAACTTGGGAAATCGCTTCGATTCAAGAATGACAGTTGACATTTCCCTCAATAATGATTACCCTACATACACCTTTGTTGCTATAGTTTTTGTGAAATTTAAAATATTAAAATGGTGTAAAATTAATCAAAACAGCTGCCAAATTTGATTGCTTACATACCGATAGCAGCGCCACTTACCGGGTCCAATTGAGATAAAAACCAAGACAAAAACCAGAGACCAAATTATAGATGGTTACAAAATTTGATAAAAATTGGTTCAGTAGTTTCGGAGTCACATACCGATAGCAGCGCCACCTACCGGGTCCAATCGATATAAAAACTACCCTATCTCCCAAGTTGGATCAAATTACGGATGCTTACAATTTTACAAACGCTGGAAATGGGTCTCCACGTGACATTTTTAGGTTGCGCGCGCGGCGTCAAAAGCGATTACGACACATTGATTAATTTATTTAAGGCATTGAATATTTCTTTTTAAATTTGAAAAAAATATCGAATATAATAATTCTAAACACTATAAATAGGTACCTACTTAATTCTCGTTGGAAATTTTACCTAAGTTAATTTTTCAACAAGTTAAACGATTGTTAAATAACAGCATATTTTAGGGGGCGTCAAATCTGGCTTAATTTTTTTTCTTTTTTGAAAATAAAAAACATAATTATACATCTAAAGATTAGTTTCAAAAATGTATAGCCTAGTAGGGGCAGTAAAAATTTAAGAGCCTACTGGCGGCAAATTTTTAAATCCGCCACTGCCTACTACCTACTCGTACTCATTTATATCATCACTTAATTAGATATAATTAGTTTAATGTTTCTAAAAACGATTTATTTCTAACACTAAAATAAAAAATTGCTCGGAAATTCATTTTTTAATACAGTTGCTCAAAAAGTGGCGTATTGCAGGGACGTATAGCGTTCGGGATTGGTTCGGGACATAATAGTGTTCTGGTGTTCTGTGGTTCGGGATGTGGTCATGTGGGCTATTATTACACAATTTACCAAGCAATTTACACACTCGTGCTTTTTTTAACCTTTCCCGCACTCGTGCGTTCTCTTTCCCAACTGTCAAAAACCAACCATGAAGTTTTTACTAAAAAAATTCGTAGAAGTTTTTATGATTCATGCAAATACGTATATTTCAAGAAGCTACTAATTTGTTTCAATATCAGATTTAATGATTTGATTGAATGAGTTTGGTTAGGTTTCATTTCATCTCATTAAATTTCATTTTCATTTCATATCAATAAAAAACTTCTACTGAAGACTTGGCTGTATGGGCATAGTTTCCCTTTGCCTACCAGAATGGGCGAAGAAAAAAAACTCTGCTTATATTGTACGGTTGGCGCCATTTTTAAGAAATTTTCTTTGCGAAAAATAATAGGCCCGTTTGGACATATGTCATCGAGACGTAAATAGGGAAGTAACCATACGACTCGGTATTCGATATTCACGATAAATCGATTCAAGTTTGTATGCGTATTTGATCGATTTGATTATGTAGTGTAAAGTATATTGAATTAAATTTCTGATTAGAAAATTTAACTTAAACTTTAATATTGTAGGTAAATTGAAATGATACAATGGTACAAAAGATCAATTTGTCTTTAATCTAATTTTTTTATTGTTTTCTAATGTTTACGCCAATTTCTCTCATTATAATGAAACAACTTTTTCAGGTTTTATCGCGTTTTATTAGGTTCTCTACATGAGGACATTGTTCTCATGGTAGCTTTAAAGACTGTAATATTTGAAAACGCGTATTTAGTTGATTATTTTTTCGTCTACCTACGTTGTGTTACTTGTCAATGTAATTGAAGTCGTTTTTTTCATTTGCGAGCAAATACAATAAAATTATTTTCAGTAAAGATCACTACACAATATCGATTTACTACTAAAATCGAATGATGCTGCTGAAATTCAGTACCTAATTAACTTGTTACAACACTAGTATTTAGAAACAAAAAGACTTAGAACGTAACTGTTTTTGAGACGTTTCGTAATAATTAGAAATTGCATGCTACTTTAAAGTAAGCGCGAAAAGAACACTCCCAATACCTATATTCTATCATAATATTTAACGCACCAGTAAATTTACGTATGTTTTAAAAACTTTTTATGTTATTAATAATTCTTTTATTGTTTCTTACAGTTTCGTACCAAGTTACGTTCTTAGTCTAGGGTATTTGTTAAACGTCCATACGGGCCTCTTATTTTGTGACAACTATAAAAATAGTCGTTCAGTACACGTGCGGAACCGTCATTGCAACTTGTTCCGACAATTGGTTCCGACTGTCAACCCTCGCCTTCGGCTGCGCCTCGGCTCGGGTAGACATTTGTCGGAACTCTTTGCAATGACAGCCTTTCCGCACTTGTAATGAAATATACTATTTTAACCATAAAAGACTTATATCTTCCAATAAAATTTGGAAATAAAATTAGTTAGTAAATCAAATTGCATACGTAAATATAAATAATTTGTAGGTAGGTACATTCATTTTCGTCTTTTTTCTTACATATTTCAAGGTACCAGCTGACAAACTTTCCACCGATATACAGCCTGCTGACGTTAATTTTCATTCATAGTAGCATGTAAACTATCACCAGGCAAATTTTTAGTTGAGAGAAAATCATTGAAAAAAAAAAAATTTTTTTTTTCATGTTCAAGCAGCCAGTTGACATATAATCCACGTATTATATATTATTATTTGGTTATGGTCAGCTGACGTTATTTTTCCTTCAAGATATTAGGTAAACTATAATCCAACAAATTTTCAGGTGGAAGGAAATGACTAAAAATTTTTTTCTCGATGTTTGGGAGACTGCCACTGCCCAACCTACCCACGGAGTGGCAGCTGACAAAGACGAAAATTCATTAAAAAATCCCTTATTCATGTTACGAAGTTTTGATTGAGAGGAAATGATTGACCGAATTTGAACCTGGCTCCCGAGCCATAAGTGGCGGGAGGATAGAAGTAGAGCATCTATTATTTTAATAAAAAATGAACTCCTCATTTATTTTACTTTCAGTTATTTGTGATGGCGTATGAAGTTTTTAAAAAAGATTGTAAATTATAGCCGTCTCATAATAATTATGAACTGACCAACCATAAACATGTGCAGCGGCCAGCGGGTAATATACCTATTTATTTCAATCTGAATTCTGAAGACACGTTCTTGAGCACACGGCATGAGACAGATACATATTCTTGTTTCACGGAATGTGCCAGACTCACGTGTTTTTGAGCGTGAACAGTAGTGACGAGTTACCAGATGTTTATCGATAGTTTTTTTTTTTACCTTATTACTTATCTTATTGAATAATTTGTTTTATAATTTCTCAAAGTCGGTTACGTATAGTACTTTACCGAATTGGGCAGTATACGTTAATATTTTTTAGAATTAATTTTTTGGTATAATATAATGTTTTACAACTCATGTATTTTAGGAATTTGATAATTTATGCCGATCTCGTTCTAAATTAAGTATTATATCTAATTTTGTAATGAAATTTATGAAAAATTTAATCATATGCTTATAATTTCACTGCGGTGCTGTAATAATGTTAGGTACTGTGAATACGTCATAACTAAAACGGAATTTAAATAAATTATTTGAAATCATTATTTTGAACTGTCAATTACAAGGTGTTACATAACTCAATTGCAGACAGCCCTGAACCCGGTAAGCAAGGCAATGAGTGAAGTTTTTCTATTGTGTTCAATTTTTTGTGTACAATGCCATCTGTTATAACTAATCGAAACTCAAATGACTTAAACCTAAACTCTAATGACCAATTATATTTATATACCTTAGATGGTGCAGTACAAAATTTAACTTATTTGCATTTATTTTTTCTAACTTATAACTCTGTACCTATTATATAGTCTATAGTCTATACTAATATGATGAAGAGGTAAAGTTTATAATTTTGTTTGTATACTGGGTGTATTTGGAACGCTTTGTAAGATTTAGACCACGTAATATACTATTTATATACTATATAATGCATATAACCATTTATCCCAGAAACGTTTTTTTAAGAACATTTTAGGACTTATGTATTATGTGAGGCAGCAATGTATCATACACATTGTGAAGCCGCGCGGGGTGCGGGAGGCGGCGGAACGAAAATTAAACGTGCGCGCGGCGGCGAGTACGTTTACCTCGTGCCGTTGACCTCTGTCAGCTGATGGCGCGTATGAACGGTTTGCATTACATTGACAGTTTGTTCCAAACACGATTATTTTAAAGCATTATCTTCAAATTTCTGTTTCATTATTTTTCCCAAACCGGACTATACCAAAAAAATGATGAAAACAGGAAAAAAATAATAATTTCTTTTCGCTTTTTTTTCACTTGTATCATGTCAGGTTAAGCCAACACTATCATACCTCTTCGTTTTTCAATGCGTTCCAAATACACCCTGTATACGGGGTACTCTTTGCAAATACTGATCCGATCATGAAAATTCTTTCACTCACAGAAAGCTACACTATTTAGGAGTGATATAGGCTATATTTTATTGTAATTGAACATAAAATTCAGTGAAAATAATAGTAGGTGTTACGAATCGCGCCATCTCTTGACGAACTGTAGGTACCAACTAAATAAACATCGATGTAAAATAGCAGCGGACGGCGCAACCAACGACTGTTCACGACGTTTACCAAAGTATACTTCATTTAAAAATTCATTATTATTCTGTAATAGTTGAATTTAAAAAACTTGAAACATATCAAATTACTGTAAAAATCTTTTAACGCCCAACGAAGTGGGCACAGGTCGGCTAGTAAATAATAAATTAGTAATTAATTTAAAAATGTATTTTAGTCTACCTACCATCATAATGCATATGATGTACCTCAAAGCAGTATCTTGGAGCCTCTATTCTTCTATACATAAATAACATGCCGGACAATACCAATCATGATTTTATTTTATCCACCGACGACACTACCATAACCATTAGCCAAAAAAAAGTTACTACCACAGAAATTGAAGCTACCTCAACAATAACAAAAATCGTAGAGTGGCATATACACAAAACAACCTAAAAATAAATTTATAGAAAACAAAGTTCATACAATTTCAAACTGATAATAGTACGTCATACTGTTTCGAAAATTGACATTACCTACAATAACTCGCCTATTGATAATTCCACTGTATTTTTAGGTAAAGCTTTGGATAAATATACCATTTTATCCATTAATAGCCGACCTGTGCCCACTTCGTTGGGCGTCAGTTATTTTTGTGATGCAAATATATAGTAAAGTTTTCATCTCGCTCGTATTTCTACAACTTGATTTACATTTATACTATTATTTTCAGTGATTTTTTGTTTAATAACAATAAAATAGCCTATATCACTTGAATAGTGTAACTTTCTGTTAGTGAAAGAATTTTCATAATCGGATCAGTATTTTCGAAGATTACCCACTACAAACAAACAAAGTTAAAAACTTTACCTCTTTATAATATTAGTAGGTAAAGGTGAATACCTATAATCTATAAACTAAAATTTTATAAATTTTAGTGTCAGTGAAATTAGAACCCTAAAACCTAATGTTTTCATATTTGTAAAAATAAAGAATCAAATTATATAAATGGTACAAATATAATATAATATTATTACATTATATTAATGCGTTATCGATAGTCGATATTATTCGAAGAGCGATCAGCGAACGTCATTTTTGCGACCTCACCGATATTCGATCTGATAACTGACATAAACCAAATTGACTTTCGTGGAGATAAGTTGTGTTCGCCAGTTGAAGCAATTTTTAAGTTAAAATAAATAAATAATACGTATTCAAATTTAAAGGTAATAGAATATAAAATGTGGATGAAATATTATGCGTTATTGATGAAGATGAATGTGATCAAGGAATTTTAATCATATTACAGGTAAATAAAATATATTTTATGTTTTATTCTAGTTATGAAAGTTATTAAACACGTAAATCTCGATTACTTTTGTCAAAATGTATTTTTTGGTTGCTCTCTAAATGGTTGCGAAAGATTTAATTGTGAGTTGTGTTAGTAAAAAATAAATAAATAAATATAGTATAATATATTGGATGAGTTAACAAATCCTAAAAGGTGTTTGTTTTTGTATAGTGATTATGCAGACATTAAAATTTGCTTTTCAATCAAAGATTATTTATATTATTTATACCTATTTTCCAGTGTCAGAATTGCCACGTCCCAAATACAATTATCTTGATCATAATGAGTGAAACTTTCTTAAAAATATGTGTGTATGCTAAAATTTTTACTCCACATTTTTATAATTAATATTCCAAATAAAAATTTATAAACATTACTTTTCTTTACTGCCAGTAAGTTTTTTTTTCTTATCAAAATAAAATTAAATTGTACCATTAGTTATAAATTTAATATACAGTGGACCCGCGGTAATCGGACAAACGTTTTGCAGGGCAGTGTCGGACTACCGAATTTGTCGGATTATAGAGTACCCTGCCTAAGACCCCCTATAGTCCGGATTTTTTTTAAAAGAGTACCTTGTAGTCCGACAAATTACAGGTTCAATGATAGGATTATATATGTATTCAGGAGTAAAAATGATACTTCATTATGTATGTCTTTAGTAAATTAAACAACTCAATAGAGAGCTTACGTTTTATTATAAAACTAACGTCATTAATGCTATAGAACTTACAAAAAATATGCAATAACTTTACATTAGGAAATAATTGTGTACAAACAAATGAATACCCTACGCGTCGAGCACAATAGTACCTACTAGTGCGTACAAGTTATAACTCGTTCAATCATGCATTAGCAAAATATTCAAACAGACCATGTCAGATTACAGGGGTGCCCGATTAGCCGGGGGCCGGATTACCGGGGGTCCACTGTACTAATAGAATTTACTCAAATCTACTGATTACCATTATCTGGAGTTCTTTTTAAAAGTTCTCAGTTTGGAGATACTTATTACATAGAATTTTTTCTATAAGGCTTCATATAGATTAAGGATGAGCAACCTGCGGCCTGCGGGCCTCTTGCGACCTGTTTAACATGTTTGTGCAGCAAAAGAGTGCCTTTCTCATTAAAAATTTCAAGTAAATTCGTTTTTCTGTTCTTTTCTTGTTTGTTTTTATCTTGCATTGAAATTTGTATATAAAATCTTTACTTTTTTATTTTATATATTTTTATTCTAATATTTGTGTATTATAAATAAAGTTTAGTAAATTATTAATAAGAGTTAATCTGTGCGACCTGCCAAAAAAATAAAAAAATAAATGTTAATTGGCCCATTGATTAATAAGGTACCCTTATACCCTTGATAAAGATGACTAGGGTTTTTAAATAAAATATATATATATTGATTTTTTAAAAATGTATTTTGAAACTTTAACACAAATTGTATACTTACCTAAAGAGTCAATGCGAAAAACTAAAAAAAAATTAAGTTAATAATTAACCATTTAAAATCGATGAAATTTTAAAAAGGGCCATGTTTCTATGAACGTGTGATGATTTTTTGTGACATCATAATGTTAAAACAATTTCACTATCGTACAGTATCAAGGGGCAGTAAGCCTTTTTGTGCCTATTTACTATTTAGATAGTCGGTCTGAAGGAGTAAACTCCAGTTGTGCGTTGGAGCTGACACACACACTTTTTAAGCCTTTTTATTGAAGAGCTTGTATATTAAATTCTAATCAAGTAATTCTGTCAATAAACATTTTATTTATTGTAAATACTAGCACACTTCTTAACATTTTAAATACGCGGTTGTTTAGTATTTTCAATATAAAATTTAAAATTGGGTTAAAAACGACATTATATTAATTTTAAATTAAAGATGACATTGGTTTCATAGGTTCATACGAACATTCTACCTTTATTTTACCGTTGTAGGGGTTATATTTTTTAATTGTGAGTATTAATTTGTATGCGTGGTTGCTTGTGAATGTAATGTGGAATAACAAATAATATTGGTTTGCCAGTTTTGTATTCTAATGTATTAACTGTATCGAATGCTTTTGCGAATTTTAAAGTGTATTTTTAATATTTTGGTACTGTACGATTACTATTTAAAAAACTTATTAAAAAATGTACTTTTCATTGGTCAAAAGTGTATTTGAGAAAAATAGTTTGTATTGACTCCTGTATTTTAGTTCCAACACAAATAAATGTCCAAGACAATCATCGACAAAAAAAAAAGACATGGTAAGATTATTGAAGACACCACTCTCATAAGTGACAATGGTCCATAAAAATTGTACCATGAATTAATACTTTAATTTAGAATAATCTATGAAGTTTAAACCACATGACTGTACACAGCTCGTTTGCGCAGTTTGTAGTGACCCTGCATTCTTATTCGGGTTACGGGTTTGATCCCCTCCTGAGTCAGCGTGTAATATAAAGTAAACTTTCTTTTATGCACCTTAAAACTTAATAACCATTTTAATAAAATAAAAAAAAAATGAAAATTGATAACAGCCTACTCTTAATTATACAGTATGGACCAGAAAGTTCGATTTTTCAAAAGTCGAATCTGGACCTCAAGTTGGTAAAAATTAAGCCATTATACCCCATGTAAGGCACTCTACGCCTTATGGTTCCAGAGATATCGTGATGAGTCAATGGGTGGAAATCTCTTTTATATATATATAGATTTGTTTGAGCTTTTGTCTTGATTTGCGATTTCAGATCATTGGACACTGAATAATTCAATAGAGATAAACATAAAAAGGAATAGCGCGGGGTTCCATCAGCTTTTTATGTATTGTACCGTGATGTTTTATAGCCCATTAAGAATTTTTAAATTCGGCCGGCAGATATTATATAATAATATACAAATATAAAACTATCATATATTTAAAACTTGTAAGCACTGCGACTGTAACAAGCATAAGCAATCATTAGCTAATGTTTAGCAGATATTTTGTTTTTGCACTTGCGATTAATGAGTTCATTGAGTATATAGAAGATAGAAGTTGTCTACCCTTTTACTGTTGCATTAATCAAAATATATTTACAACTTAGTGCACAAATAGGGTTAGAGATACATGCCAAAATTATATACAGGATTTGTACGGGTGTTTGTTCTCTATAAATAATAATAAGTCACCATGTTATTACTGTAACAACATGTTGATGTCCACCTGGCATTGAAAAACAACCTATTTCAGAGGAATTTAACTCGCCATATACCTTTTGGTTTGCTGATAAAATTATTATTTATTTCTAGCAAAAAAAAAAAACATCTACATAATGGAGAATATAGAAGATTCAGACAAAAAAGTGGACATATCCGAATCTGCATACAATAATAATTGCAACAATAGTCAGAAAAAGAGAGGGTGAGTTTATTATAGTTGTATATTGTATTTTTTTTCTTTTTTTTATATTTGAATTGTATAAAGAACGAAATCGTAATCCCAGTTTATTTCATTACTTATTCTACTACCTACGAGTAATAAATAGTATTTCGTTGTTGACAGTATGCTTTTAATATTTCTCTTGCACGCAGTGGCGGATTTACACAATAGGCTGAGTAGGCTGGAGCCTAGGGCGGCAAATTCTAGGGGCGCCAATTTTTCATTCATGTTATAAATATATAATAATACAAACAGTATTTTTTTTAATTTATCGACATATATATTTATACATGTACATATCTCGACTGTACTAGGATATAATATAGGATATGGAGTTTCAAAGGTCACTAGGGGCGGCAAAAATTGCAAAGCCTACTGGCGGCATATTTGTAAATCCGCCACTGCTTGCACGTTTTAATATACTACTGGTCGCCCAGTATAATAATTATAATAAACAAAAGAGTATAATAGCCAGTGTGTGTTAAATACATGGTTGTGTGTGTAATGTTTTTTATTGATTTAATGTGGTTTTTGTGCATAATTAAAAAAAATGTTAGCATTCTGCACTCCTTCTCTATATAAACAGCTATAAGTGTGCGAAATTTCATACTCTTCTTCTAAAGTTTTTGCTTCACTTATTAGGGTTCCGTACCCAAAGGGTAAAAACGGGACCCTATTACTAAGACTTCGCTGTCCGTCCGTCCGTCCGTTCGTCTGTCACCAAGCTATATCTCAAGAACGGCGATAGCTAGACAGTTGAAATTTTCACAAATTATGTATTTCTGTTGCCGCTATAACAACAAATACTAAAAACAAAGTAAAATAAATATTTAACGCGACGCGATTTAATTCCAACGCCATCTATCCAGAAACCAAGAAAACGTCGTCGATAGACTAATATAAAAGCTTTCCAATATCGGCATGGATCGATAGATAGATGACGTATTGGACTAGTTTATTTTCCATTTTTATATGGTACTAGCCGACCCGTGCCCGTGCGTTATAATCCATTTCACATAAGAAGGGTACGGTGAAATTTGATATGTTCCAATACACTCTCACTATTTTCAGCAAATCAGATAAATATAAATGTTTTAAAATCACCAATTAATTTCTAAGGCAAATAATAATGCTTGATTAGATTGAATTGTTGACACGGCACGTCAGAGGGCGCAGGTTCAAATCCTGCTGATTTAAAATCTTTATATATTTTTATCTGTTTCCTTTTATCTTGTCACTCCTGAATAGTGTAGCTTTCTGTTAGCGAAAGAATTTTCATGATCGGATCAGTATTTGTGAAGATTACCCCGTATATACAAACAAAGTTATAAACTTTACCTCTTTATAATATTAGTATGGTATAAATCTTTTTCCTACTTACTAAGTATTTTGTTTAATAAAAATAAAATATAGCCTTTAGTCGATGGTACGGAACCCTTAGTGTGCGAGTCCGACTCGCACTTGGCCGATTTTTATAATATATACATACCTATGCGAAAATATTGAGTGCCAGGCGGTCACCGTGGAATCTTCCGTGATACCTTATATCTCTATATATACAATGTGGGGATGACAATAGAACGATAATTGAAAACACCGTTAGTACTAGTATAAAGAAGTATTTCAAAACCATCAGATAAGTCCTAACATCAAAATAAAAAAAAAAGATTTTTTCATACAAACTAATTCAGTTTAATTTAATAAAATTTTATAACATCATTTTTGTAACTACAGGATCACTGACCTGTTACACGCGTCATCGCGCGTGTAACAGGCGCGTGACCTTCTTTCTACGCGGCAAAGTCGCTTAGAAGTGGTATGTGCTTGTACCTACAAAACTTCATTATTTTGATTGAATAAAAAATAGTAAGTTAGAAAAGTAAATTAAAATAAATTGTTACGCATTTAAAATTAAATTGAATAAAAAACTATTTGGTTTAAATTTTCTCAAACCATCAATTTTTTTTAAAATATGCAGAACTGATCAGTAGCCGATACTGAATAAGTTATTTTTTTTTAAAACATTAGTTATTATAATATTATTTGGTCTGCGAACTGTCACTAAATGGAAATGATTAAAAATTTTGCCTTTTTTTGTGGCAGTCGATCCCATATCCATTATTTTTATGCTCTATCTTTTTAAAAATAATAATAGCTGTCCTTGAGTCGTTAACCGCCGGTTTTAGGGTAGGTCAGGTCTTTAGTATTATACATACGTAGAAATTTTAAAGAATGAAAAATCATAATTTGTGACTAAACTACTGGATGTATTTTATTGATTTTTTGTATGTGGGCTTGGAATGTCATTACATATATACGCTGTCCAATTTATCGTTGTATTATAATCCCCATCCTGTATAAAAATGAATCGCTAAATGTGTTGCTAAGCGCAAATCTCGAGAGCAGCTGAACCGATTTCGCTAATTCTTTTTTTATAATATTCCTTGAAGTACGAGGATGGTTGTTACGGAGAGAAAAATTTAAAAAATTGCCTGAAAAAGTCTAAAAACAACACTTTTCTATTTTCCCATACAAAAGCTTCGTAAAAATACTTAAAACCCAATTTGAACTTTAATACCATACCATAAAGTTTAAGTGTTAGTGGAGGGGTTACGGGAAGGATAAGTATTTAAAAAAATCAGACAAAAATACAGAATCGACTGTTAGGCGGTACGAAGTTCGCCGGGTCCGCTAGTTTAATATAAAATTTTACTTTAACAAAAAAACAAACTTGCAGAAATAAAAGAAACGTGATCAACTTGAGGAGCTTCCTCATTAAAACTTTTGATAGGGACCACGTGTTTAGACTTAATAATTATTCGAATCTGTAGGTTCATAGTGGAAGTTACGAAATAAATGAAACTATTTATGGACCCGTCCAATAATAACGTGATGTTTTTTAGCTCTCAAATGTATCAAAATATAATCTTAAAATATCATTAAAAACTGATTAAATTTTGAATAATTAAGCATCGTGATACAAAGTTTTAGACAGGCATAAAGGTTGCAGGGTGTTGGTCGATTTTTTTGGTTAAGAAATCACGCGCTCAATAAATACACGTGATATCTCAATATAGCACGCGCTTAATAAAATACACGTGATATCTCAATATAGCCCTCCTCCCACCTTGTGATATTTCCTGATGTTTTTCCGAGCATTATATTAATTGTATTATATGCTAGGTATTCCAAATTACATCTATTAGAATATAATTATAACTACGTGTAATGAACCCTTATGAAACAGTGTAAACAATTGCATATAATTGTGATTGCTAGAAAACGCAAATAACCGACTTCAATTAGTTCGACAAGTAATACGACGTAGGTAGTCGGTCAAACAATCAATCAAATACGTACTATGTATAAGTATTACATACAATAATATTTATGACACAGCAGCTGTTAAACAGCTTCTTCATTGCTTGAAGGTCACTTTACAGCTTCTATGGTGACAAGATGTTAGTCTGTTCCGTAGGTTTAATTTGAGTTTCTAAGGCTCATACAAAGCGCTTTTAGGGCGTTTATAGAGTAAGGTGAAATTGCGTACACTTATGAACAGCTTAAGTATATTGGGATGGCATGTATTGTAAACATAGCGTAATAACGAGACACAAGTGAATAATATCTTTACGTTTTTCTTAACAGTTATAGCTCAAAATCTATACATTCCGTCAGTAATTCAAGTGGAAGCAGTGGCTATGGCGGCAAGCAATCTAATTCCGGCTACAGGTTCGTTATATAGTCCACATTATTAAACAAATTATTTTCTATAATATTAGCTCGGGGAAAAAGTTTCTTCGTAACTTATAGAAATTCAAGTTAAGATTTATACCATTTTGTTCGATAACTTCTGAAGAGACCGAAAGAGATAGAAATATGATGGTAAAAGATCGGGGCTATATGGCGGATGCGTTAGGACTTCCCAATCAAACTCGAAATTTTTGTTAAATGGCTAAAGACATCTGTGGTCGGGCGTTGTCCTGATTTAAGACCACACTTTTTCTGTTGATCAATTCTAGCATCTCATTCGTAAGTTCTTGGTTAGGTTACATCAGCTGTTGACAGTAGAAATCCGAATCGATGGTTTTGTCCGGCGTTAAAAGCTTATAATTAATGGTACCCTTCCAATCCCACCATACATTTAATATCACCGTGCGTGTCTGTTGCGGGTTTCACGATGGTCTGTGCAGCTTGACCGACCTTTGACTGCGATCACTTTCGTACATTTTTATAGTAAGTGATCTACTTTTGATTTCATTGCGAAGAGATAATTGCAATTGAGTACGCAGTCCATTAGGTTTCTTTCAACGAGTTCATGTGACGTGACACCCATATTATATCGATCTTTTATGTATAGCCATCCTTTTTCCAATGGGTCAAAACTGTTTCATGTCAATGTATAAAAAGTTTCATAAAATTAAAAAGTAAACATCAAAACAAATTTCATTGCTTTGCGTTTTTTCATATTGAAGGTGGTGGTGATCTTAAAATCAAATAAAACTTTCATACACATTTTATAATTCGATTTAAGTTTGAGTTACACTTGCATTAAATTAAATTGATTTTAGACAGTCGTGTTTTTTATTGTCGAAGTAGATATGTTTCTATGTTTTATTAATTTTTTTTGTATTAGGTACTTATATCGTCTAATAACATAAAACAAACCATAATCATTTCGAGATGCTATGAATAACTAATAGCGTAATTTAATTCCAGGTATAATGCAATAATAATGAATAAAAATGAGGACACGGAAAATAATGCAAAGGTTTCTGATTCAGCATATTCAAATAGCTGTAGTAACAGCCACTCTAGAAGAAGGTAAATAATGAATGTACTACTCATGTAAATAAGTGTAATGTTTATACCTATATTGATATTAAAATACACACTATCTAGATTTCAATGTTTTAATACTTTTTCTTTGGTTGTAGTTACAGCTCCAAGTCTATGCATTCTGGTAGTAACTCAAGCGGAAGCAGTGGATATGGCGGCAAACTATCCGGATACGGCAAAAGGTTGGTTGTGTACACTTCTCAATAACCTTGATATTTTAATTATGAAACGCAGTGTTATATAAACGATCATTTCAGTGTAAATTCTTATTATACATATTTTGACAGCCATGATATCAATCAAGCAGCAGAAAAAAGGACAATTGATAAAGAAGGGAAGAAAAAAAAGAAAAAAACGGCTGAATCACAGATCACCAAAGAAAATGATATAATGGAAAGCCTGCCAGAACCGGCGCCGGTCTTTGAGGAACTGGAAGAAAAGATTAACAATGGTAGGTGATGTGTTTTATTTACTCTCACTGTTAATGGAACAACGCTTTCGGTCAGTGTGTGCGAATGTACCACATACTACTAAATCATTTATATAATAAACTAGCCGACATAGCTTATTTTTCAGCTTTACATGCCAATATTTAAGGTTCATTTTTATATTTCTTCTATAATATTGTTATACAGTTGACCAGACACCCGAGCCTGCTATCGAGCTAGAAGAGCAAGTGCAGCAACCTGAGAACATGGATATTTCAACTTCTGACAGAGGCAGTATCAAAGCAGAGGTAAGTTGAGAGCTGAGCTGAGCAAAGGCATCGTATTTTATTCAAGACTAGCTGTTCTCAACGGCTTTCACCCGTGTGCGCAAACAATTTCCCGTGGGAACCTATTATTTTCCCGGGATAAAAAGTAGCCTATGCTACACAGGGATAACTAAGCTTTCAAACGGTGAAAGAATTTTTTAAATCGGTCCAGTAGTTTTTGAGTTTATTCAATACAAACATACACACAAAAATACAAATCTTTCCTCTTTATAATATTAGTATAAATTCAGTGAGGATGTATGGACTCGAATTTCATCAATCGACATACAAAGATGTTGATTTAAAAAAAAAATGATTGTCTGTAAAGTCGGTTTACGGACGATAATTTTACGTGATAACTGATAACGTCATAAAGAAACATTGATGAAATATTGTATACTAAGTTCAACTCAACTTTGCGCGCGGGTATATGTGTGGGTACTGTCCGTGACCGTCTGCTACACAAATTAAAGTTGTATAATTACAAGCGCACGCACACATAGAGCCGCGCGCAAAGATGACTTGAACTAGCTATATACTTTTATGAATTGAATTGGATTATTATCACTGAATTATTTCGAACTAATATGTATAGATTAATAAAGGATACATAAATATATGAATAGTCTTGTCCGGCACGTGAAAGCACGTACCGCCGTAAATAATCGCCAAATAGTTGTATGATTTGGGATTTTTAAATTGTTAATTATTTTTTGTTTTGTTTTAGAACGGCACCTGCAGTTCACCAATAGCAACTCCAATGAACTACGTCAACATGCGTCCCATTTCAGAACATTCATCGGTGAGTTTGTAATTGTATGTAATACTAGTTGTGTCTCGCGGTTTCACACGGGTTAATTTGAAAAATTAGCCTATAGCCTTCCTCGATAAATGGGCTATCTAACACTGAAAGAATTTTTCAAATCGGATCAGTAGTTTCTGAGATTAGCACGTTCAAAAAAACAAACAAACTAACAAACAAACAAACTCTTCAGCTTTATAATATTAGTATAGATTTAATCACGAAAGTTTCTAACTACGTTTCATATTATAATTGCTTGTTAGAAAATCCTTATTTTAATGTAATATTATGCACTAGTGATGACTATAATAGTTTTTATAATTTGTCCTGTAATTTACTTTTACTCATATTGGAAGTTTACTAATATGTACATGAGGACGCGTTGCCGCAACAGTCACAGCACTGGTTTGTGGCTGTTGCGCTGGCGGTTGCGGGTTCGATCCCCGCTAATGACAACCATTTGTGGCCAATGCCACACAGATGTTTGCCGTGGTCTGGGTGTTTGTGCAGTCCTTGTGGGTCTCCCCACCGTGCCTCGGAGAGCACGTTAAGCCGTCGGTCCAGGTTGTTATCATGTACACCTGATAGCAATCGTTACTCATAGTAGGAAATATATCCGCCAACGAATTTAACGTTAAAAATCCATTGTAAAAAAGTTGAAGTATATAATTGTATACTTAAAACTTTTAAACAAGTTGAAAACGAAATTGGTATAAAAAAAGAATTCATTGTTAATTAAATAAATTATTTATCATTTGTAATGAATAATGGTGATAGTTGTTATTATTATTTTTGTACTAGTATAATGGGCATGACGAAAGATTTTGAAATCCTCTTTCATAATGTGAGTACACATTTACTATTTACGAAAATACCTATATTTCGGTAATAGACATAAGTTTAAGGATGTTTAAAACTATTTTTCTAATATGTTTTCAATGAGAGCAGCAAAACGGCTGCAGGTGTCATGGCGTCGGCTTTGACGTCACAATATAAAGTGGGCCTTACTTTTTACTTTACTCTTTGAAGCGCGCCTGACGTATTATGTTATGTTGTGACGTCATGCGCTGCAATTTGTGTTTTAATCAAAATGGCCGATTGCAGTATTTTAATGTTTTATTTTATCGAAAATCACAATAATCTTATTATTTAAAACTAAACCAGTATTTTGAATTTTTTAAATATGAGTGTTCCCTAAAATCATTAAACTGACGATTTTTTGATACTGTCGTCATGCCCATTACCATATTAAAAAAATTATTATTATGTTAAAAACATTATTTACCATAGTAAAAAAATTTCAGCACAGAGAAAGATAATACGAGTAAATACAGAATTACATGAAATATAATTAATTACTTGTGTGAGTGAACTATTGTACGATAATTTCTAAGCTATAATACAGGACTAAAATATTTAATATAATATAATTTGTAGACAAACTACAAAAGATGTCTAGTAAAAAAAAGGGTAGTTTATTAAGTTAAGTTTTATTTAAAGGATGGATTTTCGTGCGTGATATCAATGCAAGATGGTATCGTGATGTATACGACCTCTTCTATAACGACGGCCCTCGGTTTTCCTAAGGATATGTGGTCCGGCAGATCCTTCGTAGACTTCGTACATGAAAGAGTGAGTTCAAATATTCTTACCATATAGTTGAATTTCTACCGATTATTCTCAATAGAGTACTTATTGTGAATCAGTTGTAGCTTCACTTTAAGCATAATTAAAAAGGTTTTGTAACCTACTTGAATATTGATTAAATTTTGATTGACATTTAAACTTGTATTAATATATATATATATATATATTTAGCAGTAGTGAATTGTAATTTTACATTAAATTGCTCCTAATTTTTAGCATTTCACGTTGGTAAAATTTTGCCTTAATTGAAATAAAAGTCTTTTTTTTTTTTTATTGTAACGACAATTTATAACTTTTAAGGCGTTGATTGCGACAACCTTCACTCCAAGGACAAAAATTATATGTGGCCTAAAATTTAACTGCTATTATTGTTTTTATGAGAAAAAAATTAAGAAAACTTTATGTTAATTTTTTCGTCCTTGGAGCTCTTCCTTTATTTTCAACGATTATTATGATTGAAATAATTTACAGGATCGCAATACATTCGCGTCACACATTACTAGTGTTTTGGCAGTTCCGAAAAACGTTAACGGTTCGCAAATAAAAGGTAATTTTTTTAGAAAAACCGTCGTGCCAATTATGTTCAAAACTTTTTTTTTCAAAGAATATCAGCTCTAGAGCCTATCAGCCTGTCACATACGAATGCAAAATCATTCTATTTAATTCATTGTTTTTTTTTCAAAATCATTGTTTTTTTCGTAATCTTATACATATATGCTTTGTCAATAAAAAAAATATTTATCGTCTAGTGAAATGGGAATACCTCAAATTATATTTCGGCGTACCAAAACTGGACTTTTTTCTACAGGTCCAACAGCAAGAAACCCAACTTCAACAATGGTGTGTCGTATTAGGAGATACAGAGGGCTAACATCTGGTTTTAGAATTAACGACAAAGTTGTTACATATATGCCCTTTCTACTAAAATTTTTCTTTAAAAATATAAATGAGGAAAATGGTCAGGTTATTTACTTGGTTATACGAGCTACACCGGTTTTTTCAGCCTTTAAAAGTAAGTTTCAGCATTTTATAACCTGTATTATCATCCCTCGTTTTCTTTCTTGGCCTATCTTTTTTGTTATTTAAAACTTTGTAAAAAAAAAAAATAGTTCAATTTTTTTTTATTATAGACTATAAATGAAGATTTTTAAAAGTTGTTAATACATCTAAAAGTATATAAGATTTTTCGGTTCATTTTTATCTAAGAGATTTTACTAAATAGTAAATATAAATAAATTATATATAAAATTCTCGTTTAATAATAGTTACCATACTCCTCTGAAACAGCTGGATCGATTTTTATGAAATTTTGCGTGCATATCGGGTAGGTCTGAGAATCGGTCAACATCTATTTTTCATACCCCTCAGTTATAAGGGGAAGGGGGGGATTAAGGGGGTTAATAACATATATTATGGCAAAACAACGTTTGCGGGGTCAGCTAGTAAATATATAAAGTACATGTTAGGGTTTCGAAAACAGTGTTCGTCCATGTGACTTTATTTATATACTGATGATCGATTTAAACTCCGACGAAGCCAAAGCCGTTGCTCAGTGAAACACGTGGCCAGCGGTCACGTTTCATCGCTTACACAGAATTCCTTATGTTGGTTTTATATAACGTTCACATTTTCAGAACTTAGACTTCTTAATTGTAATTTATTACAAAATTAAATATCAATAATAAATTTTTTTTTCTAGCGGCAAACGAAGTAATATTGAATCCAAAACCGTTTATTATAAGACATTCAGCAAATGGCATTTTAGAATACATAGACCCCGAATCGGTGCCATATCTAGGCTATTTACCACAGGATATTGTAGGCACAGATACTTTACAACTTTATCGTCCCAGTGATTTGGCGTATTTACGTCAGGTATATGAGATGATTGTAAAGGAGGGTGCAGTGCATCGCTCTAAGCCTTACAGGTTAGTTATATATTGCAATAAAAACAATTCTTTTTTTTTAAAACAAATAAACAATTTTTTATTTTGTCTATTTCTTCGAAGGATGTTGACCCAAAATGGCGATTACCTGAAACTGGAAACGGAATGGTCTTCGTTTATTAATCCATGGTCGAGAAAACTTGAATTTGTTATTGGGAAACATTTTGTAGTAGAGGTAATATATTATGTATCTTTAATAATTAATTTTAAAATTTGTGTCAATTTATATCAACTGATATATTATTTGATAACGGTAGACGTACATTTATTATTTAAAGTAAATGAAATTTTAATAATCATATGCTGTGTATATTTTTCACTAGGGTCCAAAGAATCCCGACGTATTCCAGGCAACGGAACCTGAAAAAGCTCCAAAGTTGCCCGACGAAGAACAAGAGAATGTCCAAATTTTAAGACAGAGTATAACTAGAATCATGAATGAAGTGAGTTTTATATTTTTTTAATTTGACAACCCTAGCAAAGAGAACGTATGTTCATCTATATATTTATATCAAGTCAGCTTTATTTTAATACGCTCCTATATAAGTTTGATTTGATTACTTCAAATAAAAATAAAACAAATGAAACAGATAAAGCCACGTGGGTGACGCGAAGACCCATGGAAACTATTGTATTATACTAATCGGTTTATTACTAAGTAATATTCTTATGACTTCTCGTATCGGAAATGCTGTGGAGATCGCTTAGCAGTTTTTGTTTTATATTAAATTTTTGTTATTGAATTGAATATTTATACAGAAATCATCTAGAAATAAATGAATATGTACTTATGTAAACATTACTTAGCCAATTTGGTATATTTTAAGATCGATGCAATTCACGATTTCTTATAAGGCAATGTTTTACTGTAATAATAAGACGTCATCTATAAAAGAGAAAAATTTTAGTGTGATGCGGATTGGAGTCCATATATTTTCCTACTTCGCTTAGCATGTCTTAAGAATAATTATGTACAAACAAATAGTATCTACAGCTATGATTTTTATTTAGGTAGTAACAAAAACATCGGAAGCTGTTAAGCGGCAAAAAGGGAAACTTTGTCAGGACCTTGCGAATTTTATGGAAAGTTTAATGGGAGAGACGCCGAAGATAAATGAGGAACTGAGTCTCGATATACAGGATACAAACCACAGTGTATACGTTAGTTTTGATCTTGTGTTATTATTTAGTACAGAATGTTTAGTGAATTCTTTTTTGCAGACCATATTTTTTTAAAACTTTATGAAGTATGTATACAAATTTTTATTAAAATTCTTTGAAATAACTTTGTATTATTCTATATTAAATTAGAAAAAAAAGTATTTTAACAAAAATAACTGAAGCGCCTAGAGATCTTAACATACAAACAAAAGTTTTTTCTCGTGCTCGTGTAGATTGCCCAAAAGCTTCTATCCATATCTAAACTAAGATCATGTTTAAGATTTTATATTTAATTAAAATCTGCCTCTTAAATAATAAAATGAAAATTTAGTCTGTAGTGTAAGTGTGATTTTGTTAGCAGTTTAACTTTTGTATTTTTGTGGAAAATATTAAGAATAAATTATCCTAATATTAATTTTTCAGGGACGTGATTCATTGATGTTTGGTGGGATGTCGCCGCACTACGATTTTAATGAAAGCAAATCAAGCACAGAGACGCCTGTTAGTTACACTCTGCTCAATTATAACGAAACACTTCAAAGGTAAGAATTTTATATACGGCGTAGTTAAATATAGATTTAAAAATACTGTTTAAAAATATTTACTTATATTTGATGATAGTGGTAAAAGCGTTACAACTTTTACCTCATCGTGGTGTAGTAATAACGATATGAATTTTTTAGGTCATATTGATAGCTGTTTGAAATTATTGCTTGACTAGATGGCCCGGTGAACTTCGTATCACCTACGTATATTTGTAAAAAATATACACAAAACACTTTCTGAACGCATCTATAAATATTTGACAACAAATTGACAACGTTTTTGACAAAAGACGTTAAATTTCCCCGCTAGGAACATTTTGTAATGGAAAATTAAATCGTCGTTTTAAGTATTTTATTTTCCGTTACATATTATTTATGTTTCTCACCGTTTAAACCTTCCCTGAACTTCCACAAACAGTTTAAGGTGAAAATTAGCCACATTGGCCCAGCCAGCAATTGATTTATATATATATAGATTAATAGTATTAATATTTTACGCAATGCGAAAACAAATGTGTCTTTGTGTGTAATAAAAATTTACAAATTATTTGTAAATACTGTGTTATAAGATATACGTATAAATTGTCAAATTTTTGTCCCCTAGATACTTTGATAGCCATGAACCTTATGAAGAATTTCGTCCAATACTGAATAAGCTCCAGTTAAGAGAGTCTGTCGAGGCCAGTAGGTCAGTATTCGTTTAATTTTCTGTCTTTGCTGAACTAGATTGTGATAAGATATTTTTTTATCTGTAAAATAAATACAATTTGTGTAAAAAAAAGAATAATAAAAAAAAAATAATAATTGTGCTATTTCGTTTTAGTAAAAGTGTGTCTCCAATGGCACAAGATTTAGAAGATTTCGGTGAAAAGTCGAGTTTGTACGATGCGAACGCTCTCAACATAACAAGTTTCAATCAGATGTCCGAGTATCAAGGAGTTCGGCTGACGGAGTCCTTGCTCAACAAGTTAGATTTTATTTGTTATTAATTTGTTATAAATCTTAATTATATTTAAATCCATGCCCTTTAAGTAAATTTTATAAGAATGTAGCCGACCAAGCCGCTGGCACACATCTTGTACCTTGAGTTACTAGAATTTTTTTAGCTAAAATGTCTTAAATAATATTTTTTTGCGAAGTTTACTTCATCATTAATACCCATCATTTTGTTGAAATTTTGTTGAGTTATTTGTGAAACCGCATGACATATATTAATATTGTCGTAAATCAAGAACTAAAAGCAACCAGAGTCCGATCTTTGAACATGTCTGTCCGTCAGCTTCGTTTAGCCGTCATCGCTGACGCGTCGACGCCGCGTTGGCGCAACGGTCACAGCTCTAATTTGTGACTATTGCGCTGGCGGTTGCAGGTTCGATCCCCGCACATGACTAACATTTGTATTGGCCATACAGGTGTTTGCCCCGTGAAGACAAGAACCTTTCGTGAGATTTAAGGAACATACAAAAAAAAATAACCGAATTGGTCGAGCCATCCTTTAGCTATGCGCTTAGCAACATTCATTATATAGAATAATATTAATGTTTATTTGTAGACATAACGTAGAAATGGAAAAAGAGTTAGTGAAAATGCATCGCGAACTCCGATTTGTTAGTAAAAATGAGAAAGAGAATGTTTCGTGTGAAACGCGACAAAAGAAGAAAGAGCACCTCGCACGATGCAACGCCTTTTATCACCCCATGATCGAAGAACCTACAGATTTAAAGGTACAGAATATTGTCTAGTCAAAGTAGACAATATAAATAATTCCTTGTAAATAGGTAATGAAAATTTTAAAAAATGTTGCCATAGAAAAAATTTAATATTTAACCTCTGTGAAAGTGTGAATTTTTTCTATACTATGCTATAAGTGTTGTTGATATTGCTTTCGATAGTGATGCAAGAATACTAAAATAGTTTTATAATAAAAAAAAAAAACAAAAAAAAAAACAAACAAACATTGTTTCCTTTTCCTCATAATGATATTACTATAGATCGCTAAACTGGATTTTTAATAAGTAATTTTTTTTATAGCCCCATGGCATAAAACGTGCGTCAGAGCAAATTGAAGATGCGACTGTTCACAAGCATCGATGTTCGTCTGCGAAAGTTACAAGGCAAAAAGAAGTAGCCAAAACCACGAGTGTACAACAGACTTCTACCACTGCCACCTCTGTGGGTCAGTAAAAAATTTACGCGTGAAATATTTATTTGACGTACATAGGGTTGAAGATTTGTGATTTGCAGAGGTGGTCATCAAATATTTTTAATATTTTTTTTAAAGCTTCTGCTGAAAATTAGAGACAATTCGCTTGAAATCAAGTGAAACATAATGTTAATTAAAAAAAAAAAAAAAAATTAAAGTCGTCAATATTTTTAATAATAGTTTAATTCCTTGAAGTAATCAAAGTATTTTATATTCCAGTTACATCGCCTTGGCTCTCCAATTCAGCTAATAATATCAATACCGTCATACTTGGTCTAGGTATTCCGCAGCAAATGTCCATAATGAACCCCATATCGATGCCGGGTGAGTAAACTTCTAAATTTTCATTTGTCTCATAAATCATAATTTCGTGTAACTATTCTGTATAATTATTTATTTTAGGAATTATTCCAATGTACTATACGCCAACTTCAATCCAACCCCCAACAGCAACGCAAGAAAACAACATAAATCAAAATGCCTTTCACATTCAAGGATATGCAAGTTAGTTTAATGTTTTATTTTTATTTTTTATATTACATATAATATAGCTATCTCCTCTTCAAATCACTTAACCGTGATTTCTATATAAAAAGGGGTTAGTTTTGCTAACTAACCCTTCCGTTATAGTGAATCTTAAGATTTTAGTGAATCTCTACTATTTAGACGACTTACTCTGGCATTTTGTAGTTCATTTTTTTCAGTTGTAAAGTTATTAGGCTCAGGCTGCATAGTTTAAACCTCTTTTATAGAAATAATTTTTATTAAAGGCTTAAAATTAAAAACAAGGATATAGTTTTTATAAACACAATATTTATTAGACATAAAAGTATTAAAAGAAATGCTATAGTGGCTATTGAAAAGCTTAATAAATAGCTATAGAAATAGAAATAAATTAACATGCAACCATTTAGTTTCTAGTGATAGCATTTTTAACAACCTCTTAGGGCCTCATGTAAGCCGCCTTTGATTTGTGTCCTAATGGTCGATAGATAGGACCATGTTTAAACTTTTTAAATAAAAATACCATAATAAAGATGTAAAAAACCTGTAAAAAAACCTGTAAGTTCCTTCAGTTTTATAAAAGATCCTTTTATATGAAAGGCAATAAATTATTGAGTAAAATTAATTAGCCAATTTTCAATTTCCGAGTGATTTGAACGAATCCCCGAGTTAGTTATCTGGTATATTCGGATACAAAGTTTTGAAGATGTGGTTATTTACCTTGTCTTAAGTAATCTAAACATAATGCAGGTGAAGTCTAAAGCAACGTATATAAAACAAGCTATATTGATTATTATATTTTACTAGCTTCTGCGCGCGACTTCGTCGGCGTTGACTCCGCTCCTATTGGTCTTAGCGTAACGATACATAGCTTATAGCCTTCCTCGATAAATGGGCTATCTAACAGTGAAAGAATTTTTCAAATCGGCCCAGTAGTTCCAGAGATTATCGCGTTCAAACAAACAAACAAACAAACAAACAAACAACCAAACAAACAAACTCTTCAGCTTTATATATTAGTATAGATTTATTTTACGAGAGTTATTAAAGCCACCAAAACGTTGATCAAATCAATTAATTTTATAATTAAGGTCCCCTATAAATATATAAATAGAGTCAATATGTAAATAAATATTTGTACATTTTAAATAAAATATTATTTTTTAATGTATTAATTACCTTAGATACAAATGGTATATATACTGAAATGGCTGTGCCTCATTACCCAGGGAATGTGACTGAATCCGACGCAGTCACAAAAATGAGTACTGAATGTACAACCACTTCTTCTAATAGACAATACCAACCACAGCAAAGTAAGTCAAATTTTACTTTTGAAGTGTTACTTGAGTATAATATTTTTTTTTCTTTTTTCGATTATTAACTTTCTATTTACCAATTATTTACTTTATATTCTAGAATTATTAATTACTTTCTACTATTGTCTTGATTAAAAAACACTTCAAAATTTATACTCTACTTGGCAAATTGACCCGGTTTACCCTAATTAACGCACACTAGTTAAAACTACATTTTTTTGTAGTGCCCTGCGTCATGTTTGGACAGGCAGTCTACGGTTCGCCTTTTATGTACTCATCAATGGACCCCCAAGTTTCTTACAATATGCCACAAAGCTTTGTACCGCAAAATATTACGAACGTACACGCTTTGGACATTTCGAGTAAAAATTACGAAGAGGTAAGCTTATCATCATAATGAATAGTTTTCTTACAGTGAATGTTCATTAAATTTCACATATCATTCTTTCATTATAGTTAACCTCGACAATTCATTATGCATTTGAGATTTCATTAGGTTCTATGTTATTTATATGATTGGAGACAATTGGATGGTGGTAATTCAATTGTCGGGTTAATCTGGTCGGTTTTGGCTTTTGTAGTGTCCTTTAATATATTTGTATTTTAGCTTCAGTAAGCTTAAAATAAATAGCATTATTAGCATATTTTCATACCATCAAAAGAAAATTGGAAATTAAAAATATCCAAAGCCTATTGCTTTTTTTAATTAATGGTAATTACCTTATATAAATTTGAAGCTTTTAAATATTATTATTAATGTATAGATTTGTTAATAGGATTGTACTTCATGTATTGTATTATAATGTTAGTAAGAGGCTAAAGTAATAAAAATATATGGCTATTATAATGCTACTTATTACGATTCAGCCTGTAATATCGGTGCTACTTATTAAATAATAATTAATATCGGTGCTACTTATTAGGAAAATATTATTTGAAAAATTGATAATTTTGATACTGATATTAGTAATAAGTTAATAACTGAGTGAAAATTACTATGGAATTTAAGAAAAAAGATTTTTCTTTATATTGGTTTTACTCCAGCTTAAATTTACTGACCATTGTATAAGAATGCTATTATTAATTTAAGGAAATAATAATTTTCCTATTAACTCATATTAGATTTTAGTGAAAATTTTTATTTCCACGTTATTAATGTTTAAATATACAACTCGGTCAACTTAACTAGACACCTGGCTCGAAATGTGACCCTTCCTCCCGTTCCCCATACCTCACTCCGCCATCGCCCTTTCAGTAGCGTTAGCAATACATGCGTGATTCATTTGACTTTCGAGTTTTTGAATATTTCAGTTTTTGTTATACTGCTGTTGGCGATTGCTTGTGTCTGTGTACGACTGTTTGTTATTTATATAAAATGTTATTTATATAATATAATTTATTTAAATTTATAATAACTTTATTTATATATTTATATAATATTCATATGTCTGGGGTGGAACCTATGGACCTTAGCAGTGATGATTCTTTTTAATTTAATAATAAAAAAATATGTCAAAAAATTTATGTTTTTTTTTATATTTACGGGTACACATAATATTTTAATTTTTTATGCTGTCGGTAGCGTCGTTCTGGCCAGGTGTCAAGTTAAGTTGACGGAGTTATAAGTATTATACCGTCATCAATACACATCCTAATATTAAGTAAGATACATGCTTACATCATAATCACATTTACAATAATACATCGCAGGCGTGTAGGTTGACCTTACTACCGAAAGCTGGCAAATCATTCAGTTACCTTAAGAGGAAGAGAGCGAAGATGGGCGAAAGTAAAAACGAAGTGGGTGACGTCAGTAATTCATCTGCCGAGGCTTCTAATCGGGTACGGGTGACTAATTTTCATTAAAAAATTATTATATACAATTTTATTTTCTTCTATATGGTATACACTGCAAATTATCTTGGTGCGCTGCTCACTACGGTATTATATGCGTCAACTTTGTTCTTAAAGTCAAAAATTTATTAGAAATAACGCAAACCTTATCTTTATACACTATCTATGTAAGAAAATATTCATAATATAATTATTTTTAGCGCGTTGGCGACGACGGGCGCGAAATATCGAACATATGATATAATTGTTTTTATTTATTTAAGTAAGCGTACGCTTGAGGAAATAAATAAAAATAATAATAACAAAATACACGGTCATCTGTTCCTAAGATAGCTTGTGTTTTAGGTAACAGCCCACTGGTATATAATACATTTTTTTTGTAATAAACGTATAAACAATTAATACATAATTATATGTATAAATATGTGTTATATCCAGACTCAGGTCTGTTACCCGCAACAATAAGTTAGTCAAAAGGCAATATTTATAAATATTTGAAATTTGCAGAGCTCGGAAGCCATCGTCCAAAATCGCATCAAGAGACAAACGCGACTGGGAAACAGCGACGGTACAAACGATAAAACAGATGAAGAATCAAGTTTCTCATCATTCTACTCATCGTTTTTCAAAACCGACTCCGGGAGTAATGAAGAGAGTGACTCCAAGAACATCACAAACAAGGATGACACCAAGGTATAGTTGTATGTACGTATATAATGTGCCTAGGATAGCACGTCAAGCTTTCAGTCTCGGTTGTTACCATAGATAGCAGTCGTTACTCATTGTAGGGAAATTATCCTCCCAAGCCGCTTCGGAACAGCCTGGTAGATTAAGTAAATGATGATGAAACATACATTGACGTAAAGTTAGATCTTAACCCTCCACATTGCTACACTATTATTGGTACTGAATATGAAGAAAAAAAAATCACTTGCAAATAGTATATACCGGGTGTATTTGGAACGCTTGCAAAACCGAAGAGGTATGATAGTGTTGACATGACCTGACATGATACAAGTGAAAAAAACGCGAAAATTTTTTTCTTGCCTCTTTTCATAACTTTTTTTTAGTATAATACGGTTTGGGAAAAATAATGAAACAGAAATTTAAAGATAATGCTTTAAAATAATCGTGTTTTGAAAAAATCGGCAATGTCATTGAATACCACAAGCTCATGCGCGCCATCAGCTGACCGGCGCGAGGTTAACGAACTCCCACACGAACTAGTCACGCGTCTCGCGGTCAACGAGAGTTCGAAAAATAAATAAGTCCTAAAATGTTTTTAAAAAATGTTTCTGAGATAAATGGTTATATGCATTATATAGTATATAAATAGTATATTATTAGGTTGAAATCTTTTCAAGCGTTCCAAATACACCCGGTATACCCTACGTTGAAGGTGTATCTATAAAACACCAAGACTTTTAAAACATAAATACTCATTGAAATTATTCTACTACTGGAAAGGTCAACCGCAAACGGTAACACAATGTCATAAATTTCAGAGCTCTGACGCTGCCAACGTTAGTACGAGTAACGCGCAAAATAAGATGCCGAGAAGAAAAATTGACCCGCCGTGGATGGAGAAAGTGAGTGTATGATCTATCTACATCTATATCTATATTTTTTTTTCTATAGCTATATAAATAAAATGAAATAGCTTAATGTGTTGCTAAGCACAAAACTCGAATTCGCTACTTTGTTGATGGTTCTTACGGAATGAATGATAAAGAATATTTACGCAGATAAATAAACAATTTTAGAAAATCTAACGATCGTTTAAACTGGTTTAAACTGCATGTATTTGACATTTCGTAAGACAGAACAACGTTTGTCATCAGTAGGGACCGGATTATATGCATTTGCATATATGCATATGCATTTGCTTATTTAAGCTATTCTTAGCGTTAATAGCATATTTTACCTAAGATCTAGTTATGATGCATATTATCGATACATTTACAATATTACATAGCCGTGATTTGCACTCATTTTTCTTACATACCTGAAAGTATTAAAAAGCTTGAAACTCGCGGTTTGGCATTGACTGAATCTATCCAAACAACGCCAAATTAACTCTGCGTTGCCAATAACATTGCCGCATAAATTAAAAAAAAAAAACTGATAACATATTGAACAATAACCCAGGTTTTGAAAGTTTGTGTCTAATTGATAGTTTCATTAATGGGACGGCAGAACTTTTGCCAGAAACTATAAGTACTAACATAGCACCCAAGTTGAAATTCTACCCATAGTTACCTCAGTCGATGTGGAGCGAACCTTTTCCACTTACAAAAATATTCTAAATGAGCGAAGATACAGTCTTACCACTAAAATTTTTGAAAAATACTTGTTTACGTTTACAAAAAATTTAAATAATTTTAATGCCATGTTACGATACTTATTTTCGCCTATCAAAATGTAATTTACTCATTGTATACTGATTTTGAAATAAAAAAATGAAAATTAAGTTTTTGAAGAGGCGGGGGGGGGGGTTCATAAAATTTATCATTTAATTTCGCATATTCTGCCTATTTCCGTGCATATTTCAAGCATTTTTCATGCATATTTGCATGCATATAACAAGCTTTTTATGTTGCATATAATCCGGTCTCTAGTCATCAGTTAGTATAAAGGGCCCTGTAAACGATCAAATTATTTGTCAAATTTGTAAAATTTATTTCAAAAAAAAAAAAAAATTCAAAAATTCAAAATATTTTATTCAGCATAAAATTATTACAATTTCTTACTGAACGTCATGAATCTACTACCAGTTCGGAAAGAAAAAGCCTCTGACCTGAGAAGAACTGGCGAAAGAAACTCACCTGGACTAATATCATTTTTTTATCGTATCGTAATGGTTTATCAAACTTCATGTTTTCATATAACAAACACATCAAACAAGCTCGCATACGGTCAAAACAATTGACAAACACATTTGTCAAACAAAAATTTGACAAATTATTTGATCGTTTACGGAGCCCAGTAATGTCATTATAACTATTTGTTTGAATCGTTTGCTAAAAATGCCGAAGTAACTTAAATTTATTTTCTTCTAAAAACTTTCTTTCAAGAATGGTGCATTACCTTGTATTGCGAGTGGTATCGGGGAGTGAGGGAGTCCCCCATCCCCCCTACCAGACCCTCTGGCCAAAAGTCGTGCCAAACGATTCTAAATACAACAACTAATTGTTCAACTGTGAACTGTGCATTTCGAATAAACTTTATTTCAATATGTACATATATATGTATATACAAACTTACTTCTATAGTATACTTTTAATGACCACTAATGAGAAATCTCACCTTGTCCTTAGGTATGCGTCACATCAGAGCTTATTTACAAATACCAAATATCAACCGAGAAAGTTGAAGACATTCTCAGTTGCGACAAGGAAAAATTACAAAAATTTGAACAAGTAAGTATTTATAAAACGTAACTATATTGACGATTTAATGAACATTTAATCAAATGATAGAAGCTTAGTAGTTTAATCGAACTATATCAAATTGTACTTACTCAACTTAAACTGGAAAAAAATACAAATTTGTGATCTTATTTGCTATATGTACAATAATAAATATATAAAATTCCTTTACTTATGAAATTGCGAAATTTGTCTTTTTCTAATAATGCATCTGTGATATCTAGATAATAATGATAATGCTCAATGAAATGAAGATGCACGGGGTCGACTGATTAAAAGACGCATCTGTGTTTTAAAAATTTATATTTAAATACTAGCTTCTGCGCGCGACTTCGTCGGCGTGGACTCAGCTCCTATTGGTCTTAGCGTGATGATACATAGCCTATAGCCTTCCTCGATAAATGGGCTATCTAACACTGAAAGAATTTTTCAAATCGGCCCAGTAGAACCAGAGATTACCGCGTTCAAACAAACAAACAAACAAACAAACAATCAAACTCTTCAGCTTTATATATTAGTATAGATAAAATGATATTATAAGCAAGAGACAACAATATCAAATATCTATAAACTAAATGTTAAGGCTTGCAATACGTCTATGAATTTATCCTTAGACAAGAAAATTACCAAAAGATTCTATTGTTCGTTTTGTAAGTTAATTTTTGCATACAGATCTCTTTTATGGGCCGGGGCCATCTTGGCTGAATAAGTTATAAAAATACACTTCAGTATTTATTATTTTTTTACCCTTGTCTCACACTTATATATATTTTTTCCAGCCTTCATTAGTGAACGAACAACTAGGACAATTGTATTTGGACATGCAGCTGGAAGGCGTGGCAGCCAGGCTTACTCTTGAAGAGGGCATTACTAGTTCTAGCAGTTCAGGAGAGGAGTCATTTGTTATATCGGAGTCGAAGGTAATTTTTTTCTTTTTTTAATCTAAGGGCCCTGTAAACGATCAAATTATTTGTCAAATAATTTGTCAAATTTATTTGTCAAACTTCATGTTTTCATATAACAAACACATCAATCAAGCTCGTACACATTCAAAAAATTTGACAAACACGTTTGTCAAACAAAAATTTGACAAATTATTTGTTCGTCTGTGGGGCCCTTTAGTATCTATTTCAACCAATGTAGTAACAATAGTGTTCTAAGTCGTCTTAACGTGTGTACGTGTGCGTGGGTTTTTAAATATGTTGCTTTGATTTGATTGACATTATCGCAGTAGACGTCGACCGGACGGACAGCTTTTATTCTAATTCATGTGTTGTGCTAGAATAAATATATATATAATATAGAGATTATGTACGATACTTCTGGAGAAAATAATAGGTAATTTTACATATATCTCTCGACTTTAATTTGTATATATGAAAAATCCTTTGAAACTTCTAAATACCACAGGTGAAATTTAAAAAGTATATTTAACACCACACGCTAAGATGATTTAAAATATCTATAATTTGTAGTTAACTTTGTCTATGTTCATAGTTACTTAATTAGGTTATTATTCGTTTTATTCTAAATTATTAAAATTATTTTAAAAATAGAATACAACTTCTATCCAATACGTTTAAGATAGTTTCTATTCAATTCTTTGGAGCTTCACCAGTCAATGTAGTTTTTTTATTAATTTGTTTTTTAAGTTTGTGACCAATCTATTAAGATACTTTTCGTTTTATAATAAAAAAAATAAAATAAAAATCGGATGACAATGATTGTTAAAGGTCATAACTATTACAAAAAAGAATAAAGCGTATTATGACGAATTGATACTTGATTATCTCCTTTTTTTTATCAAAATAGCGAGTAAACGAACAAGTGATTGCTGTCAATAATCAGTTGCAGCGCCATAGAAGCCACATGGCTTTTATTGGCTCAGCAGATGACGAGAAGGGGAAGTCACTCGGAATTGGGGGTGGAGGGGATACTGGGTGCCTCTTCTCTTTATTAAAGCCGGTTATTGGATAAACGATAACTTTACGATCGTATTTCAGAGTCGACGACGTAAACGAGAATATAGCAAGTTGGTAATGATATATGAAGAGGACGCGCCCCTACCTCCACCGGATGAAGACGCCAGCTTGGCTTCGTAGTGTTACCGTAGATGATAAATATATTTTCGATAAGTATAATGCAGTTTCTATAAAACATATGTTAATGTTTTCAAAACGAAAGGCACAATTTTAGAAAAAAAGTTCAGCTTTTCTGCATGGATTTTTTAAATTAATTTATAATTAGTAGGTATATGAATTTTATATAAGTGTATTATTATTGTAAAAGAAATTAATAATTAAGCCATTAAGATTATTTACCTGAATGTACTGTTACAGATATTTACTTTTTTATATTTGAAAATATTTTTATTTTCTATATTTGTTTAAAAAAAATCTTGATTTATGACCTGTCCGGTAATTGTATATAATAGGTATGTGTTCATTTAATTAAGACAAATAGTATAATATCAATGTTCAAACACGGATTATGAACAAAAGTAATATAATTGTAGTTTTCGTTTGTTTTACTTTTTACAAAACATTCCTAATGTTTCGTTTTTCTTACGTTAAATAGTTTTTATTAAAGTTACGTTATTTTATATTGTTATGCTGTCTGTTCAGTTTTTTTAGATTAAATTTAATATAAAATTATTTTAAAGTTAAGGGTTACATGTCTCGTTTTGGAAAAGTATGAAACAATTACTTCTAATTGTCTCTAATTGTTATGCATAGTAAATCTTGGGTTGTTAAAAAATGTATGTAGCTTTAAAGATATTTATGATAGAATGTAATTATTTGAGTCCATTCATTAATTTGTTTTATGCTGATACATAAAAATGTCAGTAAAAGTAAACATAATTATATTACCTTCATTTGTTAAAAATGTGTGATTCTAATTATTTTTATTTTCACTTCGTAATGAACAAATCTTGAATGGATCTATAATTCTATAGGTGTTCGCAACATTATGACTAATACGATATATATGTATACACTTGATAACATGGGTTCTTTACTACCAACCAGAGAGAAAATAGAATCAAATGGTAGGTATAGTACACGGCCGTAAATAATGCACATCGACTTTTAGAAAGAGACAATCAGCTAATTTGAACTTTGTAGAGCGTTATCTCTGACGCACATTACCTATGAGACGTATCGGACTGTCAGTATTTCGTATGACAGATCTAATAGTGTAAGAACCCAGTTCCCAGATCACCTGTCATATTTTTTTGAAGGACAAAATATATTAAATTCAAATTCAAAATATTTTATTCAGCATAAAATTATTACAATTTCTTACTGAACGTCATGAGTCTACTACCAGTTCGGAAAGAAAAAGCCTCTGACCTGAGAAGAACTGGCGAAAGAAACTCAGCGGGACTAATATCATTTTTTTTAATCATGTTTTTTTCCAAAGCAGATTGAAATTTACAATAATTTTATAGGATGAAATAGCCTGGCGGCGATCACATCATTCCCAAGGCGTACTGTCTTCTATAAAATCGTTAATCGAATAATATCCTTTAGTACACAAACGTTCTTTCACAATTTTTTTAAATTTGGCTGCTTTATATACGTAAAAATGTTATTAACCAGCTATTTTAGTATTTATCGCCAGACACTAATTATATTACTATATTTTAAAACATGTAGAAAATATTTTAGCAACTCTTTATACTACGACTAGCCGACCCGTGCCCACTTCGTTGGGCGTTAATTATCTTTTTTAAAATGCAAAAATAGTTTTGAAGAAAACTTTTGACCAAAACTACGTCCGGAGTACCGATAAAGTAAAACAGAAAGTAAAAAGAAAATATATAAAATAAAAAATAAACGGCAGCGGGCGCCTACAGCGATGAATAAAATCGTAATAATATCGTGTATTTATTATTTTAAATTACAGAACCAAATAACATACTATAAAGAACAAATTTTAAACCACTTAAATAAATAATATGTTGCTCCAACGCCATCTATCAAAAAGCGTAAAAACTTCGTCATCGATAGATTCAAATAGACAGTAAATAAAATAGAGTATTAAATAGTTAAATCTAACAGCGATAGATGGCGTTCGTTTCTTTGTCATTTTCATAATATATTTTAATATTTTTCTTTTTTACTGAATTTTTTTGTACAATTACAATAAAATATAGCCTATGTCACTGCTGAATAGTGTAGCCTCTCACTATTTTCAGCAAATCAGATAAATATAAATGTTTTAAAATCACCAATTAATTTCTAAGGCAAATAATAATGCTTGATTATATTGAATTGTTGACACGGCACGTCAGAGGACGCAGGTTCAAATCCTGGTGATTTAAAATCTTTATATATTTTTATCTTTTTCCTTTTATCTTGTCACTCCTGAATAGTGTAGCTTTCTGTTAGTGAAAGAATTTTCATGATCGGATCAGTATTTGCGAAGATTACCCCGTATATACAAAGTTATAAACTTTACCTCTTTATAATATTAGTATAGATGTGTACTGTAATGTTTTGTCAATCAGAAACAAGGAAGTCTGGGGTCTGGGATCTTGGACTATAACGCTCTACGAAGTCGAAATTAGCCGATTGTCTCTTTCCAAAGGTCGATGTGCAATATTTATGGCCGGGTACTATACCAAATATTTTAAACAAAATTTTACCATAGCGACTGATTTGTGACTGTTGCTAGGGTTTTCATTATTAAGATTATAGTATTATATGAAATCGTTCAGATTTCATTCGTACAGATATTTAACGCAACATGGTTTCGAAGAACAAAATGAAAATAAAAGAAACCAGAATATAGTTTGATAGAAGGCGTAATTCAAACAATCGAATTTCCACTGTTAATTAAAATCGCATTGAACATCTTAAGGACATGTATCATCAGTTGTGAATAAAGTTTAGCCTACAAATAAGTTTCGATTAGATTTTAACAACAGGAAGTAGAATAGGGCATCAGGACCTGTTAGTCAATCAATATACTACAAGTTTTGGTTAATATTTGCGAGTACAAATCTATACAAAAAAAAACCTCTGAGTTTTTTTATAAAAATAAAACCACGGTAAAAGTGAAACTTGCACGCCATCTATGTTTTAATAGGTAACTTACATCAGCTGTATGTTGTCATTAGTGTCTTAGTTCTGGGAAATGATAAGAGATGGCCGACCGTCATGCGACATGCAATACGCACACGAAAAAGTTTGAGACGATGTAATAAAAGTTTCACTTTAATAAATAAAATTGGAGTGTCTGTTTGTAATATTAAAATAACCGCTTTTTACTAAATGCATATGGATGTATACACGGTACATATACCAAAATAACATTTTTTACAATTTTTGTCTGTCTGTCTGTTTGTTCCGGCTAACCTCTAAAACGGCTAGACCGATTTTGACGGGACTTTGGCAGATAGCTGATGTAAAAAGGCGTAACTTAGGCTACTTTATTTTATTTTTTTTATAACTGCGAACTGAACAATAACTTTTTTGTTAAATTCCACGCGGACGAAGTCGCGGGCACAGCATCTAGTATCTTATAAATTCAGTGAAATGCGATTGTGTAAAATAATATACATCAAAAACTTTTACCTGTTTGATATCGTCATCCGCCAAATAGCGTTTCCCACAACTAACGTATACGAATACCACTAGGGCCTGCCGCCTGATTCACCATCAGGCCCTAGTGGTATTCGTATACGCGTACAGACATTAATTGGGTTATGATTGTTTATTAATGTTTCCGTTTTTTTATAACTTAATGATTGAATTTCATTAAAAAATAAGACTAGTTAAATTACGCTCCACTTGCACAAGCGGTACATAACAGTGCACCTAATTATTCTAAAGTAGTAAGTAAGTTAGTATTAAAAACAAATTATATAATATATCTATATATTATACAATCTAAGTAATTAATAATTTTTATTTTACAAATACTTGTTTTACATTCATTAATAACATTTTATATGAGTGTTAGATATATAAATAAAAGATGTTTCTTTTAAGTGATTATTTAGATATATGTAACTGGTTTATGTAAATATTTTAATTTCGAAAAGAAAACTTAAAAAATATATGAAATATTAAAAGCATTTTATTAGTAATGAGTTTACTTACCTTAAGTTAAGGTAGTACTTGCCAAATTTTGAATAAAATTATTTTAAAACTATCCAAAATTTCATTTACCTGTCATTTCATTTATTTACATTGACGTTTTTTTTTTACTCCCTGTGTTCACTACAAGTCGTTTTATTTGGTGTGGATCTATTATTATTTTTAACTGACTTCCAAAAAAGGAGGAAGTTCTAAATTCGATTGTATTTTTTTAAAACCGGTTTTAATGATTTTTGTTTAAATCGAAACGTGGTGTCTCGTGTGGCCCATTAAAATTTAATTAAGATCTAATAAGTAATTTTTGAGCTATATATAATAATGCATATTTACTTGACTATTTTTTCGTCGACTTACGTTATTAGACCACATAACTTTTTACTGGGTGTACTGATTTTGATGATTCTTGTTTTATAGATAATCAAAAGTTGGTTCTTGTAATGTCACATGTGGTTCCATTTAAATTTAATCGAGATTTGAATAGTACCTACTTTTTAAGTTATATCTATTAACTAGCGACCCGCCCCGGCGTTGCACGGGTGCAATGCCGATCTAAATATAAAATAAATATTTGCAATTTAAGCGCAAAACAATGTGGCTATTTATGACATCATGCATACTCTACTATATTATGCATGTATTATACATATAAACCTTCCTCTGAAATCACTATTTACTAAAGAAACCCGCATCAAAATCCGTTGCGTAGTCTTAAAGATCTAGCATTATACTTACTGTACTCTGTGTCTAGCATACAGACAGCGGAAAGCGACTTTGTTTTATATTATGTAGTGACGCGTAGGTATTTACTTGACTGTTTTTATGTCACCTTACGTTGTATTATACCTTATACCTTTTTACTGGGTGCACCGATTTTGATGTTTTTTTTTTGTATAAATCAAAAGCTAATGCTTGTCACGTACGCTTCAGCCTGTAATATCCCACAGCTGGGCATATGCCTCTTTCCCCATGTAGGTAGGAAAAGGATCAGAGCTTAATCCACCACGCTGCTCCAATGCGGGTTGGCGGATAGGTATATTCCCTACTATGAGTAACGATCGCTATCAGGTGTATATGATAACAACCGGGACCGACTGCTTAACGTGCTCTCCGAGGCACGGAGGGGAGACCCAAAAAGACTTGTCACGTGGTCCCATTTAAATATGATCGAGATATCAGTACTTTTTGAGTGATCTTTGATGACGCGTATTTACATGAAGGTGCGGGGACGTGCCTGTGGTCATGTTCAATACTTTGTCACGACGACGCCATCTATCAAATATAAAGTACTTTTTAGTGATCTTTGATGACGTATATTTATAACTAGCTTCTGCGCGCGACTTCGTCGGCGTGGACTCCGCTCCTATTGGTATTAGCGTGATGATATATAGCCTATAGCCTTCCTCGATAAGTGGGCTATCTAACACTGAAAGAATTTTTCAAATCGGACCATTGATCCTGAGATTAGCGCGTTCAAACAAACAAACAAACAATCAAACAAACAAACTCTTCAGCTTTATTATATTAGTATAGATTGAGACCATATTGAGACGTTGCATGGTAGGTACTTAGCCGCAACGCCATCTATCAGATATCCAGTAAAACTACTTCGGTGTATAGGTATCGGTCAAATTATGTTACACTAGCCGACCCGTGCCCACTTCGTTGGGCGTTATAATCCATTTCACATAAGAAGGGTACGGTGAAATTTGATATGTTCCAATACACTCTCACTATTTTCAGCAAATCAGATAAATATAAATGTTTTAAAATCACCAATTAATTTCTAAGGCAAATAATAATGCTTGATTAGATTGAATTGTTGACACGGCACGTCAGAGGGCGCAGGTTCAAATCCTGCTGATTTAAAATCTTTATATATTTTTATCTTTTTCCTTTTATCTTGTCACTCCTGAATAGTGTAGCTTTCTGTTAGCGAAAGAATTTTCATGATCGGATCAGTATTTGCGAAGATTACCCCGTATATACAAACAAAGTTATAAACTTTACCTCTTTATAATATTAGTATAGAAGTATAGATGGCCACATCTACTAAATTAATTATTATCTACTATTAATATAACGTAGTGAGCTGTATTATCTACTAGAGTAGCAGCAGTAGCAGTTTATTGTTTATAAATAATTTTGATGATTCTAGTTTTAGTCGAAACCGGATGCTTGTCTTGGGGTAATTTAAATTTAATCGAGATTTGATGAGTAGGTAGGTATACTTTTTGAGTAACCTTTGATAACGCGTATATTTACTTGACTATTTTTTCGTCTATCTACGTTGTGTTACTTGTCGATGTAATTCAAGTAGTTTTTTTTTTCGTTTGACTATGCACCCCTTAGGTCAAGATGGTTAAGGCTTAAGACATGTATAAAAATAATAATTCATCCCTCATCCGATACCTATCTTTACGAAGTAAGGAACGAATGACCTATAATGTTATAATCGCTATATACCTACCTAGATTTGGAATATAATCACAAACGACAGAATATACCTTCTTAGATACCTACCTAACTGATTTCAATTCATAAACTACATCTACTGTCCATGCTCATAAACAACGTACCTAGGTAATTAGAATTAGTCAAACCTGTGACGATTAAAGTGCCGTCATCAAAGCAGTTTAACGTTGTACCAAAAGATGACGCTGGTTACTTAGTTTCTTCTTTAAACCACATGTGCCGAAACAGATGCGATTCTTGAACTACCAAGACAAATTAATTATAAATAGGTGAATTCCTATAGTACTATTTAAAAATGTTTACATTTTTTCTATTATATTTTGTTTTATTTTCAAACGGATTCGTAAATTAAATAAAAATTACAACATCAGCTTAATACGAGCGTATTCTAAGTTCCTAACTCATCTAAGATAATGTAAATTTATTTTTTACTAGCTGTGCCCCGCGGTTTCATACGCGTTAATTTGAAAGAAAAAATAGCATATAGCCTGATAGCCTTCCTCGATAAATGGGCTATCTAACAATGAAAGAATTTTTCGAATCGGAATCGGACCAGTAGTTTCTGAGATTAGTGCGTTCAAACAAGCAAACAAAGAAACAAACAAACTCTTCAGCTTTATAATATTAATATAGATTTTTATTAGTAGTCAAATACAAATCATTACAAAAGTTGTTTAAAATTAAATTTCTAACTATTTTTCGTATTAAATTGCAGCCGCGTTGGCGCAGCGGTCAGAGCACTGGTTTGCGATTGGCTGTTGCGCGGGCGGTTGCGGGTTCGATCCCCGCACACGACAACATTTGTATTGGCCATATAGATGTTTGCCGTGGTCTGGGTGTTTGTGCTGTCCTTGTGGGTCTCCCCACCGTGCCTCGGAGAGCACGTTAAGCCGTCGGTCCTGGTTGTTATCATGTACACCTGATGGCGATCGTTACTCATAGTAGGGAATATATCCACTAACCCGCATTGGAGTAGCGTGGTGGATTAAGCTCCGATCCTTCTCCATCATTCACATGGGGAAGAGGCCTATGCCCAGCAGTGGGATATTACAGGCTGAATCGGCGTCGTCGTATAAAATTGAAATTAAACGAATTATTCAAGAGACAAAAAATAACCCTTTAAATCAAGATGGCGGATGAAGCAAAAAGTCTGGTACCCTTAGTTTTTTAATTTAGGCTATAGTCCGGGTTCCCTAGTACATTTTTTTCACTTGATTACTATCAAGCTAATTTTCAGGGAGTACGAGACGAACAAAAATTTCCGCCACGAAAACTCTCGATTGTGGTAGGTAATAGAGTTAGCAGGAGATAGAGCAGCAGTGAGCGTAGGACTGGGATAACGTACCACGCAATTTGTACTTGAAATTGAAGAATAAGTCAAATCATTCTCTCTTTGTGCATGTCTCCAATTGCATATTATGCACGATGTTGCATAAAATTTCGAAGGACTACCGTATTGATATTTTTAAGTGTACATTACATAATGTTTGAAATTGTTTCGATTTATTTCGCTAGCTTTGTGTAATTATTGGATTTTTATCTTGTTCCAGCCTTTTCAGTTGATTTTCTATAATTGATCTTCACGCAGGCGGGTTTTTTTGTTTTCTTCTAATTATTATTTTATTTATAAATATTTTGTAAGTATCTATTAGGTATAGCGTTGTTTATCAATTTGCTTTAGTTTCAATTTCATATAATTGAAAAGTAATACTCAAAATATTAACAGAGACATTTTATTATTTCCAGAACAGTTATTCCGTTAATATTTGCATATTAACGCTTTATAGTTAATTATTCAACATGTCATAGAAATACTTATATTTATAGCGTATTCATTCATTGTCAGTTATTGATTTTTCTGCCAAACGATACAAATACTCACTTTTTATTAATTTGTTTTTTAAAGTCTCTATAGAAAACAAAAGGTGTGCTAAACGTAACGAAGCGCTACTTTATATCGTTATAAACGCACACTTGTAGGATGTATTGTGTATACAATGTAAATAATTACTTTTACGCACACAAATACATTTATCCACTACACCGATGGCGCTCTACCTGCGCAAGAGTCACATTCCGTCACCCACCTTCACGATTGGCCGCCGAGCCTGTAAAGGCTTCGAAACTGTTTTAAATTAATTTTAGAAAGTTGGCAGTGTTACGTGTATATATAGTTTAGTGACAAAATGATAACGGCTTGAGGTAAGTTTTTAATTTTAATTTGTTTTTTAACATTTCTTAGTTTTAAAACAATTCTCTTCGATATCATGTTTGGTGTATACATTTGTAGTAAAGTGCCATTATCAAGCGAGAACGATGTGATTATGTGTGGTTATAATACCATAATTGAAGAGCCGAAACTATATTTAAATACTTGATGAAATCTGTCGACGAAAGTGGCCATCTCGTGTATCTATATCATATCGTTTATCTATATTTTTTGTTATATATACATAAGATTAGCTAATGATTTGTTTTATAATTTTATTGTAATAATATCTTCATAGTGTTAAATTCTATACCTAGCCGTCAGTGTTTTTGTAGATATCGCCTTGACATAATATACATAGTATATAGGTACTACCTACTTAAGGTTACACAGATGATACTTGTAGATACAATACAAATGTCCCATTTCTATACAGAAACTAGCACGTCAAAATATGATCTCATTCAAATTCTCAAGATATCGTACATACGAGGCTACAATATGCTTGAGTAAGTACAAACATGTAGGGAAAATATAATATATGTAGCTAGAATTATAAGAATACTTATACAAGTTTTTTTTCGTTACTTACCTGGCCTTACCTTGAAATTCGTGTTTTTCTTAATTCAGTATTAAAAGTTCTTTTGGGTAATTAATTATTCTAGATGCGATTTTAATATTACTTAAACAGCTTAAAACTTTTAATCATAACAATCTAATTTTAAGAATGATCTAACGTGTTTTTTCTTAACATTTTATTAAGATGAGTCATTGAATGGCAAAACTTAAGGTCGTTTTTTAAATAATATGTACCTCAGTATAAAATTCTAAAATAAAATATCATTCTATAACAATTAGTGATTCCAATATGTGACATAAAATTGAATAGACGAAGTATTTATAGGTAATTTTTACTCAATTAGACACAATTTTAATACAAAAATACAAAAAGTACAACGCGTTCGTTCTACACAACCAAAAATAAAAGCTTATCGAAATCATACATTAAGTAAAGTACCTGGGTGACCGAGCCTTGCTCGGTATTTTCATTTTATTTTTTGTTTTTTTTTCTTCTCGGTATTTTTATATTTTAATTTTATTTAAATAATAAATCACGAGTGAAATTAAAAAAAAAAAGAAAAAAAATTTATCTGGAGACTGAGATTCGAACCCGGGTCAACATGATTTGACACCCGCCGATTTCCTAATTACGCCATTAAAGCTATGTTGACGCGTAGTGAAATTAAGCTTCGTATTCTAATGATATTTTTTCATTGCTTAAAAACAGGGATAAAACGACATTTTTTTTAAATGAATCCTAGCTAGATCAATTTTTCGCCTCCGAAATCCCCTGCATACTAAATTTCACGAAAATCGTTGGAGCCGATTCCGAGATTCAGAAAATATATATATATACAAGAATTGCTCGTTTAATAGTATAAGATAATTGCAACAAAGAAGACTTTCTTGAGAGCAAAAACAGTTTTATACAAAAGTTATTAATAAAGTTATCAAACTATACGATATTGGACGTATTAATTTATAACGAAACACATTAAGTGTTCACAATAGTATTAAATTTAATTTGGATTCGATAAGCAAAATACTCTATTTTCTATTTAACATTATTCTACTTATGTTTAGTTAAGAACTCGCCTGGGATAGTTATTATCTAAGAGTCAAATACACCGTTATATTATTAGTAAATATAAAAGAAGAAAATTTTGCAAGTTTCTTATTGTTACTTTATCCACAATTATTTTAGTTTATCGAAATATCGTAACCGGGCCCAAAGGTTCTAAGGAAGCTCATTAAAATGAAGTAGTTAATTGGGGTAGTTCACTCGTTCGCATCAGCCTGTCGCAGTGCAATGCTAGAAATAGGCCTGCCCAAGTTCTCGCCAAACATCCCGGTTGTCCGCAATCCTCATCTAGCCTTCGCCACCGATCTTGCACAAATCGTCGATTCTATGCGTATCAGGTAGAACATTCCTATCACTACATATTATAAAACAAAGTCTCTTCCCGCTGTCTGTCTGTATATATGCTTAGATCTTTAAAACTACGAAACGGATTTTGATGCTGTTTTCTTTAGTAAATAGAGTGATTCCAGAGGAAGGTTTATATGTATAATACATGCATAATATAGTAGAGGAACACTGATAGTTTTAAAGTTTTCTAATGTGATGTCGTAAATAAACACATTTTTTGCGCTTAGATTGCAAATATTTATTTTATATTTTATATTTAGTATATCAGCATTGCACCCGTGCGAAGCCGGAGCGGGTCGCTAGTTTTGTATATATGTAGTTAGTGCCAGCCTCTAATTGAAATTGGGTTGAATGTGCTTACTGAAATTAATATAACCTAATTGCGACACTTTATTTATTTTATATTTTGTATTATTTAGTATCAGCATTGCACCCGTGCGAAGCCGGAGCGGGTCGCTAGTACATACATAAGAGGTTTTTCTTTACCGAAAAGTAGTAATTTGAAAAATAAATTAGTCAATAAAAGCGATCGGTTAGATATAAAACTGTTTCAAAAACCAAAAAAAGCTGTGAACTTTTACATTGATTCTTAACATTGAAAGAAGTGCATTTTTAAAGTTGATAAAGTACGAGAGATTTATAGAAAATCAGTTTGTGAGAGAAAATTATACTATTATTTATTTATTTATTAAGAACAGGTCGAAAGAAATAAGCAGATGGAAAACCCCCATTAATCACACTTGAATCAGAAACAGTACCTACGACTATTATTATTTTTTTAAATCTTGAATACTCTATAGTGAAGTCATTCACTAGTCAAATTCCATACGAAAATGATCACAACTTTGTACGAGTGTAGTTGCAGGCCAATGTCTATATTAATTAAATTTTATGAATACGGAAAACGTGTCGAAGCCTATTTTTAGCCTATTAAACTGCCTATTTAACTCGTAACTCGTGCGCTTAAAGTAACAATTTATTTAAAACACAAAATTGTTCTACGATTTAAAATGAAACCTGCATGTGACGGGCTAGTTTTAATAGTTTTTTGATTATAGATATAGTTACCAGGCTTAAGTAAACATTATTCTTGTTCAACACTTGTGACAAATCATTCTTAATTACCTCAAACTAGGTAAACGGTGCTACTTATCACATAATTATGATAAGAGTAAAATCATCATTCACAGAAGTTTCGGGGTTCCGTATTTCGTATCTTAGGACTCTGCAAAAAATAATTCGGTCAAAATATACTTTTTGATACCGAACTATGTAGACACTTGTATTTTTTTCCGTGTCTACATTGGTATGCGTAAGGTGAGAATCCTACAAGAACTGCGTTTGTAATAGAAATAAATTAAAAAGGTCTCATTTATGAATAATATTTGACTATTGGGCTTCTTTTTAATGGCCAGAAAGCTAACGTTTTCTAGACTAGGGTTAAAAATGGCCTTTAAAAATGGTAAAAAGTGAAAAGAAATTATAGTAGGACGAAATCCATTGGAAAAGGAAGAGAATACAACGAAAGTGAAAGAAAAAATAAATTCCGGGCGATCTGAGGTCGGAAAGTGGTGCGAGGGTTTTTGCATTTTCTGATAACATTAAACATATTAATATATTTTTTTCACACTATCAGAAAGTAGAGATTTAAACGAACAAAAAGCCCACCGAATTTTAAACAAAACTGATATTTTGACGTGAGAATTTTCGATTAAAATTAGGGTTGTTTTTCGATGTTGATGTAAAATAAGGTGAAAAATAAATATTTTTAAATGGAAAAAAAAATTATAGTGTGTTTGGAACATAAAAAGGTAAGTTTTCATCAAATTTCATAAAAAAATTTGTAAAAGAAAAAAATCAAAAATTTTGTTTTTTGAATTTTTCACACCAATTTTGAGGTTATGTGAAAGAAGTGAAAACTTTGTTACCTGCAACTTGGTCTTTTAACTTTCTTCTATAGGACTTGTAGATTAACCGAAAATCGAGAAAAATAGTTTTTTTTTACACTTAACACTCCCCCCCCCCACCACCACTTTCCGACCTCATGTCGCTCGTAATTTATTTTTCCTTTAATTTTCATTCTCTTCCTTTTCGGATGGATTTCATCCTACTATATTTTTTTCGTTTCAAAAATTATCGACCCTGGTCTATTAGGAGGCTTTTACAATACACTAGCTTCTGCGCGCGACTTCGCCCCCGTGGAATAGGACCAATTTTGTCATACATGATTTGCGCAAAACTTTAACCGTTTACGCAGCGGAAGCTCATAAAAGGAAAAAAGCCCCGATTTTGAAACATTCTTCATTGGTGCTACGCTCCTATAACACTGAAAGAATTTTTCAAATCGGACCAGTAGATCCTGAGATTAGCGCGATCAAACAAACAAACAAACAATCAAACAAAAAACTCTTCAGCTTTATTATATTAGTATAGATATAGTTGACTATTTTAATTACATTAAAAATACTTTTATATTTATTTATTTTTAAATACAAGTATATTAATGTTTTGATCAGAGTAACAATATAATAGGAGCTCGTGACGTGTTTATTTATTCGCGGCGAGTATCAAAAGCTATTTTAGTGTAAGCCCCTGGAATAACGATTTATGGTTGTAATGTAAATAAGAGAACAATATTGATATGTAATTATTTAGTTTTATTTGCTACTATCTGACCCGAACGATAGACGTAGTCCTGTCTTGCGAACTTGAAATCGCATTAAGTTGAAATAATCTTTACGGTTTCCGGAATTTTCTAGTTTTCTTCCCAAATTTTCCTTTGTTTTTCATTCCGTATGAAAGTTTTAAAAAGTTTTAGGAAAATTTATAAATAAAAATTTGCGCTTAGCGAAAAGTTAAATAGTTAGTTAATCATTTAGCGATTCATTTTTATTTATATATATTTATAATCATTTTACAGATATAAACAATACTGTTACAGACACACTAAATATTTGTAAGAGCCTAGAACGCAGACAATAGTCACAATTTTATGTCACAGCCGAGTGTTAAGGAAAGCGGCAGCGAAACAAAAGGCGCTGGGAATGCCAATGGTGTATTTATTGTTTTTATCTCATTTGTATGCAAGAGAGCCTTCGTAGCTCGAGCTCCTAAAGGTTCTCGGTGAATCTGTACTCGTATATCTACTCTACACACATACAAGACTAATTTTCAATAACAATGTGTGTACTAACAACGTTTACATTGTAGAAATACAATGTAAACGACGTTATTACAATTAACTGAACACAAGTTTATTGCGTTGATGATCGCTGGTTTTTTTAAACGTAATGTTTTTATCTAGAAAAAAAAATCTACTATATATATCGTTGTATTAACAGGCGGAAGAGAAGTAGAGAACTCAGATTGCGTAAAATTTACTCTTAATTTTTTGAAATGAATAAAAAAGTTATATCTTTATAATACGAAAACGATTGAAGTTTATATTTGTTTTACTATCCCTATACTTACCCTGCGGTTTGCTATGCGCGAGAACATCGTCATTGAGATTTGAACGAATGGCAGCAGGTTCTCTTTACTGACGAGTGCAGAGTTCTTTTAAAACAGATCGATGGGAGACAGCGAATATGGAGACGCAAAGGAGAACGCCACACAGTCTAATTTTGAACACAATACATAGTGGCTTATGGTGGCGGCTCGATTATGGTTTGGGGAGGGATATGTTTGGGAGCTCGCACGGAGTTAGTGATAGTCACAGGAGGGACCATGACAGCAGATCGATACATCAGAGACATTTTAGAAGGACATGTTGTACCATTTGCCCCATTTATTGGTGACGACTTTATTCTAATGCAAGATAATGCTCATGCTCATAGTGCACAATCGGTACAGGCATATCTGAGCCACGTAGGTATACCGGTGATACAGTGGCCAACAAACTCCCCCGATATGAATCCGATAGAGCATGTCTGGGACTTGCTAAAAAGAAGGGTTAAATCCAGAATGCCACCCCCCAACAATCTGAATGAACTTGGAAACGCATTACTTGAGGAGTGGGAGCGGTTGCCTCAAGAAATCATCGATAACATAATCTGTAGCATGCCCAGACGAATGGAAACCGTAATCAGAGCAAGAAGGGGAAACACTCGTTATTAATTTTGCTTTAATTTTATTGTTAAATCATTTAATACTTACTTTTTTTTATTTTTTGTGATGGTTCATAATCATCTAAAAACTTCACTTATTTCAAATTTCTTTATTTTTCAATAAAAAATAACGAAGACTTTTCAAAGTCGTTATTAAAAGATGTTAATTTGTTATTTTGTGTCTAATTACATTTTCGTCAAATACATGCGTTATTATCTCATAGTCTCACTTTTTTTCTGTTCCGCTAATTGTGCCGGTGTGTATATATGATAAATACATACCTGGTACATATTTCAAATATAGTATAAATAGTATAAATTCATTTAGAACAGCAAATTAATATTAATATTGTGTTTGTTAAAACATATTTAATTTTAGTTTCTATGTTGTAGTTGTTCAATTAAGTTATATATAATTAAGTTGAAATTGCTCTTAAATTAAATGCATGTACATAATACATATACATATATGTACGGGTCAAAGCCGGATATGATTGGCGGACTGTCCTCTGTTCCGGATATTACGCCGGAATGCCACAAATGCTGTTTGCCCACCTGTCCGGATGACGATTTGTCAAAGAGTTTAAATTAAGCGTAAATTAATTATTTCACATCTAATGAATTACTTAGGCACTAGCTGTAAAGTAATTCGACACGCACGATTGGCTGTCTCGTGTTTGTCATGATCCATGGTCTACTATTGCATGCATGCATGGTTAAGTAGCGCATTCAAATAAAAGCTTGTTTTTTTTTAAAGTTTTTTACTTTTAATTTATATTATCCTGTTAAGATATCGCCCATATCACTCAGCTATGACGTACCATACCACTGATTTTTTTTTAAATCGATTAATTTGTTGATAAGTTGATGCATTATAAAAAACAAAAACCATTCCTTTGTAACATTAGTATAAATTATATTTGAAAGAGTACCGAGAGTTTTTTTCCTCCGGGTTTTTTTTCTCTCGGCCTACACAAGAGACATAATTTTATGTTATTTTATTATTGTTGTTTTTTTTTTGTAAATGACATTTTTTTACTTTCGTTAAGTATGTGTATCACCTTATGGCATAATAAAAGTTTTCATTCAATTTCATTTTCATTTATTTTCTACAAAGAAAATGTTTTTTTATTTAACACTAGATGACCCGGCGAACTTCGTACCGCCTAACAGTTGATTCTTTAATTTGTTATTTTTTTACTAACACTTAAACTTTATCGTATGGTATATACACAGACTACAGTAAAAAAGGTAACCTTTTTACTGTAGTCTGTGGGTATATAAAGTTCAAGTTGACTTTTAAGTATTATTAAGAATATTTTGTATGGGAATATAGAAAAGTGTTGTTTTTAGACTTTTCAGGCAATTTTTTAAATTTTCTCTCCGTAACAACCATCCTCGTACTTCAAGGAATATTATAAAAAAAGAATTAGCGAAATCGGTTCAGCTGCTCTTGAGATTTGTGCTTAGCAACACATTTAGCGATTCATTTTTATATATATAGAGATATTAGAATTGCCAGTTACAAATTGCTCTTTACAAATAGGAACTACGTTATAAATTTCGAGTTAGTGAGATAATATTTAACGTTAAATTGTGAATTTAAGGACGTATTAAATATATCAAGGGTTGAAACGCTACTTATAAACTTTAAATAAATATATCTATTATACCAAGGTCAAGGATATTCCCTACTGTGCCCTACTTCAGTCAGTAAGTTAATTTTAAAATAGACATATTTGAACAAAAAATGTTGTGAAGGTATAGGTAAAGAGGGTATACATAATCGACTTAACTGTGAAACAGTTTTTTAAACGGAAGCACACCTGTTTAAAACACGTTGTATAGGTACCTATGACATTTTTACATATACAAAATAATAAAGAATCTGCAATACAAAACTTAGTTTAATACGTATTTTTGATGCATCTCTATTTACGTGTAGTCCGCGTGAAGTGGCTGGGAGAATGCTAGCATCATTTCATGTTGAATAGCAATTACGAGAATCTGGGCGAAAAATTAACTACTGCTTACGGTCCTTCTGTCACTAGCATAGGCAATAAGCTTGCGCCATTTAAATATTTACCAGTATTAACATAGAAAACACAGCTGATTGATTTATAATCACAGTTCGGAGGAAGACATTTTCTTCTAAAACTCTTGTTGAACATGCGGGCGATAATACTTGGTGTTATTTAAATTTTAAAACAGAGCAAATTTACCTGAAATTAAGTAACATAACCTCGAAAATAAGTTCAGTTAATACATCAATACAATTTTATTTATAGTACTTACTTTTTTAAACTTCATAATCATTAGGTAGTTAAACTTTTCTTAGCTTATCCTTTAGTATTATATCCATTTTTATCACATACTAACTGGCAGATATACGTTTTCCTGTCTTGAAAACACGTCAAGTTGAAATAGTTTTCTGACATTTACAAACTTCCTGTATTGTTTTCATTCCATAGTATAAGAAAACTCAAAAAATAAAAATGTATGGAATCGCTAAATGAATGCGACCAAGAAAACGATAATTCATTTTTAATGTTTTATTGTCGTTGAACGATATCGTCAATATATATATTATATTATACTGACTGACTGACTTATGTTCCTGTGTCCCCTAGCTGGGGCAGAGGGCGTCCACAGTGCATCTCCATCCCGAGCGGTCCTGAGCATCTCGCTTGATCTCACTCCAGGTCTTTCCGATGGCCTTCGCTTCGTCAATTATTGTCCGCCGCCAGGTTTGTTTTGGACGGCCACGTTTGCGCTTTCCTTGGGGGTTCCAGTCTAGGGCTTGCCTCGGTATATGGTTAGGATCCCTCCGGAGAGTGTGGCCTATCCAGCTCCATTTCCGGCGTTTGATCTGCTGGTCGATCGGGCTTTTTTTATTATATTATAAATATATTATTAATTGTAAACTTATATAATCTTTCTTCTATCAAAACAATTTTAAGTTTATCAATAAATTTTTCGTGTCCGTTTTAAATTCCTAAATACATACTCATTCGAATATTATTGATAAACGTGGTCTAAAACTCTAATCACATCAAGTGCCAGTTGTATTTCAAGGTGACCAGGTGATGCGATTATTGTTAGGACGTCTCGTATGTCACGTATCATTTGCTGTGGATTTTTACTAACTAAAGTAATACTCGTACTTTGTTCTTCATTTCCACTATTTTGTTAGTTAGGACGAAGGCTAGTAGGACGGAGTAAATGGAAATAGGGCTCGTTAGTTGACCTTACAAAACACAGTTGTCGTTGCTGCTTAACAATGATTTTCTGTGAAAAGGTAGTCCACGGTCGTCAAGCTTCTATATGTGTGATAAAGTCAACTATCTATAGCTAGGCTACATAACCATCAATTCTAAGAAACAGTTAAATAACGACTTAAATATGTATTTAAGTTGTTTTTTAACTAAACGAACAGCTGGTGAGTTTGATTTTTAGGTGATCACCTACGCTTGTAACACCTATTAGGAGTAGATATTTTAGAGACATGACACTTTGCTGGCTTAAGCGTAGAAGAATTGCGTCCTCATATTTAAAAAAAGGTGTGTGTGCGATTCACGCATGATAGAAGTGAAACTTCTTTGGCAAACTAATTTAAAAAAAACTAATTTAAAATTAGCGGCAGCGCGGCGCGCCCATCCCTGTCGTTTTTTCGTTGCACCCGGTTTGAAATCACAACAATTCTAAAGAAGTTTCACTTCAAAAAACCTATTTAAAAAGGTGGGCAGAGTAGGAAACCGGACGATGAAACAAGTTTTTGACTCTCTAATCCACTTATGTAAATATAGTAGCTATTTTTTGTTCATTTTATTTTAAGACAAACCAACAAACAGTAGTTAGCGTAGACATAGTAGTCGCATGTAAAATACTGGTTGTATCAGATGAACAATCAGTGTCAGATGTCAGTCTTCGTACCATGCAGATCAGGTTGTTCGAAAACCTGTAAGCGTAGATATACTTCTTTAAGTTACTGAAAGTTGTTAGAATGAACATGGGAGACAATTTTTTAAATAAAGTGTACAAAAAGAAGTACTAAAAATCAAACAAAGTAATATATTTATTCTTAGAAAATATTTAGGCTATATACATTTTGAAGAGTACTAAAAACGTTTTGCTAATTACTTGGAATAAATTGTTCAAATGAAATATATCGGAAAATGTGTTCTACAATAATGTTAGATTTGTTTATTGAGTTACTCATAACTAAATACAATTTCTTTTCACGAAAATGTATAGGTATACGTATTGTGAGTTATATCAGCAGGTTGTTAGCTTCGTTGCCTAGTAACCATTAGTAAAAACTCTGGATGGCTCCGTCTCGGTGTTGTTTCCTCGCTGCTATTTATTTGTGATCATGTTGAAAAGAAATGTAATAGTTGAATCAATGTTTCCGACTTGATGAACGTGCTTTTTACTTTTATATAACATCAATCCATATTTCATCGTAACACAAGTATGAAAATAATTGAAGCTGACATGTATCGGTGGGTACCTACTCTACCTCCTATTATACCTCACTCTATATAGTATTCAAAATACACCACATAAACCTAGAAATATTTCGAATAAAGACTAAAATAAAGTAAGTTAATTTTATATTTGTGAGGGCACTTCCGTTATTTTTGATGAAACTCATAATACTTCTACAAATTTGTTGTATCGTTAATTTAATTATTTTTTAATGATATCTTAAATTTGTTAAACAAAATTTAAAAAATTTGATAATTATTTCTCTCTATTAAATCTAACATTGTTTCACGATGAGTAACTAAACGATTAGTTAGAAATGCATGACTAATTTTAATTATAAAATCGTAATAATTAACTTGCGTAGATCACGGATATACCGTACGATAGATCACATTTTCAAAAGATTTATATGTTAGTAAAAGATCAAACAAATACTTCTGTTCTTTTGTACTGCTTACCGTTTAAATCCATCATTATTTAATGGTCAAGTTCTATTTCTTAAAAAAAGATAGGAAAACGTTTTTCTATTCTTACGCATTATATTGTTTTCGTTGAAGAGAAAAAATGTTGACTTAGTCCCGGTCCCAAATCCGTTCAATGTAACCAAATGTTCACATGGTAAAGTTTTTTTTTCTATAGACCTATTTCTACACCTGTATTGTGTGTGAAGTTGAAATTTCACTTGTTTAAACGTTACCTGCTCGCCCTACCTGCTAGTGTAGGGGATGACTCACTCCACTATCACGGTTGAATTTTTAAATTACTAGACTGCATGTTGTGAATTATTTATTTATTACAAAACAGTTTTTTACGATAGCATAACTAGATACCGTACTTTTGTAAGATACTTTTATTATATTTACAGTAAGATGTTATGTCGTTAACAGTAAACGTAAATTTGAAATACTTAATTTAAATAAAAAGACTATGAAATTTGAATCTGTATATACCTGAATACTTCTTCCTCGATACCGGTAATGATGATAGAAAAACAGTGAATTTTTTTACAAAGTAAAAAAAAAACAGTAATATTGCAACGTTTAACATGAAATGTTTTGATTTTAACCAATTATAGTTTTAGAGTTAGCTGATCATAATATACTTTTGCTAATTCGTCAATATTTCAGGAGTTTCTTGTCCCACTGCTTTCTACTCTCTATCATATCTCCACTGCTTTATACTTCTATATACGGATATATATATACTAGCTGACCCTGCAAACGTTGTTTTGCCGTATATGATATTAACCCCCGCAACCCCCTCTTGTGTGTGGAATTTCGTAAAATCCGTTCTTAGCTGACCTCTACTCAGCGAAAGGAATATTCCTACCAAATTTCAAGTCTCTACGCCTTATGGTTCCAGAGATATCGTGATGAGTCAATGTATACGTGGAAATCTCTTTTATATTATATAGAAGAAAATATAAGAAGATACATGTATACGTATATACAGCAAAGTTTTATAGTTTAAGAATTGTCAATTAGTCATGTCCAGTATTAAGGTATTGTAATATTTTGTTTCAGGCAATAAAATGTTTCGTTACGCTTGTCTCTTGGCAATTGTCAGCGCAGCAGCAGCCCAGCTCACGCTGGACGGCATAAAGTGCGGTCAGCTGACTTGTCAGCTCGATGAGTACTGCTCACCCGAGACCAACCGATGCGCGCCCTGCAGCGTCGCTTGCAACAAATCTCATCACAACTACGATTCTGGCCTCTGCATAAAGGAGTGTCAAGGTTTGTTAGTAGACCACAGAAAATACTTTTGATTAATTATTGTAATAATACGCTCAGTAATATTGGTAGTATATAGTGTAAATATTTTTCGTGTAAAGAAAATTGAGACAGAAGATGAGTACCTACTAGTACGTTAAGCTATGACGATGACTAATATTCCTGTACATTCAATAATAGCGGGGGCCGTCTAAGAAAACACGAGTTAAAATGAGCTTTAAGGTTGTAGTTCTAAGGTTGATTGTCATTCTAAATCACTGCTAATAACCTGTTTCGTGACCGCAAGCCACATCGGACGCCATCATACTCTATGTGTGCGTCTCTCTCGCACACCGGTTAAAGAATGTAAGTTTCAGGTCAACATCTTTACTGGGTTCGTTTACAAATCATATTGTAGAGTTAACTTCATAAATTAGTTCTGATTTCACTTAGAAATTGTTTATATACGAATTATGATTTAGTTAATATGCTATATTAATTGCCGTCTAACACAATAAGCTTACTTCATTTAATTCTTTAGAAAAACTTTTATTGTAGAGTTTTCGCACTACTTATCGTATTAGATATAATGTGATTATTAAGGTTTTTTTGAAAGAATAGCTGGACTTTTCTATTGTTTTGGAAAAGATAAATTTATATAGTATAACTACGTACCTATATTTTTAATTACACAGTAGGTACTTAGATCTGTCCTATAGTTTTACGAAAATATGCTCCTCTTTCAATAAGTTTGATATCGTAAAGACACTTACCAGACGGTATTTTATAGTTCATACAACCGTCAACAACCTACATAAGACGATTTTTTTTATAGACACTTGCAGATGTCTGTGGCTGTGCTCGCGTAGAAATAGATAATATTTACATACAGGGGCTAAAGTAGTGTATAATAACTAAGTATATTAGAACAATTCATGACCGCTTTGTACCACATTTATGGTTCAAATTCAAAAAATTTTATTCAGCATAAAATTATTACAATTTCTTACTGAACGTCATGAGTCTACTACCAGTTCGGAAAGAAAAAGCCTCAGACCTGAGAAGAACTGGCGAAAGAAACTCAGCGGGACTAATATCATTTTTTTTTTTTTTTTTTTTTCACTTTTCAAGCGTCAGAACTTCCAGACTGCTCGCAAAACTAACTCTCAATCACGTTCCATGAAACAGTCGTGCTATAAACAGTCTTCTATTAGGTTACTCAAGCTCTTAGGTAATTTCAGTAATACGATTTGTACATAATATCAGTAATTTCCTATTTTACCATACATACTTTCCGTAAAAGCTGTATACTTATTTATGTTATATGCAATCGAAACCCTAAAAATAAATTTTATGCTTCTAAAATTTCTACTTCCGATATGACTGGATAGCGTTTAAGATATATTGACGCGTAAAAATTACATCAAGACTAAAAATATATATTTGATTACTTATTCATTTATTTATTCTTAACCAATACCTTACCAGGTATAAAAATAAAAGGTAAAATAAGATTTATGCAAAAATAAGACGCACTTACATACGAAACGTCAATGATTTTTATGTGAGTGAATAAGTTTAATGCTTCTAACTCCAGAAATAACGGGTTTCCAAACAGATTTCATCTCCCGTTTCACCCATTTAAGGTTAGAATTTTTAACAAAACTGAAACACGTGTTAACTCATTTTTAATTATTGGACTAGAGTGCAGACATAAAATTTGATCCAGCTTCAAAAATGACGAATTTCTTATTTAAACTTCAACCCCTATTTCATCCCTTTATTGAAAAATTATCCAATAACGCAAAAAATACATTTTTATTTATTTTTAATCAGTAGTGAGTTAAGTTTCATTCATCTAATTTTAAAAAAAGATGGACGGACGGACTGTATGACAAGTAAAAATTTTCAACTCCTATTTGTTACCCTTAGAGGTACAATTTTTCAAAATCTGTTCTTATTGGACGTCTATTACAATAGATCTGTAGTTTTTACGCTTCAGCCTGTAATATCCCACTGCTGGGCATAGGCCTCTTTCCCCATGTTGGAGAAGGATCAGAGCTTAATCCACCACGCTGCTCCAATGCGGGTTTCGACAGACAGATTTCGATATGTTTGAAGTGGAACTTCATTAGGCGCATGAGGGTAAAATTGAGGCAGCGATATTTGTTTAATTATTTCGTAGTTTTTGTTGCCTTGTTGATGGCAATTTAGTAGCGTCTAACAAGAATCGAACAAAGAGTGATAGAGAAAGAAGTGTGTTTTGTAATTAACGCTTATTGTAAGCGTGATAATGTCATTCAGACAATTACAAAACAGATTGTCAGTAAACAATTTGAACCATAAACAAATAAAAGATATTGCAGTTTGAACATAAAATTTTTATGGTAAATTATACTTACTACATCTGGTCAAGATTGTACCTACATATTTTTTGTTAAAACATACCAACACATCAGTAAAATTTACTAAGTATACCCATTATAATATGTTGGAAATTTTCTAACCAGTGCAAACTTAGCATCTCATCAATGGAATTTTGGGTCGAAAATTACCTTAATCGATAGGTCTACGTTAGGTCCGTATAGGTTAACTAAATTTTTCGTTAGGTCCGCTATAGTTATTTAATAAATAATTTTTTAAATTTAGGTAAAAATAAATGCAATTTTAGCACCCCATCCAAGGATTTTTAAAATCAAAATGACCTTAATCGATAAGTCTAAGTTTAGGTTCGTATAGCTCCACAACAATTTTTGTTAGGTTTAGGTTTTTTTTAGCACCTCATCGAACTCTCAAACCCTCTCAAACTATAGCGGCCTAACGAAAAATTTAGTAGACCTATACGGACCTAACCTATCGATTAAGGTCATTTTCGACCCAAAATTCCATCGATGAGGTGCTAAATTTGCACAGGTAATTTACTACTAGCGTGCGTAGAAATAATATTGGATATACTTATTCCTCACTAACTATTAACAAGACATACATAGTTTTAAAATTATTATTATCACAATCAACAGTGTCGACTTTAAAAAAACATTTATTAGTTAAAATGCTGTTTGTCGTGGAGCACTAAAAACATCCTGTTCCAACTCTATAGGAGCGGAGTACTAAACAAACGTTAAAAAATCTGATAGTAATTGAAATTCCGTACGAATTTCATCTAGCTACATTTGTTGTAAATGTCGACTTCTACCTTTAATCTATTTGTATAAATTAAAAAACCATATTTTTATTGTAAGTAATTCCAAATCAAGGCACAACTTCTATCGGATAATTTGTCAAATTTATTTATTTAAGTGTAATTGACATAACTACAAGTATAGTAAATGATTATAAAGTGACCAGGCGAAGTGATTTTAAGGGAACACAATCAACAGGTCATTGGCTAAGGTAACAACAATGCTATAATGTTACGGTTCGTTTCGTTCGACAGGTAGAACGCAAACATGCATGAATGCGTTTGCGTATGAAACATGGACAAGTGAATCAAACAAACCGTACAAACCAAAACTCTAGTATTGACCTGTAATAAAGTGAAAGACGTCCTTATGCAGATTCATTAAATTATTATATTCATAAAATATTCATACCTATTTCACGTGTAAATTTAAGCGTAGTTTTAAAATTATTTCGCCGAAACTCATACAAAATCCTTTGTTAATGTCGCTTTTTTGTTTGAGAGAAATAATAATAATGTACCAATTTATTTGAGTAAAGCAGTATGCGATTTTCTTTATTTCTAATATTAATTAATACTATTTTTCTTGAGCGGTAAATATATTTTTTTATTTTTAAAAGCCCTTTGAGTAGATAAAAGCCTTTTAATTAAGTAATATCAAAAGGCCTTCATGAACAGGATTCTTCTATAAAAAAATTCTCATATTTTAAGTTCTATAAGCTTAATACTTTATTAAACGTCATACTTTGTAGTTGTACTCGCCTATAACTGAGAAGGCACTTGAACGTTTTCTTTTTTGTAATTAATTTTTTATGTAAGTGTCTTGTACCTGTACTTTCCGTTGGTGTTTCAAAATAATAAATAGATACTTTACTATAACCAGTTTATGTTAAGATTAAGAACTAACCTAAATCATATCAATCAAGGATTTGCTCTAGAGTTTCCCGGGGGCGAGGGCAAAACATGTCTATTATGTGTCTGTCTTTATGAAAACTTAATTTGATGTTAATAAATATTAATTGACGTTTGACATCAAAATACCTAAATAGATGTATAAATTATATATATTTAGAATATACAATTGGCTCAATCATTGTATTTTCACAAGGTTCACGTATAAATGTATTTTAGTATTACGTGGTTTAATACATTTGTTTATTGTACACTATTTTATGTATTGAACGTAAAAATACTGCTTCCCGTTTCAAGTGTGGAATTCTTGGAAACATTTCATACAGAAGATGAAAGTTTCAAAAACTTTTAGGTAACGGAATGGAACGCATCGAAAATTTTATGGAATGTGTTCTATTTTATTAGGTATTTATAAGTAGGAAATAAATTGTAATGTTATTTGTCATTTAAAGTTTGTATTGCAAATTGCAACAGTTAAAATATAGCGCAAATACGCATAGCAACTGATTCAAAGACCGCATCTTATTGATAGTCAATTCCACGTTTGCGAGCCGTGCTTTAGTATTTTTCTTTCTCTAAGTATATTAATAAATGATCAAAAACTTTGTACCCCTTTTTACGAAAATTGCACGGACGGAGGAGTATGAAATTTCGCACACTTATAATAGAGAAGGAGTGCAGAATGCTAAATTGCTAATATTTTCTAAAATTATGCATAAAAATACATTAAATCAATAAAAAACTGTACACACACTACCATGTATTCGACATACACACGATTATAATTATACTCTTTTGTTTATATAATGTTCAAAATTATAATTTAAATTAATTGTGGTCACTGGGCGACCACTAAGTAGTATTACTAAAACAACGAATACAGTAGCAACAAAATATTAATATTTCTTTTATAATGTATTATACTTCTTTTGTTAAAAAAGGTCGCATAAGCTTTATTACGTAGGTAATATGCGGTAATCAACACTTTGGTTTTTAAAGTACGTCACATAGTTAAGACAGAAAAACAGATTTCACCAACAAGTTTTTGTGGATTTTTCAGGATATCTGTTGGATTTGAGATACATGCGGAAGTCAGAGAATGTTGCACCACCACCTGATATAAGCAGTAAGTAAAATACATATTTAACATTAAGATTTTATTAAAGCAGTGAAAGCCTTCAGCCTGTAATATCCCACTGTTGGGCATAGGCCTCTTTCCTCATGTAGGAGAAGGATCAGAGCTTAATCCACCACGCTGCTCCAATGCGGGTTGGCGGATATATTCCTACTATGAGTCACGATCGCTATCAGGTGTACACGATAACAACCGGGACCGACGTCTTAACGTGCTCTCCCAGGCTCGGTAGGGAGACCCACAAGGACTGTACAAACACACAGACCACGGCAATCATCTGTATGGGCAATACAAATGTTGTCGTTAAAAACGTACGTAAACGTAAAACGGCGCTAAAACGCTAATGAAGAAAAATTATATCGATGGTGGCACAAATACATCTATATAATTATATAAAAGAGATTTCCACCCATATATTGACTCATCACGATATCTCTGGAACCAGCGTATGTTGACGTATATGGCGTAGAGACTTGAAATTTGGTAGGAATATTCCTTTCGCCGAGTAGAGGTCAGCTAAGAACGGATTTTACGAAATTCCACCCACAAGAGGGTTTGCGGGGGTTAATAACATATATGGCAAAACAACGTTTGCGGGGTCAGCTAGTATGTATATAAAAGAACTGCACTTTATTGGCGAAAATAGCAAAAGCGATTAAGATTTCATAGCGTTGTTCGAGTGATTGTTTCATGCGAATTTATTATTACGGTAAATAATCTGTCAGCTCAGAATTTGCTAAGCGGTTGTATTTTTTTTGTGCTATAATCTTTGATTTATTTCTCTTTTTAAAGTTTTATTGCAAATGGTATTCACAAAACTGAACAATGTAATATTGGTAATTTCAAGGCGAATGAAATATGTAGATATTTATTCTTTATTATTTATTATATAGATAATAGCATGTGCTTGGCGTAAGGATAGCCTTTATTTTAAGAAATAAAGTTTTAAAAATAATTTAATTAAAACAATTTACATATAGCGCGTAATTTGAGAATAAACGGAGGTAGGGCACAGCAGGAAATTTTCTGCTCAAAATATGGTGCAGCCCGACTGGGGTAGTACCTCGACCTTACAGAAGATCACAGCTAAATAATACTGTTTTCAAGCAGTGTTGTGTTCCTGTTTGTGAGTAAGGTGACCAGAACTCCTGGGAGGGAATTGGGGATAGGGTCGGCAACGCGTTTGCAATGTTTCTGATGTTGCAGGCGTCTGTAGGCTACGGTAATTGCTTACCATCAGGTGAGCCGTATGCTTGTTTGCCGACCTAGTAACATAAAAAAAAATATCTTATTTATTTTTAAAATATGGACCTAAGATTCTTATTTTGCTATGCGATTTTATACCATTTATGTGCCATATTATCTGTTTTATGATGTATGTAGTTATATTTTTATATGGAGGTATGTAATGGAGGATGTATATTCGGAACAACGAAAATTTTAGGATAGTTATGATAGTATGGTATGACCTAGATTATTATCGTTAAAATGTTATTGCTGCGAAGTTTTCTAATGTTTTTATCTTCCTTTGCATTCGAAGATTACTGAATAAATTTATGCTGTTATTTTATTATGTATTTAGGAAGTCGATTATTATGAGAAACTCTGTAACTGTTAACTCACTGATTGATCGACTAGCCACCACTGCGCTGGCGGTCGCGGGTTCGATCCCCGCATACGGCATACATTTGTATTGGCCGTACATTTTTTTTTCTTGATCTGAGCGTTTGCGCTTATGTATAGTATGTTTGCGGCCCTCGACTGAGGAGTAAATCCTAGTGGTGAACATTGTGTGTGAGGCGTTTCATTATTACCATTATTGTTGCCTCATTGCAATCATATACCTACATAATTTTCCACTTCTGATCCGGTTTCAAGAATGTGTAAACATAGTAGCGCTGTCAACTTCCACAGTAAAACTGCTGTAACGTTTAGATGAAGATTTTAATAAACAAAATCCATCATCATCCTCATTATGTATATACCTACCTATCTAGGAAACGGACAGTAATATCAATAAGAAATATACACAGAAAATTGAATTTAGTAGGATTGCGTGCGATAACAAGTAAACACTGATGTTAGAATCAAGAATATTTTATCTTCTAAAAAATGTGTAGTAAAGCTATGAAGCTTCTGTAACTTATAATTATTATTATTTTAACTTTTGCATCTTTGTGAAGGTGTTCAGCGTCAAGCGCAGACTGCTTTGATTGTGAGCAGCATCGCCATCGCCGTGATTCTGTTATTCGTTATAATACTTTGTAGAGGAAGATTGTCTTGGCGATATATCAAACAAAAGTTGCAACCTTCTAAGGTGAGAATACTTATCTTGGTATTATTGATATTAATGAAAATTTTTTTTGAGAAATGATATCATCGCAAGATGAGACTATTCTGTAGTCAAGGCCCCGGCACAGATTTTTTAAAGTTAGTATTAGTTATGTCATAATATTATATTTTCACTAATTAGTCAAATATACTTTATCTTTGTACTAAATTTGTTATAGATAGGTACGATGTGAAAATAAAAAAACTCTTATTTAATCCTTCAAAACCTTATCATATTAATAATAATCAGACGATATAATAAGACGAAAGCTAGTTATTGAATCAATAGCGAAGAATAAATTATTTATGTTTAAATAATAATAATAAATTATTTTATATTTTAGAATCGAGTTAAACAATACCCGACGGATTTAACGCATCATAATCCACACGCCGAGCTACCGAAACCGAAGCCAGAATTGAAATTGGAGATACGAAATCCTGAACCTCCAAAACGACAGAATCAACAACCGCTTAACGTCAGAGATTTAGATGCGAGAACTCAAACCGAGAGGAGCCAGGGAGCCACGACACCAAAAACTATAAGCACAGCTCTTAGCAATAGGCACCCAGCCGAAGACACTACATTAGATTTTTCGTACGACAATATGGGCATGAACGTGACGCCACCTGAGCAACCAGCAGCAAGTCATAAATTCTGAGAATCGGTTGTGACGTTTGATTATGAATCTGTGACATTTATCAATAAATAGAACAATATCTCTTTGTATAATAATCTGAGGAAAAGCTGTAATTAAGACACGTTTACTTAAAACAACAATTAAACTTAAAATAGGAAATATTCAATTTCCTTTTTAGTAGATTAGATTTTAATTTATAAAAAACATTAATTCTGACTTTATCTGATATTTATGAGAATATTTTAATTAATTATTCCCTATTATTCACTGATGTTAAATGTCTACCCACAACGTCTATTAGTGGAATTACGAAACATCACAGTTCAATACATCACAAACTAATATCAATTAGCAAATTATACATACATATAACTTTTACATTCAGATTCTACCATTTTGTACCATTATTTGGTTAGTACCTGGATGACCGAGCCTTGCTCGTTTTTTTGTTGTAAATCTTGTTTTTTGGAAATTTTATTTAAATTCACCACACACATTCATAGACACCAACAACATGCACACACCTCTAATTACAATGGATAAGATTGAACATAACCGTTTACTTGTTTATATAATGTTAAAAACTGACTAATTATGAATTTCATAATAATTTTTTTGTTCATATCAGTGTGATCCTATTTTGGCCACATTCATACTATACTCGTATATTGTATCATACGATTGTATCATAACGCTGTTGGATTGTCAAATAAAATAAATAAATACGAATTAAATACTGATGAAATATGAACAATATTTTTCGATCTAATCAACACAATATTGAAAAAAATATGAACTGGTTTTTTAAATAAAAAATCGCGAGCGCAATTTGAAAAAAAAAGGAAAACTTATAATAATCGATCTGGAGTCATGTGGATTTGAACTGAGGTCTTCTCATTCATAACCTAAGATATTGTAGCAGTTGATAAAACGACATTTTCTAAAAATGAATCCTAGCTAGATCGATTTATCTCCCCCTAAACCCCCTGCATACTAAAATGTCATGAAAGTTGTTGGTGTCGTTTCCGAGATTCAGATTATAATTATACATACAAGAATTGCTCGTTTAAAGGTATTAGATAACAATGACACGGCATCTGCAAAGTCCTTTATTTACTTAAACTTTGACATCTAATACTTCTAGATCCAAGATAACTGACTTAATGCTTTTTGCAATAATAAGAGACCCGTCGACGGAACGTTAACGCTATACATGTTTTAAAAGGGAATGACAAGTAAAAGAAAATGGGATAGGTATTATTTCTTAAGCGTTCTCATTTTTTTCTCGTAAAACATAATTTTTATGGTAGTATAAAATATAGTAAATCCTTAAACAAATTAAGCAATACCGCTAGAAAACGTTTATTTACTCATCACGATAACACATGCGTATGTTTAATTAATGACTTATCTAAGTTGGATTTGTTGTCAGAATTATTAATGTAGTATTTTCATTTCTGGTAAATTAATAATTATTTTACGATGTATAAAAAAAGAATTTATATCGATAGAGTTAGATATTATTATTGTATTATTGTAAGACATATTATTATATAAAAATTTGATAAGCATAGTAACTTAATTACCATATAAGTAAAAAGGACTAATTATGAAATAAAAAGTCCGCTCAAGAATCGATTACACAGTATTATCATGTATTATATTTTTGTTTCGTGTGAGTAAGCGTAATATAATTGAAAATATTTCGAGTTTAACTCTGGTTAAAATAAATATTCCAGCATGGCTGAGGTAGTTTTTTTATTTTAATATTTTAAATGTATTATTCGTTCGGTGTTTTGTTGTCATTATCATTATTAACTCGATGTATTTAACGTAATGAATTTGATGCCTAGAAGGTAAATAATCATGTTGCTTTGGCAGTGTTTCATAAATGTCAGTCTGTGTGCGTTTTAATATTTAAATGTTTCGTTATGTAAGTATTTGCATGTGTTTGAATTTACATAACAATTTTGTAAATTGTGTATTTGTTATTGTGAATCCTCCCGCTTGATATTCTATTCTTATAAACATGTATTCAAATTGCTTACATATACGCTTACGAGCTTAGAATATAACGATGATTCAGACAAAAAAAAAAATCAAAATTAATTTTGTTTACACACTAAGAGCTGTTATGTCTAGCTTAATCTGTATTCAGCTAAATATCGGTTTGATTAAACAACTACTATGCAGGTGCGATACTAAAACTTTATTATTTCCCGACATCAGCAATTAAGCGATGTTAATAAAAATGAATCCTTTTGTATAGCACATGGTGACAGTTTGGAATTGATGTAAATATTTATGTACAATAATAGGTTAAAATCAATAAAAACAAAAAAATAAAATAAAGAACTATTTTGTATTTCGGCCCGTTAGATAATAGAATACTGAAAAACTTTGGCTTATACAGAAAAGTCAAATGTGATTTAAGTTAGTATTGTTTTAATAGTAGTCAGCTGATATATATTTTTGTCTTGGGACTTTTTTCATAGAAACTGAGATCTTGACGTAGCATTGCGTGTTCATCGCCTACGCGTTCCAGGTTTTAAGGGGAAAAAAAATCAAGCGCGAGGGTAATTATGGCAAATTAAACGACTCGTTAGGAAAAATGGAAGTGTCGCCCTGATTTTTCATTTAAATTAGATAAAACTAGCTTCTGCGCGCGACTTCGTCGGCGTGGACCCCGCTCCTATTAGTCTTAGCGTAATGATATATAGCCTATAGCCTTCCTCGATAAATGGGCTATCTAACACTGAAAGAATTTTTCAAATCGGACCAGTAGATCCTGAGATTAGCGCGTTCAAACAAACAAACAAACAAACAAACAAACAAACAAACAAACTCTTCAGCTTTATTATATTAGTATAGATTTATTTACAATTTTCTATTTGTTGTAGTCTAAAATACCTTTCAGCACTGTAATTAATGTAATTAATAAGCGACCATCAGAATTTCTACGAAATCGAAACTTCTCGATTACAATGAAATTTTTTGTTTATGTTTGACTATATTTCATAACACTAGGTGATTAGGGTGTAACTACGCAGAATTTATTTTTCTATTTAAACATCGCGCACTGGACATTTCTAAAGAAAAGACTAAGTCTACCGTAAATATAATGTGACTAGGTCAGTTAGTAAATATAATATTAAATTGTAAGTTAATCAAAGCGATGCCTACCGAAGTGTTGCTTTGTTTGTTGCGTCTTCAACAACGATTTGTTGAAGTAGATGCAAAAAAACAAACAAATTAGACACTTAAAACACACTATAAGTAATACTATATCATGTTTGAACAAATTTTGCGATGAAAAGGTCCGACTTTATTAAAATTGTTTTCTAAAGCGAAATATAATTAAAATATGTCATTAGAACTGATGGTTGAAATACTGGTTTGTATTTCGAATTTCAATTAAAATGAGAAATATAATTAATATTAGCTGTGCCCGCGACTTTGTCCGCGTGGAATAGTGAATTTGGATAGTATTTATTGGATATAGATATCTTTTGGTTTATTTTGAACATCAGAATACCTCTAATATTTTGTCTCTTGTCGCAACCTTATAAAACATTCATAAAAACCTTTGGTACATACCTCCATACAAACTTTCATGCTCTATTCCCAATTGTTATTTTATACCCTTGAGGGTAAAACCTATACAAACTTTGAATGTCATATTTATTTATATCAAATCAACAGCCTAAAGAATAAGTTTCAAGCTTCTAGATCTAAAAATGACGATACTTTCAACCAGTTACACCCCTTTTTTCGCATTAAAAAGTAGCCTATGTCCTTTTTCAGACTCTAGACTATCTGTGCATAAAATTTCATTTAAATAAGTTCAGTGGCGTAAAAGCGCGACAGACGGACAGACAGACAGACAGAGTTACTTTCGCATTTATAATATTAGTAAGGTTTGATATTTTAGTTCAGGGACATTTTAATAATTATCATGTTTCAACTTATGCATTGTGTATTCACAATTTTCAGACAAACGAATGTGTCTACATTTTATAAACGGACTAGTTATTAGTAGTATTAATAGGAAAAATGGAAATTTTAATGAAGTTTACATGCTAATTATATTTTTTGGTGTGTTGTTTTAGGTTTGAATATTTGATATGATTTATTTAATACTTTTTTTTTACATGTTTAGTATTTTGTTATACCTACATATTGTTAGTTCATATAGGTATTAGAATTACTAATACTTAATATACCGCCCATACGAAACATTCCAATTTTTAGATATTAAAAAGTATGAGAATACCTATTTTCATTTTGTTTAGATTTAAGTATTACTATTACTAGGATTAAGAATATACATGTTATTATTTATATTTTAGTATAAATGACTCTCGGTATAACGTTGCTTTTTAATAAAGTTTGCTATAAAATGTAAAATTAATGTCTCAAATAGGTCTGAATAAACTCAATTGTGTCTTCATTGCGTCGCTCTTTATATCGCGGTTTACTGTAAGGTCACACGGATATTGGTTTTCGTTCGATATTGGCGTTGTGTCGTGCCTTGTTCAAAATCCACCAGGATTGAAATTACTTTTTTTTTTCAAAATAATCTCACGATGTAATTCAAATATTTTAATAATTTAGTAAATAAATAGTAAAATGTATTGTTTATTCTTAATAAGGCAGTTAAACTAGAAATTTGATATTTATGATAGGTTAATTATAATGCAGGCTTTGTTGGTTAGGTTTAGCTAAATAACATCTGTCCATTTAGGTCATTAATTTACTCGTACATATGTAGAACTTGTATTAATTGCTACAAAGTAATAATCTTTTAAGCGTGAAGTTGTGTAGTTAGGTATAAACGTTAGTACACAATTTCTGAGAACTTCGACGTTCTTACTTCATGTCTCATTATCATATTTTATTGCTCGTCTATAAGCCTAATGATTATTGAACAATAGTTGCTGTTAAATAAAAATAAAAATGTGTCCGCTACTGTAATGCTACAAACTTTGGCTTATTATCAGTTGAACACTAAGCAAACGACAGGTAATAGAGTTTTATAATTGCTTTTTATAATAGTAGGAAGGCTTGCGTGATTTACTCAGAAATAAAAGCTTAGTAGTCAAACGTTTTTATTTTATTTTTTATGTATGTTAGCTCAGAACTTTTGACTGGGTGGACCGATTTCGATCAATTTTGTTTTAATTGAAAGGTGTTGCGTGTCATGTGGTCCCATTTAAATTCAATTGAGATCTGACAAGTACTTTTAGAGTTATATCTAATAATGCGTATTTACTTGACTACTTTTTCGTCGACCTACGTTGTATTATACCGCATAACTTTTTACTCGGTGTACCGATTTTGATGATTCTTACTTTAATCGAAAGCTAATACTTGTCATGTAGTCTTCTTTAAATTTGATCGAGATCTGATTACAACTTTTTGAGTAATCTTTAATAGCGCGTATTTACTTGACTATTTTTTCGTCTTATTACGTTGTATTACTTGTCGATGTAATTGAAGTCGGTTTTTTTTCGTTTGCGAGCAAACACAATTATTCCCTTCTTCTTCTACGTACGTTGTATTACTTGTCATCTTGTCGTGTCGATATACTTGAAGTCGGTTTTTTTCGTTTGCGAGCAACGAAACACGATTATTGATTATAAAATATCATCTACTACTTATAAAGTGATCGATCTAATTCTAAATAAGTTTTTTTAAAATATATTCTGACTGGTATAATTAATTTTCAAAACTAAATTATTGTCTTCAGCTCTTATAATTAATTGAGACCTAAAACATGTACATACTTTTCTATATTAGAGTTAAAATACAGTTCTTTGCAATTTTGAATTATTTCTGCTCACTGTTTGTTGAATTAGTTTTATGTTATTATAGAAGGATATTTATGTTCTGCGGCGATAATACTTAAATAATTTAAGGATGCGTTTTGCGCTATGAGTATTTATATTATGTAATTTTTTGCTTAGATGTTTCAAGCATAGGACAAAATTAACGGTATGTTTATGTGCTTTAGTAGGATCGTAATTATCAGTATATTATAGTGATGTAGAACAGAAATTAAGTTAATGATAGGAAATTACTATGAGTATGATCGTTTATCTTCATATAAATATTATCACAATAGCAATAGTTTTATGATAAATTAAAAAATAAGTGAGTTAAGTATTATATGTATATATATGTGGCCCTTGGTGAATCCGTCCAATCATTAGATTAGTAATTATACATTTTATTGTTAGTTATCAATAAGTGTTGTCATCAAAATTATTATATTATTACGAGTTTTATATATAAGTGTCACTTAGTCTAATCGAACTGCTTGAGTCATTACTAACGAAGTTGTCGTTACTGATGATTTTTTAAATGATTAAATTAATATGTAATTAAAACATACTTAATTTTTAAAGATAAAAACTGGTATCTACCACGGAATAGTTTTTTGAAAGCGATGTTGATATTTCGGACCAGTTTAATGATTCGTTTTTATGAAGAGCATCCTTGGAGTTGGTTGTATGTAGTAGAATTTTTATCTTTAAAGTTAAAGTATGTTTAAAAATCACATCTGTTTTATAATAAGCCTAAAAAGGTGGATGTAATTTTAACATAATTATTGTTATTTTCGATTAAATTAAAAATAAATTTTAATAATAAAGCCGTAAATGTTATTTAATTTGATACAGTTTTGTATTTGTACATTTTTATTTCTTTATTATTTGTAATATCGCTTGTAGTTGTGGTAACGATGTTCATATTTATCTATAATTTTATGCAGTCTTTTTCGTATCATCTTATTTTTGTGCTTTTCGAGCATATCGGCATAGGCATCTGAGAAAGGCATTATATTTATCCCACCGTCACTGCTTACTATTCCAGGCAGACCTGGCACCATACCTATTTTTGGTCGAAAGGGTGGATAAAAACTGGGTAGCATAGGTACTGGGTAAGGTAGTCCATAAGGTATTGTTGGTAAAGAAGGAGCTGGCATTATTGGTATTTGTGGAAAAGGTACAGGGATGACTGGCATTTGCGGAAAAGGTACTGGAGGGGGTGGAAGATCTGTTGGAATCAAAAAAGGATTAATATTTTCGGATGGAAATGGTTTCAAAATTGATCTAGAGGAACAATAATTCGGGATATTTTTAGGATACCAATACAACGGATTACACGGATCGTCATTTGAAGGATTTTTCAGACCTACCTGGTCTCTTGAACATCGTATTATGTCTATCCAAAAACACAATATTAAAATCTGTAACAAAAATAAATAATAAAAATACTGTACCTGGATAGGTCCAATTATTATTTTTTACATTGTACTCTAAAACACATAACATTCTGTCTATTAATATATTTTACTAGCGACCCGCTCCGGCTTCGCACGGGTTGCAATGCTGATACTAAATATAAAATATAAAATAAATATTTGCAATCTAAGCTCAAAAAATGTGTTTATTTACGACATCACATTAGAAAACTTTAAAACTATCAGTGTTCCTCTACTATATTATGCATGTATTATACATATAAACCTTCCTGTGGAATCACCCTATTTACTAAAGAAAACCGCATCAAAATCCGTTGCGTAGTTTTAAAGACCTAAGCATATATACAGACAGACAGACAGCGGGAAGAGACTTTGTTTTATAATATGTAGTGAAGCTAATCCAAGAATAACTTTCTGACAATTCTATGTATTTCAGGACGAATTAATGTCCAATCTTATATTTTGGTATAAAAAACCTTGAAGTTCGTTCGGTATACTTATCACATACCTATATATTCATATAACTAAATTCAAATTTATGTAGACAATTGTAAGTATTGCACACAAACACATGCCGATTCTGTAGAAAACTTCAGTTTTCAGTGTGCGTCAAGTGTCGTAAATAAATAAGTTATTAATGGTCTAAGATCCGGAATATAACAAAATCTTCCCTCATCTGTTAATTAGATGAAACAATTTTTTATAGGCTGATTTCAATATTGTGAATTTATAAAAACAAGCTCTGCCACCATAAGCCTGCTGCAAATAATAATACTTAAAAAAATTTTTTTTCTTCTAAAAAATCTTTTCCCTCTCACGTTAATTACATGTAGTAAGCTAAAACCGTCAATATTTTACATTATATACCTGACTATAGTAGGCACCCATCTCTATGATTGCTATACTTACCTGCAGCCAGGTTACTGCTGACTGAGGTTACTGACCTGGTTGCAGGTAAGTGTAGCAATCATAGAGATAGCTGCCTACTACAGTCAGGTATATAATGTAAAATATTAACGGTTTTAGCTTACTACATGTAATTTTACTAAATTCCTATGGAACGGCGCATATACCAAAACAACATTTTTTACAATTTTTGTCTGTATGTCTGTCTGTTTGTTCCGGCTAATCCCTGAAACGGCTGGACCGATTTTGACGGGACTTTCACTCGTAGATATCTGATGTAATAAGGAGTAACTTAGGCTACTTTTATTGTAGAAATTAATTTATTTTATACCTCTGCGAACTGAACGAGAATTTTTTTTTAAATTCCACGCGGACGAAGTATCGGGCACAGCTATTATTATATATTAATTAACAAGTGATGGTTGCGACAACTGTACTACTTACAACTGCCAATAACAGTTCAAACTGTTAATAAAATTGTTTTTCACTGTTAAGTAAAAACTTGCACACATCCACACAATTATAATTATGAAGGGATGCGCTTTGTCATCGAAGCATCGCTTGCGTATAATATTGGTCATTTAATATTTTAAATCATAATACATACTAGTAGTATAAAACAAAGTCGCTTCCCTGTCTATAAATTCTGTAATGGTCTGTATGCTTAGATCTTTAAAACTATGCAACGGATTTTGATGCAGTTTTCTTTAATAAATAGAGTGATTCCAGAGGAAGGTTTATATGCATGATAAATGCGTAATATAGTGGAGGAACACTGATAGTTTTTGCAACCGTGCGAAGCCGGGGCGGGTCGCTAGTAATTTAATAAACATTACATTCATATAAAGTTTTAATAGTAATTTTTTTAACAATAATAAAGTCTGTTACAATTTACCTTTTGAAAAAAAATCATGTTTCACGAATTTTCATCAGCGTTACGCTTGATAGCAATGATCGGAGTTGTAATTTTAAAGTGGAACTTCTCACTATGTAGGTTTTTTGAATGAAAGGACTTTTTTTAAAAGACAATAGGGCCTTTTTATTGTTTTCATAGAACAATGAGTGCAAAAACAGGCAAACTTTTCACTTTATTAAAACAAGACGGAATTCAATAGAACTGATTTTGTGATGGTATTCTCATTTCTTGTTTTAGGGTAAAAAAAATATGTACCTATAGCATAAATAAGAAGTAAAACAAATAATCGGATTTATTTTGCAGGTTCTGAGTAATGAAATCCGATGTGTATAATTTAATTTATGTGAAATCAGCTAAATTATTCCAATGAAATGGGTACACATTGGATTTGACATTTAAATTTTATATTATTTTAAATTTTATTTTATTTCATGTTGTTTTGTACGCATATGGATTTAAATCTAGAATAGCACTACTGAGTTTAAAATTTTTTAAAGTGAAACTTCTTTAGGCGCATGTGGTGATGATAATATTTGAGCAACCGGTGACGCAGCAGCGTCATGACGTTCAGTACTTGGATGGGTGACCGCCTGGGAATACCGCGTTTTTTTTTAAAAAATAGTTTGCCAAAGTAGTTTCACTTCTGACATGAGTGCTTGGTACGCAAGCAATTCATTTATTTATTTTTACTCTTAAAGTGATTATCACTCATTTTAGTAGAGGTATTTGTTGGAAATTTTCAGACAAAAAAAGAGTTATCTACCTATTAACTTGTAGATGGCGGGTGTGTCGTAATAACTAACGAAAAACGTTTTAAAATCTGACATTGACTAATTTTTGTTGACGAATGGGTGCAATCAAAGTAATATAATCTAATATTCTATCATTTTATTTTGTATGCAGTTCATACTTACCTCATAATTACGTGATATGTAGATTAATTGAGATTTAAAGACTAAGAACACGCTCCAAATTTATTTTTAAATATAAACGTTTGCCATTTTTTTAATCATATCAGCACTTTTATACGAAACAGGCTGCCTATATACTGCGACCACTCCCAGGTACGGTTCAGCTCTAACGATTGGTGTACTTGGAACATTCTGTATATCTCTTCGTAATGATTCGAACATTAATTCAAAAGGCGATAGAGTTCGTTCAACAGACTCCAGGCTATAGTCTGAATCACTTAGGAAAGCGGATGAATATTTATATTCAGACATTCGTTGTATTGCCTCAACATTTCCATAGGGTAGAAACTCCACGTTGGACCTTATTAATTTTTCAAATATTTTTAGACATTTTTTCGGCAAATGAAGTGGATGCCAGTAAAAAGGATTACATTCATTAATATTTCTGTAACGTTGCTCAAAGTCAAAGTCGTCCATGTAGGTGACGCCGGTGATAGAAGCCTCTACGAAATGTAATAAGAATGGCTGAAATGTTAAAATGTAATTCCACAGCAAAGCTCTGCAATAAAAAAGACATACTAGATCGTTCAATAAGTCCCGAGACTAACCTGGAAATGGCGCATATATTAAAAACTCTTTTGATTTTTAAAAAGTACTGGCTATCAATAGAAGAATATGTGTCAAATTTTTAAAAATGGAACAATAAAATTATTGATTTCAAAACATTTAAGTGACGCTACGGTTGTAATTTCGATACAATGGAAAAAAACGAGTTTCGCGTGTTGATAAAACATTGTTTTTTAATGGGAAAAAATACCGTTGAAGCACAGCAATGGCTTATAAAATGTTATGCAGGATCAGCTCCCTCTAAAGCAACCATTTGTCGGTGGTATGCCGTCTTCAAACGCGGTCGCATGGACACCAATGATGGGGAACGCTCAGGTCGTCCAAATGAAGCAGTGACTCAACAAAATATTAACCAAGTCCTCAAAATCGTATTGGAAGATCGGAAGGTATAAGTGCGAGAGATAGCCGAGATAGTGAAGATTTCAGCTGGTAGTTTTTTCACTATTTTACATAAAAATTTGGCCATGAAAAAGCTTTTTTCTAAGTGGGTGCCGCGTTTGCTTACAACTGATCAAAAGGAACAACGTATCAATGATTCAGAGCGATGTTTGGCGCTGATGAATCATAATAAAAAGGATTTTTTACGTCGGTATGTAACAATGGATGAAACCTGGATATACCATTTCACTCCGGAATCCCATCGGCAGGCAGCGGAGTGGAGAGCGGCTGGTGAAAGCCGCCCAAAGCGTCCAAAGACTCAGAAATCGGCCGGTAAGGTTATGGCGTCTATATTTTGGGATGCGCATGGAATACTTTTCATCGACTACCTTGAAAAGGGGCAAAATATAAATAGTAACTATTACATGTGCTTATTGGAGCGATTGAAGTACGAAATGGCGGATAAACGGCCTCACATGAACAAAAAGAAAGTGGTGTTTCACCAGGACAACGCGCCTTGTCACAAGTCCGTGAGAACGATGGCCAAAATTAACGAATTGGGCTTCGAATTACTTCCTCATCCCCCTTATTCGCCAGACTTGGCCCCCAGCGATTACTGGCTGTATGCAGACCTCAAAAAAAATGCTTCAGGGTAAGAAATTTGACTCAAATAGTGAAGTTATCGCAGCAACGGAGGCTTATTTTGAAGCCAAAGACAAATCGTTCTACACACATGGGATAGAAAAGTTAGAAAAGCGTTGGAGGGACTGTATCGCTCTTGGAGGAGACTATGTTGATGAATAAAAATTAATTTTATAAAAAAGACCTTTTTTTAGTACTTAGTCTCGGGACTTATTGAACCACGTGTTATATTAGACGTTTATAATAGTTCAAGAATTTCATACTTTAATAAATAAAACGCTCAGACAACGACAAACATCTATATGGCCAATACAAATATCTGTCGTGAGCGGGAATCGAACCCGCGACCGCCAGCGCATCAGCCAGTGCTGTGACCGCTGCGCCAACGCGTCGTCGCACAATAAATAATAATAAAAGTGAAATGTTATAGTTAAATCAATAATCAGCCAAACGTGAATAAAGTAAACAAAATATATTAAATGTGTCAAAATTGTTATTAATACATACCGTTTCATTTTTCAACAATGTCCCGAGTGAAATGTCAAAGTTGTTTCAACGACGTCTTGTTAGCACCTGTTTATAGTTTCTTTGTGTTTCGTTGAAAAATGTCAGTGAAAGAATTACAGACCACCTGCGCTGTGACGTAATTGACTTAATGTGTAAGTGAAGCACTGTCACACGTTATAAATGTCGCGTCGCGTAGTCAAGGGGCATTTTTCGTTTTAAATTTTCATAGTTCGAAATTTATACTACTTTAATGTTAGTTTTTTTTTTAAATCCACGGACTCCTAGTAATTTTCAGTATTTTTTCGTGTTAGTTTTAAGTTTCATCTTAGTACAAAGTACGTATGTATATTGCAATTTGGTGTGTATGTGTGTGTACTTTTTCACGGGGTTCGCGGCACGAAAATACATCCGTTTTATAATTATTATTTAAAGTTACGTTTTTACTTTTTCATTATACGAACATTTACCTACAAAGTTTACAAGAAGAGAGTAGGGTATATATGTATATATCAATTAGTAGAGTATAAATCCAAATAAAACAAAAGCATTTTATTCACTTTATTTTATTCTTACGTACTTTTTGAGGATACCTATATATCTTAATGAAGACCGGCAGAAGTACTATCGGCTGTCGATCGCAATTTACCTTACACTCTGAAATCGATTTAGCATAAAATAATTATAGAGTACCTAATAAGCTAGCCTTAGTTGAAGTTATTCCCCATTCCCCAATTATAATATAACAATATTTTACCGTTATTAGTAACTACCGTCGCATTGTGAAACATAACTTGCATGAATAGTAAATATAATATTAAAAATCGAATATCCGACAAAACACTATGCATCGCCATAATATAATCGAAAGCGATACGAGTAAAAACGTGTAGGTATTACGAATAAAATAAAATAACAAGCAATAAAACAAATCAATATGTACGAGTACCTATACTACGAAAATCTTCCTACAATCACATTGAAAGTTTATTGAAATGAAAAATATTTCGTTTTGATTTGAGAATAATAACGCAATATCCGACGCTTTTGTATACATTTTTGTATGTATTTCAAAATACGCACATACCGGTTTTATTTTAGTACTTTTTAAAAAAATATATTTTATTTGAACGATGTTTTGATTTACTCGACTATATCAGTTTATTCTAAACTAGAAAACTGTCGTAATAAGTACGTTTTAGTGTATTAGTTATCTAATGTTGAGGGTGTACCAATAACTTACAATCTCGACAGAAGTACGTAACTTAGGACGTATTTCATAATTGTAAACTGTATTATGTTGTATCATTATAGACTACCTGTGACCCGCGGTTTCATTGACATTTTAAAGTAAAATAAAATAAAATATATAAATTAAAATTAATTTGAGGAAAAAATATCATATAACCTTCTCGGTAAATGGGATATCCAACACAAAAATATTTTTTTAATTAGAACCAATGGTTCCTAAGATTAGTGTGTTTAAACAAAGAAACAAACATTTCAGCTTTAGGTATAATATTAGTATAGATCTTTTTAATTTTTCTCTATAAATAAAAGACGTGTAGATCTCAGAATTTGTCGAACCGACACACGATATTGAAATTAAAATTTTCACCCATGATTTCTCTCAATTCCTCTTTTCATGTTTTTTCCCTTTTTTCTGTGATGCTCAAATTAAAAACAAGTTTCTGAGCAGGAAAAGTAGTAGAAATTTCGGTTTGTTTAAACAATATATCGTTTTTTATGGATACTACTACCATTTGTGGCACAGGTTTTGCATATTGACAGGAACAATGAACGTAGACGAACAGAGACAGTGAACGTGTTAATGCGCGACCACCTTTTGTTGATACATGAGATATATCCACGATATCGTCTTGGGTAACTGCACTATAAGTCATAACATAGTCAAGAGAAGAAACTGACTACTACCATAGATATAAAGATACAAGTTTTTAATTATTTTCTGTTTTCTCCTAAACTTTAATAAGTTGTCCGAAATAAATGATTTTAATTTAATTTAATTTATTATTATTTAAAACATTATTGAGTACAATCCCATATTTTGGAACTAACTACTAGTATGCATTTTAATTTCGACTTGACATTTGTGATATTTTTTACAAAAAGGGTGGCTAAGAAACTTTGGGTCGCCTGATGGAATCTTAACGATTACCGTAGCCTTCCAATCCAACAACGTCGGAGCGTTACAACCGCCTTGTCGTCCCAACACCTGATTCTCGAATGAGCTCTGGCTACCGTATTTACCAAATGAACACAAAACAACTTGGGAGCAGTATTATTTGGCTGCGATCTTCTGCTAAATGTAGGGACTTTCCTAGTTGGATTGCTTCAGACTAAGCAATATGTTTCCTGCTGTGCTTACTTCAATTAATGCTCTCAATTTGTATGTGTCGTACCCATTATTTTTTCGACTAGCTTCTGCGCGCGACTTCGTCGGCGTGGACTCCGCTCCTATTGGTCTTAGGGTGATGACACATAGCCTATATAGCCTTCCTCGATAAATGGGCTATCTAACACTGAAAGAATTTTTCAAATCGGCCCAGTAGTTCCATAGATTACCGCGTTCAAACAAACAAAACTTTATATATTAGTATAGATTAATAACTTGGTTTTCTTGCATGATAATGAACAGAAACGTAAATTGTCGGGGTTAAAGTTAGTTAGAGAGGAGCGGCATACGCATACCTGTCAGCGATGCACTCCACCAAGCTATAGAACGGGATCGATGGAGAGAGCTAGTTGACGGAATCAAACGGAGTCACGATCCTCAGCAATGAGGAACCGATTGAAGAGAGAGAGAAAGGAAATCGGAAGACATTTATAACATTCTTACACATCATATAATATGCTATAGCAACTATTACAATTTGATTTTCTGAGAGAGTGTGGAACTAACGTATCAATTATGTTGTTATATTATAATTTCGGGAGAAATTATTACTAATAGAAGTTTTAACTCTTTTGTATGTTGTAGGATCTTAATTCCATTCAATTTGTATACGCTGCTTGTATTTTAAATGTAGGTATTGTACAAAAACAAATAAACAGACAAGTAGTTACATTTTACAAGCGTATAAAAATTATATCTTTGAGTACATTAATTTATACTAACCTCTATACATTTCCATGTATGAATGTGTGCATCTATTTTAATTATTTCAGATTTTATCGCATGAGTAATCATAGCATTTCTCGTAATTTAGCGAGTGATGTAGAACTTTAGGAAATTCGCATTCATATTTCACATTTCTATTTTACGTTTCTAAAATTAAATACCTCCCTTTGAACTGTTCACCTGCAGTTCTGTTAAATAGCTCTCCGCTTGGAACCCGAGTAAACAGTTATTTGCTCCTACCAGTTCCAGTTTTAGAAATATAAATACTTAGACTCGTTGAGTAATTTATTAAATAATAGAATAATACCCACACGATAAATATTATTTTGGTTGGCGATATAATCAATTATCATTTCTTTAGGACATAAATGGATAATAATCTCTAAAAGATCGCTACCATTGTTACAAAGGAAATTTAATAATTGACAACTTTAAAAAAAATATCTATAGACTGCAGGTATAATCATATAGTGCTTATGTACTCATTAATAGACAATGTCATTAGTCTCACTCAGTTTAAGAGAAGGAAGATAAATATTGCAGTCAATACAACCGTTACTATTCGGAGAATACAGACAATCACATGTGTAATGACATGATCTTCTATTTATACGGTCACAAGTAAGTACCTACCACTGAACTATAAAACAATTGAAAAATTATGTAAATGTATCATCCAGACGTCTGGTGTCTCTACCGACTCAAACAGAATTGGGACTAGTGGGGTAATAGTTAAAATGTCAAGTTGTGATTTTTTTCTTGTCTGGGCGTTTCCAAGTTCAATTTTTCACCGGTTTATATAAACTACTAGCTGTGCCCACTACCTCATCAAAGGGGAAATTAAAAAAAAAATTGTTCAGTTCGCAGAGATACAAAATAAATCAGTCAGTTCAGCCTATTGCAGTCCACTGCTGGAGATAGGCCTCCCCAAGTTCGCGCCAGACATCCCGGTTTTCCGCAATCCTCATCCAGCCTACACCGACAATCTTACGAAGATCGTCGGTCCAACGGGCCGGAGGACGTCCCACACTGCGTTTGCCAAGACGCGGTCTCCACTCCAGGACACGTCTGCTCCAACGGCCATCGGTCCTGCGACACAGATGACCAGCCCACTGCCACTTCAACTTGCTAATTCTGTGGGCTATGTCGGTTACTTTCGTTCTCTCGCGGATAGTCTCGTTTCTAAGTCTATCTTTGAGAGAAACCCCAAGCATAGCCCGTTCCATTGCGCGTTGAGCGACTTTGAACTTGTGGACCAGTCCCTTCGTCAGTGTCCACGTCTCGGCTCCGTATGTCAACACAGGCAGGACGCATTGCTCGAAAACTTTTGTCTTTAAGGATTGCGGAATCTTCGAAGTGAAGACTCGACGTAGCCTGCCAAACGCCGCCCAGCCCAACCGAATCCTCCTATTGGCTTCCTTCTCGAAGTTGTTTCGGCCCAGTTGAATGGTGTGGCCAAGGTAGACATAATCCTGAACAACCTCGAGAAGGATACCGTCAACCGATACCGGTCTCGGTATGACTTGGTTGTTAAACATAACTTTCGTCTTGTCCAAGTTCATTCCGAGACCGACCCGTCGGGAGGACTCGTTTAGGCCGGTCAGCATTTGGCCTAGCTCATCCAACGTCTCCGCAAAGATGACGATATCGTCGGCAAAACGAAGGTGAGAGATGTATTCGCCGTTGACGTTGATGCCTCGTTCCCCCCAATCCAAGGTCTTAAAGACATCCTCCAGCGCAGTGGTAAACAGTTTCGGTGATATTACATCTCCCTGTCTTACACCACGCCGGAGGAAAATTGGTATTGTTCTCTGCTCTTGGATACGAACGGTCATCGTCGCCGCGTCGTACATACATCTCATTACCTCGATATATCGCCAGTCGATATGACATCTCTGCAGAGAGTCCAGGACAGCCCAGGTCTCGACAGAGTCGAAGGCTTTCTCGTAGTCCACAAATGCCATACACAGCGGCTGATTATACTCTTCTGTCTTTTGAATAATCTGCCGAACAGTATGGATGTGGTCTACGGTGCTGTAGCCATTTCGAAACCCAGCCTGCTCCGGTGGTTGGAATTCGTCGAGTCTTCTGGCGAGACGATTCGTAACAACCCTCGAGAATAGCTTATAGACGTGGCTCAGAAGTGAGATCGGTCTGTAATTCTTTAACAGAGACTTATCGCCTCTCTTAAAGAACAGTACAATATAAATACATTTCTAAAATAAAATTAAGCCTAAGTTACTGTTAGGTACTTAGTTAAGTTACTTTTCAACTATCTGCCAGTGCAAGTCCCATCTGAGTCGGTCCAGCCGTTTCAGAGATTAGCCGGAACAAACAGATAGACAGACAGACAGACAGACAGAGAGACAGACGGACAAAATTTGTAAAAAATGTTATTTTAGTATATGTACCGTGTATAAATCCATATGCATTTAGTATATAATAAAGCGGTTATTTTAATATTACAAACGGACACTCCAATTTTATTTATTTGTATAGATTTGTCTCATATTTGCTTTCTTTAGTCTATTTGCGTTAAGAAATTAGTAACTCATCGCTGAAACTTGGATTAAGAATTCCCCTGGACCTATTAAATCTTAGTAAATAAGAACGCTTGTCTGAATACTTATACTTGAACTAAAATACTTGTCTTACTTGTCTATATTAACACAATATACACTCAATCGGGCGGTGTTTTTAGTGACAATTTTATAATACACGCACGCACATTACACGCTTAAGGAAAAATAATTTAGTCAAAATTATTTAATTAAGACGGTTTTTTCTTTAATCTCTCTATAACTTCATCGAATTTCTTGTCTGTTATAAAAGCTGGTATTCTAACAATTTTCGTCGGGCAACAGCAGTCTCTAATTGTATCTTTTGAATTTAAAATAACATCGCTACGCCTTCTTTTTCTAGTTGATACTCCTGTTTCATTGTAGTTTTTTCTTATAGCGTTGTTTTTTCGATAATCAATTTTATCAAAATCTTCCTGAAGTTGTTTTAGCTCCTTGTCTTTAATTATTCCTTTAAGATTTTGAAAGTAAATCATATCTTCGTTCATTTCATACTGCACATTGCATTCTTAAAAATAAAACAAATATGTTAAATTTAGACTTACTAAAGAATATTCTTTGGTAGGAAAAATACCTGACTATCAGACCTGATTTTCAATTAACTTGTACAAGTTTGGAGCGCTCCAACCCCAATGCTCCAGCGTACCAACTTGTACAAGTTTGGAGCGCTATAATTAACAACTTATGCGTTAAACAAAAAAAAAGTTTCAAATAAAAAAGATGTCAAATATTATTGTCTACAATAATGATGTCTACATTTTTTGTTATACGATGCGCGGTTCGCGAGATATTCGATAAAACGCGTTTTCCAAGATGGCGGCTGATGCAGGCCCGGCACCGCCACGCCAACTTGGATTTACATTCAGGGGACACCCCTGAACATATACAAAATAAAAATACCCGGTCCCTTACGTTGCACAAAAAACACCCGGCTACTGGGCTATTATTAATACGTACAATAAAAAATAATGATAATTATTATTACAATAATTCTGACTTAAGTTTATCTCTTAAAATGTAGTTGTAACAAATGTTCAGTTAGGCAAACAAAAAAATCAGAAAATATTATTTTAATGGATTTATCTGCCTTATTTATCTCTTCTTACTTATATGCCTTGATTTATCTGGTAGATGTACCTACATAAAATTTATTAATTTGTTCTCAATAGCCTTACGTGCAGATATCAGCTTGTTAAATTTTTCTAATATGTTTATTTATTACCTTTATTTGGCGGACATTCGCATTTAAGACTGGGCGTTTTGATTGGCATTTGGTTATTGTCGTATCTCCGAAAAAAATGCTCAATGGGTGCTTGAGGAGCCGCCCACGACCATCGATCCCAGGGTAATGTTCCATGAACACTACGAAAGGTAGTTGAAAGAAATACTAGAATAGATTGAAGTACCTGTAAAAATACCTGGAGTATCGTATGGAGTAGGTCAGGTATTTTTTTTGTTTATATCTAATTAAACATATAGGATTAAAGAATTAAGAATATTAGTTTCAACATAAAATAATGGATTCGTACACTTCGTTAACTCGTTTGACGTATTTTACAACGCAAACAAAGAAGAAAAAATGGCAACACGTGTAAAGCAAAAAATTAGAAGAGTTTTTTTTTTTTTATGTAATTAGGTCGGCAAACAAGCGTGCGGCTCACCCGATGGCAAGACCGCAGCCTATAGACGCCTGCAACACCAGAAGCATCGCAAGCGCGTTGCCGACCCTATCCCCAATCCCCCCCCCCAGGAGCTCTGGTCACCTTACTCACCAACAGGAACACAATACTGCTTGAAAACAGTATTATTTAGCTGTGGTCTTCATTAAGAGGAAAGGATACCGGCTCTTTCTCCATACAAACGTATTCGACTGTTTTCTCCCTGGATAATGACACTAGATCAAATATTTTTGCAACATAAAACTTTTACCTGCCATGACCATGCCCCTACGTTTTGTTTTTTTTCATATTCTTATTATATTAGGTAGTAGGAGTCTTCAAAAACTAGAAATATTGCCTAATTTTTTGTTCATTTTCAGACACTCATAAAAAAATAATAATTCATATTTACAAAAAAAAGAGAACGGAGCGGCATAGCTGTAGGCTTTGTTTATTTACGTGAAAAAAAATAAAAAATAAATTGGCATGTTTCGGGGAGAAAACAGTCTAATACGAAATGCTGTTTTGGTCAATAATTATCTACCTAAAGTGGTCTGAGCTTCAGTTGTCCCTTTCTTGCTGTTTGTGGGATAGGTCTGGGGGAGGGAAGGGTCAGAGCAGTACGTATACACGCCAGCGAAGTGATGCCTCATAGTCGATAATTATATAGATACACTAGTGATGTAATATTTTGTCGATATTTTCAAAAATTCGTGTAAACAAAATTAAATAATCTCTCTTTTCATAAACTACAATAAAACCTTATTTGGATGCGGTGTTCATTGTAACATTGTGCAAACCTGGGCTAAAGAAGGGTTTCTCTAACAAATAAAAATGATAATTATGGTAAATAATTTAAATAATATTATGTTGTTTATGCTTTTGGTTTGACTATAATTTTGGCTAACGGTAGTCTTATTACAGAGGCAAAGGAAGGATACTGTAGAAAGACTGACGGACAGACACTAGGAAAAGTAGGTTAACTAAATAAAGATACAAAATTTCAAAATAAGGATTTATTCAGTTCAAGTAGGTAAAGAGTTTTAAAAAAGGAGGAGGTTCACAATTCGACTGTATTTTTTTAATGTATGTTCTCAGAACTTTTGACTGGGTGGACCGATTTCGATCAATTTTGTTTTAATTGAAAGGTGTCATGTGGTCCCATTTAAATTTAATGAAGATCTAACAAGTACTTTTAGAGTTATATCTAATCTAATAATGCGTATTTACTTGACTACTTTTTCGTCGACCTACGTTGTATTATACCGCATAACTTCTTACTCGGTTTATCGATTTTGATGATTCTCATTTTAATCGAAAGCTAATACTTGTCATTTAGTCTTGTTTAAATTAGATTGAGATCTGATTACAACCTTTTGAGTAATCTTTAATAGCGCGTATTGACTATTGTTTCGTCTTATTACGCTGTATTATTTGTCGATGTAATTTAAGTCGTTTTTTTTTTCGTTTGCGAGCAAACACAATTACCAATTTTTTGGTAAATGATTCCTTTAGGGCTCCACAAAATAAAATAGCAGTAACTTCGTAGTCTTTCAATATTTTTTTAAAATCAAATTCGGACTACTCTGTTATGCATGGTCAAATATTAAAAAAATATACGTGGCGACTTTAGAACCTCCTCTGTTTTTCTTCGTCGGTAAAAAATTCTTAATCAACCACAAAATAATTAAATAAAAAATCAATAGGTGGTCCTGAAAATCTGTGTTAGGGTTTATCCCTAACTGAAGCCGAGGACTTATCTTTTTGTGAGACACACTGCCACCTTTATTAGTGACTATTATTTTAAATATCTTTATTTTATTGTTAATTCTGAGTTCAGTTGTTTCAATTTTTTTTTAATAATAATTATTATTTCTTTTGATTTATAGTTTGTTCTTCCACATTTATTTTGATGTTTTTTTTTTTTTAATTTTATTAACACTACACTGTACACTTAAAAATATCAATACGGTAGTCCTTTGAAATTTTATGCAACACCGTACCTACATAATATGCAGTCGGACGCATAAAATTGGAGGATTAGTCAACCAGTCTCTCTTTGTATATTATGTCACCAGAATCTCATTTTTTCATATTTTTAAACATTATTATATCGTCCCAATTATGTGTTACGTATTAATAACCGCGACAAACATGAGACATTACAACTTATATGTATACTATTACTAGCTGTGCCCCGCGGTTTCACCTGATTGTTGATTTGAGGGAAAAAAATGCTTTCCTTTTTTTCAATAGTATAAGATTTAATTAGCTTGATATATTTTCCTTAGTTTACACTAAATAAATTTCTGAACGCACGCATAAATATTTGACCAAAGAGTATATTATGACCACTACGTTTTATATTTGACAACAAATATATATTATGTCAATCCGTTTTCATTACTGACATTATTATATATTTTTAAAATGTAAAATACGCCACTATCCGTATATTGTGAATATATGTTGTCGATTCGAAACCAGAGTTTACCATATCGACGGGATGAACATTAAATGTTTGACAGTTACGAAACACGAACATAGTTCCATACAAATTTTTATTCCCACCCTTCAACCCCTTACACCCTTTTATTCGCATTAAAAAGTAGCCTATGTCCTTTCTCAGACTCTAGACTATCTGTATACCAAATTTTATTTAAATCTGTTCAGTAGTTTTGGCGTGATTGCGCGACGGACAGACAGGCAGACAGACAGCTTTTTATTATATATTATATTCGATTGCTTTTTAACCGACTTCAACAAAGGAGGAGGTTACTCAATTCGACCGTACTTATATATATTTTTTGTTTTTTTTTATGTATGTTCGGGGATAACTTCGTCGTTTACGAACCGATTTTGATAATTCTTTTTTTGTTGGAAGGGAGATATCCCAACTTAGGTACCATGATAAGGAAACCAGGATCTGATGATGGGATCCCAGAGAAATCGAGGAGGACCCTCAAAAATCGTAGTGACTAGTGTGTTTGTTAATTTTTTTCGTCTGCTTACGTATTACTTGCCGATGTACTTAATTAAAGTCGGTTTTTTTTCGTTTGCGAACAAACACAATTATTAGCATTGATCGCCTGGTTGTACAATTTGTGACTATATCGATACCTTTGGGTAGAAAGGTCGTATAAACCAAAACACGACTTTTCAGGAGAGCAGAAAAACGATTTTTTTTTGTACATAAAAATTCATACCTTTTTTGTTTTTGAACTTATGAAAAAATGATGTATGAGAAAGGTTCTTACAATTTGCGAATGAAAAAGGTTAAATCATCAAAAACTATCTATCTTCTTTAGTTTTAAAGTTAGCTTGGATTTACGTCTAAGAAAAAATCAATTCTTGGTTAATACACCCCATGAAAATGTACTTAAAAAACATTGTATAGGTCGTATATCCATTTTTGGTAAGCTAATGGTCACATTTACCGTCGTAGAAACCCATAGATGTAGTTTTTTTGTTTTAAAAACCATTTATAATCATAGATCAATTGAATTCTGACAAATAAACAATCCTGTTACTCCTACATTTAGCAGGAACTTAATTATTATTATTCTAATACCCAATAATGGTCGATTAAATTAAAATAAAACTACCTGAAAAACGAAATCAGCATTAATTACTAGGTATTATTATATGTATAATACCTTCTTATCAACATTTTCTATTATTTCAATAATGTTACAACATACCTAAAAGGTTTAACATTTTTAAATTGAAAAAATAATTATAATAACTTAAACTGAAAAGTGATATAAAAAAAATCTACTTAGTCATAAAAACACAAAAATTCTTCAAACTTCTTCTAAATTAAAGTAATCAGGAATTTTAATCGTTTATAAAATTATGACTTGATGGTTTTTTAATTTTTTGTACATATTATTTAAATGTAATTCAATAAATTATTGAATTAGGTAATTAAGCCTTTGTACTAAGGCTTACTTACTACGTAATTTATTGAATTACAACTAAATTAAAAAATTAAAAAACGATCAAACACTAAACTTATATAACTAACTTATGTACTAAAAAGTAACTTATCAAACTTCTATTCATAATTAGTTTAAAATAATTTATGAATTGTTACTGTAAATTATTTTAATTATTGTTATAAATTATTTTAAAACGAATTATGAATTGACAAACAAATTTTCAAAAAATAAATTTAGGTGACAAAGAATACAATCATTTAACGTAGTCTTGTTTTTTTACTAAATAATATTTTGCTAACGAACGAAATGTGAAATTACGTAAATACGAAAAGTTATTATTCTTTTATAATAATAATTTATTGTTCGGGTGATATCGCACGGCTTTTCGATCTTCCTTTACCTCTACCTTCACCTTTTTCTTTATTGCCAGATTTTTTTAATAATATTACTATAACAGGTGACGTCTCTTCTTTCCTATTTAATGTACATTTCATTTGGATTCTTTTTCTTCAACGTAATAATTCGGATGTTTCGCATTTTCAGGGTTTTAGATGTTTCATTTGTAAATGTCTCATCAGTTATTTCATTCCAATTAAGAAAATCAGAATACTCCATTGCATTAACATTATAAGGCCTAGGATTTTTTCTCACAGCCTCAATGTATGATGGCGATTGTGTTGGACTCCAGACAGTAATTTTTTTAACTTCACGTTCGATAGTTGCATAAACAGAGTCTACAGACATGTAAGTGTGCCCTGGTAAAGGATTATTTATCTGAATCACTTCTAAATGCGTTGATTTCATTAAGAAGTAATGGTTTATACACCAACGGCCTTTGGATATACAACGTCGAATTTAAACTATGTTTAGGTAATGCATTTAACACATTGGGTTGGGGCGTATAAACCATTTACAATTAACGATTATTTTTACGCCCTAAGTTAATATAAATTATGGTTATTACATCATAACAAAACTACGAAAAAAAAACATTCGGCTTTTACATTGAAAATTTACCTTTTTTACGACGCTATGATCGAAAATTTCTGGGTCGTATTAACCATTTTTGTGCGAATTTCTGCATTTTGTATATACAGATCAATAGAGAAAAAAATCCTGAGAAAAATGGTATATATAACTCAATTTGGCCAAAATGGTTTATACGACCTTTCTACCCAAAGGTATCGATATAATTGCTGGTAATGTAAATTTTGTTCTTTATTTAAATGTGCAACAAAGTATATTATTATTATTATACTAAGACAAACATATTAATTACTATGTATGTATGGCTACAATACATTTATCATGTACACTATATGTATGTATCTCAACACCCATTCTTACATACACCTCAACCATGTAATTACATACCTAATCTATACATATAATAAAATGGTAGGAAAGTCAAAACTGTACATTGAATATTTTTTTAAAAGAATACTTGGGGTGTGATCTACAATCGATACCGAAGCCAAAAATATAGTTTTTAGAATTTTTGTCTGTTTGTCTGTTTGTCTGTATGTATGTCCGGGATAAACTCAAAAAGTACTGCATGGATTTACTTCTTTGGCACGAATATTATTAAGAAGTCGGGTCAGAACATAGGCTACATATTATCACGCTATCACCTACGGGGAACGAGCAGTGAACGCACGCAGACGACGTCGCGGGCAGCAGCTAGTTCATAAATAAAATATCTAAGTATTTCAATAATTATTTATTATTATTCTTTTATTTTTATTTTTTATCTGATTATCTGATGAAAAGTTTACTTTTTTAAATTAATTATTTAAATTTTTTACTCTAATTTTACTTTTTTATTTTTCATTGTAATTGTGTCTGTAAGCAGTGTATGTGTCACAAATAAATGTCTTTCTTTCTTTCTTTAATTATTACTTACCAAAATACAGTTATGTAGATAACAATCCAATGAATTAACAAACAATAATTCAAAATAATAAGTACTAAGTAGTTTACGAAATCCAATAAAAGTAAGCTGAGTTACAGAAGAACGAAACAGAAAAAATTTATTAAATATGTTTATATGGTTAGTCTGTTCCTATGGTAAGCAACTTAATGCTTGTGTTACAGGTAACAGCCGACTCCTATAACTATATGTATATATGAATATTTTTTATAAATATACATAGAAATAATACACATATAAATATGTATATAAATACAAATATTACACCCAGGCTCGGGCAGGAAACGAACCCGCAACCCGCGGAACAGAAAGCAGGGCCACAACAAACTGCGCCAACGGGCTAATGAAATAAAACAAGCAAAATACAGAAAAATAGCATTCGCGAAGCGCCACACGCACACTAACACGACGGCACTTACACATAGACAAAGCGGTGCGGGGTTGGCGGGTGTGCGGGGCGGCCTACAGTAAAAGTCAGTGGAGACAGGAACAAAATATTCAAATACCTATTCTTCAAAAGTCTATTCAGTACCCTTTCCTCTTAAGGTCGAGGTACTACCCCAGTCGGGCTGCTCCATATTTTGAGCAGGAAATTTCCTGCTGTGCCCTACCTCAGTTCAGAGTTGTCGCAATAATAACTTTAATAAATGAATTTACGGTTTGTGCATTTGCATTCTGCATAAACCGAATTTTTAATTTATTTTCATTAAATTGTGTTTTGTAGACCTAAAATTTCAATAAATAATTAACTGACATTGTTTTGAAAAGCAATTCCATACAGACAGAATTTTAAATTAATCTGTCCAATATTTCGAGTTCAAGGCACCCCTATTTCAGCGTTTTGTCATACACGTCGAACCGAGTTTGTACAAGCGTCGTAGGCATGGTCGGATTTCTCTACTTCATATCGCATGTCATCGTGACAGAGAAAGTGAAAAGTGTAATATAGTGAAATTGATAATAAAGTAAAAATAGAATTGCCCAACAATTATCGCACACTATTATTCTTAGAAGTGTGTTTTTACTTTTTTAGTAATACTAGACGTCATTCTGTGGTCGAAATTCGACCATAATTAATTTAAAATTATAAGTTTGAACATTATTAAGGTTCTGTTATCAAAGACTTACTAACTAATTACTTACTAATCTTATACTATTAAACGAGCAATTCTTGTATATATATATATATATATTTTCTGAATCTCGGAATCGGCTCCAACGATTTTCGTGAAATTTAGTATGCAGGGGATTTCGGGGGTGAAAAATTGATCTAGCTAGGATTCATTTAAAAAAAATGTCTTTTTATCCCTGTTTTTAGGCAATGAAAAAATATCATTAGAATACGAAGCTTAATTTCACCATTAAGAATATAGTAGTAACAGCGTAATTAGGAAAGCGACGGATTTCAAATCGTTTTGACCCGGGTTCGAATCTCAGTCTCCAGATTACTTTTTTTTCTTTTTTTTTTAATTTCACTCGTGATTTATTACTTAAATAAAATTAAAATATAAAAATACCGAAAAAAAAAACAAAAAAAATAAAAAAAAAATACCGAGCTGGGCTCGGTCACCCAGGTACTAATAATAAACTAAAGAGTATATATTGGTGTGTTTGTGCACAAAATGGTAGTGTGTGTGTAATGTTTTTTTAATTGATTTAATGTATTTTTATGCATAACTAAAAAAAGTGTGTGTGTGTACTTATGTACGCACTTAAGAAGCTATACTTCATTGGCTAGCTAACTTCACGTTGCTAACTTCTTCGTTGACTAGCTAACTTCAAGGTGTCGGTTTTTTTTTGTGCCGGTGTGCGCGCGCATGGTAAAAAAATACTCTCAGTCTCTCATCATTTTTTCCTAACGCGCCAAACGAATATAACTTTAAAAATATTAGCTTTTTTGCACTCCTTCCCTTTATAAACTATAAGTGTGCGTTTCATACTCCTCCGTCAGCGTAATGTTCGTAAAAAGGGGTACAAAGTTTTTGCTTCAGATATTAATATTAGATATATAATCGAAATATCAAATCGGATAATCAATTACAACATTGAGTGGGGTGGACAGGTTCAGTGGGTGAATAATTATTTTATCACAGGAATTTTTATTTTTAATGAAAAATGAATCAGTCAGTCAGTCACTTCAGCCTCTTGCAGTCCAATGCTGGACCCAGCCCATCCAGCCCACACTAGCACTCTCTCTCCACTCCAGGACACGTCTGCTCCATTGGCCATCGGTTCTACGACACAGGTGACCAGCCCATTGCCACTTTAACTTCCTAATTCTGTGAGCTAGGTCGGTTATTTTCGTTCTTTCGCGGATAGTCTCATTTCTAATCCTATCTTTGAGAGAAACCCCAAGCATAGCCCGTTCCATTGTACGTTGAGAGATTTTGAACTTGTGGACCAGTCCCTTTGTCAGTGTCACTTTATTTGTGTGTTAAAATAGACATTGTCTGCCTCCCCAAGTTCGCATAAGACATTCCGGTATTCTGCAATCCCCATCCAGCCTACACTAGCACTCTCTCTCCACTCCAGGACACGTCTGCTCCATTGGCCATCGGTTCTACGACACAGGTGACCAGCCCACTGCCAGTTCAACTTCCTAATTCTGTGAGCTAGGTCGGTTATTTTTGTTCTCTCGCGGATAGTCTCATTTCTAATCATATCTTTGAGAGAAACCCCAAGCATAGCCCGTTCCATTCTACGTTGAGAGATTTTGAATTTGTGGACCAGTCCCTTCGTCAGTGTCACTTTATTTGTGTGTTAAAATATACATTGTCTGCCTAACAAAATTTAAGGGGGTTTTTTCTAAGTAATAAGACCCAAAACAGATAAATAAATATTATATCAAGCGAACATCCATATACATAGAACGCTCTATTCATCATGTTTTCTTTCCTGCGAAATAGTTGTAAACTAACATTATAAAATACCACAACTATCAACAAACTAATGAGCTATCGTATTTGTAATGTAAATACGAGTACTTGTGTAATTTTACTGCTCCTACAGACAGAATATACAAACATGCTCGTGCAAAGACGCGACTTGCAATCGTTATTTGTACTGTTTCTTGACTTTAAATTAGCAGGAGAAAAATCAAATAAAACTTATTTTTAAATGAAAATTCTAAATTTATTTATGATTTACCGAATAAAAAATAACATTTATCAATAAATAATGTGTCATTTAGAGTGTGTTATACAACATACTACGTACGTTCCCTAGGAACTTAAAAATGTTGCACTTAGTGCAAAAGGTTCAATAACAAACGGAACTTGGAATTTAAAAAGTAATCTATTTCCTAACAATTATAGAATTAGTTGAATTCGCAAAGTGACTGCGCAAGACCAAAGAAGTAGATATAGATTCTCTAATGTGTAAATGGGTCTGTAACTAGCATTTTTTAAATACGTAGAAAGAGATAAATTTGTGACTTTCATTTTTATGGCCAAATATTACATTTTAAATAATCGTTACTAAATCCATGTATAAGATTTTATTAGGGAACAATGAATCTATTTACTTATAAGAATTGAGCATTTAAGCTGCTTAGGGCCTATGCAAACCACGTTTTTTAAACGCGCCGTCGACGCGCGTTTGTAGCGATACAAACGCGATACACACGCGAGTTAAACGCAGCCTGTAGACCTTTGCACACCTGTATAATAAAAGCGCGCCGTCGACGCGCGTTTTTAAAACGCGCCGTTAACGCGCGTATGTGCCGTATGTACTGATACAGACGCGATGCAAACGCGCGTGTCACGCGATGCAAACGCGATATAAACGCGTTGCAAACGCGCGTGTGTATCGATACAAACGCCAACAAACTGCTCTGTAGGATAAAAACGCGCCGTCGACGCGCGCTTTTAAAACGCGCGTCGACGGCGCGTTTAAAAAACGTGGTTTGCATAGGCCCTTAGACTTTATATTCATATTTAAAAAAATTAACGTTTATATAATAAATAATTAAAAAATATATGTTATTTTCATAAATATAATTATTTACGACACATTTTGATAAGTATATTCGAGGAAAATATATTTAAAAATCTTGAAATCCGGATTTTTGAGTTATCCAAGAATGCGTATCTAATTGACTATTTTTTCGAATACCTACGTATTGATGTAAATTGAATTTGGTTTTATTTTTTGTTTGATGACAAACACAAATATTAAATGACTCGCATTTTTTTGAATTTTGTTTTTGTTTGGAGCATGTTGGAAAATTTACAAATTTTTCATATTTAACACTTTCATTTGCGAAACTTTATACATATTGTATATGTTCTTAAATAATTAAAAGTCGATATAGTTCTCAGACAACAACTTTAAAGTTTCTAAACAAAAATTTTTTCCGTTGTCGTCTGTCATCTATTAAAAATAGAAGGTCACTTAAATTTGTTGTTGAACAAGCACATATTTTGACACTGTTTAGTCCGGTCAATTTAGACATTCGAAGCTACATAAATTCACAAGCTGAAAATTGGTGAAATCGTTCAGAATATAATTATTAATAAAATTTGAAAGTTCCCCATCTTTTTCCTGTATGGATTTTTTTTTATTTAAGGTCGACTGGAAAAGATAATAGCGATGTAAATTAAAACAAAGTAGTCGTCTGATTCGTAGCCTTCAAATTCTTCAGTCTTCAATAGTCCAACTTTTTTACAACCATATTTAGCGCTGCGTGCCTTTTTGTAGTTACAAAAAATTGTGTTCAGCAGTTTTTACGCCAGGTGGAAGTAAAGTTTGAACTGGTTCTAATGTATTGTTGACCAACTTTCAACCCCAGTCTGTAGGGTCTAGCTGATATGGTTATCACCATACAGACACACTTGATTTTAAAAATATATCCGATAAAGATGTTAATGAGCAGTAACTGAGGTTGGAGATAGACAAGCTAATTGAACTTGTTTTTTTACTTTTAGTATTTTTAACGAAACATGCATATCTATACTTATCTACGCAGGTAGTTTTTTTAGAAGCTCCTTACATAGAAAGAAGAAAGCGAATGCCGTTAGTGAGAACTTCTTGTCGAGTTGAATTACTGTTTTTAAAAACTTCAGAACATTGAACTAGATCTTGTTTTTCAAACATTTTGAAAATTGTCTTTTACCCCTCCTGTAAACGCTTTTGTCTTTTCAAGCCTTTGCTAGTTTTCGTTATTTTGCAATAGTTTCAAATTAAACAGGATCATAAATGACCCGTGGAATAGACCTACTGGGGAAACCACGTTAAAAAACACGCTAAGTACACTACCTCATACGTGGCGTGGAAACGTGTATATACAATTATACATAATTATTATGACGATTACAACTTTTACAAATTTTTGAATCGTTATATCTCAGAAATGGTGGAAAAAAAGTATTTATACATTTTTATAGACAATTTTACGATCTACAATTTTTGTCTGAAGTATTTTTATGATAAAACTTACAGTTTTGCTGAAAATAGTGAAAAACTCATTTTTTGACCTTTGACCCTAAATAAAAAAATTTCCATACAGGGGAAAGATGGGGAACTTTCAAATTTTATTAATAATTATATTTTAAACGATTTTACCAATTTTCAGCTTGTTGGGAATTTATGTAGCTTCACTATTATTATTTGGTTTAATTTGACCGGACTAGTTTTATTGTAATTATTTGACACACAAAATTTAAACAGTCTATAAAAAGGTATTTTCCAAGTATGAATAATAATTTGTGACAATGATGGTAATTATTTTCATTATTCTAAAATAATAAAACTTAGAAGATTGAAATATTGCTTTTTAATAATATTTTAAAAAGTTTCTTATTTCTTGAGTGTGGGGCGTTTTTTATTTATAATAATGGAAATGATTTGATGACGCACACATCTAGTTGTACTTAGTTACATTATAATTATATAGCTGTTTATGCACTGTTGTGCGTTTCAAATGACCAAAAATTACGGTAAATTTTATGATGTCGATGTAAAGTAGAAGGAAATAGTTGCTCAAAAGGAGTTTTTGTTAAAGTATAATCATGTTGTCGTAGTGCAACTCTCATAGTTTCGTGTTTCTGTTTGCCGTAATCAATCGTACTAACTCTAACCGGACATTTACTGGTCATAAATGGTTCTTTTTTGGAAGGACATATCTTGTAGGGAGTCTTTGTTGTCCTTTTTCTAAATGGAGCGTTTTCTCTTGTCGAGTGAATATGTTTATGGTCTCTAGAGTACAAAGTTTGGTATATATTTTTATTTCTTTTTATTCCAATGTAAAGTGGGAATTGCATGAAGTAATTGCTGATGTTTGGTTTACACTGTCCCTTACAAATCCTAAAGGGTGCCGTAAACAATAAAGTTTCCGGTCGGGTTTTTGGTTCTAAAAATAATTGGTTACGTTTTATATACTTTTTTAAAAGTAGGTTAAAATAGAATATTAAAAGAAAAGAAGTATATATTCACATCTTTATATTAAGGCTAATTACCCTTCATTAATATTCATAACTTTAAAACGTTACTTACGTTTACCGTCAATAATTTCTTTAACGTACTGTTCTCCATCATAGGCATTTTTAACTTTTCCAGATAAATCTTCCGAAGCGATTGTTGAAATTATTAAAATGTTCGGAAATAAAAATATGCCTTTGCAAACTAGTAATAAAAACATACTATAACAATATAAGCCTTTGTTTATTGAAATAAATTTATTCTAAAAATAAAAAATAACCATATTTTAATACTTTTTTTACGTTTCAATTGTTTTTGTGCGATAAATCAGTGTTTCTTTGTTATAATATTACGAAAATTCTTTTATTTTTAAAAGTTTTTCAGAGGTATAAATTTTTATGCAATATTTTATCATATTAAAAAATATAATACAGCAATAATGTAAAACAATTGCCTACTTTCCGAGATACGTAGTGCCTTGAAATATTTTCGTCGATCGATTTATAACTGTCATTCTTTATAAACTATTTCCAATTGGCGAAAGAGTTCTTGACAATTGTTTTGCCGAGCACGAGTTAAAAATAAACACTAAATACTGGCCTAGACTGAGGGAATGTTAATAAATATATCTCTAAATGTGACATAACAGAATCATCAGAAACATTGTTTTTGGACCCAGCTAATTTCCTAGGAATAGTCTGTACCAGGGAAACAAGGTCGATGTATGAATTGTGTCTTTGATCGTCGCGACAACAATAAAACCTTGTTGAAATTTCAGTTATTTGTAATATAAAAATATAGAGCGGCTTACTATGTTAGACACTCGAGAGCAAATTATATTAATATAATTTTAATATAATACGAGTATGTATCTATACTAATATTATAAAGAGGTAAAGTTTATAACTTTGTTTGTATATACGGGGTAATCTTCGCAAATACTGATCCGATCATGAACATTCTTTCGCTAACAGAAAGCTACACTATTCAGGAGTGACAAGATAAAAGGAAAAAGACAAAAATATATAAAGATTTTAAATCAGCAGGATTTGAACCTGCACCCTCTGCCGTGCCGTGTCAACAATTCAATCTAATCAAGCATTATTATTTGCCTTAGAAATTAATTGGCGATTTTAAAACATTTATATTTATCTGATTTGCTGAAAATAGTGAGAGTGTATTGGAACATATCAAATTTCACCGTACCCTTCTTATGTGAAATGGATTATAACGCCCAACGAAGTGGGCACGGGTCGGCTAGTACTTTATAAAGTGTATGTGAATACTATGATAGACTCTTGTAGAATATTTAAAAACCACATAATTTGATCATTATTATTAAATTGTGGCATGATAAAAATAAAATTTTGTTAATTTTTTATTCTTTTTTATTCTAGTGTAGTAAAATATATTATTCTTCTTAATATTAAATAATCATTAACAGATAGGAAATCCAACCAATAGCCTGATTTTGAGAACATATTTGTTTCTTCTATTGTTAGTCTAAATGAAAAGTATTTATTTTATGATGTCAAAATTATGGCACAGATCTTCGTCATTTCATTTTGACATCTAGAATCTTTAATTACAGGAAATTCAGAGACAGAGCTGTGTCTAATTTCTTTTTAATATTTGAAATGTAATTTCAGCACCTTCTCTATCGATCACTAAAACGTTAAATGATTAAATAAAAGAACTGCTATTTCATCACCCATAAATGTTTTCGAAAGTTGTATTCAGTTTTAGCCCAGATTTTTACTAAGATAGTTTGCGAAACCAATGTTTTGAGGTTTCTCAACAATCTTAGAATTATAATAGGCTAAGGACCATACTTTTATACGTTAACAAATATTAAAACACAACGTTCGTATAGATTAAACGTTAAAAATCTGAATTTGTAAACAAAATAATATTCAAATTCATAAAGTACAGGAGACGTGGAAGAGCGACCTTCACCGATCTGATAACTCGATGAGACATATTTTTCATGAAATATAATTTATAAACAAATATGCCTATGATAACTTGCCTGTCGAAAAGTTTTCATAGCTATTTTTAATTTAATTAATTTTAATCAATTTTCTTTCATAATCTTCACTCTTGTGATAACTGAATGAGTTTTATCTCAATTGATAGTTTTTAAAACACAGAATATGCCTAGGTAGGCTTGCCTACTTATTTCTGTGCATGGCTACCCGGAAAGTAAATACATTTGATAATAGATTTGACATAAAAAATGCTCGCTAACATCGACTCGCTCGAGCTTAAGGCCTCTACTGACAGTGCCCGATCCGTCCCGACGACACGTTCCTTCAGAACGGATCGTGGTTTCGGATCACAAGGGTCTTTATACTGACTGCGATACCGGCGACGATCCGTTCTGCGATACATAAAACTATCTATTCCAGTTAAAGATTGTATTCGAAACGGTCGCGCACACCCAACTTCAACATATTATATAAAGGGTCGAGGAAATTAATATGAGTACAGATGACGGAAGTTCTGATGAAGAAAGAAAAGAAGAAGAAGTAATTTCACTAGCTTTATGCGATATACATATTTTGTATCTTAAGCATATCTCAAGATTCCATGTTAAGATAACATTTCGCATATTAAGATAATATTTTACCAGTCGCATATTAAGACCTGGGTGACCGAGCCTAGCTCGGTATTTTTATTTTTATTTTATTTAAATAAAAGATCACAAGTGAAATTTAAGAAAAAAAGAAGAAAGAATTAATCTGGAGACTGAGATTTGAACCATGGTTTTCTCGGTCAATCTCGACCGTCTGATTTCCCACCTGAGCTATTACAACTTTAATGACAGTTGCGAAATTAACTTTCCTATTCTAACGATATTTTAGCAATTTTTTCCATTGCCTAAAACAGGGATAATAGTCCAGTCATTTAAGCTTAAATTAGGTAAGAATCTCGGAATTCGAGATACCCAGCTGTAAGTCTGTAAATACTTGTATATTGACACCCTAAAAGTTGTATTAAAACCTACATATGGTAGGGTGTACGCAACTATTAATTTTCAAGGCCAAAGTTCACAAAAATCGGATTTTTGCGCTTTTTTTTGTAAATATGTCAGTTCCTATGGGTTTTTTGCTATTTGTATTTATTATCAATATTGTAGAATACAAAATTCTCTACAAATTTTGTTTAAATTTTTTTTTTCATACGATGAATCATTTCGCGCGGTCACAGCATCACTTCAGGTAAACCGGTGCCTCCGGTCGAAAACAATTTGAAAGTAATTTTGAAGAATATCTTCAATATGAATTGAGTTCGTATCCAACAGCTCTATTTGATAATGATGGAATGAGAAAAACAACAACATCGTTATTTTAAGACAACATGAGCCCAACTGATTTAGTTCTCAATGAAAATAATGTGACATTCATTATTGATGGCGGATTTCTTCTTCATCATGTTGTATGGAGCAGAGAAGATACTTTCTCTATTATTTTTGATAAATACATGAATTATTTACAAAGGCATTACAGTTCCAAAATAATTGTTGTATTGGACGGATATTCAGACTACAGTAAGAACGTAAAAGCTATGGAGCAGCAGAGAAGAACTGCTGCACTTTCAAAAACATATGAAGTCTGTTTCGATGAAACAATGGTTGTACCAGACTACCAGTTACTCAAGAAAAATTCTTATCAAATCAAAATAACAAAGATATGCTCATTAATATGTTACTACTAAACAAGCCAGAGATAATGCGGATGTTGTTATTGTTGAAACTGCAATTGAAAAATCAAAGTCTGAAAAAACTGCAGTTATAATAGGACAAGACAGTGATGCTGTGACCGCGCACTCTCCGCCCTCTATCTCGAAAACGGTTCAACGTATGAAAAATTTCTTTAAACAAAATTTGTAGAGAATTTTGTATTCTACAAAATTGATAATAAATACAAATAGCAAAAACCCCATAAGAAATGAGATATTTACAAAAAAGGCGCACAAAACCGATTTTTGCGACCTTTGACCTCGAAAATTAATAGTTGCGTACACCCTACCATATGTAGGATTTGAGACAACTTTAAGGGTGTCAATATACAAGTATTTACAGATTTACAGCTGGGTATCTCGAATTCCGAGGCGAACTTACTATAATGACTGGACTATAAAACGACATTTTCTAAAAATGAATCCTAGCTAGATCAATTTTCGCCCCCGAAAGCCCCTGTATACTAAATTTCACGAAAATCGTTGGAGCCGATTCCGACATTCAGATTCTATATGTATATATAAACAAGAATTGCTCGTTTAATAGTATAAGATAAGATATTTTGACATGTTGATGAATTGTTAGAGCTTGTCTGTGTTAGAAAGTTTAGTTATTTGTTAATGTGCTGATAATAATTATTCAATTTTATATTTATGATAAAGCGTTACCTACTTAATAATTAATGTAATAGGTATATATTTATTTGTGTATTTATTATTACGATAAAACATAATGTAATGGGTATGTATTTATTTGTGATATATAATTATATATGTATATATATACCTTATATACATACTATTTATTTATATTTTTATTATTATAGTATTAAATTATAGGGTTCACTTTGTTTTAATTTTTATTTTGCCTTTTTGATGACCCTACTCTGTTTTATTTTAAAATTTCCTAGGTTGTCTATGGTAGAAATCGCTAACCTAGCGATAAGACCACCTTTGTGCATAATATTATTTTGTAAGTTTAATTTTTGTATCATATCTATGTATGTAAAATTGTATGCACAATAACGTATATTTTTTCTTCTTCATGTTAAGACATATCTCGTATCTTAATATAATATTTCCATATCGCTCGATAGCTAAAGATACTTGTAATATATGAAAATATATATTATCTTAACAATGTGTGATAGTTCATATTATAAAATGTATAGCGAGCGATATTGTATGTTAAGATAAAATATCATAGTTTCTTCGCCGTGTGTGGCGCCCTTTAGACCGTATCGTCGGAACGGATCGGGCACTGTCAGTAGAAGCCTTTAGTGCTTAAAGGTAAGCAAAATGAACTGTTATTTTTTTTCACAGTAAACAAATGCCCCCGGCAATTAGATTCAATGTTATTATACGATTTTTTTCATTAATTATACAAAATAATACTTGGAAACTCCTAATTAAGAATAAAGAAATTATAAAAACAATTCGAGAAATAATACAATACGTCGTAATTTTCTTCCAATTAAAAGGTAGTTTTAATTTAAAAAAAATGTAAATATAAAATTATTATTTCGTCTATGAAAAGTATGGTAAAAATGTGTTTTAGAAATATAAATTGTATAAATCTAGAGTCGAAATGATGTTCACGACTGTGTTTACCATCCAACTAGGTCGCTAAAACTTCGAGAAGGAAACCGATAGGAGGATTCGGTTGGACTGGGTGACGTTTGGTAGGCTTCGTCGAGTCTTCACTTCGAAGGTTCCGCAAAGCTTGAAGACAGTAAAGACAGAAAAGTCTTCGAGAAATTCGTCCTGCCTGTGTTAACATACGGAACCGAGACGTGGACACTGACGAAGGGACTGTTAAAAAAGTCGCTCAACGTGCCATAGAACGGGCAGCTATGCTTGGGGTTTTTCTCAAAGATAGGGTTAGAAATGTGACTATCCGCGAGATAACGGAAGTAACCGATATAGCCCACAGAATTAGCAAGTTGAAGTGGCAGTGGGCTGGTCACCGATGGCCGATAGAGCAGACATGTCCTGGAGTGAAGATCGCGTCTTGGAAAACGCAGTCCTCCGGCCCGCTTTCGATGATCTACGTAAGAATGCCGGTGTAGGCTGGATGAGAATTGCGGAAAGCCGAACATGTCTGGCGCGTATTTGGTTAGGCCTATGTCCAGCAGTGGACTGCAATAGGCTGAACTGAACTAAACTAAACTAAGATGAACAAATAAATTATATACTCGTACATGTGGTATAAAACGTAAACCTCACCTAAAAGGTTGTAAAATTAAACCTGGTCTAATCTCAATATATATAAAAATAAATCGCTGAATTTGTTGCTAAGCGCAAATCTCAAGAGCGGCTGAACCGATTTCGCTAATTCTTTTTTTATAATATTCCTTGAAGTACGAGAATGGTTCTTACAGAGAGAATAATTTGAAAAATTCCCTGAAAAAGTCTAAAAACAACCCTTTTCTATATTCCCATACAATTCCCAAAGATTCGTAATAATATTTAAAATACAAATTGAACTTTAATACCATATAAAAATATCATATAAAGCGTTATATAAGTGTTAGTGGAGGGGTTCCGGGAGGGATAAGTATTAAAAAAAAAATTAAAGAATCGATTGTTAGGCGGTAAGAAGTTCGCTGGGTCAGCTAGTACAGTATAACATTGACAAGTACCTATACCTACTGCATACATATATCACCAATAACTCTTAATTGATATCTATAATTATGTACCTACGTGAAATATTATATGTTTGGCTCAACTGTACAAATTGTGAAATTGGCTTGAGATAATAGGAAACAAAAACAAACGCATTATATTTGTCATGATAATTATATATGTTATTGACAATACCAGACATAATGCAACGAGAAGATGGCACGTTGAGAGTAATTTATCAATATGTATTGATGTCATATCGTTTCTCACGAAGATGAAGTTATATTGTCATTATTGCCAAGCGACTGCATGTATTAAATTACTTAGTACCTGGGTGACCGAGCCTAGCTCGGTATTTTCATTTTATTTTTTGTTTTTTTTTCTCGGTATTTTTATATTTTAATTTTATTTAAATAATAAATCACGAGTGAAATTTAAAAAAAAAAAGAAAAAAAATTCATCTGGAGACTGAGATTCGAACTCGGGTCAACACGATTTGACACCCGCCGATTTCCTAATTACGCTATAACTGCTATGTTGATAGAAGTGAAAGTAAGCTTCGTATTCTAATGATATTTTTTCATTGCCTAAAAACAGGGATAAAACGACATTTTTTTTAAATGAATCCTAGCTAGATCAATTTTTCGCCCCCGAAATCCCCTGCATACTAAATTTCACGAAAATCGTTGGAGCCGATTCCGAGATTCAGAAAATATATATATATATATATATATATATATATATATATACAAGAATTGCTCGTTTAATAGTATAAGATAATGTATTTCTTAATACTACGTGTTACCGCAGTAGTCACTAAAGTCAGCCTAGAAGTACTGCAGTCGATTCCTACTCATGAAAGATAATTATATATTTAGGGCATATAATTTTTTTTATAATATATTTTATTTTTATTTTGGGTAGTCAGGGTGGTGGTTCTTAATACGTATTTCTGGGCCTTTGACGTGGGATTTCATTTGATTAAGGACCACTGATCGTTTTTGTTATTAACCATTAATCCTTATTTCCTCATATCGCAGCAAGTGCTATACCATTATACATTGATTTACTCAAGTTCGTTAAACATAAGTAATAACTAAATATTTTTTTTCAGTTCTATAAAAAATGTGATTTGACAAACGTTGTTGACGTATTAGGTAGGGATCCCTAGTACACATTTTTCACCTGATTAGTAACAAGCTAATTTTCTGGGAGTAGCTTCATTTTGATGAGACGAACAAAAAGTTCCTCTTCGAAAATCGAAGAAAAAAAAATAGAAAAAAATTAAATTTTTGATGACCTTACGAGGTCATCAAGTTGATGACCTCGTAAGGTCATCAGAAATTATTACTAACCAGCTGGTTTTTTTTTCTTTTAGTTAGATAATATTTATAAAATTTGATGGTAATATTGTCCTACAAATTGCGTGGTACGTTATCCCGGTCCTACGCTCACTGCTGCTCTATCTCCTGCTAACTCTATTATCTACCACAATCGAGAGTTTTCGAAGAGGAACTTTTTGTTCGTCTCGTCAAAATGAAGCTACTCCCAGAAAATTAGCTTGTTACTAATCAGGTGAAAAATATGTACTAGGGATCCCTACCTATATAATATACATTTTAAATTTTATCTAATACTAGCTGACCCGGCGAACTTCGTACCGCCTAACAGTCGATTCTTTAATTTTTAATTTTTTTAATACATATTTCTTTTCTTAATTCTTATTTGATTTGTTTATACAACATTGTCCATGTACGCGTAATGTGTATAATATATATTATGTATGCGTATATATGTTACAATAAAGTTCATGTCTAGAGCTTCAAGTTGCAATATAATCTAATTTAATGTCGTAAACGCAACGACCCATTAATAATCCTCAGGTATTTCCATCTCATACTGATAAATTGAACTTTACATTGCTTCAGAATAAATGTGGTTAAAAAAAAAATTTCACAGTTCCCTTTTTTGTAGGTTCGATTTTGAAAAATTACTTGTAATTTAAATACATTACATTTATTTTATATTTATTAACTAAAATCAAACGTAGAAAAATAATAAACATAAACTAGAATGTAGGAAATAAGAAATCATTGTGTTTGCATGCAAATGAAAATAACCGACTTCAATTAAATCAACCAGTAATAAAACGTAGGTACACGAAAAAATAACTCAAAAAGTACTCGGCAAATCCCGATTAAAATTAAATGGACCGAATGACAAGCATAAGCTTTCGATTAAAAAGAATCATCGAAATCTTTACAATCAGCAAAAAGCTATGAGGTACAATAAAACGTAAAAAGATGGCAAAATTATCAATGAGTAAAAATGCGCATTATTAGCGACTAGCTGTGCCCGCGACTTCGTCCGCGTGAAATTTGACAAAAAAGTTATTGTTCAGTTCGCGGAGTTATAAAATACATTTCTAAAATAAGAGTAGCCTAAGTTACTCCTTACTACCTACATCAGCTACCTGCCAGTGAAAATCCCGTCAAAATCGGTCCAGCCATTTCAGATATTAGCCGGAACAAACAGACAGACAGACAAAAGTTATAAAAAATGTCATATAGGTAAATGTACCGTGTATACATCAATATGCATTTAGTAAAAAGCGGTTATTTTAATATTACAAACAGACACTCCAATTTTATTTATTTGTTTAGATAACTCAAAAGTACTTGCCAGATCACAATTAAAATGGCACGGCACACACCACCTTTCGATTAAAAAAAAGTCATTAAAATCGGTCAACCCAGTCAAAAGTTCTGAGGTAACATACGTATCCTCATTAACCGACTTCCAAAAAAGGAGGATGTCAATTCGATTATATTTTTGAAGTGAAACTTCTTTAGAATCGTTGTGATTTCAAACCGGAAGCAACGGCAAAAAGACAGGGAAGGACGAGCCGGCCGGGCCGCGCTACAAGCGGTAAATTTTAAATTAGTTTTTTTTTAAATTAGTTTGACAAAGATGTTTCACTTCTATCGTGTGTGAATCGCACACACACCTTTTCTTTTTTATGTATGTTGTCAGAAGTTCAGAACTTTTGACTAGATAGACCGATTTCGATGGTTTATTTTAAATCGAAAGGTTGTGCCTGTCATGTGGTCCCATTTAAATTTAATTGAGATATAACAAGTACTTTTCGAGCTATATCTAATAATGCGTATTTAGTTGACTACTATTTCTTCGATACTTACTTTGTATTTTTTATTTATTTATATATAACTAGGTAGGCAAACAAGCGTACGGCTTACCTGATGGTAAGCGATTACCGTATCATATAGACGTTTGCAAAACCAGAAGCATCACAAGCGCGTTGCCGACCCTATCTCCAATTCCCCCCAGGAGTATTACTTTTCGAAGTAATTCAAGTCAGTTTTGAAGTGAAACTTCTTTAGGCACATGAGGGGTAAAATTTGAGCGACCGCTAACGCGGCAACACGTAGCATGGTCAGTACTTGGATGGGTGACCGCCTGGAAACACCACGTGACGTTGGCTTTATGTTTTTTTTTCAATTTGTTTTTTTTTTGTATTTTAAATCCGTTTTTTTAATTAGGTTTTTAAAAAAAAATTAATTATTTTTTTTTAATTAGTGTTAATTCCCAAAACCTTACACAACCAGGATCACAAATAAAACCAGTACTAGACAGGCTTCAACTTAATATATTGGATTGTTCAATAATTACAGAAATGTATGTTGGCCTTATACTAACAAGAAATAATTTTGTCATTGCGATTTAATCGAATACTAGCGCCATCTAGTCGTAGACGTGGTATACCTCGAACAAAAAACTTAAACAAAAAAAAAAAAACTTAAATAATTGTAATTTGCAGCGTTAACGCTTAGTTTTTTTTAATTAGTTTGCCAAAAGTTTCACTTATGACATGTGAACTTTGTACGCACGCATTTTTTTTTCTTTTTCGAGCAAACACAATTATCTTAAAGTATAAATGGGAAAATTACACCCAGAAGCGAAAAATAATTAGGACTTGATATTAAAAATGATTAACTTTTTGTAAATTTCTGGTGATGAGACTTTTATTGAGGAGTAACTTTAAGAAACACCTCATCTATCATCATCAATTTTAATTTTTCAAAAGTTTATTTTTGAATATGGGTAGATCTGAACGGTTTTGCGGCTTGGTAAATTTATGACTACGCTTATACATTAATAAATCATTTTCATGTAACTAAAAAACATTCTTTTAATTTGTGTGCCAAAGAAAAAGTAAGATTATGAGATTTTAAACGATGACACAACTAGCTTCTAATTTTGTACAATTGCTAACACCTATCGAAATCTAAGTTCCGTTGGTCATTGTAACATTTAATTATGTTCAATTTGGCTGATTGCCGGCCCTACCTGCTAGGTAGCCTAATACCCTGGCGTACTTCCAAGCGATTACATTCACTGAACTGTCAAAGATAAGTTATTTTAGATATAGCGACATTGAAACTTTTCGGGCGTCGAGATGTCACACTAGAGTAAGAACATATGATTTAAATCAAGTAGAATGAGTTTGTTTATTTTGTAAAATATTTAAATTTTTATCTAATTATCAGAGTGCTTCTTGTTATAAACTTCGCTTTGACCGTATTTCCTTTAATTATTTATTTAATGTTTTTAATTTAGAATAGAGTTTAAGCAAAATTATAAAAAATAAAACATTGTTTTCAAATAAAATTTGAAATATTTGAATATTCTAGTGGTTTCACGTATAATTAGTGCAACAGGCGACAATTTATGCCGTATGTAATATTGGTATCAATTGCGGCGATACAGTAATAGTTAATATTATAGGTACTACGTTAAATGTGATTATCTGATATTTAAATTGAATATTTTACTATGCATTAATTGTTTGTTGATTTTATTTTTGAAAGATAAATGATTAAGTTATCTAGATAATAGTAAAATGTTAAATAACCACCTAAGCGACTTTCAAAAATAAATGGGAAATTCCTGTGCTTTTGGTATTTCCTATGAATTCAAACTGGTAACCGACATCGCTTTGCATATGTTTTCAAAAATCGCTTTGCATCAGGATTAATGACATTTAAAATTATAAAATGCTATTACAATACTCTTTTATGAATATTTATATTAATTAAATTATAATAGTTATAATAATATTTATAATAATTATTTATATAGTTATAAGCTGGGTCAGTCAGACGCAAGCAAGGTTAAAATGAAAACAATTAATAAAACTTAAAATTTATTCGTTGCTCAAGACAAGTTCACATCGACAGAGGAATGCGGACAACTTTGAATTATATTGTCGTGTCTGTTGGTCGGCTAACTCAAGTAGTGCGGGCGGAATCACGACAACGAAAGCCTGTAAAATTGACATAAAGTTCACGATCGGAGATTGGAGTTAAGTCCGCACAGCAATGTCAAGCGTTTGTTAAAGCGAAGCTTATAGGTATACGGAGTTAATTCCTAGTGTGGAATACTTCCTCGAGATAAGCGACTTCACGTGTGCGCGTTGAAATTTGGCGCCGACTGAGATATGACGAAGAAGAGTTGTGTCTTTGCTGTATTTCTTGGTGCTATAGCTATAGCCTTTCGAGAGGTAGGTTCTAAGAGCGCGTTCGCCCCAGGTCTGTGGGACCGGTCTCTCAACGGGGATACCGTGGTTGCGCTTGTCCATGTAATTGATTAGATCGTCATAGTAATTCCTTTGATAGTCGTAAATATAGTTGTATTGTAAGAACTTTGGCCTGCAAATAAGAAACGTCTGATAAACAAGATTTAAAAAACAATTTATTTTTTATGTAACTAAACGTAGGTATTCAATTCGTAAGTTAGTTAATACCTACTCAATGAACTCATGAATAATAAAATATAATATAAATTGCATGTTTTATTTCTATTCCACAAAATATAATAGTTAAGTTCTTGATAAATTTCGCTATTACGTATCGTCAAATGTCTTACCTAACCCAGTGTTTGCAAACAAGTCGCTTTGGTTCATTGCCACGAGTAATATTTTCTGGTGGTGGTGGTTCGGCTTCTTCAGGTTTAGTTTCTTCTGGAGCAGCACCTTCAGCGCCTTCCGCTGGTGGTGCTTCAGACGCCTCTGCTGGCTTCGGCGCATCTTCTTCTACCACATCATCCCACATCTTGCTTAGGGTACTCTAAGACAAAAATACACCACTTATTAGTATATTAGAACACTAGCACCCGATCCATGTAATTACAACATTCACTAGACTCTAACATCACAATGTCACTAACCTACTCGAGATCGAAGAACGTGTGAAGAGGTTGGTTGATCGTAAACGACTGCAGGCGTTCCCTGATGGCGCGGCAGCCACCCGATTTATCTTCCTTTGACCCCACCTGACTGTCGTAAGCGCTACTAGTAGGTGCGGCTGCCAATGATTTTCTGTCAATATACTGACCGTGCACCGCGAAATTGTCACAGCTAATTACCACGCCAATTTGTGCTTTTCATTTTGATGCATATGAACACAATGCTATATTTGTAAAATGTTTGCCAATTGACAGCGACTTTTAATACGAATATAAATTACGTCCATATGATTAATATTGGTGTGTAACGCATTAAAACTTTTTACTGAGATGTATGTTTATAAAACATGTTATTTTTTGCAAAGTAAATTTTATTTACAACGTTATTTTAATCTATTGTGTTAATAAATATTGCGAATAGTAGATACTATTATTGTTAAGTAGTGAAATAAATGAAAGTAAAAAAAGCTTTTATTTTAAACTAGCTGACCCGGCGAACTTCGTACCGCCTAACAGTCGATTCCTTAATTTATTACTTAACTAACACTTAAACTTTATGGTAAGGTATTAAAGTTCAAATTGACTTTTAAGTATTATTACGAATCTTTTGTATGAGAATATAGAAAATTGTTGGTTTTAGACTTTTTCAGGGAATTTTTAAAAATTTTCTCTCCGTAAGAACCATTCTCGTACTTAAAGGAATATTATAACAAAAGAATTAGCGAAATCGGTTCAGCCGCTCTCGAGATTTGCGCTTAGCAACACATTCAGCGATTCATTTTTATATATAATTATAGATAAGAGATGCGCTAAAAATAATAAAATAGATAAACTTTTCCTTTAAACATTTACATTCATCATATAACGTCATTACAAAATTTACATTATATAAAAGCTTTTCGCAAGATTACAAGTACTCGTATTTACTTAGTTTGGAAATTATAAAAAAAAGAACATTTAGTTCAAGTTATTTAACTACTTTTTGTCTACATAGTTAAATTTCCCGAAAACCTTTTATATCATATAAATTGTGTCACGATTCACGATTCAGTCTGTAATATCCCACTGTTGGGCATAGGCCTCTTTCCCATGTAGGAGAAGGATCGGAGCTTAATCAACCACGCTGCTCCAATGCGGGTTGGCGGATATATTCCCTACTGGCTACTATGACTAACGATCACTATCAGGTGTACTTGATAATAACCGTGACCGACGGCTTAACGTGCTCTCCGAGGCACGGCCGAGGTAAATTGTTTAATGACGTTATAATACATATTAACTATACAATTTTAAAGGAAAAGTTTTTTTATTCTTTCTAGCGCATTACCAATATTTTTTTTTTAATTTAATGTACTTTTTTAGTTGTAGCTGGATAAGTTTCACAGTCTATTATTTTCAGCAAATCCTTTCATTTGATGCCCATAATGTAGAAGAACATAAAAACTTAGTTCGCTATCTTTACATGTCTCTTCGTTTTTCAAATTACTCTACGCAAGTCCTTTCATTAGTTACTCATATTTATTTATTTATTTCTTATTTATTGCTCACTTACAAGTACATATTGTAGGAGTGCATTTAAAGTAACTACTCCGCCATCTTCGGTGTGGACGGCACATAGCTAAACAATTAAACATAATTATGTATATTGTCATCCAAACTAAACGTGCATACAAAATTTCAGTTCAATCGATTAACGATATTTGCTTCAAAATTGAGTTGCAAGATTCAACTCTAACAAACATACATACTTACGATCACGATCACGATTTAGCCTGTGACCGCTGCTCCAACGCGGCGTCATAACATACTTATATTGCAAGTTAAATAAAAGCTTTTAAAAAGTGACAATTTCTTTCAATTTTTTTTGGCTGTTCACGGAAACCGAAAATTATTTCTTTTGATAATGTGAGAAATCTTGAAAAATAACATATTGATTTGGCTTGACCATTGACATTGATTTCGTGCCAAATTCAATTGACTACAAGATACGCATGAACATGCGCAAATTTCAACGACCGCGACATAGCAATTTTTTTTAAAGTTTATTAATTTTGGTATATTTTTTATCATTTAAATATGTGTCTTGTGTGTTGTAAATATGTATAATGTTTAATAAACAAAAAAAAAAATTAAAAAAAAATAAAATAAACATTTGTCAAATTCATTCCTAAATTTTGTCGTTAATGTCAGATAAATTACATGAAAAACAATTTCAAAGCAAGCAACTTTCAAAGTAGGTAAATCTGGTCAAAATTTATGATTTTTTTTTCGATAGTAGATTTTGTTAACAACTAAAAATGCATCATTAAATTTTATGCAAATTTAAAAATATTAATATTAAATTTAAACTCTTAGATTTTGTATAATATAACACGCACCCGTATTAGTACAATTTCTGATAGTGTTTCTAATAAGGAACAAATTATGGAAAATAATTTAAAATCCAAAACAGATGGAAAGGAGACACCATAGAAGTCACTAAATATCAAGTTGGTACAATTTTTTTATTTCCTATTCGTAGTCTCAGGGTTTTATTCTGTAAAATATTGGGTTTGTGTGTTTGTGTAACATTTCATTATTTTATACATTTAATTTTTGTTTGCTAACCGTACGCACGTTCACTCTCACGCCTACATTGACGCGTACACAGATTTGTCACACACAACTAAGGGTGCCGCGCGCTCGTAGATCGCAAGATCTATAACTTCTATTTCCTAATACATTTTCCGTTGAGTCAAATGTGCGATGAATGCCAAATGTTTGGAAATATGCCTGGTAATGAGTGAATGCAAAAATGATCTGTTCATTTCTATGAATTTAACCGAATATACGGCAAATTTATTTTATAATAGCTGTGTCCCGCGGTTTTACCCGTGTTGATTTTAGGAAAAAATAGACATCCTTCTTCTTAAAGCATAAACTTTCCCTTTAAATAGGCTATCCACCTCAGAGGAATTTTTAAATTCGAAACAAAAATACTAACTTTCAGGTTTATAATATTAGTATAGATTATTACAGATTAGGGTATATAAAATATATCTTTTAGACTTTCGCGACGAAAATATTTATGAAATACTAGCTGACCCGACAAACGTTGTCCTGTCTTAACTTTTGTATGGGAATATAAAAAAGTGTTGTTTTAAGACTTATTCAGGCAATTTTTCTCTCCGTAACAACCATCCTCGTACTTCAAGGAATATTATAAAAAAAGAATTAGCGAAATCGGTTCAGCCGCTCTCGAGATTTGCGCTTAGCAACACATTCAGCGATTCATTTTTATATATATAGAGATAGAGATATACTGACTTTGACTGGATTGACAGAATAATATGGAATGTTTCTAGTCTAGTCAACAAGTACAAAAACGTGTTAAATTCGGAATGATGTCTAGAAAAATGTTTTTAAGGGTTTTTTAGCACATAAAAAATTGCGATTGTTATTAACAAAATAAGAAAAAAAGAAGGTAGGTATTTAGTTATTCGTTAATAATTTCTAAAATAATCATATTTAAGGAATTTAAAAAAAAGATCCTGAAAGAAGAGGAAATTTCCAATAAAAAAGTCCCGACTACCTACCTATCGATCACGGTTCAGCCTGTAATATCCCACTGTTACGCATAGGCCTCTTCCCCGTGTAGGAGAAGGATCGGAGCTTAATCCACCACGCTGCTCCAATGCGAGTTGGCGGATATATTCTCTACTATGAGCGCTATCAGGTGTACATGATAACAACCGGGACCGACGGCTTAACGTGCTCTCCGAGGCACGGTGGGGAGACCCACAAGGACTGCACAAACACCCAGACCACGGCAAACATCTGTATGGCCAATACAAATGTTGTCGTGTGCGGGGATCGAACCCGCAACCGCTCGCGCAACAGCCAATCGCAATTCATTGCTATGACCGCTGCGCCAACGCGGCGTCCTATATTAGATGCAAAAAAAATATAATTAACAAAATAATAAACTTTAATAAAGTTTTATTTCATAACTTTATTAAGTATCTAAATGAGAAGAGCTCCACGAAGCGGACAATTTTTAGACCAATTATTTAAACTTTTATGCTGTAATTTATAAAAACAGAGATTGGAAAATATGTAGTTAATTAACAATGGTATAACTTTTTAAAAAATCGACATAAACTTTTTTTCACCCAGGTTTTTTTCATTCACGTGTCTAGATTACACCATAATTTATTCAAATTTTTAAATTGTTATTTAATAATAAAAATAATAATAATTAAACCTTTTTATGTACTCAATAAAAAAGGTAATTTTACATTAATAATTATATTACGATTTCAATAGCATGCAATAACATTTTTTAAATTCAAAACAAAAAAAAAGATATAATTATAAAATTCCTAACTAAATTAATTCTATTTAATAATTGGTGAAAACATTTCTTTGTTTATTGAAGACCTCTCTATAGAGTAAAGGCCTCCTCCATTTTTCTCCACATAATTCTGTCATTCGCTTTAATATACCATTCTTTTCCCGCTGTTTCAAAAAATTTATTTTTCTTTTTTTTTATCAGATAAAGTAATTATAAAGTTTCATTATTTTACAAATTATTAACGAAAAACTAAATACTTTCTTTTTTTCTTATTTTGTTAATAACAATCGCAATTCTTTATGTGCTAATAAAGCCTTAAAAACAATTTTTTTAGACATCATCCCGAATCTAATGAGCTATCGCACATATTTTTAGGAGCTTTATTTCTATTTAACACGTTTTTGAACTTGTTGACTAGACTATTCAATGAGACCAATCAACTTAACGTTTTTTTTATTATTTAATTAATTTGCACATTTGTCATTTATTGTATATTTAACTAGCTTGATATATTTTCCTTAGTTTATACAATAATAAATTTGTAAACGCAAGCATAAATATTTGACAACCAATATATTATTTATTTTTCTTTTTTTCGCATTAAAAAGTAGCCATGTCCTTTCTCAGACTCTAGACTATCTGTATACTAAATTTCATTTAAATCTGTTCAGTAGTTTTGGCGTGAAAGCGTGACAAACAGACAGACAGACAGAGTTACTTTCGCATTTATAATATTAGTATGGATGTATTTCATGTTTTTGGTTTCATGTCATCTATTTTTTCATACATTTTTGAGACATGGAACTACTAACTGCTACGGTTTCAATTTATATCGTGTACTTAGAGATACGTATCTGTGTGACAAATTTGTTTCAAAGTAAACAAATCGTCACTTTCTAATATTTAAAAAAAAAAAAAAGTTTATGTAAAAACGTATATAACGTATAAAAGTGTTTAAGTTTAAAGTGTACACTAGTACAGTGTACCTACAATTAAATTACACATAGCACATATTTGAAAATTTCTCCCGAGACTTGCAGGTTTGTTCGTAATGTTTTACTTCGCTGACGAGAACTATAATTATGGTTTTTAAGGTTTTGTACCGTAGGGAATATAAGGTGTACTATAAGTTTGGTTTAATATTGTAAAATAAATGATTTTCTGAAATTAAAAAAAAATTAAATAGATAATGAATATAAACCGTATTTAATAATGACTAGATAATAATAAACTAAAAGTAAAAAATCTTTTTAAAAACATATTATTCGCCAAGCCACATTGGAGCAGCGTGGTGGATTAAGCTCCAATCCTGCTCCAACAAAGAGAAAAAGACCTATGCGGTTATTATTTCACCACGTTATTTCGTTTTAATACGACTAGGTCGGTTTTTTGCACTCTTATGATCTTATCTGTCAATTTTCAACACTGTACAATACTATGAAGAATTTTATTATGTAGTTAGCGGTTAACTGGTGCATGGCATCGTCTAACCCCTGATATCTACGCCATTACGTTTACGTATTCTATTATATTAAGATATTTACTTTCTCATTATTTTCATATAAACAAAAATATGTACGGGCGAACATACACAATAATATAGTGTTCTTAAATTTATTTAAATTTTACAAAGCTACACTTTCGCCTGTAATGTAATACATTATTTTACAAATTAAAAAAAAACCTTGAACAAATTATTTTTGACATATTCTGCTTCAGCGGGTAGTGATTGACGTTAACGTTGCAAAGTATTGACGAATAATTTGGCTTCAATCATTGAGTCGGATCAGTGCGTTAATGCATGTGCCAATACTATACAGTATGTACATATTTAAAAAAAAATCTTTCAAAACGAACATTCCAAAAAAAAATATTTACTGTTGCTTCTAGCATTTATTATAGGTAGGGATCCCTAGTACATATTTTTCACCTGATTAGTATCAAGCTAATTTTCTGGGAGTAGCTTCATTTTGATTAGACGAACAAAAAGTTCCTCTTCGAAAACTCTCGATTGTGGTAGATAATAGAGTTAGCAGGAGATAGAGCAGCAGTGAGCGTAGGACCGGGATAACGTACCACGCAATTTGGAGGACAATAGTACCATCAAATTATATAAATATTAATTAACTATAAGAAAAAAAATCAGCTGGTTAGTAATAACTTTTGATGACCTTACGAGGTCATCAAGTTGATGACCTCGTAAGGTCATCAAAATTGATTTTTTTTTCTTATTTTTTTTAGTATAATAGTATTTTTTTTTAGTATCGTATAAATATTAATGTCAATATTTGTCAATATTTTTGATACATATTTTTTAATTTTTATAATCCCAGTGGCACGAATATAAATAAGTAGATATAATTAAAGAATCGACTGTTAGGCGCTACGAAGTTCGCCGGGTCAGCTAGTTATAAATAAAAATCATACATAACAAGTGATAATGTATACCAACCAAAGCTGGTTGCCAGCCGATTATGACATTTTATTAGTTAGTAAGAAAAAAAAAACAAGTGAGACCACCCTTAGACAATAGTTTATTTTACGAAATATGTCGTCCTCAATTAATTGAGTTTCGACCTTGTCATTCAAACGAGCTGCAGTCTATATTGGATCTATCGCGATATTTATACCGAATGTAGGTACCCGGTAACAAATTTGAAAATGTTTAATCCACGTAGGCATGCGTACTAAAAATGAATATTACATAATTATATTAAAAGTTAAATTAAAATGATTTGTTTACTAACTAAAAAGCAGGTGAAGCAGATGATGCGAAGAAAAATTGTAAGATAACGTGAATTGTCAAAGTTTTTTAGATTTTATAAATGTATGCCTATGGATAGAAAATGTGTACCTACTGGTTTAACGTTATGCTAGTATTTAAAGAGATTTCATGTAAGTAATAGCATAGCATGGCGAACGCGTTATAACCACGAGCTATACCAAATGTACGATGAGCCAAACGTAATTAAGACCATAAAGATCGGGCGCCTGCGTTGGGCAGGGCACGTGTTACGAATGGACGAGGCCAGAGTACCCAAACGCCTTTTAGAAGGCCGACCGGAGGGCCGCAGAAGTCAAGGCAGGCCCAAGCTCAGATGGTTGGACGGCGTCAAACGGGATATGAAGATCTTGGGAGTAACAAGTTGGAGAAGGAAAGCCTCTAACAGATCGGACTGGAGAGCTTTGCTGGACCAGGCTAAGGCCCACCCGTGGCTGTAATGCCTCAGATGATGATGATGAATAGCATAGCATAAGTAGCATTGGCCAGCAGACAGATTCGTACTTTATGACACACTTTTTCGTAATATGCCATTTTGTCTCTTAATTTCTTGTATTTGGGAGATAAAGTTTTGCTCAGGTATGAGTGGTGCTCATAAGTGGCATTCATTATTTTAGTTTATCTACTTATGTAATTATTATCACGTAAGCGATCGTTACTCATAGTAGGAAATATATCCACCAACCCGAATTGGAGCAGCGTGGTGGATTAAGCTCTTATCCTTCTCCTACATGAGGAAAGAGGCCTATGACCAACCGTGGGATATAACAGGCAGAAGCGAGCGAAGCGAACTTATGTAAATGATTTTATTTGCGTTTATAGATCCAACAAACTTCATTTAAGCTAGCATCAATATCACAAATAATATATTTATATATTTATAATAACTAGCTGATAGGATAGACGTAGTTCTATCCTGCGAATTGTCAGAAGTAGTAGCAGTTTAAATAATCGTAAGTTTTCTGAAATTTTGTAACAAACTTTCTAGTTTACTAGTCCGTAAAACATTTCACGAAGTATTAGAAAACATTTTAAGTTAGTCCGAATCGTTCATGCTGACCTCGGTATTTGCACTCAGCGATACATTTAGCGATTCACTTTACTATTATTGACAGATATATTTGATGTTCGTATATAATATTTAAAGACTAAATATAGGCCTACGTACATAACTAATGTTTGCCAAATCCTAGCCGTGCCTCTATTAGTTTTCCTTCTGTTGACTAGTCACTGACTACAAATATGGTTGGAATCGATGTTTGGATCAAAGGTAGATAAATAAACAATTTATACATGACTACAAATAATACATAATCTAAATATGTATAGGTATGATAAATAAATATATTTAAAATTTTATGCTGTGTAAAAATTTCCAATAATTTCAAGGATTACGTACCACGTACCTCGTCGTTTAATCTGCATTAAATATAGGTATAGAATACAATACAACACAAATATACTTTAATGTGTACATTAAATGATTAATTGTTATGTTACTTTTAAAATATGCAAGAAAAAAAGAATGTGTACGAAAGGCTGTCTTATCGTTAAAGAGCGATCTCTTCCAGACAACTTTTAGAAAAAGGACATGAATAAGAATAAAGAGGCATGGAAGTGTACTTTAAAATAATGTATATAAACACATATATAATTATACATACACTTAGACATACTTGCAGGCATGGAACTACATATACATACATAAACATACATATACATACATACAAATAAAAAAAACAACTAATAGATATTATGAAAGCTCAAAATATGGAGCAGCCCGACTGGGGTAGTACCTCGACCTTACAGAAGACCACAGCTAAATAATACTGTTTTCAAGCAGTATTGTGTTCCTGTTGGTGAGTAAGGTGACCAGAGCTCCGGGGGGGATTGGGAATAGGGTCGGCAACGCGCTTGCGACGCTTCTGGTGTTGCAGGCGTCTTTAGGCTACGGTAGTCACTTATCATCAGGTGAGCCGTACGCTTGTTTGTCGACTTGGTAACATAAAAAAAAATGAATGCAAACGACAGAGTGCATGAGAAATATAGCACAAAATCAGTAACGATGTTATATGTTAACAGTAGCATATATTTACAGGTAAAGAATTCCATAGTCGGTCGCTTGGACAGTGAAAGCGCTAGAGTAAAAAGAAAAAGAATGAGAAGGAATTTAAGAAGGAGGTTACTTACTATCAGAGCGAAGAGACCGATCGTGAAAATTTCATAGAAATTTAAAGCGTTATTTTAAGTAGCAAGGCATTAAGTAGCAATGCCAATTATGGTAGAGAACATAAGTATTAGATTCTGAATGACTGCTCAAAATTTATATTTTCAGACGAGTCTAGATTCTGTTTCTACAAGTACGGCGGGAGGAAAAGAGAGTACAGAAGACTGGGAGTGCACTATAACCAAGCCTGTATATAAAAAAAAACTACCATACGGCGGAGATTCTGTTCATGTTTGGGCTGGAATTTCGTCCGGAAACCGCACTGGTTGGTCATTGGTCCATTTTTGGAAGCAAGACAATGCCTGACCACATACAGCTATAATAGTATTTGCCTATTTTTAAGAAGTCGGTATCAAACACATGGAGTTTCCAGCATGCAGCTTCGACTTAAGCGCCATTGAGCATGCATGGGACGAACTGCGAGAGTCAAAATTATTCTGCACAAATACTGAAAAATTGTGTTTACTAATTTCTAAAATATATTGTTTTGAAGTATTAATATATACCTATTATATAGTAGGTTTGTCTTTTTAGTTTAACTTAGTAGCTCAATTTTAAAATCTCTGATTGGCGCCACTGAATAGAATTATTTATTAGTTGTCTTATATTATTACTTCCAATTAATCTAATTTTAATTTTTAAAGAATTTTGTCACGAAAACTACTGGATCCAAAATATTTTTGCAATTAGATACCGTAAGACTTGGCGTGAGAAGAATTTCTAGTATTGTTTTTCCTGCTGGTCTTGTGTATTTACTCAGAGGATTATGTTACAAAGGTCTAATATAAAATCAGTACCAAATTTTTGATCCTGAATTGTTTTATTCTGGTATCAGGAAGCTCATAATTTAAAACTTGGGGATAAACTTGATGAAAAATCAAATAATTGAGAGGCCGTGACAAATTTTTACCATCATCGAATAAAATGTCAGCTAAGTAGTAACGCAGTGCCTTTTAAAAAATTCGAATAGTTAAAATAATAAATCAATACCGTGAAATTTTAATTTTACGTAACATTTCGAATTATCAAAGGTTATACTTGAATATATATGACATTTGAAATAACAAAACGCGAGTTAGGCCATCAATATAGACTTATGTCTACGGACCATCTTACATTGGAATTAAACTAAGTTAGTGTTTGCTTAGAAACTGCACACGTTAGAAAATGAGTGTGCTAGTGAAGTAAGACTCAACAACTTTCCAATCGTGAACAGAGAAAAATTTTCACATTGAATGACTTCTGTCGTTTCTTCTTCCTTTATTAAAGAACCATTTTATTAGTATTTCAGCAAGAAAATTGAATGTGAAACCGAAAAATACCTGACAAATTAAAAATACCAAAAAATACGAATGATTTCCAGCTTATAAATGAACTCATAATAAAATGTGCAATAAGTCTTTCCAATAATTTATTTAAATAATTTCTTGACTGTTGGAAATCACGTAAAAGATTCTAAATAAAACTGTACATATGTATTATTTTATTACTTTTTTTATTACTGTCAATGATTTCTTATTTAATTATCATACTAAGTGTACCATCATCCAAGTTACAGCTTTTCCTTTATTTCTTAGTATATTTAAATCTTAAGATTTTCAACATTTTCTTTAAAATTAATCTCATCGCTACGGTATTGTCATGACAATTGAAGTCATTTTGATAAACTTATTCACTCGACTTAAGCAGGGGAAAATATCAAATATCATAGCTCACGCATATTCATAGTCAACTAGCTGAGCCGGCGAACTTCTTACCACCTAACAGTCAATTCTTTATTTTTTTATTTTTTTCAGTAACGCTTAAGCTTTATGCTATGGTATTAAAGTTCAAATTGAATTTTAAGTATAATTACGAATCTTTTGTATGGGAATATAGAAAATTGTTGTTTTTAGTCTTTTTCAGGGAATTTTTTAAATTTTTCTCTCCGTAATAACCATACTCGTACTTCAAGGAATATTATAAAAAAAGAATTAGCAAAATCGGTTCAGCCGCTCTCGAGATTTGCGCTTATCAACACATTCAGCGATTCATTTTTATATATATAGAATTATAGAGATACTAGCTGACCCGGCGAACTTCGTACCGCCTAACAGCTGATTCTTTAATTTGTTTATTTTTTTAATACTTATCCTTCCCGGAACCCCTCCACTAACACTTAAACTTTATCGTATGGTATTAAAGCTCAAGTTGACTTTTAAGTATTATTACGAATCTTTTGTATGGGAATATAGAAAAGTGTTGTTTTTAGCGATTTCAGGCAATTTTTTTAATTTTTCTCTCCGTAACAACCATCCTCGTATTTCAAGGAACACACACACACACACACACACACACACACACACACACATATATATATATATATATATATAAGATATAAGATAAGATAAGAAGATATAGAGATAAGTCAACTAGTCTAGTAAACAAGTTCAAAAACATGTTATATAGAGATAAAGCTCCTAATAATACGGGCGATAGCTCATTCGATTCGGAATGGTGTCTAGAAAAATGTTTTTTAAGGGTTTATTAGCACATAAAAAATTGTGATGGTTATTAACAAAATAAGAAAAAAGAGCAGGTATTTAGTTTTTCGTTAATAATAAGATCCTGAAAGAAGAGGAAATCTATACTTATTATAAAAATAAGTCCCCCGGCCGCGTCTTTCTGTCCTCCTGTCTGTCTGTCTGTCCTCCTGTCTGAACGCGATAAACTCGAAAACTACGCGACGGATTTTTATACGGTTTTCAACAATAGAAAGAGTGATTCTTGAGGAAGGTTTAGGTATATAATTTATTATGTTTGAATGTAAATTAGCAGAAATACGGCGATAAACGTTGAAGAAGTCGTAAAAAATCTCGCCAACGGGGAGCTTTCCACGCGAACGCTGCGTAAACTAGCAAAGATATAGTTGTATAATGTACTAGCGAATTCAAAATCTATAAAAATGGTACAAAAAAGTCCGCGATAGCATATCTCTATCTCTTAGGGTTGACTTAAAATAACCACTTTTATGTTCAAATTTTTAATTAAAAACGTTACGTTATTTTCAAAGCTATTTTCTTTAGTTCAGTATTAATCCTTATCCAAATGAATATGTTAGTTAGCTTAAGCATTTAATGCAGATTAAAATTGCCCTTTACACTATATCAATCAGATAAATAGTTTTTGAGATATCATCGTTAGAAGTAATTAGCAGCGAAACATTTAATGCTCGGCGAGCTAGCGTTCTTTCCTTGAGATGCCTACGGGCGGAGCGGGCGCGGGCGAGTCCATACCCTCTGCTCCTCATCGCTCGACCGCCTGCTCATGCTAATAAAGGAAATCAAAGAATATCAAAGATCATTTTATCGAACTTTTTTTTAACTTTTTTGTTAAATTCCACGCGGACGAAGTCGCGGGTACAGCTCGTTTACAATAAAAAAGTCTCAATTCCCAGAACTCTATCTCTGTAATTTATAATTTATTTGAACGCTGAAAATAGTAGGTACTCCGCGAGGTCGTTACGCCATAGGCGTGCCGTCTAAAAAGCCGGTATATCACCTAAAATATATTTTTTATAGTGTTAAATAACAATTTAAAAATTTGAATAAATAATAATAATTTTTTACAATGTTAATTAATACCTAAAGTACCTGGGTGACCGAGCCTAGCTCGGTATTTTCATTTTATTTTTTGTTTTTCTTTTTTTTTCCTCGGTATTTTTATATTTTAATTTTATTTAAATAATAAATCACGAGTGAAATTAAAAAAAAAAAAAGAAAAAAAATTAATCTGGAGACTGAGATTCGAACTCGGGTCAACACGATTTGACACTCGCCGATTTCCTAATTACGCTGCTACAGCTATGATGACATTAGTGAAATTAAGCTTCGTATTCTAATGATATTTTTTCATTGCCTAAAAACAGGGATAAAACGACATTTTTTTTAAATGAATCCTAGCTAGATCAATTTTTTGCCCCCGAAATTCCCTGTGTACTGAATTTCACGAAAATCGTTGGAGCCGATTCCGAGATTCAAATTCTATATATATATACAAGAATTGCTCGTTTAATAGTATAAGATTAGATGCAAAAACAGCAATTATCTGATTTATCTGATTCTCTGAATAGCTATGAACACTTTTCGATAGGCAAGTTAACATAGGCTCATTTGTTTATAAGTTCTATTTGATAAAAAATATGTCTCATCAGTTATCAGATCGGTGAAGGTCGATCTTCCGCGTCTCTCAGACCATCGCAACTGCTTTAATGTAAGTATATACGTTGGGCCGTAATTTATAAGTACCTAAAGTTAGGTTGGGCTATACGAAGTGACATTTTTTATATGAAGTAATGGTAATTTTTATCGTAACCAACAAATGTGACTCTTTGATACTAATGTAGTTTTCATTCCTCAGCGACCGAACCTTACAGACGTAAATCACAATTTGACTGGCGGCCCTTTGGCGCATTTCGGAGTGACCCTACTTTGCTCCCCAAGGATGTGTTCGATTACCATTTCGAATCTTGGTATATTTCTATAACTTTACTTTTTATTTTATTATTTAATACGAACGACGATAACGATTCAGCCTGTAACATCCCACTGTTGGGCATAGGCCTCTTTCCCCATGTAGGAGAAGGATCAGAGCTTAATCCACCACGCTGCTCCAATGCGGGTTGGCGGTATATTCCCTACTATGAGTAACGATCGCTATCAGGTGTACATGATAATAACCGGGACCGACGGCTTAACGTGCTTTCCGATTTACGGTGGGGAGACCCACAAGGACTGACCTAGACCACGGCACACATCTGTATGGCCAATACAAATTTTGTCGTGCCGGGGATCGAACCCGCAACCGCCCGCTCAACAGCCTATCGCAATCCAGTGCTGTAACCGCTGCGCCAACGCGGCGTTATTTTTTAATAATACGTATTTTTTATTATTTATATTACTTATGAACCTCATAGTGTCCATCGCGATAGTAAGTAAATATAATTATAACAGAGAAGCCTAAAATTAATATAAAATAATCAACTAAAAGCAAATAAATTATACGATGTTACAGTTTGAAATGTTTAATTCATTTCTGTGTAATACTGTGTATAATATTATATTTATTTCAAATCCTAATATTCATTACGTGTCGATGCAATAGTTTATATGAAACATAGTTTGTTTAGTGAAATCAGAAATGTTGAGGTCCGATTTTAAGTAAACTGACATTTTGCTGTAATTATAAAACACCTATGTATATTATTTAAGACCTTTAAGCTATGTAAATATGTATATTATTATATGCATGAATCTGCTTGTACCTATAGCGAGGCTATTTTCTGGTATCGCTTAAAATTAAAATGATAAGTTTTTGTCAAAGATTGATATAAATTTGTTAATTATTAGAATAGATACGATAAACTTTTTTATAACTTTTATTTATTAAAGACTTAAATAAAACCAGGGTAATACAAAGCTTTATTCTAAGAAAGAAATATAAAAGAGAAATACCGACTAGAACGTGTTACATTTTCAAATGTAAAGGAATACACAATCTAGCATATTTATCTATGTCCAAAACTTGCTCCATTTTATAAGAGTTTGGGACGTTTATAAGACGCATTGTCTTTAGAAAGTGACTTGCTTTTTTTCTTTTTCAGCGCGGACGCTTATCTTCGTAGAGGCAACGGCTGTGTCAGAAACATCGGTGTCCGCTACAAGAGCTCTGAGTCTCGCTGCACGTTTCTCTCTTGCTGCAGTTTTTTCACTCAACTCTGTCATCTCATCTTCTAAGTCTGAGAGACGAGCTCTCGTAGCTTTCGCTCGCTGAACAGCAGCGCTTTCGTCATCGAACTCCTTTATCGCACACCATTTTGTAAGTGAGTTCTCGTCGTTTAGTCGACGCGCTATGCGCTTTTCTGTGCGTTCTTCGTTCTCCTTTAAAGCCCGTCGTGCATTACTGACTTCACTCCGGCCAATTCCCACGCTTTCTAGGATTTTATCAGAAATTTTCATTCGATTCTCAATACTAGCGACACTGTTCTCGAAGTCAATATCTTCAGCAAACCTTGAAGTCTTTTTGCCGGCGCGTAAACGTTTCAGTGACTCTGTGATCTGAAATAAAAAAAATTTTTTCGTTATTGAACTGAAGATAAATTTTTATACATGTTTTAGAATTCATGTACGGGACAAGAGAGCGTAACAGATGTGCTGTTCAAATAAGTTTGTATACGAGAAATTGATTTAGCCGTCGCTTAGCTATTTTAAACTGAAAAAGTTTGTAAACATTAGGGCCTCTTGCCCATGTAGAAGGTTGGCAGATAGTTTAAGTATCATGAGAAAAAACCAGGTGTTTCTGATACTAAGCGCAACTATAGGCTTAAGGCGAGGCATAGAAAGAGGAGACCTTTACAGGATATAAGCACTTAGATCAGAAACAAAAATATGTAAACATAAAAATATCCGATCCGAGTGGGAATTAAGCACCTGAAAGGAACATCGGTTTGAAAGGAACTTCGCTTACACTCGGAGTGTGTATGTACATACATAGATAAATTATTATTAAATAATAGGAAATACAACATTCCTTCAATGAGCAGTTGGGATATTATAGTTATTAAGAAAGCTTGATCTGGTTTTAATATATAATATCTTTATTTCGTGTTATATTGACCTTAAATATTCAGACATTAATAGTAGGTCATATTTTCATACTAAAACAAAGTCATTGATCTAAATCGATGTATAAACAGGGTGTTCGACTAAAAGTGGGATAGGAATTTTGAGACGAAACGTGATCTATTACACCTACAGAACCACCCCATTTAAAGGAACGCAGTTGGGAATCGACCACCTTATCTTAATATATATAAATCTCGTGTCACAATGTTTGTCCTCAATGGACTCCTAAACCACTTAACCGATTTTAATCAAATTTGCACACCGTGTGCAGTTTGATCCAACTTGAAAGATAGGCTATATTTTATTTTGGTATATGTAATTATTATATTTAAGAAAAGAAAAAAAGGCGGTACGAAGTTCGCCAGGTCAGCTAGTATATTATAAGAAAAAACCAATACACCAAAAGTGAATAAAATTGTCCATTAAATATTAATGTTTATCGAAATATGTAAGCATCATAAACATTATAAACAAATGAGAAAATAATTGCTCAATCCTAAAGCGATAACATTTTCAGGACTGAAATGAAGTTGTAAATATCAGACAAGAAAATATTACATCAATGATGGTTTTAATGTATTTTTAATGAAGTACGTCGAAATTTTATCAATGTAATAAATCTTAAAAATATTCATTGTCTTGGTACTGATTACGATGTCCTTTATTGATAGCGATAATTATTCATTCATTTTCTTATGTTTTAGGCATTCTATGCAATATTTTATCCTTGTTGTTAGCTTATAACTTAACTTTATATTAAGTTGTTAGATTTTTGTCGTGGTTTATAAAATACTAGCTTCTGCCCGCGACTTCGTCCTTGTGGAATAGTTACTTTGGGCTAACTGGGATTCTCAAAAAGAAAAAAAACCCGATTTTGAAAAATTCTTTATTGGTTATTCTTTGTAGGGTCTTAGCGTGATGATATATAATCTATAGCCTTCCTCGATAAATGGGCTATCTAACACAGAAATAATTTTTCGAATTGGACCCGTAGTTCCTGAGATTAGCGCGTTCAAGCAAACAAATTCTTCAGCTTTATAATATTAGTATAGATTATCTTTTCCCTCATACTTTTAGAATTTTATTGTATAGATTCTATTAAGAGTTATACATATAGCCAGTTTTTTATGTTTAAAGGATTAATGTTTGGAATTATATTTATTATTGAGATTCATTTGCATAATTCCAACATTATTTAAACAACAAGTTTAAAACGAACGAATAAATAAAGCATTTTATTGTAATCAACATACTATTTTATGATTGATATAATAGGTTTATGTTATTCGAATAACCATATGTACAAAATTTGAATAAAATAGTATAATATTTATATTATTAAAGTTAATAGCACTACGCGATGTAATGAGTATTTGCTTGCATAAAGGAAAATGATATTCAATATACTAATGGGGCACATACATATGTTCGGATGAAGTGTTTAAAATTTGGCCATGGTACAAAATCGTTTGGAATTTGTTAATGAGAGAAATTTTCGCAATTTGTCGTCGTGTCTGCGGTAAAGTATCCGTTTGCAATGTTCATCAAAATGTACCTGCTCGATGCGAATGAAATTTACAACGAGTCAGAGAAATAGTTGCATTCTAACGTGTGCCATAACAGATATTACAAACACATAGTTGCATACGGTTGTTTTGACGAACAACATGAAAAGGCAATGCTTCGTCACAGAGAATTTTGTTAGAGTTATTAATTAAAATGTTAAGGTCCGTTTTCACCGACACACACGTGTAGTCCAGAATCATTTTATTACGTCGTATCATAGAATTCTGAAGTTAGGAAAAGGGAATTTATCGTCACGAGTATGCTTTGAACCTTTTAGCGAATGTAGTGCGCTTGAAAATTCTGAATTTGGGTTTTTGTTGATACTTATACAACAGACACAATGAAAAAGTTCCTCACAGGAAGCTATGAACATACCTTCAGATTTTTTATTATCTCAATATTGCTGCGCAATAAAGTGGTACGAACAATTTTCACCGTGATCCCGTGAAATTTTGCATGAAAAATGTATTAACAATAGCTTAAAACAAGTGTCTACCTATATAATATGCGGTATAGTTAGTTGCACAGGGACTTTTTTATTTTAAAGCGCAAATCAATATTAATTTGCGCTTCAAAACTGAAGGTGAAAGATCAAAACTCAATAGTTTTGATGTTATCATCATATTAGCATAAATTTTTAGTTACATCATAATTAATAAAAATATTTTTAATAATTTTGTTTGTACGGGACCCTCGTCGGTGCGCGAGTCCGACTCGAACTTGGAAGGGGTTTTTATTGTTTTTATGAATATTATATATATATATATATATATATATAAAGTGTATAATTTAAAAATATCGACGGTGCCGTAGAATAACGTTACATGTGAATATAGTACGAAATCAATTTTATTTAATAATTTACTTCAGGAGTTGAAGATCTATCTATACATGCAAAAAAAATAATTTTACGACCAATAGTTTCTGAGATTCTGAGGCGAACAACGTCCCATGTGTTTGTGTCTCCGTATTATAATGAACTAGATGCATATGTGACGGAGCTCGCGGCCGGGGGTAGCACGCGTTGGCCGTGCCAAAGTCACTTGTTACGTTGTTGAGTGGAAAACGAGCTTGAGCGCACGAGTTACCGCATTCGCCGATGATAAAGTTATTTTTCTTAAATAGTATTCATAATTAGTACTAAAACGTGTCCAACTATAATAACAGATCTAATAAAATCCTTGATTTGGTGAAAAACAACTGTAAAAATTCGGAAGAAGAATTTGATAGTGGAAAGATATCTGGTTATAACAAGGAAATTTCGAATTATCCCGGTAAGTTAATCTTATTCCTTATTAATATGTATAACAAAATTGCATTTTAACGATTGTTTTATATTCTATGGTGGTTTATTTTAATTTAAATAACTAACGCCAAATTTCGCGTTTCATATTCATATGTGACGTTATTTAATGGAGATTAGTCTTTACATTGTTTCTTACAAAAATGCTCTTGCAAATTAAATCAAATTGTAAAAGACATCTTTGACTATTATTGGAAAACTTAATTTGTTGATATTAAAGTATGAGTTACAAGTAGTGATATGTCGTTTTACCACGGACATATTCTGACGTTTTTGAGTTATATGTGAAGATAGAACGTTCTTTTCCGGAAATCTTGATGACATATGTGAAGACAGAACGCTATTTTGTGGAAAACCTGATGTAATATGTGAAGATAGAACGTTCTTTTGCGGAAAACTGATGTAATATGTAACATTGGTACGTTTTTTCTTCCAGAAAAATACTGTAATTTGGTTTAAATTGCTTTTTTCTTAATTAAATTATCAATTTATTCGTATTCAAATAAAATTGTTTTCTTTTATTTTTGTAATTTTTATATTTTATATTATTTTTTCAGTTTCAAAGACACCTGTAAGCCCATCATCGTCACCATTACATCCGGGTTCAGAAAACATTGCTTTAGAGCTAAAAGACGTATTATTCAGTCAGTTCAGCCTATTGTAGTTCACTGCTGGACATACCCTCCCCAAGTTCGCGCCAAACATCCCGGTTTTCCGCAATCCTCCATGAAGACTACACCGGCAATCTTACGTAGATCGTCGGTCCAACGGGCCAGAGGACGTCCCACAATGCGTTTGCCAAGACGTGGTCTCCACTCCAGGATCCGTCTGCTCCAACAGCCATCGGTTCTGCGACACAGATAACCAGCCCACTGCCACCTAAACTTGCTAATTCTGTGGGCTATGTCGATTACTTTCGCTCACGGATAGTCTCATTTCTAATCCTATCTTTGAAAGAAACCCCAAGCATAGCCCCTTCCATTGCACGTTGAGCGACTTTAAACTAGTGGACCAGTCCGTCAGTGTCCATGTCTCGGCTCCGTATGTCAACACAACCAGGACGCATTGCTCGAAGACTTTTGTCTTCAAGCATTGTGGAATCTTCGAAGGCAAGACTCGACGAAGCCTGCCAAACGCCGCCCAGCCCAACCAAACCATCCTATAAGCCTCCTTCTCGAGTTGTTTCAACCTGGTTGAATGGTGTGGCCAAGGTAGACATAATCCTGAACAACTTCGAAAAGGATACCGTCAATCGATACCCGTCTCGGTATCACTTGGTTGTTAAACATAACTTTCGTTTTATCTAAGTTCATACCGAGACCCACTCGTCGGGAGGACTCGTTTAGGCCGGCCAGCATTCGGCCTAGCTCATCCGACGTCTCCACAAAGATTACGAAATCGTCGGTAAAACGAAGGTGCGAGATGAATTCGCCGTTGACGTTGATGCCTCGTTCCTCTCAATCCAAGGTCATAAAGACATCCTCCAGCGCAGTGGTAAACAGTTTCGTTGATATTACATCTCCCTGTCTTACCCCACGCCGCGCCGGAGGAAAATGCACAGCCTGCTCCGGTGGGTGGAATTCGTCGAGTCTTCTGGCGAGACGATTCGTAACAACCCTTGAAAACAGCTTATAGACGTGGCTCAAAAGTGAGATTGGTCTGTAATTCTTCAACAAAGACTTATCGCCTCTCTTAAAGAAGCACCACCACACTCCTGGACCACGCCTCCGGCGTGGTACCTCGGTGGATGACGGCGTTAAAAAGTTTATATTTCTATTCTGCTCAATCAGAGTAGTAATCTCTCTCGTATTTGAGCAGCGGAGGTCTCGGCGTACAAGTTTCCGTATCCTCTTAGACAAAGCCTTCTGTTCTGGCGAAGCTGCTTGGGCAGCGGGCAACTCGCACCTCCGCCGCATCAGATCCAAGGCTTCGGGAGAAAGTTTAGACTGCTTCGTTGACTACCTCGGCGGAAAGTGTTTGCGACCCAGTGTACACACCATCTTCACCATGTTGTCGGTCATCTCGTCCACTTCGCCAGCGAATCGAATCGGTTTTGGAGCTCCAGTTGGAACTGCTCGGAGCCACATAGTATTTGGAGCAGCGTAGGTCAGAGAGTAGATTTCATCAAGCGCGTATTCAGAGTGCCCCGTAACACCCGGTGGTCGCTGCTGGTGTTAACCGGTTCTAATTATAATAAATACAAAGAAAGAACAAAATGTGATGTTGAAGACTGATAATTTTAGTATTTTATGTGAGTTTAAAAAAACGTTGATTGATTTAAAGAAGTGAAGATATTTTTTATGTTTAATTATTATAAATTTGGTACTTTTAAAATAAAGGACTGATTTTATTTTTAAAATGTTTTATTTTTAATCGATTTTATACAAAAAATAATAAATACTATTTATGACACGCTACTTATGAAAATAACTGCTCAAAATAAACCTGAAATATGCATATAGGACGAAATAACTAGCTTAAGTTTCATAAAAAAACGTTCCATTTGCATCTGGATCCTTAGAGCCTCCGGTGAATAACGTCACATGTGTAAATGTGACAGCAACAAGTCCATTATAAAACGTTATATATAAACATCGACCCTACTATCTTTTTAAATAAAACTGTTTCAAAATAATTAATAATACTGATAGATAATCACAGGCTTAACGTAAATTTTTCCAAAGTATAAAAGCGCCAGGTTTTTCCGTTTCCGAAATATAACAATTGAAAACTTTGAACGGCTCTACTGTAAAACGACTATTTTGCAGATAGTACGTTATTCTACGGCACCGTCGATATATTAGCATTCTGCACTGCTCTATATTATGTGTAAACTCTAAGTGTGCGAAATTTCATACTCCTCCGTCCGCACAATTTCCATAAAAAGGGGTAGGTACAAAGTTTTTGTTTCACGTATTAATATATAGATCAAGGGTCTTCAACCCGCGGCCCATGCGTCCATGGCGGCCTGCAATTGTATTAACAAAATTAAATTCACATGTCTAAAAATTATACCTATTTATAGATTAGAAAGAAAAGAAATTATAGTGCAACTCTACTTTGAAAGATAAATTCAATTTAGGCTTTATCGAGTTTTACATATATAGATAGATACCCTTTTTGTTATAAAGCATACTTTGAGAGCTGGTTCTGGATTTAATATACTCTGAAATTGATTTGATTTAAGTACCTATTATTAAATCCGGATGATTGGAGTACATATTATTAAATGCGGATATTACAAATACTGTGGGTGCATGTCTATGGCAAACTGTTTTCATTTAGTAAAGTGCGTCTGATGCATCGCCGCAGGACTTATGAGCTTGTACCCCTTAATATGTAAATAATTATACTGTATGTTTGAACAAAGCTATCAATATTATATACGTTACAGACGAGTAAGATAGAGCTCACGTTTAGCGTGGCCGCACACGTACGGTTTCCTCATTAGGTTTCCTGATCCGGAATTCAGATTCGGAGACACGAATGCATACCTTACATACAAAATGTTCTACTCGGCGCAAACGTTCTTAAATTTTTCGGACGGAAAAAAAACCTAACGTACGGTTCGAATCAATGGTCGCGCGTTCGGGTGTCCGAATGGAAAAAAAACCGAATGACGTCATCCCGAACGCAGCGTTTGCTTACATTGCTTCGAATGACAGCACACGGACGGAAATTTATATTCAGAATCGGCTCGCGTTCGTGTTGAGTGGACGTAGGTGTGTTACATTTTTAGTTAGTTTTTTTTCGTTTTACGTTTATTTCATTATGTGCGAGTCCGAAAATTTGATCATGGCAGTAGAAAAATACCAGTGCTTATGGGATATTCATCATGAAGACTACCACAATAGAGATATAAAAGATTTGGCGTGGGAGCAAATCTGTAAAGAGCTTTATAATGTTTCCTTTTTTTCTTGTTTAGCGCCAATAAAAGTGCTATCCCAATTAATTCTTCGTCGTCCATGTCCATGATACGTCCTTTCACGAAAGCGTTACTATACCCACTGGCGGCAAACATTCCGAATAAAAAAAACCTAACGTCTGCGCTAGGATCACGGAAAACCTAATCTGAATTCCGGATCAGGAAACCTAATGAGGAAACCGTACGTGTGCGGCCACGCTTAAATAGAACTAAAATGTAACAACAATTAAATGAAATGCGTTGATATCGTTAATTAGGAAATACTTTAACTTTGATACAGATTTTCTTTATAGTGAAGAAACTATTAAAAAGAAAAGTTTCTGTCTTTTTAGACAAAATGGAGTAGGACATATATAAAGGATATTTTCATAGACAAGTATGTACATATTCGCTTCTTGACTAATTCTTAATCTGCTTTAACAAGTTAACGACGATTTAATATAATTGCAATGCATATAGCACGTGTTAGCAAATGCTGTGTGGGACGTCCTCCGGCCGGTTGGAAGCTGGATGAGGTTTGCAGAAAATCGGGATGTTTGGCGCGAACTTGGCGAGGATATAACAAAACGTAGAACAAGAGATGTATAGTACGTTAAAAATTTGTTATTTATAAATCTAAAAGTTATTTAATAAAATTAAAGATAAATGTTTAGTGGATTCTCAATTTTTTTTTTAACGAAACATACTAAGACTATATAGATATTTTATCAATACGACTGACAGACATAAAAAATACGTAAGTGGAGAAAAAACTTTCTCATATTGACATTATAGAAGATAACTGTAGTCCAGCAATTTAGGTAATGTAATGTTTCTTTTGTGCATCCATTCGATTTCTAGCTAATTTAATAGATTGCGCAGAATGGACTTTAGCTTTTACTTTTTCTTCTAATTTATTGCCTCCATTTGAAAATAATATATAAAATGTATCATAACTCAGACTAATATCTGCTTCATAGTTTGAGAGTGAAAAGTTGCATTGCAAATATACTTTTTTTTTTAAAACATAATTCAATCATTTCGAGTGATACCAAATTATTACAGTTCCAAAGCTATAAAGGGACTACGAGTAGCTGCAGAGCGGGATTTGACACATGTACTCATCAAAGTTAAAAAGCACTTGCGACGGGGTGGATGTTTCATTTTATAGTTAAGTAGCTGACCCCGCAAACGTTGTTTTATAATATATTACCCTACCTTATGAAAAATAGATGTTGGCCGATTCTCAGACCTACCCGATAGGCACACAAAATTTCATAAAAATCGGTCCTGCCGTTTCGGAGGAGTATTGTAACTAACATTGTGACACGAGAATTTTGTATATAAGATTAGTTAGATGCAGGCAGGCATAGAAAATGTTGATTTGTATCTATTGAACGATTCTACATTGATTTTAAATATTTTTAATGTTTTACTAGGTCGACACATATTGTGTAATAAGTTCGTATTTTATATTAAAAGCGCCCTAAAATGGTGAGAGTGAAATGAAAAGCCTTATCAAATATAAACGTAACCTAAAAATCACCTTGCTGTAAATTACAATTACATACTGATAAAAAAAAATCGATTTCTTCAGTACAAAAGTACTTAGATTTAATGGGTAAGCAAAAAAATAATTAGACGCATTGTTTTTAAAGGTGATTCTAAGCGGATAACGATGAACGCACCTTCATTCGCTTGCGGCGATAAATCTTTTCTTCCTGACTTCATTATTATCCGTTCGTATTTCGCTAAGAAATAATATTTATTGTGTGTAACTTATTACTCTTTGTATCACGAGAATGCCCTTAGGAGACTACTGATTATGTTGTGTTGGAGATTTATAAAAGTAAAATTGTATAGATATGTGTTTTTGTTTAGATTTATTTGAATATTAGTTTTACGAAACTGAAAAATGGGTTATAAAATACTACGCTAGTCGCTAGGTAGGTTATGGGCTGAAACAATAAGCTACAACTCATTGAATTGAAAAAATAACCTGTAAGAAATCATCAAGCTGCTATGTGCTTACGGCAGTAAATAACATAGCCACCCCCTCTCTCCCCGTGGGTTTCGTAAGAGGCGACTAAGGGATAACACAGTTCCACTATCACCTGGAACTTACAAGGGAAGGATGATTCAATTGCTGCCTTTGAAATACACCAACTGAAGACGGGCAGTAGCGTCTTCGGTGCGACAAAGCCAGCCCTGCGATCACCAACCCGCCTGCCCAGCATGGTGACTATGGGCAGAACACATGATATCGCGCCATAATGTCTGGCGCGAACTTGGGGAGGCCTATGTCCAGCAGTGGACTACGATAGGCGGAAGTGAGTGAAGTGAGAAGAAATCATTATTACAGGTCGTTTGCTGTAATATAAGTATAAGGAAACAAAATTTTGGTTGTAAAAAATACGGTCATATTAATTTAATGACTTGTGTAGTGTGATTGTTTAAAAATTTGATTTTTTATGTATTCGTTCATTGCGCAGTGCATCGAATGTGTTCATAATTAACGGTAGAATCATAGTAATAACAGTCGCTTATTGTGTAATATTTTTAGACATAAGACCAGAAAATTAATTAGTCCCTTTGATTTTTTGTTCATGTGACATTTTGCGCAACATAATTCAGTCAGCATCAGTGAATTAACTAATGATGTTACATAGAAATTCAACTGTGTTTGTTTACTCTAGAGTCTAGAGCATCAAATTATTTCAATTGTACTGTTATAAATGTTTAAATTAATTACATGAAATCTATTTTGGGCCATTATTGATTATAAATTTAATCTTTTATATGTATACTACAAAGAATAACCAGAATATGCCTACATTGATTTTAATACTGTATTTAGATGTTTGAATAGATTATTCAAATAACCGTCTAACTAATATTAGTTTGAATTGCAGCACAACATATTATATTTGTTTTGTAAACGTCATGATATAAAATATATCCGTATATTTTGTGCATCATTGCAAATAAATAATTACTACTGATCGTATTACAGTTCAGCGGAAACTGGCATCGGACCACAGAACTGAATGAGATAAATACATCAACTGGATTGCATTTATAAACATGATAATTGTAATCATAAAATTTGTAATCTGTTAAAACTTAATTGAATAATAAATAATAATTTACAAAATTATTTGTAAGTTTGTAATAATTTTTATTATTATTACATTATCTTTTTTTTAATTTATGCACCTACCTCAGCAACGTTTCTTATAATTATCTTATGGTCGTCTGGTAGTTAAGGAATTCCCGCTCTTTGACACAACAAATTATATTAACAAGATTCAACTAAATTACACAACCTTCGAGCCTGTGTATTTTTTTTTTGTACGCGAATAGAGGGCAGTAAATGGTCACTATACTTAGTATTGAGGAAGAGTGCAAAAAAAGTAGACGTTAAAGGTTAAAGTCGGACGTGTAACTGTGAACAACCAGTAGATTAATATTTTAGATACAATGGCACATTATAAATCGTATATCTCTTTAATAGTTCATAAAAAGTAATGAGTATACAAAAAATAAATAATTTTAAGTTACCTTTTTTACAGCTGTATGCGTAACTAATAATCAAATCAATAATTTTGAAATCAAGTAATTACTTACGCAAAGGCCAGACGTCAATTTGTACATTTGATATTACTTAGTGCCTAATTGACAGACTGGTGTACATGAGTATACCGCTCGGAGCAGAAATCTAATACCTTTAAAAGAGCAATTCTAGTATATATGTATATAAAACATATACATATAAGATAATACAGACATAATCTATATATAGCCTCGGAAACGGTTTTCATTAAATTAAGTATGCCGGGAGTAAGGGGGGATAATTCGATCTAGCTAAGATTTATTTTTAGAAAATGTCGTTTTATCCGTGTTTTCAGGCCATTAAAACTGCTACAATATCATTAGAATACGAAGGTAAATTTTGCCACTATCTCTAAGGTTACAATAGCTCAGGTGGGAATTCGGGCGATACCAAAACCAGGAAACCCCGGTTCGAATCTAAATGTCTCCAGTCTGATTACTTTTATCCTTTTTTTCAAGTTCCTTCTTTTTCGAGAAAATTATCATTAGGAGCCCTTTTTTAACGCATCTAATACGTATCTCAGTATATTAAAAAAAAAGTTAATATTTTTATATTATTATCTTGATAAGATCGAAAAATGTTATTCATATTTCATCAGTATGTAATTCGTATTTAATTTCTAAAACACAACATTTACCAAAAATAATAAATAACGAGCTTTGCTTGCCAGCGACCCCCGTGACGGAGGTTCTTGCCGAGACCTACTCATACGTCTCGGGTAGGAGGGCTCTTGGTGAGAACCCCACGTCACCAACCAACGCGTTGGTCGGTATTCTACGGGTGCGCCGGATAGGGCAGGAAGCGTTAATGCGGAGGTAGAGGGAGGACCTGGCGGAGGAGCCGCGGCACAGGCGTAACGGTTGCCCTGCTCCCGGTCCTTTAGCGGTGGGTGCGTCGAAAACGCAAGCCCCTCACCTTCCGTCTGACGTAGGTTCTCGTCGGGCACGGTTGCTTTGGTGACTACCTGTGTCGGACGGCCCAAAGGGAGCTGACGACTGAATGTCACGATTTTGGCGCGGCGGTGAACTCTGCCCAGCACACTCTCGAGGTTTGCCCGAGATGGGCGGTGCTGCGTCGCGATCTGACGACAGTCCTCTGAGGGGACTTGTCACTTCCGAGCGTCATCACCGCGATGTTTGGCGACGACGAGTCCTGGAAGGTGACGGTCTCCTTTTGCGAGACAGTAATGTCCCAGAAGGAAGCCGACGAGCGGGTGAGAGAGGAGGCTGCCGACGTGGCTTCCACCCGCGGACGACGAATGGGGGTGCATAGGAGGCGCTACTTAATGCGCTTCTAGTAACGCTCCTGTGACCGTGTCGGGCCGGGATGGGAACCCGGTCCTGCTAGACACGGCGTCGTCGGAACTTTTCAGAGGTGAGCCGGACAGTCCCCATGGAGGAGAAGTCTGGCCTTTTCGCCGAGGCCAGCCTGTCGCTGGAGGGATCCTGTTGCCTGCAGATCCGGGACCCTCCAATTAAAGCGGCTGAAGGCTCCCGCAGGGGTTTAGTGCGGTAGTGGCACCCCAAATGCTGAGTCCAACAAACGGTCTAGGACTGCCTACCCGGGCGTCCTGGATATCACCCGTGAATGGGTTACCCTGCGAATACAAAAAAAAAACCGAGCTTTCCTTGGTCATCCAGGTACTTTATATTAATACAAGCATTTGTTACTGGTCCGACTATAATATATCTTAGTGGATGCGTAAAGCTGTCTAGCCTGATTGCTATAAGTAATAATCCCACCAAAAACATTCTGTAAAAAACTAGCCAAGTCTCGATGGAGCTGCTTGTTTATCTCTAAAAAGTAATGAAATCTAGACAAAGTCGTGCCAAGTCTAAGGTTCCTTACTGCGATTTCTTTATTATTATAGTTAACGTTGTGTGACTTGCCCGTTGAAGGGTACAAAACTAAGAATAATATCCCATACTGGTATTGGTAATTGGACGCAATTGTCTCATTTTATGCGGTTGTTGATTGTGCAACACATGCATACAGCATTGACAGTGCTGACTTCTGATCTCTTATTTTTGGAGCGTCGAATCGACCACCGATCTAACATAAAATAGACGTACAGACGGACTTCTATCAATGATTAGAAGTCCGCTGGTACTGGAAATAATTTTGTATACAGTTTGTTTCAGGCTTGCCTATACAAAAGTATTATTGAAATACGCAGCTTTATCAAACCTACGCTTGACTGGTTATTCATTTAACGTTTTCCAAGTGGCAATTTTCCATCGTCAATGGTAGCGGTTCTGGCGACAGATTGGTCCAATGGTTTCATGTAGCACCTGGTTTTGTACCCTTGTGTACCCTTCAACGGCCAAGTCACACAACGTTAACTATAATAATAAAGAAATCGCAGTAATCATACATCAGCCGGTTGTTACTTATACCAAAGGCAATAAATTATTTGTTTTATTAACAGACTAGCGTCTGCGCGCGACTTCGTCGGCGTGGACTCCGTTCCTATTGGTCTTAGCGTGATGATACATAGCCTATAGCCTTCCTCGATAAATGGGCTATCTAACACTGAAAGAATTTTTCAAATCGGCCCAGTAGTTCCAGAGATTACCGCGTTCAAACAAACAAACAAACAAACAATCAAACAAACTCTTCAGCTTTATATATTAGTATAGATGACCGTGTATGAATGTTAAAAATATTTATTTGAAATAGTCAATACTTACTTAAGGATTGATATTAAATTGTTTACGTCCGTTGTTTGTGTCCGTTATTCAATCTGGATATATAAAGCATGCATTCGAGTAATAAGTAATTCCAGGTACACTACAAAATTTCATCTATGGCAATCTGTAGGCGTCTTTGCAGCTCAGATGATTTTAAAGCAAACAAGCTAACCTACTCACTGAATTACTCTTTACAGATGTAAGCTAGTTAACTAATCTCAACGCCAGCATACAACGGCAACATAGTATAATCAATCACTCTCTCATTTAAACATAAAATGAAGAATATTTTCTTTATTATAAAAAAAAACTTATTTAAATTGAAAGTAGATTAAAATTGCATTGTACGCAATAATTGTTTTGTACTTTTTATACTTAGTTATATTTTTATTTCTAGTTTTTTGTTTGTATAATTAATTTATATTTTACACGTCAGCTTGTTTTATAGATTATACGAATTGTTAATAAGTATTACCTACCTATAAAATTATACATTATAATAAATTAGAATTTTTTAACGTTACTCGGTGAAGATGGTAGTGTCTTAGCATTAAAAGCCAAAACTTATTTTAATCGTATCTGATAATATTTAATTTTAATGTTTTTTTTTACTTTGTAGTTATGAATTTGGTTCTCATATTTTCTATATTTCCGAAAATATGTATATAACTATATATAGTTACATACATATTTTAGAGCTATATATAGCTCTACTGTTCGAATTATAATTTATAATATTTTGTTTTGTCTGAATTCTTCTCGTCTAAAAGTCAATCTTGTGTGTATTTTTCACGCAGATACTGACTTTTGTTAATAAAAAAGAAAGATTAGTACATTATATAATTTAAAAACAAATCAAATATATAATAATATAATAATAATATGACATTGCTCTCTTAGTCAACATCTCGCTATGTCTATTTTCCATTTATAGTAATTGATTCATCAACTAAATTCTAACAAATCAAAATAGGAATGATGTGGTGCCTAAACACGTAGTGAATATGATGCCAAAATCCTATATACTGTTAGTATTTGACACCTACGAGATAATGAATAATGATTGCATTTCAGAATTAAACAAGCCATCTCGTGCGCGCCCAATTAAACCTATACACGAGGTTGGCGTAATTATAGTTAATTAAGGTGTAAAATTTTATGCAACAGTTTGGTTGGTTTTACAAATTAAATTAAATGTGTTATATTATTGCCGCAGACAGCTTTTATTTAGCGAAACGGTTTTTGTCATTGTTTAATTTGAACAAAGTATAATGTAGCATGATTAAGAATTGTATTTTTTTTTTAAAGATCATTAATCTAGTGCTTGTGTTAAGAAATATATTGTTGGTTTGTCGAAAGTATATTTTTCAGAATTTTCCCCAAGGTATTACGACCTCACTTTGTTTTCAATTTCCTCAAAAGCAACGTAAGTCTTCACCAGCAATATGACAATAAAAAAGATATTCTCCAATAGGAAACCGTATAAAACCTAGCCAAGTCCTCTTAGATGAAAAACGTTGGTTATTGACTATTTATTTATACATTTTCTCGACAGAGTTTAACCTATTGAAGTCTAGCAGTGATTTATTATTCCTAAGGTTACCAGCAGGATACTTACTGCGTCTGAAAATTCATTTTAAATATTAAATTTAATAAAACTAATGCACTTTTCCACGATTTTGCACTTTCGTAGGAGTCTATAATCTCGTAAAGGTTTCTTTGAATATGTCTTATACAGATGTAACTATAACATGATTACATGTAGCACGTTTTCAAATATGAGCAAACTTTGTGCATAAAATATTTTATCAAACATATTTATTTTAAAATGGTGTATTAATCTTTTAAATTTTATTGTTAATCTTTCTGAATATAAAATATATCAAAATTTTGATTCATCCATATTGCTTACTAGCTGACCCGGCGAACTTCGTACCGCCTAACAGTCATTTTTTTTAAATACTTTTCCTTCCCGGAATCCCTCCACTAACACTTAATCTTTATGGTATGGTATTAAAGTTCAAATTGACTTTTAAGTATTATTACGAATCTTTTGTATGGGAATGTAGAAAAGTGTTATTTTTAGACTTTAACAGATTTTTTTTTTAATTTTTCTCTCCGTAACAACCATCCTCGTACTTCAAGGAATATTATAAAAAAAGAATTAGCGAAATCGGTTCAGCTGCTCTCGAGATTTGCGCTTAGCAACACATTCAGCGATTCATTTTTATATATATAGAGATTTATTTGTCGTTTTGATAGGTATTTGTTCTAATATTTAATGAGTTGGTCTGTCATTAAAATCTTATCTTATACTATTAAACGAGCAATTCTTGTATATATATATATATATATTATATATATATATTTTCTGAATCTCGGAATCGGCTCCAACGATTTTCGTGAAATTTAGTATGCAGGGGATTTCGGAGGCGAAAAATTGATCTAGCTAGGATTCATTTAAAAAAAAATGTCGTTTTATCCCTGTTTTTAAGCAATGAAAAAATATCATTAGAATACGAAGCTTAATTTCACTACGCGTCAACATAGCTTTAATGGCGTAATTAGGAAATCGGCGGGTGTCAAATCGTGTTGACCCGGGTTCGAATCTCAGTCTCCAGATAAATTTTTTTTCTTTTTTTTTTTAATTTCACTCGTGATTTATTATTTAAATAAAATTAAAATATAAAAATACCGAGAAAAAAAAAAACAAAAAATAAAATGAAAATACCGAGCTAGGCTCGGTCACCCAGGTACTAATACTAAAGAGGCCAATCAAAGCAAATTCAAACTTTCTTTTTGGGGGAAATTTTTTAATTAGATAACTGTTTACTTGCATTTTTCGCATTGAAGTACCTAAGCTTATTTATAGAAATAACGCAATAATATTATAAAAATAAATAAAATATAAAAATGTGGTATTAGGACGATTTTAACTTTTATTTTTACCGTACTTTGCATTGGGTCATGTATATAAAAAAAAATTCCATTTAAAAATATTTATAAAGAATTTATTTTACATATATTTTCGTCACTGAGCTGGAAATTTAAGAGTGAAATTATTCAGCACGAAAGCGAATGAAATACCTTTGAGAACATTTCTCCATCGATGCGTGTGCTTGTATGACTACACGATGTCACTAGTTTGAAAGAGTTAAGGAATGTGAGAAGCTATCACCCCTGCATGTTTCTCGACTCTACATGAATCTATACTCATATTATAAAGCTGAAGAATTTGTTTGTTTGTTCAAACGCGCTATTCTTAGGCGTTCCTGATTTTAAAGCAATTGATTTTTTGAATTGAAAAGTTCTTTTTTTTGTGTCAAATAGTCCGTTTATTGAATGGGAGCTGAGAATTCATAATAAAAGTTACGAAAACGGGAAAAATGTTCTTTTTGAGAGCTTCTGTTGCGTACCTACGTTGCGTAAACGGTTAAACCTATACCCAAAAAATGTATGACAGCAATAAATGCCATTGAAAGTTCTAAAAAAAGTCCGCAACAACATATGCCTATCTCATTATAGCCAATTTTATGGTAATCAAGTTTGTTCTGCAATAAGGCACTATTTGCGACGGTGGTTTTATAGACATAATATAAATTATTAAAATATGTTATTCATCACAAGTACAAAATTTTCCTTGAAATTTTTAATAACAATAAATATCTTAGAAGATATTATAGTTTTAAAATAACTCATGCATGCATGAATTAATTATCACAAAAAATGAAAAGGTTTATTGCATTGGTAATAGCCAGGCATAATGCATGTATAATATAACCATGAATCCTAAGGAATGAATAATACTTAATTAACAAGGTAATTATATGAAGATAAACTTTGAGCTAGAGCTTTAGCACGGCCTCAGACACAAAAATCAAGCGCTGTCAAATCCGGCGATCTTGCAGGCCATCGGATAGGGTCATTTCTGCCAATCCAAGCGTTGGGAAATGAATTGTCGAGGTTTTCCCGGACTGCTAATGTCCAGTGCGCCGGCATTTGTCATAATGAAGCAAGAAATAAGTGTAAATCAGACAACGGAAATAAGAAAGAGATGTTACTCATGTATTAGAAATAATGGACATCAAATTGAACAAGAATTACAATAAATGATTTAAAAACTAATTTTTTTTATCACAAAAAGACAAAAAAGTGCAATAGATTTAGCTGTATTAGTTAATTCAACACAGCCACAGCTAAACCTATCGAACTTTTTTGTTAAACAAAAGATTTGACCTGCTCAATTGAATTTACTCGTCACCTTTTTATTATATAAATTGGAGTGTCTGTTTGTAATAATAAAATAAGCACTTTTTACTAAATGCTTATGGATGTATACAATTTGTGTCTGTCTGTCTGTTTGTTCCGGCTAATTTCTGAAACGGCTGGACCGATTTTGACGGGACTTTCACTGGCAGATAGCTGATGTAATAAGGAGTAACTTAGGCTATTTCAATTTTATAAATTTAATTATTTTATAACTTTGCGAAGTGAATAATAATTTTTTTGTTAATTTCCACGCGGACGAAATCGCGGTCACAGCTAGTTATGAGTATATTTATAGTTGTATTTCTTATACAGTAGAATGAGATTAAATTTCTGTGTTTAATATAGTCCCCCCTCTATGGAAAAACAAATGATACGAGAAGCATCTATATAGTCTATACAAACATTGATATTTAACGTGGATCAAGGAACAAGCCTGCGACCGCTACACGGCCAAATCTGTGAACACTGCGATAACTGGCCCATTTCTAAAATATAGTATAGACATTTTCTTTTATTTTCAAAACGACTAAAATGCAATCAAAAGTTAGGAATAAAGTTTTAATAAGAAAGAAATCTTACGTCGTCAGTCAAGTCGTCCTCATCGAAGGCAGAAGCGAGAGGTCTTTCTCTAGTAGCGCGAGCACCTCTTGAATCAAAAAAGTTGTCGCTCTGAGTTTCGACATCATCAAGAGCGCTGCGAATGCGATTCTCCACGTCTGTTTTAATGTTGTCTTTATCGGGTTCCCTTGCAAGTGGTACTTTGCCATCAAGTCGATCTAGCACTGGACGGTAGTAGCTTTCTCCTTTGTTGTAATTGCAATCATAGACGCGAGTGCGTCTTCCTCTTCCCACACGGCTCATCTTTTATATTCTGTGGAACACAAAAAAAAACATTGTTTTTGTATATGTAATGTCTTGATTTTACATTTAATGTAATTTATTTTCGAACAGCTTTATTCAGGTTACTCTGGCTAGCTTTTGTGTTTAACGAAGCATTATAGTATACAAAGGTATTAAAAAAAAATCCCACATACGTTTGACTAGAGTTAGTTATTTTCGTATACTATTTTTTAATTTATTAAATAACATAACTCAATGAGATGTTATTTTTAGGCAAGTAAAATACGAAAATATTTTTTCGTTCGTTAAAAAATATAGTCTTGAATAGAAGATTAACAAGAGTGTATTCTTATGTCTTATTTACTTAATGTACTTAATATTTATACAAATAACACATAAAGGTACTTGAAAGGTTCCGTTGAGTATTTTAGATAATTAGCGCACATTCCCAAATGTATATTAAGAGTTACGATTCAAATTTGGTTTTGCATCAAAGGCACTCAGATTAATAACGTAAGTACGTCTGTGAGAGTGTTTAGCCATTCAAATGAGACTCGGCTCATTTTATATCACGGCTTTTGGCTTTCGCTAATATTAGTTTTGTTATGAATGCTTTATACTCTAAAGCGTACATAGCTCAGATTAAACATTTTACTGTATAATTAACAAATTATTTACTTTCAACTTGCTTGTATATTTGTCTTGAGCTATATAAATTATTTATACAGTTAATAAAAGTGTATTAAAGTATTTCTTTGCTTCTAGTTTTGTATACCTTAAATTCGTGATATTGCGTGTATATCATAATTATGTACGTAAAAATATTAAATTTACCTTTTTGTAGTATTTTTCATCATATGGAACAACAATAGTATTTAAGAAAAACTTATATCTTAGTACAAAAGACACAAAAAAACATTTTAATCCCATTACTTTAAGTGTGTACTATAAATATGTGACAAAAATAATATGGTCACCAACAGAGTGTCAGAAATAAACGTATATTTTAAATGTATAAATGTTAATACCAAATATTTAATTAATTCTACTATACAAATAAATAAAACTGAAGTGTTAGTTTGTAATATTAAAATCACCGCTTTTTAATAAACGCATATGGATGTATACACGGTACATATACCAAAGTAACATTTTTTTACAATTTTTGTCTGTCTGTCTGTCTGTTTGTTCTGGCTAATCTCTGAAACGGCTTCACTGGCAGATAGCTTATGTATTAAGAAGTAACTTAGGCTTACTTTTAATTCAGAATTTATTTTATAACTCTGCGAATTGAACAATAACTTTTTTTAAAATTCCACGCGGACGAAATCGCGGTCACAGCTAGTAGTAAATAAATATTTATATGAAAGATGTTCTTATCAAATTGGAAACGACGTTCTATTTTTTTCATTAAGTTAGTATCTGGTATTTAATAGGTGGGACAAGTGATGCCCCACCAAGCGATCTCTAGATCAAGTTCGCGCACCGCTGACATTTCAAGTGCTAAATTTGTCTTTTAAATTATTGCCATGCTTGGCTCAGGTTGACATCGTGAGGATACAGGCTGTTTCGGAAGAAAACTAAAACATGCGTCCACCAACCTGCATTAAAGTTGCGAATTAGATTGAAATCATTTCCTTCACGTAATGCCCTTGCCCTATAGCGTATGATAATTTATAGACTAATAAATAATTAACGTTTAGATATTTAATAATAATCTAATTGATCTAAGCTAAGTATTATTATATTTTAAGCTTATTCCATGACATCATATGTTATTCCAATTTCAATTAAAAATACAAGCTTTAGGTATTGCTAAAAAAATAAAATTAAAACTGTTCTGTTTGGAAGTTGCGGCATTTTTCTGTCTACCTGTCAGTTATTATTCAACTTATTCTGCATGCAGTTCGCTTCTATTTTAATCGGTTGGCATTTTGATTTCTCTAAGATTAAATTTATAACATATCCCTATATTCGAATTTAATTTTATTTAACCATAAGCCGCAATATGACCCCTGACCTCGCAAACATTGTTTTGCCATATATGTCATTAACCCCCGCAACCCCCTCTTGTGGGTGGAATTTCGTAAAATCCGTTCTTAGCTGACCTCTACTCGGCGAAAGCAATCCCTCACCACCACTTCAGCCTATCACAGTCCACTGTTGGACATAGGCCTCCACAAGTTCGCGCCCGACATTATGACGCGAACTCATGTGTTTTGCCCATAGTCACCACGCTGGGCAGGCGGGTTGGTGACCGCAGGGCTGGCTTTGTCGCACCGAAGACGCTGCTGCCCGTCTTTGGCCTGTGTATTTCAAAGTCAGCATGGATGGTTATCCCGCCATCCGTCGGCTTTTTAAGTTCCAAGGTGGTAGTAGAACTGTGTTATCCCTTAGTAGTTAGTCGCCTCTTACGACACCCACGGGAAGAGAGGCGAAACGGCGAAAGCAACATTCCTACCAAATTTCAAGTCTCTACGTCTTATGGTTCCAGAGATATCGTGATGAGTCAATATATGGGTGGAAATCTCTTTTATATTTATACTAGCTGACCCCGCAAACGTGGTTTTGTCATATATGACATTAACCGCCGCAACTCCCTCTTGTGGGTGGAATTTCGTTCAATCCGTTCTTAGGTGACCTCTACTCGGCGAAAGGAATATGCCTACCAAATTTCAAGTTTCTACGCCTTATGGTTCCATAGATATCGTGATGAGTCAATATATGGGTTGAAATCTCTTATGTGTATATAGATATGTTACTGTAAATGCACAAATTATGGTAAATCCTAAGATTTGCCAACTCTTAATGGTAAAAGTCCGAAAGATTTTGCGATTCGCACTTTTACCACCATTCACTTGGTAAGTCTTAGGATTTACATTAAAGGAACGGTAAATGTTGAAAAATACATTTTATAACGTGGCTAATCTAGATTAAGACCCGCGTCGGTCTAATTTTCAAGTTAGATAGGTTAGGGTTTTTTTTTGTAACGATATTATGCCGATAAACGGTCTAATTTTGAAGTTAGATAGGTTAGGGTTATTATTATTTTTTTTTTTGTAACGAAATTATGCCGATAAAAGGTCTACGGGTCTTAATCTAAAGACTTACCAATTTAAGTTTTTGACTGAAATAAATGAATAAGAATCAATCTTTGTTTTATTACCAAAACCAACTTTTACTAACTCTCAGTGGTAAAACCTAGCGTGTACTAAATTCTAATAGTAAAAGCGCGAAAAAAATGTCCCATGTTCATAAATCCTTACATTTACCAACTCTCGGTAAATCCTAAGACTTACTTTTAAATCGATTTACCGTAGTTCGAGCTTTTACAGTTACATATAGATGGATTTAAAATATACAAAGCAAAACTTGGATATTTATTGGTAACTAACCAATCTTTGCGTTAAAGAAATGACAGAAAGTAAGTTAATTATCTCTACAAACTTATTTAAGGCACATTAGCGTTTGGTTATTAGAAAATACTAATAAAAAATAATGAAGTTCTGATACAAAATTAGTACAAAATTTTTATACTGTTTATTAACGTTAGTTTTAAAAGTAGATGTAAATATATCCACTTAAAATATTTCAAACATATTAATTAGATCACGCGTACTAATAACTCTTGCTCGATTGAGATAACGTACAAGAAATCAACTACCGTGTGCGTTCCAGCACAAAACGAACATGTTTACGACGATCGTAAAAGCAACGTTGGCAACAATACGGGATCGTCATGGGAACTAAGAAACAGATGATCTCAGTCACGTAATATCCTCTTTCAATCGTTAAAGTTAACTCATACATCACGTGCTAATAATAAGATAATAAACACACGAAATACTTTTATATTTATAAATACCGTAAGATAAATAACGTCACGAGCACATTTTTATGTCTTTCAATGAAACTACGCACGAGGAATAAATTAAACTATTTCTATTAGAACGCCCGAATGAAAGTATGAATGACAAATGTTTTTTCCATCAAATCCACAACGCGTTCTCGTAAAAGCGCGGTTATATGAACATCGCTAGGTATATTAATAACTGAAACAGATCCAACAAATCATGAAATGTGCAACATTAATCAGGTGAATATCGCCCTCCTTGTTCTGATAGAAGATAATCGTAGAAGACCAATATATAGGTACGGCAGAGAGTGGAACAAATTCCAAAATAGATATCGCAAACATTCGATATGGGGATATTTTTAGTAACGAAACCCGGTTTTTGTTCGGACAAGAGTATTGTAATATGCGCTGTATGAAGGATATGCGGTAAGACTGAAATAAACGACCATCGGGATTCGAAAGCACATATGAAGTAACCGTTTGATATCAAAAATATTATATGAAAAAAAAGCAGATATTAACATTGAATTATAAACAAAACAAAAACTTTGTATAAATACTGTCAAACGTCGCACTGCAGTGATAAGGGTGCGGAAAGTGAAATTCGCAAACAGCATAAATTAATTTAAGAAGATATTGTCAAATTATGCACTGACCTGGGGCGTGTAAAGGCGTTGAGAAAGTAGATGGAACTGGGCAGTCTTGAGGCGACTGTGCCGGCGCGTGATTCGCGTGGGTGAGACTATGTTTAACCATGAGCCATACAGAAATATATTGACTTTTGTTTCGACTAATTTCCTTCTCTGAAAAGAAATAGCAGTTAATGTTAAGACAGGTGATATTTCTAAAGCTTGTAAAGATATACTTTGATTAAATATGTAATGGAAGCGATTTGTTTGATTACATTTGAATATTAAGTCTTAATCTTAAGGAAGTAACGTAAAGCCATTTGATACTTACATTTTTACGGTTTACATGACCTAAATTCTTTTACTTACTATACTACTTATTCGATAAAGATATCATCATCTATATGTGTATAATTATTAATACGTGAAGCAAAAACTGTACCCCTTTTTACGAAAATTTCGCGGACGGAGGAGTATAAAATTTCGCACATTTATAGTTTATATTAAAGAATGAGTGCAGAGTGCTAACTTTTTTAAATTATGCATAAAAATACATTAAATCAATAAAGAAATATTACACACAATAATTTTCATATGTACAGACACACACGCGTTAATCAAATTGAAAATAGATTATAGACTATAGATTTATAAAACTAATTAAAAAAACCGAATTTAAAATACAAAAAAAAAAACTACATAATTGAAAAAAAAAACAAAATATCAACGTCACGTGGCGTTCCCAGGCGGTCACCCATCAAAATACTGACCGTCCCTGACGCTGCTGCGTTAGCGGTCGCCCAAACTTTAACCCTCATGCGCCTAAAGAAGTTTAATTCCAAAAACTTTTCTTGTTATTATCATGATACATGAAGCTAATTTTTTTTAAATTAATTATCCTTTTCTAATTTAAAATTAAAAAAGTAATTTTAAAATGAAAGCTAGTTATTATTATCTAACTATTGTATTTTACTAAAGTACGAAACAGACTTTACGATCATTTTCTTAAAAAATAGCTACATCATTCTCTTTTTGTTAAAAGTAGACTGGGTTGGTTGGTCGATTAATAAGTTAATTAATTAGGGTTTGATATCTAGGTCTGTCTTATAGATGGTTCAGACACACATGACATATTTCACTCAATTCAAAGATGAGTCATGCTTTCACATATTAAATTATATTATTATAGAGTAAAATAAATAAATAAATAAACGCCTCACACAAGGGCGGATCCAGCTTTGGCGCCAGGGGGGGGGTCACAGTCATGGTCAAGGCGCCAGGGGGGGGGTCACAAAGCCGTGGTCAAGTAAAAAGAAGTTATAATTTAAATTTTATAATGATAGATACAGGTAAAAGTAGGTATTTTATTAATCTATGTAGGTAATGTACTTAAAAATACCTATATTGTGACAAAAATCTTGTTTACAATTTTAATTAGTGGTCCACCTAGGTCCTGGACACAGCCCAGGGGGGGGGTCATGACCCCCGTGACCTCCCCCCTGGATCCGCCAGTGGCCTCACAATCAACGGCCTCCACTAGAGTTTATTCATATGTCGGGGGTCTTGTAACACATATAATACACACGCATATACTCCCAAACCATGGCAAAAATTATCAATACTAATCAAACAATCTAATATAAATAAAAAAGGTGAAAATTTCTTTCTTCACTCTTAATAATTAGTTTACAGTTACAACCGTATGTATAGGTATTCTCAGATATTTCTGGTAACAGTAAAACAATTTAACTGCATTGTTCTTGTAAGTACGATGTTAAAAAACCACATCCACCTGACACTTTCACAGGGAATTCTAATCTAAGTAATCCTAATTGCATTGAATGGATTTTGACTACAGTTGATCTTCGTTCTAAGCTTAACTATGTTGTTCTCGGGTAAAGTTTTAGTTTGTAATTAATGTGTCCTTACTTGTACGTGTTAGTTTGTCTCTCGGCGAATCCGATATTGGCTTGTTAACTATAATATTTCTAACTAAATTTGCTCTGGGATCGTAACGTCCGTTTGTTTTGGGTTTCATAAATGTGTACAATTTAGAAGCTACTTCATTTTATTTTATATGAATTAAGATACATTTAATTAAGAAAAAGAGTAACATTACACGACTATTGTTAAAAAAGCACCGGTTATTGAATTTATATGCCGAAAATTTCTTGAATCATTTTGGAAAAGAGATCCGTTTTACCAAACATACTCGTAGCTAAGAACCGTTGCAACTTGCAAGGAAACTCGCTTTCATGTAAAAATCGGCCAATCCGTTCTAAAGATAAGATTCCACAGTCTGATACTGGCGGTATCCCACTTTTTGCATCGATGAATATGTTAATGCTAAATTAAATAAGGATGGTAATGAAAACAGGTTGTTAAAGAATTCAATTTACCGTTTCCATAAGAGATGTTATAATAACAGGCTACAAATTAATTTATAATCATATAATAACTTTTTTTGTATAAGAATTAACTAACCTTTCTTTTCATTAAAATAATATAATAATATAAAAATATATCGTAGATAATTTAAGACCTTGGATTGAGGAGAACGAGGCATCAACGTCAACGGCGAATACATCTCTCACCTTCGTTTTGCTGACGATATCGTCATCTTTGCGGAGACGTTGGATGAGCTAGGTCAAATGCTGGCCGGCCTAAACGAGTCCTCCCGACGAGTCGGTCTCGGTATGAACTTGGACAAAACGAAAGTTATGTTTAACAACCAAGTCATACCGAGACCGGTATCGGTTGACGGTATTCTTCTTGAAGTTGTTAAGGATTATGTCTACCTTGGCCACACCATTTTTTTTTTTTTTTTTTTTATGTCACTAGGTTGACAAACAAGCGTACGACTCACCTGATGGTAAGACCGTAGCCTATAGACGCCTGCAACACCAGAAGCATCGCAAGCGCGTTGCCTACCTTATCCCCAATCCCCCCCAGGAGCTCTGGTCACCTTACTCACCAACAGGAACACAATACTACTTGAAAACAGTATTATTTAGCTGTGGTCTTCTGTAAGGTCGAGGTACTACCCCAGTCGGGCTGCTCCATATTTTGAGCAGGAAATTTCCTGCTGTGCCCTACCTCAGTTATACTACTTGAAAACAGTATTATTTAGCTGTGGTCTTCTGTAAGGTCGAGGTACTACCCCAGTCGGGCTGCTCCATATTTTGAGCAGGAAATTTCCTGCTGTGCCTACCATTCAGCTGGGCCGAAACAACTTCGAGAAGGAAGCTGATAGGAGGATTTGGTTGGGCTGGGCGGCGTTTGGCAGGCTTCGTCGAGTCTTTATATATTTTATATATTATAACTGAGGTAGGGCACAGCAGGAAATTTCCTGCTCAAAATATGGAGCAGCCCGACTGGGGTAGTACCTCGACCTTACAGAAGACCACAGCTAAATAATACTGTTTTCAAGCAGTATTGTGTTCCTGTTGGTGAGTAAGGTGACCAGAGCTCCTGGGGGGGATTGGGGATAGGGTCGGCAACGCGCTTGCGACGCTTCTGGTGTTGCAGGCGTCTATAGGCTACGGTAGTCACTTACCATCAGGTGAGCCGAACGCTTGTTTGTCGACTTAGTAACATAAAAAAAAAAGTCTTCACTTCGAAGATTCCGCAATGCTTGAAGACAAAATTCTACGAGCAATGCGTCCTGCCTGTGTTCACATATGGAGCCGAGACGTGGACACTGACGAAGGGACTGGTCCACAAGTTTAAAGTCGCTCAACGTGCAATGGAACGGGCTATGCTTGGGGTTTCTCTCAAGGATAGAATAAGAAATGAGACTATCCATGAGAGAACGAAAGTAACCGACATAGCCCACAGAATCAGCAAGTTGAAGTGGCAGTGGGCTGGTCATCTTTGTTGCAGGACCGGTGGCCGTTGGAGCAGACGTGTCCTGGAGTGGAGACCGCGTACTGGCAAACGCAGTGTAGGGCGCCCTCTGGCCCGCTGGACCGACGATCTACGTAAGATTGCCGGTGTAAGCTGGATGAGAATTGCGGAAAACCGGGATGTCTGGTGCGAGCTTGGGGAGGCCTATATCCAGCAGTGGACTGCAATAGGCTGATTTGATTGATTGATTGATTGAACGTAGATAACAGAAAATCAAACTTTTTACTAACCTGCCGGGCTAGCATGCGTACAATGAGATAATCTCTTGACGAGAGAGATAGATAATGTCTACATCGAGTATTTTCTCGATTACCCTAACATGTGCAATACGAGAGACATAATTCTCTTCCGAAGACAAAACGGAACGGAAACGCCATGGTATACAAAATATATTATAATAATATTTATAATTTTAATATATTTCGTTTATTGTAGTCTTTCCAATATTGACAACGAATAGTTTATCTTCATAAAACGTCAAAATCACGTCCAAATTCACCAAAACTACGATAACTAAAATTTCTTGTTGTCTCTTCAATTGTCGTGACGAGAAGAGTATCACGTGCATGCATGCTAGCTACTGTAGACATAAAGAGATAATACGAGAAAGGGGGTAGACAAACTTTTGTCGTGGCGCGCATGCTAGCCCGGCTGGAGTTTTTAGTGTTTCTATCCCTTTTTTGTCAGCTTCCAACATAAATTCTTTACCAGCCGGCCCTTAAAAAGTTACCAGATAAGCAAATTAATTTAAAAAAAAAATAAACTTGGAACTATTGATACTTCTATAAGATGTTGAGAAGTCTATTTCTCTTAATACATTCTACACATGAACATCACATAGTTAGTGCATCGTAATTTATGTCACAACATACACCTGTTTTGGAACGTCTATTTTTCATTCTTAGACAAAGTTCACTTAAGTCCAATTCAGAATTAAAAATAGGTACATATGGTCTAAGATCCGAGAAGCTAAATCTTCCCTCATCTGTTAATTAGATGAAACAATTTTTTATAGGCTTATTTCAATATTGTGAATTTATAAAAACAACCTCTGCCACCATAAGCCTGCTGCAATTTTTTTTTATCTTTTCCCTCTCATGTTAATTACATGTAGTAAGCTAAAACCCTTAATATTTTACATTATATACCTGACTGTAGTACTACAGTACTTACAGGTTACTGCTGACTGAGGTTACTGACCTGGCTGCAGGTAAGTGTAGCAATCATAGAGATGGGTGTCTACTATAGTCAGGTATATAATGTAAAATATTGACGGTTTTAGCTTACTACATGTAATTAACATGAGAGGGAAACGATTTTTTAGAAGAAAAAAATTTTTTTTAAGTATTATTATTTGCAGCAGGCTTATTTTTTATAACGTCACAATATTGAAATCAGCCTATAAAAACTTGTTTCATCTAATTAACAGATGAGGGAAGATTTTGTTATATTCCGGATCTTAGACCAATATGGCTTCACAATGAAGTTAAAATCTGTATAAACGTCATCTTAAATTCACATCGTACCAAGTGTGGGTATAATTATTTTATTAACTTTTTTGTCTGAAATAGGTACATCGTATTTCTAACATCAAATTCTTTACATCTACAAGTCATCACCTATTTTATCTGATAGCTGTTATGTACCCGTATTATGAGGGTTGTGTATGTAAGAGCAGTTGCGTTCATGATCACGTACATGATTTGTGTTTGTATCTTTAGATAAAAAAGCGTGCGTGTCAACCCTGACACGCTACCGCAATTTGTTCCTTGAGAAAAATTACCGTAAAAATTAGTATTTTAAATGTTTTAATTAATTAGTTTAACTATAGTTAATTAAAATTCTAAAATATAAACATAATTTGTATACTCGGATCGGTGCAGTAAACGCTGGTATAAAACGTCAACCGCAGCGTTACGGCTCTGGGCTGTTTCACAGGATTTTGTTCTCTATTATTTTCATACCACGGAGTTTATATCGTTTCTTAAGAATAAACTCCAATTAATAAATAATTGAAAAAAAAGTTAACACTAAGCGTGATCTACAAGTAAAACAAATGTATTCTAACTTACTCAAGTTGATGGATAAAAATATTTACCTATATATTAATTTATAAAGCTGTAGAGTTTGTTTGTTTGGTTGTTTGTTTGTTTGTTCGTTTGTTTGTTTGAACGCGGTAATCTCTGGAACTACTGGGCCGATTTGAAAAATTCTTTCAGTGTTAGATAGCCCATTTATCGAGGAAGGCTATAGGCTATTTGTCATCACGCTAAGACCAATAGGAGCGGGGTCCACGCCGATGAAGTCGCGCGCAGAAGCTAGTACAGAAATAATAATAAAATAATAAAATAAAATAAAATTTAAATAAAAATTAACTAAAACAGACTACATAATCTTTAAGAGTCTAATACTTGGTGAATTTAATTATGAACGAAAAATATTTACTATAACTGACGTTTGCCCACTGAGTATAATAGAAAACCTAAACCTTTTGCGGGAACACGATCAACCTTATGTCACAAGTGTATTGAAAAATTATTTAGAAATACCTACGTGGTATACCTATTTTTCGATTATTTTTTTTGTAATATATTTTTTTTTTTTTTTTTTTTATTAAATATAGACCAGCGCTTGACTGCGATCTCACCTGATGGTAAGTGAAGATGCAGCCTAAGATGGTGCGCGCTTGCCTAGAAGATGCCTATTCACTCTCGATTTGAAGATATCCAGGTTATAGTTAGTTGGAAAAACGGAAGCCGGGAGGGCATTCCAAATTTTTGCGGTGCGTATCAGAAACGAAGAAGCGAAGCGCTTGGTACGAGTTCGTGGGATTTCAACCACGTAGCGGTGTAGATTCATACGATGCCTTGCGGTCCGATGGTAGAAGGGTGATGGCGGAACCAAATTGTGCAGTTCTTGAGCACACTCTCCGAAATATATCCTGTAAAATACGGATAGACAGGCAACCTTGCGCCGGTGTTCTAGACTTTGAAGTCTAGAGTTAACTAGTGATTCGTCACCAAAGAGTCTTCTGGCGCGTCGATCCACAGAATCCAAAGCAGCAAGCTGGTACTTGGCAGAGCCATCCCACAAGTGGCTGCAGTACTCCATGCACGATCGGACTTGTGCTTGGTATAGAGTGAGAAGTTGTTCAGATGTGAAATACTGCCTAACTTTATTGAGGATACCAAGTTTCTTACCCGCAGTTTTTGCCTTGGATTCTATGCATTGTCCGAAGTTCAGATATGTTGAAACATTATTTGTTTGGAGAACTTCTTACGAAGAAAATAAAAAGTAGTTTAAACTATGTATTTCCCCAAAAAAATTAGATATTTTTTCGAGGTGAGTTTCGAATATTACCTTATTTAAATGTTGGAAAATATAGTATGTAGTATTACATTAACTAGCTGACCCCGCAAACGTTGTTTTGCTATATATGTTATTAACCCCCGCAACCCCCTCTTGTCGGTGGAATTTCGTAAAATCCGTTCTTAACTGACCTCTACTCGACGAAAGGAATATTCCTACCATGGATGGGTGTCAATAACCTAATAGGGAGGGATCCCTAGTACATTTTTTTCACCTGATCAGTATCAAGCTAATTTTTTGGGAGTGGCTACATTTTGATGAGGCGAACAAAAAATTCCTCTTCGTAAACTCTCGATTGAGGTAGCTAACAGAGATAGTAGGTGGTAGAGCAGCAGTGAGCGTAGGACCGGGATAACGTTCCACGCAATTTGTAGGACAATATTACTATTAAATTATATAGATAATCACTAACTAACAGCAAAAAAAAAATCAGAAAAAAAATTAATTTTTGATGACCTCACGAGGTCATCAAAAATTATTACTAACCAGCTGATTTTTTTTTCTTTTACTTAGTGATTATCTTTAACATTTTTTTTATACATCAGCGCAATCTCCCAACACTTTATCCTTACAACGACAACAGACTGCCGATCGTCATTCGTCGCGCGTCATTTTCTGCCCTCATAATCACTACTACTAACTACTAAGCGCTAAGATTTTTCTTTCATGGTGGTTTATATTAAGTTATTTATTATTCTGTTTTGAAAATAAATTGTGTAATATGAGCAAAAATATTTTTTGTGGTTTTTGTTCAAAAGGAACAAAAAGGCAATTGTGAGGCGTATTGAAAACCCATATGTTATCGTCTATCGAGTATTTAAGAAGTAAAATAATTGTGTTTACTAGTAAACGAAAAAAACTGACTTCAATTACATCGACGAGTAGGTATTACAATTTACAACGTAAATAGACGAAAACAATTAACAAACGCACTAGTCGTCACTACGATTTCGAAAGTTCCTCTCGATTTCTTTGAGATTCGATCATCAGATCCTGGTTTCCTTATCAAGGTACTGCCCTTGGGATATCTCCTATCCAACAAAAAAAAAAGAATTATCAAAATCAGTTCATAAACAACGAAGTTATACCCGAACATACATAAAACATATTATATATAAAGGTCGAATTGAGTAACCTCCTCCTTTTTTGAAGTCGGTTAAAAAACGAATTGATCCAAGATCCTTAGTTTGTTATCCTTAGTTGACAGCGAAAACTCAAGTTAATTATTTTTACTATTTTCTTTACTAATTAACGATAATCTAACTTGTTTTAGTCTATTATTAACTTAATGATCTTATTAAACTTGACTATTTTTTTGTTTCAAACGTAATAAAATATTTGACGTTATTTGGCTTTTTTCTTACATAAAATTACGCTTAGTTTGTAAATATATGAATAAAAATCCAAAACTCTTCAGGGGAAAATAATTATAATGTTATTGACACTAATCCCAAGTCTCTACGCCTTAATATGGTTCGTGAGAGATATCGTGATGAGTCAATATATGGGTGGAAATCTCTTTTATATATATATAGACTAGCTGACCCCGCAAACGTTGTTTTGCCATTTATGTTATTAACCCCCGCAACCCCCTCTTGTGGGTGGAATTTTGTAATTTTTAAAAATGTTGTAGATTGTGTATGGAAGCGGAAGGAAGACTCTTTAAAAATTTGCTATGAATAAAAATCAGTCATAGCTGTTTTAATTGTTTTATTTATTATGAATGGTAATTATATCACACATAACCAACTTAATTTACCTTTGGAATGAACAATAGATGCTTTTAAAATAATTAATTAATTTAGGACATTTTACGTCCCTGTACATTTAAAGGCAGTTTACGGCTAAAATAGGCATATTAAGTAGCACTTTATTTGTATTATAATCAAAGCTGAGGATATCAGGAAGTTTTTAAAATTACTTAGAAGTCATTAAACTATTTATTTATTTTTTATATTAAAAGTTCAAAATTGAACTCCGACTCGCCGACACCAAATTATTTGTTTTCGATCTAAATTTTTAATAAATTTTATTAATAGTAGGAAGCTAGGTATATTATCTGTGAGAGTACAACTAATAAGGACTAAAACACAAAAAATAAAAATAACAGTAATGGCTTAATTCACAAATAAAAAAAATATTTAATAGTTAGGCCGAAAATTTTATAAAATATGAAAAAAAGTCATATCTCATAAACTACAAAAAATCGTAGAACATACATGGGGTTTTTCGAGTACCCCCCGATGTCAGCAATCCAAAAAAAAATTTGGACGTCACCGTTTGGACCTTCCTGTATAGATTTGTTCATTTTAAATTTTTAAAAATTGTCTATACTCGAGAAAAGTTCTGATTTAATTTGTATTTTTTATTATTTTTTGTCAATCTGTCTTTGCATTATTGTTATCCATAAGATCAAATATAAAATCTGGTGTCAATTTTATCTTATTACATTAACAATTTTGAAGTTCCTTAAAGTATAAAGAATTGTTTCGAAACAGTAACGAAAACGTTTATGTCATTACTTTTTTACGTGTATCATTACTTTTAATATCAACTGTTGTCATCTTTAATAACACGGAGTGAAAATCCAGAATTTATAACAAAATGCTTATCTGTCCCTATGAGCACACATTGCACAGAACCCGCTACGCGGAGTTAGGCGAAATTTAGAGTGTTTTGCAGATTACAGGCAGCGTACATTTAATAATCATCCAACACTCCTAGATCTACGGTTTTTGCTTTGGGCAGAACTTTCGGACAAATTGCTTAAAAAATGTTTTCAGTTTTTAAAATAAAATAAATTGTCTTGATACTATTGTACTGTAAGCAGTGGCGTAGTGAGGGGTGGGCAAAGGAGCGCCAAATGGTCCGAAAAACTAAAAAATTCTAGACATATTATTTGGTTTTCGAATGAGGGGGCGCTAAAAGGTATTGTGCCCCGGGCGCGAGTTAAGCTCACTACGCCCCTGACTGTAAGTATAAAAAAAACTCAATGTGTCTATATATCTCTATATAATTATATAAAAATAAATCGCTAAATGTGTTGATGTGTGATGGTTTTTACGGAGAGAAAAATTTAAACAATGCCTGAAAAGTCTAAAAACAACGCTTTTCTATATTCCCATACAAAATTTAAGACAGGACAACGTCTGTCGGGTCAGCTAGTCTCTATCTATATATATAAATGAATCGCTAAATGTGTTGCTAAGCGCAAATCTCGAGAGCGGCTGAACCGATTACGCTAATTCTTTTTTTATAATATTCCTTGAAGTACGAGGATGGTTATTACGGAGAGAAAAATTAGAAAAATTCCCCGAAAAAGTCTAAAAACAACAATTTTCTATATTGCCATACAAAAGATTCGTAATAATACTTAAAAGTCAATTTGAACTTTAATACCATAGCATAAAGTTTAAGTGTTAGTGGAGGGGTTCCGGGAAGGATAAATATTAATAAAGAATCGACTGTTAGGCGGTACGAAGTTCGCCGGGTCAGCTAGTATATATATAAAAATGAATCGCTGAATGTGTTGCTAAGCGCAAATCTCGATAGTGCCTGAACCGATTTCGCTAATTCTTTTTTTATAATATTTCTTGAAGTACGAGGATGGTTTTTACGGAGAGAAAAATTTAAAAAAATGCCTGAAAAGTCTAAAAACAACGCTTTTCTATATTCCCATACAAAATTTAAGACAGGGCAACGTCTGTCGGGTCAGCTAGTCTCTATCTCTATATATGTATATAAAAATGAATCGCTAAATGTGTTGCTAAGCGCAAATCTCGAGAGTAGCTGAACCGATTTCGCTAATTCTTTTTTTATAATATTCCTTGAAGTACGAGGATGGTTGTTACGGAGAGAAAAATTTAAAAAAAATCCCTGAAAAAGTCTAAACACAACACTTTTCTATATTCCCATACAAAAGATTCGTAATAGTATTTAAAAGTCAATTTGAACTTTAATACCATACCATAAAGTTGTGTTAGTAGAGGGGTTCCGGGAAGGATAAGTATTAAAAAAAATAAAAAATTAATGAATCGACTGTTAGGCGGTACGAAGTTCGCCGGGTCAGCTAGTCTCTATATATATAAAAATGAATCGCTGAATGTGTTGCTAAGCGTAAATCTCAAGAAAAGCTGAACCGATTTCGCTAATTCTTTTTTTATAACATTCCGTGAAGTACGAGAATAGTTTATACGGAGAGAAAAATTTGAAAAATTGCCTAAAAAGTCTAAAAACAAAATTTTCTATATTCCCATACAAAAGTTAAGACAGGACAACGTCTGTCGGGTCAGCTAGTATATATATATATATATATATATATATTTATCACCATTTCAGCCTATCGCAGTCCACAGCTGGACATAGGCCTCCAACCTACCTGCCCAGCGTGATGACTATGGGCAAAAATCCGTGCATTCACAGAAACATAAATATAATATGAAAGTGCCTCATTTATCTCGTCTATGAAATAGAAACCATAAGGATGCATCCGCCAAGCTGTTCCACTGCAGGTTGACGTATCTTAGTTTCGTACACTTTATCTTTTCAAACACTGTATTTGTGCGTATCTACATGTATATTACAAATACTATTTCTCCGTTTATTTTAAGGGTTAAAACTTAATTTTATAGCGTGTAACCAGAAGTTAGCCTCTTGTGTAGGAGGACCTTGAAAATTGCTATTCCATTGCCTCAGGATCTCACGGGATTCAAGAATAACACGAGAATGTTGAGTTAAACAAAAATAACACTGAAAACTATTTCTACGAGCTCTACTTGATTACCCTTATCGAAAGATAAATGAAAAAACGTAAGTCATTAGGTAGTGTTTAATCGAGAAACATCGTAATAGCTTTTCCTAAAATGTTTTTTTTTTTTTATTTCATAACAAGAAAATATCTGACAACTTTCTAGTGTTGTGTTGCGAGTCACAAGTGTAGGCGACAAGTGCTGGTCAGATTCTCGCTTATGGCAGATTTTTTTTTTGTATTAATATTTATTTCTGGTCTGGCCGGTCTGGGTATATGTTCTTGTGAGCCCGTGCCTCATAGGGTTCGGAAAACTGTCGGTCCCTATTGACATTATAGACTCCTGATAATAATCGTTAAGTGGTGAATTAAGATACAACTCGACAAGGGTTGTACTTGGAGAAGTATTGTAAATGGAGAAGAAGCCAAGCTGAATACTTCATTAATTGTACAATATTATTAAAAAAGTTTATAGAACATTTCATATAAAGTTACTCAAATTATTTCTGTTTATCGCTTGTGAAATAGTTATGAAAGTAGCGTACGTATAATAAAGTATTTGATGAAAATAGTTGCATGTCCTTAGTTTTGTATTTTTAAATAATGAAAAAATATATATATTCTCAGAATCTGTAAGTCTGTAAGTAGGTACGTTTAATTATTATTTTAATAATTTATAACTTAATAAATAATAATTTTAAAAAGGTATAGCGGTTAATCAAGTAACAATTACAGACAAAACTATGTATTCTTAGTATGTAGTTATAGTAATAATAATAAAAAAAAACTATCTTTAATATCCAAACACGGTCGACTGTTCCTAAGGTAAGCAACTTAATGCTTGTGCTACTATTTAGGGAACATACTATATATAACTATAGGTAACAGTCGAGTGATATAACTAATTATTTTTTATAAATACATATAAAGACATAGGTATATCACACCTAGACCAGAGGCGGTAATCGAACCCACAACCTGCGGAGCAGAAAGCATGCTCATTGCACACTGCGCCAACGGGCTAGTCAACTTTATTCTTATTTATAGTAGGTACTATTTAGTACTATATGTATAATGCGGATAGACTTTCATTTAAATATAATAATTATTCATAGAATCCCAGTTTGATCCATGGTACAGCAACAATTTTGTTTAAATAATGAATTATTAATAATAATATGATCATTTTATTTGCAAAGTCGGAGTGCGCGAATATTTTTAACTTTAATTTGTTCTAATGTGTGTTACAAATGAAAAAAAGTTGTTTTCCTATTACAGATTGCAAGTATTGATATATAATTTATAACAAACAGTTCGATTATATTAAACTGCATTGTCTAAAGATAAATTGATACTGACACAAATACATTTTTTTTTGTTCCAGATTTAAAAATGAAATCATCAAACGTCACTTTCGTCAAAATCTTAAAAAGCTTCGCAGTACATAGAAAATCTATAAAACATTATTTATTTGTTCCATATTAACATCAGCTACTTGTAAGTATTTAAGTTGCATTGGAAGTGTATACCCAGGCAAACATTTTATTAAAATAAAATAAAAAAGTGTATTTTATTTAAAGGACGCTAGTCCTTTATAATCCGATAAAAAAATTAAAATTCTTTTGTTGACAAATATATACATTTTATTTTTTCAGGCTTCACAATGGGTTGTATGTTGCGAAGTGATATGATGACTTTTTGTGATATTTACCTTCAACCCGAAACTGCATTCGAAATAGTGTCTCAGTTGGGCGAGATGGGTTGCGCTCAATTCGTAGATGTACGTGTAATATCCCTTATTTCTATAATTACTTGAATTTCATAATCAAATCCCGTGACAATTGAGGTATGATTTAGTATGATGCAACAATAATATCACTTTTGTAAAACGTCAGATAGTAAAATGATCGGAAGCGACACGGCACGGTGCCTTATGACTTTAATTCGACAATGATGAAGCATGACTACATCATAATTTCGCGCTCAATTATGTCACGTCACTTTGTCGTATGAAGGATAATCAGGACAGTATATAACTACAGTCAACGTCAAAAACGCTATAATTCAACAAAAGCTTTTGTTGTTTGAATTTTGCGCCAACAATTAATCGTTGCATATTGAAGTTTGGATGTATTCCATTAGAATGTGTGAAAACTTATATAAAACTGTTTCAAAGGATTTATAAAAAAGTAACCATTAAATTCAGCTCAATATTCACCCAAATTGAGTGTCCTTTGAGAGTTTTGAAAACTAGTGTCTATAGCAAGTGTTGAGTCTATGAAAACCCACTTTCAGTCAGTGTAAACTTTTTGTTTTAAAATAAAAATCTCATGGGGGATGCGCGCGTACAAATGCACGCGTAAAACACGTCTAACTTTAGTTAACATTTCATTTGTCCGTCGCGGGTTTTATAGTACTTTTTATGTCTGGCCGATTTATCAGTTTATTTCATTTTACACCTGTATTGAATTTGGAATTTTAAAGGCGTCGTTTAGGATATTCTTCTTTTTCGTACACATTCATTAAACTTTGTTTGTTTTCGTGTATGATTGGACCCAAAACCTTTATAGGATGATACTAAAAACAATGTTGTAAAAACGTGTCAAAGTACTTCAATTTTTATAATTTTCAAATTTGTGAAATCAATTTTTGAGTAAATCATTCAATTGTATATATTAAATGTTTTACAGTCCTAACAATGTACATAGTATCATTATACATAATTATTGTACATCAGAATTCAACTTGGATTAATATGCGAGATTGAATGTGTATTTGCGAACAGCAACTACCTATTCAATAACATACCTTACATAACGTGTTTAATTTACCTACCGTTTCAATATAAATACGTCTAATTAAACCTATAGATGACACCCGATGTGAAGCCGTTTCAAAGGAACTATGTTACCGAGTTATGCAGATGCGCTGAAATGGAACGCAAGCTCCTTTATATGGAAGGAGAGATGCAGAAAGACAAGATCAGTATTGTTGAATACAATTCCATAGAGCCAAAAGCGTTACCGCTCCATGAAATAGCCACTTTGGAAGTAAGTCGTTTGAAGAGGTTTCAATCATTTTCTTTAATGCAAAAAACTCAAAAACGTAATATATATTTTCTTTTGTAGAATGTTCTTGAAAAATGGGAAAACGACGTTTTAAACATGTCAGACAATCAGACGACCCTATTAAAAAACTATTTAGAGTTGACTGAAATGAGTTACGTGCTAAATCATATTGGCCCGATGTTGGGCGAATCGGATAAAGCTGAGGATATATTCGGAAAGTAATGTTATTTTTATTATAATATGCTTATCAAGATTTTATAAATTTTTACTATCGTAAAAACGTAGTTTTGATTTCACAAGACATCTACTCAAAGTATAGTTATATTTGATACATATAATGAATCCTAGTTTCGTCGGTTTCGTCATCACTTGAGAACGAAATCCAATTACACACACTTTTTTTAAAGGTTTCGAATATTTTATAACGTTGGAAAAATTGAAAGATAAATAAAATAAATAAACGCTTCACACTCAACGGCCGTCAGTAGGATTTTCTCATATGTCGGGGGTCCGGAAACTTACACAATAAACAAACAAAATTCTCCGTCCCCGATAAATACCTATATGGCCAATACAATGTTTGTCATGTGCTGGGACCGAACCCGCGACCGCTAGCGCAACAGACAGCGTTGTAACCGCTGCGCCAACGCATGTCCATAATATAAAAACGAAGAATATTTTTTAGGGCAGCAGGCGGCGACACAGGTTTCCTGGGTAGGCTCTTTGTTATAACAGGGGTAGTGAAACGTAGTCGAAGTTTTCCTTTCGAGATGATGATGTGGAGAGTCTCTCATGGTAATATCTATTATAGACGTGCTTCCCAGGATGCCATACTACAAGATCCTAACACGGTAAGATTTATGTTAACTTATAGCGACTGATTGTTGATGTTTATTTTATTAAATTCAAAAAAATAATTAGTGACAAAAGATAGAATTACGTAAAGTGAGTAAGATATAAGTATTAATCAATTCAGTTAAGGCTGTAAATCCTATGTGGCCCATATCCGTTATACAAAAATAGTAAGTAAATAAAATTATATAATAACTGTGTACCACGGAGTCTAGTAGGTTGGTTTCATAGTAGTATTGCAATTTATGAGATAATTCAATAGAAAGACTGATGAGGAAACTGTTAGTATAGGGCCACAGTCTATAAAGTTGTTACATGAAGCTTCCCTTGAAACTCAATTATTTATTAATTGAACATCCTCTACCTTCGACGTGATGCATAATACGCTATAAATAACTTTGCAAAATTCAGTTACGGAAAAGTCATATCGTCATTTGAAAATGAATTTGAAAATAGTTTTTGTGAGGTCCTCTAGAAGTAGAACTTTTTGGGTTTGTAACGTTTGTTTCATAACAATATAATATTAGTAACAATTTTCATCTCCAATAAATACAATAGTCAAGGTAGCTAACTCATATGTATAGCTAATTTTACCGGTTTCTATTATTTACTAAAAGTTTTTCTTCATGTTAGGACTTAAGATAGTATTTAATTTACACAATACACCACGAAGGATTGGCGGATATAAATTGTACTTGTTTTCGGAAAAAATACAAATTTTCTCAAAATATTTTCCTTTGTCAAGCAATCAAAAAATTTTTTAAGTACACTTGAAAATTCAATGTATTTAGACATGCCATTGGGAACTTTTTTGGAGGTCGTTAAATACATTAAACCAAAAAAAATTAGAATTATATGTGAAGATATAAATTAGGTATTTATGTGTATTTCTGTAAAATTGTCGAGATACCGCCGCCGAGATGACGCCGCGTTGGGGCAGCGGTCACAGTACTGGATTGCGATTGGCTGTTGCGCGGGCGGTTGCGGGTTCGATCCCCGCACACGACAACATTTGTATCGGCCATACAGATGATTGACGTGGTCTGGGTGTTTATGCATCCCTTGTGGGTCTCTCCACCGTGCCTCGGAGAGCACGTTAAGCCGTCGGTCCCGGTTGTTACTATGTACAATTGTACACCTGATAGCGATTGTTACTCATAGTAGGAAATATATCCGTCAACCCGCATTGGAGCAGCGTGGTGGATTAAGCTCCGATCCTTCTTCTACATGGGGAAGAAACATATGCCCAACAGTGGGATATTACAGGCTGAATCGTGATCGTGATTGTGTCGAGATATTTATCTATATACGAGTATATAACGATTCTATAGATTGTTGATAACATAAAGATAAGAAGCATTAAATAGTTATAATTGTTACCGTATTTACACTTTTGAATGAAAAATTGAAAATAATGTAGTATTCTGTAGATATTACAGGAGAATTATCAAATATAAGTTTTTTTGAAAGGATTTAAAAATAACAAAACAATAAAAAAACATTAAAAAAAATTACTTACATGGCACAGTCTATTGTAGCACAGGAGTACAAAACATGATAAAATATTTTTTTTTTTTTTGATAAATCCGTCTTCTAATTTTGTCAAGACCAAATTGAAACGACGAATGTAGGTGTGGAAAGATAATTAGGTAATCCTTTCCAATAATTTGGCAAGTTACAATTTAATATAATGTAATATAAAGTTTCTGTTTATCAAGATTCAGCGCTTTATCTGCCATCGCTTCCATATATTAGGAGTTTGAAATTGACAGGGTCAGGATATTCGGAAAGTAGCCTTTTTGGCTATCTGTCAAGGTGAACAGCTTAGTGCTCGACTGGAAAAAGTCTGCAGCGGGTTTCATGTCAACCTATACTCTTGTCCAGAATCTTTTAACGAAAGGATGGATATGATGGTGCAATTAGACTTGAGGATCGCTGATTTGGAAAAAGTTAGTATTTAGTTAAGTACTGACCCAAACTACCTCAGAATCTATTTTAGTTTAGTAGTACAAAAGTAGCAGTAGTAGCTTAGTACAAAATAAAGTTGGTTATTAAAACTTGAGGTTATTTATGACTTGTTCAAAAATAAAGTAAGATAATTTAACTTGAACTTTTATAATTAGGAATAGGAGGTATGACAATGAACGCCGAAAAGTCTTTACTGGGTATTCTATTTTTTGAAATCCTATATCATACAATCAAAATGAGGTCTGATTTGTTTTTTCCTAAATATAAATTGTTTATCGTAAGAAAGATATTAAAATTGAAAGTTTCAGTAATTAATATGTAACTATGTAAGATCTAGGTCAACATTAATTAAGCAAACGATTCTATTCAATTCTCTGCTTCAGCAGTGGATGTAAAAAGAAAATTTTGACTATTATAATTACTTCGTTAGATGTCATAATTATGTAAATCAATAATGTTGCCACAAAATGACCTTGTTTCTTTCATGTGCGTATTTAAGTTAGACTGTAAATCTATATGTGTAATTTTTTTTTATTTAACTTTGGTTTAAAAAGAGATCACCGACTTTAGAACTATTATCTTTGTCCAGGTAATGAAAAAAACTAAATACTATAGATGTAAAGCGCTTCGAACTGTTAGCAAACAATGGGATCCGTGGATGGTACAAATAAAAAAATCAAAGGCGATCTATCACACAATGAATATGTTTACCTTGGATATAACGAGAAAATGTCTAATTGGCCAATGCTGGGTGCCTGATCTGGATTTGCCAAGAGTTGAAGATGTTTTAACACGTGTTTCGGTAACGCACATTGTACAATATACAAAGTAGCTAGTATTACGAACACATTACAAACGTATAATGTTTAATAGAGATTTCTTACTTTAGTTTTTATTTTTTGTTGTTAGGAAAAAGCTGAAACGAACGTAGAATCCTTTTTATTGAAATCTAACGATGCTGACGAACCACCTACCTATCATCGCACCAATAAATTTACAAGAGGTTTCCAAGCACTTATTAACGCCTATGGTGATTCGACGTACAGGGAACTCAATCCAGGTGCCATACAAATCGTATGATGCGATAACGTTTAGAGTAATTTGTATTAGTTTTTGAAGTTATACTTCTTTTGGCGCGTTAGGGAAAAACGTCATGTAAACTGACACGTTGCGAGTGTTTAAACGTAATATAACGACAACAAGCCGATTTTCAATTTCGTATTTTGATGGATCATTCTCGAACGCTGCCAGTTACTCGCTTTGTTGCGGTACATGCTCTTCATATCCTTAATAATACTAAGTACACCTATATTTTAAGTATTACATTTGCTAAAGTATGAAATAAAATTTGCGTGTTTATGTTTCATTAGTCCTGTGTAGCTTTGTATAACTAACTGGTCTGTAATCATTCGTTTTCCCTCGCAGGTCTTTATACAATAATAACTTTTCCGTTTTTGTTCGCATTGATGTTCGGTGACGTATGTCACGGGGTTATACTACTGGCTTTCGCAGGCTGGATGATTTCAGTCGAAAAGGAAAACATGAATAAAACATCGAAAAATGAAATCTGGAATATTTTCTTCGGAGGTAATATTTTATTTTGAACTAGCTGTGCCCGCGACTTCGTCCGCGTGGAATTAAAAAAAAATACTTATTGTACTGTTTGCAGTTATAGAGTTTAAAAAAATCTAAAATAAAAATAGCTTAAGTTATTCCTTGTTACATCAGCTATCTGCCAGTGAAAGTTCCATCAAAATCGGTCCAGCCGTTTCAAAGATTAGCTGGAACAAACAGAGAGACAGACAGACAAAAATTGTAAAAAATGTTGTTTTGGTATATGTACCGTGTATAGATCCAGACGGATTTAGTAAAAAGAGGTTATTTTAATATTACAAACAGACACTCCAATTTTATTAATTTGTATCAATGTAATTATTATAGTAAGTAATTTACTTTATTGTTACTATCGACTACATTTGAACAATCTTCAGATGGTCAATTTATTGTAAGCATTTTGTATAATTGTATTACGCAAAGATCTATGAACTCTTTTAACATTAAGAGAAAGTCCTATTTAATTATGAAAAAGAAAATAAATGACAGGAATACTGTCGTAAAAAAACCGTAGTTACTGCTAATTTATAGGTACGCTTTAGTCTGTAATATCGCACTACTGGGAATAGGCCTCTTTCACGGCACAGTGGCGGATATATTCCCTACTATGAGTAACGATCACTATCAGGTGTACATGATAACAACCGGGACCGACGGCTTTACGTGCTTTCCAAGGCACAGTGGGGCGACCCACAATGACTGCAAAAACACCCAGACAACGGCAAACATCTGTATGGCCAATACAAACAATACAACAGTTTCAAATAATACAACAGTTTCATGTCAACCGCCAGCGCAACAGTCACAAACCAGTGCCGTGACATTTATTTAATATTTTTTTATCATGAGAAATTATTAACTATTTTTTTTAAAATACCTGTCAAATTTAGTCTATACCTATAGCCATGTTACTTAAAAAATTTTTTTTTCGATTGTAATTGTTGAAACTGTCCGACCACTGAGAATACCAAAGTAATATATACCTAAATAACATATACATAGTGTTGCCCTAAATATTGTTAAAAAACATACAAAAAATATTAGTTTATTAGTTTAATACATTCATATAAAACCATTCAAAATATATAAAGCTTATTTGAAGTGGTCTCCATTGGCTGCAATACAGTCCTTTAAAAATGATGAGGCCAGTTATCAATTGAAGCACGCACTCTTTCCATGGAAAAATTCTTCAGTGCCAAACGTATGGGTCGTTTTAGGGACTCCAAATTATCACGGCATTTAAAGCAAGCCATACTCTCTAAACTCTCTTAAAACTTTTAGTAGTAGTAGTTAGTAGACTAAGCTAGGTATATAAAAAGGTTCTAAATTGTTGTATATAATACAATTATTATACACTACTTTAGCCCGTGTTAATAGATATTATCGATTTATACGTGACCAAAGCTGCCGGCGACTGTTAGTTTTAATATAAATGTTTTTACAGGGCGATATGTCATCCTAATGATGGGTATATTTACTCTCTATACTGGTTTTCTGTACAACGTATTTTTTTCTAAATCAATTGTACTCACGACTCCGTATTGGAAGAATACGTACGATCTGAAGACAGTAGAAGAAAATCATTATATAACTTTAAATCCGGTTTTTGAAACGAACGCACCATATGTATTTGGCGTGGATCCTGTTTGGGCGGTAACAATATTTTTAATTTTATTGTTTACTGTTGCCTAAATTCCAGTAGGACTTGTGTGCTAATTAATTTCAAAAAATGAAAAAAAAAAACCGTCAACATTACTTACAATTATCCATATATTTTTCGCATGCATGGTTATAATTATAAACATCGTGGTAAATGAATACATAAGATATAATAGTAAATGTACCAAAAACACGTTATCGGAAGAGTTATTTCAGTTTCTTTTTATTTATTTATAATTTTTGTTCCAAAAATATTAACTATGCCAAAAAAAATAAGTTAATAGGTAAAATATGCTGTCAAACAAATATTAAATTAATATTTCAATTATTATAATAGTATAGTTATTAATTAATAATATTTTAATAAATATTAAAATACATTTAGAATTTTTTCACAGTTGGCTAAAAATAAAATTATGTACTTGAATTCCTTGAAAATGAAAATGTCAATTATAATCGGTATTGTGCACATGATGTTCGGTTTATGTTTAAGTCTCTTCAATCACACGTAAGTAGCTCATTTATTTTATATTTTTAAGTGTAGCTTAACTGAATTTAATGTTTATCGTAATATTTATAAAGTAAAATAAAATAATATTATAATAAATCATTATTTCCGGTTCGTTACGTAGCTGTGCATGTAAAATGTTTTTATTGCAGATATTTTAAAAGGTATTATGCCATTTATTTGCAATTCATTCCACAAGTGCTATTTCTGGCGTGCCTTTTTATGTGGCTGGTCATACTAATTTACATGAAATGGTTTATGTTCAGTGGAAAATATGGTAAATAGGAAATGAATTTGCTCGCAATATACGTATAGATTGTAAAACTAATATTGTATGAAGTTTGCCAGCGTTGTATGTTTTATTTCCTAATTATATTTCAATATAATCTTTTTTCAGTTGATGTTAAAAGAGGGGCAGGTTGCTCCCCTCTAATTTTGATTTTGTTTATTGACATGGTTTTACTCTCTACTACGAAACCCGTGGAGGAAGATTGCGACGCCTACATGTTTGCGAGTCAAGAAAAGCTTCAGCGACTGCTAGTTGTAATAGCAGTTATTTGTGTTCCAATTATTTTGTTTGGAACGCCCGTCTATTTGAACAAAATTTACAAGAAGAAAAAGGAAGAAGCATTGGTGAGAACAATATCTTTACTCTTAAAATAATGATAATAACTTCACAAGGGTTTATCATACATAAGCCTACTCATGTTTCATAGTTAAATGTGACTGTAGGAACCACGTTTCGTTACGTTAGTTAAAAAGTGCAATAGTTTGACTTTATATTAAACATAGCTGGTCGTAGCGTCGTTTAATGTTTACGAACTATTGCATGGCATGAAATGGGATGCATTAGAGTAACCGTGTTTTGTTTTGTCAAAAAATATTGTTTTTCGAGGCAGTCCCAGGCGATCAGACAATCACATTTAAAACACTTTACACGCAAACACACAAGTTTTCAGATTCAATAATCAGGAAATGAGGGTTATTTCCAAAGAATGGAGCTAGGTAGAAGAAGAACAAGAAGAAATATACTTTATTGTGCATACAAGTTAACATACATAGGTATCTTAAAAATAAATCTTACAAAATAGTTAAATTATAAAATTAAATCTTAAAAAGAAAGGAAATGATTATTTAAAATATATTGACGGTATCGACTTACTATGTCCAGCATTTAGTCCGGATTTAGAGGAAATTAACGTAAACATACTTTACATATTTCCATGTTTATAAAATGGTTCCTTGACGAAACGAACATAAAATTTCAATCGTGTGTTTAGAATTTTGACGGTTCGTAAACAAAACGAACCATTTTTAATTGCTCGTTTTAATTGTATACAATCCTTGTTGATATGTAATTTTGATAACAGTTATTTTTTTTATAATGCTAGAGCCTAGAGCACACAAGCGTAAGGCCCAACTGATGAGTGGCTACCGTAGGTTATGGACGCCTTACTCACCTCAGGAACACAACACTACATGAGATCTGTGATCCCCAGCATTTGAAGAGAATATGTCTTGCTGTTTCCGACTTTAATAAAATTATATGGTACCATTTCTAGGTATGAATGTTGTCCTTGTAGGTTTACATTGTGCCATATAGAGCAATGAAACTGTCACTTAACAAAACACACCTGGTCATTAAAATTAATGTTATATCACGATATTAAATCTATATTATTATTAATATATAAAGCTGAAGAGTTTGTTTGTTTGTTTGTTTGTTTGTTTGTTTGAACGCGGTAAACTCTGGAACTAGTGGGCCGATTTGAAAAATTCTTTCAGTGTTAGATAGCCCATTTATCGAGGAAGGCTATAGGCTATGTGTCATCACGCTAAGACCAATAGGAGCGGAGTCCACGCCGACGAAGTCGCGCGCAGAAGCTAGTAAGAAGCTAAAACTGTGTTATAGTAAGTTCAACTCATCTTTGCGCGCGGCGCTATGTATAGGTAAACCTTGTATATATACAGTGACTTTGTTGCGTGACAAGGGGTACAGTGAAGTGAAAAATATAAACAAAGTTATTTAAAAAAAATTAAAATAAAAAATTATGTCTCGGTGACGAATAGTATACATACATACATAAACTCACGCCTGTAGCCCTGTATCCCGGAGGGGTAGGCAGAGACAAGAAAATGACCGTCGTTGCATATTCTTTAATACCTACTTGGAATAGTAACTATATGGATTTAAAAAATAATAATAATTTGTTAATACATGTTTATTGAACATATTAATCTGTATCGCTGCTAGAAGAATAAAATGATGAATTTTCGAATTCGCTGCTTTCACTAAGTTTAATTATTATTTCAGATTCCATATCAAAAATTCTTCTTCTTTTTTTACGTGTTGACATCTCTTCATTAATTTGACTTAAACGATCATTTATTAATTTCGTTATTCCAGTCACACTTTGTTCGATATTATGCGGAGCAATATAATTTTTTAAAATTCCCCATACATTTTCTATCGGGTTTAGTTCAGGATAATACGGCGGTAGTCGAAGAACTTTTATGTCATATGGCTGAAGTATGGTCATCAAGCTTATGACAAATATGGTCTTCTTTTTTTACCAAGTCATACAGTTTAATTTTTTTTTATATGTGCATTATAAGTAATGTCTTTTTCTGTCAACCATCTATGCATTTCTGTTTTGCGGTCTTTATACGGAGATTTAAATTTGAAGTCAGTTTTTTTCCTTCAGCCAATATAATTATTTGTTATTGTTCTCTCTGATACCCCCACTGCCATTGCTGTTCTCTTTCTCACACTGTTTAAATATTCATGTAATTTTGATATTAATTTGGACCTGCACTGCAAATTGGATCACTTATACTAGCTGCAATATAACTATGTTTTCCTTTTTTAGAAATTCGAACACCTTGGCAGTAGTTTCACGAGTCTAAAACAATCATAATACGTTCACTTTAAAAATAATATAGTTTTTAAAGTAAGTTAGTAATGTAGGTATACATTATTTAATCATAATAAATATTAATAATATCGAAATTAGCACATTGAAAATATTTACCTGACTCCTTAAAAAAAATCCGTGAAGAACTAGACATTTTCTTTAACGACTGTACCGGTGGAAAAATGACCAATAAGAAGACGTGTTTTTTGAAATTTCGAATGACGGCGGTCGCGTCACTGCTACACAGATTAAGGTTAAGCGCGCACTAGTGACTTTTGTCACCGTGACAATAAATTCTTTAAACAAAAGTCACTAGTGCGCGCAAAGTGTTATAATTACAAGCGCACGCACACATAGAGCCCCGCGCAAAGATGACTTGAACTAACTATACTGAAATATGCGTACATATAACATGCTTGTGTAGCTTTTTTTGTTCCTACACAATATACAATTCAACTAAATTAAACCAATTAATACGCTGTCTTTCTGTATACCTGCAACATCACATTACGTTCAATATTTTAAAGTTAATAAGAAAGGACCAGCAGAAACCTCACATAATATAGTTTGTGATATAACTATACAGTTTAATAAAACTATATCCGTCAGTCTTGGGCACTTATCTATTAAAATTTCAGTTAGTTAATTAATTCCATCGCCGTTAGTGTCCGGCGTTCGAATCTAGCACCACTCCCGTTCTTCCCGTGGAGGTAGTAAGAGCCGATCGAGGGGAAATTCCAGGAGATGAGCAGCAGTATCTCCTGAGTATCATAACATCTACTGCGGTCACTAAAACCCCCAATGATAGGCACTAATAAATCCCGTCTTCCAGCCCCCAGTCTCCGGCGGCCCCGCTATTCCTGGCTACAATAGCGGTCATGGTCACGGCAGGGAGTTTTAACAATCTCTGGCAGAGATTCGGCTGTTATATACTCAAACGAAAGAAAGCAGTGGGAAGCCGCTGGTTTCCGAGGGCACAGGACCAGGCGGAGTGGCGAACATTAGGGGAGGCCTACGTCCAGCAGTGGACTTCTAAAGCCTGATTGATGGATTGAATTAACTCCTTAAAAAAATGCAATAAAAGTATCAATTACGTGTTGTAATTAATTTAATTCGAAATATTAACCTCTATAAATTCTATTTTGAATAAAAATAATTATGATTGTTTTATCGTTAAGTACATAAAAAAAACTAACAATTATCTTAGTATATAAATACAAACCATTATTTAATTTTAAACTAAATCTTCACAATCGACTAATTGTTAATTATTAGTTTTTATTATTAGTTTATAGAGAAGGTGGTGTACAATTTTATCTTCTTTACGGAGGTATTTAAAATGCCAAGGTGATTATGGACGAGGAATAATCAACAACTTAGGTTGAAAAAACTGTGATTTATATCTATTCTGATTATAATCCGTTAAAAGAGACCTATAAAATAGTTGAACAATAAAATCTTCATAATATATAACACTGACTTATGTGTTTGTTATTATAACGTTTATATATTATATATATATACAACGTAGCTTTGTCTTTCGACAAACAAAATAGGCTTGTCAAAAGCTGTTTAGACATTATTGAATCAACCGAATAATCCCGACCGAATAACCAAATCTACCGCATATACTTTTGGCTGACTTTGGCTATGAACTGTGCCCTTAATAGCACAGGAATCTCATTCGCTTTTCGACATATCAAAATGTATAAACAAAGAATTCTAATATTTGATTAGATTTATTATTTCTGAGGTTTTCATTAAGTTTTGCATTTTGATTATTAGATTATTTATCGGTATTAATTTTTATGTTGTCTCCTGAGTTGTTACAGTATGTCATAAATAGTGGTTTGATTAGATACCAGGCATGTATGTCATATATAAATACAACCCCATTAGCTATTGTGAGTCGTAATAGCGCGTTAAACAGCTTTTTAACGCTCTGCATATGTTTCTTAGTTAGTAGTACCGATGAGAAGACTCATTAAGTAAAGCAAGTCAACATATTATAAAGGAACAATAATACTTATTTCAAAGACACTACGATTATATTTTATATATTATATTCTATTTTGACTGTTTTTCTTCTATTTAGTTCACGTTTATAGTATAAATAATAAATATGTGAAAGAATTTTGTGAAAGATACAATGAATTTGTTACAGAAAAAAATTAGCCAATTTCGTAGATATCAAAGACGTGATTCGGATAAGCGGGCCGAGGAGAAAATATTAGCAGAAGTGGCTAAATATTCAGCATCATTTGGCGAGCTGATGATACATCAAGCGGTGCACACCATAGAATTTGTTCTCAGTACCATTTCTCACACTGCTTCTTATCTTCGTCTGTGGGCATTATCGCTTGCTCATGAACGTACGAATTCAAATGTTTTGTTGAATTTTTAATGGCTTAATTTTTTTTTGGCATTACTTGCGAATGATCGCAAGATGTACGAATATGTATTAAAATTTAAGTTGAGACATTAATCATTTAATTCAGCTTACTATAACTGGGTTTAAGCACAATATAATATATGCTGATGTAACAATACTATTTCTGTACCTGATATATTACACGACAGTAATTTTTTTATGTAGGTACTAAACAGTAGAGAATAATGTCACTAATTTTTTTTTGATAATACAAATTATAATATTATATGTATACGTATAGGTACTTATTTATTATTTTTATATGTAAGCAATATATCAATCAAAAATAATTCTTATATCTGTCAATATTTGATTGCAATATGATTTCAGAATTGTCGGAGATGTTGTGGGTAATGGTACTAGCTAAACTTGGTCTTCGGGATACTTCGATGGCTGGAGGGCCAAAGATTTTTGTAATATTTGCGATTTGGGCAGTGTTCAGTCTTTCGATTTTGGTGGTGATGGAAGGATTATCGGCATTTCTTCATACGTTGCGACTGCACTGGTATATTAGCTAACCTCAGTATTTTTTATTTCTGTTTAAAACTCTAAAATACTATAACAAACATAAATATATCCGATCTGTCAAATTTGAAGTGCATAAACTGTGTTTTTAAATAGTTTGTTTATTCGTAGCGTATCGCTTTGATGTGTACCTATGTAGTAATGTGTGTTTTACGCCAAGCCGAAATAAATTCCTAAAATATTCCTTATTTAATTTTAGTCCACCGAGGTAAAACTGAAGAACGCTGTTTAGTGGAGTGTCTGGGGGTTTTGACCTCAGACTTTTGTTACAGTGAATGAATTTAAATGGTCGAAGGGGGGTTTTCTTTGTTATACTATAAAGTGTAAAGTTTACCAAATTTTTTTTGTGCTTTTGATTTTTTTTTATTTAAACCAAAAACTATAAAAAATTAATAATTTTATTTAAAATATATATTTTTTTCGTATTATATACGTTGAATAATACCTAAATAGACGTAAAATAATATTTTCTTGAAATGTTGGAGGGTATGAAGGGCCATAACGACCTTGGACAGGCAGTAGAACGTGGAGAGGAGAGAACGAAAAGATGGCTTGTTACCTCATCTTCAAACTGAATTCATTTACGCTCATACAAGTTGTCGCCAAAAATATATTGAAACATATAAGAAGAGGCCCAATGATACTCCATTTTTGCCTTCGAAAAAGAAACTCCGAAGTAGCACTGATTTATCGAGCTTTGAGTGGGAAAAAACTGTTTCATCTCTGGTCAAGAAGCTAATATGTAAAGCAATTTAAGGAAAATTAAATAAAAAATGACGAAGACAAATCTCATATATTAATACTCCAACTTTAAATGACTCCATTGTAAGCTTTATAGCTGTACAGAAAAACGATTGTTATCAAGAAATTCATAAAAGAATTTCTGATATAGCAGATTTACAAACACTCCAAGCAAAATAGCATGCTGATTGTTATAATTCTCTTAAAAATTCTATTCATCTGAGCTCTGCTGATAAAAAGGTTGGTTTGACAATTTCGATGATAGATGCAGCAATGAAGCAAATGTGCGAATGACCACTGCCAATTTTCTATGCAAGAGTTGAAAGATACGATGGTATATACCTCACAGCATACACCGGATGAAAAAACTATTAGATAACGACTAATAGACCGCTATCATGATGATATTGTTGAATCAAGTAGATTTGGAGCTAATACTATTATACTTTAATTAATTGTGTTTGCTCGCAAACGAAAAAAAAAAACCGACTTCAATTACATCGACAAGTAGTACAACGTAATATGACGAAAAAATAGTCAAGTAAATACGCGCTATTAAAGATTACTCAAAAAGTTGTAATCAGATCTCGATCTAATTTAAACAAAACTACATGATAAGTATTAGCTTTCGATTAAAGTAAGAATCATCAAAATCGGTACACCGAGTAAAAAGTTATGCGGTATAATACAACGAAGGTCGATGAAAAAGTAGTCAAGTAAATACGCATTATTAGATATAACTCTAAAAGTTCTTGTCAAATTTCAATTAAATTAAAATGGGACCACATGACACGCAACACCTTTCAATTAAAACAAAATTGATCGAAATCGGTCCACCCAGTCAAAAGTTCTGAGCTAACATACATAAAAAAAAACATACAGTCGAATTGAGAACCTCCTCCTTTTTGGAAGTCGGTTAAATCTTTTTCCTAAATTCTATCTCTATATGAATGTATCAATTAACTTAATTTTGGTGTAGAAAAATGTTCTACAGGGTTTAAACTATCAAAATTATAATTATTTCGTTTTTTTTTTTGAATCGAGATCACAATTTTTTAATAGGTAAACTTTTTTGTATATATTATTAGCTAAACATTCCACTTTGAATTATAAAATTTCATTCACTATAACGGAAATCCGAGGTTTTCGTGTTTTTAACGCCCCAGGCACTCCACTAGTTAGACTAGTATTATTTTAAAATACGAAATCATAATAAAAGTTTGATTTTTTTACTCCAAAAGTGACGATCACCTTCATGGCCCTAAACTATTTTAAGTTCGTTTTTTAAATTTCTACCGATCATCAAAATACTTTAAATAAATATATTGAGCATGACGTATGTATTTGAAAACGTACGATTCGTGAGCAAAACAAATAGTTTTTTTTTGAATATAGGAACCGGGCTCAACTAAACGTTATTCATGACATTTTCAGTATTGTTGTATACATTTCATTAATAGCTAATTTTTTTTTCAGGGTCGAATTTATGAGTAAATTTTATACAGGTTCTGGTTATCCGTTCAAACCGTTTAGCTTCAGAGCTTTACTGACTGGAGAAGGTAAAGATGACAAGTCTGAAGCCATGTGTAAAAAGAGACCGACGGCTTATTGATTACGTTTCCTAAGATTTTTTTTTCATTTATTAACATAAATACGTTAAGTTTTAACGTTAAGCTAAACATAGAAGTATTTTAAAATTTATGTTAATATTTAATAATACAAATAAGTGCTCTGCCTCATTAGGACGCCATGGCGACGTCGCCAGCGGCGCAGGCCTGGCTACTTCTGGCATCCGAAGGACGCCAAATCGAGTGGCCATGGCGTCTCGACAGTCATTCGTTTACGTCGTCAGAAATGGATGTAGAAGAAATCGCACTTTTTTGTTATCTACGTTGTAGAAAAATAGAAAAAAAAAGAAACTATGGGTTCATCGTTTTATATCAGATCGAAGCCGAAGTGGTATTTTTTTTTTAACTGTAGGGAGACTTACGAAAATTTTTAAGTTACGATCGGAATACTCATTAGATGAACTATCCCATATACAAGGACGGTTTGGAATTTCTATTATAAATTTTTCAGTATCGAAACTAATTATTTACAACATCAACTAGGTACTGTACATCGAGCGAGCGTCCAAAATGGCGGCTGACTGGTGACTGAGTGAGCGAGGTTCAGTTTACCGTGTACATTATAGTGGCAACGTCGCCAAGCCGCCAGAGTATCCAGAAGCCACGTAGAGAACTGTAGCTCGTGGCTACGCTTCCAATTTGGTGACGTTGCCAAACCGTTGCCAAGTGAGTTAGGTACCATACATTTCAATATTAACTGCTTGGATACGTAGCCGGCGACGTCGCCATAGCGTCTTAATGAGGCAGAGTACTAAATGTATTACGAGTAGTACCTATAGGATTATACTTTTAAGTTATATGAATAAGTGCGTATATGTTGCATATTTTAAAAAATATTACCGATAATAAAACTGAATACCATTACAGAGAAGCTTTGTTATTACTGTAAATATTAAAACTGTATTCATAATTTTATTTTTTAATCAAACTAAGCCTGACTCTGACATAATACATACACATAATTATTCTGACATAATACATACACATAATTATAAATAGTTACTTTATATTAGATTCTGATTTTTTTCGTACAAGTGAATTAATCTAAATTATCCGTGAAAAATTTTAAGATCAGTATATCTGTTTCTTTTTAGTGAAGGTGTTCTCACTGCTGCGTATAGGCCTCTTTCCCCATGTAGGAGAAGGATCAGAGCTTAATCCACCACGCTTCTCCAATGCGGGTTGGCGGATATATTCCCAACTATGAGTAAAGATCGCTATCAGGTGTACATGATAACAACCGGGACCGACGGCTTAAAGTGCTCTCCGTGGCACGGAGGGGAGACCCACAAGGACTGCACAAACACCCAGACCACGGTAAACATCTGTATGGCCAATACAAATGTATCTCATGTGCGGGGATCGAACCCGCAAATACCAGCGCAACAGCCACAAACCAGAGCTATAACCGTTTCGCCAACGCATCGTCATCATCGTCGTTTTAATGATTATACAATATATTTTTAACAATATAATAATTTTTATTATCTCGGTTACATGCTAGAAAATTGTATTCAGTTTATTTATTTTTCATTTTCGTTTTCATTCATTCGTATCGGAATATGCTGCGCTGCTCCACACCAGCAATAGGATATAGGACTAATACAAATCTCAGAATTCCATTAGATGACATTCTCTGCCGCACCCTTACCTACCACCGTCCATACATTACTTACATATAAAATTAAAATATTTCTATTTTTTTTAATTCAAGCAAATTGGATATGTCAGTTCACCCCTTTGAAACCTTTCCCAGCTCCTGTGTGTATTTGTCAAACATACAGGTAAATATCTAGTCGCGTATATTTGCTACACACGAATACTTGTCGGTTCCCCCTGGGCGATTTGAGGTTTTGTTTCTCTTTGATTTTCACATTAATTTTTTTGGAGTTATCAACTAAATTACAGATACGTGAGATACAGAGATATTGATAAACGTGATATCAACTGTAATAGAACAAACTACACATTTATGTCTTGTACCTTCGTGACCGAGCTTAGCTCGGTATTTTTTTAGTAAATCGTGTTTTTGGAAATCATATTTAAATACGAATTAAATATTGATAAAATATGAATATTTTCCGACCTTACCGACATAATAATGAAACATATGAACTTATTATTTAAATAAAAAATCACGAGTGCAATTTTAAAAAAGGGGAAAAATAATAATCGATCTGGAGACATGTGGGTTTGAACTGGGTTTTCTCGTTTTGAGACCGGTTGATTTCCCACCTGAATTTTAAAGCTCAAAACATCAAATTTTAGTTCTGGACTACTAATTAAAAAAAAAATAAGTTAACACGAATTTCAGTTTTTGTAAATATTATAACCTTAACCCTTAAACACTACCATGGGTACTGGAGTACCCCACACGATATTTGAATCCTAATATTTACTTTAATATTTCAACAAAGCTTTTGCCGTTAAAGCTAATCGTTATTGGATAGTTCTCGTGTAATTAGGTCGGTCGTGATCTGGAGTCGCACAAGTGCAATCTCTATTACAGAGGTTCTGGGGTACTGTAGAACCCCACGATAGTATTCGTCAAAGGATTATCAAGTTAGGTTGCGTCACAATAGACGAACAGTTGATTGGCTTTGATGGTCGTTGTGTGTTTAAAATGTTTATTCCATCAAAGTCTGATAAAAATGGGATCAAAATAATTTTTTTTGTGATGCTAAAGTAGGATATATGATAAATAATGTCATGTATCTAGGAAAGGACAGTACACCCAAGGGAATGCCGGTAGATGATTATTATTAAACTCTTGTATCCTATACACCATGTCGCCTGTCCCAGAAAAGAAACCAATTCAAAAGTGACGTCAATTTTTGAAGAATTTAGCAATGTCGCTTATAACACCCCATATGCAGGATAGATTGCAATGGCCAAGATTGCCCCGGGATATCTGAGAATCTATAAATGGTATCTTAAAAATTGAACCCGATAGCACTGAAATGGTTCATCATGATACCAGACCTAGACGCTACTGCTTCTGTCCTCGCACAAAAGACCGAAAATCGACCGAAAATTTGACAAATTTGTAATATTAAGTGAAATAGATGATTAAAATATATAATTTTTGTGTGCTCTTTGAATGGTTAATTCTGATTAATAAAATATTTTGATAATTGATTATATAGAATTAATTTTATTGCCTAAAATGTCGGTGGGGTCCTCTGGGACCCCACCGACATTTTAGGCAACACCTACCCTACCACCACCTACCGGTCCTCTGGGACCCCACGGTAGTATTAATATATTTGAAATTGAGGGTAGTGTTCTAGAGTTAAATGGGTGAAAATAGGAATATTTTTTTTTAAAATTATATAAAAAAAATTTTTAATTAGTGAAAAGATGTTTTATTTTCGAGTAAATCTCACGCCTTGTGTAAATCATATTTAAAATTGAATAGCCAGTAATCCATTACCACCTTACACAATGGGATAAAGCTTTTGTACTCGGAAAAATTCAAATTTGTTAAGCAGATTGTTTGAATCATCCCTTTCTTTTATTTACATTCTTTTTGCGAAAATTAATGAATGAAGTTAAAAATGTATATTATGTACAGTACGTACAATTTTAAACTTTAAAAGCGATTCATGTTTTATCGTGCCAACGCAGGGCCCTGCCGGAACTCTGTTGTTTCCGCCGGGCTAGTCATTTTGTTAACACTTAGGAGAACCCCGTATCACAGAAGAATGACGGAAGGACAGGTAATTAGTTACACAAAGTTAATACTAAAATTGTTTTGTGACACAGTCAGCTAGTGGATTTCAACCTAATTTATTATTTAAATAGAAACCAGTGTTGATATTAGGAAATAAAAGATTTTATACTTGTATAGTGTCATTAAGTAGTAGTGGTATTTTGTTTTCACCGCTTTACAAGTCATCCGTGTCACTTCCGGGTAAAGTTAGTGTACATGATAACAACCGGGACCGACGGCTTAACGTGCTCTCCGATGCACGGTGGGGAGATGCACAAGGACTGCACAAACACCCAGACGACGGCAAGCATCGGTATGGCCAATAAAAATGTTTGTCATGAGCGGGGATCGAACCTGCAACCGCCTGCGCAACAGGCACAAACCAGTGTTGTGACCGTTGCGCAAAAAATAATCATAAGCGGAAGGAAGTCACTGAAAATTTGCTATGAATAAAAATCAGTCATAACTGTTATAATTGTTTTATTTATTATAAATGGTAATTATATCACACATAACCAACCTAATTTACCTTAGAAATGAACAATAGGTGCTTTTAAAATAATTAATTAATTTTGGACATTTTACGCCCCCGTACATTTAAAGGCAGTTTACGGCTAAAATAGGCCCATTAAGTACCACTTTCTTTGTATTATAATCAAAGCTGAGGGTCTCAGGAAGTTTTTGAAAATACTTAAAAGTCATAAAACTTTTCATTTTTTTAATTAAAATTTCAAAATTGAACTCTGACTCGCTCCAACCAAATTATTTATTTTCGATCTAAATTTTTAATAACTTTTATTAATAGTAGGAAGCTAGGTATTTTATCTGTAAGAGAACAACTAATAAGGACTAAGACACAAAAATAAAATAAAAATAACGGCTTAATTCACAAAGAAAAAAAATTTTAGTAGTTAGGTCGAAAATTTAAAAAAATGTGAAAAAAAATCATATCTCGTAAACTACAAAAACTCGTAGAATATACATGAGGTATTTTTGAGTACCCCCAGATGTCAGCAATCCAAAAAAATTTTTTGGACGTCCCCGTTTGGACCATTCTGTATAGTCTTATACATAATAGGGTCTTCGGTTACGTGAATTTATACACGTTTACATTTACAATTTATATCAGTCAGTCAGTCAGTCAGTTCAGCCTATTGCAGTCCACTGCTGGACATAGGCCTCCCCAAGTTCGCGCCAGACATCCCGGTTTTCCGCAATCCTCATCCAGCCTACACCGGCAATCTTACGAAGATCGTCGGTCCAATCATCATTCGGGACCGATAAAAAAACCCATTCAGTCGGTATATTTTGTGCATCGGCGGCCGAGGCATGGACTATAATTTTTTAAACTATAATTTTTTTTATCTGAGTATTGTTTTTATTTCTATACAATACCTGCAAATTTTGAATTGTTGATCTTTTCGATTCCGGTATAAAAAAATAGGAGTTTCCATTTAAAATAATGACGTTGACCTTGAAATAACCTTGAAAATGAGATTCAAGGTCAAATTAGAGGTCACCGTTGGATTTCTCGTTGAAAGATACCTAGGATATGTCTTTTGTTTTATGACTAACCTCGTGGGGTTCCGAATTTTCCGGGGTTTACATACTTTTTCCTCTCCCTATATATTATAATATACAAGAATTGCTCGTTTAAAGGTATTAGATTTAATGTAATAAGTGAATTAATAATAATAATAATATAATAATAAATATCTACATAATTATAAATTATAAATGAAATAAATAAAATATTAAGTCAATTTGTTTTTTCACTGCGTTCTTCATCGCTTGTGTCTGATATGGCTGGTGTAACGGTGACGTTTCCAGCACTATAATTGTCTTCATTCGGCAAGTATATACCAAACCGATCCTGAACAATAGTTTAATTATTAATATTAAAGTATCTCTATGGTTAAAAAAAAAACTTCATATACATATATTCAAACATGAAACTTGTACTACCTTCGGATATCTGTTATAGTTAAACTGTGGGTGACATGTGCATGGGCGAGGCGGGGGTATTTTATAACTCTCATGAGATGAGATCTCACTTTTAGGACTTTCAGGCGTTTCATAACCTATTAATATGGGAAAAAAATATATTAAAAAATGTGCGTCTCGGCTGCAATACGCGTCTGAAGTTTACTCCTTGAGAACGGTAACCATGATATTTTAAATATATATTTATCTCTTTCTCTCAAGAGACATAGCACGGGTCAATCTAAAGTAGGTCGGCTTTACAGTCATGTGATTTCACTTTCTATATATTTTTTTTCAAATCAAGGACATAATATCGTTTCTTAAGGAGTAAGCTCTAATAAACTGCACAAACATGCATAAAGCAGTGTACGTAGCTATGTATATGTATATAAAATAAAAAACTGTATTACTTAATTTAATGCGTTTATATCGATCATTCAAAATAATAACTGTAAATTGTTATCCGTTAAGCTCTTTGATTATACATACATCAAGATTCCTAGTGCCGCATATCAAAGCCTAACTGTGTCAGACATTAAAATTAATGTGTTCAAATCGATTCACTGTGCATATGCATACGACTCACACGTATTAACCAAAATCATAATTTCACCAGCCATAATAATTGGTAATAAAGTTTAATTTAGAGTACCTAAACTTAGATATAGAACACAAGAATATACAGAATGAGGAAAAAGTATGCAAACCCCGGAAAATTCGGAAAACCACGCGGGTTAGTCGTGAAACAACCCCTCACCCTAGTTAACTTTTAACAAGAAATTTAAGTGACCTCTAATTTGACCTTGAATTTCATTTTCAAGGTTATTTTAAGGTCAACCTCATTTTTTTAAATTGTAACCCCTATTTTTTATAGCGGAATCAAAAATAACGAAAAATTTTACACATGTACTAGAACATAACAGGACTATTTTTACGCCTACAGAGGGTGGTAGATGTCCGAATGAATTTATGAGGTAACACACATAAAAAGATATACAGTCGAATTGAGAACCTTCTCCTTTTTTGAAGTTAGTTAAAAATTGCACGATATGCGGTAGCCTGCGAGCGCAACCGACGACTATTCCTTGGGCTTTGTCCAAAAGTTGAAGAATTTTTTTTATTAATTCTATCGTGAACCTTTTAAGTCTGACATTGAAGTATAACACAGTGTTTTCAGGTGTGTGTCTATAGATGTAACTCGATCAACTCTACAAAAATGCTAGTTTTAATGTCTTTTTCCGCCAAGCTTTTAAGCCTTTTCATAATTATCGACGGTGGTCATTGTGGTTGTTAGCAATTTTGAGATAAAATGTTGGTTTATACTTGTGGTGGCTCCTACATAATATAAATAATTATAAAACGTAGTAGGTATCACAATGTAGGTATCATAAACGTATGAAATTTTTGTGTCGACCCAGGCATACGTTTGAGAATAAAGGGAACAAAAAAATAAACGACTGTACATTAGTATGTAAACTTTTTCTATTTTTATACAAAAAAATTCTTAACGCGATATACAAACTTGTAGCGACATCTATCTACGAACTTCAAAACTGACGTATGGTGTGTATGATGTGTGTGTGTGTGGTGTATGGTGGATGAGGGACTTAAAACCTTGTTCCTCGCACCCTACAAACTCATAACTTATACACACAAAGTAGATACATCCAATTAATAGCTCCAAAACATGACGCGTGTGACTAAGCAATGCGATATTTTGACGTATGCGTAATCAAAGGTTATAAATTTATAATATACTAGCTGACCCGGCGAACTTCGTATCGCCTAACAGTCGATTCAATTTTTTTAAATACTTATCCTTCCCGGAACCCCGCCACTAACTCTTAAACTTTATTGTATGGTATTAAAGTTCAAATTGACTTGAGTATTATTACGAATCTTTTGTATGGGAATATAGAAATTAGACTTTTTCAGGGAATTTTTTTAAATTTTTCTCTCCGTAACAACCATCCTCGTACTTCAAGGAAAATTATAAAAAAAGAATTAGCGAAATCGGTTCAGCTGCTCTCGAGATTTGCGCTTAGCAACACATTCAGCGATTCATTTATATGTCGGAGAGTCAATGCAGATAGTTATTAATGTCGGTACCTACGTTGTTATTATTATTCATCTACCCGCACTCATTGTATTATTTGAGTATTTCTGACGTGTATGGCGGTACCTGCGCTGTTGTCGCTATTCAACTACCCTCATTCTATTATTCGAGTCATTCCATCGTACATAAAAGACCGATGCGGCCGCAGCTAGGGCAGTCTTGGCTCTGGCGTGGCGCGGTGCACTTGTGTATCCTGCTAGTAGCTTAACCTCAACTCTTGTAAGGGTTAGTTTGTGTACACGAATTAATTGTTACTTTATATTGTGGGCAACTCGGGCAGTGGAGGCGAGCGTTAATGCGCATTTTAAAGACGGCCGTCTTAAACCTAGACTCGGGTCGCAACTCCCGGGCACTGCCTCTGAGTTGTCTCTCCGCCACGCGATAGATCCGGTACCCGCTCGGTGAGTCCATTTAATACTTAGTAGTTCGGTCATCCGTCCGTTCTTCACCAACCTCACTTCTGATCTGCGACATCAGAAGTGGGATAAAGATCTCACTACGCCCACTTCATTTGTTGTTTGCTGTTGTTAATTGTTTTTTTTAAGTTCAGAGTTTTTGGTTTCTTTGAACTTTAAGTTCTATTTTAGCGAGTGTGCAAGTAAATTGCAATATTTGATGGCGATTAGTGGGTAAATCGATAATTTAGTTCTTTTCGGTCGTTCTGTCGTATTGTTATCGGTGTACAAGTGGTTTTTGTTCAGTGTTCGATTACGTAATTCGATTTACCGGTTATTTGTTGAATTTAGTTTTATTATGACACGTAGGTAGTTGTGTAGTGATTAATCTTGCTAAAAGATTTTAAGGTTCAGTTTTTGTTTCAATTCAGTCACAATGTCAGATCGTGAGTGTAATCGTAGTGTGAGTCGTCGCGTTAGTCGCAGCGACAGTCGTTTAAGAAAGATGCCAGAAGGTCGTTAGTTGTTAGTGTTGTAGAAAAAGAGTTTGGTTATTAAAAGTTTGATTGACGTTGGTACATGGCTCTGTGCAGTTATATTTGCGTTAAGTTAAATTATTGTGGTTACCCACTTGTTGGTGATTAAGTGTTAATATCGTCTTAGTTTGAGTATTTCCGATTACCCTCTGTAACGAGTATTTTTGTGTAGTGTCGAGGGTTTTCAGTCTTTCTCTACCTTTGATTGATTTGTTTAAACTGTTTAAAAGTTATTTAGTTGTTCTGTTTAAAAAAAGTTTAAATTACAGACGGTTAATTTATAAACACCTTGTTACAATCATGGGCCCATTGTGGTAGTCGTTGTAGGTAACTGTTAAAGTTTGTTTTGTTACAAAATGAGGAGCGTAATCAAATAAAACTTGATCCGAAATATCGAGGCCCCTTTCGCGTAATAGAAGTTCTCGAAGGTAATCGGTATACCCTTAAAGCTTTAAATTGTAAACGTACCTACAAATTTGCTCACGAAAGGTTAAAGAAAATGCTTACACGTCATGTACCAGACGATATTGATGTAATTTATGATCTTGTTGATAATGATGATGTTCAAGTTTAAGTAGATGGAAAGACTCGAGTGAATGACTCTATCGACCGTAATGTGTTCAACTGTACCAGTGTAGTTATTTGTAGTCGTAGCCCGGTAGAATTGTCTCTTGGGGCAACCCAAGTAGTCCGTGGGTTAGCGGTGTGCAAAGTTTAACTTACTGGCGGAGGTCGTGGTCTGTTGAGACCGTAGCGTGTAGTCACAGGGGTGACTGACACATGTACTGTGATTGCTCTTCGTCTAGAGAGCCGTAGTGTTAGAGGTCTTTACTCGAGGACTTTGCAAGCTTGGTTGTAACTTGTTGTAGAAGTAAACGTGCGTGTATAGTTTTGGTGGGGATGACGTCGATGGTGCATGGCTGTGGTATTTGTGTAAAGTGATTAGTTACAATTGGTTTAACGACATTTAGATTTTCAGATCATTGTAGTTCTAAATACAGGGAACCGTTTAAAGTTGTGGAATTGCTTGAAGGCAATCGCTATCTGTTAAAACAGTTGTCTGGTAATAGAACCTATAGGTATGTTCACGATCGTTTACGAAGGATTCCTCTTACTGATGTAACTGCGGAATTAGATTTGTTTAATGTTGTTTGTTGATGCTAATTTGGTCGTATCACATGAGGTGATGACGATATGTGTTGGTCGTATCATATGAGTTAATGACGATATGTGTTGGTCGTATCACATGAGGTGATGCCGATATGGGTGGCAATAGTAGTTGTCACTAGCTGCTGAGGCAGCCGGCCCGTGAGCGTTGTATTTGATCTTACTGTGTCAATAATAGAACTTTATTTTTCAATTATAGTTAGAGGAACCTTTCGTCCGTGAGCGAATAGGATAGATTGATAGTTTTTTTTTTGTGATTAAAGTTAACGGATGAAGCAAGGTAGACCACTATACAACCAATTTTATTGAGATTAATTTTGTTGGTGCCATTGTTTTTAAGTATCCATTGCTGAAACATGTTTTGGTTATATTGCTCGATGGAGGCAATATCGTCACTCGATGGAAGTGGCATGAGCTACTGTCGCTCGATTTAGGTGACAGTAGCGTCTCTTTTGGTTGGTTATCGTCCCTCGACGGAGGTGGCATGAGCTGCTGTCACTCGATTTAGGTGACAGTGGCGACTTTAGTGGTTATCGTCACTCGATGGAGGTGGCATGAGCTACTGTCGCTCGATTTAGGTGACAGTAGCGACTCTTTTGGTTGGTTATCGTCCCTCGACGGAGGTGGCATGAGCTGCTGTCACTCGATTTAGGTGACAGTGGCGACTTTAGTGTTTATCGTCACTCGATGGAGGTGGCATGAGCTACTGTCGCTCGATTTAGGTGACAGTAGCGTCTCTTTTGGTTGGTTATCGTCCCTCGACGGAGGTGGCATGAGCTGCTGTCACTCGATTTAGGTGACAGTGGCGACTTTAGTGGTTATCGTCACTCGATGGAGGTGGCATGAGCTACTGTCGCTCGATTTAGGTGACAGTAGCGACTCTTTTGGTTGGTTATCGTCCCTCGACGGAGGTGGCATGAGCTGCTGTCACTCGATTTAGGTGACAGTGGCGACTTTAGTGTTTATCGTCACTCGATGGAGGTGGCATGAGCTACTGTCGCTCGATTTAGGTGACAGTAGCGACTCTTTTGGTTGGTTATCGTCACTCGATGGAGGTGGCATGAGCTGCTGTCGCTCGATTTAGGTGACAGTGGCGACTTAGTGGTTATCGTCACTCGATGGAGGTGGCATGAGCTACTGTCGCTCGATTTAGGTGACAGTAGCGACTCTTTTGGTTGGTTATCGTCCCTCGACGGAGGTGGCATGAGCTGCTGTCACTCGATTTAGGTGACAGTGGCGACTTTAGTGTTTATCGTCACTCGATGGAGGTGGCATGAGCTACTGTCGCTCGATTTAGGTGACAGTAGCGACTCTTTTGGTCGGTTATCGTCACTCGATGGAGGTGGCATGAGCTGCTGTCACTCGATTTAGGTGACAGTGGCGACTTAAGTGGTTATCGTCACTCGATGGAGGTGGCATGAGCTACTGTCGCTCGATTTAGGTGACAGTAGCGTCTCTTTTGGTTGGTTATCGTCCCTCGACGGAGGTGGCATGAGCTGCTGTCACTCGATTTAGGTGACAGTGGCGACTTAGTGGTTATCGTCACTCGATGGAGGTGGCATGAGCTACTGTCGCTCGATTTAGGTGACAGTAGCGACTCTTTTGGTTGGTTATCGTCACTCGATGGAGGTGGCATGAGCTGCTGTCACTCGATTTAGGTGACAGTGGCGACTAATATGTGGAAAGCAATAATGTGGAAAGCAATAATGGAGTAATGTTTATACCAATACGATTGGTCAATTTTGATTTAATGGTAGATTCGCGTATGGTTGTATGGTGTGTCACAAAAAGTGGTTGTACTACCGCTTTATCCTTGGTTAAGTGTGGGTCAGGATAGGCCGAGATGAGACTTTGATATCGCAGTAACTTTTTGCTTTTTACGGCATCACATGGAGTGTCAACAAAAAGTGGTTGTACTATCGCTTTATCCTTGGTTAAGTGTGAGTCAGGATAGGCCGAGACGAGACTTTGATATCGCAGTACCTTTTTGCTTTTTACGGCATCACACGAGGACGTGTGACTTGTCAGGATGGCCGTGTCGGAGAGTCAATGCAGATAGTTATTAATGTCGGTACCTACGTTGTTATTATTATTCATCTACCCGCACTCATTGTATTATTTGAGTATTTCTGACGTGTATGGCGGTACCTGCGCTGTTGTCGCTATTCAACTACCCTCATTCTATTATTCGAGTCATTCCATCGTACATAAAAGACCGATGCGGCCGCAGCTAGGGCAGTCTTGGCTCTGGCGTGGCGCGGTGCACTTGTGTATCCTGCTAGTAGCTTAACCTCAACTCTTGTAAGGGTTAGTTTGTGTACACGAATTAATTGTTACTTTATATTGTGGGCAACTCGGGCAGTGGAGGCGAGCGTTAATGCGCATTTTAAAGACGGCCGTCTTAAACCTAGACTCGGGTCGCAACTCCCGGGCACTGCCTCTGAGTTGTCTCTCCGCCACGCGATAGATCCGGTACCCGCTCGGTGAGTCCATTTAATACTTAGTAGTTCGGTCATCCGTCCGTTCTTCTCCTACCTACTTCTGATCTGCGACATATATATATATATATATATATATATATATATAGAGATTAGGAGTACGAGTATTTTGCGTAGGAAAATATTTTACAGTTTAGTTTGATAAACAAAAACAAGTTCTTATAAAACAATATATATATACCTTTAAAGTTATTAAGGCACCTCAGAGTTCTTTTCATTTTCTTCCTCATTCTGTTTTCCCAAGCTATTTCAGCAACTGTAAGCAATTATGATATTAAAAGACCAATTACGTTTTTAGGCGAATTACTTTTGAAATGCAAAAAAAAGTTTAGTACAGTACATGCACAATCGCTACAAATAATCGCTACAATTACATAATAATATGAACCTTATAAAACTAAAGAGGGAAACATTTATCTATATAAAAAAGTACTTAGTACAGTTAGATTCCAACTTTGACATTAGCATTCTTCAGAAACAAGCAGCCATACATACAACAATCATACTCAGTAAAGTGCTTGGAGATACTGTTTTTGTACACAATATACAAGACATACTTTCACAAAACACACAACCATCACTAGACAGAGACACGCAGCAATTATTATCAGACACACAGCAGTTAGCAGACACACCACACTCTCTCAACACAACTCACGAACCTAGCAGAAACAATTTACAAAGACGAGGTAGAGGTAGAGGAAGGAGAAGGAGAGGCGCGCAACGTGCGGGTATAGAACAGGAAACGTAAATGCCTTTTTTCTCGTGGGTTACGAGACGGGGTATTTATTTAGACCGATATAAAATCGTGAAGGTTAACCAACCACCAACAAATATAGCAATTTTGTGAGGCTTGGCATGATAACTTAAAGATAGGGTACAAAACTATTAAACTGCTGGTCAATCAGCGAAGAACATAAAGAATAAAGATAAAAAGAAAAAGGCAAAATGATAGGTACATAAAAAATCTTTTCTTTCTATGCTCATACAAGTTCTTTATATGCTTCAAAATTCAGTCATATTTAAAAAATCTACACTTAACAATAAAGAATTCAGAGAAAATTGATTTTTCTCTAAATTAATTTGTAGTTCTTCAATGTGTGACTTTATTTGGGGATGTCTAATTGAGATGATTTGAATTTAAATTGATCTGAAGTAAGGGATGGAACTTTGTATTTTTGAACATATTTAATACCTAAATATTTTAATTATAAAAAATATTGTTTTTCTAAATTAAACTTTTTAAGTTTTTGAAAAGAGACAAATATAGACGTCTTTTAGACTTTTTGGAACATTCATCCTTAAAAACCATTTTTTTGGATAGTTCAAAAAAGTACCTACTGAGTTTTTTGATAATTCTTTTTTTGCCTAATTAAAAACTAATTAAATAAAAATCCACTTGTTTTTTAGACATTTTTTATTATTGAATATCTTTTATTTCTAGATCTAATGAGAAAAAGAGTCTATGCAAATAAAATAAATTCCCCTAAATGTTCAAGAATAGGGGTGATTAATATTTCACTAACAGAATTTTGGGTTCACATGACGCAACGCGATACGACTTTTAAGGCCTATGCAAACCACGTTTTTTAAACGCGCCGTCGACGCGCGTTTGTAGCGATACAGACGCGATACACACGCGAGTCAGACGTAGACTGTAGACCTTTGCACACCTGTATAATAAAAGCGCGCCGTCGACGCGCGTTTTTAAAACGCGGCGTTGACGCGCGTGGGTAGCGATACAGACGCGATGCAAATGCGCGTGTGTAATCGATACAGACGCGCCGGTGACGCGCGTTTTAATTGATACAAATGACAACAAATTGCTCTGTAGGATAAAAGCGCGCCGTGTCACGTTTAAAAAACGTGGTTTGCATAGGCCCTTAATTTTGTTGAGTCATATTTTGTTACACACATTATTGTATAATTGTGTTTGCTCGCAAACGAAAAAAAAAACCGACTTCAATTACATCGACAAGTAATACAACGCAATAAGACGAAAAAACAGTCAAGTAAATACGCGTTGTCAAAGATTACTCAAAAAGTAGTAATCAGATCTCGATCAAATTTAAACAATAGTACATGACAAGTATTCGCTTTTGATTAAAGAATCATCAAAATCTATAAACTAGTCAAGTAAATACACATTATTAGATATAACTCTAAGGCCGCGGGCACGAAAACTGCAACAGCCGACCGACGGCGACAGCGGGGCGACGCACAGTGGGCGGGAACGGTCAAAACTATGCGCAAGCAGTAATCATTTGGATTAGATTTTGCCTCGCGCGTAGTTTTGATCGTTTCCACCCACTGTGCGTCACCCCGCTGTCTCCGTCGCTCGGCTGTCGCAAGTTTCGTGCCCGCGGCCTAAAAGAACTTGTCAGATCTCAATTAAATTGAAATGGGACCACATGACACGCAAAACCTTTCAATTAAAACAAAATTCGTCGAAATCGGTCCACCCAGTCAAAAGTTCTGAGTTAACATACATAAAAAAATACAGTCGAATTGAGAACCTCCTCCTTTTTGGGAAGTCGGATAATTATGTAGATTTTGTTTACTATAATAATAGAAAATATAAAAAAAGGTTTTAAGCCTGAAATTCGTAAATAATATAAATAAAAAACATTATTCTGAGTATAGTAAGTATATCTGAAATAATATAACTAACGTTTTATAAAAATATATATTATTTTCGTAAATAGTATCTAGAGTTTAAAATATAGGTAATCATTGAATACTGCGAAATAAAAAATAAAAAAAAACATTAAAGATTACGAGGAGCGTGCTTCTAAAGATGTTTGGGATTGTGATTCCACAGAAACCAACCGTCCCCTTTAGATAGAATATAGCCTTCGGCGCTTATTATTAGTTTGTTAATGTAAGACCTTTCTGGAAAAGGGTTTTTTAATAAAGAATAAACCAATGAACAATGAGAAAATACAATCTTGAATGAGCTTTAGAGAAAAAAAAAAAAGAATTATCTTAAATAGTAAAGATAAAATATCTTATTTTATTTTTACATTTTAAGAAGCTATTCAGAATAATAGTAGGTATACCTTTTTATATGTTGATGCTAAAATTGGTATATTCATCTATAATAGTGACAATTTTTACATTAGTAAATTTGTAAAGTGTAAAAGGGTTGATATTACCTACTCGTAATAGGTTCGATTCATTTATTCTTAAAGTACATTTTAATGTTAAACATTTATGTTAAAAATGTATCATTTAAAAGTAATAGACATTATTTTTAACTTAAAATATATAAATATCTTATTAATATATTGTTAATATATAATAATACTAGCGATTGATACCGACACTGGATACTTGACGTCTAACTTCGCCAATACTTATATTGTCTCCTATATTTTGTTATTCCTTCATAAGAGTTGATTTGTTTATTATAATAAAACAACATTTTCAGATTTTATCGTGGCTTATTAGCTTTTTACATGCCCGACATTTCGGCTTCTTTACAGCAACCATGGTCACGGGAGAATGGAAAATCAATATGATTTGCTCATCTTAAAAATATTTACAATTACCTTTAAATTAAATTTTGATTAACTTCCTATTCTAAGTGTTATTAACATTTCAAATATTACCAGAAAAAACCAGATTTCAGGTAAAATAATACTGTACTCGTAATTTTCTAATCGAAAAATTAATTCATTACGTTTCTTGCTACAAAAAAACATAATTCCACTTTGAAATTAATCCGATCTTTACTTCAATGTCATATTTGAACGGAAACTAAATTTAATGCACCATTACTAGATGCAATTTCGAAATATATAAATCCCACCAAAAACATAAATGTGAAAAATGACAGCCAATTTCAATAATAAGCATATGTTGTTTGTGGACTTCGCCGAAAAAAGTATTGAGAAGGATAAACTTCCGAAAAGCTCTTACCGCCGATCGACCTGATATTTGGTATTTTAAATTGGTTTTTTTTTCATTAGTTTGCCAAAGAAGTTTCACTTCTGACATGTGTACTTTGTACGCATGCAATTTTTTTTAGTTTACGCCAATTTTCGTTATGATATTCGTGATTAAAAGGTAATCGCGTAATTCGCGATCGGCGAACGGCGGTAAGAGCTTTTCAGAAGTACACCCGAAATCAATTTTGATTAAATTAATTAATACGAATGTAACTAGTAACTTAACTAAGTATTAATAAGTAGTAGGTTCATTTACTTAAAACAACATAATCACGGGTAGTTTAAAAAAATAAAGAATTTTACGAATATGATAATAGAAAAATCAAACACTGAAAAACGTTACAAGTGAATAAATAAAGAAAAAATGTAACGGATGAATAAAAAACCACGAAAAAGTATACGCTTGCAACGTAACGTACGTGTGCTAACGTTAGTTCGATCGGTGAAAAAACACACGCTGCGCCATCTATCATCCGATGAAGTAAACCATATAACAACACCGTCAAAATTGAAATCAAAATGGCTGCCACGGCACTATTGACGCTGGATTAGAGCGACATCTGTTGACCCAAAAATGTTTAGTAATAACAAGTTAACGCTACACATGGTGTACTACATGGTGTCATATTGTTACAACAAAAGTTCTTTGTTGTAACAATATGACACCATGTAGTACACCATGTAGTACACCATGTAGTAAAAATGTATTGGTCTCAAATGTTGGTGACTAGTAGTGTTTTGTAATTATGTCCTGAACTTTTATTATTCATTTCATTTTGGACGTGCTTCGATTAAAGCAAATTAATGATGAAGACAAAAAACCCAGGAATATAGTACATCACAAAAATAATTAACACCCAACGAAGTGGGTACTGGTGGTGGTTTTTAATTTATTTTTTTTTTACTTTTTTCTATTTGTTTTTGTAAGCTAAAGGCTAATAAAAAAGTTTTCTTTCTTTCTTTCTTTCTTTGGTGCTGTGTGGCTACGGCACTCTAGAATTTAGCCACCCCCTCTCTTCCCGTGGGTTCCGGGTGGGGTCCCGTGGGTGGTGGGTGGTCCCGTGGCAAAGTTTCACTAGACCATGGAACTTAAAAAGCCGACCGATGGCGGGATAACCATCCAACTGCTGGCTTTGAACTACACAGACCAAAGACGGGCAGCAGCGTCTTCGGTGCGACAAAGCCAGCCCCGCGGTCACCAACCCGCCTGCCCAGCGTGGTGACTATGGACAAAACACATGAGTTCACGCCGTTTTTAGTGCGAACTTGTGGAGGCCTATGTCCAGAAGTGGACTGCGACAGGCTGAAATGATGATGATGATGATGAAGTGGGCACGGGACGGTTAGTAGCCTTTATTTATTCCATACGTTTATAATTATGAAACCCGTTATCTCGCTAGATTGTCATGAAAGCAAAAACACTTAAAAAAGTTAGGTTGATAAACGTATATCTAATTTATAAATTTTATATAGATATAGGTATTTCATTAATTGTATGGTTTGAAACATAAAACTTAATTGTTAAACGGTTCCATCAGATTTAAGTACAATAAGTACTTAACGTTAGCCTTTACCTACCGATAAAGTATTTAAATCCGAGCTTGGTAAACTTATTTGGTATGCTAATTCTATAACAAACTTATGTAAAGCTGCCCTTTGGATTATCATATTCTATGGGATACGTTAACAAAAAAAAAAAAAGAGACAAACACTTTGTATTGGTAATATCAGATTTTTCCAAGCAATCACATTGTAAGTTGTCAATTTTACCATTACATTCAATATCTATATAATAAAATAAATGATTTATATTTACAGCTATTTTTATTGCAATAATTATTCCTACCAAAAGTCAATATAGCCCTCTGGCTGTCAGCTTATTTTTACACGCTGATTTAATAAGCCAAAACATATTAAACAAAACACAACAATCTTAGATTACTTTTTTACACCACAACAAGTATTTGGTAGCTAAAATATTTAATAACGGAGAATTAAATTTTGATAAAAAAATGAGTAAGTTGACTGTAAAAAATAAATTGGAAACTGAATTAGTTACAGAGTTCGCCAAAAGTATTTATTTTTAGGTTTATTAAGTTTATTTAAGTTTTCCTTTAAAAATGTTTGATTGTATAACATATAAATAGATGTTAAAACACCTGATTTTTCCTTTAAAATGTTACAACGTTATCGTTCAGCCTTGAAAAAATTTAAACATATAAATTTTATAAGTATGCATGTACTGTACTTCACTTTTATAAATAAATACAAAAAATATTACAGAAAATGCTTTTTAGTACTATTAATTCACTTCTAATAGAAGAATATAATCGTTTTACCTAATTACGATTTTATTGTTGTTGAATTATTATACTTAATAACTTTTTAGGAATTTTATGTAATAATATACATATAATGCTATATAGTAATACAGTACCAAATTGAGTAAAAAAAGGAAAGGAGTTTTGCAAAAGACACCAAGTTGTAAGTAATACACGAGAAAATTTTGCTCTAAAGTGATTTTACTTACCGATGCGTTCCTTTTCCATAATATCAAATTCGAACATCTTGTAAGCATTTTCAAAAAGTTGCACAATATCCTTTTTGATCTCGATAACCGGTATTTCCATTGCCTCTTCAACTGCTTTTACAAGTTCCATATAAGCCGTATCGTAATTCACAGCTTGGTCGTCAATACGTAGAAAAATTGCTTTATCGACGGTGTTTGAGATCAGCGTAAAAAAAGTCTCAGATAGCGTTGGTTCCGGAGTTGGTATTGGTTCTAAAATAAAATAAAAAGATTAAAACGTCTAAACAATCAATCGGTTCAAAATTCTAATCAAACTATTTATTTAGGTACACAATTTTTGTGATATTTATAATAGGTAATAATAATAATAGATACGCTTCAGCCTGTAACATCCTAATAGTGGGCATAGACCTCTTTCCCCATGTAGGAGAAGGATTGACGCTTAATCCACCACGCTGCTAAACTGCGGTTGGCGGATATATTACCTGCTATGGTAACAATCGCTATCAGGTGTACATGATAATAACCAGGACCGCTTAACGAGCATTCTAAGGCACGATGGGGACACTCACAAGGACTAACAACCAGATCGGAAATAAATATTTGTATAAACAAATATCCACTCCAAGCGGGGATCGAACCCGCGACCGTCGGTGTTTAGGCGCCGCCGACACGGCACATACACCATTACAACAAAGTGGTCGTCGTATAATAATAATAAAAACTCTTTACTATACACCAAGAATGAGCAACATTACAAAAAAAACCGGAGATAAGTACAAAAAGTGGCTTTATTGCACAGCTTTATTGCTAATAAGCGATCTTTACCAGGCAGCCTTTGGACAGAGGAAATGGTACACAGATGGTATAGGTATTTATTTTCAATTTGTGTGGTAGGTATCACTTCCACACATTTGTCGCTTATACGAATATATATATATCTAATTGTCATACCTACATAAGCATTTTTAATAAATTATTTATCTAACATTTATTTAGACTAGAGAGAGAAAGAATTAGCGACTAGAGTCTTATTGTTTTAGGTATAGAAATTAAGACAGTATATTTGATCAAAATTTATGTTTTTCCTACTAATAATTATTTATTATAAAATAATGGTATCTCCATCCTTACCCGGAGTTGCTAGGGTAGTTTCAGATGTTATTATTGAAATAAAGGACGATGATACTGTATTGAGGGTTGAGATTGAAGGAGTACGCGACTCTGCGGGCTTCGGCGGATAATGCGACGCTATAAGTTTTCTTAAATCGTCTTTTAGTTTCTCATCATCATAATGGGTCTTCAGCTACAATTATACCTCAATGTATGTTTTATTTAAATAACTATTGTTATTGTTATTAACTATCTTATACTCGTACTTAATGAATAGTTTAAAAACCTATAAAAAAAAGATTTGTATAGGGTATACTAATTTTTGGTTCATTACTAAACTATACGCTTGAGCCTGTAATATCCCACTGTTGGGCATAGGCCTCTTTCCCCATGTATGAGAAGGATCAGAGCTTAATCCACCACGCTGCTCCAATACGGGTTGGTGGATATATTCCCTACGAGTTCCTATCTAGTAACGATCGCTATTAGGTGTACGTCATGATAATAACCGGGACCGACGGCTTAACGTGCTCTCTGAGGCACGGTGGTGAGACCCACAAGGAATGTATAAACACCCAGACCTCGGCAAACATCTGTATGTCCAATACAAATGTTGTCGTGTGCGGTGATCGAACCCGTAACCACCAGCGCAACAGCCACAAACCAATCGATCGTGATCGTCTGTAATATTAAAATAGCCGCTTTATACTAAATGCATATGGATGTATATACGGTACATATACCAAAATAACATATTTTACAATTTTTGTCTGTCTGTCTGTCTTTCTGTCTGTTTGTTCCAGCTAATCTCTGAAACGGCTGGACCGAGTTTGACGCGACTTTCACTGGCAGATAGCTGATGTAATAAGTAGTCACTTAGGCTACTTTTATTTTACTTTATTTATTTTGTAACTCTGCAAACTGAGCAATATATATATATTTATAAATTTATTATTAAATACCTACCTGTCAAAAAACATCTTGAATTGAATATAACATTAAACACGAGGAATGAAAATAAAGTAAATTTTCATTGAATTTTAATATAAACGCATAAACCTTATTGCAGAATTATGCTAAAAATAACCTCGAATGCGGTTTCAAGTTCTCATTGAGATTTTATAATAAAAATGTTAGTAAGCATTTTTTCTACGGCAGAAAACACTTTTTGTGACTTTTTTTATCATTTCAGTTAGAGTTTTTAATGACAATGCGTGGTTTCTGTATTGAAAATATTTAATAACAAAACCTTAACGCATTAAATTCCACTAAAGGGCAATACAATTGTTTGTAAATTCGTAATAAGAAAAAATCTAGAAGACTATTTAAATAAATTATAATCGTATCATATTATTAATTATTTCGTTCGGTTATGAGTCACCTTTAAAACCTCAAACTATTGAGTCAAAGAACTATTGTTTTAAGTTTACTTTAAGACTGGGCTGAAGACAATTAAGTAATTAGAGAAAAAATTTGCCTTCGTATTTTGTATATGATGTCTCAAATTAGCCATGTCTATTTCTTTCTTCAGTTCTTCGGCTGGTCTTAAGAAATGTTCAGCTGCTTCTTTTAGTATTCCTTTTCTTTTATTTTTTTTCACTATTTTACTGACAAATGTCTCAAGCATCGTGTGCACCTAGCAATAAAAATAGTTGATTTATATAACTAATTGTTCATACTTTAGTTCGAAATTCAACTAATTTTAAATATAAAGGAAATATTTTAACTTTAAAGTTCTTGATAAAACGTATACAGTTAATATCCCAATCAAATAATTCATTTTGAATGTTTTAGATTTAAGTTTTAATATAAAGCATTATTATAATATAAATTTTAGGGACGAGTTATGGTTTGGTCATACTTGCAAATTAAATTTACAGATATGAATTACCTCTGGATGACGTAACAGGTAATCTTCCTGTTCCATCTGTAAGGTCACCCCAAGCCTCGTCGTACACGCAGCTTGACATGACGTAAGAGCATCTTGATCTCGAGACACAAAACCATCTGCAACCGAAATTTCTGGAGGCACTCCTTTCATGAGCTTCTTAAATGACATATTAAATAATATACTATAATAAATAATTTCAAAAAAACCAATCGTTACTGAAGTTTCAAATGCGATGCCTTTCAACGCTAACATTGTCAAAAAATGAGGTGTCATTTTTACATGTGGCAAATATTTCCAATCAAAGCGTATGTAATCTAATGAGATCCGTTTTTATTCTGCCCAATTAGGTTCCACGTACATTTCTAAATTATATTTTCTTAAGAAAATAAAAAGCGAGGAAAAGCTTAAAAGAGGAAGTTAACGTGGATGTTAAGTATAACATCAAACGTTTTAATGTCATAAAATATGAATATTACTTTAGATATATCGCTTATTACGTATTAATTTATGACACGTCCTGTCTTGGATTAATAATTACTTAATAATTACTTTTATAGAAAATCTATTTTTTTATATTATGGTGGAGGGAATCTCACAGTAGACTAGGTATACTTTCAATATAAGTGCTATCGAACGCTTCTATTTATGTAAAATAAGACGATATTAATATTTAGTTTTATTTTAACAGAAAAAAATACAATATATTATATATAAAATTCGAAAGTAATATTCAAAAGCTTTTCATACCTTAAGAAACTCCTACGAAGTATGGAAAATGAAAAAAAATTGTCATTTTAGTCCAGCCATTCTTTAGTTTGCGTTTAGCAACATATCTAGTTATTAGCTCTTTTTATCTATATATTAATACGTGAAGCAAAAACTTTTTACCCATTTTTACGGAATTAGCGCGTACGTAGGAGTATGAAATTTCGCAAACTTATAGTTTATATATGTTGAATGGTAATCTCAGAATAAAACATACAAACTATTTTGATGTCAACTATGCCTGTTTGGTTTATTATGTTTGAATTATTTTAAATTGCCAGTTTTATTTGTTCAAATTGAATTATGTTGTATTTTAGGATTCCGTGAAAGCTTTCAAAGCAGTAACATGTTTTAGTTATCTGACATAATTTTGTATTTCTATATTAATTTTATAATGACTCCGTTTTATCAGAAATAAATTCACAATGTTAAGGTTTTTATGTCAGTCTTTAAGTGTCTTTTTAGTATCAAAGTGTTCACATTAGCCACATCTACTGATCAAAAATATAGAGAAGGAGTGCGGAATACTAATATTTTTTCAAAATTATACATAAAATATACATTAATAAAAAAGCATTACACACACTACCGCACTCACACACGCATAATTATTATACTATTTGTTGATTGTCAAAGTCTGTAGTCAAATTGAAAAATTTAAAAAAAGGTTCTTTATTTTCATAACTTTTTGGTTTTCTTTAATTTAAATGTTTAATTATGGTCGAATTTCGACCTCTGGGCGACCACTAGTATATAGAGATAGTCAATTGCCATAAAGATAAATGACAAAAATAGGTAATCTATTCTTAACTGCGCAAACTTATTTAATATCAAACCCTTATTAGTCTCAAATCCTGTCGGAGTATATTTTAACGACAAGTCACCCGCAGTTTTTGACCCCCTTTTATTTGTACAGGGGTACCAGTGCAAAGTATAATATCAGATTAAGATACATAAATCATTAATAATAACAGTGCAATATCGCATTTGAATATGATTTTTTTTGTGTTAGAAAATGTTTTGTAAATAATAATAATGATTTGAAATTATATGATAAAAAAAACTTTTTATGTTGCCAGAATGTTTTTTAAAGATTCGAGGAGCAGAGTTAAATACCAGCTGTATTAAATTAAAATAAATCAACTATATATTCTTAATAATATTATATTTTATAACTAGCTGCTGTGCCCGCGACTTCGTCCGCGTGGAATTTAACAAAAAAAAAGTTATTGTTCAGTTCGTAGTTATAAAAAAAATCTAAAATAAAAGTAGCCTAAGTTACACCTTATTACAGCAGCTATCTTCCAGTGAAAGTCGCGTCAAAATCGGTCCAGCCATTTTAAAGATTGGTCGGAACAAACAGACAGACATACAGACGGACAAAAATTGTAAAAAATGTTATTTTGGTATATGTACCGTGTTACATCCATATGCATTTAGTAAATCGCGGTTATTTTTATATTACAAACAGACACTCCAATTTTATATATTCGTATATATAGATGTAAGTACAGACAATATTCACCCAGTTGTAAAAGATGGAAAGAGTTTTATTTACGGTGTCATCTATGCAAGTAGTCTTAATCGTAGCATTTATCAATTTTGAAATTGATATAAATTTATATTATTTTTATTATTCTGTACGCTTTAAATATTAAATATTAAGCTAAATACAAACAAATGTATAATAGCTATAAAAATAGTTATAATAGTTCCAAAATTAACTATCACAATGTTATAAATTAGCTGTGACCTCTAAATAACCTGGAAATGTTTTCTTTTAATATTACAGCTCTGGTAGTTTTTCGGTTCTAATTTTTCCTTCATGTATGTCACGAGTTTTTTATATTTCAATTTTGGGACTTTTTACAACCAAGGTTTACAACAAGGCTGAAAATGTCAGTTCCATAATGCGCTAATCATAATTGAATTGTCATTCAAAAATTTTGTTAAGTAGGTATGTTATAGATAGTTTAGTTTATATTGGCGTGTGCTGTGTTAGTGTGTGTGTCGTTTCTTAATTTATAGGACATTATCTATATATATAAAAGAGATATCCACCCATTGACTCATCACGATATCTCTGGAACCATAAGGCGTATAGACTTGAATTTTGGTAGGAATATTCCTTTCGCTCAGTAGAGGTCAGCTAAGAACGGATTTTACGAAATTCCACCCCTAAGGGGGTTAAACGGGGGTTGGAAGTTTATATGAAAGTCCTATGTTTTTGAAGTAGCAGCCTTGAAATTCAAAATGTATGCTCTATAGATGGTGTTGAGGTGTACTAATAATGTATTTTGAGAAATCAACCCCCTTTTGGGGTTAAAACAGGGGATGGTGTGGAGATGGGAAGTTTGTATGAAAGTCGAATGAAAAATACACCTACAAACTTGAAATTAGCTATAGCTATGATTTTCCTCAAATTAACGCGGGGATAACCGCGGGGCACAGCTAGTACTGTGAATAAAATCAATAATAAGAAAACTTAACTTCACTTTATAAAGGAATAGGTCGACGTCTATGTATATACATAAAATGGTGCGAGGAGTTTAATTGTTAAAAAGTATAATAATTATAGTGTGAAGAGCTATTAGCTTTTTGCTTAATAAGCATGACGCGTAGCAAGATTTGCGTGTATTTATTTATTAATACTTCATTGCAGGCAAGAAAATACAGTACAAGAAAAACATGATACAAATGTACACTATTAGCAATGTATACTTTCACTATTATTGTTATATTTATGATATAAATATATTTCATTCCAACAGACGAAACTCCACTGCGAATTGTGGTAACTGAGAAATTTTTGAAAATACATTAGTTTAAAGCTGCGATTATCTGTATAAAGCTACATCGGTACTTTATTATTTATTTATTTTATATGAATTATATATGTAAATATATGTATGATGATACATTACAATATTAATATCTATTAATATAACATAAGATATGCAAATTATTATAATTAAGTTTACAAACGCCTCAATTTTATACATATCTGTTTTCCAATATGAAAAGTGTTATTATATTTTTAACGACTACAAAACACAAACTGTTTTACTCTTTAAATATTCCGATAGAATATCTAGTAAATATCAGTTTAATATATTAAAATAACAAATCCTTACAAAGGAGTGCCGTTGTTAAATATAATAAATTATTACTAGTTTCACCCAACTCCGACCTATCGCAGCCGGTGGTGCATTATGAAGGCTGCAATTTATCCCCGCCCAAACTTTTCATAGCAATAGTAACTTACACCGAGCGAGTTTTGGGCCGTTTTAAATACAGCTGAGAAGGAAATCATTTCAAATGAATGCTAATACTAATAGAATTTCAGACAACGTATTACCAAAAGGAAACGGGTCAATAGGTCTTAACTTAAATAAATTATTAACTTCCTTTAGCAATGTGAGCATGCGTATTCTGAGCGATATATTGTACGTTGTACGAATAAAGAAAAGGATCTGCCATCTCATTTTATTTACCATGGCCCTTTCCTTTAATTATAATTATTAACGTGATTATATCTTCTAATTAAGTTACCCAAAAGTCAGTTGGTTTCTAGTAAATACTAAAGATTACATTACAGTCACCAAGTGACTACTACCATATGAATTGTGTAATAATAGTCAATAAACAAAACATATTTATATTATTCTAAAAGTATCGTAGTCCATTCATTGAGCATCTCCCCTTTACCTTATTAAGGATGATCTGAATAATTAAGATTCTTAATAATAGGTAGTCGAGTAACAACCTAAATAATGTTATGCATATTTCACTAACTAATTTGGATGGCTGTGTCGATCCAATTATTTGAATATTGCTTCGTTGTCACCCAGTCCCCTTTACAGTTACAATTTTAATATTCACCCTTGAGCTCTGTAAAAAATGTACTTAGTAAAGCTTTGGGATTACGTTTGCGGGAATTGAAAAAGTTTATAATCGTTGGCTAAGAGTAAGGATTATTTGTAAATTAGTAATGTTTCATTCGTTGTAATAACGGTGCTATAGAAGATCGATGTAAATAAATTGTATGACAGTTTCAAAGGAGATAATATATTTAACATTTAAATTATACTTACATATACCTATATTTACTGGCTCTTTGATGCAGTTGCCGATGACCTTGCTTTCGGTTCCAGTGCTGTACGTTACATTTCAGCATCGAGTGGGTATCTATGTAATCTACATTTATTTATGAGTATTATTTGTTTGATGATATATTACAAAAAATATATGTTATATAGTTGACAGTTAATTAAAACACAGGTGAAAAGTTGCCTACCTTAGATACAGATTGTATTTATATTAATACTAGCTGATCCCGCAAACGTTGTTTTGCCATATATGTTATTAACCCCCTTAACCCCCGCTCCCCTATAACTTAGGGATATGAAAAACAGATGTTGGCCGATATGCACATAAAATTTCATAAAAATCGGACCAGCCGTTTCGGAGGAGTATGATAACTAACATTGTGACACGAGAATTATAATTATGTATAAGATGAATAAAAAAACTTATAAATCTCGTAGTCTTTCAGAACACTCGATACATACCTACCTACATCGAATTCATTGTAAAAAAGAGAAAATACAAAACGCTGTTTTCTAATATTTGTTTCGTACAATAATCGTTCTTTATTTTGAAGTAATAACGTATGTTTTATTTTACTAATCATTAAAATGTTCCTCTGTTACCTTGTAATTTCGCATTACAAAATTAAATTAAGAAAGTTTTTGTGAAGAATTTAATAAAAACGAATGCATACACTATAATTATGAAATAGCATTTTTATTTGAGTCTTTAAAATATAATTTAAAAAATCACTAAACAATATATTACCAAAGAGGAAATACGTAATAAACTTCCGTGGAATTCAAATTACTGAAGCTTTATTTCATGCCATCGAAGTTATATCTTTTGGAGTTTAACGATTTAATAGAGACTAAAAGTCAAAAACACTGAAATTAAATTAAAAATGAACTACTTCGTATATAAATAAAAAATGGAAAACTTATTTAGTATCCGAAATAGATACAATATGAATTTCAGACTTTCTAAATTGTTAGTGATATTTTAATGATACCAGTTCTGCATTCAGATGTCCTGTTTTAATAGTTTTGTGTCCCAGTCGGTCCAAACTTAGACTGAAACAGAAATTGAAACGCAAAAGATTTTTAATTAAAGTTGGCAGCGTTTTGTTTTTAAAAATAAATATATGAAAATAATATAACAACCGTATAGCTCTAATGTAATACATTATACCTATTTATTATATTACTACTGACTAAAAAAAAAACAAACAAAGGGTATAAAAGTTAATAATGTAAGTCTTAAGTTACTTTTAAATGGCAATGTTCAATAAAAGGGTTTATTTATGCTAATCATTTTATATATAAATGTTGTTGTACAATTATAAGAATAGAAATCTATGTAAAATGCAAAACGCGCCTCTATTATAAAAAAATAAACGGCCAATAAGCTACTTCTAAAAGGTGGCATTGTATTTGTTAAAGAAAAGTTACGGTTCAGATACTTCGATATTCCAACAGTTAAGTTGTGTGTAAAATAAAAACAAAAAATCTTTAGCACAATAGTTCTTTTTCAACGTAAGTATTCAAAGGTTCTTTAGAATTTTGCTAAAATAAAATACGTAATCTTCCATGTATTAATAGGTACGTGAAGCAAAAACTTTGTACCCCTTTTTACGAAAATTGCGTGGACGGAAGAGTAGGTATGAAATTTTGCATACTCATCTATACTTAATATATAAAGCTGAAGAGTTTGTTTGTTTGGTTGTTTGTTTGTTTGTTTGTTTGAACGCGGTAATCACTGGAACTACTGAGCCGATTTGAAAAATTCTTTCAGTCTTAGATAGCCCAATACTAATATATAAAGCTGAAGAGTTTGTTTGCTTGGTTGTTTGTTTGTTTGTTTGTTTGAACGCGGTAATCACTGGAACTACTGGGCCGATTTGAAAAATTCTTTCAGTTTTAGATAGCCCATTTATCGAGGTAGGCTACAGGCTATGACGTGTCATCACGCTAACACCAATAGGAGCGGAGTCCACGCCGACGAAGTCGCGCGCAGAAGCTAGTAGTTTATATAGAGAAGGAGTGCAGAAGGCTAACATTTTTTAAAAATTGTACATAAAAATACATTAAATCGATGAAAAAAACATTACACATAAATGTACTACCATGTATTTGACACACATAGATACGTATACCTATATACTTTTTTCTTTATTATTATAGAAGTATGTAGTCCTTGACAACCTTGAACCTTAATAATGTTCTATTATTTAAATTAATTATGGTCGAATTTCAACCACTGGGCGACCACTAGTAACAATAAATACACAAAATAAACTTCTCACAGTCGACGGACAACAAGATTTACAAGACCGCGGCAAACACCCGTATGTCCTATACAAATGTTTGCTATGAGCAGAAATCGAATGCCCAACCGTCGGCACAATAGCCAACGCAGAGCGCTGAGACCGTTGCGCACGAACGTCGTCAAATAAAGTTGATGGTCATTATTTGAATATTTTCCTTAAGAAACTGGAATAGGTACCTACCATTACAAATATTCTGTCTGTAAAAATATATGTATGACGTTGTTGTTTACTACTAGATAATTCACCCCTCTCAATGGAACACTAAAAACGAGAAGTTTCGTTGCTATATTGCTGAATAAACTAAAAGTACCTCAGGAATCAGCTCCGTTACCGACGTGTTTTTTGTTTATTTTCTTTTTAGAAAAAAAAAGTAAAAAACGAAATAACGAAAATAATCAAATAGTTTTAAGTATAACAAATATCCCGGGTCATATAGCTTAAAATAAAAATTAGGATGTCCTATATAAGATTTTAAAAAGAAAACTTACTACTAATAACTATTTAAACATGTAAAGAAAATTAAAGCATTCATAATCAAACTGAGCAGTTTAATTGATCCTAATGCGTGCACGCTCACACACACACACACACACAGAGAGAGAGAGAGAGAGAGAGAGAGACTTATCAAAACTTGAAAGACCTATAGTCCAGTCAAATTATCTCATAAACGGACTGAGATTTACAAAAATTGGAAGCAGCAATTTTCCTTCAGAATTCGTTGGGAGGGGTCACTGCTAGCTTAAGGTGAGGTAATTGATGTATTCCTGCAAAACACGTTTCTATGAATTCAGTTTTGAAATAGTAAACAGTGAAATTTTTATCTAATAAATTTAATTGATATTGTTGAGGGTATATTCTAGTTCAGGCTTTTGTCGGAAACATGATTTGATAAATTTGGCTCGATAGAATAAATTCACAAAGTTACCTCTTTTCGGGTCATTTTATTTACTATGATTGGGTTTTATTCTTAAAATAACTGATTTGATATTATTAATAAATTACCAAAATAAAGTTCATATATAACTGGGATAATTTGATCAAGTGTTTTTTTTTTTAATTACATAATTTTTTTTTAATCGATTATTCAAGTGATTTTCGAAGCGCTGGGCGCTCTCGCGGCACTCACACTGTCCCGTTGGACGTTACAGAGGCAAGACGTGTGCAAAATTTTTCAAAAAAGCGTTCCGTCTTTTGTATTTTTAATATTACGTAGTATGCATTCAATATCCATACACCTACTGCCCACAGTAGTAATAAAATTTAAATTCGCTATTTATTTTAAATTTATAATATATAAAAGAAAGTCTTTCTTTTATATATTATAAATTAAAAAGAAAATCTTGCTGCTGAAAAATGCTGCTGCTTAAAAGAAAGTCTTGCTGTGTGGCTACGGCAAAGAATTTAGCCTCCCCCTCTCTTCCCGTGGGTGTCGTAAGAGGCGACTAAGGGATAACATAGTTTCACTACCACCTTGGAACTTAAAAAGCCGACCGATGGCGGGATAACCATCCATGCTGGCTTTGGAGTACACAGGCCGAAGACGGGCAGCAGCGTCTTCGGTGCGACAAAGCCAGCCCTGCGGTCACCAACCCGCCTGCCCAGCGTGGTGACTATGGCTAAAACACATGAGTTCACACCATTATTGGCGCGAACTTGTGGAGGCCTATGTCCAGCAGTGGACTGCGATAGGCTGAAATGATGATGATGATGATGATGATGAAAAGAAAGTCGTGTAATCGTGTTAGTTACACTATTTATAACTCAAGAACGGCTGAAGCGATTTGGCTGAAAATTGGTGGGGAGGTAGCTTAGAACCAGGAAACGGACATAGGATACTTTTTATCTCAATTGTACCCGGTAGGTGGCGCTGCTATAGGTATCTAACTCCGAAACTACTGAACCAATTTGTATCAAATTTTGTAAGCTTCTGTAGTTTGGTCGAACTTGAGAGATAGGGTAGTTTTTATCTCAATTGGACCCGGTAGGTGGCGCTGCTATCGGTATGTAACTCCGAAACTACTGAACCAATTTGTATCAAATTTTGTAAGCATCTGTAATTTGGTCCAACTTGGGAGATAGGGTACTTTTTTCACAATTAGACCCGGTAGGTGGCGCTGCTATAGGTATGTAACTCCGAAACTACTGAACCAATTTGTATCAAATTTTGTAAGCTTCTGTAATTTGGTCTAACTTGAGAGATAGGGTAGTTTTTATCAATTGGACCCGGTAGGTGGCGCTGCTATCGCTATGTAACTCCGAAAGTACTGAACCAATTTTTATCACATTTCGTAAGCATCTGTAATTTGGTCCAACTCGAGAGATAGGGAATTTTTTTATCTCAATTTGACCCGATAGGTGGCGCTGCTATCGGTATGTAAGCAATCAAATTTGGTAGCTGTTTTCCGGGCAGGACAACGTCTGCCGGGTCCGCTAGTTTAATATAATTATTTTGTTGCTGTTTAAGTTTTTGTAAACACTATTTATCTATATAAAAATTAATAAAAATGGAGTGTCTGTTTGTAATATTACGGCTTCATAATTATGTATGTATATATACACGGTACATATTACACCAAATTAACATTTTTGAAGTGAAACTTCTTTAGGCGCATGAGGGGTAAAATCTGAGCGACCGGTAACGCGTCAGTGTCACGACGAGTACTTGGATGGGTGACCTCTTTTTTTTTCAATTAGATTTTTGAAGTGAAACTTCTTTAGGCGCACTTAACTTGGAGAGTAAGCAGGCGTGACGAGAGCGTTACGAAAAGTGTGATCGGTCGAGGCGAACGGAAGTTGAGAGGGAGATATTTTGGTTAAGATAAAATTTGATCGACCGGAAACGCGGCAGCATCACGACGGTCAGTTCTTGGATGGGTGACCGCTTTTTTTTCAACTAGTTTTTTTTAAAGTAAAACTTCTTTAGGCGCACTTAACTTGGAGAGTAAGCAGGCGTGACGAGAGCGTTACGAAAAGTGTGATCGGTTGAGCCGAACGGAAGTTGAGAGTGAGATATGTTAGTAAAGATAAAATTTAATCGACCAGAAACGCGGCAGCGTCACGACGGTCAGTACTTGGATGGGTGACCGCTTTTTTTTCAACTAGTTTTTTTGAAGTGAAACTTCTTAAGGCGCATTACATACACATGAGGTACATACACATGAGGTACATTTGAGCGACCGGTAACGCGGCAGCGTCAGGTACTTGGATGGGTGACCACTTGGGAACACCGCGTGACGTTGCCATTTTTTTTCTTTGTTATAATAAATTATATTTAATTAATATTAAAATAAGAATTATTAAATATAAAAACCTACTGTGGAATTTTTAAGGAACATACAAAAATAAATTAGAATCGGTCGAGCCATTCTCGAGTTATGCGCTTAGCAACATTCTTTTTTATTATATAGATTATAATAATAATAATACATAGCAACAAAATAGAGTTTTCAAAATAGAGGTAAACCATTTTTTATATATTATCTAATATATATACTAAATTTATTATAAAGTATGTTTCATTATATTATCAGCTCGGTGAAGATCGATTTAGATTCGGATCTTAGACCACTAGTACTAAGCAGCGCTTCATGACAAGCTTTACATTCGTATGTTACACAGCTCAAAATGAATAATTTAAATTATATTTTTATTTCGAGTTAATACAATTAGGTACAAAATTCAAAAGTATAAGTGTGTCTGTTACATTTTTACGCCTATGGCGATGTAGCAAATTAGCAATTTTAAAATTCATCAACATCGGAGAGCTAATACCGCCTACTGTATACAGATAAATTTTATTTAATAATAATTATTTTAAATTTAATATGTAATTTGTTTCATTTAATAGCCTTTATTCCATTTATGTCCAACAGTATTTATACTAAACTAGCTGCTGCCCGCGACGTCGTCTGCGTGCGTTCACTGCTCGTTCCCCGTAGGTGATAGCGTGATAATATGTAGCCTATGTTCTGACCCGACTTCTTAATAATATTCGTGCCAAATTTGAAGTAAATCCATGCAGTGATTTTTGAGTTTATCCCGGACATACATTTGAAGAAATAAAGGTTCACTGCTCTTTCCCCGTAGGTGATAGCGTGATAATATATAGCCTATGTTCTGACCCGACTTCTTAACAATATTCGTGCCAAATTTGAAGTAAATCCATGCAGTACTTTTTGAGTTTATCCCGGACATACATACAGACAAACAGACAAAAATTCTAAAAACTATATTTTTGGCTTCGGTATCGATTGTAGATCACACCCCAAGTATTCTTTTAAAAAAATATTCAATGTACAGTTTCGACTTTTCTACCATTTTATTATATGTATAGATAACCCTGAAATCCTTTACTTATTTATTTACGAAAGTATTATTATTTTATCACTACTATAAAAAATGATCATTATAAATGCATTTCTATTTTAAAGCCAAATAAAATTTCATGACGGTCAGTACTTAGATGGGTGACCGCTTTTTTTTTCAACTAGTTTTTTTGAAGTGAAACTTTTAGGCGCTTTAGGCGCACTTAACTTGGAGAGTAAGCAGGCGTGACGAGAGCGTTACGAAAAGTGTGATCGGTTGAGCCGAACGGAAGTTGAGAGTGAGATATGTTAGTAAAGATAAAATTTAATCGACCAGAAACGCGGCACCGTCACGACGGTCAGTACTTGGATGCGTGACGCTTTTTTTTCAACTAGTTTTTTTGAAGTGAAACTTCTTTAGGCGCGCTTAAATTGGTCAGTAAGCAGGTTAATGCGTGACGAGAGCGTTACGAAAAGTGTGATCGGTCGAGGCGAACGGAAGTTGAGGGAGATATAAGTTAGTTAAGATAAAATTTGAGCGACCGGTAACGCGGCAGCGTCACGACGGTCAGTACTTGGATGGGTGACCGCTTTTTTTTTTCAACTAGTTTTTTTAAATATTGTAATTGTATTGTGGAATTTATTGAGATACGTTTTATTGAATAATAATTATTTTAAACTACCTATGCCCGCGACTTCGTCCGCGTGGAATTTAACAAAATAATTATTGTTCAGTTCGCAGTTATAAAATAATAATAAAAAATCTAAAATAAAAGTAGCCTACGTTACTCCTTATTACATCAGCAACTATCTGCCAATGAAAGTCCTGTCAAAAACGATCCAGCCGTTTCAGAGATTAGCCGGAACAGACAGACAGACAAATTATAAAAAATGTTATTTTGGTATTTGCACCATGTATATTATATATGTAATTTAGTTAAAAGCGGGTATTACAATATTACAAACAGACACTTCAATTTTATTTATTTGTATAGATTTAATATGTAATTTGTTTTATTTTATATAGCTTATTCTATTTATGTCCAACAGTCTTTATAATAAATAACCCTGAAATCATTTACTTATTTCATTTATTTACGAAAGTATTACATATTTATCACTACTTTAAAAAATGATCATAATAAATGCATTTCTATTTTAAAGTCAAATCAAATTAGTTCGCTTTACAGCCACTGACGCTTTCAGGTCACGGACTGAGTTCAACAGCATCGAGTTCGCGCGACGTGTGTCCAAGGGGGACGGGGTAGACGTTAAATGCCTACTTTTGTCATGCGACGGAGCCTTAAATTAAAAAAGTAGGGAATCCAGGCTTGTTGCTTCATCCGCCATCTTAATTTAAAGGGTTATTTTTTGTATCTTGAATAACTCGTTTATTTTCAATTTTAAACGAAAAATAGTTATTACAAAAGTTGTTTAAAATTAAATTTCCTACAATTTTGGTTTTTATCATTTTTTTGTAGGATTGATATTTTTCGATTTATACCTGACAAGAGTTTAGGGTGGACCTAAGACCAATAAAAAAATAAAAAAATTATTTTATATTTTTTTATTGGTACTTAATAATAAGTTTTAACCTCTGCCGTGCCGTCTTGTGCTTAAGCACACGTCCTTTTTTATATCCTCGTACATATGCATTCAGAACTTCGCATCTATAATAAAATGTACGTACTCTTAATTTGGTATCGAATCGAATCGAATCTTTGGAACTACTGGGCCGATTTGAAAAATTCTTTCAGTGTTAGATAGCCCATTTATTGAGGAAGGCTATATGCTATGTGTCATCACGCTAAAACCAATAGGAGCGGAGTCCACGCCGACGAAGTCGCGCGCAGAAGCTAGTATAAAATAAATATATTTGAATACAATTAGTATGGCATTAGCTGAGTCTTGAACATTGAAGTAAATAAGCAACTAATGATGTGTACAAAAATGTGCAACATACTACTTGACAGACTTGCAATTTCATATCTAAGACTCGTATTTACATTTAATTATTTAAATAAAATTTTCCGGTAATATTTCTAGATAACTTAAGTATGTAGTAAAGGATTTTTAATAAGATAGCAAATAACATATTCCAAGAATTTTGTTCACATTTCTTGTAAATTGTAGCTTTGAAAAAATACTATCGTGTTATACTCGTAAATAGACACGTAACGTACCTATAATAAAAAATAAACTTTAAATAAATAAATCTATACTAATATAATAAAGCTGAAGAGTTTGTTTGTTTGATTGTTTGTTTGTTTGTTTGTTTGAACGCGCTAATCTCAGGATCTACTGGTCCGATTTGAAAAATTATTTCAGTGTTAGATAGCCCATTTATTGAGGAAGGCTATAGGCTATATATCATCACGCTAAGACCAATAGGAGCGTAGCACCAATGAAGAATGTTTCAAAATCGGTTTTTTTTCCTTTTCTGAGCTTCCGCTGCGTAAACGGTTAAATTTTTGCACAAATCATGTATGACAGAATTGGTCCTATTCCGCGCAGACGAAGTCGCGCGCAGAAGCTAGTATTTAATAAAACTACATATATGTATATTTATTTTTTCCTAAATATTGAAAGAAAGTATAGCATACTCACCCATAAAACATCTGTTATGCGTCAGTTATGTTCAATAACATTCTACTAGCTGTCTCCTGCGGTTTCACTCGCATTAATTTGGGGACAATTCGTACTAAAATATTTTTATACCATTACTGTGCAACTCAGCGACTTACACAGGCACGCGGTGCGACGCGTCGTTTCATTTGACTTTTTTTAAATATTACTATAACTAGGTCGGCAAACAAGCGTTCGGCTAGTCGGCTAACTTGATGGTAAGCGATTACCGTAGCTTATAGACGCCTGCAACACCAGAAGCATCGCAAGCGCGTTGCCGACCCTATCCCCAATCCCCGCAGAAGCTCTGGCCACCTTACTCACCAACAGGAACACAATACTGGTTGAAAACAGAATTATTTAGCTTACTTTACATTAAATCCTAAGTTATGCGTCGACATTAAATGCTAGAAAAGGCAGTTTATCTTCATAAACTTGCCTTGCTTATGAAGTATTTTTCTGATGGAGCATTCATATGCCTGGCTAATAAAAATGCAACGAAATCATCTTTTCATTTTTTGTGATCATTAATTTGTTGCAAAGTTATTTTAAAACTATGATATCATTTGAGATATTCATTGACTAGCCAACCCGTGCCCACTTCGTTGGGCATTAATTGTATTATTTTTGTGATGCAAATATAATATAGTAGTTTTCATTTCACTCGCATATATCCGACTTGATTTACATATACTATTATTTTTCACTAAATTTTTTGTTCAATAACAATAAAATATAGCCTACCTATATCACTCCTGAATAGTGTAGCTTTCTGTTAGTGAAAGAATTTTCATAATCGGATCAGTATTTTCGAAGATTACCCCCTATAAACAAACAAAGTTATAAACTTTACCTCTTTATAATATTAGTACCTATAGATGAGCAAGGTAAAGACTTTTATTGTTTTAAATTTGGAATACTTTATTTATGCATTATAATATAAACTGCTTCGTCAAAGTCACTGGCATCGAGAGTCAAAGCGGACGAAATTATGAGGAACATCTAGTAGGTATTTTAATAAAACCATTTGATTAAAAATAAAAAAGCGATGGGGGGAAGAGTGAAATAAAGGTGAAATTAAATAAAGTGGGGAACAATAGAATGGAGGCGGTCCCTAAAATTGTTCCTCGCGCTAATTAAATTAAATTCTCAAAGGTGCTGTTTTAATTAAATCAGACATCGCAGTAGGAGACCTATTATGATGTCCACCGTAAAGATGAGTTTCAATATTATGTAGTCTACAATATCTCGTACCATATTCATTTAAGATAAATAATTGAATCATACTTACAATTTGTAATAAGTTAAAATTAATTGCAGATTCTCGTACGTTAATAAAAGTAAAAATAGATATCATTTATACTCTAGGTAAGAGAGGTATTATAAACATTTTTACGAACGTATAGAATTTTGATAGATCATAATTAAATTGTCAGAATAGAATAAATAGAAACATTTAAAAATCATTCGCCACGCCATACATGTTCAGTGGATATATAAGTATCCACAAGTCAAACAATATTGGGGCGGACGAGAGCCGGCGAAATTGAGCCAGAATCATTTATAAACGGGGGGATAAGCGAGGGAGGTCAAAATGGGGAGGGAAAGGTGCGCCACTGCATTTTGCATGAGTCGTGTCGGTTGCCCAGTCTGCTTTTACACGTCGCCTTGCTTCACCTTGTCAAAATACGTACACCTATAAAATATCATAATTCCATTGTCCCATTACGGTCCATAGTATTGCATTAATTGTTTTTGTTTTGCTAAATGTACTCGTATGGCGCATTTGTTATGAAAATATTACCATGCTAAAAATTACTTGCACTAAAATACCATCAGCACCGTACTTGATTTTATTAGTATGTGACCTATAAATTGTTAACACGCCGTCATTTCACAGTGTTCACGGAGTACATATTGTACGGAGACAAACAACAATACATGTTTTTTTCACATTTAATAAGCATTAACCCGCCATCGAGTAAGCACTCGATTTAACCACGCATGATCTTTAATAATGACAAAAATATGACCATGTATATATATATATATATATATATATACATGCTATATCGTTATAAAATGTAGCCTTTACACCTTATTACAAATACAAATATAATAAAATAATAGTACATCAAAAAGCTTGTGCTCTGAATTGAGATATTACATTATTTATATAGGCTCAGGTAGGTGCGAAGGGAGGAGGGAGACCAAGCGCCGACCCTGTCTGCATTTTGCATTAGTTTTAAATTGTTTACGTCGTTAAGAAAGTAAGTTTTTTAAGCTGGCCGTGAGATTAGAAACTTATGGGTTTACGGCATATTTCCACATTACCATATTTATACCCAACATTTTACATAATAACAAAAAATATTAAAAACTGTTTTCTTTTTTTTATTACGTTTATATTTTAAGCATTTATATATATCATAGTGTAGGGCCTTTTTGTGTTGTGTGATCGAAGTTCATCAATCTTTTGGTATGTTGTTTTATTTGAAGACTTTTACAAATTGTAGTACGTATTTGGTGAAAACATTGTTTGATACTTATATCTGGTAAGCAAGATCTCAATTAGGAGTAGATATCGTAACGTTACGTGGCAACCACAGCTAAATAATATTGTTTTCAAGAAGTATTGTGTTGTGGGGGTGTATTTGTTTTTTTTTTTTTTTTGTTTATTAGTTTTTTACAGCAAATTTACAACGACAATCAGCAAAAAAAAAAAAATAAAGAGAAAAAATAATGATACCATATTAATTATAAACGCGACAATAGTTCACTTAGGTTCACTTCCAACTCTTCTCAGGTATAAATCGAAAAATATTGATTCTACGAAAAAATTGATAAGGACCAAAATTATAGGAAATTTAATTTTATAAGTACAACTTTTGTAATAACTAGTTTTCGTATAAAATTGAAAATAAACGATTTATTCAAGAGACAAAAAATAACCCTTTAAATCAAGATAGCGAATGAAGCAACAAGTCTGGTACCCTACTTTTTGAATTTCGACTACCAGTGACACCCCCCCCCCCCCCCCAACGAATTCCGAAGGAAAATTGCTTTTTCCAATTGTGTACCTACCTGTAAATCTAAAATACTAATTCGACTGGATTAAAGAGTTAAAAGACAGGCCAAATAAGCTAGGCCAGCGATATAGCTTATTTTATTCGTTTACAGGTTTTTGTTTATTTATTGTTACACTTTTGATCAAACCCTATATCATTAAAAATAAAAATAAAATAAATTTAAACAACTCATATCATGAACGTCATTGTAGTTGTATCATTACATTTTTAACATGATATCGTAATACGAAGAATATATTATTATACAAGCTATTGTTCTATGTTATGAAAAAACATTTGACTCTCAATACAAATGAGTAATGTTTTGTTTTTTCATCATTGTTCTTATCACAGTTTAAAATTATGTTAGTTCATGCATTGATAACCTCAAGAACGGATGTAAATATATCATTATGAAGTTTTTCTTATTAATTGTTTCCGTTTTTCTTAGTCAAAATGGTAAGGTTAAATGTGTTGATTTCAAAAGTTTTTTTACGGAAAATGTGAATGGGGTTGGACTTTCCATTACAAGTGCGTATAATAGTATGAAGAATAAATTTCAAAATTTTATGTGCCCTGATTGTAGAAAAAACATGCAATTAAGAATAAACCGCCTAGACCATAAGTCTAAAACGAAAACAGCATTTTATGATTTTGTGGAGACAGAAGCAGCCCAAGAGGAAGCTGAATCGTCGGAATACATTAGTTTAAGGTCCGAGCCGACAGCATTAATGTCCACGTCTCAGCTAGCTACATTCCATGGAAAAAGAATAGAGTCTCATGTAGTTCTTACAAAAGACGGTTATCTTTTGACACTTCACCGCTTAAGAAGCCCGTTTGTACTGGAAGATGCTAACGATAAGATTGGTAATTTTACAGTATTAATGCACCACGGATTACTCGGTAGTTCAGCTGACTGGATACTACTTGGGCCAGAAAAATCACTACCATATATATTATCAGACGGAGGATGTGATGTGTGGCTAGCGAACGCAAGAGGAAACTATTACTCCAGAGGACACGTTTCGAAAAATGTCGATTCTTTAGAGTTTTGGAATTTTTCATTTCAAGAAATAGGGCAATATGATTTGCCTGCTGCTGTTGAATATATAAGAAAAGTTAAAAATAATAATGAACAAATAAACTATATAGGACATTCTATGGGATCAACTGCGTTCTTAGTTATGTTATCTTTATTTCCTGACTACAACAAGTTCTTTAGAATAGGAATATTATTAGCTCCCTTAGTATATATGTCTAATAGTGAGGGCCCCTTAAAGATATTTACACAGATGGCGATGAATCCTCCCGATCAGTTGCTGAAGTTATTGGGTGCAGGGGAATTTGTTCCTAATAGAAAAATTCCAGTTTGGATTGCAAATAAGTATTGCAAGGGTCCTGAGTTGTATTGTCTCAATCCATTACTATTTCTTTGTGGAGTTATACCAAATGAAAATTTATGGGACAGAAGTTTAATTGCTAGAATTCTTTACCATATACCAGCTGGAGGATCAACAAAAACAATATTACACTTCGCACAAATAATTAAAAGTGGAAAATTTCATAAATTTAACAATGACCGTGAAGAATATCAGCTTAGCCAAGTTACGGTTCCTATTGCAGTGATTAGTTCTAGCGATGATTTATTTGCGACCATACCAGATGTCTTAAGACTGTATTTTAGTATCGTTAATCCAATTGACAATCATATAATTCGTGGTAAAAATCTATCTCACATTGATTTTCTTTGGAACCCTAATGCTGATAGTTTAGTATATAAAAAAGTTATCGAATTTTTAGTAGATGGTTTAAAATCAAATTTATCCAAAATTAACGAATTTATTTAACTGATAGAATATAGGTACCAAATTAAAAACTTGACAATTGCATGCATATAACTTGCATTTGAATGATATTATAACTAATTTTCTAATAGTAAATTTATACTTAATAAATATACTTTTCAAAATATGTGTTTGTATTAATTAAAGTTCAGTTTCAAAAAGGGATGTTTGTTCGTATTTAAAAGGAAGGTTGTAATTTCAAGTGTTTTTATTGTTTGTATGGAGTAACGCATATTGTCCCAATAACTATAATATCAGTGGATAATATAGTTATTGGGACAATATGCGTTACTCCTCTTTTATTTAATATTCTATACTATTAAATGTAGTTATGATCTGATGGTAAAGATATATTTGAGAGAAATATTATTACATAAAGCAAATAAATGTTGTGTACGAAATTATTACTTCTAAAAGATACATTTATGTATTTTTTGTGATAAGCTTCGTTTACGAGTAAATCAGTTTCTTTTTATATTTGAACATATTCTGTTTGAAATGATAATATTTTTACTAAAGATTTATTCAAGAACATGAAATTTATACCAATATTATGTTTAATAATACTCTTGAAGTAACGAAACTTTATACACTAGTAAAGATGTTACGTATGGAAGTGACGTCGCAGTTTTTATTAGTAATCTCGTCAAATGAGAAAACTTTAGATGTCTCTATTTCAGCTCAAGTATAGTTAATTTACTACTAAATCCCTAGAGCGTCGTTTGATCAGGGAAAAATAATCTGCATTACTATAAAATATCACAGTAATTTTATGCAAATAAACCTGCTTTTAATAATTTTCTGACTCACTAAGCACTAGAAATCTGAAGATACATAGTTTTAAAATGAAGTGCCAAATAAAATTAATAGGTTATTAAAACATAAAATACTATTAATGGTTAAAGTGCCTATTGTTGGTAATAAGTGCCTATGTATTATAATTTATTGGAAATAAAGATTATTATTATTATTATTAAAAACTAATATAATTGATTTGTAATTTAATGAAGTAAAACAATTTAATACAGACTACAGCCTCTCGTTCAAACTTTTCAGCAGAAGGAATAAATTGAGTGGCACATTCAATGATATTAAGTATTACCAAGAAGTCTTACTTGCCTAGTTAGCATACTCAAGAGTAGTCAATTAACCTGGCATTTAGATTCATGATTCAAAGAGATGCGATAGCAATATCCTATTCGAAAAAATATTTATGAAACAATCTATTTTTATTTATTTTTAAATAATTTTATTTAATTTATAATAAAAAAAACAAAAAGCCATCGTCACGCGGTGTTCCCAGGCGACCGCCTGTACTGACCCATCCAAGTTCTGACCGTCATGATGCTGACGCGTTACCGGTCGCTCAAATTTTACCCCTCATGCGCCCAAAGAAGTTTCACTTCAAAAATGTAAACAAACAATAACACGATATGAACACACAAGCGAAGAAACACATAAATGCAGAATTTTTAGTAAATTATTTGGAGATTTGATAGAGATGGGTTGATAGGTCAACGAAAGTACGTTTAAGTTTCGAAGTTATGGAGAATTTACTCAGTAACTGCGACTTGCTCGGCTTGATTTCTTTACCTGTTCATATTGCCTGAGCAAGATTAACGAATCTAAAGGTAATCTTGTGATTATTTTCAGGAATACGAGAACATGTTAAGGTTAAACCTGTAAAATTAATGAAAAACTGTGAAAGAGAACTTACCATAACTGTTACTCTACTCCTCTATGGAAACGGATTGGTGTTCACCTCAAAGTTGGTAATTGAATAAAAATAGCTTAAAACTTCTTTAGTACATAAAGGTTGACTTTTATCGATGATTACTTAATAAAATTTAATAGTAAACTTTCAAACCGAGTTTTAAAAAGAAAAAAACTAGTAAAAAAACTTATCTGCTAATTAAGATTTTTAGGTTAACATGGTTACTTCTATTACTAAAACTATTCGAAAACGGGATATTTACTATGTTTATTATTTTCGTTTAGCGGAGCTCGATGTTTTTCGCCATTAACTGCGAATGTCTTGTTCACGAGACTGAAAAAGAATGAAAAAGAGTCTCAAGAATTGATTGACGATTAATAAGAAATGAGATTTATATCGACATATTATTCAATAGGTGATCAATTTCTTAGTTGGTATTATTTTATTTAAATTATTCCTAGGTAGCTCAAAGCACGGAGCTTTAGGGTGTTGGGAGAAAAAAGTGGGTAGCCCAATCGAATGTTTCCATTCCACGAGCGCTGACATTTTTTAATACTTCTTTATTTTTAGTCTGCATGAAAAATCTATTTTGTAAATCAACTGCTTATAATATACTCTCGTTTTGATTTTTAAGACCGTATTGCCCAACTAATGCAAGAATTTGTTTGTTTGTATATTATACTGGCTGACCCGGCGAACTCCGTACCGCCTAACAGTCGATTCTTTATTTTAATACTTATTCCGGAACCCCTCCACTAACACTCAAACTTTATGGTATGGTATTAAAGTTCAAATTGACTTTCAAGTATTATTACGAATCTTTTGTATGGGAATATAAAAAAGTGTTGTTTTTAGACTTTTTAGGCAATTTTTAAAATTTTTCTCTCCGTAAGAACCATCTATACTTCAAGGAATATTATAAAAACAGAATTAGCGAAATCGGTTCAGCCGCTCTAGAGATTTGCGCTTAGCAACACATTTAGCGATTTATTTATATATATATATAGAGATAGAGATATATAGACACATTGAGTCAAGCTAATAAAAGCGTGTCAATAACCGCTTTTTACTAAATATGTACATAATTATGGATCTACACACGGAACATATACCAAAATAACATATTTTACAATTTTGGTCTGTCTGTCTGTCTGTTTGTTCCAGCTAATCTCTGAAACCGCTGGACCGATTTTGACGGGACTTGCACTGGCATATAGCTGATGTAACAAGGTGTAACTAAGGTTACTTTTATTTTAGATTTTTCTTTTTAGAACTGCGAACTGAACAATAACTTTTTTGTTAAATTCCACGCGGTCAAAGTCGCGGGTACTGCAGCTAGTTGATAAATAAAATTAGACTGTCTGTTTGTAATATTAAAATAACCGCTTTTTACTAAATGCATATGGATGTATACACGGTACCATAAATACAAATAACATTTTTTACAATTATTGTCTGTCTGTCTGTTTGTTCCGGCTAATCTCTGAAATGGCTGGACCGGTTTTGACGGGCCTTTCACTAGCAGATAGCTGATGTAATAAGGAGTAACTTACGCTACTTTAATTTTAGAAATTTATTTATTTTTAACTCTGCGAACTGAACAATGACTTTTATGTTAAATTCCACGCGGACAAAGTCGCGGGCACAGCTAGTATATATATCAAGACCACTAAAACGGATTGCAACGGGGCCGCTAAAACCTAGAAGCTAAAGAGGTCATATGAGTTCTCAAAACTTTTTATAAAATACTACATTTTCCTAGCTTAGTAAAAACAAAGATACCTGGTAATCATGTTGAAACGCATTTTGCATACTGCGACGTTAGTACACTGACGCCCAGGCCTTTCGCCTCAACATGCGCATCGCAGCCAACCAAATCAGAGAGCATATGGAGTTATGGACATCGCTAATATATGGCGTACATATACATACCAAGGACATGCACCTCAACGATAACTTTTTAGTTTAGTAATCGACGACGCGTTGGCGCAGCAGTCACAGCACTAGCTTTTGCGCTAGCCGTCGCGAGTTCGATTCGGTCGATTCCCGCACATGACAAACACGTGTATTGGCTATCTAGATGTTTATCGTGGTCTGGACGTTTATGTTTGTGTATTGTGTGTGTTTCCGGACAGTGTGAGCGTTTATTTTATTTCATTTTATTTTATTTCACACATAATAGAATAGAATATGCCTATAAGTTCACAAGGCAGTTCACAAGGCAAGCACTAAAGAGTTTATTTTATTTTATTTTACATGGCAGTAGCACGTTAATTTCATGCCACTTTTTCCAACGCTTTCTACACTTCTCTACCGCTATTGTTTTTCTACGCCCTGTCCTACACACAAAGGTTATCTAAAAGAAATCGCTCTTAGCGATAAGACCGCCTTTGAACATCTTTCTTTATGTGTATCAGCTTTAGTTACGTTTCTTTGTGGTGTACAATTAAAAGTGGTTATTAATAATTTTCCGACCAGGAATTGAATCTTTGATCACCGATGTTTAAAAATCAACAGATAAATATTTTATTTGTCTATCTCAAAGTTTTCACATTGTAATTGTGTTTGCTCGCAAACTGATAAAAATGACTTCAATTACAACGTAGGTAGACGAAAAAATAGTTAAGCAAATACGCATTATTACTCAAAAAGTAGGTACTCATCAGGTCTCGATGACATTTAAATAAGACTATGCGATAAGCACCAGCTATCGATTCAAATCATATAATAAAAAAGAAGGAGTCCTCTAAATCGGTACACCCAATAAAAATTATGAAGTGTACAAATAATATGTATATGTATATACAACGATGGTCGACAATAAAATGGTCAAGAAAATATGCATTGTTAGATATAATTCGCAAAGTACTTGCCAGATCTCGATTAAATTTAAATGGGATCACATGATACTCTCAAAAAAATCATCGAAATCGGTCAACCCAATTAAAAGTTCTTAGGTAACATACATAATAATAATTGTGTTTGCTCGCAAACGAAAAAAACCGACTTCAACTACATCGACAAGTAGTACAACGTGACTCGTGAGTAGATGAAATAAAAAAGAATTATCAAAATCGGACCACTCTGTAAAAAGTTATGCGTGGTCATACCTTACAATCAGTGAGTGAACAATCAATCATCCCCTGTTTTCCTACCCTTATTGTTGGATTTTATTTTCAAATTTATATGGGACTCACTTCAAGGTATATTCTTTTCAATAAAAAAAGAATCATCGAATCGAACTACTCTGTAAAAAGTTATGCGTGGTCATACCTTACAATTAGTGACTAAATAAGCAATCAATTCCTGTTTTCCTACCCTTAGGGTTGGATTTTTATTTTCAAGTTTATATGGGACCAATTTCTGTAAAAAGTTATGGCTAGTCATACATAAAAAAATATACGCGTCGAATACATAACCTCCTCCGTTTTTTCGTCGGTTGAAAAATACAGTCGAATTTCGTTTTTGTTTGAAGTCAGCTAAAAAGAATGTAACGATCAATGAACGCTTCCTTTACAAAGTGAATAAGAATCAGAAAGTAGATAAATAATAATTAGTGTAACAGTGTAAGCAGCTTTGGAAAATATCTATTTATAGTATGATTACATAATATTATCATATAAATATTTCCTAAATGCCGGCTTAGGAAGAAAAGCAGTTCCTTTATAGGAACGTCTAACTTAGTATACAATAAGATTCCGGCTGCGCTTCAATCTCTGCCTTTACTGAAGTTTAAAAAAATTACTAAGCGAGCATTATGCAGTAAAGCCTATTACACCATCAATGAATACCTTAATGATGAAAAGGCATGGGATTGAATAAAGCTCGACCAGGCTATGTCTGTGACCAGGTGACATGTGGCATGTGGTGGTTTCGGCATGCACGATTGGCTGTCTCGAGTTTGTCCTTATCATTTCATGGTCCATTACTGCGTTTTTATATTGTATTTGACTTTAAATTTTTAAAAGAGTACCGAGAGTTTTTTTTCCGCCGGCTTTTTTTCTCTCGGCCTACACTAGGAAAATTACTTTATGTTATTGTAATATTTAATAAAGCCGAGGAAAAAGTAGATAGGTGATGTCTACCGAGACATTAGAAATTTTGACTAAGTTAAGGTTGCTTATAACACTGGGTACGTTACGTAAGTTTGTAATGTACCCAATGTTAATGTTAAAGTATACATTTTTATTTTATTGATATTTTGCTGCCATAACTTTTTATTATTGTTTAGTTTTTTTTTTTGTAAATGACATTTTTATTTTTCTTTTTTTAACTTTCGTTAAGTGTGAGGACCACCTTATGACGAAATAAATGTTTTCATTTCATTTCATTTTATAACAACCACTCTGTCTATGGGTTCGATTTCCGCTAGGAATGGATATGTGTATTTATACAAATATTTCTTTCCAGTTCGATATCTGTCCTTATTTGTCTCTACCGTGCCTTGGAGAGTGGTCCTGGTTATTATCATAAATACAATATGGTGATTAGGCAAGTCATTTATTGGCATAAATATTATTTAGGTATAATTTAGATGTACATATATAATACAATAGATCATAATTTTGTAATAGGCAAGTTAAAATTTATTTTACATGGAAATTTTGTATTAAAATATGTACGCATTCAGCCTGTAACATCCCTCTGTTGGGCATAGGCCTCTTTCCCCATGTAGGAGAAGGATCAGATCTTAATCCACCACGCCCCTCCAATGCGGGTTGGCGGATATATCCTGTACTATGAGTAACGGTCGCTATACGGTGTACATGATAACAACCGGGACCGATGGCTTAACGTGCTCTCCGAGGCACGGTGGGGAGACCCACAAGGACTGCACAGACACCCAGACCACGGCAAACATCTATATGGCCAATACAAATGTTTGTCATATGCGGGGATCGAACCCGCAACCGCCAGCGCAACAGCCACAAACCAGTGCTGTGACCGTTGCGCCAACGCGGTGTCATATAACAGATAAAGCTTATCTTAATTGTATGTATGAAGTATTTTTCATTCGTAAGGATTCATATGCCTGACTAATAATAATACAATAAAATCATGTTTTAATTTTTTGTGATTATTTATTCGTTGCAGAGTTATTTTAAAACCATGATATCTATATTCATTGAAAAAGATAATTTTGTTCAAAAGAAATACTTGTGAAGAATAACGTATTATTTTTATTTGGACTAGTGGTCTCCCAGTTGTCGAAATTCGACCATAATTATAATTAATTGAAATCATAAGTTTCAACATTATCTAGAGAATATATGTGTGTGTGTGCAAAATACATGGTAGTATGTAATGTTTCTGTTATATACATTTAATATAATTTTGCCTAATCTATATTTATATCTATATATATATATATAAGAGATTTCCGCCCATTGACTCATCACGATATCTCTGGAACCATAAGGCGTAAAGACTTGAATTTTGGTAGGAATATTCCTTTCGCCGAGTAGAGGTCAGCTAAAAACGGGTTTTACGAAATTCCAACCACAAGAGGGGGTTGCGGGGGTTAATAACATAATATACGACAAAACAACGTTTGCAGGGTAAGCTAGTTAATCTATATACATAAAAGGGATTTCCACCCATATATTGACTCATCGCGATATCTCTGGAACCATAAGGCGTAGGGACTTGAAATTTGGTAGGAATATTCCTTTCGCCGAGTAGAGGTCAGCTAAGAACGGATTTTACGAAATTCCACCCACAAGAGGTTGCGAGGGTTAATAACGTACATATATGGCAAAAAAAGTTTGCGGGGTCAGCCAGTTTAAAATAAATATTAGCATTCTATACTCCTTCTCTATATAAACTAAGGATGAGAAATTTCATACTCCTCCGTCCGCGCATATTTGGTAAAAATGGGTACAAAGTTTTTGCTTTACGTATTAATATATAGGTACTACATAGAGATAAGGATATATATCTTGTCCATAAAACCACCTTCGGCAATAATGCATTATTTTAGAACAAACTTGATTATAATAAAAAAGATTATAAAGAGTTATAAATTAAGTTAAATATACTGTCATGGGCTTTGTTTAGAACTTTTAATGGCTATCAACTCCGTCAAGACGCCGCAACAATTTTTTGGGTAGCTTTAACCGTTTACGCAGCGCACAAAACGGAAGCTCTCAAAAAATAATATATTTCAAGTTTTCGTAACATTTCTTATTAGTGCGCAGCTCCTATTGGTCGAAGCGTAATATTTATAAGACTTCCTCGGTAAATGGACTGTTAAACACAAAAATAATTTTATTTCGTATCAGTAGTTCCTGTGATTAGCTCGTAAGCGCAAGCAAACAAACTTTTCAGCTTTATAACATTAATTATAGATATATAATTATAATTTTTCTACTTCATTGTTTTTAATTCTTAGAAAAATATTTTTATAACATATATAAATTCAAAAGGCCTTTGTTATTGTAAGCTAAATATTATAGCTAGGGGATATTGTTATCATTAATTTGTTATTAAACAAGCTTGGTCTGTGTCATTCGGACCTATATACTTTAAACATAAGGGTAGAAGGGTATTAGTAATCTAAGAACTTCTTTTCTTAAAAGACGGCACTCAATGTGCTTTTCTAATTTATAAGTTATTGCGACATCAAATTGTTTTCCTCCAACCGTATTTAGCAATAGTACAAAACTAAACGCTTATTATGCTCATTTTTGTATTGTGTTATTGAATATGTCTTTTTATAATATTTTCAATAATATATAAAGAAGTTTTATATAAATAAGGAGTCAAGTTTAGGTATATACATTTTTAACTTAACCGTGTGAGATAGCGAACATGAATTACCAGTCACTCGTTCTTGTTTTGCTTTGCTGCCAATCAGTAGTTCGGGCGGAATTGAGAAGTGAAGTATGTTTAAAAAGTGAAGTGCGTGAAGTACAGTCTGAACTGTCGAGTTCTATTAGACGCTTAAAAAACTCTGTCAGTACGTTTTTTAATATCACCCTGCCGCGATTCGAGCCGTGGAGACGAAAAGTAAAAATATTATTCTACAATTTGATTAAAACATTTTCCAAAAAGAAATGTAACTGACATCTTTTCTGGGTTTCAAAGAGAGTTACGATATCCCAAAAAACTTTCAATCAATAACGATCGTAAAATCGAAGTGTTTGCCAATTTACTAAAACGAGTAAGTGTGCGATTGGAAACGGACAGAAGTAAAAAGAATCCGTCGAATTTGCTATCGGACGCTTCATGTAGCAATCAAATACGAGATGAAACAAATATGTATTAATGTGAGTAAACAAATTTGGAGTTTTACAGTTTATCTTTGTCATATCCGCAACCGACATGCCCTTCGTAATCGAGTAATTAAAATCAAAATATGTACGCTACCCAACAACTGACATAGGTACGTAAACGTTTTCAAGTGATTATAGTTAGTATATAATATGTTATTTCTCTTCATAAAAGTATAATAAATTGTATTGAAATGCATTATTGAATATTTGGTCAATTCGGCGATTTTTTTCTTTTCACAAGATTAGAAACAAGCGTATAGTTCACGTGTTGGTAAGCGGTTAGCATAGCCTATGAGTAGGACATGTACCGTACATCAATAATTTAAAAAAAATGACGTAGTCTGTCAAAAATGACTCAATGTCGATCCAGTAAGTAACAGTAAGTTCTTAAGATAATATTGTGTTTACGGAGTTTTTTAATTAAATAAAAAAATAAACATCGTGTGTTATACATATCCACTCAAGTTAAAAATTTTTTTAAGTAATATAGTACATGACATATGACCTTAATATAGTTTTTTATATAATAATTGATTACTTTAATTGATAATTTTACTTTTATATGGGAGAAATTATCGATCTAAGAAGGAATCGACTTTAATTTTTGTATAATACTTGTTAAATTTACAATCCGTTTCAGGTACACAGCTTACCAGTGTTCACCTTTACAGCTACGCCTACTTAAGTGCGCTCTGGCTACACTTCTCTATTTATGTTTCGTGTATGCCGGACATGCTAGTGATTTCCCATGGGCACGATTCACTTCCCAGCTGTTAAACGCGACAAGGCGATGGAAAGCAAACGCCTTTACAACTTAATTCAAGCGAAAAGCGACATTATATTTCTGGCATGCGTATAATCCATTAATTAACAAAATATAATTATAACACTTTATCGATATATCTGTAAGAAGAATATAAAACAAATATAGTATAGAAATACTGTTTCCTATCCTCAATAGATGTTATGTAATGAAATATGTATTTTTATTACTTCGGTTCACCGCATCAAATATCGATAATAATTAATCGATTGTCAATCCAGAATTTTTTTAACAACCCATTTTTAATATATTATCTAATATGTACCAGATTTATTATAAAGTATGTTTTATTCTATTATCACCTCGGTGAAGATCGATTTAGGTTCGGATCTTGTACTAAAAGCTCTTATATCGGCTTCTGTTTTTACAACTAATTGGATTCCAAGAAATTATCGTCACCTGTCATATCACAGCTTCATAGTTTTCGCTGAAAAGTAAAAATAGTAGGTACAATGGGTAAAAAAGAGGTATAGAAAATTCTGGAATATTAATGTAGTTTTATCCTTTCTGTTTTTATTTAAACTAGGGGCCTGCCCCGGCTTTGCACGGGTGTTTAACAAAAATTTCAAAATTAAGAATTATAATACACACACATAAGCCATTCTATTTGCGCCAGATTACTAAAAAAAGAAAATTATATAAAAACGACCTACGGGTCGTGGTGGGGTACGCCCCAGAGACGCCTACATCGCATAAGGTGCTGCCAAGCTAGCCGAGCAAGGTGAGCGACGACCACGCAACTTTCTTCTAATACTTACATTTTTAAACTCATGATATCTTTCGAATGGAATGTCCGAATTGAATAATTCAAAAAGTTATATAGAGGTACTAGCTGACCCCGCAAACGTTGTTTTGCCATATATGTTATTAACCCCCGCAACCCCCTCTTGTGGGTGGAATTTCGTTAAATCCGTTCTTAGCTGACCTCTACTCGGCGAAAGGAATATTCCTACCAAATTTCAAGTCTCTACGTGATGAGTCAATATATGGGTGGAAATCTCTTTTATATATGTATATAGATTAAAGCAGTCTTAAAAATGAAGTAATTCATTTTAATAAGGATTAACACCAAAATACAAATAAAGAGCGTTTTCCAGCGGCATCATTTAAAAAAAAAATTAAAATTCTTAAAATAAAGAACTCTTACTGTGGCATTTTTTTTTATATAACTAAGTCGGCAAACAAGCGTACAGCTCACCTGATGGTAAGCAAATACCGTAGCTTATAGACGTCTGCAACACCAGCATTATTGGAGTTTTAGTGAGGATCTCTAATTTTTTTGAAAATATAATATAGCCTTTGTCACCCGAGGATATTGTAGCTTTCCAAACACTAAAATTTTTTAAATGGGTTCAGTAGTTTCGGAGCCTATTTAATGCAAACAAACAAACAATCAAATCTTTAATCTTTATAATCTATCAGTCAGTCAGTCAGTCAGTTCAGCCTATTGCAGTCCACTGCTGGACATAGGCCTCCCCAAGTTCGCGCCAGACATCCCGGTTTTCCGCAATCCTCATCCAGCCTACATCGGCAATCTTACCAAGATCGTCGGTCCAACGGGCCGGAGGACGTCCCACACTGCGTTTGCCAAGACGCGGTCTCCACTCCAGGACACGTCTATATACATATATTAAAATAATCTATATATATATATATATATATATATATATATATATATATATATATATATATATTAAAATGCCGTGTCACGATGTATGTTCTAGATAAACTCCAAAACTACTATAACCAATTTTTTTTTTTCAAATTTTGTAAGCATCTGTAATTTGGTCCAACTTGGGAGATAGGGTAGTTTTTATCTCAAATGGACCCGGTGCTATCGGTATGTAAGCAATCAAATTTGGTATCTGTTTTCCGGGCAGGATAACGACTGCCGGGTCGGTATTAGTATATATAATATCACATGTAATTATTGGCTCGTTTGTTTGCGAAATTAAATTGTAACGAAACGTCGCGTCGAGCGTTGGATTCTTTGTTTGGTTTGTAAAATACCAAAATTTTTTTCTAATCTTTTCTACATAAAACCTTTTTTTTAAACAGTTAAGTAGATATGATATATGCACTGTTTATTTCATATCAAATTCTCGATATACATAAATGTTTATATTTAAGTCACGTTAATATTATACATATAGGTATTATATACTATAATTATGAAATATGCTTAAATATAATTGATAGGTAATTGCAGTTAGGTATGTGCTTTTAAAAAGTCTTTTCAGTAAAATGAAATGTAAATTATATAAAAGTCTAACCGTGAAGTAAGTATATCTATATGTCATGAATTATGAAATTGGTTTAATTGAAGTCTTTGTTTAATCTCTATCGATCAGATAAGTACAGAGACGTTGAATGAAAAAGCTTTTAGACAATGCCGGGTCGTTACTAATATCGGTTTTACCGTTATTACGGGATGATTTGAATATTTTTATTTTCTGTATATTTCTTTGCATACATACATTAACAACATTGAATTTTTTTTTAGTGCTTAGTGTTCTGTGCTGGTAAAGGGCATTACATTAAAATGATAAAAGAAAAAATGCTCCATTAAAGAAACGTATTCTCCGATGTGAGAGTAATTTATTTTTCCCTTTTTCAATCTAAAGAAATAGTTACCCTCTAAAAGACTGCCATAACTTAGAAGGTGACTTAGATCAGGTGTACAGCATTATGGAAACGTATTTGAACACAGTGGGGGCACTTATTTATTTTTCGTTAGAGGAATCAAAATTTCTGTGTATGTATACTGTCTCAGCCTTAATAATATTTGTACAGTATGACAAACATTCACTTACAACAAAATAGGTATACCTATATTTAAGTTTTAAGCCAGACGTTTATGAGATGAGACGTAAATTGTTAATATTAATATTTTAGATAACAAAACGGACGAAATTTATCTTTTATTGTGTAATGTTTTTCTATAATAAAACAATTGTTTTAACGTTTTATTTCAATATAATCTTTATAAAATCGCCCCTTCTATCGCTCTCTCTAATAATGAGATACCTATCCATTGTGCCCCTCAGCCTCCCTTTACGAAGGGTTCCTAAAGCCCTACATTACCACATCAAATAATAACATTCGTTAGAGAGGCTACCAATACGGTCGATACGGCGTGGAACTTATTAATAAACAACTTGTGAAACATTATCCGCAGTTTGAACTACAAAACTACTATTACCTAAACATATCTGTTCATAACTAATAATTATAATATTTGCAAGTTGTTGCAAGCTGATTACGATCGAAATGTAATGCGATAATGGCTGTTGAAGTGAAACTTCTTTAGGCGCGTGAGGGGTAAAATTTGAGGTCAGGTCAATACTTGGATAGGAACAACGCATGACGTTGGCTTTTTGTTTTTTTTTCAATTAGTTTTTTTTTTTGTATTTTAAATTCGTTTATTTTTTAAATTAGTTTGGCAAAGAAGTTTCACTTCTGACATGTGTACTTTGTAAACACGCATTTATTTTTTTATCTTTCTAAGAATTTTTTATTTTTTTACTAACTACCCGGTCGTCTGTTTGTAAGGTTGGCAACTGAATGACTGCGTACCTATAGTATATTGCTGACTGATATAGCTTCATATTATTTTTATTGGTTACTAACAGATCCTCGAAACTTCAGTCCTCTATTACTGTCAGTCCAATCCTACATAAATGTTTTAAATAATTTAACTTGTATATAAAATTTAACTTGCTTAGTAATTATACGAGTAAGCAAATAAATAATTTCATAGTCTAACTGCATCGAAACTATATTAAAATAGACAAAGAGTTCACCTTAACATCAAATTTATAATTTGCAAAGTACTTAATTAAACGTAATTAAACAAAGAACTCAATGGTATTACAATGGAACCTAAATCATTATTATACGCTCAATATTTACTAATTATTATTTCTGTGCCTCCTGTGATGAGTGATGTAAGTCCCTTTTTGTGATTTTAGCGTGGGCATTATCAGAAAAAAATAATGAATTGTTTGGACTAATTGAGGTTCTTCTATTTCCTATAGTTACGGAACTTTTTTTGCAAAATGGTATACCTAACTGTTAAAAAATCGTGAATTTATATGTAGGTATTTGTTAAGTTAGTGATTCAAATGCGATTATATCCTTTTGAACCTAAAAGATTCGTAAACTGGTAAAATTATGTGGATAGGAGTGTGATAAAAAAAAAAGTCTAAAGGTTATATCTTTATCTTTTGTTTGGGGAATATTCCGCTAGGATCATAGTTCCAAAGTTTACACAAAGATGAGTTACGGGTGTAAAGTAATTTATATGTAGGTACATTTATCACATATATAGATGCAAAAACAGCAATAATAAGAGATATTACTAAAAAATATTTTTTGATATCAATTTTTAGAAATTTAATTTTTTGTTAGTTTAAAAAAATTCTAATTAGAAAAACAATAAACTTCAATAATTTTTTATTACATAACTTTATTAAGTATCTAAATGAGAAGAGCCCCACGAAGCGAAAAAATTTTTAGACCAATTATTTAAACTATTATGCCGTAATTTACAAAAACAGAGATTTGAAAACAAGTACATAGTTAATTAACAATGGTGTAACTTTTTGAAAAATGGACATACATTTTTTTTTTACCGAGGTTCTTTCCTTCAAGTGTCTAGATTACAGCATATTTGATTCAAATTTTTAAACTGTTATTTAGGTAATACTATAAAAAAAAAATATTTTAGGTGATATACCGGCTTTTAGAACGGCACGCCTATGGCGTAACGACCTCGCGGAGTACTATTTCCAGCGTTAAAATAAACTATAAATAATAGAGACAGAGTTCTGGGAGACGAGATTTTTCTATTGGAAATTTCCTCTTCTTTCAGGATCTTTTTTTAAAATTCCTCAAATATCATTATTTTAGAAATTATTAACGAAAAACTAAATACCTCCTTTTTTTCTTATTTTGTTAATAACAATCGCAATTTTTATGTGCTAATAAGCCCTTAAAAACATTTATCTAGACATCATTCCGAATCGAATGAGCTATCGCCCATATTTTTAGGAGCTTTATCTCTATTATGCGATTTGTCATACTTTCTACTAGGTTTTTAGGCGATACTGCAAAATAATCTGCCATTCCTCTACATTATATCTGCTAAACATTAGGCAACGCAAACACAACGCACATGGTTTTCTTGGCGTTCAAAACAAAGCAGTTTGTTTTAAACCAATCTTGAATTCACGATAAAGTTCATGTTATCATAATAATTTACCTTTTTCCTATCAACTTTAAATATTAGCGGTGTATTATAAACAAGTAAATTAAATAATGTAATTTAATTTTTAAACAAAGTAAATACGACTACTTAAGTCATGCGTTATCTATATATATAAAAGAGATTTCCACCCATTGACTCATCACGATATCTCTGGAACCATAAGGCCTAGAGACTTGAAATTTCGTAGGAATATTCCTTTTGCCAAGTAGAGGTTAGTTAAGAATGGATTTTAGAAAATTCCACCCACAAGAAGGGTTTACGGGGGTTAATAACATAAATGGCAAAACAACGTTTGCGGGGTCAGCTAGTAATATACCTACTAAAAATTGTGTAATGACGTTATATGTTGATAGTAAGAGTTTTAAGGCAAAAGCTTGGTTCAGCTCGGTCTCTTTCAGTATTTTTTGTTGCAATTATTGCATCGACTAACCGTAGGCTTGACGGGGAATTCCTATTATTGATTTTTTTAAAGTCTAATTGGTTTGGCAAATTAACCTTCAAAATGACATCATTTCTTACTCTATCTATCCTATCTTATACTATTAAACGAGCAATTCTTGTATATATATATATATATATATATATATATATTTTCTGAATCTCGGAATCGGCTCTAACGATTTTCGCGAAATTTAGTATGCAGTGGATTTCGGGGGCGAAAAATTGATCTAGCTAGGATTCGTTTAAAAAAAAATGTCGTTTTATCCCTGTTTTTAGGCAATGAAAAAATATCATTAGAATACGAAGCTTAATTTCACAACTGTTGACGTAGCTGTAACAGCGTAATTAGGAAATCGGCGGGTGTCAAATCGTGTTGACCCGGGTTCGAATCTCAGTCTCCAGATTAGTTTTTTTTCTTTTTTTTTTAATTTCACTCGTGATTTATTATTTAAATAAAATTAAAATATAAAAATACCGAGAAAAAAAAAAACAAAAAATAAAATGAAAATACCGAGCTGGGCTCGGTCACCCAGGTACTGAATATTTTAGTTACTTAGATAACGGTTAATTTATCATTTTTTATATATTTTATTATATATTAATATTATGAAAATTCGTTTACAAGGAGTAAATGAATTTTCATAATAGGTTTCGTAGTTTTATGTGTAACTATTAGAAGCAAACAAAAATCAATTCTCTTATATATCTTTATAATATTAGTAATAGACCGGGAGATAGTGACACAAAATATTTGGTCATTTGTACCAGTATGGCGGTTCGTCAGGGGTCTAATTACGTAAAGGCAAAAAGGAAAATGATGGTCATAGCGCTCGCACCGGCGGCCCAATCGCGTGGGCGTTAATCGAACGCGTCGGATAAATAACGAGTGTCGAACGATTTGTTCCACAAAAATGCTTGTATTTTCAGATAGTCGAAAAAAAAGAAGTAGGCGGCAGCGGAATGCCATACTTCTCGGGTGTGACTTACAGCCCGCCATACCGACGCGAATACATTAATTTAAATAAAACAATTCAACCATTTGTACCAGGCTAATTTTTGCATAGCTAATCATCGTCGAGTAGCCATTCACGAAAATCACCTTGCCATACTTTTCCGACAGTTCCCAATGGCCGCCATACCACTGCAAAGGAGTAATTTTTTTCTTTTTCGCCAAACGATTTGTACCACCCTGAAACTTTTTTTAACAGTTCCCTGTATGATCATAAATAGAAGTCTGATAATGCCATACCTGTGGGAGGTGGCGAATGTGAACAATATTTTTTCAAAATCCTAAGATTTTATTCGTAATTCGATTTTTTTTTCAAGTATGGCGCCACTTTTTCCCTCTACTACAAGTATGGCAAATATAATAATGGTCACATTGTATCGTATAATTTCCAAAAATCGAAATGCCATACTGGTACAAATCGTCAAATTTTTTATTTTATTTTTTCACCTTTTAGCTTAAGTCCGACAGTCATCCGCCCGATAGTTACAATCTGTAATAATTTTTTTAGGTACAATTGCATCCAAATGACGAGAATACAATGATGCCATGATGTAAAAAATGATTTTACGTATGTTACAGTCGTATTTTAAAAACGTGTTAAATAAATAAGTATTTCAGCACTTTTTCCCCCTACTAGAAGTATGGGATAAATAATAACGGTCACTTTTTGTCAAATACTTTCCAAAAATTCAAATGCAATACTGGTACAAATCGTTTGGCGAAAAAGAAAAAAATTACTCCTTTGCAGTGGTATGGCGGCCATTGGGAACTGTCGGAAAAGTATGGCAAGGTGATTTTCGTGAATGGCTACTCGACGATGATTAGCTACGCAAAAATTAGCCTGGTACAAATGGTTGAATTGTTTTATTTAAATTAATGTATTCGCGTCGGTATGGCGGGCTGTAAGTCACACCCGAGAAGTATGGCATTCCGCTGCCGCCTACTTCTTTTTTTTCGACTATCTGAAAATACAAGCATTTTTGTGGAACAAATCGTTCGACACTCGTTATTTATCCGACGCGTTCGATTAACGCCCACGCGATTGGGCCGCCGGTGCGAGCGCTATGACCATCATTTTCCTTTTTGCCTTTACGTAATTAGACCCCTGACGAACCGCCATACTGGTACAAATGACCTAATATTTTGTGTCACTATCTCCCGGTCTATAAAGGTTAAATTTGTTTCTTGCTCCAATATGTCATTTTAAAATGTATAATGTTTTGATAAAAGTTTCTTACGTTTATAAAACTGTTTTCATCAGTCAAATCACTATCTAATCACTAGTCTAATTTGTTAATTTAAAAACACGAAATAAGATTTGATTCTTCTCACTATATCTTTTAATTACAATATAAAATAAAGAATATCATTGCAGATATTAAAGTGGCTTTCAAGTGCCGTAGAAAAATATAAAGCATTAGATACTGGCGTACCTAATGCATCACAGCTGCGTTTCCTGCTTTTATTACACAACAAAACATTAAATATTGCAACATCTCCGCTTGGGGTGACATTCATTCGTCAACAACGAAAGGCCAGCTTTCGAGATAATGAAATGATTTAGAAAAACATAACGCAAAAAAGTCACAAAATTACATATAAAAATTTTTTTTTAGCAATTTAAGAAAGAGCTGTTGATAACTCATTTGTTTTATAAATATGTTAATTTACAATATTATGTTATTAAAGGATGAAATTTATATTTTACTACCTTCTGCGCGCGACTTCGTCGGCGTGGACTCCGCTCCTACTGGTCTTAGCGTGATGATATATAGCCTATAGCCTTCCTCGATAAATGGGCTATCTAATACTGAAAGAATTTTTCAAATCGGACCAGTAGGTCCTGAGATTAGCGCGTTCAAACAAACAAACAAACAAACAATCAAACAAACAAACTCTTCAGCTTTATTATATTAGTATAGATTTTGTTTCATACAAAACCCTTTATCTTTTTCGATCAAAAACTTATGATGATGATTTTCGTTTACTGGATTACCCCTAATATGTAGGTACAATAATATATCCGCATTAGTTGTGACATAACGCAACGGATTAGAGTATTGGTCAGCGCTAGTAATTTTTAATCAAAAATATTGTATTTATTATCCATGACGGAAAGCTCGATAAGGTAGTTCACGAAGTCTTTAAAAATAAAACATATTTTTTTCAATTTGCACCCAATATAAATACAATACGGTACATTTTTGCATAATAAAAGGAATCACAGTTAGTAAACCTACTTCTGCGCTGACTGTACGTCTGTATCGTTTTCGTTTTGTGCACCCTCACTGTAGTAATAGAAGGGGATGCACGTGTTGTATTTGTAATACTAACAATACCATTTATTACCTTAGCGAGCGACTGAGCGGCAAGTGAAGCCGTATTTTTTATGTGAGTCAAACTATTTTGAAAAAAAATATTCTTAAGCCTAGATTAAATTAAACATTATTTGTAGACTATAAACATGTAACACAAACTTCTAACTTTGTTTATTTATAAGGAGGTATACATTAAAAACATTTTTTTTGTTCGTTATTATAACGTCAATATAATTATAATAATAATAAATGAGATAACTCCTCGCCTTATTGCCTCCACTGGTGACAAGAGGGCTGGTGCATTTTTGCCCAGAGAATCGGCATAGCGATTCAACGGGAAAATGCTGCCAGCATTCTTGGCACAATTCCACGCGGAGACGCGGACATGATTTGTACCAAAACTATCTGTAAATATTTAGTTTAGTTGTAAATTGTAAATAATTATGTATAATGTTTAATAAACTATTGTATACGAATATATAAAAATTGTTAGAAAATATAAATAATTTTTATTCAATAATGTTTTCACTTCTGCCGGCACTCCCGAAGTGTAACCCGTTTTCTTTTTTTTTCGTAAATTATAACTAACCGTAAGCCTTTCGGGAATTTCTATGGTTGATTTTTTTAAAGTCTGATTGTCTTTGCTAATTTAAACTTCAAAAATACATTATTTATTCCTTTACCTTTCCTATGGATATTTTAGTGACCTTGATAATGTGTCGCTTATCATTTTAATAACAACTAGCCGACCCGTGCCCACTTCGTTGGGCGTTATAATCCATTTCACATAAGAAGGGTACGGTGAAATTTGATATGTTCCAATACACTCTCACTATTTTCAGCAAATCAGATAAATATAAATGTTTTAAAATCACCAATTAATTTCTAAGGCAAATAATAATGCTTGATTAGATTGAGTTGTTGACACGACACGTCAGAGGGCGCAGGTTCAAATCCTGCTGATTTAAAATCTTTATATATTTTTATATTTTTCCTTTTATCTTGTCACTCCTGAATAGTGTAGCTTTCTGTTAGCGAAAGAATTTTCATGATCGGATCAGTATTTGCGAAGATTACCCCGTATATACAAAGTTATAAACTTTACCTCTTTATAATATTAGTCTAGAAGTATAGATAGTATAGATAATTTCATACATATATCTATACATATACATATATAACATTATTTATGCGTAGGTACATATTTTTATCACACAACAAACTAAAAACACAATATAATATGTTAAAGACCTTAATAATTTCTAAAGAATCAAAATATTCGTAGACGAACTCGGGAAGCAAAGTCGATATTAATATAAAATAAATTTAAAATAGATTGCCATAACTCGATGTAGAGTAAATTGATTTAATGAATTCGATCATAATCGCTACATCAGCCAATTTGCTCTCGGAACTGGAACAAATTTCGGTACCTTTCATATTTTGCTATACCGCTTTGCCTATCAATGTTTACATAAAAGTTCCCTCGTATGATGTCAACATTTGCACCTATACAAAGATATAATGTCAATAGATTATATCAAAATGTGATAAAAACGCAAGAAGAATAAAACAAAATAGTGTTCAAAACTTCCAGACCAATATAAATACCATTAAGTAATAAACTATTTAGATTAAATATATACCTGTAAGTTATTTGGTGCGAACTTGGGGAGGCCTACGTCCAGCAGTGAACTGCGATAGGCTGAAATGAAGCGAATCGTTATATAAAGTTACTTTAAAATAAAATAAAATAAATGCTTATACGCAGACAAAATTCCAGGTTGTAATTGAATTTGAAAGATATATTTAACAATCTATCAAAATATAAGCTTCTTGTACTAACGATCTCGATATTTCTTCAATTTAATCTTAGCACATATAAATCTCTTTGCAAATGAGTGACTCTCCTTTTTCCGCGCTGGAATTTATTTCGAGAGAGTAATCAGTGGAAAATCATGCAGAAGCGAAACGAACCTATCAGGAAAGGACTTTAAACAGGAATTTCTTTCGTTATTTATCGACTTTATCAAAATGATAAAGAACTTTTAAGAATACACAGCTATTAAAAAAAACACATTGCAATTGATTTTATAAGTGGTTATCCATTATGACAAAGAATTGTGCAATGGTTTCCAGGTAACCTGTATTGCGTATCAGGGAAAACAATCTCTGAACATTTTATTATTATTATTTATTCCTTTATTGCATAAATATAGTCAAATACTTTTACATAGTAAAAAAGAAGAAACAGCAGTACATAAATAAAATTAAACAAAAGGTATTGTAGTAACACTGACAACATGTAAAGGCGGGCATACATACATACACATAAACATAAATACATACATACACACATACATACATACATACATACATACATAAATACATTTCTTGGTTTTTCTTTACTAGCCCCTAAAGCCCTGGGAATTCAGTAATTTTAACGAAAGTATCTCTTCCGTTTCTTAAAATGTCATATTAAAATGGTCGTAATCATCGTTGAATAATTGAATGCTTGATTTATTTTTAAATCATCCACACCCATATCATAAAGTAGCGTAGCAGAACCGATCCTTCTCACAATTTTGCTAAATGTGCGAGTCGGACTCGCGCACTAAGGGTTCCGTACCATTGACTAAACTAAAGGCTATATTTTATTGTTACAAAATACTTAGTAAATAAGAAAAATATTATACCATACTAGCCGACCCGTGCCCACTTCGTTGGTCGTTATAATCCGTTTCACATAAGAAGGGTACGGTGAAATTTGATATGTTCCAATACACTCTCACTATTTTCAGCAAATCAGATAAATATAAATGTTTTAAAATCACCAATTAATTTCTAAGGCAAATAATAATGCTTGATTAGATTGAATTGTTGACACGGCACGTCAGAGGGCGCAGGTTCAAATCCTGCTGGGTCAAAATTTTGATAATTTTTATCTTTTTCCTTTTATCTTGTCACTCCTGAATAGTGTAGCTTTCTGTTAGCGAAAGAATTTTCATGATCGGATCAGTATTTGCGAATATTACCCCGTATATACAAACAAAGTTATAAACTTTACCTCTTTATAATATTAGTATAGATAAAAATGGAAAATAAACTAGTTAAATACGCCATCTATCTATCGATCTATGCCGCTATTGGAAAGCTATTATCTATTATTAATTTATTAGTCTATCGACGACGTTTTCTTGGTTTCCGGATAGATGGCGTTGGAATTAAATCGCATCGCGTTAAATATTTATTTTACTTTGTTTTTAGTTTTTGTTGTTATAGCGGCAACAGAAATACATACTTTGTGATAATTTCAACTGTCTATCTATCGCCGTTCTTGAAATACAGCCTGGTGACAGACGGACGGATGGACGGATGGACGGACGGACGGACGGACGGACGGACGGACGTTTTTACGGACGGACTTTGGGTACGGACCCCTAAAAACAAGCCACACAATCTATACATATAATAAAATGGTAGAAAAGTCAAAACTGTACATTGAATATTTTTTTAAAAGAATACTTGGGGTGTGATCTACAATCGATACCGAAGCCAAAAATATAGTTTTTAGAATTTTTGTCTGTTTGTCTGTTTGTCTGTTTGTCTGTTTGTCTGTTTGTCTGTATGTATGTCCGGGATAAACTCAAAAAATACTGCATGGCTTTACTTCAAATTTGGCACGAATATTGTTAAGAAGTCGGGTCAGAACATAGGCTATATATTATCACGCTATCACCTACGGGGAAAGAGCAGTGAACCTTTATTTCTTCAAATGTATGTCCGGGATAAACTCAAAAAGTACTGCATGGATTTACTTCAAATTTGGCACGAATATTATTAAGAAGTCGGGTCAGAAAATAGGCTACATATTATCACGCTATCACCTACGGGGAACGAGCAGTGAACGCACGCAGACGACGTCGCGGGCAGCAGCTAGTATAGTATATATCATAAAAATTTCCGGTCACCGGGTGCTTTACAAAAGGAAAACACGATGACAGTTAAAAACAAATTAAATTGTCGATGAAAATAATACGCATGAATATACCGTATATTTGAATAAATTCATTCAAATTTAAAAAAAAAACGAAGTAATGAGAGTAAAACAGAGGAATTGTATAATTAATAGTTGTCAGCCGACTGATTAATGTGAGTGATCAAAAATAATTGATATATCTCAATTTCCTGTCTGTGTTAATTACAGTTCAGTCAATCTTTTTACTGTGAAATAACATTTCGTTTGGTTGTTTAACCGACTTCCAAAAAAGGAGGATAATATCAATTTGTTGATTCTGATTTCGCTGATTTTTTAATCGAAGTGTGCGTGTCATATGGTCCCATTTAAATTTAATTGAGATCTATCAAATAGGTAGGTAGGTACTTTTCGAGTTATTATACCTAATAATGGGCATTAACCATTTTTTCGTCGACCTACGTTTGTATTATACCGCAAAACTTTTCACTGGGTATACCGATTTTCATGATTCTTGTTTTAATCGAAAGCTGTTTTTATTTGTCTTTTTCCCACTTTAATTTGATCGAGATCTGATAACTTCTTTTTTAGTAATCTTTAATAACGCGTATTTACTTAACTATTTTTTGTCTACCTACGTTGTATTACTTGTTGTAATTGAATTCGGTTTTATTTTCGTTTCAGAGTAAACACAATTATTAGAACTAGTGGCCGCCCAGAGGTCGAAATTCGACCATAATTAAAATTTTAAATTAAATAAAACCAAAGAATTATGAAAATAAAGAACCTTTTTTTTAATTTTTCAATTTGACAACAGTCTAACAATAAACAAAATCGTATATATGCGTGTGTGCGTGTGGTAGTGTATGTAATGCTTTTTTTATTAATTTAATGTATATTTAATGTATAATTTTGAAATTCCGCACTCCTTCTCTATATAAACTATAAGTGTGCGAAATTTCACACTTTCAATAAATTTCAGAATTCTTAGAAAATATGTATTTTTTTCAAGTTTTGTGACGACGAAGAAGAAACGATGTTAAGTGTGATAAAATGGTGGTATAGTACCTAAAGTAGAATCAATAATTCAGTAGACTAAAATGACAGTTGCTAATGTCACTTTGTAAAATAATATTTGCGTTTGTGTTTATTACTTGGAACATCCATATCTTTCGTATTGATAACAAAACAGTACAAACATAACAGATTAATAAAACACAAAACAAAACTTAACAATAAACACAAACGCAAATATTATTTTACAAAGTGACATTAGCAACTGTCATTTTAGTCTACTGAATTATTGATTCTACTTTACATACGTATGTAAATTACTCTAAATTTAAATTTTATCTTTAAGGTTTTCAAAATAATGTAGAAATTGAAAAAGTAAGACGTATTGCGTTTCTAATAAATTGATTTAGAAAATAATGTTTGATACTGTTTATTTTTAATTTAATGCAACTGCAAATTAACTACTTTCATAAAAAATACTGGAATTATGTTTGAACTTTGAATAAACCCAAAATACTTTTTTAAGAAATAATCATAGAATAATCTTCGATAAAAAAATTGCGTGCGTACAAAGTACACAGTATGTCTCAAGTGAAACTTCTTTGGAAAACGAATATAAAAAAACTAATTTAAAAAAAAATTATTAAAAAAAAACTAATTTAAAATATAAAAAAAAACTAATTGAAAACAAAACAAAAAGCCAACGTCACGCGGTGTATCCAGGCGGTCACCCATCCAAGTACTGACCGCGTGACGCGTTGCCGCGTTAGCGGTCACTCAAATTTTACCTCTGATCATAAATAAGAATCATCAATAACGAAGTTTCATTTCAAAAAATACTTTATTTGTAATAAAAAAAATTTTGAAACTCATAGTAGACTTCAAGATTGAACTTAGCATAGGTTGCTTAAGTATTTTTTTAAGTTTGTACTTTATAGCATCCTCACCACATTTACTTAGCTAAACTTTAAGTTATTGTAAAGTCACCAAAATAAGTTGTGAATGCCACTCTGATGCTGTTACAGATAAACTATTAAAAACGTTTAGCTAATACCTCTTTAAACAGTAAAGCTACCTAATAATAAATATCTTTGTTAAGTGGTACTGTGTGCACAATATCTTGACTGATTATTTTGAACTGACTGGCGCCTAATGTTTAAATGTATCAGACAGCCATAGACAGAGCAGATGTAGACTTAGTGTGTAATACTGGTATGGGTTGTATACTGTAAGGCTTATTGTCAGCGTTGTTTAACTGATAGTGAGCAATGCACTTAAAGGTACTTCTGTAAACACGTAGCTCAACCTAAAGTGTTGTCAAACTCTCGAGGAAAATAAGACTCAAAACCTTAGAAATTTTAGGAGAATTATAAATTTTTGTATATTTCACCATATCAACATCTTTACTGTTATTAATTAATATTTGTGGGCTACAAATACATTATTTTTCTGTAAAAAAAAATACAAATAGTAGCAACTGTGAAACTATATATTTAAAAGAAAAAAAAATATTAAATTAAAGTAAATACAACTATTTATTTATATTCTTTTGAATAAAAATTTGAAACCACTTAAAAGGTAGAACAAACTATACCGTAACAGTGCCGTGAAGGTAATACACAGGAATTTTGTATTAAAATTCTGTAATAATAAAGTTATTTTAAAATGAAAAATTAAAAGAGCAAGGATGAAGAATTTAATTGTACTTACAGCTATACAAAAGATTCTCATATACGAGGAGAAAATTCCTAACGATAAGGTACATTGTACGCATTCCTCAAGAGATACGCGGATTCCAGATTTTTTTAAACAAAATTTTCAAAGTATCGCTGTAGAATTACAAACAACTAGTGGTCGCCCAGTGGTCGAAATCCGACGATAATTAATTTAAATTATTAGTTTGAACATTATTAAAGTTCTGTTGTCAAAAACTATACTTCTATAATATTAAACAAAAGAGTATACGCGCGTGCGTATCAATTATTTTTTTTTAAATTGATTTAATGTTTTTTATGCATAATTAAAAAAAATATATTAGCATTCTGCACTCCTTCTTCCTCTTGTCCGCGCAATTTTCGTAAAAACGGGTGCAAAGTTTTTGCTTCACGTATTAATATATAGATTAGCTTCAAAAGAAATGAGCATAATATATTATGCTTTTCATTGTAAATCAACATCAACAAAAGTTATAAATTAAATCGTGCTGTAATCCACATTTATATGACTAACGCCCGGTTTCCCAAAGGCTGATCAACGCAAAATCAAAACAATATCATCAACGCTCAATCAAACGCTCCCTAGTACATTTTTTTCACTTGATTACTATCAAGCTAATTTTCTGGGAGTAGCTTCATTTTGATGAGACGAACAAAATTTTTCTCTACGAAAGCTCTCGACTGTGGTAGCTAATAGAGGTAGCAGGGGATAGAGCAGCAGTGAGCGTAGGACCGGGATAACGTACCACGCAATTTGTAGGAAAATATTACTATTAAATTATATAATTATTAACTAACTAAAAGTTAAAAAAATCAGAAAAAAAACCATCAATTTTTGATGACCTTACGACTCGTCGCCTTGTCGTCGTCGGTCCTACGCTCACTGCTGCCCCTGCTACCTCTGTTAGCTACCACAATCGAGAGTTTTCGTAGAGGAAATTTTTGTTCGTCTCATCAAAATGAAGCTACTCCCCAAGTGAAAAAAATGTACTAGGGAACCCGGACTATTTGACAGATGATTAGTTAATTTTTGCGTTGATCAGAGAAAACGGGCGTAAGTATAGTATAGGATATGTTTTATGTATTCTCAAGTTACTTTACAAAATTGTCAACAAAGCGAAAAAATAATTGTTTTTGTAAACTTAGGGCCTATGCAAACCACGTTTTATCCTACAGAGCAGTTTGTTGGCGTTTGTATCGATTCAAACGCGCAGCACCGGCGTGTCTGTATCGATACACACGCGCGTTTGCATCGCGTCTGTATCGCTACACACGCGCGTTTGCATCGCGTCTGTATCGCTACAAACGCGCGTCAACGGCGCGTTTAAAAAACGTGGTGTGCATAGGTCCAAAATGCCAGCACGTTTGCATCGCGTGACACGCGCGTTTGCATCGCGTCTGTATCGCGACACACGCGCGTTTGCACCGCGTCTGTATCGCGTGACACGCGCGTTTGCATCGATTCAAACGCGTATTCAGATGTGTAAAGGTCTACAGGCTGCGTCTGACTCGCGTGTGTATCGCGTCTGTATCGCTACAAACGCGCGTCGACGGCGCGTTTAAAAAACGTGGTTTGCATAGACCCTTACGTTACCTCGCCCAATAAAAGTAATTATTTGTCATTCAAACATAATTATATAGTACGGCGTCTTTCCCCGTTGATGACTTGCCCGTTGGCGCAGTTTGTAGTGACCCTGCTTTCTGCTCCGCGGGTTGTGGGTTCGATCCCCACCCCGAGGCTGGGTGTAATATACATATTTATTTATATATTTATATATGTATTACTAGCGACCCGCCCCGGCTTCGCACGGGTGAAATGCCGATACTAAATATATTACAGAATGTCTTTATATACAACGTTCACAGCTTTTTTGTCATTAGACAATGCAAACATGTTTTCTTTAGAGGTTACTCTTGACTTGATAAATCATGGTTTTAGTCTTAGCCTATCCAACCTAATGTAGGTACGTACTGTAAATAAGGTTAAAGAATAATAAATTACGAACATACAATTTCGAAAAAATTGTCGCGCCGGTTGAGGCTCATGGTCGGTACCACTGCAACCGTCATGTCCTTGCATTTTAAATCTGTGCTATCTTTGAAAACATTCATTTAAATTACATGCTGTACAGGTCCATATTGATCTATATTAAATGCACAATGTATTTAAGGTACTTAATTGCTGGATTAATGCTGGATTGCTTAAAATCGCTTCGTAAATAAGCCATTATTTCTCGTAAAAGGTAAAGGATAAAAAAATGGTTATTGTGGGTTATATCTAAGAGACAGACTTATACCATCTCGGACTTATTTATAAACCTTTTTATGTTGTACAATACTGTAGTACATTATTTTGATCTATCTCGGTTCAGCCAGCGTTTGCAATGAAATCGCAAAAAAATTGTTTATTTATGACATCACATTAGAAACCTCTAAAATTATCAGTATTTATCTACTATATTATGTATGTATAATACATATAAACATTCCTCTTGAATCACTCTATCTATTAAAAAACCCAGATCAAAATCAAATCAAAATCCATTGTGTAGTTTTAAATATCTAAGCATGTATAGAGACAGACAGACAGCGGGAAGTGACTTTGTTTTATACTATGTACTGTATGTCGTAATATTTTATAGCTATAAGTGATAACAAAATATTACAATACACATCTGCAAACTTTGTTATTTCATTAAGCGTTATTTTCTATTAGCCTCGGAAATTTAAAATTTTTATTATTAACGCCCACCCCGCAATCCTTATTGGGGATGAGTTACCATAAAATCCGCTCATTTGTCATTTCTACATCACATACAGGTGATTCCTACCAAATTTGGAGTAGATAGGAGCTATAGTTTAAAAACGGAAATTTCCCATTATTAACACCTTCTCCGCAACCCCTCTTGTGGGTAAAATTTCGTAGAATCCGTTCATAGCTGACCTCTACTCGGCGAAATGAATATTTCTACCAAATTTCAAGTCTCTACGCCTTATGGTTCAATTTTCCATTGTTGACGCCCCCGCAACCCTCTTGTGGGTAGAATTTCGTAATTCCGTTCTTAGCTGACCTCTACTCGGCGAAAGGAATATATCTACCAAATTTCAAGTCTCTACGCCTTATAGTTCAATTTTCCATTGTTAACACCCCCGCAACCCCCTCTTGTGGGTAGAATTTCGTAATTCCGTTCTTAGCTGACCTCTACTCTGCGAAAGGAATATATCTACCAAATTTCAAGTCTCTACGTCTTATAGTTCAATTTTCCATTGTTAACACCCCCGCAACCCCCTCTTGTGGGTAGAATTTCGTAATTCCGTTCTTAGCTGACCTCTACTCGGCGAAAGGAATATATCTACCTAATTTCAAGTATCTACGGCTTATGGTTCAATTTTCCATTGTTGACGCCCCGCAACCCCCTCTAGTGGGTGGATTTCCGTTAAAGCCCGTTCTTAGCGGACGTCTACTCTCTATAAGGAACCTATCTGCCAAATTTCAGGTTTTTAGGTGTATTTTTCATTCGACTTTCATACAAACTACCATCCCTGTTTTAACCCCAAAAGGGGGTTGATTTCTCAAAATCCATTATTAGTACACCTCAACACCATCTAAAGAGCATACACTTTGAATTTCAAGTCTCTTACTTCAAAAACATAAGACTTTCATGCAAACTTCCAACCCCCGTTTAACCCCCTTAGATATGAAATTTCGTAAAACCCGTTTTTAGCGAATATCTACTTCATATAAGGGACCTACTTGTCTACTTTCAAGTTTGTAGGTGTATTTTCCATTGGACTTTCATACAAACTATCATCCCCTGTTTTAACCCCAAGAGGGGGTTGATTTCTTAAAATACATTATTAGTACACCTCAACACCATCTATAGAGCATACATTTTGAATTTCAAGTCTCTTACTTCAAAAACATAGGACTTTCATGTAAACTTCCAACCCCCGTTTTACCCCCTTATGGGTTGAGTTTCATAAATCCCGTTCTTAGCGGATGTCTACTCCCTATAAGCAACCTACCTGCCAAATTTCAGGTTTGTAGGTGTATTTTTCATTCGACTTTCATACAAACTACCATCCCCTGTTTTAACCCCAAAAGGGGGTTGATTTCTCAAAATTCATTATTAGTACACCTCAACACCATCTAAAGAGCATACACTTTGAATTTCAAGTGTCTTACTTCAAAAACATAGGTTTTTCATGCAAACTTCCAACCCCCGTTTAACCCCTTTACGTATAGAATTTCGTAAAACCCGTTCTTAGCGGATTTCTACTCCATATAAGGAACGTACCTGCCTAATTTCAAGTTTGTAGGTGTATTTTTCATTCGACTTTCATACAAACTACCATCCCCTGTTTTAACCCCAAAAGGGGGTTGATTTCTCAAAATTCTTTATTAGTACACCTCAACACCATCTAAAGAGCATACACTTTGAATTTCAAGTGTCTTACTTCAAAAACATAGGTTTTTCATGCAAACTTCCAACCCCCGTTTAACCCCTTTAGGTATGGAATTTCGTAAAACCCGTTCTTAGCGGATGTGTACTCCATATAAGGAACGTATCTGCCTAATTTCAAGTTTGTAGGTGTGTTTTTCATTCGACTTTCATACAAACTACCATCCCCTGTTTTAACCCCAAAAGGGGGTCATTTCTCAAAATTCTTTATTAGTACACCTCAACACCATCTATAGCGCATACATTTTGAATTTCAAGTCTCTTACTTCAAAAACATAGGACTTTAATACACACTTCCAACCCCCGTTTAACCCCCTTAGGTATAGAATTTCGTAAAACCCGTTCTTAGCGGATGTCTACTCCCTATAAGGAACCTACCTGCCTAATTTCAAGTTTGTAGGTGTATTTTTCATTGGACTCTCATACAAACTATCATCCCCTGTTTTAACCCCAAAAGGGGGTTGATTTCTCAAAATACATTATTAGTACACCTCAACACCATCTATAGAGCATACATTTTGAATTTCAAGTCTCTTACTTCAAAAACATAGGACTTTCATACAAACTTCCAACCCCCGTTTAACCCCCTTAGGGGTGGAATTTCATAAAATCCGTTCTTAGCTGACCTCTACTTATCGAAAGGAATATTGCTACCAAATTTCAAGTCTCTACGCCTTATGGTTCTAGAGATATCGTGATGAGTCACCCATTGGGTTACTCTTTTATATATATAGATTTATAAGTATCTTTATCGAAAAAAAAAATATGTAGCTAGACCAGTCGGCTGTTACCTATAACACAAGCATTAAGTTGCTTAATTTAGGAACGGACGACCGTGTGTGTATTGTGTAGATATTTATATTTATATTTTATATTTTTTTCCTCCGCTACCATTTTGAACCGTAATAAGACTTTGGATTCTAAAAATATAAAACATGTCACCACTAGGATTGTTATTACGTTAAAAAAATTTTTTAGTAAGATTTTAACAGGATTGGGGAGGATTTGGGGACTTGGGGATACAAAAGATGCGGGTTGGCAACGCGCAGCTTGTGACGCTTCTGGTGTTGCAGGCGTCTATAGGCTACGGTAGTTACTTACCATCAGGTGAGCCGTACGCTTGTTTGTCGACTTAGTAACATAAAAAAATAAATAAATAACAAATACGCAAAAACTTTAGTGGAACTTTTTAGTTACGAAATAATCAAAAATATCAATTTTATAATGTCTATGTAACAAGCTTATGTTAATTAAAAAATTAAGGAAATATCATATAAGAAGTAGATTAAACAAAAATATATAATACCTAGACAAAAATATTAGTTTCTAGAAATTAAAGATTACATTGAAATTGTTTAAAACTGTTATATGACGGTCCATGAAGTATTCGATTTCTAAATGACGATTTGACAATACAATTTAATAATTGCGGGATTTGCGGGAGGGAAAATCCAGCTTTCTAGGTTAAAGCATGAACTCAAAATATGCCAAGATAATCAGGGCCGCGCCGAACCCCCACAGCGCCTGTGTGCGAAACCTATGAAGCGCCCCTTTTTTCACGAATCTTCGTTTCAACTTTTTTTTTTCACTTCAGCCCATCGCAGTCCTCTGCTAGACATAAGCCTCCCCAAGTTCATGCCAAAATGCCGCATGTACTCATGTGTTTTGTTTGCCCATAGTCACCACCCTGGGCAGGCGGGTAGGTGGTTGGTTTGTCATCGGCCTGTGTATTTCGAAGCCAGTAGTTGGATGGTCCGCCATCGGTCGGCTTTTTAAGTTCCAAGGTGGTAGTGGAACTGTGTCGCAGTCTGCGCAGACTGCCCTCAGTCGCCTCTTACGGCATCCACGGGAAGAGAGCGGGTGGCTATATTCTTTACTGCCGTAATTACACAGTAATTTTTTTCCATTTTTTATTATTATTTGTTAACGTTACTAAAACACGACGCCGCGTAGGCGCAGCGGTCACAGCACTGGATTGCGATTGTTTGTTGCGCGGGCGGTTGCGGGTTCGATCCCCGCACACGACAACACTTGTATTGGCCATACAGATGTTTGACGTGGTCTAGGTGTTTGTGCAGTCCTTGTGGGTCTCCCCACCGTGCCTCGGAGAGCACGTTAAGCCGTCGGTCCCGGTTGTTATCATGTACACCTGATAGCGATCGTTACTCATAGTAGGGAATATATCCGCCAACCCGCATTGGAGCAGCGTGGTGGATTAAGCTCCGATCCTTCTCCTACATGGGGACGATGCCTATGCCCAACAGTGGGATATTTCAGGCTGAATCGTGATACATTACTAAAAAAACCCAGTCGTATGATGATTGAGAGTGGCAGCGTCGTTTACTACTTATATTAAATTTAAAAGATTTGCTTGTAAACAAGTAAATTAAATAAATTGATGTGATTGATTTTAACTATTAAAATTTTCAAACTAAGGAAATACGAGTACCTACTATCTCGCGACAAGCTTTTATATCATATAGATTATGTGTAATGACTTTCTAAGTAGATAGTAAAAGTTTTAAAGTAATAATTTATTTTTTTAGTTTTAGTGCATTGAAATAAAAGCTTGTTTTTTAAAAAGGTTTTTTACTTTTAATTTATTCTATTAAAAAGGACGTTAATCCAGCACCAGTTGTATCGATAATTGGACAGAAAGCTAGGTCAACTTTATAATACTAATTTGCTCTACGTGTGAAACGCAGGAGAGCAATCAAGTATTATTAAAAAAATTTATTGTTGAAAAAAAAGAATATGTTGTTGAGTAAGTGTAACAAAAATAATTTCGATGGCGGCGCCCCTATTGTCTTGGCGCCTGTGTGCGCCGCACACATCGCACACAGGGGCGGCTCGGCCCTGCCAAGATTCATTTAAAATACAGTAGTAACTGCATGGTCCATCACTATAATACGAGCAAACAAACACAGAAAAATATAGTTTTCGTCTTAGTATTCAGGAAATATGTTTGTTGTTATAATTTTAACATGTATGTTTAAGTTTGTTCGAGGTTTACCACGTCTACGACTAGATGGCGCTATTAGTAGATTAAATCGCGATAGCAAAATTATTTCTTGTTGGTATAAGGCCACCATACATTATTTTGTGTAATTATTGAACAATTCTATATATGTAGTAAGTTGAAGCATCGCTAGTACTGGTTTTATTTGTACTACTGGTAGTGTTCGACAAAGTTTTGGAAATTAACACTAATTTAAAAAAAAACTATTGAAAATAAAAAAAAAACTAGTCGAAAAGAAAAGAAAAAGCCAACGTCGCTAACTCAGCCACATTACCGATCGCTCAAATTTCACCCCTCATGCGCATAAAGAAGTTTCAATTCAAAAATTCACATATTTTTATAACAAAAAAAAAAAACAACGTAATATCCAGTTTCATACTGTTTGTTGTTTTTTCAAAGCAAAAGTGTGAAACAAAACTGGATGGGTCCCTAGTCTATACAAATAAAAACAAAGTCGCTAAAATGTGTTGCTAAGCGCGAAACTAGAGAGAGGTTGAATCGGCATTTTTTTTAGATAGTTTGTAAGAAAAGACAAAGTCTGTCGCGGGTCAGCTAATCCATACGTAATATTATAAATGCGTAAGTAGCTCTCTCTCCTCTGAGTTGGATAGCCCATTCGAAGAGGAAGGTTGGGTATGCTTTAAGAAGAAGGAAGATATTTTTTTTCCTCAAATCAACGCGGGTGAAACCGCAGGGCACAGTTCATTAATATATGAAATCTTAGGGTGGATTTAGACCAAACGAACAAAGAGCTAGAGCTAGAACAAGAGCATTCTTTCTTGATTTTTATGTGTAAACGAACACTCGTATTCATATATATAACAACGAAAGAATGCTCTACGCCTGTTTACACTAAAAGAATTTGATATAGTGGGGATAGAATGAGCATTCGCTCGTCTGATGTAAATCGACCTTTACGCAAGCTCAAATTGTTCTAATTGTCATTTTCATCATTTTGATGATTATATCTGTCTATCGTATTCATCGCTGTAGTTGGGTTGGGCTTTAAGAAATCTGTACTAATCTATACTAATATTATAAATCTGAAAGTTTATTTGTTTAAACGCGGAACTTATGTATGAAATAACAATGATATAATCAATAGTATTTGATTTTGTTTTAAATAATTCATACGAATGTAAATTAAGCCGATAGAATAGAATTGAGCCTGAGATTATGTTCACATCTGCATACAGGTCGGCTAAAATATTAATGGGTGGTACTTAATGTACATGTGATTGCTTCCGCGCTAATGGACGTTAAAATTTCGAAGTCGAAAACTCTTTTTATTATACAGTAGCTGTGCCCGCGACTTCGTCCGCGTGTAATTTAACAAAAACGTTTTTTTTTTTCAGTTCGCAGAGTATTAAAAAAATTCTAAAATAATAATAGCCTTACTTACTCTTTATTACATTAGCTATCTGCCAGTGAAAGTCCCGTCAAAATTGGTTCAGCCGTTTCAGAGATTAGCTGGAACAAACAGACAGATAGACAGAAAATAATTGTAAAAAAACGTTATTTTGGTATAATTATGTACCGTGCATACATCCATATTATGTATTTAGTAAAAAGCGTTTATTTTAATATTACAAACAGACACTCCAATTTTAATTATTTGTATATACATATATACATATGTACATACATATGTATATAGATATTCTATAGAATGGCGGATTATTATTAGTTGAATGTTACATACATAAACAAAACAGAACAAAATACACCAAATATTAATACGAATTATGTTATACCCTTAGTAACATTGTAATTATTAACATACCTACATACTCGATTTATGATAAAATACGGATATACGTGAGTCCATCCTAAAAGCATATTACCTCTATACCGAATATTCTATCAATATGCCTCAATGCAATATTGTAATTTGTATGTGTATGGGTAACTGAGTAAGCTTCTGGTTACATTAATAGCTTATAGTGTGATGTTACTGGCAAAAGCTAATTAATACGTTTTAGTAAATGATAAACAAGTTAGTGAAAGGCTTAGTATTACGTCATGATGATATGACATTAATATATTATTTTTATGAGAGGTCTTATTTTATTTTTTATCTTTCTAGTGTAAAGTGGTTGAATTTGAAGTACAATGATCAATAAAAGTCTATTGTAACGAGCTGTTAAGGCATGTGGACACTACTAATACAGTCTTTGTTGTAACCAGTACTGAAAGATATTTATCTACCAAAAATTTATAGGGTTCATGATATTAATCCTTTGTCATGTGTGTCACCAGTGTACATGAGATCAATTTGTACGCCAATTTATCCATTGAAAGTTCAACGTTATCAACCCAGACATAAAACTCTTCGGTTTGGTCTATTCCCTTGTTCTGTACTCTACGTCGTCTGCACTAGGCATAACATTATATTGTGTACAATCATACTTCTCTTTATAAAATATCACTTCAGCCTGATCGCAATCCTATGCTGGACATAGGCCTCCCCAAGTTCTCGACAGACCTTATAGCGCGACGTCATGTGTTTTGTCCAAAGCCACACTGGGCAGGCGGTTTGATGACCGCAGGGCTGGCATTGTCGCACCGAAGACGCTTCTGCCCGTCTTTGGCCTGTGTATTTGAAAGCCAGCAGTTGGGTGGTTATCACGCCATCGGTCGGCCTTATAAGTTCCAAGGTGGTAGTGGAACTGTGTTATCCCTTAGCTCTTACGACGCCCACGGGAAGAGAGGGGGTGGCTATATTCTTTACTGCCATAACCACACAGCACAGCTATACTAATATTATAAAGAGGTAAAGTTTATAACTTTGTTTGTAGGGGGTAATCTTCGCAAATACTGATCCGATCATAAAAATTCTTTCTCTAACAGAAAGCTACACTATTCAGGAGTGACAAAGGCTATATTTTATTGTGATAAAACAAAACATTTAGTAAATAAGAAAAAGATTAATACCATATCAAAATGGTAAATAAACTAATCAAATAACGCCATCTATTGATCGATCGATGCTGCTATTAGAAAACTAATATTAGTTTATCGACGACGTTTTTTAATTTTTGATAGATGGTGTTGGAGCAACATAATATTGACGCCTGAAAAGTGTAAGGCAAAAAAACAAATGAGGTCATTCGTTTAATAGATTTTACACCTAATATTTTTTCATACCGGGGGTCTTATAATTATGAAAATCGATTCTCAAGGAGTAAACTCCAATAATAGTATATGTAAATCAAGTTGAGACTGCGAGATGAAAACTTTACTACCTACCTATATATTTGCATCACAAAAATAATTAACGCCCAAGGAAATGGGCACAGTTCGGAAATGGGCACAGGTCGGTTAGTATAAAATATAAGTGTGCGAAAATTCACACTCCTTTGGTACAAAGTGTTTGCTTCACGTATATAGATGACTGTTAATGTCACTATCATAGAGAGTGGAATATAAAAATAATGTAACTAAAAGCCATTAAACCAATCAATGCAGTGCAATCAAAAACTGTAAAAAACAACAATTTTAAGCTAACCTTTACCTAATCTGATGTATGCATATTTATGTAGTAGAGTGACATTGTTTCAGTCCTTCTATTTCTATTTGCTATTTTTACTTTTTGTTTTATTTTATTTTTTGCATTGTGACGCGTAAATAAAAATGCTTCAGCACAGGGTATGACAAAATAAGTAGGTAGCTTAATAATGCCCACGTTATAAGCAACAGCCACCCGATATAGTGTTTACAAACAATATCATCATTATGCATAAATATTTTACCCATACCTGAATCGAAATCTCAACACTGGAGCTGAAACCGAGTCACTCCCAACGTGCGTAAACGGGCTAGTATATATCGGCCCGTTATTTATCTAACCTTTATGAAACCATATAAAAATAGTATACAATATAAACTAAATTACGAAAAAAGTATAGAAGAAGGGGTAAAACAGTGTAACATAACTTTTTTGAAGATTAACTTAACATAACTCATAACATTAACTTTTTAACATATTGAAGTAAAACTTCTTTTCGCACGCTTAACTTGTGAAGTAAGCTGGTGAATGCGTGACGAGAGCCTTACGAAAAGTGTGATCGGGCGAGGCGAACGGAGCAAGAGAGTGAGAGATACGAGCACACATTTTCTTTCTCTCTTTCATAGCCAGTTACGTTTCGTATATCTAAGACATAGTGCAGGATTATTGCTAAAGAAGTTATAATTCAGTCGTGCTGTCTAAAGCACACTCGTTTTTTTTTACGTCTTAAAACAGGTTAGGTACACCTACTGACAATTATGCCCTTATGACTATCAGTATATGTGAAAAGTTTTTTTTTAAATTAAAATGATCATCCAGAGGCTCTAAATTGACCATGCCTTTGCTATAAATCATACTTTATCCTTATCCTACAGGTGACTTATTATTTATGATTGTAGATCGACAGTCTTGTGACTGCCCAATAGTAAAGATAGGACGTGATTCGACGCTGACTGAAAGTGTGTCTCCATTATAATTTCGTAATTGTTTGTGAATTCTAGACAACAGGAGTTGAAAGAGACGAGACGGTCTAATTATACCTACACTTGATAATTTATTTGACTCTTTATTCTTTTTGAGTTATTCTAATAAAATATTAAGTATAAAAACTCTATTTTATATACAATCATGTTATAGTAATAAATGTGAGTGGAAATATTATATTGAACAAGGTACTTAAACAGTTTGAAAAAATAAATTGTATATACTTTATTCATTTTCCAAGTGTTCTTATATTGTATCTTGTAGCAGAGTGTTTTTGTAGATTTTCTCCGTAGTCACTTTTATTATATTACGGGTATTTGGTATGTCTTTGTTGAAAATAGGTATTTTTTATCGATTCATATGACCGGTCTATTATCATGAACTGTCATGTATCTCGTTATTGTTCTACCATTATCTAATTTATAATTGAAGATCTCCAGTATTTCGGTATGTATTTGTAGTAGGGCGGCTCTGTATCTGATCATAAATTATGTTCAATAGTTAATTAGTTACATACCCATATTTAACATTTACTATTATGATTTACATTATGTTTATAATAGCAACATATCCAATGTTGGCAGGTGTAATTATTTCGTGTGTGTATGTGATTTAGACAAGCACCGGTTATACTCTGTATAAATTTTTCAGGTTGTCTGACATTTTTTACATTTAGTCCCATTATTTTTAATTACACATTTCTTATAATGTTCAATGTTTCTTCTTTAATCTTATATCGAACTTATGCCACTAAGATTTTTTGATCGACTTTCCTCAATTACAGCGGATTTTTGCATAAACTTGCAAAATCTAGAAACATATTATTTTTCATGACAACAGCAGTAATAAGTATGTCGACATGTAAATCCAACTAAAATATACCAATCTCTAGAAAAATATAATTATAGATATATAAGTATATTTCTTTTTCGCTCAATTTGAGAGTTAATAGAGTTGCATTCCAATGTTAAGAATTTGTGATGAATTCGTATGTCCGGTATAACTTTGCTTATGCAAGGAAACATAGCAGTGACATGGCTATTTTTGTTTAGTCCACCATTTGTATCCGAGTAGAATGTAATTTCTTTTATATTATAATAAGGAAGTGATTTTATAAAAAGAAACAGACAAGAAGCTATTTCGTTTGTTCCACGTCTCCCATCCGCTTTGCCACATATATTTTCATAAATCAGTCATAATTATATGGTAAGGTTAAGGCCCACGTTTGCTGTGTGGCTACGGTATAGAATTTAGCCTCCCCCTCTCTTCCCGTGGGTGTCGTAAGAGGCGACTAAGGGATAACATAGTTTCATCATAATCATAAGGGATATCATATGATGGCGGGATAACCATCCAACTACTGGCTTTGAAGTACACAGGCCGAAGGCGGGCAGCAGCGTCTTCGGTGCGACAAAGCCAGCCCTGCGGTCACCAACCCGCCTGCCCAGCGTGGTGACTATGGGTAAAACACATGAGTTCACGCCATTATTGGCGCGAACTTGTGGAGGCCTATGTCCAGCAGTGGACTGCGATAGGCTGAAATGATGAATGATGATGATGATGAATGATGAAGGTTAAGGCCCCATAGTTGCCTCTTCTAAAATACGACATTAGTTTCAAGAAAGGTGTAGAGAGACATTGTTGGAAATCAAAACAATAAACTCTTTCTCATCATTACATTCATCCTTGTCTTTTGTTTTCATTCAAGCTGCGTCTGCTTCCACTTGATGATGATCTCAAGTTCATGATGTAGAGTTTCTTCATCTTGAAATAAAGCCAGTTTTATTTTCATTTTGTAAGTGTCATACATATTACAAGTATCTAATGATTTTGGACCGTTTTTTTTTTTAAGATAGACCCATAGTGCGGAAAACATTGCCAAAAAATGTATACAACATTGTATTGTCAGTAACATTTTCTTTCTACATTTGATACATTAGCTTCAATGAAAGTCAATGAAAATTTGAATTATAGTCATCTAAATTTAATAAACGTCCATCCTCTAAAATGGTCATAAAAAATACTTAAACTGTATTATTATTTTCATTACGATATAATAAATAAGTAAAGATAAAAATTTGCCAAATGAACGAACAAAAACCGCGCGGCCAGAGCGGGGGAGAGTTAAAAAGAACAGTTTCTGTCTTTATACGGTGCAAAATCATAACTCAAGCATTTTGAATGCAGCATTTCAAATTTTTTGACAGTTATTAACAAAAAAATCTAAAAATGTATGATTACTACGTCCTGTTGCTGCTACGTCCTATTATCTTATTAATTATCTTCATATTGTTGTCTGTCAACGCATATAACGTAGTAAAACTAATTTTAAACACAATTCCTGCAAGAGAAACAAACGAGGACTCCAAGAGTACGTCACAACTGATACAAAATATCGACACGTACTTTAGGTATCAGTCGACTCATCTCACTATGCATCCCTGAATTATTGGCGGTAAAAAGAACAATATTGCGAGCGAGATAGCCCGATTGAACTCTTTTGTACTTTTTAAATTTTTTCATTATACATTTTCATGATATAACTAGTCCCTTTATGTACGTAGGTGTGTAAAAATAAAATAAACAATTTATTGACTCAACTACATCTTGCCCTGAGATATCATATTACTCGTATTTTGAACAAATAGGTAAGTGTGAAAATCTCATTTTTCAATTTTTTTTTAACTTATTTCGCTTTTCCTTGATAGGTACCACATAAATATAATAATAATATAAAATTAACAAAAATAATTAGTTGGCCTGATTTAAGTTACGTTAAATTTACGTTATGATTAAATGTTATAATTAAAACAAATGGTATGTATATTGACGTAAGTAGTAATTTTCAATGTATAAAAATCAATCACAATCTCAATCATATCGATTGGAGAAAAACTCACTTGTAATATAAACTGGTTTAAAATATACTGAAAAGTCTTTTACCACTTTAATTATGTAAACACCCAAACTTATTGCAAACTAATGAAATTGCATTAATTATCACATGTTCTACACAAATCTCAATTAAGAACATTGTTATGTTATGTATTTTTTTTTGAAAATATAGAAGTATTTTAAAAATCTTAAATATCACTTTAAGTAGTAGTTGCAGTAAACGCACACGCTACGTAGCCAAATCGTATAAGTGATGTAGACAATAGCGCACTTTTAGGTGTAGGTACCAACCATCATAAAATGCAAGGCCTTTCAATTTAAAAAAAAAATGTTATATTCTTGTATTTGTAACTTGTACTGTACTTGTAAAGTAACAAAACAATACACCGTTAATCATAATGTAACTATTTCATTCGTATAACATGAAAAACCCATAAAAATTAGTAAAATAATGGATTAAAGAGTAATTAAATAACACTATATTTGGCGGCGGTAAACTCGTAACAACATCTAACTTAACCATAAGTTTTTTGATAAGTCAGTATTTAAACGATAGGGGGATGTGGGTGTTACAGGTTGCTAGAGTGTGAGAGCAGGTCAAACAATGATGTGACGCAAGCTACATATCGATAATATTTTATTTCATAAAGAAAATTTTCTTTAATTATAGTAGAAGCTTTGGCAAAAATATATATTAAAATAACTTTCTGGAATCTAATAAAGTTGAATTTTCTAACACGTTGTTTTTTAAATAAAACGAATTATAAATAAACAATATGTTTCTAGTGTGTTTGTATGCTGTGTGATTACGGCAATAAAGAATATAGCCACCCCCTCTCTTCCCGTGGGTTTCGTAAGAGGCGACTAAGGGATAACACAGTTCCACTACCACCTTGGAACTTATAAAGCCGACCGATGGCGGTATAACAATCCAACTGCTGCCTTTTAAATACACGTGCCGAAGACGGGCAGCAGCGTCTTCGGTACGACAAAGCCAGCCCTGCGGTCACAAACACGCCTGCCCAGCGTGGTGACTATGGGCAAACCACATGAGTTCACGCCATGATGTTTGGCGCGAAATTGGGGAGCCATAAGTCCAGCTGTGGACTGCGATAGGCTGAAGCGTGTTTATTTTAAAGTTTAAATTAACAAATCTAGTCTAAACTTCAAAGATTCCGCAATGCTTGGTTGACAATTCCACAAGTAAAGAAACGTGCAATGGAACGGGATATGCTTGGGGTCTCTCTCAAAGATAGGACCAGAAATGAGACTATCCACGAGAAAATAACCAATATAGCCCACAGAATTAGCAAGTGAAGTGGCAGCGAGCTGGTCTCCCGCGTCGATGAACCGATGGCCGCTGGAGAAAACGTGGAGTGGAGACCGCGTCTTGGCAAACGCAGTGTGAGACGCCCTCCGACCCGCTAGACCGACGATCTACGTAAGATTGCCAGTGTAGGCTGGATGAGGATTGCGGAAAACCAAGATGTTTAGCGCGAACTTGGGGAGACCTATGTACAGCAGTGGCCTGCGATAGGCTGAAGTGTGTGTTTGTGAAATTAAGAAAAATAATCGATAAAATAGTACAGCAAAAGTCAAACAAGACAAACAATAAAGTTTACAACAAAACATGTCAGATAACATTTGACTTATCGCTTTTTTCAAAATGTTTTTGTTAAAATGGGTTGGGTTTTGGGTTGTCTGGAAGAAATGGCTATATAGCCATAAGTCCGCCCATTGTACTTCACAGTCTATAAATGATATTTGTAGTTGTGATGTACAATAAAGTATAAATAAATAAATAAATAAAATAATACCATGTAATGAAATATATTATTATTATTACTATATGTTTACTTAAATACACAGTCGTCTGTTACAATACCTTTTACCTGAAGCAACTTAATCAACTTAATACCTGTGTTTTATGCAACAGTCGGCTGATATATTTAGTTACTTTTTTCTCCTAATAAATGTACATGTAAATAATACACATGTAAATAAATATATGATATTTACATACAACCAACAATCAAACCTGTTATTGTGACATACTGTTGGTTGAATGTCGTAAATAAATTAATATATCGATATCGATGTCGATAAGTAATTTCTTTCACATAACTATGAAGCAACAGGGTGTTGGACGCCTGCGCGTACCACCCCGTCTCCTTTAAAAGGCCCGGCAGGACCGTGTGGGTCACAAATCCATGCCTGGCTCCGACCGAAGAGGAGTCTCTCCGGATTAAGATCCACCGCGCACTGTAGACAGTGACGTAGCAATGTGTATGTTACCTGTGACAATAATTACAATTTAAGACTGGGTGCTGTGCTTTCAATAACGATGACTTTAAGTGACAATAATATTATGAGTGACGATTGCAGTGAGAAGTGGTAAACGTAAAAGGTAAGTCTTTGTTGTTTAAAATTATCTCAAGCCGCCGCATTTAACGGTCATAAGGTTCATTTGATTTAAAAAAAAATCAATTCAATATAGACTTTTTTGCGTGTATGAAATGAAATTATTTTATGGGTTTTTTTTTTTATAAACACGGGCTTCGCGATTAATAATTTATGAAATACTTTGTACCCGTATCGGTAATAAATTAAATTATAATATTTTTCGGAAATTGCCCGACAATAAATGTTCTTAATTATAATTATATGTATATTTAAGGAAATAATGTTAAATTTATAATTGCCAATTTCAACAAAGGCTAACCAATGAACCTTGTGAATATTTGAGCGCGGCGGCAAATTTATTTTATGTACTGTCGACATCAAAATGTAAGGTAACATTTTCTGACATACATATAAATTGATATCGACAGAACATATGTAAATACAGGTACGGGCAGGTACTGGTGTACGAAACAAAGGGATCATCAAAATGGTAAGGTGGTACAAAAATATGCATCCAAACTAAATTAATAACAATTTTGCACCATAAATAATTGTTTCGTGGGACTAATGGTTCTTAGTTACGTTGCAATAAATTATTCGAATAGTTTTCCTTAGAGCTCGTAATGCATATGGCCAAGTTTCCCGTCGTTTTCTGCAGTAACTAAAATCGAATACGTTTCTTCAGTATAAGTACTTTTAAATATTTTTTGTAACTGAATTTACATTACAATATTAAGCAAGCATTCCAAAAAATTAAAATACTAAAAGTCTAAAATCGAAACGATTGATGCTTGCTAATTGTATCACAATAGTAAAAGCTGGTATATTCTTAGACCTCTATCATACATAAACAGTTAAAAGCACTGTAAAACGTCACTATCAGCGTCGCGGGCCTATGCAAACCACGTTCTTTAAACGCGCCGTCGACGCGCGTTTTAAAAGCGCGCGTTTTAAAAGCGGCGCGCTTTTATCCTACAGAGCAGTTTGTTGTCGTTTGTATGAACCACAAACGCGCAGCACCGGCGCGTCTGTATCGATTCACACGCGCGTTTGCATCGCGTCTGTATCACTACACACGCGCGTCAACGGCGCGTTTTAAAAACGCGCGTCGACGGCGCGTTTTTATTCTACAGAGCCATTTGTTGTCGTTTGTATCGATTAAAACGCGCGTCACCGGTGCGTCTGTATCGCCACACACGCGCGTTTGCATCGCGTCTGTATCGCTACACACGCGCGTCAATGGCGCGTTTTAAAAACGCGCGTCGACGGCGCGCTTTTATTATACAGGTGTGCAAGGGTCTACAGGCTGCGTCTGACTCGCGTGTGTATCGCGTCTGTTACGCTACAAACGCGCGTCGACGGCGCGTTTAAAAAACGTGGTTTGCATAGGCCCGGTGGGTCAGTCGATTCGTACAATTTAATTTCCCATGTTTTTTTAACCACCGATCTTATTCTTTAAGGATCCCTATTACATTTTGTTGACCTGATTAGTATCAAGCTAATTTTCCGGGAGTAGCTTCATTTTGATGAGACGAACAAAAAATTCCTCTACGAAAACTCTCGATTGTGGTAGCAAAAAAAAAATCAGCTGGTTAGTAGTAATGTTTTCTTTTTCTGTTAATTTTAAATCTATACAAACAAATAAAATTGGAGTGTCTGTTTATTACATTAAAATAACCGCTTTTTACTAAATTCATATGTATGTGTCGGGGAATCAATACAGATAGTTATTAATGTCGGTACCTGCGCTGTTGTCGATATTCACCTACCCTCAATAACCAAACTCATTTTCTACAACACGAACAACTATGTAAGCCACCCTTATCCAACCAGCAATTACAATTGCTCCACAATCCACGTGTATCCCTCTTGGATCACGTCACAGTGTATCCCTCCTGGATCGCACATTCATCACAGTGTATCATCCTCTTGATGACTACACACTACAGTCTTTAGAGTGCTTACATCAGGTTTCTGTCACATCACTAAGATGTTCACCATTATGATCGTCATCTACATTAAACTCAATTGGTACATGACCTTCTGGCATCTTCCTTAAACGACTGTCGCTGCGACTACCGCGACGGCTCGCACTACGAATACGCTTACAATCTGACATTGTGACTGAATCGAAACAAAAACTGAATCTCAAAATCTATTAGCAAAATTAATCATTACACAACTACCTACGTATCACAATACAACTAAATTCAACAAATAACCGGTAAATCGAATTACGTAATCGAACACTAAACAGAAACCACTTGTACACCGATAAGAATAAAACAGAACGACTGAAAAGAACTATAATATCGATGTACCCACTAATCACCACGAAATATTGCAACTTACTATCGGCGCACGACTTTCGCGATGTGGGTCGTTAAGGTTGCATCCCACTTCTGATGTAGGAATCAGAAGTAGGAAGGAGAGAGCGGATGGCCGGACTGGTTAATTAACAATGTACGTTAACACGAGATAGTTACACAGATTAGTTAACGGGGTGGAGACGAAATACTTAGTATTCAATGGACTCACCGAGCGGGTACCGGGTCTACTATCGCGTGGCAGAGGGATAACTCAGGGCAGTGCCCGGGACTTGTGACCCCAGTATAGGTTTAGGGTGGCGCCGCCTTACAATGCGCATTGACACTCGCCTCCACTGCTCGAGTTGCCCAATAAGTAACAATTAATTCGTGTACACAAACTAACTATTAGAAGAGTCGAGGTTAAGCTACTAACAGGATACACAAGTGCACCGTGCCACGCCAGAGCCAAGACTGCCTTAGCTGCGGTTGCATCGGTCTTTTATGCACGAAGGAATGACTCGAATAATAGAATAATTGAGGGTAGGTGAATATCAACAACAGCGCAGGTACCGACATTAATAACTATCTGTATTGATTCCCCGACATATGTATATACGGTACAGATACTAAAATAACATTTTTTTATAATTTTTGTCTGTCTGGCTGTCTGTTTGTTCCGGCTAATCTCTAAAACGGCTGGACAGATTTTGACGGGACTTTCACTGGCAGATAGCTGATATTATAAGGTGTAATTTAGGCAATTTTTTTATTTTTTTTTTGCAAATAACTTTTTTCCACGCGGACGAAGTCGCGGGCACAGCAGCTAGTGTACAATAAAGTTTTTAATAAATACATTAAAAAATCTGAACTTCATATTTACACAATGAAAATATTTTAATCGAATCAACACTATCTACACAAAATATACACTGATGTAAAATTAATTAGAATAAAAACTAAAACCTCATTAAAGTCTCGCATTAACTGTTATGGGAGGAATCGAATTTCATTTTTGATCTTTTTTTTCTTTTACGCTCGAAAATGCATTTACGCACTGACCCCGCCGCCGAGCTGGGCAGCGGGAGTGTGGGACTCCCGGCGGTAGTGCAATGCCGGACTACCCACTAAAAACCAGCGGTGTCCACCTTCGTCGCAGGAGTCCAAATTAGTCTGCAAACCCCGGCGACGTCCAAGTCCCAAGCCGGACACTCTTCTAGCGCGTGTTGCGCTGACTCGTCGGGACAGTTCCGGCAGTGGTGACAAACGGGAGAGGGCTCCCTCCCGGCGACCCGACACAGGTACCCCCCGAAGCAACCGTGCCCCGAGAGGACCTGCGTGGCGCGGAAGGTTAGGACGCCATGTCGTCTGTCCAGCCAATGCCAGAGAAGCGGCCAGACCGCCTCAATCGTCCGGTGCCCCGCACTCGGACTCTCGAGCCTCCTCACCCATTCCGCGATCGCGTCATCCCGCTCTCGCCTAAGGTGGTATTCTACACGTGATGCCGGACTGAGGGCCCCGGACGCCAAACTCCGACGCCGACGGTAAGCCGACGCCAGAGAGGCCGCGTCCAGGTCCCAGGGCAGGACTCCAGCCAGCACGCACGCTGCTTCGCCCGAAATGGTACGGCACCCCCGCACGACCCTGATCGCCATCACCCTCTGCGCGCGCCGCAGCAGGGCGATGTTTTCGCGGTCCAGGGCGTTAGACCAGACGGGAGTACCGTACATCGCCATCGCTCTCACTACGCTGGTGTAGAGCCGGCGGCAGCTCACCCCGGGTCCACCGATGTTCGGCAAAAGCCACGAGAGCGAGGCTCCCACTTTCAGCAAGCGCGGGACCAGCCGCGCGAAGTGTGCCCGGAACTTCCACCGGCCGTCGAGCACGAGACCCAGGTACGTCATCGTGCCCGACAGGCCGATGCGAGTGCCTCCCACTATCAGATGGGCGTCGTGGGGAGGTGCCTTCCTCGGGCCGTGAAAGACCAAACCCTTCGCCTTGTCCAGCGTGACGGTGAGGCCGAGGCGCCGGATTCGCGCCACGACCTGCGTGACGCCAGCGGTCGCCAGCACCACCGCCTCCCGATACGTCGGTCGGCGGGAAAGCACCAGCGTGTCGTCGGCGTAACAGACGACGCTGACGCCACGCAGCAGCACACCACGCAACACCCAGTCGTACCCGATGTTCCACAGGAGTGGACCGAGCACCGACCCCTGCGGAACACCGCATACGATTTCCTTTCTTATCAACCCGGTCCTTCCGGGGAAGACAACCCACCTGTCGGAGAGATAGGTACCCACCACCCGACGCAGATAGGTCGGCACCCCGTGGTAGCAGAGCGCCTCCCTAATGCAGCTCCAGGGCAACGTGCTAAAGGCGTTGGCGATGTCAAGAGACACCGCCACGACGACGTCGCCCCGAGCCACTGCGTCCTGCACCTGGGCTCGGACGCACAGGATGGCATCCACCGTGGAACGGCCACTGCGAAAGCCAAACTGCACGCCCGAGAGGTCGGGTCTTCTCTGCCCGAGGTGCGCCACCAGACGCCCGGCCACCACACGCTCGAAGAGCTTCGCCAGCTCGTCCAGAAGGACGATGGGGCGGTACGCCGACGGTGACTCCACCGGTCGACCTTCCTTCCTGAGGAGGACTAGCCTGCCTGTCTTCCACCGCTGTGGGATTAAGGCTTGCGCCAGACAGGCAGAGAATAGCCCTCGAACTCGCGGCGCCAGGTGTTGGTGTGCCAGCACCCACGCCCTTCCCGGGGTCTCAACGCCCATCTCCGTGATAAAACCATCGACCTTAATGGCGCTCAAGACCTCGGCGTGTGACTTTTGGCTGCGCGGCAGCAGCGATAGTTGCACCGCCGCTGATTTGGGCAGTCGCAACCTCGGGGTCTTTCTCTTTTTGGCCGGCTGCTGTTTCCCTTGGGCCTGGTCCTTCTTGTCAGCCTTCTTCTTCCCCTTTCTAGCCACCACGTTCCAGCCCTCCGACAGAGTGGCTGAAGCAGGCGGTAGAGGGCGAGGTTCAGGAGGCACAGCCGTTTGTGACACCAAACCTGTCTTCTTCTTATTCTTCTTTTTGGGACGTTTGCCCTCCTTCAGTGCCGGGTTCGCTGGCGGAGTCAGTGTGATGACATGTTGCTCCGGCGGCTGGCAGGATGGCGCCTCTGTCCCGCCCATGGACATTCTTGTCTGGCCTGATCGAACCCGCCCATCTGGCAAGAGCCTGCCGGACGCCTCCAATCTTTCAAACCGATCATTGAGCATGGCGCTTACCCCAGCCATAATCCTGTCCGCCAGCGCGTCCTCAGCCTCTCGCGTAGAGAAAGAAGCGACCGGAGCGGATATCGAGCTCAAATCTCTTCTAATATCCACCATACTCTGACGCAGCTCCGAGAGCTCCGAACGGAACAGGTTGTTTTCGATCTTCAGCCGGTCGTTGGCTTCCTGTAATATTTTTGTCTCCTCCGTTGGTGTCCGCTGGTAGATGAGACCGAGCACCTCTCCAAGAGCTTCAGCGGACTCGTTGAGCGCCTTTTTGCTCGTTCCTTTCAGGTTCTTGGAAATTTTCGTGACCTGCACGATCGCCTCTACGTACTCCTGGGCTTTCTTGTGGAGGTCCAGTAAGGAACATTCGTCGTGTGTTACTGTCCCGTCCTTGTGCGTGGCAGCACGCGTCACTCTAACTTTGCGCGTGATCGCCACCGCCTCTCTCTCCGCATCCAGTTCGAGCTCCCTCTGGCACTGCTTGAGGTACTCTTCCTTGCAACGTACTTGCCGGTAGTATGAGGTCGTCCACGTCCTTTACGCGGTAAAGCGGTTGTCTCACTGTGTGCGTCGTCAGTATCCGCACCCGACGCGCTTTCGTGGCCTTCAACACGCTATTCCTTCCAGAATCTGTTACATGAATCCGACCCAATAGGTGACCTGGATCTTCCCGCATCGGAGCCATCTGCTCCGGATTCAATAAATTCACAGCCCTTCTCGGGCCGAACTTCTACTCCGCCCATCGCAGGCACAACATCATCTCCGCCCTTCTCGGGCCTCTCGTGTGAAACGCCGGAAAAACCGGGAACACAGATAAGTGCTTTGCTCCCCCCAGATTCGGTGGGGCAGAGTGCCGTAGCACTGCGGGATTCTGTTCCGCCGATGGCGTCGGTACCCGCCTGGGGTAATGAAATATTTGCGAACTTATCCATGTTTAAATTGACACAGATTGACCAAACCTCCCATCAGCCATGCATCCCTTCACGCCGTGTGGCCGCTTGGGATTCGGGGTAATTTTTATAGAGGATTTCTTTCTCGCGGTCCGGCCGGTTAAGGCAAGACCCTCGGTCCCGTACGAGGCCGCGGGACCACGCAGCGGGATTACGATGTCGACAGAGAGCAAACAGGACTCCTGCTCGCTCTGTCCGACGGCGGTGTAAGCGCACGCCAAACCCGCCCCGTCTCCGTGGTGGCACAGCGCGCGAGCGCAGCACAACCGGATAGTTCCTCCTGTATGCACTCACGGGACAACTCTGCTCCGAGCAGAGCGCCGGAGCGCATTCCGCGGCGAGCAGCAGTACCGCGACGGCGATACTGCTGCCCGTCCCGTTGCCCAGGGTGCACCACGAGGAGGTGACCGACTTGCACCCCCTTGGGATTGAGTCCTATGACATGTACGTATAACTTTATTTGGAGTTTCATATGAAATATATTTTTCGTTAGTTTCATGGTTTCAATTTTTTTTTTTTATAATAAATATTTTGAATAGACATTTTCGCATGATTCCACTTACACAAACAAATTGACCACTAACATAATTACAAAATAAATAATATACCTACAGTTTTATTTATAAAGCATAATTTTCAGAAAAGCTTTCCATGTTTTGATCGACTGTTGTAATAATAGATACTCGTATAAGCAAGAAGTTTTAAACAAAAAATAACAGAATCTCATGTTTCGATTTGTTCGGTTTCTCTCAAATATTTGTCTTTTATACAAATATTTAACTTCTAAATAGATAAAAAAATAGATAAGTTGATCAAACTTAAGCGGTTTATACAGATAGGAGTGTAAGGCAGGACAACTCTATACTAATGTCCCATGAGTCAGCCCCTCGCTAAGCCCACTAGGCAAAATACGAGTACAAGGCTTGTACAGCAAACTAGGATCTGCCGACTATGTATGGTAGAACAGTTTTATGTAAATTATTGAACTGGACCATGCACAGATGATTATAAGGCAAAAGCTGCATCAGCACAAATCAGTCTGACTATGTCAGCGACAGTCCTTTTTGCATAGCATGGTGGTTTATTGGGTATATTTCTTTACCACTTCATATGGATATCCATAAAAAATACTCACAAAACACTTTATTCCTAGGCCGAACCACTGATCGGTGGTGATACAAAACATTAGATGCTAAGAATCTACAGCAGATTTTGCTACACATCCTGATGACTAAACTGGGCAAAATATAAAAACGCGGCTTCAAAGACTGACGAAAGAGATCGACAGAAAGATTGTTAAGTAGGAAGATGCATTGAGTAAGTTATACTGGGATATTTCAGGATATGTCCAAAAACGTTTTTTTTTTTGTTCTGAACGACTTCATGTCTTGGCAAGGTGTCTGGCTTATCATTTACAAGTCTCTCGTCGACGAAATTGTTACTATCGAAATAGTGCTGAATAAAGTTCGAATATTGATTGAAATGCTTACATAAAAACACCGTCATTACGAGCCCAACCCAACTACAGCGATGAATACGATAGACAGATATAATTATCAAAATGACAATTAGATCAATTTGAGCTTGCATGAGATTTCATATATTAACAAGCTGTGCCCCGCGGTTTCATCTGCGTAGATTTGAGGCAAAAAAGCGTTTTTCTAACTTCAAACTTTAACCATGGATATCTCCATAACCATGAGGTTCAAGATTCAGCAGCGTGGGAGAGGTACCAGAGGGTAACCCCCCTCCCCCTCTCCCCGAAAACCCCCATAAATCGATTTCCGTTCCTCCTCCTTTTTTTTAGTTTTTTTAAAACTATTATTTATTCTTAATAATAATATCGTTCGAACAGTACAGACGATAAAATACAACTGACAATTCTTAGTGACGTAACGGTACCGATAACGAAACAATTACAGTGTTGTAAAATTTACATTCAATTTTAATATATTAATTGAAGAGGGCGGCTTACTGAAACCACCAATTAGTATGTAATCAAGCATTACGGGAAACAATCATACCATCGGTAATATGCGATAACAATATGGGTATGTAAAACGTTAAGCGACGTTATTTATTATTGTTCAGTAATGAACACTCAAAAGGTTTTATTACAGTATGTGATGTAATATATTCGCCAACTTATTTGTAGTGAAGAAGTTTTTATTGCCAATAAAGTGTAGTTAAATCTTGAACGCGATAAAAATTACGCTGAAATATAAAAATGAAATGTAAACGTATTCACGTTATGGGCGTATTCCTATTTGGGGCGGTTTGATAAGCGTATTTTTTATTGCCGTCTATCAAAATCAGTTTCGTTCTCTTTTAAAAAAACAAGTAGGTAAGAAAATCGAACAGATGAACTAGCTGAGATAAGGACAGTGAGATTAGCATACAGACAGACAGATGAAAAAAGGGATGCAGGAACAGACAGACAGGATACCAGATGGACATGCCAGACGACAGACAACAAACCGATAGCGGATAGAAGAATAGGGAACAAGAAAACAAGCTTACAAGGAGACAAGAAACGAGGGAATAATCTGATAAACTGACAAGCAAAATACCTAACAGTAAAATAGTCTGTTTATACTTCTCTTATATGGCTAAAACAAAATTCTCTCTTGAAAGATCTTAAATATTATCTACTACTAGCTGACCCGGCGAACTTCGTACCGCCTAACAGTCGATTGGTATTAAAGTTCAAATTGACTTTTAAGTATTATTACGAATCTTTTGTATGGGAATATAGATAAGTGTTGTTTTTAGACTTTTTCAGGCAATTGTTTAAATTTTTCTCTCCGTAAGAACCATTCCCGTACTTCAAGGAATATTATAAAAAAAGAATTTGCTAAATCGGTTCAGCCACTCTCGAGATTTGCGCTTAGCAACACATTCAGCGATTCATTTTTATATATATAGAGATAAAGATAACGCTTTAATTGTCAACTGTCCAACTCATTTTTTTTGTCTATTAAGAATTAGGTAGGGATCCCTAGTACAAATTTTTCATCTGATTAGTATCAAGCTAATTTTCCGGGAGTAGCTTCATTTTGATGAGACGAACAAAAAGTTCCTCTTCGAAAACTCTCGATTGTGGTAGATAATAGAGTTAGCAGGAGATAGAACAGCAGTGAGCGTAGGACCGGGATAACGTACCACGCAATTTGGAGGACAATATTGCCATCAAATTATATAAATAATAATTAACTAAAAGAAAAAAAAATCAGCTGGTTAGTAATAATTTTTGATGACCTTACGAGGTCATCAACTTGATGACCTCGTAAGGTCATCAAAAATTGATTTTTTTTTCTGATTTTTTTTTCTTTTAGTTAGTTAATATTTATATAATTTGATGGTAATATTGTCCTACAAATTGCGTGGTGCGTTATCCCGGTCCTACGCTCACTGCTGCTCTATCTCCTGCTAACTCTATTATCTACCACAATCGAGAGTTTTCGAAGAGGAACTTTTTGTTCGTCTCATCAAAATGAAGCTACTCCCGGAAAATTAGCTTGATACTAATCAGGTGAAAAATTTGTACTAGGGATCCCTACCTAAATTATTTCAATTAAAGTATTTTGAAATTCTTTCCTTTATGTTCACAAGATTCGATCAATTTATTTTGTATTTTTCTCGAATTAACTAGGGGCAGAACTTTCACTTTTGATTAAAAAAAAATTGTCTACTTGATAATAAGTTTATCAAATCTAGCTTCTAGTTTTATCATTTATCTTCTGAATACTTCTCTTCTTCTCTTTCTAGATCTTGATACTTTTAAAAAAATTCATTTCTTTAATTTCTTATTTTATTGATTAATATTTATTTATATTTTAATTTGAAAAAAATCATACTTTTCGCCTACTATACTTCTCCCCACACATTCCCTTAATATTTTTTCTTTTGTTTGGCTTCATACTTCTTTCAGAAACTTGACTCGCATTCAATAAATGTATTTTGATATCTCTAATGAAATAAAGTTAATGTACCTTTAGAGAAAGTGAACATAACAAAATAAATCTCAGGCATTAGAAATTGAAATTTTAAATATGAAATTAAATATGTTCAAAATGATGTAATTAATGTGGCACTTTGAGTCATCAGCATTAGGGAATGCAATCTCGTTCTCGCGAGATCTCGTTTTTGCGAGATCTCGGCCTTTTTTAGCGAGATTGAATCTCGGAAGAAAAAAAGGGCGAGATCTCGCAAAAACGAGATCTCGCGAATAATTCGTAATAATGGCTTGTACCGCGTTGGCGCAGCGGTCACAGCACTGGTTTGTGTATGGCTGTTGCGCGCGCAGTTGCAGGTTCGATCCCCGCACACGACAACATTTGTATTAGCCATGCAGATGTTTGCCGTGGTCTGGAGGGGTGTTTGTGCAGTCCTTGTGGGTCTCCCCACCGTGCCTCGGAGAGCACGTTAAGCCGTCGGTTCCGGTTGTTATCATGTACACCTGATAGCGATCGTTACTCATAGTAGGAATATATCCGCCAACCTGCATTGGAGCAGCGTGGTGGATTAAGCTCTGATCCTTCTCCTACATGGGGAAAGAGGCCTATGCTTAACAGTGGGATATTACAGGCTGAAACGATTATGGCTTGTGATTTGAACTGAACAAATCTTTCATTTGATTGGTCTATTTGTAGTATCTAATGGATTTACTGAGTAGATATAGTTTTATTTAATTGACAATAATATCTCAGTTTAATAGTCAACTCAACTTAAATAATAAGTTTCATTTTTTTGACTTCTCGTTGTTTTGTTAGTTATTAAAGAGTTGTTTTATTACTTAAATATTTTTGTTTGATAATGAAAGAGAAGACTGGTTGTTTCTTTCACTAGTTATTTTAATGTTTGATGCATAAAAAAATTCGTAAAAATAAATGTTTATCTTATAATACGTATAGGTTTCCTAACAATGTTTTCTTCGCCGCTGAAAAGAAAGACTGAATTTTCAAACGAATTTTGTACATGGGAATTGAACAATATTTACTCAAATTTGAAGAGGCAACTTTGGTTGAGAATCATGGGTACCGTCTACTTAGCTATCAAAGTTTCAGATACACAAAATCGCATGCAAAACAATAATATACCACAAGTTTTATTGGGTATGCATTTTGCATGCTCGAATGCTTTTATAATTAACTAGCGGTCCCGGCAGACGTTATCCTGCCCGGAAAACAGCTACCAAATTTGATTGCTTACATACCGATAGCAGCGCGACCTACCCGTGTCCAACTGAGACAAAAACTAATCTATCTCCCAAGTAGAACCAAATTACAGATGCTTAAAAATGTTACTCTTCACCAATAAAATCTAACAAGGTTTTTTTTAGATTCTCATGATAATTTATAATGTACAATACGAGTTACGAGTATAAAAAGATGCCAAAAATTGTAATTCCACGTAATTAAGTTTATAACAATAAACAAATTATTATATACGATTTTACGATGTCCTACATTTACTTAGCAAAGCTTCGCATTCAGCCTGTAACATCCCCCTGCTGGGCATAGGCCTCTTTCTCCTTGTAGGAGTAAAGCTTAATAAATGTAATTAAGATAACACCCGTATTAAGTATTTAAGCTTACAAGAAATTAAAAAAAAGAATTAAAAAGAAAAGAAAACGTATTTGATACAGAATTGTATTTATATAACGTTACCTACCTCGAATTTTCGAAAATTTATAAATTTATTTGTCAACCTATTTTTCACTACAGTTTATTCTCGGTGCATAGAATCTTTTACAGGCTTTGTTTTTCATTACGTCTAAAAAGGTCGTACAAAGTAAATAGTGATAACTTTTTGAACGAGTGCTTTTACTCACAAGAAATGTAATTTTTTTTATATATATATATTAAAAAAATGTTTGAAACAAATGAATCAAGAAATTCTTAATTTGGATGGAACGTAAGTGAATCTTTTTTAATTTAAATGTAATGTTCTGCATACTCAACATGCTCGAAACTAAAAACTAAAACACAATTTTGGTAATCTTTCGATCTCTTGGCAGCTCGACTGTAAGTCGATTCACGTAGAGCACATTGAATTGAAAAATCGCATCCATGCACGGTTAGGAGTTTTAAATTACCATGAAAATAGCACGTTACATGATAAAATATATCTGGAAACAAGCAACGCTGCCAGTTTATTTTGATATCAAACTGATTTGAAAATAAATTTCCCACACGATTTTATTAATTAATAACTTAATTTTTTAACAACTATTAATAAATTATATTTCCATATTATAAGTTATAAACATTTTTTTTGCTTAAATAATGAAAGAACTTGTTATCTATATATATAAAAGAGATTTCCACCCATATTATATTGACTCATCACGATATCTCAAGAACTATAAGGCGTAGAGACTTGAAATTTGGTAGGAATATTCCTTTCGCCGAGTAAAGGTCAGCTAAGAACGGATTTTACGAAATTCCACCCACAAGAGGGGGTTGCGGGGCTTAATAACATATATGGCAAAACAACGTTTGCGGGGTCAGCTAGTCTTATCTTCTATATATATATAAAAGAGATTTCCACCCATTGACTCATCACGATATCTCTGGAACCATACGGCCTAGATACTTGAAATTTGGTAGGAATATTCCTTTTGCCAAGTAGAGGTCAGCTAAGAACGGATTTTACAAAATTCCACCCGCAAGAAGGAGTTGCGGGGGTTAATAACATATAAGGCAAAAAAACTTTTCATTGCAATTCGTTGTTCAAACCTAAATTTTTCGGCAAATTCACGGCTATTACTGTACCTTGTCCTGTACCTTGATTTTATATTCATTGACATACCAAATAATCTCTATAACATGAAATGTACGTCAAAAATTTAGATAATTAGAGTTAATGTGGCAAAGTGCGCCTACCGGGCAAGTGCACCTACCACAAATATCTCGAAAACTACCGATTGGATACTAGTAGTGACACTATATATCGATGCTACAAACTAAATCATAGTTCTTGGTGAAAGTCACAGATGGCTCTAGTCATGTGAGTTTGAGATACGCGCCATTTTATTTTCACTGATATTCAAAGTGGTGAGGAGAGATGACTATGGGTTGATCATCTTCGTAAATCTCAAGAAATATAGTTTTACCAACATACGAGTGAGGTAAATGCACAATTTAAATATTTTTCTTTAAGTTTCTGACTATATCTCACTCCTATCTAGTGAAATTTATATATTTTTTTGCAGTTAAATATTCTAACTTAAAATTTATATAGTTGGGGAAGTGCGCCATACTGACTTTTTATATGGCGCACTTCGCCGCAATCCAGAGGTTACAAACTTTTTAAAATGTGTCTTTGTTACAAGTCTTTATTTAACTTGCAATGTTTCTTTGCTTGTTTGTATGGTCGAGTCAAATCTTGCAAATTAATTTGAAAAAGAAATCTTGAATGAACACGTTGGTCCATTTATGGTCAATTTGGGTGAGAATGCTATTTTTATGCATGACAATGCCCGACCTCATACATATTGGATTGTGAGTGACTACCTTCAAGAGATGAAAATTACTCGTATGGAGTGGCCAGCACGCAGCCCAGATGTCAATCCGATCGAGCATGCTTGGGACTAGCTAGGGAGATGCGTAAAAAAATTACGCTTCGTGAGCTCAAAATTGCTCTCACAGAGGAATGGGAGAATATTCCCCAAAATCGTACGAAAAACTTGGTGTACAGCATGCCAAACTGGGTAAACGCAGGAATGGAAGCACGAGGAGGCAATACGAAATATTAAAATTCGAGAAAATCGTAATGTTGTTCAAAAATGTCATGTTTCCCATTTTACTTAACAACTAATTTCAATGACTAACTTCTTATTTCAGTCCGTTTATAATACCAAATAAGTAGTTCCATTTACGATGGGAATACCATGGGTATTCCCATCGTAAATAAAAGAAAAAATATACTTGACACTCGATTATCAATATTTGGAAAAAAGGTTCATAGCCTCTGACTTAAGATTGTATGGCGCACTTAGCCGAAATTTGGTTTTAAGTACACAGATTCTTCTAGAATGTGGCTATGAAAAAAAATTAAATGTCATTCGTTTTGTTGCTTGTTTTCTTATAATAATATAAGGCTGTTTTTATTCTAATGCTATAATATTACGTTTTATTAATACATGGCGCACTTACCCGATTTGTCGCAAAGTGCGCCTGGTCAGACCGTTTTCAAATTTTATGCTAAAATTCATTTATTTGCTGTCAGATTCTAATGACACGACATTGGTTGTTGTTGCAAAACATCACAGATCCTTATGGTACCATGACTTAGTATCACTCGTGAACTTAAACACAAGAAATATTGCACCAAAGTCAACTATGAAAAAAGTATGGCGCACTTTGCCCCCCTGACTCTATATATATTTACCTAACGAAAAAAAAATCAGTTATCTTAAATACACATTTTTTTATTACTATTGGTTCAGAAAAAAACGTAGCATAGAAAACGTAATATACGTAGAAAGAAATAAACTTTTGAAAGCTTCAGAACTTGTACTAAACAAATTGGTGAAAAACATTTTTCAATATCTACGATATTTTTAATAAACGGTGAGCAACGGAATGTAAAATTTCAATTACATTACAAGATTTTACTACGTATTGGGTCTCGAAAAATTGTCGAATATAGTTTGCAAACAAATAAACGACTTTCTCGGGTTTTTCTTCTTATATATAAAAGCGGTGAGTTGATTTATCGTCGGAGCTGCGAGCGACCACCGCGTCCCGCTGCGAATCTTGATCGGCGGAGCATTTCAATTTATTTTATGAGTTGACACCTTTTGTATGGGATTGTACTTAGGAAAATATCGCCCTACCTCAATTTGATAATCAATACACAAAACTGTGATTTTCTTAGGAATTCTGGCAAAACATAAGACACGTGAATAGCATGGAAAGAAGAAAAATACATCAGATATAAAAATTATTAACGACTTGGATAAGCCTCGAAAAAAAAATTGCTCGGGACCTTCAGCCATCGACTAGAGCATATAAATCAAGGGAAATAGAGCGTACGAAGCAGACGACATAGTCCACAAATTAATATCTACAAGTAATTACTAATCTACTGCTTAAACATATGTACCTACCGCAGAATGAAAAAAAAAAAAAACAGTAATACACTGTTAGTAGGTATAGTATACAATTACGTATGTAAGAAACACAGAATACACCAACAGGCTAAGTGGCGAACTTCATAAAATATGTAACAGAAAAAAAAATTATTTTACTTATAAAGAGATTTCATACCAACAGTGGGTTAGGTATCTCTGTAATAACCTTACATTAACCTTAAAACAGTCCAATATGCAATGAAATCGAAGTATTCTTTATAGTCTATAAGCCAAGAATATCATTGAACTTTTAGGTTTTGGGAGGTTGGAAATCGTCAAATCTACAAGGAATTCGTAGTAAAACATGAAAAATCTCGTAACCGTGTCTACGTACGAACTCGTAGACATCTCAAATCACGACTAAGAGTCGACCCTACTCCCGATCCTCCCCACAAGCTCTGGTCACCTTACTAACCACAGGAGCACAACACTACTTGAAAACAGCGTTATTTAACTATGATCTCCTTAATGTTGATATATATCCCCAATCGGGCTGCTCCAGATTTTGAACAGGATATATCCTGCTGTACCCTATCTCAAGAAATTAGCTTAAGTTGGTCTTAAACTATTGTTTAAATCGAGTTACATCTTTTACTTGTTTGTTGTAATATAAAATAGTTCATAATTTTCACTTCTTGTATCAAAATATCCCGCGTAGAAATATTATTGATATTTTCGGTCTTTAGCTACGTTAGTTGGCTCTGTCTATTCAAACATTGTTTGTGGAACTATTTAAACTCATCGAGATTCACATCCACTAGGGCCTCTTCTTGAAAAAGGATATCATCATACAGAAATCCAACTTCTTCGTAATGATCATCATTGAACTGTTCTGGTCTTCAATATCCCGATTGCCTCTCTCTCTTAATACGTTACTTAACTAATATTTTAGCCTAACTTTCCGGTAAAATACCTCACAAAGTACTTAAATTTACTTATAAGAAAAACTCAATTTTTGGCTAATCTCTTAAAGGATCCATTTACTGACAGACATGTGACATATACATATTATAAGATGTATGGGATATTAAGCAGAACAACACTTCTTCTTTTAGCTATGACAATTTATCAACATGAGAGCAAAGGAACATTAAAAACTTAATAATATTGTTGTGCGCATAAAGGATAAATAATCGTTACGTTTTTTTAAATGTGAAAGTTATTGCTGAGCAGTTTTGTTATTTTGTTATTGCATAAGAACCTTCTACATAATATTAGAAAACTTATAATAAAAATAGCAGAATTGAGCCAGCCGTTTGAATTTTGTATTTTGTGTTTAGCAACCTATTTAGCAATTCTATTTTATATACATAGACGATACATAAAAAAGAAATTCAATGACTATTTATTTATTGTATAAAATAATAGAACACAAAATGCAATGTCAATTTAAAGTATAGGATCGGAATTCCGTCGGTAGCATAAAGCATCGACCGAAAAGGTAAATGGGATATAAAAGCGTATCAATATTGACCGCGTAACGCCCGGCCAACGTTCATCATGGTTATAGTGCGATATTGCCTATATCTCGCCCTACCGGCGTGTCGTCGTGTGTGTTTTCACGTACACACCATCTATTGTGCCGTGTTTGTTTTTTTCTAAACATTTTTAAATTTATTTTTAACCGTTCAGCGTTTCTTTCTATCCTTTGTTAGTACTTTTTTGTGAGTACTTGTTTTAAATTTAACAATGTTAACGTTTCATATTCGTCAGTTATTAAAGTTTTACAGACTTAGTTTACCAATATTTTAAAACTGCTTTGAATACAAAATGTTACTATATTTATATATATATAAAGAAAACTAAAATCAACTAAACTTAACTTGAATGTTGTAATTGTTCCTCTAAAGTTTTTTCATAAATTTTCATAAATTATTTCGGCCCCATTACCTTTCACATCTGTATAGATTTTTATAGTTGACAACTAAACAATTCATTAATTTTGCTATTAGGGTTACCAACTTTAAAACTTTCAAATTTAAAAGTTTTTATATAACTTTTGACAATAAATTACTTTCAACTGTTTACAGTTGTATTAACTTCTAAGACTTTCTTTACTATTACTAAACTACTAGTTCTCTATTATCTTTATTTCCACCTATTTGCATTTATGTTATTTAGAATTTCATTTTAACAAATCTGTGGGTCGTTAATTCAATTATGCGATCAAATCGCAAGGAACGAGTTTAATTTCTGTTTTCGTTAGCAATATTAATTATTACCCTTCCCTTAAAATTTGTTAAAGTGTTTCATTTCATCAAAAGAAAACATATAATTTGTTCACTTTAGTAAAATTAACAAAATAAATCACAGAAGAGTTGTTTAATTAATAAGTAGCTCTGTACTCAAGTTTATTTTTGAGTCCATAATATTTTAATGATGTTTGCAATTCGAACTACTTAATTGTATCTAATCAAATTTAAAACTGTATCACATAAATATTTAAATCTATATTTTAAACACTGCTTAGTGTAATATTAGTTCCTCTTCCTGCTAAAGTTTTGAACTTTAGGATATAACGTAATATTAGCTAATATGAATTTAAACGGAACTGTATACACAATTATGTAATACAAGAGTCCTTTAAAAGCGGACCCAACTGATAGCGTTCACGAAGAGTTGTTTTTGGCCCTACTTTACATAACGATCGTCGTATAAAGTCAAAATTTAAGGTTATTATGCTTAAATATGTGTGTAAGCAACGTTTGAGACTGCTTTTAAGGGTCGCTATGAAAAAATTTGTTATAGCGTTTGGGGTGACATTAACGGGCGGTGGAAAATTGCTAGCGGATAGCAACAAAGGTTCTTTACGAATACAAAGGATTCATTGGACGAAGTGACCGTATTCTCGAAATTAAAATAGCCGTTCGGAAAAAAAACCCTCAAGTATTTAAAATTTCATGTAGCCAAAGTATGTTACGAATATATAAACTAAATCTTAAAAAATATCCGTACAAAATTACAAACACAAACTTTGTGAAAATGGATGAGTGTTTGTTACTCTTTTATGCTGAAAATAAAACAGAACAGCTTGCGATAAAACTTGCCATGTTGATAGTTGAAGACCCGGATTAACACATTGACTACTTTTTATCTTGAAATTCTCAAGGGATCGGAATTCAGACACACATGCAGAACTTATAAGATATATAAACGCGAAAATTTATACCGATGAACGGATTGATGGATCTTTAGTTTTTTGTTACTTTTACATGATCAAAATTTTAGATGAATGCAAATAGAAGTTCACTAAAATTACAAAACCCATCATTGAAGAAAAAAGCATAAACATAGTATAAAAAATCAATAATAACTTTTATAAATTCTTTATTGTTTGTTTATCGCATATTTACAAGTAAATCCTAAGAAAAAAATGCATTATTTATGGTTAAAAATACGTCAAATATTTTAGGTTTTTGTAGAATTATCAGTTCTATATAAAACCTTGATGGTGTAATTTATACAAATTTTTATTGATGTAAGAATCTAATATTAGATAAAACAGGCGTATTTATTTTTTATTTGCTCATGTTTTTCTGTATGAAATATTTATGATACAGCGGAATATTCCTCCAACCAAGAGTAACCTCAATCCTTATTTATTTTGTTTTGACAGCTTTAGGGAAATTATAAACATGTCCATTACACAAATAAAGAAAAGTAGGTATACAAATGCCTGATACATTCTGAAATAATATATAAAGTAAGAATATTACACAGAAACTAAATATAGCATCGATTTCGTTGTTAATGGCGTTACAGTTAATAAATAATTTTAAAATTAAATAATAGAAATTGAAATAGAGTATGAAATTTTTTCTGTAAATTAGACAGTGATGTTACAAGAGATGTTACAAATCTCTTTAAATCATATTGTACCATAATTTTCTCTTTTTTTAAAATTAGTTGTCCTTAAATAAAACTAGCTGCTGCCCGCGACGTCGTCTGCGTGCGTTCACTGCTCGTTTCCCGTAGGTGATAGCGTGATAATATGTAGCCTATGTTCTGACCCGACTTCTTAATAATATTCGTGCCAAATTTGAAGTAAATCCATGCAGTACTTTTTGAGTTTATCCCGGACATACATTTGAAGAAATAAAGGTTCACTGCTCTTTCCCCGTAGGTGATAGCGTGATAATATATAGCCTATGTTCTGACCCGACTTCTTAACGATATTCGTGCCAAATTTGAAGTAAATCCATGCAGTACTTTTTGAGTTTATCCCGGACATACATACAGACAAACAGACAAAAAATCTAAAAACTATATTTTTGGCTTCGGTATCGATTGTAGATCACACCCCAAGTATTCTTTTAAAAAAATATTCAATGTACAGTTTTGACTTTTCTACCATTTTATTATATGTATAGATAGATAACTAAACATTTCTGCGTACTAATTTAAATTATTTAAGTATTGTACATAATAGTGTTATTAACCGACTTCTTATATATAAGGAGGAGGTTACTCAATTCGACCGTATATATATTTTTTTGTTTTTTTTTATTTCTTTTAATGTATGTTCGGGGATAACTTCGTCGTTTATGAACCGATTTTGATAAATCTATTTTAGTTGGAAAGGAGATATTTTAACTTAGGTACCAGGATCAAGAAACCAGGATCTGATGATGGGATCCCAGAGACAACTATAGTGCGTTTGTTAATTTTTTTTCGTCGGCTTCCGTATTACTTGTCGATGTAATTGAAGTCGGTTTTTTTCGTTTGCGAGCAAACACAATTATTTCAGTGATAAAATAAACACTTTTATTTCAATGATGTTCAATATAACAGCAGTAGCCAAACAATATACACGTGTAACGTTCTCATTTTATATTTCACAAATCCAAACAGTTCCAGCAATTCTACATTTACAATAGACATATAAGTTATTATAAACACATTTTTCGTGACATTTATAAAGATTATCCACAGAAATAAACAATTGGTGCGATACGACGAGCTGTGTGAGGGTCTGATAACGCGAAACGTGAGGGCGAATATGTTAGTGACGTGCTCTTTTGGCTCGCGTATAAAAGAATGGAATCGATTAAAAACATCAAAAGAATAATTTTATCCCTGTGTTGCTGTTCATGACGTTCTCTGTTTAGCCGTTCATTTGAAAGATAATTAAAATACATCATGAAATTTTAAACTATTTACGAAATTATAAAGGCGTTTTAACGTGTTATATACATATATGGATTTCAACACAGGTGGAACGTTATAATTTATATTAGTAATGACTTGTTTCAGTAGGGTTTTTTGAAATTCATATAATCTTGAGCACGTTAGTTATAAGTTTATAACTCAATGTAAACGACTAACTTCAAATCCATACGTCAATCAGTTCTATTTCCTTATCTATACAAATAAATAAAATTGGAGTGTCTGTTTGTAATATTAAAATAAAAGCTTTTTACTAAATTCATGTGGATGTATATACGGTACATATACCAAAATAACATTTTTTTACAATTTTTGTCTGTCTGTCTGTTTGTTGAAATACACAGGCCGAAGATGGGCAGCAGCGTCTTCGGTGCGACAAAACCAGCCCTGCGGTCACCAACCCGCCTGCCCAGCGTGGCGACTATGGGCAAAGCACATGAGTTCGCGCCATGATGTTTGGCGCGAACTTGGGGAGGCCAATGTCCAGCAGTGGACTGCGATAGGCTGAAGTGATGTCTGTTTGTTTCGGCTAATCTCTGAAACGGCTGGACCGATTTTGTAGGGACTTTCACTGGCAGATATCTTTTTTTTTTTGTTTAACGTCGGGAAAATCCTTCATGGACACCCTGGGGCGCCGAAGGGGAGTCAGACTCTTACTGAATAAAAACCGCAAAGTGTGCCTCCACCGTGAATCCAAATTCCTCTGCAAAACCCGGCGGCGTTGCCCTAACGGACCCTTCCCTTATAGGTGGCGCGCGGAGAGGCGCACCAACTCGGGCACATTTGATGGTCGGCCACCCCCCCCCCCCTCCGGCGGGTGCCACCTTCTGCCTGGCGCTTAGGCTGCCCCGTACCGCCCGGACAGTGCCAACATAAGTCAGCAAAGACCGGGGTGGCGACGGCCCTGTACTCCCGCGGACAGCGGCCTCGGCACTAGGGAAAGCGCCTTCGCGCCCCCGGGGCGGGCGGACGAACTCATCTACCCCGTCCCCAGCGTGGGGGAATGAAAAACCAACCCCCACGTCTCCGCGCCATCACAGCGCCTGCGCTCACGGGTCCACTCCGAGAAGCCGAGGCGGGCGAACGAAGCCACCCACCCTGTCCTCTCCCCGCGCCGCGTCGCAGCGCCAAACTACGTGCCACCCCGCACCACACACGACCTCCGAGCCGAAAGACGGGCTTACCAGACCCCGCTCCCGGAGTGGGAGACGAATCTGCGAGACCCCCATAAGTCCGCAAACCCACCCTGGTGATCTGGGGCCGAGACCCATCCCCGCCCCCAGAGTGATCTCGGAGCGGAAGACAAGTCCGCGAACCATAAGTCCGCGAGACCCGCCCCTCGGTGATCCGGGACCGACCCAGAGGCCCTTCCCTTCCTTAGGAGCGCGTCCAACGGCCTCGGCACTCCTATGCACTTTCGCGTCTCCCTGGGGCGCGATCCAAAGGCCCCGGCACCCCAATGCGCTTACGCGCCCTCCTCGTCGGTCGTTACCCGCGACGAGCAGCAGTACCGCTACAACTGCTGCTCGTACCGTTGCCCAGGGTGCACCCCGAGGAGGTGACCGACTTGCACCCCTCACTGGCAGATATCTGATGTAATAAGGAGTAACTTAAGCTACTTTTATTTTAGAAATTTATTTATTTTGTAACTCTGCGAATTGAACAATTCAATGTTTTTTTTTTAATTCTACGCGGACTAAGTCGCGGGCACAGCAGCTAGTCTAACATTATAATTATTATGCCGCAGGTACCTATTGTTTTGATTATAGCTTCTAATGAATAATTTATAATATTTAGTTAGGATCTACTGTATGCATATTATTTAACGTAATATTGTATTATTTTTATTAAAACACTTAAAACTACACTAATACAAAATATCGAAAAGGAGATATTATATTAAAAAGTGAGTCATATCATTACAAGAAAAAATTAAGTGTATAAATTTTATAGGCGGAAAATGACCGAAAACGTTTCAAGTAATGGAAGTGCAATTTGAAGGGAGAAAAGATAAAAGTGGTGCATAGTCAAACGTAAAGGATTGCGGAGTCAATTTTAAATGTAAATCTTGCGTCGGATGCCTTGCTTTCACCGACATTTATTATTCAGTTTCATTGCTCACGTAATCGGTGCATCAGTAATAAAGAACCGAACGGTATTCTCTGACTGAACAAATGTTTACGCTGTTTGTAAACAGTACACTCGATTTATAAATCGTTTTTCAATCGAATTAATTTTATTTTTGTCCATTTAAAAGCATTTTACGTTATAACGCATTAAACAATTAAATCTGGATGGTACAAGATAATTATGTTTTACCTTTGTGAGCCGAGGACCTGTAGGATAAAATCGTCGAATACTCTCACAACCACGATTTACCATGTAAATAGTTCTAGTTATATTCGTCAGAGATTCTGTCAAAAAAAAACATAGATTATTAAATTGCATAAAAAATTGGAAATAGAATATTCGTACATTCTATTTCCATTTAAAAAAACAAACAACGTAGTTTATAAAATTAACAAAATGTAATTATTTCTCATTAATTAAAATTTATATCCTTCCAATGTTATACTGCAAGCCGCCAGTACTGAAATATAAAGATTTTATACATTATTTAGTAAAATTTAGTGAGGCATTTTAATTATATTCGAAAGCAATTTAATAAACATGGAATACTCATAATTTATTTTTGCTAATGATAGCAAAAAATTAGGAGCTGTAAAATCTTTTTGTGGGTGTCTAGTTTTGATAATTTTTTTTACATCAGTAGATACAAAAACACTTTAATGATCTTTGTGTCTTCCATTTCTGAGTACAGAGTGGATTAAATTCACAAACTACTCAATTATTTAGGTCGATGTTTTGTCTTAATGATGAGTAAATACAAGATCCGTTTAAAAATCTTGTCTTTATAATTATTTACTAGAAGTCACCTAATGGTCCAAATTCGGCCATAATTAATTTAAATTATAACTTTGATCATTCAGTATAGACAAACAATATTAATCTATAATCTATCCTCAATTTGACGTCAGACTTCACCACTAAACAAAAGGGTATACCTAAATGCGTGTGTGTCAAATACAGTATAGTGTGTATAATGTTTTCTAATAATTTAATGTACATTTTATGTATAATTTAAAACAAATATTAGCATTCTGCACTCCTTCTCTATGTACCTAACTTACAACTGTGTAAAATTTCATACTCCTCCGTCCGCGTAAAGTTCGTAAAAAGGGTACAAAGTTTTTGCTTCACGTGTTAATATATAGAAGATAGTAAATTTTAAAAAATCAGATAATTTATAAAAATACTACTTCATTAATAAATATTTGTACAATTTTAAAAAATCGTCTTACTATACCAAGTATAAAGATAATAATATAGATACATATTTATTTTTTAAGAATATATTGTACAATAGAAAACAAAACAAAAATTTTAAGAAAACATTACAAATTGTGTAGAACACGGGACATCCTATAGCTAGCTTCTAGACAACTTTTTCTTTATTATTTATTTTTTTAATATTTATTACAACTTATCTGAATCGTTAGAGAGAAAACTTTCTCTTTGTCAGACAAGAAAAAAATGTTAGATTAAGAAGATACTTTTTAAAAAATAAAAGTAAAATGTTTAAAGACTTGTCTTAACGGTGTGAAGTTTTTATTTAAGAAAAACCACAAGAAATAATAACTTAAAAGAATCGGTAATTCGTCGAAATCAAACTGGTTAGAGCGCTCGGTTAGTTTTAGGGTGCATTTAGGCCAAACGAACAAAGAGCTAGAGCTAGAAAAAGAGCGTTCTTTCGTAATCTTTGATTGTTTAGTGTAAACGAAAGCAAAATCATCTGAACGAATGTTCTTTGCTCTTTGGTGTCAATTCTGTGGTTGGTATTGGTAGTGCTTCGCTATGTTTGACTCTGATAGCGATATCATAATTGCAAGTCCTGCTTTTATAAATTTATCGCAAAAACACAAAAATAAAAGAAGGAAGAGACGTTGGTGGGTTACAAATTTAATGCAACGAAGGACACTGCATAATGTAGGTGAAACAATGATGGATATGCAAAACACCCACAACAACCCACAGACATCATTTGGTAGGCTTCTATCATTAATAAACAGTTTTCTTTAGACCAATCCATAATTTAATAGATTAAATAATAAGTATACAATCGCTAGAACACAAGAACGCTTTGAAGAGACCGCTCAGGGGCGCGAGCACGTTAGAACACGCAAGAACGCTCTAAGCAACTGTTCGCGCGCTCTAGCGCCGTTTACATCAAGCGAACGAGCATTCTTAGAATATTCCATATAATCTTGCGAACGCTCTAAGAACAACGAAAGAATGCTCTACGGCTGTTTACACTAAAATAATTTGATAAGAATTTGATAGAATGAGCATTCGCTCGTTTGATGTAAATCGACCCTAAATACAAAAACATTTCAAGAATACGACAAATAATTTTCAAATAATAAAAGATATTAAAAATAATATTTTAGATGACACATTTCAGTAATGCAGAAAAAAACAATGTTGAGAAAATGTTTGATGACAAACGCCACAATGAGATGATACCTACTGTTTAAATTGAAAACATTGAGAAAAAAATATTATGCAGACGCACGCGCCGCACCCGCCTTATCACAACCTCATTGGCAATCTCTGACATTGAAAGCGCACACCGAATTTCATTTTGCAGAAACCCCCAAAATACGCCCTTCCTGCTAAAAATATCTGATTACTTTCATATACAATATTTAACAGGTTTTTATTTTAAACATAAACTACTTGATTTTATCATATTTTTGTTAGCATTGTTTAATAGCCACTATCTTTTGAAACTATATACTCGTATTCTATAGGTTTTACTTTAGTTTCCTTCTAAAATTAACATTTGTGTCACACTTTCTTCAAATTTTTATCATCATCGAAATAACAGTTTTCATTTGAAAGTTTACTACACTTATAAGAATTTATTCTTATTTGCGTGATAATGAACACACGAATGAAAAAAATGTTTGTTTTTATAATGTGACTAATTAGCAGTTTAACGAACAACTTTTAAATTTATACTCCTACTAGCTTTTACCCACAGCTTCGCTCGCACTGAAGCCAATAAATAAGTAGAGAGAGATTTTATCTTTCCTAAAAAATATAGTTATTTTTTTTAAATAAAAAGGTATCCTATGTTACTTCTAATACCTTTAAGAATATGTGTAAAAGTTTTATGATGATCAGTTAAGTAGTTTTCGGGTGAGAGCGTAGCAAACAAACTTAGGTACATTCACATTATTTATAATATTAGTAGGGATTACAATAGGAAATCAAATAAGGATAGCATTGCAGTAAAATCAATTAATAAATTTTAGTAAGGTTATTTATTCTAAATCAAAAACTTTTTATACTAGTAGCTAAATGCAGCGTTACATAATATTCTTCAAAACAATCAATAATAATCGCTTTCCTATTATTATTATGATCAATATTCTCAATAGTTCTTACATAACATGGTAAACATCAGATATTACATTCCACATTACGTAACGAGCCGGCGAAAGTACGAACTAGTATTTCTAACATTTACCTGCAATTTTTATATTACGTTACCGGCCAGTGCATTGGCTGAATAAACTGGGTACAATGTGCATCGATTCGGGGGCATGCGGGCCAGACAAAGGAACCCCCGACCGTCGCATTATGATAATGCATCTGGAAATATCGCGCCTGAACCGAAACGGCGATAATGCAAATGATATTACTTTTATATTAAAGAAAATGGCCACTCAGGTTGCGATGTTATATTCAAAAATAATATTAAATATTCTGCCGTTTATAATTATGTATTATATTTATATATTAATGTTTTGTAACGCTGGTCTTCTATAAAATACAGTAAAGTAGGTCAATACCTACTTTGTGAATATTCTACTTTTTATCAGTTATTAACCTGATGTTGCGTCGTTGGTAATTTTTTCAAATATTTTTTTATAGTCTATATATCACATATATATAAATGAATGTTTGTCTGTATGTCCTGTATAGAATCGTAAACTATGCATTTGATCATGTCCATGATCTTCAGCAAAGTGTTGTGCAAGAGCCCACAAAGGTTTCTGAGTTGGTAAGACCAAAAAAAGCGTAGAAACGCGCGCAGTGTATAGCTAGTATTTTATATAAATTTACAATAATAGTTATTTATATACGCTGTGTGTTATAAGAGTTTAATCCTTGAGAAACTTTAGTTCTGATGTATAAACAAAATATGGAGAGTAAAATCATGTCAATAAACAACTTACGCTGACGCTTGCGCTCAGTGACGCCTACATTTAGTGACGTTGATAATGACGCTTTATATCACTTTTAGCTGGTATAGTACGAGTAGTGTACCAGCATTTACATTACTAATACGAATCGCAAACGTCGTTATAATAATATTATATGTCGATTTTATATTTTTATTATATAAGTAAGGATAATTTAATTCAATTATTATTGGCAGATCTTAATTTTTAAATATCATTGTAATCGTTCTTTAAAGTGACTTAAGTTCTTTATTTTTATCTGTATTATTTTTCATGGGATTGCCTTCTTCAAGAAATAAAACTATGAAACTAATCGTGATGAAGATATCTGAACAATAAATATATATAGCTGTATTAAGTTAGTATACATGCAAATCTTCCTTATGTTCACAAATGGTATAAGGCCAGTATCCTAAGTAATTAAGTAGGTACTCATTTAGAAGCTATGTGACTATATAAAATTAACTTCATATAAATACTGACGTAAAAGTGCCTTCAAATATTGAAAAATAACATTATTCTGACAACATTCTAAAGAGCAAAGGAGCAAAAAAGATAGAGTTCAACTAAAAAAAAAATTAAATAAAAAATTTCGAAACTTCCATATTAACTTTTGAAAATATATTTATAGTTTTCAGATCTAAGTCGCAGAAGTATTTCACAAGTGCTTTAATCTTCGGTCCCAAGTGACATACATTTCGCTTTTACGACCAGGTAGCTACTGCAGCTTAATATTTGATTTACATACACTTCGAATAAGACGAAATAGGTAGACTTAGAGCAAGGGAAGTAACAGCATTAGTTAAGACATAAAATCAATAATACTGAAGATGTACATCATATAACGCTACTTAATTTTAAAATCGATAAATATTTACGTTATTATAGGAAAACTCCAAATATATGACTAAAATATATCGATTCAAAGTACCTACTAGTTATGATTTACTGTTCCATCCACAATAGCTTGCAGTACTCAGTAGATTTCTTTACTTTTGCTACTCTACCGCTTTACGAAAGGAGTTTTTTTTTTTAATAATTATTTCGTAGTTAATGTCTCCTACCTCTATTCTATTATACAAATTTCAAATTTCATACATGTAGTAGTTTTCCAGATTTCATAATTCGTCTGTGAACGAATGAATGACCTTTCGCTTGTAAAATGAAATGTAAATTTTTGATGCACTGTATGGTTAATTTGCTTTAACCAAGCCAGTTGTACTGTAAACTCATCAGAAATTTTCAGTTTCGAATTCGATAAACTTTGTGTACCATTAGCTTTTTGGAAACGTGGGATCCCGCGAGATCCCGCACTCTTAAAGAAATGTTCTAAAATGTTATTGAAACTACAGGTTTTCGTCTATTGTATTATATTATATGTAATAAACTTTTTTCGACATGTCCTAAATATTTGTTTCCTAACGAAATAATAAACAGTTAAATTTTTTTATATGTTGTCGTATCACCCGAAAGTTTTAGCACTAGTTTTTAAACTTGTGGGATCTGCGGATTCGTGTTTTCGAGGTGCGGAGTCCCGCGGGTTTGCCGGATTCCACTTTGAAAAATTGCAATCCTTCACCAGGAGGTGACTATGTGAAATATGCAGTCAAAATATGTTTTCCACAAAACTTCTTAGTAACATTTGGCTGCAAGATTAAAGTCAAACTTTCCTAGGCGTACATTAGATGCCCCAGCAAAAAATGCTGCACTAATTTTAATCGTATATGAAAGGAGGATACATACATTGTATATTCGGAAGACTCAAGATCAAGTATAGTACCTAATATTCTATTGCCTAGCCCCTCCAAGCTTTTAGCTAAGTCCATATGAATACGTTAACAAAGCTAACTAATAACTGTAAAGTAGTAGCAGTCTTATCTTAGGAACTAACGGTTAAGAATCTCATTTTTTCGATAAACTTCTTAAATAGTTCTTTAACTATAAATCAAGTTTCATCAATAGCGAAAGAAAAAAGGAACGCTAACTTTTCCACACCGAAAGCTGCATTTTCATCCCTTTCAATATTTTATTTGAATTAATCAATATCGGGATCTACGAGTCTAATTTTAAAATATTTTATAGTTATTGAAAACAATAAATTAATTAAAACGATAAAGTCTAGCAAGTAGCAATACAACTCAACATGAGCGAAACTGGTCACGACGACTAGCTTAATACAGCCACCATAATATCACTTTTACAACGCTATTTAAATTTTAATTTTATATATGTTTTAAGTCTAAAATTGTAGAATCTTCTTCTCTTAAATTATACATGCCATTTTAAGTGCGTAAGTATCGCTTAATGGGCACCCAGCCCCCTGAATTTGCTTATCTGCATGATTTCACCCCGAGATACCATTTTGGGTAAATTGATTGAAAAATGTTTGGGTCCGCACATAAAATGTTCGCACGGAATAAGGATTTAGTCACTTAATTGAAAATACCTATTGAAATTCCGAGCTAATGAAAACGTTACAACAATTGGTATTTCATATATAACGTTATTTTATTCACTAATAATGATATAATTTTAATTTACTGATTCGACTTTAAATTATCATACACATTATAATTAATCGAGAACAATATTAAGGGATTAACTTGGCATTTGCATTGAGATGTCTATACATAGCTATCTATATACTAATATATAAAGCTGAAGAGTTTGTTTGTTTGTTTGAACGCGGTAATCTCTAGAACTACTGGGTCGATTTGAAAAATTCTTTCAGTGTTAGATAGCCCATTTATCGAGGAAGGCTATAGGCTATGTGTCATCACGCTAATACCAATAGGAGCGGAGTCCACGCCGACGAAATCGCGCGCAGAAGCTAGTATAGAAATATCGAGCCATGATGTTTGTCCAGTCTAATCTCCGAAGCTATTGATCCGAAATTTTGCAGAGATTGGTAATAGGCTACATTTAATTTCGATATATGTATATTATTATATTCTTGAAAAAAAAAACATTTCGAAGTTCGCCGGGTCAGCTCTATACAAATAAATAAAATTGGAGTGTCTGTTTGTAATATTAAAGTAACTGCTTTTTACTAAATGCTTATTGGTTTATACACGGTACATACTACCCGTATATTCAATGTACTCTGTTGTACATACCTATACCAAAATAACATTTTTACAATTTTTATCTGTCTGTCTATTTGTTTGTTCTGGCTAATCTTTGAAACAGCCGGACCGATTTTGACGGAACTTTCACTGGCAGATAGCTGATGTATCAAGGAGTAGGAGCAACTTTTATTTTAGAAATTTACTTATTTTGTGATTTCGAGAAGTAAACTTTTTTTTTAATTCCACGCGGACGAAATCGCGGGCACAGCTAGTATATACATATTGTATATATATTGTATATTTACTGTATATTGTATATAATATATTGTATATAAATATTCGCCATTTTACACTGAACAAAAGCAATAATACCGTGACGTGAAATACTCGTATCAACGGATTGAAACCGATGCGCAAAAGTTTATTACAATTTGAAGGAACAGACGTCAGAGTGGAACAGATCGTGCCGACATTGTATCGGGCCCAATAAGGAGTATCGCTAACCGTTCCACATCGCCCCGCTTTTCATCGTGGGTTCAATCGATTCACTGAATATTGCTTCAGCTGCAGTATGGTCGAAGAGTATGTACATTATTCTTCGTTGAAAGGTCTATTTATACATTTTCATACATAATATAACTCTTCAAGCTTCTTGGACTGTCTCTTAATTTCCTTACCGTTTCGTGGTGAGAAATAAGCAAACATTATAAATATATCACACTCCGCATCCACTCCGGGTATCGCATGAATTAATTGAAGCGCACGAGCAACAAACCCATCGAATGCTGTGTTACATTACTCAACCGTCACAATAACGAGGAGATTTTGGTTTGTACCGCCACTTCGAATGAAACATGCATTCTTTATAATTAAAAACGCTCACTTCTATTACTACTAAAAGGCACGGTCAAGTGCTGTTATTGTAATTTTCGTATAATTAAAAATTGCAATACAAGGTGAAAAAGCTAACGGCTAAACAATAGCTGCTGGTCGGTTCTGGACCTCACTGTTGTTTTAGGACATCACTAGATTATATAGTACAACAGAGTAGCTACTAAGATATACCTACAAGTTGCAATTGAAATATCTCCGAAGCCCACAGTACTATTTACGAATCATGCTCTACATCACCATTTTGTTAGACCCAATAAAAGCACTAACGCCAATTAAAACATAAGTACCTGGGTGACCGAGCTTTGCTCGGTATTTTTAGTAAATCATGTTTTTTGGAAATCATATTCAAATATGAATTAAAATCAAAAAAAACTTTATTCAAATAGGACCAAAGAGCACTGAGAGAGCTCTAGTGAAACCACATTGTTCACTATGAAAAATTCCATTAACTTTAAAATGGAAAAGAAGTTGATTTAGTATATTTTTTTCAAAAGTTTTACTTAAGCACGGTAGGGTTGAAAAGGGTCTACAATTACTGGGATCACTACGATGTGCCTTTTTAATAATTGTCTTTGCTTGCAAACGAAAAAAAAACCGACTTCAATTACATCGACAAGACAACTGAGGTAGACGAAAAAGTAGTCAAGTAAATACGCGTTATCAAATATTTCACAAAAAGTTGTTATCAGATCTCAATGAAATTTAAATTTGACAACATGGTAAGCATCAGCTTTCGACTAAATTAAAAATCATCAAAATCGGTACACCCAGTAAAAAGTTATGCGGTATAATACAACGTAAGTCGACGAAAAAATAGTCAAGTAAAAATGCATTAATAGATATAACCCGAAAAGTACTTGTTAGATCTCAAATAAATTTAAATGGGACCAAATGACACACACCACCTTTCGATTAAAGAAAAAATTTAACAAAATCGGTCCACCCAGTCAAAAGTTCTGAAGTAACATACATAAAAAAATACAATCCAATTGAGAACCTCTTCCTTTCGGTTTAAGTCGGTTAAAATTGGTAAAACTTTACTATATTTAACCAAATCTGAAAAAGAACCCACCTTAATAGCATTGTTAAGTGTTAAAGATAAGTACGGAGCGAGGTAATCAATGATAGTACTAATTAATTTAATGAAATGCTCCACAGATCATTGTGCATTGTTTTTGAAGTGAAACTTCTCTTAAGCGCATGAAAGGTAAAATTTTGACGGATCAAACGCGTCACGTTAAATACACCGGATCTCGTCCGATCACCGAAGTTAAGCAACGTCGGGCACGGTCAGTACTTGGATGGGTGACCGCCTGGGAACTCCGCGTGATGTTGGCTTTTTGTTTTTTTTTGTCAATTAGTTTTTTTTTTAATTAGTCTGCCAAAGAAGTTTCACTTCGTACTTTGTACGCACGCAATTTTTTTTTAATTATGACTTAAACGCTTTTAAAATATCTAAAGAATCAACCCGCGAGAATGAAAAATGAACATTACATTTGCTAACGTTATTTTTAAGAAGTTGGGTAGAATTAGTTGAAGATGAATTCAGTCGAAAAGAAGTCAATGGGTATTTTATCGAAAAAGGCTTCAAAGGCGTATGCCAACTTGTCATCAGATGAGCTGCTGTTGTTTGATTATTATATTATATTGGTATCTATAGTTTGCTTATTACGTTTCCCACAGATACTATTAGGTAATCTTTGATATATTTTGATTTAGCAGCCATACATACAGCAGAACAGCTTCAAAAGTTTTAGAATATTGTTTTACGTAAGCCAAAAATCTAGTCTCCTGATTCCATTGCTTCTTACTGTAGGTAGGTACAGGTCGTAAAACCTATTTCTACTCTTACAAATACCTTCAGAGGCCCATTCACTAAATGTACAATTTACATTTATATCTACATTTTTAATTTTAAAAATGTTATATCCTCTAAGATTAATTTGAAAACTAAATTATAGATTACATCTGGATCTTGCGCCATCATAATTATTTACTTTACATATTTTGTGCGCTACTATATCCCTAAGGGCCTATGCAAACCACGTTTTTTAAACGCGCCGTCGACGCGCGTTTTAAAAGCGCGCGTCGACGGCGCGTTTTTATTCTACAGAGCAGTTTGTTGGCGTTTGTATCGATACACACGCGCGTTTGCATCGCGTTTGTATCGCGTTTGCATCGCGTGACACGCGCGTTTGCATCGCGTCTGTATCAGTACATACGGCACATACGCGCGTTAACGGCGCGTTTTAAAAACGCGCGTCGACGGCGCGCTTTTATTATACAGGTGTGCAAAGGTCTACAGGCTGCGTCTAACTCGCGTGTGTATCGCGTTTGTATCGCTTCAAACGCGCGTCGACGGCGCGTTTAAAAAACGTGGTTTGCATAGGCTCTAAAACAATTTGTTTTCTTTACCGTTATTGGTCTACATGTAATTCTTCGAGAATTTATTTTAATTTTCTCATCAAGAGAAAATTTTGACCGCAGTGATCGGAAGTTCATTTTTATCGTAAATTTCAATATCTATACTAATCTATACTAATATTATAAAGAGGAAAAGTTTATAACTTTGTTTGTATATCGGGGATAATCTTCGCAAATACTTATCCGATCATGAAAATTCTTTCACTAACAAAAAGCTACACTATTCAGGAGTGACATAGACTATATTTTATTGTAATTGTATAAAAAATTCAGTAAAAAAGAAAAATATTAAAATATATTATCAAAATGACAAAGAAACGATCGCCATCTATCGCTATTTATTAGTCTACTTATTTTATTTACTCTTATTTCAGTTAACCAACGTCAATCGACGACGAAGTTTTTTCGCTTTTTGATAGATGGCGTTGGAGCAACATTTTATTTATAAAGTATGTTATTTGGTTCTGTGATTTAAAATAATAAATACACGATATTATTACGATTTTATAAGTCAAATTCTAAACAATGAACCTAATAAAACAGTACTAAGAGCTACACAATATAATTGCATCACAAAGATAATTAACGCCCAACGAAGTGGGCGCGGGTCGGCTAGTGTATTACTACGAGTAAATAGGTTATCTATTATAATTGATAAAATATGAATAATATTTTTCTATCTTACCGACATAATAATAAAAAATATGAACTCGTTATTTAAATAAAAAATCACGAGTGCAAATAGAAAAAAAAAGGATAAAAAAACGATTGATCTGGAGGTGTGGGATTTGAACTCGGGACCTCTCGATTCGGTACCGGTCAATTTCCTACCTGAGCTATTTGAACTATGATATCAAATGTGAAATTTAGCTTCATATTCTAATGCTATTTTTTAATTGCCTAAAAAACAGGGATAAAACGAATTTTTTTTAAATGAATCATAGCTAGATCAATTTTTCGCCCCCGAAATCCCCTGCATACTAAATTTCACGAAAATCGTTGGAGCCGATTCCGAGATTCAGAAAATATATATATATATATATATACAAGAATTGCTCGTTTAATAGTATAAGATATACAACGAATATACAAGCAACTACTATGTTATGATAGCTGAAAGTTTTTAACAGAAGTCATTAAATTTTTTACATAAGATACATATATTAAACAATAATTGTGTTTGTTCGCAAACGAAAAAAAAAAATAACCAATTTTCTAAAATTGAGGAGGTTCTCAATTCGATTGTTTTTTTATGTATGTTACCTCAAAACTTTTTACTGGGTGGACAGATTTCAATTATTCATTTTTTAATCGAAACGTGGTAAACCTCATTTACTTTTGTTTAAATTTAATCGAGATCTTAACGAGTAGTTAATGAGTTATGTTATGCGTATTTACTAGACTATCTATGGTCTACGTACGTTGTATTATTTGTCGATATAATTGGAGTTGGTTTTTTCGTATCCATCACATCATCATCATCACATCAGCCTATCGCAGTCCACTGCTGGACATAGGCCTCCCCATGTTCGCACCAGACATCCCGGTTTTCCGCATTCCTCATCCAGCCTACGCCGGCAATCTTACGTAGATCGTCGGTCCAACGGGCCGGAGGACGACCCACACTGCGTTTGCCAAGACGCGGTCTCCACGCCAGGACACGTCTGCTCTAGCGGCCAGCGGCATTCGTATCCAACCAAACACAATTTTCGAAGTCAGTTAAACAGAACCTTTCAAAGAAAAACGGTCGACAAAAAATAAAGTCATAACTTTGTTTTACCAAATACGGCAGCAAGATGTTTTGTTTCATATCCTGAAATACCTACGCCTCTTTTATAATGTACATACATAAATACGAATTAAAACCGAAAGAAGCTTCACGAATAAATAATGTTGTCTCATTTTTTAGATGTCTTAAGTCCTTCGTCCCACTTTATACGCTCATGTTTTTATTTTTCATTTTAAAAAGTCTGGTAATAATGAGGAGGGTTTTGGATGTAAAGTATTATCCTACGCGCCTTTTTTTGGTTTTTATTGTTATTGATTTGTTCTAAGAAACTGCAATGGGAATATTTCCAAACTGCATCCATATGACAATTATAGAAATGTTTTCTATAGTTTTGTTGTATAAATATATTTTTTTATTATGTATACAAAAAATATTACAGCCGACTATATATCTGCTTTAAAAGTAATAAAAATGTATTATTGAAGTTATTATGATATCTCTATGAAATATTTGTAAATGAACTTAAATAAAACATTAAGACCAAAAGCTAGATATTTATAATGATGTCGTGACTAAATACACAACCATCCATTACGTTAATAGCTGACATTATTTTCGATAAATACCGTAATTATTATACTTGGCCAATGCAAAGTAATCACGCGATGAAAATTTCTCGAATGATCCATAGATAAACTGTGGAATAATACTGAAAATTTTAAATAAATAAAAGCAACTTTGCATAAAATTCGAGTTATAATTCAATGTAATTCAACAATTAAAATTAGCACGAATTAACATATTAATGATAGATAGTAAACATGCCATAGTATTGATTTTTGTAACTTCACTATTTTCTACGTTAGTTTCACTAAAAGAGGAAACAATGTTAATTATTAAAATTACTTATGTTGTTGTTCTAAGTGGTTATGTATAGGGCCCTTACACCCTTGTGCTACGCTAAGATTTTGCCGTGCAGATCATAAATTGTCTCAAAACGACCGCTGAGGGTGAAGAAACTTAGTTCATTTTATTACTACATCTTTAAAAAATGTAATTGTAAGCATGTATCAAGAAGAGAAAAATGGCGCAATTTTTCTTCTTTTATACACAGTACCTGGGTGACCGAGCCCAGCTCGGTATTTTTATTTTATTTTTTGTTTTTTTTTTCGGTATTTTTATATTTTAATTTTATTTAAATAATAAATCACGAGTGAAATTAAAAAAAAGGAAAAAAATAATCTGGAGACTGAGATTCGAACCCGGGTCAAAACGATTTGAAATCCGTCGCTTTTCTAATTACGCTATTACAGCTATAATAATTAATGTTGAAAGTAAGCTTCGTATTCTAATGATATTTTTTCATTGCCTAAAAACAGGGATAAAATGACATTTTTTTTAAAAGAATCCTAGCTAGATCAATTTTTCGCCCCCGAAATCCCCTGCATACTAAATTTCACGAAAATCGTTGGAGCCGATTCCGAGATTCAGAAAATATATATATATACAAGAATTGCTCGTTTAATAGTATAAGATAAGATTGAAAGTAAGCTTCGTATTCTAATGATATTTTTTCATTGCCTAAAAACAGGGATAAAACGACATTTTTTTTAAAAGAATCCTAGCTAGATCAATTTTTCGCCCCCGAAATCCCCTGCATACTAAATTTCACGAAAATCGTTGGAGCCGATTCCGAGATTCAGAAAAAAAAAAAAAAAATATATATATATATATATATATATATATATATACAAGAATTGCTCGTTTAATAGTATAAGATAAGATAAGATATACGACGTACAGCTTCGTAAAGAAATGTAAAAACTACTTTCTTATAGACTAATTTTGAGTTAATGAGTTAATTATTTTGATTTTGTTATTATATTTTTTTTTATATTTAGTAGAAGATTTAGTCTTAGTTTGATATACCTTAAAAACTTATATCGATCGATCGATTCAACCTGTAACATCCCACTGCTGGGCATAGGCTTCTTTTTTGGACTGGAGGCTAATCCACCACGCAGCTCCACTGCGGTCGGCGGATATGTTCCCTACTATGAGTGACGATCACTATCAGATATTTATACAATATCTGATAGCGATCAGAATACAACCGGGACTGACAGCTTAACGTGCTCTCCGAGGCACGGTAGGGAGAGCCATAAGGACTGCACAAATACCCAGACCACGGCAAACATCTGTATGGCCAATACAAATGTTTGTCATGTGCGGGGATCGAACCCGCAATCGCCAACGCAACCACCACCACAGCCACACCACAACCACAAACCAGTGCTGTGACCGTTGCGCCAACGCGGCCCAATATTTTTTTTGTTTTTTATTTTTTATTGATAAACAGTTCGATTTGATCAAGATTTTTGTAGATTGCCAATGTTGAGAAAATCTTCGAAAAAGTGAAAAATGTATGTGAATTTATAAAATTATATTTTCTCTAGGAGTATATTTAACTATTCTCAAATTATAATGCGAAGATTTGATTCGACGGAATTCGGAAATAATGTACCGAATTGAGATCAGTCTTAATAGGACAATATCTTCCAGGGTAATTTCCTGTAGAATACAAATGAAGGAGTTTTAACTTCTTTAAATAAACCATAATAAATATTATTATTTTTCTGCCATAATATTTTAAATAATGTTATAATAATAATAGTTTTTTTATATTTTTAAATATTTTTATTTTCTTTTTTATAAATATATTTAAAAATGTAATAATAAGGATATATGTTGAATAATAATAATAATAATATCTTTATTCATTTTAAAATATAAATTACACTGAGTCTTCCCAATAAGTTATTGGAGATACTTCGACGGTGCCGTAGAATAACGTACTATCTGCAAAATAGTCGTTTTACAGTAGAGCCGTTCAAAGTTTTCAATTGTTATATTTCGGAAACGGAAAAACCTGGCGCTTTTATACTTTGGAAAAATTTACATTAAGCCTGTGATTATCTATCAGTATTATTAATTATTTTGAAACAGTTTTATTTAAAAATATAGTAGGGTCGATGTTTATATATAACGTTTTATAATGGACTTGTTGCTGTCACATTTACACATGTGACGTTATTCACCGGAGGCTCTAAGGATCCAGATGCAAATGGAACGTTTTTTTATGAAACTTAAGCTAGTTATTTCGTCCTATATGCATATTCCAGATTTATTTTGAGCAGTCATTTTCATAAGTAGCGTGTCATAAATAGTATTTATTATTTTTTGTATAAAATCGATTAAAAATAAAACATTTTAAAAACAAAATCAGTCCTTTATTTTAAAAGTACCAAATCTATACTAATATAATAAAGCTGAAGAGTTTGTTTGATTGTTTGTTTGTTTGTTTGTTTGAACGCGCTAATCTCAGGATTTACTGGTCCGATTTGAAAAATTCTTTCAGTGTTAGATAGCCCATTTATCGAGGAAGGCTATAGGCTATATAACACCACGCTAAGACCAATAGGAGCGGAGTCCACGCCGACGAAGTCGCGCGCAGAAGCTAGTTTATAATAATTAAACATAAAAAATATCTTCACTTTTTTAAATCAATCAACGTTTCTTAAACTCACATAAAATACTAAAATTATAGTCTCCAACATCACATTTTGTTCTTTCTTTGTATTTATTATAATTAGAACCGGTTAACACCAGCAGCGACCACCGGCTATTACGGGGCACTCTGAATACGCGCTTGATGAAATCTACTCTCTGACCTACGCTGCTCCAAATACTATGTGGCTCCGAGCAGTTCCAACTGGAGCTCCAAAACCGATTCGATTCGCTGGCAAAGTGGACGAGATGACCGACAACATGGTGAAGGTGGTGTGTACACTGGGTCGCAAACACTTTCCGCCGAGGTAGTCAACGAAGCAGTCTAAACTTTCTCCCAAAGCCTTGGATCTGATGCGGCGGAGGTGCGAGTTGCCCGCTGCCCAAGCAGCTTCACCAGAACAGAAGGCTTTGTCTAAGAGGATACGAAAACTTGTACGCCGAGACCTCCGCTGCTCAAATACGAGAGAGATTACTACTCTGATTGAGCAGAATAGAAATATAAACTTTTTAACGCCGTCATCCACCGAGGTACCACGCTGGAGGCGTGGTCCAGGAGTGTGGTGGTGCTTCTTTAAGAGAAGCGACAAGTCTTTGTTAAAGAATTACAGACCAATCTCACTTTTGAACCACGTCTATAAGCTGTTTTCAAGGGTTGTTACGAATCGTCTCGCCAGAAGACTCGACGAATTCTACCCACCGGAGCAGGCTGTGCATTTTCCTCCGGCGCGGCGTGGGGTAAGACAGGGAGATGTAATATCCCCGAAACTGTTTACCACTGCTCTGGAGGACGTCTTTATGACCTTGGATTGAGAGGAACGAGGCATCAACGTCAACGGCGAATTCATCTCGCACCTTCGTTTTACCGACGATTTCGTAATCTTTGTGGAGACGTCGGATGAGCTAGGCCGAATGCTGGCCGGCCTAAACGAGTCCTCCCGACGAGTGGGTCTCGGTATGAACTTAGATAAAACGAAAGTTATGTTTAACAACCAAGTGATACCGAGACGGGTATCGGTTGACGGTATCCTTTTCGAAGTTGTTCAGGATTATGTCTACCTTGGCCATACCATTCAACCAGGTTGAAACAACTCGAGAAGGAGGCTGATAGGATGGTTTGGTTGGGCTGGGCGGCGTTTGGCAGGCTTCGTCGAGTCTTGCCTTCGAAGATTCCACAATGCTTGAAGACAAAAGTCTTCGAGCAATGCGTCCTGGTTGTGTTGACATACGGAGCCGAGACATGGACACTGACGGACTGGTCCACTAGTTTAAAGTCGCTCAACGTGCAATGGAAGGGGCTATGCTTGGGGTTTCTTTCAAAGATAGGATTAGAAATGAGACTATCCGCGAGCGAAAGTAATCGACATAGCCCACAGAATTAGCAAGTTTAAGTGGCAGTGGGCTGGTTATCTGTGTCGCAGAACCGATGGCTGTTGGAACAGACGGATCCTGGAGTGGAGACCGCGTCTTGGAAAACGCATTGTGGGACGTCCTCTGGCCCGTTGGACCGACGATCTACGTAAGATTGCCGGTGTAGTCTTCATGGAGGATTGCGGAAAACCGGGATGTCTGGCGCGAACTTGGGGAGGGTATGTCCAGCAGTGAACTACAATAGGCTGAACTGACTGACTAATACGTCTTTTAGCTCTAAAGCAATGTTTTCTGAACCCGGATGTAATGGTGACGATGATGGGCTTACAGGTGTCTTTGAAACTGAAAAAATAATATAAAATATAAAAATTACAAAAATAAAAGAAAACAATTTTATTTGAATACGAATAAATTGATAATTTAATTTAAAAAAAAGCAATTTAAACCAAATAACAGTATTTTTCTGGAAGAAAAAACGTACCAATGTTACATATTACATCAGTTTTCCGCAAAAGAACGTTCTATCTTCACATATTACATCAGGATTTCCACAAAAGAGCGTTCTGTCTTCACATATGTCGTCAAGATTTCCGCAAAAGAAAGTTCTATCTTCACATATAACTCAAAAACGTCAGAATATGTCCGTGGTAAAACGACATATCACTACTTGTAACTCATACTTTAATATCAACAAATTAAGTTTTCCATTAGTAGTCAAAGATGTTTTTTACAATTTGATTTAATTTGCAAGAGCATTTTTGTAAGAAACAATGTAAAGACTAATCTCCATTAAATAACGTCACATATGAATATGAAACGCGATGTTTGGCGTTAGTTATGTAAATTAAAATAAACCACCATAGAATATGAAACAATCGTTAAAATGCAATTTTGTTACACATATTAATAAGGAATAAGATTAACTTACCGGGATAATTCGAAATTTCCTTGTTATAACCAGATATCTTTCCACTATCAAATTCTTCTTCCGAATTTTTACAGTTGTTTTTCACCAAATCAAGGATTTTATTAGATCTGTTATTATATTTGGAGATGTTTTAGTACTAATTATGAATACTATTTAAGAAAAATAACTTTATCATCGGCGAATGCGGTAACTCGTGCGCACAAGCTCGTTTTCCACTCAACAACGTAACAAGTGACTTTGGCACGGCCAACGCGTGCTACCCCCAGCCGCGAGCTCCGTCACATATGCATCTAGTTCGTTATAATACGGAGACACAAACACATGGGACGTTGTTCGCCTCAGAATCTCAGAAACTATTGGTCGTAAAATTATTTTTTTTGCATGTATAGATAGATCTTCGACTCCTGAAGTAAATTATTAAATAAAATTGATTTCGTACTATATTCACATGTAACGTTATTCTACGGCACCGTCGACTTGTTCTGGGAATGACTCGCAACTTCCCAAGTCTTTAAGTGCAGGCGCGCACCGCGATTTCCAGTTTTGCGACACGATTTTAAAATCGCGCTGTAAAAAATCGCAGAACGTACGGTGCGCGCACTGCGATTAAAAAATCGCGATCTTTGCTCAGTTTCACCATGGACTTCGTACAAGTCGCTTGTCTTTATTTACTACTTCGGAGGATCAGAAGAAAAAAAATTAAATTCGCCAATACTGGATTCATCCTTTAACAGCGGATATAATTATCAAAGTTTTCTTTTATCAGAAATACCATGAACTTCGGATATATCCCAAAAAATTCTGTGGCTATTATAGAATGAAAATTCAAACATTCGACAGATTACTGAGACACGAACACACAATATTTACAATAGCACGACGAATGTACGAAACATGACAATTATTATATTTACAATTATTATTACAGTATACTGTAGTACAACTCTCACATAAACCAAATTATTATTTATATAAATGAAAAGTAAATAAGGTTTTTAAAAAACAAGATTTTATTTGAATGTGCTAAAACGACAAAAAATTTTTTTTTACTTTAAAACTTTTACTATCTACTTATAAAGTCATTACATAATCTATATGATATAAAAGCTTGTCGCGAGATATGAGTACCTACTCTTATTTCCTTAGTTTGAAAATTTTAATAGTTAAAATCAATCACATCAATTTATTAAATTTATTTGTTTACAAGCAAATCTCTCGACAAGCTTTTATATACAGGCGCTGACATACTCTTGGAAAGATGGAACACGAATGAGGCCCGAATGCGCGATTTTAAAATCGCAGTGCGCGCGGGATTATACAATTTCATACGCTGCATTTTATTTTCGCGATAATCGCGTCGTGAGAAAATGTGACGAATCACGATTTTAAAATCGCCGCGATTTTTCAGTCGCTGTGCGCGCGCTGTCCTACTAACTCATACGTTGCATTTTTGCGATTAAATAATAGCGCGATTAAAAATCGTGGTGCGCGCCAGCTCTAACTGAGGTTTCATGCAGATGGTAACAATAGCTATGTCCACACTGTGCCTTTTTTCGTTCATCAAGGGCATGCGTCACAGCGCAGTCAACAGCGCACGTGAGGTATGCCTTTGACGCATGCGTTTTTGACAGTTGAAAGCATAGCGCGCGCTACGAAACGTGTTACCCGCGTCTAGTGGACTTCTGTGCAACAAAGCGTTCAACATCAAGATTGCGGACGAAGAAAAAAATATTACTTTGAGATTTATAGAGGAATACAGAAGCTTTCCACAACTTTGGGATCAGAATAGTAAGCTGTACACTAATAAAATAAAAAGGAACGATGCATTACAAGTTTTAGCTACAAAAATTATTTTGAAAAAAATGTTTTTGTAGCTAAAATATATATATAATTAAAAATATATTATATCATAAAAAAATATATATATAAATAAATGTTCTCGTCACTCATGTTTTGAACACTGACAGAATCGAAATGACTACGTTAGCGTCGCGTTCGTTGACGCATTCAATATTGAATGTGTCAACGAAAGTTGAATAGAAAGGTTACGACGAAAGTTGAAGATGAAAAGGCACAGTGTGGACATAGCTTATGTGACACAAAATAAAACACAATGATAAACTATGCGTCTATTTGAAGTACAACACAGAAGCAAAACAATTTTTTTTTCAGCAACGAATTCCGATTTAATTCTAGGAGCAAATGCAATGCTTCATATAATACATTTTGTATTTATGAGGTCAGAAAATTAAGCGAATCTTGGCCGGTCAGCTCTCTCGCTAAATTAGATCACAAACGATCACCAACTAAAATATTGAACTCAGATTAGTATTATATATATATATATATATATATAATCCTGGTGAAGTTTCTGGCAATTGAGTTCTTCTCGATGTGGGGTCCCTATTAGTTTCCTTGAGATATCAAAGACGATTGTTTCTTTGGACTTAAATTTTGGGCTAGCACATTGCAACTTTAGAATCATGATAAGCTAACTGACACCTCTTGATTCTTACAACATAAAAATGGTTACGAATAAATTTTACCAATAACATTATAATACAAATGTATATTCTGTATATTAGTTGCTGCATATAATTAATAACATATTTTGATAAATCAACAGATAAATTCAGCAAATTATTTGACATAAAAATAAATAACCTGTGTCGTTATTCATCTAAATATTAATTACTGCGGAATTATAATCACATTCGTTTCAAAGTGTCGTGATGTGGCCATTTGCATTAATCACCGCGTTATAGCCGATACAGGCCGAGGGAATTTGGGCGAGAATGTCGTTTACGTATCTCATTATAATCTATGATATAATATCACATAGAAATGTTATTGGTGATGTTGCTTAAATAAATAATAATTATATTTAAAATTAAATTCAAGTTTGTTTACAAGTATTTATGACATATCTAATTGTATTGCTGATTGTTGACTGCTGCTAGTTAGTACTATAATCTATACATCTATACTAATATTATAAAGAGGTAAAGTTTATAACTTTGTTTGTATATACGGGGTAATCTTCGCAAATACTGATCCGATCATGAAAATTCTTTCGCTAACAGAAAGCTACACTATTCAGGAGTGACAAGATAAAAGGAAAAACATAAAAATATATAAAGATTTTAAATCAGCAGGATTTGAACCTGCGCCCTCTGACGTGCCGTGTCAACAATTCAATCTAATCAAGCATTATTATTTGCCTTAGAAATTAATTGGTGATTTTAAAACATTTATATTTATCTGATTTGCTGAAAATAGTGAGAGTGTATTGGAACATATCAAATTTCACCGTACCCTTCATATGTGGATTATAACGCCCAACAAAGTGGGCACGGGTCGGCTAGTAGGTATAATAAAATGATAGGAAAGTCAATGTATGTCCGGGATAAACTCAAAAAGTACTGCATGGATTTACTTCAAATTTGTCACGAATATTATCAAGAAGTCGGGTCAGAACATAGGCTACATATTATCACGCTATCACCTACGGGGAACGAGCAGTGAACGCACGCAGACGACGTCGCGGGCAGCAGCTAGTACTAACTACATAAGTCATGATATACTCGTAGATAATATGGCAATATTTTATTGGTCTAGACTTTGAACCAAACGTGCCTAATATACCTGCCTATAATCCTTATTAACAAGCTATAGTCAAGCTTAAATTGAGTTGAAAACTCGATACACTGATCAAAATTTTTATATTTATACATAGATAAGTTTCAGTAGGATCGCCGCTATTCTAGGGGTTACAATTTGCAAGACTGAAATTGTAATTTAAATTAAGATAATGAAAATACGTAAATAAATTCCTCTTAGACTCAATCACTTGATTTCACTCGCCGTAGAACTAAACTGATTACGCATTTCATAGATGGGTGTGATATCGCACCCAATCACATCACTTTCAGATGAATGACATTTTGACACGACATGATGGCTGTGGCAGAGCGAAAATCGAAGTCAATGTCTGTATTATACGCAATCTGATACCGTTTTGCATTTTACATCTATTTGTCTTCTGTCAACAGCTTAAATATTACTATTTAAAGACATAATTATTTAAATATTTGGTTGGATTTTAATGTGTGTAAGTTAATGAATTTCATTAATCCTATATTTCACTCCCTCAATTTAAATTGACGAAAAAATATTAATAAAAACGCTGACATGGGTTTGGTCCTATTTTTTCGTTGTGGCCGAAAAATAAGGTTTTTTCGTTCTTTTTTATTTTATTACTCATAACGTAATAAAACCTATCTCATCTCTCGGTTTCACATACAATTATTTCAGGGATGTAGGCTATATAAATATTAGCTTTATGTCTTTAACTTGCAAGATGGTTTTTATAGCCTTTCTCAATTAATTAATATTGTTTCATATACTCACTTCAGCTTATCGCACACTCCACTGCTGGACATAGGCCTCCCCAAGTTTGCGCCAGACATTATGGCGCGAACTCATGTGTTTTGCCCATAGTCACCACGCTGGGCAGGCGGGTTGGTGATCGTAGAGCTGGCTTTGTCGCACTGAATACGCTGCTGCCCGTCTTCGGCCTGTGTATTTCAAAGCCAGCAGTTTGATGGTTATCCCGCCACGTCGGCTTTATAAGTTCCAAGGTGGTGGTGGAACTTTGTTATCCATTAGTCGCCTCTTACGACACCCACGGGAAGAGAGGGATATAAATATGGAATAAAATCATTTTAAGCGAAAAATTTTCATTTTATCCAAGGCATTAAAATTAAAACAACTTTTAATAAAGTGTACTGATTTCACTTAAATAGAGACTATCAGTGGCATATCTGTTGTAGTCAGCATAGGTACTGACAATATTTCTAAAAAATTAAAAAAAAAACCACATTCTTACATAGTTCTAAAATGTAATTACATGAAATTAACATTTCATTATTATATAGACATTGAGAACTATCATATGTAAATGTTAAAACGTTATTGCTTTAAATTATAAATTTGTTTAATCTACACGAAGTATCTCAATAGCGTACAATATGGTTATGTGTATACGCTGTGAATGTAGGAGGGTTGGTTTGGGTTACAGCAAGTTGGATGGCATTTTGAATGAATAATTGCGGGCCAGATTTGACGTGAGGTATTTTTATTACCTTCCGCTGCGAACGTTTCGAATAATATACATACGCTATCGAACTCGCGGCTAAGTTATTTTAATTATTTATTGCAATAAAAATATTTTGTCTATTTTTCGTCCCATAAACAAACACTAAAGTATTACTTTTAGAAATAATTAGGAAGTTTAGAAGATAAAATTACTTAGAATTCAGAATCGCTTTGAAATCAGATTAGTTAGTTTCAATTTGAACTATCACAATTTTCAAATAATTTTATTACATAGAAAAATAACAGAATTTCAGTACCTTTGTACCTTTGTTTGTACCTTGTAGCTTTCTACTAAATGTGTGACGAAATATTTGTCAAGAAATTGAACATTCCTGTTGTAATCATTATAAAAATCGTTTATTTCTGCAAAGTCAATTTATTATAATAATAATATAAAAAGTAGCCTACTATTTATTATATTAGGTTAAATATAATAAACGTACTAAAACAAGGAAGCGAAAAAAAAATCTATTTCAATAGTAAGTGCATTATAAATTCTCAACACGTTAAAATTTTATTTGTATAATATTCAACAATATAGAGAATTACAAAGTCCTACTGAACGTAGGAAATTGAACATATTTCAATTCCATTACTTTGAAAGATCGGAAGTATGATTAAAATGACAAAGGTTCGACAGGGACTCGCGTCCTAATCGTTGTATATTCAAACGAATATCGACTCTAAAGGTGTCGATTTGAATGCTATATTGCTTTACGTTATAATAAAGCAAGTTTACGGCTTCATTAATATTTGTTCCGACTGTGCCGGGACATGGTAATATAATTACATTACTATATTATATAGTTTTAACTTCAAAAAGCGTAGGCGATTTTCCATACTGTACACAATACAAAATCACTAAATTAACAACAAGTATTACACCAATAATATTTTTTAATTACGCTTTGTTGCTTGTATGTATGTATTAAACATGTTATATTTTCAAAAGGGCCTAATGGATAAAACAGTTATGTATTCACATACAACTTGTCATTTTGAAAAATCTATTGATTTGTCTTAGTTACCGAAGGGAAAATAGGAAGTGTGCTGTAATATTGGGAGTAAGTTGCTATTACGGAATAGTGTTGTTAAGGTTAAGCTACTAAACTGAAGGATCTTATTTTACAACTTTTCAGACAAAAAAAAATTAATAAATTAATCGATGATCGTTATGTTATTAAGACATTAAGGAAAATATCAGCTAAACCATAAGCGATTAAACTATTGATGCAAGTTGATCAATGAAACAAGTGGCTCATCGTTTTTATTGACAAAGAACATTATCATTTTATAACGAATACATTAACATCAAACAAACAAAAAAAAAAATATGTATCAACTGCTAAGTCGACTGAAACAACATCTTTTTTCATTCGATTTTTTTTAGAACTGTGCTAATTAGAAAAATATGTGACGTATTTAGTATTAACCCTAGGATGGTAACAGGGGTGCCCCGACACCCCAGGTGAGCAATCACGCGCCGATTTGTTGAAAATTATTTGCTGGCTCAGTCTAGCATTTTGTGTATTCTTTTGTCCTACCATGAGTTATCAGTAGCCGTTGCGCGGTGGGAGCGGCAACACGTCAATTTCGTTCTGCAGGTATGTGTGGGGTGTTGCGTCACCCCTGTTACTATTTACGTAACTTTTTTTTAAAGGTATTTTCTTTTGTTTCTGTATTTTTATATGTTATTTTCAGTTCATTATGGCGTTTTGTAATGATGAGGAGCTTGAGCGGTATTTAAATAATTTTGCTGAGAATGATGAGAGTGAAACAGAGCCAATAGAGGCGGAGGAGGCTTCTGAAAATGAAATTAACGTCTCCGTGCATTCCGAACAAGACGACATTATTTCCAGCTCAGACGAAGATGATGTTCCTTTGTCACAGCTTTAGGAGAGTGATTTGAGAGGTAAAAATGAGTAAAAAAGCTAGCCAAGCCGCACATGAGACGACGCCTGGGGTCAAATTTACCTCGACAACTATCGGAAAATATAAGGGCCATTCTAAATGTCCCTGAAGAATTTCCAGCACGTGAACCCCCCGCAAAATTACAAAAGCAAGCTTGATGTGCATTATGTCCTCGAAAGACGGACAAAAAAGTAAAGATTTTTTGTTCAAAATGCAAAAGACCTGTGTGCCCTGAACATCGTGTGGAAATTTGTATCAATTGTGTTTAAGTGCCCATAAAACATTTTTTAAAATCTAATCCCATTTAGCTACTTATTGATCTCAAGAAGAGTGTTCTTTTAGTTTATTTAAAGAATAAAAAGTTTTATTTTTCATTAGACAATTTTTTTTTATTCTTTTTACTATCATGGGGTGATGTGGCACCCCTGTTACTATGTGTGTTCATTTAAATTATGTTACCATCGTAGGGTTAAAAAGGATTATAAAATAATTTTATAAGGAAATAAGATTTTAAATTAACATGTTTATTTTAAAATTATTAAAAAAGGGGTATCACCACGCTTTTTATTTTTCAGTTGCGGAGTTCGATATTTCGACATTATCTACGAGCGACATAAACATATCCCACTGAAACATACTATAAAAGTATAATATAATTTGTGTCACCAAAGGAAATTTTATGATCAAAGTTTATCTTTACAATCAGTTAGCAATGTCAAAGTTCGAAATATTGCACTCTAGTCGTACAAAATAATACAATCAGTTATAACTAACTTTGGTATAATTAATAATACATGCCACTAACCATAACTGGGGTTAGTAATATGACACATAGTACATACTTAATATCTTCTAACACTGTTACTATTGTTTCTGTGACATTTAGTCTAATTGTGCAGTCAGTGTTTTTAGTTTAGTGGAAAAGGCACGTGTCATGCAAAAGTGCAATGACGTAACAAAAGTAAACACAAACTATGATTATAAAACTAACGTTACGTAAATAAACCATCCAAAATTTAAAGATACCAAAATATTGAAATCAAATTTTCATACAATTACCCGACGATACCATAATTGTCATTTCCATTATTATTCCATTAGGAGATGAGGAGTGAGACAGTCATCCTCAAAACCTAACATAATACTTGGAGAAAATATAACAAATAAAAAATTGGCTTTTGAAATAAATAATATTATGGTTATGTTTGTGAAATCTCAAAAACAAATATAATCTTAAATAGCTAATAAATGTCTACTTAAATGTTATATTATAACGTTATATTAGCAACAAAATCAACCGATTATTATTATCAAATACTGCTGACTACTGAATAACCTTAGAAAAAGAAAGAAAATAACAAATTAATAACATTAATATTATACAATTGACTAAATGAAAGAAGACCGCGGATTAAAGACTGTAAAAATGTGATTACTGTATTTTTTTATTTTAACCATCAAGTAAATACCATCCAATGAAGTAAAAGTAAACAGAATCTCAAAACGGACAAATCAAAATAAAATTAAAATATTAAATCCAATAAACCCTTATCTCAACAATTTATTTCGATAACTACCTTTCAATATCTACATTCGATTTATACAATTTGTTGAAAGAAGGATTACTTGAAGATTAACCCGATAATTATATGAAAGATAAAGATAGCTATTTAGATTTATACTAACATTAATTCCAGTAACGAGGTTCAAGTACAAAGCTCAATGTTCTGTAATTTGTAATATCATTCCAAATTAAGGAATTTCTCGAAGCTTCTAAGAAAATTTATCAAATAACTGGCATTAAAGCTAAAGCAGTAAGCATTATTAAATAACTATTCCTTTAGTAATAGAGTGAATTTAATAATATATAAATAAACATCTCAATTTCAATTATTGAAATAATAATGTAATATAAAGTCTAAGATGAAATGAGAAAATTATATCGTTATATCGATAAAGTACAATCTTGTATTAGCTTTTTATAAATTTTAATGAAAATATTGAAACGATTCGTAACTTATATCACAGAATTTTATGATAGTTTTTCTTATGACTTCCAAGGATAATTTAAAAACACGCTGCATGAAATACAAATACAACGCAAGCAGAACTATTTCACTTATTAATTCCGAAACAAGAATCGCAAGTTGTGTGATTTACGAGCCAGCCCGCATGTTTCCTGGACTCGTTTGTATTGCAATATTGTCCACAGTTTCATATAGGGCTGCAATCCGACTGAATTTTCTGGTTATCGTAAGGCAGGAAAAAGTTGTTTTAAAAAAGTATATCGGCTTAAGTATCCTAAGTTGAAGTACCTACTCAAAATTTGTGTATGGAAATAAATTTGAATTTTCTTCGAGTGACACTCAAATTCACCCACATATGTCGTACTTTTAGTAAGTTTGTCCAGTTCCATAATCTATGTAGGTGATGGCAGCCCTAGTTCCACGGCTCCGTTCCACTCCTCGCACGTTCCATCCCTCCACTCTCGGCAACCACTTATTTCATTTCATCGCGACAAAAGCTAGCTGAGCTCGGCTACCTCAATACTAATTACTGATATCTGACTTTTCCGGTGACTTGGAAAAACTAACCAATCATGAGAGGGGAAAGTTCAACTCGATTTTTCTACATTTAAGTCTTAGTACTTTTTATTAAATATATTTGTTTTCTAAGATTTATTTATTTCATACGTCAATTGTGTCGATATTTTTGGTTAATTGTGAATTAAGTAACCTCCTCCTTTTTAGAAGTCGGTAAAAAAAAAGAGAAAACAAGTTTAAGCTAATTTTGAACGAGTGTAGGAAATATACATACTCTTCAAATTTGTTAACCAATGTGCTATCAAAACATGGAACACCGTTAATATTTCTCAATCTCTCAAGACATAAGAAAAAGAAAGTAAGGTTTCATGTAAGCTCTAAAACATGAAATTATTACGATTACCATTTTTTGCCATTCAAAACATGTTGTCGATGTCGATTTACATTTAAAATATGACAAATGAAAAAAGTTATTTATTTACATTAATTTTTTTTAGTTACCTATGTAATATAATATGTTCAATTATCTGTTTTCTTCATTTTAATGTCGATATACACACGTTTCTTATTTCTAATGAGATAAACTGGATTACATACTTCACTTGTAATTTTATTATTTCGGAAGTGAGGAGAAATGGTGTACTTAACATTGTCGACCGATTATCTAATACTAAAGTAAATGCACCGAAATCTAAACACAATTATTCTCAAAAACAAAACAACATAAAAATTGTGTCTTTACGCAAAAGAAAAGAGGCTTAAATTAACGAGAATGGCTCATTATGAGTGAGCCCTTGTGTTTATACCAAGAAGTGCGTGTGTGTATGCGTAAACATATCCTCAGGGGCTGTAATACAATAGGTGTTTTCCTTCTTCCGCCAGAGGAATTAACTCCTAATTTATTATTTACTTTAATTCCCTGGTCCCAGTAGAAAACAAAGACTATCCGAACTAGAAGTGGTGTGTGTTTTCTAAATCATAAGATCTTTAATGTTTAAAATTTCGAGGGCATTATATTTACAAAAAGTTTTCAATGCGGCTATGCATATAATTTACAGACTTTTTTATAACCTACTAAAATTTGTCTATAAATTTTAATATTGTCAATAATAAGGAGGAAATTCTTATAATATGTACGTACATTAAAGGTCACTAAGCCCTGTATCTCCTAATGATGTGTTTTTAACAGTGACGAGTTCCGCACGCGTTTTATGTTGTAGTAGATCTTATAATTTAATTTTTATAAAATCATTTACTTATAAGTGTCCGTAGTAATTAATAGGTTATGTGTAAAAAAATTCAAGTTACCTACGAGTATGTCGGTTCGGATGGAAGGATGACGGATGGGATTTCGTTTGTTTTTTAAGCATTCTTTGGTTACGGAATCCTTTAACCGTTGTTTTAGGAAACAGATAACAGAAATGTTACCGTCTGGGTGAATCAAATACTTTCAAGTTCATATTCTAGTATGTTGCTTATGACACAACGTCCAATTAAATGTAGAATTTATTATTTCGTTGTGTATTATTTGTACATATACTTACGTAATTAAAAAATAATTACGCTTATCAAGAATGCCTTGACGCGGAAATAATTGAAATACGCGTCTTAAGAAATATTTTCTTTAACATGTGTCCAAAGATTATTATTTAAAAATGAAATGCCTACAGCCCTACATGCTATGTTTTTAAAACTTTTTTGTAAATATCTGGTATTAAATATTTCTATTATATTAAGATCCGTTTCTATTACTCTCTATGCTCAGAGGGGATAACCGCCCCTTTGTCAGGTGGGATACTTAGTTTCATCTTTCTCCCCTTCTCTCCCTATTTCAAACAAAACAAAATTTTCCTAATGGCGAAATTATGTAACTCGTATTCGATTTTGTGTTTAAAAATTATATAACGACTATTATGTACAAAATTGTTATAATTGTGGTATTAAATCAGTAATGTTATTATTTAATAAACAGTACACTAATACAATATAATAATTACCTTCTCGACGTAATGCTTATACCTAACAAAAAGGAAAAGCTCTTGGTCTTACACACACAACAAAGTCTAAAAAGTTTTTACATACGTACATACATATAATCACGCCTCTTTCCCGTAGGGGTAGGCAGAGACCACTTCTTTCCACTTGCTACGATCCTTACATACTTGTTTCGCTTCGTCCACTTTCATTATTCCTTACATACATGCTCTTCGATTTAGGGTACTCTTGACCTGGCCTTTTTTCAAGACGTCTCTAATCTGGTCTTGAAACGTCCGCCTAGGTCTACCCCTTCCAACACTTTCATTGACACTCGCCTTATACACTTTTTTCGTCAAACGTTCTTCATTCATGCTCTCGACATGGCCAAACCATCTCAGCATACCTTTCTCAATTTTTGTCACTACATCTTCTTTCAGACCACAACGTTTCCTTTTCTCACTATTTCTTATCCTGTCATTCAGTTTAACTCCTATCATACTTCCTATCATGCTCTCATCTCAACTGCATTTATTCTGCTTTCATGTTTCTTCTGCCATACCCAACTTTCACTTCCATACATGAGTGTCGGAACCAACACCCAAACGAGCCTTGGTAGACACCTGCTGACTGCTCATAAAGGAGTGCAAAGCTCCATTCACCATGTTTCCTGCATTCACTCTTCTTTCAATATCACTCTCACACTTTCCATCTCTTGTAAACTTTGGACCCAGATACACAAACTCATTCACCTGTTCAATTTGTTCATCTCCAATCACGATATTGCAGTCTGTCACTTTAAAGGTTTTTAAAACATACAAATTATACAATCGCATACTAAAAAAGCTTAAGAATTATTAAGTTAATTTTCCCGTATATTCTCTAATATGTGCTACAGTTGTGAATCTGGGACGATAAAATAAACATTATTTTAATTAATCGATTGTACTCGATTTACGCTCAAATTACCAAACAGTCGAATAACGAAAAAAAAATTGTTTTGAGGCGTCGAATGCATAACAAATAATATGAATAATTAATATTATTTAGTGATTTAAGATACGTTTTATGAAATAAGACAAGTAGTAAAAGAACCTACCTCATATTTTCAATATACATAAGTATTTTTCAAGTTATTGTTACTTCATTAACATTAGCTCGTGGTGTAATAATTATTCAAATTAAACAAGACAGGGAATGAACATTGAGCGAATGCAAACGGGTTAGCAGGTATTTACGCGACAGAGCGACACCGCGTAGCAATTTGCAAGCATTTCACAGCTCCATTGCTTTAACATAATTACGAAATTAAACGTAATACGATTATCCTTGACGTTTTATGGCATAGAATAAATTTTAAAGAGAATTGATGCCTCATTATATATTGATATTGATCACAATTACTTCTGCTCTATCTAAAATTATATTGGCAACCAAATGTGTACACCATATTTATGTAAAAATACGAAAAGACTAAAGTGTGCGTATCTACGCTAGGCACCCGTCTCGCATTAAGAAAGAAGTTAGACTTTACATTGCTAATGTCACAAATTGATGCAAATCAAATTAATGTCGGAGTTAATAAATAATAATAATAATCTCAATAAACGCGAAAATGGTAGCTCAGAATTTGAAGCGGTCCGCTTGGGATACTGAAGATCAGAGCTAAATAATACTAGTCTCAACTATACTGTACTCTGGTTTGTCGCCTTTTTTGTTTTCTTATATTGTTAAAATATACATAAAAACTTATTAACCTTTGATCTTTTGAATAAAGTAACATATAATTGAGTTATTTAACGTAACTCTCGCTCCGTCCCGATAACACTGTTTGTGTCAGAGACAAACGCTGTGAACTTTACATCTCTATTATACTAGGAAATTGTTACTACACAATTATTCTAGACAAAGTTGTACACTAGTTAGTATATGCAGACTACGTGTAATTACTCCAAGATAATCAATTGGCGATATGTCAACTGCATACTTGGACAATCACAAAGCTTGTTACGATTAGCATTCATTTTTGTTCTATTTTTATGGAGTGCGACTGCTTTTGTTATATTTATATGGACTGCGAAGAGGCTGAACTGAACTAAACTCGAACGTATTCAAAAGTAAGCGTTACTCAATGAATATTGTGTTACGAAACCGTCTGTCTCTGTCTGTTAAATAATTTAATTGTTTCTATTTTAGTATCTCATGTTTTAACGTTAACATTTACTAAATTTTTAAATTACAGATTTAAAAAAATAAAAAAAAACTATAAGAATTCCTGCTACACATTTTTATATAAGAAATAATAGTTCCGCCCCAAAAACCACCACCCCAGGAGCTCTAGTCAACTCACTCACTACAGGAACATAAAAATAATTGAGAGCACTACTTTTTGTGATATTTTGTAAGATTGGGGCACGACTAAATAAAAACTTTAAAACAACTTCTCGCACCACTACACCTAATCAGTTTGCAGGTATCCTTAGCAAGACTAAGCTCTTTGACAAAAACCATAAGTTAGATCTAACGTATTAATAAAAAATATCAATAATTCAACATTCTTTTTAAATACATTGCTTTAACCCTTAGACATAAACAAAATTAACGAAATAAGAAGATAAGCTTAAAAAAGTATAGAGTAGGCGGAAATATAATATGTATGTATATTTAGCTAACTAATTTACTCAACAACATAGCTAATCTACTTGTCGTCAAAGACAATATGCGAGCATCGTTCAGAAATGGTCTTTGAACAAAGTCAATACTAGTGTGTCAATATACTGATTGGGTGTTTACATAGAGCACGATACTAGTCCTATATATTCTTCATACCTTAATTATTCTGATCACGGAAGGAACGAGCATCTCAACATTCAGAATAACGTGCTTGGTATAAACAAGGCGCTGATGTGAAAACAAATTAATTATAATTAAGTAAATGTGGCCTTCATTACACTTTCACTTCCCTTTCACGGTACCGGGCTCTATTACATATGCAACACATCACAATATGACACATAATAACATAGTAAGAACAGGATACGTACCCTTTTGAAACTCGTGCACGATACCGTTTTCTGTAGTAGTGAAAATATTAATTTTAAATTTTAATTATTATTTCTCTATATATATAAAAATGAATCGCTAAATGTATTGCTAAGCGCAAATCTCGAGAGTGGCTGAACCGATTTTGCTAATTCTTTGATTCTTGATTTTGATTTTGATTTTTGTAATAATACTTAAAACTCAATTTGAACTTTAATAGCATACCATAAAGTTTAAGTGTTAGTGGAGAGGTTTCGGGAAGGATAAGTATTAAAAAAAATTAAAAATTGAAGAATCGACTGTTAGGCGGTACGAAGTACGCCTGGCCAGCTAGTTATTTATAAACTGATGTTAATACCAATGTAAACTTAACTGGTATATGCGCTATCTTATTATTATTTCATATCTTATGTGATATTGTATCACTTTCCGTGACATTTCATACATTTTTATGGAATTTTTTAAATTTTTTCGGTGTGGAATTTTTAGCATCAGAACTTATGAAATTGAGATAGAAACGTTTTGAGAGCACTGTTTTTTCAACGACCGTAGGTAGAATTCAATTCGAATTTTATTTGCATGACCTTTGTCTGACATTTTCCACTGGTCGCGTTCCTCTTTGAAAATTCATATTTCGTTACACCTACATGTTACTATTTGAGTCATTTGAGTGAAAGAATAATCCATATCCATACTAATATTATAAATGCGAAAGTAACTCTGTCTGTCTGTCTGTCTGTCGCGCAATCACGCCAAAACTACAGAACAGATTTAAATTAAATTTTGTAAATAGATATTTTAGAGTCTGAGAAAGGACATAGGCTACTTTTTAATGTGTGAAAAAAGGGTGTAAGGGGCTGAAAGGTGGCGCAGGGGCAGGAAGACTTTAACTGGGTTGACAGAATAATCTGGAATGTTTCAATGAGACCAATGAATTGAACGGTTTTTTTTTTTATATTTAATTCATTTGTACATTTATCATTTATTGTATATTTAAGTAGCTTGATATATTTTTCTTAGTTTACTCTAAATAAATTTCTGAACGCACCGCACGCATAAATATTTGACAAACAATATTTATTATGTCAATCCGTTTTCGTTACTGACATTATTCTACATTTTTAAAATCTAAAATACGCCACTATCCGTATATTGTGGATATAATTATGTTGTCGATTCAAAATCTTTATTTAAATACGTTTTTTAATTTTAGGGGAGAGTTTACCATATCGATGGGATGAACATGAAATGTTTGACAGTTACGAAACACGAACGTTATACATCATAATTCCATTATTTTATAATTTTCCTGTGGCAGGACTACTGGAAGAGATTTCATCATGGTACAAGTAGTGCCTTTGTACCAGTATTGTTTATAAGTGCTATTTCCTATTGTTTTCCAGTATACATAAATTGTTAAATAAATAAATAAATACAAATTTTCATTACAACCTTTCAACCCCTTACACCCTTTTTTCACATTAAAAAGTAGCCTAGGTCCTTTCTCAGACTCCAGACTATATGTATACCAAATTTCATTTAAATCTGTTCAGTAGTTTTGGCGTGATTCCGCGACAGACAGACGGACTGACAGAGTTACTTTCGCATTTATAATTTATTAAAATAGTATGGATTATAAACCTGAAAATTGATTTTTTTGTTTGTTTGAACGCGCTAAACTCAAGAACTACTGATTCGAATTTTAAAAATTCCTCTGAGGTGGATAGCCTATTTAAAGAGAAAGGTAATGCTTTAAGAAGAAGGAAGGCTATTTTTTTCCCTCAAATCAACACGGGTGAAACCGCGGGCACAGCTAGTTAATAATATTATTTCTTATAATACATACAATTGAACATAGGTAAGTACTTTAAATAATATGCAACAGAGCGTTTTGTCTAGTTTGACTAATTAATAAATATTTATGCAATATATATTGTACATCGTGATCATTACTGCTTATAATGTACGGATTTTACGCTTTTCTCTTATATAGTTCCGACACTTCATTCATTTTCTTTTATTTATATATATTAATTTCACGTATAACAGGATATACTAGTTTACCCTAAGGCACAATAGGCTACAATCGGATTTGGTCTCTAGAATAATATGTATACCTACATTAAAATTAAATTGCTCGCCTCCTAGCTTCGGGCTGACCAGCCTCAACCTCTGCGGTGCAAGCCGGATAAAACGTTTTGTTCCACGACAAAATAGTTTATCGTGAAAATGCATTTGACCTGAATATTCACAACAAAGTGTACCTTATTAAAGTATATTTTTCACCTTATCATTAATAGCAAGTAAATGTTAATTATCTTAAAAATTCTACTGCTATGCTATGGGCCAAGACAAGGGTAACCTACACATTAATCATCCAAGCTCGCGTTATCTCGGGTTCATCCGCTCGTCAATTCACATTTTCAGTTTATTTTGCTTCTAGGAAGATTATTATTATAACATTTTCTTACGGTTAGACATACGTAATTTTTGAAAAACATTAAGGCCAGCAATCCCTTTAGGAGCGTGAAAAATGATCGTACTTCAATGGCCCCATGCACACTCCGAGGAAGTCTCGAACTGCATCGTACAGCTCGAGAACACTCAGGAACAATGAATGATGTACCGAATCAAAAACCTTTTTGTAGTCAATCAAGGCGGCCGAAAAGTTCGGAGGTTGCGTCTGACAGGCTGGCTAGCGACAGAATCAATGATGATTCTTTGTACCCCAACCGCCTCCACGACATCAGTTCTGAGCTGCAGACAACATATTAAACTCACCCTTATGTCGTGAGATCATACAGCTCAAAACAGACGTCAGTGTCATGCAGATCTGGACTACCGGCCCATAACGTGTCTGAGTGAGCTCAGACACGTAGTAGTTGGTAGGAATCAGATGTGTTGGTAAACTTAGGAGATAAGTGAGTGAACTCGGTAGTGAAAAAGGTTCGGAAGTGTCTTCCGATCTATTTCCTCTTGGTATTGTCGAACCAAGGTACCATGGCAGACCAATAACCCTTTCAGCCAATAGTGATGTAGACTGTCGGCCCCCGGACTTTTCCAGTTACGTCTTCCGTAGAGATGGTGACAGGGTTCATCGTTCAACTCTCTCAGAGTACCTGCAAATGCGCTTAACCCATGCTGCGATATTCTGCTTCAAGCCGTCAATGTGCTTCGTTTGCCTATCGGCTATGTGACGCTGATCGAGGTTGATGCTTAGCCTAGATGAAGGCCATTCTAACGGAGGGCACAATCCTTGGCCTTATCTTATCCAACTTGTGTTTTATGTCCTCCATTCTTGTGATTATTTGAGTGCTATTATACTCACTCGGAGAGGCACTCATGAGGAGGCTGTGCAGGTGTTATGCAGCTTTGGTTGCCATTAGTGCCTTTTACGACACCCTAAGCAGAGAAAGGGCTCTGGCCCTATTCTAGTCTGCCGGGAACCACACGGCAATAATTATTATTATTTATACTTCTTATTCACGTAACATAATTTTTGCAAGTCTATAATGCTCGTTAATAAATTATTTTTATAGATATGAACGCAAATCTTCCGATTTCTTTTGTCATCAGATAAACGGTTTATTGAATGAGAACCTAATGAACAACGCCGTAGTGTATTATATAGGATAAAAATAGAAAAGGTACCAGTGCTCGGAATAAGGTTTTCGTTGTTCTGAACCAAAAAACATGTTTTCTTTATACATACATAAACTATCTGAACCGGCGAACTTCGTGCTGCTACTTTTTTATGGATATATACTTTTTGATTTTAATTTAAGTTATTTTTTTTTATTTTCATTTTTACAAACCTTGTCAAATCAGTAGATTCATTTCTATTAATCTATATAAATAAAAATTAATGTTGCTAAGCGCATGATTCGAGAATGGCTCGAAAAAAAATTAAAAATTAAAGTCATCGCTCGAAAAACGATCGAATCTATTTAATTTTTACTATTAACTAGTGACAGAACGAAGTGTCCGGTCCGCTATTATATAATATAGATGACAGAATAATCAATTACATCGATGGAGATATTACCGTTGAAGAAATTTTTTTTACATTTTTGTTTAACGACCATAAAATGTGATGGATTTCGTCTTTCTTAGAAACATTGCACGGTATGCCAGAATTAAATATACATGTAATCTGTTAACTTCATACTCCTAAGCCAACAATGTTTGCAAGATGTATTACCCGTCTACCAGGCCTGCTCTGTTTAAAACGATAAGAATTAAGAGGGATTGTTGTATTTCATTATTTAGAACCACTCTTTGTTTGAGTTTCATTTCCCTTAAACGTGTGTAATTAACTTTGTGTTTGATAAATGATAAACACGTGACAATTTGCTATGTTGTATTAACAAGTAATTATTTTTTTTTTCTTTAATTATTATACTATACGTAAATGCAATAAAGGTTTTACTACCAATCATGTAGTATAAAAAAAAAAAATGATGTTCTAAAGATGCACACTTAAACCACCGCACCGCTCCAGCTCCCCACCGTCTAGAACAAGACGAATTTAAACATTGTGAAAAATTCAAAACTTGTCCAACTTAAATCAAGGAACATCTGTTACGATCCAAGTTTTGTATCGCGTGTTTGACCCGAGCTTCCTTAAGTTGATTAGGGTTACGACTTCCTTTCGCATTGATATATTATTCATCGAAGAAAAAGAAAACAACAATTACAAATACAAAGAAAACATTGAACCACGTAATGGTTGCTATCAAATACTGGATACGGCATTAAAAATATTTTACCTATCTTTATTCCTATCAGCAGAGTCGCGTGGCAGTCACGCGATAGCGTATTGCTTTAGTGACCATTAGTACTAATTTCACCGTCCGCACCGGGTTTACGACTTACCGTGCCACGTAATATTGTATCCTACCTATTCGTGCGGGTATAATAAAGACTATTATAATACAGAAATGTTTATTTCATCTTACGAAATGGTCCACTTATTTCATCCGCTAAATGTTCTTTGTTTCGTCTGAAATAATCAACTTATGATTCGGAAATAATGATAAAATAACATTTTAAGGGAAGTAAAATATTTCTCGTAAACGATTTCCTTTATTTATTTATAACAAGTATAAATTGTACTTGTAAAAGTAAAATCGACCAAATCCAGTCAATGATTTGTATCAGGTAAAGTATATATGTATTATCAAAATTGAATTCATAAAAATTACATTTACTGCGAGTCACACACGAATCGGAAAATGTTCCGCATTTTTCATGAAAATAAACCAATTTTATGTTAAGACCTTCATGGAGATGGTTTCCGTCAGTGTGTAACGACGTGAAATCTGACAGGTGACGGGAATCTGACTACAATGGATATGCCACCCTTATCGCTAAAAGGAAAATAAATGAGGCCACTTTTTTCTACTTTACGAGCAAGTCACTCTATTTTTATGTTCGGTCACAACGTTGAAACCACAACGCATCTACAAGATTTTTAGTTTTACCTTTAGAGTTAAAAAACTGCGACTAAACATTTAAAAAAAATCGCATTTAGTGTTCACTAACGTAAATTAACGCAAATATTATAAAATAAGATAGGTTACTTAGTGGTACCACTATATTGTTAGTTTTATTGCTAAGTTGGTTTTATTGTATGTTGGTTTGATTGCTTAAGAATGATTGCAGGCTATAAAATAGCACACTACTAAATGACTACATTGTGTTAACAACCAATAATCAACCTATTAATAGTGTTAATAAAATTATCTAAAATAAAAAAAAAACTAGTTTAGAACGCAAACAAAGTTTCCTGTGCATAAAATCATTGGAGAATAAGTCGCATAAGGATAATATAAAGTAATATAAGGATTCAGTTCATAGTTTTCCTTGATTATTTAATTAAGAAAACTACTATTATATACACATCCCTTGAGTGTATTTTATGTAATAAATATCGTTTTATTTAACTTAATGTAGTAGTACTAATGTTTACTAAGACTAGTTTTATATGATTGACTGATTCATTTACATTTTACTGCTGGACATAGGCGTTTTTCTCCTTGAAGGAGATGGGTTGAAGCCTAATCCACCACGATACTCCATTGCGGTTTAGTGGAGGTTTATATGATAACATCCAGGACCGACAGCTTTACGCGCTCAGAAAAGGCACGGTAGGGATAGACACACAAGGAAAAATACCCAGACATATGTATGTATGAGTACAAATACAAATTTCGACCCGGAGCGGGATGAAAGCTTCGACCGCCTGCACACGGTTCACAGTGCGATTATTTTATTTTATTTTATAAGGATAGCTTACAGCTTATTATAACTCCTAGTGGTCGCCCAGAGGTCGAAATTAGACCATAATTGAAAATTTAAATTAAAGGAAACCAAATAATTATGAAGAAATTAACCTTTTTTTAAAAATTTCAATTTGACTACAGACTTTGACAACCAACAAAATAGTATAATATTATGTGTGTGTGTGTCAAATACAAGGTAGTGTGTGTAATATTTTATTTTATTTTATTTAATATGTTTTATGCAAAATTTAAAAAAATATTAGCATTCTGCACTCCTCCTCTATATAAACTATATGTGTGCGAAATTTCATATTCCTCCGTTCACGCAATTTTCGTAAAAAGGGGTACAAAGTTTTTGCTTCACGTATTAATATATAGATAAATGATAACAAATTTAATAATTATAATATTGAACTTGTTCCAAAATGAAACTTTTAATTATGAATAATATTGTCCGTGGTTTTTTTTTTGCGTGTAATATTATTTTATAGCACTAGCGTGGCAAACAAGCGCACAATCCATATAATGGTGAAATGAGATTACCGTAGCCCATAGACACCTGCTGTGGCATCATCATCACCTTTTTTTATTCAAACCATGGAAAAGAAAATGTCTTTTTGTGCATCCTATCTCTCTTTGGCTAGAAATTTTATTTGTTTTGAACACCGACAAGTATGGTACAGAATAATGTATACATACATAACTATTTATAGTATTAACAATAAATATTTTAAAACAATTAAGTACATTCAGTTCAAAGTGGAATTAGTGTAACTGAAGTTAACATCTTCTGTATTTCGTTATTAGTGAATTATGTCGCTTATCACAAACTCATGCTTCTGTCTCCATTTCATTTTGTGACGGGTAGATTTAGAAACACTGACACACATACTTATTTATTATTACCTAGCTGCCCGGACAGACTTAGTTCTGTGAGAAGTTATTAGTAAAAATTAAATTTAAAACAATACTTTTTTTTGTATTAAAACCTTCCGTGGGACTTATGAAACATGCCTATGTCTTTACAAATAATTCTTATGTACATGGGTACATCACTTAACTGATGTTGTGATTACAACATCAATTCAGACTCATGCGATATTTTGAAATATAACAACCTTGAACTTTCCAAAATTGATCTAATTCTGATAGTTTAGCCAAAACTGCTGATGGATGAATCAATTTAGTTTTTCAGCCTCTCGAAATGTACTGGACGTATAATTTTATAATAAAATGCTTTTAACATGCTTGTATAAAAACAAAAACGAAAGATGAAATTTTTTTTTACAAAATAAATCATTTGTAAATTACATTATCGAAAAATTTACTTATATTATTGAAACAGTCCCTTCGAGTTCTCTTTGTATATTTATCTTTCGAAGCATAACAAGTAAAAGGGGGAATAAAACACGCATCTTACTTGTATAAAGGGAATGTTATTCTTTGCATATCCAGTCCTTTTCTTCACCCTCCTAAATTCTTACAACAATTATTTATATCATTTGGTATCTAGTTTGGCCAATTTAGAATTGCTTAAGAGTCTTTAATGCAGATACAAAGACTCTTTGTGTGTTTATTTCAAAAGATATAAGAATATTATAGCGCAACAATCTTTGAACGTAAATGTAAAAATATCCAGAGTAACAAATAAATTATTACATCAAATCACATTTAATGTACAGTGAAAGCTAACCGTATGAGAAGAATTGCCTTTCACGGATCGAGTAGCAAGTCGCGGTCTTGAGACGACTGAGAGATCCGTTGAAATGAATTGTTTTCGGTTAACCGATAGCATTACGTTATTGCGAACCATTGCAGCTTTTAAACTGTTTTAAGTTTTATAATTGTGTTTAAGTAACGTATTGAATCTAAACGATCATTTATGAGCCTCTATCAATAAACTTAGCGTTCTCTAAGGTAACGCTAGGGTAGTAAGTAGCAAGCAATTCTTTAAGGACTGCAATTACCAACGGATTTGCCAATGAATGATTTTGCGAATTAAATTGTTTCATTTTTTTAATTCACTTCAAGAACAGGTAGCCTTTTGATATGCAAAGAAAAGCTATAAACGTTTAATTAAATTACACAAAGCGAAAAAAACGAACAAATTTAAATTGAAAACCATAAAGCTATTTCTTTAAAATGCCCGTCAGAGTGCTTACCTTTACGCGAATGAGCTGAAAATTAATGTCTAAATCTGGTGTCTAATATAAAATGATGTAATCTTATTGAAATATTTTTATCAAAATAAATGTGTCTATAAAAAGAATATTTTCAGTGAATAAATGGATAATGAGTTTAAACTTTTAACTCTTTTTTTTCTACTTTCTCGTATAATCTGTCAAATAATATATTCATACTAGCTTCTGCGCGCGACTTCGTCGGCGTGGACTCCGCTCCTATTGGTCTTAGCGTGATGATACATAGCCTATAGCCTTTCTCGATAAATGGGCTATCTAACACTGAAAGAATTTTTCAAATCGGCCCAGTAGTTCCAGAGATTACCGCGTTCAAACAAACAAACAAACAAACAAACAAACAAACAAACAAACAAACAAACAATCAAACAAACAAACTCTTCAGCTTTATTATATTAGTATAGATTATACCGCCAATACAATTACTGAAAATATGAGAATGGAATACTTGTTTGTGACATAATTTATTTATAATTTCATGTTTCTTTTTTAATATTTTATAAAAGAAGGCTTAAAGACTAGGCATCCGTTGTAACCGCCGACGGCCCTCGGCTTCTGACAGCCCTGAACCGCAAAATAAATCCTTGCAAGACTCTGTGTCAAGCATTAGACAATAATCAGTGCTAGTGATCAATATTAAAATTTAATTTTAACTCTGACAAGATAGTCATGCGGCATTTAATCAAAGTTTCGTTTTTATCAAAACTTTTTAGTAATAAATAGCTCATAACAGGATTTGGCTTTAAATATTGACACTTATTTTTTGCATTTTTTGGTAAGTACCTAGCCTTTGTGTTAATCTGTCGCGAGCAATTTATACGTATTTTGCGTATAAATATATTTTTCATCGCAATCATCATAATTATGAGAGAATTAAGCCATCTGTCAAAATATCACTTAATAAAGCAAAAAATAACTAAATTGAATCTAATAAATAATAATTTTTTAAATAATTATTATTTAGAAATAATATAGACATGAAATAAATGCACTTTAACTTATTAGTACGATAGTCGTATAATTAATTCCAGGTAGTGTTTAAGAAATGTTGTTTTACTGAAAATTACGAGTATTGTATTACTCTTTTAGCAGTTTATTTTACATCTTACTCTCAGATGCAAAAATAATACTTTATAATAATTAAAAAACTTTTAATAATCCTATATTTTAGCTAGTTTACTCAACTTTTCTTAACCTTTAATTATATTACCGACCCTCATTTTTAGTACTCATTCGCCGAGGTTAGGACATGGTGACACCCTATTTGAAGTGACGTTTTTAATAAAATTTATATTAAACATTTGTTAAAATTATATATAAATATTTACTTAACAAACATTGAGATAAAACCATAAAAACGACAAAACTACATTTTATAAACTTTTAATAGCAAAAATATAAAAATGCCACATTTTTAGGAACATAAGTTTAGAGTCTTTGAAAAAAGTTACTAAGTCATAAAATATTTTAATAAAATTAACTTTTCTTAAATCAGTAAACAAAAACTCTGATCAACAAGATACCATAATATTTCAAAGATCTAATAATTTGAGGCACAATTCTGGGAACATTTTTGGGCGCATTGTAGGCATAATTATGTATATTTTGCACCCGATGCACTGATGAGGGGTCTTCCTTTTGAGCGTGGATGGACAAATGTTACAAAACTTCCTTTTTTGGCTAACTACGACTCCTTCATAGTCATCTGGTTCTTTGGTTGTCAAGTCTTTACCAAGAAAACACTTTATTGTAAGTGTCAGCCCCCTTAGCAAATGTGTGTTATAGGCACGCTATGTCCATGTAGGCACGTCAATTCAAATGCATCAAAACAACTATCTGACAAGACTTAGCAAGTAATAGGGCTGGTACATTCTCTTTGCCTTTGAGGTATATTTCTGACTGTATTATGACTCAAAGATCTACAAGACCTTGTTACAGGCTCAGAAGAACTGCACTTGTATCCATTTTTACCATAATATGATTTTCCTGTTCTTGTCCTGTTCTCCTTCCTCAAATTGTTCCTAGCCTGTATCATGCTCGCTGAGCAGGTGCAAATCTGTGTCAACCAACTAATCATCACAATTACTAAAATCTTGTAACTCTTCGTCTAACCAGCTCTCTAGAACAATTTCATCACTAGGATTATTCAAATTCAGTTGTATTTTTCTCTTACGACCGATTCCTGATCTACTTGCTTGCGCCATCTAAAAAGTTAAGACAAAATAAGCATTTCACAAAAAACATAAAATCATAAAATAGTTACATTAACACCGACCTTACGTCACGTTGACACCGGAGCTCTGGTTGCAGGTACACCTGTGTATATGCCGCGTGTGCACGATCGTCTAACAAAAGATCAATTCAAAACAAGCAGCTACTGAAAGAGACAGATTTGTAACCCTGTTGGTTGTTAAAATATTCCTGATTCAACTTTCGCGGTGTCACTGTGACACCACCTCGGCAATTAAAGGTTAAATCCCATTATCAAATCTTAATATGTCGAATATGGAACTAACTACCTCTAGAGTATGCACTCCAACAAAAAAAAATATTATCAAAATCGGTCAAAGGATAATAGGGAGCATAGATAAAAAAGTACATACGAATTTCCCGGTATTTCCTTTTTATAAAGTAGTTAAAGAACGTAACAAACGACCTAGCTTATATGTAAGTAGCACATCATGTCGCGTCTGTAACTGTTTTGGTCTCGTTCGCAACTTTGCTCACTTCAAACTAACATAAATTTTAGCCATATGCTGCAACAGGTTATATAAGCTAAATGTATATAATTAATTTTTAATCCAACACACATATAATAAATTGGAAGCCATCTTTAGTTACCATTCAACTCGTTTTGTTTTAGCTCACGAATTTGTCGGACAGGACAAGAACTTGTGTCCTAAGTAACTCCTAAGATATTTATGCTGCGTGATATTAAATAAGGCTTACAGCAAAAACATAACACAACACTGTTTTGCGCGATATCCATTCTGATCCTAATTGCATACTTTTTACAAATTATACTAAGCAAAACAAGGAAAAAATCGTTTACTTCATCTTTGTATTGGCTATAAATCTTTTTAGAGATATTATGTAATTAACTAATGTGTCGATAAATTATTGCTGTATACTTCGTTATTTATCACAACGTAGCTGATACACGATGAACGTCTCGTATCGACTTTGAAATCCATCGTAAAAATCCATTGAAATACGAAAAGTACCTCTTAATATATACTTTTAATTACACATTACAATAGCTTCTAGTTCGCTTGTTTACCCAAGGGAGATAAGTGTGCGAAACAAATATTTTCCTGCAGTGTACCTTTCAGGGTATTAACCTGTCCAATCTAGTTTCCACTACCATTTCTATTCGACGTGACTTAACACGTTTGCCTCTTGGTAAAACGAATTGTACCAGATGCAGATATGCTCGTAATATGATTCTTGAACGAGCGTAATAATATGTTTACATTCACTATTTTCAACGTTAAATTTATTTTCATTTTTTTACTGCTATATTACTGCGTATCAATGTCCGACTGGTGTCTGCATGTGTTTTCATTTGTTAAAGAAACGATCAGAATTATAAATCAGATATTACCAAATATCTTTATAATTTTAAGCAGTACATTAATAAATAAAATAATTAAAGTTAATGTCTATAGCAAGCCAAAGCTAAAAATAAAATCTATTAAATATTCGTCACAACCCTCTCTGCCTAAGTATTTAAAAATATTTCCGAAGTACAAACTAATCTTTTAATAAATCTAATCTTTTAAAAAAGGTGGCTAAATCAAGCATATACATATTTACCATAAAATTATTTATTTATTTATAATTGATAAACACTGTAAGTACATATAGAAACAAATGTTATTTATTTTTTGCAAAGGCTAATGTTTCAATCACATAGATTCGGATAAAGCAACGACATATATAAACGTTAAGAAAATATACCTCAATAAGTATGTATTTGATAGATAGAATAAATTAAAACGTATTAAATAAAAATATATGAAACTGTAACAACTAGGTAAAACAAACATTAATAAGATTTTGAGTCGGCACAAGGTACAAGCATCTCATTTTAGTAATGGAATCCTGTCCGCCTCAGTTTACTCTAAGGCTCTAAGTATGAACCAATTCTGTAATTGCTTTTTTTTGTAATATTTCAGTTATCATCTTGTTTCAAGTTTTATAATTTTATGTCGTTTTATTCAAAATAACAGAATTTCGTTTATAAATAATTATTATTTAAGTGCCTATAGTTTCACAATTACAAAATTTATCATATAATCGAAAATTTAAAGCTTCCTTTATTTGAATATCAATATATTCATTTTTGAATGTCGATAATTTTCGTTAATACTATAAGTAAGAAAATTGTTTGTTCAATCTATTCTAATTTGTTTTGTGGGAAATCGAAGAAGGTTAAAAAACACATTGCTTATACCTACCCCACGTGAGTGGAAAAGTAATTGGGAAAATGAGCAAAACTACATAATGCCCTCTAATTATTTTATTATATATTTGCAAATTATGATATAATTATATGATTATAATTATGTATGTATTCGGTGGTAATTTTACGGTTGGATATTAAAGATTCACGAAATAATAGTACGAAAGAGATAGCTTGACTTTCGAGTTGAAATCGAATATCGCAGAAATGGGCTCGAATGGGTGTTACACCTGGTTTTAACTCCCTCACGTTTTATATCCCCTCTGCAGGGTTTATTTAAGCTTGCTGTGTAAAAATGTTTAATTATCTCCATTTTACTCGTCCTTTTACCATTTTTAATACCAAGTTTGTACTGGAATAATGAACGGTTTTGATCTCAAGGATCTCAAGTGTGTTCACGAGGTAATGCGTATTTTTTTTAATGACTATGTGTATTTTGTCTCTTTTTTAATTTGAATAATCTTTTTACTCTCATTTGTAATTATACATAATGGAAGAGAAAATGTGTAAAAACGTTTGAAGTTGTTACTGAAACTCGACGTAACTGAATAAAAAAGCTAATTTGATATTGCAGCAGTTACGGTTTAAAATCTTACAACCTAAAAATTCATTTCACGATATTTTTACAATACATTCTTTTGACGTTTTGTCACAAACATCCTTTCAACCTTTTTTCAAACCGTAGGTTTCAATGGAGGACTCATTCGATTTCACTCGTATATGTAACTACATCATTTGCCCCGGTTTTATTCAGGCTTTTATTCCTGAAGCTGCCAGGAAAGCTCGTTTTATATTACACGTTGCCGCATAAAACTTCGGCACAGTAAAACATAGATATAAAACTTTTATGTCACAAATACTTTATTTTATAAATGCTCAATTCATGTTGCACTTTCTGTTTGATACAACATTTCGTATATAGATTGAATAATCAGAGAGCGGAGAAATAATTAAGAAAATTATAAGCGAGTATTGATTTTACCCCAAACCATTTAGGATAGTTCAGGTCGTTGTTCCTAATGTCTTTAGGTGCGTAAAGTTATTTGAATTACTCTTAATTTTCTTCTATTTGCAACCTCTACCTTAAACATGTTTTTTACTAAAAATTAATTTTTTTTAAATGTCATGTATTTTATAACGTGTTTATAACTGACTAGCTTTTGCGCGCGACTTCGTCCCCGTGGAATAGGACCCATTCTTTAGGAAGCTCTCAAAAGGAAAAGAAACCCCGATTTTGAAACATTCTTCATTGGTCTTAGCGTGATGATATATAGCCTATAGCCTTCCTCGATAAATGGGCTATCTAACACTGAAAGAATTTTTCAAATCGGACCAGTAGATCCTGAGATTAGGGCGTTCAAACAAACAAACAAACAAACAAACAAACTCTTCAGCTTTATTATATTAGTATAGATAAAGATCAGTTTTCGATTTTCTCGCTCGCAAAGTGTCACTTTTCTCGCTTCATTGCTTTTCATTTTTAAAGTGTACCTACTAATTTAATGCAGTTAAAGTGTTCAATCGTGATCTGTAGTTGTGTCACCATTTTTATTACCCTTAGACTGAACCAAACTAAACTAACCTACCCAACCTAAAGGACAAACCGACTTGGAACTTAAATAAATAATCACTCTGAATTAACATCGAACTCGCAATGGTCTGTGGCACAGACTCTGTGCTAGTCTTTCGACACCAATATACCGCAATGATCTATGCCCAATTTTAATTTAAAATAAATTTTTAAATCCCTTAAAACCAATAAACATCTTTCATACCTTTATAAGTACCTAGATACTTTATTTCTACTGTATTTTTAATACATACTTTATATAAGAAATTGTGTAATTGGAAAAAATACATTTCTTCAATAACTAAAACTCACTGAATTAATATTTCAAAAAGAAATACAGCGTTACTGTGATTGATAATCTTCTTCATATAACAAGACTGCGGAGAAACATCCGCAAGCTGTGAAATTCGCGTCCGCATTCGTTTACCTTTCGCTTCCAATGTGATTTCCGTAAATATTTTTCCATCACAGCCATTCAAACTGAATATTGCCTACACAATTTTTTTTGATTTTATTTTAGAATTATTTGATTTTAAAATGCGGTACGAAAATGTTTAATATTTTTTCATTAATCTGTTTCATATTAAAGTATACTTTTTATTTGGATATCCCGTTTGCGCAGTTTGTATTGACCATTATTTCTGGTCTGAGGGTTGTGAATTCGATTCTAACTCCGGGAGCTGGATGTAAAATATTTATTTATTTATTTATACTTTATTGTACACCACAACTACATCTAGAACATTAAACACATTTAAAGACATTTACAGACTGTGAAGTACAATGGGCGGACTTATGGCTATTTAGCCATTTCTTCCAGACAACCCATTTATACATGTATTATGTACATTCATAAAAGATGTGTATCTGTATCAGCCAACTGTTACCTGAAACACACACATTAAGTTCTCTACCCTAGGAAGGGCCGACCGTGTGTGTGTGTTATAAACATATTTATAATTATTTTTATTTAACTTTATATTATTATTTCAGTTCAAGATGATTTCTAATAGCTTTCTAATTAAAAATAGATATATAAAAAGAATTATACTTCGGATTACATTTATGATAATATTACATGATCACTAAATAGTACGTTAATTTACTTTTCTAATTTGGATGTAAGTAGGTATATATATCAATTAGCAATTAATAAAAGCTCCGAATAAACGTTAATTTCATAAAATTGATTGAGTGAAATTTATTAATTTTATTTTGTTGATATAACTTCGAGTAAATATTTTATTTACTGATAGACTTTAAACAAATTGTTTTGATTTCCTTCTCGTTTCATATTTTACTTCAGTAGCCATTTTACAATGGTCATTCGACATGTGTATGGTATTACCGAAACTGTTTACCACTACGATGCTAAATAACCATTCTAGTTTTATTATTTTAAAGGTATAAATACTTTATTTTATCTAAAAAGTATGAAATCGAGAGAAATCCTAAAAGTTTTGTTCTTGAAACAAGAAAAAGCTAACAGATTGTAACTCAATTCAATTATGATTGTTACGTACGTTTAGAGAGCAAGCCAAGAGCCAGGTTTACCGTGTTCAAATACACGTCACGGGAGGAGTAATAGCTGAGGCGTAGTGAGAGCAATGTGATATAACTGTCTAGATGTTATTATTTTGAACTAGCTGAGCCCGGCGGTATATATATATACTCTTTTTTTCATTTGTACAAACCTAGTTCTGAAAAAAAATCCAATTAGGTACAGTCATTCGAAAGATATGTACATTTTACACTTTGGAGATCATTTTTTATTTATTTAAGTTATTTATAAGCATGTAATATTCCAGCACTTTGTTTTGAACAATTTTAATTATAAAAATACCTACTGTTATAATAATTGTAATACCACAAGGTTCAATAAAAACCTCTAATTAATCTAAACTATAGTTATAGTTTGAAAGTTTTACCTTTTTACTTACAAAACTTTATAGTCACGTGTAATATTCGAACGCCTTTGAAAATTAAAATTCAGCGACAATTTCGGAGTAATAATTCACAAAGTTTTAACGTAACCTCACGCCCCTCCAAACTTTTACGTTCAATTGATTTGTACGCTCTAATAGAAATAATTTTACCGGATTGAAATAATAAAGGTGAAAATTCCGTGGTAACTACCATTTTTGATAAATTGGGTTGTCACTTACAATTTTCAATATATTAAGATCGTTTAATAAAAAGTACTTATATTTAAAGCTAAAATTGTATAAGTAATCAAACTCAACAGCGAGAAGTTCGGTAAAATAGAAAATAAATGCTAGCAAGAATTAACGAAACTCGAACAAAGCACGAATCAGGTTAATTTTAGAATTTAGCGACAGCGGTATTTTATTTAAAAAAGCGAGTAATTTTCAAAACTTAGCTGGTTAAACATTCTAATTGGTTCAATAACTGTCTCAAGGCGCTTTAACTGAACGAATAATCGTACCATTTTCATACTTTACTTATACAGGAGAGTCCTCGGGACAAATCTTCAAAACTTATTTCTTCAACTTCGCCTGTCTGACTTATATATAAATAAGAGAAATCATATCATATTATTAATTAAATCCGCAACGTTTTACGTCAGCAACAATGTTATATTTTGTAAATCTTTCAAAAAGAATCTTCTTCAGTTCTTTAATGACATTATCTATACCTACATATAATAATAAAATGGTAGGAAAGTCAAAACTGTACATTGAATATTTTTTTAAAAGAATAGGTACTTGGGGTGTGATCTACAATCGAAGCCAAAAACAAAAACATAGTTTTTAGAATTTTTGTCTGTTTGTCTGTTTGTCTGTATGTATGTCCGGGATAAACTCAAAAAGTACTGCATGGATTTACTTCAAATTTGGCACGAATATTATTAAGAAGTCGGGTCAAAACATAGGCTACATATTATCATGCTCTCACCTACGGGGAACGAGCAGTGAACGCACGTAGACGACGTCGCGGGCAGCAGCAAGTTTTAAATATTTCTAAATACACAATGAATATATCAACACTATGACATACATATACTTCATCTACTTTCTTTTTCTTTTATTTGCAACATGAATCGACGTACGAGTAAATGCCTCAGTCATTCCAGTCAAGAGATAATTCTCAATGTTGTAGAAATCTGAACCGAAGAAACTGCATGATTTTTTTATCTACAAGTTTGTTCAATATTCGATTTTTACATTAAATTTATATTTCAATAATGATTTAAAATAACTTTTTCAAATTCCGCTTGTTATTTTCTTTTATACTTCCAATTTTTAATAAGCTAAAATGTAAGATATTGGTACCCACATAAACGATTACCTCGAAATGTTCGACAAGTGACGGACACAGACGAGACACCAAGTCGTACGAAATACAGTAACAGCCCGACGTGTACGTCACAAACGTAATGTGCGTCAGAGACATATCTCTATAAATTATCCGATTATCTCTTACCAAAGGTCGATGTGCATTATATCCTACTGTACACTTTTTTATGTTCCACAAAAGAACATCTCTAACAGTTGACTAGCTCTAACTGGTTTCATAGCGCATTTTTTATTTAGATATATATCAGTAATATTCATTCATGTTTTAAAAAATAAAAAATAATAAAAACAAGTCATCATATTGTTGATAGCTTCGAATTTTTCAATAATGTCATAATAATTTAAGACAATATTATTATTTCTTAAACTTATATTAGGTGTCCCCTTTCATATGATTAAATATATAAATTGTATATAAATAAATCAAAAGTAAGAATGTTTATCTATTCTTTGCTTTAATAAAGCTTCCAGAATGCTCAATGTAATTGTCTACGAAGCGACCGAGTAAATTGAGTTGAAGAAATCTATAAAGACTTTCATTCGACGATCTCTCGATTTCTAAACAAATAAGAAGAATTAGTAACAATATATCTCAAACCTTTTTATGTTAAAATAATTGTTTTTAGCATTTATGCTGATTTAAATGAGATAATTGTTTGACATCGATCTAATTTATCATTCAATCATGAGATGAGAAAAGAATATAATAAAATAAAAAACTTCTCAAAAGTTTGTTCACTTTGACATCCAACAATATCTCTATGTTGAAATATCGACGAATTTTCTGAGAAAACAACAACAAACTTAAATGGAAACTTAATATTTGAACAAGCTAACTTAATTTTAATAACGCCTACAGGATCGGAACAAAATGTTAATTTCTGTACTTGACTTGTAAATATTTATTCCTATTATCTCTTAAGTATAAAAAAAATGAAATCATCTCCACACAGTATGTTTATGTTTGACCCACATTTGTTAACAAAGGCAAAAAATGTAATTAAAAAATTAAGAATAGTTTGACGCATCATTAAATGAATGCTGTTATTATTAATTAAACACAATTATTTTAGATGACAATGCTTCTCAACATATAATGGAATATATAATATTTTATACACCAAATAAAATAAAAAAATTGAGAAAAAATATTTTGACACAAATATTTGAGACGTCTATGACACTTGTCGACTGTATAACAGGTTTATAGTAGGAGATTCAAGCCTGTGCAAACCACGTTTTTTAAACGCGCCGTTGACGTGCATTTGTAGCGATACAGACGCGATGCAAACGCGCGTGTGTAGCAATACAGACGCGATGCAAACGCGCGTGTGTATCGATAAACACGCACAGGTGCCGCGCGTTTATATCGATACAAACGCCAACAAACTGCTTTGTAGGATAAAAACGCGCATTCGACGCGCGTTTATAAAACGCGCGTCAACGGCGCGTTTATAAAACGTGGTTTGCATAGGCCCTAATTCCAATCTTCTACTATAAACTTGTTATACAGTCGACAAATGTGTGCATAGGTCCAAAATGCCAGCGCCTTTGTATCGCTACACACGCGCGTTTGCATCGCGTCTGTATCGCGACACACGCGCGTTTGCACCGCGTGACACGCGCGTTTGCATCGCGTCTGTATCGCGACACACGCGCGTTTTCATCGCGTCTATATCGCATGACTGAGGTAGGGCACAGCAGGAAATTTCCTGCTCAAAATATGGAGCAGCCCGACTGGGGTAGTACCTCGACCTTACAGAAGATCACAGCTAAATAATACTGTTTTCAAGCAGTATTGTGTTCCTGTTGGTGAGTAAGGTGACCAGAGCTCCTGGGGGGGATTGGGGATAGGGTCGGCAACGCGCTTGCGATGCTTCTGGTGTTGCAGGCGTCTATAGGCTACGGTCTTACCATCAGGTGAGCCGTACGCTTGTTTGCCAAACTAGTTACATAAAAAAAAAAATGACACGCGCGTTTGTATCGATTCAAACGCGTATTCAGGTGTGCAAAGGTCTACAGGCTGCGTCTGACTCGCGTGTGTTTCGCGTCTGTATCGCTACAAACGCGCGTCGACAGCGCTTTTGACGTGGTTTGCATAGGCCCTTAGAGATGAGTATCACCCAAATGAAAATTATTTTATTTTATTGTAGTATAGAAGAAAAAAAATCGCGAAAAAATTGATTAAAAAATCTTGCCCAGGCCACCAGCCACTTGGCCATTAATTCAATTTTGAAAAATTTATTTTTATTTAAATATGCACTTACGAGTTCAAAGAATAAATTTAATACCTACCGACAGTATGAAGTCTGTAGAAAATGCAAACGTGGGGTTGTCTATTATTTTCCTGGCATGAATACTGGGTTGACAGGGATAAACAGGTGTGTTAATACATATATATATATGTATATTGTTGTAGTTACTTTCACACACGTGTTTAATAAATAAATCTTATATCAAAATGAGCGCTATTTCATTGCATAGAGTTGTCTGCTAAAAGACTAGTTTGAATGGCTGTTGCTGAATATAATATAGCCTGGCCAGGAATTTTCCAGTGCGATTATCTTTAACATACTAAAGAAGATAATTATTCAATTTTTTATCCATTAAGCAGATGGGTAAAGGTCACGTCTAGTTGGGATCTTAGACAATTATATCTGTTTTAGAAATATAAATGACTTCTTGTATTTTAAAAACTTTTTCTTATACAACTAATTATCATACTCATTATTTATTCTTAATCTGTTATTTTTTTTTCGAGTGCACGCAATGTGAGTGATGACGATAGTTTGCATCAAATGCTATACCATAGCATTTGATAGATTATTTATCGCTAAGATGATAGAAAGGAAACAGCGAAGCGTTTTTCGAAAAAGATTTGTTGATGGTTGTCGTGTATAAGAAATATTCGTTAGCTTGTGTAAATGATCAGTAAAGTCAATAAAAGATAATCGCTGCTTTAGAACGAAAGTGACCTAATTCAATTTTTCAACTTTTTGGGAAATAGCAAAATAAGATTTCATGTTTAGTCATTTTTGCATTAGTTTAAGTATATATCCGAAACCAAGTAAGTTAATTGCCCATTGATTGTTGATATATTTTAATTAACTATTATGCTTGATAATTATTGTAATTTTTTATTATTATTTTGATAAACAATATTTTAAAATAACGATTTTCAAAAACTAGTTACTTCAAGGTCATTTTTTGAACGAACTTAAGATATTATCGTTTGACTTAATATTAATTAGGTCAGTTTCGTTTTAATAACTTAAAATTGATGTATGGCCTTTTGAGTATTATGTCATTTTTGTATTAAAGTTAGAGTAAAATATTCGGAAGAGTATTGAGTTAAAACCTATTATGTTACTTTAGTTAGAAAAACGAAAATGTAATTCTTACCTTTTTTCGGAATAAAAACGACTCAAATACTAATTGGTCACTTTATTTGCGTTTGGTCAACGTATTGCGCTTGCGGCTGCGGGAATAATACTAAAAGGGGCTTTAGCGTTCCGACCCAGGACCCCCCCGCGCCCAGTAAGAAAGTGACCAAAATAGCGCGTTCACACTCTTCTTATACAGTTGGGACATTTTCTGATTAACTAAGCGATAGATTACGGTGTGTAAAGTCGTTCGGTGACATTAACTCAATTTTAAGATTTTTTGAGTTAAGTCGGTTTCATTCTAAAGCCGCGAATATGTAAAATTATCTACTGCTTATACATCGTAAGCTACGTGCTGTAAACCTTGCGCAGTCACTAAGCAACCTTATATAAAACACAAGCAAAACGATACTGTTCTCAAGCAGTGGTTTCTTACTGTGGTGAGTTAGATAACCAGAGCCACTTGGAATGCGCTTAGCAACGCGCTTGCGTAGCTCGTTGCAGGTGTTCGTTGGATACGGTAATCGTATACAACGCTTGATCAGGAAGACCTTATACTTTTTTGACGCTGATGCGAAAAAAGCTAATGATGGTAAAAATAAATATGTAAACATTTTTTAAATTTGTTATTATATACCCGAAATAATAACATAATACAATGACCACAGTTAACTACATTTATATACATAGCTGACGCCGCAAACGTTGTTTTGCCATATCTGTTATTAACCCCCACAACCCCTTCTTGTGGGTGGAATTTCGTAAAATCCGTTCTTAGCTGACTTCTACTCGGCGAAAGGAATATTCCTACCAAATTTCAAGTCTCTACGCCTTATGGTTACAGAGATATCGTGATGAGTCAATATATGGATGGAAATCTCTTTTATATAATTACTAGCTGACCCGGTGTACTTCGTACCGTCTAACAGTCGATTCTTTAATTTTTTTTAAATACTTATCCTTCCCGAAACCCCTTCACTAACACTTAAACTTTATGGTATGGTATTAAAGTTCAAATTGACTTTTAAGTATTATTGCGAATCTTTTGTATGGGAATATAGAAAATTGTTGTTTTTAGACTTATTCAGGGAAATTTTTAAATTTTTCTCTCCATAAGAACCAACCTCGTACTTCAAGGAATATTATAAAAAAGAATTAGCGAAATCGGTAGAGACGCTCTCGAGATTTGCGCTTAGCAACACATTTAGCGATTCATTTTTATATATATAGAGAAGAGATATAGATTTAACCATTGAGTTTTTGGTTGAACCCTACGGTAAATTGACAATGAAATATTGATAAAGGAGTTGTTATGTAACTAGCTGCAATACGGTATGTAGCGATCTATAGAACATTCGTTCACTGCTGCATTGAATCATAAAGTAAAAAAGCAAGTGCGCGTTACATGACTGTCATTTCAGAGATTAATTATTTAGTTTCGAAACTAAGCAAAATTGAAATATTTATATTACAATGTTCACAACAAATTAGAGAATTTTAGTACACTCAGAATATAACCATAGTTAAACTTCTGCCAAAACGGCAACCGTATATATTTCATAAATACTGAATAAAATAAAAAGTTTTTTCGTTATTTTCTTTTTATATTTAATAAACAAAAAAAAAACAATCATAAGAATAGTTAAAATTACAGTATGCCACAGGTATAGGTAGTTATGATAATAAAACTAATAAACTAAAAACAAACAGTAACAATCTAGTTTCTAGTATTTATTTGCGTGTGTATCACACACTACACACTACAGCCTATCACAGTCCACTGTTGGACATAGGCCTCCACGAGTTCGCGCCCGACATTATGACGCGAACTCATGTGTTTTGCCCATAGTCACCACGCTGGGCAGGCGGGTTGGTGACCGCAGGGCTGGCTTTGTCGCACCGAAGACGCTGCTGCCCGTCTTCGGCCTGTGTATTTCAAAGCCAGCATGGATGGTTATCCCGCCATCCGTCGGCTTTTTAAGTTCCAAGGTGGTAGTGGAACTGTGTTATCCCTTAGTCGCCTCTTACGACACCCACGGGAAGAGAGGGGGTGGCTACATTCTTTAGTGCCGTAGCCACACAGCACAGCATTCTCTACATTTATATTCAAAATAGAGGCAACATATATATCCCTATAGAAAAAATTTCCTAATCCTCATAAAACATGGACAAATGCAGACCAAATTCTCATACCGAGCTATGAGATGCTATGGGATGTATGAGATTTTGGTTCGATATAAAAATATACATAATACTAGAAACGATGTCTCTAAAAAAAATTCAAACATTTGTATTAACCATACAAATGTTTGCCTTGGTCTGGATGTTTGTACAGTCCTTGTGGGTCTCCCCACCGTGCCTCGGAGAGCACGTTAAGCCGTTGGTCCCGATTGTTGTACACCTGATAGCGATCGGTACTCATAGTAGGGAATATATCCGCCAACCCGAGATTAGCGTGGTGGATTAAGCTCTGATCCTTCTCCTACATGGGGAAAGAGGCCTATGCCAAGCAGTGGGATATTACAGGCTGAAGCGTATACAAAAATATTTAACCTAGATTTAAGTTGAGTACACGTAGTTAATTTTCATGCAAGTATTTTTGGTCCTTCGCTCAACTGTGTAAAAAAAATTATTATGTTCTATATCATTTTACTTCGACTATTATTTTGCTAAAAACATTTAAAAATAAAAACAGGAATAATAATAGTACTGATGGTAATTTTATATACTTGTAAGCCAAAAAGTACAACTATGTTTCATTAAACTGCCAAAAATTAACTTTAAAGTAACAATGATTCAAAACATTAATTCTAAACAGAGACTTATTACCTTTCTCGCAAGCTACCAGGAAAATATAAATCTGTCATTTGTTAATATTACAAAATTAATCCCTCAAGCTAGCGAAAATGCACAAGTCAAACGTAGCGTCCCAAACAAAGAAACAAGAAGGTGTATCTATAATCGATGTTCACTTAAACGACAGATGCTACAAACGGGTACCATCAATCTATCTCCCTGTCTACCTTCCGATTCATGCCCCCCGGAGGGCCGAATTGTTATTCACGTTCCATTACCTCAATTTTTTAGAGTCGAGGTGCCTGAAAAGAAACCCTTTCGCTTATTGTGTCTCATTTCTGAATAGGCTAAGGGCCATCGTGAAATTAAATTTTGTAAATTACCATTTTACCTTTTTCCACCTTGTTATATCCTGGAAGCGTGCGTATCGGAATCTCGTCGTGTTATTTCTTTATTGAGTGAAAGATTTTTTGTAAAGTAAAAGTAAATAAAAGAATAAATTGAGAATGAAAGCACGCACGAGCATGCGGCGAGCACGCGACCAGAATCAACCGAGGATCGATTAAAGTCAGCACATGTACAGGAGTCGAGCAAACATCGAGCACCGATGGCCCGATCACGGCCGGAGCTCAGTCACGTCCTACAGAGCTATAATTCAATAAGACGCGATCTAAACTCCGAGTGGAATCGTTCATTTCACTTTTCTAATATGTCGTAAATATTAAAAGATTAATTTTATTGAGTCCTGATATATTATATAATCTGAATCTCGGAAACGGATCCAACAATTTTTATGAAATTTAGTATGCAGGGGGTTTAGAGTTGTGTTTGAGAGTGATTCATTTTTAAGAAATGTCGTAGTATCCATGTTTTCAGGCAATAAAAAACAGCTACAATATTATTAAAATACAAAGGTAAAATTCGCCACAATCTATCTAGGTTATAGTAGCTCAATAGTCCAGTCAAATGATGATTTAATTTGCCGTTTTTCCGTATACCGTCCCCAATGAAAACTAAATGTTCTATTACAGGCACGTAGCCACATGTTATAGAATGAACATTCTAACTTGAAATTGCTTAATCAACTTATGGATGCTTTACTCTCGCTACTGCAGTAATTCAGATTGATGAAATAACAAAGTTATGTACCAGGACAAACACGAGCTAGAGCACATTAAAACATATAACGAAAAGTAAACAACAAATTTGTAGCCGCATACCTAGGAAAAGTTACACAGTAATGTAACAACGAAACGTGAGTGTGTACTCGTATTTTTTGTCTAGCTTTATAGGAAACTGAAAATAAAAGTGTGATTTCCGTACTTTTGCTGTCTTTAAAATACATAATAGTGATTTAAACGTTTGGTAATATTAAGGGTACATTAGTAACAGGTGTATTGTAGAGTGTAATGTTATGTTTCTATATACGTTTGAATGTAAAAAAATAACTCTTTACACACTATACCTACGCCTTAAAAGCGCTAACTCTAAAAAAATACTTGTTATGAAATAATGGCGAGAATATTAAAAATTTTGTATATTAAGAATGAGTGAATTCATTTTCTTTTCTTTTCTTCATATTATTTATTATAGTTTGATCGATCGATTATAGTTTGATATACATTAAAGATCTGGAAGCTGATTAATAGGACGACGTTTTGGAGAATGTTGTAGTCATTGTTGTGTCCTAATAATTTATTAGATTTTCTATATCTATTTCGCTCATATTGATATTATCAGTATCGAATCTGGTTCTCGAAATAGACCACGGATATTATGTGAGCTCTTTTTACGAACCAGATAAAGAGAATTTACACATACATTTAGATTAAACTCAAAACCGTAGACCGTAGAGAATTAAAAATTAACAAGGAACTATTGGTAAGCAATATAAGATCAAAATCAAAATATCAAAATCAAAATTAAGCAAATTAAATTCATCGCGAGTTTATTATAGCTATTCGTGTTATATAATCAAAATAAATTTACTTCAGTCTATCCTATTTCATCAACAGCAGAACATTTAAAGACATGTATAATTCGCTACAAATATGTTTGTAACTTGAAAATAATAAAAGAGTGGGAAAAATCTTCAGTAACGATGAAGTTTCAAGCTGCATTTGATGGTAATTGTAGAACAGTTAAGTAACTTTTGTTTGTTTTTCGGAAGCACTCCGTAGGAAGTTTTATCCAATGAACTCCAGCAATTAAGAACGATACGTGAGTGTTCGTACTTTTTTTATCAGCTTGCAACAGTACATTCAATTTATTGTTAAGGTGGAATATCGTCGATCTCTCATTAGGTAGACGAGATTTATAGTGCAAGATAAATTCTGTTGTAAGCATCTTACGTTAGTTAGTGATTACAATAACTTATGTTATGAAGCAATAAATCTACTTAATATAAATACCAAAGATCTAAATGATATAAACAGCAGAGCTATTATGAATAACCTTCTTACATTGGTTGATAACATATTGATACAAAAACGTGTTTACCATTTAAAAACGTTTCACCGAACCACTTTGATCTTGCCAGGACAAGGTCTATATCTATACTGAAGAAAATGAAAATATATAGATTTCTTTTTATTAATAGTGTTTGTTTACAAATATCTTTTTCGAGCAGGAATCGTACCGTCAGAGGTTAATCGATACGCACTACACCAGAACGATTAACAAGATTTTTGTACTTGTTTATTGACTGTTTTAATTATTGATACTACTCACAAATTCCACGCAAATGAACTTACAGATATGCACTCAAATGAATCCAACTCAGATATACTAAGTTCTGAGTCTAAAAATAAGTTCTGTGAATGGACCACGCGTGATAGTCTATACGCCACTTAGGTGCAAATATTTGAGTGTTCATTAAGATTTTCAAAAGACGAAGCAAAAATATTAACAAAATTTTTACTCAAGTAATATTTTCATTACATCAAGCTAAATATTTTACAAATATGCGAAAGAAAAGTCCTTATCTTACTCTAAGTTATTAATGCAAGAACGAATGAAGGTTCTAATTTAATAAAGAGAATATAAAATTGTAAAAACAAAAGTTTTTCACTTATTTTTGAACTCGAGAATTGCATTAAAGCACTGACACACCTGGAAGATCGAAGTGTTGGGTAAGTTAAAAACCGTGTACCGTCCATGTGGATGTCACTCTGCAAAAAATGGGGAGACTCTAGGAAAATAAGGAAAACCTTCCGCTTTTGTGTTGGTCGAATACATTCGGTTCATGTTGAACGAGCTTGCTGTCTCTATCATACCTCCGAATTTTAAGTCCCGTCGGTACCACACGTACAAACGCCTCTAGGCTCGAGTATTCGCGCTACATTGCACTTCAATGTGTTAAATAAAACTCAACGAGTGCGTTTTTAAACGCAATGTAAATCTTTCATGCTCAGTCACACGGACGTAATGTACCTACTCCAGCAGGGGTTTAAAGATAAACATGTGATTTGGTTTAACATAAAAACTTTTCACAATAAGCATTGCATTATTATTTTTTTCTCGAATCTTTTTAAGAATAACATTTTATTATGCCTATATTTATTCCGTTTTCTTACCAAAATAATATTACGGTAACAGGGGTAGGTGTCAGAGTAAAGGTAAAGCCTTATTGGATTTATAATATTAAAACAATATTTACGTAATATACGTATTACTTTTTTGCCGCACCAGATTGTTGCCTGTCGTGTTACCTAATTTTCTATATCCCAACGAATCTAATAGCTTTTGCGGAGCGTCACGACAAGTCGAGACGATGCTATTCCGAAGGCAAACCATAAAATTAGGTTACCCCGCTCTGGCTGAATCCATTCTAAAATTCCTAACTCTCGATCCAATTTCCGAGATCTTGCTTGAAAAATCGTCATACGATAGGAATTTTATTACGCATTAGTAAAAAATAAAATCAATAAAATACCCTAGTGAAAATATGAGGATACACGTGTAACAAGAGACATAATATTATTAAAAGATAGAGTAACATTGTTTCAAAGAATTCAGTTTATTTTTTTTTTTATGACATAAACAACAAAATCTGTTTATTGATAATACTAATTGGACCTTTTTCTTGTTTATCATGTTTTAAACGAAATGAAGACGTATTTTCGAATATTATTAAGGGTATTTATTAGTTTAAAATGTAAATAATTTTGTCTTTTTTTCTTTTTCTTTTTTTTTGTCCGCTTTTATCGTCTTGTTTTTTTTTCTTTTCTTTTTTTTCACGTTTTTTTATTTAATTTTAAACGGATGGATGGTCGTAATTGGCCTTTATGATTATATTTAATTCTTTTTTTTATAACTTTTTATATACTCAGCATAGATAAACCATCCCGAATAAATAAATAAAAAATCAAAGTGTGAATTCTACACATTGTTAAATATCAATACATTAAAGAAATGTAGAAATGTGTATATAAAGATATATGGGCTTAAAATTTCTGATAAAATAAGTATCACAATGATTAATGTTACATTATGAGATAGCACAATAATGGCTTACGCGCTTAACTGGACTTGAATTATAACAACTGATTTTCAGAATTATCACACAAGTATATATTAATATTTACCTTTTATATTAGGTAATAACATTTTTTTTTCAACGCTCACTTCATTTTATGCCAAATATAAGACCAAACAACTACGAAAGCATAAAAATTTTCAAAAAAAACAAAAAATCTATTTCTCAATCCTTTATCTTAATTAGTTTGTATAAGTATTGGAAATAGAGATTTTAAATCATATCAAAATTTTTCGACCCAGCAGGATTTGAACCTGCGCCCTCTGACGTGCCGTGTCAGCGCTCTGCCAACTGAGCTATGGGTCCTCATCTAGCCGTGTCGAAATCCTTGATATGATGATTTTAGGTTTTTAAGCAAAACTTGGCCAAAAGAAAAAAAATTTTTTGATATGATTTAAAATCTTTATAATTTCCTCATGTGGTGGGTAACACAAAATAAAAATAAAAACGTATTGGAAATAGCTTTTTAAAACCACATCAGCAAAAAGTTATTTATTACATACACAGTAAAGCCTTTTTAATGCATCCTTGACAAAGACCATCAAAAAGTTCGAACCGCTAACAGGAAATGTGCCCAACCAAAACCAAAGTTTACTGAATATCGTTCTCGTTTTCAGGCAATATTTAAAACGGTAATTACAAAACTTTGAAAACGTTACTCGGTATACATAAAGGTTTCACTCTTTATTTAAATTAAATCGACCATTCACTGAGTGAGTGCTCAAAAAGTTAAACCTAAATTGAATTTCTCCGTATTATGTCACTTGTTTCATTGTTAAAATAATTGATATTTCTATGATTAAAATCAGAAAGTTCAATGAAAGAGACACGTCCCTTAATGCAATGATTTAGGATTGTTATTAAAACTAATACCAACTATTATTTTAGGACGAAACGTTCTAATAAAATTAGACAACAATAGGTTTATTTATTAGAAGAGGGTACCTACTCAATTGGTATTTTGTACTCTAAACAAATGCGCTCAAATAAATAACTGACAGTCTTTTTTTTTAAATTACCTACTATCTGATAAAAAGCACTGGTATTTTTTTAATATGATCAAATTCCTTATGTAATAGTTTCTTTTAAAACTTTTTAAGTAATCGTCGAACTTGATTACGAAAAAACTTTTGTCCTAAAATATTTTTAACAACACAGCTATTCTAAATATAAATAATACAATAATATTCGAAAATACGTCTACATTTCGTTTTACATATGACAAGGTCCAATTAGTTATATCAATGAACAGATTTTGTTATTATAAACAAGGTTGTTCTTAATTTTTTACGAATCAAATCATGCTTTTCTTTGGAAACAACCATTTACCGCACTCTTTTAACAATTTTAATAAGTAAGCTAATCTATAGACAATCATCACTCATCACCACTACAGCCTATCACAGTCCACTGTTGGACATAGGCCTCCACAAGTTCGCGCCCGACATTATGACGCGAACTCATGTGTTTTGCCCATAGTCACCACGCTGGGCAGGCGGGTTGGTGACCGCAGGGCTGGCGCCGTCGCACCGAAGACGCTGCTGCCCGTCTTAGGCCTGTGTATTTCAAAGCCAGCATGGATGGTTATCCCGCCATCCGTCGGCTTTTTAAGTCCCAGGGTGGTAGTGGAACTGTGTTATCCCTTAGTCGCCTCTTACGACACCCACGGGAAGAGAGGGGGTGGCTACATTCTTTAGTGCCGCAGCACCATATAGACTATAGACAGTTCGATTCCTGCTCTTATATACGTATTTGGACAAATATTCGTTTCTGGTCTGAGTGTTATCTGTCATCATTGATAATACCACGTGAAAAAAGTAAAATTACAGTACCCGCCCATAGATCATACACATCGACCTTTGGAAAGAAACAATCGGCTAATTTCAACTTCGTAAAGCGTTGTGTCTGGCGCGCACTACAGTATTATATGGGATCTTGGACTATAACGCACTACGAAGTCGAATTAGCTTATTGACTCTTTCCAAAGGTCACTGTGCATTATTTATGACCGAGTACTGTAAATCAGTTTCATGTCTCATGAAAACTAGTCGGTTCCTTCTTCACCAAAATATTAGTCATAGTAAGACATTTTTCTCGAAAAAATCATAGAGAACTTGGCTTTTAAAATTCCGTCACTAATTTGTAAATTACACAGTTCAATTCTGCGTTAAATGCACACCTTTCTCTTGGTTTGAAGGTATAACCTCTTTCTGTTTGTCTTGGAGTACCAATCAATGTTAGACATTATTTTATATGACCTCAAATTCTTAACGCAAACATTTTCATCCGTCGTAACGTTGTTGATAAAATGTTTTCATGCTCGTTACTCTGACATCACGTAAAAACTGACGATCACTTTACCAAAATAAAATTTCATCACAAATATTCTGTCTTTGGACTACTATTGAACAAAAAAGAATCACGTAAATCGGGTCAGAAACCTCGGCGTAATCGGTGTACATACATAAAAAATATACCAATCAAACTCATATCGTCCTACTTTTCGAAATCGGTTAACAATCAAAATTATTTATTATGTAATAAAAAATGCCACCGAAAACAATTACAAAGACTAATGCCAGTTATTTCACTAAGATACCAAACACTAAGATGCCAAAATGTACTAATAAACGATTTTAAAATAAAAATTAAATTATAATGTACACTTTTTGTTAACAAAATTTTGTCTTAAATCATTCACATAATTTGTATCGTAAGCAAAATTTTAATATAAGGCCGAAACCTTAATAAAATAATGCCCGTAAAATATTAAAGATTCCACGGTTACAGTTTTAACATTCATTAGACCGCTTCATGTCTCTCGCTAAATTAAAAATCCACTTTTACGACGTTTTATAAATTCTAGTTTAATTTTGTATTATACAATGTGCAGAAACGATTTTTTTGGGTAATATTTTATAAGTTCAAAAACAACGTCTTTTAAGTAAAAAACTTTAAAATTATTTTTTCAAATTACATACTTATTTATCGTATACCATAATTATGTACATACATTAAACTATGTTATGTTATTAGTTATGGACATCTACTCCACAGAAAGGCTATTCTGTAAATAGGGTAACTGAAGTATCACTGTAAATAGTGACTAATATTTAATTTGAATGAATATTCCTGTTGTTTTTGTATTATCAATTTTATACAGAATATGAAACAAAAGAAATTTATAAAAGTTGATTACCCTAGATAATAAGTGGAGGGGTGCATTTATTAGATTCTTCTTTTATTCAAAATGAAAAATGAGAACAGATACTGACGGATATTTTACAATTTCTTTCTGTTGTTATTTTATAAACTTGTGACTGTATAGACAGGTCAAGAAATAAAAAAATGTCTTCTCTTCACTTTAAATATTTGAAAATAAAATGGACAAAAACTTTTTTTGTAACAACAAGCATGTAGTAAATTTAAAAACACATCCGCAATACTTTCTGCATTATTATAGTAAAATAAATAAATAATTAATAGAGGCGTCAACACAATTATGTCGATAAAATATCTATTTCTATCTTCTATATATTAATAGGTACGTGAAGCAAAAACTTTGTACCCCTTTTTATGAAAATTGCGCAGATGAGGGAGTATAAAATTTTACACACTTATCGTTTATATAGAGAAGAAGTGCAGGACACTAAATAATAATTTAAATTAATAATGGCCGAATTATGACCACTGGATGACCACTATACCCCGTCCGGCCACTTATTGTCTTTTTGACAGCTCACGCCTATAAATTACAGTTTTTTTTTCGGAATAACGTTCTAAAAATTCTACTGTAATGTCATACTTTATTGACGATTTGATTGATTGAGTGCATAACAAACAACCACAGACTATGAAACGGTTCTTGAAAGAATAAATCGATAATAAATCGATCATATGATAAAAATAATTTTACGTCATGTGATTATTGTTTCTATAAATTTAATACAAATAAGGAAATAAAAATAGTATCTATGACCCCAAGATTGATTACTTGCAAGGAATTAAGTCGAAATCTTGAAATATAATTGCAAACCAAGAATAAAGAGCAATAACTCTGTTAATTCATTTAATTTATTATTTGTATATTTCATTTATAATTTAAAAAAAAAACTAATAAACGCATAAATAAATAATATTTTTAAACTTGTTACACTCGGCTAACCTAACCCCACGATATCGGTGTGCCTTCAGCTTTACTTCGTAGGAAGACAAAACAATATATTTTAATATCAGAAACCCAGGTGTGCTCACAGCCTTATTACTCTGTACCGCGCACCTGCAAGATTTCAACATAATTTCGGATGAAGATTGGAGACCACCGCAGCGACCACCGCCGCCACGGCCACACCGAGAAAACCTTTCTTTAACTTCTTTTTACTAAATCATTCTCTTACTTAACATCAGTAGGGAATCACTTATTCTTAATCATGTAGTTTTTAATACCAAATTTTAATTGTAATTTTAGTTAATAAATGTAATTATAAGTAAATTGCCTTTTTCTTGGCATCTGCGGCTGCAACAATCGTAACTAACTAAATTTATTTAATTAAATCGATTGAAAGTTGTTCTTAAATAAAATCGATTATTATTTCAAATCGAATAAATAACGTGTCAAGCAGTCAAAGAGTATATAACCACTACGTTTTACAAGCAGTCACTAATGTCAAAATTTCTTGAAGTGTCAAAAAGATAATTAGTGGCCGGACGGGTACCTATAGTTATAATTATTGTATCGAGGCAGGATGCAGTGAGATGAAACACAGATAAAAAGTACAATATACATATTTGTCAACATAAATACCGCAACCTGTAAATATATATATATATATATATATATATATATATATATATATATACTAACATTATAAAGAGGTAAATTTTCTAAGTTTGTTTGTTTGTAGAGGGTAATCTTAGCAAATACTGATCATCATCATCTCCCTGTCCTTATCCTATTTATATAGGGTCGGCACAACATGTTCTTCTCTTCCTCAGACTCATGTTGTAAGTGATTTGGCATAATATTATTTTTTACGACCGGCCGCCTGCCTGACATCAACCCTCCTTGGGAATCAATAATGAGATATGTTAATAACATTATTATGATAATTCGTCAAGTTGCAATGTGTTTCCCATTTCATATTGATTATCTTCATTTTGTAGTAAATTTTAATCTTCTTTCTCTTCTCTCTTTTCTTTTCTTTCTTTTAAACGTGTCTAATTTTTTCTTATAGTGTTTATTTGGTAATAAAACTGTTCCTGAATTTGATCCAATGTCCAGTAAAATTTCAAATCTGCCATTGTCATTAATAATAACGTAATATACCAACACGTTAACACAATAGCGAACTAAACTAGCTTGGATCGGAAGTCGAAAAGAAAAGACAGTCTTCATTAAGTTTTATGCAGCTCCAAAAATAAGAAGGCGTATAATACCAGTCATAAGCTGATTTCATGACTTCTTTATTAATTTTAGAAGAAACCACGAAGAAACCACAGACCACAGAAATACGAAGAAACTAAAGTAATTTTGATTCATTTGACAAGACGTTTGTCTTGAAATCATCTGGAAGGTGCAAATTATCGGACAACAACCGCGTATAACACATTTTTTTAAAAACTTTCACTTTTTTTATTATTTATTAACATTTTATTTTTATTTTACAATTTTTATTGGGTTACATTAAGTCCAATTTTATTTAATTTTGTTTTATAATGTATTATCGTATTTTACATTTTAATTTTGACATTGACATCTTAGCAAATACTGATCCGATCATGAAAATATTCAGGAGTGACACAGGCTTTATTTTATTGTTATTGGACAAAAAATTCAGTGAAAAATAATAGTATATGTAAATCATGGCGGAGCAAGGCGAGCGAGATGAAAACGCCTAACGAATTGGGCACGGGTCGGCTAGTATAGGTATATAATTTTATATATATATATATATATATATATATATATATATATATATATATATATATATATATATATATATATATACGAAATAATAATAATAATAATATCGAAAATATAATTTTTTGTTAATAATTTTAATGTTAATAAACATAGATTTACGGGAGACTTTTTCTTCTTTAACTTTTTTAAAAGTTACTATTGGAATAAAATAGTATGTGAAACCACAGTAGGAATAGAACAAGAGGTAAAACTCCTGTTGAATGGAACAGTAGAACTTCGTGTTCGTACTGTGTATAACATGTACAATGGACTAAATCGACGGTGCCGTAGAATAACGTTACATGTGAATATAGTACGAAATCAATTTTATTTAATAATTTACTTCAGGAGTCGAAGATCTATCTATACATGCAAAAAAAATAATTTTACGACCAATAGTTTCTGAGATTCTGAGGCGAACAACGTCCCATGTGTTTGTGTCTCCGTATTATAATGAACTAGATGCATATGTGACGGAGCTCGCGGCCGGGGGTAGCACGCGTTGGCCGTGCCAAAGTCACTTGTTACGTTGTTGAGTGGAAAACGAGCTTGTGCGCACGAGTTACCGCATTCGCCGATGATAAAGTTATTTTTCTTAAATAGTATTTATAATTAGTACTAAAACATGTCCAAATATAATAACAGATCTAATAAAATCCTTGATTTGGTGAAAAACAACTGTAAAAATTCGGAAGAAGAATTTGATAATGGAAAGATATCTGGTTATAATAAGGAAATTTTGAATTATCCCGGTAAGTTAATCTTATTCCTTATTAATATGTATAACAAAATTGCATTTTAACGATTGTTTTATATTCTATGGTGGTTTATTTTAATTTACATAACTAACGCCAAACTTCGCTATTCATATTCATATGTGACGTTATTTAATGGAGATTAGTCTTTACATTGTTTCTTACAAAAATGCTCTTGCAAATTAAATCAAATTGTAAAAGACACCTTTGACTACTAATGGAAAACTTAATTTGTTGATATTAAAGTATGAGTTACAAGTAGTGATATGTCGTTTTACCACGGACATATTCTGACGTTTTTGAGTTATATGTGAAGATAGAACGTTCTTTTGCGGAAATCTTGATGACATATGTGAAGACAGAACGCTCTTTTGTGGAAATCCTGATGTAATATGTGAAGATAGAACGTTCTTTTGCGGAAAACTGATGTAATATGTGACATTGGTACGTTTTTTCTTCTATAAAAATACTGTAATTTGGTTTAAATTGCTTTTTTCTTAATTAAATTATCAATTTATTCGTATTCAAATAAAATTGTTTTCTTTTATTTTTGTAATTTTTATATTTTATATTATTTTTTCAGTTTCAAAGACACCTGTAAGCCCATCATCGTCACCATTACATCCGGGTTCAGAAAACATTGCTTTAGAGCTAAAAGACGTATTAGTCAGTCAGTTCAGCCTATTGTAGTTCACTGCTGAACATACCCTCCCCAAGTTCGCGTCAGACATCCCGGTTTTCCGCAATCCTCCATGAAGACTACACCGGCAATCTTACGTAGATCGTCGGTCCAACGGGCCAGAGGACGTCCCACAATGCGTTTGCCAAGACGCGGTCTCCACTCCAGGATCCGTCTGCTCCAACAGCCATCGGTTCTGCGACACAGATAACCAGCCCACTGCCACTTAAACTTGCTAATTCTGTGGGCTATGTCGATTACTTTCGCTCGCGGATAGTCTCATTTCTAATCCTATCTTTGAAAGAAACCCCAAGCATAGCCCCTTCCATTGCACGTTGAGCGACTTTAAACTAGTGGACCAGTCCGTCAGTGTCCATGTCTCGGCTCCGTATGTCAACACAACCACGACGCATTGCTCGAAGACTTTTGTCTTCAAGCATTGTGGAATCTTCGAAGGCAAGACTCGACGAAGCCTGCGAAACGCCGCCCAGCCCAACCAAACTATCCTATCAGCCTCCTTCTCGAGTTGTTTCAACCTGGTTGAATGGTGTGGCCAAGGTAGACATAATCCTGAACAACTTCGAAAAGGATACCGTCAACCGATACCCGTCTCGGTATCACTTGGTTGTTAAACATAACTTTCGTTTTATCTAAGTTCATACCGAGACCCACTCGTCGGGAGGACTCTTTTAGGCCGGCCAGCATGCGGCCTAGCTCATCCGACGTCTCCACAAAGATTACGAAATCGTTGGTAAAACGAAGGTGCGAGATGAATTCGCCGTTGACGTTGATGCCTCGTTCCTCTCAATCCAAGGTCATAAAGACATCCTCCAGCGCAGTGGTAAACAGTTTCGGTGATATTACATCTCCCTGTCTTACCCCACGCCGCGCCGGAGCAAAATGCACAGCCTGCTCCGGTGGATGGAATTCGTCGAGTCTTCTGGCGAGACGATTCGTAACAACCCTTGAAAACAGCTTATAGACGTGGCTCAAAAGTGAGATTGGTCTGTAAATCTTCAACAAAGACTTGTCGCCTCTCTTAAAGAAGCACCACCGCACTCCTGGACCACGCCTCCGGCGTGGTACCTCGGTGGATGACGGCGTTAAAAAGTTTATATTTCTATTCTGCTCAATCAGAGTAGTAATCTCTCTCGTATTTGAGCAGCGGAGGTCTCGGCGTACAAGTTTCCGTATCCTCTTAGACAAAGCCTTCTGTTCTGGCGAAGGTGCTTGGGCAGCGGGCAACTCGCACCTCCGCCGCATCAGATCCAAGGCTTCGAGAGAAAGTTTAGACTGCTTCGTTGACTACCTCGGCGGAAAGTGTTTGCGACCCAGTGTACACACCATCTTCACCATGTTGTCGGTCATCTCGTTCACTTCGCCAGCGAATCGAATCGGTTTTGGAGCTCCAGTTGGAACTGCTCGGAGCCACATAGTATTTGGAGCAGCGTAGGTCAGAGAGTAGATTTCATCAAGCGCGTATTCAGAGTGCCCCGTAATAGCCGGTGGTCGCTGCTGGTGTTAACCGGTTCTAATTATAATAAATACAAAGAAAGAACAAAATGTGCTGTTGGAGACTGATAATTTTAGTATTTTATGTGAGTTTAAGAAACGTTGATTGATTTAAAGAAGTGAAGATATTTTTTATGTTTAATTATTATAAATTTGGTACTTTTAAAATAAAGGACTGATTTTGTTTTTAAAATGTTTTATTTTTAATCGATTTTATACAAAAAATAATAAATACTATTTATGACACGCTACTTATGAAAATGACTGCTCAAAATAAATCTGGAATATGCATATAGGACGAAATAACTAGCTTAAGTTTCATAAAAAAACGTTCCATTTGCATCTGGATCCTTAGAGCCTCCGGTGAATAGCGTCACATGTGTAAATGTGACAGCAACAAGTCCATTATAAAACGTTATATATAAACATCGACCCTACTATCTTTTTAAATAAAACTGTTTCAAAATAATTAATAATACTGATAGATAACCACAGGCTTAATGTTAATTTTTCCAAAGTATAAAAGCGCCAGGTTTTTCCGTTTCCGAAATATAACAATTGAAAACTTTGAACGGCTCTACTGTAAAACGACTATTTTGCAGATAGTACGTTATTCTACGGCACCGTCGAAATGTCCATTCTAGTCAGGTCTGCTATATTAAAACTGAAACCAAACATCGGTTACGTAGCAGCGTCACCAATGTCACCATTTGCATTTTATTGCTAAAGTTCCTGGCCGCAGAAGCCTATTTTTATGGTAAAGTTATTTAAATGCACGGTAAGGTCATAAATCGAGAAAGGGGTATCCTGGCACGGCAGGCACTGAAAAAGTTTGCTTACAACAAGCGTTGTGACTTTTCTCTATAAATACCTCCTATCATATTCGACTTTTACTGTCTTAAGAATCGATATTCACCATAAAATAAGCCGAATTTATTTTCATTCATAGTGAACTATAATCATGTGACCAAAAATTAATTTAAACTATTTAAATTGATTTAAAATACTAACAGTAGATTCATTTTGTGCTAGTTTTAATAGAAGGTATAACAAATTTGTTTTGATAGTTGCTGTAGAAGAAGAACTTATAAATGCTAAAAAAAATTAATAAGAAGCATCTTCAAAAAATATATAATGACTGATAATTTTTACAAATAAATGATCGTTCATAATGACGTAAACGTCATTAATTCATTATGAATATACGAAAAAATATAATTGACGATATATTATATTTATGCATTTGGCAAGACCACAGGTTTTTGTGAAATATAAGTTATGCAATTTAACGAAAAAAATTTTAAAAAAAGTTATCTTAATGTACAGTAAACCTGTAATAGTCTACTACTTAACGAAATAAGTAAACAACACACTCCTACACAAGCAACCTTAATACTTAAACAGCAAAACGAGACAATAAATGATAAATTTTAACACTTTTTTCCTGAATCTGAAAATTTCATAGCATCTATTTCCGAAGGTGGTTTTTTATCGAGGCCTGATATTAATCTTTTTAATTTAGCAATAGCTAAGCCGGGGTGTAATCCTTTAGGACAGGCCAGAGTACAGTTTAAAATAGTATGACAGCGAAAAGCTTTAAAATCGTCTCTCAAATCGTACAGTCTTTGCTCTGTATCTTCATCACGTGAATCAATAATCCATCTGTAAGCATGCAGCAGTGTCGCAGGGCCCATAAATCTTCGGCCATTCCACCAGTAGCTAGGACATGCTGTTGCACAGCACGAACAAAGAACACATTCGTACAAACCAACCAATTTTGAATTATCGTTGATGCTCTGAGCATATTGATATTTACCCAAAGGTCCCTGATTACGACGTATTAGATATGGTCGTATGCTATCGTAAACATCAAAGAAATGGTTCATATCTACAACAAGATCTCTGATAACATACATATGAGGTATAGGATGTATGGTGATTACTTTGTCTGACGGAATAGGTGTAATACAAGCGAGACAATTGTTTCCTTGAAGGTTGACAGCACAAGATCCGCAAATACCTTCTCGACAAGACCTTCGAAATACAAGTGTTGGATCCATGTCCTTTATTTTAATGAGGGCATCTAAAACCATTCTTCCACATTTGCTAACGTCAAAGTCATAACTTATAAGTTTAGGTTTCTCTTTGCTAAGAATGCCTCCAAACCGATAGATTTTGAAAACTCTCCTTGGGTCTACAGGTTGTTTCGATTGTACTGGCGCTACCTTTTTTCCCGTCGAATATCCACAAAATTCTGTTCTTCCTACATGATGTAGACTTTTGGTAAATAATAATTTTTGAAAGACTTTCATTACAAAATGTTACATAAATATTTATCTATTAAGATTGAAATTTATAATTACGTAAAGAAACATTTGACAACTCGAAAAGATTATTTTTTAATTAATTCAAAAGAAAATGAGTTTTAAGATTAAAGGTTGTATATGTGTTGGCATTTTGTAAAATAATCTTACAGTCACAATATGCGAAAATTTAAATAAAAAAATGATGTCGAACTATAAAGAAATAAAAGTAAATACCTATTAGATTTTTTTATGTTAGTTATTACATAAAATATATATATACAGGGTGTCCCGTAATGAATGGATAATCCTGAACGTGCGTGTGTGGAGGGGGAGGTGGGTTACAAAACCAAAAAAAAAAATTTTTTATCTCAAGCAGTTCGCGGTCTATGCCATTTTTTGTAAAATTTAGAAAAATCCGAGTTTTTCTCACATTTGTTTGCACCACGTCCGCTATTTGAGGCCTAGATCGGATTTTTTTTTCTTTAAAGTGTTTCGATAAACTCCGAAACTACTGAACCAATTTTTATCAAATTTTGTAAATATCTGTAATTTAGGTCCAACTTGGGAGATAGGGTAGTTTTTATTTAAATTGGACCCGGTAGGTGGCGCTGCTATTGGTATGTAAGCAATCGGTAGCTGTTTTCCGGGCAAGACGTCTGCCGGGTCCGCTAGTAATTTATATATATAAAAAAACAAGTAAAAGTGTTTAATTATAAAATTATATTAATATAATTTTATAATTAAACATTATAAAGTTTAGTTAATTTAATGCCTTTAAAAATTGCTATCTTTTATTTGAACTTTATTTACCCAAAAATAATAAATATACAAAACTTTAAAAAAAACTAATGTAGTAATATCAGTAACGTATTAAAAATAACACACTACATTTATAACTATGTAAACACACAATAGAAGTTCAACAAAGATACTCTGACGGCTGGCTTGGGTTGAGTGGTACAATGTTTCATGTAAGAATTCAAAAAAGAGATCTAGAACAAGTGCTTCTTTTTTGTTGAATAATATGTTTCCAATGAAAATTAACCTATTTTTATAGTCTACTAGCTGACCCCGCAAACGTCGTTTTGCCATATATGTATGTTGTTAAATCCCTTAATACCCCCCCCCCCCCTTATCACTTAGGAGTATGAAAAATAGATGTTGGCCGATTTTCAGACCTACCCAATATGCACAAAAAATTTCATAAAAATCGGTCTAGCCGTTTCGGAGAAGTATTGTAACTTATGACACGAGAATTTAATATATAAGAAGATTAGCGTAACATCCATTAAGTTAACGCGTCGTCGACAAGTATTAATTTTGAATATAAATTATTTATTTTAAAGCCTATGCTATATTGTAAAAATTATCTGGGTATAAAATAGCTATATGTGATGCAAAATTATTTTATTAAAATGTGGTGCCACAACAAATTTTATTAATGTGACATGAACTGGTTAATGCAACTATAGTGCATAATCTCCGTTAATTTTACTGTATAAGTTTTTAAAGTAATTATTTCAGTAACTAAGATATACAAAACAGTGTTAAATAACAATTATCAAGTATCTCGTTTCGAAATTTATTATCGGTATTTAGAGTTCTACTGCAAGCTATAGTTGGTAGATCAGAAGTGTCAAAGTTTGTTAAACGCTGAGTTAGACTAGCAAACTGAGCATTTCTGAGAGATTATAACTGTCAAAGTTATTATTGCCCGCTTTGGTTACCGTATAACACTTACTGATGTATTGCTACCGTTAGATATTGTTACTTTTGTGCCTAATATCTGACCTAGTAGGTACTGAAAGGGCAAAATTAAAAGCCACCAAACGCACATAATTTTAAATTGCTTGTATATTGGGATACTTTATTTTATTAAATTTAATATATAAGTGATTACAAATAATTGTTATATAAATTATACTCTGGTGGAATGATAACAAGAATGCTGTCACCATTCCCTGTTGAATCACAATTCCGATTATCTGAGCTAAAAAAATGAATCTGCCTCTCCCTGTCCTGTCACCAGTGGAAACGAACAGACGTCATATTTTAAAATTAGAGAAGTTTCAAATAGAAATGTAAAAGGAATTCCGAATGAAAATCTATGAACTGTGTCTCCGTGATCCAGTTTAAGATTATTAAGATCTCGTTTACCGTCTCGTTTTTGTGTGTAAATATAAAATGGTTTATTTGATTACGTACATAAATATTTTAGAAATACGTATATAATATGATATGTCGTCCCATTTCTGAAATTCAAATCCCAAAAGATGTATTGATAAATACTTTATTCCAATTTATGATATAATATGCGGTAAGTAAGTAAGGTTTTTTATGAGTAAAAGAATTTTTTAATAATATTATTTGACCTTTTATATATTATTTAATATTCTTAATATTAAGATTATTTAAGAACTAGCTGCTGCCCGCGACGTCGTCTGCGTGCGTTCACTGCTCGTTCCCCGTAGGTGATAGCGTGATAATATGTAGCCTATGTTCTGACCCGACTTCTTAATAATATTCGTGCCAAATTTGAAGTAAATCCATGCAGTACTTTTTGAGTTTATCCCGGACATACATTTGAAGAAATAAAGGTTCACTGCTCTTTCCCCGTAGGTGATAGCATGATAATATATAGCCTATGTTCTGACCCGACTTCTTAACAATATTTGTGCCAAATTTGAAGTAAATCCATGCAGTACTTTTTGAGTTTATCCCGGACATACATACAGACAAACAGACAAACAGATAAACAGACAAACAGACAAACAGACAAAAATTCTAAAAACTATATTTTTGGCTTCGGTATCGATTGTAGATCACACCCCAAGTATTCTTTTAAAAAAATATTCAATGTACAGTTTTGACTTTTCTACCATTTTATTATAATATGTATAGATAATAGTAGACAGACAAACCTAAGAGTGTATAGGACGTGTTTCAAACGAATGTTTTTAAAACTCTTATACATTTAATATTTTTATATTTTGAAGTTATAAAAATTGAGAATTTCTGTACACTTACTGATTTTTTTTAAATTACTTATACACGTTGCATCTGACGTCTCAGTATTTGGAATAACAACATATATACCAAAATATGTGTACATAAACACTTTTATCACTGCAATTTATTATGATTGTGATGTTTAATTTTGAAAACTTTTAGATAGAGTCCTCAACAATGAAAGAAAGAGCTATGAGGAAATTTACATGCCTTGAAAGAATCTTTGTATCATTATTGCTAAGCTTATCTAAAGCAGTGAAGCCCTTTTGTGTTTTAAGCTCTATTCCTATTCTTAAATAGAAAGTATTTCTACATCAAATTATGTGTTGTACAAAACTGCATCATAAGAGCTTGTAAGATTCTCATTTGTTATCAATAATTACTTTACATTTTATTATGTAGGTACTAAGTAAACTTACCTTATAGTCTTACGTTAATATAAAACCAAAGTAATCCTTCATAATTTGAAATGAGAAAAACTTTTTATTCTTATTAAAAATAAAGTTTATCCTTTACGAAATGAAAAACAATAAAGAACATTCAGCTCTATACCACCGTGCCGTAAAACTCAGGAGGAACAACGAGAGGTGCTACAATAAGGTTCATCGTACCGCTCCCTCCTTAAAGACACTTTTCTATTATCCCGTAGATACATTCGCAAACCTTATAGTGCCTTGTAACAATATGCAAAGAGATTTAGGAATAAAATGGAAAAAATCACACAGTGAATACTATTTGAAGTTTATGTTTTTTGTTTCGAAGTTGAATAACTATTTCGAATACAATATCTTTTGTACATTAAATAAAATTATAAAATTTAATTTCACACTATATTGATACGTTTTTAGAAAGATTTTACTATTAAACCTTTGCTGATATTACATGATAAAAAAACTTTAATTTTGCCCAATGATTAGTCATTTCTACACATAATATTCTTAAACGATGTACACTAAAATGTAATAACTGCAATACTACTATAAAAACGTAAAGAGTCTTAATATATAAATACGTAATTTTAATAATCATGATTTTACACAAAGAGCATGAGAAAAAAATTATGAGATCAATTTTCATTATATGTTTTCAACGTTTATCCTAAACATGAACCCCTTAATATAACGCTAAACGACTTTTTTAATTATAGGGCAACGAACGCGGTTGAACTCACTTATTTCTACGCATTGGTGTGTGTATGCGTATGGTATTTTACAGCCATCTTTGAAAACAGTAAAAATATAACAAATATAATATCATCACTTCAGCCTATCGCAGTCCACTACTGGACATAGGCCTCCACAAATTCGCGCCAAAAATGGCGGGAACTCATATGTGTTGCCCATAGTCACTACGCTGGGCAGGCGGGTTGGTGACCGCAGGGCTGGTTTTGTTGTACCGAAGACGCTGCTGCCCGTCTTCGGCCTGTGTATTTCAATGCCAGCATTTGGATGGTTATCCCACCATCGGTCGTCTTTTTAAGTTCCAAGGTGGTAGTGGAACTGTGTTATCCCTTAGTCGCCTCTAACGACACACACGGGAAGAGAGGGAGGGGGTGGCTATATTCTTTACTGCCTTAACCACACAGCAAATAACAAATATAATTCAATAATATTTTTAAAATCCTTGCAGATCGTGAAAATTAGGCATTTTAATGTTCAAACAAACGTAATCTATACATATGTATAATAAAATGGTAGAAAAGTCAAAACTGTACATTGAATATTTTTTTAAAAGAATACTTGGGGTGTGATCTACAATCGATACCGAAGCCAAAAAGTAAATAAATAGTTTTTAGAATTTTTGTCTGTTTGTCTGTTTGTCTGTTTGTCTGTATGTATGTCCGGGATAAACTCAAAAAGTACTGCATGGATTTACTTCAAATTTGGCACGAATATTGTTAAGAAGTCGGGTCAGAACATAGGCTATATATTATCACGCTATCACCTACGGGGAACGAGCAGTGAACCTTTATTTCTTCAAATGTATGTCCGGGATAAACTCAAAAAGTACTGCATGGATTTACTTCAAATTTGGCACGAATATTATTAAGAAGTCGGGTCAGAACATAGGCTACATATTATCACGCTATCACCTACGGGGAACGAGCAGTGAACGCACGCAGACGACGTCGCGGGCAGCAGCTAGTGTCAAATAAAAATGTTAAATCAAATTTAACTTTTACGAGTATTAACCTAACCCGACAGACGTTATTCTGTCCTACGAACTGTCAAACGCATGAAGTTGAAGTATTGATTACTTTTTATGGAAGTTTATATACCATTTTCTGCGCAATTATTTAATTTTGCATGCCATAAGAAACTTCAACAAAGTATCAGATGTTGAAGAATAAACTTTGACTGGAAATTATTCAACCTTTCTCGAGTGTAGCGCTTATCTAACACATTAAGTGATTTATTGTTTATTTATAAAGACTATCTGACCCGACAGCCGTTATTCTGTTCTACAACCTGTCAAACAAAAGTTAGTTATATTCGTTACTTTTTCCAGAAATTTCCCACTTTTTTGTGTATTTTCTTAATCTTTCAATCCATAAGAACTTTTAGAAAAGTATTAAAAGTTACATATTAAAGTTGGCTAGAAATAGTCCAAACGTTCTACAATTTAGCGCCAGCACATATTTATAGGTTATTATTATTTTATACAGATGAAATTATTGTTTCAGACAAAATGCGGCCTTTAGCGCCACTAGTGATTCGGCTGGCCGCCGTGTCACTGGTGGCGCTGGCCCTTGCCGATCCCGGCTCGGGTGATGGCTCCCTCACGACAGTTAAGACCCCGAAGCGCACAACCGTGATGCCGATAAAGAACACAGCACCAGTACCGAAGAAATCAGAGCGTCGGCGCAACCGTCGTCGAACCACTACCACCACTACCACAACAACCGAGATGTATGATGATGAAGAGGAACACACCACGCCGATCACGACGACCACTGTCGATCCGAGGTCCTTCGATCATAGTAAGTAGTTTTTCTTCGTATCTGATCACTTTTTCACTCAAATTATCTCTGTTTCACATACAAGGGGTCAGTAAAAGTATTCTTTGGTCCGACAAATTCGATCAGCCCGAACCGCCTTGCAAAAAGGTTTCTCGGATCACCGCGGATCTACTTTATTTATTTTACTAACTGTACCTATTGTGATCAATATTCGAATTAAATTAATTTAAAAAATATATACAGATTACAGCAAATTGAATTCTTGGGGACAAAAACAAGTTAATTATAAACAGACCTTTCAAGAACTAATAAGTAAAATTCGATTAGTCTAGATGACGTTTTTGGGTGGTAACCATGTTCCTTGGGGGTGTCCCCACACTGTCTCTACCTAACTATGCCTTGCCTATTAAAAACCTCTCTGCATTTCTAATTACACTTGAAAATGAGCTGCACAGACGAATGCTCGGGCCTTCACGAAATCTAGATCACGAGTAAATTATAGAACAAGGTTAATGACTAATGACTATATTCACTGTCAGTCTGATTTAAATGAAAAAGACGAGGAAATGTGTTTTAACTACACTGGATCTGTTTTGTCTAAAAACACAAAAGCTTTGATATATGTTTTTTTTTTTCATTTAATTCTGAGAATTCTTCTAATTAAAATAAATTTCAATATTCAAAACAACTCAGATAACATGTTTATGAAACAGACGATTTAAATGTAATTTCTTTATTTAGTGTAGTGAAATTTAAGTTTAGGGTGTAATTTCTAAAATGGAAGCGTGTTTCGAAGGGTTAAAACATTGGCATCTTGAACGTTAAGTGCATAGTTTCCTAGGGGAGTATCTTAAGGAATGGGTCAAAACGTGATAGCATCTGAATTGTTGTAGCCGACAATGTAGGAAAGTAATTCGAGAGTGTAACTCTCCGGTCATCGACGGAATGCGCTGAGCTATAACAATCGCCATATTTGCCTTTCAAGTGTTCTAAATTTAGACACGTTTCGTTGTAGAGACAAAGGAATATTAAAGTAGATAATTTACTTGAGATCAATGTTGACTTCTTCTACAGTTAAATTTCTCTTGGCACAGTTTAACATTACCTAAACCTAAAAATCATTATTTTACTTATAAATAATGAAAATTGTAATAATAAACAATTATTATTATAATTTTCATTATTTATAAGTAAAATAATGATTTTTCGGGAGTTCGGACAAAAAATTTCAAAGGTCAAGTTGCGGCGGTAAGACACACCCTTTGGAGCAACGGGGAGTGGTACGTCATTTCACGGCTCTTGGGCGCGAATCGAACCAATATTAGATTTATTAGATAGATGAGCCAATGTAAAAAAAAAACGATTTATACTTTCTTCATCAGTATACCTATGTGTCATAAGATTGTGTTTAAATTTCATTAAGAAAAATTACTCAATGTTCTTTGAGTATTTGACTACTTTTTCACATACATATAAGATAGGTACTTTCTCTTTATATGGTTTTGTACGTTGAAATAACCCATACTATAATTTGAACATCAATTTTGCTAAGAAACTCGATAGCGTATGTTTTGCAAAAATTCGCGTATTTTCTATTGCGCCGGCATAACCGCGGCATTCAACATCGTTAGAGAGGCAGCGCACCTATTTCCAATTTTCCTCAAGTTTTCCGTATTACGTAAACCGAGCCGACCTCGATACATACGAAGTCTAACCATGTAATATCCTTTACTACAACCATCCAAATGCAAAAATTCAAAACAACGGCGAAACACTTAAAATTTGTATACTACTCGAAACTATGGCACTTCGTTTAGAGTGTTTTATATAGAACACAAGTGACGTTGTTAATGTCGTTCAATTATAAATATATAAGTTAACACGTTACATTACACTAAAATTTTTAATACCGCAATGAAATTGATAATAATATTATAATAATGACTCTTGAAATATAACGTTCGTTACAATAATGAAAAGACTTCTACACATTTGCTTGGGACTTAATTCGTTTCATTATATATTATATCATATCGACGGGTGCAAAGTAAAAAGAGTTATATACAAAACAGCTACTTTTCAGGAGAGCGCATAATAGGAAAAAGTGCTCCCATTTTGTCAATTTCAAACCAAATTTGTTGAAATTTTCAACATTGCTACATTATTTACAAAGACAAACACTTGTATATTTCATTTCTTCTAATTATGTTTAATTTACGAGATATTGCAGTTGTCCGCCTCTACACTGTGCTTAAAAATATGACAACTGAGTTAACTACCACTTGGTCGTTTCTACAAAGGAATTAAAAATCTGGATTTAATAAAGTATGTTTCATACATATATATTTCAGTAAGTATAAAAAGTATGACTATTCCAATTATTAAAAATAGTCCATAACTGTGTTATATTCTAAATAAAATCAAAGTTCAAAGCATAATTACGCAGATGTCTTTTTCTACATCGTGAAATTATTTGTTTAACATTGTTGCCGGCCGGCGAAGAACATGCCATCTGACTGATGACGCAATAGAAATGACCGTGCGCCCCCCGCGCGGACTGCGTAAAAGCGGCCAGCGGTAGTTGAACGCATGTACGTCGTGTAATTTTACAAAAAAGCAGTAGTTGTCTTTTTTTACTTGACAAAAGTACAAGAAATGAGGCGATATTTTAATTTTTTCTTTTGCCATTTTGTAAAATACAGAGTTTTTAGTTAGTTACTGAAATAAAAAAAAAATCTCAAAATTGTAGTTAGCTTTTTTTACTTTGCACCCGTCGATATATTTCATGGGCAATGAGTTCAAACACTTTGCACTTATTCTTTTTGCCGTTTTTGGTTACTTTTGACCTCCTACGTATAACAACATTAGTGTTGTAATCTTGTAACGTTTTTAAGTCTACCGTAAATTAGTTTAAAAAAAAGTGTTGTTTTAGTTTTGATTTTTTTCAAACTAGTGTCTTTTTTTTTTTATTTAGCCTGTAACTGCTGGGCAAAGGATTCTTTCTCGATAAAGGAGTTTAATCCACATCGTTTTTCCACTGTGGGTGGTGAAAACCTACAAGGACATACACTAAGACTAGAAAAATGTGTACTTTATCTGCCTCGAGTGGGATTCGAACCCGAGACCGCCAGCGTTACAGACGTCTGCAATACCAGAATATTTTTCGTTTTTTTTTTTTTTAGAAAAGAATAAAAGTTAGAAATATTGCCAGTACAAGCACCTTCTGTTAAGTCAATATTTAATTAAGAATCGACAATAAACATAAATCAGAAGTATAATGACCATATTTATTCTTCAAACATTATCTTGATACATGCAACTAAACTCTCATTAACAAACAGAGATACTAACGTTTTAAATATTCTTATAGTGTTATAATAATACAGTAAAATAGTTCCGAGCTCATTTTATAATTAATCAAGTGTTAATTAGTCGATAGAAATATTATTTTATTCGGAAAGGGCATTGTGATTAACTCTTGGTTTAACTTGAAAATAAAATTAATTACTTTAGTATAGATTCGATTTAATTTCTGCCAAAAATGTACAATATGGTGAAAATCGCTATGAATACCTTTTATATACCAATATCGTATAAAATTCTTAATACTTGAAGTATTTGTAATTGATATAAAACATTGCGTTATACTCATTATACGTTAGAGGTTTATTTTAAGGGTTAGTCGCTCGTGCAAAAATGATGGAGCCTGTATAACATATATGGGTATCATATCGTAACATGTAACCAGACCTTTATTCACGCCCACTGTGACCGTTCACCTTTTTAATGCTCGTGTGAAACTTGATATTCTAGTATTTTCTCTTTTTATTTCCACAGTAACAAATAATTTAAACCAAGTTTTATTTAATTAAATTTATATCAACCTTTTTAATATTTAAGGTTTCAGTATTTAAAAAACGTAAAATTATTTTATATCGAAAATACGTTGAAGCTAGTAGATATGTATAAAAAAATCTATACATCTATAAAAATAAATAAAGTTGGAGTGTCCGTTTGTAATATTATAATAACCGCTTTTTACTAAATGCACATGGATACACGGCTGGACTGATTTTGATGGGAATTTCACTGGCAGATAGCTGATGTAATAAAGTGTAACTTAGGCTACTTTTATTTTAGATTTTTTTTTATATAACTGCGAACTGAACAATAACTGTTCTGTTAAATTCCACACGGACGAAGTCGCGGGCACAGCAACTAGAAACTGATTCGTAAGAAGACATTTACTCAATTTAAGTACTATTTGTTCTACAGTGTTTCAATTTATTTAAAGGAAATTCTAATAAAGTTACACCAAAAAACTAAATTGTCGTCAAAACAAAGAAACACCCACACGTTTCAACAACAAACAGCACTGTGTACCACTTCAAACTGCTTCAACAGAATGGTGAAATTAAATTTACGCTTCGCACTAGAAAAAACTAGTTACAAGAGGAAATTGACGAAGACAGTGACAAATTGTGCCCGCAAGAGCAAGGTATTCGAGCTCTCTCAACATGCGAATAGACTGAAACATATTTTTTTTTCGAACAAGCTGGCTCATAAACGAGATTAAGCATGAGTACTGGAGTTATGGTCACGAGCTTAAAAATTTTTTCAACAACACGTGATAAACCCCCCAACGGTCAACTTTTCGTCGATAAAATTGGGTCATACACTGCGAAATTAATTATGTCTCTATACATATACTCGTATATTAAACTCTTTCATAACAACCAATAAAATTTTTAGTAAATAATATCTAAATGGTTTATTTATTGAGGTCATTAATAATATAATTATTATATTTAAGAATAGAAAATAATATACATAAATTTTACCAGATATTGGGCAAAGTAATACTGATATCTCTTTTAAAAGGTTAAAGTAAAAATATAAAAAAACTTACTATTTAATTAAAAAGGGAAAAGTTTGCATCACTTTTTTTTAAATAACTGAATTCAACTTATTCGCCCCTCTGTAATGTGCTTGAACAGTTGCCAAGTAAACCCGCCAAGTCACTTTAACAAACCGTAACGAAGCAAGTTTTTGAACTATTTAATAAGTTATTCAAATGTTTATTTTCAGACATAGGCATGTGATGATCAATACAGTTTACCTAAAAGCTCCAAATTATTTTTTTAATAATAACCACTCTGGTGTAGAATTGCGAGTAATCGCCTAAAACACCGACGGTTTGCGGGTTCGATTCCCGCTCGGGATGGATATTTGTATTTGTACATATATTTCTTTCCGGTTTGGATGTCTGTCCTTATGGATCATCCTCATCTTGCCTCGGAGAGCACGTTATGCCGACGGTCCCGGTTGCTATCATATATACCTGATAGCGATCGTTACTCTTAGTAGGGAAGATATCCGCCAACCTGTGGTGGGGAGTAGCGTGGTGAATTTAAGTTCCAATCCTTCACCTACATGGAGAAAGAGGCCTATGCCCAGCTGTGGGGTGTTACAGGCTGAATGCGATGATTTAATTAATTAATCATTTCGATACGGGAAAAATATTTTTGTCTATATTATAGTTTAAGAGACTCTCCTTAATCCTTGGGGTCAAAATGGTGACTTAAAGTTTCACCTGTTCTCGTTGAAGGAAGACGAGGTTTATAGGGTATTTACAGGCTGGTACAATATTCTGTACTGGTGTACTTCACTACGGCAACTACATCGCGTACTGCATATACGAGACCTCCCATTTAGTTTTCTCTAGTTTGAATATTCATACCGGTCGTTTTGGTTAACCTTTATTATTAAAGCATCCCTTTCATGTGTGTCTTATACTAAAATTTTCTATATGTTTCTGTTTAAGAATAATCTTAAGAGTCATGTTCAAGTAATTATGAAAATAATTTCACTAGTTTCAGAATATATCGTTATGAAATAGAAACATTTATAAGATTAACGTAATTGTATATTTCAGGCTTACTTCATAAAGTAAGAATGTTTTCTTTAAGGCATCTGTAGCGTTTATTCGAGCGAAACTAAATTTTATGAAGCGGAATAATTTACAGCGGCCACGGGACGAACAGCGTTACTCTGTTATTAATACAATTCACTTATTCCGATCCAATTAAAAGTATGATGCGAATAATATTTATTAATTCAGTTTTGTTAATAAGTAATTATAACACCACTGTAGGTTAACAGGTTTAGTTTAGGTTTCTATCAGTTGAAACTAAATAGTCAAAAACTAAATGGTACGTAACAAACACTTAAAATAGACTTTTGTTTTAGTTTTGGAAAAATAAACGATGTTAAAAACCGTTTTGAAGTTAATATTAAAATAAGATTCATCAGGAAAACCGGGATGTCTGGCGCGAACTTGGGGATGCCTATGTCCAGCAGTGGACTGCATTAGGCTGAACTGATGATGATGATGACTAATTATTACAATCTATACTAATATAATAAAGCTGAAGAGTTTGTTTGTTTGTTTGATTGTTTGTTTGTTTGAACGTGCTAATCTCAGGATCTACTAGTCCGATTTGAAAAATTCTTTCAGTGTTAGATATCCCATTTATCGAGGAAGGCTATATATCATCACGCTAAGACCAATAGGAGCGTAGCACCAATGAAGAATGTTTCAAAATCGGGGATTTTTTTCCTTTTGAGAGCTTCCAAATCATGTATGACAGAATTGGTCCTATTCCATGCGGACGAAGTCGCGCGCAGAAGCTAGTTATTTATAATTATGACGACTTTATTTTTGAAACAACGTCAACATGATTGATAGTCGGTAATTTTTTTAAAAATTATATTGAATTTGAACAGTGTGGTAGCAAATTAACAAAAAATTAAGATCAAATCCTACGTCTATTGAATTTTTTATATTGCCCTAATAGTCAATACAAAATTAAAATTAATGTATAAAGTTTAAATAACGATTTATGTTTGAAAAAATTGTTTTAATATCAAGCGTCGTCCACTACACGATTAAAAAAATGTAAGTTCAAAGTATTAAAATTATAATACTAGTGATATCTACGCTTCAATAACAGAAAATTAACAACAGCAAACCAACTTCCGCCCATCGTTATTGGACGACGGCGGTGGATATACCTAGTACGCGGACAATGCGAGAAATTTGAATTCAAATTCAAATTCAAATTCAAAATCAAAATATTTTATTCAGCATAAAATTATTACAATTTCTTACTGAACGTCATGAGTCTACTACCAGTTCGGAAAGAAAAAGCCTCTGACCTGAGAAGAACTGGCGAAAGAAACTCAGCGGGACCAATATAATTTTTTAATCATGTTTTTTTTCCAAAGAAGATTGAAATTTACAATAATTTCATAGGTTGAAATAGCCTGGAGGCGATCACATCATTCCCAAGGCGTACTGTCTTCTATAAAATCGTTAATCGAATAATATCCTTTAGTACACAAACGTTCTTTTACAATTTTTTTAAATTTCGCAATAGAAGCTTTTTGAACGTTTTCTGGGAGCCTGTTGTATAAGCGTATACATTGTCCATAGAAAGAATTACTGACTCGGCGTAAGCGAGTTACAGGCATTACAAGTTTGTGTTTGTTCCTAGTATTAATGCTATGCATGTCGCAATTCCTGCGAAATTCGTGTATATTTTTATGAACATACATAACATTTTCGTACACATATTGAGAAGCAACAGTCAATATTTTTATTTCTTTAAACTTATCTCTTAATGATACTCTAGGGCCTAAACTATAAATTGCACGAATAGCTCTTTTCTGCAGGACAAAAATAGTATTAACGGTAGCTGCATTTCCCCATAATAAGATTCCATAGGACATGATACTATGAAAATAACTAAAATATACTACGCGAGCTGTATCTACGTCCGTAATAAGTCTAATTCTTTTTACCGCGAACGCTGCAGAGCTGAGCCTATTCGCTAACCCCTCAATATGAAGATCCCACTGCAATTTCGAATCTATAGTAATCCCTAGAAATTTAGTGGATTTTACTGGTTTTAACATTTCCCCTCCTAATTCTACACCATTATCAACAAGTTTAACATTAGGTGTAGTGAATTTTATTAATTTTGTCTTTTTGTTATTTAATAATAAATTATTTGAATCGAACCAATAGACAACCTTTGAGAGAGCATCGTTTACATCGTCGTACATAAGTAAATTACGTTTCACCTTAAAAATAAGTGAAGTGTCATCAGCAAACAATACTATCTCATGCTTGTCCTGTACAAAAAATGGCAAATCATTTATGTAAATAAGGAAGAGAAATGGACCAAGAATAGAGCCTTGTGGAACCCCCATACCTAGAGGAGCCCCAGGAGATCTCTTACCATTTACATCAACCCTCTGTATTCTATTACTCAAATAGGAATTCAGGAGGTTGAGTGCCTTATTTCTAATCCCATAATGATGCAGTTTCCTGATCAACGTCTCGTGATGCACACAATCAAAGGCCTTGGATAAGTCACAGAATATTCCAAGAGCATCCTGCGACCTCTCCCATGCCTCAAAAATATTTTTAATTAGCTCAACACTAGCATCTGCTGTGGAGCGACCTTTTGTAAAACCAAACTGTTTATTATGTAGTAGATTGTGTGCATTAAAATGCGATAACATTTGCCCGAGTATGATTTTTTCAAAAATTTTACTAAAGGTTGGGAGTACTGAAATTGGTCTAAAATTATTTGGGTCTAAGGTACTGCCCGATTTAAAAATAGGAATGACTTTACTGTGTTTCATTAAATCAGGAAACACACCATGTTCTATACAGCTATTAAATATAGTAGCTAGATGAGGTGCAACAACATCAATTATTGAACTAACGACTTTTACAGATAAACCCCATAGGTCAGCTGTTTTCTTGACGTCCAGTCTTCTGAAGGCTACTGTTATATCTTTGGGGTTTACAGATTTAAATGTAAATATTACATTACATTCTTTTACGTTTTCTTTTAGCAGAGATTCGGCAATGCCTGGAGACGAATTAAGTGATTGCGTTGTTGAAAATGGAATGTCAGTGAAAAATTTTTCAAACTCAGATGCAACTTCTCGGTCTGAGGTAACAAAATTATCATTGATATTTAACTTAAAATCGAAGCTGCGATCTGCGACTCTTCCACTTTCACAAGCAATGATGTTCCATGTCATTTTAATTTTATTATGAGCATTTCTAATTTTGTCTTTAATATACAAGGATTTTGCCATGGAACATACTCTTCTAAACATTTTTGAGTAGGCACTTACAAAAGAAGCAAATGATACACTATGATTATAGGCTTTTTCACTGTACAATTCATAAAGCCTTTGCCTGCTCTTGTATATGCCAGGAGTTGCCCATTCACCAAATGTCAAGAGACCCCCTGAATTGACTGTTTTAGAAGTAAATATTGTAGAAAATTCAGTTTTTATTAATTTAAACAAAGTGTTATATAAGTAGTTGGGGTCGTCGATGTATGATAAATAGGGAAGTTTTGCCACAATACTACCTCTAAACTTCTCCATACGTGTAGTACTTATAGGTACAAAGGTCTTTTTTAAAATATTTTTGTTGGCATTTAAAGAATAAGAAAAGGAAGCTAACTGGCCACAATGGTCTGAGCTTAACTTATTAATAATAGCTTTAGAATAAGGTTTACAGTTTGTAAATATGTTGTCAATACATGTAGCACTGGTAGCAGTAATTCTAGTGGGTTCAGTAAATAAGTTATGTAGGTTATATGATAGAAGCATAGACTTAAATCTGAGACTTATATTAGAATTATTTAATAAATCAATATTGAAATCCCCACATACAACAATAACCTTATTAGAGTTATTTAATTTTAACAAAACTTCTTCCAATACTTTCTCAAAGTACTCATATAACCCACTAGGAGGTCTGTATACGCATACAACAATGAAGTGCTCAAGCTCTACGCAGGCTAATTCAATAGTTTGCTCAACAGAGAGGCTCACAATGTCTTTACGTTCTTTATATTTAAAAAGTTTACTTATAATTATTAAAGAGCCACCGCGTATAGCATTTTCTCTGTTGAACATACTAGCTACCTGGTGACCGCTGAAGTTAAATATGGACTGGGAAACAGAAAGCCAGTGTTCTGTTAAACATAAAATATTGATATTTTCACCACTCATAAATAACTCCAGTTCAAGATCCTTACCTAACATGCCCTGTATATTTTGGTGCACCAGGTTTACAATATTTAAATTTTTACAACTGTGGGCTTTCTTTACCAAATTATTATGACATTTATCTGATTTAATGTCATGACTTATTAATATGCTAGAGGTATCCTCTGTTGTCTTAATAACTAATTTAAATTATTATTTGGAACGGATTCCACATCAGAAAATGTCATATTATAATTTTGCTCAATAGGAGCAGATGTCAAGGTAACCAGATTATTGGCTATGTCAGTTTGTATATAATAAGATAGCACAGATGCTATCTGTCGTTTAAAAAAATATGGTAGGCTCAGCCTACTATATGTCAACATATAATTGTTATTTTTCCATAAATTATTTATGTCAATAACATCAATTTTGTTACTTTTTTTTAATATTTACATTTAAGTACTTACAAGTAGTTATAGTGTGCATTAGATTATTAATGTCATATCTTAATCTATTTTCCTGTGGCAATTTGGCTAAGTAAGGTAGTGTAAACAATAAAATTTTGTTTATTTTTAATTGATTCAATCTATTTAAAATGTTTTCCATTATGTGTTTGTTTACATTACCCCTTCTCCCAATTAATAAAATAATAGTTGTGTTGGGACAGTGAGCCTCATTCAAAATGCTATTTACTATTTGATTATAAGTGGCTCCGGGCATGCAATGATTGATTACTCGCTGGCCCACACAAAAATCACTCAATAATACACCCATACCTTTTCCTAAGTCATCACTGTAAATTTTTATAATTTTTTTTTCCTCGGGAATAGATATAGGATGTACAGGTAGTTGTACATTATAATATTTGGGGTCGGTGTGAGTCCCCGCAGGCCGAGTAAGGGATTCACTAGTTAAGCTAGTATCTATCTGCCCTGTTGGGCCTGAGGCTGAAAGGTGGCATTCGCAATTATGGTAATTAATTAAAGAGTCAAAACGCTCAAGGTTATTGTTGCCAAGTTTCACCAGGTCATCCAAGGCAGATATGTGTTCAGCAATTTCTTTCTGAGCAGTACTGTATTTAGACGTTACTGTTTCTAGACTATGCTTTAAATTTTTAATCTCGGACTGCAGTGAGCTAACATCGGCCTCATAGTCATTTTTTATTACATTAATTTCTTCACAGTATGATATCATTTTTGTTCTAATTGCTATTTTCTCTTTACAAATAATATTATACTTTTTATATATATTTTTTGTTTTTAAAAATTTGTGACATTTTTTGATTAGTTTATTAATCTTGATATATTTTTTCAATTTATTTTTACTTGGCATAGGGATGGTAGTGTTCGAGTCATCACTGGTCAAATCTACTACACTAATATTATTTTTCAAATTTGGGACAGAAGACACTAAGTTTGGTGCATTCTCAACTAGTTCATTGTATAGACACTGGGTTTGAGAGGCTGTTAGACTGTGGTTTATATTTTTAAGATCAATAACTTGTTTATTTGCCTCATGCAGCTGATGTTTCAATTCAAAGTTGAATTTGAGGGTATTTTCATACTCATCTCTGCACTGGTCAAACCCATTGACTATTTTGAGAAGATTTTTATTTTCATACTTTATATTAGTATATTCAGTATACATTTGTGACATTTCATTTTTTAATTCTGTATTTTTTTTGAAAATCTTCTCTAACTCCTTCTCATTGTCGTCTCTTTCCCTTAGCAGTTGCTCACACTGTACCCTGTATGTCTTTAGCTCCTGGAGCGCCAGCTGGAGTTGTTCCTCCGCCTGGCGCGCCTTGGATCCACGAGTCATCATTTTTATTTTTTATGTTAAAAAAATTTAGATAAATATAACAATTTCTATCGTATGTACAGGTTGTGTGGACAAAGTGTTTTAACTTCTGCACTTATTTACTCAACAATATAAGACAAAATCAGGGAAAGAAAGTACAATGACAAAGATTCAATTTAAATTCGAGTTCGTTACCTGTACGATGACAGCCGACGAACACAACTTATCTTATGGATACTCCTATTAAGAATATTTATTACAAATTGTAGCACTTAGAGTAAATCACTACCTATTTAAACTAAGTTAGTTATTTTAAATACACAAAATTGCTCAAAAATAAATAAAATAATTGGGAGGAATCTGTTTTATATGAAAAAATGAAAGCATTGAACAATCCTTCGCGTAGAGTTTATTGTATCAAAATTAAAAATCGGAAACTTACGTGAGATTACAACAATGATATTAACATATGATATTAACCTTCATATTGAGCTTGTGAAATACTCTTTATCTAATTTTTTTTTTCTTTATATTCTATTATATTAAGAAGGTGTCAAACAAGCTTACAGTAGCGCGTTGCTGACCACACCTCTGACTGACACCAGGAGTTCTGGCCACATTACTAACTCAGAACACAACACTAGCTATTAGTTGTAATCTTCTGTAAGGTTGAGGTACCTACTTCCTTAGTCAGGTTACGATAGATTTTGAGAAGGACATTTCCTGCTGTGCCCTACCTCAATGAAAAAGGGTCTAATCAATTCTACATCACATCATATTGTTTTCTAATGTTTACGCGAATTTCACTCATTATAATTAATCAACTTTTTCGGATCGATCGGCAAAAGTTTGTAAAGTATCCGAAAAGTTTGTAAATTATCCGAAACGTCGGGCATCTAAAAAACTTAATAAACCGCGATATAATCTGTAAAAGTTTTTTCACATCTTCATCATAAATACTGTTTTAAATTAATATATCTAGCTTTCTATTTTCAGTAGCATGGAAATTTCGAAAAAAGAGTAGCGTAGCTTTTTTGCCAGCGATTCTCATCGCAATTTCATAAACTTTACACATTTATAACATTATGAGATTTATAAAATGTAATAATGAAGAGTTGAATTTGTACTATTTTTGAGGCACATTACTTGCTTGATACAAACAAGTATAACACTTAACAAAGTCAAATATTAATACAACGTGAGCTGAGAATGTTACTCTAGTACATCGTTTTCTCAAGTATATGCCAGAAAAGCACTGTTGTTTATCTCTATCTCTATATATATAAAAATGAATCGCTGAATGTGTTGCTAAGCGCAAATCTCGAGAGCGGCTATACCGATTTCGCTAATTCTTTTTTTATAATATTCCTTGAAGTACGAGGATGGTTTTTACGGAGAGAAAATTTAAAAAAAATCCTGAAAAAGTCTTAAAACAACAATTTTCTATATTCCAATACAAAAGATACTTAAAAGCTAATTTGAACTTTAATACCATACCATAAAGTTTAAGTGTTAGTGGAGGGGTTCTGGTAAGGATAAGTATTTAAAAAAAATATTAAAGAATCAACTGATAAGCGACACGAAGTTCGCCGGGTCAGCTAGTTTAACATAATTTTCAAAAACTAACAATCTTCAAACTACATAATCGTGTCCTATTTTAACTAACTCGTTATATTTCCGGTCTTAAATATACGCTTCAGCCTCTCCACTGCTGGATCAGAGCTTAAGCTTAATCCACACCGCTGCTCCAATGCGGGTTGGCAGATATATTCCCTACTATGAGTAAAGATCGCTTTTGAGTGTATATGATAACAACCGGAACCGGTTTAATGTGCTCTCCGAGACACGGTGGGGAGACCCACAAGGACTGCACAAACACCCAGACCACGACAAACATCTGTATGGCAATACAAATGTTTGTCATGTGCGAGGATCGAACCCGCAACCGCCAGCGCAACAGCCACAAACCAGTGATGTGACCGTTGCGCCAACGCGTGGTCTAAAATATACTCTAAATAAACTAAAAATTGTTTCTCTTAGCCATAATACATTCTCTCTCGTTAAGGCTGAATCTTCTTTCTATCCATAAATATTATTAGACCAGTTATATGTTTTTGTGTTATCGTATAGTTATCACAGAAATATTCACAAAAAAATTAACTGAAACAAGTAAAAAATTTGCGTACAATTTTTGAACAAAAGCAAATCAAATAGAACTTCATAAAAAATAATAAAAATATTTTGAATAAAACCGAACAGAAAAAATACGCAACATTCACTTTTTTATCATGTTCCTTGAAATATTGTTATTCAATATAACGTTTTTACACACAAACTTTCAAAAATAAAAAATAAATCTATACGCAGCCTTAACTGTGGATGCTAAATCAGCAAAGTTTATGTTTTGTGAATTTCGAAATGATAGCATGACGATTCACTACAGACATTTATAAATATACTAGCTGTGAACCGCGGTTTTACCCGCGTTGATTTAAGGAAAAAATAGCCTTCTTTCTTCTTAAAGCGTAACCTTTTTCTTTAATTAGGCTATCCACCTCAGAGGAATTTTTCAATTCGAATCAGTAGTTCTTGAGATTAGCGCGTTTAAACAAACAAATAAAGAAACCAACAGGTTTATAATCCATACTAATATTATAAATGCGAAAGTAACTCTGTCTGTCTATCTGACTGTCACGCAATCACGCCAAAACTACTGAACAGATTTAAATGAATTTTAGTATACAGATAGTCTAGACTCTAGAGTCTGAGAAAGGACTAAAACGAAAGGAAATATAATAGTTACATGCTGTACATATGTTACCGGAAATGTATGAAATCTAGGAATTGTATACAAATCCTAGGAAATTTATATAATTCCGAAGCTATTTAGGAAATGTAAAAAATGTTGTTTCAAAAACTATTTAATACATAAATTCTCTAGGAAATGTGCACAATTCCTAGGAATTTTATAAAATTCCAATATCCAAAATTATGCTTTCTGTAATAAAACACCAAATCTTTTCTTTGTAATATAATTATTAGAATAAATATTATATGATTTATATTTTAACCCTTTATAATTAACTACTTTAATCGCTAGTCTTTAGATTAAGACCCGCGTCGGTCTAATTTTAAAGTTAGATAGGTTAAGGTTATTTGGTAAGTCTTTAGATTAAGACCCGTAGACCGTTTATTGGCATAATTTTGTGACAAAAACAAAAAAAAAAATAACCCTAACCTATTTAACTTCAAAATTAGACCTCCCCCCGCTATTCCCGCATACCCATTGATATCTCCAATATTTACATTTACGATTGCTATTTAGACAATGTATAGATTTCCTAGGAAATGTGTCTAACATTATTTATTTTACACATTTCCGTGCGATTTTAGGAATTACATACGTTTCCTAGGAATTGTATAAAATGACGGATTACATATAGGTATTTCCGGTAACACATACGTCAAAAGCTCCGATCTCCGCGGTGGTAAATTCGATTCCCGCCTGGTATGGATATTTTTATATGCACAAATATTTGTTTCCAGTATGGATGTTGTACTTTGTGGGTATTACCATAGGATCTCGGCGTCTCGCAAATAATAATAATAATAATAATTCTTTATTTCAGGTTACAAATGACCCATAAAAAAACAATACTTCTTACGATTCATTAAACAAATACAACTAAAAATTAATGAATGTCACAACAATTTGTAAATACAATAATATATTCACAATAACTTTAATATATAATATTAATCCAAAGATGGGCAGCAGCCCAAAGATGGGTAGCAGCGTCTTCGGTGCGACAAAGCCAGCCCTGCGGTCACCAACCCGCTTGCCCAGCGTGGTGACTATGGGCAAAACACATGAGTTCACGCCATTTTTGGCGCGAACTTGTGGAGGCCTATGTCCAGCAGTGTACTGCGATAGGCTGAAATGATGATGATGATGATGAAATTATGATTCACAATAATACTAAATAATACCAAATACAAATAAATAATGTTAATAATAATTTCATTATATTATAGAATAATAATTACTAGTGACCCGCCCCGGCTTCGCACGGGTGCAATGCTGATAATAAATACTATCTACAACAAAATATACGTTACAAAACTCTAAAATTATCAGTGTTTCTCTAACATATTATGCATGTATTGTTATACATATAAACCTTCCTCTTGAATCACTCTACCTATTAAAAGACCCGCATCAAAATCTGTTGGATAGTTTTAAAGATCTCATAATAATTTATGTTAAAGTTGTAGTAATAAATTTCGAATACCTTTGTTTCAAATCGTCTATAATTAATAGTTGTATGTATTATTTTTTCATAGCCTAAACTTGTTTAAAGATCATGCCTTCCACATTCATAATTGATTATGCTATCTTCAATACTAAAGACTTATGAGAGCACCTGAGGGCTGAGAAATGAAATGGTTGCATAGCAAATCACATAGACATTCTGACCAACTATTTTATTACTTTCCCTTACTTTTATTTATTTCAAGTTTTAAGTCTCTAAACGTTTTTTCCACAGCTAAAGCTTATTTTTGATTTGTCTATACTAAACTATAAAATTTTCAAACGAAATATACCCAGTCAACAATTAGGACATTAGTGTCAGTAAGGGAGTATGAGAATAAAACCCGAAGAAGAAGATCTAATACAATTTAATCGTTAACTTATAAAGGATACCTCCATTTGGGCGTCAGAAGATACGCAGAATACTATAAACAATTACAGTTACACTTAATTCTTATCATGAATACAAACAATACGGACGGCAGCCGTAAACTAAACAATTACAGTTCTAATAGTTACGGATCCTCTTCAAAACTTTCGATCTTCTTGTCATTTAATAAATAAATTGCAGAACTATTAAGTGATAGTTTGTTATTTATTACTGTAGTTAAGGACCGTTACTAAGTAACGGTCCTTAACTTATATTTTTTCTTCCGCCAGAGATAAATATAGATTAATATTAATAACAAGATCTAAAGTACTTCAAAATTCAAAATTCAAAATTCAAATAATTTATTCATTTTAGGCTGATACAGCACTTGTGAACGTCAATGAAGCTACGCCATATTAACCGCCACTTAAACATGTTACACCGACGCTATGAGAATTTTCTATTCTGGTTACCTGTTTTATTTTACCATGCCTATCAGCTTCACCCACTTATACCCCGTCTGGCGACTAATGATCTTTTTGACACTTCAAGAAATTTTGACATTAGTGACTGCCTCACACGTTATTCATTCGATTCCAAATAATAATCGATTTTATTTAAGAAGAACTTTCAATCGATTTAATTAAATACATTTAGTTTAAAATATTATTTATTTATGCGTTTATTACTTTTTTTAATTATAAATGAAATATATAAATAATAAATAAATGAATTAACAGAGTTATTGCTCTTTATTCTTGGTTTGCAATTAAATTTCAAGATTTCGACTTAATTCCTTGCAAGTAATCAATCTTGGGGTCATAGATACTATTTTTATTTCCTTTTTTGTATTAAATTTATACAAACAATAATCACATGACGTAAAATTATTTTTAAAGTATGACATTACTGTAAAATTTTTAGTACGTTATTCCGGAAAAAAAACTGTAATTTATAGGCGTGAGCTGTCAAAAAGATAATTACTCGCCGGACGGGGTATAAGCACAAGACTGTGTGTCTGAATTTCCATGTCTATCTGTGCAGTGATTTGGTTCTACAATATTAAATTCCATTATTGAGTATCTTCAACACATGTTTGTAACATAGCGTAACTATATCACGTAATGAATAGCAAAACCAAAGAGACAAGTTCTTGGTCGCTACTCATTGGTAAGTACCCACAGAATATAGTACAAAAAGGTATACATATATTCACATTTAACTTATGACCTTACCATTACAACAACAAATACTCTAATTTTTTTATTTATTTGAACTTTGTTGAAAAAAATGTAGTAGGTATATATGCGTAAGGCACTATATAAAATTTTATTTGATAGTTAATCTTTATTTAGACTGTACTTAAACATTTGATCAGTTTAATTAATTAGATACGTGAAACAACTTTCCGACAGTTTTACAATCTTCGAGAACGTTTTCTCCAAACCGTATTCGAGAGATGTAATGAACCTAACGTCTGTCAGAGTAGCGAGATACCGCGCTACATCATTAATTTCTTCCTAATGTCTAAAACTAGAGGAGCTCCGTTACAGGCACATTTTGTTTTCACAGGCATGGCTGAAATGTATATGAATTCTCATCTTTTATCTATATATATAAAAGAGTTACCCACCCATTGACTCATCACGATATCTCTGGAACCATAAGACGTAGAGATTTGAATTTTGGTAGGAATATTCCTTTCGCCGAGTAGAGGTCAGCTAAGAACGGATTTTACGAAATTCCACCCCTAAGGGGGTTAAACGGGGGTTGGAAGTTTGTATGAAAGTCCCATGTTTTTGAAGTAAGAGACTTGAAATTCAAAATGTATGCTCTATAGATAGTGTTGAGGTGTACTAATAATGTATTTTGAGAAATAAACCCCCTCTTGGGGTTAAAACAGGGGATGATAGTTTGTATGAAAGTCGAATGAAAAATACACCTACAAACTTGAAATTAGGTAGGTAGGTCCCTTATAGGGAGTAGATATCCGCTAAGAACGGGTTTTACGAAATTCCATACCTAAGGGGGTTAAACGGGGGTTGGAAGTTTGCATGAAAGTCCTATGTTTTTGAAGTAAGAGACTTGAAATTCAAAGTGTGTAGTATATTTAGTATCGGCATTTCACCCGTGCGAAGCCGGGGCGGGTCGCTAGTCTTTTATATATATACTAATATTATAGAGGAAAAGGTTATAACTTTGTTTGTATATCGGGGGTAATCTTCGCAAATACTGATCCGATCATGAAAATTCTTTCGCTAACAAAAACCTATACTATTCAGGAGTGACATAGGCTATATTTTATTGTAATTGTACAAAAAAATTCAGTAAGTACATAAGAAAAATATTAAAATATATTATCAAAATGGCAAAGAAATAACGCCATCTATCGCTATTTTTTAGTCTATTTATTTTATTTAGCCTTATTTTAGTCAATCGACGACGAAGTTTTTTCGCTTTTTGATAGATGGCGTTGGAGCAACATTTTATTTATAAAGTATGTTATTTGGTTCTGTAATTTAAAATAATAAATACACGATATTATTACGATTTTATACGTCAAATTCTAAACAATGAACCTAATAAAACAGTACTAAGAGCTACACAACATAATTGCATCACAAAGATAATTAACGCCCAACGAAGTAGGCGCGGGTCGGCTAGTATATATATAAAAGAGATTTCCACCCATTGAGTCATCATGATATCTCTGGAACCATAAGGCGTACATACTTGAAATTTGGTAGGAATATTCCTTTCGCCGATTAGAGGTCAGCTAAGAACGGATTTTACGAAATTCCACCCACAAGAGGGGGTTGCGGGGGTTAATAACATATATGGCAAAACAACGTTTGCGGGGTCAGCTAGTTGATTATATAACAGAAACGCTCTTATTAATACTGTGAGCAATGTCACCTCATATTTGCGTCTCTACATTTTAAGTCTTTAGTCTAATGTAATCATATTGCAGGTTAGTTGTCGATCGTTGTCAAGGTATCAGTTACGTTTAAACTTTTCTAATAATAAAATTTTAACTTTAAAAAGCTTAGACACGGAATGTTGTTATAAAAACCTGATAACAATCTTTGCATTCGGTGTGAGAATCATCCTGCAACCCAAAGTAGAGTAGAGGCTTTAAAAATTATTCCCCTATGCAGAAATAGAAAATGCATTTATTTAGGTGTGTGATATTTAAAATCTTATTCATTATCATATAATTAATAGATATATTAAATTTAAAAATATTATTAGAAACAATAGGTTAACAAATATATGCATATATAAATAGCACCCTCGCTGCATTTACATTAATACGTATTAACGTAAAAAAGTTGATTCTATTTATCGGACGAGTGAGGAAAAGCATTAGCAGTGCATTTAAGAAATGTAGACAAATACGTTTAACGTTCACTAATTATTTACTTCCTTGCGGCTCTTACAAGCTTACACTAGAGCATTTAAGATACAAACACCTAGTATGTTGACATCCATACAATTTTACATTGACGGCTTCTTCAAAATGATTTATTTTTTATTTTTATAATAACATAAACGGTTTACAAATTTAAAATGAAATAAAAAAGAAGTAACTATATCTATACAAATAAATAAAATTGGAGTGTCTATTTGTAATATTAAAATAACCGCTTTTTAGTAAATGCGGATGTACACACGTTACATAATTATACCAAAATAACATTTCAAAAAAATGTTGTCTGTCTGTTTGTTCCGGCTAATCTCTGAAACGGCTGGACCAATTTTGACGGGACTTTCACTGGCAGACAGCTGATGTAGTAAGGAGTAACTTAGGCTACTTTTATCTTAGACATTAATTTATTTTATAACTCTGCGAACTGAACAATAACTTTTTTTGTTAAATTCCACGCGGACGAAGTCGCGGGCACAGCTAGCTAGCTAATAATAAACTTATTATAAAGAGCAAAATGATTTAAAAATATTTTTAATACAAATACAATCATACACTAAAGTCCATTATTGTTATATTAATGACTAGATGACCCGGTTAACTTCGTATCACCTACATATATGTGTGAAAAATATGGGCAAAACACTTTCTGAACGCACCAATAAATATTTGACAACCAAGTGACATTTTTTTTTGACAAAAGACATCAAATTTTACCGCTAGGAACATTTTGTATTGGGAAATTAAATTGTCGTTTTTAGTATTTTTCGCTACTTATTATTTATGTTTCTCATCGTTTAAACGTTCCCTGAACTTCCACAAATATTTTAAAATCAAAATCAGCCAAATCGGTCCAGCCAATCTCGAGTTTTAGCGAGACTAACAAACAGCAATTGATTTTTATATATATAGATTACTTCAAATGGTTTATTTTATACTTTTATAGTAACATAAGCTGTTTAATATTTAAAATTAAATCGAACATGAGTAACTTTATATTATGAGCTAAAAATACAAAATGTTTATATCCACGTACATACTTCTAAGGAAAACGTTTCTTTGTTTTAATACAATTTCTTCTACGTAAAATGAGCTCTCAAGGATTATAAATCCTACTTATCTTATAAGAACAAACAACGAAATAATTCACTACATTATATTATATCAAGTCTAACATTTTCATTATTATCTTATAAATTAAAATAGCTAAATACCAATTTCATTTTTATTTTACTGAAAGTTAATGTTCAATTTCATCAGAATTAATTATTAAAAAGAGAAACTTAAATAGAGTTTATTTTTCTAAAGTACGTACTAAATATTAAAAATTTGTGAAAATAGAAAGATCACAGGACAATGCGATAAACGGCTATCGCAAAGATTAACTTAACTCGCGCGCTAAGAAATGAACTTTGTTCAGTACTTTCATTTACATATTTAAATCCACAAAGATTTATTTAAATGCAATTACTTTTAGTATACTATAATATACATATATAAATATATATATACATAGGTACATATTGTACAAAAATCTAAAAATATGCTTATAAAAATAAAATTAAGTAGAGTAAGTTTTTTGTTTTTTTAATTAAATTCGTAATATGAGATATCTAAACACTTTTATCTGTATTAATTTCCTAAGCGTCATCTCCATAGCCACACTATATTGCCACTTGTATACAAATACTATATACTTTATACACTTTCCTTAAAACATTTTATTTGGCATCGTAGCACGTACGAAACACGGCAATCGTTGTAGCTACTGCGGTTCCGATGCGGTACCAACGGAAAATTTATGCACCACTGGGCGTGCAAGGATGGCCTCTACCAAGAACCCTCAAATAATTTCATACTGAAGTGCTTTATTCGATGTTGCTTGCGCTCCACTGCCGACAGATTTCCATACCTTCCAAAAACCGCCATACTCGTGCACCTTTCTAAAGCGAATAGCTGCGCATACTCACAACTTATGAAGTATTGTTAGTAGGTTTAAAGCCCTTAGGGGGCTAGCCCCTCTTAAATATTAATTTCCCCGAGAATTTTAAATTAAAGCATTAGGCTCAGCGTCTCAGTTGAATTAAATATTAACATTGCTATCCAAGCGAAGTTGGTCGAATCTAAAGACATTGAATTTTTAATAGTTATTCTCTTTTGCGACGAGCAATTACTGTAATGAGGTAGCAAGTTTTAGCTCGCCTCTGAGAGTGCTTCAAATTAGACTTTAATTCACTATCAGATTTTCTTACGAATATTTTTTGGAACGTATAATTATCGATAAGGGACAACTTTGGTAAAAGATTTATTTACTTTCAGCCTTAGGGTAACGATAAGCAAATGAAAGTATTAAACTGTCGATTAAATAAAAAAATATATTATACTTATAACATCATCAGTTATATAAAACAAAATGGACAAAAAAATGAATTAAAATTTTGAAACCTTTTTAGGGATGACAAAAGAGAGAGAAACAAGATATAAAAGAAAATGTATTTCATAATTAGAGGGACTGGTTCTCAACAAAGAAAATTTTATATTAGGTATTTATTTATTTATTTATTATTGTTTATTTTACTCTTTATTGCACATTACATAAGGAGTATTATTACATAATTACTTATTACATAGGGAAGTTTCGAATTCAACATAGATGATAAATCAAGACAGGATATATTTAAATGTTTATTTTAACTGATAAACTGTACCTATGAAAGTTAATCAATACAAAAAAAACTATATAGGCATTACTGACGTTTTGATGTTATTAAAAACCTTTATTTGGTTAAATTATAAATAGGAAACCCCATCAGTCATTCGTTTAATAGACACCACGCTATAAATTAATATTTGAATTATGTAAGCTTTGATTAAAATATAAAATATGAACGAAAATTACAACGTTATAATTAAAATCACCTCGACAGCGGTCTCGCGACTCATTTGTCTCTGTTATAAATTGTTTTTCTCCGGTTTTACCCGTTTCACGTAATTTGTTCATGTGATATATCACTTGTCGCTAGTATGTGGGTTAGACGCTTTGGGTGTATATGTATATATATATATATATATATATATATATATATATATATATATATATATATATATATATATATATCATTAAACCAAGCCTCCTGTCACGTGTAATCCTCTTATAATAAATAAATAAAACACCCAAATTACGTTGCATTCTTACAACATACTGACATTTACTAGATAATATTTCAATTGAAAAATACTTATTTTATTTTTCAATACGAAGGTATTATTATCCTCTCAAAGTATGAATACAAAAATGCTTATTATATCAATTGTGAAATAATGAAATTAAAACATGATATGTAAATATCCGAAGCGGGCTTTTGTTAAAAGAGGAAGGTAACGAAAAGCAAACACGCGTATGATAAAATAACAACATTCGCAAAACCAATTCAAAATTTTTCTCTTTGTGTCTCACCGAAAACGTATATTGTATTTTCGATTTATTAGAAACAAGAAAATAAACAAATATCCGTTTACCCTTTCGATCAACGAGTCGACGTATATAGAGAGAATGTGCCGGCCATACCGCAAAAAAATTGACTTTAGTACCGCGCTTTTAAAGTTTTTTTAGGATTTTTGTTTTATTTGGTTAAGCAGAAAGATTGAATCATAATGGATTATACAAATACAAACTAATTTTATTTTATAATTAGGTATAATATACTACTATAGTATTTTAAAAAGTATCATCATATAAGTACAATCAAAATTAATTTTTACTTAAGCTAAACAAATTTTATAATTAGTATTATATTTTAGTACCTGGGTGACCGAGCCCAGCTCGGTATTTTCATTTTATTTTTTTGCTTTTTTTTCTCGGTATTTTTATATTTTAATTTTATTTAAATAATAAATCACGAGTGAAATTAAAAAAAAAAAGAAAAAAAAAGTAATCTGGAGACTGGGATTCGAACCCGGGTCAAAACGATTTGAAATCCGTCGCTTTCCTAATTACGCTGTAACAGCTATATTAATAATGGTGAAATTAAGCTTCGTATTCTAATGATATTTTTTCATTGCTTAAAAACAGGGATAAAACGACATTTTTTTTAAATGAATCCTAGCTAGATCAATTTTTCGCCCCCGAAATCCCCTGCATACTAAATTTCACGAAAATCGTTGGAGCCGATTCCGAGATTCAGAAAATATATATATATATATACAAGAATTGCTCGTTTAATAGTATAAGATATTAGTATTTTATATTTTTTTATATCAGTATTAAATGAGGTAGTTTGTTTGGAATTGACTAATTCTGAGACACCTGAGAGTACTAAACTAAATTTAACGATTTTATGAAATACTAGCTGACCCCGTAAACGTTGTTTTGCCATAACATGTTATTAACCTCCGCAACCTCCTCTTGTGGGTGGAATTTCGTCAAAATATCCGTTCATAACTGACCTCTACTCGGCGAAAGGAATATTCCTACCAAATTTCAAATCTCTACGCCTTATGGTTCCAGAGATATCGTGTAGAGTCGATATATGGGTGGAAATCTCTTTTATATATATAGATTGCGCTACGACTCTGCTGTAATAGGTTTGACAGTGACTTCACTTTGACTTGACAGAAACTTCGAATTTTTTTTTAAATGCCTTTATTAGTAGTAATTTTAACACTACAATTACAAATACTTTATTTACGTACCTTAGTTTTTACCAATAGAAAAACGGGACGTGTTACTTTTATTGATTTATTTTTGAATCAGGTTAATCTTTGTGAATTTAACTTAATTACATCCCGTTGTATTTAATGATACACATATAACGAAAATAATAGCTTTGTATTCTTTTGCAGCCGAAATAGGCAGTTGCGAAGTACCGCTGGGCATGGAAAATGGCATGATATCAAATGAGTCCCTCGCTGCCAGTTCCAGCTACGACCAGAGTGTATCTCCTCTAAGCTCAAGGTAAAATTTCAGCCTTAATAAGCAAAGTTTTAATATTAACATTTTTTGTACATTTATATGCCGCAATACATCTTTTTATTATAGTAAACAACGCCTTATGACCGACTGCATATTATATTTAATTTTGTCAGTTTTTACAAAACATTTTAAAAATTATCTTTTAAAATGTATAGGTACTTATAAAACTAAAAATACATTATACTTTATTTTCATCCTAAACCAGACTGAAAACTAGTTATTTTAAAGTCACATAAACTATACTAGGTGTACCATTACAGATCTCGCACTGTCTTTAACATTCCTTTACTGCAGTTAGCGTTCGTTCTAAATGCTTATTTGAGTAAAAGCATCTTAAAAGAAACAAATGGAATGCAGTGAAAGAGAGCCCAGACACACTGTTACAGATAGTGACACAACAAACTGAAATTCTGAGAAAAACATTTACTAAAAGATTATTCTTATATATCACAAATTTGAATTGATTATAAAAACTAGATGTTTAAGTCAATCGAGCACAAAATCATCAATTAGAAATTAATAATGATAATATATTTAAAACAAAAAATTTAAACTAAATAACGAGAATAAATTAAAATAAAAGCGACTTATAAAGTTTTACAAAGGATAAAAGTTTTTACAGTAATTATAATTAATAAATTTTTCTAATTTGCTGAAAACAAACCGTAAAGCCATGTAATCGATATCGGGACTTAAATTGCCATTGTCTGACAGCAACAAAGCGCTATGATACGGCGAAGTTGTTACAATAACTGTGAATCCGGCGACCACAAAACGCTCATACTTAGCTCAAACAATTAACAGAGGGTTTCATATTCGAGTCATAAGCTCACATAACCTCGGACGAGACAATAGAATGAAAACTCCACACTCGTTAGGGAAATTCGGTAACAGAAAATTAATTGTTCCTATGATTTGAAGCGAAATAATTCTTGAATGTTGAAAGGTAACGAGATATGTGTAGGACTGAATGAACCAGTGCTATCGCTAAAGTCAGTTCGGCGAGGGTCAAAAGGCATTCAGTAGACGCTATTATAACATTCGGAAAGCTTTGTTCTTGTTGTACCTTTAATGAGATTGCAGTGTAGATATTCAAATTAAACGTCAGTAACCGACAGACTCACCTGAACCCTTTCTCTTGATATATATTAAACGCTGACTGCCTACGAGCTGTTTATATAAAGCTTTTGACTGACTCTGAGCTCATTCTCAACAAGCTCTTTCATTAACAATAATTGAAGTTATATGCTTAATAAACATAATTATTCTCTATAAACCCATAGTGCATATATTTTACCACTGTTATATATCTTTTGTTAACCAATTATTTTAAATAAATTTTATCAAGACATATTTGTTTATAATTATTCATAATATGATAAATTGAATTGTAATCATCATAATAGTTCTGTACTTAGTTTCTTATAACATTAGTCTCAATATGTAACAATAATATCAAAAAATTAAATTAATTTGTTACTTTTTAGTTATTGCTGGACACGTTCCTCAATTTAGCATTCTCAGCAAATACTTTCATTTGATACCCACAATATAGGAAAGCATAAAAAAACTTAGCTCACTATCTTAAGAAGTCCGCCATATTGGATTTATAGTGACGTCACTTTATGTTTCGAGCTATTCTCAGCAAGTGCTTTCAATTGATATCTATATTGTAGAAGTGCATTAAAACTAACTACTCCGCCATCTTCAGTGTGGACGCCATGTTAAATTTTGTCATTCTAATTTCACATCATCCAAATTAAACGTTTATACATCAACTTAAACGGTTAAATTTATATGCTTCAAAATTGAGTAAAAAGATTCTACCTTAACAAACATGCATACTTATGTACTTGCATTGATTGCAAGTTAAATAAAAGCTGTCAAACTACAAAATTCACCATTTTTATTTATTTATTTATTTTTGTAACAGAATAAGGACAGAGATACGCGGTGGTGCATGGTGTCCTAACGGGTTGATCTCAACACGTAGCCGTCAATATTTAGAAATAGACCTGCATGACGAATACCTGATCACCGCTACTGAGTCTCAAGGAAGGTTCGCTAACTCTATCGGAGTGGAATTTGTGGAAAGTTACGCCGTTGAGTACTGGAGGAACGCACTTCGCCGCTGGGTTAAATATAAGGACTTCAATGGTAGCCGAGTAAGTTTTTCTTTAATTTTCTCAAATATTACTTCGTTTTTGTATGCATATCTTACTAATGAGTAGATACGGTTCAAAATTAAAGCTTAGTGTATGAATTTTTTTTTTATCATTTTATTGTTATTGTCATATGTTTTTATGCATAAATGTACCGTACAGTACATAAACGTACATAATGTATATAGTAGATACATAAATTTTCTACAGTAGATTTTAGATACATAATTTAATAATTTATATACAAATTCCATTCTTCAGATTGATTAACAGTTTTCTTCACAGCAATTACCCGGAAATGTCAACACGTACACGCCAAGAAAGACAACTTTAGAGGCGCCGTTCGTGGCGTCTAAAGTACGGTTCTATCCATACGCTTCGCACCCTAGGACCGCCTGCATGAGGGTCGAAATATACGGCTGCCGCTGGAAACGTAGGTACAACAAGCGTAAGATAAAAATTGCTGGCGTTGTCCTGGGACCTGATGCAATGCGACTTGCGCTTTGCGACAGTTAATATGAAAAATGTTGTGCTGAATTTTATTTTAGATATAAAGTATGAGCATAGCGATTGACCCTGCCTTGGCGGAGTATTCATTGAAAAAAATTTTCCACAGAGGCACTTGTTTCCTACTCCGCTCCGCAAGGTGGAGATATGCAATCGATGACAGGCGGCGCTCGGTTTGAAGATCTTTCATACGACGGTGTTATGCGTAACGGTAGGATGATTGACGGGCTCGGCCAGATAACTGATTCGTACTCTGGGCCGAACGATTTCGAATTGCCTGATCCCTTAGATACTCAAGGTATTATTATATCCACATATATAATAATGTTTACATTCCAAACGATTTCAATAAGTTAACGTTTGAAATATTTCCAGGCACTAGATGGGTCGGTTGGAACAAGTCTATGTTGCTGGAAGACGAAGTTAATATAACGTTTAACTTCAGCAATTACAGATTATTTCACCACATGGATATACACACAAATAACATGTTCACTAAAGACGTCCAGGTATTATACAATAAAATACTATATGTACAATAAAAACTACACTTTTAGCACATTTTCATAGTAAATATTTTCTAATAGCTTTTCAAAGAAGCAGAAGTTTACTTCTCTCTCGAAGGAGAACGTTGGCAAGAAGACTATATTTCTAACGAGCCCAAACAAGACAAAGTATCAGAACATGCGCGTATTGTTCACATCGATCTCGAGAATCGCACTGCAAAAAATATCATGCTCAAACTGAAGTTTCAACATGAATGGATACTACTCAGTGAAGTTACCTTCAGTTCTGGTACGTACTACATTAGAATAACAAAATTTCATTATAATATCTTATCTCTATCTCTATATATATAAAAATGAATCGCTGAATGTGTTGCTAAGCGCAAATCTCGAGAGCGGCTGAACCGATTTTGCTAATTCTTAAAGTACGAGGATGGTTGTTACGGAGAGAAAAATTTAAAAAATTGCCTGAAAAAGTCTAAAAACAACACTTTCCTATATTCCCATACGAAAGATACGTAATAATATCTACTTAAAAGTCAATTTGAACCATAAAGTTTAAGTGTTAGTGATGGAGGGGTTCCGGGAAGGATAAGTATTAAAAAAATAAAAAAATAAAGAATCGACTGTTAGGCGGTACGAAGTTCGCCGGGTCAGCTAGTAAGAATATAAATATCATTAGCACACTAATATGTCTGTTCTGTTCTTGAGATAGGCCTTAAACTAACTTAAAGCCTGTGTTATAAGTAACAGCCGACTGATATAGCTATTTTTTTTAATAAATTCACACATAATTAGATGCATTTATTACAATAATACACTGGTTGTAAATCGAACCCATAACTCCTGCAGTGGAAAGCAGGATCACCGCATTTCACCACACCGTATTTTATAGCTTCAGCCTGTAATATCCCATTGCTGCAAGGCATAGGCCTCTTTCCCCATGTAGGAAAACGATCTGAGCTTAATCCACCACGCGTTTCCAATGCGGGTTGGCGGATATATTTCCTACTATGACTTGGGAGACCCACAAGGACTGCACAAACACCCAAATCACGGCAAACATTTGTATGGCTAATACAAATGTTTGCTTTGTGTAGGGTTGCGCCAACGCGTGTAAAATATAATCATAATGCCAAAATATGTATATTATATCTGAATCTAATAAATCAACGGATACTTAAAAGTAATCGCTTCTTAAGTGATCAACCTCACTACTTAACTAAGAAATACCATTAAAGAGAAATCTTTTAACCCAATCCGTTTTTATCTATTTTTTTTTTACTTGTGATCAGTGTTAAAGTAAGTAAATAAAATAAATTATATTCAATAAGGTGAAAAAGTATTTTCTTATTTTGTAGTAAAAAGTCATTATAGAATAGATATATTTTTTTTGGTTTCATGTTTTGATATCATGAAAAGGTAACATTTAAAAAGTGAAATAAAAAAGTAAACAAAAGTGTGTGTGTCAGCTCCAACGCACGACTAGAGTTTACTCCTTCAGATCGACTGTCTAAATAAGCACAAAAATGGCTAACTAGTCTAAGAAAAAAATTTATACCATATGAAATGGTAAATAAACGAATCAAATAACGCCATCTATCGATGATAAGCCAAGACGAGACGGTGTTATTAGAAAACGAGAAATACGCGAATAATTTACGCGATAGATGGCGCTACGAGAAACGTAACTGAGGTAGGGCACAGCAGGAAATTTCCTGCTCAAAATATGGAGCAGCTAAATAAAAGTCAAAGTTTTCAAGCAGTATTGTGTTCCTGTTGGAGAGTAAGGTGACCAGAGCTCCTGGGGGGATAGGGGATAGGGTCGGCAACGCGCTTGCGACGCTTCTGGTGTTGCAGTCGTCTATAGGCTACGGTCTTACCATCAGGTGAGCCGTACGCTTGTTTGCCAACCTAGTCACATAAAAAAACGTAACGATGTAATTCGTTAAGTAGATTTTACCGCTCATATATTTTTGATACCGTAAGCCTTATTTGAAAATCGATTCTTAAGGAGTAAACTCCAAAAACAGTTTCCCACTGCTTTCCAGTAGTTTTTCTGTTCGCCAAAATGGGTAAATCCAACGAAAGAATTCGGTACATTTTAAAGTTTTACTTTAAAGGGGGAAAATGTGACTCAGGCCGTGAAAAAATTTGAAAGAGGCTGGCTATACAAAAAAGCTCGATATATTGGTGCCACATTAACTTACTGTAAAAAACCTAACGGACGGTGTACTCATTTGCGATCCTCTCATAAAACGTAATGATATCAAACCATTTTTGAAAAGTTTGATCATTGCTGTCGAAAAAGGATCACCTACGATAAATAAGAACGTAAGAAAGAGATCGTAATCAAAGTTCGGTCAAGCTGGACAAACTATCGCAACTATCCGGGTTGACCCGCAATCAGGTAATGTTGAGTGTATGGATTAAGAGGACATCATTCATCATGAGCTTTTACCGCCAGGCAAAACCACTGATTCAGTTTTTTACTGTCAAGAGCAGATAAGACTTAAGCAAACAATTGAGAATTAGCAGCCAGAATTGATCAACAGAAAAGGCGTGATCTTTCATCACGACAACGCCTGACCACATAACTCTAATAATATCATAAACTAGCTTCTGCGCGCGACTTCGTCGGCGTGGACTCCGCTTCTATTGGTCTTAGCGTGATGATACATAGCCTATAGCCTTCCTCGATAAATGGGCTATCTAACACTGAAAGGATTTTTCAAATCGGCCCAGTAGTTCCAGAGATTACCGCGTTCAAACAAACAAACAAACAAACAAACAAATAAACAAACAAACAAACAAACAAACAAACATCCAAACAAACAAACTCTTCAGCTTTATATATTAGTATAGATTAAGCTATTTTGACTGGGACGTCTTAATCCATCCACCATAATAATTATATAACTCCGATCTTGCCCCCTCAGATTTCCGTCTATTTCGTTCTCTTCAGTAATCTTTAGGTAGCATAAAGTTAGCATCAGGAGAGGACTGTCAAAGTACTTGTCGCGGGTTTTTAGCGGCAATTTATCGAATAAAATGGTACATGTAGACTATAATTAATGTAAATAAGGTTTGTAAAATATTATCTTGAATTTCTGTATAAAATACAAAGAAACTTTGAGCCATAGGCTCATCGCGAAATCTCAAAACCCGATGAATGCATAAAGATGAAATTTGTCAGGAAAGTAGTTTATAGTTAGTATATTATATATTAATAAAAATTAGTAAGTTATATAGTTAAAAATATATATTCACTTCTTCAATCGTAACATTTCAGGTACCTTTTTATGGTTTGTTTACCTTTTATCTCACGGCTCTTCGAATATGACACGAAAAGTGAACCATAAATGTGGTATTTAGACAAAGAAATCATAAATAGTTGTAATATACACTATTTTAGCCCCTCTTTGTAAATATTGTCAATTTCTACACCAGTGAAGCCGCGGGATACGAGCTAGTCTTATATATAAAATTCTCATATCACAATGTTAGTTACAATATTCCTACAAAACGGCTGGACCGATTTTTATGAAATTTTGTGTGCAGGGTAAGTCTGAAAATCGACCAACATCTATTTCTCATACCCCTTAGTTATTAGGGGGCATTAAGGGGGTTAATAACATATATGGCAAAATGACGTTTGCGGGATCAGCTAGTATACTAATATTATAATATATAATTATACTAGCTGTGCCCCGCGGTTATACCCGCGTTAATTTGAGGAAAATCATAGCTATAGCCTTTCCTAATTTCAAGTTTGTAAGTGTAATTTTCATTGGACTTCATACAAACTATCATCCCCTGTTTTAACCCTAAAAGGGGGTTGATTTCTCAAAATACATTATTAGTACACCTCAACACCATCTATAGAGCATACATTTTGAATTTCAAGTCTCTTACTTCAAAAACATGGGACTTTCATACAAACTTCCAACCCCCGTTTAACCCCCTTAGGGGTGGAATATCGTAAAACCCGTTCTTAGCTGACCTCTACTTATCGAAAGGAATATTCGTACCAAATTTCAAGTCTCTACGCCTTATGGTTTTAGAGATATCGTGATGAGTCAATGGGTGGGTAACACTTTTATATATATAGAATATGTATAATATTTATACCAGTTAATCATACCAGTTACAAACATTATTCTATAACAAACACGAAATAACATGAAGCTATATTTGATTAGTTTATTAAAGTCATTGGTTGCCTCACATCCGTTTACTAAGCAAATGCCTAGTAGAAATTGCATTTAATGGTAATATTCATCGCAGTTTTTACGAAAAAAAGGTACAAAACATTTAATTGTTTCCGTGCGACGCTTGAAAAATTTTAGGTATCTTTTATAAAATGGTCGCTTCGAGGTTGGTTTGTTCGTAATTGATTTTAAATCACAAAAGTTCAATTTCGAATCAGTGCGATTCACATCACTTTCATGTTAATCAATTTTGATAAAACTTTGATTCATTAAAAGTGATAAACATGAAAGTGAATCGAATCGTTCTGATTCAAAATTGATCTTCAAAAAAAATAAAAGTTTGATTCATTAAAAGTAATGAAGGTGAAAGTGATGCGAGTCGCTCGAATTCATAACAGAATTTTTGTGAATTAAAGTCAATAACAAGTAAAAGTTTTCAACAATCCGCTTGTATACATTTTTATCGCGTTATAATTACGTTACATAATTATATTTACGTATCATATATTTGTTATTTTTTTATTACTTTATTTATTTAAAATTAAAATATAATTCAAAACAATATTAAAGCATCTACATATACTCCAAATTTAATTTGGATTGATAAAAAAATATATATTGAAATAGCAGTTTTTGAGTGGAATTTTAGTTAGCCTTTCAAACAAGAACGTACATATATTGGAAAATGTTCAATACAATAATTATTATTTTGCATATGAAAATCCCAACAATTGAGATACAAAATCTTGCGGAAATTCTACCTAATATTAAACATTAAGATCACAAGTTCAAAGTACAGTATTAGGCCCAAATAATTTTAAACCTAGAATTTGCGTGAAATATTACACGTCGGCTTATTTTAAGCTTGGTTATTGTTTTTTCTGTTTTACTAATTGTAGAAGACATATCGTTAACAAACAAAGTAGAAAGAACCAAAGCGATTACATTTATTTCATATATTTATGTAGATATTGACGCATTAAAAAATAATTTGTTTCTAATCAAATTTAATTTCTAACAGGAAACTATTAGAAAATATATATTATAGGTTTCGACATATAACATTAACCTACTGACATACAAGAGTCTGTGTACAATTAGAAATTAGAAGAGTATCAAGTGACTCTTGGCATCTAGTCAGAACAAAACTGGCACCAAGCCATACCCCTCACCTCTCTTTAGGCTTAGCTCTAGTTATATTAGTTTGACACATAAACTAGCGAGCTTGCCTTACTAACTCCGCTATATATGGGCTACAAGCAATTTATATCAATTAGTAAATTCGTGCTTGTTTATCTAGCACAATCCGTTTTCAAAATGTATTTATTAGTGTAAAAATTTGAATTGAATGCATTATTTCATGAAATAGGTACACTTTTCATTATTATGAAATATGAAAACCTGTACGATTGTATCTCACGAACAAATTAAATATGTTCGATGGGAGCCTTTTAACAGAACAAGCGAACTCGATCAATGAAATGTGAACAATGACATCAAGATAATGAAATTATTTCTTTATCGTAATACAATTATAACTAAGAAAAGTAAAAGTCAAATTATTGAAGTAAAACGGCTTAACCAAGAATTACCCGTCAAATAATCACCCGTCGTTCCGGCTACTTGCTGAGCACGAAACCCTACCATACCCAACTTAGCTCCTGCTCCTTTGTGAAACAACAATTAGCTCTGCGCTCGACACCTATTCATTTCCCGGCTTTGTCTTGCCTAAGGCAGATTGTTTTCCTTCATTCAATAGGCTGAGTTATAAGTCTCTTACCGTTAATCTAAAAACACCTATCTATACTACCTTTAATTCGTCGGTTAGAGACTGAAAATAGATTAAACTCTTAAGTTATTTCAAAGATCACGATATCATTTCAAAATACACTATTCCATGAATACATAATGTAAAACTGATGATGATCGGCGATTTACTTAGGCCTTTTTTATTTTGACAAGTACTCTAATCTTAGCTATATAAACTACTAGCTTCTGCGCGCGACTTCGTCGGCGTGGACTACGCTCCTATTAGTCTTAGCGTAATGATATATAGCCTATAGCCTTCCTCGATAAATGGGCTATCTAACACTGAAAGAATTTTTCAAATCGGACCAGTAGATCCTGAGATTAGCGCGTTCAAACAAACAAACAAACAAACAAACAATCAAACAAACAAACTCTTCAGCTTTATTATATTAGTATAGATAATAAATGTCTATATCCTTACAAATGACAACTGTTCACTTGAAATAGTGCTTGTTATCTTTATACAAATGTACGGAACGCTATTGGACCCGATCATTATCATAGATACCTGATGGCAAGTGTTACTCTGGGTAAAGAAATTATACGCCAAGCTGCAGTGGATTAGCGTAATGAATTTAGCGTTTTCCTTTTACCACAGTGAGACATTACAGGCTAAATTAATCAAGCCAACAATTACATAATGTGAATAAGTAAAAAAAATTGTTATTTTCAGTTCCAACGGTAATAAATTCCTCCGCTGAATTTTTGGAAGAGTACTACCGTTCAGATAATTCACCTTCCTCTCGAAGAAAAAGAAACTCGTCGCTTAAAATATCGATAGGCCTTACTTGCGGCGGTGTGGTCGGTGGAGCAATATTGATTGCGGTCATCGCAGTACTGGTCACGAAGAAAACTAGAAGGCCGATCGCAAACTTGTTGAAGAAACCTTTTTGTCCGGCTCTTAGAAACTCAAATGCAAGGAACAATCGAAGGGCTCCAAGACTAGCTTTAGCCCTCGCGAATTGTCCTCCTATACACATGCTACGGTACGTATTTTGTATAAGACTTATAAAAGAAACACGAATCATATCATACCATTGTGGTTTCAGCTTTTGTATGAAGTCAAGCATACAGTCTTACTAAAAATATTAAAATTATTGATAGTTAATTTTACATAAATGAATTATTAATTAAAAATTATTTTGGCAGACTCCATTTTACCAAATTTTTTTCTGTCAAAACAAGCATAAAACATATTCGTCTACCAAGAAAAACATTTGAACTTGACGATAAAGCTTTAACATATTCAGAATAAATTTTAAAGTGTTAAATGTTGTTGAAATATTACGTATTACTATGTATGTGTACATGAATTGTTCCACTGCAAAAGCGCGAAATTTGTAATAAATCTTGTAAATATAAGGTTTTAATGTAATGAATATATTTCACTGTAGTCCAGCAGTTGTTGACGAAGATTATAGAGAACCCTACAATATATGGAGAGAGACCTTAGGGCGTCGAGAAAAACGAGAAATCCACGACCAGAACGAGTACAACGGTAAGTTTACATCTTGTTAGAATTTTTATCTGAAACGATTACAAATAAAAATATTTTAGCAAAGTATTATGAATTTTTTTCTAAAAAAAGACTAAATTACGAACAAATTTTAATTAATTAGATGAATACGGTATTGGAATAACGATATGAAAGAAATTATCAATTTATTAAACGGTATTAGCAAAAAAGTGAAAGAAGATATTTTTCTTTTTTTACACAAATTTTCGTTTTCCTTATGCGACATAACAGACTGCTTTACAGTACAATTTATTTTTTGTTTGATATCATTATGAATAAGTAAATGTAAATCACGTGAATTGACATCAGAAGGTCAGAGGTTCAAATAAGAACTATCATCTTAATTAAAAAAAAATTTTAACTCGTTTGTTTTTTTATGCATATTTCGTATGATATTCTGTATATGTATTCTCTAACCGGTCATATAATTAAAGGGTTATAGCAGGCTCAAGAACGTTTACAGATTGTTACAGTGCTTCAGAAGTTTTCACAGTAAAAAACTTAAAGCCTTTTTAAATCGCTTTACCAAACCTTATTATTATTAACAATGTCGTTTATTATTTTAACAAAACTGCGATTAAGTGTACAGTGTTAGTGTCTGTCACCGTTCACATTCTCCAATTCATCGCAAATAACTACATGTTGGTAAGTTCAGCAAAAAAAAAGCTTTACAAATACTTAAACCTGAAAAATAATCATACAAACGTAATCTGAAAATCCAACATGGTTAATCAAAATAAAAAAGTCTTAAAAGCATTTATTTGTTAAATCAAAAATAAAATTGCCAAATTAAATGCTAATATTGACTTAAAGCAAACAAATAACTTTGTTTGCAATGTAGATTAAAATGGATATTTAGGGTTCGTCACGTCTGTGAATGAATACCGTCGCGTTTTCTTTAATTTTATCGTTCGTAGTATTTCATATAAATATCTGTGTTTTGAAAATTGTTGTTTTACAATATTAAATTCATGTATAGAAGTAAAGAATATTTAATTCTCTCTGATGTTTAACATACACATTTTTTCGAGGGTCGTTACAAATCGTCTCGCCAGAAGACTTGACGAATTCCAACCACCGGAGCAGTGGGTTTCGAAATGGCTACAGCACTGTAGACCACATCCATAATGTTCGGCAGTTTATTTAAAAGACAGAAGAATATAATCAGCCGCTGTGTATGGCATTTGTGGACTACGAGAAATGTTTCGACTCTGTCGAGACCTGGGCTGTCCTGGATTTTCTGTAGAGATATCATATCGACTGGCGACATATCGAGGTACTGAGATGTATGTACGACGCAGTGACGATGACCGTCAATATCCAAGACTAGAGAACAAAATCAATTTTCCTCCGGCATGGGGTAAGACAGAGAGATGTAATATCACCTAAACTGTTACCCATTGTGCTGGAGGATGTCTTTAAGACCTTTAATTTGGGGGGAACAAGGCATTAACGTCAACGGTGGATACATCTCTCACCTCCGTTTCGCCGACGATATAGTTATCTTTGCGTATACGTTGGATGAGCTAGCCCCAATGCTGGGCGGCCTAAACGAGTCCTCACGACGATTCGCTCTCGGTATGAATTTGGACAAAACAAAAGTTATGTTTAATAACCAAGTCATATCGAGACCTGTATCGGTTGATGGAGTCCTTCTCAAAATTGTTCAGGATTTTGTCTACCTAGGCCATTCAACTAGGCCGAAACAACTCCGAGAAGGAAGCTGATACGAGGATTAGGTTGGGTTGGGCAGCGTTTGGCAGGCTTCGTCGAGTCTTCACTTTGAAGATTTCCCAATGCTTGAAAACAAAAGTCTTTAAGTAATGTGTCCTGCCTGTTTTAACATATGGTACTGAGACGTGGACACTGACTAGAGGACTAGTCCACAAGTTTAAAGTCGCTCAAAATGCAATGGAACGGGCTATGCTTTTAGTCTCTCTCAAAGATAGAATCAAAAATGAAACTATCTGCGAGAGAACGTAAGTAACCGACATAGCCCTTGAACTTAGCAAGTTGAAGTGGCAGTGGGCTGGTCACCTGTGTCGCAGGACCGATGGCCGCTGAAGCAGACGTGTCCTGGAGTGGAGACTGCGTGTTGGCAAACGCAGTGTGGATGCCCTCTGGCCCATTGCACCGACGATCTACGTAAGATTGCCGGTGGTGACTGGATGAGAAATGCGGTAAACCGAGATGTACACCCACTGCCATCTATTGTTAAGGTAGAAAAGCAATTGCTTTATACGCTATGTTACCTAAAACAGCCGATTGATGAACATAATTTTTTTTGTAATAAAAATATGTATATAAAATGAGAGTATAAATAAATGAATATAAATATAAATCCTCACTTAGAATGGTCCTCGAACCCACAATCAAAAAAAAAGTAGAATTAACTTCGCTAAGGATTAAGTCAGGTTCAAATTCAAACGCTCAAATCTGATATTTATTACATTTCACATAGACTGGTAATTTCAGAATTCGCTCTCACCTAAATAAATTACTAGATTTTTTTAATTTTTTTACGAGTAGACAAGGATTTTTTTCCTATGAAGAAGTAACTCTCCTTTGTATGGTAACTGCCTGTCCGGTGCAAATGTTTGCAACTAAACTCAGTGAACAAGTTAATTTATCTAAAACCCTATTAAATAATAAATATAAAAAGGCTATCTCCCGACATAATATCTACCTGTATATCGTTAACTAGATGAACTTTGACTGACCTTAAATTTTCAGCTTTTCTTTGCAGCTATTTTCAATTTACTTTTTGTTTTCAAAACTACTTCAATAAAGAAGAATATTTATCGCTTTATCTGGTACACTTGATCACTGTGAATTGATGTACTCACAACAACTAATTATATCCATGTATTTAATTTTAATGACGCCGCGTGGGCGCAACGGTTACAGCATTGGTTTGTGGCTGTTGCGCTGGCGGTTGCGGGTTCTATCCCCGCACATGACAAACATTTGTATTGGCCAAACAGATGTCAGCCGTGGTCTGGATGTTTGTGCAGTCCTTGTGGGTCTCCCCACCGTGCCTCGGAGAGCACGTGAAGCCGTTGGTCCCGCTTGTTATCATGTACACCTGATAGCAATCGTTACTTCTAGTAGGGAATATATCTGATTACCCGCATTGGAGCAGCGTGGTGGATTAAGCTCTGATCCTTCTCCTACATGGGGAAAGAGGCCTATGCCCAACAGTGGAATATTACAGGCTGAAGCGAGCGAGCGAATTTAAATTCAAATCTTCTAGTTGGCTTCATATTATTATCTCTACATTTTCTTTGTACTGGGTATCTCCCAGTTCTAGTGATCTCACGCATGACTCTACTATACATTCGTCCTTTACCTGCCGTTAAAACTGGATTGTGTCGTTTTCTACTTGCCTTTTGTACTTCAAATCTATGAATCGTACAACTATTGTGCGTTTTAATTTTTTTTACGTATTGTTGATTTTCATTACCATTTAATAATAAAATTAGAACAATATACAATATAACAAAAAAATATTCTGTTCTTTATTGTTTGATGGTATTGATACAAATTTGTCAAGTTCTTGTTAATTAGTCAGAATATTGGAAAAAAAAACGTTTAATTCTTTGACAAAAACTTTATAAAATGAAAATTTTTATCGGACAAATTCATTAATTGATAATGAAGCGTATGTACTTTTAGTATCTAACTGTAAAACTACTCGTACGATGGTACAGATCATAATATATAACAGTTTCCGTTATCAGTCTTTATAGATTACATTATTAATTTTTAATTATATAGAATCTATAACCAAAGCCCATACTTTAAACCCATTAAAAATCCCATATAAGACTACTAGCGACCCGCCCCGGCTTCGCACGGGTGAAATGCCGATACTAAATATACTACACACTTTGAATTTCAAGTCTCTTACTTCAAAAACATAGGACTTTCATGCAAACTTCCAACCCCCGTTTAACCCCCTTAGGTATGGAATTTCGTAAAACCCGTTCTTAGCGGATATCTACTCCCTATAAGGGACCTACCTGCCTAATTTCAAGTTTGTAGGTGTATTTTTCATTCGACTTTCATACAAACTATCATCCCCTGTTTTAACCCCAAGAGGGGGTTTATTTCTCAAAATACATTATTAGTACACCTCAACACTATCTATAGAGCATACATTTTGAATTTCAAGTCTCTTACTTCAAAAACATGGGACTTTCATACAAACTTCCAACCCCCGTTTAACCCCCTTAGGGATGGAATTTCGTAAAATCCGTTCTTAGCTGACCTCTACTCGGCGAAAGGAATATTCCTACCAAAATTCAAGTCTCTACGTCTTATGGTTCCAGAGATATCGTGATGAGTCAATGGGTGGGTTACTCTTTTATATATATAGATTGAAATCAGTGATCCAAGTAAAAATATACACGAGCGCCTTACGTTGTAAACATAGAATACACAAAGCCTTTTGTGGTGCCTTTTCATCTCATAACGAAAGGATCAGCTGTCTCCCCTTTTCAATACAAATGCAACATAATCCCACTTATATTGGACACAAAGATATTTCAGGTTGCGCTCGTTACTGCGCCCGGACGTCCGCTCTCAAAGACAGATATTGTTCAGACGCCGTATTGAAAAGATGATGCGCCTTTAGTAAACGATAATGGGGTACAGCCTGTTTCATGCTTGAACACCATTATAAAACACTTTACTACAATTTTCTAACTAGACTCTTATTTATTTAATCTTTATGATAACAACATCGATTTTGTTTATTTCGTTTTTCATAATTATAACTGTAAGATTTAAATATAGTTTTTTTTTTTTTTCTTATCCTAATAACCAATATTTCGTTCCGTATTTTCATCGAAATCTCACTATGCACTTTCAACTTTTTCGTTGTCAACAGAGATTTGCGAAGACCCCGAGTTCCCGCGGCCCTACATGATGAAACGGCCGGATCCGCACGAGAGCTTCTACGCGGCTACTGACATCATCCATCATGTGAGTTTTTATTTCGACTTTCATTCTTATCGTTTTAGTTTAGGAAATCATGAAATTACTTATTTACTTTATAATCTTATACCTACCACAAATATTAAGAATACCTTCAATATAAAACACATTATTGAACATAATTTTACAATTTTCTATTTATTTATTCTTTGTGTAATACATATTTAGAAAAGACTATATTTTTGTACGAGGTGTAGGAAACACTAGCCTGCCTATATATTTCGTAATTATAATTAATAAAAATCAAACAAATTACACAGTGCGTCAGTCAACATATTTGTAGAGCCACGTGTCCAATATTGATCACACACATAATTAACATTAATTTTGTAAGCACTCGCTGATAATTAAAACGACATCTAATCAAGTTTCCAATTTAGGATCAAATTATAATCCCTGTCACGCAAACGCTCAGAGGGCTGCACAATTTGTGTATGACAATGTCAACCCCGTACGTAGCTCAGGTTATTGCCAGTCCGTTCTTTTACTGTACTTCCGTTACATGAAGATGACTAATTTTGTAAGTCGAGTAATCAATCATATGATGGCTCTAGATCTCATGTCGATGGAAATAGAGAAAGTTACGTAATAACACTGGAACATGTCTACTATTACCGCATACCATAATAGACTATTTATTGATCAAATAAAATGACAACACAAGACAATAAACTCTTGTCTTGTGTAAATACAAGTTATTAAAAAGTATTGTAGGGACGGAATAAAACATTCAAATCAAAGTAGTATAAAGTAGGTTTTCTGTTAATAAAAACTCTCGTGTCAGTTATAAAAGATTCAACAAAGTTTTTTAAGTATTGTATTCTAATGTACAACAACTGGTACCCTGATTTCCCGCAGGAGTTGTCGCACGCTCTCGCCGTGCACCAAACATACCAATTTATTGCTAATTTATAATGAACGCTATTGTTCGACGTTCAAGAGTAAATGGATCTTTTAAAATTCTGTAGCCGCGATCGTTAATTAAAAACTATTCTCTCTTAATAACAGATATATCTATTGGTACACCTTTGTTATTTACAGAAAAAAAATTACAAGTGCAAGATTACAGAAATTAAAGATAGAAAATATTACAATATTTTATAATGTTTACGCGAATTTTACTCAACGTTTTATTAAGTTTTTTAGATTATGAAATTAGGACAGTCCTCCATGACCATGGTTGCTGTAAAGTATCCGAAACATCGAGCATCTGAAAATATAACAGTTAAATTGAATCTATGTAGTATAAACTGATAAAAAAGTAATTTTAATTACATGTTCCGATTATGCTTAAATAACTTTTGTTAAATTGATTCCAGAAACAATTTTTGTTAAAAACAAATTATAGCGAATTTCATTATTACTAACATTGCTCTCTCTAACAATTTGATAAAGTTAATAGTTTTTAAGATAAATGATAAATTATGATTCAGGACTCAGAAAGGCTGGTGCAGCGTATAGGTACTTGTGAGCGAGAAATTAACAATTAAAAAACAGATACAAACAATGAAATATCATAAATCTGTATTAAGAATATCATTAATTATTGTATAAAGAATTTAAAAAAAATATTATTGATATTTTATTTTTTTCTTTAACATATTTTTCATGGGTCAAAAGTACCCAAATTTGAAATCTTTCGAACCTTTAAAAATTCATATCTCTAAAAATATTAACTTTATCGTGAAAAGTCATAGGACCTTTTTATTTGTATTTTTATAAAGAATATAAAAAATGGTCCGGTTGAAAAATAACGATTCCTTGCAATTATTTAAACAATTTCGGTTTAAACAATATGACCCCGGGTTTTCCCATGGGGACATGCATTTATATCATCATTAGGGCAATTTGAAGAGGATCGCATCAAAAAATTGAGGTGGAATAGTTTTCGGAACTCATGCGCCAATTCCTCCTGGACTAATCCTAGCTAGATCGATTTATAGCCCTCGAAACCCCCTGCACACTAAATTTCATGAAAATCGTTGGAGCCGTTTCGGAATATATATACAAGAATTGCTCGTTTAAAGGTATTAGATTGCTTTACACGCTAAGTGAATGTATTACAAGAGACAATCATGTGAGTAAGTGTACTTTAAATTTATGCACCATTATTCAAAAGGTTTTAGTGGGCAAGCCCATCGCATAGGCAAGTTTAAACCAATATTCTCTCAAACGTTGCACACGCTTTTAAATTTGCATAGGCAAACACCACCGTCAAACAATTTTAACTTTGAAATATGAATGAATATGTATACGTGTGTACCGATAGTGTTTTAATTGCTTCAACTATATAAAAAAACTGTATTGTATATTCATTTACTCAAAATAAATTAACAATAAAAATTAAAGCAGTAAAACAGTAAGCTACGTGTATACTAGTGTAACAAGAATAATTTTGTTAATAATAATAATAAAATAAACGCCTAACTCTCATCGGCCCGCAATAGTATTTATCTCTTGTTTCGGGGGTCACAATATACGATCAGAAACGCCCAGACCACGGCAAACATCTGTATTACCAATACAAATATTTGCCATGTGCAGGTATCACCTGTAATTGGTAACTGTACTCGGACTAGATAACAGTGTAATAATAATTATTACTGACTATACAGTTTATCGCTGGTGTATCATATGAAATAAATAAATAAATAAATTTAAATGGGGCCACATGACACGCAACACCTTTCAATTAAAACAAAATTGATCGAAATCGGTTCACCCAGTCAAAAGTTCTGATCTAACATACATTTAAAAAAATACAGTCGGATTGAGACCCTCCTCCTTTTTTGGAAGTCGGTTAAAAAGAGGTCCTAAATTATTGTAATATAATAATTAATAGATAGGTACAACTTTACCCCTTTTTACAGCGAGGGAAGCCGCGGGCAACCGCTAGTGTTTCATAAAACTCGCTTGGAACTATTCTCGTGTTTAACAATACAATGAACCTGTAACAATAAGCCTCTCTCAACAACCTTTGAGCTCTTCTGCGACTGTAAACGGATTTTAATACTATATATGTACACGATAACATCAAAGCTTTTGAGTAGTCTAAGGGGTACAGAGGAGCTAAGGGTATTATAATGAAAATAGAGATCACAGAGGCCATCATACAAGATTCGGACAGTAGCCAGGTATGGCCTCAAGTTATTTGTTGTCTGTGAACTCTGACAGCGTAACCGGAGTTTATTCTAACAAATTAGGGTTGTGTAGTGCATGACTATAATTGATTTTGTTTAGTAATTTATTTGATATTGCGCCAATTTTTTCAACGTGATTAAATTTTTACCTTATCAGACATGGATTATTTTGGTATTAATTTAAAATTTACGGATACAAGCAGTTTCTTATATAAAATAACTGCTCCAAAAATATTAGTAAATTTTAGTTTTTTTTTAGAAATAAATATTAGTTAAGATCAGATCCAAGTGTGTGATTATCTTACAAACACACTTAAATTCGTGACAACAACGGTTATTAAATTCAGTTATACTTACACGCCTCCAAGCCTCCAAGGAGGTTGTGCTTTATTGCACGCGTCACACGCTTAAGCGTGTGGGTGTGCTTTACTATCGAAAGACGGCTCTGTGTCCATTTTCCAAGATAAAATCGTTCTTATACGTTAAGTTAGGCACTGAATTTTTAAAAAAAAAGGTTGTTTCGGAAACTAGACATGTTAATCTATAAAGTCAGCGTATTTTCTTTTCATTTTGTTTAATATTTATAACAAAAAAAACGTAATTAAAAAGTGATATGTCAGCTGTCCGTTGGTCTGTGCCCTTTTGTTGTCTTCACGTTTTAGAAAAATATAAACAATTAATTGTAATAATTTCTTTTGAATAATACTTCATTCACTCTAAGGATGAACTGTATGTCTTTTTATGATTGAACTCTTAACCGTTTTAAAGATATTAACGAAATTCGAAAGATTTTCTGGGTTTCTTTCATAAATATTTTTTCTTTTTTAAACCCCGGCGCAAAACGAGGGGTGGTATAAGTTTAACGTGTCTGTGTATCTGTGTAACTGTCTGTGGTACTTTTTTCTAGTTGATGAGGGGATCTGACTACCTTCCTTATGTCCTATCGATTCGAAATTTGGTACCGTGTTACTTTAATGATATTGAAAGTATATGGTAGGGTAACCATGACCTGATCAGCCGTTCGAAGATCATCAGCTCTTTAATAGTTGATGAGGGAATCTAATTACCTTCCATATGTCCTATCGATTCGAAATTTGGTACCGTATTACTTCAATGATATTGAAAGTGTATGGTAAGGTATCGTATTATGTATAGTAAGGCATCCGCCAACCCGCATTGGAGCAGTGTGGTGGATTAAGCCCTTTAATATATATAACAAAAAAATGTAATCAAATAATATATCTACAGCTGTCCGTTGGTATGTGCACTTTTAGTTGTCTTCTCGTTTTAGAAAAATATAAACAATTTTAGCGAAATGTATAAGCTATTGAACGATCGGATAAATAATAAGATGTTATTTATCTTCGCTGACTCTTTATTGAAGAATAATAATGATAGAAAAACAATATTCAAGTAGCAAAATATAAAAAAGTAGCAAAATACAAAATATAATTATAAGATAATAGAAAAACAATATATTCAAGTAGCAAAATATAAAATATAATTATAAGATAACGTGCTACGTGTACGTATATAAACGTGTAAACGTGTACAAATTATCAAGAAGAATTTAAAATCAAATTCTTTGACGACTATCAAAAACACGCCACATTATTCTCCTCCGAGACCGAAGGTCAATAGCCGGTTGGCGGGCCAGTGGAACCAGATGCTGCATAGCTCTCGGTGAGTTGGAACTGTCTGCGGTGATGCTTGCGAAGCCTGCGTTGCCGTTCAAGCTCGAGGTTACCAGCTTAGCGAATGACCACCAGTTTAGCAAATGAGCTCGGTTTAGCGAATGGATGAGCGGATGATAAAACATTCGCTAACTCCGCAGACTTTTTATTAATGAATTGTTATTTTGTTATAATATAAAAATGAATCAAGTAGCAAAATGTAAAATATTAACAAGAAGAGCTTAAAATCAAATTCTTTGACAACTATCAAAAAATATTTTTATTAAAATGATAAAAAGAGGTTTTTATTATTGTTTATATAAAAAGTCTCTTAACTGTTTTAAAGATATTAACGAAATTCGAAAGATTTTCTGGGTTTCTTTCATAAAAATTATCACCGTCTATTTTTTTCCTCTCTCCTTTTTCATGAACTATTTATTTTTTAAATAACTTCTGCAGCATCTAGCGACATTATTGATATTTTTGGCAGTGAAGTTAAAATTGTATCTATGTTTCGTGACGTGTCGACAGATTTTCGATAATATAAAATGCCAAAAGAAAATAAAAACTCTGCCTCTGCAAGAAAACGTGATCAATTACAACGTGATTATAAAAGAGAACGTCGTAAAAATTATGAGTCTTTCGAAAAATTATAAAGATGATGTTATGATTGAGCTGAATAAACCTGAAAGCTGCTGTCTTGGAAATAAACATAGTGGAATCTATTCTGCTCAAATTCCTAATAAGGATGATGTAACCCTTGCTCAAAAAAAAATGTCGAATATCTCAAGTTCGTCAAAACTATGATTATAGACAAAGCGAACGAGAAAAAGATAGGTTAGCTAAGCAGGCTCAGCGATAATTTAGTGCCTACCTTAACATATAAGAACAATTTTATCTTGCAAAATCGACACAAAAAATAATAATATTTTATTCAATTGATTTCTCTTTTAGGCAATTATTATTAATTTCAATTCGTAACACAATGAGCGTGTGAGGCGTGCACTTTTGGATTTTCCAAATTATCTTTATATTTTTTACGTAAATAATAATAGCTTAAATTAAATGTGGTACTTGTATGTTATATGTCATAATGGAAAAATATCAAATCCTGGTCTAGCAATTAATAATACAATGAAATAAACTTTTTAATCTTTCAATTTCGCTTTAGCATAGGATTTGTATTATTAATTATAGTTATCCGTCCATTAAATCTAATGGCTTACTTTGTACAGTTTGCAATCGCGCCGTCAAAGACAATGGGTGACTAAAGCGTAAGCCGTCATTATTAAAGCTGCCAGTTGGTGCAAATAATATTGAATATTATATACCTATGTATAAAATATTGTATAAATTTATATAAAATATTACAGTTTGAAATAATTTCAATACAGGTGAGCTAGGATAAGTAAAACTAGGATATTAAAAAGTTATAGAAATATTTTAACGAAATATCAGAAATCAAATCGAATAGTATCTAGGTATGTATTATTTATTACTTTATTTTTTATTGTTAATAACAAAGCATTTAAAAACCTTTTAATTAACATTAAACAAAAACAGTTATATCTTCAAAGTAGATTATAAAAAATTGTATTCCTAGTCCTTTATTAATTTATTGTTTGTTATTCTCATCTTCAAACTTGTAATATAATAATAAGTATTTTCCATTGACTTTATAAATTAACGAAGTTTAAAGATGACGTAATTTAATTATAAAATTTGGTCTTTACTAAATTAATTGAAATTATTCCTAATACATTTACCCGATATCTCTATCATCATATCGGTATATATTATTAATACGCTAAGGTTACGATGTTTTCCTCCATTTTTAGAACAAACCTCTCAATTACTCCACATATATTATATATCATTTTATAGACAATTGCTTGCTCTATCGGCATCCACAATTAAAAAAATTATTATTGCTTTTGTTTTTGTAAATTAATTAATTATTACAATTATTATATATGACGACTTTAATTCTGAAACAACGTCAACATGATTGATGGTCGGTAATTTTTTTACTTATTTAGTGCGAATTATTCGCAAGGGCTAGTTTAGTATTAAAATTATATTGAATTTGAAGGGTGTGTGGGTGTGGAAGCAAATTAACAACAAATTAAAATCAACTCCTACGTCAGTTGAAAACTTTATATTGCCCTAATAGTCAATACAAAATTAAAATTAATGAATTAAGTTTAAATAACGATTTATGTTCGACAAAATTGTTATAAAATCAAGCTTCAACCACTTCACGATTAAAAAAATGTAAAAATAAGATATATATCTGTATTGTAACTGAAGCATACAAAACCAAAGAATATACAATTATAAAAAATTTGCTTTCTTTATACCATAATGAAGTTGCTTTGGTGTATATCTACATCTTCCTATATGGTGTTTCAATTAACTTTATTATTTTCTGAAGCTGCAAGTTAAAAAAAAAAATAAAGCAATTTTGTTATAAGCGAAATGACTTTCCACGCCTCAAGCTTTTAAGAAATAATTTTATTTTTAGCGTTCTTGCAGCTTTACCGTTGAATTTCATTTACTTCTATTATATTTCCCGTAACTCCGGTACTTTTTAAATAAAACCTTGTTTTAAAACAATTTTATGTTTCTTTATTTAAAACTGTTATATAATATTTTATCATCTTTGTAATATAGCAAGTGTAATACTTCCTCACTGACATTATAAGACATTAGAGCCCGTAGAGTGCATTTCATATAGGCAGAAAGGCACTGCCTACCTTGGCATGTTACTAAAAATGATATATAAAACATGAACATTACATATTTTTAAAAAAATACATAAACCATAATTATTAAATTTAAATCTCCTTCAATTTTAAAAACACGCCGTCGTATAATATGTATGCGATATCAGCGCGCCGGGCCTTTTATGAACTACTGCCTAACTCCCCATACAAATCTTAGTAATTTCAGACTGACATAACTATAATCCTACAATTTTAAAATGTCACGCGTCATATGGAATTCGAACAAAGTATAGTGTTTTTAACATTGGTCGGTTAACCAATGGTAGAGGCACTGCCTGAGAATAACCTGTCAAATGAAATTGCCTCGTTTGTACCAATAATTATGATTTTTGACACGGTCGCGTAATCGATTACCTACGCAATCGCTTCCGCCGTCCAATCACTGCACAGTGTAATATAACAATTCAGTTTCAGTATTCGCTTTGAATTTTTCGTTTGTGCGTTGTTTTGTATGTAATTAGTGAAAATATTAATATATTAGTGATAGATAAGTTTATTTGTGAAATATGTAACGGAGGTGTGTGTTTAATGAGAGTAAAGTAAAGTGTTTTTTTTTTTTGCTTGTTATTCGAAACTTCTAAATCTGTTTGGAACTTTGGAATTTTAATGGGTACGTAGATTTGCACAATTTCACTAATGCTGTAAAAAAACATGATCAGTCCGAAAAACATCTAGCATTTTCTATAAAATTACATACTTTTGGCAAAAACCGCATCGAAACAAGCATTCAAATTATACATTGAACGCCATAATATAGATCGGAAATTTGGAATCGAAACATTTCGACGGCTAATGCACTACCTTTCAGAGCACATGACAAGTAACTTTTTACTAAATAAAGGTAATTATTCAATTAATAATAATTAATTAAGAAAAGTAAATAATATTAATGTAAATTATTTTCTGGTTGTAATATAAAAAAAATTTTAATAGTTAAAATCAATCACATCAAGTTATTTAATTTGCTTGTTTATCTAGACAAGTAAATTTCGCGACAAGCTTTCATGTCATATAAATTATGTAATGACTTCATAAGTAGATAGTAAAAGTTTTAAATTAAAAATTGATTTTTTTCGTTTTAGCGTATTCAAATAAAAGCTTATTTTTTAAAAGTTTTTACTTTTAATTTATTTTTGACTTTTTAATTATCACGTCACTTTATTCGAATTATTCTTAGCAAGCCCTTTCATTTGATACCTATATTGTAGAAGTGCATTAAAAATAACTATTTCGCTATCTTGGATATGCCGCCATGTTGGATTTAGAATGACGTCACAACGTTAATCATGCATTGTCATCCAAATTGAACTTGTATACAAAAATTCAGCTCAATTGATTGAAGATATCGCTCCTTCAATACAAAAGCACCACATATCAAAAAAGGCAAATTATACAGGAGAGGCATTTGAAAAAATAATTTAGTTTATTTTATGATTTTTGTATAAACTATGTGTCTTACGTAGATTTTTTTGGTATCAAAATATGCATAATTAAATAGCCTGTTTCTCAATAAAGCAATCTTAACCATATCTCGAATGGACTCTCGAAAAAATGCAGATAAGTTAGTTTTGTATATATACAATATATGGACTTTGACTTCGAGAACATTAAAATTTTAAAAATTAAACCACCATAATTAGAAAAAGTTGAGTTTTATTTTCAGATAACAACCTCACAAAACGTCAATTTAACAAAGAAAATGGCACAAACTTACTTACTACATAGTAAACTTGCTAAGGGAAAACAAAAAATAGCTAAATCTTATCATGAGATCATCAATTAAGGGTAAAATTAATATTACCTATATCAGTTAATTTTATGAAAGAGTTTTAAGCATCTTCGTTTTTATAGCTTAAAAGATTTGTTTTGTTTCACGATCACGATACAGCCTGTAATATCCCACTGTTGGGCATAGGCCTCTTCTCCATGTAGGAGAAGGATCGGAGCTTAATCCACCACGCTGCTCCAATGCGGGTTGGCGGATATATTCCCTATTAGGAGTAACGATCGCTATCAGGTGTACATGATAACAACCGGGACCGACGGCTTAACGTGCTCTCCGAGGCACGGTGGGGAAACCCACAAGGACTGCACAAACACCCAGACCACGGCAAACATCTGTATGGCCAATACAAATGTTGTCGTGTGCGGGAATCGAACCCGCAACCGCCCGCGCAACAGCCAATCGCAATCCAGTGCTGTAACCGCTGCGCCAACGCGGCGTCACGGCGTCGCGGCGTTGTTTTGTTTAAAAAACAAAAAAAAACTACAAAAACATTCAGACAAAACAACATAAAAACTACAATTAATGCTTTTTGATGTAAAATAAAATGTATTTATCACAATCACTTTCAAATACAAAAATACCAAATTTCGAAATATGTTCAAAATATGGTAGTATTGCATACAAAATAAGAGAAAAAATATCAACTTTATAAATGCAAAACTAACTTATTTCGAAATATTGTACTATTGCACATAAAAATGATAAAATACTTTCATGTATGTGATCTTACGGTAATCCTGTGGGCAAGGTCTACATATTTACTTTATTTCTTTTCCGCCCTTAAGAGATTATCGTCATGTGGAACTGCAATGTCAACGATAACTGCTCCTCGCGCTGATGGGTATATCTTACTAGCAATACAATAGATTTATTAGCTACAATAAACCTCTCAGTGATAATAGACAGATCTCAGTAGAGCAATGCATGACCATTTTCAAGAAATGGCGTTGGGTTATACCTTTAATAAGGCAACTCATTTTCAACGAGCCCTTATCGAAGAGCAAGTTATTGGTGGATAATATTCTGGCTACTTCCTTATGTCAGTACAAGTACTCACCGTTGGCAAGATGACTACAACCGGAAACAACATGTCTAATGAATTCTCCAGACTTATGAGACGCTCGGCATATGTCTGTAGTGTCATCTTTCATGATATGTTTCCGGTAGTTGTTCGTCTTAATAACTTCATCCAGAATTACACAGACAAAACTTTCAATTTTTCCTAAGAGTTTACCTTGTTGCAACTAGGATTATTTATTTATTTATTTACTAGCTTCTGCGCGCGACTTCGTCGGCGTGGACTGCGCTCCTATTGGTCTTAGCGTGATGACACATAGCCTATAGCCTTCCTTGATAAATGGGCTATCTAACACTGAAAGAATTTTTCAAATCGGCCCAGTAGTTCCAGAGATTACCGCGTTCAAACAAACAAACAAGCAAACAAACAAACAACCAAACAAACAAACTCTTCAGCTTTATATATTAGTATAGATTACAGAAAAAAATACAATTTATGTAATAAACAGTGCAAAAAAAAACAATTTGCAGTTTAACAGTGCACTGTGTTTCTATAGTAATAATATTAAATTACAAATTATATTAGAAAATAATATTATAATATGCCATTACATTATTAAATAATATGATATACCTACCACCATACCCATTTTAATATAATTGAAAAAGATGTACATAAACTGGTTAAAATAATAATAATAGGTACTCGTAATAATAAAATGATAAATGCGGCCATTTCACTCACTTTCTATATGTTGTTCTAAAAAGATTTTTTTAAGTATGTTTTTATAGTTTTTTTTTAATTTATTCTTTTAAAGCCGATAGCAGATTATTTATTAACAAAGGAATAATATATTCAAGCATACGTTTTCCATAAAAATTACTATGTCTAGGGAGTTTTAATGTGTGATTTGTAATATTTCTTGTTAGTTTATTGTGACTCATTTTTATTATTATTATATATTCTATTATATACTTTATTGCACTCAAATAAAATACATTTAGAAAAAACATAATAATAAAGTTTATGGCAAAGGTGGACTTATCTCTGAAAGAAATTTCTTCCAGTCAACCCGTGGTCATGAGTAAGTGCGAATATAGCGAGGCAAACAGTGCAAGAAGTATTTATTTAAGAACAAGAAAAAAAACACAAAACAATAAATAAAAAATAAAATAGAAGATGATAAATACGACAAATTTATATATACATATATATTAAAAATATAACATTTTATTTGAATGTTTGAATTAAAATATTGTTCTATTAATAATACATATTTTATTTTATTATAGAGCTAGATTGGTCTACATCTGGGTCTGTCAGAACTTTGTAGAATCGACCACGTAATTCTTTGCTCTTCCATATATCTACACAGTCACGGTACTCACTACTACGTGTTTACGCTATTTCTCTTTGCCTAAGGATAGTAAAGTAAAGCCTTATGATGCTTAAAAATACTCGCTCTGTTTTTTTAGAAAATCTCTTGTTTAAAAATGTATGTATAAAAATATATTTTGCGGTAGTATCCTCGGAAAAGAACAATTTCGCCCAAACGTTCGGGCTTTTAGAGGGTTGGACCCGGCTTTGGTAATTTAGGCAGCTAGTTTTGCTCAAAACGAATATATTGTTATAATATAAAATTATGCTAGAAAAATGGTTTTACGTATCGCCAATTAATACAATTACCTACTTATTGCAAAAATAAACTGGGTACATCCATTACTGCGGAGGAGTACTATAAAGAATGGCAAATGATAATGGACAAGCTTTCAAACGCCCGACTTATCAATTACTCTAATCTACTCCGTTCATGACTTTAGTATTATTTATAATTATATTAGGATACGTATTTTGGATTTTAAAAACATAAGAATAGAGTTTAATAAATCCAATTTTATTGTCAAAAATATTTCTTTACTTATTACTTTTTACTATATATATAAATGAATCGCTGGATGTGTTGCTAAGCGCAAATCTCGAGAGCAGCTGAACCGATTTCGCTAATTCTTTTTTATAATATTCCTTGAAGTACGAGAATGGTTGTTACGGAGAGAAAAATTTAAAAAATTCCCTGAAAAAGTCTAAAAACAACACTTTTCTATATTCCCATACAAAAGATTCGTAATAATACTTAAAAGTCAATTTGAACTATAATACCATATCTACCATAAAGTTTAAATGTTAGAGGAAGGAGGAAGAAAAGGTTCCGGGAAGGATAAGTATTTAAAAAAAATTAGGCTGTTAGGCGGTACGAACTTCGCCGGGTTAGCTAGTTACTATAATAAAAATCAATAGATAGAACTAAAATTAAGTCTAAAAATAAAAATAACTGTCAACGATCACGTAGTAAGAAATAAAATGCATGCAATTCGTGTACCTAAATTGAAAGGTTAGGATGCGTTAAGTTTTTAAATGCTACATCTGATTAAATATCAAAGGTAAGACAAAACATTGTTATGAATGAAGGTAAAAATAAAAGTCACAAAATAATTTTTAATATAAAAAAGATCTATGTCCAGTCTCTTCTTGCCTTATAGTAAATTCACTCGTTTATTACTAAATATTATTTATTTATTTTTATGTTAGTAAGTCGACAAACAAGCGTACGGCTCACCTGATGGTAAGTGACTACCGTAGCCTATAGACGCCTGCAACACCAGAAGCGTCGCAAGCGCGTTGCCGACCCTATCCCCAATCCCCGCAGTAGCTCTGGTCACCTTACTCACTAACAGAAACACAATACTGCTTGAAAACAGTATTATTTAGCTGTGGTCTTCTGTAAGGTCGAGGTACTACCCCAGTCAGGCTGCTCCATATTTTGAGCAGGAAATTTCCTGCTGTGCCCTACCTCAGTTGAAACTACTACTAATATAAAGTAACCCACAAAATATGCTATTTTAGGAACCCAAAGAAGACTATTCAAATATATGTGTTACTTTTAATCAAAAACCTAATGTAATGCTGACAAAGTAGTGGTAACCGAGAGATTTTATTTTTTACAAGAGATAAACTTTTTGCTCAGCCGTATGACATTTACAAACTGTTATTTTATATCCAATACTTGCTGTACGCGCAACTTCGTTCACGTGAGATTGATGATGATGATGATGATGATGATGATGATTCAGCCTGTAATATCCTACTGTTGGGCATAGGCCTCTTCCCCATGTACGAGAAGGAGACGACGGGAGATTGTCTGGACAGTAATTATTTTTTTGATAGCGTGAATCTCTTCTGAAATCCTGTGGGAATTATGGGATATAAAGTATATGTGACCTTCTTTACCTTATTTCAAGATTTTAGTGGTATTTGGTCTCCAAGTTTGTTGTATTTAATAGAAAAATGTTTCGCCATTTCATATATCTATCTGGGTGGTAAGTACCACCGCGCGGTACATGCGGGATTTCAAGCGTAAATTCCGATTACGCTAACCTTCAGTGAAAGTCCCATAAAAAATCAGTTCAGCCGTTCCGGAGATTAGCCCTGACAAATAGTTGTGTTTGCTCGCAAACGAAAAAAAACCGACTTCAATTACATCGACAAGTAATACAACGTAATAAGACGAAAAAATAGTCAAGTAAATACGCGCTATTCAAGATTACTCAAAAAGTTGTAATCAGTTTTCGATCTAATTTTAACGAGAATACAAGACAAGTATTAGCTTTCGATTAAAGTAAGAATCATCGAAATCGGTACACCGAGTAAAAAGTTATGCGGTATAATATAACGTAGGTCGACGAAAAAGTAGTCACGTAAATACGCATTATTAGATATAACTCTAAAAGTACTTGTCAGATCTCAATTAAATTAAAATGGGACCACATGACACGCAACACCTTTCAATTAAAACAAAATTGATCGAAATCGGTCCACCCAGTCAAAAGTTCTGAGCTAACATACATTAAAAAAAAAAAAAACATACGTGTCGAATTGAGAACCTCCTCCTTTTTTGGAAGTCGGTTAACAAAAAGACAGACGGACAACATTTTTAAAATAGTTTGTGCTCTTGAAATAACAGTTATTTTGATGTCACAGACAGACGCAAATCAATTTTAATTTATATGTGTTATATGTGATATTGAGATATTGTGATTTTTATCCTTAAATATGAACTATAAACTTGAAAATGTTATATTTACATAAAACCCTTTTTAACCGACTTCCAAAAAAGGAGGAGGTTCTCAAGTCGACTGTTTTTTTATGTATGTTAGCTCAGAACTTTTGACTGGATGGACCGATTTCGATCAATTTTGTTTTATATGAAAGGTTTTGCGTGTCATGTGGTCCCATTTTAATTTAATTGAGATCTGACAAGTACTTTTACAGTTATATCTAATAATGCGTATTTACTTGACTACTTTTTCGTCGACCTACGGTTTATTATACCGCATAACTTTTTACTCGGTGTACCGATTTTGATGATTCTTACTTTAATCGAAAGCTAATACTTGTCATGTAGCCTTGTTTAAATTAGATTGAGATCTGATAACAACTTTTTGAGTAATCTTCAATAGCGCGTATTTACTTGCCTATTTTTTCGTCTTTTGAACGCTGCGTCAACGCGGATTTTCAATTCGACCCTAAGATATTCGTCGAAGTAAATTAAAAATCCGAAATCGCTTGCAGCTTTGGATGTAAACACAGAACTTAATGGCGTGTTGGATTTATTTCGTATTACTATAAACTATAATCTACTTGTATTTTAATGCATTAATATTTAATAATTTATATTCAGCTAATTCTATTAAAATCCTGGTAAAGCACACATTTAATAACTAATTGACTAAAATTCGTTCATCACAAAATTATGTTCGAAGAGAAAATTTTTAATTAAGTTTGGAATTAAAAAGATATTACTATACAAACATAAACGAACTACAAAAGAGAACAAATAAAACACAAATTAATGTTTAAAAGTCCTTACGAAACTGAAAAATATTAATTTTTTTTTATATAATGAAACATTTGCGAGTAGTGTTAATAACTTTATTTATTAACTAGCTGTGTCCGCGACTTCGTACGCGTGGAATTTAACAAAATAAGTTATTGTTCAGTTCGCAGATTTACAAAATAAAATAAAAATAGCCTAAGTTACTTCTTATTATATCAGCTATCTGCCAGTGAAAGTCCCGTCAAAATTGGTCCAGCCGTTTCAGAGATTAGCCGGAACAAACAGACAGACAGACAAAAATTATAAAAAATGTTATTTTGGCATAATTATGTACCGTATATACATACATATGAATTTAGTTAAATGCGGTTATTTTAATATCACAAACAGACACTCCAATTTTATTTATTTGTATAGATATAGATTAGACAAATACACATGACTGTACTAAGGTCCCTTTATAAATTATTATGTCTTTAATAATAATTATATTAATTAATATATTGACTTGAATCAATGTGTACATTTTATTATCTAAATGAACAAGTAATGGTGTAACGACCATTACTCGTTATTAATTTCAGAAACTTATTAAAACTTTAATAAGTGCATTAATTAAAATCTCCTTTCAGTTCAAACCATTGCTTACATCAGTCTTTTATAATAAAACTAAACCTTTATAGATAAGTTAAAAATTTTTTAAACAAGCAACTAAGACAAGAAAAGCAGGATATTAGATCTTCTTTTCAGTGACTTGAATAAGATAAAGCGATACCTTTGACTTTCTATAAAGTCTGAAAGTTTATAAAAAATAAACAATAATAAAAATTAAATTAGATTAGAACTTCGTATTATACATACTCCTAACAATCACGAACAGAAAAAGAAATTTAATTTGATGCAGTCGTTTAGAAGTTTTGTTATACCAATTATTATTATTATTAGTAAATACATTTCGGCGATTTAGTTTAATTTTTTAATAGATACATTGTACAATTAAATACTTTAATAAAAGGTGTTTTATTTCTAAATATGGTGTTCCAGTTTCTAGTGCTTAAAAACACTGCAACCCTAACGTTAAAGCCAACGCTTCCAGGCGTTTGTTTTTGTCAAGTGGTATGAGATGAGAGCTGCCTAGTTACTCTGTTTTCTAGCACACAAATTAAGTCGTCTCAGTTACTAAAAAGAGCCAATTATCGCGAATACTAGAACTAATTATTCTTGATTTCTTTTAAATAAATTGTTACGCTTACTAAAAAGTAGGTACATTACAAGCAAGACATGCTACAAACGTGGAAAATCCCAAAAATAAAATAGTAATTGTTTTCAAAATAAGGGATTGTAATATTAATAGTTACGTAAGAAAGTTTTTATTGAAAACAATTTAAATGAAATGGAATGATTAAAATATATTTGACTATAATATATTGTAGCAATGAGTGAGAATAAAATTTTATAAAAGAATAATTGTAAAAATGAACGAATTCTAACTCTATTTTTCTTTGTTTGTCGAAAGTGAACAGGGGGTAAGATAACATATCTATACTAATATATAAAGCTGAAGAGTTTGTTTGTTTGGTTGTTTGTTTGTTTGTTTGAACGCGGTAATCTCTGGAACTACTGGGCCGATCTGAAAAATTCTTTCAGTGTTATATAGCCCATTTATCGAGGAAGGCTATAGGCTATGGGTCATCACGCTAAGACCAATAGGAGCGGAGTCCATGCCGACGAAGTCGCGCGCAGAAGCTAGTGTATAATAAAAAACATAAGAGTAATCCAACACCTTTGAACTCTTACGAAATGTCTCTTTCTGTCTGTGTCGCAGAATTGCTGTTTTTGACAATATCTATACTAATATAATAAAGCTGAAGAGTTTGTTTGTTTGTTTGTTTTTTTGTTTGTTTGTTTGTTTGTTTGAACGCGCTACTCTCAGGATCTACTGGTCCGATTTGAAAAATTCTTTCAGTGTTATGTAGCTCATTTATCGAGGAAGGCTATAGGCTATATATCATCACGCTAAGACCAACAAAAGCGGAGTCCACGCCGACGAAGTCGCGCGCAGAAGCTAGTGCATAATAAAAAACATAAGAGTAATCCAACACCTTTGAACTCTTACGAAATGTCTCTTTTTGTCTGTGTCGCAGAATTGCTATTTTTGACAATGTGTATTAATAAACGTTAAACTCTGTTCAATTTGTAATAGTCTATTGCGTCAGTTGACGTGTCCCAAGTGAGTGTATGAATGCTTGGTGTCCCTTTCGTCTCAACACATATCATCCGACGGACATCTCTTTTGGATAATTGAAACGAATATTTTTATAGACTGCGACAACATTGTCAACAATTATTTTTCTATTTTACATAGCAATTATTGTGATACATAAAAATCTTAACTTATTATTTGTTTTATCTGTGACCGTGACTCGTGGAAAGAAATCGCTCCTAAAACATTAAATAAGATATCTTACTCCCTGAAATGCCTCGAGCTACGCCCTAATTATGTCGGCTTCTATATCTATTCTAGATCTATTAAATTAGTGTAGTATTTTGGAGCTTTTAAATGTTGTTTATTGTACTTTGAATTTTTTGATATATAATCAAGATCCAGATAATATATGTGTGCTTGGAAACAACATTGATTAATGGTTTACAATACTTTTGTTCAATATTTAGTTAGCATTTATATTTTGTGTATCACTTTATTTATATTTTGTATAATATTTAAGTAACCATGTAGATATATTATTTAAATTTTATTTGCATGTTGTGCATAGTTGTTATAGAGATACAAATTTACCCATTTTTTTTGTAATTTATTCATAAGTACAACAAATGTCATGATTTGTATCGTGTAACTGTGCCAAAAATAAAATAAAATAAAATAAAAAATAATACGTGACTAGTTTTTTGAAACTATTAAATTATGTGAGTTTTATGTGACATAAACGCGATAATTTTAAAATAATATTATTGATATCATGTATATCCTGAAAGAAACTCAATAATCGTACTCCACGCATAGTATTCAATATAAATTCAAAGTAAATAGATAAAATCCAAAGTAATACCTCAACGCCCCAACGTTATCCTTTACTTATTACGCGGCCTTTGTTACCAGAATACGGTCATAAAAAATGTTAGGTCACAAAAAAGACAGGTACGGTCCCATCTCTATATATATAAAAATGAATCGCTGAATGTGTTGCTAAGCGCAAATCTCGAGAGCGGCTGAACCGATTTCGCTAATTCTTTTTTTATAATATTCCTTGAAGTACGAGGATGGTTCTTACAGAGAGAAAAATTTAAAAAATTCCCTGAAAAAATCTAAAAACGACACTTTTCTATATTTCCATATAAAAGATTCGTAATAATACTTATAAGTCAATTTGAACTTTAATACCATACCATAAAGTTTAAGTGTTAGTGGAGGATTTCTGAGAAGGAAGTGTGTTAAAAAAAATGAAAAATTAAAGAATCGACAGGCGGTACGAAGTTCGCCGGGTCAGCTAGTTTAAAATAAAAATTTGGCAACACGCCTATTAAAAAAATGGATATATCGCTAGTATTTTTTTAACGTCAACTTAAAAGCTCAGTTTGAGTCTACACAATTACACATACATGTATGTCTAACTTACCTGATGATAAATAATATCTTATAGAGGAATATACGGCTTAATACTCTTATTTATATTCTATGAATAAATTTGATGTAAAAAAATAATTTGCTAAGTTTTAGAATATTATTTCATTAAACGAAAATGAATGTGCACCTGTGTGTGTTATAAATCTAGTCGTCACAAATATTAAATAATATCTATGCCAAAATTATAATAAAATATTGATATTATCAAAAGCAGCAGACGTGTTTTAATAACACAGCGTATGAGCACGCCAAATTAATAACATACAAATTAAACATTAGGGACCACATTACTTAGTAATTGTTTTCATATATTTTGATGCAAATTAAATCAGTATGTGGCGTGTGAGGCGTCTAAAGGTCGTCGAAAATTAATTGTAAAGTAGTGAAATTCACCAAGCGAGCGGATTTATATTTTACGGTCCACTACCTAAAACACAATTTTGAATGTAAATTAATTTCATATGCTATTTCTAAGCCAGGTGTGTTAACGTGATAACAAGATGATTAAAAGAGTACGTATAAGGTTCAAAGCTTTGAGTTTTATCTTTACGAAACAAAATTTTCGCCATATTTAATAAATCAATAAATGTAATAAAGTATAACTAAAATATCCACAAATAAATACATTTTAAAAGGTTTTTTTTTAACCTTTGACCGCAATGTTTTGCTTTCTAGCATATTAGCATTCAACCAAACATTGCCTGGAAGAAATTGGTTTAATCGATAAGGCAGCCGTTTTGTACTTTTTCTTGTTATTATAATTTATAATTATTAATTATATTCTGGTATAAAATAAAGAATAAAATTGGTTTTATTTGCCATAATTGTAACCGTGTGTATAACTGATTTTTTTTTAATTTTCGATTGGCGATGCTTATCAAAGAAAACTTTTTCAGGATTTTACCGACTTTATAAAATATGTTATTGATGCATACAAAAGAATAAAATACATTTAATATTAATAATTAATACCAAAAAAAAAACTAAAGTTTAATAATTCGTTGAAGTTTGTATATAAATTATAAGTATTAAAATCAGACATTTTAAGAGGTAACTATTCGAAAATAGCATCCTATTTACTTCGGGGATTGTGATAAATTTATTCGAATAACTTTCAGCTTACAAAAACGTGTAATGGTAACAATAAAGAGGTTGCAGCTCTATGGCTAAGGTACCAGGTGCCAGCCTTGCCCGCCCGCCATTTCTCAGAGTGAATCCACCGTACGGCTCGTATTTTATAACGACACTCGGACTTTGAACAAACTATATATGGTTGCTGTTCATTCAAGGATTATATAAAGGTTGTCTCTTCAATTCTTCGGAACCTCTATTAAGTTTTTTATAAAGGAAAAATAGGCAGTTTCTCAATGATTTCTTTCGCTGTATTGATTCTAATGGTATTTTTTTTTCATATGTTTAAGAAACTCGTATTCCATGATACGATTGTCAAAAGCTTTTTTACATTTATTATTGTACCGTAATTTAAAAAATTATTAAATAACAGGTATTAATAACGTACAAAACCAATAACAGGTACGTCATCTTGAAAGGGCATTAACGATATACTGCAAATATAACTACTAAAAATAACAAGACATTACGCGTAACATACAATGTTTTATAAAAAGACTACTAAACATAGAAACAACACTAAAAAGTAAAAAAACTGTCAATCATAGATAATATTAACTAAAAAAAACAAAAATAATAATTTATTATTAAAAAATATAATCATCATTGTACTTATGCATACTTTTAAAACGTTCGAACCATGATTCCATGTCCCATATATTCTAACTGCAAAAGTAAAAATTGTACCAAATCAAGACTAATATTTTGCTGCCGTCACCGCTAATGTAATTAATGTACGGGGTATATATTGGGGAATTATTGTTAATTTTGTCATGATGAGTTACTTTAGAAATTTACTCTACAAGGACAGGTATTTAATATGAGAGGAAGTTGTTTATATTTTTTCATCTTCGTCTTCAAAAAAGAACTAGATATAGATAAAGGTAACTTTTTTTTTTAATTTTACACATTTAAGCTTCAAGTTAGTGTTTGAATAGCAAACAATAAAATGTAAGATAAAAAATATGATCAATATTGTACCTGTAGGTTATTTTAAAAATAATAGAGATTGATCGAATAATATGCAGCCAGGAACCTTATTTGAGTTGCAGCCAGAGTTAAACTAAAACATTTTTTGCTACGACGTAATTGCACAAGGATTTGCGAACATATCATTCATATCTATTATTTAGTCAATTTTGATTACTTTTTAATACGATGATACTGTTTAGTTTAAAATACCAGTATCGCTTATCGTTAACATAAAACCAGGTTACTTGAAATGCTCTCTCAAACCCAGTATTTTATAAGAAACTAGCGACAAGCCCTGGCTTCGCACGGGTGCAATGCTGATACTATATCTATATAATTATAGAAGAATGAATGTTTGTCTGTAAGTCCTTTATAGAATTTTAAACTATGCATTTGATCATGTCATGATCTTCGGCAAAGTGTTGTGCAAGAGCCCACAAAGGTTTCTGAGTTGGTACGACCAAAAAAACAAAGCGTAGCAACGCGTGCAAGGTACAGCTAGTATAAAATATAATATATATATATATATATATATATATATGTGTGTGTGTGTGTGTATTTGCATTTTAAGCGCAAAAAAAATGTGTTTATTTACGACATCATATTAGAAACCTCTAAAACTATCAGTGTTCCTCTACTATATTAATCCATGTATTATACAATATAAACCTTCCTCTGGAATCACTCTATTTACTAAATAAAACCGCATCAAAATCCGTTGCGTAATTTTAAAAATCTAAGCATACGGTGGGAAGCGATTTTGTTTTATACTATGTAATGATATAGTTGTAAAGCAACTAGCTAGCAAAGCTATAGATACATGTTATAAAAAACTTGCGTATAAAAATGTAGAAGTTTGTAGCTGATTACCTACTGCAGTCCACTTTGCTTCTCGACCTTGAACTGTAAGCCTTGTAACAGACGTAGTTCGTTGTAACATTACGCTGCTCGTAAAGAATAAATAAGGTAATTAGTGTACCACTACAGAGTTTGTTTAAGTTTTTCCCAGCGATCTTAATTAATGCATTTTGCTGAAGAACACCTGGGTCCCGGTGGTGCTTAATTTTTAATTACGCTGTAGTTGAGTAGGTACGCGGTTTAAGCTCGAGCACATGTGTGTACTCGACTTGGCGGTTAACGTTTATGTATTAAAACGAAACGATTGCATGCTTGACTTTTGTATATATTTTGTCTTCATAAAATGTATAATTAAATATTTATATAATATAATCTACTTTATAAAAAAAATGTTGATTATATCACCACAAACAAAGCCGTATTTTTCATTTTTAATCTTGCAGAGATCCCTAGATAATTTTCTTTCGTGTTAGATTTCTTATTGAAAAATAACTAGCTTTGCGTCTATAAACTTCCCTATAATATTTCAAGTGAAATGTCAATACACACTTTTAGAAATCTGTAATGGCACGCTCAGATATTCGCCCCATATAGAGCAATAAACAACAGGACAACACACATACATAACATATTTAATTATATGTGGTGTGTGTTCGATACATGCCGTTTATCCATTTAAAGGCGATGTCTGTTTTTTTGCCGTGAACTGACCAATTTGACAAGTGTTTCCATGTTCAAAACCTATTTAACACATTGTCGCAATCAATAGACTATTTTTAGTATTATGTAGTAATTTTTTTGACTGATGTATTTTTTTTTCATTTTTAAAGTGAAAATATGAATTTATTTCTTTGTTTACATATGGCTGTGATTAAACTATCTGTGTTATTTAATATTTTTATTGTATTCATTGTTTTTTTTTTTTCGTTATAAATGTATTTTATTGTGATTTTACTGATTAAATTTAATTTATACAGAGCAGCAGCATGCATTTTATAGGCAAACTGCCTATAAAAAGAAGTAAAATAGTCATTGATGACCAAACTATTTATTATAATATATTAAAACATTTATATTGTATGTTCTGTTGATTGTCCTTAGTAAATAAACAAATATATAAACTTCACATCATACATTTGTTTCGTAAAACCATATCGTAGTAATGGGTTATGTGACCGTCTCTTTCGTTATATCTATAAAATATTCAAGAGGGCGGAGGCGTACATTATGGAACTATTTTACGTAAACTTTCTTGCCGTTTCTCTCGGGGCGCACTTATGTATATTAAATTATGTTTTATGTTTCTCACACATTTTAGATTTCATTTCTTATTTTTTTTAATTTATACTTATTTCAGTATTATTAGTAAAAATAAAACAAATGAAAAGCGGAATGATGGCCTAGTTAGTGCTGCAATATAATTTAGACGACCTAGGCTATGCGGAACAAATATGAGTTTTAATATACGTCATTGCGAGACAGTATAAAAATCTTTTATCAATATTTAAGCAATTAAATATTAATACACATTTTCATAAATATATTATATCGCCTCAGTTCACTATGTTAATGGCAGCTTCGAATTCTTGATATTCAAATGACAAAATCAAAGTCTTATAGTGTACCTACACTTGTGTCACTTCCTTTATTATTGTAGATAAACAATTTATTGCGTATTTAAATGAAAGCAGACTTCGGCTATGATGATAACGTATTTCCCAGGCGAGCAAAGTGATACCACTAAATGATACAACATATGACCTCTATTATGCATTACATCGTTTCGGTGCGATGCTTAAGGGAAGCCGTATATGAGGATTTATTATATTATATACATTAATGAGAGTTGTTACTACGTCGGGAGGTCCAATTGAGAGAGCTACGGAGAGAGGTCTCGGTAGAAATTTTTAAAGACTGTGGGCTACCGTTTTTGACCCCGATGGTTTTTATATTGAATCTTCAGCTAACGTCATTAGTACAAATGTCTTGTATTTAAAAAAAGTGAAATATTATATTGTATACATTAAATATTTAAAAAAAAACTACCCACTTTCGCAAAAACTAAAAAAAAAACTTAAAAACGGGCATCACAACGGCAGGTTAGTACCTTTGACATCTAAGGCTTGCACTCACAGCTTGCATCCTAATCTCTTTGCGATGCCTCAAAAGTATCAAATTCACAACAAACTCATATCTTGACCAAAACCCACCAATATCTTGCGTATCCAAAGTACCGCGTGACAGGCTCCAATCAAAAGTCTTAAAGGTCCTCCGAAATCGATCTGAGTAGGATGCGCAGGCTCTACTGCAGAACAATTAATGTAGAAAGGAATCGGCGGCACTGCGAAATTTGCTGATCTTGAAACACCGACGCAACGTTGCCTGGTTATTGATTTTTGTATACCAGGATATACGTTTTAAGGTCGTGTTAGGGAAATTTACTACCTTGGTCCTTCGCCACTTTTGCACGATGGTGACTAGACACTATTATCCTTTGTTTGGTGGTATTTTGTGCGAGCGAATTTTTTTAATAGACTACTATACAAACATATTACAAAGATACATATTACACATTCACAAAAAAAAAACATCTTAGGTTAGGTTTTACGATTCTATGTTAAACTGTCAATGTTGCTTTTCTGCCATATTTCCTGCTACTTAAATCTTGGGTACCCACGAAATAGGAATGAAATGGCAGCTTCTAGAAAAGTTAATTTCAATCTGGATTTTATGTCAAGATACATCGCAAGATGGCCGATTAAATATTTGTGTAAAAAAAAACGAATTAGCTAATATTTCATAAAATTCGAATTAAAACATAAGAATTAATCATTTTAAATGTATGATGATATAAATAAATGAAGAATAGCGAAACGCGACTTTTGAAGAATTTCTTTTTGCTAGATAGTTTAGAAATTTTAGAAAAAAATTTACAGAGCGCACGTACCGCATACTTAAAAGGATATGTAAGATAGCTTAAATATTCCTATTATATATATTCCTAATCCTTATATTTAAAACTACTAAGTTTAAAGCTTTAAAATATCCTTAACGATGTAACATAAATAACGTGAGAAAAGCTTTAACTTTTCTTCAACTTTTTGATAAAATAAAAGCATGATAAGCGCAAAATGCAACGTCTCTGTTCTCACTATACATAAATTGCTAATACTGCATATCCATTCTCGACGTTATTATTAGCAAAGTTAAAATTATTAATTCTAACTGGCTTTTCCATTAACCTGCCACTTACAGTCTTGTGTCGCTTTATCCCGCCAAATAAAACCTTCACATCTAAAAAGAATACTTTCTCTGTTTCTTGTTCAAGCTAATACAAAATAATTGTTACGTTCTATCCTTATCAATTTCACATATTTTCACTTGATCTTCTTCAAATACAAATGTTCACAAATGTATGATCTAATTTATAGCATTTGTGATCCAGAGGAGAGTTTTTTCTTAATTTATTTTGTGAGTTTATCGAGCATTTCATTTGAAAGCTTTTCGTATTTTAAGTATTATTATAGAAATTATTGTTTTGGCTACCGTATGCCTCAATACAAAGAGATGAATCAGCGATTTCTGGAGAGTTTCCCGGAAGATGATAAAATTCTGGACGAAAAACTCTAGCTTCAAAGGAATCACTAATGATGGTTGAGTACATAAAAAAATATATTATGTCGATGTTATAATTCTATTAGAGAATAACTAAAAAGCAAATACAAAAAAGGAGTTTGAAACTCGTGGTATTTCATTTACTCCACAAGGTTATAAAGACTACGTCACTGCGTCGGTACTGTTTAAATGTTCCAAACTAAATTCAAGCAAAGTATTCCTTCACAGTCGTTACTACATCCATGTACTTTCGTCAGTAAGCAACTCCGACGAGTCTCAAAATGAAATACTTTTGTAATCATTGTTAGTCGCGTAAATGCGAATGCACTTAATGAGATCCTGGAGAGAAGTAAATTTATCTAAATAATAAGAATTTTCAACTCACTTTTTGCTAGTATTTTTAAAGCAATTCGTTAGACTACTTCATAAAAGAATTACATTTTGAAATTTAATTTAGTTTAATTTGACGTAGGTAGCTACGTGACATATACCTATGTACTTTAACTGCGTTGCTGAGTACTGTAACTTTTTACTTAAAAATATTACGAGTTAGGACAAAATCATGGATGCTAAGAACACAGAATATATAATTTATTTTAACGTATTATTTAACTGGTTATAGTATCTTCCTGCCAGCACTTCATTATATGTAACATACAGTACCGCGTAGCCGCAGTAGTACCTCCCGTAAGTACACCCGAGTGGCGCGTGAATATGTCACATGTGCCGAAACAACCCCTACTCCCCTCCCCGACTACGAGCAGGGGTGTCACAACATTGAATCTATACTTAATATATAAAACTGAAGAGTTTGTTTGTTTGTTTGGTTGTTTGTTTGTTTGTTTGTTTGTTTGAACGCGGTAATCTTTGGAACTACTGGGCCGATTTAAAAAAATTCTTTCAGTGTTAGATAGCCCATTTATCGAGGAAGGCTATAGGCTATGTATCATCACGCTAAGACCAATAGGAGCGGAGTCCACGCCGACGAAGTCGCGCGCAGAAGCCAGTTAAATAATGGATCTCTACAAAACTGCCGCTTCAATAGTACAGGTCTAAACTCTAAAGGACTGATATCAACTTAATCGGACTTTATTTAAAGACTTTAAATGCAAGGAAAATGAATTTAAATAAAAAATATATACCTATAAGAAAAATATTTGAACATCTCTTTAAGGAAAACCGCAAAATTAATAACTCCCAACTCAACATAGCATACATTTAACGTTGCTAAGGCGGGCATCTATAAAGGGGAAAGGCTGGGGCTTGTAATATTAATGGTATTGCCCAAGGTATGCTTGGATTTTACTCATTAGGGATGTTATACGGTCGCTTGTAAAATGATAAATGGGTAAGGACGGCATTAGTCGAGCGACTTACGTACCGTACCACCTCGGTGTTTTGTTAATGTTTTACTACAGCTTTGAAAGGCTTAGCAGGCAGCCTATTATTATTGAACAAGGGAATAAAATATAAATTAAAGGCATCTAAATAGATGAGTTATACTATTTTATTATAAAGTTTTGTAACATACTCTTGTGTTTTAAACACGACTAGTTTTTGGCCGCGGCTCTGTGTAGATGAAAAGGTGTTTAAGATATAGGTATATAATTACTGCAATAACATCTCTACTTTTAGATAGTCTAGACACTATACTCATAGGTCTCAAAGATATTAATTATTATTATTAGACAAGTGAAAATTCTAAGAAATTTTGTCAATACTTTGAAACGTATATGTAATACATATGTTTTGTATTGTTGCAAACATGTTTTATAGTAACGACTACGAGCATTTTTAAATTCCCAAAAACGTAGTCCTAAAATGTTTTCAATCTTAACAGTGATCTACTAAGGACTGATGGTTGTATTAACAAATAGAAACGAACTGCTATTATTTGTGAAATTTTTTATCGGTTTATAAAGAACTATGGTTAGTTCAGCAAGAAATCTAGAAAAAGTAACAAACTCAAAATATAGACGTTAAACTTGACATCCAGTTATGTTATGTTTCAAAAAATCTTATACTATTAAACGAGCAATTCTTGTATATATATATATATATATATATATATATATATATATATAATCTGAATCTCGGAATCGGCTCCAACGATTTTCGTGAAATTTAGTATGCAGGGAATTTCGGGGGCGAAAAATTGATCTAGCTAGGATTCATTTTAAAAAAATGTCGTTTTATCCCTGTTTTTAGGCAATGAAAAAATATCATTAGAATACGAAGCTTAATTTCACCAATGTCAATATAGCTGTAACAGCGTAATTAGGAAATCGGCGGGTGTCACATCGTGTTGACCCGGGTTCGAATCTCAGGCTCCAGATTAGTTTTTTTTCTTTTTTTTTTAATTTCACTCGTGATTTATTATTTAAATAAAATTAAAATATAAAAATACCGAGAAAAAAAAAACAAAAAATAAAATGAAAATACCGAGCTAGGCTCGGTCACCCAGGTACTTAATTTTAATGAGAGCTATTTATATTATGTAAAAATATTTTTCAAATCGAAAAATAGTATGATCTGTGATTTTTCTTTTTAAATTGTTTCAGCAATCTTTTGTTATTTCGTAATTCGCTTCACAAAACAGTACAGATTACTGTACAATTTTTATACATCGACAAATTGTAATGTTATTTGCTTTGATAGAGGTACACAAATACCTTAAAATTAATACATATTCAATATAGTTAGTTTACTTTTCGAAAAATGTTAAAAAAAATATGTTGCTGTACTTTTTTTCTGACATTTCGACTACTGTAACTATTATTATGTATCTGTTACAGTATAGAAAGTGAATCCTACAAAATAATATTTGAATATAAGACGGCTTGTTAGAACTGCGTGAAAACTCGTTATGCAGTTTTTGAAAACCTGCTTATAAATGCCTTAAAATATATGCATTATGTATGGAAAGAGTGTGAACTAATAGTAGAGATTTTTTTTAAAGTAGTGGTAGTACTAAGAGAACAGTTTACATATAAAATAAGATTATACGGTAATGACCATCACAATGTTTGTGGAAGCTTTTTAAGCTACACATTAATTCACTGAAATGGATAGGAATCAAGCGTAAAAGCCCGACCATATCAAATGGCTAGAAACAGGTAACGTTTAAAACATAGGGAAGTTTCCAGTTAATAGAAACAAGGTAAATATTAAGTTAGTGTCCACTGCGTCAGGGATCCGGAAATAACTCAAACACAAACATACTGAGCACAACTGACAACTTATAGTCTATACAAATATTTGCCTAGAGTGTGGGTCGAACCCATGACTGTTTGCGTAATAACCGACACTGGGACAATCTTTTCTTGGTCTACGACTATTGCAATAATATGTATTAACAAATACTAATAGTAATTACACAAATGCACTACTACTAGTAATTATTAAAAATTTTAAAGAATGTATTACAGGAATTTATTTATTAAATACATAATATGCATACAATGCCCCGAAACCAGGTATTGTGTTAACTCTGAACCAACGCCGACGCAGTTTTGTAAGAAACGCAAGAATTACAATAAGGGCCTATGCAAACCACGTTTTTTAAACGCGCCGTCGACGCGCGTTTTAAAAGCGCGCGTCGAAGGCGCTTTTTATCCTACAGAGCAGTTTGTTGGCGTTTGTATCGATACACACGCGCGTTTGCATCGCGTTTGTATCGCGTTTGCATCGCGTGACACGCGCGTTTGCATCGCGTCTGTATCAGTACATTCGGCACATACGCGCGTTAACGGCGCGTTTTAAAAACGCGCGTCGACGGCGCGCTTTTATTATACAGGTGTGCAAAGGTCTACAGGCTGCGTCTAACTCGCGTGTGTATCGCGTTTGTATCGCTACAAACGCGCGTCGACGGCGCGTTTAAAAAACGTGGTTTGCATAGGCCCTAAGGGTCAAGGAACATTGTGCAAACCTGGGCTAAGGGTAGGGGTAGGGTAGGGCTAGGGTTTCTCTAACAAATAAAAATGATAATTATGGTAAATAGTTTAAACAATTATGTTGTTTATGTTTTTGCTTTGACTATAATTTTGGCTAACGGTAGTCTTATTACTGAGGCAAAGGAAGGATACTGTAGAACGACTGACGGACAGACACTAGGAAGAGTAGATTAACTAAATAAAGCTACAAAATTTCAAAATAAGAAGCATTATTTTATTCAGTTCAAGTAGGTAAAGAGTTATTTAATTATTTCCTTTCCTTTCCCTTAAGGCAATCATAGTAAAATTTTTCTAATATTGGTTCTATTAAATTCCAGAAAGCATCTTTCATTTTAACCGACTTTTAAAAAAGGAGGAGGTTCTCAATTTGACTGTATTTTTTTTAATGTATGTTCTCAGAACTTTTGACTGGGTGGACCGATTTCAATCAATTTTGTTTTAATTGAAAGGTGTTGCGTGTCATATGGTCCCATTTTAATTTAATTGAGATCTCACAAGTACTTTTAGAGTTATCTATACATATAATAAAATGGTAGGAAAGTCAAAACTGTACATTGAATATTTTTTTTAAAGAATACTTGGAGTGTGATCTACAATCGATACCGAAGCCAAAAATATAGTTTTTAGAATTTTTGTCTGTTTGTCTGTATGTATGTCCGGGATAAACTCAAAAAGTACTGCATGGATTTACTTCAAATTTGGCACGAATATTATTAAGAAGTCGGGTCAGAACATAGGCTACATATTATCACGCTATCACCTACGGGGAACGAGCAGTGAACGCACGCAGACGACGTCGCGAGCAGCAGCTAGTATCTAATAATGCGTGTTTACTTGACTACTTTTTCGTCGACCTACGTTGTATTATACCGCATAACTTTTTACTCGGTGTACCGATTTTGATGATTCTTATTTTAATCGAAAGCTAATACTTTCATTTAGTCTTGTTTAAATTAGATCGAGATCTGATTACAACTTTTTGAGTAATCTTTAATAGCGCGTATTTACTTGACTATTGTTTCGTCTTATTACGTTCTATTACTTGTCGATGTAATTGAAGTCGGTTTTGTTTCGTTTGCGAGCAAACACAATTACCAATTTTTTGGTAAATGATTCCTTTAGGGCTCCACAAAATAAAATAGCAGTAACTTCGTTATAGCCTTTCCAATATTTTTTTAAATTAAATTCGGACTACTCTGTAATGAGTTATGCATGGTCAAACATATAAAAAAATATACGTGGCGACTTTAGAACCTCCTCTGTTTTTCTTCATCGGTTAAAAATTCTTTATCAACCACAAAATAATTAAATAAAAAATGAATAGGTGGTCCTGAAAATCTGTGTTAGGGTTTATCCCTAACTGAAGCCAAGGACTTATCTTTTTGTGAGACACACTGCCACCTTTATTAGTGACTATTATTTTTAATGTCTTTATTGTTAGTTCTGAGTTCAGTTGTTTCAATTTTTTTATTATTATTATTATTTCTTTTTATTTATAGTTTGTTCTTCCACATTTAGTTTGATGTTTTTTTTTTTGTAATAAGTATACTAATTTTTATCTTATGTTCATCATTTGTATTTCAGTGTGTTTCGCAAATAAAGCGCTTATTATTAGGTATTATTACGTAATTTGCCTAACTAAAAAGACATCAATAAAATAATCTATACTTAATATAATAAAGTGGAAGAGTTTGTTTGTTTGTTTGTTTGAACGCGCTAATCTCAGGATCTACTGGTCCGATTTGAAAAATTCTTTCAGTGTTAGATAGCCCATTTATCGAGGAAGGCTATAGGCTATGTATCATCATGCTTAGACCAATAGAAGCGGAGTCCACGCCAACGAAGTCGTGCGCAGAAGCTAGTAATTTATAATATGTATATGTCACCAGCATCTCATTTGTTTTTTTATTACTATTTTTAAACATTTTTATATCGTCCCAATGCATGTGTTACGTATAACCGCGACAAACATGAGACATTACAACTTATATGTATACTATTATTATTATTATACTTATTTTGTTGCGTACGTATGTGTGTATGTACCTATGTATGATTGTTATGTATTCTTTTTTTGCTTATGTATTTATATTTATATACCATCTACCCATCTGAAAAGCGATATCCATTTCATTATCAGGTTGTCTGGAAGAGATTGCTTTTTAGCAATAAGATCGCCTGGTTGAACAATTTGTGACTATAATTGCTTGTAATGTAAATTTTGTTCTTTATCTAAATGTACAACAAAGTATATTATTATTATTATACTAAGACAAACATATTAATTACTATGTATGTATGGCTACAATACATTTATCATGTACACTATATGTATGTATCTCAACACCCATTCTTACATACACCTCAACCATGTAATTACATACCTAATTCATAAATAAAATACCTAAGTATTTCAATAATTACTTACCAAAATACAGTTATGTAGATAACAATCCAATGAATTAACAAACAATAATTCAAAATAATAAGTACTAAGTAGTTTACGAAATCCAATAAACCTTCCGAGTAACAGAAGAACGAAGCAGAAAAAATTAAATAAATAAAAATAAATAAATATGTAAAAATGCGGTCGTCTGTTCCTATGGTAAGCAACTTAATGCTTGTGTTACAGGTAATAGCCGACTGTTATAACTATATGTATATATGTATATTTTTATAAATATACATAGAAATAATACACATAAATGTGTATATAAATACAAATATTACACCCAGACTCGGGCAGGAAACGAACCCGCAACCCGCGGAACAGAAAGCAGGGCCACCACAAACTGCGCCAACGGGCTAATCAAATGAAACAAGTAAAATACAGAAAAATAGCATGACGCGAAGCGCGGGTGAAATGCACACGCACACTAACACCACGCCACTCACACATAGACAAAGCAGTGCGGGGCTTGCGGGAGGCGCGGTAGCGGCTAACAGCAATAGTCAGTGAAACAGGAATATTTTATTCAAATACCTATTTTTCAAAAGTCTATTCAGTATCCTTTCCTCTTAATTGGTTTCTTATTTATAATGGACATTTAAAATCAATTAGAATGGTCATTTTGTAAATCAGGATATTTGTACTTAACTTCTACCGACAATTGAGATTTTCTCTCGTATACTTCAAGCATAATTTATTCTCATTTTTGTCAACAGACGTATCCTGATGAACGATCATACAGGCGAGAAAGACCACAACCAGGACTCTTTACTTCCATAAAATTACCAGAAGCCGAGCCCCCAAACGGGGTAGCGCCCCTGCTAGATTTCCCGCGGGGGCGTATGCGACCAGTCACTTTCCTTGGCGAGGGCCCACATGGCACTGTAAGTACTAATTCTTTATAACATATAATACACATTTACATATTACTAGCTGACCCCACAAACGTTGTTTTGTCATATATGTTATAGCTGTGCTTGCGACTTCGTCCGCGTGGAATTCAACAAAAAAGTTATTGTTCAGATCGCAGTTATAAAAAAAAACGAAATTAAAACTAGCCTAAGTTACTCCAAATTACATCAACTTTCTGCCAGTGAAAGTCCCATCAAAATCGGTCCAGCTGTTTCAGAGATTAGCCGGAACAAACAGACAGACAAAATTTGTAAAAATGTTATTTTGGTATATGTAACGTGTATACGTCCATATGCATTTAGTAAAAAGCGGTTATTTTAATATTACAAACACGCACTCCAATTTTATTTATTTTTATATATGTATAGATTAAGCCCCTTATAAGGGGAGGGGGGCTTATGACTTAGGGGTATGAAAAATAGATGTTGGCCGATTCTCAGACCTACCCGATATGCGCACAAAATTTCATAAAAATCGGTCCAGCCGTTTCGGAGGTCCATTATAACTAACATTGTGACACAAGAATTTTATATATTATAAGAATATCTTCTTCTGTATATCAATACGTGAAGCAAAAACTTTGTACCCCTTTTTACAAAAATTGCGCGGACGGAGAAGTATGAAATTTCGTACACTTTGTTTATATATAGAGGAGTGCAGAATGCTAATATTTTTTTTTTAAATTATGCATAAAAATATATCAAATCAATAAAAAAATAACATTATACACACTACCGTGTATTTGACACACTCACGCATATTATACTCTTTTGATTGTCGGTCTGTATTCAAATTGAAAATTTTAAAAAGAGGTTCGTCATTTTCATTGATTTATGGTTTTATTTTAATTTAAATTTTTAATTATGGTCGAGTTTCGACCACTGGGTGACCACGTATGTATAAGTATATGTACGTCTATGACAACGCGTTGGCACAATGGTTAGAACACTGATTTGTGGCTGTTGCGCTGGAGGTTGCGGGTTCAATCCCCGCACATGACAAACATTATTTTGTATTGACTATACAGATGTTTGCTGTGGTCCGGGTGTTCCTGCAGTCCTTTTGGGTCTGCCCACCGTGCCTCGGAGAGCACGTTAAGCCGTCGGTACCGGTTGTTATCATGTACACCTTATATATGGTATAATGTAGAAAAAATGCGATTACGGACGTATGTAGCTCGCCTACAACGGAGCGAAGAATAATGTTAACTTTGCAGCATCGCAAATTTATTTAGTTTTTATTATAGCTCGCATTTTCGTAATAAAGTGCTGGTTGTTAAAATAATTCTACTGATTTCTGAATGAGTTAGTTTGGTTTTAAAAGCTTTGAAATATTTTTTGTACGAACGACTAAAAAAGCCTTCGCAAACAAGTGAAACAATTGCTCTAACGATCGCTTTCAACTGAGAAATTTAAGAATAAAAAACATTTTTTGAAATACTATCCTTTATTTCAGTTCATAACTTTGTGTAAGTTTGAGATTTTTCTTATTGAGTTGGAAAAACTTAAACGTTAGTTACCTTTTGATGATTTTGATACCATTTAATTCAGTATCAGTATCACAGTAGTGTCAATTCTGTTTCGATATATTAATGGTGTTTCAATCACGATGCTTAATAAAGTTGCAATCTTATTTTCAGTACTAAAAGAAGAAAGTCAGGTCTGTGTTTCGAGGTTTGGACTTGTTCTGCTGCCCAGGGTTTTCTGCCATGAAATTTTCAGAATCATTAATACTATTTTCTTCTTTAACATTCTCTTCAATCTGGCTCACTTTGTTTATTTCACTTATTTTTGGTGCAAGTTTCTCTACTTTCATAAAATTATCAGTTTTATCATTTTCGGTATCACTTTTAATTTTTTCTTTAAAATCATCTTGGTCAATGACCTTTCCTTTAATATTGAAAAATAAAAATAAATCTAACATTAAAAAATTATTGTTAATAATATAATTGTATTTTTATTGGCACTGTTAGCATACAATCTACCTATTGGAAACCGTCACTTCGTGAACTAGAACCAGCTTCCATCTTTGATATTAATTATTTCCCCTTTGACATTTTGGGACCTCGCTCTGGACGCTTAGTCGTATACCCTTACCCGATCTATATCTTTTGTGGGCGTTTTACAGTTTAAAATAGATGATTTTATCATCTAAGTTTACTATATTATTCAGTTATGCTAATCATCATACGGCCTACTATAATAACCATTAAACTACCTACTGGAGGTTAAAGGTTTCAAAATTTAGCCACTTATTTGTTTTACGACGCAGAAGATATTAATGTGGCGTGGCGATTTCAGTATTTGGCTTATATTTGAAATAATGGAGGGTAGTAAATGCTTTACGGGGACAAAATGAACGTGAGTTTCATCGTTTTTATAAATCAAAGTACCTAAATACCGTATCGTGGATAAATCCGCGCGATTTGGGTGATTGTTAACAATATTTAAGTTTTTAATTTTATAATAATGAAATAATGGAAAACGTATCTATATATTAATACGTGAAGCAAAAACTTTGTACCCCTTTTTACAGAAATTGCGTGTACGTAGGAGTATGAAATTTCGGCAAACTTATAGTTTATATAGAGAAGGAGTGCGGAATGCTAATATTTTTTGAAAATTATACATAATATAATATACATTAAATTAATAAAAAACGCATTACACTCCGACGATTCGACGCCGCGTTGGCGCAGCGGTTACAGCACTGGATTGCGATTGGCTGTTGCGCGGGCGGTTGCGGGTTCGATTCCCGCACACGACAACATTTGTATTGGCCATACAGATGTTTGTCGTGGTCTGGGTGTTTGTGCATTCCTTGTGGGTTACCCCACCGTGCCTCGGAGAGCACGTTAAGCCGTCGGTCCCGGTTGTTATCATGTACACCTGATAGCGATCGTTACTCATAGTAGGGAATATACCGCTCCAACCCGCATTGGAGCAGCGTGGTGGATTAAGCTCCGATCCTTCTCCTACATGGAGAAGAGGCCTATGCCCAACAGTGGGATATTACAGGCTGAATCGTGATCGTGATCGCATTACACACACTACAGCATTCACACACGCATATATTACTATTTGTTGATTGTCAAAGTCTGTAGTCAAGTTGAAAATATTAAAAAAGGTTTTTTATTTTCATAATTATTTGGTTTTCTTGAATTAAAATTTTTAATTATGGTCGAATTTCGACCTCTGGGCGACCACTAGTTTACATAATCACATGAAAAATTTGTACGACTTACCGTCTTCCACGAGTTCAACTACATTTTCCATCGTTAGTTTATTTTTAATACTATTTAAAAAATCTTCCATTTTTAAATATTATTTAAATGTGAGTAGAATAATCCTGGGTGAATACACAAATAAATTTTGAACTTCTTACAGGGACAAACACGTTTTTATTTTGACGTTTGTCCTGATTTTATTTCGACGTTTTGTCATGATTTTGTCTTTTACAGTTTATGATGGAAAAATAACTTCGTGAAAAAGTTTTCATACCTATTAGATTGCTTTTACTAGCGCGAGTAACATTAAAATCGATTTTAATTGATTGGAACGTATTTAACATACTTGATGAAATGAAAAATATCTAGGTATAACCATCTCAACAATACTGTATGGTATTTGAACTAAGTATACTTCTGCGTAGTGTACTATTACGATGATTTGGCTTACGTTACGTACGTTATACTGACTAAAAAGTTTATAGCACAAAGTACAAAGGATTTATTACGATTACTTATTACCTACTGACTCAAAATTATTCTTTCTATTTAAATTAGCAAAAAATTTTCCTATTATTTATTTCTCAATCTAATTTAAACATATTAGAAAACATCTTTGAAAATTAAGTACTAATGTTATCATTTCCATGCCATAACACCATCCATCATTTCATTTCATTTTAGATAAAGCCAACTCTCTATGTAGTCTTTTTTTTTCTTCTCGTTGTAACTAAACTTATTAAAATTCTCATCACCCCTTAAAATATTTTAATGCAAATCATTAACGTTGGTTTTCATATTGTTTTCTAATATTTATGCGAATTTCACTCTTTACAATGAAACAACTTTTTCGGATTTTATCTCGGTTTATTAAGTTTTTTAGATACAAGACGTTTCGGATACTTTACAACAACCATGGTCACGGGAGGACAGTCCTCCGTATTTTTTTTATTATGTCGGTAAGATCTAAAAATATTATTTGTATTTCATCAGTATGTAACTCGTATTTAAATAAAACTTCCAAAAAAAAAACACGATTTAACAAACATAAGACGAGCTAAGCTCGGTCATCCAGGTATTGTAGTTTATCTGACATTCTATACTAAATGCGGCCCCGCCTAACTGGCCTGTGAATAACTTAAATTACTTAAATCATCAATAAACTTAAATAATTACAAATAAAATTAATCTATTACAACTCTAGACTTAATTTCAAAATATAAAAAAACAAAGTCAAAACCATGTATAAATAGCTATTCCATAATTGTGTTTGCTCGCAAATGAAAAAAACCGACTTCAATTACATCGACAAGTAATACAACGTAATAAGACGAAAAAATGTCAAGTAAATACGCGCTATTAAAGATTACTCAAAAAGTTGTAATCAGATCTCGATCTAATTTCACGAAGACTACATGACAAGTATTAGCTTTCGATTAAAGTAAGAATCATCAAAATCGGTACACCCAGGAAAAAGTTATGCGGTATAAAACAACGTAGGTCGACGAAAAATTAGTCAAGTAAAAACGCATTATTCGATATAACTCTAAAAGTACTCGTCAGATCTTATTTTTAAAAAAATGGGACCACATGACACGCAACACCTTTCAATTAAAACCAAATTGATCGAAATCGGTCCACCCAGTCAAAAGTTCTGAGCTAACATACATAAAAAAAAAAATACAGTCGAATTGAGAACCTCCTCCTTTTTTGGAAGTCGGTTAATAAAAAGAAACACAGGGTTGCTCCTTGCTCCAGTGTGACTATGTGGACCAGAAGTACTAAAAATACTCAGTGACGAGTGTTGCTTGTCTTATAGGCCAAATGTTATACCGAGGGATCAGAAATAAATGAAGCCAGAAATCACATCCGTCGAAGCCGTTCGTGTCCCTGATTAATTAAGAGTAATAATAGAAATTATTATCTCAGATATGAACATGTAACACGGGCCATTATTTTCTATTATATCGTATAAATGTGCCGTAACTAAAATATAATGTAGAAATACAAGAGCTGTCGAAGTTATAAGACAAAATGATCAGAGAGAAAGAGAATGTTTGTACTTGAACAACTTATTTTTTCTACTCTAGGACTTCGTTTTTCGGTATTACTGTCTGACTAATTGATAAAAAGTCTTACTCTTTTTTTGTAAGCACTTTTACGAAGCACAGGTTACAGGTTTTTACACAGGTGAACTATTTTTTTAAAAATTTTACAAACATTTAAACTTGACAATTTTAGAAATAAAATAAGGAAGAAGGTTAATATACATATAAACTCTATTGTTATTAAACACTAGCTGTGCCCGCGACTTCGTCCGCGTGAAATTTAACAAAATAATTATTGTTCGTTCGCAGAGTTTAAAAAAAACTAGTATAAAAGTAGCCTAAGTTACTCCTTATTACGTCAGCTATCTTCCAGTGAAAGTCTCGTCAAAATCGGTCCACCCGTTTCAGAGATTAGCCGGAACAACTGTTTGTTCCGGCTACCTGACAGCAATCTGTATGGAAACACTCAGTGACGCTAAGGGGCTGTCTCCACGAGCGAGACAGCTCCATAGAGAGTGTATAGAAATAGGTGGCACGACGATACTATCGCCGGCGGTACGCTCGCTCGTGGAGACAGCCCCTTAGCGTCACTGAGTGTAAGCTTCACTTAAGCTCCAAAAATAATAAGCTCATTTAAATCAAGATTTTTTTGTATTTGATCAACAAAACAAGAGCAAGCCGCGTGCTACTGATAATAATTAATTATAAAATTGCCGTAAATAACTTTAAAAAAAAATAAAAGATAGATAGTTTCAAGACTTTTTTTCTTAAGTACATCGTCAATATTTAGCATTGATATAGATACAAAACCATACTATTGAATAATCATATCAAACTTAACAGCATCCGAAAGTCGTCCAGCTCTGCATATTTTTTGCGAACTCTGCTCAATGTGCAATGTCGTCAATGTCCGATATGTGCTGAATGCTGACTCTTTGCACGCTTAGAATGTTTTTTTAAATTAGCCTCCAGCGCCAAGTCTGTTAGTTGAAATGTAAGGAGCTACATTTTAATTTAAATATATTTTTGAGTAGATACAAAAATTATTGTATTTAATAGTTGTCAATTAAATCTATACTAATATTATAAAGAGGTAAAGTTTATAACTTTGTTTGTATATACGGGGTAATCTTCGCAAATACTGATCCGATCATGAAAATTCTTTCACTAACAGAAAGCTACACTATTCAAGAGTGACATATGCTATATTTTATTGTAATTGAACATAAAATTCTGTGAAAATAATAGTAGGTGTTACGAATCGCGCCATCTCTTGACGAACTGTAGGTACCAACTAAATAAACATCAATGTAAAATAGCAGCGGACACCACTGAAGTAAAACTTTCTATTTTCACTAACTTACGCCTTGATCTCAACTTCCGTTCGCCTTGCCTCATCACACTTTTCGTAACGCTCTCATCACGCATTCACCAGCTTACTCCCTAAGTCAAGCGTGCGTAAAGAAGTTTTACTTCAAAAAGTTTAACTAAATTCAAATGCAATGTTGTGCTCTTTACCCACCATAGCCTTCGTCAATATTTGAATTAACGACTGCGTGTTACACTTTAATATTTTAATATTGTTGAAATATAAAACAAAGAACGATAAAAAAACGAAATTAATTAAACTCAGAAACTCACCTTCAAAGTTTTCACTAACTTCGTAGATTCGCGTATTTATTATGTATCCCGACGATATTCGGTATCTTGTATGATAGTCGGAACTTAAAACAATACTGGTTAAGAGGGATTCCGTCGAAACTTCCGTAAACTAAATTAAATTTCACTAGATTAAATTCCGACGAGGTAATAATTGTGAGAGCGAGTTAGTTTACGCCCGTGGCGTGTCGCGAGGCTAAAGTTTGCACATCAGCCGCCCGGATAGAAGGGGAGCGCTACGGAAAGCACGGGGCTACAAAAATGCTCATAAAAATTGATTACTGGCCATAGCAAGAAAATGCAATCTGCTCACACACAGACGCCCGCCGCCGACCACCCCACACTCCCGCCTTAATAGCCATGAACGTTTATTTTATACTTTTACCATATTATTTACGATGTATCTAATATTTGTTCAGCACACTATAATTAATTAAACACTGAGACAGTTTTATTACTCTAACCATCATATAAAGAAAATACTCCTTATGAGGGTCTGGACTACTTACACCTGCGAATGTAACTTAATTATAAAAGTTTGTAAAGTTATATGTTTGACCAAATCTCATACAAATCACTACCAAATAATGAAGAAAAAATAAAATATTGGAAACAGTGGTAAGACTAGAAATATTTGCATAACTCTACAATGTTTTATTGCTTCTGAAATAAAAGAGGAAAGTACGTAACCCATTATATTGAACTTTTACATTTTTAGTTTTTTCTCAATTTAAAGTATGCATATATTAATTATATCGAACAGATAAGTGATAAATATATTGAAAATAGAACAAAAGCCTAAAGAAAGCCACAAAACGTACCACTCGTAACGTATAATAAAACACAAGCGAACCACATCACATATCATTTTGACAATATAATCGGGCATCATTTATTAACGTCAGCATTTCGTAATTACTTATCGGTTACAAAATGTTGAATATATATTTCAAGTGATACTATTGCGATGATACAAGCAGGGACCGGCCGGGTACTCGTTGAAAGGGTTTTTGAAGGGGTATTTTGAAGCGCTAAAAAAATAAAGCCTTTGATGCATGTAACACCTGCGAACGGCTTAAACCAACCCTTTTCCGATAAGGGATACCCTTTCAAAACCCTGTAACACTGTAACATGGTAAGCCAATCCAACAAAGTACATTAAATATGTACTCTTCGTAGTCGACATTAGATTGAGAATTGCTTAACCACTACCACTCGTGGCATTTTCCCGCCGCGCCGACGCTCGCGCCGGTTTTTTCGTGTCTGAACTTGTTCATTCTCAGAGTTATTATTATAATATGTATTATCATTTCAATTACAAAATTGGAAGTCGTAACTCGGACGAAACTACGGAAGGAATTAAAAACTATTCAGCAGTGATTTTGTTTAAGTGTGTTTTGTAGTGCCTACTTCATTTTTTTATTAGTTAATTCAGGGTAACCCGAATAAAACCTTTTCGTGTAGGTAACCTCCTCATAGGCTTAAGCCACTGAAGGGGTTAACCCCTTCACGTGGTTACTATATTAAAGGAGTTACCCGTTTCGCTGGGTTTTGAGGTGTAACTCGAATAAAAGGATACTCTGCGATTAGGGCTACACCATGTAGGGGTTACCCTGCGAAAAGGCTTAACTCTTAAGCGGTGTTGTCCGGTCCCTGGATACAAGTGGTATGGTAAAGTAAAATAAGCGTATAGGTAGTTCGTAAAAAATAATTAAAAGTACATAACTTTAAGAAAAATGTTCGGTACTTTTCCATAAATTTTCACATTTCAAAACTTATTTTAATGTTAAGTACATTAGGATCATTCGTATTTTATACCCTGTTCTCCTCAGGTGAATATCATAAGTCAGCGGCCATTTCAACATTCTATGCGAAGGTCTAAAACAGTTATCGAATCGAATGATTTTCTTGCCCGCACCCCTCGATGTGAGTTGAATCATAACTACACTATTCTTTTATCTTATCCCTATCCCTACTATTAAACTACTAGTGGATAAAGTGGTGCCGCCCACACAATATGTTCTATCCTTTATAATATTTTAGGGGGATGAACAAATAATAAATTATTATTATATACTCGATAATAAAACAAATGTTTTCAAATGCATTCCTTCACTTCAATATCACCTGTAGGCAAATGTTTCGCTGTAATTAATGTATTATTATTTTTTCTAAAAGTAAATTATGAGGCGAGGATATACTTGCTCTTGTACAACCCTATCGAAGACTATGCACCTTGATTTTAAGCGAGCTTTTTCTCAAGATTTGCAAATCCGTTAGACGCAAAGCCATTTTCCACGCTCGGTAAACTTAGAAACTGGGCCAAAGTAGGCTTTTGTGAAATATACAGGAAATTCTCTACCTCCCCTCACTATTTACGTGCTTAAGAACTATTTCCTTGAGAACTCCCCTCGTGCCGTGGAATGAGAATGTAAATTTTAAAATCCTTTTTTTAATTTTAGGCGAACGTTTAATGTTTTCTTAAGCAGTAAAACTTGAAAGATTAACAGTTGTTTAATGTTTATTCAGTGTTTAGACTTTTAGAGCATTGTTTGTTTTTTTTCTTTCTTTTACAACATTTAAAGTATTTTTTTCTAAACTTGTATATGACTATGTGTAGATATTGATTATGTTTTTAAATTATTCCTTATTTAACAGCTCCAGATTTGCGAAACGGATGGTATAGAAGAACTGAGCGACGAGGAATTACCCAGTGGGAACCGCCGCCGCCTTGTTGTGGTCAAGACCCTATGGCGCGGCTGCCATAGCGATATCAAGTACGAGTTTAACGTAACATAATTAAATAATGTAGAACAAATCATTTTAATTCTTAGCTAATATTTTTTTTTATATTTCGGTTAAAATATTTTTGAAATAATTAGTAAGTATATATTTAAAAAAAACTCATCACTTAATACACGATTATTATATTCTTTATTTCACTTAAGTGCAACAAAGAATTTTGTACAGTTGTTTCTAAACATTTTTAAATAGCAAGTGAACCTATCTCTATAAGAAATATTTTCCAGCCAAACGTTATAGTGAGAACTAGCGTTATTAAGCAGGCTAAAAACATACAGATACTAATAGAAATATAATTGCACATGGAAAGCAAGAGTAAATAGCACATATACTTTCCAGGGCGGCGTTTGCCCGCGAAGCTACGTGGGGCGCTGGCCTGAAGCATCCACAACTTGCACGCGTGCTTGGATTGAGCCTGCTCGAACCTCCGTGCGCTGCCCTGGACCGCGGGGACGCCATCCCTCTCCCGACAATTTTGAAGATGGAACGCAGATTGAAGTAAGTCCTTATATTACACGTTATACGCCATATAATCTGAAAGTACTTTAAATAAGATTTAAAATTGCTGAAGAACATTAGATATAGTATCTAAGCCTGTAATGTACCTAAAGTTAAAGTGTAATAATTTTTAAATTTTGTATTATTTTTGCTACCTAAATTTACTGTTAGAATTTAAAATGTATAATATAAACCTTATGGCGAAATACATGTATTGATTTCATTTTATTTCAATAACTGTTTACAATTTATGTTCGAGAGGTAATTCATTTTTGTTATGTTAATTAAAGTCTATAAAAAAGTCGTGAGCTTATTTACTTTTATTGTGCTTTTTACTTTTATTACAAACGTTAATCTGATTTCCTAACAGCTACGCGAGTTTGATTCGTGTGTGCTGCCAGATTGCGAGCGGCATGAAATACCTAGAATCGTTCGAGTTAGTACACCGAGATCTTGCTGCCAGGTAATCTTACATACATGTGTGATTACAACTATAAGAATTATTTTTGTACTTATAATGTTTTTAAAGCTAATCATATAATTATTTTTATTAGAAATATAACGGTCAGCGACGGTCTCCATATTAAAGTGGCAGATTACGCAATGTTCTGCGAAGAATTTATCGGGGATTACCACATAATGGCCGATGGATCGCGCATACCCTTACGTTGGATGGCTTGGGAGAGCTTACTGATGGTAAATAGTTGTTTAATATACTTATAATATACTTATAATAAAATATAAACTTTTTATAATTTTATTGACGTGTAAATAAACTTTTTTTAGGGTATGTACTCACCAGCTAGTGATGTTTGGTCATTTGGTGTAACAGTTTGGGAGGTTCTCACTTACTGCGTAGCAAAACCCTTCGAAGAAATGAATGATGATCAGGTTAGCAGTTTTATTACTTAGACACAAAAATATCTTTGAGACACTATTTTTACCGTTACTATTACTTATTACACTATTATTACTCCACTTACACAATTTTTGTGCTTTTAACCTACAATTTAATAATCAAGTAAAAACAATGCACACTATCTATGAAAAACCTCTGTGTGGTTTTATGAAACTTTTGCACGCCACCTATGTTTTAATAGGTAACTTACTTACATCAGCTGTATGTTGTCATTAGTGTCTTAGTTCTAGGAAATGATAAGAGATGGCCGACCGTCATGCGACATGCAATACGCACACGAAAAAGTTTGAGACGATGTAATAAAAGTTTCACTTCAAAATCATAGAGTGTTTACGGCGTAGTGAAATACTCTTTATTAGTATTCCATAAATAATGCATATCTTAGAAGTTTATCTTATCTTAGAAGTGATTTCAATTCATTACACTAGCAACAATTTATGTACTTCTTCTCTAGCGTAGACTCTAGCAGTTCGGATGTATATTATCTCAGAGCATTGTTTGCAAGGTGGTGACGAACGCCAACGACTGGCGCTACGGGGCCCGCGGCGCGCGCGTGCCGGCCGCCCCGCTGCCGCGCTGCCGCCGCGAGCTCTACGACCTCATGCACGAGTGCTGGCGACGCGAACCTATACAGAGACCGCGCTTTCACGACTTGCATAGATTCCTCGATCGAATGACTCATGGCTACAAACCACCAACGCATCGTTAAACTCCCACAGCTGTAACACTAATTTCCATATAATTTTACCAATGACCTAATCGATTTAATAATATTTTTTGTGACATGGACTAAACGAAGAAAGTTTCGTACGAGCTTTTAACATTTCTCTAGTTATAAGGTGTTTAGAATTAGTATATTATCGTAAGTTTCTTAGGTTCAGCCCGAGGGTTTGTCAAATCCTAGAAATTGATAACAGACTGCGTAGATATTGTGATAGGGTATTCGGGCAGTATTAATTACAGTATTTATATAGTAAGCAACTTAATCTTATACTTTAATTGCATACTAAAGTTTAAGACCGCTTTAACTAAATAAAAACGTTTACTTGCTATTCGCTACATCAATCCCTAGTCACCTTTTCTATTATAATGCGTAGCACTAGCAAGTAAACCATATTAATTATTACTAAAATCTCGATCGGATCTCGTCAAATATCGATAATCCTGGACTTTTAACCAGCATATCGATGTTTTAAAATATGTTGTGTATCTCAAAGAAGGTTGTTTAAAATAGGTATATTCAAAATAACGTGCACAATTTGCATATTTAGTAGGTAGATAAACTTAAATTAAGAAATTAAAGCTAGGGAGACCACTTCGTGTGGAGGTTTTGGTGTGGCTGACAATATTCTCGTGACAGTACTAAAAGTACAAAACTTTATGTTGTCAGGGGCGTCGAGACCGCGTACTATTTCACGCTATCCCCAGCGCCCTTCGCCTAGCGCTCCCATGATCTTCCACTATCACCGCCTTTACGGCAATCCTCTAACTGGGAACACTACTGTAATGCACGCTAAAATTTACCTTTAAATATGTCACTTTTTTCTTTAGCGTACATTCTAATAGTGTTTTGCCTAGTTTATGAACTGCTTTTATGTGGACTTATGTTGTCGAGTTATCGAGCAATACTTTTCTTCGTGTTTAAGGGGTATTTTCTAGCGCTGTATTTAAAGTATTCTATGGGGACAACATAAATCCAATATAAAATTGGTCCAAGCTCTATAGTATCTATATCCAAATCTAACTCCTATTTTTTTAATCTGTTTTAAATGTTAAGGTTATAATATACTTCGTGAGGCTAAAAGGCTTCAAGGGCAATTTATGCCCTAGAGGCTCCTCTGCTTCTTGTTTTCTTCGACCAGACATCAATGTTTCCATTCTCAAAGTCTCAATATGTATACACGGCTTTAAGGCCATATATCTACTATCAATATATATGGAGGCTTTTTGATATAATAGATGTGAACCGAATTACTTAAACTAGTCTTTGGTCATATTAATAGTACATGTGTCATAGTTTTAAGGATACATTACTAAAACAAGAATTAAATGTCGTCGTTAATAATAAGTCAACTTTGCATGTAGCCTCTATTTATAAACGAGGTACATACTGTTTTAATTAACAGATAAAATATATACTAATGATGTATCCCTTCGATCTCCCAGAGCCAGCCGTATGACTAGATGAGTGTTCGTAAATATTCTACCTTAAGAGATCACGGTACTGATATGAAAATCGATCGATAAAATCCATCTTTGAAGCTACTGAAAAAATAAAGTTGCTCGTAGAAGTTGATCCTTAAACCACTCAGGATATACACATCACAAAAGCTTTAAATGTGATCATTAGTTGAAGTTAGATGTCATTATTATGTATGTATTTTTAAATGTATTTGTTATTAAAACAACGTTATTGAAAACGATACGTGGCATTCTCATAGCAAGCAATATCCAGACTAGATGTATCATAAAATTATGTGTTTTAAACGTAATAAATAATGCAGTAATATAAATCATTAATATGTTGCAATCTCCCTAGAACTTCGTTTTATCTTAAAATTTATTTTTCCTTTTTCTCTCTCTAATATCTAACTTTACGTTCTCGTTACTTTTAATGAAGAAATATCCATAATCAACAATTAAAGATTTGTTTTCTATGAATGGTCTAAGTCATGATTGTGATTTGTGATTGAGAGAATGGGTGCTTGGTCAATTAGTATAAGTGATGTCCACAAAGGTTATATAACTATCTATTTTTTATAAATTGGTTCATTTTTATTATTTTTCTCGTACTCTTTTTCATCTTTTTTCATTATTTTTATAAAAGTAACATTATTTTCGTTACTTATTAAAGGAGGTTGCATAATATTAAGTAGACAGCTATTGGAAATTTGTACATAAGGTTGCAGTTGAGTAAATCCTGCAATTCAAAATTTTATATTATTGCATTTTTTGTTAGGTTTACTTAGGGTTAATAGAACGTAAGTTTTAGCCAATAAGTTACAGAGTTTTAGCATAAAAATTACCTTCCACGAGTACAATATGAACGTCACGAGTAAGAGTACCTACTTTGTTTTCGAAATCGACTTATACTAAACAGGGGCATAATTAAATTTTGTTTAGTAGGTATAATTAACCGACATACAAAATTTTATTTTGATGAAACTGATATTACAACCGCTCTGGTGTACCTAGTGGTGCGAGTAATCGCCTAAAACACCGACAGATTGCGGGTTCGATTCCCGCTCGGGATGGATATTTGTATTTGTATAAATATTTCTTTCCGGTTTGGATGTCTGTCCTTGTGGGTCTCCCCACCGTGCCTCGGAGAGCACGTTAAGCTGTCGGTCCCAGTTGTTATCATAAATACCTGATAGCGATCGTTACTCATAGTCGGGAACGTATCCACAAACACGCAGTAGAACAGCTTAGTGGATTAAGCTCTAATCTTTCTCGTACATCTAGGAAGAGGCCTATGCCCACTATTGGGATGTTACAGGCTGAACGCGATGTTACAACCAATCTGGAAATAAATTGATTTTTGAAATCATCATTGCAATATTTTAGTAGTCTTAACTGTCACATTTATTGGTGGCGCACATATTGTACCTTACGAATAGGTAGTACTAATTGTTAAGATTTGGAAGGTTAATGTGAATAGACGAATATCAAACGTGATAGTCGCCTATCACCTTAATACTTCCCACAAGTTAGTAATAGTTATATTTAGCTCAATTGTGGTTGGAAACTTTTTTGCTAAAGGCTGGTTATAATAATTAGGTACTCATAAACTTATCGATAGCATAAAAATACTTTATCATGCGAGTAGCATCGAATAGCATACATTATATAGGAGTTTTAATACTAAAATACATTTTCTTTAATTTCATAGAAAAAAATATTTAGAAAAAGAATTAACTACTACTTATTAATGAGCAATCTGTATAAATAAGAATAATTTAATAAAATAAAAGAAAAAGAGTTTTTCCAATGTACTTAAATTAAGATTCGATGCTACTCGGATAGATGTCGGATAAATGTCCAAAGATTGTAAATATTAGCAATACTATAAAAAATATATAGGTACCTAATATTATAAAATTAGGATATTTTCTCTCTTTAACGAGATAATGCATAATTATAACATTACATAGGATATAACTCAAGTCAGATATAAAATTTAGATAGTTCGAAGATAAGAAATAATGTAATTTTTAAGAAATTATTACGTACTTATACGACACCTTAGGATATAAATAAAATATCTCAATTTGCTCATTTCATTGTATATGTAACACAAATTGAATTTTAAATGCATTATTATGATTGGTGTCTAATTATTTTAGGTAAGATATATACTTGCTGTTTTATGATAGATAAACGATAGGCGATAAATATCATCATTTAAAACAAATGTAATTGTATGTGTTGTTGTTATATTTACGCAATTTTATGTGTTTCATGATATCAACGGCATAATTATTGGCCGTTTGTCACCCTGTTGCGTCGTATATCCTGATAGGACTCTGTATAGGTACTCTTAGATCGGTCGGGCTGGCTCTTCCCACTCATTATGTAAAATCTTACCATGTTCATAATAAAAGAAAACAGGTAAGCTTAGGAATCTTTAGTGTAAGTGCGTCCTGCAAAAATGTATTTCATTTGATAGAGTTAAGTTGTAATAAATTAATGTTTCTCAATCGTATTTGATCGGATGTGCCGGATCGAAGTAACGTGGGTTGTCTACAACGAATGTTAACAAAAACTACTATTATAATCAATTGTTCGGTTACTGACCGTTTAGAAACTGGATTTGGATGTCGTGTTTACTAGTTTTGATCCAATATAATTAATTATATGTCTGTATTCTATAGCTGTAAATGCTTGTATTAAACAACTGTCCAGTTTTTGAACGTTACTAATATGTACTTGCGTAAATGTTCGGTGTTCATTTCCTTATTAATATAAAGTAATCGTCTGTAATTGTAACTTCAGATGTTAGTACTAATATGTTAAAATTAATTTCACGTTCATCGATAAGTAATACTATCTATTCAATATTTCTGCAGACGTAGACTCAGAGATGCCTACTTATTAAATGTACTATGATTGTAAGCGATTATAAATCACCTTAACTATGAAATCATCCCACGAATGTATTCATTCGTTCAAATTACCTATAACTAAATTAAATTTTATATAACACATCGCATAAAATCAATTGATAACAAGATCGCATTATTATCATAATTATCATAACTTACGATTCGTCACGTTATCTCAATATTTTTACATTTAATTTTTTTCAGTGTACAAAATTATAAACCTGGTGTGTACATGTAGAGGAGTCTTAAGAAAGACAATGACCATAAAAAACGGTATGTGTTTATTTTGATCGTTAGGGCGACCGGGGCTTATGCGACGACTCCTTTGCAATGATGGGACCAATTCGCATACACGGACATTTTGATCGCCTAATTTGCTCAGTTTACATTAAAATCGCTTTAAGAGTTGGTATTCGTCTGAAGCGTTACCAACATTATCACGCGTTTGATAATCAATCAAATTTATCAAAATTAACGCTTAACTTTATCATACCTAAATGCTACATATTGAATTCTCATCTCGTGTTAAAGATTATATTCATCTACTAAAACAAACGTAAATTATTCTGTACCTATGGTGTTTTTTTCCAACTCATTATCTTTTATATACTTATAGGCAATTTAAAATTTAATATAAACTTATTAATTTACACAAATGATTAATTAATTATATCACTTAAAATTATTTCTATATAGGTACCTAAGTAGATATATTTACGACAATTTTAAAACATGATAAAATTCATGATATATCATACCTTCAATACATATCGACGTATAAACGTATAAACGTTTCTTTAGATTTAGAAAATCATTTATTTCGAAATACAATATTTCAAAGATATCTATATATTACTCGTATATGGAAGTACCTATTCAGTCGTTTGGAATTTTTGTTCTGTAAGTTTTTGAGTGGAAAGTTACATTTAATTGAACTAAGCAATTTGCAAAAACTAACACTATACCTATACCTTCCTACTCTACCAAATTTTTATAGTTTTACTAAAAAAAGAAATCCATGTGCGGGAAGTAGGTAATAAAAGCAAAACTATATTGTGATATTTAAAAAGGCGTCGATACGTCTAATTCTAAAACTTCCGAAAGTTTATTAAGATTATCATTAGTATATTATTATCATTATTTTATCATTTATAACTCTTTAAATGTGATCAATGTACCATGTCATGCACTAACCTTTTAAACCCCTTTAGTTGTTTTCACTAAAAAATACATTAATTAATAAATACTTCAACTTTTAAAATCTAAATCACAACAAACACGTTACGAAATAAGCATGTTGTGGTACATTGAAACAAGACAGAACTTATCTTAGTTAAATGAATCCTTTGTTTTGACCACCCATTTTTGTTTGGTTTATATTATTATTATATCCTTAGATTTTAAATATATTTATGTTAAGAAATGTTTTTCTTATTGGAATAAACCGTAAATATGTTTCTTATTGTATAAATAAAATATATAGCCTGTATTATACCTACGAGAAAATGATTTTTAACACGAAGAGAAGAATATGGCGTGTCATTTCATTTTTTTATTTTATAACTTGTCACTCTATAAATGAAATCAATTCTGTAGGTACATTAAATATTCAAAGACTTTGGGCAGAAAGCCTCCTTTTTATGTAATTTTAAATGTTAAATAAATGTTGAATAACATATCAAAAAGTTGTTTGATTATTCATGGGGTGGATGGGGTTCGGAAACTCACACAATACAAAAACCACACCACATATCCATATCCTATAAAAAAAATTGTCATAATCCAACATAATGCCGATATCGCAACAGCTTGTACTGTGGCCGATTCGCCACCGCCTCGTCAAAGTAGTTTGAGAAAGTAGTATAGTATCGTCGATACTATGTCGATACCGTATCTAATATTGAGCGGTCAGCGACAGTGAGAATCGCTTTGCGCATCGTGCAGGGGTCGCAAGCAAATAGTTTTGTTTATTACAAAAATAAAAATAAATAAAACGTATTTATTACCTACTCATTAAATATCTACATATATCGACATATATTCATGAAATGTTGAAGTAAAGTTGAAGGTTAGCGCTCAATATTCGTATCGATTCAGCCTGTAATATCCCACTGTTGGGCATAGGCCTCTTGTCCATGTAGGAGAAGGATCGGAGCTTAATCCACCACGCTGCTCCAATGCGGGTTGGCGGATATATTCCCTACTATGAGTAACGATCGCTATCAGGTGTACATGATAACAACCGGGACCGACGGCTTAACGTGCTCTCCGAAGCACGGTGGGGTAACCCACAAGGCCACAAGAACTGCACAAATGTTTGACAACAACGTTTGACACAATGTTTGATTAAAAGACATGAATTCTACTAAACCTTTATTTTTATTATATTTACTCTAAAATAACATAGTTTACGTAACAGTAGTTATATTACTACTTAAACATTAGATAATCCTAATAGATGCCGTTTACGGTTTATTATTCATCTATTAAGCGTTGCACACGCTAAATAATTTACAGTTTTTGTATTGTTGAATGCAGGTGAAAGAATTTCGGATGGCTGTAGTGGCAAAACCTTATCTAGACAAATAGTAAAGGCGAATTTGCTAGGTCAATTTTTATTGTATTCTTTATTTCAAACAACTAACAAACTTTTTAATTCAAGTAATAATTATAGTAGAAACAACCTAGACACAAGGACGGATTAAGATGTACCTACCGAAATTCCTTCCTTGGAGATACAGTGCGTAAAAATAAAAACGACGCTTACCATCACAATACAAGAATATTTTCAACATGAGTAAACATAATAGACAGAAGACATACAATCCAAAAGTTAAGAGTTAAACATTTTGTAAGAAAAACCCGGTTTCTTAGACTATTAGATAGGTTTTAATTACATAAATATATAATATATGACAAATTCGCAAAGTCAATCTCAACAATATGAATATGCTTATATATAAAATAATCAACATGGCGTCAATTTATAGAGCCAAATTAATTGTGCACTTATAATTAGGTACATTATTATATAAAACAACAATTGTTTCAAAAAAAATACTATGTAAAATATCCCAGCAATACAAATATATCATTATAAAAAATAAATTCTTAAAAACAAGTCACATATTTAATATCTAGCATGTAATATCATCTAAGCATAATTATTCAAAATATATGTATTTTTAATCTAGAAACATCATAAAAAGCTAAGTCTCCCGAGAAATTTACGTCTCGACCTCTGTAAAAATATATAATTTAAATGTTTCTTGATTTATTTTAATAAGGGACGCTTTTCTAAAATCAAACAAAAACGTAAATGTAATAAAAAAAAATAAAAAATAATTAAAATAAAATAAACGTAACGTAAAATAAACGTAAATTTTGCTAATTTTGCTAACATTTGTTTCAAAGAAGGTAACAGATTACCACCTTCTTTGAAACAAATGTTAGCAAAATTCAGGAGATAATTTACAAAAGTTGTCTTGTTCAAATTTTTCAAAAGCTTTCTTCAAAATAAAATTATATAAACTGATTTCAAATGATATCTTATGTGGAAGTGTAGAAGTGGAATTGAAATTTGATTTGAAAATTACCACCTACATTTTAAAAACTATCTATTGAACTAAAAAAGCACGCGGTCTATAAATTATTATGTCATACAATTTATTTTGACTAAAGAAAGACGGATTAGTATAGGCATAATTTAAATATTTTAATAGTGGGTCAACTCTATTTAAAGAGAAGTAAGCACTATATATAGGAAGGAAAGCAGCGTAGCTTGGTTCAATTTGTAAGGCGGGGACAAACCGCAAAACTAAGGGTGCCTCAGACACCAATATTTGACAAGATTGAGTGTAATTTAAATTTTCATAGCTATGTGGTGGAATTTATTACACTATTAATAGTAACAATTTATTTTACAATATTTATGCATTTGAAGAAGTGAAGCAATCGATGACAAAAAATCAGCTGGCTCACCAAAATCAAAATTTATCCTTAAGAAATGGAGTTTTAACGTAAATGATTAACTTTTAACACAAAAAATAAGAAATTTGCAAACTGACTATTATTCTAGTGATCATAAAAAAATACAACACAATACACATTTCAACATCAAATTGAAACATACAAAAAAAAAGAAATATTTAAAAAAACTCATATCATAATATATTTTTCGACCTCAAAACAAACTCTAACGAGATAGATATCTATAGCTATTAAATGTTTATAAAAAATAATAGTGAAATAACTTCATTACGTTTAATGTAAAAAACTACTACAAATTATTTCTTATTTGTTTGTAAAAATATTTACGTAAAATGTTGAAATGCACAATTTTATTTTATAAACTTGCTAATATCAAAATATTCCTTTAAAAAAAAATAGTTTCATATCGTATACACGTAATGAAAAACAAAACAAAATACATATAGAGTATAAAAGAAAACAAAGTCGTTAAGAAATGGTTGCAGTAAGAATCAAAAGAGCCCTCGTTACGTCTAGAGACATAAGACTCCGCTCCCGGGCCTCAGCTCTGTTACCTTAAATACTTGAGACACAATGTTCTATGACGTTCTAACGAGAGATAACCTTACATATGCGATTCGTATGTACGTATTGCACTGCTCAATGTTAAAATACAGTCGCTAAAAATATTTTAGACCGATCCTTGTTCACTGTTCACATGGGGAACAATCTTGAAGAATGAAATATTTTTAGTATACAGTAAATTGTGCTGTACATTTAGTACAATATACCTACATAAATAAATCGCTAAATGTTTTGCTACCTAAGCAAAAACTCATAAACGACTGGAAAAACTCGGCTAACTTTTTCAAAAAAAAAATTCTTATAAATTTTTTATGAAATAATAAATAAAAAAATTATTGAAAAAATTAAAATATTTTAGAAGAGTTTGACAGTTTGTAAGACAGGACAACGTTTGTCGGTTCGGCTAAAAGATTGAGTAACAACTGCTATGACTTCAGGATTGAGATAAACTATAAATAATAAAAAATACCTTACAAAGAAAAAATAATAATCGATTCATATTTAGCAATTTTACATAACTAACAAATATTTACAATATACTTATGATAATACCGATATGATATATGAACCGAAAATGATAAATTTATACACAAACGAACGAAATTCGAATTAATATTTATTATATAGTAAGAAATAATATAAATGGCGCATAATATCACTGATCGTTTTATTTTCAAAAGTAAATTTTATTACACGTACGAAAAAAAAATCGAACTGAACGGTTCTATTTCCGAATTATATATTCTTCATTTAGACATTCATTATTTTACATTTTTACCTTTACTTTTACCTTTAACTTACCTTTAGACTTTCTTTAAAACATATCAATTACTAATGTCGTGATTTTAATGTACATTTTAAATTAGTAACATTTTTAAACATTGTTGACCATCATCAAGTATCAAAAAAACTTATGTTATATACGTTGATTGTTATTTTAATCACGCGTTTTATAAGCCACCAAATAAAAATCATAAACATTTTATTTTTTGTTGCTTTCAATCAATAACAAATAACATATTTTTAAAAGTATAATTTATCACATAAAAAATTAATACGTAATTACGCGGCGGTTTTCTGCTAAGATATTTAATATTACGAAAATATTAAAAGTTATATAGTTAATATGGCTCAAATTAATTATATAAAAACTAAAAGATATTTTTTAAAGGAGATTTCTTTAGACTAGTTATGTTACAAAACAATTTCAGTCAACTTTCAATGTTTTGATGTTTTGCTAATCTATCAATTATCATACTGATATATAGTTTAATACTATAAATTGTCGTTATTTGTAAAGTATTTTATGCTAATATTCTAAAATAGAAATAACGAAATATATTTAATACTATTACAAGAATTAGTGTATGAAACATTCAACAGGTCTGTGTCTACATTGACGATATAAACTGACAATGTTGTAGTGTTTCAGGCATTATATTTTATAATACAATATTAAATAAATACCAAACATCTTTTCCGAAAACGGATTAAAAAAAAATTAAAAATTTAATTAAATAAAGCTTGTTTGTTCTGGAATTCATAATTACTTATTACAATGTAAATTACGCATATCGATAATTTTATACATTTTTTGTACTCAAGTAATTTGAATTCGGTTTTTATAACAATCTATGTTTCTATATTCAAAAAAAAATTCGTTATGCGTCTTGACCGTCGTAGACGACCCCCGCGATGGCACGCGGGACGCGGGGGCGGGTAGCACTCAACCAATCAAACAGTCTGATGTCAGCCGTCGACATCGAGTGACGTACGCACTAGACCTCGCGCAGTTGAAGCATTGTGCTCGCTACTCGTGATTATTTTACTTAGTTACATCCAGCAATAAATATGGAATTACCAAGATGAAAAATGACTAAATGAATCATGATAATGTTAATCTTAAACAACTTTTTACATATTAATGTTATTAGTTTTAGTGCCTAGTATTTTATGTTCTAATGTAGTTACTTAATTAATTGTGTATATATAATTATATATATAGAAAAAAACATATAATAAAAATAAATATAGAATCAGTCTATTATTTGCCAGACTCACATGACTCAAATAATTATAATCATTCACCTAAACACGAACATTTATATTGAGATATCTCAAGATAAATCTCTGTGGCGACAAGCCGTGTGTATCCGTGCATAGCCCCCGCCCCGCGTCCCGCATGTCATCACAAGGGTCGACTTTACAGTGGTCAAGCTATAAATATAGGAACGTTTACGGAAGGATGGCTTACGTTTAAAAATCTCCTTCTTGATTCCATTTTCAAGAAAGACATTGTAAAAAACACAACGCTTAGAGTATTTTAAAGAAACATCATCTTAGTAAAGAATCCCAAGTAAGGTCGACCATCACTAATCTGCTTTACCGGATAAAATATTATGCGTCCTGCCCGTGTTAACATACGGAGCCGAAACGTGGACACTGACGAAGGGACTGGTCCACAAGTTTAAAGTCGCTCAACGCGCAATAGAACGGGCTGTGTTTGGGGTTTCTCTCAAAGATAGAATTAGAAATGAGGCTATCCGCGAGAGAACGAAAGTAACCGACATAGCCCACAGAATTAGCAAGTTGAAGTGGCAGTGGGCTGGTCATCTGTGTCGCAGGCCGTTGGAGCAGACGTGTCCTGGAGTGGAGACCGCGTCTTGGCAAACGCAGTGTGGGACGCCCTCCGGCCCGTTGGACCGACGATCTACGTAAGATTGCAGGTGTAGGCTGGATGAGGATTGCGGAAAACCGGGATGTCTGGCGCGAACTAGAGGAGGCCTATGTCCAGCAGTGGACTGCAATAGGCTGAACTGACTGACTGACTGACTGACTGATAATATGTTTCTGAACATGAATAATAGGGTTGCCATAAAAATTACTCTTACTACTACTTACGGCTACTCGTAATTAATAGGATTACAAAAAAATAATGATTAGTAAAGGTCGATCTTACCTTAGGTACGATAAATATAATTGTGAATTGTAAAGAGCAATAAAGGCTATTTTATTTTATTTTTTACTTATTTTTGTATGTTACTATTTATGATCGAACGAAGTCCCATTGGTTCGTTGGTTGGCTGTCGCATATGACTAAGAGCACGGGTTCGCTTCTCATAGCTCTTTCCACGCCGAGACACATGCCAGCTGCCGTGTTGTAAATGGGACTGCCAGCCTATAAAAAACAATAAATTTTACCTTTTTTTCTTAACCACACTTATTAAGTGACTATGTTTAAACATAGGAATTTAAAAAAATTTAACAGTTTAGCAGCTTATTATAGCTTATTAACCGACTTCAAAAAGGAGGAATTTCTCAATTAGGCTGCATTTTTGTGTGTTATCTCAACGTTTTTCTGAGTGTACCGATTTTGATGATTACTTTTTTTAATCAAAAGCTGCTGTTTGTCATGTGGTCCCATTTAAATTCGTTCAAGATCTGGCGAGTACCTACCTTTTGAGCTATCCTTAAAGGGCCCTGGACACGATCAAATTTGTTTGTCAAACTTTATGTTTTCATTAAATAAACAGATCAAACAAGCTCGCACACTTTCAAAAATTTGACAAACACGTTTTTCAAACAAAAATTTAACAAATTATTTGATCCTTTACAGGGCCCTTAATAATACGTATTAAATTGATTGTTTTTCCGACTTACGTTATATTACATGTCAATGAAAATGGAAGTCGTTTTTTTTCGTTTGCGAGCAAATACAATTGTTTTTGCAACTAAACTGGCTAAAAATGGTAATTAGCGTTCGATAACAATCACTGTGACACGAGATTTTTATATATTAATGTTATTCATTACCGACGACGCGTTGGCGCAGCGGTCACAGCACTGGATTGAGGCTGTTGCGCTGGCGGTTGTGGGTTCGATCCCCGCGCATGATAAACATTTGTATTGGCCATACAGATGTTTGCTGTGGTCTGGGTGTTTGTGTAGTCCTTGTGAGTCTCCCCACCGTGCCTCGGAGAGCACGTTAAGCCGTCGGTCCCGGTTGTTATGTATGTACACGTTCAACTGATAGCGATCGTAACTTATAGTAGAGAAATGTATCCGCCAACCCGCATTGGAGCAGCGTGGTGGATTAAGCTGTAATCCTTCTCCTACAGGGGGAAAGAGGCCTGTGCCCAGCAGTGGGATATTACAGGCTGAAGAAAGCAAAAATTATTCATTACCGTTCCCTTGTGTTTCCATTCCTGCGTGCCCCCGAGCTCGTGACACTTTCCAATTACGGGCGAGATGTTGCCAACAGCGTCGAGGCACAAGTAACGTCCTAGGACCAACTCATTGCGATCCGTCTCAAACCACATCTGTAATAAAAAATGTTTTCGTTTGTCTATTATCATTGCTAGATAAAACTATTAATTTCAATAAAAAAAAATTGTCTTTAAATTAAGTCTTATTAAGGATTTCTAAGGTCTTATTAAGGATTAGTACCTGGTTCACGGTCCTGATACAGTTAGCGAGTATCAATCCACTGCCTTTGGTTTTTATGTCTTTAGCGCTCTGCATGCATAGACTTGTATTCTTCATACGAATTTGAAACGAATCCGTGTAATTGCGTTTTCTGTGAAATACAACGAAATTTTTATATGTTTATCTGTACAAATATGAATTACTAGCTTCTGCGCGCGACTTCGTCGGCGTGGACTCCGCTCCTATTGGTCTTAGCGTGATGATATATAGCCTATAGCCTTCCTCGATAAATGGGCTATCTAACACTGAAAGAATTTTTCAAATCGGACCAGTAGATCCTGAGATTAGCGCGTTCAAACAAACAAACAATCAAACAAACAAACTCTTCAGCTTTCATATATTAGTATAGATAAATAAAAGCTTTTTCAAAATATAGGTACTAAGTTATATTTTTCTTTTTTTAATAGTATCTTCGGTTTCTTAATGACGATTTATGTTACACGAGAAAGGTCCTAAACATTGCATTGAAAACTACACCAATCTCTAAACTTTGTCACTTAACAAAAGTATTGGAGCACTTAGTTCATAACCAGGTTTCTAGCCAGGTTCTAGCAGTTTTTTGAAGCCATTTATTATTCCCTTCTCAGGCACAAACTATCAACAGAATAGTATTCTTATTAGAGCTTGTCGGGTATGTAATAATATTAATTTTGACATCGATTTGTTTCATGGGTGTGTCAGTACCTTAAAAATGGCGATTATAAGGTATATGATGAACACTGGTAACTAGTCAGTGTTTAGCTTTATATAAATTACTAGCCGACCCGTGCCCACTTCGTTGGGCGTTATAATCCATTTCACATAAGAAGGGTACGGTGAAATTTGATATGTTCCAATACACTCTCACTATTTTAAGCAAATCAGATAAATATAAATGTTTTAAAATCACCAATTAATTTCTAAGGCAAATAATAATGCTTGATTAGATTGAATTGTTGACACGGTACGTCAGAGGGCGCAGGTTCAAATCCTGCTGATTTAAAATCTTTATATATTTTTATCTTTTTCCTTTTATCTTGTCACTCCTGAATAGTGTAGCTTTCTGGTTAGTGAAAGAATTTTCATGATCGGATCAGTATTTGCGAAGATTACCCCGTATATACAAACAAAGTTATAAACTTTACCTCTTTATAATATATAAATTATTCTTACTAGAAATATGCAGCATTGTTGTGTTTGTTAAGTTTCAATATGCGTTTAATTTGAATATCTCAATGCCGTTTGATAATAATCAATATCTTTCTTCGATTTCAACAAATGAACATACATTTAGATTTGCAATTTATTTATAATTTGATTTTAACCGTTTATATTTCAACTCAGTGGAAATTTCTGGACATAATTTCAGTATAAATCTAGATCTGTGCCTATAATCAAAATTTTACAACAAAATTACATCTATCGTACATAATTATATCCTCAGAAGCTTTTGCGTTTAACATCTATAGATACTTTAAGAATATAAGTATTTTTACCTCGAATGCCATGGTTGGAATTTATTCTTTTCTGGATCATTCAAAGCCGCTATTTTCTTCTTAGCTGCTGTATTTTCACCTTGTTCTAGTTCTGGATAAACGTTTTCTAGGTACCATTTAAAGGATTTGCATGCCAGGCTTTTACGTAACGCAATTCGGTCAGATATATCGCCTATAGACACGTGCGCCGCAGATGGATTCTTTTCTATTACTTTATTCTAAAAATAAATTTTAAGGATATTTATTACATACATCTATATAAATAAAAATTAATTTTCAAAATATATGTACTGAACTTCCGAAAGATTGAACCCATTTGAATGAATATTATTTTTTTGGATTCTTTATGTCAGAACAGGGTTTACATTAAAAAAAAATAATAATTATATTCACGTAATAAAGACATTTTACCGTAATAATAATTTTTTTTTAATGTTTGTAACATTGTACAACAAATAGTTTCATTTATATTTGGTCATGTCACATTTTAAGACTTAAGTACCAAAATGCGTAACATTTAAAAATCTTCCGACGAACTTACTAATTATCATTTCTAAGAACCGCATTTGCATATTTAATGTAAATGTAGTCATTTAAAAATACATGTCTATATTATATATTATAATCATATACGATCAGTTTGCATATTTCATATGATATGTTGATATTATGTTTCAAAAGTTATTCTGTCTGTCTAATACTCTTTCATACCTAACCAACTGAACCGATTTCAATGATATTTGGTTCAAACGGAGCATAGAACTCAGGAAATGACATAAGTTACCTGTGGTTTTAGAAAAGGCTTAAAGGGGTTGAAATTAGGGATGAAAGTTTGTTTCGTCATTATCGAAAGTAAAACCATGACATTTTATACGAAATCTGTATAATTATTATACTTGTTAAATAAACATTGTAAAACATTAAAAATCCTCCCAAAGCAAACATTCTACGGATAAAATCGCGGTTGAAAGCTAGCTTCAAATATTATAAAGCTGTTTGTTTGTTCTAAAGCGCTAATCTCAGGAACTATTGGTCCTAATTGAAAGTCCACTTACAGAGGAAGGTTATAGGTTACTTATAGTATAAAATCTTAGTAGACTATTTTCTAGAATTAACTCTAGTGAAACCTCAGGGCAGAGCTAGTAATATGTATAAAATCAATTACCACATAGTCATCCATCCAGACTCGAGCCATGCGCATCGAATTTCTCAGCATGTTATCCTCTTTCTCACCAAATCCGTATGGCCTTCGTTTGCGGAACACGTGACCGACCCGACTGCACGGTATAAGCTCTAATATACCACCGCACATCCATATCTGCGATAGAAATAAAAAATATATCTTATACTAGCGGACCCGGAAGACGTTGTTCTGCTCGGAAAACAGCTACCAATTTGGATTGCTCACATACCGATAGCAGCGCACCCAACTAGGTTCAATTGAAATAAAAACTACGCTATCATCCAAGTTGGACGAAATTACTTACACAATTTGATAAAAATTGGTTCAGTAGTTTCGGAGTTTATCGCTAACATACATCGTGACACGAAATTTTCATATGTTTATAATATATATTTTCTATATTATAGAAGATATACTATTATTCTAAGGCTGAAAAATGTGTTTGTATGTTTATTGCTTCGTTTGTTTAATCTCTCTAATCTCAAGAACTACTGGTTCGAATTTAAAAAAAATTGTGTTCGAAAGCCCATTTACCGGGGAAGGCTTAGGCCAATTTTTTCTCAAATTAACGTGTATAAAACAGTGGAACACAGCTCGCATATAATTATATAAGAGTAAGTATTAGTCGCCGCGTTGGCGCAGCGGTCACAGCACTGGATTGCGATTGGCCGTTGCGCGGGCGGTTGCGGGTTCGATTCCCGCACATGACAACATTTGTATTGGCCATATAGATGTTTGTCGTGGTCTGGGTGTTTGTGTAGTCCTTGTGGGTCTCCCCACCGTGTCTCGGAGAGCACGTTAAGCCGTCGGTCCCGGTTGTTATGTACACCTGATAGCGATCGTTACTCATAGTAGGGAATATATCCGCCAACCCGCATTGGAGCAGCGTGGTGGATTAAGTTCCAATCCTTCTCCTACATGGGGAAGACGCCTATGCCCAACCGTGGGATATTACAGGCTGAATCGTGAAGTATTAGTCACCCTTCTCTCCTACATGGAGAAAGAGACCTATGCCCAGCAGTAGGATGTTACAGGCTCAATCATCTATATAATTATAGTGTTTATATTAATATTATAAAACATAAGAGTTTGTTTGTTTAAACGCGCTAATTTCAGGATCAACTCGTTCGAATTAAAAAAAGAAAAAAAAAATTTGTTCTTGGATAGTTCTTTTTCCAATGAAGGCTAGACTATATGAAATTTTAGAAAGTTCTTTCCTCAAATTAACTCGAGTGAAATCGTCTCAACAACACTACCACAACATTCACCAATTGTATCATACAAGAGCGGAAAAATATATGTAGATTACATAAAAGTATACATACGCGAAAAGATATCTCCAAGTTTTCGCCTCCCCAAATATTCATACCGGGATCATATTTGCCAATGTTATTGAAATATTCCCTGTATATAGCGAACAAACCGCCTGCCATAGTTGGTGATCGTATTGGACTCAAGAAGTCCATTTCATCTGAGTAATAAGATTTCTTAGATATAGATAACAAAAACCAAAGAGATTTGCTTTTTTTATTGTTAAGCGTCAATTTATGAACTGATTTATTTTTGTTTAAACTTAAACAATTTTAGAAAGTTACATTATTCATAAGTTATAGACTGGCTCATTGACTCTAACCCTTTCTGCACCAAAGATATGGGTTTGCCCATCCCGAGTCTGGGTATACACTTAATATTTAAAGTTTTATTTGTATTTAAATACATATATATATTAGTTGGCTGCTACCTGGAATACCATGACCATTTGCACGAGTTAAATATATAATTATTTATTTAATAAATAGGCCACATAATATCACGCTATGACCTATAACAATTGAAACACGTTAACCAAATTAATGAATCTGTAATACTCGCGAGTGAAACCACGATGAACGTCTAGTTATTTTTATCGAAATAGTATTAATAACAAGTGTAATGTTAACATTTTTTTTATCATAATTATAAATATTTACAGACAATATTAAATGAAATATGTAATTAAGTAATTAATTATTATTATTTAGTTATTTAATTAATTACTGATAAATTAATGTAAGTTAGTGTAGATAATTTATAAAGAGTAATAAAAAATATTATCATCTTAAGTATTGTTTCTTTATGTTAATACCATTTTATATTAAGTTGTAAGTAGTTTACAAAGTAATTTATAGTGAATTAAATTAATTCAAATCATATTAATATAATACATAATTAGTCACAATTATGTACAATATCTCATTTATGCATAATTTCTTTAATATTATGGATGTTTTTAAACGATTATTGCATATTTCAATTAAGTATATTTATTTATAAAAATATTTTTATTACTTTAGTTATAATAATTAACAATAATTTTTCGCAATAATAGATATACCAGTTTTTCTGAAATATATTTAATAATACCAATAGGCTTTTATATTACATACAACTACTCAAATATTATGTATAAATGTTTCTTTGTTTATTGTACACGCTTATCTTAGAATAAACTGTTTTTTAGTTATTTTATTATTACTTTGGATAAACTGTGGTCTAGTTCTAAAAAGTTCCATTAGAAAGTGTTTATATCATAAATTTACATAAATACACATTCAGCTGTTACTAATATATGCAACTTGCCTGTGTTATAGGCAAACAGCAAACTAATACACACATCTTTTTTTAAAAATTAAACGTACATAACTCTGGAGCAGAAAGGAAGGTAACTGTCAACTGTGTCAACAAGCTAGTTGAAAGCCTTATTAAATGAGTTAAAAGCCAAACAAACATTATTATATGACTCATGGAAGAGAATCAACATTTTAATAGCAAACAATTTAAAGTGATTACTTTTCAAGGTTCCTTTAGGCAGGTTGTCCCATTTGAAATGTAGCCCCCAGTTGAAACCGCCTCTGACCAGTGGACTCGACGTGTACTCAAATGTATCAGCATTAATGACATCAATAACAGGTGTTACTGCCCGAGGAGAATATCTCACGTTCACACCGTCTACTCCTTCAGATAATCTCGTTAAAAGAGGCGGTAACCAGTCGACATTGACTTCAATGTGTGAATCTAAGAACACTAGGACCTAAAAACACAATACTTTCTTAAGTATACAAAAGTTTTTATACAGTCCTTTCATATTTTTAGGTGATGATCACAAACTCAAAATATGGAAGCTGTATTTTCAAGTGATAGATTTGGTTAGAATTTGTATAATGGTAAACGTAGCAGGTATCATTAGAAAAATTGTTTTGAATTAAATTCCAAGTCTTGCATAGATAAAATAAGCAGAGTATAATATGCCAATTACAGTCAATTCATTATCATTGATGGAATATAGTTTTAAGCTAAGAGTCTAGTATAAAAAAATTAACACCTACACAAATAGTATAAATAGTAGCTATTAAAATATTCAACGGATATATACATTCTGAGACAATTATTATTTATAAACTTACATCACCAACACTGTTATCGGCTCCATACAGCCTAGCTCGTATAAGACCTTCTCTTTTATTGGTTTTCAATAGCCTTATATTTAAACCTTGTAACTTTTTATTTGAGTCTGTAGTTTTCTTCACATCCAAAACATTATTGTCATCGTTTATATAATCAACCATGCTCTCGCCATCAATATTATTTGTTTCCAACATTTCTTGCTCCATCTTTACCTTACTATTTAATTCATTAACTGCCTTCTTGACATCATCGTGTAAGCCTTCTATGTCACTATAATCATCAACTAATATAATTTCCTTGAGGAGCCTCATTTCGGTGCGATCCAAAATAGAATGGACTGACCTCATAAGTGTTTCAAAATGTTCATTATAAAAGCATATGATGATTGATGCTTTTGGTAATTTTGGAGGAAATTTTTGATTTCGGCATCTGAAGTAATAGACAGTTATAATGAAAGTAAACTATTAAGTCATCTTTTAAAATATAACAATATGAAATATAAGTATTATTACAATTTATTTCTTGTATCAGGTATTCCTCGATGATTTCCAATTCTTTGTGAGATTAGAGTGTTGAATGCATGCAGGTTGTAACCTTTTTCACGGATTTGAAAGTCTTCTGCATTGTGTATTAACCCAAACTGACTTTCTAGAATAGATAAATTAACAATCATCATGTATGGAATTAACTCTATGGTTAATGATTGATTTGCTGTATTTATGTTTGAATTCCAATATACCTATTTTAATGTAATTAAAATAAAATTTACCTATAGACAAATTTAATAAGATACAATTTACAATGATTAAAATAATGTATTGGATTTCACATAAAATTGAAATTAATAATATTAAATAACAAATCTGCATCTATTTCTTAAATTCACGATATGAATAAACAAATATGTTTTTAATTGTTTATATTGTATCTAAACTTTTTTAGATCACATTCAAGTTACGAATATACAATATTCACCCACCTAAGCTTTTATCTGGATTAGATAACTCTTTAAATCCAAGTTTGGACATTTTATCCCTCAACATTACTTTCCTCTTGTAATAATCAGACATTTCTTTGTGATTTTTCCACTTTTTATCCATATAATTAACATTGTTTTCTTTAGGACTGTCGTACAATAAATTCTTACCCTCCAGAGCTGCAATAGATTTATCATTGTTTTTTATTCTAACCTTCTCTTCATTGTTAACGAGACGGTAATGAAACCTGTCCTGTGTATTATTAGCAATATTTTCACCTAAAAGCATATAAAACTAAAGTAACAATTCCAAATTATTAATCTTATACACTGTCTTAAAAATATTTGAACATGGATACTTTTTTCAGAATTGACATACTTACAAATGTATACTTATACATATGCACACATTTTATTCATAATTATGTACACTTATAAGGTTTATGCTTAGACTAGCTGACTAACTCAGTGTGAACAACTCAGGGAAAAATACCGAACACAAATAAAATTACCAAGTTGGCGCAGCGGTCACAGCACTGGTTTGTGGCTGCTCCGCTGGCGGTTGCGTGTCCGATCCCCGCACATGACAACATTTGTATTGGCCATATGGATGTTTGCCGTGTTCTGGGTGTTTGTGCAGTCCTTGTGGGTCTCCCCACCTTGCCTCGCAGTGCACGTTAAGCCGTTGGTCTCGGTTGTTATCATGTACACCTGATAACGATCGATACTCATAGTAGGGAATATATCCGCCAACCTGCATTGGAGCAGTGTGGTGGATTAAGCTCTGATCCTTCTCCTGCATGGGGAAAGAGGCCTATGCCCAACAGTGGTATATTACAGGCTCAAGCGTAAGAGAATGCATTCTCGGCCCAGTGGATATCGGGGGGGCTGACCAGAAACTGAGTTTACGTCTCTTACTTATTCTATGAATCTTATGTATCTAATTGTATGAATCTTAATCTAGGGCGGATGGACGACTCGTAATTATAACTACCTACAAATACACTAAATTGACAACAAATAAATACAATATATATATGGCAAAATAAAATTTGTCAAGGCAGCTAATATATCAAATAAATAATACAGATCTGTTGCATGTGATCTGTTGCTATACATCTGTGCATACATCATCAGAAACTACTGGATATACTTCAATTAAGTCTTGCGTCAGTATCTTTTCTTGCCTATTATCAGCTAGCAAGTATCAGCTAGTTCTTGCTAAGGAAAGCTATAGAGTAAGTCTACTACTAAATCATAAGAGGTGTAAATTAGGAGTTTACTGTTAATATACTATATTTTGTGATATTTGTTGCAATAAGATATTTTTAAATTAAAATGCACCTATGCCATAATAAAATAATAAAAGTTGATATTTACCATATTACGGTTTACCAACTTTGTAAAGATTTAGATTATGTATGTACTAAGTACATTTTTACATATTGAGATATATGATAATTAAAAAAGTGCTCTAAATTAAAAAAAGAAGAAAAAAACAATAATTATAACTTAAAAAAAATTAAATAAAAGTAAGTGTAATGCTTACCACTCATATTGAGCAACCAATATAAATATAAGGATATACTCCATGTAGCAGAAGCAAAAATTATCCCCCATAAGAAGGAATTATTCAATTTACCCATTTTTTTTTTCGTTTTTACGTTAAATGTAATGAAAATATTATATTTATATTTTCATCAATATTACGTTTAAATATATCACAAATAATCCAAATACATAAAAACCTTATAGTATCACTATACAATACTTAAATTTGAGTTAAATTAATCAGCAAATAAGTTAACACTTGTTGGTTGTTGGCATTTGGCAAGCCGCCTTCACAGGTGCTTCACAGAAATCACAGAGTACATTGTAAATAGGGACACGAAAAAAGTATCGATACTTTGTGTTTGTGGTATCGAGTACATTTCCATTCGATACCGATACTTTTGTACTCGATACTTTGCATTCGATACTTTCACTCAATGAGTACTTTTTGGCAGGTATCGTATCGAAAATTTTAAATGAGTACCTTTTTTATGTTTTGGTTGACTGAAATTTGTACGATAATTTGAAGCAGCGACCTTTTTTTTTTGGAAGTCGGAACAAACAAATATACTCGAAAGTGTTTGTTTTTACCGACTTAAATTTATACGAGAATTTGAAGCGACGACCTTTTTTTGGAGTTTACTCCTTATGAATCGATTTTCATAAAGGCCCCTAGTATGAAAAAATATGAGGTGTAAAATCTGTTGAACGAATGACCTCGTTACCACGTTGGAAATCACGAAAAAGTCGTTGATAGACTAATAATAGTTTTCTAATAGCGGCATCGGTCGATAGATAGATGGCGCTTTTTGATTATTTTATTTACCATTTGATATAGTATTAATCAAGCCTTTTTTGTGCCTATTTAGACAGTCGATCTGAAGAAGTATTTTTTAAACTGTGCAGCTTTAGCTAGAGCTAGAGCTTAATAAAATAAATAATAACTAGTTCCCTTGATTAATTTTTTCTATTAAAAAATTTTAACAACCTAAAATGTTAACTTTTATTTTATTAACGTCATCTATCGGATATCGGAGATAGCTTTATGACGTTTTCTAATAATCCCATAGAATGCCGTTGAAATGTAATCAAAAACACCGATAGATGGCGTTACTTTATTCGTTTATTTACAATTTGATATGGTATTAATCTTTTTCTTTCGACTAGTAAGTCTTTTTAGGGTTCCGTACCCAAAGGGTAAAAACGGGACCCTATTACTAAGACTTCCGTCCGTCTGTCCGTCCGTCCGTCCGTCTGTCACCAGGCTGTATCTCAAGAACGGCGATAGCTAAACAGTTGAAATTTTCACAAATAGGCACAGGTAGGCACTTGAAAGCCACAGGTAGGCACTTGAAATATTCACAGAATACTCAGTTATATTTTTACTTTAATAATAAATAATAAAATTAAAATAAAATAAATATTAAAGGGGGGCTCCCATACAAAAAAAACGTGATTTTTGCCAATTTTTGCTCGATATCACTAAATGGTAAGAGGTAGGCACTTGAAATATTCACAAAATACTTAATTATATATTTACTCTAATAATAAATAATAAAATTAAAATAAAAAAAATATATTAGGGTAGGTTTTCATACAATAAAAGTGATTTTTTGCCGCTTTTTGCATGATATTAAAATCAATGTACCCTACTGTTGTTTACCTAGTCAATGGTACGGAACCCTTCGTGCGCGAGTCCGACTCGCACTTGGCCGATTTATTTGTACACTATTTAGACAGTCAATCTGAAGGGGTAAACTCCAGTCGTGCGTCGTAGCTGATACTCACTTTTTTTTGGAAGTCCTGTATTGCGGCACAAAAAGTACTTGATATCTAGAAGTACTCGATACCTAGAAGTATCGATACTTTTGTTTCGATACTTTTATGAGTACGATACTTTTTTTTCGATACTACTCGTGAGTACAGTATCGATACTTTCTATTCGATACCGTGTCCCTAATTGTAAATTGTAATAGTAGGGAACTTGACACTTGTATCATGTATGTGAGTTGTATAGTTTTTACTTATATTCAATGAACTCTGTGGTTTAGATTTTTTTAATATGGTCCCAGGTCCGGTATGGGTCCGCCGTCCGGCCGCTCAGAGAATGCGTTTCTGAAGTTTCTGACACCTGTCAATTCGTCATGACTAGTGATGTACAATATGACACCAATTTTCTTAAGTTTTGTTTGAGCGTACCTTCATTATATTATTAACTATATTAAATACTTACAATAAGTACATTATATATTATAATATTATAACATTTTATTTTATATTATACCGAATTATATTATGATTACAAAAATATTCGATTACAATTGCCTCGTTATTTTGTCACATCACTACAACAAACAGACAAACAGTTGACATAACATTAAAGCATCGGCCATCGCCGTTTGATGTGGTTTGACTTTTAAAAGCTATTGTTTTTATATTTGTTAATTAAGTAATTGTAATAATTTTAGCCCAAAATTAATACATTTATTGTAAGTTGCCATAATTATTCGAATTTTAATGTTATCACTCGTTAATAGGTAAATAAAAGATATTTAAAAAATTTGCCGTAAATTGTACGCCAGTTCTAAGTTACATCGCTCAGTCAGTCACGAATTCACGATCTGTCAGAAACGCATTCTTTCAGCAATAGGCATGTCGATCTGAAATCGATTAATCAAAGAATCGATCCCTGGGACTAAATAAATCGATTTTTAAATCGATATTATGTTGTTCTGAATCGATTCAGTGAATCGATATTTCACCCTTGAAATTCGACATTCAATTTTTTATTTTTTTCTATTTCGGTAAAAACAAGAAAATTATTTACAATTAGCTAAATGTACTCGTAATACTCTATTTATCACCATGTTCACTAAATAGCTGTGATGTATATGACTATCACGGTCTTTTAAACTTCTTTTTTTTATATTTTCTTAAGTTTTAATGTAATGCAAGTGAGGTAGGGCACAGCACGCCTGCTTAAAAAATGGAGCAGCCTGACTGGCGTAGTACCTCGACTTTACAGAGGACGACAGCTAAATAATACTGCTTTCAAGCAGTGTTGTGTTCCTGTTGATGAGTAATAGAGGTGTTCGTTATATTATGTAGCGGATAAAATCACCTATTATTTTTAAATCATTTTATCACCTATTATTTTTTTTAACTGGGAAGCGTGATATAATATCACGCTTCCCAGGTAAGGTTTGAAAGAATATTTTTATTTTTACTACTTTACCTCAAATGTACACAGAGCCAAATTGTACTCTATGGTCACAAAATTCCTTTTAATGTCCAGAACATCGTATAATATGTTAGTCCCATGTCAAATCGTATTCTATTGTAGACTAAGAACTATTTTCCTTTGAATGTCCAGAACATTCACGTTGCGTATAATATGTTAGCTTAGTCCCATGTAAAATTGTATTCTATTGTAACTGAATAAGAACTATTTTCCTTTCAATGTCTTTTGAAATAAATTTTAAAAATATTTTAGTCCGTATGATTATTTTTAATATTATACTATACTACACGTTAGACTTATTTTTTTCATATTATTTCGTTTTGTTTAACGGTTAAATTGTCAGTATAGACAACGCGTTTGTTCTCGTATGATGTTCGTCATTTTCGTGAGTTTATTTACGAATTTTACGATTGCGGTGTTGCGTTTTGAGAAACTGTAAATATAATTAATAATTATAATTAAGTTGTTTATATAATTAAGTATAGTTGTTTATATAATTAAGTCTAGTTGTTTAGTGAGTAGAGTAAAATGCCACGAAAAGGACAAATGTGGAATTATTTTACTGTGGTGGATGAAATTGTAAAAAAAGCGGAATGAAAATATGGTAAAAATATACTTTCATTTAAAACTACTATAACGAATTTAAAAAAATATATGAAACAAAAGCATTTAATTATATATGAAGAAATAAGTAGAGAAAATAACAGGAATGAAAATAGCGGTAAGTTTATTTTATCTTGTATCTGTAAACGAGTAATTTTTGTATTTATTGAAGTGAAACTTCTTTAGAATATAAAATCGTTGTGATTTCAAACAGGATGCAACGGCAAAAAGACAGGGAAGGACGAGCTGCGCTGCAAGCTGCTAATTTTAAATTAGTTTTTTTTTTAATTAGTTTGCCATAGAAGTTTCACTTCTATCGTGTGTGAATCGCACACAGACCTTTTTTGTTATACTTTGAATATCTCAGAAACGGCTGTAACCGTTTTGATGAAATTTTGTATACAGATAGTCTTTCATTTTAAGTATCCTATATGTAATATGCATTTTATCTCACAAATAATAAGAGTTGACCTAAAGGTTGTAATTACCAGGTCAAATATCCCAAAAAAATATTTGATCTCACAAGGGTTTTACAGTTGGTTAAAAAAAAAAATATTATCACGTAAAAAATAATAAGTGATTTAAAAGTAGCGTAACGTTATAACGTAATATCAAAATGTAGCCGTTACGCCCATCTCTAATGAGTAAGGTGACCAGAGATCCAGAGCTCCTGGGGGGAATTGGGGATAGTGTCGGCAACGCACTTGCGATACTTCTGGTGTTGCAGGCGTCTATAGGCTACGGTAATTACTTGCCATCGGGTGAGCCGTAGGTACGCTTGTTTCCCGACTTAGTGATATAAAAAAAATGTAACAAATACATTTAGAAAATAAATGTGTTCTTTTATACCTGATCTGATACTCTAATAAGGTAATAAAAATAATTCTTATTATCGAGTTCTCTGAACTAAAAATTCCTGATTAACACGCTTTTATTAGCTTGACCTGTATGTGTGTTTGTATGTATGTATGTAACGGAATCTTTGAACTTCATTTTCACCTACTTCTAGGAGTCTGATTAACTTGAAAATTTGCACAGGGGTCAAGGGCCGATGACAATACAATATAACACGCTTTTTAAACACGCTTTTATATTAGCTTAACCTGTATGTATGTATGTAACGAAATCTTTGAACTTCATTTTCACCTACTTCTAGGAGTCTGATTAACTTGGAGCACAGGGGCAGTGGCGTAGCTAGGCAACCGAAGGCCCTGGGGCAAAATATAAACGAGGGCCCCAACTAAACTATTTAAAATCGTTTGTTCTGTATTCGTCGTACAGTCGACTTCGTAATAAGCTTTAAAACCAAATACAAATTTTACTTATTTTAGTGAACAAATTAAAACTATTTTATGAAAATATTAAAAGAAAACATCTACCTGTTACCTATAATCCTCATCCAGCCTACCCCGGTGATTACAAATTATGTAGATCGTCGATCCAACGGGCTGGAGGAAGTTCCACACTGCGTTTGCCAAGACGCGGTCTGCACTCCAGGATACGTCTGCCCCAACGGCCGTCGCACATAGGGGTATTTGACATGAAAAGTTGGACGAAACTCAAATTTATTACTCGATAGGAAAACTGTAATGAGTTTATATAGTAGTACAATAGATAGCGCATAAAACGGCAGCCATTTCGACAGCCATTTATATGTGGTTCATTTACTTTTACAGCATCAGTCGGAATCTCGTCTTTGTTTACGTTGCAAGTTGCAGTTCTCGGCGCTTTAAAACAACTACTTTTAGTTCTCCTATAATTCAGTGATACTTTGATTTAGAAGAAGATTTCGATATGGATATTGAAAGTGAAGGTAGATAGTTTATTATTACCTGCACACAGTAACTCATGACTCCATATTTAGGTTTCTATGACTTATGATTGTTAATAATAAAATTTTAGTTTATTTCTAATTTTTTATTTATAAATTAGTAGATTAGTAATGTTTCCGAGTTCGTCCGAGTAAAAATTTATATATTATATTAATACAGGTTTTCTTAGGAAGTAAACTTAAAAGAAAAAAGTAGCGGAAGTTTGGCGTTTTATTTACTAGCTGTGCTTGCGACGTTGTCCGCGTGGAATTTAACAAAAAAGTTATTGTTCAGTTCACAGGGTTATAAAATTAAAAAATTGTAAAACGAAAGTAGCCTAAGTTACTCCTTATTAAATCAGCTATCTGCTAGTGAAAGACCCGTCAAAATCGGTCCAGCCGTTTCAGACCAAAAGCTACAATTACTTAACTCAAGAAAGTTCAAAAAGTGTCCGTGAAGACGACGAACCAACTGATGAGAGCTCGTGTGAATTAAATTAATTTTTTAATAAATATCCCATTTTGTGTTAGTTTCTGGTTTTATAACGATTTTACTGACATAACGAATAAAAAAAGAGTTTCGTCCAACTTTTCATGTCAAATACCCCACTGTGCGTCGGTCCTGCGACACAGGTGACCAGCCCACTGCCACTTTAACTTGCTATATCCGTGGGCTATATTGTCGCTTATTTTCGTTCTCTTGCGGATAGTCTCATTTATCCTATCCTTGAGAGAAACCCCAAACATTAGCCCGTTCCATTGCACGTTGAGCGACTTGTGGACCAGTCTCTTTGTCAGTGTCCGCGTCTCGGCTCAGTATATTAACACAGGCAGGACGCAATGCTCGGAGACTTTTGTCTTCAAGTAATGCGGAATCTTCGAAGTGAAGACTCGACGAAGCCTGCCAAACGTCACCCAGCTTAACCGAATCCTCCTATCGGCCTCCTTCTAGAAGTTGTTGCGGCCTATTTGGATGGTATGGCCTAGATAAACATAATCCTGAACAACTTCGAGAAGGGTACCATCGATCGATATGACTTGGTTGTTAATAACATAACTTTCGTTTTCTCCAAGTTCATACCGAGACCGACTCGTCAGAAGGACTCGTTTTGGCCGGCCAGCATTTGGCCTAGCTCATCCAAGGTCTCCGCAAAGATGACGATATCGTTGGCGAAACGAAGGTGAGAGATGGATTCGCAGTTAACGTTAACGCCTCGTTCCCCCCAATCGAAGGTCTTACAGACATCCTCCAGCGCAGTGGTAAACAGTTTAGGGAGTATTACATCTCCCTGTATTACCCCATGCCGGAGGAAAATAGATTCTTGTTCTCTGGTCTTAGATATGAACGGTCATCGTCGCCGCATCGTACATACATCTCAGTGCCTCGATATATCGCCAGTCGATATAAAATATCTGCAGAGAGTCCAGGACAGCCCAGGTTTCGCCATACACAGCGGCTGATTATATTCTTCTGTCTTTTGTATAATCTGCCGAACAGTATGGATGTGGTTTACGGTGCTGTAGCCATTTCGAAACCCAGCCTGCTCCGGTGGTTGGAATTCGTCAAGTCTTCAGGTGAGACGATTCGTAACAACCCTCGAAAACAGCTTATAGACGCGGCTCAGAAGTAAGTTCGGTCTGTAATTCTTTAACAGAGACTTATCGCCTCTCTTAAAGAACAGTACCACCACACTCCTGGACCACGCCTCCGGAGTGGTACCTATCGGTGGATCGGTGGAGTCTCGCCAAGACTGTCTACCTTTTGAAAAACATTCCGTAGGGAGACTCGAGCTCCATGATAATAAATGCCGTGAATAGCCCTTTTTTGCAAAATAAATACAGTTTCAATATCTGTAGCACTACCCCACAGTACCAGACCGTAAGATATAAGACCGTAATATATAACACTATGGAAATAGCTGAACTATATAATTATAACGCGCAGTATAGCAACGTCGGTTAGCTGTCGTACTTTTTTAACTGCAAATGCTGCGGAGTTTACCATTCAAGGATGACAAATGGTAATTCCACTGAGGTTTTGAATCCCAATTTATCCCTAAGAAAACTGTAGTATCATTGACAATCTCTCTCTCTCTCTCTCTCTCTCTCTCTCTCTCGACTCTCTCGTTATTTATTTTAAAATTATAATTTGGACGCTTAACATTAGGCAACGATAATACAACGCACTTGGTTTTGTTGGCGTTCAAAACCAAGTTGTATATTTTAAACCAATCTTGAATTCGCGGTAAAAAACTTCACGTCATCATACTTTACTTTTTTCCAATCAACTTTAAATATACGCTATGTGTCATCTGCAAATAGCACTATACTTATCACAAATACTCTTAACATAAAAGGGCAGATCATTTATATGTATAAAAAAAAGAAAATGACCTACAATCAATCCCTGTGGGACGCCCATTCCAGAAGACTTCATTCCGTTACATATGAAGCAATGAGATCAAGAGTTTTACCATTAACAAGGTAATATTCAAGTTTACTTAATAAAATCCCGTGGTCAACGCAATGCCATTGATAAGTCCCAAAATACACGGATAGTATTTTGTGACCTCTCCCAAGCGTCATAAATATATGTATACAGTGTCCCGTAATGAATGGATAATGGAGCTATTTGAGGCCTAGATCGGGTTTTTTCTTTAAAGTGTTCCCTAATAATGCTGTTCCTTACTTATGTTTCAAAAAGCTCTACTACTATGAATAGTAGTTTACAAGAAGTTGCTAAACTTAAATTTTAATTTTGAAATTTACTTAAATGCTAAGTTTGAGGTTTAAAAAAAATGTATCGGAGTTGTGGTGGCCAACTACTTAAAAAATAGCCTACTTCACAAGAATTCTAAAACAGTACCATACTATCTACTTTATATCGTAAAATTATTGAGCTATAGCCATTATAATTTGTAAAAATAGGCATTTCATCACAAAATTGCAAAATTATTAGAAGATATTTTTTTTTTGAGTTTTTATTAAGTAGGTAAGTAAAGCTGTCGACCCTAAAAATTAGATTTTACTAGCTGCTCGGCTTATTCAGATGAATTCTAAACTGTATGAAGGAGACAAACAGTGATTGGGAAATTTTTCTGAAAAAATTTTGATCTTCGATTCTTCTTAACATTTCTCTGCAGAAAACTATTCGTGCTCGGCAGTCGCGTAGTTGCAGCGTTTGTACACGTGTAAGGTGATACGGATGAAGTCCAAATTTTTTGACTTGTTTTTTTTTTGGGTTTATTATAGCAAATAAAAATTGCGATTGTTATTAACAAAATAAGAAAAAAGATTGTATTAGTTTTTCGTTAATAATTTCTAAAATAATGATATTTAAGGAAATTTAAAAAAAGATCCTGAAAGAAGAGAAAATTTCCAATAAAAAAGGCCCGACTCCCATAACTCTATCTCTATTATTTATAACTTATTTTAACACTGAAAATAGTACTCCGCGAGGTCGTTACGCCATAGGCGTGCCGTCTAAAAAGCCGGTATATCACCTAAAATATTTTTTTATAGTATTAAATAAAAATTTAAAATTTGAATAAATTATGGTGTAATCTAGACACTTGAAAGAAAAAAACGTCGGTAAAAAAAGTTTAGGTCAATTTTTAAAAAAGTTAGTTACCTACGTTACGTATCTTTAAAACAGTTAAATATCATTGGTTGTAAATTGTAAATTTGTTATCTGTAATATCGCCACTATCAAGAAAGTGCTAAAAATAAAAAGGATTAAGTAATCGTTATTATACCACTTTGCAAATCTGAAATTCAAACGTTATAATACCAAACCAACACCAGTACCAGCATTACAATTATTCCATTATTAAAAAAACGTATGGAATTTGGATGCTCAATCTTCCTATTTCAAATCTCAAACTTTAGATGGATAGAAATTTATTACTCAACCAACCCAGAATGAAAACATTTCTACATGTAGCATAGAAATAAATTATAGCTTGCATTAGCCATAAGGCTTATTCAAGGTTTTTTATTTTTATAAAAAGATGAAACGTATTTTTAGTTCGAAAAAGATACTGTTCTTATGGGCTATGATGGTTATATGTCTTTCGCAAAGCAAAAGATCAAATTGGTCTGTAATCACGAGAACTACAATATAGCATAATAGTTGTGGTCTACAGGAAGGATCTATTTAAAAAAGGTTTATTAAATTTTTACTTCTAGTTCCCACACAACACTCAACCAGTCAAAATTTTGTTCGTTGTCGAAGGCTTGGACAGTAGTTTGTAATGAAGTAAGTAATCTTACGTATATAGTAGTTATAAGACTTTTTCAACTCTTTCTACGACGAAGACCTAGTAACTATGATGTAGTTACCTACAACTTTTATTTTAACTCACTTCATGTTTTTTCTTTACGCATTGTTATACATCAAAAAATACTTGAAACAAAAACAATTATATAATGTGTGCACTGCATAGACCAATCGATAATTTAATCATTTATATATTACTTTATTTAACCAACCAAAACAACAGTATCTGATAAAAATTTATAAGGTGGCACTTCCAAATTAAGAGGAGCAGGACCTTTTCTTGCTCTGCCCACATTATCGTAGTGGCTTCCGTGACAAGGACAATAAAATCCACCTGCCCAATCACCCGAATTAGGAATTGGAACGCAACCCAAATGTGTACAAATTCCAATAACTATTAGCCACTCAGGCTTTACTGTACGCTGCTCGGGACTCTCGGGATCTTTCAAAACTGACATCGGTGTATCAGCTTCTGCTTTCATCTCACTATTCGTTCTGTGCTTAATAAAGAGTGGCTTACCGCGCCATTTGTAAGAAGAACACATACCCGGAGCGATATTCGTAATATCTACTTCTATAGAAGCCAAAGCTAAAACGTCGGCGGGCGCTGACATGCTCGATAAGAAGTGTGTTAATTCCGATTTTAAGCCATACATTCCTCCAAGGAAACCAATAAAACCAGCCAAATACGTATAACCATATTTTTCATCACCAGAATGCCATTTTGTGTACTTAAGATCTTTGAATTTTTCTTTTCTGTATGCATCGAAATTCGGATGCTTAAAGTCACGGTGTAGTTTAGGATAATCTTTTTGAAAACGAATCTGATTCCAAAAAATGAGGCTTGTATGAAGAGGAAGCACACGAAATTGATATTCAATTTTCTGAATATCTGGAGACGATAAAGACGTTTCTTCTTTCTTGTTAGAGTCCAATAAATAAAATAGATTTATTTGAGAATCACGATCGAATGAATATTTCCAAAAGACTCTTCCGCGTCTTAAGCCGCAGGTGTTTAGAAAGTTCATTTTTAAGCTTATTTATAATGTTTATTTTAAAAATAAACAACAATATTTTTATGTCAAACGTTATTATTTACGTAACATCAACTTTTTTCTGTTTAATGTCAATGCCTTGTCTGTTAAAAATATTTTTTTTATAACTTCAGTTAAAAGAGTTTCCTTTTAATTAGAAAGGTAACTACAAATACAATAAAAATCTCCCTTCGTCGTACCTCTCCAATTTGAAGGCACTCCCTTAACCGCCTCAGCCAGTATTGGAATACTTGGCGTCGACATATCGAGCAGTGTGTAATTTCGTGGTCATCTGGAGGGAAAGGCTAAACTAGCCTCTAAAAAACTTGGTGTTCTCATCAGTAGGGCGAAACAGTACTTCATGCCTTCCCATCGCCTACAATTATATAAGGTGCAGATCCGGCCCCACATGGAATACTGCTCTCACCTGTGGGCTGGAGCGCCCCAATATTAGCTCCTTCCATTTGACCGCGTTCAACGCCGGGCGGCCCGAATCGTCGGCGACAAGTTTATATCCGATCGGCTCGATTCTTTGGCACTGCGTAGAGATGTTGGATCACTCTGGATCTTCTACCGCATCTACCACAGGGAGTGTTCTGAGGAATTGTTCGAACTAATACCTGCAGCAGATTTCCACCACCGGACATCGCGACAAAATTCTAAATTCCACCCACATCACCTCGATGTCCGGAAATCTACAACAACTCGTTTTAAGCGCCATTTCCTGCCTCACACGATCACTTTATGGAACCAGCTGCCACTTTCGGTATTTCCGAACAGGCACGACCTAGGGACCTTCAAGAAAAGAGCTTACTCTTATTTGAAAGGCCGGCAACGCACCTGCTATTCTCTGATGTAGCGGGTGTCTATGGACGTTGCTTTCACTTACCATCAGGTGAACCAACTGTCCGTTTGCCAAAAAAAAAAAACAACAAATTTATTCGCGTATTTGGACTTTAATTAAGGTTTAAAAAGACTGAAACATTTTAGCCAGTTACCCGACTGTTGAATGAAGGCTATGCTTGTGGTAACTTTATATATAATTATGTAAGTATCTACTTATGTATATTATATGTATGTCTGTATATGCATTTATGTTTGTATATTTGTTTGCTTGTACCTATACAGCCAACTACCTACTAAACGACTTATCTAGTTTGCAAGTGTGAGGTGTCGTTTCGTTGGGTCTTCTATTACGGTTCCCTCTTTCCTTAATTTTACTTTCATTTACCTAATTGTTTGCTCGCAAACGAAAAAAAAAAGACTTCAATAACATCGACAAGTATTAATACGACATATGTAGTCCATTGTCCATTAATTACTCATTATGAGAGATAACTCAAAAAGCACTCGTGATAACTCGTTCAAATTTAAACGGGACCACATGAGACAACTATTTTTTTTTTACAATTTTATAGGCTTGCGTTTGACCACTCACCTGATGTTAAGTGAGAATGCGGTCTAGGATGGAGCACGCTTACCTAGTAATAGCCTATTCACTCGCGACTTGAAGATGCCCAGATTGTAGCTTTCCGGGAACACAGACGCTGGTAGAGAGTTCCATTCTTTGGTAGTAGTAAAAAAGCTTTACTACAAAAATAAAGTTAAAAAAACAAATTTAATTGTACTTAAATCGGCAATTAATCGTTTTTGTAATGATCATTATTACTAATTACAATTACTCATTAATACATATACCTAATTGAACGCAACTAAAGCCGTTAATAACGTTATCACCGCGGCTGGCGTGGTGGAAAAAACGCAAAGACAAACAACCAGACTGGAGACAAACCCGTCGCCGTTTACGATAATGAAACATTTTCACCGCTACACTAGAACGGTCGACAGGTACGTATTTTAAAGCAATAATATAATCCAATTAATAAATCATTTATTAATTGTTGTACATATTAAGCAATTTCTTATTATGAAACAACATCAAAAGAATCATCTAAACTAATATTACAACGCATTTTTAAGTATCACGAAAGTGTAAAAGTAGGTATTTTACGTTAAGTTTAAACAATAGGTATTTAATATTTTTGCATACATTACTGTCTTTAAAATAAAATATTCTTTATTTTTTTTATGAATTCTAAAGATTCACAGTGTTAACTAAATAGTTTCGTAATAAAGTTTTAGACCTATGTGAGACCCCATACATACATACTGGATTCGGTGGTGCCAAGGCTCTCTGACGTAACATGTGAAAGTAGAGGTCTTAGCGGAGCTCGACGTGCCTTAGTTGGAGTCTGCCAGCAACAGCTAGCAAGTGAGTATCTATTATGATTGTTTTTTTTTATATTCTTATTTTCCACTATACAGCACGTGCGAATTTTTTTATATTATTTATTATTGTGTTTGCTTTATTAATAACCGCTTTGGTGTAATGGCGTGTGGTGTAGTGGTGTTTTCGGGTTTGATTCCCGCTTGGAATAAAAATATTTGTATTACAGATAGGTATTTCTTCCCGTTTTGGATGTCTGTCCTTGTGGGTTTCCCCACCGTGCCTCAGAGAGCACGTTAAACTGTCGATCGCGGTTGTTTATCATTATCATAAATACTTCATAACGATAGTTACATATGGACATGGTAGGAATATATCCGCCAACCTGAAGTGGAGCAGCATGGTGAATTAGGCTCCAATCCTTCTTCAACATGAAAATAGACCTATGCCCAGCTGTGGGATATTAGTTATATTTATATATTGGGATATTATGTTCATACTTTGTATATTCTCGGTATAGCTTAACATAGACGGTACTTTATATTCAAATTAGATATAATTATATTATAACGTATGTATATTTTTTTATTTAAAAAAAGTAGGTATAACAGCGATAAAGTAATATAAAATAAATAAATAACATTTGCTACAAGTAAGACGTCAATAATTATACCTACATCATTTATTTTATTTAAAACTTGTTAATATAATAATCATCTTAAATTTCGACAGTCTGGAGTACGTCAAAAATGCACGTTTTTTGTTATCATATTATTTCTTGTTTTATATCATAACTGATTTAAATAATTCTGAGCAACTACCATAAAGTAAAGCCAAAATTCGAGAAATATAGTTATAGCTATAGATGCCAACACCATGGCTGCTGTAGAAACTTTCTTTATAATGCACGCATTTTTAATAAAGAAACATGATACAGGCGCGGCAATAGCTGCAAATATTAAAATTAGACACATCGCCAGTAAAATCCATACTCCAGAAGCTAAAGCGCCTCGAGATCCTGCGGTAGCTCCCAAGAACAAAAGTACACTAGCTACTGTCAGTAACAAAGATGTAAATCCAATAGTCATCAACACTGCTTTTTTTAAAGTATCGTCCATTTGAACATCACGTCCTAGTATATAAACTAATAAGGCATTCTCTATGAGGCCGTATAGAACTATTCCCGCCAATCCAATACCTCCAGATGCTAATCCAAAAACAGCGATTAAATAAGTCGCATATTTTGGAGGAAAAGTACCAAAGCATCTAACAACTTCTGGCACGTCCATGTTTAGTTAATTTTGAATTTAATTAATATTTTATTGTGTTAAAAAAATCTTTCATAATTTTAAACATGACGTATCTAAATGGTATCTAAACTCTTTACAGATTAAATTACGTGTCACTTCTATTTGGGTGAAACAAACTATGATTAAAACCTCATTAGTCTGTTAATCCTAATTAAATTAAATGCAAATACATGCCTATTACATGTACTGTGTGGCTACGGCACTAAAGAATGTAGCCACCCCCTCTCTTCCCGTGGGTGTCGTAAGAGGCGACTAAGGGATAACACAGTTCTACTACCACCTTGGAACTTAAAAAGCCGACGGATGGCGGGATAACCATCCATGCTGGCTTTGAAACACAGGCCAAAGACGGGCAGCAGCGTCTTCGGTGCGACAAAGCCAGCCCTGCGGTCACCAACCCGCCTGCCCAGCGTGGTGACTATGGGCAAAACACATGAGTTCGCGTCATAATTTCGGGCGCGAACTTGTGGAGGCCTATGTCCAACAGTGGACTGTGATAGGCTGAAGTGGTGGTGGTGGTGGAAATACATGCCTATTAGTTATTTGTTGAAACAAAAATGCAATTACAAGTTTATTGTAGATATTATTACATAATCAATAATTTATTATAGTTCTATTTTTAAACACAATCAACAACGTCAGTATTTCGTTAATTTAAATGTTTTCTGACCCCGCGTTGGCGCAGCGGTCACAGCACTGGATTGCTAATGGCTGTTGCGCGGGCGGTTACGGGTTCGATCCCCGCACATGACACCATTTGTCTTGGACATACAGATGTTTGCCGTGGTCTGGGTGTTTGTGCAGTTAGCGATCGTTACTCATAGTAGGGAATATATCCGCCAACCCGCATTGGAGCAGCGTGGTGGATTAAGCTCCGCTCCTTCTCCTACATGCGGAAGAGGCCTATGCCCAACAGTGGGATATTACAGACTGAATCGTGATCGTAAAATGTTTTCTAATTTCAGAATGGTAAGAGCACTATATTTTTTACTTGGCGTAGCAGGGGTCTTGTCGGCACCAGTGGATGAACCAATCCGTATCGATTTACCAGTTTACGATAAACCACGATCAGCCTCAAATGTCGTACTAGCTGAACCTTTAGAACCAGAAAATCATCCCGGATCCAGTACAAAGATTGACATATCTGCCGCCGGGAATGTTAAAACGAATAAAGGACCCCTATATACTATATCGAGTAACAATATTTCGCCGGAATATCCAGCTGTAAGTATCTGTTTTATCTAAATAACATAGACATTTAATTTTTCACATTGATTGTTATTTAAAAACTAAAATAGTCTCAGTTGTGCCTTCGTATTCATAGTGGGGCGCCACAGAATCGACTAACGCCTAAAGAGTACTCACGGGCACCATGAACGCTCTATTATCCCGGTAACAGAAGGGAGGGATGGAGGGGTGCCCTTCCCTCACTATATGCGGAGGGTGAAGGAGCGCATATTTGCGTCTCCTTCCCCTTGTCTTTTCCTGTAGAGCAGGTTAGCGCAGACCTCCACTTTCATGCCTAAAAAAATCAGTTTACACAGGAGCTCAAACCAGCAGACTGTCGAAAGCGCCGGCGTTGTAAAATTAAAGCGGCTGAAGGGTCCCCGCATGGGTTTAGTGCGGTATTGGCACCCCCAAGTGCTGAGTCCGACATACGGTCTAGGACTGCCTATCCGGGCGTCCTGGATATCACCCGCAAATGGGTTCCCCTGCGATATAAAAAAAAGCTCTTGTTGCTTCAACTAGACGGCATGGATCTTAACGACATGTGGTTTCAGCAAGAAGGCGCCACCTGCTACACCGCGCATGAAAATTGTTTCATTATCACATCTATTTATTGGAACAACGATTTCCAGACAAATTATCTCAAGAAATTCTGATGTCAACTGGCCACCAAGATCATGCGATTTAACACCGTAGGTTTTTTTAAGGGTTTTTTTTTAAATCTCGGAGTTATGCGAATAAACCAGAAATAATTCCTGAGCTCAAATCCGAGATCTAAACGCATCATCGGTGTGATACAGCCACATCTCTGTGAAAAAATCATGGAAAATTTCAGGAAAAGAGTAATAGCTTAGATAGCATCAGAGCCGTGGGGACCTTTTGACGGATATTTTATTCCATGTTTAATTGGAATAGGTAGGGATCCCTAGTACATTTTTTTCACCTGATCAGTATCAAGCTAATTTTTTGGGAGTGTTTTTAAGTCTATTGTTACTGAGACACCTATACTACTCTATGCATAAACGATGATAAAATTGTCAATTAGTTTTAATAAAAATATTAATTCGATTATAGGTTGGTTCTGTAAATCACGGTAGTTTCTTTGCTGATCCCCCCACCAAACTGGAAGGTGCGTTATTGGAGACTGAAGGATTTTCGAGCAAAGTATCATCAGTTAAAGAGAATGCGCAGAATATCGTAGCCGGCATTTTCCAGGTTTGACCCTTTACTAAATTATTTAAAAATGTATTTCAAAAATACAATATCCATATTAATCGTTAAACATTATTATTTTTTGTAGCCAAAACCAATAGTTGATACGATCAGAGAAGAAGAAAAGTATGGTAATGAGGGAGACAAATTCCGAGACGCTGGTCGAGCTATTGTTGGAGGCGCTGAAAGCTTTTCAAATTTCTTTAATACGCTTATAGAGGTACGATCACGATCACGATTCACGATTCAGCCCGTAATATCGTGTAGGAGAAGGATCGGAGCTTAATCCACCACGCTGCTCCAATGCGGGTTGGCGGATATATTACCTACTATGAGTAACGATCGCTAACAGGCATGTAGGTACATGATAACAACCGGGACCGACGGCTTAACGTGCTCTCCGAGGTACGGTGGGGAGACACCCAGACCACGAAAAACATCTGTATGGCGAATACAAATGCTGTCGTGAGTGGGGATCGAACCCGCAACCGCCCGCGCAACAGCCAATCGCAATCCACTGCTGTGACCGCTGCGCCAACGCGGCGTCACAGCGTTGCGTCAGCGCGTTTATAGAGGTATGTTATACCTTAATATATTGAAAAGATTGTTTGTATTGTGTTAATTTTTAAGTTTAGTGTTAGCATTAGTTTTGATTCCAGTGCGATAAAGAACTCGCTAACGATGATCTTTACATAAGTAGGTACCTATATAATGAAATCTGTGTTTAGTTTGCGGCACAGTAAATGGCTTTTACGGTGGTCTGACTGTTTGTGATTTTGCGTTACACAGGATTCTCATCCTACTCGTGGTCATTGACTGTGAAATGTTTTTTATTGACCGACTTCAGAACAGAAGGAGGTTCTTAATTCGATTGTACTGATTTTTTTTTTTTTAAGTTAACTTTAAAACTTTTTCTGGATACGTACCTATCAAAGTACTATCCAATAGTACCTATCAACGTAAATATCTGAACCATGTACCCATTTAATTGAATTCGAGTACGCTGACGATATTCATTTTATTAGTTGTTGTTGTAAGTATTTTTAACAAAACTAATGTGTTATTTACTTTATCAACAGGTACCAAGTAAAATATTAAAAAGCATCACACGAGCAGCTTCTGAAAAATTAAACAATTTAGGTGGTAAACTAGTCGGTTTATAGGTACAAGATATTTTCATAAGTTTTAATAATTAAAGTGTATTTAAGAAGCTCAGTTTGTTTTTTTGTAACGTTAATACCCGTGTTATATGCAGTTGCATACACTACTTTATCTTCACTAATGTAATTAATCAAACAACAAGAGTAAAAGCTGACAATAGTTTATTTTTCATATAATTTTCTAGATTTTTCTGGCAAAAGATTGTGAGTTAATTTTGTTGCCAATTCTAGAATATCCGGAGGCGTACAAATATCATCGTCGCTATCCATTTTTAACTTTTAATTTATTAAATTAAATTCACGCGTACGTGTATTGTCACAGTGATTTTGCCGCCATTAAAATCTAACCAATGAGAGCGCAGCTGCGCGATTTTATAATGAGATTTTACGATATCGATGTGGATATTATACCATCATGTGAAATTGCTTAAATTGAGTGTTTTGTTGTCTGTGCTATAACAGTAGTAATTATAAGTCAAGTATTGGAAACATAAGTAGAATGTTACAACATTAGTGTAGATAAACATTTATATTTTGGATTCCCTCAACCGCCATAATAGCGTTATCCACAACCGGTGAAACAGGCCCTGAATCTTTGCCATCGTAGCACACGAACGGAAAGACCGACTTTTAATTTTATCATTATAATCATTAAAAATACAACAAACTTGAAATTATTTTATAATACTCTGATGCAAGGTGTATAAGAGGCGACAAAGGGATAACATAGTTCCACTACCACCTTGGAACTTATAAAGCCGACCGATGCACGATGGTGGGATAACCATCCAACTGCTGCGCGCAATTTTCGTAAAAAAGGGGGAAAAGCTTTTGCTTCACGTATTAATATAATATAAAAGATAGAAACAAACTTTTTTTGTTTATTAATAATAATTTTGGTTCAAGTCCTTACATTAGTAGAAGCATGTGTTGAAATTTTTTTATTTCAAAATGTCCATTTTTAAGAATTACTACCAGAATGATCGCCGAATGATACCGAAGAAAGGGTTAAATCAATAATACAAAACCTTAGATACTAGTCTATGTTTATTCATAAGCAAACATATTTACTCACGTTACGTTTAAATCATAGATTTTATATCTAATTATGTAATCCTAACCTACAAAATCAATATCGCAAATAATATTGCGCACTTTCGTAAATAACAGAGTACGTATATTTATATATACGAAACGTAATCAAGCTATCGTTTATATATTTATACATGTATAAAAATACATATAAAAATTGTACCGGGGAGATAAATCGTTGTGAACATTACTATCTAAGTATCTACCGAGGTCATAATCACAATACTTTGAATACATTCTTTTTTATAATTTATTTAACCTCATTAGCATAAGTTTATAACTTCTGTAATAAAAAAATCATGGTTTCAAACTTAATAAACAAAAAAAAATATCTCTAAAGGCAACTTAGATAAGGTTTATAGCTGCCACTACTAATTTAACAATTCATGTAACTTAATCACGTGTAGTATATGTACATACGAGTAGTAGTAACTTCAATGTTCGTTATACTAATGTGTTTTTGTAAATTATTTTTCAACAGAATCCATCCCACTCCACATCAATCTTAATACTAAAAACGGTTCAAAACATTTATCCCTAGTAAACGTTAATACAAAGTAAGTTACAATGAAGGTTATACTTTATTTTATTTTAATAATCGCATATAAAAATGTTTCATATACATAACGTTAGTATCATAAAGATGGTTATATTCCAAAATTAAGAAACTTATTAATGTGCATATGAAAACATTAGAAATGAACGTAACTTTATGTTTAATAGTGCAAAACATTTTTCATACACTATATGATTAGAACATCTAAGATTATCAATATTTTCATTGTAATCATTACATTTTCTCATTTTGAGTTTAAAGTGGAAAGTAAGAAGAATCATTTCATACTATCTCATTAACATGTTTTTATAATGTTCGTATGGTTACAGATTTGCCCACTTAATAGAGTACACATTTAAACATTGATAAAATGGAATAAATGTTATACACTAATTTAAACTATATGTTTTTCCAAATATTTTTAATGCCTACTCTATACGAATATGTCTCAATATAAAGTAATAACATCCATTTTATGATTACGTTCCTCTTTAACAATTTATTTTGATTAATGTATAAGGGCCTGTTGCTGATTTGAAACTTTTGAAACATTATTTTAGGGGCTGATTCATCTCAACTAACAAATTAAAACTTTTGGATGCACGGCTTTGCATATAGAATTTATGTCACGTATTATGTTTATATATAATAGATATATAATAATAATAATGATATAGAAAAGAGACTTCCACCTATATATTGACTCTAGGGATTGCAATCCGGAAAACCGGATCCGGTAATCCGGCGGATCCGGCATCATTCTACAGTTACCGGATCCGGTAAAAAATGCCGGATCCGGTGACCGGATCCGGTGTTGGCGTTTTTTGAGAAAATGACCTCTTTTTAAAGGAAAAAGCGTAGTTCTTAAATACACGAGTCCTTTGACGCTAAGACTAAAGACTTGATTGATAGATTTTTGCCATTTAAATTAGTTATAGGTACATTATAGTGAAGGTATTCAACTCTATTTACCTACAGCTGAAAAAAACACTGAAGTTGCTTGACTTATTGTGCGAATATCACATAACTTCACATTACCGTTACTTGCAGAATACCTAGAAATATTAAGATTCAAACTAGGGATGTTATTTTATCGGAACCAAACTATTGGATAGTAAAAATGTATCTGTAACCGTATCATAAACCGATATTCAAGTTTCGGATGATTTCGCAGGGATCTATTGCAGAGGTAATTTAAATACTAAATTTTTTGCTATGTTCTTACATTTTTCTGGTCAAATAACATTAGCCGAGAGCGTTCTTCATTATCATAAAGTCAGTCAATTTTGCAACTAAATCATCGTGGAAGTCATCGCTGTTTAACATAGAGTACTCAGAATTTGTAACAGTAACTAATACAATAAACGTTAATTATTAACTTATCATAGGAAGTAAAATAAAGTATTGTGGCATTTCCTCTAAAATCGAATATCTGTAACCGAAACTAAAGGATAATCCGAACAAATTTAATATTTGTAACCATAATATTATAACATCGACGGTTTGCTGGTTGGATTCCCGCTACAAATATTTCTTTCCAGGGTGGATGTCTGTCCTTGTGGGTCCGTGCCTCGGAGATCACGTTAAGCTGTCGGTCCCGATCGTTATCATAAATACCTGATAGCTATCGTTACTCATAGTAGGGAACATATCCGCTAATTAAGCTACAATCCTTCTCCTACATGGAGAAAGAGGAATATGCCCAGCAGTGAGATGTTACGGGCTAAATCTTATATTTGGAACCATATCATATCTATAAATATTCGTACCTATACATATCCGTAACCGAAGCCTTAACCAAGTAATAGCCTGATAGATAGCGTGAAACTTGTGAAAGGAAAAGTAGAGACGAAGATCTACAATCACTTAAAAATTTAATATTACAGAACTAATTAAAATTACAAATCTAGCTTTTTGATCCGTCTCACCACGTGTTAATACGACGTGGTCGAAATTGGAACTCGGCTTTGTTCAATTTGTATCAATAAATTCGACATATATGAATACTAAGAAATAACTCCCATGGCTACATTTTTAGCTCTTTAAAGTTGATTTAAACATTTTTATCTTTTCATTTGATAGATATATAATTTGTTTTGAAACTGAGATTTAATTTAAAAAAATATTTAATTAAAATGTAGAATTTTTTCACTTCATTAACGGTCAACATACGTTTGAATTAAAAAGAAAAGTTAGGTTATTATGGTTTGATAAATCCAGCCCGGATCCGGGCCGGATCCGGCCGGATTGATAAAAATTCGACCGGATCCGACCGGATTGAAAACGACACCGGATTGCAATCCCTAATTGACTCCTCACGATATCTCCACCAACCATAATATTAAGGAACCCTAATTAAGGCGTGGAGACCTGAAATTTGGTAGGAATATTCGTTTCGCCGAGTAGAGGTCAGCTAAGAACGGATTTTACGAAATTCCAAAAAAAGAGGGGGTTGCGGGGGCGTTAATAGCATATATGGTAAAACAACGTTTGCGGGGTCAGCTAGTATAATATAAATAAAGTAAAGAAACTATTAATTATCGATTTTTGCGATGATAATGACGAATGTTTTATTGATTTAAAATAATGTAAATAATAATTATACCTTAATATTACGTGCATCTACGTGATACGTATTTTTATTTGTATTTTTTTTTTATAATTACAATGTATACTATGTTTGCGAAATAAAATTAATTAATTAATTGAGTATATCTGGCAAATATAGTTGTTGATGAAAAAGATAAATCTATACTAATATATAAAGCTGAAGAGTTTGTTGGTTTGGTTGTTTGTTTGAACGCGGTAATCTCTGGAACTACTGGGCTGATTTGAAAAATTCTTTCAGTGTTAGATAGCCCATTTATCGAGAAAGGCTATAGGCTATGTGTCATCACGCTAAGACCAATAGGAGCGGAGTCCACGCCGACGAAGTCGCGCGCAGATGCTAGTATATAATTAACTTTAAGTTATAATAAGTTGTAATCAGTACAACAGGCCCTAAAACTCTTATCAATTACATTAAATTTCACATTTAAGTTTTTTTTAGTCTACAAAATAATATTTGTTTCCTTAAACGTTATTAGTCCATACTTTGATATGAATGTAAAAAAGTTTTGGTAAAATCCCGTGAAAAATTAAATTAGTTGAACTATTCATAGAATTAATATTGTACATTGAACTTTAACCCGCTTGCAGTTTGTATGTAGTTAAACAACTTTCAATATTTATGTAAATAAAGATACATCCGATGTATCTGCAAGTGTTTTCGTCCTTTATATAACACAACAAATATTTACATATTTACATCGCATACTTTTGCGATACATATGAAAATACAGGAAATTTAGTATACCTAGACAAAATATATTACAGTAAAAAATTTAATATTTGAGACAATTCATATTGTTATATGGTTAGATAGATGTTGCTTATTCTTACTTGTATTTATATATATTTTTATCTTATACATAGGATATCTATTTGATTAAAAGAAAAACACTATCTTATTTACTAATCAATATATTTGTTATTACCGTTGTAATGCTATTAATTAGAAGAAAACAAAAACAAAAATTACCAAGAAAATTAAAACTATTGTTTAGATGTATTTGCTGTTAGAAACTACAAACAGAACACTCGTAACGTTTTCAAATTTATAATTGTATACATATGTTAAATCATATAATGTATATTATAACGTGCCTTATTAACCCATTAGAGGTCATTGTATAGATATGTAATACATAAATTACAAAGCTTGAAAAATTTACACTAAATTCCCTTATTATCTCACTTCATCATAGTACTATTTAAGCGTATTAATAATTAATACACGGGTCGTAGTATTACAAAAAAAAAAAAAAAAAAATTAGTCTAAATTGTGTCACCGAAACATCGTAGATGTGAGTAAATAATTTTAGAAGTAATTAATGCTTCTATACCCCGTCCGGCCATTTATTATCTTTTTGACAGCTCACGCCTATAAATTACAGTTTTTTTTTCGGAATAACTTACTAAAAATTCTACAGAAATATCATACTTTATTGACGATTTGATTGATTGAGTAAAGTACCCTGTGCATAACAAACAACCACAGACTATGAAACAGTTCTTGAAATAATAAATCGATCATATGATAAAAATAATTTTACGTCATGTAATTATTGGTTCTATATTTAATAAAAAAAGGAAATAAAAAAGTATCTATGACACCAAGATTGATTATTTGCAAGGAATTAAGTCGAAATCTTGAAATTTAATTTCAAACCAAGAGTAAAGAGCAATAAGTCTGTTAATTCATTTATTTATTATTTATATAGGTATTTCATTTATAATTTAAAAAAAACTAATAAACGAATAGATAAGTAATTTTTTTTAAACTAAAAATATTTCATTAAATCGATTGAGTTCTTCTTAAATAAAATCGATTATTATTTCAAATCGAATCAATAACGGGTGAGGCAGTCACTAATGTCAAAATTTCTTGAAGTGTCAAAAAGATAATAAATGGCCGGACGGGGTATGTTGTTTTTATCATTTCATGGGTATAAAGTACATGTGAAACTAAATTGTCAAAAAAAATGTCATTGATGCTACTTTATATAACTAAGATCACATAAATTTCACTGTACTCAACTGAGTGAGAGTGAGTACACGTAAGTGACAAAAATAACTGTTTTTTTTCTTCAGATTCTTTGCAATGAATGAAGTAACAGCAATTTACTATTTTTTGTTATTTTTTCTTCTTTTTAGTGTTTCTTTGTTTTCATTTAATACGAAAAAAATAAAAATAAAAACTTAATTATGTGGTTTTATGAAACCACCAATTTCAGCGAATAAAGAGATTTACATTAATATACAGATCAAAACACAAATACCGCGGAACACTTGCACGAATAAGTAAGAATATAAATGCTACACGGTCAGTTGATGCGAGCTATAGGCGTCGCCATATTATTGGCCTTAGCTGCTCTGCCATGCGCCTTTCACTTTATCCCTACTCCGCGGCCAGCTGTAATGCGACATGCGACACGCGATAGATGAACAAAAATTTTGGTCGATAGAATAAAAGTTTTATTAGCTGCTTATTTTGCGCTATTTATTTTATGAGCACTTTTTTCTCTCTAATGGGTTAAAAGTTTTTAATCTAATCAATTGAACTTGTACTACATCCATAAATGATATTGTGAGTACACTACTGACAGTCTACTGCTGATTCCTACACAGTTGTAGGAGTACACTGTACAAGTTTCAGTAAACTTGTACAGTGTACTCCAGTATCAGAGTTAAAACACAGATAATACAAATATGTAAACAAGACTCGTATTCTGCAACTGTTACATAAACACATTTATAAAAACAACAAAGAATAACAAGAAATATATATGCTTTACTTAAGCTACGATTAGTATATATACTCGAATAATATTTGTAACTTCATGGCTAATAATTACTTATGTATTTAATTTTTACTCAGATTCTAAGTCCAGCACCGAGAAATCGATGAATTTATCTGATCTTAACCGTCATGGGCGCGTGAGGCGTATTTTCCGCACGGTATCGACGTAATGCTTGTTGTGAGCCATGACGAGCTCCTGAAGTTTAGGCGGTAATTCTTCAAGGGAAGGCGCCGTGCCTTCCTCTATATCCGTTCGCCTGTAGAACAGAATGTACGGCGTACTGGAACGGTTTAGACCATTCAGATGATTCTCATCTTCTAATGTGACCTCGTCGTCGTTGTACTTGTGCCACTGATCGTTGTCTTTAGCCAGAGTGTAGTAGTGACCGGAGTCTAACGTCGTGCCTGCGTGGATCACGGCAGCGAACAAATTGTACGCGGAATGCACTGCTTGCGATCGTACCGTCGGCAACGTCACTGAATGGTTGTGATACACTGTATGCATCAATTTCGTTTGCACCTGTAGCTTCGAATCGAACCTGTTGATTTAGAAATATATTTGTTTAGTAGTTGCAAAAACTGCATGACTGAGAAGTGTTACCATATAACTTACTTAAAATTCTTTAAAACCAGAATGAGATATTTAGGTGTAGTCTCGATGAGCACGCTTCGTTCGGCATCTTGTAGCCCTCCACAATCACGACATTCGTACTTGTTATCGCCTGATAGACTTTCCTTGGAACAGTAGTACTCCAGTAGACTCTGTACGCTGTGTTGCCAGCCTTCCGGTTTCTCGGGGAACGCTAGCTGGAGATCTCTGAAAGATAAAATAGAGTATTGTTTTGTGACAAATGCCATCTCTCAGTATTATATCAAGTGTATTATTAGTTAAAACTTTGGTAAATATTATCTAACTTTCATTCGAACACATTTAGTTATTTTTACATCAAGGGGTAAAACGTCCATCTATTGCTATATTACGCATTAGTAACATAATCTATATATATAAAAATCAATGCCACTTTTCGGCGTAATTTTATAACTCAAGAACGGGCTCACATATCCAAACCAAATATTTAGGCTTTGTTCGGACTATTTAGTAGATGGTTTATGTGAAGTTTGCACAAAATCGGTCGAGCGGTTCTTAATTTATCACATTTTTTGTAACAAAGGAGGATCATTTTGTTAATGGGGATTTTGCTGTCAAATTGAAACTTTTTTCAGTGTTGACAATACAAGGCTGCGTTCCAAAACGCGATGAAATCGATTACAGCGATTTCGTCGAAATCGCCCGTTCCGAATTGAAATTAGTGTTTTGACACTAATAATCACTGATCAAATCGAAATGCACTTTGAGCGCTTTGAGCATTGTTTTGTTTGTCAGTGTCAAATATCCCGATATCAGTTAATTTTTACCTCTCTGCGCTTGTTCAACATCTTGTTGATTTAAATATTATTGAATTATTCTCCCTGTACTCTCATCGTGAACTGAAATAATATGTGTTGTTTCCATTTTTTTTTTTTGTTGTTGTTCAATTAGCAACCGACAAAAATGTCAAAAGTGACAGAAGACTCACAACGCTTACGCCCGAGGCATAATCGTTGTAAGCGCAATATGGCGGATGTAATGACGTCATCTGTGACGTCACGTGAGCATTCGATGGCACGCTCACGACAAAACGGAACGGTTCTGCTGAACGGTGATCGCTGTAATCGATTTCATCGCATTTCGGAACGCAGGGCAAGCATGTTGTTATGTCATTCATTTCTGTCATTTCATTTGGGACGTGCTTCGATTAAAGCAAATTATGTCCAAAATGAAACGATGAAGACAAAAAACCCAGGGATATAGTACATCACAAAAATAATTAACGCTCAACGAAGTGGGCACGGGACGGCTAGTTATTAATATAATTATTTGGATATGATCGAGGTTCTGGAACTAAAAGCCCTTGCTGAAAGTAAACTCCAGAAAATATTGTATATCCTAGCTACATGCAAAGCGTAATCTGCGTATCTTTGGAGCTTTGCCACCCCTGTGCAAGCAATTAACCCCCCAATAAATAAAAAAATAAATATTATAAATTAGACGTATTATTATTATAAGACGTTATTCCCGAACATACATTAAAAAAATATATGAATATGAATTTATGTGAATTTTTTTTTTAATTTTTATGAATGAAAAATATATTTTTACATATTAATGGCTATAGCTCAATAATTTTACGATTTAAAGTAGATAGTATGGTACTGTTTTAGAATCCTTATAAAGTAGGCTATTTTTTTAAGTAGTTGGCCGCGACAAATCCTATACATTTTTTTTACACCACAGGTGTTCAAACTTAGCAGTTAAGTAAATTTTAAAATTAAAATTTAAGTTTAGCGACTTCTTGTAAACTACTATTCATAGTAGTTGAGTTTTTTGAAACATAATTAAGGAACAGCATTATTAAGGAACACTTTAAAGGAAAAAAAAAAATCCGATTTAGGCCTCAAATAGCGGACGTGGTGCCCACAAATGTGGGATTTTTCTAAATTTTACAAAAAATGGCATAGACCGCGAACGGTTTAATAAAAAAAATTTTTTTTTGGTTTTGTAACCCACCTCCCCCTCCAAACACACATGTTCAGGATTATCCATTCATTACGGGACACCATGTATAGGTCGAATTGAGTAACCTCCTCCTTTTTTGAATTCGTTAAAAAAATAAGTATAATCTATCTATAACAATATCCATAATTTGATGAATACTATTAGGATTAATGGTAGCCATTTGGTCACAAGTAAGGTCAACGTCCATAAAATCTGTCGATCGATCATGATTCAGCCGGTAATATCCCACTGTTGGGCATAGGCCTTTTCCCCATGATAACAACCAGAACCGACGGCTTAATGTGCTCTCCGAGGGGAGACCCACAAGGACTGCACAAACACCCAGACGAGACGTGATCGCTGCGCCAACGCGGCGTCCTCAATCCTTTTAATATTCATACTTATTTATGTATTATTTATATGTACTGTGTACTGAACTACTGATGTCTTTATCGAAAAAAAAAAATGTATATAATGTCATCTGTCTATAACACAAGCATTAAGTTGCTTATCTTAGGAACAGACGACTGTTTGTGTATGTTAGACATTTTTTTATACAACTAAGTCAGCAAACAAGCGTACACGGCCCACCTGGTGGTAAGGGGTTATCGCAGATCACAGACGCCTGCAACACCAGAAGCATTGCAAGCGCGTTGTCGAAAACAACCCCGATCCTCCCCAGGAGCTCTGGCCACCATACGAACCACAGGAATGCTTTAAAGCAGTGTTATTTAGCTGTGATCTTCGCTGAGATTGAGGTACTTTTACCTAGACGGTTTTCTCTAGATTTGAGCAGGATATATCCAACAACTTTTTTTTTGATATCGCACGGGAACCTACTTACGGGTGATATCTAGGACACCCGGGTAGGCAGTCCTAAGCCGTATGTCGGACTCAGCACTTGAAGGTGCTAATACTGCACTAAATCCCTGCGGCAGTAAATCAGTATTAAACATATAAACAAAGATGAATACCTAAAGACATCGCGTGAGAGAGACGACGCGTGGCACACTGTACACTCGACACGTGTGAGAAGAACGCCTCCGAACATGCTGTCGATGAAGGAGTCGCGTCGGAGGAATGTCGCCTCGCTCATACGGAAACGTTTCTTAGGCGGTGCCAACACTTCGGTATCGAAAGACGGGCGTTTCTGTCCAGTTGAACTTGAACCTAAAAAAAAACCATTTATTTATTTTATTTATTTATTAAGAAAGTATATAAAAATTACAAATTTCAGTAAGATGCCACATAAACTCATTCGAATTATACAGGACAATTGAAATAAAGACTTGATTGATTGATTCAGACTGTAACATCCCACTCCATAGTCATCATGATAACCCTGCCCCACTGCGGGTTGGCGGATATATTCCCTACTTCAAGTAACAATAGCTATCGTGTCTATGATAACAATCAGGACTGATAGCTACACTTGCTCTCCGAGGTACGGCAATAAAATTTATATATAGGTTATATTTTAAAAGTAGTCAAGTCGCACTAGTTTATACTAGCACTAGGTGATACATACCACATATTTAAAAAAAAACTCTTTTGTTGGTTATTTTTAAAATAGGAACAAACGTAAAATTATTTAGCGTTAGGCTTGTTAAATTGTGTCCAAAAAAAAAATTTAGAAATTTCCGTTATCATCTTTAAAGGAAAATAAAGTATTTAAAGAGAATAACAATAATGTTTATTTACCTGCAGCACTGCTACTAGGTCTCGGCGAAAGAGAGCGACGACTTTGACTAGATTCCGCATTTTCGTCACTGTAGTTACACAAAAATTCCATTAAGCCAAAAGAGAAATATGTTTTGTGTTTATTGTTTGTTCGAAATGCAGCCACAGATGTTTATAATATAAAAAGGAAAACAATTTAACCATAAATACGTTACGCAATCGATATTTTTAAAACCGTAGGAAAGAATTCGATGGAAATATCCCAAAACAAACAGAAATGGAAGGGTACATAGTACAAGATAAGTTGACTTTATATTAAGTATATTTAGAAACAGGTCTTATTACTTACATTTGGTTTGTAAAAACCGAAAAATACGCAATAAATAAAGCTTTATAGTTAAATCAATAAAATTATTTAAATCAATTAAGATTTCAGAATTTTGGTATACCTGCACCATTTCAACATGACTTGCCTCAATACACCACCGACATTTTCATGGAAAATATACAGTGTGCCTAAGACACTGACATACACTCGTAAAAATGATATAATTATGGTTGTTTTGAAATTTAGTATGATCTACATATTAGTAAAATACTAGAACAGTTTTTTTTTTTTATAAAGTCCGGTCGCCGAAGAGAAAGAAATTCGTACACCGACCTGTCATTTTTTGTCTTTGTCGCTCGCGTATAAACATATTGCGGTTGCGCTCACACAATACGGGGTCACTTCACCTGTGTGAGCGGTGAAGTGACCCCGTATTGTGTGAGCGCAACCGCAATATGTTTATACGCGAGCGACAAAGACAAAAGACGACAGGTCGGTGTACGAATTTCTTTCTCTTCGGCGACCGGACTATAGTAGTTGGGTGGCCAACAAGCGTACAGTCTGCTGATTGTAAGCGGATACCGTAGCAAGTCGCTGCCTGCAACACCAGAAGCATTACAAGCGCGCTGCGACCCTAAACCCGACGCTAACCGGTAGCTCTGGCTCTCTTACTCACCACTTATTTTTCTCTGCAGAATATACATACCGAATCGGTGGTAGCTTTACTTTCACAAAAAAAAAATTATCACTTTAAAATTTTAATTTGTTAAATGACGATTCGAAAGTGCTCTTGTGGCCTATTTGAATAAAGTTGTTTTTTTTTTTTTTTTGACCACAGGAACACTACTTGAGGGCAGTGTTATTCGGCTGTGATCTTCTGTATTTTGTACTGCTTGATACACTTACCTTACGTGTGGTGGGGAATGAGGCTGAACATGCGGATGTATCATGCGCAGGCGGCTGGCACCAGTCAAAACGGCAGGTCGAGTGTAATCAAAATTACGATCAGAACAATGCTCGTAGGACTGCAACAGCTCGAACAAATATCTGTAAGAGAATTAAGACTTATTATCGTAACCTAAATAATTCTTGTTCTTTTTTTGATTAAATCGCGACCTAATCGCCATTAACAACACTGGATAAAACATACGGTACTGAAAATATTGTAATCTATATAATAAAAATGAATGTTGCTAAGCGCATAACTGGAGAATGGCTCGACCAATTCGGCTAATTTTTTTTAATGTTCCTTAAATCCCACGGAAGGTTTTTATACTAAAAAAAACATAACAGAGAGAACGAAGTCTGTACGGGCAGCTAGTTATTAATAAAAAAATATTGAATGTTTTCATATCAGATTTTCTAGACATCGTATTTATTTTTTGCATTTGTTGTATGCACAAGGCTGTATGCAACAAACGCAATTTTTTGCCCTTTTTTTGTTCGATATCAATAATGACACCGGTAGGCACTTGAAATATTCACAAAATACTTAATTGCAAAAAAATTAAAAAACAGCGATCATTTTACACTAACTTCCACAATCTCCTTTCAATAATATATAAAACGTTCTATTTTAAAGTTCTAAAGGTAATCTCAGTGAATGTAATTTTCGTGAAATAAAATGCTCGCTTTTTCCAAAGGATACACAATGCATTTACAATTGAAAATCGTATTCGTCGATTATAGGCTTTAAAACACCGAGACAATACTCAATCGATAATGCATAATTGTATTTGAGCACAGTCACGCTCGACTAACAGCCCGGATAAAATAAGGCTTTACCTGGAATTTTCTCTGTTAATTTTTTATAGGTATTAAGGCGTCAGGGATTACTTAATAATATATCAATCAAGAAGCTGTACTTTCGTCGTTTCAGTTTTGACTCAAAGCAAGCTCAAAATGCATAATTATTGAAATCTTTCAAACCATATTTTGTATCTATACTAATATTATAAAGAGGTAAAGTTTATAACTTTGTTTGTATATACGGGGTAATCTTCGCAAATACTGATCTGATCATGAAAATTCTTTCGCTAACAGAAAGCTACACTATTCAGGAGTGACAAGATAAAAGGAAAAAGATAAAAATATATAAAGATTTTAAATCAGCAGGATTTGAACCTGCGCCCTCTGACGTGCCGTGTCAACAATTCAATCTAATCAAGCATTATTATTTGCCTTAGAAATTAATTGGTGATTTTAAAACATTTATATTTATCTGATTTGCTGAAAATAGTGAGAGTGTATTGGAACATATTAAATTTCACAGTACCCTTCTTATGTGAAATGGATTATAACGCCCAACGAAGTGGGCACGGGTCGGCTAGTATATAATATATTAATATTTTTAATACATTTAATACTAGCTGCCCGGACAGACTTCGTTCTGTTTGTTATGTTTTTTTTTTCTTGTTTTTTTCGTATAAAAACCTTCCGTGGGATTTTTAAGGAACATACAAAAAAAAATTTGCCAAATCGGTCGAGCCATTCTCGATTTATGTGCTAAGCAACATTCATTTTTATTATATAGACTACGTAGATGGCCCGGTGAACTTCGTATCACACATACGAAGTACATATATGAAAAATATACACAAAACACTTTCTGAACGCACCTATAAATATTTGACAACCTATTGACAACGTTTTTGACAAAAGACGTTAAATTTAATTTCCCCGCTAGGAACATTTTGTATTGGAAAATTAAATCGTCGTTTTTAGTATTTTCCGCTACATATTATTTATGTTTCTCACCGTTTAAACCTTCCCTGAACTTCCACAAACATTTCAAGATCAAAATTAGCCAAATCGGCCCAGCCATTCTCGAGTTTTAGCGAGACTAATGAACAGCATTTGATTCTTATATATATATATATATATATATATATATATATATATATATATATATATATGTATGTATATATATAAAAATAATATTTATCTTTTCACTTACTCTCTTCAGCCTATCGCAGTCCACTGCTGGACATAGGCCTCCACTAACTCATGTGTTTTGCCCATAGTCACCACGCTGGGCGGGTTGGTGACCGCAGGGCTGGCTTTGTCGCACCGAAGGCGCTGCTGCCCGTCTTCGGCCTGTATATTTCAAAGCCAGCAGTTGGATGGTTATCCCACCATTGGTCGGCTTTTTAAGTTTCAAGGTAGGTAGTTGAACTGTGTTATCCCTTAGTCGCCTCTTACGACACCCACGGGAAAAGAGGGGTGGCTATATTCTTTACTGCCGTATCCACACAGCTAATATATATTTACCTTTTAGTAACTAAGATATAGAACAAAAAAAAATCGAAAACAGTGTTTATTGTAATGCTTTTTGTACACGACACTGTCTTTTCGACGAGTGAATATGTGTCGTACAATAAATAGGTCACGTGAAAACCTAAACTTCAAACATTGACTTTCAAAGTTGATGTCGCAAATACTTAACGTTATACGCGAGAAGCTCAATGAGCCGTCAAATAATTTAAATTTCATAATCTTCTGCGTAATTGTATTTTTTTTTATTGCAACATTTTATAGTGTACCTACAAGAAAATCAAAAAATATAATTATTAAAATAGTAAACTCATTGTTGTGGCGTAACAAAGGGAAATAGATACTCCTATAAATATTTACATGTAGATACACAGGTTCTATACGATAATTCTGAGCTGGTTACTCCACTATTAAATGTTATAGTGTGGTTTCATATCGTCATACCGTGTACACCAGGGATTCCCAAAGCAATCCCTATGTGGTAAAATAATGTGGCAACGGGGTCTAAAATGTCAGTTCATTTTGAAAAAAGTGATGGGTTGCGCAAATACTTTGGGAATTACTTTTGCAAGCGACCGACATTTACTTGTGAAATGGCCTTTATAAATAGATATTATAACGCATTTTTTTTCAAATATGATTCGTAGAAACCAACACTTTAAAACAAACCAATAAAACATTCCTACATAAATAAATCACACGTAGAAAATATTATTATTACTTACCCCAAAAACTCCGAGCTATCGTGTTGATTGTCCCTGGTGAAGAAGGGCGGTTTTACGACGCTGAAGAAGTCAGTGGGATCCAACTTGGTCGATATTGAGTGCATCATCTCAGCGAAGAGAACGCTCATTTTCGCCCAGTACGGCACCGCTGTCATCTTCATAACGACGTGAGTACTAAACCTGATCGGACAATGTATTAAAATTAAGTTAGAACTGCCTTTACGAGACCTTAAACTGTACATACAATCCTAATGATATTACAAATTTGAAAGTTTATGACGACGGATGGATGTTTTTTTTTTTTTTCTTTACTTTTTAATCTTTCGCGCAAAAAATCTATTCAACTTATAGTAAAGAAAAAGAGCACATAGACAGTTGGAGATCCAGAAATACACAGTTTAATTTTTATCACAACATTCGCACTAAAACGTTCATTACGCGTTTTGAACATTCACAGCTTTTGTATTATAGGTACGCAAATAAAACTAAACTGTATTAATTACTGTTCCAATTTCAATCTCTGTTTCAGAAGGGATATTCAAAACTTCTCATCTGCATTTTCCATCTGTCTACGACAACATCTGAAAGAAAATTAGTTTGTAATGGACCTTTTTTTAAAAGACAAGCGTTAAATTATGTTTAAGGAAATTACTTTGTATTAGACTTAGTTTGAAAACAAATATTAAATACTCGATATATCTGAAAAAATTGGGTAAAAAAATTAAATTTGGTGACTGCCAATTTTGGAAATTACCTCCCGATTTACACAACAATAATCATCACGAAAAATATCATATCGCAAAAGCAAAGCGGTGAAATTATCGTAAAGAGAGTAGATATTTTCATATAATGTAGCTTAATGATACCAATTTGTTCTAATTTACCATATTCTTGATAAATTGAGACGCGTGCCATTTTCATGTATCATTAATATATTTATCAATTTACTAGCTGACCCAATGAACTTTGTACCGCCTAACAGTCGATTCCTTAATTTTTTATTTTTTTTAAACTTATCCTTGCTGTAACCCCTACACTAACACTTAAACTTAATGTTATGGTATTAAAGTTCAAATTAACTTTTAAGTATTATTGCGAATCTTTTGTATGGGAATATAGAAAATTGTTGTTTTTAGACTTTCTCAGGGAATTTTTAAAAATTTTCTCTCCGTAAGAACCATCCTCGTACTTCAAGGAATGTTATAAAAGAAGAATTAGCGAAATCGGTTTCGGAAAGAGTTAGCGAAGCCGATCTCGAGATTTGCGCTTAGCAACACATTCAGCGATTCATTTTTTTATATATAGAGAAGATATATCTATCAGGTCAGCTATTATATATTATAATATATCATTGGGCAATATTATATCATACATCAAGTCTAAGACAAATAAGATATTCATAAGCCTTGTAAAGAAAGGAGCGTCGTGATTGATCAACCCTTATTGTGACATATTGCATATTAAAAACAAACTGATTCGCAGCAACAAAAAAATACTAACACATCTCAGGAACTGAAATCACACATTTGACCAAGCGTAGGGCAAAGCAGCATTTACTTTTGCATATAAATCGAAATATGTTTTAACATGTAATCACGGTTTCCATTCCTGAAGAAACTTAAACCTTGAGTTTTAGGTGACAGCCAGCTGTATATATAAATACATATATTTAAAAAACGCATTTTACACCTAGACTAGGGTTGGAAATCGAACCCACAAACCCTAAAGCAGAAAGTAGGATCAATGCCAAATAAACACTGTGAAACAAAAATATGAAAAATCATATAATAAAAATCATAAATCATATCACAGGAAGCAATTATGCCTATAAACATCATAATTGAATAAGGAAATCCTTACATTCAGTTCATACTACTATCATGACAAGCGCCAATTTCCCAACGAAAAACGTGATAAAATTTCGATATAAAACTCAAAATATAAAATTATAAAAGTATTGCTGATTGAACAATCGGGACATCTAGACATCATGCAGAACACTCATTAGATTAAAAAAAATGTTGAAAACAATATACAACTACTCGCAAAGCAACATGCAGTATGCGTAATTTACGAACACAAAATTAATAAAATAATAACAAATAAATCAAATAATATAAATCAAAGAACGGCAAGCTTAAATATGCAAAGCTTAAAACAAAAACAAAAAAAAATAAAATAATAACAAATCAAATAACACATAGCTTAAATAAAACAATAATAATTCTTCTCCTATTGTGCTAAATTTTAAAACATAAATGTTTCAATACAAGGCAACACGTAAAATGACGAATCGCAGAGCAATTTTAGCTACAGTTAACAGATTTTTCGACCAGATTGAAACTACTTATATATTTATCTGAAAATTTGAAAGGGAATCAATTAGATAACAGTTTTACGAGCATCATGTTACATTAGACAACAAAATAAATTACTAATATGAAGGGTATTATTGATTCACTAATGAGAGAACAATGCAATAATGCCACAATTTCTACTCGCACGCTACAGCGGTCGATCGATAAAGGTGACTTATGATATTTATTATTAAAAGAGAACTTGTTATGCTCCTATTATAAAAGGTCGCATGTAATTTCAATCATAAAATTACAGAAATTAATTTTCAAAAGATTCGCTTGCGTTAGGAAAATTTTACATACACCATAATTCATAACTCATGCGCAGCTTATGTCTTTACAAAAATGGTAAACACAATGTTTCCATGGAAGAGACAAGGGAATCAAGTTGATTTATCTACTCTACTCCCATACTTTATTCTGAAACAGCTTATTTGCAACATTAAACCACGCAATGTCTTAATAACCATAATATCATCTAAATATAATTTTGTTGTACTGAATTTCATAATAAAACTCCTTGATTTAGTTTTTTTTTTTTGTTTGAATTCATAAAGATACCACGCATCGAGCAGTAAGAATGTGGTTGTCTGTTGAATAAACCCTTGGCGCAGAAGGGATCGAAAACCCACATTCGTGTTTTAATACCCCTTATTATACAACAGTTGCATAAATAACTATTAAAGTACGAGTATGTTGAAGTAATACAAAAGAATATATAAAATTACAAAACATGCACATTTTGATCAGTTTCCATGACGTCTGTATACTCTACTGTAGACTCGAAGTCTACGAAATGCGCAAATAAATACATTAAAAAACACTGAAATTTTTTACATTTGCAGCTTAAATGTGCTCTGACAAATGTATAAAATTATTATCGTTTTGTATACTCTACGAGAGCTCTACAATTTTTAAAACATGAGAATTACTATAAAACTAATCAACGAATCACTATAAAAATATAATTTAATTAAAAATTATTTTATATATATAGTATTAATTCTGTTTCGAGACTATAGGGTCGGTAAATATAATAACTACGTATGTAGGTATATGACGAAAAGTATGTGCTTATTTCAATTAGAATCGTCTAACAATAAATTCTACAGAAATCGGGTTGTCGTGTATTATATTTATACTAAATATCAATTTATATAAGTCAATAATTGAAGCTGGAACAGAAATCAATAATTTATTTACTTCTATAGTACTGTTATATACTTAACACAATTAGTACAATAGGAAACGGTATATTGATATAAACGTGGACTCGAAGCGTTGATGGAGTTACACAGTACATTGGTGAGGGAATAAGTACGTATTATTTCACTCGTCCTTCGGAATTAGTTTACTACAATATATTCACAACAATTTATTAAAATCTATCTATCAGTTTAATTATTTCAATGTAATCTCTTAGGATCTTACGGTTCGATATAAAATTCTTTTTATTTTTTACATAAAACAGCTTGTCACGACGATGTGTGGAAGGAAACACGCATTTAGTGTATTATTTCAAAAAAAAAAAAAGTAATCAATCCTTTAGATAGATATTAAACAAATTTAGATTATTCCATATTTACAAGCAAAAGGTAAATAGAATTTAACACATCAAAAACCTTTGAAAAAATTATAAAGTCATAAAATTATCTATATATATAAAAATCAATTGCTGTTCGTTAGTCTCGCTAAAACTCGGCTTGACCGATTTAGCTAATTTTGATCTTGAAATGTTTATGGAAGTTGAGGGAAGGTTTAAACAGTGAGAAACATAAAAAATATGTAACGGAAAATACTTAAAAACGACGATTTAATTTTCCAATACAAAATGTTCCTAGCGGGGAAATTTAAACGTCTTTTGTCAAAAACGTTATCAATTGGTTGTCAAATATTTATAGGTGCGTTCAGAAAGTGTTTTGTGTATATTTTTCACAAATATATGTAGGTGATAACGAAGTTCACCGGGCCATCTAGTATATAATATAAATAATAAAACTATTTCATAAATGTCTTATATCTTACTTTCCTGTAGCTATGTAGGTGACAGTTAAATAATTGACAATCACTCTATCCCCGAGAAAAGTAAAACGATTAAGTTGAAACATGAAAAAGTACGACGGAAAAGCAACAGATGAACGTTTGATTAAATTCCAGGCAGGGTTTTCATAGATTTATTCGGTACATCCGCTGCGATCTTAGACTAGACAGGCTTCGTGGAAAAGAATTTCGTCGTAAAGTAGATTCCAGTATGAAAAAAAATAACTATACAAATACTATAAAACTGATCTTGCAACATTATAGGGAAATAATTTAGTTCCGAGATATAAGCGTTGCTGCGGTCAAGTGTTTCTGACATGCCTTTAATTATTATTTAGATAGTGCTTAGCTAGCTTAAGTTGAAATTTGTTTATAAAATAACCTGGAAGACTATGTATCTATTTATTTTTACAATTCACTACCTATATTGTTCGTTGAGTAGTGGCCGTAAGGTCGGTAGCAGTGATTCTCGCTCGGGGACTATACTCCCTACATGATATGGAAATTACTCGACAATGGATGCAATAGAAACGCAATGAAAAAGCGTGGTGGATTAAGCTCCAACACATATCTTATTATGTGAAAAGGATATTTATAGACATTTTAAATAATATTTTCTATTTTACATACTAACTTTATCCAATACGAACAGTGTGTAGCCATTGGTTAACATATGGGCACAATCTCGTACACGTTCATTTTGTGAAAAATGTACTTAGTATTCAACCTTGAAATTATACGAGGCATTTTTATGAACTCTAGATGTGTTATCAAACATTATTATGAACACGTGAAAGATCATTGCGATCGTTTCGTAACAAAGTTTGGCTTTAGTATTGTAATTTCATAAAGATTGAGAGCGATTGTAAAACCTTCCAGCCTCAAAAATATGATAAGTATTTTTTGTATCATTTCAATAAATGTTCACGTTTTATGTTATTTATATAACAAGAAAATTGAATCTATATTCATTATGATCATTTTTCATGGCAACATTTAAGCCTGGTTGCTAAATTTAAAATCGATTTTCTTTACTAATTTATAATAAGGAGAAAATCATTTTATATAAGACTAGGCTTAGCTTATATAAGACTAGGTTTAGCTTCTGCGCGCGACTTCGTCGGCGTGGACTCCGCTCCTATTGGTCTTAGCGTGATGATATATAGCCTATAGCCTTCCTCGATAAATGGGCTATCTAACACTGAAAGAATTTTTCAAATCGGACCAGTAGATCCTGAGATTAGCACGTTCAAACAAACAAACAATCAAATAAACAAACAATCAAACAAACAAACTCTTCAGCTTTATTATATTAGTATAGATTTGAAATTAATATGGTTATTTTCATTACTAAAATTATTTAAAACGGGATATTTACCACGTTTTTTTATTTATTTTTTATTTTGCGGTGCTCAATATGTCGACATTATCTACGAATGTCTAGTTGACGAGACTCGTGAACAAGATATTCGTAGATACATAGCACAGTAGCCGGGTATTAGAGTAATGTCGACGGTTTTTTGGAGTTTCCTACTTAAAAAACGATATAAGGGTTTAAAAGAATGAAAATACGCTGAGCAACAACGCTGAAGAATAACGTTTTACAGCGCTTTTATAGTAAGTTCAACTCATCTTTGCGCGCGGGTATACATATGTGTGGGTACTGTCCCTGACCGTCTGCTACACAAATTAAAGTTGTATAATTACAAGCGCACGCACACATAGAGCCGCGCGCAAAGATGACTTGAACTAACTATACCTGTTTATGTAAGATATAGACATACGAATAGCAAGTGCCAAATTATTTCTTGCTTTTATTTTGATAAATTATAATTTAACAGAAAATTATTTATGAATATCATGATAATCGTTCTGAAAGAGTAAACTTCCACTTTTTGAAGTGAAACTTCTTTAGGCGCATGAGGGGCAAAATTTGAGCGACCGGTAACACGACAGCGTCAGGGACGGTCAGTACTTGGATGGGTGACCGCATGAGAACACCGCGTGACGTTGGCTTTTTGTTTCTTTTTTTGAATTGTTTTTTTTTTTTAATTTAACTAGTCTTTTTGAATTAGTTTGCCAAAGAAGTTTAACTTCTGACATGTGTTTTTTGTACGCACGTATTTTTTTTTTGTTTGCGTTTATACTTACTGCCTGGCAACGAGTAGCGCTTGCATCACGCTGTTCATGTAGCACGTATTGCCGAGGTTCAGCAGACCGACCTTTCTCATCGGCACGTGAGAGTTAAGAGGCAGGCAGACGTTGCGAGTACGCCACGCTGGTAGCTGAAGGAAACTACACGCACGGGACGCCATGTGACGCTCGAGACACAGGATCTGTATACGACAAATTAAAAATATTGAAATATAAAAAATATATATTCTTGCATATATATCAATAATAAATAAAATTAAAATAATTGTGATTGCTCGCAAACGAAAAAAAAAACCGACTAAAATTACATACGACAAGTAATACAACAAGTTTTTTTTTAAAGGAGCTATTCCTAGTTTGGTACCATTATAATGAAACCTGATGATGGAATCCCAGAGAAATCGAGAGGATCCTTCGAAAATCGTAGTGACGACTAGTGCGTTTGTTAATTCTTTTCGTCTACTTACGTTGTATTACTTGTCGATGTAATTGATGTCGGTTTTTTTCGTTTGCTAGCAATCACAATTATTATTATGTAAATATATATATTTTTTAATTTAGGGGCCGTTCAAGTATTACGTAACGCAATTAGGAGGGAGGGGGGTCTTGTAAAACGTGACGATGCGTTACAGGGGGGGGGGGGGGGGGTCTCGAACAACGCGTTACGTAACGTTGTTATTTATTTAAATAAAAAAAAACTAGTGTACTAAAATCTCCCAAATTGGCAACCCTTTTCGTTTATATCCCTTTTTGTATATATATATATTTATACTTACCGCAAACGCGATTTTTTTAAGCGACTTTTCGGTAGTTTTCGCAACAAAGTTGTGACATTTGGGTAAAAATGGTCAGTTGGGGTGTTACGTAACGTTTATGGGCTGGGGGGGGGTAACAGGAAAACGTTACGGCGCGTTACATGGGGGGAGGGGGGGTCAAAAATCTTCAAAATTTGCGTTACGTAATACTTGAACGTCCCCTTATATGTTTGTCATTTTTTATTGAGTTTTTATAACCTATTTTTTCCTAATTTTTTTTACTTTTTTTATTACTTCGATTTCTTATTTTAGATGAGAATTTTTAAATATATGTACATCTTTTTCAGGAAAAAAAGATTATCCCCATTTATTTCCTTCAAAGAAACAATAATATCAGATAAATTATAATGCGACGTATGCTAAATGAATGCAAACCGAAGATTTTCAACCGACTTCCAAAAAAGGAGGAGGTTCTCAATTCGATTGAATTTTTTATGTATGTGACCTCAGAACTTTTGACTGGGTGTAGTACCGACTTCAATGATTCTTTTTTTTAATCAAAAGGTCATGTGGTCCATTTAAATTTAATTGCGATCTAACAAGTACTGTTATATCTAATAATGCGTATTTACTTGACAATTTTTTTTGTAGACCTGCGTTGTATTATAATGCAAAACTTTTCACTGGGTCTACCGGTTTTGATGATTTTTTTTAATCGAAAGCTGATGCTTGTCTTGTAGTCCCATTAATATTTTATCGAGACATGATGACTACTTTTTGAGTAATCTATACTATATTATATCTCTATCTATAATCTATACTATATTAATCTATATCTTATCTTATCTATACTAATATTATAAAGAGGTAAAGTTTATAACTTTGTTTGTATATACGGGGTAATCTTCGCAAATACTGATCCGATCATGAAAATTCTTTCGCTAACAGAAAGCTACACTATTCAGGAGTGACAAGATAAAAGGAAAAAGATAAAAATATATAAAGATTTTAAATCAGCAGGATTTGAACCTGCGCCCTCTGACGTGCCGTGTCAACAATTCAATCTAATCAAGCATTATTATTTGCCTTAGAAATTAATTGGTGATTTTAAAACATTTATATTTATCTGATTTGCTGAAAATAGTGAGATTGTATTAGAACATATCAAATTTCACCGTACCCTTCTTATGTGAAATGGATTATAACGCCCAACGAAGTGGGCACGGGTCGGCTAGTATATTATAAAGAGGAAAAGTTTATAACTTTGTTTGTATATACGGGGTAATCTTCGCAAATACTGATCCGATCATGAAAATTCTTTCACTAACAGAAAGCTACACTATTCAGGAGTGACATAGGCTATATTTTATTGTAATTGAACAAAAAATTCTGTAAATAAGAAAAAGATAAAAATATAACTCCAAAATGGTATATATAATAACATTATAAATAGGATAAGGGCAGGGAGATGATGAAATGCCTAATATAAAATCTGGTGTATTTTTATCTTAACTACAAAATTAATTTGTAGCAATTAAATTTTGCCGTATATTTTCCAATTGTTCAGAACATAATAAAATACTATATTTGTACGATTGTTGATAAAGGACCAATTTTGATCCGAAAAGGTAATTTTGCGATGTTTGTTTATTAACCGACTTCGAAAATGTGTTTTGTTGGAGATCCTGTTCCACTGTATATTTTTTTCATAGCACATTCAAAAAATAGTAACAATCAGTCACAAATGTTGTAGAACGAAATGTTGTCATTTTACAAAACAGTGACCTGGAAATATAATTAAGTTTGCTCGCAAAAGAAAAAAAACCGACTTCAATTACATCGACAAAAAAATAGTCAACTAAATACGCTTTATCAAAGACTAGCAGACCCGTGCCCACTTCGTTGGGCGTAAAATCGTAATAATATCGTGTATTTATTATTTTAAATTACAGAACCAAATAACATACTAAATTTTATAGCACTTAAATAAATAATATGTTACTCCAACGCCATCTAACAAAAATGCCGAAAACGACGTCGATAGGCTAATAAAGTCTTCTAATAGCGATAGACGACGGCGAGAGATGGCGTTATTATTAATAACCCCTTATCCTATTTATATAGGGTCGGCACAACATGTTCTCCTCTTCCTCAGACTCATGTTGACTCATATATTAGGCATTTAGGGCACACTAATTTATAAAATAAAGATTAAAAAAAAAACAAAAACTATATTCAAACTCGTATAGTCTGGTGTCGTGTAGTCTGGGTGTCAAATGTCAGCCAGACTGACGGACGATCAGCATTTTTTTAACTTCTATTGCTCTAAAAAATAAGATCTGGAATAAAAAATATTTCGGTTTTTTTTGTTATTTATTGAAGTACTTATGTACGAGTATATCACTAGTGTGTTGTTCATTTTGCCTAAGAAGAAAATAAAACGGAGCTTTATAATTATAATACTATACTTTCGAATAATAAACCTCATGTTGTTTTCTTCTCTGAGTATCCAGGGGATCCAGAATGGTATTGTTTTTTTAATAATTGTATTTGAAACGAAACAAAAAAACCGACTTTAATTACGATACAAGTAATACAACGTAAGTAGACGAAAAAAATTAACAAAAGCACTAGTCGCCACTACGACTTTCGAAAGTTCCCTTGATTTCTCTGGGATGCCATAGATGGATGCCATTAGAACCTGGTTTCCTTATCATGTTACCACCTTTGGGATATCTCCTTTCCAACAATAAAATAATCATCAAAATTAGTTCATAAACGACAAAGTTATGCGCGAACAAACATAAAAAAAATATATATACACGGTCGAATTGAGAAACCTCCTCCTTTTTTGAGTCAGTGAAAAATAAATAACACTCACCACATCAGCGTATTTCCCACGGAATAAATCTTGAGCGTCACCCTTGATAGATTCTAGTATACCGTCGACCATAGCAGTCAGAATGTCAACCAAGTTCTGTAAGAGTTGCCGGCTCCATTGACCACTGTCAGCCGCGAGGTTTACGAGCACATCGCCGACATGAGACGAAATCTAACCAAAAAAATAAAATCAGTTTTAAAAAAATCGTATTTTTTTAAAATTCAATTCGTAAGACGACGTCTCGTTAGTTGTCGTCGAGAACGACTGAGATATGAGAGCACAGATAGAGGTATAAGGTGTTGTTATATTATCTCAAATAGAAATCTTTTCACAAAGCTCTTCTTGGCAGGAATGTACGCATATTGAACTGTGAAGTACGCTGCCTTCTAGTCGTGTATATCATATCTTCCAGGAATTTCTAGTAAACACAACCTTATACTTTACGTAAAGCACTATAGAAAATATTATTAAAACGGTATTTTATATACTTGTAATTAAAAAATAAACTCTTTTTTTTGTCTGGTTAGAATTTATTCATCACGATAATTCTTGTTCACATATTTAATAATACGATTTTGACCAAGTAAATAAACATAAAAGAATTATCAATATTTTTAGCATAACAGACTTTTAACACAAAAAAATTACATAAGTAATACTAAATTTTAAATACAAAATGAATACTGTCTATCACTTCTGTTAATTTAAATCATCGTTATTATATATCGCAAACTACAATAGCTATGGTTTTTAAAATTTAATATTCGAACAATAACATTTTTCTTATTTCAGTTCCGTATAATAGTAAAAAAACATTATTAAAGTTCAAGGTGCAGTGTAAATTAAAACTTACCCTATCAAAAGCCTCTGCGGATTCGCGTAATGAAGCAAGTACGTGGAAAATAGGGTCCGCGGTCTTTTGTTGCAAATGCGCCGGGTGCGCCATTGACGAGAACAGCTTAGCAACGTTGTCTACACTCGTCTCTATGAGAACGTCGAATCTCTCATTTTCCTATACAAAAAGGGAAACATTTATTTCTTAGATTCTAGCTAGCGACCCCGACATCGCCAGGGTGCCATTTTATGAGTTGCGATATTCGGGGCCGATTGCAACGGTTGTGGGTAAAGTTCATCCTGCACATGAGTCACGAATAGACTTCAACAGCAGAACCTAGAATGCATACAACATCAGAACCTGTTTCGCCTTAATTAAGAAACTAAAACTTTTAGATTCACAAATGCGAATAGAAAATATATACCATAAATATGGTGGAGTTCGATGGTGAAAATGAATAATGTACCTATCAAAAACTTTTATCTATTGGAAACAGGCCGTTAAAGGTAAATAAACTTAATATGTAAGTTTATTTGATATCTATACTAATATTATAAAGAGGTAAAGTTTATAACTTTGTTAATCTTTGCAAATACTGATCCGATCATGAAAATTCTTTCACTCACAGAAAGCTACACTATTCAGGAGTGATATAGGCTATATATTATTGTAATTGAACATAAAATTCAGTGAAAATAATAGTAGGTGTTACGAATCGCGCCATCTCTTGACGAACTGTAGGTACCAACTAAATAAACATCGATGTAAAATAGCAGCGGACGGCGCGCCCAACGACTGTGTTCACGACGTTTACCAAAGTATACTTCATTTAAAAATTCGTTATTATTCTGTAATAGTTAAATTTAAAAAACTTGAAACATATCAAATTACTGTAAAAATCTTTTAACACCCAACGAAGTGGGCACAGATCGGCTAGTATTTAATGAAAATAATCTAGCTAGGATAAATCTAACCTCCATTTACAAATGAATTGTAGCATTTATAAGTCTTTTTTCTACAGCAATATATTGCGTATTACAATTTGTGATTTAAAGTAAAAACCGTAGTAAATATGTCAGCACTGTCGATTGAGTATTAAGAAATATAGTATAAAGATTTTTTTATATAGAACTAGGTCGGCAAACATATTCACGGCCTACCTGACGGTATGCGATTAGCGTAGCTCATAAACGACTGCTCAAGTATAAGTCAAATCCCCTTCAGTAGCTCTGGCGGCACGTTACTCACGACAGGAACACAAACCTTCCTGAGAGCAGTGTTATTTAGCTGCGATCTTCTGTTACGTCGAGGTACTTCCCCAGTTAGGCTGCACCAGATTTTGAACAGGATATTTCTCACTATGCCCTACCTCAGGGTGGGTTTAGACCAAACGAACAAAGAGCTAGAGCTAGAACAAGAGCATTCTTATATATAACAACGAAATAATGCTCTACGCCTGCTTACACTAAAAGAATTTGATATAGTGGGGATAGAATGAGCATTCGCTCGTCTGATGTAAATCGACCTTCAGAAAAATTTAACCTCTATCGTTATTATAAGAAGTTTAAACTTACCTCTAAGGCCTTGATGTAAGCGACGAGCCAGTTTCCGAGCGCAGGAGTGCCGTGCCATTCGTAGAGCCAGCGATAGAGACAAGACAGAGCGGCTCGGTGGCCAGCTCCGGCCGGTCCATTTTCACGCTGTTGAACTAACCAACGAGCAGTCGAAAGAGCATTCTCCTCGTCCGATTCATCGATAACAATAAGAACAGCAGCAGTAGCCGGGCAAGCGTCCGATTCTAGATGAAACGTGGAAATCGTTATATTTTATGTAATTCATAAAAATATATATTTATGTATTTAGAGAAAAAATAAAATTAATGTGATGAACAGTGTAACAAAAATAATTTACAGTTTATCACACTCTTTAACTACATATATAAACAATACAATTGATATTTATTTCAAAACAAGCTGATCTGATATACGTTATACGCTCAATCGTATGAAGTTACTTTTCCTGTGAAATTTTCTTAATTTTTTATTCCATAAGAACCTTCTACATACAAATCAAAATTTTTTTCTTAAATCAATGTATAACCAACGGATATAGAGATTTATTTTATAATATATTTAAAAAAAATGTCGCCACCGTAAAAAAAAAATTGTCGAATTTTAAATCTAAGTCCATAAATATTAACAAGTTAGGGAACAATGTTATTAAACCAAGACTTAATTATTTTTCATCTTAAGATTGGTTAACGATGTTTAGACTACGTAAAATAAATTTAAAAAATTGTTATTTGCGATAATGACATAATCTTTGTATATAAAAATTGCATATTTTCGTCTGATATTAGGGTGGATTTAGACCAAACGAACAAAGAGCTAGAGCTAGAACAAGAGCATTCTTTCTTGATCTTTATGTGTAAACGAAAACTCGTATTCAGCGTTTACAAACGAACAAAGAGCTAGAGCTAGAACAAGAGCATTCTTTCGTAATCTTTTATTGTTTAGTGTAAACGAAAGCAAAATCATCTGAACGAATGTTCTTTGCTCTTTGGTGTCAATTCTGTGGTTGGTATTGGTAGTGCTTCGCTATGTTTGACTCTGATAGCAATATCATAATTGCAAGTGCTGCATTTATTAATTTATCGCAAAATATCAAAAACAAAAGGTGATGTAGGTGAAACAATGATGGATATGCAAAACACCCAAAACAACCCACAGACATCATTTGGTAGGCTTCTATCATTAATAAACATTTTTCTTTAGACCAATCCATAATTTAATAGATTAAATAATATGTATAAAATCGCTAGAACACAAGAACGCTTTCAAGAGACCGCTCAGGGCGCGAGCACGTTAGAACACGCAAGAACGCCCAAGCAACTGTTCGCGCGCTCTAGCGCCGTTTACATCAAGCGAGCGAGATTCCATAGAATCTTTGCGAACGCACTAAGAACAACGAAAGAATGCTCTACGCCTGTTTACACTAAAAGAATTTGATATAGTGGGGTTTAAAGATAGTGGGTTGAATATTTCATAGATGACATAAACGTTCCAGACTGAAAGAAGAACGCAGCTTATGACTTTTAAATTGTTTCAACGGTGAGTAGTCGATTACTTTTACGTTAAATACTCATTTTACGTTCTGAATGGTTAGAAAGGTCTGAAATTTAAACAGACTATAAAAAATTTACAGTAAACGCCGTTAAAGGTAGTTTGAGAAAAAAGGGTTTTTATATGAACATTAACTCAAGTACAAAAACAAACACTCACGTGGATCAGATATATATGAATAGAATTTGTCGAGAATAGCAGTGAAGATTTCGTGACGAATATCATCGTGTACTGTTGTCACTACTCGAAGTAAGAACTGTTCTACTGGCTGAAGCAGTTGCCATAGCTGTTCCACTGTACCCGGAGTTCGCGCTGTTACAGAAATTCATAATAATAGTAATCTTTCATAAACACTTAAAACTATTGTAATGAACATACCTGAATAATTATAAATAGATCTAATCTCAGAAAGAATCAATCTAAGAAAAAATTTAGTTCATGTTTTTAAGCTTATCAAGCGGGATAAATCGTTTACTATTTTTTTTTATTTGACAAGTGCGAAAAAACTACGCTAAAAAATTATTATATTTAAAAATATTTAACTGTTAACATTAAATTGTCGAAATTTTTCTCGGACTCTGATAAAAGAAGGAAAAATGTAATGGGCTTAACTTTTAAATATTTAACACGTGACGGCAATATTTGGTTACACAACAGACTGTAATGTATGTGCATTTTACACATTTATAAACAAACTGCCTATTGACATACAAATGCGTCGCAATTCATCGTAGTAGAGATGTCCATTTGTATAAAAATCTCTTTTTAACTTCGTCATCTGCCATACATACAGACTTTTTAACCGACTTTAGAAAAAGGAGGAGGTTTTCAAATCGACTGATAATTTTTTTGTACCTATCTAGCCCAGAACCTTTGATTGGATGGACCCATATCGATGTTTTTTTTAAATCAAAAGATGGTTTGACATTTTATCTGGTCCCATTTAAATTTAATTGAGATCTAACAAGTACTTTTGAGTGATCTTTGATAACGCGTACTGGACTTCTACTTCGTTCACCTACGTTGTATTAAATACTTGACCATGTAAATGAAGTGGGTACTTTTTCGTTTGCGAGCAAACACAATTATTATATAAGATTTATAAAGAAACATGGTTATTTTCATTACTGAAATTATTTAATTCGGGATATTTACCATGTTTTTTATTTTATTTTTATTTTGCGGAGCTCGATATTTCGACATTATCTACGAATTTATTGTTCACATATTAAATAATAATTTTAGTAACACAATTACTGGTAAAAAAAAGTTAGGCATCAATTGTTAGATTTATGAAAATAATAATAGATACTTGGCGCATAGTGTAAATGACTTTATGAATGACAAGGCTGCTTGGCAGTGACATGAGTTGCTCGTTCTTTAAGTTAATATGTATCATAAATTTTCACGATTCAAAATATTCTTTTGGAATTTACTGAATAAATATATTTGACTTTTGACTTTGACTTTGCATAAGCTCAAGAAATTGACTTAAAACTTTTTTTTAATCATTCGTTTTCAATACAATTACACTCCTGTATTAAATGGGAGTAACTCCTTAATCAACAAACTGAAAACCACTCTCATGTAACACGCCTTCACAACTGCAGTCGTGGGTTATTAATATTTATTTATAGATTAGATGTGTGTCATTGTGGGTTTCCCCATCATGCCTCGGAGAGAACGTGAAGCTCACGGTCCTTTTCGTTATCAAAGGCAAATTAACCTCTAATCCACAGAAGAGCAGCGTGGTAGATTAAATTCCGACTCTCCTACTATCTGGAGGAAAAGACCTTTGCCCAACAGTGGAGCGTTGCAGGCTTCTTCAATTCAGTGAACTCCCTTATTCAGATGAGAGATATTGGAACGTGAGAATTTTCATAACTGTAAACGTATTTTTTATTGAATGGTATCGCAATCTGAGCAGTCTGTGAACTGAACGGAACGATCTTTGTAACGAGCAGGGGTCCAATTATTCTACCTACAGGTTTACGAGACACCTCACGTGTACGGAATACTTACCGACGACGACGACGCGTTGGCGCAACGGTCACAGCACTGGTTTGTGGGTGTGCGCTGGCGGTTGCGGGTTCGATCCCCACACATGACAAACATTTGTATTGGCCATACAGATGTTTGCCGTGGTCTGGGTGTTTGTGCAGTCCTTGTGGGTCTCCCCACCGTGCCTCGGTGAGCACGTTAAGCCGTCGGTCCTGGTTATTATCATGTACACCTGATAGCGATCGTTACTCATAGTAGGGAATATATCCGCCAACCCGCATTGGATTGGAGAGGTGGATTAAGCTCTGATCCTTCTCCTACAGGAAATTTCCTGCTCTAAATATGGAGCAGCCCGACTGGGGTAGTACCTCGACCTTACAGCAGACCACAGCAAAATAATACTGCAAAGCAAAATAATATGCACACAAAATAATACAACATGCCACATGCCACAGCAAAATAATACGTTTTCAGTTTGTTGATTAAAAAAAATTTTTTGATATGATAATAAAAAAAATTTGATATGATAATAAATTTTTTTTTGATATGATAATAAAAACATTTTCGAATTTCCTCATGTGTGGGTAACACAAAAATAAAAATAATACGAATTAAAAATAGCGTAGTGTCGTCTCTTGTCAAAAGAATTCATTGTAATATGAAACTTTGAATAGTGAAGTACTGTAAAGGACTCGCTATAGATGGCACCACGGTTGCTTAAAACCGAATAAAATCATATCAAGAATTTCGATTCCGCTGGGTATAGATCCATAGCTTAACGGCTAGAGCACCGGACACGGATTGTCGGGAGGTGCGGGTGGTTCGAATCCCGCTGGATCGAAAATTTTGATATGATAAAAATCGGCCAAGTGCGAGTCGGACTCGCGCACGAAGGGTTCCGTACCATTGGCTAGGCTAGGTAAACACCAGTAGGTACATTGTTTTTAATATCGGGCAAAAATCGGCAAAAAAGTCATTTTCGTTGTATGAAGCCCCCAATTTTTTTTAATTTTAATGTTATTATTTATTATTAAAGTAAATACACAATTAAGTATTTTGTGAATATTTCAAGTGCCCACCTCTTACCATTTATTGATATCGAGCAAAAATATGCAATAGGTAAATCGCGTTTGTTGTATGGGAGCCCCCCTTAAATATTTACTTTATTTTGTTTTTAGTATTTGTTGTTATAGCGGCAACAGAAATACACGGACGGACGGAAGGACAGCGAAGTCTTAGTAATAGGGTTCCGTTTTTACCCTTTGGGTACGGAACCCTAATAAAAAACATTTTCGAATTTCCTCATGTGTGGGTAACACAAAAATAAAAATAATACGAATTAAAAATAATACTGTGATCAAGCAGTATTGTGTTCCTGTTGGTGAGTAAGGTGACCAGAGCTCCTGGGTTGGGGATAGGGTCGGCAACGCGCTTGCGATGCTTCTGGTGTTGCAGGCGTCTATAGGCCGTAGCCTACCGTAGTCTTACCATCAGGTGAGCAGTACGCTTGTTTGCCGACCTAGTTACATTAAATAAAAATAAAAAATAAAAAAATCCAAACAGGCGAAGCCGCGAGTGGAAAGTTACTTTTCAATAAAATGATATTAAATAGCGATGACAGTACTAAACAATATAATAATCCACAAAACAAGTTATTAACCAAATTATTCGAGTTTTGGTCACTAGGGGAATGGAACATCCCATTAATGCTTGTTCAGAACACTAAATAACATTTTAAGGTAACACATTCCTTATAAACGTCTACTTCTTACATTAAAAATAAAATATGATATTTTTATTTTAAGCTCAAGCCTTCAAATCGTATTCTGTATTTTTCACTACTAGTAAGAACTCAATTAAATTGAAATGGGACCACATGATAAGCACCACATTTGGATTTAAAAAAAAATCATCGAAATCGTTCCATCCAGTAAAAAGTTCTGAGGTAGCATATCCTCCTATTTTTTTGAAGTCGCTTAGAAAGTGATAAGAGCATGTCACGTGTGCGAACACAATTATCGCGTCACTGTTACAAAAATCGCTTGCAAATCTTTTACAAAAACACAAACAAATTGTACCCAACATCAGCATGACTACACTATCTACAAACTTGTATTAACCTTTTGAGCGCCACGCCTCAAATCCATTCCCGTGCCCTGTACGCCAAGGCATAAATTAAACAAAAATACCTACGAAAAAAATAGTGCTGCCAAGAGTCGTTATCGAGTACCACAAAGTGACTTGTTTATGTTGATTTTTATGCAATAAATGACTACTTATATAATCTAGGATGGTTTATTCTTTCAATATTTTTCTTGTATTATCTTGCACTCGTTATATATACTTACAATAACATAAATAAAAAACAAACATTACAAAAAAAAATCATAGTAAAGCACAACACCATTCTCTATCGTCATGACGTCATTGTCACAACTGGAAGACTACGGCGCAGCTGACCTACGGTTTTAATACTTTCATAGAGACATGTTAGAGATGTGCTGTGTGTGCCGCACGCTGTATATCGATTTCGAATCGAATCTATATACATATAAATGAAAAGTAATTTAAAAAAAATAACCGAATTCAAATTTGTAATTTTTTTTATTATATAATAATTGAAAAGGGAGTAATAAAACTGCAATATTTTAAAAAATCTAAATTACTTACCTAAATATGCCTACTATTTATTAAATCCAGCTTTAACAAAGTAAAACTACAATACCCATACAATATTATAATAAAAATATTTAATATGTCATAATGTTCCTTAACATCTCGCAATAACGGCTATTTGCGCATTATTGTTACTCATTTAAGAAGACAATAGACGCACCGGTCATAAAACATTTTGTACTGCATTTTGACAGAACTCCTTACTTTCAAACAATAATGGCTCTTGTTGTACAGCGATTAAGGTGAGAATTACATTAAAAATCTTTTTTGAGACCATAAATTATATGGAATTCTCAAAAGTTATAGAAAAAAATGTTTTTTGCAATCGTGGGAATGTTTTTAAAAAGTTTATGCAAATATTGCGTTTTAAAATTTCGTTTCTTTTTTGCTATCGTTTTTAGAAGTGTCGTAAAAATCCTAATAATATTAGTTTAAAATAATGTAATTCACGTGAAATTCGTTCAATGAAATATTGAAGTTGTTATTAAAATAGAATATATTTAAAAAATCCTTTGTAATGGAAAGATTGTGGTAAATCTATGTTTTTTAGTCTAGTACGAATTTAAACAACTTTTGTCTTTTAGAGGTTAAACTATATTTATAATAATTATATAAATTCATATCGTACATTTATATTTGTGCCTCTTGCGTCACATTACTAGCGGTCTGCTATAGACGACAACGGCGTACAGGACATAACATTTACGTGGAATAAGAATGCATGTTTTTATTTCAATGTTTCTCAGTACGTGTAGCTCTAAAAGACTGGTTTTTTATACTCAAATGTTGCAGGGATATTCTATTTTGAGAGATGTTGAATTAAAATACTAAAAATATTTTTTTAATAATTTTATTTAATGTTTTGGTGGTCCGGGTTTTTTGTCACATATAGACGTCGTTGGCGCAGAGAGCTCGCAAGTGCTTGTCACGTATATGTGTCTTTGGCGTTCAAAAGGTTAACAATTGTTTTATAGTTGATGAAAAACATTCAACAAGTTGTCACAAATTCGCCATATATTATAAAATGTGATCATGGATAAGTTCAAGTTTAAGTTGAACTAAGTAGAAATTTACCACCCTTAACCAACTCTAATAGCACACAAATAACCTTGCAACTATCATACTCATAGTATGCTGTAAACATATAATCTTTGTATATTTGTGGTTGGATATGACTATCACACAAGGCTGTGATAGTCATATCCACCCCTTTACTCAATGGGACTAACCATTATTGAAATCTAACTAAGTACACATTTAGACTTTAGTTCCTCTCTCTCGAAGGAAGATTTAGCATTATTTTCGTGCTGCACATTATTATACCACAACATGTAACTTTGCCATGAGCCTACCTAATGTTCATGAAAGAAAATCTATAGATGGAAATTGTAAATTAAACTCATATCTAAATAATTGGTATATAATTATACTTACACAGACATTTGACGATATCTTGACAATGTTTAACAAGCTCTTGGTGTGGAGGCAAATAATTTGGCTGTTCATTCATCATTTGAAAAAATTGTGCCAGCACAGCCAAATCTGGTTGGTTTCTATTGTCGGCAACCAACTCATGTTTTTTGACAGCCATTTTTTCTCTGTATAAAAAATTTAATGCATATAAAATCTTTCTCCCTTTATTATTATCTAAAAATATTTTATTACACTGCTAGTGTAAGTAAAAATAAGCTTATGACTACTCTTAACAGTTTAACCCTAACATAGAAAATAAATAACATGATTATTTGACATTATTGTTTTCCTAATTACACTGTACAATGTACATATTTATAAAATTACTAGCTGACCCGGCGAACTTCGTACCGCCTAACAGTAGATTTTTTAATTTTTTATTTTTTTGAAACTTATCCTTTCCAGAACCCCTCCACTAACACTTAAACTTTATTGACAAATTGACTTTTAGTACTATTAAGAATCTTTTGTATGAGAATATAGAAAAGTAAGTGAGTTTTTAGACTTTTTCAGGCAATTTTTTTAAATTTTCTCTCCATAAGAACCATCCTCGTACTTCAAGGAATATTATAAAAAAAAGAATTAACGAAATCGGTTCAGCTGCTCTCGAGATTTGTGTTTAGCAACACATTCAACGATTCATTTTTATATTAAAGATAGATGTAGATAGATGAATTTTAATAAGCTCTACAATATGTATACTGTTAATCTAGACTGATTAGCAGAGCGTCTACTTGTTATCAGAGATTTGGCTTAATATCACATGCAGGGCATGGCTATAAATGAAAGTACCTATACCCTGTTTTTTTTCGGTACGGACTAAATTGACATAAGCTGTGTTGCTAGTTTTTTGTGAATCATTAAAAGTGATGTGCCACTACCGTAACTTTACGTAATTTACAATCTTGTATCGGTTTTTAGTAATAATTACAAAAATCATTGTCTTTAAAATACTAGAATGTGGAGACAACCGTAACGTACCTATAGGCATAGGCATACCTATATAATGTACCTGTATGGCTAATGTATAGATTTATGATTATTTTTTAAGTAGTTATTAATCTTAGTAATCACATGCAAATTGAAATGAAATGAAAACATTTATTTCGCCTTAAGGTTATACACACACTTAACGAAAGTAAAAAAATGTCAATTACAAAAAAAAAAAACTAAACAATAATAAAAGAAAGTTAAGGTAGCAAAATATCAAACAATAAAATATATTTTTTTTTTCATATCTTAACATTAGGTACATTACAAACTTAGGTAATGTATTAAGTGTTATAAGCAAACTTAAGTTAGTCAAAATGTTAAAATATTAAATTAGTCAAAATTTCTAATGTCTCGCTCGGTAGACATTACCTATCTATTTTATCCTCGGCTTTATTAAATATTACAATAAATAACATAAAGTAACGTCCCTAGTATAGTCCGAGAGAAAAAAAAACTAAACGAAAAAAACTCTCGGTACTCTTTTAAAAATTTTTTAAACATATATCTACAAGGTAAAAACGCATTATTAGACCATGAAATAATCAGGACAAACACGAGACAGCCAATCGTGCATCTAACTATTTACAAGACTGGTCATAGATAGCCTGGTCGAGCTAAATTTCTATCCCATGTCTTTTCATCATGAAGGTTATTATTATATATATCATTACCATGATTTTTAAAAGATTCGTATATTGTCAAATAATAATAAAATTATGTGGTAAAAGTAAAAAGTTACGATTCATAAAACCGGTATCGTATTCATAAAATCGTATACAACACTATTACTAAAAAGCTGGTATCATTATTTCGAAAATTGACATTTGCATGTGTCAATTTAGTCCGTACCGAAAAAAAACAGGGTATAAACTGGTAGCTCTAGATCAGAGGTTCATAAACTTTTTTTGTCTCATAGACCACTTTCAAATTTTTGCCGGTTCTGGGGGACCTTAGAGGGAATTTAAGGAAAAAGGAATGAAATGCCATACCATAATTCCATAAAATAATCTAGTCAAGGGAAAACATCTTTTGGCTGAAGGTTGTGGGCATGTCCACCGAGCTAATATTGATGGATCCTATCTACATGTTGTACTGAGATAAATTTTTAGGGACGCTAAAACTGGTCACGCTAACGTTGACACCCATCAAGTCACCTGTGGACCCCTAGCTACCACCTGGACCACTTTAGGAGTCACTGAACTAGATGACTAATGGCTTAGAAATTTTTTTGTAGCTTTAGTTGAGTAAGAATCATTCTTTACCATACCAAATTTTCTAATTCAATGGTCAAAGATTTTTTTCTCGCATGGAAACCTTATTTTTTTCTAGCTCATTCTCAACTAAGATTGCAATTAAGCGACATTATTTATTAATTATGTAATAAATGTGTATTTCAATTATTTATTTATGCACAAAATGATTTTTTTTAATTAATTGATAAAATAAAAAAGAATGTCATTCAAATATTGTATAAATTTAGAAAATATTAGAAAAAAAGGCTCTACACAAGGTATCGAACCTATGACTGACGCATTACCATCTTAAGTTTTTACCACTAGGGCAACTTGGCAAATGGGTTCAAATAAATAGTTCTGACAACAAGAGGTAGGTCAAAATTATATTATATATTTTAAGCACTTGGCCATCTGAAGTTCTTTCTCACTTTGTGTACTTTCATTTAAAATCAGTTATGACAAGTAGGCGGTCCTTATGGCTTAAGCAGTAATAACATGGCTCTTATGACATTGAAATAAATATTTGAGCAAAATTATCTAAATTTTATATGTGTATAGTGTATAGTGTAACACAATTTAATGCATTACCTATTAAAATTCTTACTAGTGAAACTGCTTGGAAACTATTTTATAAGCAACTACCTATAATATTTAGTCGGACCAGTAACTTATTGCAAGTACACTAGTTCACAAAATTAAACTTTTTTTTACAAGCGTTTATTTAACTTGCAATGTATGTATGTATGTTATCACGATCATGATACAGCCTGTAATATCCCACTGTTGGGCATAGGCCTCTTCTCCATGTAGGAGAAGGATCGGAGCTTAATTCACCACGCTGCTCCAATGCGGGTTGGCGGATATATTCCCTACTTTGAGTAACAATCGCTATCAGGTGTACATGATAACAACCGGGACCGACGGCTTAACGTGCTCTCCGAGGCACAGTGGGGTAACCCACAAGGACTGCACATGTGTGTTATGTTCGGGTGAAATCTTGCAACTCAATTTTGAAGCAGATATCTTTAACCAATTTAGCTGAAATTTACTAAGTTTAATTTGGATTGGACATGCATGGACAATGCATGGTTAACTAGCGCAATCAAATAAAAGCTAGTTTTTTACTTTTAATTTATATACCCAACAATTAATGTATATAAATATGTTAATCTACCTTCCTTTAATCTAAGTGTTTTTTTTTGTTCTGGCAATTCTCGTACATAGTATGTTCGCCATTATCAAATGGGGAAAATTTATTCATGTATTTAAAGGAACGAGGGAAGCTAAATTTAGGGATCATTAAATGCAGGAATAGATGTAGAATATTTATGATGTATAGATAATACCTACTTAAAAATAAGGCAAATAGTATATATGCCTAAGTTCCGTTTGTTTCTAAGCCCATTTTACATTCTTAAGATCTACCACATCCAGTTTGTCCCGGTAATTCGAGTGTAAATATACTAAATTACAATGAAAGTGATATATAATTAAAATCAATTTCTAGTGATTCTGACGAGTTCTCACTTCAAGAAAATACTCCATATTTAATTAACCAAGTCGAATTAAATCTAAAGCAGAGCTTCTTGGTTCCTGCTTACAACTTTCAGCTGGGGTATGAAAACCGTATAAACTAGTGATATCAAATGGTGTTAATTGTAGCTAAAATCTATAAACTGCAAAAAAGCAAGATTTGCTAAAACATAGTAAAATGTAAGTTTTTAAGAATATATTTGTAGTTTTTAATGTTGCAGTCAAATGATAGTAAAATAAGTCATTTTCACTGCCTTAAACAACAAATAAGTAATTTTTCCTGCCATAAACAAAAATTTATCTTTCTTAATTACATCCTAGATAAACAACAAATTATAAGGCTTACATTATCAAAACATGAACAGAATATTAATATAACCAAAAGGTTGCTTCTTTTTAAGTGAAACTTCTTTAGGCGCATGAGGGGTAAAATTTGAGTGACCGCTAACACATCATGCGGTCAGTACTTGGTTAGGCGACCGTCTGGGAACACTACGCAACGTTGGCTTTTTTTTTTGTTAATTAGTTTTCTTTTTGTATTATCAATTTGTTTTTTTCAATTCGTTTTTTTTTATTAGATTTTTTCTTAATTAGTTTGCCAAAGAAGTTTCACTTCTGACATATGTACTTTATATGCGTAATTTTAATTGACAAATTGAAATTATATTAAAAATTATTCACAAATACAAGGGTAGAAAAGTAATGATTAATTTGTAAAACATTTATAGTTATAATATATTTATCTATATTATACTATGCATTATAAGTAACGAAAAATTAAAGTATGAAAACTTATCGCCAAGAATGTAAATCACAATATATATTCGACTTTAAGTTCATTTCAACGAGTATATTACTACATTTTCATGGGCACCTAACAGAAAAATAATATAAAAAATGTTTAATAACAGCCAAAATAAATACAAATAGGTAAGTAATGTTTAAAATTTCATTATCTTACTTTAAAAGCTTCATTTTCAACATCTTGCACTTTTATATTTATTTTTCTTAACAAAGTAGTTAATTGTTTATGAGATGCTAAGAAACATTTTATTTCACATTATTTATTTATGGTTTTAACCCTTCAATTAGCTAAGTGTGTAGTTCAGATTTGAAATTATAATTTTTTCCTGACAGAAGCAAGAAGTAAGCAGTGTTCGCGATCGCATACAAGTAGCGACTGAGCCTTCATAACATGCGCATTTCCATCTAGGTCGTAACTATTTATAACTATGTATAGATTTCCAGATATCATTACAGGATATAAAATGGCTACCTCCGTATATAAGTGTTAAATATAAGAGCGTTAAATATTAAATATACACATATTATCAAACAAATACTCACATAAGTCAGCACACTTCACAAGTAAAAAAATAAAAAGAACCACGCACGTATCAAATTCCACTCATTATTTGAATAAAATATAACCCACTGTATTGAGTCCTGAGTAGATCATTTTAAATAATAATCAACAAATTTGGACTTATTACTTTTTTGGTTGAACACAAAACGTTTTATTACGACAACAAAAGATCCGACCACTAACCACTTAATGACATCTTTGTCCTAAGTAACCATGTAAGTTAGTAAAATTTATTATGTGGATTACAAGACAGAGATAAATATCTACTTCAATTAAAAACACATAGTATAACTGCTAACAATTATCGATTACACTCGCACCAAAGTACAATTATTTTTAACAAGATGAATGTCTTAAAATCTTTCTTGGAAAATAAATGTCATAACTTCGTCTGACTTCGTACATAATCTCCTCATGTTTATTGTCTCTGACCTTTTTCCTTATTGGCTATGGGAAACTCTAAGGCCGGCTCCACACGTTGGCCCCAACGCTCGTACCAACGTTGGACTGCAAATTCGGAGAGCCGTACACACGTTGGCTATCAAACTAGTTCTGTCCCGTCAGGGCCAATGTGAAGATGTCCGATATAGAAATCGAAACTGCTCTGAGCGCTTTTATAGTACTGAGTGCACATTTATATTTGTTACTGGGAAAAAATAAAAATCCACGTCAAAGATCGAGTACAGTCACTAATTTTTTTTTCTGTAAAGGCGATATGTGCTCATTAATGATTCTCGCTTTTTTTTTAAATCTTCAATTGAGAAATTCATTCCCATATTCTGTTGAATGGTGCGCCATGCATCAGCTAATAAATTTTTTATTTTCATGATCCTTTCGAGTAGCATTCCATATTATTGGATGTGAAAAAGTCATGGAATTTATTGAACTTTATCAAAAGTTCAATAAATTCTATGATTTTTTCATTTGTCCATGCCGGTGGCGATTTTGTGGATGAGGAAGCCATTCTCACTCGACGTACGCACTCGCTGCGTGTTGCAACAGAACTGAGCAACGCGCCAACGTGTGGACGGATCGCGAGCGTTGGCGCAGATTCCTTTGATAAAACCGACACGAGCCGGCCAACTACCAACGCTCGCCCCAACGTTGGGACGGATGCCATTTTCTAGATCCACACGTTGGACGAGTAGCATTGGGGCCTATGTTGGGGCCAACGTGTGGAGCCGGGGTAATAGGTACAATATTAAAGAGTTTATGAAAATTATTTTGGCTAGCCTATAGGACATGGGGCATCGATTTATGGGGTTTAAAGGGGAGAGGGGAGGAGGGGGGTGGGTGGGTTACGTTCTGGTACCACTCCCAACCCTAGAAGTGGGCATAGATTTTTGGGGTTTTGGGGGTTGGGGGTGGGGGGCTATATGACACTGGGCATCGTTTTATGGGGTTTTGGGGAGAGAGCGGAGGAGGGGGTGGGTGTTTTACCCTCTGGTACCACCCCCAACCCCAGACCTGGGCATAGATTTTTTGGGTTTTGGGGGAGGGGGGGGGGGTTACCCCTCTGGTACCACTCCCACCCCCAGCACTGCACTATATAGATATAGAAATCCGAAAAATACCCAAACCCGAATCGGAGCACCCCACTATCCATGTGGTCTAGGTCTGTCCTACCCCTAGAGTGTTCTGTTGAGAGCCCGGAGCGGATAAGGCTGGTCGCCGAAGGCGACCAGCCTCTGCCGCTCCCTACGCATTCGTTCACGCACTTTCACACGGAGGACAAGGGCTGACCTCCCTCCGCGCCATGTCGACCAGAGGGTAATCCCCCCCCCAAACTTCAAAAATCTATGCCCAGTTCTAGGGTAGGGAGTGATACCAGAACGTAACCCACCCACTCCCCTCTTACCCTCTCCCCTAAAAACCCCTTAAATCGATGCCCCATGTCCTATAGGCTTACCATTATTTTTCCTATTAATTTACAACTATAATATAATAAAATATATTTTACGTAACTTGTGTAAACATCAATCTATATAAATTTATTAAAAGAAATTTGTATTCTTTATTGTACACCAAAAAAAAAATTACAATGCATTAAGATTAGTCTTATAGTTTTGTACAATAGGCGCCTTAGCGCTAAAAAGCGATCTCTACCAGGCAACCGTGCAATTTTAATACTTTCTACAATTCTTATTCTAACAATACTAGCCCAAAATCAAATACAATTTTTGTATCCATTTAATAAAATGACAAGAATCATAAATGCAATCGACGTAAATTTGAATGGTTAATTTTTATTTTCTCTCGTCTTTTTTAAAGTAACTTAAATTTTGTTATGCTGTATTGTATGCAGAACAATAACAAAATAATCAAAGTTATTGTTTTAAGTCACAGAGTATTTAAGTTTTCTTTCTTCATTCTGTGAAAAGTTAGATTATCTATGGATATAACCAATGCTCATAGACAAGATAGATTATTCAATATTGTAATAGATTATAGAATATTAAAACCTGACAGGACAGACACTAGACAGTAAAAAATAAAAATCTATAGTATGGGCCGAAACAAATTTATGTGAAACATATTTTTTTAAAGTTATTTACACTAATTATCTTTATTAATTGCTTTAATAAGTCAAACGTTAAAAATGTTAGAAATTCCAAATATTACAAAACATTAGATAATGGATGACTCCGCATCCAAAAGAAGTAATATCGAAGTCGATAAATTGTTTGGTCTTTATTTAAAAATTGAAAGTCTTAAATTACCCTCATCTACTATAAAACAGAAGAAATCAGTGATTAAATATACTCGTTTACCGGAATACGAGCTAAGTGACCAAGGTAAGGGCTTTGTAAATAATGTTGTTTACGTTGTGTTGTACTAAGTGACTAGGTAGTACAAATAAAACGTCTTTACAAAGTGGGAACACCTATCTAAAGGTGGACGTTGATAAATGAAAATATGCACTTTCTAAGAACTTTACTTTGAATAATAATCTATTTATTCCTATCGTTTTTAATATAATAATGTTCTGTTATGGATTTTACATTAAAAGACGTTTAATGAAAGAAATAGTTTAAATAATAATAATAATAATAATTACTACTTTGAAAATAATAATAATAATAATAATTACTACTTTGCGCCTACTTTGAAACGAGGCGGGACAGCGCTATGCATGGTGATGTTGTAGTGTGTGACAAAGGACTAACCCCCCTATCCTTGGCCAACGAGAACTGGCAGAAACCGGTCGTACTGAGCACCTCTGACCGGGAGACCGTATGGATGGAGAAAGAGCTGCATGGACGGTTCTACAAGGCGCTCCATGCGCCTCACGTGGACAGTAAGGCCTCCGTGCAGTGGCTGCGTTTCGGCGACCTCTTTGGGGAAACCGAAGGTTTTGTCTGTGCAATACAGGATCAGGTGGTTAAGACGAACAACTACCGAAAGCACATCCTGAAGGATGGCACCCCCGACTTCTGTCGAGCCTGTCGCCATCCCGGTGAGTCACTCAGGCATGTGCTTTCGGGTTGTTCTGCGCTTGCTAACACTGAGTACTTGCACAGACATAACCAAGTGGCCAAGATTCTCCACCAAGAGCTTGCTCTTATGTACGGTCTCCTGGAACAGAGGATGCCGTATTACCAATACACACCGGTGCCAGTACTCGAACGCGACGGAGTCCGACTCTACTGGGATCTGCCTATCGCCACAGACAGGACGATACTGGCAAACAAGCCTGATATCGTGGTGATGGACAGGGCACGGTCGAGGGTGTTTTTGGTGGACATCACCATCCCACATGACGAGAACCTCGTGAAAGCTGAAACTGAAAAGAAACGTAAATATCTGGATCTGGCGCACGAGATTGTCGACATGTGGGGTGTGGAATCCGCTGAAATCATCCCTATCGTAATATCTGCCAACGGTTTGATCCCGGTTAGCCTCGCTTACCATCTGAGGCAACTGGGGATCCGGGACGGTTCGCTCGCAGGCAGGATGCAGAAGGCGGTGTTACTTGACTCGGCTAGGATTGTCCGCCGGTTTCTCAGCCTACAGCCCTAACCCCCGGCCGTTTGATCTCCCTGCCGGGGTGTAATCGTCCACCTGCTTATATTTATATGTGTAAGTATGTGTAAATTTATTATATTATTCATATAAGTATTTATTATATATATGTATATAATATATATTAAACGGGTGGAGTGACAGCGAACATAATAATAATAGATCTCTTGTTTTAAATGAGTAACCAAAACCTTATTTCTATTGAAACAAAATAATTATGATTTAAAGTAATATAATAATATTAATAGTAATCTTCTTTAATTATAATAACACGTAAAGCAAAAACCTAGTACCCCTATTTACAAAAATTAGATGAAGGATATGTAGGAGTATGAAATTTCGCACACTTATAGTTTTTATAGAGAAGGAGTGCAGAATTATATAGAGGAGTTCAGAATGCTAATATTTTTTCAAAATTATGTATAAAAGTACATTAACTCAATACAAAAAACATTACACACACTATACCCTGTTTTTTTTCGGTGCGGACTAAATTGACACATGCAAATGTCAATTTTCGAAATAATGATACCAGCTTTTTAGTAATAGTGTTGTATACCGATTTTATGAATACGATACCGGTTTTATGAATCGTAGCTTTTTACTTTTAGCACATAATTTTATTATTATTTGACAATAGACGAATCTTAAAAATCATGATAACTATGGAGCATCACGGATAAAAAAAAACCTCTGTGTGGTTTTATGAAACCACGGTAAAAGTGAAACTTTTTAAATATTCTTTGCACGCCATCTATGTTTTAATACGTAACTTACATCAGCTGTATGTTGTCATTAGTTTCTTAGTTCTAGGAAATGATAAGAGATGGCCGACCATCATGCGACATGCAACACGCACACGAAAAAGTTTGAGACGATGTAATAAAAGTTTCACTTTAAAAATATATTTATTATTTTTAATTACTTATTACACTAAGTAAATACAATAATTATTTATTTGTTGTATAGATATGCAATAACAAGTTTTTAACAGGAACTACACTAGAAATTGGTCGATGGACTGTAGCACGAAGTAGGTATAGATACAAGGAGTCCGAACGGTATAGGATTTTCCATAGTATTTATGGTACACAATAATAAAACCAGATCTTAGTTCTCTTTTCTGCCACTGGCTGCGTTAGAATTTAGGACGTACCGACAGTGTTTCCACAATGAGGGGAAATTTCCCTTTTGAGGGGAAATCAGGGTACAGAGGGGAAGAAAAAGGCATGAAAAGAGGAATCGAGGGAAATCATGGGTAAAGCTAGTGCTACGTTTACCTAAAGAATTTTAAAAGAGTACCGAGAGTTTTTTCCTCTGGCTTTTTTCCTCTCACCTACACTAGGGACATTTCATTATGTTATTTATATTTAACTAGCCGTCCCGTGCCCACTTCGTTGGGCGTTAATTATTTTTGTGATGTACTTATATCTCTGGGTTTTTTGTATTAATTTGCTTTAATCGAAGCACGTCCAAAAAGAAATGACATAATAACAACACGCTTGTACTGTCAACACTGAAAAAAGTTTCAATTTGACAGCAAAATCCCCATTAACAAAATTATCCTCCTTTGTTACAAAAAATGTGATAAATGAAAAACCGCTCGACCGATATTGTGCAAACTTCACATAAACCATCTACTAAATAGTCCAAACAAAGCCTAAATATTCTGTTTGGATATGTGAGCCCGTTCTTGAGTTATAAAATTACAACGAAAAGTGGCATTGATTTTTATATATATAGATAAAGCCGAGGATAAAATAGATAGGTAATATCTACCGAGACATTAGAAATTTTGACGAATTTAATATTTTTGCACTTTGAATAACTGAAGGTTGCTTATAACACTGGGTACTTTACCTAAGTTTGTAATGTACCTAATGTTAAGATATAAAAAAATATTTTTATTTTATTGTTTGATATTTTGCTACCTTAACTTTTTTTATTATTGTTTATTTTTTTTTTGTAAATGACATTCATTTTTTACTTTCGTTAAGTATGTGTATCACCTTAAGGCGAAATAAATGTTTTTATTTCAAAATACTTAAAAAAATAAGTGTTTTTCATTTATCATAAATGTATACATTAGCCATACAGGTACATTATATAGGTATGCGGATGCCTATAGGTACATTTCGGTTGTCGCAACATTCTAAAATTTTAAAAACAAAGATTTTTGTAATTATTACTGAAAAACGATACTAGATTGTAAATTATGTAAAGTTACGGTAGTGGCACATCACTATTAATGATTCGCAAAAAACTAGCAACACAGCTTATGTCAATTTAGTCCGTACCGAAAAAAAACAGGGTATACCATGTATTTGACACACACACGCATATACATACATAGTCTTGCCCCTAAATATTGTTACAAAGAAATAAAACTTTTTCTATTGCACGTAACATTTATTACTGTTACAGTGTGTTAGCTTAATACATTATTATGAAACCATTAAAAATATAATATAAAGCTTATTTGAATATTTATATTAATATTATTACCATTGGCTGCAATACAGTCCTTAAAACGTTGAGGCCAGTTATCAGTAGAAGCACGAATTCTTTCCATGGGAAAATTCTTCACTGCCAATCGTATGGATTGTTTTAGGGACTCCCAAGTTCTTATGGCATGTAGAGCAAACCATATTCTCTAAAACTGACCATAATTAATAATCCAGCGGATTAAGATCGGTACTAGATGACGGTCTGTCTTCAGCTCTGATGAAGTCCAGAACGTTTGTTTTTAACTAAGATTGGGTGGCTCGAGCTTTATGACCCGATGCCAAGTCTTGCTGAAAAAGACCATTCTATTGAACATGGTGTTGTTAAGAGCCTATCTCCTCAAGAATGGTATCTTGATACACTTGTGTCGATGTTTTGATACTTATTTCACAAAAATATGGCTCTGTCACTTTCTCATAGCTAACACCCCACCAAACCATAACTGAAGTCGGATAATGCCCACGGTTGTACTCTGTTGACTAATTGGGAAGCTTCCTTAGAGCTTCGAGCATAAAATAATACAGTCATTTTGTTTGTTAAAATATGGCTCAATTGTAATGTTCATCAAAAATGTTCTCATCCGTAAACAAATTTTTTCTGTGACCTCTCTTTCTGTACCGCCTAAGTAGTTGTTTTGATTTTACTACCTTATTCTTTTTTTTAATTATTATTTAAGAAATGACCAGTACGCACTGGTAATAAGAGATGCTTCTTATAGGCTGCAAGTCCTGTGTCATCTTTTAAAATACGCGACATGGTTTTAGGTGCTATTTAGATATCCTAGCTTAGATAAAAAAAAATTTTCTTTCGGTCAGGATTTCTTCGAATTCTTTCCCTTACTGCTTTGATCGCCGTTTTTGTACGAACACTACGTGGACGGCCAGATCTTGTTCTGTTAGAAACAGAAGAGGTTTCATTGTAACTGTCAATAGCCCAGTACACAAACATTTGATTATACCCCGTCCGGCGACTAATGATCTTTTTGACACTTCAAGAAATTTTGACATTAGTGACTGCCTCACACGTTATTTATTCGATTCGAAATAATAATCGATTTTATTTAAGAAGAACTTTCAATCGATTTAAATAAATACATTTAGTTTAAAAATATTATTTATTTATGCGTTTATTACTTTTTTAATTATAAATGAAATATATAAATAATAAATAAATGAATTAACAGAGTTATTGCTCTTTATTCTTGGTTTGCAATTAAATTTCAAGATTTCGACTTAATTCCTTGCAAGTAATCAGTCTTGGGGTCATAGATACTATTTTTATTTCCTTTTTGTATTAAATTTATAGAAACAATAATCACATGACGTAAAATTATTTTTATCATATGATCGATTTATTATCGATTTATTATTTCAAGAACTGTTTCATAGTCTGTGGTTGTTTGTTATGCACAGGGTACTTCACTCAATCAATCAAATCGTCAATAAAGTATGACATTACTGTAAAATTTTTAGTACGTTATTCCGGAAAAAAAAACTGTAATTTATAGGCGTGAGCTGTCAAAAAGGTATTTACTCGCCGGACGGGGTATAATACCAAATGTATAAAGAGTTTTAAAAATTCTATTCGGCTCCATACCTATTTTGTGTAGTGCAATCACAGCGATTCAGTTCTCTTTATCATCCCACTCCTTTTTAATATCACAAAATATTTTGCAATGTATTAGCGCAAAAATGAGAAAACACAATGAACAATCATATAAGAAGGACAGATTCCAAATTAAAATGTAATATTTTGTTTATTTTAATTGTAACAGTATATATTCAACTGAGGTAGGGCACAGCAGGTTTTCTGCTCAAAATATTGAGCAGCCCGACTGGGGTAGTACTTCGACCTTAGGCGGCCCCTAGACCTGCAATAACATTGTACAATACATTTTATTGTACAGTATAATTGAACGGCGCTTTGAATCCAAACGTTCAATTATATTGCACAATAATACGAACTGTGTTGTTGTATTACTTGTCGATGTAATTGAAGTCGGTTTTTTTTCGTTTGCGAGCAAACACAATTATTTAGTACAATACTGTATAAAATAAGAGTTTGTACCATATATGTGAATGTGACCATGTTAGAAAAAGATAGTGTATTATGCAGTGTGTTGTTGGTAACATATTTTATAAAACCTTCTTTTACAAAGCTGTGCAGTTTTTAAATTTCTTTTTATAATAATTTTTTAAATAAAAATTTATAGCATCATGGTCTCCCACATGCACGTTGGAACCTAGGTTTCGTCGTATCATCACAATCGAGGATCCAAGAGGAGACGCACAAAGATCGTTAAGATCTGAAATTGCGGATGTTCCAAAGAAAATGACATCGGATATTTGTAAACGAAAAATATTAAGAATAGAAGATGATGAGCACAGTCTTCACCCAAAATTTTGTAAGTACATAATTCAGGAGGTACCTTAATTTTTAAAAACTATGGAATATTTTAAAAAATTTAATTACTTTCAAACCAAGTCTAATGTAATGTAAATTCCATAAAGATGATTTTAAATTTTTCTCTATTAAAAAAAAAAAAAAAAACAGCCAAACAAAATTGTCATACATTTTAAAAACATGTGTGTAGTATATGGATTTTTGAAAAAATTAATTTAATGAATTATATTATCCATATATTAATTGACGTAATTGTTCATTTATTTTACTATTGTCTTTGTTTCATTACAGCTCATGATAGTAAAAAAACCTATACAAATTTTATAAACAGAGCTATCGAAACAGATATGAAAGAAGAAAAGCAGATTTCACAGAGAAAAGTATCAAGATTATCACCTACCGCTAAAAGTATGTAAAATTAATTTCAATTTTACAAACATTTTCATCATACAACTATGTTTAAAGTACATACTGTAAATGTATAATTTTGTTTTAATTGCTTACAGGTGCTAAAGACAACAAATCAAGTGTAATTAAAAAAACCACAGCAGACTTAAAAGTAGGAAACAGATATAAGTACTTAAAAGGAGCTAATGAATTTAATGATTATGTTGCGAATAAAAGTAATAATGGTATGTATGTGTACATTTAATTAGTATTGATATTTATATCTATACAAATAAATAAAATTGGAGTGTTTGTTTGTAATATTAAAATAACCGCCTTTTACTAAATGCGTTTGGATCTATACACGGAACATATACCAAAATAACATTTTCTACAATTTTTGTCTGTTTGTTTATTCTGGCTAATCTCTGAAACGGCTGGACCGATTTTGACGTGACTCTGACAGATAGCTGATGTAATAAGGCGTAACTTAGGCTACTTTTATTTAAGATTTTTCTTATAACTGCAAAATGAATAATAACTTTTTTGTTAAATTCCACGCGGACGAAGTCGCGGGCACAGCACCTAGTTCTAAATAAATGGGAAGACAACTTGTCGATTCTTGCTAATTTATTTTTAGAGCCTTATCTAAATATCAACCTGTGTGATGTGGAGCTTATTTTTTTTATAACATTGCTAGTATTAAAAATTTGCCTGTTGGTAGGTCAGAAATGGTTATGTTTGACAATTACAAACTAGTAATTATAATGAATGATTTCCTACAGCCAGTGAGAATCGCGATTATTTATATTTAGAAAATTAAATCATGATTTTGCTTCAAGAAGGTTATTTTAGGTGATAGTACATCTTATTGTTTAAGATATGAATAGATTATAGTTCTATAATAATTACATTTCTCATTTTTTATTGTATCAATGTAACATATGTTAAATATGTTTTATTGTTTATTACAGAACCAACAAGGGGTAGTAAAAACACAATTATAACACCTAAATTAAGATTAAGTAAAAAGGTAGTAACTTCAATTGAATGTGAAAAAGAGGTCACAGTCACGAAAAATAAATATAAGGATGAAAGTATAAATACAAACCCACCAAAAAAATCTATTTTAGAAAAAATAGATCAAAAAAGTAGATCAAGTAGATCTTTAAATAAATCAAATAGTAATAAAATTACATTTTTAAATAATAAAAAGGGGAAAAATAAAACAATCACAATAATTAAAGTACCGCTAAATGAAAATATGGTAAGACATAATGTAGGGAATGATATTTCTCAAAGTGTACAAAATAATACTGAAAATACACAAAGCAATGTACATTCAAATGTTCAAGCATTGAGTAATACTGAATTCAAAGATGTGGGTATTGAAACTGATTTGTTATCGAATAAAATAGACCAAGTCACTGAAACGGATGAAGATTTACTAAATCACTGTATTGTCGTGAAACAAACATTTGATAGTCTTGACATACCAAATGTTAGCTTAACTAATCCTAAAAGCGAAACACCCAAAGATGAAATATACGATATTATTAACAAAAAAGAAACAGATTTAAACATTAAAAATAGTAATTTACACAAAAGTGAGCAGAAAATAGTAGATTCATACTTTCATAAAAGTGCATCATATATAATTGGTAGAGCAACCTTAACATATACAACGAAACAGAAAATCGATTTTCATGTTGTTGGAAATAATGATATATTGCAATCACATCTACCTTCTAGTCACTTCCCTTTGAATGTGGTGTCAGTATTTAATAAAGAAATGAAAACTAAAAGTGGCGATAGTTGTGATGACAGAGACGAAAATAAATCACACGACGGAGTAGAGTATTTAAACGATCTGACCTCAGTTGATAGCTCGTACATCTTTGGCAATGATAAATTAGTGAAGCCGTCAGACATAATTAGCACAATAAAAGTTAACGACAGTTTGTTACAAAGTGATTATATCAGTGAACAGTTCCAGCGTGAGCTTAATTTCATTGACTCATTTTTCGAGTCTTTGCAATATTTGGAAAGTTGTTCTCTCACCGATAAATGTATGACTGATAAAAAAGTTGAAAGTTGGATCAACAACAGTGGAAATGAATTAAAACAGTTCGAAGACGAATCATTTTTAACGAAATTTGAAAATGACGTTGACGATACTAAAACAATGGCATCCAGGAGTCTTTGTTTGGTAAGTGTTACTCTTTTTATCTGTAAACAATTATGAAATGTCTATCGTTTGTTATGAGCTAATGAGAATCGTATTGACTTACGAGACGAGTTGGTTCCGTGAAGATAAATAATTAGTAACTTACGATGTGTAACTTACGATGTGTCACTTACTAAGCAATAATCGAGGTAGGGCACAGCAGGAAATATCCTGTTCAAAATCTGGAGCATCCCGACTGGGGAAGTACCTCGTGAGTAAGGTGACTACAGCTCTTGGTGTTGCAGGTGGGCCATACGCTAGTTTGGCGACATCTATACTTATTATAAAAAGAAGTCCCCCGACCGCGTCTTTCTGTCCTCCTGTCTGTCTGTCTGAACGCGATAAACTCGAAAACTACTGAACGGATTTTTACACGGTTTTCAACAATAGAAAGAGTGATTCTTGAGGAAGGTTTAAGTATATAATTTATTATGCTTTTATGTAAATTAGCTGAAATACGGCGATAAATGTTGAAGAGGTCGCAAAAAATCTCGCCAACTGGGTGCTTTCCACGCGAACGCCGCGTTAACTAGCAAAGATATAGTTAAGTAATGTACTAGCGAATTCAAAATCTTTAAAAATGCTACAAAAAAGTCCGCGACAGCATATCTCTATCTCTTATGGTTGACTTACAATAACCACTTTTATGTTCAAATTTGTAATTAAAAACATTACGTTATTTTCAAAGCTATTTTCTTTAGTTCAGTATTAATCCTTATCGAAATAAATATGTTGGTTAGCTTAAAAATTTAATGTAGATTAAAATTGCCCTTTACACTATATCAATCAGATGAATAGTTTTTGAGATATCGTCGTTAGAAGTAATTATTAAAAATAATTAATGCGCAACGAAGTGGGCACGGGTCGGCTAGTAGTAATATAAAAAAAGCAAAACTTGAATAGTTTAATTAATTTTGTCTGGAGGCGCTACTTAATGCGCTACCAGTAACGCCCCTGTGCCCGTGTCGGGCCGGGATGGGAACCCGGGCCTGCTAGACACGGCGTCGTCGGGACTGTACAGAGGTTTTCGCCGAGGCCAGGGACCCTCCAATTAAAGCGTCTGAAGGCTCCCGCAGGGGTTTAGTGCGGTAGTGGAACCCCAAATGCTGAGTCCGACATACGGTCTAGGACTGCCTGCCCGGGCGTCCTGGATATCACCCGTAAATGGGTTTTACCTTGCGATATCAAAAAAAAAAAAAAAAAAAAAATTAATTTCGTCTACATACATCCGACACAACATCCGCTCTGGTGTAGTGGTGCATGCAGTCGCCTAAAACACTGACAGTTTGCGGGTTCGATTCCCGCTCGGAATGGATATTTGTTTTGTACAAATATTTATTTCCAGTTTGGATGTTTCTTGTGGATCTCCCCACCATGACTCGGAGACCACGTAAAGCCGTCGGTCCCGGTTGTTATCACCGCCAACGCGCAGTGGAGCAGCGTGATGAATTAAGCTCCAATCCTTCTCCTTCATGGAGAATGAGAACTTTCCACAGCAATGGGATGTTACAGGTTGAATGTAAATGCAAATATATCCGACAACCTGATGTAATGTAGCTTGGCGGATTAAACTTCTTTCCGTCTCTTTCATAGATATTATCAAACTTTTTTTTTTTATTTCAGCTTAACATGCTCATTCGGAATGAGCAAAGGCGAGCCAAAAATCTCTTATTTGTTTTAAAAATGCGAGAAGACGCTTTAAAAAACTTCACAAAGTCACAAATCCTATGGTTGGAAAATAAAAAAGGACAAGAAAATATCGATATATCAACCTTAAAAAAGAAACAACGTGGTGCTTTACTCAAACTACAACATGAATGTGGTGAAATGCAACGAATGAGAAAGGCCTTACTGACGTTATCAGAAAAACGCAAATTAGCATTTATGAAAACTAAAAAGAATATTGAGCTTAAGTTAAGAAATAGCGCAGATGTGGAGCAAATTATTTTGGGTAAGAAGAAGTTAAAACGAAGTACATCGGCCGATCGTAACGCCGCTCCGCTAAAATGCTTCGAACTCTCCAGTAGTGGATGTGACGACAGTGCCACTTCTCGACCAAAGTCTCACACTCCAGTATTATTGTCAGCTACATCAAAAATTGTCACAAGCGCTGAAAAATTTGTACAAACAGCAGAAAATGTACCAACCATTTTACAAGTAGACCAATCAGTCGAATCAGCCGAAGAAAATATTATTGTAGTTGATGGCGGCTACCTTAACATACTTTTCCGCAACTTTTTGCCTCAAATATTCAGTAGTGGAAAACAGTACGAGGTCAATAAGGAAGCGTTGAATACTATGGTACATACTAGTCATACACCCGATTTTGATTTAAATTGTGACAATATAATTGGTAAAATCATGGAGCAAATAAAACATCACGAATCGGATAGACCGCATACCCCATCAACGGCTCGAAGCCTTGTCGAAGAATTTGATCAAATTTACAAGGATCTCACAGGCGAGGACCTATCGTTCGATAACTGTATGGACAGCAGTTCTAATAGTTTTATCGATGAGAATAAAGATGCTGCTGTTCGTATGAATGTATCGAGAGAGAGTGAATGCGATTCAGGGACTGCGTTGCAGACTGATGAAGTTGAATTAGATGGTAAAATTTCTTTGATAGATGAGAGTTGTACTTGTGAGCCAGTTGTGTTGTCTGTAGAGACACAGTCGCAGATAGATCACGAAGCGAGTCTTAGTGTGTCCGGTCCCTTGCCGGTACCCGCTGGTGAGGCAGCGGTCAGCGACGACGTTCCGCCGGAACTGGCTAATTGGGTCACTGAAAAGTCATCCACAACGGCAACTATTGGTATGTATCATTGAATATTATTTCCTTACTTTTGGTTTTCAACAAATACAATTTGATGAAAGAAAGGGTTAACAAAAAGTTTATTTAAAACTCTTTATTGACTAATAAAGTTAAAACAAAAGTAGTGTCGTAACGACTTAATGCTATTCTACGTCAATCCTTTGGCCAAATCGGAAAAAAACTGAAGGTTGTAATGATAAAGTAATATTATATATTACATAGTCTTGCCTTAAATATTGTTACAAAAAAAAATACATTTTTTCTATTGCACGTAACATTTATTACTATTACAGTGTGTTAGTTTAATACATTAATAAAAAAGCTTATTCAAAGTGGTGTCCGTTGGCTGCAATACAGCCCTTTAAACGTTGAGGCCAGTTATCAATAGAAGCACGCACTCTTTCCATGGGAAAATTCTTCACTACCAAACGTATGGATTGTTTTATGGACTCCAAATTATCATGGTATTTAGAGCAAGCCATACTCTCTAAAACTGATTATGGCTCAGTCACCCCTCATAGCTTACACCCCACCAAACCATTACTGAATTCGGATAATTCCCACGTTGTATTCTGTTGACTAATTGGGAAGCTTTTAGAGCTTTCAGCGTAAATACGGTCATTTTGTTTGTTGAAATATTTAAAATATTGCGCAATAGTCAATTGTAAAAATTTTGTCATCCGTAAACAAAATTTTTATGTGACCTCCCATTGTGTACCGCTTAAGTACTTGTTTAGATTTTACTACTCTATTCTTTTTTAAATTATCAATTGGGGCATTCCACGCGAAGCGGACACCTAAAAAATATCGATGTTTCCGATTTAAGTAATTTTCGAATATGTTATACCTATTAATGCCCTCAATCTATATGTGTAATATTATTTTAATATATTGTTTAATTAACGAGTTATTAGTCATTAAAGTGTCGCGTAACCAGTAGGAACGCTTTACTGTAAGTGCCAATATTAGGTATTTAAAAGTTATTTTAAAATAAACAAGATAGAAAAGTGTTTACTTGATGAAATTAGCTTTGCAGTGATATTTTAAAAATTTAGAAATTTTATATTATTTTTAGAAAAAAATGCATTTAAATTTTTAAATTATGTTTTTTTCAAACTTGGACCACTTTAAATTTTTTTATATTTTTTCTCAAAATAGCTAATAGTATATAGAAGATACTTGCAAAGTTCTAGAATGGGTCGAAAAGTCGTTTAGGAGCTAGACCAGTTATAATGCCTGAGCGCAGTACCCGGTGGTCGCCGCCCGGCCATCAGCCGCACAGTAACATTTCACAGAGGAATACCAAAATACCTTTGATTGAAATATTTGAACATATGTACGTATTCTCCAATTTTGAGCAATACTCTGTGGTCTATATATAATATTCAGTATATTTTTATCACAAACACACATACTAGTAAATAAAAGAGATATTGTTATGATATATCTATATAGGTACAAAGGTACAGTTGTAAAAAGAAATCCGCCGGCCGCGTCTTTCTGTCCTCCTGTCTCTCTGTCTGAACGCGATAAACTCGAAAACTACCAAGCGGATTTTTACACGGTTTTCAACAATATAAAGAGTGGTTGTTGAGGAAGGTTTAAGTAGGAGGTAGGAGGGGAGGAATGTATGTAAATTAGCAGAAATACGGCGATAAATGTTGAAGAGGTCGCAAAAAATCTCGCCAACTGGGAAGTTGCTCCCGCTTTTTAGCTCCCGCTTTCCACGCGAACGCCGTGTATACTAGCAAAGATATAATTGAGTATTGTACTAACGAATTCAAAATCTATAAAAATACAACAGAAAAGTCCGCGATAGCATATCTCTATCTCTTACGGTTGACTTACAATAACCACTTTTATGTTCAATTACATTATCCAAATCCAAATCGTTTCTACTTTTTTAATAAAAATAATGTGACTGATATATAAATAACTATAATGATAAAATTTAAAAAAAAAAAAAACGAATTAATGAAAACTGTTGCTCATCTGACGGCCGCTAGCTGCAAATCTATTTTTTAGAAAACATCTATTTTGCTTCAATGTCTTTGTATGAAAATTAGAAAAAAATTATTTTAGCCCATTCGTATAATATTAATTTCAGGTACCGAAATTGGTGTGTTTATCTTCGATTATAAACTAGCTCATGCTGCTAGACGTTTTAAATTGCCACCGAGACCATCAAATGGCAAAGGGCCATGTGATAGTCAGTTATTTACGATTAATTTGCCTAATAAAGTAGTATAAAGGACACTCGTACGTTTACTTTTCGTCCTGATGCTTATACTGCGTTTGATATTGTTTTTCTCAATGTTGTGTGATGTTATTACAAATATAATTATGTATATATGCACAAATAATTTTAATTTAACTGCAGATCTTCATCGCTCTGACTCATTTACAGACTTTTACGAATAAATACGGCTAGTGATGAAAAACGGCGCTAGTATTTTGTATTATATTTATATCATAACAATATCTCTTTTATTTACTAGTATGTGTATTTGTGATAAAAATATACTGAATATTATATATAGACCACAGAGTATTGCTCAAAATTAGAGAATACGTACATATGTTCAAATATTTCAATCAAAGGTATTTTGGTATTCCTCTGTGAAATGTTACTGTGCGGCTGATGGCCGGGCGGCGACCACCGGGTACTGCGCTCAGGCATTATAACTGGTCTAGCTCCTAAACGACTTTTCGGCCCATTCTAGAACTTTGCAAGTATCTTCTATATACTATTAGCTATTTTGAGAAAAAATATAAAAAAATTTAAAGTGGTCCAAGTTTGAAAAAAACATAATTTAAAAATTTAAATGCATTTTTTTCTGAAAATAATATAAAATTTCTAAATTTTTAAAATATCACTGCAAAGCTAATTTCATCAAGTAAACACTTTTCTATCTTGTTTATTTTAAAATAACTTTTAAATACCTAATATTGGCACTTACAGTAAAGCGTTCCTACTGGTTACGCGACACTTTAATGACTAATAACTCGTTAATTAAACAATATATTAAAATAATATTACACATATAGATTGAGGGCATTAATAGGTATAACATATTCGAAAATTACTTAAATCGGAAACATCGAGATATTTTAGGTGTCCGCTTCGCGTGGAATGCCCCAGTTAAGAAACGACCAGTGCATCTTATATAGGCTGCAAGTCCTGTGTAATCTTTTAAAATACGCGACATGGTTTTATGTGCTATCTTCATCTTTCTAATAGTTTGCTTTCGGACAGGATTTCTTCGAATTCTTTCCCTTACTGCTTTGATCGCCTTTTTCGTACAAACACTATGTGGACAGTCAGATCTTTTTCTGTCACAAACAGAGGAGGTTTCATTGTACCTATCAATAGCCCGGTACACAAACATTTGTCTATTAATACCAAGCGTATGGAGTTTTGAAAATTGTATTTGGCTCCATACCTACTTTGTGTAATGCAATCACAGCGATTCGGTTCTCTTTATCACCCCACTCCATTTTAATATCACAAAATATTTTACAAAGTATTTGCGCGAAAATAAGAAAACACAATGAACAATCATATACAAGTGACAGATTCAGATGTAATATTTTGTTTATTTTTAATTGTAAGAGTATTTATGGCCAAACTATGTATGCATGAATGTTTATTATAACAGTTCCAGTTGTATGAGTTGTAAGTTATCAGTTAATAATTTTAAATGTATTATCGTAATAAATATCCTTTGACGACGCGTTGGCGCAACGGTCACAGCCCTGGTTTGTGGCTGCTGCGGGTTCGATCCTCACACATGACAAACATTTGTATTGGCCATGCAGATGTTTGCCGAGGTCTGGGTGTTTGTGCAGTCCTTGTGGGTCTCCCCACCGTGCCTCGGAGAGCACGTTAAGCCGTCGGTTCTGGTTGTTATCATGTACACCTGATAGCAATCGTTACTCATATTAGGGAATATATCTGCCAACCCGCATTGGAGCAGCGTGGTGGATTAAGCTCTGATCCTTCTCCTACGTGGGGAAAGAGGCCTATGCCCAGCAGTTGGATATTACAGCTTGAAGCGATACTCCTTTGAAAAATGAGCCTATTAAATACTTAATAAATGTAACTATTTAGTGGAACTGACGTCCTATTTTTAATTTTGTCTACAATTAGCTACATAATTCTCCTTTCGGTTTTGTTAATGGCAAATAAATTGTTTTAAGGCGAATCTAGTTCAAGCAACCAGTCTTTGTACCAAAATCCACCAATTACTTCACCCGTTCTACACGAAGCCGAAGAATTACGTCGTCAGCAGTTAGCTATTGAGAGAGAGGTAATGCTTAATACTTAATTCTAATAGTGTTTCATTCAGTTTATAATATTAAAAAAAAAAAAAAAAATTGCGTGCGTACAAAGTACACATGTCAGAAGTGAAACTTCTTTGATAAACTAATTTAAAATACAAAAAGAAAAACTTATTGAAAAAAAATAAAAAGCCAACGTCACGCAGTGTTCCCAGGCGGACACCCATCTAAATACTGACCGCGTGACGCGTTGCCGCGTTAGCGGTTTACCCCTTATGCGCCTAAAGAAGTTTCACTTCAAAAATTCTAGATATTCGTATAAACATATTTTCTTTTATATTTATAGATCAAAGCATTAGAAGAACAACAATGTCAACTTCTAGCAGTGCGTGAGATACCTGACAAACCCCCTCCTCCGTACACACCGCCGGCCGAACCTCGAACACCAAAACAGCCACGAAAATACGTTTATGATACAATCACTGAACAAAAAGTATGCGAATATATTTCTAGTTCTAAAACCTCAATATTCGATTCGGATCCATACGACATATTCTTAAAAGACTTTTGTCAAGAATCAATACAGCAACAGAAATTGCAAATAAGTGAGAAGTATTGGGACACTTGTAATATTTTATCGCCACAGCCTAGTAATGAGAAATTAGCTAAAAAGACTGCTCAAGATCTTAAAGAAGTTTTAACAAGTGTGGCACCAACAGTTGTATCAGGTAAATGAAAATTATATCTTGTTTCTTTTCATTCAAATATGTTTATATTCCTTGTTCGAAATTCAAAAGGTAATTTTCAATATTTTTCATCTCCTATCTCAAAATACTAAAAAATAATTTAAAGTTGGGATTATTAAGAAATAGCTTATTGCCACACCAAATTTACTTTCAAATGCTGTCGGTGAAGAAGTCAAAAATAGACACAATACCCACACTAAATGTTTCGTTTTACTGGTTATAGAGTTTAAAATAAGTATAAAAGGCAGTTATATTATAGAAGTTTAGTAGAAATGTCAATAATTTAGTTTCAATTTAGCTAAATGGTCATTTTTATATATATTTTTAGTTTAAAAAAAAATTCAATACCATAATATCAAGCAATTTAAGCTCAGACGATTTAGGTAAAAGCAGTAATGTACAAAACATGTTCTATATGTTATAAAATTATTTTTTTCTAACGAATTTTAGTTGATATAGCTAATGTATTACAAATTGTACAATGTTACTGTAACACATAGAAGAATCCTCCAATGCAAATATAAAGTTAAAAATGATTTAATCTTATTTTTTATATGCAAACCTTAAATTGATAGATTTGGTAGTTTTATCTCTAAGCATCTCAATTTTTAAATATTCTAATGAAAATTTTACATCGCTATTCATTTCATATTTCATATAAATGATAATTTTTTTGTTTATTAGGAGTGGGAGCGAGGCGTTCCGACCATATTGATGATATATTATTTGCGGAATGGCGGCGATGCGAGCCCGAATGGACATCCTTACACGCAGATGAAGTCATTGTAAAGAACCAAGTATTCGAAAGCATCTTTCAAAGAGTTCTCACGGAAACTATAGATGAATACAAGAAAAATGTTTTGCCCGCCAACAAGGCGCCCAAATAAGTGTTGTTGAGTATTATTTATACGGTGTTATGCAAAAAATAATAATTGTGAACCAATCGCTATGCTATTTTATAAATAAAACTTATCTCTGGATTCATCAGGCGGACGGTAAAAATACACTTCAAGTACTAAATATTTATTTAGCAATTAGTAATAGAAAAGAAAAAAAAATATCACATAACTCTTACATTTTATACTGACTAAATTTTTTTATAAATATTAATTCAATACAGATTTTAATGTCGAAAAACCTAATATTTAACTTAGTCATATTTTTAAATACAATTGTATCTGTCGTTATTTGCAAGCTTAATATTAATCAAATAGTGAAAGCTCTTCTCACACAATATTCAAAATATAAAATAAACACATTGATGTTAAGTTAAACAAGTGTACACCGAATTATGGTGCGATAATAATTAAATATATAAACACGTATAGCGATGTCTATGTACGCGTGTATGTCTGTATACGCGATTGTAAACGCAAGACGACTTAAAATGCACAACACTAAAGTGAAAGCAATTACAGTCAATATTAACATAATCACTTCTTGGAACAATACGAGTTGCAAGACTAATGCGACTAACATATTATAGTTGTATAATAAATTAATATTCTTGTAAACTTTAGTAACTGATCAAGTTCCTTTATTTTCTTGCACCAACTTGCACGTCACCGCTCTTGTCATAGACTTCCATTACGAACTTACATCCGATAGTTTCAAGAATTGAAATATTGAATATAATACAATCCGAGAGAACGACGAAGAACTCGTTGTTTCCTATTTAGTCGTCCGCCTTGAGAATCGACTCTAAAGGATTTGGTCCTTTCCTTCTTGGGTTGGTCGGTGTTTTTGTGGCTTCAGCTAAAAAAAATTGATGTTTAGTCTAGAAAAGTGGTTGTTGTGTCTTAATACAAAATGTTTAGATATAAATATATTAATCATATTTAATGGCGTTATTATATTGTAACTTATATTTGCTCACTCGTGTGTCCCTGCGAAACTTGATTGACCTCCAAGCAAGCCATCCACTCGGTAATACTGATTTTTGTGTCGTGGTTAACGTCGCAGTAGCGCGGTAGTTTCCGACCGCATCGTCTCAAAGGCTCAATATTCGATATCAGCTGATGAAAAGCCTTCCACTCTCGTCTCTCCAACGCTTTATTCTTATCTTTGTCTAACATCACGTAAGTCCACGTCGCCGCCTGTTCCTCTTTCGATGCTCCCCATTTTACCATGTCCCTGAAATCGAGATTACAAATGAGAAATTGTCAACCTTTTTTATAACATTTCTGTGTATATAATCGTATTTTAATTAAAGGAGATGATTACCTATTTTATACAATGTAGTGAATAATGGTATAAGATGTGCAATATTTACTTACAAGTTTTAAGTGTTAGTTAACTATGTTAATAAAATTGTTTCAACAACGGATTGTACGCATGTCTTTTTAGTCGTTTATATGGCATAATAGCACAAGCCAATTTAATACTGTCCTATTTTTTAAGTGTATTATAATAAATAATCTCACCCCGGTCCTGTGCCATTGATTGAAGTTGTCATTTTCGACGTGAAGAAAGCCAACAAATCACGTAGAAAATTTGTTTTCATTGGTTCAGGACAACCTAAAATGAAATATTTGAATCAAGTTATACAAAATATATCATATATATATATATATATATATATATATATATATATTTTATATTTATGTACATTAGGTCTTCCTCATTTTTAATGTTGAATGTTATTATTTCATACTTTTCAAATAATTTGAAAAGTTCTAGTTAATTTGAACTATTATTTAACTTTATAATGTGGGAAATTAACATAATATTTATAAATGCATTATGGGAAAGTCCTGTACGTACCCCCATGAAAACGTATGCCGTAAAAGAACATGCAAAACTTAAATATTGAGTCATTATAACATTTAACTTTTATGATATAATTTAATAAGGTGAGTAACTAAGTAATAAGGGCATATTGTTTTTAACAATTTGTAAAATTGTGTACTTTACACTCTTCCTAAATACGTTAAGTTGCGTACAAGTAGATATATATCGAAACGTATTCAGGAAAGCTTTGATTTTATCAGGAGTTACAGATCTCTTGCATATTAATAAGTTACTAGTCTAATTAATGTGTTAGTAAAGAGTTGTTTTTTGAATTATATTAATTCTGTGTGTAAAACTATTACTTACATGTATATTATCGTTAAGCTGTCGGTCCCGGTTGTTATCTTGTAAACCTGATAGCGATCGTAACTTTTAGTAGGGAATATATCCGCCAACCCGCATTGGAGCAGCGTGGTGGCTTAAGCTCTGTTTTTCTCCTACATGGGGAAAGAGGCCTATGCCCAACAGTGGGAAATTACAGGCTGAAGCGTAAGCGTAAAACTATTTCAAAAGAATAGTCTAGCTTTTTTTAAATATAAAGTGCGCGCTTTTGTTTACTTCTCAATAATAGAAATATTGTCCTAAATTAAACGAAAGTCTGATTTTATAAATCTTAATAGATAGTACTTTTTAGTAAAATTTATGTGTTTAGTAAATGCATCATCATGCATCTTGTATTCGGCACTATTTATTATTCATACTATAGTAAGCTAAATCGCTTTCAGTATATTATGTTCTAAGTAGCTTTTGATTATAGTTATAATATTTTAATGATAATAGTTGTCACGTTTCATGGTTATAATTATGTAGTTGCAAATGAACAGGATGTAAGAAAGTAGTTAAATAGTGAACTTCTGCAAATATTATATACAAATTAGATTCGTTCATCAGGGAAAAGTGTTGTTGCTTTTAATTATGTTTCTTGTTAGTGCTAGATATTGATTGGAATACATAAAATGTTTTTTTCCAAATAGTTTGGTTTCATTTTATTTATCTCACACACCTTTAGGTTACTGTATATGAATGTGGTCGCACAGTATTGGTGACTATCTAGAAGTATAATACATATTTCATAGTTTCGAATACCTATTTAAAGACAGTTGTTTTTCCGGAAGAGTCCAATTTTTCCGTCTTAAATAAATTATTAGATTATTCTGATTAGTGTTTAAACAGCTATCCAATAAATCTATACACAAATAATGTGTACACATAGTTAAACCAAAGCAGCCAAATGATTCCAATACACATTTAACTTCATTACAAGCTTTTTCACTGAACAACGCTCGTAGCCTACGCGCCTGCATTTGTTCTTAAATTATTATACCATTTGAAACGGAAAACATTATAGATGATTCCGAGGAAAGTCGCTTTAAAAGTAGGAGATACGAACTAGAGACGAACTTCACCTATCCGCTCAAAGGATGAAAATTATTTTATATTTTAGTACTAGCTGCTGTGCCCGCGACTTCGTCCGCGTGGAATTTAACAAAAAAGTTATTGTTCAGTTCGCAGTTTTACATTAGCTATCTGCTAGTGAAAGTCCTGTTAAAATCGGTCCAGCCGTTTCAGAGATTAGCCGCAGTAAACAGACAGACAGACAGACAAAAATTGTAAAAAAATTTATTTTGGTAAATATATGTACCGTGTATAGATCCATATGCATTTAGTAAAAAGCGTTTAGATAATATTACAAACAGACACTTCAATTTTATTTATTTGTATAGATATAAGAAAAATAATCGCGAAAAAGTTGACTAAGAATTCGTGGCCAGGCTATATTGTATTCAAAATTGAAAAAATATTTTTACTTAAAAATTTACCTACGAGTTTTAAAAAAAAATTACGTGCGTACAAAGTACACATGTCAGAACTGAAACTTCTTTGGCAAACTAATTTAAAAAATGAATTTAAAATATAAAAATTAGCTTATTTGAAAAAAAAAAGAACAAAAAGCCAACGTCACGCGGTGTTCCCAGTTGGTCATCCAAGTGCTGACCGTCCCTGACGCTGCCGCGTTACCGGTCGCTCAAATTTTACCCCTCATGCACCTAAAAAAGTTTCACTTCAATAAATACCTACCGACAGTATGAAGCTCTTAAAAATGTAAACGTTGGATTATCTATTATTTTCCTGGCATAACTACTGGGTTGCAGGTATAAACCGGTACATTAATGTATATTGTTTTAGTTACTTTCACCCACATGTTTAATAAATAAATCTTACATCAAAATGAGCGTCGATTCATTGCGACGATGACATAATATAGTTGCCTGCTAAAAATCTGGTCTGTATTAATATCTGGTCAGGAATTTTCCAGCCAACCCTTTCGCGAGTTATCTTTAGGATGCTAAAGTAGGTTTATCTATACTAATATAATAAAATAATAATTAAAAGAAAACAAAAAACCCGCCTGCATAAAAACAACTAATAGAAAATGAACTGAAAAGACTGAAACAAGATAAAAATTCAAAATGACACAACGCTAGCGAAACAAATCGAAACAATATCAAACATTATGTACTATACACTTAAAAATATCAATACGGTAGTCTTTTAAAATTTTATGCAACATCGTACTTATTATGCAGTCGGAGACATGAAATTTAAGGATAAGTCAAATCATTCTCTCTTTGTGCATGTCTCCGACTGCATATTATGTACGATGTGTTTGATGTGTGAAATGTTTTTGAATTTTATCTACCTCGTATAGTTTTCTCCTTTCCTTATTTCTAGAATTTGATTCTCGCAAAGACAACACAAATATCCTTAACTAACAATAAGTAAAACAAGTTCCTAGTTTTACAAATTATCTATATAATTATGTATATAAAAGAGATTTCCACCCATATATTGACTCATCACGATATCTCTTTAACCATAAGGCGTAGAGACTTGAAATTTGGTAGGAATATTCCTTTCGCCGAGTAGAGGTCAGCTAAGAACGGATTTTACGAAATTCCACCCACAAGAGGGGTTGCGGGGGTTAATATCATATATGGCAAAACAACGTTTGCGGGGTCAGCTAGTTTATAATAAAAGAGATTTCCACCCATATATTGACTCATCACGATATCTCTTTAACCATAAGGCGTAGAGACTTGAAATTTGGTAGGAATATTCCTTTCGCCGAGTAGATGTCAGCTAAGAACGGATTTTACGAAATTCCACCCACAAGAGGGGGTTGCGGGAGTTAATAACATATATGGCAAAACAACGTTTGCGGGGTCAGCTAGTTTATAATAAAAGAGATTTCCACCCATATATGACTGCCAAGTAATGCTAGAACGTGGTCCGACGCCGACGGTATTTCTCTATACTTGATAATATTTAGATATTTCAAAAATAACTGATAATTAATTTTACTTTGTATTGAAATTATTTGATTTCTGTGTTTTGATGATTTCTTATTAATATGTGCTTTTTAGTTAATTTATGAATTGTTTACTATTGTAAACTTGATTGGTTGGTGTATTTTGTGTATGTTTTTGTACTGTTTGTTTCCTAAACAAAATAAAATAAAAATAAAGGTATATCAAACCTCTCATAGGGCTGGCGTGTTGTGGCGCGGCGTCGCAGTCGGGTTTCTTGTCTTTGACCGAGGACCCTGGTATGGGTTTGCCCGTGTCTTGGTGGACACACCAGCAGTAGCCAGTGGAGCGGTAGCACTGCGCCCTCGCATACCTCCCATCGCCCATACACTCTGGCACGTACAACACTGCACTACCCGCTTTCTATTTCAAATAAACACCAATATTTGTTACTAAACGCTACCTTACTTAATATAGACCACCTTTGTGGTTCTGAGTGGTTAGTCTATTCATAAATGCGGTTGATATTGTCTATTAAATTAACACCCATTGTGTAGAGATAGGCTATAATTCATTATTATTGAATCTTTATCCGTATTGAGCTTCTACTGCTCATTTTCCATTAATATTTCTAGTATTCACATTTTTATAGCAGCCTTAAATAATAAACGAGATATCGGATGCAAAAATAAGGGTTCACAATACCTTGAACTACTAAATTAGTACTTATGAAAATGACAAGACCATAACCATCTAATGTTTGAACACAAAATGTCTGTATTATTTACGTATATTTTATACACAAAAAAATAAATAAAACAAGTAAATAAAATCAAGTGTTCCATAACGATATCTATTGAGAAACACCAACTTATAAAAAAACATACAGATAAAAATAACAAAATTCAATTAGCGTTAGGGTAAAATAAAACCAACAAGTTAAGAGGCTGAGCAACTCGTATAAATATTATACATATAATAATACTAATGACAAGTTTTTAATAAATAGCTGTAAGTGACCGACTTTTAAATATATATCTAAAACATCATAAAGTATAAAGAGCACAAAAGTCATAAAAATCGCTTCCGCATATAAGAACATAATCGCAATTGCGACATCGCAAGGCATTCAATAGTTTAAAATCAGTGAAATAAAACTATCACATGCACACGGGCAGAATCAAATTAAAGAGCATAAACAGCAGATGCAACAATGGCATAGCTCTGAATAGCTTTCGAAGCTTCCTCTGCTTTTCATTCATCTGCATTAAAACTTTAAAACAGGAACAAAAAGCGGGACGAGAATTCCTGTTAATTACTAATATAAATTCAGCACAATATAGGTAATAATAATAATGCATAGTCTAAATTCAGCTATAGCTATCACCCTGAGAATCAGTCATGAAATCCACGGAATACCATGTGTAGTGGTATCCATATGTAGTCGATATCCAAAGCCCGATTTACACGAAAAATATTTTGTGAAAAACCATCTATTTTCAGTAAGAAAACAAAAAGTAAGAAATCCAAACTAAACCTTATCTCTGCTGTCCACCAGGTTTTGAGTGTTTTGACTAGACGATGAGAGGATTCCGGACACAGATTCGCTTGGTTTTTGGTCTAATACGTGCGGACAATTTTTAGAGCGATAAAGATCAACGCTGTGTCACGCAGTTCGTGATGTGTAAACAAAAAATAAAATTAGCTTGGTTACCTGTTCGTCTAATACGGCCTGGCGGTCGGTAAGACAGTCGTTCGCTTCGTCTTCCCTCGCGACTGAGCCGTCGGGCGCAAACGAGTTTCTCATTATACCTGGCAACACTGAACACCGGGAAGTCACTTTAACGTGAATTTAAATAAAACACAATTTTACAAAATATATATCTTGATGGATTGATTCAGCTTGTAACATCCCCAATGTTGGCCAAAGTCCTCTTTGTCCATATTGGAAAAGGGTTGGATGTTAGACATTAACCTACTACACTTCTCCCCTGTGGGATGGCATGACGATTTGCAAATACATACTTAAGTCTTAAATTTTTAAAATTCATCGCGCGAACGTAATCTGCATGTTTTGTGTTTGGAACAAATTGTTAGATAAGTAGGTATATTCGACAACCCAAAGTGAATTTGCGCAGCGGAATAATTTTCGACTCCTCTCTTATAGAAGATAAAACCATTATTTGCGAGTTGGCAATTAATAAGTCTTTACAATTATATCATATTATACCTATACCTCACAATCAAAGAGAGTTAAGGTTACTGAAGACTAATTTCCAAAGAAGATTCAAATGTGCCTATTTCGTAAAATTTATATTTAGTTTGAGTTAAATAGTATGTGTTTACTTTCTAGATATTTTAAATCCCGTGAGATGAAACATTATAACCAGAAGACTGACTCACAATTCCAGTGATATCCACTCGTGAGTAATATGTCTAAGAATTTTAATTATTGCTTTATATTATCCTGCAAGTATTTTCTTTTAGGTTAATATTCTATTATTCATATATGACTGTATTTATTTGTCATAATTATAATTATAGCACAATTAATTATAGATGATTCTACATAAATAACTCGTTAGGTATACATAATTGAGTCTTATAATACTTCATTATAACTTCACCGTGTCTCTACTGCGTTAAACGTAGGTATATTTTTATCTTAATGAAATTTTCACCCAATTCATTTTAATATATTTTACAGTCAAGTTAATGTTAAAGTTATTGTGAGGTTATATTTTATTATTGTAAAGCGTGTTGTAAGCCGCTGTGTCTAATTAAATATGGTCATAATTACCGGAACTTGGGTCGGGCGGCGGCTCCTCTTCGTTATAGTCAGGCTCCGGCTCTGGACCGCTATCGTCGTCTGCATTCAACGACATGAAGAAACGAAGAGAGACTATATATTATTATTATGTTTGCGCACGTATCTGCATCTATTAAGAACCTTCAAAAACATTCAACCAGTCAATGTTAGTGGTTTGTGTGATAAATAGACCTTATTAAATGTCACATGAATAAGGTCTATTTAATTTTTTTTTCATGCGCATAGCCCCTATTACAGCTGACTTTAAAAATGGTTATGTAGGGTTAGTACCAGTCCTACCTGAGTGTCCATTCTAAGCAATAATGAGTCAGTGAGCAGTCCTGCTGACAACCCTGGGGAGAATCGCTAGCTAACAGTAATTGTCGAGTATGGTTAATGTTTTCGTGTGAAGGAACTTACAGTCCGGTGCCGGGGGTTCGGGGTTGGTCAGCAGGCAGGCGGCCCACTCTGCTCTCGATATCTCGCTGTCGCCGTCCGCGTCGCAGCCGCGCGTCCACGCCCGAGCGCATCGTTTCGGTTTTACGACCTATTAAGATAAATTACTTGAAAATAACCATTATTTTTAAAATAAAATATTTAGCTATATCGGTTAACTCTTACCTATAAAACAAGTCTAAAATTACTTATCTTTAACAGGCGACCGTGTGTGTATATTAAAGATACATATTTTTATATATTTTCAGAAAATTGATCTCAGTAATAAAATAGGAATTTGGATATTCAGTTCACTAGCCTCGTAGTTACCTATAGTAAGTTAATCAATAGAGGGAAACGTAGCAGCAAACAACAATACCGTAGCCTCAACGATCTTCAGACCAGGAATTTAACGGACCTTTTCATTAATTTTATCTCTCGTCATCGAGACACACGCCACTGTAATCGGGTTACATTATTAAATGTAAATTTTTTGCAGGAATCTATTTCACAGGTGCAATAAGTACGACCGATAAATATTTTGACTCAAAACTTTTTTGTATTAAAAAAATTTAAACTATAATATACAATTAATTTTACCATTGAAATGGTGAGTACTGCCATAACATTACGATATGATTATACAAAAAGTTTCAAGAAAAAAGTAATAAAACTAACATACCGATCTAGTATTATATATAGGTAAATACTCTCTTAAGTACCTAATAATACAAGTCGTATTTTAATCGTAAACTTAGCTTTGACTTGTACCTACTCAATAGTAAATGTAATTATAATATCATTAAACGCTGTACCCGGTATGGCAGCAATAAAATCGATCTCATTGCTTTTGATGCACTTATGCGATACGCTCATGCAGTTATTGCTTAAGTGAATATTTTAAGTCTCCATCGAATACTTTTTACGAGTGCAGAAAGTATTCATATAATATTTATAAATGTTCCTAAAGACTAAAATGTGAACGATATGGTAGATAAGTTTGATTAAGGAAATATTTATTTAAAATTTGCTAAAAATATAAACACCGTGTGTATCGTTACGTACCTACTTTAGCTTTTGGTAACGAGTTGTTTATAATTTGTTCGATACCAAATTTTATTAAAAGTGTTGTCCTATTTTAACATCGTTAAACAGAAGAGCACTTAAAATGGAGCAATGGTTTTAAAAGAAACACGGACTCTTTGTTAAGAAACAATCAAAAGGATTCATTGTTTACAACTTTACATCATCGCTTACGCGTCTATGCGGTAATGTATATGAGCATCGAGCATCTGTTCATGACAGTTTTTAAATTAAAGTAATATACATAGGTTGGTAGGTATATGTGTACGCAACAGGAGAACCTATATGTTTTACTGCGTTGAGATAACCTAATGAGAACGAAATAATTAGTTACCGTATTTATTATACATATATACCTAATATTTAAAAAAATTGCGTGCGTGCGTACAAAGTACACGTCAGAAGTGAAATTTCTTTGGCAAACTAATTTAAAAAAATAAATGAAATAAAGAATTTCAAATACAAAAAAAAAAAACGAAAAAAAGCAAAAAGCCAACGTCACGCGGTGTTCCCAGGCAGTCAACCATCCAAGAACTGATCGCACCTGACGCGTCCTGCTTTACCCTTCATGCCCCTAAAGAAGTTTCACTTAAAAAAAAAAAAGAAAAACATTAAATCATAATTTTTCTAAATTCATTCTAATTTTTTCTGATATTTAATATGATGACATATAAAAAAATCTGGATCAAAAGCGTAACTAGCAAACGGTTTAAAGATGAAAGCTAGCTTGTTTACTTAAGCAATTGCGTTTGATATTTTCGTTTCGACAGATAAATTTAAAAGATGCCTTTTATAAGAAGATCGTAAACATTTAATCGAACTGTTGATTGGAGTGTTAAATTAGTCTATTTTATATATTTTATGATCGCGTCAATCGTGTGTCAGCGATCATATTAATATGGATAGCCAAAATACTTTTCTTACGACCGGTCTTAATTGCTTTTGCTTACTGGCGGATTTTGATTACCAAAATCAGAGAAACATAAATTTTTGAGAACAACCGATAGACTAGAACCTCGTCAACCGAGAGGTACAGAACTAAATCTAGTTTATAAAATAATCAGGTGGCTACATGTTCACAGACAAACAGACCGGATTAAGAAAGTAGACGAGCATGATAAGAACAAAATATAATGTGTAGATAAGATCCCGTTACTTTTTATAAACATATTTATTTATAGTTTAAAAACGCGAATGCCGTTGAACCTAAAAAATAAATGTGTATTTTTGTTCATGGATAAATTTGTTTTATAAAACAGTAACTGCAAAGTTTCGCTGATTCTTCTCTACAGAATTTAGGTACATTACGAATCGATGATAACTTTAATTACAAGTAATTTACTAAAAACGAATAAATATAATTTTAATTTATAAATGACGACACACAAGTGCTTTTGAACCTTACTTGAATAAACTAATTTTTGATTTCGAGTGAATAACGTTATCTAAATGAAGTTATTTATTTTACCTTTTTAATGAGTCGCCGTAGGCCTCGGTACTCGGACTTCTGTAATGTGCCACCTCTGTCCCGATCGAGCTCCTTAAATTTCCAGTCTGCTACAGCTCGAGGATCCGCAGTGGGCCCACCCTTATCAGATCTCGCCCGGTCATATTCTCCGCTAAATATTTTTATTAGATTACCGTTGAATTGAGCACGGTCTATTCTCGAGCAACCTGAATAAATGAAAGATAATACAAACACTCCATAAAATTCGTTCGAGCTAATGGTTTCCGCTGAAATGTAAATTTTTTATAAAAAAAAATGATGAATAAATGAATAACGTTTATCATGAATATAACATAAGGATCTAATTTCCCACGCACTGTTTCTACACTAATTCAAAAACAACATCAAGTAGGTATAGATTTGATAATGGGTGACAATGGATGATGATGAGAAAGCTTGGCTCTAAAAAAAAATCAGTTAAAAATATTTAAAAAGACCGGATATAAAAACTAGTAGGTATATAAAATCAAGAACTATAATTCTTTTATTATAAGTTGAACCTATAAAAGTTTTAACTGTACCCGTGCGGTAAATATAAATCGTCTTAGATTGCTCATAACTTTTCAGAAATAGATATTATCGTATCCTATTGATCCTATTGTAGAGTTGTTACAACATTCTAATACTGCAAATGACAATAGGAAGGTGTTCTGGTTCAAACGTGTTCCCGATACCACTGAAGCATGTCAAGTAGAAATACATCGCGTGCCGATCGTGTCATCGATAATTATAATAAATGCGCATTTAGAGCTGGATTCCTAAAACTGCGATGAAAGCGAATGCTAAGTTTGCGTTTCAAAATTGAACGTTATTTTTTTTTAAATAAGTTAACAAAATAAACATATACATACCTATGAAATTAGGAGAGAAATATTTTATTGGACGTTTGTGATAACAACCAAAACCGACGGTTAGCTAACTATAGCTGTATACACATATTGTCGATATAGTTAATAGTTTGTTAGTAGAAACATTTGTCTCGATAAGCCTCGATAATCGTAACATTTGAATATTACTTCCTATTGTGCCTAAAATATCAGCACAATTATCTATAATCTTTGGATTCAATACAGCGCCATGTATAAACTTACTTCTTTTGTTACGTTGGCCTCGAACCGATGATCTTCTTTTTGTTTGAGATTTTCCTGCAAAAAATACATAATCTTTAGATGTACGTATGTCTGCAACTACCATTACAAATATCTTATTATTCAATACTTTTAGGACACGTTTACAAACGTGGTATCCTACAAATTTTTGTAAACGTGTATCGTTTATAATTTGAAAAATACAGAGAAATATTAGTTTGATCCTAAGCCACATAATTACCTACTTGTGCCGAAAATTACAGTTGTGCCGAACCATCTTTTTTATTGCGTTTTAAGTTTGTTAGTAGTAAAGTTAAATAGTACCTTACCTACCTATAGGGATATCATCTACTCAAGTGAATTATCATTTAAAATCGTAAAGATTACTTAAAGATGTTTTCAGAACGAATTTATATTAAAAAGTTTAAAAAGGATATGAGTGGTCAATTATGTGACCTCAAATTGTCTCAAGATTAATCTTCGTTAGTAGGTGGCCCTTTTAAATTATTCCATCCTTATGGTGCAATTGACTCGATACAGCGTGAGTCGTAGCAACAGGAATTGGACAGTTGCTACTTTAGTTACCTACTCAATTTATCAGAGTGTATTTTAACTTTATTGAATACACTGATTCGAATAATATCCTATGTAGCAGACCTATTTGTGTATAAAAAACAATATCAATTAATTTGAAGTAATGCTGGTCGGGTGAGATCAATAATGCCGCGAAATGAGGACTTTCGTTGTGGGAATTTTGATTTCGTGATTGTCCGAAAGTGGCGTGCATCTAGCAACATATGGCTCGCGTGTGGTATAGACTCCGCAGCGATACTTGACGCAAGTGTGCGGTGTCCTGCAAGGGGGAGACGGGGGCACCGTCTACACAACCGGTCCAAATGGCAGTGATGTACAGCATTAGTCAATACGAAAACCGGTAACGAACGAGCTCCCTGCGAATGCCTGTGCTGTCTCCATAAATTTTTAATTGAACGATGGCCAAATTGCAAGCTTTATTTGTGCATTTGCTATCATTTTTATTTGAATAAAAGATCAGAAACATTTCGTGACTGAAGTATATTACGTCCACTTATCTTCTTTTGTATTTTATCCTTTTAGCTCTCGTAAACGTTATTGCTAATAAAAGAAAAACGTAGCATAATAATACAATGCAAAAAGACATTTTCGTCGCATGGTATCCAGAGTTTAAGGCGGTCCAATACTTAATTTTATCAACAAAAAAAAAATCTACTACTTAGAAATAATTCTTAAACTTCATTAAAATAATTACAAAACAAATGTCTCAAACCCACATGTTTCATATCAAATGATCAATATATTTATACTGTTCTAAATATTTGGTATTTTTGCATTGCCTAATAAATTGTATAGCTTTCCTTGTAAACATATTATCATACAATCTAACATAATTAAAACAAAATGTTTTAAACTGACGTCTAATTTTATACTTATTTCTGTGCTCATTCAAAATTACTTTTTGTACCTAATCTGCTAAATGAATAAACCGGATATTATTTAAACGCAAGGTACATAGTAAGACGTAGTGTGAATCGGTTAAAACCCAGACATCCCGGCGTCGGCCCTTTGAAATATAAACCATCAAGAGCCTGCTTCGTCAAAGGCGCTTTCGGAATTTCCAAGCTTTTTGTGTTTCTCTAAAATTTTACCTAACGTTTACTTCATCCTTAGTTACAATTAAATAAACGTGATTTTAGTCACTCAAACCGTATTTAGTTGAAAAATAATATAGCTCATCTTCTATATATATAAAAGAGTTACCCACCCATTGACTCATCACGATATCTCTGGAACCATAAGGCGTAGAGACTTGAATTTTGGTAGGAATATTCCTTTAGCCGAGTAGAGGTCAGCTAAGAACGGGTTTTACGATATTCCACCCCTAAGGGGGTTAAGCGGGGGTTGGAAGTTTGTATGAAAGTCCTATGTTTTTGAAGTAAGAGACTTGAAATTCAAAATTTAATGTATGCTCTATAGATGGTGTGGAGGTGTACTAATAATGTATTTTTAGAAATCAACCCTTTTTGGGGCTGAAACGGGGGGTGGTAGTTTTATGTGAGCGAGATGAAAACTTAAGTATATGTAAGTATATTATTTGCATCACAAAAATAATTAACGCCCAACGAAGTGGGCACGGGTCGGCTAGTATTTATATAATATTCTTGTTTGGAATCTTAAAATATTAGGTAAGTATCTTATCTTATACTATTAACGAGCAATTCTTATTTCTTGTATATATATAATCTGAATCTCGGAATCGTCTCCAACGATTTTCGTGAAATTTAGTATACTTACCTACAGGGGATTTCGGGGACGAAAAATTGATCTAGCTAGGAATCATTTTTAGAAAATGTCGTTTTATCCCTGTTTTAGGCAATGAAAAAATTGCTAAAATATCGTTAGAATAGGAAGGTTAATTTCGCAATTGACATTTAAGTTATAATAGCTCAGGTGGGAAATCGGACGGTCGAGATTGATCGAGAAAACCATGGTTTAAATCTCAAACTCTTTTTTCTTTTTTTCTTTTAAATGCCACTCGTGATTTTTTATTTAAATAAAAATAAAATATAAAAATACCGAGAAAAAAAACAAAATAAAAAAATAAATAAAATAAAAATACCGAGCTAGGCTCGGTCACCCAGGTACTGCTATATTAATATGAAATTAAATATTTTTATCTTACTTCGTAACTTCAAAATAAAATGTGCGTACAAAGTAATCTATACCTAATGTCGTATGTTTCAAATGTAAAATAAATGTCTTATAAAAGCGATTCAATGCGGTATCTAAATTAGTTAACAAAGGGCAGGTAGGTGACTTAGCTAAATATATAACATCAAAGAAGCGGCAAGATGTTCGAACAAAGCTATTAAACGATGTCTGGGTAAGTTTTTTCTATCGCCTTATGAAAGAGACACTTTGCCTTCACGGCAACAAAAAATATGACTCCATTGTAATGCGGCGTCGAGCTGTCTGACACGAACCAGCGTTTCTAAGAAAACCTGCTCTCAAACAGACGGACCTATAGAGATTAATATTTCGATTAGTATTTGGACTCTTAACTTCAACATTTACGTATTTTTTCAACATATACTTTGGTGTGTTATAAATTTATTGGCTCCGCTTTTGATAGGATAATATTTAGGTACGTTCAAAATTAATACGGTAGTGTACGAGTATGTTCCTGGCGTAATCACGGGTGACCGACCTATGCGATTGACTGATTGACTAATTGGATTGAATAATATGTTCGTATAACCCACTATCCGCTTCAACGGGCTACCCTAAGAGTATATTTTAATAAAATCTTATATATAACTTAAAAATATGATTTAAATCGGTCGTGTTTCCCGTGTCGAGCTGCATAAATGACTTAATATTTCAAATAATACACCAACAAGCAATATTTAAGTTTATTTTAAAAATATGACTTTTACTGATAAAAATAAATTGTATAAATGGATATAGTTTATATACACACACACACACGCACATATATATATATATATATATATATATATATATATATATATATATATATATTTATGTGTTATGACTAGTGCTGGGACACGTTTTTTATTCAATATTTGATTTGAGGACATCTGTATGTTATCAGGTCAGGTTCCAATATATTTATGTATCTAATGAATCTATGGAGGACATTCAAAAATTGTATATAAAATAATACCAATAAAACAATATAGATGGCAGTACTTGTATTATTTCAACATTTATTTACAAAATTGCACACTTCATGGTTATCATTGAATGTCCCAGAACAACCAAGCGTTATATATAATATTATTATTATAAATACAAGCTTTTATTTAGTTTTTCTGATCACTAGATTGAGCTGAAATTTTGCATACATGTGTAAATCGCGTGACGACGCAATATAATGGTGACATGGTGCTGATCTGATGATGGAGCTGGAAGGTGGTCATAGGAAATCTGTAATGAAACTACACAACCTCATCGAGTTTGGACTCGTTTGATTCGTCTTGACGAGTACTTTGGTACTAGATGGTAACCAGGGTCTGATGATGGAGCTGGAAGATGGTCACTGGAACTCAGTAATTAAACATCATAACCCAATCGAGTATGGGCTCGTTTGATTCGTCTTGACGAGTACTTTGGTGCTAGATGGTAACCAGGGTCTGATGATGGAGCTGGAAGATGGTCATCGGAACTCAGTAATTAAACGTCATAACCCAATCGAGTATGGGCTCGTTTGATTCGTCTTGACGAGTACTTTGGTGCTAGATGGTAACCAGGGTCTGATGATGGAGCTGGAAGAAGGTCATTGGAACTCAGTAATTAAACGACATAACCCAATCGAGTATGGGCTCGTTTGATTTGTCTTGACGAGTACTTTGGTGCTAGATGGTAACCAGGGTCTGATGATGGAGCTGGAAGATGGTCATCGGAACTCAGTAATTAAACGTCATAACCCAATCGAGTATGGGCTCGTTTGATTCGTCTTAACGAGTACTTTGGTGTAAGATGGTAACCAGGATCTGATGATGGAGCTGGAAGAAGGTCATCGGAACTCAGTAATTAAACGACATAACCCAATCGAGTATGGGCTCGTTTGATTCGTCTTTACAAGTACTTTGGTGCTAGATGGTAACCAGGGTCTGATGATGGAGCTGGAAGATGGTCATCGGAACTCAGTAATTAAACGTCATAACCCAATCGAGTATTGGCTCGTTTGATTCGTCTTGACGAGTACTTTGGTGCTAGATGGTAACCAGGGTCTGACGATGGAGCTGGAAGAAGGTCATCGGAACTCAGTAATTAAACGACATAACCCAATCGAGTATAGGCTCGTTTGATTCGTCTTGACAAGTACTTTGGTGCTAGATGGTAACCAGGGTCTGATGATGGAGCTGGAAGATGGTCATCGAAACTCAGTAATTAAACGTCTTAACCCAATCGAGTATGGGCTCGTTTGATTCGTCTTGACAAGTACTTTGGTGCTAGATGGTAACCAGGGTCTGATGATGGAGCTGGAAGATGGTCATCGAAACTCAGTAATTAAACGTCTTAACCCAATCGAGTATGGGCTCGTTTGATTCGTCTTGACGAGTAATTTGGTGCTAGATGGTAACCAGGGTCTGATGATGGAGCTGGAAGATGGTCATCGGAACTCAGTAATTAAACGTCATAACCCAATCGAGTATGGGCTCGTTTGATTCGTTTTGACGAGTACTTTGGTGCTAGATGGTAACCAGGGTCTGATGATGGAGCTGGAAGATGGTCATCGGAACTTAGTAATTAAACGGCATAACCCAATCGAGTGTGGGCTCGTTTGATTCGTCTTGACGAGTACTTTGGTGCTAGATGGTAACCAGGGTCTGATGATGGAGCTGGAAGATGGTCATCGGAACTCAGTAATTAAACGTCATAACCCAATCGAGTATGGGCTCGTTTGATTCGTCTTAACGAGTACTTTGGTGTTAGATGGTAACCAGGATCTGATGATGGAGCTGGAAGAAGGTCATCGGAACTCAGTAATTAAACGACATAACCCAATCGAGTATGGGCTCGTTTGATTCGTCTTTACAAGTACTTTGGTGCTAGATGGTAACCAGGGTCTGATGATGGAGCTGGAAGATGGTCATCGGAACTCAGTAATTAAACGTCATAACCCAATCGAGTATTGGCTCGTTTGATTCGTCTTGACGAGTACTTTGGTGCTAGATGGTAACCAGGGTCTGACGATGGAGCTGGAAGAAGGTCATCGGAACTCAGTAATTAAACGACATAACCCAATAGAGTATAGGCTCGTTTGATTCGTCTTGACAAGTACTTTGGTGCTAGATGGTAACCAGGGTCTGATGATAGAGCTGGAAGATGGTCATCGAAACTCAGTAATTAAACGTCTTAACCCAATCGAGTATGGGCTCGTTTGATTCGTCTTGACGAGTAATTTGGTGCTAGATGGTAGCCAGGGTCTGACGATGGAGCTGGAAGAAGGTCATCGGAACTCAGTAATTAAACGACATAACCCAATCGAGTATAGGCTCGTTTGATTCGTCTTGACAAGTACTTTGGTGCTAGATGGTAACCAAGGTCTGATGATGGAGCTGGAAGATGGTCATCGAAACTCAGTAATTAAACGTCTTAACCCAATCAAGTATGGGCTCGTTTGATTCGTCTTGACGAGTAATTTGGTGCTAGATGGTAACCAGGGTCTGATGATGGAGCTGGAAGATAGTCAACGGAACTCAGTAATTAAACGTCATAACCCAATCGAGTATGGGCTCGTTTGATTCGTTTTGACGAGTACTTTGGTGCTAGATGGTAACCAGGGTCTGATGATGGAGCTGGAAGATGGTCATCGGAACTTAGTAATTAAACGGCATAACCCAATCGAGTGTGGGCTCGTTTGATTCGTCTTGACGAGTACTTTGGTGCTAGATGGTAACCAGGGTCTGATGATGGAGCTGGAAGATGGTCATCGGAACTCAGTAATTAAACGTCATAACCCAATCGAGTATGGGCTCGTTTGATTCGTCTTGACGAGTACTTTGGTGCTAGATGGTAACCAGGGTCTGATGATGGAGCTGGAAGAAGTTCATTGGAACTCAATAATTAAACGACATAACCCAATCGAGTATGGGCTCGTTTGATTTGTCTTTACAAGTACTTTGGTGCTAGATGGTAACCAGGGTCTGATGATGGAGCTGGAAGATGGTCATCGGAACTCAGTAATTAAACGTCATAACCCAATCGAGTGTGGGCTCGTTTGATTCGTCTTGACGAGTACTTTGGTGCTAGATGGTAACCAGGGTCTGATGATGGAGCTGGAAGATGGTCATCGGAACTCAGTAATTAAACGTCATAACCCAATCGAGTATGGGCTCGTTTGATTCGTCTTGACGAGTACTTTGGTGCTAGATGGTAACCAGGGTCTGATGATGGAGCTGGAAGATGGTCATCGGAACTCAGTAATTAAACGTCATAACCCAATCGAGTATGGGCTAGTTTGATTCGTCTTGACGAGTACTTTGGTGCTAGATGGTAACCAGGGTCTGATTGTGGAGCTGGAAGATGGTCATCGGAACTTAGTAATTAAACGTCATAACATAATCGAGTATGGGCTTGTTTGATTCGTCTTGACAAGTACTTTGGTGATAGATGGTAACCAGGGTCTGATGATGGAGCTGGAAGATGGTCATAGTAACTCTGTAGTGAAACGACGCAACCCCATTGAGTTTTGGCTCGTATGATTTGTCTTTACGAGTACTTTGGTGCTAGATCGTAACCAGAGTCTGATGATAGAGCTGGAACATGGTCATCGGAACTCAGTAATTAAACGTCATAACCCAATCGAGTATGGGCTCGTTTGATTCGTCTTGACGAGTACTTTGGTGCTAGATGGTAATCAAGGTCTGATCCGATGATGGAGCTGGGAGGTGGTTATAGGAACTCAGTAAAGAAGCTTCACGAGGGGGAATTCGTCATTTTTTCGAATTATAATTACGAAACAAATGTAAAAATTTCAAATAAAATTCATTAACTCAGCTATTTTCCAATAAATTTTCATGCGGTTTTCTCTGAAAATATTCCCGTGACTTGGAAATCCTGATATTTATCACTAAATAAGTAAATATAATAAACGCTAGTGCTTCAAGAACTAAGTGATCGGGTTTTTTATAGACATTGTAACATAACCTCACTTTTACAAAACATCTAATAACTCCGCTCTCAGATAGCCAAAATGTACAGAATTTTTAGTGAGATATCAATAAGCCTAAATACATTAATTGATACCATTTTCATTTCATTACATTTTGATCCAAGAATGTATGAAATCGTATCCGTTTCCTTTAAAAATTCCTTTCCTTAAAATATTGTTATTATTATTTGTCATTGCGTCTATTCGTTATAAGTATTATTAAAGTTCGCAGAAAAGTGGACATAAGGTGCCAATCAAACTACTAATGCGACGTTTCGATCGTTTATTTGATCATCATCAGGCATCTACAAAAGTTAGACACGTGTTAGACATAGCCAGTAGATCGCTGCATCAGCATACTTGCCTATTGCTCACGGCACCTACGACCTGCATAGGCTCCACGTTTTACAAGCTCAGCAACTACAAGCAGCATTGACGTCAATCATTGGCGTCAATCGAAGATTTCCTTTGAAGCCTGAAATGTGGAAGCGACACTCTTTGATCCCACATAGACTAAAGCAGTCATTAGTTATAAGATGTAGTTTAAAGATTACTATTTTATTAACTCTTGGTACGAGCATCGACCAATTGTCATTACTTTAGTTTAGTTATAAGAAGTAGTATAAGATAATATTGTATTAATACCGAATTAATACATAAATATTAATTATGTGGTTTCTTTTCAACCTCCTGACTACTGCAAACGTAACTCACGCTGTATGCAATCAATAATGTATATATAAAACAACAACCTTCACAAGCAGTATTTAATTGACATCTTTATATTATTAAAAATCGCTAGTATGTAAGATCCTATAGCTAACGCATTATAATATATTGTTGTTTTTAATTTAATTTTAAATAACTGCAAACTATGAATTTTGAAAAATTGATACTATAACATTTAAATTTATCTAGGTAACAATATGTACAATTTGTGTTATTATATTTTTTATATACATTTTCAGGACATCAGATTTTTAAATTTGACTCTGTTCTTCATCTAAAACATCAATTACATACACGTAAAGTTGTTGATTGACAATGTATTGGTCTAAGATCCGGGATAAAAAAAAATATTCCCTCATCTGTTAATTAACAGATGAGAGAATATTGACGGTTTTAGCTTACTACATGTACTTAATTAACATGAGAGAGAAAAGATTTTGGTAGTAATAAATAAATAAAACAATAGATTTTAATACCCTAGTTTTTTTAATAAACAAAAAACAATGTTACGTAACGCGCTGTTCGAAACGCCCCTCCCTCCCCTGTAACGCATCGTAACGTTTAACAAGACCCCTCTCCCCCCAAATTAGCGTTACGTAATACTTGAACGCCCCCTTAGCCTTTGGGTACGGAACCCTAAAAATGATGTTCTGCATGGGGTGACATAATGTTTTCTGATTGGTGTTCACTGTCATGTGAAATTATATTTTCTTAACTCGTTTTGTGAAAATATCAACAATCTTATATCATAATTAATTTTTAGTCACTAATCCATCCATGGCTATTATCGTTAAAGGTTGCATGCAATGTACCTATATAATGATATTTTTCTTATCAGGTTTAAATTATTATGTTTATATTTTTAGTTCTTTTTATTAACAAGAACATAATGAAAGCTTGTTTTTATCCTTTACTGTTTACGAGAAATAATGGCTTATTTATGAAACGATTTTAAGCAATAAAGAATTAATCGTTATCCAATTAAGTACCTTAAATACATTCTGCATTTAATATACATCAATATGGTCCTTTACAGTATGTAATTTAAATCAATGTTTTCAAAGATATCATAGATTTAAAATGCAGGAACATAGCGATCGCAGTGGTACCGGTCGGCGTGGCTGGCGGTGCGGTGGCCGGCGGCGTGTGCCACTGTGGTCTGTGCCTATATAAATGTCGCGTCAAAGGCCGCGTTTCGCCCTACCCTATTCAATTGATTTAAGCTATGTATTCATTAAGGCGCCTGGGGGGGCAAAACGCCGCGCTAGCCGTTTTTTGTGCAGTTTTTTGAAGCTATCTACTTTTTATTGGAAAGAAATATCAAACTAATACAAACACATTTAATTTCTACATAATTTTGATTACATGATGGTCTTTTTTTTTATTTTTTTAAAGGATTACATTTTAAATAATCGCCTTACAACGAAACCACAAAAATGAGAAATAATTACTGATACTGTGCGTCTCCTCGTGAAGTAAACATTATTTTATTTTGCTACCGACACTAATGGATTGACAATTTAATAAGGAACAATTCGCATGAAATTTTTTTTCGAAAAGACCTAAATTTGATGTGTTATTGATTTTTTTCTAAAATCTGGGCGTATTCACTACTGTACTCAAGCGCGGTTGTATTGGAATTCAGTCTCATAGATTATACACTTTTAACTAGAGATAGATAAGCAACTCAAGATTTACAAGAAAAGTTTACGGGCCTCGGCCACTAGATGGCATGTTACTAGTTTCTCATTGGACTCATAGATGGCATAATTTATTTACAATATATTTTAATTGAGGATTTTGTGATTATTGAAAAACCACAAATTGACCATTTATTAAATCTATTTGTCGTTTAATAATTTGAGATATTTTTACAATGAAAGACACATGCTTTATTTATTAGATTTTGCCTCGCCGCTGACTTATATGTTACGCGAAAGACGAAACGTTGGCGCGATTTAATTCCGTACACCGCCATCTGTTATTGACTTTAGGTACTAGGTTTTGGCACTAGCATTTAAATTTAGGGGTATTGACCAAAAGACGGCGCTAGTTTCCATACATTTCTTTTTTTCTAATTAATGTACTACAGTTGCATGCCCCTGTTCAGTCTGCCGCAAGGTTTGGAGGGAGAAGCTTGTGTCGTTTGTCACCGTCTCGGCTAGCGCACGCTCACGTCATATTATAAATCTATACGTCTATACTCTATACATACAAATAAATAAAAGTGGAGTGTCCGTTTGTAATAATAAAATAATATCCTTTTACTAAATGCATATCCATGTATACACGGTACATATACCAAAATTACATTTTTTACAATTTATTGTTGTCTGTCTGTCTGTCAGTTTGTTCCGGCTAATCTCTGAAACGGCTTGACCGATTCAGACGGGACTTTCACAGACAGATAGCTGATGTAATAGGCTGTTACTTTTATTTTTATTTTGTATCTCTGCGAACTGAACAATAATTTTTTTTTAATTCCACGCGGACGAAGTCGCGGGCACAGCTAGTAAACAATAATAATTTATTAGCATATTGTTAGCATTTTTTGTTGACTTTTGTTTGGGTTAGTTTTTTTTGTTTGTTATTTATTGTGAAGGACGCTCTGTGTGTGTATTTAAAACTATTGAGTTTTTTTTAAAAACGCTATTGTTGTGTAGGTATCTAAACAATGGTTTTAGCACCTTTGAAAATTATAGAAACGACACCCATGATAAAGAGTTTTGCTAGCTAATTTAATTTGACCATGTATAGGTTTTTACTTTTTACCTAGACCTACGTTAAAATAAAAAAATCTCTATATATGTGATTTAGCAATAATCGCTGAATTTGTTGCTAAGCGCAAATCTCGAGATCAGCTGAACCGATTTCACTAATTCTTTTTTTATAATATTCCTTGAAGTACGAGGATGGTTGTTACGGTGAGAAAAATTAAAAAAAATTACCTGAAAAGTCTAAAAACAACACTTTTCTATATTCCCATACAAAAGATTCGTAATAATACTTAAAAGGCAATTTGAACTTTAATACCATACAATAAAGTTTAAGAGTTAGTGGAGGGGTTCCGGAAAGGCAATTGAGTGATGTTAGTATCGTATAAATATTAATGTCAATATTTGTCAATATATTAATTTATATATATTTTTGTTTTTACATAATGTAATTGTTGACTTATCAACTTTCTTTTTTCTTTTTTTTAATCTTTTTAATAGCTGACCGAAATTGCCGTTATCCCGAATAGCAATTGAGTGACGTTAGTATCGTATAAATATTAATCTCAATATTTGTCAATATATTAATTTATAATTATTTTTTTTACATAATGTAATTATTGACTTATCAACTTTCTTTTTTCTTTTTTTTATCTTACTAGCTGACCCAAATTGCCGTTATCCCGAATAGCAAAATAAGTATTTAAAAAAAATAATTAAAGAATCGACTGTTAGGCGGTACGAAGTTCGCCGGGTCAGCTAGTTATTTATAAGTTTAAGTAATTATACTTCATTGTTAGTATTTATTGAACGTAAGTGTAGTCACTGAATTCATTACCTAAAATATATACGCACCAATTAACATTTATTTCTTATAAAAAAATAATATATTTTTTTATTGAATGCCGTGCAGATCCCTAGATCTGTAATTTTTACGTGTATTCGTAAGTTGTTCACCAAATGCCGCTAGATGTGCCGCGAGAGGTGGGGTGCGGCAAAGAGGGAACGAATGCTCAAGGTTATTTGCTTGGGATACCGCCTTAAGCAACATTTGCAAATTTTGATTTTCGTTAAGTGTGTGTATCACCTTATGGCGAAATAAATGTTTTCATTTCATTTCATTTCAAAGAAGCTTGTAACACTTGACGCTCAACATGTTTGGCAACGTCGCACAACAGCGAAGCGACCTTGCTAGTTGACCTTGTTAGTCTTATTGTTTGTTTACAAAAATTTTAAATAATAAAAATAATTTAAAATTAATAGTTGTTCTATCAGGCATTCTTCCTCTTTCACACACGCGGTGGGTTCCCCCTTTTACTTTTGGGCCTAACTCTGGCTACCTTTATACACGGGGTAATAAAACAATAGTGGATACTTTTTTTATAGTTTACAGGGTTGGTTCTTGTTTTTTGTATAGGTACATTGTTAATCTAACTAATGGTTTGTACATTCACAACTTATCTATACAAAATTTAGTCGACATTTTTATTCTTACAACTTAAGACTAAATGGTTACGAATTACAAAATTATTTTAACACTTTTATATTATTCACAGTGAAAATGTATACTAATAAATTAATAATATAGGTACAAAGAAACAGCTATTTACATGAATAACAATATTAAGCCTATTAGTTAATTATGTTCTATCATAGAAACTATAGCTTAATGGCAAATAAAATATGATATACCTAATTATATGCTTTTGATTCGATTTTTGTCAAATATCTCGAGAAAAGAGCATCAATAGTAGTATGGTCTCTCGTAAGTCGTAGTAAATTGAAGATTCATCGTAAAAAGGATAGCGATAATAATTTTTGCTGCGGCAATCGGGTTGTGACTTGAAATTTCTGTCATAATGTTTACTCTGGATACGCTACGCCCAACGATTTTATATTTTGTCTGATCAATACCCCAGATTGATGAGAAGATTGGTGCGATCTGGTAGCTAGGGATTACCGAATTATTATTTAGCTTTTAGTGCATACACTAACTACATCATTTTTATTGTAATAAAACCGTTTAAGATAAAAAAATAGTTTATTTTTTTATTATATAGATATAGAAGATTATGTGAATTCGAATTGTCTAAAATCTAATCCTACGCAGGCGAAGTTGCGGGCACCAGCTAGTTCCACCATACATTGATACACTAGCGGCCGCACTCAGAGACGTTCAAATTAGTCCTTATGGATACTTAAGTAATTGACATTAAGGCCCGTATTTATAAATCGCTCTCAGATACGATCTCAAGAGCGATCTTAGCTGATAGGCTCTCAGGATGTAATCACGATCTCAAGATCACTACTATTTAATAAATCGTCGTCAAGACAGTGTTGTCAACTTTATTTTTCAGAAGATCATACAATATATGTACTAGAAAAGATCATATTATGCCTAGTTGCCTACATTTCAAGGAAAAAAATCGTACGTAATGAAATTTCAATAAAATAACGTAAATATTTTTAAAACGGAATATCATTATAATTTAAGGCTCGTCTTTAGATTACGGGCTGTCGATTTATGGGGTTTTGTGGGGTGGAAAGGGGAGAGAGGGAGCGGGCTACCCCTTGTTACCATTCCCACCCCGCGGAACTCCATGGTTATGGAGATATACATGGTTAAAGTTTTGAGGTTAGAATAACGCTATTAAGCTATTACACTACCTTGTGGGAGAACCAGGGGCTAGGCACCTCCCCTCCTCGCCCCCCCACCCTAGAACCACATAAACTGACAGCCCGTAATCTAAAGACTAACCTAAATTTAAATCAATATTTATCACTATAGCCTCGCGCGCAACTTCGCCGCGTGGATTATGATCAATTTGTCATACATAGCTTATGTGAAACTTTAACCGCTTACTTAGCGGAAGCTCTCAAAAGAAAAAAAAAAACCCAATTTTTATTTTATTTTATTTTAATTATACGCCAACAAGGTAGACACCAACAAATTCACAACAATCAACAGCACAGGGTACAAACAATTAAGTGTTACCTCAATTATAGGCACATACAGCTTACTTAAGAGTGTTTCATTACAAAAACACGTAAAATTGATACATTTAGAATTAAATCAATGAAAATTAAATTATTACAATAAATTTAAAAACAAATTTAAATTAAATAAAAAAAATAAAAATGAAACGATAAAATTAAAATTGACATTACAAAATTAAAATGAAAATTAATATGAAAGATTAATAATAAAACAATCAATTATAAATTATGAACAAATTCAGTGACATTGAAATCAATAGACATAAAAATTAAAATTAAAATTGATACAATAATATTGAGTTATTACATGACGTCAATGAAATTAATATTACAATAAAAATTATGAATAAAATAGAATAAGCATTTTGAAACATTAGTCTTATCGTGATGAAATAATTATAAACTATAGCCTTCCTCGATAAATGGGTTATCTAACACTAAAAGAATTTTTCAAATCGAACCAGTAGATCCTGAGATTAGCGCGTTCAAACTAACAAACTCTTCAGCTTTATAATATTAATTATTAGTATAGTACGCGCGCGAGTTCATGTCCATCGGGGCCTGAGGAGGCGGGCGGGGGCAGCGCGCCCCGCCTTCACCCACCTCGCCGCATTCGTCCGCACTCGAATGTTGTCCTTGACGCACGCTTGTCGATATTGTCGATACATGGTAGATACTAAGAACTATTGACCGCTATTATATTGCACTACTGGCAAAAAGATGGATTAATTGAAAATGCGATCGACAAATTTATAATTGAACTCGGCGACGGCGAAAATAGTGACTCCGATTCAGCTCTGTCAGTTATCTTAGCATCTGATAGTGACTAATTCGTGTTTAGGGTTTTGCATTTTATAAATTGTTTTCCTATTTTTGTAATAAATAATTAACAAGTATTGGGTGCATTTACTTCATGTTGCATTATTTTTTCATTTTTTTTTAAATAAATATCTTACAACATTTACACACAATCGTCTGTTCCGCTTCCGTCTGATATAGCCAAATATTTTTTATATATTTACATGCATATATGATATATCAATATATAAATACAAATATTACACCCCGACTCAAGCGGGAATTGAACCCGCAGCCCGCGGAGCAGATAGCAGGGCCACTATAAACTGCGCTAACGGGCTAGTCTATTTAAATTATAATTATTTACTTACTTAAAGATGGGATAGATATTAAGGTTGACCAAATGAGATTATCGATATCGACAATACCATAGGTCACAAGAACTACCGCATTCCTCAGGATGGACATGAATTCGCGCGCGTACTATAATTATAGGTATAGATTTAAGGAACATGAATCAACATTTAACATTAATAATTTTTATATTTTTAGATATGAGAAAAGTTACATTGGTGTATTCTAAAACTCAGATGAAACCGTGATTAGGTGTAATTTCGGTAGATACAGATTTAAAATCTCTTTTTTATAAATTTTTTATTATAGATCACTCCCTCGTCCTATTTTTTCGTTTGGATAATCATGCAACTTTGACCTTGGTGAAAAGTGCGAGCGTCAAGTAAATTATTAAATTACTTTAACGTGTTTACTGATTTTTTATTTATTAGTTAGTATAGTTATTGTAGTTTAATGGTGTAGTCTAGGTAGATCCTCTAGATATATTACATATATTATATTTAAAAAATGTGTATTTAAAATAGTTTAATTCGAATTGTTGAAATGTGTACCTACTATCTAATTGGTTTTTTATTAAACAACTAGCAACTCGCCCCAGCTTCGCGCGGGGTTTTTAAAGAAAATATCTTATAAATCAGAATAACATACACGATTAACATATAAAGATACTAGCTGTGACCGCGACTTCGTCCGTGTGGAAATAAAAAAAATATTTTTCAGTTCACAGTTACAAAATAAATACATTTGTAAAATATAAGTAGCCTAAGTTACTCCTTATTACATCACTAGCTTCTGCGCGCGACTTCGTCGACGTGGACTCCGCTCCTATTGGTCTTAGCACGATGATATATAGCCTATAGCCTTCCTCGATAAATGGGCTATCTAACACTGAAAGAATTTTTCAAATCGGACCAGTAGATCCTGAGATTAGCGCGTTCAAACAAACAAACAATCAAACAAACAAACTCTTCAGCTTTATTATATTAGTATAGATTTATCTGCCTGTGAAAGTCCAGTTAAAAGCGGCCCAGCCGTTTCAGAAATTAACCGGAACAAACAGACAGACAGACAGACAAAAATTGTAAAAAAATTTATTTTGGTATATGTACCGTGTATAGGTACATCATAATATGCATTTAGTAAAAAGCAGTTACTTTAATGTTACAACCAGACACTCCAATTTTATTTATTTGTAACTAGCTGCCCGGACAGACTTCGTTCTGTCTGTTATGTTTTATTTATTTATTATAAAAACCTTCCGTGGGTAATTAGCCGAATCGATCGAGCCTTTCTCGAGTTATGCGCTTAGCAACATCCATTTTTATTATATAGACTAGCTGCCCGGACAGATTGCGTTCTGTCTGTTGTTTTTTTTTTGTAGTATAAAAACATTAAAAACCTTCCATGGGATTTTTAAGGAACATACAAAAAAAAATTAGCTGAATTGGTCGAGCCTTTCTCGAGTTATGCGCTTAGCAACATTCATTTTTATTATATAGATATAGAAGATTGTGTGAATTGTACAAAATCTAATCCTGCGCAGGCGAAGTTGCGGGCACCAGCTAGTTCCACCATACACTAGGTACCTAAACTTTCGGACGCGAGGCGCGGGGTCACGGGGCGCCCACTCAGCCCGGTCGAATCACGGCGACAAGAAATTAATTTAATTGCGCATTATTTTGATTTTGCTATTTATCTCCTATGGTATTCATTTAATTTGCTTTGTTTAAAGGAAAAAAATAATCTTCATGAAAATATAATAATATTTGATATTAAAAGTCTTATTAAGACATAATTATGACGATTTTTTAAGATATTTTAATACTTTTTTCAAACTTATATATCCAACAGGGTTAGTATCAGGCGAGCCGCACGCTTGTTCGCTGAGATAGTTGTACCTACTTAGGTATATAAAAAAAAAGTTTTATCGAAAACGCTGCATAAACAGAGATGTAGGTAACATAAAAATGTGTGGTAGAATTATTCCTCTTTCAAAGGTCTACAAAAACAGTCCGTGTTAACTTTTAAAAAAAGCTTGTAAAATATTAGCTACTATCATACTACTATTACTATGTATACACTTGGGTGTAGCACATGAATTGTAGAAAGTAGCGAGAAATGTCACAACATGGTCACAACACAAAAAGTTGAGAAAAAGTCACAAAATTAAGTCCACAGGTTTTTAGAGGGTACTGAGCACTATAATATTAGGTATGTAAAAAAGTTAGGGATTGTCACGCACGACAGATCTATCGCCGCACGCACTCAAGGTTTTAAGTCGCAATTTTGCCCGTCTCCGCGAACGAAAACAGGTATAACGCACTGGTTTTTCAGTAGATTTTCACAAAAAGTACTTCACTAGTTAGAGGGTAATGAGACGAATAGTTTGATATTCAACACTCTACGAAAAGTTAATAAATTACTTAAAAAATGAAATTTTAAAATTGCTTTGGGTAGGCTACTCGTTCTATAAACTTTATTTACCTATAATAATAATTTATTTAATTCAGATTCACATCCATACAAGTGTTAGTAACATTTTATAACTTAAAAACTAATGTTAGTAATACACTTTGATTTAATATAATTGTGCGTATAAGCACAGATTAGTAAATAGTACTACGTACAGATACTTAATACTGCTATAATAGCCTACTCCTTCGCGTCAGCAACCGCTGCATGCTAAAATGTGCCTAAATGCTCCAGTGTACAGTTGTGATTGCTTCGCACCACGCGATCCCACAGCAACGGCAGGGCTGACTCTTCGATAAAATTAAATTAACATAACTCTTTGTATCCATGTTATTGAGAACTGTGAATATATTCCGACTATATGTGGTAGTTTTAAATTGTATAGTTTATAAAATATATTTTTCTTTATAAATAGGTGCTGACTGTTAAATAAACTGACTGCTAAATTCATTAATACACCTAGATAAAACATTCTTATAGAGGACAGTGTGTAGATAAAATAAATAAAAAATATTCAAAAGTTACATGTGTTTTATGATTGTATAATTTTTTTATAAATTTAATACTCGTAATTTAATAATTTTCGATTAAAACAAGAATTATCAAAATCGATAAACCCAGTAAAAAGTTATCCAGTTTAATATAACGAAGGTCGACGAAAAAATATCAAGTAAATACGCATTTTAGATATAACTCTAAAAGTACTTGGGACCACATGATACGCATTCATGCATACCCTTTAATTAAAACAAAATTTATCGAAATCGGTCAACCCAGAGAAAAGTTCTGATCTAACATACATAAAAAATACAATAGAATAAAAAATAATTAATTTAGAACGTCCTCCTTTTTTGGAAGTCAGAAAAATTGAACTACGTGCGTGCGATTCGTTTGCGACAACCTTATCTGGCCCGAGACCGCTCGGCTGGGCAGTAGGTACTTATAGCGATTAGCGCGCAAGTACATGGAGTGACGATAGTCTGGTATAAGTAGGTAAACTGATTTCATGTTCCTTTATTACAATTATGGATACCTATTGACATAAAAAAATCGAATCATACTAAAATTCAATCAAAATAAAAATAAAAATCCAATCAATATCAAAACTCAACCAAAATTAAAATTAAAATCAAAGTCAAAATCAAAAACACATCCATACCAAAAATACAATACAATAATTATTATTAGCCGATATAATATTTTGTTTGATCCGATATAATTATTATCGATACAAAATATCCAATATCGAAAATTGTATTACAGACGATATTTTTTTGAAGTGAAACTTTGTTAGGTGCATGAGGGTAAAATTTTAGAGAACGTGTGACCGACTGGGGAACTCCACGTGACGTTGGCTTTTTTTTAATTTGTTATTTTTTTGTCAATTAGTTTTGCCAAGTGTTATTTTTATTTAAATGTAACTAACTAAACACTGACAGCGGAGCTTTGTAAAGAGCAGTTTTTCGACTTTCGCAACCGGACAAATACTAGTTTATGTAATACTAGCGACCCGCTCCGGCTTCGCACGGGTGCAATGCTGATACTAAATTAATATAAAATATAAAATAAATATTTGCAATCTAAGCGCAAAAAATGTGTTTATATACGACATCAAATTAGAAAACTTTAAAACTATCACCCCGCACAGTGGGCTGAAATTCGCGTTTCATAGACATTCAAATTTATTTTTTCAACTGACGCTTTTTTTGCTTGAATGCGATTGAGAATAACTGCTATATGCCTTATATAATGATCTTTCATGTTTATAATCGGTCAGGTTATAATTTTATTACAAAATTTGGTGAAAACTTACCATTTTATGTCCCAAACACACTAAACAGTTGTAAAAGAAAAAAGAAAAAAAAACAAAATCTTGGTTTTTTGAATTTTTCACATAAATTTTGAGGTTATGTGAAAAAAGTGTAAATACTAAAGTTGTAGATCTTTATATTACCTACAGCTTTGCCCTTGAACTTTTTTTTCATAGGACTTGTAGTTTAGCCAGAAATTGAGATAAACTGTTCTTTTACTCTTACAACCCCCTCCCTACCACTGCCCGACCTCAGATCGACCGTATTTCATTTTTCTTTTCTTTTCCAATGTGTTTCATCCTACTATAATTTTCTTTGATTTTTGCCATTTTTAAAGGCTAAAGGCACTTGGTCTATAAGCCTTTTTAAGGTTTTTAATGAATTTCACTTTCTAATATACTACACAATTAATTTGAGTAAATGTAAAGTATATATACCCTTATGTAAAGCTTGATATTATTTAAAAACAAAAAAATAAAGAAAAAAAATTGGTAATTTTTTTAAAGGTTTAAAAAAAAGCACGTTTGACCTTAGCATGAAGTATGTCAAAAAATCAAAAATAATTTGTATTTTAATAAACTAAGAGGATATTAAGTGCAATTGTGCGATTATGGAGATATCATCATTTATGATGTCTGTTTACGATTATAAACCTGAAAGATCATTATATAAGGCATATAGCAGTTCTTCTCAATCGCATTCAAGCAAAAAAAGCGTCACTTGAAAAAATAAATTTGAATGTCTATGAAACGCGAATTTCAGCCCACTGTGCCCCCGCTCTCGGCTCTCCGCAACCAATGGCAGCGCTCCTGCGCGGCCTCCTCCGCCGCTAGCCAGTGTTGACAACATAGGTGATTTTTCACCATTTAGGCTACTCTAAGTGGAAATCGGTGACAAAAATATCTAAATAGCGACTGGTCGCCTTTTAAATAAAATAAATAAATAAGCCTTTTATTATTTCCTATTTTTTACATATAAATTATTACAATTTTCATGTATTCCTTTTTTTAACATTAAAGTAAACAATATTAATTTGTATTAATTTCCTTCATCATGTTATATTTTTTTAACAATATTTGTTCATAAGTTTTAATGCACATTTCTAATTTTTGTTTTTTTTTTTTTTTATTATATTTTGGTTTTTTTTTGTAAATGACATTTTAATTACTTTCGTTAAATGTATGTATCACCTTATGGAGAAATAAATGTTTTCATTTTCATTTTTTATCATATTTTTAACCTAATACCATATATTACTAATGTAATTTCTAATAATATGAAGAATAATCAAGATCCTTTATTCTTTTATTAAACTTCTACTAACATTTACGAAAATTATCGCTTTTAAACAACATGCAAGAAATTAGCTTCACCAATAACTAATTCTTATTATTCTTAGAATAACACATACTTTTAAGGTAAAAAATGAACTCTGGTCGCCTTTTAGGCTACTGAAAAATTTTTGAAGAAATGAACTAATCACAACACAAATGAGCATTTAAACGTAGTGTGAGAAAATTTAGAGAAAAAGGTGGCCACACCCGTCGTTAGTTTCGGGGAATACCTGTAGCTATAACCTGACCAAATTTAAGATGCAATCAAGATACAGTGTTTGCTTCGCTTTTCATAACTATTCTAATTGTGTGTATTATACTTAGCGAAATAGTTCGTTATAACCGTTATTTTTAAAGGAAAAGTTCTACTGTACATAATACATTTGATCAATTGGGCGCTAGCCAGTGAAGTGAACGGGTCCCCTCGCTATGTTGCGAAGCATACGAACCAGAATTTTTTTTTTTGCCATAACAGTATTAACATTCTTATCTGTCTCTCTGATAAACTTCGGAAAAAGAAACGACAAGTGTGAAGTGACTGATGTTGATGTTGTTCAAATATCTTTTTCAAGTAAGAATTATTATTTAATATTTATAGTTCTCTCGTTTAAAATTGTCCAGTAATTAAACAAACCTTATCCAACCAGTGTAAATCATTGATAAGAATTATAATATACCTGTATTTTTTTCGTCTTCATATATATTACTTTTAGTTTAATAAATAATGATGTAATCGTTTTGTCTAAATGATCTATATTTAATAAACAAAAGTAGCCTTAGTTACTCCTTATTACATAGCTTATGTAATTAAAAATAATGATGTAATCGTTTTGTCTAAATTATTTACTATCATAAATAAATTATTTATATAATAAACAAAAGTAATTAGGAGTAATAATGTAAGTAATTAATGTAATTAGGAGTAACTAAGGCTACTTTTATTTTAGAAATTTGTTTATTTTATAACTCTGCGAACTGAACAATAACTTTTTTGTTAAATTCCACGCGGACGATGTCACGGGCACAGCTGGTCTTAAAATATACGTAATTTTTTTTATTACAGATGATAAAAAATCGCTTTTAAAATTTTATTGAAGAAACGACAAGTGAACGACGACGTTTGACCTCAAATATCTTCTTCAAGTAAGAATTATTATTTATCGTTCTCTCGTTTACAATTTTCCAGTAATTATACAAACCTTATCCAATTAGTTTAAATCATTTATGACAATTATAATATTCCTGTAGTTTTTAGGGTTCCGTACCCAAAGGGTAAAAGCGGAACCCTATTACTAAGACTTCGCTGTCCGTCCGTCCGTCTATCCGTCTGTCACCAGGCTGTATCTCAAGAACGGCGATAGCTAGAGAGTTGAAATTTTCACAAATTATGTATTTCTGTTGCCGCTATAACAACAAATACTAAAAACAAAATAAAATAAATATTTAAGGGGGGCTCCCATACAACAAACGCGATTTATTGCCTATTTTTACTCGATATATCTAAATAAATGGTAAGAGGTAGGCACTTGAAATATTCACAAAATACTTAATTGTGTGTTACTTTAATAATAAATAATAAAATTAAAATTATAAAAATTTGGGGGCTCATACAACGAAAATGACTTTTTTGCCGATTTTTGCCCGCTATTAAAATCAATGTACCTACTGGTGTTTACCTAGCCAATGGTACGGAACCCTTCGTGCGCGAGTCCGACTCGCACTTGGCCGATTTTTTTTCGTCTTCATTTATTACTTTGTTTAAAAAATAACGATGTAATCGTTTGTCTAAATTATTTATACATCTATACAATAAATAAAATTGAAGTGTATGTTTGTAATATTAAAATAACCGTTTTTACTACATGTTTATGGATGTATAATACGCGGTACAAATAGGGTTGCCACCTTTTTTTTGTCAATTAAAGTACATTGGGTATTATAGGTAAGAAAAAAAAGTACATAGTATCAACATAAAGTACAATTTATTTTTATTTTTTATTAAATTTGAAAACATATTTTTTATTGCTTTTTGCAGCTTGTATCAAATTAGTATCTCTACTAAACAATTGCACAACATCTTTACACACACTTCAGCTTATCGCAGTCCACTGCTGGACATAGGTCTCCACAAGTTCGCGCCAAAAATGGCGCGAACTCATGTGTTTCGCCCATAGTCACCATGCTGGGCAGGCAGGTTGGTGTCCACAGGGCTGGCTTTGTCGTACCGAAGACGGTGCTGCCCGTCTTCGGCATGTGTATTTCAAAGCCAGCAGTTGGATGGTTATCCCGCCATCGGTCGGCTTTTTAAGTTCCAAGGTGGTAGTGGAACTGTGTTATCCCTTAGCCGCCTCTTAAGACACCCACGGGAAGAGAGGGGGTGGCTATATTCTTTACTGCCGCAACCACACAGCAGCCCACACCACATCTTTAGGCCGCGGGCACGAAACTTGGCGACAGCGGGGCGACGGCGGTAGCGGGGCGACGCGACATGGAAAATCGCTCGATCGCCCCGCTCCGCCGTCGCCCGTTTCGTGCCCGTCGCTATACTGTGTAATGCTTTTGAATACATCGCCGTCGCCCCGCTACCGCTGTCGCCCCGCCACCGCAAGTTTCGTGTTTGCGGCCTTAGAGTCTATATTTAAATTAAAAAAGTAACTCATTTTTTATCAAATTCAGAGACGCTTTGTTTCGTTCATCACAGCAAAAAATCTTTGAATGCTGACGTATTGGGAATAGGTAATAAGAATGAAATTACTTTATACAAGTTTATTAAATTGTCATCACCCTTATTAAATACTTGCTGCCATTTTTGTGCAGTTGATAGTTCTGCAAAACCCTTAGAAGTACATTTATAATATTAATGTAATTTCTCCATAAAGATCATCGATATTTACATTAAGTTTTCGCAGATTTAAATTTTCAATTATGTTAACAATATTATCTCTAAGACTAACCATAATCCCATAAATATCTAAAATTGTTATGCAGTTGCCTTCTAGACATTTAACAGCTTTATTAAATAGTAGCCGACCTGTGCCCACTTCGTTAGGCGTTAATTATTTTTGTGATGCAAATATATACCTAGTAAAGTTTTCATCCCGCTCGCATTTCTCCGACTTGATTTACATATACTATTATTTTTCACTGATTTTTTTGTTCAATAACAATAAAATATAGCCTATGTCACTCCTGAATAGTGTAGCTTTCTGTTAGTGAAAGAATTTTCATGATCGGATCAGTATTTGCGAAGATTACCTCCTACAAACAAACAAAGTTAGAAACTTTTAACTTTACCTCTTTATAATATTCGTATAGAAAATTAATAAGTGACTACAAAAATGGAAATAAATTTCAATCATATCATCAGATATGATCAGAAATTGTTAAAACCGGCCAAGTGCGGGTCGGACTCACGCACGAAGGGTTCCGTACCATTGACTAGGTAATATAAAATATATATTTAAATATATGTATTATATAAATATCGAGCAAAAATAGGCAAAAAATTGCGTTTTTTGTATGGGAGCCCCCCTTAAATATTTATTTTATTTTATTTTTAGTATTTGTTGTTATAGCGGCAACAGAAATGCATAATCTGTGAAAATTTCAACTGTCTAGCTATAGCCGTTCTCGAGATACAGCCTGGTGACAGACGGACAGCGAAGTCTTAGTAATAGGGTTCCGTTTTTACCCTTTGGGTACGGAACCCTAAAAATGAGTGTTTAGGTGATGTGGCGCTGGTGAGTAGCGCCATCTACGACAGCAAAATTTTTTAAAATCCTAAAGAAATCGAATCATGCATAATAAAGTATTTTCGTGTACTTTATTGCTCTCATAAAGTATAGAGTACATTTACCTAAAATAACGTACAATACTTTATTATAAAGTACGGGTGGCAACTCTAGGTACAAATACCAAAATAACATTTTTTACAATTCTTTGTCGTTGCGTACTTGCGTCCATTCGTTATAATTAATTTATTATAAAGATTTTCAATCATATCAAAATTTTTTCGACCCAGCGGGATTTGAACCTGCGCCCTCTGATGTGCCGTGTCAGCGCTCTGCTAACTGAGCTATGGGTCCTCATCTAGCCGTGTCGAAATTCTTGATATGATGATTTTAGGTTTTTAAGCAAACCTTGGCGTCGTCTATAGCGAGTTCTTTACAGATCCCGACTACTCAAAGATTTCATATTACAATGAATTCTTCGACAAGAAACGATACCATGCTATTTTTAATTAGTTTTTATTTTTATTTTTGTGTTACCCACACATGAGGAAATTATAAAGATTTTAAATCATATCAAAATTTTTTCGACCCAGCGGGATTTGAACCTGCGCCCTCTGATTAAATTAATTATATTATATTATTGGAGTTATCAGGGAAGTGGACATACTTCACTTACTTCTCATATAACAAAAGTGGTTTTTTAGCCGCTTTTTGCCCGATATTAAAATCAATGTACCTAGTCAATGGTACGGAAACCTTCGTGCGCGAGTCCGACTCGCACTTGGCCGATTTTTATTGTATAGATGTAGTATTTATAATATGTATGTTTATTGAAAAAAAAATGTAACTATACCAGTCGGCTGTTACCTATAACACAAGCATTAAGTTGCTTACTTTAGAAACAGACGACCGTGTGTGTGTGTGTGTGTGTGTGTGTGTGTGTGTGTGTGTGTGTGTGTGTGTGTGTGTGTGTGTGTGTGTGTGTGTGTGTGTGTTGTAGATAATTATATTTATTTGTTTATATTTATTACTAGCCTCTGCGCGCGACTTCGTCGGCGTGGACTCCGCTCCTATTGGTCTTAGCGTGATGACACATAGCCTATAGCCTTCCTCGATAAATAGGCTATCTAACACTGAAAGGATTTTTCAAATCGGCCGAGTAGTTCCAGAGTTTACCGCGTTCAAACAAACAAACAAACAACCAAACAAACTCTTCAGCTTTATATACATACTAGCTTCTGCGCGCGACTTCGTCGGCGTGGACTACGCTGCTATTGGTCTTAACGTGATGATATATAGCCTATAGCCTTCCTCGATAAATGGGCTATCTAACACTGAAAGAATTTTTCAAATCGGACCAGTAGATCCTGAGATTAGCGTGTTCAAACAAACAAACAAACAAACAAACAAACAAACAAACAAACAAACAAACAAACTCTTCAGCTTTATTATATTAGTATAGATTAGTATATTAGTATTAGTATAGATTTAAATATATTGAAATGAAAATGTTACCATACAAGTACCTACTTCTTAAAATATTATATGTTGCTACTTACAATTTATTTAGATTAATAATTTTTAATTTCTTACTAATTTTAGGAAAATATATACTATTACGTTATTTAACTTGATTTATTTTTCTATATACATATATTGTTAATCATACGCAGCTTTTTAACTGACTTCCAAAAAAGAGGAGGTTCTCAATTCGACTGTATTTTTTTCAACTACAAGTACAACACAAGTACTTTGAGAGTATGCGGCTGTCCTTCTTATTATACACTAGCCCATTGGCGCAGTTTGTAGTGACCCTGATTTCTGCTCCGGGGGTTGTGGGTTCGATTCCCACCCGAGTCTGGGTGTAATATATATATTTGTGTATTTATTTAATTCTTTGAAATGATTTTAATTTTCTAAATTGTATAAAATATTGTATTTAAATATATTAAAATGAAAATGTTACCATACAAGTACTTCTTAAAATATTATATGTTGCTACTTACAATTTATTTCGATTAATAATTTTTAATTTCTTACTAATTTTAGGAAAATATATACTATTACGTTATTTAACTTGATTTATTTTTCTATATACATATATTGTTAATCATACGCAGCTGTTTAACCGACTTCCAAAAAAAGAGGAGGTTCTCAATTCGACTGTATTTTTTTTCAACTACAAGTACAACACAAGTACTTTTAGAGTATGCGGCTGTCCTTCTTATTATCGACTAGCCCATGCGAAACATTCTATATCTATGGACTAGCCCGTTGGCGCAGTTTGTAGTGACCCTGATTTCTGCTCCGGGGGTTGTGGGTTCGATTCCGACCCCGAGTCTGGGTGTAATATATATATTTATTTGTGTACTATTTATAAGTATGTATATCGAAAAAAATGTAGCTAGACCAGTCAGCTGTTACATATTATAACACAAGCATTAAGTTGCTTACTTCAGGAACAGATGACCGTGTGTGTATTGTGTAAATATTTATTATTGTGACTCGTTTTTACAACTTAAATCCACTTTTCATAGTGTTGAGCGTGTTACAACGGAAACTAATTACACAACTCATGTTCTCATCCTTAGTATATACCTATAACTCCACATTGTTAAACTTTAATGTTTAGGTAGGAGCCAGCTGAAGTGACAGGATAGAGACAATAAATTTTGATTAATGATTATACGGAAATAAATTTTTAAACCTACACAGGATGAGGATATAATTACCATTTTAATGAATCTAGATTTCCTTGGGCTTTTAACCGACTTCCAAATAAGGTGGAGGTTCTCAATTCGATTGTATTATTATTATTACAAGCTTTTATTTAACTTGCAATGTATGTATGTATGTATGTAACTTTAATGAATGTTTGTTCGGGTGAAATCTTGCAACTCAATTTTGAAGCAGATACCTTCAACCAATTGAGCTGAAATTTTTTATACAGGTTCGATTTGGATGACAATGCATGGTTTGTATGTATGCATGTATGTATGTATGTTTGTTCGGGTGAAATCTTGCAACTCAATTTTGAAGCAACCAATTGAGCTGAAATTTTGTATATAGGTTCAATTTGGATGCCAATGCATGGTTAACTTTATGACGTCATTCTAAATCGAATATGGCGGCATATCCAAGAGTGTGGACTAGTTATTTTTAGTGCACTTCTACAATATAGGTATCAAATGAAAGGGCTTGCTAACAATAATTCGAATAAAGTGACGTGATAACCGACTAAAAAGTCAAAAATAAATTAAAAGTAAAAAACCTTTTTAAAAAACAAGCTTTTATTAGAATGTGCTAAAACGAAAAAAATAAATTTTTACTTTAAAACTTTTACTATCTACTTATAAAGTCATTACACATAATCTATATGATATAAAAGCTTGTCGCGAGTTTGCTTGTAAACAAGTAAATTAATTAAATTGATGTGATTGATTTTAACTATTAAAATTTTCAAACTATTTTAGTTTATCTGAGATAGGGCACAGCAGGAAATTTCCTGCTCAAAATATGGAGCAGCCCGACTGGGGTAGTACCTCGACCTTACAGACCACAGCTAAGTAATACTGTTTTCAAGCAGTATTGTGTTCCTGTTGGTGAGTAAGGTGACCAGAGCTCCTGGGGGGGATTGGGGATAGGGTCGGCAACGCGCTTGCGATGCTTCTGGTGTTGCAGGCGTCTATAGGCTACTGTCTTACCATCAGGTGAGCCGTATGCTTGTTTGCCGGACTCGTAACATAAAAAAAAACAACTAAGGAAATACGAGTACTCATATCTCGCGACAAGCTTTTCTATCATATAGATTATGTGTAATGAGTAATGACTTTATAAGTTGATAGTAAAAGTTTTAAAGTAAAAATTTATTTTTTTCGTTTTAGCACATTCTAATAAAAGCTTGTTTTTTAAAAAGGTTTTTTACTTTTAATTTTTTATTTTACGAGTAGATGCCCGAAGATCTAATATAAGATTGAAACATCGCATGAATTTACAATAATTGGTATTTTAACTGGCACCTTATGTCCACTTCCCTGATAACTCCAATAATTTTCGACGGGACATTTACTGGCAGGTAGCTGATGTAATAAGGAGTGACTTAGGCTTTTAATTTTTAATTTATTATTATTTTTTATTTTAATTTAAGTATTATTAATATTATTTACATTATAATGTACAATTGATTTACTAAAGTTTTTTTTTTCAGCGAACGAATGTGTTACCTTATTCGAGCAACAAAATGATCATCAAAAAATAATACAGGAAGTAACTCAACATCATCTGGATTGATCTACAAGTAAATTTGAAAAACATAGATTAATAAAGCTTTGCACTGTACAATATCAACACTTAAATAATAATTCATTTTATAATATAATACATAATAATAATAAAAAAGTACTTAATATGGAAAATTTGGCTAAAATCGGTCTTCAAAGACAGCAAGGTCGAGAATTCTTAAAATTATATTAAGTTTAGAAGTAAGTTTTATAAGTAAGTTAGTTATAAAGTAAGTTATATAAGTTTCACCCCACAACATCGATCACGATTCAGCCAGTAATATCCCACCGTTGGGCATAGGTCTCTTCCCCATGTGGGGGAAGGATCGGAGCTTAATCCACCACGCTGCTCCAATGCGGGTTGGCAGATATATTTCCTACTATGAGTAACGATCGCTATCAGGTGTACATGATAACAACAGGGACCGACGGCTTAATAGAACGGGAGCCAGGTTAAAATTCGGTCAATCATTAATTCTTCCCGATCGAAACTTCGTAACATGAATAAGGGTTTTTTTTATGAATTTTCGTCTTTGTCAGCTGCCACTCCGTGGGTGGGTTGGGCAGTGGCAGCCTCCCAAACATCGAGAAAAAAAAATTTTTTTAGTCATTTCCTCTGACTTCAAAATTTGTCGGATTATAGTTTACCTAATATCTTGAAGGAAACATAACGTCAGCTGGCCATAACATGGTGGAATATACGTCAGCTGGCTGCTTGAACATGTAAAAAAAATTTTTTTTTCAGTGATTTCCTCTCAACTAAAAATTTGCATGGTGATAGTTTACATGCTACTATAAATGAAAATTAACGTCAGCTGGCTGTATTGCTGTGGAAAGTTTGTCAGCTGGTACCTTGAAAGATGTAAAAAAAAATTAGTCATTTTCTCTCACTTCAAAATTTGTCAGATTATAGTTTACCTTTTTTAGCTTCGATCCTTATCATTATATAAGGGAAATAGGAGCATATTAAATATCTAGTATAATTTATATTATACTTTTACAGGTCCGTACAGGGATATTTGTGAGATATTAATTCCTTAGTTGTGGAATTACAATTTTTGTTTGATTTTAGCGCAAAAAAAATCAATTTAGTGGTAATACATGATAAAAATACTTCACTTTACTGCTTTTCAACTATCTGATTCAGGATTATTTTCTTATGTGTAATCATAATCGTAATTGGTTATCTTAATTTAAAAACTATCACTATCTTTTTATACACTGGGACCTATACGACACCTGAACCACAAGGAGCACTGAGCATTGGTTACGCCATAACCCTTCCTTTTACATATTTTAATTTCCTTTTACATTTTCCTTTTTCAGTAATTTCCTCTTAACTAAAAATTTACCTGGTGATAGTTTACATGCTACTATGAATGAAAATTAACGTCAGCTGGCTGTATCGCGGTGGAAAGTTTGTCAGCTGGTACCTTGAAAGATGTAAAAAAAAAATTAGTCATTTCCTCTCACTTCAAGATTTGTCAGATTATAGTTTACCTAATATCTTGAAGGAAAAATAACGTCAGCTGACTATAACACGGTGGATTATACGTCAGCTGGCTGCTTGAACATGTAAAAAATTTTTTTTTTCAGTGATTTCCTGTCAACTAAAAAACCTGGTGATAGTTTACATGCTACTACGAATGAAAATTAACGTCAACTGGCTGTATCTCGGTGGAAAGTTTGTCAGCTGGTACCTTGAAAGTGTAACGCAGCAGCTTACGCAAACTATAATCTGACAAATTTTGAAGTGAGAAGAAATGACTATTTTTTTTTACATATTTCAAGGTACCAGCTGACAAACTTCCCACCGAGATACAGCCAGCTGACGTTAATTTTCATTCATAGTAGCATGTAAACTATCACCAGGTAAAATTTTGGTTGAGGAAATTACTGAAAAAAAATTTTTTTTCAAGTTCAAGCAGCCAGCTGACGTATAATTCACCATGTTACGGTCAGCTGACATTATTTTTCCTTCAAGATATTAGGTAAACTATAATCTGACAAATTTTGAAGTGAGAGGAAATGACTAATTTTTGTTTACGTCTTTCCAGGTACCAGCTGATAAACTTTCCACCAAGATACAGCCAGCTGACGCTAATTTTCATTCATAGTAGCATGTAAACTATCACCAGCTAAATTTTTAGTTGAGAGGAAATCACTGAAAAAAAAATTTTTTTTTTCATGTTCAAGCAGCCAGCTGACGTATAATCCACCATGTTATAGTCAGCTGACGTTATTTTTCCTTCAAGATATTAGGTAAACTATAATCTGACAAATTTTGAAGTGAGAGGAAATGACTAAATTTTTTTTACATCTTTCAAGGTACCAGCTGACAAATTTTCCTCCGCGATACAGCCAGCTGACGTTAATTTTCAATCATAGTAGCATGTAAACTATCACCAGCCAAATTTTTAGTTGAGAGGAAATCACTGAAAAAAAATTTTGTACATGTTCAAGCAGCCAGCTAACATATAATCCACCATGTTATGGCCAGCTGACGTTATGTTTCCTTCAAGATATTAGGTAAACTATAATCCGAAAAATTTTGAAGTGAGAGGAAATGACTGAAATTTTTTTTCTTCTCGATGTTTGGGAGGCTGCCACTGCCCAACCCACCCACGGAGTGGCAGCTGACGAAGATGAAAATTCATAAAAAAAATCCCTTATTCATGTTACGAAGTTTCGTTTGAGAGGGTATTGGTCATGTCAACCTGTCACGAGCTCCCGGTCTATAACGTGCTCTCTGAGGCACGGTGGAGAGACCCACAAGGACTGCACAAACACCCAGACCACGGCAAACATCTGTATGGCCAATACAAATGTTGTCATGTGCGGGAATCGAACCCGCAACCGCCCGCACAACAGCCAATCGCAATCCAGTGCTGTGACCGCTGCGCCAACGCGCCAACCCCACAACATACCGGACCTAAATTATTTTTTTGACGTCAATTGATTGGCCATCCTGTATTTGTTAGTTCCTTTACTACATTGATCTACAAATAATTTTGAAAAACATAGATTAATAAAGCTTTGCACTGTAAAATATCAACACTTAAATAATAATTCATTTTATAATATGTTTATTAATATTTGAATTAATTAAGATTTGATGAGATCCAACATCGTTTACTTGTCGTTTATTCAATTTTAAAATGGTCTAAGATCCGAGAAGGTAAATCTTCCCTCATCTGTTAATTAGATGAAACAATTTTTTATAGGCAGATTTCAATATTGTGAATTTATAAAAAAAACCTCTGCCACCCTACGCCTGCTACAATTGATAATACTTAATTAGTTAATCAGTATTTTTTTATGATCTTTTCCCTCTCATGTTAATTACATGTAGTAAGCTAAAACCGGCAATATTTTATATTATATACCTTACTGTAGTAGGCACCCATCTCTATGATTGCTATACTTACCTGCAGCCAGGTCACAAAAGGTAGATAAATGTAGATTATTACCCTCACATGTTAATTAAAAAATCCAAGTACAATAATAAACGGCGGCGAATTCTAAACATAATAATGTTTGGCTGCCGTATTAAAAGCTGATGCAGCCAAAGATAAATATGGTCTAGGATTCGAGATAGCTAAATATTCCCTCATCTGTTAATTAGATGAAACAATTTTTTATAGAATGATTTCAATATTGTGAATTTATAAAAACAACTTCTGCCACCTTAAGCCTGCTACAATTAATAATACTTAATTAGTTAATCAGTATTTTTTTATGATCTTTTCCCGCTCATGTTAATTACATGTAGTAAGCTAAAACCGTTAATATTTTACATTATATACCTGACTGTAGTAGGCACCCATCTCTATGATTGCTATACTTACCTGCAGCCAGGTCAGAAAAGGTAGATAAATGTAGATTATTACCCTCACATGTTAATTAAAAAATCCAAGTGCAATAATAAACGGCGTCGAATTCTAAACATAATAATGTTTGGCTGCCGTATTAAAAGCTGGTGCAGCCAAAGATAAATAGTAAAAAGATACAATTTTCGATGACTATGGGAGCTCATTGCGAAGAATGAGACAGAATAATACTAATTCCTTCAACGAAAAGAGACAGCGTAAAATTCATGCGCGCGCATCACAGGCTCATTTAAACATACTAGAAAATTCGCGAATTCGAAATTTCGAAAATTTAAGAAAAATGTATACTAGAATAGAGAGAGAGAAGATAAGAATTGGAGTAAGAAATAAGAAAGATAAAGACAAAAAAATTGCTCCAAATTTTTAAGATTTTTTTTTAATTTACGGAATAATGTGCAATTTTAAAAAATATATATGCTTTTGAGTTACCCTTACCGTGAAATTTTCTTGATGGTTCAATTATTAATTCTTTTTATATAGTTCTTTAATTATAATTCTGATACGGTGAAATTAATTATTTTTTTAAACAAACAAAAACATTTGTTTTATTTATTATTATACATACCATTATTATAAACATATTACAAACAGAAAATTAGTGAAATCAAATTTTGTTGGAAATAATTGTAAGGCGAAAATCAATTATTTTAGTCCGGGATCCCTAGTACATTTTTTTCACCTGATTAGAATCAAGCTAATTTTCCGGGAGTAGCTTCATTTTGATGAGACGAACAAAAAATTCCTCTACGAAAACTCTCGATTGTGGTAGGTAATAGAGTTAGCAGGAGATAGAGCAGCAGTGACCGTAGAACCGGGATAACGTACCACGATTGTAGGACAAAAATGTACTAGGGATTTCGAAAATTTCGAATTTTCTAGTATGTTTAATTGAGCCTGTGATGCGCGCGCATGAATTTTACGCTGTCTCTTTTCGTTGAAGGACTATTAGGAATTACTATTATTCGGTCTTATCTTCGCAATGAGCTCCCATAGTCATCATAATTTATTTTTTTTACTATTTATCTTTGGCTGCATCAGCTTTTAATACGGCAGCCAAACATTATTATGTTTAGAATTCGCCGCCGTTTATTATTGTACTTGGATTTTTTAATTAACATGTGAGGGTAATAATCTACATTTATCAACCTTTTCTGACCTGGCTGCAGGTAAGTATAGCAATCATAGAGATGAGTGCCTACTACAGTAAGGTATATAATATAAAATATTGCCGGTTTTAGCTTACTACATGTAATTAACATGAGAGGGAAAAGATCATAAAAAAATACTGATTAACTAATTAAGTATTATCAATTGTAGCAGGCGTAGGGTGGCAGAGTTTTTTTTTATAAATTCACAATATTGAAATAAGCCTATAAAAAATAGTTTCATCTAATTAACATATGAAGGAAGATTTTGTTATATTCCGGATCTTAGACCAAAAGTGATTCTATATCATGTAATGAAAAAATTACTTATATTTTAAGAGATAATTTAGACAAAACGATAACATCATTATTTTTTAAACTAAAAGTAATAAATGAAGATGAAAAAATTAACATGAATATAATAATTCTCATCAATGATTTAAACTCCGCAAAACGAAAATAATAAACATGGTAAATATTCCGTTTTCGAATAGTTTTAGTAATAGAAGTAACCATGTTAATCTAAAATCTTGTAATGTGTTTTGTTTATTTAATAAATTTTTTTTTGAAAAATACTGTTTTTCTTTCAAATACCTTATTTTTTAGTTACGTTATAGTAGATGTCATTGTGGCCACTTAAAATCCTTGGATCTGGCGTTGTGACAAAGAACCTACATAATCATAAATACGAGTCATCAAAGATTATTCAAAATGTACTCATTTTATCTCCATTATATTAAAATACAACCCATATGACAAGTATAAGCTTTTGATTTATAAAAGAATCATCAAAATCGGTAAACACAGTAAAAAGTTATGACGCTTATTATCACGTAGGTCGACGAAAAAATTCAGGTAAATGACGCATTATTGGTTATAACTCGAAAAGTACTTGTCAGATCTCAATTAAATTTAATTGATTCCAAATGACACTCAATACCTTTCGATTGAAAAGAAAAAACTAAATTACAGATGCTTTTAAAAGTTAGCTAAAAATTGGTTCAGTAGTTTCAGCGTCACGTACCGATAGCAGCGCCACCTACCGGGTCTAATTGAGATAAAAACTACGCTATCTTCCAAGTTGGACTAAATTACAGAGGCTTACAAAATTTGATACAAATTGGTTCAGTAGTTTCGGGAGTTACATACCGATAGCAGCGCCACCTACTGGGTCCAATTGAGTTAAAAACTACCCTATTTACCAAGTTGGACCTAATTACAGAAGCTTACAAAATTTAATACAAATAAGTTCAGTAGTTTCAGAGTTACACACCGATAGCAGCGCCACCTACCGGGTCCAATTGAGATAAAAACTACCCTATTTACCTAGTTGGACCTAATTACAGAAGCTTACAAAATTTGATACAAATAAGTTCAGTACTTTCAGAGTTACATACCGATAGCAGCGCCACCTACCGGGTCCAATTGAGATAAAACTACCCTATATCCCAAGTTGAACCGAATTACAGAAGCTTACAAAATTTAGTACAAATTAGTTAAGTAGTTTCGGAGTTACATAACGATAACAGCGCCACCTACCGGGTCCAATTAAGATAAAAAAGTTTCCCATGTCCGTCTCCTGGTTCTAAGTTACCTTCCCGCCAAGAGTATAAAAATTATATGGAAAAATTAATTTTATTAATGTCACTTTTTTATTTAACCGATGACATGTTTCTTTTGACGTTTGGAAGGGACATTAATTTCGTATATGTTGGCTAAAAAGTTCGTCTCCTTTCCCCGAGATGGCGTCACTGAGCCAGTGGCGCCATCTCGGAGAAACGATACGAACTATTTAGCCCAATATATACGAAATTAATGTCCCTTAACTATACAATATTTACGAAAAAATTCCTCAAAATCCCTATATATCCCTTTTTAAATTTAAGGAATAATACGGTCCGTGTCCTATATATAAAAATGACCTAACACTATTCGCTCCATCGAGGAACCCTTTTCCCAAGATTAATTTTGCGTGAAAAGTAATTTCCTAAGACGTTTAGTGTTACATGAACATTGGGCTACAATTTTCCACGAACGAATTGTCTCGGTCCGTACTATACATTAGATATATATATATATATATGTGTGTGTGTATATACGAGGGGAGGTCCAAAAGTTCGTGGAATGGAAGGGTTTTAAATAAAATGAAACACTAAATTTATTTTCCCAATGATTAAATTTATAATCATTAATCACCCTTACTTAAGCTGAATACAATTATTAGACCTATGAATTAATTTTTCTAAACCATCGTAAAAATATTTTTTATATTTTGCCTCAAAATGAGCCAATATTGCCTTCTTCAACCTATTGTCGTCGGAAAATTCCCTGTCCCTTAAGTTTTTTTTTTTTTTAAATATGGAGACAAATAAAAATCACTTGGGGACAGATCTGGACTATAGGGTGGGTGGACTAGTAATTCGAAACCCTGTGTGTGCAGAGCAGCCTTTGCAACTCTGCTGTTGTGAGCCGGCGTGTTGTCTTGCAAGAGCAACACACTCTTAGTCAATTTTCCTCGACGTTTTTCCTTGATGGCCTCCTTCAATTTTTCTAGTATCTTTGCTTAATATTAACCTCTCCTATTCTATTCTCGCAACCGTAATATCACCAAAGCCACGAAAATCCGCCTAATGAGAAGCTTAGTATTCCCAATATTTCTTTATGGCGCAGAAACGTGGACGGTTAGACTTAAAGACCAACGCAAAATCGATGCACTCGAGATGTGGTGCTGGCGGCGACTGCTACGGATCCCTTGGACAGCGTTTAGGACCAACGTTTCGATTCTGGATGAGTTAAAGATCAAGAAGAGATTATCGTCGACTGTGCAAACACGAATCCTAAAATATTTCGGACACGTTGTTCGAAACGAACAATCCATGGAGAGACTCGTTGTCCAGGGGCAGGTAGAGGGTAAGCCGTCACGCGGTCGATCGCCTACGCGTTGGACAGACCTCATCAAGGCTGTGACACAGACCTCCATAGTCCAGAGTTCTCGAGACGCTGAAAACCGCATCAAGTGGAGGCGTATAGCGGGGGCTGCTTTAGCCATGGATCATCGTCAACCACGACCACTCTGTCAAGAGTGAACGACTAAGGAGATTCTATTCTCACAATCCTAAAATACAATAGCCATCAACTTTCCAGCCGACTTAGACACTTTGAATTTCTTTGGCAGTGGTGTCTCCTATTTATGCCATAGGATAGACTCTTGTTTGGACTCAGGCGCAAGGTGATGAACCCATGTTTCATCTCCAGTAACAATCCGCTCCAAAATCTGTGCAGGTTCGTCTCCATAAAACTTCAAAAATTGTTTTTACGCATCGACGAGCCGCTGTTTCTGAAGCGGCGCACAGTGGGAGGAAACGATCAAAACTACGTGCGAGGCAGTAAATGTAATCCAAATGAAGTAAAAAATTTTTACAATACTCGTAATTATGTCTGCTTTCTTGCAGCGCTGCGGAAATTCACTTTTTAGGGGTAGAAACCACCCCTATCAACCCCTAAGCAGGCTAAACCACCAGATTCTAGGTAAAACGAGTTCGATCAAGTACATATTTATAACCTCAAACTCGATACACGTTATTCCCACATACCCTTACAACCTCATAAACTACCCCTAACGACCCCCAAACAGGCTAACACACCTAGCTCGCGAGTTTAAGGGCGTTGCCTATCTGAATGACCTTGCGCATTTCAACTCGATTGACATTTTCGGAATATTGAATTTGAAGAAGTAAAAAAGTAGTTATTGCGTCCTTTCGCTCATTTATAAATATAAATAAACAGTATTTGCACAAGCCAACAAGTAACAGTATCCTATCACACAAATTTCAAAATTGTAGGATCAATTATTGTAATAATTTAATAAAAAATCGGCGCAGCAAATGACACAGGTTTCTCGTCCGACGGCCGATAGGCGAATGCGTCTCGTCCCCCGCGCAGGCGAAACATACACACGAAATTCAATATTACAGATTTCTCAAAAATTCTCTATTTAATTGAAAAATCGGCAAACAGTATTGAAGAGTACTGCATTATTCACAACTGGTTTAAGTTTCATGTGTAAGCGTTGAATAATAAGCGAGTGGATACGGATTTTAGACCGAGAAAAGGGTTCACGGAAAATTCATTTTCTCGTGATAAGGTACTTTTGTCGATATATCAGTACACACGATTACAGATCTATTATCAAGCTAAAATATTGTCTTCAGAACTTTATTGTTTATTCAACGTTGAAGCATACTATAAGCAATGTAAAAGCAGTAAATTCGGGCGGTAGCCCCTTAATCAACTACTTTTCTGTAAATAAATTGAGATTTCTACTACAGATAGGCTAACCCACCTTAACCCTAACGTACTTCGTTTCCACATACCCTTACAACCTCATATACCACCCCTAACAACCCCCAAGTAGGCTAACACACCTAGCTCTGGATAGAGCGAGTTTAATCAACTCTTTTCTGTAAGAAAATTGAGATAATTTAAGGGTTGATAGGGGTGGTTTCTACCCCTAAAAAGTGAATTTCCGCAGTTGTACAAGAAAGCAGACATAATTACGAGTATTTTAAAAAAAATTATTTCATTTTGGATTAGATTTACTGCCTCGCACGTAGTTTTGATCGCTTCCTCCCACTGTGCGGCGTGAGCATTCTCGTTACCCATTTTGCCCTGACTTTTGTCATACCCAGGTGGTCATGTAGGATTGGCAAAATGATGTTATTTGATACTCCAACTTATAAAGATTTTTCTTCAAACGGGTGTCTTTTTATATATTTTTTTTTCACTTTTTCGACGATGTCTGATGTGGTGGCCTCAACAGGCCGTCCTGAGCGGGCGTCGTCTTTAATCGACTCTCGACCATGTTTAAAAAGACCATGCCACTTGTAAATCATGGATGAGTTTGATTGTGTTACTAGGGCACTGTTCCCCATAACCGGTTTCCATTTCATTCAAAATGGTTTGAGCGTTCTTTCCTTGCTTGGTAAGGAATTTTATCACAGCACGGTGTTTAATTTTCTCCATAGTTTCAGTTTTTTCCGAATTGACTTGTTTAGCAGGCGAGTGTTCGTAAGCGAATGGCTAAATATATATTTTTTTTTTTTCGAAATGATAGTTGCTTTTGGCCCTACTGGCCTTTACAGCGTCACCGGTGAGAGGGGCCGGGTACATAGACACCGGCCGCGAAGTAAGATGTGGGCCCTTTTAGAGGGCACGGGGGTGACGTTCGTCCTAAGGGTGTCTCCTAGCGAGATCGCACCTCGGCTTAGAACGTCGTCGGAATGGAGGAGGCGCTATGCGGAGCGCTGTGACGAGTTATAGACGGTCGATACGCCTAAGTTCGAACCGAAAATGGCTAAATAGGGCTGAAACTCAAATTATAGACTAATGATGAGTCCCCACTCCCCAATTAGTATGACACTAAGCGAGCGCCCCTATCCCTACTCCATCCCCTCCATTCCACGAACTTTTGGACCTCCCCTCGTATATCTATGGAGTAGTTATTGGTAGTAAACGCACTGCGTGTATTTAAATACGATTAATAAAATAAAAGTTACCTAATTTCACAGTATTTCACAGTAAATTGCAAGAATGTATATCCTGTGTTTAGTTGAGATTCTAAGGGGATGTTGTGGTACTAAGTATTTACCTTTTTAACTAACTTTATCAAAAAGAAGTTCATAAATTTTAACTTAAGTCCTTATTCATTTTAGTTTTAAATTTTTATTTCGCATTATAAAAAATAAGAAATTCAGCATGCATCATCTACCCACAAGCCAAACGAATCTTGACGAAAAAATAAAAGATAAATCACGTACCTAATACGCTTGTATCAAAAAAAATAAAATAAAAAACGAGATGGTAAAAATAATTAAAAAAAAATAGTTATGAAACTTGTAAAACTAAAGCATATCAAATAAATATCATAAAACGCAAATTAAATACATAACGATATACTTAAATGCAATTATGCTTCGACTAGCCCGTTGGCGCAGTTTGTAGTGACCCTGCTTTCTGCTCCGGGGGTTGTGGGTTCGATTCTTACCCCGAGTCTGGGTGTAATATACATATTTATTTTTATATTTATATATGTATTATGTATAAGTATGTTTATCGAAAAAAAATATGTAGCTAGACCAGTCGGCTGTTACCTATAACACAAGTAAAACGTAGTGGTTATATTATACTCTTTGAACACAAGCATTAAGTTGCTTACTTTAGGAACAGACGACCGTGTGTGTAATGTGTAAATATTTATTTATTTATTTATTATTATAATTATTTTTTTAAATATAACTTACTTTTTGCATTGTTTGTGCTCTACACCGAAAAACGCACTTAAGGTTGAACAAATGTACCTATTTTATTATCTCCCTAATAGATACGGATTCCGAGATTTAATACCTACTTAAAAAATAGCACCCATTTATAAAGTATTTAGGGCAATGTGATAGACTACACTATGTGTATACTAGCAACTTTTGTACCACGTAGTCGTCACGTCTTAGAAAAGCAAAATTTCTAAATGCAGATACTGTACATTCGGGTCAAATAAGTGCTAACCAACAAGTAATTGCTTAAATGTAAATAAGCCGCCTCTAATGCTACTGGTTGGTAAGTGTTTATGTATACGGCAAAGGCGCCAACATATAACTGGTTCAAAATAAATATTTCATTTCGATATGAAATTATAAATAAATTAATAAATTATAGCCCAGTTTTTATCTCAAAGAGAATTATATCCTATTTTTAAAGTATAATCCTACATACCACGAAATAGATTTTTTGATGATTTTTGTCGATATTTCGGACCAGTTACATGGCCCGTGATGACGTCATGACGACGAGACGACAAAAATCATCAAAAAATCTATATCGTGGTATGTACTCGTTATACCTAAAAAATAGGATATGTTTGAAAACCGCGAGTGTCTAAGCCTAAAAAAGTCAAAGAGAATTATTTCTATGGTAGCAAATCTATATCTATATAATTATATAAAAATCAATTGCTGTTTGTTAGTCTCGCTATAACTCGAGAATGGCTGGGCCAATTTCGCTAATTTTGATCTTGAAATGTTTGTGGAAGTCCAGGTAAAGTTTAAACGGTGAGAAACATAAATAATATATAACGGAAAATACTAAAAACGGCGATTTAATTTTCCAATACTAAGTGTTCCTAGCGGGGAAATTTTGTCAAAAACGTTGTCAATTGGTTGTCAAATATTTATAAGTGCGTTCAGAGAGTGTTTTGTGTATTACAAATATATGTAGGTGATACGAAGTTCACCGGGCCATCTAGTATTAAATAAAATTATATTTCCGCACAGTGCGTTAGGAATAAGAAATACAAAATCTGTTTTGTTGATTAGAACATACTATACATAATTATATACTAGCGGGTTCGACACATACTGTTATACCCGAAACGAAATTTTGTGAACCGGTTACAGCCAAACCTATTACAGTCATGTTAGATTTAAAATGTAGGAGAAGGAAGAAGAAAAATAGACTTACATAGAGATAGGGAATAGTTTCGCTTTCTATAAACTATAATTATTATACTTTGCATGCCTTGATCCCCCTTTGTATCTTTGTGTCGGCCCAGTACATTTTATTTCACCACTATCTACTATCGACCGTCAGGTCAAGAATCAAGATCGAAGGCATCAGTCACTTCATTCATACTCATATTTCACGTATACTATCAAGTTTTATCTATCCAATCATTACTTTTTTATCTTCTTATAGTACGCCCACCAATTATATTTTGAATTGATCATTATGATGATGATTATGATGATATGATGATTATGATGTTTATTACTGCTACTCCACACCGATATGTGAGACTGATGTCTCGTCCACCTATAGCGCATGCATCTCATTTTCAATACTTATTCCAATTTATATACATATACTAGCTGACCCGGCGAACTTCGTCCCGCCTAACAGTCGATTCTTTAATTTTTTTTAATACTTTTTCTTCCCGGAACCCCTCCACTAACTCTTAAGCTTTATGGTATGGTAATAAAGTTCAAATTGACTTTTAAGTATTATTACGAAATTTTTGTATGGGAATATAGAAAAAGTGTTGTTTTTTAGAATTCTTCATGCAATTTTTTAAATTTTTCTCTCCGTAATAACCATCCTCATACTTTAAGGAATATTATAAAAAAAGAATTAGCGAAATCGGTTCAGCTGCTCTCGAGATTTGCGCTTAGCAACACATTCAGCGATTTATTTTTATATATAGAGATATATATAAGAGATTAGGAATTATTTTGGGGCCCATTTGATTTCTTTGCCTGTTTTATTTTATCTGTAGCTTTAAATCTAGAATAACACTCAGATATATATATATATATATATGTTAAGTTCGTAAGTACAAATTCAGGGACTTTTTAAATTAGAAGTATATTATGTTAACATTTTCAAAGAAGAGTAGAACGAACACGAATTGTCCATATTAAAACCAGTACCTATCATAAAGAGTAAAGATACAAGATTACGAAGACTTAATAATGGGCATGACGAAAGATTTTCAAAACCTCTTCCGCAATGTGGCTACACATTTACTATTTACGAAAATACCTATATTCCGGTAATAAACTTAAGTTTAAGGAAGATTAAAACTATTTTTCTAATATGTTTTCAATAAGAGCGGCAAAACGGCTGCAGGTGTCATGGCGTCGGCTCTGACGTCACAAAATAATCTGGGCCTTACTTTTTACTTTACTCTTTGGAGCGCGCCTGACGTATTATGTTATGTTGTGACGTCTGCGCTGTAATTTGTGTTTCATTCAAAATGGCCGATTGCAGTATTTTAATATTTTATTTTATTGAAAATCACAATAATCTTATTATTTTATATAAAACTAAACCAGTATTTTGAATTTTTTTGATATGAGTGTTCTCCTGAAATCATTAAATTGACGATTTTTTGATACTGTCGTCATGCCCATTATGTTAAGCAACACGTTCGTAATGTAGTAAATAATAGTAACATATATATTATAACAAATATTCACTTAAAATTGTCAATCATACGATGAAAGTACCTCAATTATTTATTTTAATTCTCCTGTCCGTAATGTATTGCACATAATCGATTCATTGCAGTATCAGTATTTCTCTATAAAGTTATTTCATATTCCTCGTTGTCAAGCTATTTATTACGGATGCGCTTCGATACCATCGGCCTCGTGCCGCGAATGCCAAACAATGCAGGGGAGACCTAGGAGAGTTGTAACAAATTTTACTTTAAGGGACAAATCTCGCTTAAAAAACATTCCACTGTTTTGACTTATTACCCGACTGCCAAGGAAGGGTTATGTTTTTCGCGCGTATCTTGTATGTATGTATGTATGTATGTAATATTCTTAATTACCTCATTTCTCTAGAACCGCTGAACCGATTTGCATAATTGAGATATCGTTAGATTTGTCTTAGCAGCCCAAGTGTTCTTAGATAGGTGACATTAAAAAAAAACAAACATGGCGGCTGTGCGAAGCCATTGTAGTTAATGAAGAATTTTTTTTTAGAATACTATAGTATGGGTATCAAATTAAAGGGCTTAATACAAGGATTTAAAAAATGTATAATATGATTATTATTACTGTAATAATAATAAAGAAATACAATAAGAAAGTTTAAAAAATGTTGACTTTGCTCTTTCCGTTTTTACGCAGGCGGGTTTTTTGTTTTCTCTTAATTATATTACTTGTGTGATTTGATGTAGTACCATTCCTTACCTTTCAAAAACGATCATCAAAATGAATCAAAGTATTATGGTTTCGGAGAATTTCGTCAAAAAACAAATACACACTGTACTACTGTACACTAGTACTTCTCTCTGTCACAACTCTCCTATCACCGAGGTAAGTTGTGACAGATAGCGAGGTTACTTGTGTTAGCATTGTATTGGACTATTATTTTATTAAAAAATACTATTACACTTTTACTGAGCATGCATGATATATCCTGCTCAAAATCTAGAGCTGCCGGACTGGGGAAGAACCGCATCATTACAGAAGATCACAACTAAATAACACCGCTCTCAAGTAGCGTTTTGTTCCTGTGGTAAATTAAGTGGCAAGAGCTCCTGGGGAGGAGGGTCGGCAAAGGTGAACAAGATCGGCAATGCGCTTGCGATGCTTCTGGTGTTACAGGTTATAAGCCACGGTAACCTCTTACCACCAGGTATGCCATACGCTTGTTTGCCGACCTTCTATTATAAAAAAATATTACAAATAAATTAATCATAGTTTTTTGTTTGTTTCTGAAACGTACTTTAATCAACTTTTAGTACAAATGCCCATTAAACAACATATAAAACTCCGACAACAAGTAATTACCACATATTATATTGTACAAACAATATATGGCGCCTACTAATGGTATGTCAGAAACACAGCTGATTTGATTTTGCGTCTGTTCGGTTCATTATTTTTTCTTAGCGGCTTCAGTAATTACCAATTGGTAATGGACATTGATTCTGGCGAGAATATAATATTAGAGACAGTATGAGAACGACTTTGGGCCGTAGACGTGGACGTGGACGTGTGACAAGCTTTTATATCATACTAGCTGACCCCGCAAACGTTGTTTTGCCATATATGATAGTAACCCCCGCAACCTCCTCTTGTGGGTGGAATTTTGTAAAATCCGTTCTTAGCTGACCTCTACTTGGCGAAAGGAATATTCCTACCAAATTTCAAGTCTCTAGGCCTTATGGTTCCATAGATATCGTGATGAGTCAATGGGTGGAAATCTCTTTTAAAAGGTCATATAAAAAGTCTCCGCGGTTTTTTGGAACTAGATGGTGTTGATGCCTATATATCGGGCAACACTTACCCGATTGTTTCAAACGAGCATGTAATTAAAAACTGACATTTCAGCTGACATTTTTTGTAAAGATAGTTATTTAATTTGTTACTCGTGCAAAAAGTTATATTGATTTTAAAATGAGTGAAATATCTGAAGAAATACGCTATGTGATGCTTTTTTACTATAAAAAAGGTAAAGACGCTGCAAAAACATGCCGAAAAATTTGTGAAGTGTACGGTGAGAATGCCGTGAGTGAACGAAGGACCCAGGAATGGTTTGCTCGATTCCGTTCCGGAAATTTCGATGTCAAAGACGCACCTCGCTCTGGCCGGCCAGTCACTGAAAAAGTCGATGAAATTTTGCAACTGGTGGAGCAAGACCGGCACGCAAGCTGTCAGGAAATAGTCGGATACACTAAACATCAACCACATGACAGTTTGGAATCATTTGAAAGGAGCAGGCTACGAAAAGAAGCTCGATGTTTGGGTGCCACATGAATTAACGCAAAGAAAATTGATTGACCGAATTACCATCAGTGAAATGCTGCTGAAACGCAACGAAACCGAACCATTTTTGAAGCGAATAATTACAGGCGATGAAAAATGGGTGAAATACGAGAATATTAAACGCAAGCGATTATGGTCAAAGGCTGGTGACCCTCCACAAACGACTTCAAAGCCTGGATTGTCGGCAAACAAGGTTATGTTGAGTGTTTGGTGGGATTGGAAGGGAATTGTCCATTATGAGCTGCTGCAACCTGGCGAAACCATCAACTCAGTTCTGTACTGTGCACAACTCGACCGTTTGAACGAAGCAGTCCAGAAAGAGCGACCAGAATTGGCCAACAGAAAGGGAGTTTTGTTCCATCATGACAATGCACGGCCACACACATCTTTGATGACTCGAAACAAATTGAAGGAACTTGGTTGGGAAGTTTTGATGCACCCACCGTATAGCCCGGACCTTGCACCGTCTGACTACCATTTGTTTCGGTCTCTGCAAAACTCTCTTAATGGTAAAAAATTGGCCGACCGAAACGCCGCTGAAAATCACTTGGCTAAGTTTTTCGACGATAAACCACAGAAGTTCTACACCGATGGAATTATGAACCTACCAAAAAAATGGCAAAAGGTCATAGATAATATTGGTCAATATGTACTTGATTAAAATTGATTTTTAATAAAAAAAATTTTTCTTCAAAAATGTACCAAAAAACCGCGGAGACTTTTTATATGACCCAAATATATATACTTATATTATATAGATATAGATAGATTATGTCATATGTGTAATCTAAATATATATTTAAAATGTTTTGTTGTACGTAAATACACAATTTTCTCTATCACCACCAAACCCAATAACTTCCCGTTGGTGTAGTAAATACCCCTTGGTCTCCAGGTGGTAGTAAGGGAGTTTAGTCGCTGTTGGTGTAAGTGGATGGTGGTGGGTGGTGAAAGTGTTAAAACATATTTCTGTCCTTTTCTAACGCATTAGGACATCTGAAAAGATCTCAAAATATCTGTATGGTCTAGAATGTTTCTGCGATGTACCTACTTTAACTCGAGCAACGCCGGGTTTCGCTGCTAGTGGCTTTATAAGTAGATAGTAAAAGTTTTAAAGTAAAAATTTATGCATTAAATTATTTATTATTTATGCGTGCATTGAAATAAAAGCTTGCTTTTTTTAAAGGTTTTTTACTTTTAATTTATATTAGTATGGATTTACTGTATATATAGCACTGTAATAAAATTATCTATATACATATCTATAGATCTATTTGTGGCATTGATTGATATATTTTTAGTTCTATTTATTAGATAAAAAAAAAATCTCATTTAGTATCTCTCTTATTTAGTATTTATTGAAGGGAAAACTCAGTAGTTATAATACTCAGAAAAAAAAATCAATGAGCGTTTTATTTGAACGTTGTTTGTTAGTGTATAAGTACATAATATAACATAAGTACATTAAAGATACCGCCTACACAGGACGATGTCCAGTCTGACAATAATCCTAATCGCTACCTTCCTTACACCCGCACCTTGTGTTCGCTCAAATCATATAGGAAAAACAAAATTGTAAGTACAATCTGCATTGTATGTAGGTACGATATGTACTCGTATTGCTACCCAGACATACACATTATCAATATCTCGTATTACCTATACATTTTATGTGTGGTACCCACTAAAAACACACAATTTTCTTGGTAGTAATTTACGTGTTTTTGATGTAAAGTATTACATATAAAAGAAAAGCATTACAAGTAGAAAGAAAATATATAAATACGCTTCAGCCTGTAATATCCTACTGCAGGGCATAGGTCTCTTTCCCCATGTAGGAGAGGGATCAGAGCTTAATCCACCACGCTGCTCCAACGCGGGTGGGCGGATATATTCCCTACTATGAGTAACGATCGCTATCAGGTGTACATGATAACAACCGGGACTGACGGCTTAACGTGCTCTCCGAGGCACGGTGGGGAGACCCACAAGAACTGCACAAACACTCAGACCACGGCAAACATCTGTATGGCCAATACAAATATTTATCATTTGTGGGGATCGAACTCGCAACCGCCAGCGCAAAAGTCACGAGTGCTGTGACCGTTGCGACAACGCGTCATCATAAATAAGTATTTAGTACCTGGGTGACCGAGCCTAGCTCGGTATTTTCATTTTATTTTTTGTTTTTTTTTTCTTGGTATTTTTATATTTTAATTTTATTTAAATAATAAATCACGAGTGAAATTTAAAAAAAAAAGAAAAAAAATTAATCTGGAGACTGAGATTCGAACCCGGGTCAGCACGATTCGACACCCGCCGATTTCCTAATTTAGCTATTACAGCTATGTTGGCAACCGTGAAATTAAGCTTCGTATTCTAATGATATTTTTCCATTGCCTAAAAACAGGGATAAAACTACATTTTTTAAAAATGAATCCTAGCTAGATCAATTTTTCGCCCCCGAAATCCCCTGCATACTAAATTTCACGAAAATCGTTGGAGCCGATTCCGAGATTCAGATTATATATATATATATATATATACAAGAATTGCTCGTTTAATAGTATAAGATAAACTTATGACAAAAATAAAATAATAATTAAAAGAAAACCAAAAACCCCTGCATAAAAACAACTATTGAAATTATTATGAAATTGAAGGATAAGTCAAATCATTCTCTCTTTGTGCATGTCTCCGACTGCATATTATGTACGATGTTGCATAAAATTTTGAAGGACTACCGTATTGATATTTTTAAGAGCACAGTACACAATGTTTGATATTGTTTCGATTTGTTTCGCTAGCTTTGTGTAATTATTGAATTTTTATCTTGTTCCATCCTTTTCAGTTCATTTTCTAATAGTTGTTTTTTATGCAGGCGGGTTTTTGGTTTTCTTTTAATTATTATTTTATTTGTCTTTTTAGTTAGACAAATTACGTAATCGGTTCAATTCATTAAAATAGTTTATATCATGTGGTTGATTAAGTAATTTTTTAACGACGAAAAAGATGAGGCCGTTCTAAAGTTGCCGCGTATATGTATCATTTTTATGTTTGACCGAGTATTACTTTTTACAGAGTAGTCCGAAGTTGATAATTTTTTTTTTATGGGAAAGGCTACACCCCGAAATTGACTGTCGGACGTTGCCTAGGAGGCGAGGAAGAAGCTCGGCTCGCATCTTGCTTGCCTTAGGCATGGGAAAGAGCAAAGTCAACATTTTTTAAACTTTCTTATGTATTTATTTATTATTATTATTACGGTAATAATAATCATGATATACATTTTTGAAATCCTTGTATTGAGCCCTTTAATTTGATACCCATATTAATATTATATTAAATTTTTTTTATTTCTTTATTAACTACAATGGCTTCGCACAGCCGCCATGTTTGTTTTTTTTTAATATCACCTATCTAAGAACACTTGGGCTGCTAAGACGAATCTAACGATATCTCAATTATGTAAATCCGTTCAGCGGTTCTAGAGAAATGAGGTAATTAAGAATATTACATACATACAAGATACGCGTGAAAAACATAACCCTTCCCTGGCAGTCGGGTAATTATAGCTCTTTTGCTTTCAAATCAATGAAACCTTATCCGAAGGAAGAGATACGCGTTTAAATAAAACATTAAATAGTCTTAATTAGGTATTCAATATAAACTAACATTCGATATTATTAGGAGAAAAAAAAAGTCGGAACTTCCAATACAGTGATTCGGGTCTCATTTCATTTAACGTAGAGTATGAAAAAAAAAACTATTGCTTGTTATAAAAATAAACTCAGGTAAAAACTGGTGTGGGTCAATAAGTTTAGACCTGCGGCGATATAAATTTGCACTAAATTCTATCAAAGAATGTTGATTAAAGTTTGTTCTTTTTGCAGTTTTGCTCCGCTAAGTGATATGCTTATAGAACGATTAACCACTTACCATTAATCCATAAGCTTTTTTTTTCTTCCCCACTTACAGTTATTCAGAATTAGTATAAATCGATTGTTGCTGACGAAAACTATATTTTTGTTGTTGGCGAAAATAATATTGTTGATATATTGATATAGATTGCGGGCGGTTGCGGGTTCGATCCCCGCACACGACAACATTTGTATTGGCCATACGGATGTTTGCCGTGGTCTGGGTGTTTGTGCAGTCCTTGTGGGTCTCCCCACCGTGCCTCGAAGAGCACGTTAAGCCGTCGGTCCCGGTTGTTATCATGTACACCTGATAGCGATCGTTACTCATAGTAGGGAATATATCCACCAACCCGCATTGGAGCAGCGTGGTGGATTAAGCTCCGATCCTTCTCCTACATGGGGAAGAGGCCTATGCCCAATAGTGGGATATTACAGGCTGAATCGTGATCGTGAAGTATTTAAAGAATTTTCTAATTTTATTATAATAATCAGTATAGAGTCAGAAGATTGATTTATTCGATATAGGCTATAGCGTCGACTAACTAGATTGTTAACGATAGATATAGCTTTTTAGAGTCATCATCTCCCTGCCCTTATCCTATTTATATAGGGTCGGCACAACATGTTCTCCTCTTCCTCAGACTCATGTTGTAAGTGATTTGGCATGTTATTTTTTACGACCGGCCGCCTGCCTGACATCAACCCTCCTAGGGAATAAAAAGCTTTTTAGAGTATAAAAAATATCTGATACAAATTAATGTGTGTAACATTAAGTAGTACACCTATACAGGGGATATAGCCCAGTCAAATTAGTATTTTTGATTTACAAAAATTGGAAGTAGCAATTTTCCTTCGGAATTCATTGGGGGGTCATTGGCTCATTGGTAGCTTAAATTCAAAAAGAAGGGAAACCAGGCTTGTTGCTTCATCTGCCATCTTGATTTAAAGGTTTATTTTTTGTCTCTTGAATAACTCGTTTATTTTCAGTTTTACACGAAAAATAGCTATTACAAAAGTTATTTAAAATTAAATTTCCTACAATTTTGGTCTATCAATTTATTTGTAGGATCGATATTTTTCGATTTATACCTGACAAGAGTTGGGGGTGGACCTAGGTATTGTATTATCGCGTTTATTATTGATGCTGGAAAAAAAATATCGATCGTACTAAAAAATTTATAAGAATCAAAATTGTAGAAAATTTTATTTTAAACAACTTTGTTCATAACAATTTTTCCGTAAAATTGACAATTAACGTGATGATACAATGATAAGATTTCATCCCCTCCCATATTCTCGGGTAGAAATCGAAAAACATCAATCCTACAAAAAAAATATGAGAACCGAAATTGTAGGAAATTTAATTAACAACTTTTGTAATAACTATTTTTTGTGTAAAATTGAAAATAAACGAGTTATTCAAGATACAAAAAATAACCCTTTAAATCAAGATGGCGGATGAAGCAACAAGCCTGGATTCCCTACTTTTTGAATTTAAGCTACCAGTGACCCCCTCTAACGAATTCCAAAGGAAAATTGCTGCTTCCAATTTTTGTAAATCTCAGTCCGTTTTTGAGCTAATTTGACTGGGCTATAACTGTGTTCCTTCAAATGAAGAGTTCTGTAGGTGTTTTAGAACATGTTCCACCTGAAAAAAAAATCCTAGCATTACCGTCCAATGCTATTTTTCTTAGTTCTAAAAAACGTCGATAAAGTTAAATACTAACTGCCAGACACAACTAAAGAAACTATATGGAAACGAAATTTTTTTTGTAGAAGGTTTTTATTGTAATTATGTATAGCCGCTTACGCGAAAGGTATCATGCGGAACGAGTCTATCAAAGTAGCTCGTCTATTTAAACAAGGCCAAATTTAAAAATGAACTAGGATTTAGGAACGCAATTAGGAATCGAACATTTTGTATATAGATAACATAAATTACACTAAATGACTATTGAAATAATTATAACATTACATAAAATGGTTTCATTATTGATGAGTACAAATAACTACATAAGTAGAAATAAGAAAAACAAAGCATGTTATTTACTTTTACAAATAGGTACATGAAAAACCTATTTCTAGACCGATATACATTTGTAATCAAATCTGTTTCGTTTCAAATAGAATAAACAAGCAATACTTCTCAGCGAAGACACTACGCAGAATTTTGGCGCTTTCGTCTATGTACCTATATATACAGTAACAAATTAAATTACTAACCAACGAATGCATCGCAGGCATATATTTATTAGGTATGTGAGGCTTGTAGGCACGTCTTTTTGCATCACAAAATGTTTATTTCGAATACCTCTTCTAATTTATAGCGAATAAATACAATTTACTTACTTGTAAAGAAAACTTAATTTTTTTTCTTGTTGAAGTGAAAACTTCTTTAGCGGCGTTGAGCACTTTTGTGGGATGGGTAAAAACTGTGAATCTCGGACACGTGGGCTGATCGAAAATTCGTAAGACGGTTGGAGAGTATTGTTGTAACATCGAAATCGATTGTTTTCTTTCGATTGTCGATATTTAATAATTATTATTTAATTATTAAATATATAATAATAATTAATATATAATTAACTCTATATTTAATAAATATTTTAATAAATTATGGATGTAAGTTGATTTTTCTGAGAGATAAACTTTTTAATGTAGGTAATATAATGTATTTTAATGTAATATAAATTGTAATGTTTGTGTACGATAGCGCAATAAATAAATATTGTATTCTACCACATAAATGATAGTACTTTTATATTGATAATAAAAGCAATTCGTTCAAAATTATTCCCTAAAAAATTATCCAAAAAATCAAATTTGCACAACGTTAATAATCAAGTTTTCACTTCTGCCGACACTCCCGGAGTGCAAGTCTAGGGTTGCCAGATGGTCGGGATTCGTCGGGATTGTCCCGACATTTCGTATGAGGTCCAGAGTCCCGAAAAAATACGAAATGTCCCGACAAATAGCAACAAATCAAAAATCTCAAACTATCGCGATAATAATAATCTAAAATTCCGTATAAAGTGAAAATCATTTCATTCACCACTGTCTAGTCGATAAGTTGAAAATGGTCGAAAATAAAGATACTGCTCTTAAAATTATGTGTGATAGCTTATTGCATCCGGAATGACGCCTATGAAAATGTTCTAAAAGCGTGTATTAGCACATAAAAAAATTGCACAAGTTACAAACAATTAAAAAAAGGAAAAAAATAGCCTTTCGTTTTTTGACAATATTTCATAAACTGTTAGTTAATTGTAAGTATTTAAGAAATATCAAAAAAAAAAATCTGAAAAAGGGGGTCCAATAAAAAACTCCCAGCTCCCGGAACTCTATCTCCATTATTTATAATTTTAATTTAATGCTGAAAATGGGTCTCCGCGTGATATTTTAGGTTGCGCGCGCGGCAAAAGCGCCATACATAATTTTAAGAGCAGTATATTTATTTTCGACCATTTTCAACTTGTCGACTAAACTAACTACTCTACGCGGAATGGAACACGCTTGGCGAGTCTCTGCGCTGCGATCGGCAGAGCGGGAAAAAATTTTTATAATAAAAAAAGATTTTTAATATTTCGTAATATTTATTTGTACCGTTGGTCCCGACTATAATCCCTAAATCCCGACTTTTTGAAAATTTGTCCAGACATTTTAGTCTTCCCATCTGGTAACCGTAAGTGCAACCCGTCTTTTTTTATCCAAAGAAAATGTTCTATTTAAAATAAGAAATCGGCTTTCATCTTGGAAAATGATGGTTGTTTTATAAACATACTTGTTAAATTATTTACAATTTATAATGAAATGAGCAGATGGTTTAAATCTGTAGTGGAAAGATTAGGGTTTACGAATTCTGGTAAGAATGTTTTTCATCTTTGTAGAAAATATGTTATAAAATGAATTGTTTGCAAGCACGTCTGAAAGTTCTTTTCATTACAGTGCGTAATATTTACGATAGTACAAAATAGTTTTAACTAGTCGTTTCATAAAAAGAAAATTAGATATTTGTAATGAATTCGCAAGAAATACTATGTCTGTACGTTTTAACTCATGAATATCATGTTAAGAATTTTATTGAGTTTAAAATTATTGATCTGTGCTTTTTGTATCTTACTTGATTTTGTAGTTATTCTATGGTGACACACCTTCAACGTTGCATTTTACAATATCAATTTATTAAAAAATTATACTCGATAAGACAAGGTATTCGTTTCCATTTTCTTGTATTTTGACTTGTGACGATCGCTAGCTGTAATAGTGGTCGACTTCGTGTTTATAAGAAATTCAAGATTAAAATAATTTCATTATATTAATGCCAATTGATGTTCGGTGAAAACTATGTATACTTATACTTACTACATAAATAGAAACAACAACAATAAGAGAGAAAGAAGAAGCGTTTCTTCTTGTTTCTTAAAACGCTAAGAATCGATTTCGTTTCCAGATAGGTGGACAAAAAATGTATATTTCTAGAGTAGGTACTAATATTATGAAACTTAAAATGTACAAAAAATTGCTTATATATGTTACCGGCCAAACCCGATTTCAGGACAAACTAGTTTTGCCTAGTCCAAACTAGTTTGTCCTAAACGTGATAGGATAAACTAGTTTAGCCTAGTCCAAACTAGTTTGTCCTAAACGTGAAAGGATAAACTAGTTTAGCCTAGTTCAAACTAGTTTGTCCTAAGCGTGATAGGATAAACTAGTTTAGGCTGGTCCAAACTAATTTGTCCTAAGTCCGATAGGATAGACCAGTTTAGATCATATTATATTTTTATATTTGTGTTACCCACACATGAGGAAATTCTAAATATTTTTAAATCATATAAAAAAAATTCGATCCAGCAGGGTTCGAACCCGCACCACACGTGCCACCAAAGCAAACAATATGAAAATAAATAATAATTTTAATAATTATGATATGATTATTGTTTATATAAATAAAAAAACACTTATTTTTTTATAGTATGATTGTTTGTATTACTAATTATTCATAACTTTTAACGACGAATCATTACGGTTTTAATAAAAAGGTAAATTTTTTAAATTTCGGAGTATTTTATTCAGTTTATCTATTTATTTTTACTTTCTAGATATACTATAATGTTTAGACCAGGATATAACCAGTTTATCGTAGAGTGTGCGTATTTATACCATCAACTAGTTTGGCCTTTTTTTTTGATATCGCAGGGTAACCCATTTACGGGTGATATCCAGGACGCCCGGGTAGGCAGTCCTAGACCGTATGTCGGACTCAGCACTTGGGGGTGCCACTACCGCACTAAATCCCCTGCGGGAGCCTTCAGCCGCTTTAATTGGAGGGTCCCGGAACTACAGGCAACAGGATCCCTCCAGCGACAGGCTGGCCTCGGCGAAAAGTCCAGACTTCTCCTCCATGGGGACTGTCCGGCTCACCTCTGAACAGTCCCGACGACGCCGTGTCTAGCAGGCCCGGGTTCCCATCCCGGCCCGACACGGGCACAGGGGCGTTACTGGAAGCGCATTAAGTAGCGCCTCCTACGCGCCTCCTACGCACCCCCATTCGTCGCCCGCGGGTGGAAGCACGTCGGCGGCCTCCTCTCTCACCCGCTCGTCAGCCTCCTTCTGGTACATAACTGTCTCGCAGAAGGAGACCATCGCCTTCCAGGACTTCAATTTGTCTCTACATACTTGTTTCTGTACGTTAACTAATACATATAATATACAAATAATAATTATAATATTTGAAACGCCACATATCTTTGTCTAGTTAGCTCATAACCATCACAGTTAGAAACTTAGAAAAGAAATATCTACCTATACTTATAAAAATTAATCGTCAATCGTGTTGCTAAGTCGTAAACTCGAGAATGTCTTAAAAAAATTTAGCCAACTTTTATAAAAAGTTTTTTCTAATACTTTGCAGAAGGTTATGAAATGAAAACTTAAAAACAGGTTTCTGAAAAACAACGAATATTTCAACTTTATATGTTTGCCAGTTCGCAGAACAGAATACCGTCTGTCGGGCCAGCTAGTACATACAATAACAAACATGTCGAGATCGGCATTAGGTACATTTTATTTTTAAAGGTATCTAAACTTACCAGTCCTAGTGCAATCCGGCCTGCCGTTTTTGACAGAGGTGTTCGGCAAGTAGGTAGGGATCCCTAGTACATTTTTTTAACCTGATCAGTATCAAGCTAATTTTCCGTGAGTAGCTTCATTTTGATGAGACGAACAAAAAGTTCCTCTTCGAAAACTCTCGATTGTGGTAGATAATAGAGTTATCAGGATGTAGAGCAGCAGTGAGCGTAGGACCGGGATAACGGACCACGCAATTTGGAGGACAATATTACCATCAAATTATATAAATATTAAGTAACTAAAAGAAAAAAAAATCAGAAAAAAAAATCAATTTTTGATGACCTTACGAGGTCATCAAGTTGATGACCTCGTAAGGTCATCAAAAATTATTACTAACCAGCTGATTTTTTTTCCTTTTAGTTACTTAATATTTATATAATTTGATGGTAATATTGTCCTCCAAATTGCGTGGTCCGTTATCCCGGTCCTACGCTCACTGCTGCTCTACATCCTGATAACTCTATTATCTACCACAATCGAGAGTTTTCGAAGAGGAACTTTTTGTTCGTCTCATCAAAATGAAGCTACTCACGGAAAATTAGCTTGATACTGATCAGGTTAAAAAAATGTACTAGGGATCCCTAACTAAAGGGTTTGCCAGTAAATATTTTTACTTCATGCATTTGACAGTCCGTAAGACAAGACAAAGTTTGTTGGGTCAGCTAGTAACAATAATACGTCGAGATCACAGACCACAGAAATACTATAGACATGGTAAGGGGCGTGACGCGTGTTACCGAGCTTATGATCAGGCGATCATACTTTTAACAAACGCATCTCAGTCGTAGTACAGACGCGGGTGACGTATTTAGTGACTTAAAAAATATTAAAATGCCGTGTTGTGTAGTATTGTCGTGTCGACAAGGGAGCTAAGGTCTAAAAGTTACCCCAGGAATGATTTCCTTTCACATATAAGTAGTAATTTACTGTAATTATTAATATTTGGAAAAAAGCCAGTCCTCTACAATGATTTTGACTTACAATTCACAATTGTGATAGTAACGATATACACTGCTGGCTAACCATTACCGATAGTCTGGGAACAACGCGCGTAACGCGCAATCTATTACGCGGCTATAGTTACGCTCGCTACGCACTAATTCATGGAGTACCAGGCGTCAGTGGCCCGCCATATTATCGACTTTTACTAGTTGAGCAACGAATGCCTAATCCGTAGTTTATCGATAAATTGAATCTTTTTTTATTATAAAAGGTTTTTCGTTCGATGTTTATTATCACGTTTAAGACATAAGTATACTATATGTACAATTCGAATTTCATTTTTTATATCCATTTTTATTAGATTTCAAATTTTAATGAGTGAATGATATTTAAAATTCACTTCACCGTGTCTTTCAGTTTATTTCATGCTTGGCTCCTACTGTTTCATCTCGATAGTTTTTCGTATATATATATTTTTTTGAACCCTCAGTTTCATATTGGTTTTAATAAATTTCTGACATTTGATTAGTATCCCAACAGTTTTATAGAACTACAGTCTACAGTAATAGGAAACTACCAGTTGACTATTAATGTGAAGTATTTAATGTGTAATCAGTGAACATAGATAATAATAATTATTGAATTTTATTGAAATAATACTCGTCCGTGTTATCATTTATCGATAAATCTGCAATGTTTATCGAAATGCCCACGGCCCTAGAGACTCATCTATGATTGTAGTAACGTGTAGCAATGCGTACACGCACACTACTTCGTAGCCAATTAGGATTAAGATTTTAATGTTGTAAATTGTGTGCGAACTTTAATATAATTGTGTGGGTGTAAAAGTTGGCTACGCTGGTTCTGAAGCAAATAACGTTCGATGCCGTCTCCATATAGGTACTCCGTGGTCGAGATCGACAACATTTTGTTCTTAAAGGTATCTAAACTTACCGGTCCTAGTGCAGTCCGGCCTGCCGTTTCTGACAGAGGTGTCTGGCAATGGTTTCCCGTCGGGTGTGACGCACCAGCAGCCGGCAGCGGCGCCGGCGGCCGCGCACTGCACCGCCGCGTACGTGCCGTCGGCGCGGCAACGCGGTACGAACGTCGCGCGACGCCCTCCTTGCGCGTTTAACGCGTATCTCAATACAGTCAAACACGAAGATTGACCCTCTGACAAAAAATAAAAAATTAAACTTCTATTAGGTATATAATTTACTTATCATTGCTTAATATTGACAGTCCACGATTTATTTAATTTATTTAACCGACTTCCAAAAAAAGGAGGAGGTTCTCAATTCGACTGTATTTTTTTATGTATGTTAGCTCAGAAGTCAGAACTTTTGACTGGGTGGACCGATTTCTATGAATTTTGTTTTAACTGAAAGGTGTTGCGTGTCATGAGGTCCCATTTAAATTTAATTGAGATCTGACAAGTACTTTTAGAGTTATATCTAATAATGCGTATTTACTTGACTACTTTTTCGTCGACCTACGTTGTATTAAACCGCATAACTTTTCACGGGGTTTATCGATTTTGATGATTTTTACTTTAATCGAAAGCTAATACTTGTCAAGTAGTCTTTTTTAAATTTGATCGGGATGTGATTATTACTTTTCGAGTAATCTATAATAGCGCGTATTTACTTGACAATTTTTTCGTCTTATTAGGTTGTATTAATTGTCGATGTAATTGAAGTCGGTTTTTTTCGTTTATGTTTATTACTTTGTCTTTGCTTTTTTCTATTATAATGTTTAGTAGGTATTTAATTTATTTTTCCTTGCTCTTTACTTGTGCTATGCTTGCTACTGTTACTAATACTAATACTGTTAGTTTTTATGGACTTCTTTTCCGAAATAAACGTTATGATGAAATTATGAATAAGTAGGTAATAATAAGAGTTTTTGATACATCGTACACAGATGCATTTTATGTATTATATATATATATATATATAGATTAAAAGTACACGAATACATAATATCCAATTTTGTTACTACTAGACATGTAGAATGTTTGAATGTTTATGCAGATATTAGTTTTTTATATTAAAATGACAAATCATTATACTTAAACATTATAAAACCTTGATCGTAAGTCAATATAAAATCGCATGTAAGTATGTGTTATAATTCATAACACAGAAGATATTGTTACTTACCTAAACAAGGTCCTCTATGTGCTATTATAACCTTTTCTCCGGCACATTGAGCCTTCATAAGGTGGCATTTAGATGGGTAATTTCGACCGTCTGTTCCGCAGACAGGTCGATTATTCCCCGCATTCGCTTCACACGCAGCAACTCTATGATAACAAGCTTCGCTGATTTTGGCACCCGTCTACAAAATACAATTCAGTATACAATATAACTACACTTAGCGGCAGAAAATGTGGCCCAAGCACTTATCAAACATTTGTAAACAAACTAAGTGTTATTTATGGTATGTTTTGATGTAGGTAGTTTCAAGTGACCTGTTAAACTAATTTAAGTGGGTGATTCGAGATTAATTTTTGTTAAGACTGGCTTTTTTAGAAATGTTTGTCAAAACTGTTTTTAACGTTGATCCGAGAGGTAAGTTAAATTATTTTTTTTTAAAATAATGCTTGCGTTATTATGATTTATTGATGATTTTTATTTATTACTGAAATATTCTCATTACAGAATTTATTAAACGATGCCCCTTACTGATGCTCAAGTTGCTCAGGCGGTCTTGTTAACCGACCAAGGACGGACACAGCGTGACGTGGCGGCAATTCTAAATGTACCGCGTACAACCTTGAGATTTGCGCTGAAAAGGTATCGTGAGACTGGTCTCTATACACGGCGACCAGGTAGTGGCAGAGTTAGGTGTACCTCCGCCCGCGATGATCGATTCCTCATACTGGAAGTGTTGCGAAACCGTTTCCTCACCGCAGTTGAGATCAAGCGGCGGCTCCAAGCAACACGCGGCATCATTGTCAGCGAGCGAACAATAAGGCGAAGGTTGGAGGAACGTGATTTGCGTGCAAAAAGACCTGCACGAGGACCCGAACTCGAGAGACACCACCGAGTTGCTCGATTAAGATTTGCCCGTGAACACGTGAACTGGACTACCGAACAATGGAGCAAGGTTTTGTTTACCGATGAATGCAGAGTAGCTCTAAGAGCCCCAGATGGACGTGAGAGAGTATACAGACGCCGTGGAGAACGTTTTCTTTCCATCACGACACGCCAGACGGTCAGTTACCAAGGAGGATCTGTAATGGTGTGGGGTGGTGTGTGTTCAGAAGCGCGTACGGAGCTCGTCATCGTTGATCGTCGCTTGACAGCAGCCATGTACATTGAAGAAATCCTCCAAGACCACGTTGTCCCTTTTGTAGACTTCATTGGTCGAGAAGATTTTTTACTAATGCAAGATAATGCAAGGGCTCATACTGCCGGCATCGTTGAGAGCTACTTAACTGATGTCGGTGTTCAGAAATTACCTTGGCCTGCTCGCAGCCCAGATATGAATCCGATAGAACATGTCTGGGACATGCTTAAAAGACGGGTCCGAGCTTTGCCAAATCCACCAGAGACACTGCGCGAGTTAAAGACTGCTTTAGTTATGGTGTGGGAGGAAATCTCTCAAATCGAAATAAAAAACATACTGCAAAGCATGCCCGACCGCATGCAAGCTGTCATCAATGCCAGAGGTAGCAATACACGCTATTAATTTTATGTTTTTTTTTTAATTTATAACAGAAAAAAATAAAGTATCTTATCAAAAAATTATTGCAAATATTGATTTTTAGTCATTACCTATTTTTAATTAAATTTAAAACTTTTAAGTCTAAATTTTAACTAAACTTAAGTCATAAACTGTTTACCTAAAACATCTGATAAAAATACTAACAATTTTTTGTTATCAAATAAAATTACATCATCATTTTGCTTTGGGCCAAATTTTCTGCCGCTGAGTGTATTTAGTATACTCACGTAAATGAAAATACCGGGAAAATATTATTGTAAATAACAAATAATACAAATAAGGACTACAAAGTTTGATAATAGCACTGACAAGCTATTATTGGTATTGTTAGTGGTTTACAGTTAGTTACCTGGTAAGAAAGAGCCAGATAAAAACAATTCTTGTGAAAGTGTTGCTCTAAATAGAACATTCGATAAGTGTAAAAATAAACAAAAACAACTAACGTTAACGTTCCAAAGATATTAGTGATTTGATATATATCTTGTTTTGCTTTAAGGTTTATGCAAAGAAGTCTGTTTATATTTTTTAACCCACTTCAAAAAAGGAGGGGGTTATGTATTCGACGCGTGTATTTTTTTATGTATGACTACGCATAACTTTTTACAGAGTAGTCCGATTTTGATAATTCTTTTTTTATTGGATAGAGTATACTCCGAAATTGGTCCCATTTAAATTTGAAAAGAAAAATCCAACCCTAAGGGTAGGAAAACAGGAATTTATTGATTATTCATTCACTAATTGAAAGGTATGACCACGCATAACTTTTTACAGAGTAGTTCGATTCGATGATTCTTTTTTTTCATTGGAAAGAGTATACCTTGAAGGTAGTCCCATATAAATTTGAAAATAAAAATCCAACCCTAAGGGTAGGAAAACAGTGGATTATTGATTGTTCACTCACTGATTGTAAGGTATGACCACGCATAACTTTTTACAGAGCAGTCCGATTTTGATATTTCTTTTTTTATTTCGTCTACCTACTTGTATTACTTGTCGATGTAATTGAAGTTAGATTACAGATAAATTATATCTATACCCCGTCCAACCATTTATTATCTTTTTGACAGCTCACGCCTGTAAATTACAGTTTTTTAAGTAGAAATCTTGGAATTTAATTTCAAAACAAGAGTAAAGAGCAATAGGTAACTCTGTTCATTCATTTATTTATTTTTTAACGGCTGCTATATGCACGCGTTAGGTAGTGAAATTTCGTGGTTAATTAAGTCTAAATCAAGTTTATATCAAGAGTTATGAGCAAATATACTTGGAAAATCACATACCAAACTACTTATTTATTTAACAAAGTAACTAATAGATAAACGAATAATTAATATTTTTAAACTAAAAATATTTCATTAAATCGATTGAAAGTTCTTCTTAAATAAAATCGATTACTATTTCAAATGGGGATGTCATTCCGACATTCGAGTCTGGCTGTCAACGACGGCGACGGCGCGGGCGACATGTCGCTACCTTGTACACACTCTGTTAAAAATAAAATCAAGAAAGTGATTGATTCAGTTATCTTTTTTTTTCAATAGTAGAAACTATTGGTTCACATTCTATCAATCGTTAAAAAAATATTTATTTTTAACCGACTTCAAAAAACGAGGAGTTTTCTCAACTCGACCCTAATATGTTTTTTATGTGTTCGCGGATAACCTCGTCGTTTATGAACCGATTTTGCTGATTTTTTTATTTTGTTGGAAAGGAGATATCCCAAGGCTTGTACCATAATAAGGAAACCAGGATCTGATGATGGCATCCCAGAAAAATAGAGGGAAATCTTCGAAAATCATAGTGGCGACTAGTGCGTTTGTTAATTTTTTTCGTCTACTTATATTGTATATATTACTTGTCGATGTAATTGAAGTCGGTTTTTTTCGTATTTTCTGTATGTTTTAAGCTGCCAGCCTTATGTTTTTTTTATTCTCTTTAGTAATCACTTTTGTTCCTTTAAGGGGTGATAATGTTTTTATTACCGTTAAATAAAAAAAAACGCTTAACGGATTTAGATAATGAAAGGACCAAATGGATACAATTTTATTTATCTAATAGAAGTAGCAACAAATGGTACACGGTAATTTTTTTTATTATAGGTACCTACTTATGTTGTACCTACCTTAAAATCGTAACCCAACATTGTAATAATTCAATAAAAATATATTATAAAGAAATTAGATATTTTTTGTCATGTTTTTATCTAACCTTTTAATATTTTAAAACATTCATTTGTATGAAAGGATTATTAAATAGGCTTATACGTAATTTACCTTGTAAATAAATTACCATTTATATTCAGTTCACAACAATAGCCCGCGAGTGACTGTATCACTAGCTGCCAGCTCTACTCAACCGATAATAAATAATGGGATAAAATTTTATTGTGTATTATTGCAGATCGAATTATAATATTTAATTATCACAAAAATTTGTCAGCTGTTGTTAATTTTAAACTCGGTTTATTACACTGATAGCTGACCCCGCAAACGTTGTTTTGCCATATATGTTATTAACCCCCGCAACCCCCTCTTGTGGGTGGAATTTCGTAAAATCCGTTCTTAGCTGACCTCTACTCGGCGAAAGGAATATTCCTACCAAATTTCAAGTATCTACGCCTTATGGTTTCAGAGATATCGTGATGAGTCAATGTATGGGTGGAAATCTCTTATATTATAGGTATATAGATTAAATGATTCAACTTTGGAAAAATATTTTCAGCAGAAAGAACTAAATGTAGTTGTATAATAAAATCTTCTAATATATAAAATTCTTGTGTCGCGGTGTTTGTTGCCAAACTCCTCCGAAATTGCTGGACGAATTTTTATGAAATTTTGTAAGCATATCGGGTAGGTCTGACAATCAGCCAACATATGGCAAAACAACGTTTGCTGGGCCAGCTAGTATAAATATACTTAATAAATGATACCTACATACAATCTGCTGTGAGCTACGGCCGTGGGTGTCGTAAGAGGCGACTAAGGGATAACACAGTTCCACTACCACATTGGAACTTAAAAAGCCGACATCCACTGCTGGCTCACAAAAATACACAGGCCGAAGACGGGCAGCAGCGTCTTCGGTGCGACAAAGCCAGCCCTGTGGTCACCAACCCGCCTGCCCAACGTAGTGACTATGGGCAAAACACTTGTGGAGGCCTATGTCCAGCAGTGGACTGCGATAGGCTGAAGTGATGATGAGTGACATACAATATAAAAATAGATCACATAATTAAGAAGACGTAAGGGTTGAATAGTAAATGTACAAACGATTTTTAAATAATTTATATTACAGACTATTTGATTTCTTAGCTATTCGCATGAATAACAAAACGTCTTGATATTAACTCGCACATTATATTGACTGACGTTAATCGAAAATAATTATATAAGATGTTACTGTAGGTATATTACTTTATTGGCAACATTTGCAGAAGTTTACTCTAGCACAATGAAACACAGCTTATGTTTTGAATCATTGATTAATTTACTTAGTGGCGAATTTAAAAATTTGCCGCCAGTAGCTGGCTATTCAGTTACAGTAGCAATGATTTCAGCTGACCTTTTTTTTGGTTGCTCATTCCTAAAATAATCGAACCAAGGAAAAATATATCATTGCGTGTATACAGACATAATGTTTAAAAAAAATTTAGGCAAAATTTGCCGCCCTAGGCTTCAGCCTACTCAGCCTACTAGTAAATCCGCCACCGTATTTACCTTTCCCTATCAGAATCAATTTAATATCTATTAAATTTTAAGATAGAGCCTCGATGTCAGTAACTCAGTAATTGCTACTGATTTTGTGGCTCGACCGGGGTAATATTAAATGGAAAATTTATTTGAAGCAGCCAACATACCGACCTAACCGTGTTCCGTTCAGTAAGCTAAGCAATCAGATAGTAACATCTCTACTTTTCTATACTCAGTGCTATTTTATCATTTTAGAAATCGGTTATACCTATGTAAGTTTTTATGGTCGGCAGAAACCGCTTAACTGATGATCTGACACAATAAACAATATACGACCACAAATACTGGTTCGTTTACGAAGTAGAAAAACTTTATATAGGTACCTATTATATTATTTCTAAAATATAACCCTGTATTGACCGATTCGTGTTTTGTTTTAGTATGGGCGATAGTTTACTTCTACGGTAGTAAAGGAAAGTTAGTGACAGTTATTTGTTTTCGGTTAGTCTAGCAATATTTTTTGTTCTTTGTCCTTAAGAGGAAAGGGTACTGAATAGACTTTTGAAGAATAGGTATTTGAATATTTTGTTCCTGTCTCCACTGACTTTTACTGTAGGCCGCCCCGCACACCCGCCAACCCCGCACCGCTTTGTCTATGCGTAAGTGCCGTCGTGTTAGTGTGCGTGTGCCGCTTCGCGAATGCTATTTTTCTGTATTTTGCTTGTTTTATTTCATTAGCCCGTTGGCGCAGTTTGTTGTGGCCCTGCTTTCTGTTCCGCGGGTTGCGGGTTCGTTTCCTACCCGAGCCTGGGTGTAATATTTGTATTTATATACATATTTATATGTGTATTATTTCTATGTATATTTATAAAAAATATTCATATATACATATAGTTATAGGAGTCGGCTGTTACCTGTAACACAAGCATTAAGTTGCTTACCATAGGAACAGACTAACCATATAAACATATTTAATAAATTTTTTCTGTTTCGTTCTTCTGTAACTCAGCTTACTTTTATTGGATTTCGTAAACTACTTAGTACTTATTATTTTGAATTATTGTTTGTTAATTCATTGGATTGTTATCTACATAACTGTATTTTGGTAAGTAATAATTAAAGAAAGAAAGAAAGAAAGACATTTATTTGTGACACATACACTGCTTACAGACACAATTACAATGAAAAATAAAAAAGTAAAATTAGAGTAAAAAATTTAAATAATTAATTTAAAAAAGTAAACTTTTCATCAGATAATCAGATAAAAAATAAAAATAAAAGAATAATAATAAATAATTATTGAAATACTTAGATATTTTATTTATGAACTAGCTGCTGCCCGCGACGTCGTCTGCGTGCGTTCACTGCTCGTTCCCCGTAGGTGATAGCGTGATAATATGTAGCCTATGTTCTGACCCGACTTCTTAATAATATTCGTGCCAAATTTGAAGTAAATCCATGCAGTACTTTTTGAGTTTATCCCGGACATACATACAGACAAACAGACAAACAGACAAAAATTCTAAAAACTATATTTTTGGCTTCGGTATCGATTGTAGATCACACCCCAAGTATTCTTTTAAAAAAATATTCAATGTACAGTTTTGACTTTCCTACCATTTTATTATATGTATAGATTAGGTATGTAATTACATGGTTGAGGTGTATGTAAGAATGGGTGTTGAGATACATACATATAGTGTACATGATAAATGTATTGTAGCCATACATACATAGTAATTAATATGTTTGTCTTAGTATAATATAATATACTTTGTTGCACATTTAAATAAAGAACAAAATTTACATTACCAGCAATTATATAGTCACAAATTGTACAACCAGGCGATCTTATTGCTAATAATTGTGTTTGTTCGCAAACGAAAAAAAACCGACTTCAATTAAGTACATCGGCAAGTAATACGTAAGCAGACGAAAAAAATTAACAAACGCACTAGTCACTACGATTTTTGAGGGTCCTCCTCGATTTCTCTGGGATCCCATCATCAGATCCTGGTTTCCTTATCATGGTACCTAAGTTGGGATATCTCCCTTCCAACAAAAAAAGAATTATCAAAATCGGTTCATAAACGACGAAGTTATCCCCGAACATACATAAAAAATAAAAAAAAAATATATAAGTACGGTCGAATTGAGTAACCTCCTCCTTTGTTGAAGTCGGTTAAAAAGCAATCGAATATAATCGAATATAATATATAATAAAAAGCTGTCTGTCTGCCTGTCTGTCCGTCGCGCAATCACGCCAAAACTACTGAACAGATTTAAATAAAATTTGGTATACAGATAGTCTAGAGTCTGAGAAAGGACATAGGCTACTTTTTAATGCGAATAAAAGGGTGTAAGGGGTTGAAGGGTGGGAATGAAAATTTGTATGGAACTATGTTCGTGTTTCGTAACTGTCAAACATTTAATGTTCATCCCGTCGATATGGTAAACTCTGGTTTCGAATCGACAACATATATTCACAATATACGGATAGTGGCGTATTTTACATTTTAAAAATGTATAATAATGTCAGTAATGAAAACGGATTGACATAATATATATTTGTTGTCAAATATAAAACGTAGTGGTCATAATATACTCTTTGGTCAAATATTTATGCGTGCGTTCAGAAATTTATTTAGTGTAAAGTAAGGAAAATATATCAAGCTAATTAAATCTTATACTATTGAAAAAAAGGAAAGCATTTTTTTCCCTCAAATCAACGCAGGTGAAACCGCGGGGCACAGCTAGTAATAGTATACATATAAGTTGTAATGTCTCATGTTTGTCGCGGTTATTAATACGTAACACATAATTGGGACGATATAATAATGTTTAAAAATATGAAAAAATGAGATTCTGGTGACATAATATACAAAGAGAGACTGGTTGACTAATCCTCCAATTTTATGCGTCCGACTGCATATTATGTAGGTACGGTGTTGCATAAAATTTCAAAGGACTACCGTATTGATATTTTTAAGTGTACAGTGTAGTGTTAATAAAATTAAAAAAAAAAACATCAAAATAAATGTGGAAGAACAAACTATAAATCAAAAGAAATAATAATTATTATTAAAAAAAAATTGAAACAACTGAACTCAGAATTAACAATAAAATAAAGATATTTAAAATAATAGTCACTAATAAAGGTGGCAGTGTGTCTCACAAAAAGATAAGTCCTCGGCTTCAGTTAGGGATAAACCCTAACACAGATTTTCAGGACCACCTATTGATTTTTTATTTAATTATTTTGTGGTTGATTAAGAATTTTTTACCGACGAAGAAAAACAGAGGAGGTTCTAAAGTCGCCACGTATATTTTTTTAATATTTGACCATGCATAACAGAGTAGTCCGAATTTGATTTTAAAAAAATATTGTAAAGACTACGAAGTTACTGCTATTTTATTTTGTGGAGCCCTAAAGGAATCATTTACCAAAAAATTGGTAATTGTGTTTGCTCACAAACGAAAAAAAAAACGACTTAAATTACATCGACAAATAATACAGCGTAATAAGACGAAACAATAGTCAATACGCGCTATTAAAGATTACTCAAAAGGTTGTAATCAGATCTCAATCTAATTTAAACAAGACTAAATGACAAGTATTAGCTTTCGATTAAAATGAGAATCATCAAAATCGATAAACCGAGTAAGAAGTTATGCGGTATAATACAACGTAGGTCGACGAAAAAGTAGTCAAGTAAATACGCATTATTAGATTAGATATAACTCTAAAAGTACTTGGTAGATCTTCATTAAATTTAAATGGGACCACATGACACCTTTCCATTAAAACAAAATTGATCGAAATCGGTCCACCCAGTCAAAAGTTCTGAGAACATACATTAAAAAAATACAGTCGAATTGAGAACCTCCTCCTTTTTTTAAAGTCGGTTAAAAAGAACGATGCTTTCTGGAATTCAATAGAACCAATAGTAGAAAATTTTTACTATGATTGCCATATGGGAAAGGAAAGGAAATAATTAAATAACTCTTTACCTACTTGAACTGAATAAATCCTTATTTTGAAATTTTGTATTTTTATTTAGTTAACCTACTTTTCCTAGTGTCTGTCCGTCAGTCTTTCTACAGTATCCTTCCTTTGCCTCTGTAATAAGACTACCGTTAGCCAAAATTATAGTCAAACCAAAAGCATAAAAACAACATAATATTATTTAAATTATTTACCATAATTATCATTTTTATTTGTTAGAGAAACCCTTCTTTAGCCATGTTAAAATGAACACCGCATCCAAATAAGGTTTTATTGTAGTTTATGAAAAGAGAGATTATTTAATTTTGTTTACACGAATTTTTGAAAATATCGACAAAATATTACATCACTAGTGTATCTATATAATTATCGACTATAAGGCATCACTTCGCTGGCGTGTATACATACTGCTCTGACCCTTCCCTCCCCCAGACCTATCCCACAAACAGCAAGAAAGGGACAACTGAAGCTCAGACCACTTTAGGTAGATAATTATTGACCAAAACAGCATTTCGTAGTAGACTGTTTTCTCCCCGAAACATGCCAATTTATTTTTTATTTTTTTTCACGTAAATAAACAAAGCCTTCAGCTATGCCGCTCCGTTCTCTTTTTTTTGTAAATATGAATTATTATTTTTTTATGAGTGTCTGAAAATGAACAAAAAATTAGGCAATATTTCTAGTTTTTGAAGACTCCTACTACCTAATATAATAAGAATATGAAAAAAAAACAAAACGTAGGGGCATGGTCATGGCAGGTAAAAGTTTTATGTTGCAAAAATATTTGATCTAGTGTCATTATCCAGGGAGAAAACAGTCGAATACGTTTGTATGGAGAAAGAGCCGGTATCCTTTCCTCTTAAAGTTGGTTTTTATACTGTTTTGGTTCCTTATTACTTGTTCAGCTTGTACCGTACTCCTCTTTATTTCTTCTATCTATTTGTATTCAACAAAGACAAATGTCGTTGCACACTCAATCGTTCGTACTTTTATGACGATAATAAGGGCGTATTTCTAAAGAGTCCCGTAAACGATCAAATAATCTGTCAAATTTTTGTTTGGCAAATGTGTTTGTCGTATTTTTTGAACGTGTGCGAGCTTGTTTGATGTGTTTTTTTGATGAAAACATTAAGTTTGACAAACAAATTTGATCGTGTCTGGGGCCCTTATGACCTTTCAGAGAGAAGAAATGATATCCGTACATAATATGATACTGATCATTTGTTTTTTATTATTATTAATATATATCTCGTAGGTATTTTCACTATCCTCAACTTTTTCTACCTAGACCATCAGTCCATATAAAAGACCGAAATATGTGTTTATGCGTGTCTTAATACGCTATTCTTCGATAGCGTTTATACTGTTAACTTTATTTGAAGAAAAATTGTGGTTTTTCTTCTCATTTTTTCACAATTCAGAACGTAATGTTTTATAGCTTAGAATTTCGCCTAAAAGGCTAAAAAACAGACTTATAACAAAACGCTTTTAAAATCCGGTGAATCCTGATAAGATATAGGCGTGCAAACAAATGCACAAACAAAATCTTTTGCGTCTTAATACCTATTAGCATTGTTGTGATAGAAACCTCAACTGCATAATCTTGGTAGGTATATATTGGACCGAGTACAAAAATCTTTTACGTTTGCATAGCTTTTAACTGAGGTAGGGCACAGCAGAAAATTTCCTGCTCAAAATATGGAGCAGCCCGACCTGGGTAGTACCTCGACCTTACAGAAGACCACAGCTAAATAATTCTGTTTTCAAGCAGTATTGTGTTCCTGTTGGTGAGTAAGGTGACGAGAGCACCCGGGGAGATTGGGGATAGGGTCAGCAACGCGCTTGCGATGCTTCTGGTGTTGCAGGCGTCTTTAGGCTACGGTAATCGCTTACCATCAGGTGATCCGTACGCTTGATTACCAACCTAGTTATATTATTAAGTAGCTGTGTTATGTAGGTAATTGAGGAATATTTAAACCATAAAAGAGTTGAGCTATGTAAAAAAGGAGTGAAGCGAAAGCAAGTGAAACCGCATAGACTATGTTGTAGTAGCCTGCTAATATTATAAATGCCAGTTTGTAAGGACGGATAGATGTTTGTTACCCTTTCACGCAAAAACTGCTACTGCATGTTATGAAACTAGGTACGTGGATTGCTGGAGATCCAGGATAAGATGTAGAGTATAAAGCATATACTTATCATCTTGACATTTACATAGAGTCAAAAGTTACGCAAAGTAAAATTGCGATGTGTACCTATGTGTTACAGTGATGTTAGTAATTTTATAAAGTCAGAAGTTACGATTCGGGTTTATTTGAATGGGAAACTTCGAATTTGACAAGACCGACTCTCAAAAACAGCTATTGCATTTATGTTTATCAAGTTACAATTTTTTTTAAATACTATTGGGTAGGTTAGTGTCTTGACGGAGTATATAAATCTTTAAAAAATATTATGGGCGTATTCGCCGCGCAAGCGATGGCAATTTTTAATGACTATTTTTTAAATTTGATTGTACCGGTGAGAATCGATAAGCATTCATAATATTTATGCTGTTTTCGTATGCCTGCACAATACAGTTATAAATAATAATACTTACAGACATACGTAAAAGTATAAAATACAAATGGAACTGCTGATTTATTTATCACAAAATATTCTACAAATATATATACAGGATGTCCCGCGATAAAGTACAACCCCGAAAGAGGGTGAAACTAGACCATAAATTATCGACAAAAATCAGAAAAAAATTAAAAAACTTAAAAAAATTTTTTTTATTTTTTTATTGACGAATTAAGATTTTTATATAGCTTACGTAGCCTCTTTGTACAAAAAATGATGATTTTTGTACGTGTTTTTTGGGATACAGGCGTAAATTTTTTTTTATTTGAATGGCAATATGGTAAGAAATAATAATAAATCATAAAATTTCCTGGTATTGGGGGCATAATTCTGAGAAAATTAGAGATCATTGAAAAAAAAAACAGTCATAAAAAATGGATTTTTTTTTCACAAGAAGCATAGTTAAAGACATAATGCCACTTTTTTGCGAGCTAATTTTTATTTTATCCTTACCGCCAAGTACGTGGCGTAATATTTTATTTTATTTTAAAGTAATCGACCTACTACATTGGAAGAAATCATCATTTTTTGTACATAGAGTCTACGTAAGATCTAAAAAACTTAATTCGTCATTAAGAAATAAAATATTTTTTTCAAAAAGTTTTTTCTATGTTTTTTGTCGATAATTTATGGTCTAGTTTCACCCCCATTCGGGGTTGCACTTTATCGCGGGACATTCTGTATATAATTATAATTATGACATTATCAGATTACGACACATTATCACAGCAGCCTGTCACATCAATCAATTGCACATAGAGCAAGATCCAGCAGTTAAGTTTAAATTAGCAATAATAAAGATAATATCTCACGTATTGTTTATTTAGTATATTATAATAGTTAGCTTACATTATTGTTATTACAGCATTATTTATTATTTTATTGATTACAATATTTATCTCTAGTGATTAAAGTTAATCATAATTATATTACCTTCTCCTCGGTGCCAGCCCCGGTAACGTAATAAATATAATTAAGGCAAATAATATAGACCACTAAATCATTGATAATCATAATGCCAATTTAATAAAATATTATTATTTTAATGTTACGGACTTCCTTTATTGTTTTTAAACAACACTCATTCACTAAACAATATTAAACTTTCAATTACGATATAATACTTTAAAATCCTTTTAACTATCATTTTGGCATACCGTGTAAATTAAATAAATATTTTCATTATTTTATTGCACCAAATGGTAAAACAAAAACTATCGTGAAGACGTTAGTTAAAAGAGAGAGTTACGAACGGAATAGAGTACAACAAGCAAGGATAAATCCCGGTGCCGGGTCGCCTAACCATGAGCAAAAAGCGCACACGCACCCCACCCAACGAATAGTCTGAGGCCTGAGCAACGTTTTCGTTTATCAATGATAGGTACCTTTACCACTAAACTAAGTTTTACTGATGATAAAAATATAGGTTTATTCGAATAAAAATGTATCCATTTTTAAATTTAATAGTTCAATGAACTTAAAATATTTTTCTTCCTCTGCATATGTCATTTATTTCATTTACACCTACAATATCATGCATAAAATAAATAATTCTAAACGTTTTAACATTGACAAGCTGTCAATAAATTGTCAAAAATGTCAAACTGAAGAGTGGTTAATGTACATAATAATTTCGTTTTCATTATTTTCAATGCAAATATTAAGCCTTGCTACAGTGCTGAAGGTACAGTTTCCAATCATATCCATTAATACAATCAATCAAAAATGACAAAGAATAGACACATTATATTATTAAATTTCTGATAAAAGATTATGAAAATGTCAGTAAGTTAGATGCAGTCTAGCAAAACTAAGGGATTACAATTACAGGCAAGTAAATAGTTTATTTTGTTGTTATCGTTACATAAGTATAACATTTCTCGTTTAACAACAAGCTAAAAATCACTTCGGGGTCGTAACTCGTCGTTTCTACTCTTATGTATGAGTAGAAATATTTTTAAAATTGGATGTCGAATAAACTTAACCTTAACTGAGTGTTAAGCATATATTTTTAACTGTAGCAATAAAATATCAAATATTATATACAAACTCATAATTTTTTATGGCTGCTATAAAATATATTGAATCATAAGCCACTGTGTTTGTATTATATATACCTAATCATTTCGAAATGCTCTTATGCATTAAATTCAACGGCAATTATATTTTCTTATGTTTATTTATGTTTGTTTGTTTACTTTTGTCTACCTCAACGAAAAGGAATAGAAAGACTAGATTTAGATTTATTACTACACCAAACCCTAACACAAGAAAAATTTGTTTAAAAGTTGACCAAACATGGAAAGGTTACAACAGTTTATATGAAATTTTATACAAGCAATGGCAAGTTCAAAAAAATTAATTATTTTATATTTTTTTAGCTAGACACAAGACATGTTTTCTTCGTCCTGATACAGGACCATGCAGAGCAGACATTATTCAATGGTATTATGATGTGAGGCAATCTAAATGTTATCGTTTTTTTTGGGGTGGTTGCCAAGGTAATGGAAATAAATTTGAGACCAAAGAAGATTGTGAAAAATATTGCTACTTGAATAGAACTTTAAGTCATTGTAAGTTTGTACAAATACATTACAAAAGCTTAATCTTATTTAGTTTATTTTTATTATAAAATAACAAATGTGTTTTCTCCCCCATCTACATTATTTTTGTTCACTTAAAGATGACTAACATCAGTCTTCAAATTGTTTGGATATTCATTTGAAAATGTTTTAATAGAACGGAAATTGTTAAAAAAATACAAACTTCAGACAAACACCAAGATGCTAAATTGTTCGAAATGAATGATGTTGATAGCACGAAAGAACATGAAAGTGAGCACACACACAACATCGAACAGTAAACATCCAATGACATCGAAAACATGGAGTCATTGCTTCAAGTGCCATGAACAGAGAACAATTAATTTAAATTTAGCAAATTTTAAAAAGAAAAATGTACATATTGTTTATGTTAAGAATATTTAAATATGTTTATGAATGTTAAAAATTTTCTTGAATAAATATTGGAATATTTATTGTGCAATACATTCATAGGAATAACAACAAAGGAGCCTAAATATATATAAATATCAATGTTTATGTAAGCATAGGACTACCTTTCGCTGACAAGAGGGAAGAGGGGGCTAAAAAGTACAAAAATTCTGCTTACGTAATACTTGAATTCCCTAGAGAGAAAATTGGTTGAGCATTCCTTTATTATGTAAACTAACTCGTCTGAACGGTTTTATCTGCTTTGATTTAATGGTTTTTGTTCCGTTTATTGTCCAACACAATGTTCATACAAGTGAATGAAAAAAATTATATTTAAGTCTGAGTTTGATCATTGACATATGATATCATTTGTAATACAACAACAGCTGTTGTAGCAAAAAAAAATGGTTATGAGCCGCAACCACAAACGCAACAGCCAGCGCTGTGACCGCTGCTCCAACGAGTCATTTTTTCAATTTGTTTTTCCTAAATGTCACTTGTACAGATATTGGCATTTTCAATTTTGTTTTCTCTAAATTGAGTAAAACAGCTAACTTATTGAGATTGTTAAATTATATTTGTATGAGTAGGTTTTAGTTGTTGAAATATTTGCAGGCTCATAATATTACAACTTTATTTCCTGTTTCAGCTCAAGTTCCACATTTTTGTTCACTTGCATTTGATTATGGAAATTGTTTTGGATATTTTAATCGTTGGACTTGGGATCCATTGACAAAGTAAGTTCATTTTTATTTTCTTCAATCAGTATGTTAATAAAGCATAACTAAATAGCCTTTTTTATTATTATATTTTAAAACTGAAACCTGTCTTAACAAAATCACTTTTATTTGTACTTTTAGAAATTGACAATACAACAGTAGCTTTCTTAGGGCCTATGCAAACCACGTTTTTTAAACCGTCGTTCACGTTTTTGCCGTCGACGCGCGTTTGTAGCGATACACACGCGAGTCAAACGCAGCCTGTAGACCTTTGCACACCTGAATACGCGTTTGAAATTTTGAATCGATGCAAACGCGCGTGTGTCGCGATACAGACGCGATGCAAACGCGCGTGTGTATCGATACAGACGCGCCGTCGACGCGCGTTTGAATCGATACAAACGCCAACAAACTGCTCTGTAGGATAAAAACGCGTCGTCGACGCGCGTTTCTTAGAAACGCGCGCTTGAAAAACGTGGTTTGCATAGGCCCTTAGAAGGGTTATGTTAAAGTAAATTTTAGATATTTAGACAAAGATGAAAAACCCAAATTAGTTAAATACTTGTTAATTCAATTATTCACACACTTGTTATGTTATTTTATTTAGTTACATCTAATTAAATTAGTACTCTACAGTTGTAATTTGTTACATTAAAACTATTTTAAAAATAATTTTTATAGAAGCTGTGTCACATAATATACCAATTCGCTTTTGCAGGAATATGCATATTCTCAACCTACTTTATTCTATATACCCCTGTTGACCTGCTTATCTAAAGCAACGATTTTAATTTCTTAGTGATTCCCATGAAAGCAGTCTCCATTCTGAGAATAGCTTTCTTCTTGGAATGCCCTCACTCCTCTTCCTTTTATACAGTAATCTTTCACTTTTCAAGCTCTTCGACTTTGGAATTCTTTACCCTTGCATATCAGATGTGTACAATTGCTTTCTCTTTTTAAAAACACTGTCAGTAAGCATTTTCTTGATATTCAAATGGAATAAAATTATATGTATGCATTTATGTGTATATGTGTTTATGTATGTATATTTACATATTTCTGTCTCACTTTAAATGTTAGTACCTGGTTGACCGAGCCTAGCTCGGTATTTTTTTTTTTTTTGTTTTTTCTCGGTATTTTTATATTTTATTTAAATAAAAAATTAGGAGTGAAATTAGAAAAAAAAAGAAAAAAATAATAGATTGGAGACGGATTTGAACCATGGTCTCATCGGTTGATCCAGCGACCGATGTTCCACCGAGCTATTGTAACTTAATTGACAATCGCGAAATTTACCTTCCTAATCTAACGATATTTTAGCCATTTTTTCATTCCCTCAAAACAGGGATAAAACAACATTTTCTAAAAATGAATCCCAGCTAGATCATCCGAAATCCCCTGTATACTATAAATTTCACGAAAATCTTTGGAGCCAATTTCGAGATTCAGATTCTATATATATACACAAGAATTGCTCGTTTAATAGTATAAGATATCACAATTTGTACAATACCATCTCTGCCCCTAGGTTGTCTGGAAGAGATCGCTTTTCAGCTGTAAGGCATCCCTTTGTATCTTATTAGCCCAGTCGAATTAGTATTTTAGATTTATAAAAATTGGAAGCAGCAATTTTCCTTCGGAATTCGTTGGGGGAGGTAACTGGTAGTCTAAATTCAAAAAGTAGGGGTACCAGACTAGTTGCTTCATCCTCCATCTTGATTTAAAGGGTTTTTTTGTCTCTTAAATTTTATATAAAAAAAATTGAAGTTTCGTTCTTACATTTGCAGATCCTGTAGGAGACGTTTGTATTCTGGATGCGGAGGGAACCAAAACAATTTTCAAACTCGACTAGAATGCATATCGACTTGTCTAAATCCTCCAAACAATACACTTGAAAGAAGTCATTTCTTTACAACTTGTATCCCATTAGTTGTCAATGATATCCAATAAACATTATTTTTGTAGAAATAAATTATACAAACACAAGTATTTAAAATTTTATTGAGTGTTTATTTTGTGTCATAAAGTTTTTTGTGAGTGCTGCTTTTTGAATATAATAAAAATATCTTATTGAAGTGCTAATTTTCTGATCCCGTGAATGTTTTCAACATTATGAAATAAGAAATTGACGTTTTTACTACCTGTAGAAATAAATACATACATTGTAGTGTATTTTGTATCATTGAATTTAAATATCAGGAACATTACATAGTTCTCATTTATTACATAAATAAAACAATATGTAATTAACACATACCGTAACCATACTTTGTACTCCAACTTGAACCATACCCAATGCTTTAATAGATAGTGGCTTTTGACTGTTCAAAAGAATTGTATTGACAATCTTTCTATTTGATGTGTCCATATACTCCCAAGGCAAGCCGTATACTCCATCACATAACTTGTCACTCTAAAATAATAATAAGTTATTAATGCTTCTTCATAAAATAAATGCTGCAAATTAACATAAATACATTATGACTTTTAGAATACATTATGAATATTCCTAGTACGTAGGTATATATAGGTAAATAACCCTCCATATATGAGCAACATAATTATATGGAGAGGTAAAGATACTGTTGAACAACCGTGACATACAAAAAAATTTCAACACTGACCTTAAGTTATATAAAAAAATAGTAGGTATTATGATAATAATATTCTTTATTGTACACCAAAGTATAAACAAACACTTAAAAAGTCGGATTTGTTCGAACACTTCTAACTCGAGAACGGCTGGACCGATTTTCATGGTTTTTGATTTCTTGTATTTGTCGCCGTCCCGAATAGTAAAACAACTATTAAAAACATTGGAAAATTTACGAAAAGATAAAATAAAAGTTTGTAACTGAAACATTTCATATTCATCCTATCCTGTCGTTACTAACAAGTAACAACGATGGGAAAACTTCTCAAAATTCACATAATAATACTCTGTTCATTCGTTTTTCTTTTTGACAGTTCAAGAAAATTTGAAAATAGCATGGATATAGGAAATTAGTGACACCCTCACTCGTTACCAATTCGATTTGAAATAATAATCGATTTTATTTAAGAAGACTTCAAGCGATTTAATGGAATATTTGTAGTTTAAAAATATTAATTACTAGCTTCTGCGCGCGACTTCGTCGGCGTGGACCCGCTCCTATTGGTCTTAGCGTGATGATATATAGCCTATAGCCTTCCTCGATAAATGGGCTGTCTAACACTGAAAGAATTTTTCAAATCGGACCAGTAGATCCTGAGATTAGCGCGTTCAAACAAACAAACAAACAATCAAAAAAACAAACTCTTCAGCTTTATTATATTAGTATAGATTTATTCGTTTATTACTTGTTTTGTTAGTTTATTTGATAATTTTACTTATTTCATTTGTATACCCAGTGGCGGATTTACCAGCAGGCCGAGTAGGCTGGAGCCTATGGCGGCATATTTTAGGGGGCATCAAATCTGGCTTAATTTTTTTTTCTTTATAAGAAATTAAAAAAAAAAAACAAATCTAAAGGTTAGTTTCGAAAATTTAATAGTAGGGGCATCAAAAATTTAAGAGCCTACTGGCGGCAAATTTTTAAATCCGCCACTGTGTATACCCAATTACGTACCACTAACTTTTACCCGGTCGTAACTCGTAAGAGACGCCATGGACAGATACCGGTGTAGGCAAATCATCCGCTCCTGATGCAACCCTGATGCTGACAACGATCCTCAGACATGAGGGACCGACAAGAGAGAGAGAGAGAGAACGACGCGTTTTATAGTTAAATTACACTAACGCGTGCATAGTTACATTTTAAGTCAGACGTCGAAAAATAAATAGGTAAATGAATAAACAGAGTTATTGTTCTTTAATCTTGGTTTGAAATTAAATTTCAAGATTTCGACTTGATTCCTTGAATTGCGTCCGTATTATCCGACGCAATTGCGTTACGGAAAATGTAACCGTAATCAGTGGCGTAGCTAGCACTACAGTTACGGTTGCCAGATGGGAAGACTAAAATGTCTGGACAAATTTTCAAAAAGTCGGGATTTAGGGATTATGGTCGGGACCAACGGTACAAATAAATATTACGAAATATTAAAAATCTTTTTTTATTATAAAATTTTTTTCCCGCTCTGCCGATCGCAGCGCAGAGACTCGCCAAGCGTGTTCCATTCCGCGTAGAGTAGTTAGTTTAGTCGACAAGTTGAAAATGGTCGAAAATAAATATACTGCTCTTAAAATTATGTATGGCGCTTTTGACGCCGCGCGCGCAACCTAAAATATCACGCGGAGACCCATTTTCAGCATTAAGTTAAAATTATAAATAATGGAGATAGAGTTCCGGGGGAGCTGGGAGTTTTTTATTGGACCCCCTTTTTCAGATTTTTTTTTTGATATTTCTTAAATTTAACTAACAGTTTATGAAATATTGTCAAAAAACGAAAGGCTATTTTTTCCTTTTTTTAATTGTTTGTAACTTGTGCAATTTTTTTATGTGCTAATACACGCTTTTAGAACATTTTCATAGGCGTCATTCCGGATGCAATAAGCTATCACACATAATTTTAAGAGCAGTAGGTATCTTTATTTTCGACCATTTTCAACTTATCGAATAGACAGTGGTGAATGAAATGATTTTCACTTTTTACGGAATTTTAGATTATTATTATCGCGATAGTTTGGGATTTTTGATTTGTTGCTATTTGTCGGGACATTTAGTATTTTTTCGGGACTCTGGACATCATACGAAATGTCGGGACAATCCCGACGAATCCCGACCATCTGGCAACCCTAACTACAGTACACGCGCCTGTTTTTTTTTACACGAGTGCTCGCGTGGCCGACTATGGTAGGCCTTTTCGAAATATGTTATTTTTTTTGTTTACTTACTATATAAATAAAATAGTATTTGATATCAGTTCTTTATTTATTAGTCATATGAAAGAAACATAATTTAAGTATTAATTAGCTTTTTAAACTAGGAAATAATTAACAATTAAAAAACTTAAGAAAATTAACAAAAATATGGCATTCTTGAGGAATTAATTTCATAAACTTAAAAAACTAATTTTTGGTCTTATTATTTCAAGGATTCGTAACATTGAGGACATACGACAGCTTGATGATCAGGACAGATCCATTTATTACACGATTTTCACCACTTTTTTGTCGATCGATTACGTGCTCTTGAGCAAAGTGCGCATCAGCCAACTCTTCCCTTATTTGGTGTAAGATCGTGCTGTTCCTGGCGTTGTTCACCCAAAAGCTCTTCGATTTTATATTTAAGTCCTCAAGGTAGCGTGTCAATTGCTAAACGCCGACAGAGAAGAGGCATTTCTAGCCGCTTCTCCTTTAGGGCCTGGTGGTAGTGTACGGATATTTTAAGGTCTGGAACGAATTGATGGTGGCATTTCTTAATTCCAAACAGTACCGTTTCTGGTTGCATAAATGCCAGCCTGTAAAAAACATCTCAAATTGCATAGTGGCACTTCACTCTGATCTCTCTCTTCTCTTCATCTTCTGAGGTAAAATCATATGTGTCTTCCTGGTCACTATTACTTGGCACGTGACATTGATGAGAAGACTCTTCAACTAAAGCTTGAAAATCAGGCAAGCAATCTATTTCAAAATCGTCGCTTTCAATGATGTCATCTTCAGGATCTTCCTCAACTTCCAATAGCCATCTCTCAACTTGTGCTTCGTTTATGATGATGAATCTGTGAAAACATAAGTAAAATTGCAATATAAATAATAAAACCTTACTTACCTATTAAGAAAAAAAAAACACGAAATAAGAAACATTTTATAATATTTTCCTCAATATTACACCATTAAATACTTAAAGAGAAATAACAATCACTTACATTTTTTGTAACACCAGTGCTCGCACGGACTACTATGGTAGTCCTGTAGTTTTGGCGCTAAATTGATGAACAGCCCTCACGCGCTGGTGTCGGATATGCCACTTACCTTACGCGTAATTGTCTTTGTGAGGAATAGCTTGAGATACAACGTGTTAGCGCGCGAAATAAAAGTGTTACTATCAAAAATGTTACCCTGGTCTACTATAGTAGGCCACGCGTGTACTCTAGTGCTAGGCAACCGAAGGTCCTGGGGCAAAATATAAACGAGGGTCCCAACTAAACTATTTAAACCAACTAAACTGTTTAAAATCGTTTGTTCTGTATTCGCCCTGTTCCGAATTCGACATACTCCAAATTTTTCGTAATACAGTCGACTTCGTAGTTAATAAACTTTAAAACCAAATACAAATTTAACTTATGGTCTAAGATCCGAGAAGGTAAATCTTCCCTCATCTGTTAATTAGATGAATCAATTTTTATAGGCTTATTTCAATATTGTGAGTTTATAAAAACAACCTCTGCCACCATAAGCTTGCTGCAAATAATACTACTTAAAAATATATTATTCCACGTCTCGTCTCCGTATATTAACAGATGAGGGAAGATTTTGTTATATTCCGGATCTTAGACCATTATTTTAGTGAACAAATTAAAACTATTTTATGAAAATAAAAGAAAATATCTACCTGTTACCGTTCAAAACAGTACATTACAATCCTGTAACAGTATGCAGACATCGGAGGTACGTTAATATGATCCCGTTGAGCACCCTTTGAGTCAATCAGTCAGTCAGTTCAGGCTATTGTAGTCCACTGCTGGACATAGGCCTCCCTGAGTTCATGCCAGACATCCCGATTTTCCGCAATCCTCATCCAGCCTACCCCGGTAATTACAAATTATGTAGATCGTCGATCCAACGGGCTGGAGGATGCGTTTGCCAAGATGCAGTCTGCACTCCAGAATACGTCTGCTCTAACGGCCACCGATCCTGCGACACAAGTGACCAGCCCACTGCCACTTTAACTTGCTAAATCCGTGGGATATGTCGCTTACTTTCGATATCTTGCGGATAGTCTCATTTATTCTATCCTTGAGAGAAACCCCATCAAGCATTAGCCCGTTCCATTACACGCTGAGCGACTTGTGGACCAGTCTCTTTGTCAGTGTCCACGTCTCGTCTCCGTATATTAACACAGGCAGGACGCCTTGCTCGGAGACTTTTGTCCTCAAGTAATACGGAATCTTCGAAGTGAAGACTCGACGAAGCCTACCAAACGCCATCCAGCCTAACCGAATCCTCCCATCGGCCTCCTTCTCCTAGTTCTTGCGGCCTAGTTGGATGGTATGGCCTAGGTAAACATAATCCTGAAAAACTTCGAGAAGGGTACGCCGCATCGTACATACATCTCAGTATCTCGATATATCACCAGTCGATATGAAATATCTACAGAGTCCAGGAAAGCCCAGGTTTCGCCATAAACAGCGGCTGATTATATTCTTCTGTCTTTTGTATAATCTGACGAACAGTATGGATGTGGTTTACAGTGCTGTAGCCATTCCAAAACCCAGCTTGCTCCGGTGGCGCGGCTCAGAAGTGAGATCGGTCTGTAATTATTTAACAGAGACTTATCGCCTCTCTTAAAGAACAGTACCACCACACTCCTGGACCACGCCTCCGGTGTGGTACCTATCGGTGAATGACGGCGTTAAAGAGTCTCGCCAAGGATTTTAGGCTAGGTCACCCTGCGGCTTCAAGGAGCTCAGTCCTAACTCCGTCATCCCCCGGAGCCCGTCCGTTTTTAATCTCATCTGCTTCAATGTCCGGGATGTCTTCCGAATAATAACTCAACAATGGTGCACACGGATCTTCAGTGTCCCAAGTCTCAGGCTTGCGTGCGCTCGACGAGTACAGCTGTCCATAAAATTTCTCAACCTCTTCTCGGATCTGAGGGCGAGAGCAAACGGTCCTGCCATCCGCTGTTTTGAGCTTTGCAAAAAGGCTTCACCCAAATGGTCTTTGGAAAACTTTTAACCCCATATTCTGCTCAATAAGAGTAGTAATCTCTCTCATATTTTTGAGCAGCCGAAGTCTCGGCGTACAAGTTTACGTATCCTCTTGGAGAGAGCCTTCTGTTCTGGTGATGCTGCTTGAGCAGCGGGCAACTCGCACATCCACCGCATCAGATCCAAGGCTTCGGGAGAAAGTTTGTACTGCTTCGTTGACTTCGTCGTCAGAAAATGTCTGCGATCTAGTATACACACCGTCTTCACCACGTTGTCGGTCATCTAGTCGTCCACGTCGCTAGTAGTTTCCAGCGAATCGAATTGGTTTTGGAGTTCCAGTTGGAACTCCTCGAAGCCACATAGTATTTGAGGCAGTGTAACTCGGAGAGTAGATTTCATCAAGCGGGTCCGCTCTTTTCGGAGACATATATTTAGAGTGCCAAGCAATAGTCGGTGGTCGCTGACGGTGTTAAACCTATTAACTACTGAGACATCTCTGAGTATAAGCCTATTATTATTTGCTATGATGAAATCGATCCCGTTCCTCGTCACAGTATCGAGGCTTTGCCATATTCACTGCCTTTGGGGCTTCTTCTCGAAAATGAATTCATCAAGAAGCTCCGCTTCGAGGATGTTGACGAGCATCTACCCCCTGCGATTCCTGTGCCCAAATCCGTGTGGTCCGATTCTCGATTCGTCGCGGTCTTTCACTCCTACTTTAGCGTTAAAGTCTTCCATAACAACGTTGTAGAAGGCCGAAGTAGTGCCATGTATGGCCCTTGTAATATCTTCATACAAGGCTTATACTTCATCGTCAAAAGCCAACTGTAGGATGGCTATCCCGACATCAATAGTTCCAAGGTGGTAGTGGAACTTTGTTATCCCTTAGTTGCCTCTTACGACACCCACGGGTAGAGAGGGGGTGGGTAAATTCTAGACTGCCGTAGCCACACAGCAAAACCCCTGTGGCGACATCTATCGAGCCACAAACGAACTGAAGATTCTAAATCGCGCTATCGAAGTTTTCAGAGAAATCGAATATATACAAGAACCCGACAACAACCGTCGGGGCAGTAGCCCTACCAGACACAACACCCGTCTCACCTTGTTCCTTCCACCCCCAAACCCCTTCAATTACATCGACAGATAATATAACGTAAGTAGACGAAAAAAATAGTAAATTAAATGCACGTTATGAAAGATTACTTAAAAAGTAGTGATCAAATTTCAATAAAATTTAAATTGATCAAGACAAGTATCACTTTTCGAATAAAACAAGAATCATTAAAAATTGGTATATCTACTTAGTGAAAATTTATTCGGTATAATTTAACCTAGGTCGAGGAAAAAATAGTCGAGTAAAAAAACTTTAAAACCTATCTTAACACTATAAAAAATTTGCAAGTTAGAATCCTACAAAATATCGTAACTCCTAAAATAAAACAAACCGGTTCTGCGTTTCGATCGCCTTCCCTGCGTACGCATTTACACCGATTTATAAGATTTTTTACTTAAGTTATAGAATTACCCACTAATTTGTTTGTTGATTTTTTGCTGTTATTGTTAGTTGATTGCCTAAATGTGCCTGAACTGTATTGAAACAACACTCCGGACAAATCCAGTGCATTAATCGTAATTTGTGATGTAACATTAATCGTAAATTGTGATGTAACATGAGTTTAAATAATAATTTAAAAAAATATAATTATGCATTATTACATATAAGTTGAAAAATGATTGTTAGATCGCAATTAAATTTAAATGGATCAAACATATCAAGCACCACCTTTCGATTGAAACAAAAATCATCGACGGCGGCTATGGACGGCGCCAAGGTTTGCTTAAAAACCAAAAATAAAAATTATCGTATCAATAATTTCGACCCAGTTAGATGTGGATCCATAGCTCAGTTAGCAGAGTGCGACACGGCACGTTTGAAGGCGCGGGTTCAAATCCCGCTGGAACTAAAAAATTTGATATGATTTAAAATGTTTATAATTTCCTCATGTGTGGGTAGCACAAAAATAAAAATAAAACGAATTAAAAATAGCATAGTATCGTCTCTTGTCAAGTATTCATTGTAATATGAAATCTTTGAGTACTCGGGGTCTGTAAACAACTCACTATAGACGGCCCCAAGGTTTGCTTAAAAACAAAAAATAAAAATCATCATATTAAGAATTTCGACCCAGCTAGATGTGGACTCATAGCTCAGTTGGCAGAGCGCTGACACGGCATGTCAGAAGGCGCGGGTTGAAATCCCGCTGGATCGATTTTTTTTTATATGATTTAAAATGTTTAAAAATCATCGAAATCGGGTTGAGACCTCCTCCTGTTTGGAAGTCGCTTAAGTTGGTGTTGTAAAATTGATTATTTAACTGACTGCAGAACGTGCATTTAACTGAGTTATTGTTGTGTCTAGTACATTATTGAAAAATGTAAATTTATTTGTTTTGCAATCGATAATCTGAAGATAATTCTTCAAAATGTTTTATTTTTATTTTCCGTCGAGTTTTTCTCATCTAGGTCCCGCCTTGCATCAAGCGCGTGCTTTTGAAACACGCTGGGGGACAGGGGAGTCACCTCCAAGTTTCAAACAAAGATGCTCTAGACTTGTTGGTAATTCATGTGTAATTTTTCATATAAGTTAGATACCATTATTAATTTCGCGTTCATGGAATCTAGTTTATTTATATTTCGAATGTGGGAGAAGTTTTCATTAGTTAAATTTATAGTTTGTAAGTCAGAGTCCGAGGGGGGCCCTGAGCTTGAGGGCCCCGGGGTACCGCCCCGCCTTGCCCCTTAGTAGCTACGCCACTGACCGTAATAAATCCACCCACCTGCTAAAAACTCACAAACAAAAGACAAGAAACTGGGGAATTCTTTCATCCTTGTTTCGTTCGATAATCGACAACGCGGATCGATCTTAGTGTTGCCTATCTTATGATTGCTTTTCTATTAACTTTACATAATATTCTTTAGTTAAAAATAAGTATCGTCTATATAATACCTAATACGTATTTACACGACTATTTTTTTATCGACCTGCGTTGTATTATAATCTCATAACGTCATAACTTTTTACTGGTTGTAGGTAGTACCTACCAATTTTGACGATTAGTGTTTTAATCCGAAGCTGGTCTTGTTTTATGGTCTCTTTCTTTACTTGACTATTTTTTATTCTTCTTACGTTGTACCTATTACTTCTTTTTTTTTATATTGCAGGGTAACCCATTTACGGGTGATATCCAGGACGCCCGGGTAGGCAGTCCTATACCGTATGTCGGACTCAGCATTTGGAGGTGCCACTACCGCACTAAGCCCCTGCGGGAGCCTTCAGCCGCTTTAATTGGAAGGTCCCGGATCTGCAGGCAACAGGATCCCTCCAGCGACAGGCTGGCCTCGGCGAAAAGGCCATCTTCTCCTCTATGGAGACTGTCCGGCTCACCTCTGAACAGTCCCGACGATGCCGTGTCTAGCAGGACCGGGTGCCCATCCCGGCCCGAAACGGGCACAGGGGCGTTACTGGTAGCGCATTAAGTAGCGTCTCCTACGCACCCCCATTCGTCGCCAGCGGGTGTAAGCCACGTCGGTGGCCTCCTCTCTCACCCGCTCGTCGGCCTCCTTCTGGGACATTGCTGTCTCGCAGAAGGAGACCATTGCCTTCCAGGACTCGTCGTCGCCGAGCATCGCGGTACTTTGTACCTATTACTTGTCAATGTAATTGAAGTCGGTTTTGTTTTGTTTTGCGAGTAAACAAAATATAATTATACTTATTAGTCTTTAGTAATTATTGTGGTAAATGTGAAGCAACCACCGATTTGGAATACCTATATCTAGACTCTGCGTGAAGTATCGTCAAGAAATACAATGTAGGTGCCTACCTAGTTAAATATAAGTTTGACGAATAAAGAATAATCTATCTGACTGGTATTCTCACCGAAATTCCTAATAACTCAAATATGACTGACAGTTGAATTAGTTGTTGAAAAATCGCTAATGTCATGATGCCGTAGCGGCCCAAGGCTTCCCCGTTCTGAAACAATGTTATAGTTATCAACAATACCTACTATACCTACAACTGTCTATTGAGGTAGGGCACAGCAGAAAATATCTTTCACAATATCTGGAACAGCCCGTATGGGGAAGTATCTTAAACTTGCTCTCAGGTAGTGTTGTCTTCCTGTGTAAGTAAGGTAGACTGAGCGCCGAGGGCTCTGGGGATAAGGTCGACAACGCGCTTGCAATGCGGTGTTTCAGGCGTTCACAAGCTACGCTCTCCACTTACCATCAGGCGGGACTTAAACTTTGGAACTCGTATCTAAAAAAAAATATACTATTCTTTGTTTTATAGTAACTTGCAAAGAGTATATTTTTCATGACTAACTGACTGTATTACAACTGAAGTAATACATCTCTGTCGTGTCTATAAACTTTCTCAAAAATAAATACTTATATAATCTAGTAATTTACACTACCTACCATTGGAGAACATTCTAAGAGTAATGCAGATCCTACTGCGAGAAGAAACACGTAATATATAAATAATATATAACCAAAAGATTCCGTCATTTTATCTATAAAGCTGAAATCAAAAAATATAAGTTATAAATTCGTCATTAAAAAATATTTTCATACGTTTTAATAGTGGAACTTGGTAATATAGGTAAATACTAAACTTCATTGACACAGATACCTACTTACAGATTTTTTTTTTCTTATTTTGGATTTTTTATAGCAAAGACAACTGCAATCATATGACTCTGACGACCATGCACATAATATTAGTGAGTATATTACGTCCATGCTGACGACTTAACAACAATTGTTTACAGGTAACTTAATGGGTCAAATTTTAGACCATCCTTTAAGTTACGACTTGCTATGTTACAGCTGAAAAAACTGCACCAATTTGTTGTAGCAGTGTTCATGTGATGTGGGAACAAAACAAAATATTTTTAACTTTTTTTCTATCTAGACCAGGGTCGATAATTTTTAAAATTAAAAGAAATAATAGTAGGGTGAAATCTATTAGAAAGGGAGGGGAATATTATAAAAATGAAAGGAAAAATAATTTACGGGCGATCTGAGGTCGGGAAGGGGATAGGGGTGAGTTTTTAAGGGTAAAAAACGGTTTTTCTCGATTTCCGACAAAACTAAATGTCCTATCGAAAAAAGTCAAATGGCAAAGTTGTAGGTAATAAAAAGATCTAAAACTTTTGTATTTACACTTTTTTCATATAACCTCAAAATTTATGTGAAAAATTCAAAAAACCAAGTTTTTGGTAGTTCAAGCAGTATTGTGTTCCTGTTGGTGAGTAAGGTGATCAGAGCTCTTGGATTGGGGATAGGGTCGGCAACGCGCTTGCAATGCTTGTGGTGTTGCAGGCGTCTATAAGCTACGGTAATCTCTATAGTTATATATATATATATATATTATATATTTAAAAAAAACTAGCTTAAATATGAATCCGATACCGTCGCGCGTCGCTGTCGATCAATGGATAGATATTCATATCTTTTTTGATTCGATATCTTATAATAGTTATCTATTATTATTATTAAAACGTTTCGTAAACACTATTTTACTTACTTTTTAATAAGTTTGTGGTGTATGATAATGTTTCGTAGATCATTGGTAACAAGTTTCATTTCTTCTTTGGAGTACATTTTACTCTCTATACCACCGACATTAAGTTCAAACGAAGGTCTCCGAAATTTTTTTAGATTATTGATCAGTATTATAGTAGGTATGGCAATTAACGCCCGCTGCCAAATAACGCCCAGAACCCAGAAAACGTACTTTAATTCGAATGAGCAGCATCACAGCGCACGTACACATAGTTAACACCAATAGGAATGCGTCTAGCCCAAAAGTGAGTTTCTCGAGCTGCTATCTTGCCAATATCAGGCCGCGCTTTGTGGGTATCGCTCATGGACGTTGCTTTTATAAAAACTGCTCGGACGAAATTGTAAGTTTTTAATTATTTCCTAATATTTCTTTTATTATATTTATGTTATGCGTCGTGTTGTAAGTGACTGTTCTTAATGTGACACTATTATTTTTTAGGTAAGGTACATAATTTAGTGAAAATGCACAAAAAAGGACAATAACGCCCACTCGGCTAATAACGCCTTTTCAAATAACCGTTGGGCGATATTACCCTTCATGGGCGTTATTGACCCAGTTCTATGTATTTAAGCGATTGATAAATTTTCATCTTTTGTTTGGGATTTGTAATGGCGCCACTGAGTTCTATGGGTAAAAGAAAAAGAGGAGGAGAATCGTGGACAGAAGTTTGGGACGAAAACCTGTTTTCACAGATAAATAAATTAATACCATCGAATATTATTATAGATTTGCAACCATCGGAGTACCTCTCACACCAAAATTCATTAGAAAACAGGCTTACCTTTTTTGTGAGAGATATTATGTACTTACTTATGTACCTTTCGTTGTTGTTACCATGAACAGGCGTTATTCACCTACCTCAGGGCGTAATTGCCCTTTTCTGTTTAATAACGCCCAATGTAGGGTAATATTTATGTTATTTTTTTAGACAGAAAAACATTTAAATTGTTATTTGATGCATAACAATTAAAACGTGTTGATATATGACCAAAAAAGCTTTGTTGAAATGATTATAAAGAGCAGTTTAACAGTAATTTTACTACGTTAGGAAATTTGATAATTTTTGTGTTAAATTTTGATTTCTTCTATATTTTCCATTTCTAATAAAAATATTGGATGTGACTGATGTGTATTATTATACATTTATCCTCCAGGAATATGTTTTCTGCGTCTAGGATGACATTTAAATTAACGGGCGTTATTAAACATGGTATTTTTAATAACGCCCAAAGACATAGTTTTTAAAAAGATGTCATAAGTACGGAAATTTTAAATAATTGTAGTTTCAATCAATATGTTTCGGTTCAGAAAAGAATGGTTTATTTGTTTATCGCACTATTTTATTAATTTTATTTGTATGAATAGCAAAAATAATAGTTTAAAGTTAAGCGGGCGTTATTTGCCTGTAGTACTATAGTACATGTCCATATACATGAAAAATCATCAACGACATCAACAAATCAAAAGTTAGTATACTAGAGGAAACCATATACGTAATGTACCAATTAGACACGAATATAACGGCGTAACCTTTGACATTGCGTGTACAATCAAAAGGAAACACGTAGTTGACCGAGTGTTCAAACGTCACATTTTCTGTTTTGTAATTACTATATGCACCAGATTTTATGTTTTTATAAATTGGTGTGACGTTGTAAAAAAAAATCCCAAAGAATATCACAACGTTTATGTATATTACATAAAATTGTGACAGCCTGTGAAATTTTACATTCGTCTGAAAATTGAAAAAAGTCGATTCATATTATTATTATTATAGCACAAAAACAGAATATACCTACTGTTTAAGTATAAACAACGAAGTGCAATTATAAAAATATAATGTAGAATTCGTCTTAGCTTTTCACCTTTTTGGTTAAAAACAGTATGCTACGAAATGTTCCCATCATTTTGCCATTTGTAGAATATGTAGTGTTATCTGTCAAACAGTGAACCACATTTTTTCGAGTTTTATATCATCATCATCATCACCGATGGACGTCCACTGCTGGAACTAGGCTGGACCTTGCAAGACACATGGGTCTGGACCCATGTGTCTTGCTTGTTCGTAGAATATACCTGTACAGAGTACAGCCATCATACATGATTATATATAAAAATCTTACGCTTTCTTTTTAACATTACGGACGTTTTTACCGGCTAGGGTACCCCTCCGTAACGCCCCATAAGGAACTTCGTTCCAAAAAAAAAGAAAAAAATACTAAAAAAACAAAAACCATCAGCGTCGGACCACGTCCTAGGTAGCTTTACTAGGTAGTCACAGGACTGCCGATTTGTACGTTATTATAATATGTACCTATACCTAATACATGTTCAACAAAAGCCATGGGCATATAGAGCCGGTGGATGTTAATTTAAAAAAAAAACTACTATGTTAGAAGTTAGAACTATTTCTACTACCGGTATGAATACTGTATTGTATTTTTAATTATATAAAGCCATAGATATTTCAATTAAAGTATGAAATGTATAGATAGTGTGTAGCGTGGTTTTTTGCCGCCCGAAGCCCACCAAAAATTTGGCGACCCTACCATTCTTTAGGGTTCCGTACCCAAAGGGTAAAAACGGGACCCTATTACTAAGACTTGGCTGTCCGTCCGTCCGTCCGTCCGTCTGTCACCAGGCTGTATCTCAAGAATAGCGATAGCTAGACAACTGAAATTTTCACAAATTATGTATACTTATTTCTGTTGCCGCTATAAAAACAAATACTAAAAACAAAATAAAATAAACATTTAAGGGGGGAGTTACGATCGTTGCAGCCGCAGGTGCCAAGAAAAGGCAATTTACTTATAATTACATTTATTAACTAAAATTACAATTAAAACTACATGATTAAAAATAAGTGATTCCCTACTGATGTTAAGTAAAAGAATGATTTAATAAGAAGAAGTTAAAGAAAGGTTTCCTCGGTGTGGCCGTCGCGGCGGTGGTCGCTGCGGTGGTCTCCAATCTTCATCCGAAATTATGTTGAAATCCTGCAGGTGCGCGGTACAAAGTAATAAGGCTGTGAGCACACCTGGGTTTCTGATATTAAAATATATTGTTTTAATTGTCTTCCTATGAAGTAAAGCTGAAGGCACACCGATACCGTGGGGTTAGGTTAGCCGAGTGTAACACCTCCCCCCGTAGAACAGCGTCTGTTGAAGACTGGTGTCGTAAACTGCGCTGGAAGATGATCAGGATCCACCCTTCTGGTACCTGGGACGGCGTCGAATTATTTTCTTCATTTTCCTTCATAGTCTTATCTAATGGTCCGGTATGGCGCTTCCAATAGTACACGCTAAGAAGGGCGCATGTACTTAAAAGTATGGTTACATACGTAGGTATCGTAGTGTGATAGATACCATAGTTTTCTTCGGCTTTTAACTTTATAGGTTGCTGCATGGAGATTCTAGTATTAATTTTTTGAAGGTTTTTAAGCTTCCGTCTCCATATAACATTGCTTGGGGATTATGACAAGATAGCTGCCGTGAAGAGTTTCATAGGGGTGTCGCTCGCAGAACAAGTGGACCTTTGTTAATTCAGGAAAACTGACTGTGTAATTCTTTTCATCCAATTCTTTATATGCTGCGTGGCTCAAAGTGACAGTCATAGGCTTATATAACGTACTACGCTCCTGCGTTGTTATAAATTGTTGTATGCAGTTCTCTATGATTGATTAAGATAGTTCGGCTTTTCTATACATAAATGCCACTTGCTGGCCTTCGGGCATTCAGCCTCTATGTACCTGAATTCATTCTCATGGATAACTAGGAATGGAAAGGTGGGTGATAGGACCTGATGGTATTTATTGGGAATCATAGATAACTAATATAAATTAAAGATAAAAGATATAACTATTGGGAATTGAAAAACTAAAACTATCTCGTTACCTACGTAAAATAATCGTACCTTAATTATGTCATAGTATTCTCTTATGTTTAAATTAATTATATGCAGCTTATCTATAATAGAGCGTAAGGTGGTTTGATCTAAAGCCAAATGATGTAAAGTGGAAGTTTTACCAAACGCTAGAATATTCTGGAATTTAATTTATCTCCTGTGAAATATAATCTACATTGTCACTCAATATCATTACTGTTTGAGTAAGATGAGTATATTTCATTTGATCAAGGTTATGCTCCGCATCGCTTCGACAAATTTTATTCAAAAGCAAAGCAGAGTAATAGAGTAATCGTTTTTACTAGTAGTGTGCTGGAACCTTGCGCCTGTATTTAAAGGTCACTCACTATACAGTGCTGTCTCATCGCGATGTTCAGTAAAGTTATTAATAAGTGCATTTTTATTCCCTGCCAATTCCCTGGTATGCCACTGGCATTTATTAATCTAGCTGCTGGGCCCGTAATTTTATTTAAAATACCGTTAATTAATGCCAAATTCCCTATTTGATGTCCTGGTTCAGTGCCTATATGTGAACATTATTTTATAAAACGATTCAGAACGCGAGGGTTCCCATTGATTATATTATATTGAGCCATATTTTCTGTAAAATCCCTGTTCTCGACAAATTAATTAATTCTACTTCAATTTGGCCTAATACATATTATTTAACCTACTATTCCTAATTTCTCGCGGATGAAAAATTTTCGAATTTATAAATTAATACACAACTATATAAAATATATAAAATATGTATAATACGCCTAAAATTCACACATAAAAATAATGCAATATAATTTTTACGGATTACTTAAATATAATAGATGAATTAAAATTAACACACAGCTATATAATCATATAAAATGTGTATAATACGGCTAAAATTCACACATAAAAATTATGCAATATAATTTTTACGGATTACTTAAATATAATTAAGTGAATTAAAATTAACACACAGTTATATTATTACATTAAATATGTATAATAAGACTAAAAATTCACACATAAAAATTATGCGATATAATTTTTACGGATTAATTAAATTTAATAACTGACTTAAAAATTCAGCTATTTATATCTAATTATACTCCTATAAAATATGTATACGGCTAAAATTCACACATAAAAATTATGCAATATAATTTTTCGGATTAATTAAATTTAATAACTGACTTAAAAATTAACAGTCAGCTATGTATAATTATACTCCTATAAAATATGTATACGGCTAAAATTTATACATAAAAATTATGCGATATAATTTTTATGGATTAGGATTACTTATAGGATAGGTTTTGGTAAGGAACTTGAAAGATTCAAGGTACTTACAATTGCATTTTTCTTAGCCGAATCGATTTCTTGATTCCCTTTGGCTGCAACTTCCGTAGATTCTTCTTATAGTACTCGTTCGTAGTTCGATGACCACACGGGTGGCACGCGGCGTGACGATTTTTGTTCCCGAATCCCGCGAACCGGCCCGCGAGTACTATCCTACCGACTGCGCCAGTTACGATCGTTGCAGCCGCAGGTGCCAAGAAAAGGCAATTTACTTATAATTACATTTATTAACTAAAATTACAATTAAAACTACATGATTAAAAATAAGTGATTCCCTACTGATGTTAAGTAAAAGAATGATTTAATAAGAAGAAGTTAAAGAAAGGTTTCCTCGGTGTGGCCGTCGCGGCGGTGGTCGCTGCGGTGGTCTCCAATCTTCATCCGAAATTATGTTGAAATCCTGCAGGTGCGCGGTACAAAGTAATAAGGCTGTGAGCACACCTGGGTTTCTGATATTAAAATATATTGTTTTAATTGTCTTCCTATGAAGTAAAGCTGAAGGCACACCGATACCGTGGGGTTAGGTTAGCCGAGTGTAACAGGGGCGATAATTATTTTTGTATTTTATTAGTCTAAAACGCCATCTATCAGAAATTAGGAAAACTTCGTCAATAGACTAATAATAGTTTTCTAATAGCATCATAGATGGCGTCACAATTAAATAAATAGTAAAAATCTAAAAGTTGTAGTTTCTTAATTGAGGCGAAACAGGTTAAAATGACCTATTCTACCTTCAGTTTTTAAATTCAATTCGTAGCTTAGTTGCAGGATAAACCTTAGATTATACACAACTGGTGAAATAGGAACTAAGTCGATTTCATTCCAGATGACAAATTAATGCTCGTTGTGAACTACTATGTTCTGAGATAGACCTTTCAAACTATGCAACTTTATGTTTAGTTTTATAGATTAGCAACTTAACTAATTAATTATTAGTGTGATTTTATAATAAATAGAAATACATATCAAAATGTAATGTTTTCTTATAAAAACTTACCAACATCGCATACTCAGACCGTTCCTTTTGATGAAACAAATGTATTTTATGAATAAAGTCGACCAAAAGATCTCCGTAAATTTTGCGGAATACTATAACGAGTCGACACTTAAACAAAGAACCGCATATTTAAAAAGTAATATATACATAGGTACTTGACTTAAATATTCTTTTATTATAAAATCGTACATGTGTCAATCAATAGGTACTTACTGTAGCAAATAAATTAAGAGAACAGGTTATGTAGGACAAGCCCAAATCAAGAAAATCAATTACTCCAATGTTCCTTTTTAAATAGAGTAACATAGACGGTAGACATATAACAGATAGAACAGATAGGTGTAGTTTGTGGATGTGTTCAAGCTTTGACACTTTTTCGCCCAGTACTCTACTGGGCCACCCGCCAATGAATAAAAGACTATATCTCATTATCTTCATGTAACTTATGTCTAAAATTCTTTGAACTTTTCTGTAAATAATAGAAATTAAAATCTTAAATGCTTTTTATTATTTACTAGCTGCTGTGCCTGCGACTTCGTCCGCGTGGAATTTAACAAAAAGTTATAGTTCAGTTCGTAGTTATAAAAAAATATAATTATTTAAAAGTAGCCTTAGTGACACCTTGTTACAGCAGCTATCTGCCAGTGAAAGTCCCGTCAAAATCGGTTTAGCCGTTTCAGAGATTAGCAGGAACAAACAGACTGACAGACAGACAGACAAAAATTGTAAAAAATGTTATTTACTAATATAATAAAGCTGAAGAGTTTGTTTGTTTGTTTGTTTGTTTGTTTGTTTGTTTGTTTGAACGCGGTAATCTCTGGAACTACTGGGCCGATTTGAAAAATTCTTTCAGTGTTAGATATCCCATTTATCGAGGAAGGCTATAGGCTATGTATCATCACGCTAAGACCAATAGGAGCGGAGTCCACGCCGACGAAGTCGCGCGCAGAAGCTAGTAGAAATTAAAATCTTAAATGCTTTTTATTATTTACTAGCTGCTGTGCCTGTGACTTCGTCCGCGTGGAATTTAACAAAAAGTTATAGTTCAGTTCGTAGTTATAAAAAAATATAATTATTTAAAAGTAGCCTTAGTGACACCTTGTTACAGCAGCTATCTGCCAGTGAAAGTCCCGTCAAAATCGGTTTAGCCGTTTCAGAGATTAGCAGGAACAAACAGACTGACAGACAGACAGACAAAAATTGTAAAAAATGTTATTTTGGTATATATATGTACCGTGTATAGATCCGTATGCATTTAGTATTAAAGCGGTTATTTTAATATTACAAACAGACACTCAAATTTTATTTATTTGTATAGATTAAAAATGGGATATGTGAAGCTTTTTCGTATTCCTCTCTGTCATATTCGGGATAAACTCGAAAAGTACTTAACCGATTTCATGCGATTTTGAATAATACACAGAGGGTTTCTTGAGAGATAATTTAGATATCAATTATTTCTAAAGGTTTTGTTATAGTTACAAATAATGATAACTGCAATAAAAAATCGTAATAAACAAGGCCCCAGTGAGTTTTCTTCGAAAACGTTGCCTTCCCTTTGAGTAATAAAAGATTAGAGGGAATGGTTAGGTACTTTTTGAAGGTATATAAAAATGTAACCTAATTGAGTTATATTTAAAGGACAACTCATTGTACTCATCATAACTTCTAAAGTGCGGTTATCGAAAACCTATTTAAATGAATACAGTGTTTGTTCTCATCAACTTGATTACGTTAGTTACCTGAAATAATTTATGCACTTTTTAAAAATCCCTAATTTCTATAATTTTTAAAGAATTATCTTGGGAGTTATTTCCAAAAACAATAATTCAATTTTAAACCAATAGGTACTAATTAATATTAATACACAATTAGCACAATTAAATGTTTTGAAGTAACAAACCCAGAAAATGGGTATATTCGAATATCATCTATATACGATGAATACGTGAAGCAAAAACTTTGTACCCCTTTTTACGAAAATTGCGCAATCGGAGGAGTAGAATTTCGTACACTTATAGTTTATACCTATAGAGAGGGAGTGCAGAATGCTAATATGTTCTAAAAATTATGCATAAAAATATATTAAATCAATAAAAAAAAGATTATACACACTACCATGTATGTATTTGAAAGTTAAAACACACACGCATACCTATATACTCTTTTGTTGATTGTCAAAGTCTGTACTCTGTAGTCAAATTGAAAACTTTAAAAAAGGTTCTTTGATTACTCTACCGGCGACAACAACTAAAAAATTTATTATTGTTTAAAAAAATTGTAATTTTGTAAAGTGATAACTTCTACCTACTAGATATATATGTATGATAACTAATACTTATTTAGTGCGAATTATTCGCATAGGTACCTATTGCTAGTGTAGGTAATATTAACTTACTTAAGATCAGCGTCTGTTTTAGTTGTCAAATTCATTGTTTAAACAGTAAACTTTAGCTTATTGTTCCGAGTTCTTACTGTGTTCAACAAACTTATGACACCCAACAGCCCTTATATAGATTGCCAGCTTGTTCTCTTCTAATATTAAATACAACAAAGTAAAACTGTTTGTTCATCCGTACAGTAAAAAAAGTGTTAGTATGGTCTTAATAAATCCCAATACATATTTGCCGATATGTAGATACCTATTATTTATTTATATAGATAATAAAAATGAATCGCCAAATATATGTACGCTCATAACATCCAAACGACTGCATCCTTTAATAATTATTTTCTTATCTTTATTGGCAGGACAAAGTTTGTAGAAAAGAAACTTAAAAAAAAAAGAAACGATATATTCACGAGAACAAAAGAAGCGTTAAAAATAAAGCTACAGAAATAATATATTATCACAAACGTATTTATCATATTATATTGGAAATTATTTTAGCTTATTTTCCTTTGATAGAGTAATTACAGAGAATTAAACGGAATGTATGGGAAAATACCGCCCAGTCTGTGACAATAAATAAAAACAATTTGAAATAAAAAAATTAGACTTAATTCTTACTTAGCTCAATTACTTTCATATAAAACTAAAATTATTCAATTAAATTTATTTATGAAACCAACTGTGGCCGCGACTTCGTCCACGTGGAATTTAACAAATTAGTTTTTGTTCAGTTCGCAGAGTAAAAAAAACTATAGGAAAGTAGCCTAAGTTACTCCTTTTTACATCAGCTATCTGCCAGTGAAAGTCCCGTCAAAATTGGTCCAGCCGTTTCAGAGATTAGCCAGAACAAACAATCAGACAGACAGACAGATAAAAATTATAAAAAATGTAAATTTGGTATATGTCACTTGTATACTAGTTATACTACATATGAATTTAGTAAAAAGCGGTTATTTTAATATTACAAACAGACACTAATTTTATTTATTTGTATAGATGTATAGATTATAGATTTCATTTTATAACTGTAATTAGCGCCAATTGACATCCATATAACTTGCTGACCCGTACGGCTTTACCCATATAATTTACTTTAAAGGTTACTGCTCTCGGTGACAACGCAAAATTTTCCAGATTAGATGTATGTAAGTCTAGCACTGTGATTTCCAGATTAACTCTCTTTTATATTAATAAAGTTGTACGATGCACCAAAATGATGAGTTTGACTACAACAAAGTTGGTTTTCTTTTTTTCAGTGCATTTTTTTAAATATAAAACAAGGTCGGCAAACAAGCGTACTGCTCACCTGATAATGATTACCGTTGCTATAGACTCCTGCAACACCAGAATATTGAGTCAGTTATAACAAAATTATACAGTCTGCAATTTATTATTGTCAACTAGATGACCCGGTGAACTTTTTATCACCTACCTATGTTGGTGAGCAATATGGACAAAACGGTTAGGCCAGTAAATAAAGCATTTAACCTCGCACTAAATTTCCGATCCGATTTTAATTTTTTTTTAGGTTAAGGGTCACTTACTGACCATAAAAACAAAATGCTGACAGATCCAGGTGGAGCTTCGATCACAATCTTAAAGAAAAGTTTTTGGCCGATATCTCGGAAACTATTCACTTTAGGACAAAAATTATTCAGACCTTTTTTGTAGAGAATAAAATTTCGCATCTTTTGTTTCCTGTAAACTTTTTTGTAAAACTTACCGTTTACGAGTTACGTTTACGTGCTCTTTCACCGAGTGCGCGAGGAGTGCGGCCGGCTCAAGTGGCGCTATTGCTGTACGAATAAAATGAGCTATAAATCGTAAACGGTAAGTTTTACAAAAAGTTTACAGGAAATAAAAGATGCAAAATTTTATTCTCTACAAAAAAGGTCTGAATAATTTTTGCCCTAAAGTGGATAGTTTCCGAGATATCGGCCAAAAACTTTTCTTTAAGATTGCGATCGAAGCTCCACCTGGATCTGCCAGCATTTTGTGTTTTTGTGGTCAGTAAGTGACCCTTAACCTAAAAAAAAAAAATTAAAATTGGATCGGAAATTTAGTGCGAGGTTGACCAAAAAACGGCTTTATTTACTGGCCTATGTTTCTGAACGCACCTTTAAATATTTGACGACCAAGTGACAATTTTTTTTGACAAAAAACATCAAATGTTTCAGTTAGGAACATTTTGTATTGCAAAATTAAATTTTCGTTTTTACTATTTTCCGTTACTTATTATTTATGTTTCTCACCGTTTAAACTTTCCCTGAACTTCCACAAATATTTCAACATCAAAATTAGCCAAATCGGTCCAGCCATTCTCGAGTTTTAGCGAGACTAACAAATATACATATATAGATTATCCTCCAAACTAAGCTATTTCAGTTGATGTCTATATAGGGTGCGACAAAGCCAGCCCTGCGGACTGCGGTCACCAACCCGCCTGCCCAGCGTGGTGACTATGGGCTAAAGCCGCTAAACACATGAGTTCACGCCGTTTTTGGCGATTTTTACTCCTAGTAGATGTTATTGTAATTTGGCGCGCGCTACAAGCATAATTATAATATAAGTATGTTTCTCATTCATAACTTTATCGCATATCTACACAAATAAATAAAATTGGAGTGTCTGTTTGTAATATTAAAATAACCGCTTTTTACTAAATGCATCCATATGCATTACATCCATATGTAATTATGTCTGTCTGTCTGTTTGTTCCGGCTAATCTCTGAAACGGCTGGACCAATTTTGCCAATAGCTGATGTGGTGTGGTGGTGAGGAGTGACTTAGGTTAAATACTTTTATTTTGGTACTAATTTTATAACTCTGCGAACTGAACAATAACTTTTTGTTAAATTCCACGAAGACGAAGACGCGGGCACAGGGGGCCGTTCAAGTATTATGTAACGCAATTAGGGGGGGATACGATGCGTTACAGGGGGGGGAGGAGGGGGTCTCGAACAACGCGTTACGTAACGTTGTTTTTTATTTAAATAAAAAAAACTAGTGTACTAAAATCTCCCAAATTGGCAACCCTTTTCGTTTATATCCCTTTTTGTATATACATTATTATACTTACCGCAAACGCGATTTTTTTTAAGCGACTTTTCGGTAGTTTTCGCAACAAAGCTGTGACATTTGGGTAAAAATGGTCAGTTGGGGTGTTACGTAACGTTAATGGGCTGGGGGGAGGGGGGGTACAGGAAAACGTTACGGCGCGTTACATGGGGGGAGGGGGGGGGTCAAAAATCTTCAAAATTTTTGTTACGTAATACTTGAACGACCCCACAGTTAGTATTTAAATAATATTGTTTGCTCCGCCTTCCCAGTTCCCTTTAGTGCACTGACATGTCCTAGAGTGAGAATCTATTTACTAGCTTTTATTTATGTTATCCTTGTACATTGCATCGTTACGTACTGCAACTGTGCATTTGTTGCTAACCCCTTGCACATCTTTTGTAATTAAATTTATTTAAAGACATTTTTTTTAATTTCGAGCAACCGATTCCTACCCTGTCGTAGCACTTGTAGAGAAGACTAAAACAAAATATGTAATCATAAACAAAAAACATAAATCATATTTTACATATTTTAAAAGAATATATTAGTGAAGATTCTGTTAGCGCATGACTAAAAATATTGATTGATTACACTTTTAGTTACTAGCACTCCATAACCAAGAAGGAGGTGTAAAGTTTTCATTAATGGACTGGTTAATTTTTTGTCTAGACTCTATAGAATCGAAATTGCAATTGATTTTTGATTTGATTAATTAATTCTTTAAAATTCGGAAAATAAAATTCTTTTAAATTTAAAAATAATAATTAATTTAAATTATAGGTTTGAACATTATGAAGGTTATAATGAATTTATTATGGTTATGTCTGACAATCAGTAAAGGTAAATAATATTAATCTACATAGTCTAGCCATAATTATACTGTTACAATTAAAAATAAATAAAATACTGCTGGGTTGTCTGGAAGAAATGGCTATTAGCCATAAGTCCGCCCATTGTACTTCACTGTCTGTAATTTTATTCTTGTAATTTGTTTGTAATATTTTTTTCTGGTGTACAATAAAGTAGGTATAAATAAATAAAAATAATTAAATACTGCATTTGAATATGGAATATTCTGTCATTTATGTTATATGTTATTATTTATTATTTTCTGTCATATGATTGTATTGTGTTTTCTCATTTTCGCGCTAATACATTGTAAAATATTTTGTGATATTATAATGGAGTGGGGTGATAAAGAGAACCGAATCGCTGTGATTGCATTACACAAAGTAGGTATGGAGCCAAATACAATTTTTAAAACTCTCTATACGCTTGTTATTAGTCAAATGTTTGTGTACCGGACTATTGATAGGTACTTACATTAAAACCTCCTCTGTTTGTGGCAGAAAAAGATCTGGCCATCCACGTAGTGTTCGTACGAAAAAGGCGATCAAAGCAGTAAGGGAAAGAATTCGAATAAATTCTGTCCGAAAGCAAAAGATTTTATCTCGGTAGATAAAAATAGCACTTAGAAACATGTCGCATATTTTTTTTTTTCAGGTATTCAATTTTATTCAATTTTTATTCAAGTAAAAAAATAATAAATAAGTAAATGTAATCATTTGTCAATAAAAACAGTAATTAATAGCGGGACCCAAACTAAGCTATGCTTGTATCTTGGGCCCCCATAATAGTTACCACAGAAGTAGACGTACATATAGATACAAGATACATTTTTAAAATTAAGTTTAATTACAAGTATAAAAGTACAACTAAAAGATAGAAATTTAAATATAAATATAAATATAACTAAAGTAAATAAGAACATAGTAATAATATTTATCCCAGCACTATGGTACAAACCTAGACGTTAAATTTTCAGTTTCGATGTAATCCAGGTCTAATAGAAAATTAGTTACTTTGGTTTTAGCTGTAAACAAGGTACAGTCCCAGAGAGAGCATTTGAATGTAACGTTATTGAATACGGATGGGTGACTCTACGAAGGGAATCTTTTTGCGAATGAAGTTTTAGTGTATGGTAGAGGTATCTTATGGGAGCGTTTAGACTTGATATCATCATACAGTGGAGAGTTTCTGATTGTTTTGAGAACGCTTAGACAGCTACGGAGAATGAATACTTGTCTTACTCGCAGAACTCTTGCTTCTATGTACAGATCGTTGGTGGAGTAACGATAGGGTTTCATTAATATCACTTTTAGTAGTGCTCGTTGAGCTCTTTCCAGTACGATCATTGATGTCCGGGCCGCTGCGCCCCATACTTCAATACAGTAGCTTATAATTGATTGAGATAAGGCAAAGTAAACTGTTCTTAAAGTTTTCCAGCTGGCAGAGTTTCTCAGTAGTCGCATGATGCCAATCAGTTTTCTCACTCTAGCTGTGGTGAGGTTTATGTGAGGACGAAATGTGAGGCGTTCATCTAAGATCACTCCGAGATATTTAACACTTTCAGTGCGATTAAGAATTATACAGTTACATGGTAAACTATATGGTGTATGAGAGTGCAAATAAATTAGGAACGGGTTCTTAGGTTGCGAAGCAGCTGTTTTATAGAAGAAGATGTAGTTGGTTTTGTCAGCATTTAGAGTGAGGAGGTTTCTTTCCAGCCAGTTTTTTATTTGAATCATTCCTCTTTCAGCGCAGCTTGCGACACTTTCCCAATTGTCGGCGTAAAATAATACAACAGTGTCATCGGCATAACAAAGAAGTTCTGCTGATGGAATGCATAATTGATGTATGTCGTTCACGTATATAAGAAAAAGAGTGGGCCCCAAAACACTGCCCTGGGGTACTCCGAAATTTACTGGAAGCTCATTACTTAAGATACCCTGTATTTGGACTACTTGATGCCGACCTGAGAGATAGCTTTTAAACCAATCTAAGCTTACACCGCGTATCCCTAAATTTTCAAGTTTTCGCAAGAGGATCGGGATTGAAACAGTGTCAAACGCTTTTGCGAGATCGAGAAAGACTGCTACACAGCTAAGTCCACTATCAAGATGAGATGAGATGGAATTAGTAAGTAGTTCAATAGCATCTTTGGTACATTTATTCCTCCTAAAACCAAATTGCCTATCTGATAATAAATTGTTAGATTCTAGATAGTTGACTAATCTCTTGTTAACAATTTTCTCAAGAATTTTAGAGATCGTTGGTAGCAACGATATTGGACGGTAATTTTTGGGGTCGTCTGAGTTACCAGACTTATAGATCGGCGTGATAGCGGCAATTTTCCAAGATGACTTAGAACTTGCAGCCTATAAGAGACGAACTGGTCATTTCTTAACTGATAATTTAAAAAAGAATAAGGTGGTAAACCGTAAAATCAAAACAACTACCTACTTAAGCGGTACGCAAACGGAGGTCACAGAAAATTTTTGTTTACGGATGAGAAATTTTTTACATTTGACTATTGAGCAATATTTTAAATATTTCAACAAACAAAATGACCGTATTTTTGCTCAAAGCTCGATGGAAGCTTCCCAATTTGTCAACAAAGAACAACGTGGGCATTATTCGACTTCCGTGATGATTTGGTGGGGTGTTAGCTATGAAGGATTGACTGAGTGATATTTTTGTGAAAAAGGTATAAAAAAATCGGCACAAGTGTATTAAGATACCATTCTTCAGAAGGTAACTGAGCCCCTTAACAACACCATGTTTAATGACCACAAATAGTCCTTTCAGCAAGACTCGGTTCCGCGTCATAAAGTTCGGTCCATCCAATCTTGGTTTGAAACCAACGTTCCAGACTTCATCAAAGCTGAAGACTGGCCGTCATCTAGTCGCGATAAGATTACAATTTAAGGTCAGTTTTAGAGAGTATGGCTTGCTCTAAATGCCATGATAATTTGGAGTCCCTAAAACAATCCATACGATTGGCAGTGACGAATTTTTCAATGGAAAGAGTAGGTGCTTCTATTGATAACTGGCTTCAACATTTAAAGGACTACTGGTGAATGATGATGATGATGAATTTCAAAAACAAGCTCAACGGTGCCAGACTGGTTTTTAACATGTAGCTGTCTCATACCGTGTTTTTATTTATTTATTTTGTAACTAGCTGTGCCCGCGGTTTCACCCGCGTTGATTTGAGGAAAAAATAGCCTTCCTTCTTCTTAAAGCATAACCTTTCTCTTTAAATAGGCTATGCACCTCAGAGGAATTTTGCAAATCGAATCAGTAGTTCTTGAGATTAGCGCGCTTAAACAAACAGACAAACAAAATAAGTTTCAGGTTTATAATATTAGTATAGATTAGTACAGATTAAGGTATATAAAACATATCCTTTACACTTTCGTGATGAAAATATTTATATAATAATATACTGACTTTGACTGAATTGACAGAATAATCTTTAATGTTTCAATGAGACCAATCAATTTAACGTTTTTTTAGGCTATTGCATAGCTTTTATCTTGGGCTTTGAGCGCGGCGAAATTCCGTAACGAAAATAAAACCTAGCACTCCGCCTACCATGTAGCTCGGCCGAGCGTTCGCTTAAGAGCGGGTATAAACTCATGATCATGTTTCAACTACCCGAAAAAAAAAAACATATAAATATTACATCATAGTTTAAAAGGGCCAGATTAAGTAAAAACATAAAAATATTACATCATATTTTTAAAGGGCCAGATTAAGTAAAAACATAAAATAATAAAATTTTATCGATAAAAAAAATCACGAAATCACGTCTAGTTTTCTAATATTTTCAATTTATTTTCATTGTATTACATAATACATAGCCAATATTTAGTATTATAATTAACATTTATCATTTACTGTATATTTAAGTAGCTTGATATATTTTCCTTAGTTTACACTAAATAAATTTCTGAACGCACGCATAAATCAGGGAAAAAGCTTGAAAAAGTGTCCAACTTTCAGCACTGCAAGCAGTTCAAAAATCCTACAGAATTCAATTTGAACTTTAATACCATACCATAAAGTTTAAGTGTTAGTGGAGGGATTCCGGGAAGGATAAGTATTATTCAAGAATCGACCGTTAGGCGGTACGAAGTTCGCCGGGTCAGTTGGTTTAAGATAAAAATAAACAAAATTATTATAATAAGGTATATTTAGAGAACCAAAGATCGAAACTAAAAAGTTACCGCGATGTTAGGTAAATGTGATTTCGTTAGTCAAAACTCAAAATATTCAATAACGAAACTAAGTCTAGTGTCTTTGAATATTATATTTTAACTAATCTATACAAATAAATACAATTTGAATATCTGTTTGTAATATTAAAAAAAACTTCTTTTTACTAAATGCATATGGATCTATACACGGTACATATACCAAAATAACATTTTTGGAGTTTACTTCTTAAGAATTGATTTTCTTAAAAGGTATGAAAAAAATATGAGGTGTAAAATCTATTGAACGAATGACCTCGTTACGTTTTTTATGTTGCTTTGCGCCATCTATCAGCTACAAAGAAAACGTCGTCGTCTATCGACGGCGCTTTATTTCTTTCTGATTGTTTTCTTTTCTAATAACGTAACGGTATTGTTCGATAGATAGATGGCGTTACTTGATTCGTTTATTTAACATTTGATATGGTATTAATCTTTTTCTCAGACTTGTAAGCCTTTTTTGTGCCTAATTTAGTCAGTCGACCTAAGGAGGAAACTCCAGTCGTGCGTCGGAGCTGACACACATCCTTTTTAGGGTTCCGTACCCAAAGGGTAAAAACGGGACCCTATTACTAAGACTTCGCTGTCCGTCCGTCCGTCCGTCCGTACGTCCGTCTGTCACCAGGCTGTATCTCAAGAACGGCGATAGCTAGACAGTTGAAATTTTCACAAATTATGTATTTCTGTTGCCGCTATAACAACAAATACTAAAAATAAAATAAAATAAACATTTAAGGGGGGCTCCCATACAAAAAACGTAATTTTTGCCTATTTTTGCTCTCATACAACAAAAGTGATTTTTTTGCCGCTTTTTGCCCGATATTAAAATCAATGTACCTACCTAGTCAATGGTACGGAACCCTTCGTGCGCGGGTCCGACTTATTTTCCCGATTTATTTTCCGATTTATTTTTACAATTTTTGTGTGTCTGTCTGTCTATTTGTTCCGGCTAATCTCTGAAACGGCTGGACCGAGTTTGACGGGACTTTCACTGACAGATAGATGATGTAATAAGGTGTAACTTAGGCTACTTTTATTTTAGTTTTTTTTAACTGCGAACTGAACAATAACTTTTTGTTAAATTCCATGGGCTCCTACTTACACACGGTACCTACACAGTACTACTTAAACTTTTAGGTTTGGTTTTGATTTTGGATTTTAAACGCTACTGCACAACGGGATCTTATCTAACCATTTAAACTGTGTGTTTTAAAGCTACTTTCAATTTGATTTAGCAATTAATCTAAGCAGGCCCGGATCTAGGAGGGGGCAAGCCGGGGCCCATGCCCCGGGCGGCAAGATCAGGGGGCGGCCAAATTCACATTTTACAGACGAATGGACAACTCATCATTTACTTAACTTTGACCACGGAATAAATAATAGTACCCAGAAGTACAGAAATTTCATGGGCTTAACAACTCTACCGATACCCAGAGCGCAGAGTGAGACATGCTGCACGAACATTTATTATTCGCGAAGCGCGTAGGCATAGTTCATAAAAATTAAATTAAAAATTAAAAAAAAAAACCCAACACAGTAACCTGAGTTCCTTTTAAAAAGTAAAAACCGCGCTTATTTTGAAGTAATTTTATAAATGTTGCTTAGTTTTAGTACAATTATTTGGTGCTCAAAAAGGGGATACCTGGAAGTTTTCCGGTAGTTTTGAAAATTGGTGATTTTATAGTTTTCGACGTGCTCTTTTCGAATTTTCACTTTGCCACCTCGTATCTTTGCCGCTCGCGCCACCATATTGGAAAAATGGCGCTGAAATACAGTTTTTTTGAGAATAACTACGTTCAAACTCATTTTACGATAAAAATAGTTATGTAATAAATTAAACTAGAGAAAATTTCCTACAATTTATGTAGTAATATTTTTTTTTTGTAATCCATAGTTTGAGCGTACGAGAGCTGCAAAGTCCACTCTAACACGCGTTTACGTGTCATAATTATATTTCGTTAAGTCCCGTCGACAAGTTTTGAATATCGACATGTCCTATGTATAAGGGCCAAAGCAACAATTTAAGCATTTTCACTTTTTTGTTTTAAATTCTTCCTTTTAGTCTAGTTTACAAGTTGCATTAAAAAAATACACATTTATGGGTGCAAATACTATTTTTTTCTGCAGTATAAGGGCTTATTTGACATAATTCTTGACGTATAAAGGCCAAACAGTTATTTCGAGACTTGTACGCGGGGGAATCCCGCGTCTAACGGTCTCTCGGATAACGTATAAGTGTCAATGTGAAATAATATGTCATATAAAAATTATATTATTATCATTTATTTAAGTTATTTATTTATGTTAAATATTTGTTATAAAACAAATCTTCTTTTAAAATTAGTTTTTGCTGAGTTTATTGACCAAAATGACTCATTGGCCTTTTTAATATTATTTTTTCAATATAATTAAATTTAAAAAGTCACGTATATAGACATATCTACAATAAGTAAAAAACTAATAATATACAAATAAGTCAATATAGCTAGAAAAATGAACATTAGGTGTCATAGTATGTAACTATGCAAAATTTCAATAACATAAGTTGAAGCATGTAAAAATTATAGCAAATTGAAACTTTGAGAGCCTCTACTGAAAAGTTGTCATTTTTCACATTGGCCCTTATACATAGGACATGTCGATATATATATTTTTTTAATTTGAAAAAATTATGGTATGTTCTAAACACTATAAATATTTAATTCCCGTTGTAAATTTTACTTAAACTTAATTTTTCAACAAGTTAAGCGATTGTTAACAAACAAAATTTTCTTGTTGTTTTTCTCAATTGTAAATGAAAAAACAATGTTTAAACATTGTCGTAAAAAATTTTCGCTTCGTAGAGCCTTTCTTATATACATAATCAACAAGATCACGACATTAAAGTTAAAAAAATATTCATACTTTGTTTATAATAATATTTGTACTTGAACAAAAACTGGTGATTTTTACAAAAAGTGGTGATTTTTCTGGAACTATAAAAATTATTATAAACAAACTATGAATATTTTTTTTACTTTAATGGCGTGATCTTGTTAATTATGTATATAAATAAGGCTCTACGAAGCGAAAATTTTTTACGACAATGTTTAAACATTTTTTTTTTCATTTACAATTGAGACGTAATTTTGAGAAAATTTTGTTTGTTAACAATCGTTTAACTTGTTAAAAAATTAAGTTTAAGTGAAATTTCCAACGAGAATTAAATGTTTATAGTGTTTAGATTAGGTACTTATACCATATTTTTTTCAAATAAAAAAAAATATTCAAAACTTGTCAACTGGACTTACGAAATATAATTATGACACGTAAACGCGTGTTAGAGTGGACTTTGCAGCTCTCGTACGCTGAAACTATAGATTTTACAAAAAAAAAAGGTTACTACATAAATTGTAGGAAATTTTCTTTAGTTTAATTTATTACATAACTATTTTTATCGTAAAATGAGTTGGAACGGGGTTATTTTAAAAAAAAAACTGTATTTGAGTGCCATTTTTCCAATATGGCGACGCGAGCGGCAAAGATACGAGGTGGCAAAGTGAAAATTCGAAAAGAGTACGTCGAAATCTATAAAATCACCAACTTTCAAAACTACCGGAAAACTTTCCAGGTAAAACTATCAAATGACTGGACTATTTAGACTATTTGTAATTGAACTGTTTTGGAGCGGTCCCGCAACGCCATGTAATTTTTTTTTTTTGAATTATTAATACTCGTACATACCTACTTAGGTACTTTAAGATTGAGTTTCTTTCATAATTTTTTACTTTTAAAGGGAACTCAGGTTACTGTCGGGTTTTTTGTTTTTAATTTAATTTTTATTTTATACTTTTTATGGGTACCATTCATTTATTTTTATTATTAATTTTGTAAAGTGCATGTGATGCTATTTCATTTGCAACCCTACTTGGATAAATTTGCTGACATTCGGATTTCCATCCTCATTTTCTCCCCACCACATGTATTTGCAGATATTGGGTATTTTCCTCGGTTTTACCCCCAGTTTTTTTTTCAGGACTCAACCGATTTTCATCAAACATGCGTCTAAGAACACTCGCCCGTAACTTACCTTTCATACAAAAAAAAAAACTAAATTGAAATCGCGTCCTCCGTTCGCGAGCTACGGTTCCACAGACAGACAGACAGACAGACACAGACAGACAGACACGTCAAAGTTATAACATCCCTCTTTTTTGCGTCGGGGGTTAAAAATACGCGCCCGCTCGCCCGCAGAAATAGCAGATCGCGGCAGCACGCGTCTGGTTACCGTGCGTACGAAAAAGAGAGTACAAAGAGTGCAAAAGAGTAAAATTGTAATTTCAATTCACAAATGCAATACAATATTTGATTTTTATTTTTATTATACATATTTTTATTTTAAATCCTATCCTATGCTGTTTATAAAATATATATCCTACACGTTTATGTCTATGTACCTATGTATGTGTAAATAAATAGGCATATCACAGAAAGAACAGCGATGGATGGATGCATTATTTCCGAAAGGCCTATGTAGGCTATGTCCAAATTTCAATCAAATAGTGGACATCTGATAGCTGAAATTAAAAGCATGATAAAGGTAAAAACAAAATAAATATAAGTGGGCGGGGGCGGCATTTTTCAGTTTTTGCCCCGCCTAAAAAAAATTGAAGATCCGGGGCTGAATCTAAGCAATTAGCATTAGGTAGTAGGTACCTACCTGTATTTCTAAATATTTACTGCTAATACATATAAATATTAATATAGACCACCTAACTTATAAAAATATTATCGCTAACAATTTGTAATATGCTATTAAAATTTTACTGCCTATATAACACAATATATAACTTTATACATAATGTATTTTTAAAATTATTCGCCTACTATATTTCGATTCAGAATGAAGGTCTGTTTATATTATTGGATTTTCTTCTTTGTCGTTTATTTTTCTAACGCTGTGAGTATTTTTTTTTTTTATTAAAAATGTTTAAAGCTGTAAAATGTTACATTAGGTACCTAATACAAGTGAACAAAAATAATTGTGTTTGCTCGCAAACGAAAAAAAACCGACTTCAATTAAATCGACAAGTAATACAACGTATGTAGACAAAAAAAATAATCAAATAAATACGCGTTATCAAATATTACTCAAAAAGTTTTAATCAGATCCCGATAATAATTTAAATGTGACTACATGATAAATATCAGCTTTCGATTAAATCAAAAATCATCAAAATCGGTTCACCCAGTAAAAAGTCATGCGTTATTATAATACAACGTAGGTCGACGAAAAATAGTCAAGTAAAAACGCTTTATTAGATATAACTCGAAAAGTATTTGTTAGATCTCAATTAAATTTTATTGGGACTAAATGAAACGCACCACCTTTCGATTAAATTTTTTTATCGAAATCGGTCAACCCTGACTAGGTTCTTCAAAGTTCTGAAGTAACATACATAAAAAAATACAATCGAATTGAGAACCTCCTCCTTTCTTGGAAGTCGGTTAAAAACAAGCGTAGTACGAATGGCAATTTATAAAATTTTATTTCATTGTAGGCCAACTGCAAGAAATCTTTCAATGTTCAACATTCAAAAACTGTTGACGCTATTGTAGACGAATTAAAAGAGTTTAGGAAACTCTTTAAAAAAACTATAGCTGAGTTTAAAAAAAATAATTAAAATAAAATCTCGGCTAAGAAGTCAATAATTAGAATGGATATGTACTTATTTTATCACTAAACTATTTAAAAATACATATATTTAAACATCGCTCTCGTGTTTTGAGTATATTTACGTTTTTGTAAACTATGACTTACTGTTTCAAATTTGTTTAAGAAGTCAACCTTTCTGATATATGTAAATTAAGTGATAAGAGTAAAAAATATTTAAATAATATTTTTGCAGTGCAAAGTATGCAATGCGCGTCATATGCAAGAAGTTGATTTCGGAAAATATGTGAAATATCCCCTTCCAAAAAGAAAATTTATGGTTCGACTTCTAAACAGCACATCACCTTACTAGATTTTTTAAAGAAGAAAACAAACAAGAACTTCTCCAAACTATTCTTTAAGTTTATTGAAACCTTTACTTTTACTCCTTTACCTTATTTAATACAAATTTTGTTTCGACGTTTTTACCTAACAGGCTTGTCGCAAATCTACACGAAAAGATATGTATGAAAAAAATAATCGTAAAAATCTAATACCAGATAAAGGAACAACGTTGGCTTCGCAAATAAAAGACATTTTGTTACAACTAAAAGATACTCCGATTAAAAAGTTTCAGAGCGATATTTTACATCAGTTAAAGTTAATCTTCCATACGTCAACTCTTAGCGTTTGTAATCGGTGCAAAAATAAATTTTAGTATGTAAGTTATTCTTTTATTTTACCAACAAATATTTATTTACATTTCCACAAAATCAGTCACCAACATATTAGGTAATCATCAATTTCTCAGGTTTCTTTTAAACTAGGTACTCAACGCCTTTTGAAGTGAATATTTTTTTACGTAAACGATTTTCTAAATTTATTTTTAAGCATTTACTACCCAGAAATGCACAGGGTATCATGATTCATGGGAGCTTTTTTGAGAGCCTAAATCTACCCGTCAATCCATGATCCATCTGCAACAGGGCTCCTTAAGTATTTTCACATTCTACCCGCGCGGCCAAAGAAATAACAGGCAAACTTCTGCCGCTCCGATTCTTTTAATGTTTTTAATTGTAATACCAGTTAAAATTAGATTTTTATATACATCATAGTGTAGCTATTTATGTGTTTATATAAGTTAAAGTGTTAGTTTTCGATATCTGGGGACATGGTTGGTCTCAGAAAACGAATCTGATAACAGAATGAGAAAAAGTAGCCGCCATCTTGAACTTTTTAGTTATTCGACCGATTGCTTTCAAAATCGATATCTGAGGATCCGGTTGGTCTTCAACATCGAATCCGTTAACAGAATGAGAAAAAGTAGCCGCCATCTTGAACTTTTTAGTTATTTGACCGATTGCTTTCAAAATCGGTATCTGAGGATCCGGTTGGTCTCCGACATCGAATCCGTTAACTTCAAACGTTAATTTCAAATAAATATCTCTACAAAAAGTAATGGTATCCCACCAAAAACATAAATGTGAAAAATGACAGCCAAGTTCAATAATAAGAATATGTTGTTTGTGGGCTTCGCCGAAAAAAGTATTGAGATCTAAATGAGCGCCAAGTTCTACAGAAAATATTAAATTAAGCTAAAGATTTCACTTGGCTAGTTTTTACTTAAAAACAACATTAAAAACCTATTAGCCAAATAAAAGATTAACTATTAGTGAAAACTGGCAAAGTAAAATCTTTAGCTTAATTTAATATTTTCTACTACTAACTTCTCTTGTCTGCCTGCAGGTACCTAGGTTTGTCCAGTATTTTTGGTGCATTACCTTGGTGTTGTGTCGCAGCCGGTCGCGCAGCCAACCGAAAGGCAGGGGTAGAATCGGTTCAGGTCCATAGACCTTCAGCTCCGATCCCTCCCTCGCCAGTCTATCGGCCGCGTCGTTACCTCGCGATCCACTGTGACCCTTTATCCATTGAAGGGTGACGGTGTTTGTTTCGCTTACCTTCGTCAGAGCTCGATGGCATTCATATATTAGCCCTGATGTCATAACACTGCTCTGCAGGGCTTGCAGGACCGATTTTTACGACAACGATTTTAGCGACATGCTACAACCAGGCATTGTTGGATACGCAGATGACAGTATGGTTGTAGAGAGATATCTGTACAGCGCAAAAGACGACAGGGACGTAATACGTTCTCAGAGAGAGGCCATGGTAGAGCGAACGAACGCAATACTAGGGCACGTATCCCAATGGGGTGATTGCAACTTGGTCACGTTTAACGCCGCCAAAACGCAGGCTTGTTTGTTATCCACCAAACGGAGTCCCTTTAACTTGACCCCTACTTTCCGAGACACCTGTCCCTTTGTCCGATACCCTCGATCTCCTTGGCATGGAGTTGTGTTCTAACCTCAACTTCGGTAATCACATTGAGTCCAAAGCACAAACAGCGGCCAGAAAGCTTGGCATCCTAAATAAGGTTAAGCGATATTTCACGCCTGGACAGCTTCTAACACTCTATAAAGCTCAAGTCTGATCGTGCATGGAATATTGCAGCCACTTGTGGGAGCCATCCCACTCAGCTCAGCTCAGCTCAGCTCAGCTAAATACCAACTTGCCACACTGGACTCCTTGGAACGCAGAGCCAAGCGGCTAATCGGTAACGCCAATTTGGTGGAGTCTCTTCACACTCTGGCTCACCGAAAAAAAGTTGCCAGTCTAACGGTCTTCTACAGGTTGTACTTCGGAGAGTGTGCCCTGGAGGTGCACCAGCTCATACCCCCATCTCCTTTCTTCCATCGGACTTACAGACGCGCCGCGGGCTTTCATCCCCACCTGGTTGATATACCCTTCGTACGCACAAAGCGCTTCGCATCATCTTAATACGCACAGCCAAGGAGTGGAATTCCCTGCCGGCGTCTGTATTTCCGAGTACATATAACCCGAGTTTATTTAAAGCGCGAGTGAACAGGCTACTTCTGGGCGAGCTCGCTCCATCTTCGACCTCGTCTCTGCCCTAGAGCTAGACTAGGGTCAAGAGTAAGCCCATAATTTAATAAAAATAAATAAATATCGAAATGTATTTTTTGTATGAAATAAAATCAACAATGAAGAACATTGTCGTTTTACATTACAAATAGGAACCTAAGGTGGAGTCAGACGCGGAGCTCTAAAGTATTGTAATAGCTCTAAATTCTTCTTCTAATCTCAAAATTTTAACCATGGATATCTCCATAACCATGGGGTTCCGCAGGGTGGGAGTGGTACCAGGGGGTAACCCGTTCCCCCCTCCGCCCTCCACTCCCCAAAACCCCATAAATCGACGGGCTGTAATCTAAAGACTATCCCTTAATGAGCGTACGCCGGAAAAGTAGCAGCCCTATCCCTAGGCAATGTGGTGTCGATTTTTTCGAAAACCTAATACAACTTTGCCCACCAAGATTTGCCTGTTTAAAATACTACTTTAAACAGAAAAAATAGTAAAAAAATATAAATGAGCATATTATCTTTGATATACAGCTTTACTTTAGTACATAAAGCTTAAATATTCACAAAATGAAATTTCTACTCGAGCCGGTAAAAACGCGCGTATCATGACTGACATTGGAAGTGACCCTGACAGTTTATTTTTTATATTTTCGCATGTACCTAGTTTGATTCAGTGCTGCCATATGCATTGCCGACTTGCTTTTAGTAATACTATAGATATTAAAAACAATTCTCAAAAACAAAAAAAATAACAAATTTTGAATTTAGGCAATGTTGAGCAGTGTTGGCAAAGTTGTAGCATTTTACGGTAGGTACTTGCTTAAAATGGTTAGCAGCCAACCTGCAGAAGTACTTACTTGTACAATAGATCACATCCAATTATCCACTGTACACCCACGCATACCGGTATACAACTAAAACGGTTACAGCCAAAGTTATATCTCATTTATTTTTTGCGGATTATTATTTCTCTCAAGAGCAACGATTGCTATTAAGCGTTTTTGGTTAATGATGGGGTATGAAATCTTAGCAAGTCCTTAAAGGTACAATCGGGAGTATTTGTAATAACTAGACCTGAAATAAGCATTAGTATACCAACTACCTACTCTGAACGGAATTCGAAACCACCAATGGGTTCAAGAGCTGGGGCGACAAAATATCCTTTGCCAAAACGAGTTCTATAAAATTTGTTTTTCGTGACGAGTACAAAAAATTTCGGGCATCGTTCATCGTCATAACAATGTGAATTATTGACAGTTTCATTGGAATTAAAAATAGTTTTTAATAAAAAAACTTAAGTTTTCCTTTTTTTGAAAAAAAAAATCTGTGTTATAAATAATATGTGTCATACGTCAAGTCATTTAGTAGGTATTAAAATTATTAAACAAAAATTAAGAAAAAGTAATATATAATTTAACGGTCCAAAAATGTATTCTAACGATTTTCGTCCTTATTACATTCTTATTAGGAAGGAAGAGGAAAAGGGGGATCGATTTGCTCGAATAAATATGGAAGTAAAGCATCAAGCAATCTCAGAAGCCGTTAACCCATTTACTAAGAAGACTGTTTACACTCAAACGTATCCAACAAAGTTAATACCAGCTGCGCCAAGGAGAGCCTGTTGTTATTATTGCTCTTAAAACAAAGAAATGCTTAATAATTTGGAAGATTCTTCGAAAAGAAGAACTAGACCATTGGTACATTTACTAGGTACAATGTTAGCCAGATCGTTTGGAAACATTTTAGGATCTTCGATAAAATTAATATTTTGCCACAAGATGTCTTCAAATGTGTACATTTTCTTATTACAATCTCTTGTTTATATAACAGAATATTTGAATTACGGTTTATCAGAAGTAAAACATATTATGGTTCTTAATCAGGATTCTACTGACACCCTGGACTGTTATAAAAAATAAACATGTAAAGATTGTTTCTGTTTTATAATATATAATTTAATTGGATATTTATTATTTGTATATAATTGAAGGCACATTAAAATATTTATTTAATAATTTCTTCATATTTCTATCAAAATCCAATCTATTACCTATTTTGTGGTTTTTATGTGAATTTTTATAAACTACTAGCTGCTGTGCCCGCGACTTCGTCCGCGTGAAATTTAACAAAAAAAGTTATAGTTCAGTTCGCAGAGTTATAAATAGATAAATTTCTAAAATAAAAGGAGCCTAAGTTAATACTTATTACATCAGCTATCTGCCAGTGAAAGTCCCGTCAAAATCGGTCCAGCCGTTTCAGAGATTAGCCGGAACAAACAGACAGACAGACAAAAATTGTAAAAAATGTTATCTTATACTATTAAACGAGCAATTCTTGTATATATATATTCTGAATCTCGGAATCGGCTCCAACGATTTTCGTGAAATTTAGTATACAGGGGATTTCGGGGGCGAAAAATTGATCTAGCTAGAATTCATTTTTAGAAAATGTCATTTTATCCCTGTTTTAGGCAATAAAAAAATGGCTCAGGTGGGAAATCGGACGGTCGAGATTGACCGAGAAAACCATGGTTCAAATCTCAGTCGATATTACTATTATTCTTTTTTTTTTTTAAATTTCACTCGTGATTTGAAAAAAAACAAAATACTAAAATAAATAAAATAAAAATAAAAATACCGAGCTAGGCTCGGTCACCCAGGTACTTTTGGTTTATGTACCGTGTATAGATCCATTATGCATTTAGTAAAAAACGGTTATTTTAATATTAAAAACAGACACCAATTTTATTTATATGTATAGATTTATATTTAATTGAATTTGGATGTCATCATTAGATTCTGGTTTCCTTGTCCTGGTACCCTTGGGATATCTCCTTTCCAAGAAAAAAAGAATAATCAAAATCGGTTTATAAATGGCGAAGTTATCCGCGAACACAAATAAATATACATAATTATATATAATTATGTTACTAGCTGACACCGCAAACGTTGTTTTGCCATATATGTTATTAACCCTCTTAATCCCCCCCCCCTCTTATAACTTAGGGTTATGAAAAATAGATGTTGGCTGATTTTCAGACCTGCCCGATTACACAAAATTTCATAAAAATCGGTCCAGCCGTTTCGGAGGAGTATTATAACTAAAATAGTGACACGAGACATTTATATACAAGACTAGCAAACTCGGTGAACTCCGTTTCGCCACCAGATGGCTTCGTTTTATGTAACATTTCGTTTGGTGATTAAAAGATGAAGAAAAATTTTAAAAAGATTTTCCCACTTTTCTGTTCAAATTTTTCCTGAATTTTCTAATTCTCCTCTCTTTTTTTCTCTTTCTTTTTTGCTATAAGCCTCACGGAGCCCGAGACCTTTCCAACGAATGCAAAACCGTGGAAATCGGTTCGTGCGTTCTGGAGTTATAGCGTCAGGAAGGAAAACCCGACTTATTTTTATATAGTAGAATATTAAGTTCTATGCACTATGTTTTTTTTTATATTTTACTACAAGAACAGATTACTAAATAGTTACGACGGCGACGTCTAGAAGTACAAACTAACCTTAATTGAATTCTTCAAAGAAATATTGTAAGTATATAATATTTTTGGTTTGTAAATTAGCTACTGATGTCAAATTATAAAGTGGCATGGAACTTACAATCTTAAATTAAATTACCTGGCGCTTCCTAATAAGTGGAACTATGATTCTATTTAAATTAAGGTTGTAAAAGAAAAAAAAATCATTGTATATCTGAATCATTTACATGCGATGCGAAGCAGTGGTCAGCTAATAACGGATTTTACGAAATTCCACCCCTAAGGGGGTTAAACGGGGGTTGGAAGTTTGTATCTAAGTCCTATGTTTTTGAAGTAAGAGACTTGAAATTCAAAATGTATGCTCTATAGATGGTGTTGAGGTGTACTAATAATGTATTTTGAGAAACCACCCCCTTTTGGGGTTAAAACAGGGAATGATAGTTTGTATGAAAGTCCAATGAAAAATACACCTACAAACTTGAAATTAGGCAGGTAGGTCCCTTATAGGGAGTAGATATCCGCTAAGAACGGGTTTTACGAAACTCCATACCTAAGAGGGTTAAACGGGGGTTGGAAGTTTGTATGAAAGTCCTATGTTTTAGAAGTAAGAGACTTGAAATTCAAAATGTATGGTCTATAGACTGTGTTGAGGTGTACTAATAATGTATTTTGAGAAATCAACCCCCTTTTAGGGTTAAAACACGGGATGGTTGTTTATATGAAAGTCCAATAAAAAATACACCTACAAACTTGAAATTAGGAAAGGCTATAGCTATGATTTTCCTCAAATTAACGCGGGGGTAACCACGGGGCACAGCTAGTCTATATATCTATCTATATAAAAGAGATTTCCACCCATTGACTCATCACGATATCTCTGGAACCATAAGGCGTAGAGACTTGAATTTTGTTAGGTATATTCCTTTCGCCGAGTAGAGGTCACCTAAGAACGGGTTTTGCGAAATTCCACCCTTAAGGTGTTACGGGGGTTAATAACATATATGACAAAACAACGTTTGCGGGGTCAGCTAGTAATTATATAAAAGAGATTTCCACCCATATATTGACTCATCACGATATCTCTGGAACCATAAGGCGTAGATACTTGAAATTTGGAAGAAATATTTTTTTCGCCGAGTAGAAGTCCGCTCAGAACGGAATCTGCGATATTACACCGCTAAGGGGGTTTAATTGGGGTTGATAGTTTGTATGAAACATATACAGCAGGGTCGGCTTAAAGGAAAATAACCGCGTTTGCAACCCTATGTCAACTATGTGTTGAAGAAACATTTATATTGATCACTTATAAGTAGTACAAAAAAAATTTTTTTGCAATATCTGACCTTTACGTAAGTAGAATACTTTTTTATTTACCCCTGTCGACACGTAGTCACGGAGGACCGTGCCTTACGCTATTCCGTGACATATATTTACATAGAACCATATTAAAAACTAAATTACAGGCAATATATCTATACTAATATTATAAAGAGGTAAAGTTTTTAACTTTGTTTGTTTGTAGGGGGTAATCTTCGCAAAAACTGATGCGGTCATGAAAATTCTTTTACTAACAGAAAGCTACACTATCCAAAAGTGATATAGGCTATATTTTTTGTTATTGAACAAAAAATTCACTGAAAAAGAATAGTACATATATGTAAATCAAGTCGGAGAAATGCATGCGAGATGAAAACTTAAGTATATTATTTGCTGTGTGGTTACGGCAAAGAATATAGCCTCCCCCTCTCTTTCCGTCGGTGTCCTAAGAGGCGACTAAGGGATAATACCGGGTGTATTTGGAACGCTTTGAAAAACGAGGAGGTATGATAGTGTTGGCATAACCTGACATGATACAAGTGAAAAAAACGCGAAAAGATTTTTTTTGCCTGTTTTCATAACTTTTTTTGGTATAATCCGGTTTGGGAAAAATAATGAAACAGAAATTTGAAGATAATGCTTTAAAATAATCACGATCCATCGCGCGCCATCAGCTGACAGAGGTCACCGACACGACGTAAACGTACTCGCACCCACGCCGCCCGCTCGCGTCACCAGTCACCACTCGCCGGGTGCTATTTATCGCTTTAGTCGTTCGGCGTTTTAGTTTTTACGAATAAATTCAATAACAACCTACTTATTTTTTGTAATTATTCTTATTTGTTATGAGTGTATCCCAATAAGCATTTTTGGTGTTTGAGCGTAACATACAAACGAACGGCACGCTGAACAATAAACACTGGTACTTATACATTCTCATACGAACTTTATTAAACATTCATAAAAAATATTTTTACGTAGTTCTACAAAAAGAATAAATAAATAAAAACATTGTTTTCTAATTTACGTGAATTTCACTCATTATAATGAAACAACTTTTACGGATTTTACTTGGTACATACTGATAATAATAACAAGTTTTTTCGTTCCGCCGCCGCCCGCGCCCCGCGCGTCTCGCGGTCTACGAGTAGTTCACAATGTGTATGATACATTGCTGCCTCACATAATACATAAGTCCTAATATGTTCTTAAAAAAACGTTTCTGAGATAAATGGTTGGAGTATATTACTTGGTTTAAATCTTTAAAAGAGTTCCAAATACACCCGGTATGTACATAGTACAATAGGGCCAACTCTACGCCCTATCCCTGAAAGAACTCAAAGCGATTGTTTTCAAGTGGCTGTCCTCACTAGACTACCAAAAAACTGAGGATCTCCTAAAGGCATACTTGGCACTAGTATGCACAATTGCACATCTTATACAATTTATTGCGCAGACATAAAAACAGACTCATACTCACGCCACACACACACACACACACACTACACACACACACACACACACACACACACACACACACACACACACACACACACACACACACTATCCTGCATAATTTTTTAATTTTGTTAATTATGTATGTATAATTTACTTAAAGGTAATATCTTACTTAAGTTCTCTTATAATTTGCTTCAAGATTTAAATAATGGGAGAGCACACTGGTTATTGTGGCACAGGCTTTTGCCTATCACAAGAACCAGGGAACTCATTATTGTATTGGTCTAAGATCCGAGATACATATAACAAAATATTCCCTCATCTGTTAATGAGATGAAACAATTTTTATAGGCTGATTTCAATATTCTGAATTCATAAAAACAACCTCTGCCACCATAAGCCTGCTGCAAATAATAATACTTAAAAAATGTAGTAAGCTAAAACCGTTAATATTTTACATTATATTATACCTGACTGTAGTAGGCACCCATGTCTATGATTGCTATACTTACCTGCAGCCAGGTTACTGCTGACTGAGGTTACTGACCTGGCTGCAGGTAAGTGTAGCAATCATAGAGATGGGTGCCTACTACAGTCAGGTATATAATGTAAAATATTTAACGGTTTTAGCTTACTACATGTAATTAACATGAGAGGGAAAAGATTAAAAAAAAATTTGCAGCAGGCTTATGGTGGAAGAGGTTGTTTTTATAAATTCACAATATTGAAATCAGCCTATAAAAATTGTTTCATCTAATTAACAGTTGAGGGAAGATTTAGCTTCTCGGATCTTAGATCATATGTAAATATTTTAATGAATAAACCATTATTATTATACTTCCACTATACTACCACCTTGGAACTTAAAAAGCCGACCGATGGCGGGTTAACCATCCAACTGCTGGCTTTGAAATACATAGGCCGAAGATGGGCAGCAGCGTCTTCGGTGTACCGTTACCGTTTCGTACCGTTCGTACCCGGTAAGTAAAATTTTTCAATTTTCGATTTTTGAATTCTGTTATTTACTGTGAATAGATTCTAGGACGTAATTTATATACATCGTAAGTGTAATTATCCTAGTAACATTCACGGTCGACAATTTTTACTTAAGTGTCATAGTTTTTTTATGAAAATGTAATAACGGACAGCTTGGCGTAGGGTGGGAGACATTAGCCTGGCCTCGAGAGGAGACTTTAGCCACTAATCTCTCCTGCAATGAGGGTAGTTTCTCCTGCAATAATATTTTATTTTATTTCAGATAATCATTCAAAATGTCTTTCAAATATAAAAAAGAAACAACTAGGAACAGAGGCAATTTAGATCAGTCAGTAATAAGAAATGCTTTAGTTGATATTGGTAAAGAAAAATGTACTAGAGATGTTGCTTTAGAATATGGAATTGATTGAAATACCTCATTAAATTAATTAAGAGACAAGTTCAAATTGACTAAAATAACTAAACAAGGAATCCAGTTTAAAACAGCAAGAGAAAGCACTTGTCAATTATCTTCTAACTTGCACCAAAATGAATTACCGAGACTTAACCAATCAGGCGGCTATGAAGCTGGCATATGAATATGAAACAATTACTTCCAAAAAGTATCCAGTTTATTGGACTTCAAACACTTGCTTATCTATGCTTATTGTATAAGTAACTAAGTATGCTTTGAAGTATAAATCAATGTGATAATAGTTGATTCCTCACTTATCTATCTTAACACGCTCAGCGCCATGTGTATCATTTCTGATACACATTGCTATAACATTGTGTATCATTTTTGATACACACGACTTGTTTCGGTAAAAGCGTTGTGTATCAGAAATGCACACGTTTTTCGTACATTTTATACCGGCAATGAATAGCCCTGGCCTGTGCGAATTTCTGTGTGTATTTGGGTTGGGGATCGGGTGAATAAAAATAGAAAAATACTTTTTTTAAATTTATTTTTAAAAGATCAACCAAATAAGCCATTTCTAACTGAACAATCAACGCTATTTCGACAAATAAAAATCACTAAATGATAATATAAAGTTACAAAAAAATAAAAAAATAGGAAAGTGTCAATTTGGTAATAAGAAATTACCTTATGTGTAGCAATAAAACAATTTTGACATAAGAAAATTTCACATACGGAACATCTTGTGGAAACTTGAGAGGCTCTTACTAGCTTTCCATCGATGGTTTTCCCTGTCCGTCCATATTTTTGGTAACAATGGTGGCATCGACCACGCACTTTTTTGTTGTTCACAACGTTTTTTATTAGGTGATGCTTAGTTTGTGAAGTTCGACGTGAGGGTACAACTGTAGTGTTCCTTTCAAGCATCGCCGTGATGACGTGTTCTCTAAATTCCGTTATAGTCAACTTCTTATTTACGGTGTTTTCATTGTACATGAAATGGGCATTTACCAAACTTGTACCCCATATAATTTCGAATGCCAACTTTCTATACCATTTTGTGCATCGCTAATATCTACCGACGCCTTGCCAATATTGTAATCTACCACACTCAATGGTTTTTGTATGGACGTGTTGTTCCTGCTTCTAGTTGGAACCGTTTTCTTGGCAGATGTTTTTGTGGAAAGCATCCTGACAGCCCGCTTGTCACGCCACTTTAGGACACAAAGTGTGTATCTTTTCTGATACACATGGCCTGGGAAATAGGTGACGTATAAAAATTATTTCACAGGCCATGTGTATCAAAATGATACACAAGAAAAAAAGGGGTAAGAAAAAGGGGGGATAACATTTTTAATTTTTTTTTTGTGTTAGGATAACTTTATAAAGATAAAAAAAAGCTAAAATAGAATTGTCCCAAAATTGAAGAAATTTGTAAAATAGGCTTGGCGCTGAGCGTGTTAAAGATACTCAAATTATCCTCCTCTTGTTTTCATTTCCTACGTAATACTATGTGCCGTATTTTTATAATTAAATTTATTTATTGAATTACAATTTGTAATATTATTTTGCCCAGGCGGGAGACATTAGCCGAATTCCACTTTAGGTGAAATCGCTAATTACTCATTAACTATTAATGATGTAATAAACTTTCTTAAGAGAAAATATAGCTAAATAATGCAGCTTAAGATACAATTTATAAAAAATAGCGATTTGTAAGTATAGAAAGATTTATGACCATTTTAGTGAAAAGCGGCTAAAGTCTCCCGGACTCCCCCTACGTAATACTTAAACGCCCCCTTACCTATTGTTGGCTTATAATGATATTTATGTTTTTTTTTTGTTCAAAATAAGAAAATTACATAGTCTTGTTACAATACGTTTTAATAAGGTTTTAATTGTTACTTAATTTTAAGATTCAAAAACTATTTATACGTATTTGTTGTATGTAGTAGATATACCCACAGATTCACTACTATATAGTTTATCGCAAGAGTAGGGGGTCCGGGAGAGATTAGCCGCTTTTCACTCAAATGCTCATAAATCTTTTTATACTTCCAAATCGCTATTTGTTATGAATTGTATCTTAAGCTGCATTATTTAGCTATATTTTCTCTTAAGAAAGTTTACTACATCATTAATAGTTAATGAGTAATTAGCGATTTCTCCTAAAGTGGTCTCCTAAAATGTCTCCCGCCTGGGCGGGAGACTTTATCCACCAAGTAGGAAGACTTTACCCGGGTATAATAATAGGCAAAATAATATTATAAATTGTAATTTAATAAATAAATTTAATCATAAAAATACGGCACATAGTAATACATAGCAAACTAGGACACGAGGAGGGTACTTTGAGTATCTTTATGATACATAAGTGAGGAATCAACTATTATCACATTGATTTAGGTATACTCCATAGCATACTTAGTTACTTATACAATAGCAAGTGTTTGAAGTCCAATAAACTGGATACTTTTTGGGAATAATTGTTTCATATTCATATGCCAGCTTCATAGCCGCCTGTTTGGTTAGTCTCCATAACTTCTTTTGGTGCAAGTTACAAGATAATTGACAAGTGCTTTCTCTTTCTCGATTGCAAATATCAGAGCTGTTTTAAACTGGATTCCTTGTTCAGTTATTTTAGTCAATTTGAACTTGTCTCTTAATTAATTTCATGAGGTATTTCAGTCAATTCCATATTCTAAAGCAACACTTCTAGTAGATTTTTCTTTACCAATGTCAACTAAAGCATTTCTTATTACTGACTGAACTAAATTGCTTCTGTTCCTAGTTGTTTCTTTTTTATATTTGAAAGACATTTTGGATGATTATCTGAAATGAAATAAAATATGATTGCAGGAGAAACTACCCTGATTGCAGGAGAGATTAGTGGCTAAAGTCTCCTCCCGACGCCAGGCTAATGTCTCCCACCCTACGCCAAGCTGTCCGTTATAACATTTTCATAAAAAACTATGACACTTAAGTAAAAATTGTCTACCGTGAATGTTACTAGGATAATTAAACTTACCATGTATATAAATTACGTCCTAGAATCTATTCACAGTAAATAACAGAATCCAAAAATCAGAAATTGAAAAATTTTACTTACCGGGTACGAAAATGTATTTTTACTTCTCACTCCTAAACCAAACTGCCGATTACAACGTCGTCACGTGAGCAAGGTAGGGGGTGCCTATGGAGTCTAAGATGTGTGGCAATGTCTCAAAATCTAGTACTACAAAGATTCTATAAGCACTGGCTATTGTCTCCCACCTGCTAAACTCTCCCGGACTCCCCCTACTTTGTAAGTAATCTTTGATTTCTATTTACACACAGTATTACAGTATTTAACATTTACGCGTTGATATACAAATAGAATGTATATTAAATCAATGATAAAATTTACACGTATAAATATTTAATCACGTAAAATGTACAAGGTATTGCTTAAAAGAGTAGAATTACATGGATGTTTCAGATTGTAGTGTATACCTACTATTTCTATCCGTGTCATATAATTACATACGACAGTGTTATTTCAAATTTATTATATAACGACGCAGTGCTCGGCAAGGCAATGGAAACGGAATAGCTCTGAAGTGAATAGTGCTGTTTGTACAAAGTACTTGCAACTCTGAATTGAAATAATTATATCTACGTGTTATTTTGCGTGCAGTTATTCTCGTCGTTCCAGGCTATGTACATAAAAGCCTCTATATTAAGAGAGTTATCGTTAAAAGTGCGTACTTTACTTATCCTACACAATTGTAGGACTTGAAATATCCTGACTATAAATGTGTTTTACCTTCATAGGTAAAATGGGGCGTGATGATATCATTCATCAACAAGAGTGCAGTTTATTAAAGCGAGGAAAAAAAGCAAAAGTAAGTATTATATTCCTATTTATTATTGTTCTTTCACTTTAAACCCGAATTACAATTAACATATTCGGTAAAGATAGAGTGTAGGTATGTAAGTATGTTGTACCGCTTTAATTGCACAAAATATTTCACGATCACGATTCAGCCTGTAATATCCCACTTGTTGGGCATAGGCCTCTTCCCCATGTAGGAAAAGGATCGGAGCTTAATCCACCACGCTGCTCCAATGCGGATTGGCGGATACAAAATATTTAAATATAAATATTTAACAAAAAGTATTAGAAGTTGTATAAAAAAATGCATAAATAATCTCAATTTTGAACATAATAATATTGTTCTTACTTTAAAATTTTTAAGTCAGCGTGAGTAAAATATCTACAGATTCTAAAATATATAAGAAAATGGTCAATAGACGGTACCCTGTATATAATCATGTCAGCATTAATCTATATCTATCTATATCTATACTAATATTATAAAGAGATAAAGTTTATAACTTTGTTTGTATATCGGGGGTAATCTTCGCAAATACTGATCCGATCATGAAAATTCTTTCACTAACAAAAAGCTACACTATACAGGAGTGACATAGGCTATATTTTATTGTAATTATGGTACAAAAAAATTCAGTAAATAAGAAAAATATTAAAATATATTATCAAAATGACAGAGAAACTAACGCCATCTATCGCTATTTATTAGTCTATTTATTTTATTTTGTCTTATTTCACACTACCGACGACGAAGTTTTTTCGCTTTTTAATAGATGGCGTTGGAGCAACATTTTATTTATAATTATTTGGTTCTGTAATTTAAAATAATAAATACACGATATTATTACGATTTTATACGTCGAATTCTAAACAATGAACCTAATAAAACAGTACTAAGAACTACACAACATAATTGCATCACAAAGATAATTAAGGGGCTCTCATCGCTCAATGACCTGGGCGATTTCGTTTTTAGGCAAGAACTAGATGGCGCCACCATCTATCAACATGCGTACGTAATTACTACTATAAAACATCCACACATTGGAAGGAACTGATGAAGATTACGCAAGAAAACAGATGTGTCGCTGCGTTGTTATTGTATTCGCCCTCTGAGACTATTTTTATTTTTTATTATACTATTTTATTATATTTTTAATAGATTATATTTTTATTATACTATTTTATTTATTTATATAAATCATGTACGATTTACCTGCATCTTTTATTTATTATTTTATTTCATGGTTATTTTGAAATAAGTGATTCACCTCGCCTACGTAAGTATTACTTTAGTAATTGAAATATTTAGGATGTGTATTATTATTTTAGCAAGAGATATTATGTCGGCCACGCTTAATTTACTTTTGTTTTTATGTTTATGCATAATCAGGCTTACTCTTTGACAACTTCAAAACAAAACAAATTACAAACTACTTTAAATATATACTAGCCGACCTGTGCCCACTTCTTTGGGCGTTATAATCCATTTCACATAAGAAGGGTACGGTGAAATTTGATATGTTCCAATACACTCTCACTATTTTCAGCAAATCAGATAAATATAAATGTTTTAAAATCACCAATTAATTTCTAAGGCAAATAATAATGCTTGATTAGATTGGCACGTCAGAGGGCGCAGGTTCAAATCCTGCTGATTTAAAATCTTTATATATTTTTATCTTTTTCTATTTATCTTGTCACTCCTGAATAGTGTAGCTTTCTGTTAGCGAAAGAATTTTCATGATCGGATCAGTATTTGCGATGATTACCCCGTATATTATACAAACAAAGTTATAAACTTTACCTCTTTATAATATTAGTATAGATTTACAAACTTAGTTTCTACGTAGTATTTATATTTGTACTATTTACAATATCTTTTAATTGAAAATTTTAGGGTCAATTCTATAAACAATAAATTCGGTCACGTCGCAGTGAGCGACATAGCCTCCTCGTCCGACGGCCGAGAGGCGACTGATTTACTTCGCCCGTCTGCCGCGAGAGCAAAAAAGCGGTTCGAAAATCACTTGAATAATCGATTTAAAAAAATTATGTAATTAAAAAAAAAACACTCGATCAAATTATTCCAGTTATATATGAACTTTATTTTGGTAATTTATTTATAATATCAAATCAGTTATTTTAAGAATAAAACCCAATCATAGTAAATAAAAGGACGCGAAAAGAGGTAACTTTGTGAATTTATTCTATCGAGCCAAATTTATCAAATCATGTTTCCAACCAAAGCTTGAACTAGAATATACCCTCAACAATACCAATTACAATTTCACTGTTTACTATTTCAAACATGAATGACTAGAAACGTGTTTTGCACGAATCACGCGCCACCCGCCCTTAACGCCCAACGAAGTGGGCGCGGGTCGGCTAGTACATATAATAAAACGGTAGGAAAGTCAATGTATGTCCGGGATAAACTCAAAAAGTACTGCATGGATTTACTTCAAATTTGGCACGAATATTATTAAGAAGTTGGGTCAGAACATAGGCTACATAATATCACGCTACCACCTACAGGGAACGAGCAGTGAACGCACGCAGACGACGTCGCGGGCAGCAGCTAGTTAAATAAATATTAGAACCTTAACGTTAAGTTAATAAAAAAGAAATTACTACACTCGAGAGAGCTCAAGAAATTGTTTTGAAAATTGCATCAGCAAAACTACGTCCGCACATAAGAGAAGTTTTTGCATCATTTTGTGCTTTTTATTTTACTTTCTTGATTCCGTTATATAAATGAGAACTGAGAAGAACATAGACATTATTAAACACAATAATTTTTACTCTTCCTAGTTTCGTTATCGATTTTGAACTGGAATCCATTAAATATAATTTTTATGTCATATTTCTTTTAGTTTTCTGTACTCACAATTTAAAAAGTGCACTAGAATTATCATTTAAAGCTTCATGGTCACATCCTAAGGTCACATCTCACATCGGAATTCTATAAGTAGCACTATCTTGTAGACTAGGAGGTGCAATTTAGCCTCTTCATCCAATTTTGTTGAAATTAAGTTGAACTAACCTCGTGAAATATATTTCTAACAATTAGATATTCTTGATGCCATCATAATTATCGTGATTATCATGACCTTTTAACGTCAGTACTTATTTTAGTATCATTGATAGCGTTTTCCCTTTGTCACAGCCAGTGTCCAGCGGAATCGAAATTCTTCATAATTATTATGATTTTATTCGGTTTTAAGCAACCGTCCGTGGTGCCATCTATAGCGAGTCCTTTACTTAGCTTAAAACCGAATAAAATCATATCAAGAATTTCGATTCCGCTGGACATAGATCCATAGCTTAACGGCTAGAGCACCGGACACGGTATGTCAGGAGGTGTGGGTTCGAATCTCGCTGGATCGAAAACATTTGATATGATAAATAAAAAAAAAAAACATTTTCTAATGCTCTAGAATAGTTTAATGTTAACTCATAATTTAGACTTAAAAAAAAAGTTGAGTAACTAGTAGGTATATCGCCAAGGCTAGCTAAACGAAGCCCACTGCGCAGGCGCTCTACTTTACTTTTCTTGAAGCACTTTGTCGTGTTTTTGAACCCTCACTCGTGTTTGAATGATAAATTATACCAAAATAAACAAGGGTTATGTCTTATGATATCAATAGAGCACTTGTTAAACATATAACGTTTAAATTGCATAGCTCGTATATTTTAGGTTTTATTGATATCTAAAGTCGCTTCAGCCTGTAATATCCCACAGCTGGGCATTGGCCTCTTTCCCCATGTAGGAGAAGGATCAGAGCTTAATCCACCACGCTGTGCCAATGCGGATTGGCGGATATATCCCTACTATGAGTAACGATCGTCGATCGCTATTAGGTGTACATGATAACAACCGGGACCGACAGCTTAACGTGCTCTCCGAGGCACGGTGGTGAGGAGATCCACAGGGACTGTACAAACACCCAGACCACGGCAAACATCTGTATGGTCAATACATATGTTTGTCATGTCCGGGGATGATATCTAACAATAAAACAATTAGACACGGTAAACAAACTAAGTATAAATTTAATTTGTTTAAAAAATACAATCACGCTGATACAAAATTTACGAATTTTTATTATTTAAATAAATTCAATTATTAATTAAGTCTAATTCGAATAAATTTCTTTAAAATAAGTCAATATGAATGAAAAAAAAAATCTATACGATGAGAACTTTAAAAGTAAAAACCAGAAGATCCCCCGCAATTTATGACGCAATCGGTAATGATGATTACTCACTGAGTCTGAGTATGAGGAGAACATGTTGTGCCGATCCTATATAAATAGGATAAGGGCAGGGAGATGATGATGTATAAACATGAATTAGCTGCGCACATTGATCATTCTCACTACGATTGAAAGAATAAGATGTAACCACCTTCTGGCTTCTACGAGTGACCAACTTCAATGCTAGTTGCGATCGACAAGCGATAATGATTATGGTAACTCGTCAAGACTCAAGTCGTCAGTTAGTTGCGTTCGCGACCACTACTCGCGCGCTTGTCTGCGTAGGAGCAGATGCCACGTTACATTAATATTTTGATACGCACCTGGCAAAGCGACATTAAATTAAAACGGTGAAAGGTTCTTAGTACCTATGAAAACAGTAATAAGACATAATGGCTGACAAAACAACTGTGGTTAGTATATAATTTCATTAGCTTTCTTTTTAAATAAGACGTTGCGACTTTATAATATAGTACAATATCAATTAAATACATTATTTACTGTTTGTATCCTAATCGTTTGTAGGCATTCCTTTAGAATTTATTAAAATTAACCGAATATGGTTATAATTTAATTTCAATTTATATATGCTTAAAGCTTTTTTATATGTTTTATGTTTTAAAGTAATTTTAAATAAATTTATCCAACTACCCTATCAACCTTTCCATAACAATAGTTTTATGATTGATTTTGTTGCTTAATATATATATATATATATATATATATATATATATATATTAAAATTATATACATACTCTAGCTGCCTACACTGCGCGCGTTGCTACGCTTTTTTTTTTTTTGGTCTCTGCAGAACACTGCTGAAGATCATGACATGATCAAATGCGAGCATAGTTTACGATTCTATAAAGGGCATACAGACAAAGTAACATTCATTTTTATATACATAGATTTGCACTTCTAGATATTGTATTTGTAAGTTCGCGAATTTATTATTTTTTTTCACATTTGAGTTGTAAAAAATCTTTCGAACGAACAAGGTTCTTATGTTTAAAAATAATTATTATTAAAATAAAAGTGGGTGATTTCTTTACACTACTTGATTGTACAAATTAGCCTAGGTGAAAGAATTTATTACCGAATTTATATATCTTTGTACGAATTTATTATTTCTGCATACTTGTTTGAACTTGAACTAAGGAAGCGACTTGGCAAGACTTCGTTTTTATTACATTTGATACAAGCGATTCGTATTGTTATTTTCCTCGTACAATTGTATTTATTTGTATATTTTAAAAAGCGTGTTTTAAGAAGTGGTTTACTTGAGTTTAATTGGTGCATAAACAGATTACTAGGTTAATAAAAATTAGAATTCTTTGCTTTGCGACACATTTTTACGGTAAATATTAATCATATTATTATAGTACAGTTGGATGTTGTATTATTTTTTTTATTTTATTTTAAGGATGTATTGCTAGTGTGCTAAATATCTTCTACGTAATCTATACATATAATAAAATGATAGGAAAGTCAATGTATGTCCGGGATAAACTCAAAAAGTACTGCATGGATTTACTTCAAATTTGGCACGAATATTATTAAGAAGTCGGGTCAGAACATAGGCTACATATTGTCACGCTATCACCTACGGGGAACGAGCAGTGAACGCACGCAGACGACGTTGCGGGCAGCAGCTAGTTATATCTAATGGAACTGGAGAATGTGTTCGAGCGTTTTCATGAGCTCAGTTTTATAAAAAAAATATTTTTTTTAACATAATTGTTAGATGCTTTGATCATTGGCAAAATTTATATTTTGTGAGACTGTTACATCAAGATTCGACTATATTTTTAAAGATTTTTTTTTTGACAAATCATTACATAGTATAGAACCAAGTCGCTTCCCGCTGTCTGTATGCTTAGATCTTTAAAACTACACAACGGATTTTGATGCGGTTTACTTTAGTACATAGAATGATTCCAGAGGAAGGTTTATATACATAATACATGCATAATATAGTAGAGAAAACTGATAGTTTTTGCAACAGTGCGAAGCCGGGGCGGTTCGCTAGTTAAAACTAAACAACATCACGACAATAAAACATAATTGTGTTTGCTCGACAAGTAATATATACAACGAAATAGAACGAAAAAAAAGTCAAGTAAATACGCGGTATTAAAGATTACTCAAAAAGTTGTAATCAGATCTCAATCTCATTTAAACAAGACCACATGACAAGTATTAGCTTTCGATTAAAGTAAGAATCATCAAAATCGGTACACCGAGTAAAAAGTTATGCGGTATAATTCAACGTAGGTCGATGAAAAAGTAGTCAAGTAAATACGCATTATTAAATATGACTAAAAGAACTAATAGGTAGAGATCCCTAGTATATTTTTTTAACCTGATCAGTATCAAGCTAATTTTCCGTGAGTAGGTTCATTTTGATGAGACGAACAAAAAGTTCCTCTTCGAAAACTCTCGATTGTGGTAGATAATAGAGTTAGCTAGTTGGTTGGTTGTTGGTTTAGTTGGTTAGTTAGTTGGTAGATAATAGATAATAGAGGTAGAGCACCAGTGAGCGTAGGAACGGGATAACGTACCAATACCAACGGGACAATTTGTAGGACAATATTACCATCAAATTATATAAATATTAAGTAACTAAAAGAAAAAAAAATCAGCTGGTTAGTAATAATTTTTGATGACCTTACGAAGTCATCAACTTGATGACCTCGTAAGGTCATCAAAAATTGATTTTTTTTTCTGATTTTTTTTTCTTTTATTTAGTTAATATTTATATAATTTAATAGTAACATTGTCCTACAAATTGCGTGGTACGTTATCCCGATCCTACGCTCACTGCTGCTCTACCTCCTACTAACTCTATTATCTACCACAATCGAGAGTTTTCGAAGAGGAACTTTTTGTTCGTCTCATCAAAATGAAGCTATTCCCAGAAAATTAGCTTGATACTGATCCGGTTAAACAAATGTACTAGTGATCCCTACCTATAACTTGTCAGATCTCAATTAAATTTAAATGGGACTACATGACACGCAACACCTTTCAATTAAAACAAAATTGATCGAAATGGGTCCACCCAGTCAAAAGTTCTGATCTAACATAATATGCAGTCGAATTGAGAACCTCTTCCTTTTTTGGAAGTCGGTTAAAAACGTTAACCAGTTGTGGTAAAAAAAACACCGTCAGCGTCGGACCACGTCCTAGTTTTACTAGGCAGTCACAGGACTGTCGATTTGTAGCCTTAATGCCTGTAATATTATAATTATAATGCATGTTCAACAAAAGGCATGGGCATTTTGAGCCCGTGGAAGTTCATTCTAAATAATAATAAAAAAACCAGTTGTGGTTAACGCTATTTGACTGATGATGATATCCAACAGATAAAAGTTTTTGATGCATTATTCTGTTTCACCATCACGCTCACTGTTGAATTCCACTGTATTTATGAGATATTTCTAATCGCAAAAATGAATTTAAAAGCTGTAGTTTATTGATTCAGGTGAAAAAGGCTCTAATGGTCTATTATACCTCCTGCTTTTGAAGTGTAACCGTCACTTATTTGCAGGATAAACTTTATTAATTTTTTGGGTTTTATTGAACTTTTTTTTTTTAACGTGGGGAAAATCCATCAGGGATACCCTCCGGTGCGGGGGCACCAGAGGGTTATGTCAGACTCCTACTGACCAAAAACCATCCACGTGTGAGCAGACATCCGCCTAAGTGGGGCGAGATGGGGTCGCGTTAGCAGTCTCCACCCCGCCCCGGAGGTTTTATTGACCTGGTAATTACAACTTTTAGGTCAACTCTTATTATTAAACTTTATTCACAACTAGTGAAACAGGCCCGCTTTTTAATTAACACTAGCTGTGCCCACGACTTCGTCCACGTGGAATTAAAAAAAAATATGGTTCAGTTCACAGAGTTACAAAATAAAATAAAATCTACAATAAAAGTAGCCTAAATTACACCTTATTACATCAGCTATCTGCCAGTGAATCTCCCGTCAAAATCGGTCCAGCCGTTTTAGGGATTAGCCGGAACAAACAGACAGACAGACAAAAATTTTAAAAAATGTTATTTTGGTATATGTACCGTGTATAGATAGATCCATATGCATTTAGTAAAAAGCGGTTAATTTAATATTACAAACAGACACTCCAATTTTATTTATTTGTATATAGATGTGTCCTTCAAAAAGTTAGAAAGGTCTGGAGTGCCTGGGATCTTAACCCTTTCAGACCTGATTTTTTTTATTTTCGCTAATCGATCTGAAAAAAATGCCTGCAGCTAGGCTATTGTCAATAGATCTAAGGAAAAATAAATAAATAAATCCTGATTACAAGCTTTTCAAGAAAAACAGCTTTTTCTTTTTGTGTACAAATGTACACATCCGTCCTACGTAATGAAAATATTAGTGTAAAGGGATGTTTAAAATAATGATAAAAACATTTATTTTACAACTTTTTATTAGGAAATACGAAGCAGTATGAAATAACAAATATAAATAATTGTATTATCTTTATAAAAATTAACAAAAAATGGCTTTTTCTTTGGGTAGATTTAACAAATTGCACTTAAATCAGTCTAAATTAAAATTAAAATCAAAGGCATCAATATAGCATCCTATGTATGAGATGCTAAGAAGCAATTCTTATCCTTAGTTAGGCATAAGTGAACCTTGCATTTTATGCATTTGATTCGGGTTCTACCCTTGCATCCCATCATTTTACACCGTGTCCCAAGCCCCTCATCGTGTGCAGGAAAATGCCCAAAACCGTCTCGAGCTATTTCAGCTTCTGGGCGTGTCTCTCCTGGTCTCCTAGTTACAATTTGAAGAGTTGGGCTACTGCCACTTGGACGGCCTCTTTTATCTATCGAAATTTTATTTTGCAACACCAGACTTTCAGCCAACTGACGCCGAAATTGAAGCAATGTCAGTTGTTTGTTGCTTGCTAAGCGCCTCGTTATCGACTTGGTATTCACGGTATGCTTGAACTACTGCTAAATCTGATTCATGGAATATCATGCGTAAGGTCCATTTTTTGGATTTTATAAACGTCCTACAGTAACTCATGAGTTGATCTAGCAAATCTACTCCTCCCATCGCATGATTGTACAGTGTACTTCCTTACAACTTCGGGACGTTCTACTTCAATAAAGCGTCTTCATCATCATCCAAAGCTGGGGGAATATTTCTAGTTGGTTCCGGCTGATGACATCTGCTCCCACTCAGACACATTGTAGCTCTCGTTCAGACGCAGGTCCAACTGGTCCTTCGTCATCAGAAGTTTTTTTTTTTTATGTAACCAGGTTGGCAAACAAGCGTACGGCTCACCTAGTGGTAAGACCGTAGCCTATAGACGCCTGCAACACCAGAAGCATCGCAAGCGCGTTGCCTGCCCTATCCCCTATCCCCCCCAGGAGCTAGTCTAACTCAGAAAAGCCACCTTCTTCTAGTGCTCTAATAGCGTCGCGCGAAATACATATATTGGTAATTTCTTATCTGAAAATAGTATTAACACAATTTGTAACATCAAAAGCAACAAAATTACACCATTCAATAACAATTATAATTTATTTTAGTAGTACCTACGATGTACAACAACAAATCAGAAATACATCGTATGCGCCTGATGTGTACATTTGTGTACAAATATAAAAATCACGAAAATTTGTACAAAAATAAACTAAAACTAACAACATGTATGTAAAATATGACGACAACAATATAACACATGGACCTATAAATATTTCATTACATATACTTTGATATTTTCTACTTTTTAGAAATAAAATAATGAACTTACCTGCACAATGCAAACTTCGGTCGGCTACTGGTCATAAATTGCCAAAAACTGTAATTAAACGCCAAGAAATGGCGTTGGGAGTATCGTTTTCGGTAGTTTATTATGTGAACTAATGAATACAACCGTTTTTAGTAGCAAATAATGTGAAATTATTACTTAAATTTATTTTTATATTATATGTGTACAAAGGTCTGAAAGGGTTAAACTATTAGATCTGTCTTACTAATACTGGCAGTCAAACGCGTCACATAGGGTAATGTGCATCAGAGACAACGCTCTATGAAGTTGAAAGTAACCGATTGTCTCTTTTCAAAGGTCGATGGGCATTATTTATGGCTGGATATTGTACATAATTATGATCCGACCATAAATTTTCCTTAATAAATTGTCATCAAATAATAATAATTTGTCAATATTTCAATTTCCATCACACTTTTTGCAAAAGTGAAAATAATACAATATAGGTACCTATATCTAACGTGGTTTAAAAATATATTATTTAGTAAAATTAAAGGTTTTATTGTTTTAAATGAACAATTTGTATCTTTCTATTACTGCAGTTTGATTTAATATTAAAAAGTATATAGTTGTCATAACAAATTGCATCCTTATGTGTATAATTATGTATATACAAGTGTATTATTAGTTTCTTACGTAACACTGTAATTTAGATTTGTCGGATGAAGTGATTGTGTCAATCAGAGCGCTCTCTCTCTTACATTCGCTTTACTATAATAAAATTTTAAAAGGCTACGAGACTTTAAAGGCCTTTGAAATAATATATTACCTTTGCCTGGGTAATAATTTAAACATTTTAAATCATATCAAATTTTTTCGATCCAGTGGAATTTGAACCCGCGCCTTCTGACGTGCCGTGTCAGCGCTCTGCCAACTGAGCTATGGATCCACATCTAGCTGGGTCGAAATTCTTGATATGATGATTTTGGTTTTTAAGCAAACCTTGGCGCCGTCTATATATAGCGAGTTCTTTACAGACCCCGACTACTCAAAGATTTCATATTACAATGAATTCTTTAACAAGAGATGATACCATGCTATTTTTAATTCGTTTTATTTATATTTTTTGTGTTACCCACACATGAGGAAATTATAAACATTTTAAATCATATCAAAAAATTTCCATAATATAATAATACCCATAGCTCAGTTGGCAGAGCGCTGACACGGCAGCAGCGTGGAGGTGCGTGGTTGGAGCAGCGTGGTGGATTAAGCTCCGATCCTTCTCCTACATGGGGAAGAGGCCTATGCCCAACAGTGGGATATTAGGTACAGGCTGAATCGTGAGGCTGAATCGTGACACGGCACGTCAGAAAGAGCGGATTCAAATCCCGCTGGATCGAAAAATTTTGATATGGTTTAAAACGTTTATAATTTCCTCATGTGTGGGTAACACAAAAAATAAAAATAAAAGGAATTGATAATACCTGTGTCTTGAGTCTGCGGTAACAAATTAACAATGTCTCTAATCTCTATATCAAATATGAAAGGCCCTTTTTTGTAAAGTAGGTACTAGTAGGTAGATAGTAGGTAGGTATATTTTATATTAAAAATATTATTAATCCAATAAAATTAAATACCTACATTAATTAAAAGGAATAAAATTTTAAAATTTATTTTTTCGTCGTAATGAGTTGAATGTTGACCTCAAAATTTCTAACAAAAGATGTTTTGAAAACATATTCCATATATAGAATAGACCTCGTTCCGATTTTTTTATATCTGTAGTTTAATTAATGCAGAATATATTTAGATCTTCAATATTATGACATTTTAAACTGGTTTTATTACAAACTAAGCGACCATTGCGACTGTTTACGCGCAATTTCCAGTTTTACGATTTGCTCCAGAAATGTATGTCGTATGAATGTGTAACTTTTGAACAAAAATTTAATTAAAATAATAAATTAAAATAATTTTAATTCCGTCAGATGACTCTGACTCAGACTGACGTCTGTTTTTAGAGTCTACTAGCCGTCCCGTGCCCACTTCGTTGGGCGTTAATTATTTTTGTGATGTACTATATCCCTGGGTTTTTTGTCTTCATCAGATTTGTTTCTTGACAGAAATGAATGACATAACAACATGCTTGTACTGTCAACACTAAAAAAGTTTCAATTTGACAGCAAAGTCCCCATTAACAAAATGATCCTCCTTTGTTACAAAAAATGTGATAAATGAAGAACCGCTCGACCGATTTTGTGCAAACTTCACATAAACCATCTACTAAATAGTCCGAACATAGCCTAAACATTTTGCCAAACTTTCACCATTTGCCAAAGAAGTACCTATCACTCCAATAATTGTTTATCAGATTAAGAAAATTCCTTTACAAAATTGTCAGATTAAGGGTTGGGTACCACTAGTAGGTATATCGAGTTTAAACGGCTGTATAAAAATCTGATGCGCCATTGTCTCCCCACCGTGCCTCGGAGAGCACGTTAAGCCATCGGTCCCGGTTGTTATCGTGTACACCTGATAGCGATCGTTACTCATAGTAGGGAATATATCCGCCAACCCGCATTAAGCTCCGATCCTTCTCCTACACGGGGAAGAGGCCTATGCCCAACAGTAGGATATTACAGGCTGAATCGTGATCGTGATCTAGTCTTCACGATCCAATAGATCTTATAATAAATATTATAATAAATAAATAAATAAATAATAGCACAGTCTAATACTTCATAGAAATGTAAGAAAATAATATCAATTAACCTGCAGAAAGCGTTGGTCTGTAGCATGCCATTTTAAGAAATAAAAGTTTTCGATTGTAATAAATATTGGAAAGTTAGCAACTTCTTGAGATGTGTCGACTAACGGGAAACTCAGAATTCAAGTTTTCATAAAAAAGTGAGAAACTTTTTTGGCGATGTAAATATTTTGAATTCGAATAAACATTCAAATTAAAGCAAATTTACTTTTAATAAAACGTAAAGAGGATAACGTAAGTACATAAATAAAGTGGTTTTTTTTTAATTGATAACCTACTCGATATTATCAAAATAATAATAATAATATTTATTGCACACCATTAAAAGATACAAAAAAATAGTAGGTACAATTAGAGGAAGATGTACAAAGGTGGTCTTTTCGGTAAAAGAGCAATTTCTTCCAGACAACCTTTGGGTATAGGACAGAGATAATATACATATGTTGTTGCCATAAGCCTGTGTTGACATATGGAGCCGAGACGTGGACACTGACGAAGGGACTTGTCCACAAGTTTAAAGTCGCTCAACGTGCTATGGAACGGGCTATGCTTGGGGTTTCTCTCAAGGACAGAATAAGAAATGAGACTATCCGTGAGAGAACGAAAGTAACCGACATAGCCCACAGAATCAGCAAGTTGAAGTGGCAGTGGGCTGGTCATCTGTGTCGCAGGACCGATGGCCGTTGGAGCAGACGTGTCCTGGAGTGGAGACCGCGTATTGGCAAACGCAGTGTAGGACGCCCTCTGGCCCGCTGGACCGACGATCTACGTAAGATTGCTGGTGTAGGCTGGATGGGGATTGCGGAAAACCGGGATGTCTGGCGCGAGCTTGGGGAGGCCTATGTCCAGCAGTGGACTGCAACAGGCTGATATGATGATATGATGAATATACATATATTTGAAGATAGGTAGGTATATAAGTATATTTACTTTTCTAGTTAAATCTAATAATGCGTATTAAATGCGTAAAATAGTCAAGTGACTATATTTTCGTCTACTTACGTTGTCGATGTCGATGTCAACGTACTTGTCGATGTAATTGAAGTCCGTTTTATTTTCGTTTGAGAGATAAAAACAATTATTTTAGTCAACCTACGATGTATGTATTATACTTATCGCATAACTTTTCACTGGGTAAAATCCATTTTGATGATTCTTGTTTTAATCGAAATACTTACTTGTTATGTGGTCCAATTTAAATTTAATCCAGACCTAACAAATACTCTTCGAGTTATAATTATCTAATAGTGTGTATTTACTTGGACTATTTTTTCGTCTACCTAAGTTGTATTATTTATCGATGTAATTGAAGTTGGGGGTTCGAACCCCCCTGGAGCGAATTTTTGATATGATATTAAAAATATTTTAATTGAAGTCGGTTTTTTTCGTTTGCGAGTAAACACAATTATTTTACGAAATGTTCCGATTTCGAAACTCATCTTTTTACATTCTTGCCATCATTCTGCACATATTTACTTATGGAGGTAGTCATTAAGGCGATTTAAAAATTATACAGTTTCTATCTTACGAACATGATAAAGTGTAAAAAAACTTATACAAGAGTGATAATCTAATATTCATTGTTCTTAATACAGTCTCGCGAGACAAAAAAAACCTCTTTATCGTTATCTTCGATAACAGTAAATGCAAGTTGACAAGTACATTGTCATATGTCAATAGCGTATCAAGATTATTGTTAACACGTGCAAGAAGTAGAAACCGGCCAAGGCGAGTGCACTGTGCAAGTAAGCATAAAGGTATTAAAGGACAAAGGTATACCCGAGAATATGAGAGGGGATGAAATCTTATCATTGTATATATTATCACGTTAATTGTCAATTTTACGAGAAAAATTGTAATGAACAAAGTTGTTTAAAATAAAATTTTCTACAATTTTGATTCTCATCAATTTTTTCGTACGATAGTTTTTTTATTTTATTTATTTTACAACATCAATAATAAACGCGATAATACAATACCTAGGTTCACCCCCAACTCTTGTCAGATATAAATCGAAAAATATCGATCCTATGAAAAAACTGATGGACCAAAAATGTAGGAAATTTAAAAAACTTTTGTAATAACTACTTTTCGTGTAAAATTGAAAATAAATAAGTTATTGAAGAGACAAAAAATAACCCTTTAAATCAAGATGGCGGATGAAGCAACAAGTCTGGTACCCCTACTTTTTGAATTTAGACTACCAGTGATCCCTCCTCCCCCCCAACGAATTCCGAAGGAAAATTGCTGCTTCCAATTTTTGTAAATCTAAAATACTAATTCGACTGGGCTATAGTATGAGTTATGACAATGAATGATACAACATGTCAAACATGTCAAAGAATTGGGGATAGAAGATAAAGAAATGGGATACCGTTTGGTACAATAGTTCAAAAGTTATGCGCATCCAATAATTTCGACTTTTCATTTTTACTTAGGTATATAACTTTTTTGGTAAACATAGAAGTCTTTGAGACTTCAATTAACGCCGCGCCGTTTATAATGGTGGTCATGTGAAAATTTTGTAATTAACTACGGTTCAGCTTTTATATGTATGTCTATATAGTATATACATACTACATTCTTATTTATAGTGTAGATGAAAACATCGAAAACGATATTTTTACCTTATTTGTTTTCCTTGTCATAAATTTAAATTATTTAATTAAAACAATTAAAATATAAAGAAGAAAAGAAAATTATATCAAAATAAAATAAGTATAAAGATATCCCCCCATCTCGAGGTCGCTAGTACAGTGACAGCTCTTCAAAGATAATCTTAGAGTGGAGTTTATCATAGGAGGGTTACAATATTAATTATTTGTATGAATTGTTGCTAAAGTACTAGTGCGCATTGTCTAAAATAAGTACCCAAAAAGGTTAAAATTATTTAGAACTAGCTGACCCGGCGAACTTCGTACCGCCTAACAGTCGATTTTTTAATTATTTTTTTTAATACTTATCCTTCCCGGAACCCCTCCACTAACTCTTAAACTTTATGGTATGGTATTAAAGTTCAAATTGACTTTTAAGTATTATTACGAATCTTTTGTATGGGAATATAGAAAATTTTTGTTTTTAGACTTTTTCAGGGAATTTTTAAAAATTTTCTCTCCGTAAGAACCATCCTCGTACTTCAAGGAATATTATAAAAAAAGAATTAGCGAAATCGGTTCAGCCGCTCTCGAGATTTACGCTTAGCAACACATTCAGCGATTCATTTTTATAATTATACTAGCCGACCCGTGCCCACTTCGTTGGGCGTTATAATCCATTTCACATAAGAAGGGTACGGTGAAATTTGATATGTTCCAATACACTCTCACTATTTTCAGCAAATCAGATAAATATAAATGTTTTAAAATCACCAATTAATTTCTAAGGCAAATAATAATGCTTGATTAGATTGAATTGATGACATGGCACGTCAGAGGGCGCAGGTTCAAATCCTGCTGGGTCGAAAATTTTGATAATTTTTATCTTTTTCCTTTTATCTTGTCACTCCTGAATAGTGTAACTTTCTGTTAGCGAAAGAATTTTCATGATCGGATCAGTATTTGCGAAGATTACCCCGTATATACAAACAAAGTTATAAACTTTACCTCTTTATAATATTAGTATAGATATATAGAGATAATATACAGAGATAAGAACAAAAGGCAACAAAATGAAATCAAGGCTGTTTGATGACAACCCTGCAGCCCTGGTGAGGTAGTTCACACTCAAATGTTATAACTATTAAATTAAATTAAAATTTTATTTTTACATTTTAAAAATTATTTAAGAAATATACGTGGTTGGTTATATTTATTTTACACATAACACAGTAATATATGTGTTTCTAAAATTTATTTTGATACAAATTGAAGCTGCTGATATGTCATCGAACTTATAATAAAAATGATAACTCTTATCTAAGATCTCAGTTTCTATGCTCAATGTCCTTTTGCTTATCTCTTTACAAATTTCAGCTATCCATGACGTCACTTATATAGAATACTAGTTGACCCCGCAAACGTTGTTTTGCCTTATATGGTATTAATCCCAGCAACCCCCTCTTGTGGGTGGAATTTCGTAAAATCCGTTCTTAGCTGACATCTACTCGGCGAAAGGAACATTCCTACCAAATTTCAATTCTCTACGCCTTATGGTTCCAGAGATCGTGATGAGTCAATATATGGGTGGAAATCTCTTTTATATATATAGATATACTACTAGTATATAGGTAGAGTTTTATAAATTAAAAGTTTTCAAATGAAGTATAAGTCTCGCCTAAAAACATCTGCTACAAACTTTTTATTCCATCTTATTAGTTGATTTTGTCTCGTTAGACAATTATATCAACATATATTTTGTTAAGTATAAAATATTAACTACTTTTACTTATTTAGCGTTTTTAAAAAGTCCGTATGGAAAAGGCGATAAAAACTTTGTGTAAAAGTTCTGTCACAATTAAGGTTTCAAAAATTTGTTGTTTGCTTGTAAAAAAATTACTCATTGAAAATTAAATTTAAAAACCTTTTTTTGTTTCTAGTTAGTTAAAACCTGCCACATATACCTGCAACAATATTAATATCAATAAGTCTTAACTTAAAAGAATATTGTATAAAATCACTATAAAATATCTATACCGATAAATAATGTTAAAAAGAGGAAAGATTTGTATTTTTGTGTGTATGTTTGTAATCAATAAACTCAAAAACTACTGGACCGATTTAAAAAATTCTTTTATCATTTGAAAGCTTAGTTATCCCTGTGTAGCATAGGCTACTTTTTATCCCGGGAAAATAGTAGGTTCCCACGGGAAATTGTTTGCGCACACGGGTGAAAGCCGTTGAGAACAGCTAGTCTATACTAATATACAAAGCTGAAGAGTTTGTTTGTTTGTTTGTTTGTTTGAACGCGGTAATCTCTGGAACTACTGGGCCGATTTGAAAAAATCTTTCAGTGTTAGATAGCCCATTTATCTAGGAAGACTATAGGCTATGTGTCATCACGCTAAGACCAATAGGAGTGGAGTCCACGCCGACGAAGTCACGCGCAGAAGCTAGTGTTATATAAAAGTTTGCCTTTTTGTCAATTGCACAACTACTGGAGACTATTAATAAAATACTAGTGGTCGAAATTCGACCTTATATAAAAATTTAAATTAAAGAAAACCAAATAATTATGAAAATAAAGAACCTTTTTTTAATTTGACTACAGACTTTGACAATCAACAAAATAGTAGGTATAACATGCGTGTGTGTATCAAATAGATAGTAGTGTGTGTAATGCTTTTTTTTATTAATTTAATGTTTATTTTATGTATAATTTAAAAAAAATATTAGCATTCTGCACTCCTCTATATAAACTACTAGCGACCCACCCCGGCTTCGCACGGGTGCAATGATGATACTAAATACTTTCAACAATAAAAGATACGTTAGAAACCTCTAGTCTAAAATTATCAGTGTTTTTCTACCATATTATGCATGTATTATACATATAAACCTTCCTCTTGAATCACTCTATCTATTTTAAAAAAACTGCATCAAAATTCGTTGCGTAGTTTTAAAGATCTAAGCATACAGACGGCGGGAAGTGACTTAATTTTATAGGTACTAATTACTATGTATAAAGATAAAGATGTGCATGTGCAGGCATAGTAGGCGCCGAACTTTAAATGTTTCGCTGTTAATTATTTCTAACGACGATATCTGAAAACCTATTCATCTGATTGATATAGTGTAAAGGGCAATTTTAATCTGCATTAAATTCCTAAGCTAACTAAAATATTTGTTTGGATAAGGATTAATACTGAACTTAAGAAAATAGCTTGGAAAATAACATAATGTTTTTAATTAAAAATTTGAACATAAAAGTGGTTATTGTAAGTCAACCGTAAGAGATAGAGATATGCTATCGCGGACTTTTTTGTAGCATTTTTATAGATTTAGAATTCGCTAGTACATTACTCTACTATGTCTTTGCTAGTTTACGCGGCGTTTGCGTGGAAAGCTCCCAGTTGGCGCGATTTTTTGCGACTTCTTCAACATTTATCGCCGTATTTCTGCTAATTTACATAAAAGTATACTAAATTATATACATAAACCTTCCTCAAGAATCACTCTAGCTATTAAAAAAAACCGCATCAAAATCCGTTGCGTAGTTTTAAAGATCTAAGCATACATAGGGACATAAGGACATAGGGACAGAGAAAGCGACTTTGTTTTATACTATGTAGTGAAGAACAGTTTTCAATATTTTTTGTTCTTTAAATCATTACTTTTCGATTTATCATATACGATTTAAATAAAATTATAAATATAACTACTATATTAGTCCTAAATAGTTTATTTATGGTTGACGTGAGGCTACTAATGGGCGTCACTATACTTACAAAATTTTCTAAAAAAATATACTTAAAAAATAGATTTAAGCGTACAAAGGGACATAGGGACAGAGAAAGCGACTTTGTTTTATACTATGTAGTGATAAGACGAAAATTTATACTCCGTACGCGCAATTTCCGTAAAAAGGTCAGGGGTACAAAGTTTTTGCTTCACGTATTAATATTGTAAAGGATTAAGCAGGATTAATTTGTATAGTAAAATTATTTTAAATAGTCTATAATAATATATATCTACTATATATATTATTAATAATACATTATTAAATTGTTTTCTTTGTCTTTATTTAAGTAAAAGCAGGTAGATAGTATAGATGCCGCCGGGGTTTGCAGAAGAATCCGGATTCCTGCGACCCCGGCACAGGCGATGAAGGTGGACACCGTGTGGTTTTAGTGGGTAACCTGCCAGGGAGTCGGCGGGAGTCCCTCATACCCCCGCCGCTTCCCCAGCGGCCGGAAATGCATAAAGCATTTCCACACGTTAAAAAAAAGGTAGATAATATAAATAAATAGTATGCACTTGCGAATACCGAATCATCTTATGTTGATAACTGACGTAAGAAGTTAAATTATATTATTTGTACAGGTATATGTACATAATATAACCAATCCTTCTTATCTGATATATATTGATTTAAGCTTCCTTAATACGGTCGGTAGAAGATTGTATTCTTGATATTTGTCTTTGTACATATTTTTTTCTGATTTGTTTGCTTATGCTTGTGGATTTCGTGTCTCATAGAGCATAATAGCCCGGTCAAGGTTGTGTTTATAACAAACATGGTTATTCTTGGATGAAGCTAAGTTAGATATATATGGACATAAGACTCTTTTTTAAAATCAGTAAAAATTTGTAAATATTTCTAAATACTAATAGATTAAAATTGAGAGATATTTTATAAGTACTTATATGTCTTGTTTACTCAGCATCATAATATATATATATAAATATAAATGTTGTTTTTACATAGAGGTTGTCGCGGAAAATGTACGCTGCATACCAACAGTGGTCACTGGTCACCCATTGCAGTGATTACCTTCACAGAAACTCATTTCATACGAAATAGCTTGCCTTGACATACCTACTGGTACGAGACGATGAAAACGACTTAATAGAATGCACGTCATCTCTGTTTTCCCTCTAACAGACTCGAATCAGCCATGCATACAAAATTGTTCGAGGTTAAAAGTTTTATAATAATTATAAAGAGTCTTATAAGTTTAATTAAATACAAGTTTTATTGTACAAGCAGTGCTACCTCAGGAAATGAATTAGGTATTACAATCTTGTAACTATATTTATAGTTCAAACAAAGTTACAATTACCGCTATTCTATATACGTGAAGCAAAAACTTTGTACCCCTTTTTACGAAAAGTGCGCGGACGGAGGAGTAGGAAATTTCGCACACTTATGTTTATATAGAGAAGGAGTGCGTAATGCTAATATTTTTTTCAAAATTATACATAAAATATACATTAAATTAATAAAAAAAAGCATTACACACACTACCACAAGCACACACGCATATTATAGGTAGGTATTATTTAGTTGGTTGTCAAAGTCCGTAGTCAAATTAAAAAGGTATTTAAAAGAAGGTTCTTTATTGTCATAATTATTGTAACAATTCTCTTAGTAATCAGAAACAATGTAGGTACACTGACTTACTTTCGAAGCATCTCAACATGTCCTGAGTCCTTAGATATAGACCGTACTAGTTTCCGAACAAAATTTTCCTGTACCACCAATCATGAAGCGACGCGACGTCTAGTCGTACTTCTTTAGTAGGTACTTTTGAAAGGCATGTTCGAGCCATTTTGTTTAAGGTCTCTCATCTATGTCTTGTATGGAAGTGGACACCTCAGTTCTCAAATTGGTGTAAAAAGAAATACATGACTGTAATAATAAAATAATATTGTAATTTTTTTTTTGTTTATATATTATGAAAAACTGTCCTTGTCATTCGTCTTTTTCTTAACTACAATATAGTTGGAATATGCGAACATGAATTTAAGACGCTGACAAAACCAAAAGCAATTGTATATTTTTTGGTGAAAGTCTGCTTTATTGTCAACGATATCAGTAACAAAAAGCTGCTGCTTTTAAAGGTTGCTAAAACATAATAAATAAAATTATATTTGATGTTGTCTTATGCGACGGCATGCGACCAAAAATAACCTGTTTTTAGAGTATAGTACTGTGGTCTGTGGTATAGTAGTAATTATAGTTGGTAAAATTCCGCTAAGAACGATGTTTTCGATAGGGCCGGATTAAAGTTGTCTTATAGGGTTCTCACAGGTTTGTACAAAAATCCTTTATTTTTTTCGCAACAAGTATGAAATGTGACTCAAATGTAATTTAAAGTTAGTAAAAGTCCGCTAACAATTTTGATACTGATTTTGATACAGGACTAGATTAAGGTGGTCTAAGGACTCAAACAAATTTGTATGTTCGCTCCGGCATTTGTATAGTATAGCAAGGTGTGTATCGTAGCAATGCCGGCAGTAGAAGCAGTCAATAAGGTTTCCCGATCATCTTCAGCAGACTGTTTGGGCTGTCTCTCTTACTCTGCGAAAGATGCGCATCGTTTATTCATGTTGGTGTGGAAGCAGTAGGTTCTTGCGCCTGAAAACATGCCTAAGGCGCCGCAGTATCGGGGCAGCCCCAACAACATCCTGAATGCATTATTGTAAAGGACGCGAAAGTCACTGTAGTTTTTTTTTTTTGTATCAGCCCACAAGGTGCACGTTTACAGTGAAGTGCAGAACCTATGCTCTAAAAAGTGTTAACTTTACATGGGCTAAGCAACGAGCAAACCTTCGAGCCACCATTTTTGCTCTTACTAACAATTAGAGATTGCAAACCGGGCCCGGTCACCGGTGCCCTTTTAGACACCCACCGGGCCCGGCCTCTCTTACCGAGCACGGTCACCGGACCCGGTACGTAAACCGCGACTATACAAGTTTGGTTGTTTACAGTTACAATAGTCAGTCAATTAGTAATAGTAACACTCACTAGTCTAAACTCTTAATAGCCAAAGCTTAAGAAAAAACATACTTTACTTTTAGCAAACATGAATTTGTTTTGTTTATAACAATTAACAAAGGTACCAAAGTTTACCTATCTATCTAATCTAAGTCTTTATGACACGTTTAGTACCTTAAGCTACGTTATAGTTTATTACTAACCGACGTCCAAAAAGGACGAGGTTCTCAATTTGATTGAATTTGTTTAAATGTATGTTATTATCTATCTACTTTTTAAGCTGTTTTATTAACCCCCGACGCAAAAAGAGGGGTGTTATAAGATTGACGTGTCTGTCTGTCTGTGTGTCTGTCTGTCTGTGTGTCTGTCTGTTTGTGTGTCTGTCTGTGGCACCGTAGCGCGCGAATGGATGAAGCGATTTCAATTAAGTTTTTTTTTTTATATGAAAGGTAAGTTACGGGCTAATTTTCTTAGACATGTTTGATGAAAATCGGTTGAGTCGTTTAAAAGTTGTGGGGGTGAAAGTGGGGAAGAATAACCGAATGTCTGCAAATGTAATCGAGTGGGGTCTCAAATTAAAGCTCATCACGTGCACATTACAAAAGAATATGTTCGATGAAAATCGGTTGAGCCCTAAAAAAATCTGGGGATTTTTTGTATGGGAGCCCCCCTTAAATATAAATTTTATTTTAATTTTATTATGTATTATTAAAGTAAATACACAATTAAGTATTTTGCGAATATTTCAAGTGCCTAACTGTTGCCATTATTGATATCGAGCAAAAAAGGGCAAGAAAATCGCGTTTGTTGTATGGGAGCCCCCCTTAAATATTTATTTTATTTTGTTTTTAGTATTTGTTGTTATAGCGGCAACAGAAATACATAATTTGTGAAAATTTCAACTGTCTGTCTATAGCCGTTCTTGAGATACAGCCTAGTGACAGACGGACGGACGGACGGACGGACGGACGGACAGCGAAGTCTTAGTAATAGAGTCCCGTTTTTACCCTTTGGGTACGGAACCCTAAAAATGAATGTTACCTATAAAAAGTATAAAATGAAAATAAAATTTAAAATTTAAAAAACCCCCGACACAGTAACCTGAGTTCCCTAAAGTAAAAAATAATGAAAGAAACTCAATCTTAAAGTACCTAAGTATGTACGAGTATTAATAATTAAAAAAAAAAATACATCGCGTTGAGGGACCGCTCCAAACCTAACAATTCAATTACAAATAGTCTAAACTAACCTAAATTAACAACATTTTAAAAACAAAATTAAAAAAAGAAAACTTTTATAAAATTACTTCAAAATAAGCGCGGAGCGGTCCCCTAACGCGATGTATTTTTTTTTTTTTTTGAATTATCAATAATTATATTCACAACAAGGTCGTTGTTTTGTAAGTTTAAGATTGTTTTTTTTTTAATGTTTTTGTTACTACTGGGGTAGGGCACAACAGGACTTGCTTAAATATGGAGCAGCCCGACTGGGGAAGAACCTCGACCTTACAGAAGACCACAGCTAAATAATACTGCTTTCAAGCAGTGTTGTGTTCATGTTGGTGACTAAGGTGACCAGAGCACCTGGGGGGAATCGGGGATAGGGTCGGCAACGCGCTTGCAATGCTTCTGGTATAAGCTACGGTAATAGCTTATCATCTGATGATGAACAAGTTGTTTGCCGATCTAGTTATACTAGTGATCGCCCAGAGGTTCGACCATAATTAAAAATTAAAATTAAAGAAAACCAAAAAATTATGGAAATAAAGAACCTTTTTTTAAAAAAATTCAATTTTACTACAGACTTTGACAATCAATAAAAGAGTATAATATGCGTGTGTGTAATGTTTTTTTTTTATTGATTTAATATATTTTTATGCATAATTTAAAAAAAAATTAGCATTCTGCACTCTATCTCTGCTTAAACTATTTATAAGTGTACGAAATTTCATACTCGTCCGTCCGCGCAATTTTCATAAAAAGGGGTAAAAAATTTTTGCTTCACGTATTAATATAATTATAGATTAAAAAAAAGTTCATACCATAATTATGAAATGCTTATCTTGTTGCTTTATTGATGTTACTGGTATTTTAAGGACAGTTCTACACTTATCTTGACCTACAAATTAAAATGCTAATTTGACACTGTTTCGATTTCATGTAGTAAACAATAAGATTTTGTAAGTTATCATATTTGGTATTTTGTAACACTTTTGTGAAGTGCATTTAAGGATTGCTTGCGCAAACATTATTCTGGGTCAGCCAAAGGAAAGAATAGTATCGCCATATATAATCACAAAAAATTGATATCATATCTTTGACTATGTATCGCTTTTGTTACTCTTGATTCTTTTATTTTTAAAAAAAATATTTTTTTACTTAGGTGTTTTGCGTGCTGCATAGGTAAGACTTTTAGTTTAAATTAAAATCGATATTTGCAACCTCGCATATTAATGTTTAGTGTTAAGTTTTGTATGATTATAACTAAGTACGAGCAGGTACAAAAATGAATACAATACTCGTTCCTCGGATCAAGTGTTTTTCATATTCACTAATACGCTACACTATCTGATTTTGGATTGAGAAAAGTTTATTTTTTTTTTAAACTATGACGAAAATTATTTATCTTATACTATTAAACGAGCAATTCTTGTATATATATATATATATATGTATATATATATATGTATGTATATATATATATATATGTATGTATATATATATATATATATATATATATATATATATATATATATATATATATATATATATATATATATAAGTATATATATATATATAATCTGAATCTCGGAATCGACCCCAACGATTTTCGTGAAATTTAGTATGCAGGGGATTTCGGGGGCGAAAAATTGATCTAGCTAGGATTCATTTTTAAAAAATGTAGTTTTATCCCTGTTTTTAGGCAATGAAAAAATATCATTAGAATACGAAGCTTAATTTCACCGTCGTTAACATAGCTGTAATAGCTTAATTAGGAAATCGGCGCGTGTCGAATCGTGTTGACCCGGGTTCAAATCTCAGTCTCTAGATTATTATTTTTTCTTTTTTTTTTTTAAATTTCACTTGTGATTTATTCTTTAAATAAAATTAAAATATAAAAATACCGAGAAAAAAAAACAAACAAAAAAAACCGAGCTAAGCTCGGTCACCCAGGTACTATAATTTTATACATCAATAAATGAAATCAATTTCAGTCCTCCAGTGACATTTTTCGGTACACTCTCTAGAACGAGTTCAGTGACACGTACAGCATTGCACATAATCGTACTCGTAATCTTTATAACAAAAATGAATGTTGCTAAGCGCATAACTCGAGAATGGCTCGACCAATTTTGCTCATTTTTTTTTTGTTTGTTTTTATACTAAAAAAAAAAACAAAATAAAAACATAACAGACAGAACGAAGTCTGTCCGGGCAGCTAGTATAAAGATAAATATAAGTATAGAGTCTGTTGTTAACGAAGTATCGATTGCACTGCGGTTAGAGCCTTTTCAATCATGTTCATGTAAACATTGTGCCTAGAAACCTGTTAAATGAATAATTCAGTAGAAACTCGTTGATATTATTTTCGTAACATTTTCTCAGTTAGGTATATTATGTTGGTGATTTATTAACATTCAGTTATCATATAATGTATTCACATTTTCTTTGATGCATAAATAATTAAATTGTATACATTACACGCAGTAGGTATTATACTTCTGTTTTGTGTGAATTATGTATGATAGAACACGTGTATTGTTCAATAAATTGAATGATTTTTTTAGAATTAACTCTTTAAAAACGATTTAAGGCCTGTGGTATGAAAAAATATGAGTGTGAAACAACTGACGCTGACGCTCAGTGATGCTGACATCTAGTTGATCTAGTCTAGTCTTTGAGCAGTTTATAAGTATAATAAATTGCACACCAGTATTTACTGTACCGATACGAATAGCAAGCGTCAATTTATGTTTTGATTTTAGAGTTTTATTACTTTAACTAGCTGTGCCCGCGACTTTGGCGAATTTAACAAAAAATAAATTGTTCGGTTCGGAGAGTTATAAAATAAATAAATTTAAAAAAAAGTAGCCTAATTTACTCTTTATTACATCAGCTATCTGCCAGTGAAAGTCCTGTCAAAATCGGTCCAGCCGTTTCAGAGATAAACCAGAACAAACAGACAGACAGACAGACAAAAATTGTAAAAAATGATGTTTTCTTACATGTAAGGTGTATAACTGTATACATCCATATGCATTTAGTAGAAAGCGTTTATTTTAACATTACAAACAGACACTCCAATTTTATTTATTTGTATAGATTAATAGTGATTTGATCACTTTAATGGGATATTTTATTTTTTAAATATCACAGTAATCGTTCATAAGGAGTAAACCCCAGTTGGGTGTGGGAGCTGAAACATACACACTATTTTTCATCATACGAATTCTACATGACCTAATTCGACGTGATTAAACAAAATGTGATGATCTAGTATTGAAATAAATGGCAATCGTAACGTTTTAATATTGTCCAGTTAGAAGCAGTTAAAGAGGTCGCAACGTTGTAAAATTTCCGACTGGGCATATACGAGTACATAACTCAATAATTGACATACTTTAAGAAAAGATAACAAGATTCTCCGATTAGTTGGACTTTATTTCTATTATAGTTAGTCATTTGCATCTTAGTGTTTCTAATTTATGTTCAATTACCTTTTTTTTTTCAAAATTAATATTAAGCATAGTATTTCGTAAAATAAATAAAGAAATTACAAGTTTTAATATACATCTATATATATATATATATATATATATATATATATAAAAGAGATTTCCACCCATTGACTCATCACGATATCTCTGGAACCATAAGGCCTAGAGACTTGAGGTAGGAATATTCCTTTTGCCAAGTAGAGGTCAGCTAAGAACGGATTTTACAAAATTCCATCCACACAGGGGGTTGCGGGGGTTAATAATATAAATGGCAAAACAACGTTTGCGGGGTCAGCTAGTATAATATATATAATTTACGATGTACTGTAATAAAAGTAGTGGAGACAATAACAATTTAATTTAATGTGTCTGTATTATTTACAAAATTAAAGGAGTGCTCTATTTTTTTTACAGAAACTCCCATACCCGAAGGCGGTGGGATTCATCGTTACAAATGAGTTTTGCGAAAGGTTCTCTTACTATGGAATGCGAAGTAAGCTACGTTACTAATTTTAAAATAATTTATTTACTTTTATATAAACAGAAACCTTATCCTGACAATAACGAGCACAACAACAAGAATTATCCAACTTAGTTCAATCGTTCGTAAGTTATTCGCATACATAAATTTTTCCGATTCATTTATATACAGGTTGTTTCTTTCTTTTAGTTAGTTAATATTTATATAATTTATGGTCTCAGATCCGAGATAACTAAATCTTCCCTCATCTGTTAATTAGATGAAACAATTTTTTATAGGCTGATTTCAATATGTATTGTGAATTTATAAAAACAACCTCTGCCACAATAGGCCTGCTACAATTTTTTTTTATCTTTTCCCTCTCATGTTAATTACATGTAGTAAGATAAAACCGTTAATATTTTACATTATATACCTGACTGTAGTGGGCACCCATCTCTATGATTGCTATACTTACCTACAGCCAGGTTACTGCTGACTGAAGTTACTGACTGAGATTACATGTAATTAACATGAGAGGGAAAAGATAAAAAAAAATTGTAGCAGGCCTATGGTGGTAGAAGTTATTTTTATAAATTCACAATATTAAAATCAGCCTATATAAAATTGTTTCATCTAATTAACAGATGAAGGAAGATTTTGTTATATCCCGGATCTTAGACCATTAATAGTAATATTGTCCTACAAATTGCGTGGCACGTTATCCCGGTCCTACGGTCACTGCTGCTCTATCTCCTGCTAACTCTATTTCCTACCGCAATCGAGAGTTTTCTTAGAGGAATTTTTTGTTCGTCTCATCAAAATGAAGCTACTCCCGAAAAATTAGCTTGATACTAATCAGATAAAAAAAAATGTACTAGGGATCCCTACCTAATAATAAATGGGTACCTTTACGTCCCTTGTTGTAAGTGTACAATGAAAATGTTAATGACACAGCTATATAATATTATTGTCAATATTTGCAATGCTATTGTGTCATATATACTCGTATTGTGAAATTTAAAATTTTACATAATTATAATATATGTATGCTAAATGTGAAAAGACTTGAAAAAAAATATTTTAAATCACAACAGTCACATTTGCCCATGATTTTGGTCGTATTATAGCCCAAATCATATCATGCATCGCATGCATTGTACTCGTATGTTAAGTACGTTCGATTAATATTAATTTAATTTATTGACTATCTCTTAAAAAAGAAACTTTTTAGTTTATTTTTATACTAGCTGCTGCCCGCGACGTCGCCTGCGTGCGTTCACTGCTCGTTCCCCGTAGGTGATAGCGTGATAATATGTAGCCTATGTTCTGACCCGACTTCTTAATGATATTCGTGCCAAATTTGAAGTAAATCCATGGAGTACTTTTTGAGTTTATCCCGGACATACATTTGAAGAAATAAAGGTTCACTGCTCATTCCCCGTAGGTGATAGCGTGATAATATATAGCCTATGTTCTGACCCGACTTCTTAACAATATTCGTGCCAAATTTGAAGTAAATCCATGCAGTACTTTTTGAGTTTATCCCGGACATACATACAGACAAACAGACAAACAGACAAAAATTCTAAAAACTATATTTTTGGCTTCGGTATCGATTGTAGATCACACCCCAAGTATTCTTTTAAAAAAATATTCAATGTACAGTTTTGACTTTTCTACCATTTTATTATATGTATAGATAATACAGTTTGCGTACCACAGAAATCTGTGTACTTTTCATATCAATATTAGTACCTGGGTACCGAGCCTAGCTCGGTAGTCGGTATTTTTGGTTTTTAGGGTTCCGTACCCAAAGGGTAAAAACGGGACCCTATTACTAAGACTTCGCTGTCCGTCCGTCCGTCCGTCCGTCCGTCCGTCCGTCTGTCACCAGGCTGTATCTCAAGAACGGCTATAGCTAGAGAGTTGAAATTTTCACAAATTATGTATTTCTGTTGCCGCTATAACAACAAATACTAAAAACAAAATAAAATAAATATTTAAGGGGGGCTCCCATACAACAAACGCGATTTTCTTGCCCTTTTTTGCTCGATATCAATAATGGCAACAGGTAGGCACTTGAAATATTCACAAAATACTCAGTTGTATTTTTACTTTAATAATAAATAATAAATTTAAAATAAAATTAATATTTAAGGGGGGCTCCCATACAAAAAACGTCATTTTGCCTATTTTTGCTCTCATACAATAAAAGTGATTTTTAGCCGCTTTTTGCCCGTTATTGCAATCAATTTACCTAGTCAATGGTACGGAACCCTTCGTGCGCGAGTCCGACTCGCACTTCTATTTTTTTTTGTTGTTTTTTTTCTCGGTATTTTTATATTTTATTTTTATATAAATAAAAAATCAAGAGTGAAATTTAAAAAAAAAGGAAAAAATAATAGATTGGTGATGGGTTTGAACCATGGTCTTATCGGTTGGTCCCGAGCAACCGATTTCCCACTTGAGCTATTACAACTTAATTGACAACCTCGAAATTTACCTTCGTATTCTAATCATATTGTAGCTATTTTTTTCATTGCCTAAAACAGGGATAAAAAGACATTTTCTAAAAATAAATCCTAGCTAGATCAATTTATCGCCCCCGAAATCCCCTACATACAAAATTTCACGAAAATCGTTGGAGCCGATTCCGAGATTCAGATATATATATATATATATATATATATATATATATATATATATATATATATATATATATATATATATATATATATATATATATATATATATATATATATATATATATATATATATATATATATATATCTGGGATTATAGTGAATTAAACGTTTTAAAATAAGTGATATTTCTTTATTCATTCTTACAAAAAATAAATCCTCTAGTAATGAGATGTACAGATACAAAAAAAAATTAAAAAATTAAATTAACTATCTAAGAATAATTGCTCGTTTAATAGTATAAGATTATCTTGTAAACAAAACTGACTTGTCATTTCGCGCAATAAACATTTTTACATCATTTTATTTATTCTAGAAGTACTGTATTAAACACAGGCAATAAATAAAAATAAACAATGTTGTAGACAACACAATGAAATAATTATTCACTTAGGAAAAGTAGTTATAATAATTTAAGACTAGTCTGAAGCATTGAGCTATTATTACTAACGTATAGTAATAATAGCTCAATGGTCTGAAGTGTTTATAAATTGTAGTACTATATACTTGATACCTACGACGTCGTTTGTATCACTTATTAGATCCACAAAACGACTAATCATGTAATAATTACATTGTAATTAACTAAAATATGCCTGGTAATGTAGTAGAATTAGCAGTAAATTGTAAAATAATACAGGTTATTTTAGTAGGTACTTCTATTATAATTTACCATATTAAATTAGGAAATAAATAATGTTATAATTAATTAATACTTCATGGATATATAGATGTTTAGATAGACATATAATAAGTACTAATATAGATATATATATATATATATGATATATATTTAATAAGTACTAAATTCCTTTTTTTCTTATTTTGTTTATTTTTAAATTCTTACTTACTGGGAAGAAATATAAGGGTCATAAACAAAAGTGAGAATCAAAACTTGGAAATAAAAAAAAGTCACTTTTTATGTAAAAAATCAACATTTATTATAACATGTAACAATAGGATCATTTTACGATTAAATTCAGAGATCAAAACCTTATTTTCTACAAAATTTGGCACATTTTCGTTTTTTAGTATCCACCGAAAAGACGACAAAATCAACAGAAAAGATAGAATTAGGCTTTTTATCAATAACGATGCTTTAAAAACTCTATAAACTTAAACAAAATAATAATAACACTGTCCTTAAGTGCTTAATATAAAAAACATAACAAGTTGTACAACATTTGTTAACCTTAAAAAATATAATAAAATTGTCCAAGGAAGTGATTTCTCTTCTGTTGACTTATAAATATTAAGAAAAAAAAATAAAAAATAACAATAATATGAGCAATTATAATTCATTTTTTTCTTGTTGCGAGCAGCTATTACCCTTCCAACTTCAACGCGTGAAAATGATGAAGAAGGACTCGATGGCGGTGTATTTTCTTCCAGAAAATTAGCGGAAGCTTTTCGCATTTTTAAAAACTCACGGCGTTTTCGAGATTTTTCTCGCCACATTTTTTTTTCTTGGCGCTGTTTTCTAGGAGTATATTGGTCAATCGTTTTAATTTCACCTCTTTCTTTCTTCCTATGGTATCTTTCTCTATCCATCTTACGTATTTCTTCCTTAGCAGTTTCGTTAAGTTTTTTACGCGCTCGGCGCATACTCATTTTTTTTTTTGTTCACGTCGTCTATTCTTTTTTTCTTCATCACTTAGCTCGAGTTTTGATCTGTACGTTCGCGGCATTTTTATCTGAAATACAGCAAAATACCATATAAACAATGAATCAACCATTATCGTTCATGAAACAAGCAGGACACAAAAAGATTTCTCCTGCTGAACATGGACATAGAAAACTGCAGTAAGCAAGATGTGTTAAACAAAATAACATATAATCATTCAACAGTTACTAAAGCTCAAAGCAACACGTGCTTCCATATGTTCATTTATTATATTATTTGTATAATACAAGTTAAGATGCTTAATAAAAGTCACTTCCGTGGACCCTGTGGACATAGTGTCCACTGAGAAGTTTGTCCACGGAAGGATAAAAAAAGTTATAAAATACTGTGCAAATACAAAAATTTTGAGGTTAGTAAACGACTTATAGAGTTTTTATCAATGGCCGCCGATATCTCAGTAGGCAAATTACAACAAATATTTTTCATGACAATACTTACCGAAATATCAACGTAACAGAAAAGTTGAAACGATCTTTGACATAAATTACAATCAATCACTTACTTATACAAAGTTTTATTTTATTTTCGCTCACAGCAAATGAACCACTTTCAACTATGAGTTTCAACTGCCAGCTAAACAATTTTGCCAACAAAAATAAATAAGTCATGTTGCGTTTTGTTTAATACAGTTTCAAATCTATTTTTTAGTTACACCACGGAAGGGGTCGCAAGAACTGATAACAGTATGTTTATGTTTAATAACTCGTTTATTTAAGATGATTATTTTTCACAGTATTATTTATTAATAACTGTAGGATATTAGTAACAAAAGTAATGTTAAACAAATTATAATTTATCGTTTAGAGTATTTTTAATATAGTATATAACATATGAGCATCGACTGGAAACGGTCCACGGAAAGGTATTTAATTGACTTATTCTTTTTTTTTTCTTCGACAATTAACAAAAATAAAGATATTTTAAAGTAAATTACTAAAATGTTCGTTTAATTATATTTTGTCCAAAAAATAATAATGTGTTTAGTGTTTTTTCACACAGTTTTATAAAGAGCACAGTTTTTTTGGTTGTTTTGTTTATGACCCATAACAGAAAATATTTATTATCTGTTTGCGTCCCTGCACGAAGCGCAATGCAATCCTCACTCTGTCCGTCTGTCGCCTCTTTGTCTGTCGCCGAACGGCGAACGCTCAATGTCTATTGTCTGTGCCAATGAGGATCCGTAACGTTTTTAGTTGAGAATGCAGATTTATAGAACTAAGAAATCCTTAACATACAGTGCAAAAATTTTTGTTCTACGACAAAAATTGACGAAGTTATGATCAAATTACTAGCGGAGTTTACTAACCGGCCGGCGCGGAAGGCTGTGACGTCACTCGGACGTTCCATGCCAGTTAGCCCATAGTAGCGACAAGCTGCGATGGTGTTTTCATTTAAACTATCTGTCCTACAAAAAATTTGTAAGGACATAATTTGTAGCAAATTGCTTTGCCTACAAATATGTTCATATAACTTTTTGCCGAAATTTAAAAATTAAAGAAGTTATAAGACTTATAAGCAAAAAAGTGATAAAATTTCTATAAAGATTTTCTTTTTTGCTCAGCGCAGCTACAGCGATTAGATGAAAACGCCATCGCAGCTTGTCGCTACTATGGGCTAACTGGCATGGAACGTCCGAGTGACGTCACACGCATCCCGCGTACACTGACGTAGCGGCAGGAACGGCATAATGTTTATAACTTAATATCTTCGTAAGTAATGGTCCGATTTGAATAATTCAAAAAGAAATATTCTTATGTCATAGAGAATAACGTGAATACTAGTTCTATGGAATTTGCTAGAACTTTACTGATCTCATTCCTTGTATGAGTATAATCTAACCCTTTGCTGACAATGTCTTTTCTGTAAATCATAATACCATATTTACAGTATCAATATTATAGGTAGGGATCCCTAGTACATATTTTTCACCTGATTAGTAACAAGCTAATTTTCCGGGAGTAGTTTCATTTTGATGAGACGAACAAAAAGTTCCTCTTCGAAAACTCTCGATTGTGGTAGATAATAGAGTTAGCAGGAGATAGAGCAGCAGTGAGCGTAGGACCGGGATGACGTAGGTACCACGCAATTTGTAGGACAATATTACCATCAAATTATACAAATATTTACCGAGTAAAAGAAAAAAAAATCAGCTGGTTAGTATTAATTTTTGATGACCTTACGAGGTCATCAAAAATCGATTTTTTTTTCTGATTTTTTTCCCTATCTATTAGTAAAAATATACTAAAAAAACTAATCAGTATACTAACTATAAACATGTTATGCGAACATAGAATAATTAATAAAATTATAACACGTGAAATAAAATACACGTGGTACATATTATTTTTAAATAGCCATATGAATACATGATAAATATATTATGATGATTGATGTATTTATTTTAGATTTGTTTTTTTTTTTTAATATTTATTGCATTTGTAACGACAATAATATTCATTTCACAACTCAACTGTTTCGCGTTACACAATAACTACGCTAATTTTCCCGTAAAAAATTGCGAAATAGAAATAGAAAAAAAAACAAAAGAGCTATTGAATACGTAATTATTCATTATTAGTAGCAACCAATACCGTAAGCTTTACATATTCTACGATTGATTTCATGTTAAGATGTAAAAATAAAAAATAAAATATGAATATATTTTTACATATTCTCAAAGTACCTATGACGTTTTCAGCAATTCTTTCCCTATATCTTCGAGACAAACTGGGATATGGTGATGACAGTGCTACGGTAATATACCACACTTTCACGATGTTTGCCTACTTTTTCCCGGTAATTGGCGCCATGATTGCTGACGGATGGTTGGGAAGATTCAGGTAGAACATTTATTGTGTTCATATTATGTCTTTTATAACAGGACTAATTATCAATTTTTCACTTTTAAAAATATAATTACTTAGACAGAAATTTTAAGCACATTAATCGGCTTCATATCAATTTGAATTTTGATTAAAATAAATAGGTACCTTAAAAACAATTACCTACAAGGTTAACTACGTCGGTTATTTTACATATATTTTAATAAATGACCAACACTTAATATTGTTAAGAGAGTGTAAAACTTAAAGCAACATTTATGACTATTTACTCTTGTTTTATTTGACAATACATATGTATATTATTATTTTAGGACGATTTTTTATCTCTCTTTGGTTTACGCGGCGGGAAGCGTTCTTATATCAGTCACAGCAATGCCACCAGTACAACTGCCACAACTGTAAGTAAATAAAATATTTTCTGTTTTTATTTTTAGAGATTATTACTCCTTAACAAACGATACAAGATCCGTGGTATGGTATATATATGGGGAGTGAAATATTGTGAAACAGTAACGCTGACTTGCCCTTAGAGGAAACCTATATTTATACGTGATAAATTGTCTAATCTACCACGTTGCCACCTGAAATAATATCTGTCTTGGCATACTGGTATTGAAACCAAACAAACTATGTGAGGTATGCTGGAGCTTTCTCGGACATGTACAAGCTAAAGTGCGAGGTGCGGCAGGGTTGATTTCGTCCCGGCTCTTCAATCTCTACATGAACCAGCTGATCGGTACGCTCAGTAGCACCAATATCGGATGTCATGTTGATGGAGTTTGTATAAACAATATCAGCGATGACATGGTGCTGCTGAGCTCATCCATTGAGCTAAGATCATCCACTTTTCGGGATCGGATGGCAATATGTGAATCCTATGCGGTGGCTCACGAGCTAAGGTATAATGCTGTAAAAAGTGAGCCTATGGTCTTTAAGTCTGTTTCTAAGAACTATTTGGAGATACCGGTAATCTCGCTCAGTGGCACACCGCTGTGCCGAGTAAATTTAAATACCTGGGCAACTGAGTTGTTACTGACAATTTAAAGGATGACTATGAGATTGAGAGGAAACGTAGGTCGCTGTCTGTCTGATGCAACATGCTGCAACAGTTAGCTCGGTATTTGCAAGGTATACGAAGCCAGTCAAATTAACGCTTTTCAAAGCACTGTCAGTCATTTTACACCTGCAGTCTTTAGACTGACTACACGCAGCGGGCATACAGTGATCTACGGGTCCAGTTCCTACAACAACGCATTTAGGGTTCTGATGGGGTTGCTGCGGCAGTGTGGTGCCTCTGGCATGTTTGCATGATGACTTTTATGCCGTTATGCAAAAAAAAAACGGTTCGCCTCCTCCAGCGGAATGCTAAATGTGTTGGTTGACCGTTGGGACTCGCCACTGTTGTATCAGTGGGTGCAGCTTCACAGAAAACCAAATGTTCGTGCTGAGAGACATTTTTATTTTTAGTGAATATTTTAATATAGTAAAATATGACACAAAATATCATAAACATGCTTAAGAAACGATATATTTATTTTAGCGAGTTAACAATTCTAGCTCTCCTACTAATAGCCTTTGGTACCGGCGGCATTAAGCCTTGCGTGTCAGCATTCGGAGGAGATCAATTCAAATTGCCAGAACAAGAGAAATACTTGGGATACTTCTTCTCGTTGTTCTACTTTTCTATAAATGCTGGAAGTTTGATATCCACCTTCCTTACGCCGATTTTAAGAGCAGACGTACACTGTTTCGGCGATAACGATTGTTATTCCTTGGCTTTCGGTGTTCCCGGCATTCTTATGATAATTTCTATAAGTAAGTATAAGTATTTCTATAAAAAAGTGTACCTTTTTTACAAATAAATAAAGCTTAACTAAAAAACATGTTACTTAATTTAAAGTTTTTCTTACGTATTTTAAAGGCGATTACGTATTAAAAACGATTGTTAAAGTATTATTATTTAATTATTGAAAAATCAATAAATACAATAATATAGTAGCTAACTACACATATACATTAAATTTTTTGAAAATTAGGTAACATTTTTTGGCAATCATTTCATAACGAAATTATTATAGTTATTACGAGTATACCTACTGTATTTGATTTCACATGTAGAGTCAATCTAGAGTCGTTGTTACTAAACTATACATGACTAAAGTCACACTTAAATAAGACTGACAAGTAACATTTCATATTTATAATATTAATAGCGTGTATGTATTATATTAATAATGGAATGATAAATGAGAAAGTTTAAACTTTGATATGGATTCACCTTATTCTATTGCCGTATCTAAAATATGAAATTAATCTTGCTATATTTATATATATATATACTATATTCGTGGTTTTTCCAGTATTTTTCGTAGCCGGTAAAAGGTTTTACATAATGAAAAGTCCTACCGGCAACGTAATGGGCAAGGTTGCGTCATGCATTGGAGTAAGTTGTTTAGAAAAATCTATACTTAATTATAATAAAGCTGAAAAGTTTGTTTGTTTGTTTGTTTGTTTGAACGCGCTAATCTCAGAATCTACTGGTCCGATTTGAAAAATTCTTTCAGTGTTAGATAGCCTATTTATCGAGGAAGGCTATAGGCTATATATAATCACGCTAAAACCAATAGGAGCGTAGCACTAATGAAGAATGTTTCAAAATCGGGTTTTTTTCCTTTTGCCAGCTTCCGCTGCGTAAACGGTTAAAGTTTCGCACAAATCATGTATGACAGTATTGATCCTATTCCATGCGCACGAAGTCGCGCGCAGAAGCTAGTACTTATTAAAATACAAATAAACTATTTAATGTACTTCAAATACTTATATGTATAAGAACCGGGTACAAAATCATACAACCCATGTGTCTTTACCCTAGTTTATAAAGCTCCAATCTAGTCAGATTGAACGAGGTCAGATTAAACAAAGAGCGGCGCTTCTATATATACGCATTTCCTCGAAAATTTATTTCAGATGCAAAAAGAATATTTAAAATCGATCAGCCAGATCCTTAGATCGACGCGTAGTAAATAAATCGTTCGTAAATCGTAATATTAAGTTAAAGAAAAAACCATCGTATAACTTCTAGTAAATTGTAAAATAATGTTTATTCTTCTTTTCGTAAAATATTTTTGATGATGTTTTAATCTAGTAAAGTATATTTAAATAGTCACTTATTAAAATGTAATGTTTTTTACTCAGCACGGTGTGTTGAGATCGTTTCAGAATAAAGAGAAAAGGGAACACTGGTTGGACCATGCTGACGACAAATATGATACTAATCTTATTGAAGATGTAAAAGCACTTCTTGGCGTACTAGTATTATTCATACCACTACCAGTATTTTGGGCTTTATTTGATCAACAAGTAAGTTATGAGTCTTACTTTTTATGTTACCAATAATAAAAATTGAAGGTATAAATGTTTAAATTTTATATGTACCTATACTAGCTGACCCCGAAAATGTTGTTTTGTCATATATGTTATTAACCGCCTTAATCCCCCACCCCTTATAACTTTGTGGTATGAAAAATAGATGTTGGCCGATTCTTAGACCTACCCGATATGCACACAAAATTTCATAAAAATCGGTCCAGCCGTTTCGGAAGAGTATTGTAACTAACATTGTGACACAAGAATTTTATATGTATATAACAAATATGATACCTAACTTATTTTTTTTCACCTTATAATTAATATTTATACCCAACGAACCCCAAACGACTAACTTAACAGGCTTGAACGACTTCAAAATCTTGCCATCTAGTTGATATTTTGCCTACGCAAATTTGACCATGTTTCTGAATTTCGTTCGAATCTCAACTGGCCAATACAAATGTTGTCGTGTGCGGGGATCGAACCCGCGAGCGCTCGCGCAACAGCCAATCGCAATCCATTGCTGTGACCGCTGCGCCAACGCGGCGTCACAAAAAAATCAATATACCTACTGTTATTAACCTAGCCAATGGTACGGAACCCTTCGTACGCGAGTCCGACTCGCACTTAGCCGATTTTTTATATTTACATTTGTGCTTTTATCATTTCACTTACTTTTTATCTTCAATTTACGTTCATTGCTTAGATACTTTATTAGTTTATGATAGAATATATTACATTATATTTTTAGTCTTCTTTTTATTTATTTATGTATTTTCTGTTAAGTATTATAATGTAGACATTTGTATGTAGGTTTATTATACATCTACACCAGTTATAAAATAAAAACATAAATTTACTGGGGAATCATTGGTTAACCGAATGGAAAGTATGTAAACAACGTTGTCAAAAAAATTGTTCTGGATTTGACATCATTAAAAATGTGTCAGTATACGAGTATGTCCGTCCGTTACAGGGTATTTTTTTCACTTGTTAATACAATAAAAATGAATAAAATATAAATATAAAATAGTACAAATTACTTAGGTACCAAAAATATGACGTTATCTAAAATACTCCGCTTTACCTTGTTTTTATTTTTGATAAATATAATTAACACTAGATTGCCCGAGGCAGTCATTTTGACTGCTTTTTCGTTTCAATAAAAAATTATAGTAAGTACATAATGATTCAACATATAAATGCGTTTATTAATAATTATAGTTACCTTCTACCTCCTTTATTTTCAGTATAATATGTGTGTTAATACTCACAAAATGACTGACTAATGTGTAGAGAAATTTATTTAAAATTAATATTTAATATTTTTATACTTATTTTTTACAGTTATGAACAGGTTAAGTATAATTAGTAAATTTAAACTGACTTCAAACAAGAAAGATAATCTTAAGATCTAAGAGATCTTAGATCAATTTCATAAAATATTAGTTATTCTTTCTAGCGTCAAATAAACATTTCTATACCTACTAAATAATATTGTGAATTGAGTTTATAGATAAGTGGTGCCTAGCATGGTCAGAACAAAATCCTTTAAGTAAACATTACACAACATCATACTCGTACTGTTTGGTAATATCTTATTCGATTCATTTTGAGTTGCGAAAGTGTTCCCATTAATAGACATAGTTGTAATAAATTCACTTTAATCTTTCCGATATGAGCAAGTTAACACTCGAAGGAAATTACTCACCACTATAATTTTATATACATAATTTAGAAACTTTGAATGTTTTTGTGTTTTTGTTTACACACACAGCATCATTTAGCACGTCGCATAGCCCGTGTGGTTGCGTGTAGTAAGAACATTAGGTTACTATTAAGTTTTTAGAAGATTACTGTCATGATAAAATGTTAATATAACATTTATGAACTAGATGTGTCGAAAATTTTAAATGTTTCATTTCATTTAAAAATTTCGACGAAACTAATTTAGAAAATATTAGATACTTATTGTGGTTCAAATTCTTAAATGCTCTTTATTTTTACTTTAATAGTTATAGTAAAATAAAATCACAAAATGTTAACCGTTTGGTTATTTAGGCGTAGTTAGATTTTGTAACAACATTGCTATAATCTAGGGTTCTAGATGGACATTCCAAGCTGACAGAATGGAACAGGATATTGGCGGTTGGACTCTAAAAGCTGACCAAATGCAAGTTCTTAATCCACTTCTAATCTTAATCTTCATCCCACTTTTCGAAGTGGTAAGTCTATTAATAATAAAATTTCATCACAATTATTAGAGTTTAATTTGCATAATTATTAAATACATGTCCGTTTTTAGGCAATTTACCCATGTTTAACATGGTGTAGACTTGTAAAAAAACCACTGCACAAAATGATATGGGGTGGTATTTTGGCTGCTTGTGCTTTCGTTATATCTGGTATTGTAGAGCTCAGCCTACTTGTAAGTATATAAATTTGCGTTAGTAAACTTTTTATTACCTTACTTTTAATTTTTCTCTATAAAGATTGTTTGCTTTATTTACTTTCAGCCCACGTATGGCACCCCTGTATCAGATGGTTTAGCACAGCTGAGAATATATAATGGTTATGATTGTAACTTTACTTTGAATATGAATGTGCAAAATATTTCATACAATGCTACAATTGGACCATTAGGAGCTTATGAAAAACTAGATATTGAAGCTCATCAAATTATTCAACTGCCATATTCTCTTCGAGGAATGCCAAACAGCGCGTGTGAAAATATAACATTTAGTAATACTTTCTCGTTATTGGAAAAAACAGCTAATTCTTATTTTATAAGTAATAACAATTTGTACAATTTCATTGATGATAATAACAAAGCTATCGACGGTGTAAATGTCAGGTAAGCATAGTCTTCCTTTATGTTTCTATTTTTTTTTGCCTTACTCTATAGTTCGTCTTTTGATTTGTTTTGGTGGCATTTATGTCTTGTGTAATACATATCATAAAGCCCGTTCCAAAACTTGTACATTTTTTCTTCCGGCTTGCAGTCAGTCATTCTATTTAATTTATCAAAAAGGAAAACGTTGTTATCAGTTAACGACATCGGTATCCATGTAGTGTTACTAAAGCTGTTCAAAGGTGTCGGATTCCCGGTTTTAGCAAAATTAGCCCACATTGCCGAAATCTGCTTAATAAATATTCTATCTTTGTCATATCTGTTATTCTTTAGTTTTACATAAGATTCCCACTGCGGATCACACTTAAGAATGTAACATATTTCATCACCTTGCGCAGAACCTTTTATTTTCATATTTGTACCAGATAATGAAGTTGCTTTGGCAACATTAAATTTTCCGACATAATTGAATTTATATGCGTAAATTTTATTTCCTAAGCTTATTCTAGATTTTATAAATTTGTATATTGGGTATTTGTAAAGATCTGAAGAATATTTCAAAAAATCATGAATTGAATTTTCTGATAATCCATGTCTGAAATAATGATATTTTATTTTATTAGAAATTTGCTTATATGTTTCTGTAGAATGTCTATACTTACAGTCATTAGAAAAAGGCACCATGAACTTAAATAATGTCTGAAAGGTTTTTAAATAGCGTGGATTGTGAATAAAAGGTATCAGTTCTGTTATACTTTCTTGACTTGTAAATCCGATAAGAATAGGAATTTTGAAACTCATATTTTCAATTGTTTCATATAATTGGTCAACATTCATTTTTATTAAAGCTCTAACAGATTTTCTTTCAACTGTTGGCATAAACGGAATAAGAGGTCGTTGAGCATTTACAATATTATCACTACTGTATATCTTTTGAGCAGCTTGAATAATGTAGTTTGGTTTAGCAGATTGTAAACGTCTCAAATCATTTTTCTTAATTTCATTTTCTAATTTATTTTTCTCGAACATTCTATCACCTTGGAATAGTGAAGCAGAGTATATTGAACCACTTTGTAATATCATTTTTGAAAATATATTTCTATGTTTAAAAATATATACTAAAAACAACGAACCTAAAACTAAAAATCTTAAAAAATATATCTAATATAATAACTAAAATACATTATTAAAAGGAGTCCCTTTAGGCAAGGTTCCGAAGATACTGGCAGCGTTCCCCCTTTGGATAGCTAGACTAATTCTTTGTCCGAGGTAGCTGCCAGCTCTTCGGTCTCCTGTGATGTCGACTAACCTTTTAGATATTTCCTTAAAGAGCCTTATGGCACTAGGACCCCACGGACCAAGGGTCTCGACACCGAATGGGACAAAATCATATTCGGAGCCTAGACCCCTGTATTTGCCTGCTTTAGCTTTTTCAGCCGCTTCACAAGCCGCACCAGCTCTATTATTGGTTCCATGTAGATGGGAAGGGGCCAGCGTGTCTGAACAGGTTGCATCCCATACCAGCACCCGGCCCATCTTCCATGGAATCAAACTCATACCGTCCGGTCTCTTGCCATCGTCTCTTGCTATACCAGTCGGCTCAAGTAGACTTGGCACGTTGATGGTGGCAAGGGACCGGCGTATGATATCGTTAAGTGCGGCATGTCTAGAGAAGCGGCCTGCACTTTTTTGGCAAGACAGTCCGTGATGTCCTAGCTTGTCGACATCACTGCCACAGGGACATTTATGTGGAAAGCAGACCGGAGTTTTTTCTATGTTTTGTTATGAGCAGTAATGACAACAACGTACTTGCCGATCCGCCTGCCATCACCGTTATGTTATTATTATCGCCCCCAAATTGTCCAATATTTTTTTTAATCCATTTAAGACCCACAACAATATCTTTAAGTCCCATGTTCGCGTTAGAATCGGTTTCATTAAGTTTTAAAAAACCAAAAACTCCCAACCGATGTGTCAGTGTTATAACTAGCACATCATTTTCTATCAAAAAGTCTGGTCCGTGAATATGACTAAAACTAGACGTGAAAGCGTAACCGTGAATCCATACGATGACTGCTTTCAATTTTTGTTTTTTATGGCTTGGTAAAAACGGTGTATAAATGTTTAGGTGTAAACAATTTTCAAATCCATACTGTCCATGTTTATGTACAATGTGAGCTTGTGCACATGCTCCATGGTATTCCGTGGATGCATCCAACGGCTTTGACCATGTTTTTATTGGTCTTGGATCTTTAAATCTTAATTTTCCAATTGGAGCTTGAGCGTATGGTACACCATAAAATGCATAATATTTTCTTTCGTCAAACACAGTTATTTCTTCACTTCCTATTATAGTACCTTGTTTTACATTTACTTTTACATTAAAAGATAATACTTTTGAAAATAAAAACAAAACGAGAAACACGAACTTTCGAAACATTTTAAGTGTATATGATTTTTAATTTTAGTGGCAAACCTTATCGTTTAATTAATGGCGAACCAATGTTTATGCTTTTTGTTTATGAAATCCCGCTGCGATTTATAGTTATATGATTATTTGATAGGAAAATATTTTTTACAGATTTTTGACCAATGCTTATACACCCGTGCAAATTCATGTTCAAAGTAATACAGGAAATACAACAACCTTGAGTATTGCTGGTGATGATACAACGCAAAAAACTATATCAAAGGGAACTTACGACGTTTTAGTAAACAGTCTTGTAGTGTTACCAGAATTTAAATTTCAAGCTGGTGCTGTATACACGATTATTATACATCAATCAGAAAACGGGAGCTATGTAAGTAATTTCAAGGAAAAAACTATACTATTTGGACTCACGGTTTGCCTTAACGCTTACACAAAAATCAATAATGCCCAATACATGTTGCTATAAGCGACTTTAGAGAGGTTTTTCAGGCTAAATAATATTTAACGGTCTAATTTTTAGACGTTTTGTTGATTAATTTTAGAATACCTTATGTAAGCCCTAAATATACAGCAGACTAACTGTAATTATTAAAAACAAATAGGTTCATACATATAGAAATTATAAATTGAAAAAAATGTCTAAACTATTCCTATAATATTAAGTTCAAGTTTATTGTAACAATACAGCAAAATGCGTCTAAAATACACTCATTACGTAGCTATATAACATATGAAATAAAATTAAAAGCGTAAGTAAGGAGTACTAAACCTATTTCAGATGGCCGACGCCGTGACTATTACTCCTCCGAACACCGTCCACATACTCTGGCTGATACCTCAGTATGTCATAATGACGATGGGAGAAGTAATGTTCTCAGTCACAGGTCTCCAGTTTTCATTCACTCAGGCTCCAGCCAGTATGAAGTCTGTGCTCCAATCGATCTGGTTACTTACGGTTGCCTTCGGCAATCTTATTGTGATCCTCATCGTCGAAGGAAACTTTTTGGACGCACAAGTAAATATTTTTCCAATAACTTCCGAATAATTATTTCGTATTTACCATCACATGCTCGTTAAAGCCCCATGAAAATAGATCGTTTTGCTTACGAACTGTTAAATTTAGAAAATAACTAATATAATAAACTAATAATAATAAACTAAAGCGGCTAAATTATATATTTTTTAATTATTTATGTAAGATAAAGATATTGTATACATTTTATAAAGTCTTTATTTTATTTCCAGTGGAAGGAATTTTTCTTATTCGCGGGACTTATGTTGCTCGATATGTTAATATTTATGACGATGGCATTTAGATGGAAATACGTGGAACTGAAGGATAGTACCGAGGAATTAGCCATTGAAGAAATCAAACTTCCCGACAAAACGAGAGACTTAGAGCACAGAGAGAACTAGGTGTTATATTTTGTTATGTGTATAAATATTGTTATTGTTATGTAACTTGTTAGTAATTATGATTAAATGAACAAAATAAATTATTTAAGCTCTTTTTATTTTATGAAGGAAGATGGCGTACCATGCAATTATTTATTTATCATTCTTCTGCGTCTACTATGATATTGATACGATTGATGCGTCAGGTGTTTCGTTTAGTATTAGATTATTTTTGAAAAAGCATAATATACTTTCGTAAGTAGTTAGTTTATTGAATTTAATCTCATTTTTTGAAGTTCTGACTACTACTAGTAAATACGATAGGATTTAATGATGATACTACCTTTTATCGTAGTCTGGTTTTTTTTTTGTGAAACTTCTTTAGGCGCATGAGCGCTACTTAACACGCCTTAAGTAGGTACTAGGATGGGTGACCGCGTGGGAACACCGCGGGACGTTGGCTTTTTTGTTTTTTTTTAATTCGTTTTTGAATTGGTTTTTTTGAATTAGTTTTTCTTTAATTAATGTGCCAAAGAAGTTTCACTTCTGACATGTGTACTTTTTAGGCACGCAATTTTTTTTTAATATACGCATACATTTAGATAGGGACTTATAATCTGCAAATTAATGAATTTACTGTTAAATATGTATGTATAAAATTTTTCAAATCAATTAATAGGTAAATTATTTCAGTTTAACAATTGTTAAAAATTTAAAATATTGAAAAGGATACAAAATAATAATTTATAATAAGATCTAAGTAAACTACGCGGTTTTTATTCCATATATTATACAAAATAATTAACTCATCTTTTAGAAGAAAAAAAAGTGCGGAAACCCATAATGTTCAATCTGTTTAGTTAAATGGCGTGAATACATTAGACAATTAGTTTTGGATAATTTGTGTGTTGTTCCCATAGTGCCGAACAGTCTAAATTCTCTGTGGGGATGAGCCGTGTGACGTCGGTTAACCCTCCGTGTTTCTCTTTATTTTTCATTGCGGACGTGTTTGCCAAACTTTAAAAAAATTCAAGGCATGCTGTGTAAAAAATATCATAAAATAAAAAATATTATAATATCAGCATACTTATTGTCTCATTATGTGGTTTATATACAAGATAATTAAATATAAAATGGAGTGGTAATATAAATTCGTTGTGATTATTTTTACAAAATAATGTTCTCAATTGCTTGATTGCTAATTTTGACCTGCAAAAAGTTAAACGTTACATACGTTATCGAAACTGAATGTAAACTGTAAGCACATTTTTTTTTAATAATGCAAAAGATTTAGCTTAAGTTAATACAAAACATTTTTTGCACTTTGATAGTCACTTGCCGATACTACAGCGCACGAGTCTGCAGACGACTTGTTAATAATTGCGTATAATAAATGCTTAAATACAACAAACAGACATACAAATACGGGTTGGGGTGTTTAAATAAAGGGGACTATTTAGTTTCTGGGCTATTGACAATAATGTTAAGGTTAGCAGGGGCAAATATCGAGACCTCCTATCTCAAATAATATGATTGAGTAAATTAATTTAAATTTTTTATTTTTTATAACAAACTAGCTGTATCCCGCGATTTCACTCGCGTTTATTCGAGAAAATAACGTACTAAAATATTGTATAGCCTTGTGTAGTCTTCCTCGATAAATGGACTATCCAACACAAAAATAATTCTACAAATCGTAGTTCCTGTGATTACCGCTTTCAAACAAACAAACAATAAAACTCTTCATATTTATAATATTAGTAGGTATAGAATTATTAGATCACTAGGAGTCATAATTTGAAAGTTTATACAGTGCCTTTTGGCACTGTATAAACTTATAATATATATATATATATATATATATATATATATATATATATATATATATAAGCTCTGTTTATATATTTTTGGGTCTTAGAATTTTTATCTGTATTTTAGAATTTTTAGATATTGAATTATTGAGGTATTTTAATTTACCTACTTTAATAAACAAAAGAGTATATATACCTACCTATATATGTATATGCGTGTGTGTGTCTAAAATACATAGTAATGTGTGTAATATTTTTTTTTATTGATTTAATGTATATTTTATGCATAATATAAGCAAAATTTATAGCATTCTGCACTCCTCTGTACAAAACTATAAGTGTGCGAAATTTAATAGGGCACAAAGTTTTTGCTTCACGTATTAAATATATAGATAAGAAGTACTTATTTGTTTATTTAGGTATGGATTTTAATTACTTAAATCTTAAAAGTGTTTCGAAAAGGTAAACTGAAATCAGTTTGTAGATAAATAAATAGTACACAAAAAAAGAAAAAACAAACGAAGAAGTCGCAACCGCAAGTCGCACGCTACAAGCAGCAAATCAATTTGGGACGATACAGTCGAGCATGACATTCGCGAGTATGTTGTGGAAATACTCGACACGGATTAATTAAATGGTGCTAGGAGCATTGTGGAAGAAGGCGTCAGTACATGTTCCGAGCACTTGGAGCGGCGCGTGGCGGGTCGCGTGGCGCTACGAGCTCGCAAGCCGCGCGCCCGTGCATTGGCGAGACACAAAGCGCAGCTAACCCACGTGCACGCTCTCACTGGATAATCTCCACGGAACATATGCAGCCAAATAAATAAATTAACTGGACCCGATATCCAAAGAAGCTTGGCGGTTTACTTTTTAATCATTGGATTAAAATTAATAGTCATGAGAAAATTGATTTTAGCTTAAACATCATTTTTAGTCTACTGTTCCCTTAGTGTTTATTTTACCGGTAATTTTAACATTTACGATATATGTATTAGTTAAATGAATACCTCATTATTACGTTTTAACGAGAAAAAGTAAAAAAAAATTGCGTGGGTACAAAGTACACAATGTGTACTTTGTACCCACGCAATTTTTTTTTTTTTTGTCATGTCAGAAGTGAAGTTTGGCAAACTAATTAAAAAACGAATTTAAAATACAAAAAAAAAAAAAAAAATGCCAACGTCACGCCGTGTTACCAGGCGGTCACCCATCCAAGTACTGACCGTCCCTAACGTTGCTGCGTTAGCGGTCGCTCAAATTTTACTCCTCATGCGCCTAAAGATGTTTCACTTCAAAAGTAACTGCATGATCTACCCACAGAGTAGGTATTACAATGCTTAAATTTTTCTTTTAGAATTCCACTAAACTAAGCTTTTTCATACAAAGTTTACCTATTACCTACAAAAAAAAATCCGGGTAGTACCTACTGTTTATCATAATATTGTAATAACTAGGTAATTGTGATTGTTTTCAAAAATCCTTACGTAGGTAATGTCTTATAGTACATTACTCAAATTGTACGCCAATATTTACAAGCCTGCTTATATAGAAGCAATATATCTACTATTCCACGAAGATTTTCAGAATCAATCAACAACCATCAGTGACCCATCATCTTGAGCACGTCTTTTAGTACCAAGAAAAAATGAATTAGGTAAGTACATTGTAAATCTCTGAAGAGATCTACAATGTAATTCATTCTCTGAAATCAATGAAGGCACTTCGTCACCTAAACAACATACTTTATGATCCCGTTAAAATTAATGTTTCGGCTTGTTTAATAGCACGACTTTCTAACGATCTGGAGGGACGTGGAACGGATTGCGCGGGGCGTGGTCGCGCCGCGTGGAGGTCGCGTGACACGCCACTCGCAGAACCAACGTTTCTACCCTCCGCGACAAATCAATTACAGGGTCGACTGGGGCAATACTTCCGAATGGGAATTAGCACCAAATTATAGTCGTTGCAAAAAATACTTGTTTGTATTCGAGGGATGCTAATTTATAGATTCGAATGTTGACTATTTACTTTTCATGAGAACTCTTTTAACGGTATCAAAAAACTTATGAGATAATATTTTATCAAATAATTATTTAAGATATTTTTAAAAGCTCAATCAAAGATGTTAGATAAGTATCTTACATCTTTGAAGTATAAAGTAAATATGAAGTTTAACAGTGTGTTTAACACATCTATACTTAATATCCAAAAGATAAAAATGGTCCACAATGAGAATTATTACCTAACTGTTGTAGCTCGTACCATCTGGTATAGTATGAAGAGAAATCAGAAAGTATACCTAAGAATTAGAAGTATGTATGTAATAAAAGTATCTAGGTAAATTATGTAATTGGCCGAATATAGTGTAGTGTTTAATTAGATTTAATTAAGCATTAAATTAAAAGAAATTTAATATTTTAAATATTTAAAACGTAAAATGTTTTTGAATGAATGCTTTTAAAAAACATGGCCATGGGTTTTCATAGATTACATTTATTTATTTATTTAAAGAAAATAAAATACAATTTATGTGATAAATAGTGCAGCAAAAATAATATTTAACAGTTTAACAGCGCTCGGTAATATTTTACGCAGACGTCGTTTGCAGTTCAATCATAACAGTCATGCACAGAGTACATTGTAATAGTAGCAGTCATGTTTGAGGTATTTGACAATAATTATCAGCAGCGTTCGATCAGTGCTTACATCTATTGGAGTGTCTGTTTATAATATTAAAATAACCGCTTTTTACTAAATGCATATGGATTTATCTATACTAATATATAAAGCTGAAGAGTTTGTTTGTTTGATTGTTTGTTTGTTTGTTTGTTTGTTTGTTTGTTTGAACGCGGTAATCTCTGGAACTACTGGGCCGATTTGAAAAATTCTGTCAGTTAGATAGCCCATTTATCGAGGAAGGCTATAGGCTATGTATCATCACCCTAAGTCCAATAGGAGCGGAGTCCACGCCGACGAAGTCGCACGCAGAAGCTAGTATTTTATATACGGTACATATACCAAAATAACATTTTTTACAATTTTTGTCTGTCTGTTTGTTCCGGCTAATCTCTGAAACGGCTGGAACGATTTTCGACGGGACTTTCACTGGCAGATAGCTGATAGATATACTAAGGTGTAACTTAGGCTACTTTTATTTTAGATTTTTTTATTTTTTTGTAACTGCGAACTGAACGATAACTTTTTTGTTAAATTCCACGCGGACGAAGTCGCGGCACAGCAGCTAGTTACAAATAAAAATTTAAACGAACTACGTCCACAACATGTAAAAAGACAATTTTTAGGGTTGATTTAGGGTTCCGTACCTCAAAAGGAAAAACGGAACCCTTATAGGATCACTTTGTTGTCCGTCTGTCTGTCGAGACGAAAGGGAATCAAAACCTACAGGGTACTTCCCGTGAACTTAGAATCTTGAAATTTGGTACGAAGCAACGTTATATAGCACAGTTAAAGGAAAAATTGCGAATAGCATAAATTTTTAGTAACATCATATACTTAATAAAAATATTTTTAATAATGTTTGTACGGAACCCTCGGTGCGCGAGTTCGACTCGCACTTGGCCGGTTTTTTTAATGTGTAGGTAATTCACGATCAAAATCAAAAATTACTTTACTCAAATAATTTTTAAAAGCATATTTGAATCATCACTATATGAACATAATTATATCACAGTCATGTAATCATTACCTACTATTTAATATAAATAATAAAATACATATAAATAAATAGTATTTATTTATTACTAGCTGACCCGGCGAACTTCGTACCGCCAAACAGTCGATTCTTTAAATTTTTTTTTTTTTTTTAATACTTATCCTTCCCGAAACCCTTCCACTAACACTTAAACTTTATGGTATGGTATTAAAGTTCAAATTGACTTTTAAGTATTATTACGAAATACGAATCTTTTGTATGGGAATATAGAAAAGTGTTGTTTTTAGACTTATTCAGGCATTTTTTAAATTTTTCTCTCTGTAAGAACCATCCTCGTACTTCAAGGAATACATATTATAAAAAAGAATTAGCAAAATCGGTTCAGCCGTTCTCGAGATTTGCGCTTAGCAACACATTCAGCAATTCATTTTTATATCTCTACTACCCCACAGACGTTGTCGTGTCTTAACTTTTGTATGGGAATATAGAAAAGTGTTGTTTTAAGACTTTCAGGCATTTTTTAAATTTTTCTCTCCGTAACAACCATCCTCGTACTTCAAGGAATATTATAAAAAAAGAATTAGCGAAATCGGTTCAGCCACTCTCGAGATTTGCGCTTAGCAACACATTCAGCGATTCATTTTTATAAATATAGAGAAATAGAGATATAGAGATTGATACTTTATTGTACTCGTACACCACAACTACATTTTAAACATTAAACATTTAAAGACAGTTACACACACAGTGTGTGAAGTATAACGAGCGGATAAATAGATATTGAGCCATTACTTCTAGATAACCCCATTAAAGGAAGAGTAAAATAATTATAAGCTCGAGACAGGGTAGGTGGTGCAGTTATATGATAAACTTACATGCTAAATATATACATACATACTAATACTTATAAATAATACACATATAAATACATACCTATGCTATGTATGTACTTATTAGATGTAACCTCTCACCCCATAATATCAAAAACGTTTAAGTATATTCCGTTTTCAAGTAGTAGTCTGAGAAACTGCCATTTCAATAAATAATAATGATAAAAATAAACGAAATGAAATGGAAAAAATATCGTTATTTTGCTGTATCTACTATAACAAACTTAAATTATCTTATATTTGATTGTATGACTTGTAAATTACATACTTACTGTGTACTAACTATACTTTTACAACTTGTATTTACATTTCTTTATAAAAACAGTTAATAGTTAAGATCTATCTTATATTTATATAGTTTTTATTATCGTTACGTTTATTCTGATTCTAAGGAGCTCCCACTTAGAGTTAGAACCTTTTCAATGTTGGGATGGCGTTTTATGGCTGCTGTCAAGTACACTCTCCATTCTCCACCAATGAGAGGGGTTGTGAAAGATCGATCCGTTCAGCTCCCTGAAGCGACTTAAAACAAATAAGAAAATGAATAGAACATCTAGTTTCAAAGATGAATTCATACAAAACTTAAGTTGGATGTGTAAAATTAAAAACATGGGAATCTAAAGAGAATAATAGAAACATCTAACTACATGAAAATTACAATATAGATATTTATTTCAATATCTAAATATTGAAAATTTATATTTTTACTTTACACAGGTACATTAGAATAATATTCAAAAAAAAATTAATAATATCTACTTTAAAAAAACCTACAGTAAAATATCGAATAATTGTGTTTGCTCGCAAACGAAAAAAAAAACCGACTTCAATTATATCGACAAGTAATACTTACTTAAGATCGCCGGTGTAGGCTGGATGAGGATTGCGGAAAACCGGGATGTCTGGCGCGAACTTGGGGAGGCCTATGTCCAGCAGTGGACTGCAACTGCAATAGGCTGAACTGAATGAATGAAATAATACTTACAACACTCACTACGATTTTAGAGGGTTTCCCTCGATTTCTCTGGGATTCCATCATCAGATCATGGTTCCTTATCATGTTCCGTACCTAAGTTGGGATATCTCCTTTCCAACAAAAAAAGAATTATCAAAATCGGTTCATAAACGACGAAGTTATCTCCTTTTTTGAAGTCGGTTAAAAACGAAATATCTCTATTTAAATAAATGATAGTGGAATTGGATGTTTCTTACCATAAAATACACAAACATATAACTCTCTTTTCCGACTACCAACAAGGTCCAACCCCTTACCGCCCTAATACTCGAAAGCTCCGCCCATTCAACAAAATTTAACGTCTAGGGAGCACACCGCAACCGTATCTATAAAACAGACCTTATGATTTTACCCCGAGGGATGAAAATTTTACGCAAAAGCTGTTCTCGTCACACACACACACAAATTTGCAAAATGGCCACCCCTTGTGATATAAAATAATTCGTTTTGCCCAGTGTACAGTTAGTCTTCTTTTAAAGGGGATAAGTGAAAGTACTTCATAATTATATTCCGTTATTTACTGAGAAGAAAATGTCAGGAACAAGAACACAGGTCGCCGATTCGTCCACCTCACCTCCTTTGAGGTATAAAAAGTGTTTAAAATATATATTTTTTAATTATAACCTTACTACACTGGTTTAAGCGTTTAAAATTTGTTCATTATTGTAGTGAAAATCGACGCTTAGGATATTCTGGACTAAAGTTCGCTTACGCCGACGGTTCGGATGAGGAGAGTCATTCCATAGCGACGGAACTACCGTCCTGCGTGTATGCGGCTGCGAGATCCAGGCTGCAACTGCCACTCGCTGCCTACGTCCATCAACATTCTCGCCAATTACATACAGGTAAAGAGTTCGTTTGGTGATCAGTCCGCTTTAGTCAAACTATGATTTTACTTTTTTCTACAGTAAAAAGTGGTGTGGATATAGTTATTTTTATTTTTTCACTTATTTTATTACGTTTTATCTAAATTATAAAACCTTGTCACATACTTGTACACTAATCACTACCTAAATTTTAATTTCTTTTCGTGCAACTCGTCGTAAGATAATTAATAATACCTAATTGTTAATAGCACAATATAATGATCCATTAACCTAAACATAGGTACCTATTTTAGTTTCTCGTTTATTTCTTAATTAGTCTTTAAAAATCATCTCGTGAAAAAAAAATTTATTCCGAAACATGCAGATTTATCGCTTACGATAAATCTGCATGTTTCGGAATAAATTCTAAACCTGTACATTCCTCAAGCTGCTGTAGAAAGGTGTGGTAGATTAGTCTTAACCTTCTCTTTCATAGTTACCTATAGAGATTTTACTACCTAAGCAGTGAGAGCTTTTACATCTTTGTACTGCATAAATACTCATTAGTAGGTAACAATATACCTAACAACTATGTTTTTCATTAGTTTTTTTTTTGTGTTCAGATGCGATTCTGGAGTCATCAGTGGAAACAGATTACCAATGCGGCGGGTCGCCGTACCGAGTGCAGCGTGCCGCGGCGAACGTTCGAGAAAGACGACGGATGCTGAGGTCCGGACCCAATGGGTACCACTTTCATTTGCATTCGTGTACATATTTTTGAATGAAATAAGACTAATGGATTTTTTGACGATTTTTTTCGGAATCTGCATCTCGAATTAGGGGTAAAATGGCGATTCAAAAGCATATCATAAACCCGTTAAAATATAGTTAATTTTAATACATTACTAGATAAATTTAGAATTTCAATGAATTTAGTAAAGTTGACGCTTAATTACTGCATCACTAATAAGTTAGGTACCTATTAGTGATGCAGTTATAAGCATGAAAAAGAAAAGAGATGTCCTGACGTATCTATTTTAAGACCATATTTGCAGTATCATACTTATGTATGTAGGTAGACCATGTACTGGTATAAATATGAGTACCTACTTAAGATTAAGTTTATATAAACAGAAATTAGTTACAAGGCTAAAAGAGTTAATTTAAATATCTACTAATTAAAATTCTAAATGTGATTAACAAACACTGCATAGCCGCAAACATGATGCATTTATTTAGGATTTTTTTTTTGCTTCGCGATTTTTTGTACACCTGCGTATTTTAGTTACTTGATAAAATATTTATTAATATTTTAAAAATTGTATTTTACTTGATAAAATATGTATTAATTTTTTTCGACTGTTGATTACAATACCTATAGGTACATCTGTATTTTTCATTTATAAGACGCTTATCTATATACACATTATTTTATTATTGCTTATAATTATTACAATGAAGCGCTGCGTTTTTTATTCTAAATCATATTAATGTATTTATCATTTTAATAATGCTGAACGACTTTACTAAATGTGTGTGTTATGTTCTAACTTTAGCAGTATAAACTCGGCGTTCGACGAGTTGCGTGTGCACGTACCGACTTTTCCTTACGAGAAAAGACTCAGTAAAATCGACACTCTACGACTGGCCATCGCGTATATAGCGCTCTTGAGAGAGGTATGTGTTACAAACAATTAGTAACGCTATATACAATAAAAACCGGATAATAATATACCAGAATCGAACAGGAAAATTAGCGTTCTGCTATTATTATTATATTAAAACACTGCGTTGATATTTTTTATTGTTGTGCTATATTAAGTTCTTGTACGAGTAGTTACTATACATTCTCAATAACTAAAAGTGAATTTTGCTTATCTGTTTGGACTATACTGGACTAATTTAAAAATCAGTTGTTGAACCCATTCGATGCGGCGATAAAAATTACGCTCACTAGCCCAGTGCGGCAAGGTTTTCCTGCGTTCGGCGGCGTCCTCCGCACCTCATTTCGGATAATATGGAACGCCGATCGGCGTTTTTAGCACTGTGTAAGAAAAATGATCATTCTTACGCTTAAAACCTTAGAAAAACTACAAATACGCCAAACGTGTGGTACGCGCTCACGATCGTATTTGGTGTAAAAATAAATTAACATCAATTAGGATTTTTTTGTGAAGTTTTTGTTTTTTATAAGTAGTTGGATTGTGAAAATTTGGAGAATGTAGCGATAAATGGCAAGTAAATTATTTTAATTATATAATTTTACTTTACTTTTAAACTACAGTCTCATATATTTTAGTTTCAACTGATAACAATGGCTATATTATCAGTATAAACTAATATCAGAGGTAATAACTCCTGGAAAACGCCGATAGGCGTCTTCCGCACCTAGGATGGAATTCGCAATTTTCCAAAAAGTTAAAATTACGGAAACAGCGAGCAGTACCTTGTTGTATTATTAAAAAAATGTGCGTATATTGCAAGTATAATTTTTTGTGACTTGTTTTCGCCAAGATAAAAGGAATTAAAAAATAGACGCCGATGGGCGTAGGTACTCCGCACCTCAATGTTAAATCAAATAATTGTGTTTGCTCGCAAACGAAAAAAAGACCGACTTCAATTACATCGACAAGTAATACAACGTAATAAGACGAAAAAATAGTCAAGTAAATACGCGCTATTAAAGATTACTCAAAAAGTTGTAATCAGTTTTCGATCTTATTTAAACAAGACTACAAGACAAGTATTAGCTTTCGATTAAAGTAAGAATCATCGAAATCGGTACACCGAGTAAAAAGTTATGCGGTATAATATTGGCTAGGTGCGAAGTCATGGTGGAGGTAAGCCGAATCGACACAAGCGTACGCAGTGGTGAATTTTTGAACTAAACGGAGATGTTATAAGACTCTTGTCGTATAAAATACACGTAAACATTTTAATTTTTTATCAATAATAAAATTTTAATAAAATGAGCAACCGGAGTTGCTGTGTCGTTAATTGTAGAAATACTACCAGAAAGAGTGAGTGTAAATTTTATACATTTCCAACTGCGAAATGGAAAATAAATCAAAGAAAAAAGTGGATAGTAGCAGTAAGACGGCGAAAGTAAGTAGTATCATAACCTTAATTTCAGTATTAATAATAAAAGAGTATAACAGGCATTTGGAAACTGGTAAATGTTGTTGACACAATAATATATTATCTTAATTAGTAATTTGAAATATAAATGTTTTTACTTGTGGAATTTATCAAAATTTAATAAACTATTGTATGTATGTTATTAAGAATTTCATATAAATAATGAAAAATATTTTGCTACTCTTTAGATTAAACAACGTGTTTATTAAATTTAAAAAATTTAGGTACTAATTTGGAACTCAATTCGATGATTTACTGCTTGAAACCCAGTTTTGATGATGACATCCATGTTTTCGTAACGACTTAAATAAAAAAATATTAAATTAAAAAAATTAATATTTTACGTTATCTTCAAGATTCAGCTATTACATTATCTTTTTATTTTTATTCTTTACTTTTACCTTTACAATTATAATTATACTCTTTGTTTCCAAAGTTTGTTTCCTTTTAGTTTTGTTAAAATTAATTTTACAACTCATATGTACTCAGCTATGCTTTAGAAATTAGAATTGACCACAGATTACACACAGATAGTATAAAACTATAAAGCTAGCTAGAATTGACTTAATCTAATCATGTAAATATTAAATAATTTGTTTATCAATGATACTTACGTTTTTTTTTAAGATATTTAATTCAATATAAAATAGCACGTAATTTCGTCAGTTCGTCACTACATTTTTTTCACATATTGATAGTCATTTTAACAATAAAAAAATAGTAATTATTGTCAAATATCATTAATATACTGCCAATCACAGATTATATCTGCCAATACTGTCCCCTTTTAGTTCATACCTCGAGTGGCGCTACCGTCACGCACCTAGCCTATAACGTAGGTCGACGAAAAAGTAGTCAAGTAAATACGCATTATCTATCTATACTTATTATAAAAAGAAGTCCCCCGGCCGCGTCTTTCTGTCCTCCTGTCTGTCTATCTGAACGCGATAAACTCGAAAACTACTGAACGGATTTTTACACGGTTTTCAACAATAGAAAGAGTGATTCTTGGGGAAGGTTTAGGTATATAATTTATTATGCTTTTATGTAAATTAGCAGAAATACGGCGATAAATGTTGAAGAGGTCGCAAAAAATCTCGCCAACGGGGGACCTTTCCTCGCGAACGCCGCGTAAACTAGCAAAGATATAGTTAAGTAATGTACTAGCGAATTCAAAATCTATAAAAATGCTACAAAAAAGTCCGCGACAGCATATCTCTATCTCTTACGGTTGACTTACAATAACCACTTTTATGTTCAAATTTGTAATTAAAAACATTACGTTATTTTCAAAGCTATTTTCTTTAGTTCAGTATTAATCCTTATCGAAATAAATATGTTGGTTAGCTTAAAAATTTAATGTAGATTAAAATTGCCCTTTACACTATATCAATCAGATGAATAGTTTTTGAGATATCGTCGTTAGAAGTAATTATTAAAAATAATTAATGCGCAACGAAGTGGGCACGGGTCGGCTAGTTAGATATAACTCTAAAAGTACTTGTCAGATCTCAATTAAATTAAAATGGGACCACATGACACGCAACACCTTTCAATTAAAACAAAATTGATCGAAATCGGTCCACCCAGTCAAAAGTTCTGAGCTAACATACATTAAAAAAAAACATACGTGTCGAATTGAGAACCTCCTCCTTCTTTGGAAGTCGGTTAAAAACGCCGATAGGCGTCTGCCGCATTGAATGGGTTAATAGTTTTGTTAAAAAAACTCAATCATAAACATGTATATATTGTCCTACATTTGCGTATTTAACATAATAAATCACAATGTTAATTAAATCTAAACACTAAATACTTGTAAGCCACCGATTCTTCTCGGAGCCAATAGTGTGTGAAAAACACATTTTACTATCAACTTCAAGAAGCTAAATTGTAACTAGTCATTGTTTACAACAAGGCTTTCGATTAAAATAAGAATCATCAAAATCAGCCAGTAAAAAGTTATAAGGTATACCTAAAACAGAGGTGAACGAAAAAATAGTCAAGTAAATTTGCTTTACAGTGGTCGCCTAGTGGTCGAAATTCGACCATAATTAATTTAAGAGCGCGCATAATGCAAAATTACCAATCTTCTATTTGTTTTGACATGAAAAGTTCCAGACCAAATCTTAAAATAAAAATATATGACAACCTAAGTGATATTTGCAAGGGTTGACCCATATCAAAAACATAAAATAAGGAAATTTCCTCGATAAAATATAATCACGAAGTAACCTCTAATTTTTATATTTTTTCTATTTATACTCGATATGGTTATGCTTATGACCATTAAGACAAAAATTTGATAATTAATTACATTTAAATATGAGTAAAGGCTATGCCAAGGCATTTAATGTAATTACTTTTAGTTTCGGAATTATATACAAAATAACATATTTGTCGTTTTTTACATTCGTAATGCGCTCAAAACTATATCGTCTATCGCACTCTGACACGAGGCTTTGTGTATATTTTGTTTCATCGGGCGCGCGGGTGAAATCTGATTTTTTGCTCGCCTTATGCGCCCTCTTAAATTATAAGTTTTAACATTATTATGGTTCTGTTGTCAAAGACTATTAGGTAGTAGTACGGGATCCCTAGTACATATTTTTCACCTGATTAGTATCAAGCTAATTTTCCGGGAGTAGCTTCATTTTGATGAGACGAACAAAAAGATCCTCTTCGAAAACTCTCGATTGTGGTAGATAATAGAGTTAGCAGGAGATAGAGCAGCAGTGAGCGTAGGACCGGGATAACGTACCACGCAATTTGTAGGACAATATTACCATCAAATTATATAAATATTAACTAACAAAAGAAAAAAAATCAGAAAAAAAATCAATTTTTGATGACCTTACGAGGTCATCAAAAATTATTACTAACCAGCTGATTTTTTTTTCTTTTAGTTAATTAATATAATTTGATGGTAATATTGTCCTCCAAATTGCGTGGTACGTTATCCCGGTCCTACGCTCACTGCTGCTCTATCTCCTGCTAACTCTATTATCTACCACAATCGAGAGTTTTCGAAGAGGAACTTTTTGTTCGTCTCATCAAAATGAAGCTACTCCCGGAAAATTAGCTTGATACTAATCAGGTGAAAAATATGTAGTTACTAGGGATCCCTACCTATAGGCACTTCTGTAATAATAAATATAGGTAAGAGTAGGTACATATGCGTGTGTGTGTCAAATACATGGTAGTGTGTGTAATATTTCTTTTTATTGATTTAATGTATCTACTTTTTACGAATAATTTAAAAAAAAATTTTAGCATTCTGCACTCCTCTATAAATAAACTATTAGTGTGCGAAATTTCATACTATTCCTCCCGCGCAATTTTTTTTGTAAGTCGGTTAAAAACAGAACTACATAAATATGACCAACCTGGTATTTTTCTTTTGTATTGTATTGTTCTGATGATTACTTTTCTAAATACGCGTGTTACGTGTACGACTGTACGTTGTGACCAATAATTTTATCACCCGCTTGCATAAAGAGAGAGAGAAACACAATTACTCATATATTTCGTTGTTGTGCACTATAACCTTGTTTTATGACCTTTTATTAATATAATAAGTAAAATAACATAAATATGATACAAATTTACCTTTAAATAGATTCCTTTATATTACCTTTTAAAACTACTGAATCAGCTGTAGTGACGATCTCTTTTTTCCAAGAAATTACTATTTGAGTTCTTTATGAATATAGTACGAGTTAGTAGTATGTTATGTATGAATAGTAGAGATTAGCAATCACTTTGACATTGGAATCCTATACCTCAAAAGTATAAAACAATTGAATCGGTTTATTCTCACTTAGAATAAAAATTACTTTTTTGCCATTAGGTCTTAGATGCTGACTACGATCCACTAACATATGTAGAAAAATGCCTCCGCGGAGAAATAAAAGCAGATAGAGCTCACTGGAATACTAGTGGTAAGTTTATGAAAATGATTTAAATATTTAACATATATGATAAAATCTTGCTAATATAATTTTCGTTAAGATAATTTGAAGACATCATATCTGAAATTAAAAAATTTAATTATATTTTAAAACACAATTAGCTTAAATTTAAAAGTAGGTAGGTACACTATCTGCTTCCTGAAGTAATAGACAATATTCGAGCGGTTACCTTTAGTCTTGCTCTTTAAAAACATTGTTTCATTATGGACGGATAGGCAGACAGTTTAAACTGTACAACCAACTTCCTGTCTACTAGATACATTTCGACATAAACTTCATTCCACAAAAAAATAGAGCCACACAGAAAAATGTACCAAAACTGAATAGTTATTGCGTAAAACCGCAAATAGAATCTATCATTATCGAAATTACAATAGCAAAATCGTTTTTGAAACTTTGGATCAAGATTTCTATGTCTCTTTTTTTGTGTCGTCCATTATGGCTTTTTTTCGTCCATTTTTTCAGCAACTTTTTAAAATTCCCGTTAGACATGGTTTGGGTTTCCACTTACCTACTAGTCTACTCTTTCTACCTTTATTTTTTTAACAAGGCGTCTTAAAAATTCACAAAATTAATTAAATATTATAAAAATAAGCTATAATTAAGCGTGATCAAAATCCATATACTTAGGTAAATATACCTAATTACCTAATTATCTGAAGCATACCTGATAAACTGGCTGATGCAATGGCGACTATAGGTTCGCTACCCGCGAATTTCAATTATTTTATATTTTATTGCAAATATTTATTTATGCAAATAAACACATGTGTGTTAGGGCATTTCTACTTATTGTGTTTCCGGATTCTCGACACAGGATTCACATGCTACTGGGGCCGTTGAGTGTGCAGAGGCTGCATTTGAGTTTTCAACATAACAATTTAAACACGAAATAATTCAATCCACCCCCTTCAACCCCTTGCGATATTTCATGGTTTACCTCAACCCCTCCCTCTATTCCCAGACTCGTTTGATTAATGGACAATCCCTTTGTTTATTTAAAAAATTTATTATTTTTTTGCGCAGATTTAACAGCCAGACTATCATGGATCAACTGGGAGAATCTTGGAGTAAACCCACAACGGAGAAGTGTTCTCACGTCACTAGCTCTCAGCTCTGACAATCTGCAATATCCTCACAATTAAAATAACAAGCATATTTCGGGTATTTTTATGTCACTGCTAGTTTAATAGTGTTATCTTTAAATTAGAAATTGTTGCTGTGCTTACATTATTATAATCAAATATTTATTGTTAAATGGGTTTTCAAACCGTGATTTGCATTATTTTACCATATCAAGGTGAAAATACACGCACAAATTTTAACAGGAGCTAAAAATCTATCCAATATCGAAACAGGTGCATAAGTTACAGTACAATTTACTATTACATTATACATAAGCTCCGAAATAAATTGTAAACATGTGATTTGTTTTTATACATTGGTATAGATATTATATTTAGTTCGTATTGTATGTACGAGTATGTATTGTGTTACATATTGTGTTAAAAGATCATTATTAGATAATAAACTGCAGATGAAGCCACAGAAGATAAATGGACTTATGTTAGACAGTATTATTATTAATTTATACTACAGGTAGGTACCAATTAAAGTTTTGATTCTAATAGACAAAAAAAAACTTTTTCAGTCAATACAATTTTTAATTTATTTTTAGAAATAAATAAAAACATTAATCTTCTTTACTGGAGTCAGTGGCGGATTTACACAATAGGCTGAGTAGGCTGGAGCCTAGGGCGGCAAATTCTAGGGGCGGCAATTTTATTTTTGAAACGTTATAATATTAGATCTTTACCTATGAAATTTCCGTTTCGTCGTTTGTTTGTATTTCTTTTTAATTTATCGACATATATATTTATACACGTACATATCTCGACTGTACTAGGATATAGGATATCGAGTTTCTGAGGTCATTAGGGGCGGCAAAAATTTAATAGCCTACTGGCGTCATATTTGTGAATCCGCCACTGACTGGAGTTATTACAATATTCATGATGATATATATTTAGATGGAACAATAGAACGGTAGGTAACAAGACGTAATATGTTGATTATTTTGTTACAACAATGTCTTTTTATACATTACTAAGTAAATATTATATATATAACTGACGTAGGTATGTAATGAACAAAATTTTTTGTAGAATATATACATACAAAGTACCTACATAATTAGATTTATTCTCATCATGTAGTATTTTTATAGTCAAAAGGTGCAATATAGTGTGTAAGTCGTATAAGACTAAGGTAGGTAACAACTAGAAAATTTAGTTCGAACGTGTTTTTAATACTTACCTACAATTTTTAATATTATAGAAATGATTTATTTAATAAAACTTATCTAACTATATTGAGGAATTTTATTTACTATCTGTACTATACCTATGTACCAAATTCATAGCTACAGGATTTTTGTATTTTAGTATTCAACAATAATACATAACGTACCTATTATCGTTTATTAAATTTATTGATCGCTGCGCTATCTTGCGCATGTGCCATAATGAGCAGATAGGTATCTGTGGCTGTTACATCATAGGTACAGACTGAGGCCGAGCCCCGAGGGCATGGGACCGAAAAAAATTTGACAGACTACACAATAAAATAGGGGAACACCGGGCAAGACGGGGTGGTGGGCAAGATGGGGCATCAGGCTTTTCAGGTAATTTGAATTGATCAATCACGTCCACTCTGCCATCTCGCTACTAGCTGCCATGACAGCTCTCAGTCACACGAGTACTAACACGGTGGCTAGTCATTTGTTTTAGTTATCGTCGAAAAGTAGATTTGGTTTGTTGGTATAAACATTTCTTATATATACGTTTGATAGTGCATGAAATTTGTATTTGGTGATTTTCAAGCGGCATCTTGGTAAATCTTATTTACAATAAACTGCAGTAATAGGTAATAACTTGTTTTGTTATGAAACATTATTCTTTTTTTTTTTTGTTTGATTATTAATTTTAAAACGGATGAACGGGCAAGACGGGGTATCAGGTACCCCGTCTTGCCAAACACGATTTTGATTATTTATATTTTATTATATATTGTTTTAGGATGGTTTATATTAGAAGTTGTTTTGAAGCAACAAATGGGATATATGTCGGCTGCAAAATCCTTCTCAGTCCCACTAACTACATTGAAACGAAAAGTAAAAAAGGCTCGTGAAAACAAGAGTACAATGGAGAATATAAAGATACCTTTGGGTACCATTATTCTCGCAAAAGGAACATGATGAGCTGGTGGATTATTGATTAGACATAGAAAGTAGATTTTTTAACTGTAGATGCTGTCGCAGCGCCTCTTACAACAACAGCAACGAGCACTGCAGTTGTTCTTTACACCTCCTGCTACTTCAACAGTTATGACAACTAGTACAAATGAAGTTAACACAGATTTAAATTTGGGACCTTCCCCTAGATGTTCTTACGGGCTTAATCCAGTGTGAGATAAAAGTAACTTCACCTTGGTCAGCCCAAAGCAACTAATGCCTCTTCCAGTGACCAAGAAGATATTAAGAGTGACCATGCCTTTATTGTACAGGGCTATATTTTGACTTCAAGGAAGGCTGGATTGCTTGTTCTTCTTGTAGTAAATGGTCACATTGTGGCTGCGCAGGGGTGGACGATGATGTTGCTGAAGCAACATTAATTTGCGAGTTCTGTACTCCTCAATAGTCAAGAGAATGGCTATACCCCATCTTGCCCATTAGGCCCACCCCATCTTACCCGACCTATCGGGCATGATGGGGTGATACGTCATATTCTACATTTTGTTATTTTATTAATAATTCTATGGTTCTGTGATCCTGATTTAAATTTAATATGTAAGATTGATAACTACAAGACCGATTAAGAATAAAAATAATTATGAAACCATGAACCCCTATGATTTCTGGAGCTTTAAACCTTAACTACCCCGTCTTGCCCGGTGTTCCCCTACTCTAAAATAACTGAATAGATGTATACGTATTAGTTATCTAAGCGATTGAGAAGTAATTTGTTAATTATAGTTATATCGCTTGGTCGCACACATTACAGGTAGGTAAATAGTCAGTGGCTATTAGAAGAACTATCTTAAAGTTTCGGCAATTAATTTATGTAGACATGCGCAGAACGCTCAGAAATCAATAGTCAAAATACGTCGTAACTTTATAAGAGGGTCCCATACGGTGGTCGCACTTATCCACACTTATCGATGATCATACAAGGCATGCCTTATGGACACGCATTTTACATTGCTTTCGATTCCTCTATTATTAGGCACATATTGTATTTTCTATGCCTTGTGAGTATATGTTATAATAGTTACTATAGCTTCTGCTCGCGACTTCGTCTGCGTGGAGTAGGAACAATTCTGTCATACACAATTTTTTCGAAACTTTTAACTGTTTACGCAGCGCACGCAGCGGTAGCTCTTAAAAGGAGAAAATACTCCGATTTTGAAACAAAACACGCGGGGGAGGACATTGACGCGGGGGTGGACATTCCAACATGACCAGGACTGGGAATGGCCACCTGTTAGGGACTGACCGACGGTGGGAATGAAATTTTTTGACCAGGAGAAGACCCCAAAGGCCATTGGCCGTGGCCCATGGCCAAAACAAATTGACCCCGGAGGCAACGTGCCCCGGTGATGAGAGCCCGGGTAAGGAGGTTAACCTCAAGGCCCGTACCCGGACAGGCCCTCGGGCCTGCCAGGACTATCCACTGCTGTTGAAACATTGTTCATTGGTGCTCCGCTCATATTGGTCTTAGCGTGATGATATATAGCCTATAGCCTTCCTCGATAAATGGGCTATCTAACACTGAAAGAATTTGTGAAATCGAAGCAGTCGTTTCTGAGATTAGCACGTCCAAACAAACAAACTCTTCAGCTTTATAATATAGCTATATAATCGACAAACAACTACTCTCAACTGTTTTTGTGATCGGTCGTTTGTGTGTGTGTGTTTGATTAACAGTAAGACACTCCTTTTTAACCGACTTCCAAAAAAGGAGGAGGTTCTCAATTCAACTGTGTTTTTTTTAAATGTATGTTCGCTCAGAACTTTTGACTGGGTTGACCGATTTCGATCAATTTTGTTTTATTTGAAAGGTTTTGCGTGTCATGTGGTCCCATTTTAATTTAATTGAGATGACAAGTACTTTTAGAGTTATACCTAACAATGCGTATTTACTTGACTACTTTTTCGTCGACCTACGTTGTATTATACCGCATAACTTTTTACTCGGTGTACCGATTTTGATGATTCTTACTTTAATCGAAAGCTAATACTTGTCATGTAGGTACCTACTCTTTTTTAAATTAGATCGAGATCTGATTACAACTTTTCGAGTAATCTTTAATAGCGCGTATTTACCTGACTATTTTTTCGTCTTATTACGTTGTATGTCGATGTCATTGAAGTCGGTTTTTTTTCGTTTGCGAGCAAACACAATTATCAATGAAATATTAATTTCTTACGAAAACATAGCTTTCTCTTGAATTATTATTTTCTTCTGATTGATTATATTAACTAAAAGGTTTGGATTCTTTAATTCTTAACTGAACCAGCAAGGTGCTACCAAAATATATAGTTATCGCCAATCATTGGAGCTTAGTGACGTTTTCTTTAGGGCGCCTTCAAATTAGCCGAGCGGCGGACGCGCTGCCGCCGCGCGGCTAATTTGAAGGCGCCCTTAGACTTTAAGATTAGATACCTATGGTTGTACGCTTTCACTTGTCTTAAGGTAACAAAAATGAAGAAAAATCAAGATATTTTATTAGAAACGAAAAAAAGGAATTAAGATTATAAATAAGATTTTAGATTAACATGGTTATTTCTATTACGAAAATTATTCGAAAACGGGATATTTATTTACCATGTTTATTATTTTCGCTTTGCCGAGCTCGATATTTCGACATTGACTGCGAATATCTTGATCACAAGACTGAATCACGAGACCGAAAACTTCAAAATGAGTTCATAAAAATCTCCAATAATATTTATTTGTTTCTGTTAGTCATACAGGCACTCATTATTTCGTAACTAAAGTTAAGAACGACAAGATCACAGAATTAAAAGGCAGTTTTTTCTATTCGTTATATTTATTTGAGATTAGTTGTCATTTATAATACTTTTAAACAAATATTTAGCAACTACAATCTTAATACCTATACCTATATAGTTTTCTTTTTATGGTTAAAAAATATCCTTTTCTTACATAAAAGTCAAAATACAGACATGTTTCATACGTCACTCAATAATTATTCAAGTCAGATTTTTACACATTCTTTTTTTTGGTTTGACGAGTATTTATAAATAAAAAAATAAAAATATAAAAAATATAACATTTTTAAATAACTAAGACAATAAATAATTTTAAGGATTTACAAACAATAGCTATCCGCCTACCCACATTGGAGTAGCGTGGTGGATTAAGCTCTGATCATTCTCCTTCTCCATGGGAAAAGAGGCCTATGAACAGCAGTGAGATATTACAGGCTTAAGCTGGAGTTCAAATACATCCACACTTATTAACACATCAACTACATCATGTCATGTAAGACAACTTGGCAACGTTGTTTTAAATGACATGATAATCTTACTTACATTTAGGAGCAGTACATAAAATAAGTCACGCGGAACTGTTTCGGTCCCCTCCCACTCTCTTTGTCACGCGAAGCCACACTTTTAGCGTCCCGCATACCAAATATTTCGTCACAAAAGCTAGTTTTTCTTCCTCTATAAATGACATTTTACTGTCAGGAAAAAATTTAAGTACCGTCAAATTAAAAAAAAATATAAAAGTGAGATGCGAACGTCACATTACCTTAGACTACTCGCGACCCACTTCCCCCGATTTGCGAAACTTATTTTATGGACGAGCCCTGAACACTAATTCCTATTTAAGGCCAATCTTCAACCGCATTATGTATTGTGTGCCACGTCAGTCCATTACCAGATGGCGGATGCGTCGATGGAAAAAGGACATGCCTCAAAAAAGTTCTACCCTGTGTCAAACCTAGAAACAATTTCCAATTTTTCTTCTTGCCAAAATTGTATGGATTCCTAAACTGGTTTTTATCCTGTTTTCTCAGCGACGCATTAATGTGAGCCTCGACGCTCGTTTCGCCTCTACTAATATTTTTTCCGTGCATTACAATTAATGCGCCAAGAGCGAACAGGACTGAAACACAGGTGACTGCCATGAAAACAACTGCTTTTCTTTTCCATGGATGCGCGGTGATTCTTTGGGCCTCAGTTATTATTGGTATAGGAAGATCGTGTTCTCGGGGCGAGTTTTCCGAATCGTACTCGGCAATTTCTTGCACCGGCACTAGAACACCACTTTGGTTCATACGAACGGGATGCCCAATTAGATCTGGATAATTTTCCTGTGTTAATCCACCTAAAAATTAAATTACATCAATAAGATATATATATATATATATAATATATATGTATAAATAAAAGGTCCCTGACTCGCTCATCACGAGAACTCGGAAACAATAACACCTACAAACTTGAAATTTGGCAGGTAGGTTTCTTATAGGGTGTAGACATCCACTAAAAAGGGATTTTACGAAACTCTACCCCTAAGGGGGTACAACGGGGTTGGAAGTTTGTATGAAAGTCCTATGTTTTTGAAGTAAGAGACTTAAAATTTAAAATGTATGCTCTATATACCTAGGTGGTGTGGAGGTGTACTAATAATGTATCTTTAGAAATCAACCCCCTTTTGGGTTTAAAACAGGGGATGGTAATTTGAATGAAAGTCCAATGTTATTGAAGTTAGAAGTAATTATGGTAGCAGGATTTTAAATGGTATTTAATTATAAGAATTATTGAAAACAAGTAGGTACTTAATATTATAAGGAGGGATGTTTTATTATAACAATAAAAAGTATTTTAGCGTGGACCGTGCGGACCGAATCATATTTAAAAATTATGTGCAAATAACTAACTCCACACGTACGAAGTCGCGAGCGGCCGCTAGTCTATAATATATATAAGAGATTTCCACCTATATATTGACTCATCACAATATCTTTGGAACCATAAGGCGTAGAGACTTGAAATTTGGTAGGAATATTCTTTTCGCTGAGTAGAGGTCAGATAAGAACGGATTTTTACGAAATTCCACCAACAAGAGTGGGTTGCGGGGGTTAATAACATATATGGCAAAACAAAATTTGCGGGGTCAGCTAGTATCTAACTTATAATTTAAAAGAATAAAAGTAATCCAACTAACCTGTATCATTTACCCAGAGAACTTGATAACCCAAGTCCAATCCAGCAATAATGACAAAAGCGACTCCCGCAACCATGTAAGCCATATAGAGATAAAAGTAGCGAGCATTGAAATATCCCACACAATTGTTAAGCCAGGGGCAGTGATGATCCATAGCGAGTACGCATCTGTCGCAGACTGAACAGTGATGTGTCCGGGGAGGTTTTGGTGAAATACATTTTTTACAAATACTAGCCGCTTCTGATATCATCGATCCCTGTAAAATAATGAAAAAGGTTTCATCACTTTATTTTTCTTTTTATTTTATCATTTTTAAGATTAAGACATTAAAGTAATATCTTACGTGTGGTGGATAACCAGGAGGAGTCGAGACACCCATGTAGTAATGAAAAACAATATTGAGCAATAACCAGTTACCAAAGACAACCAAAAATATTGTTATGTATTGATTTTTCTGCCACCAATATGGTAATCCCACCCAGTAGGCTATAGCCACTACAGCTGTTGTTAAAACTGTGACACAGAATACAAAAACCTGCAACAATTAGAAATCATAAATTTTTATTATATATACTAGCTGTACCTGTGACTTTGTCCGCGTGGAATTTAACAAAAACGTTTAAAAAAAAGTTCGATAAAATGATCTTTTGTGTTCTTTGATTTCTTTTATTAGCATAAGCACGCGGTCGAGCGATGCGGGGCAGAGGGGATGGACTCGCCGTAGGCATCTCAAGGAAAAAACGCTGGCTCGCCAAGTTGTGAATGTTTTGCTGCTAATTACTTCTAACAACGATATTTTAAAAATCTATTCATCTGATTGATATAGTGAAAATGTCAATTTTATTCTGCATTAAATGCCTAAGCTAACTAACATATTCATTTGGATAAGGTTCTTACTGAACTAAAGAAAATAGAACACCTGATAGCGATTGTTACTCATACTAGGGAATATATCCGCCAACCTACATTGGAGCAGTGTAGTGGATTAAGCTCCAGTCCTTCTCCTACATGGGGAAGAGGCCTATGCCCAACAGTGGGATATTACAGCCTGAATCGTGATCGTATTAATTATGTGGTTTCTTTTCGACCTCCTGACTGCTGCCAAATGTAATTAAGGTCTTTTTGTTTATCAGTTATTGTATATTGTTATTAAGTTCACTAACAAAGATTTTCCTTACAATCATGTATAAGATTGAAACATTTAATAAGCTTATTTGCAAACTTAATTCATTGTTTACTAGAATGTCACCCACTCGTTTGGAAGTTAATTATACTGTAAAACAAACTAAAAGGGACAGTATTTTAATTCACAAATAAATCTTGATTAACATACCTTTCCTAAATTGCCAGCAAAGTTATCAACAAACCAAAAAATCGGTTCTAAAAGACAATCAATTATATAGTTTTTATCCGTATGTGTGTTGTATGTGAGAGTGTAGAATGTCAACACAACTTGAGATATTTTCCATCTTATGTATTCCCTAAAATATTAATAACTATTTATTAACAAGAACAACACTGGAATTATTATTATATATTAATTACACACAATACTAATTTATATAATTATAGTGATAACTTACTTAATTCTATCGTAGAGTCCTCTCCATTGAAATCGCCATTGTAACACTACCATTTTAATAAATTCAAAATGTTTACACAGGACATTATTTTCAGATATTTACACAAAGCATACACACATTATATTGTAAAGTTTCATTTATGAAATGTATATTCCATAAAATATTATATTTTGAAATCGGATTTAAAATCAAAATACGATCCCGATCAAATTTAGTTCTGTTTTATCTTTATCCGACAACGACATTGACACTTGACAGGAAGAATCAAAAGATAATTGTTGTTGTTTTAAAATTTATCCCCAATAGGGAAAGGCAGAGGACTATTGTCCATACAGCCTAATCAAAAGATAAGAAAGAACAAATAATTAAAATGTTAAAATGGTGAAACTAAAAACGGAAATTCCATTCTACGTGACATTGCATTGGCGAAATAAACCGCGCTCTAATAATTTAACAGAGGGCCATTTTAAAGTAGGAATTAAATCTATCAACCAATCAATCAATCGAGGAAGAAATAATTTTGAGTTTCAGAATCTCTATTTCTCTTTGTAAACAAGAAACGCAGTAGGTATTGAGCATGTGTAATTACAGACATTACAATGCCGTCTTGGTGTAAGTTTGTTGTAATGATTAATGCGCTTATTACACCCTCCTAAATTTAGTCACTGAATTCAGAAAGCCAGTTACGACGCTAGTAAGAAGCTTCTGACCACAACTTCCTAAATTCAGTTGCTAAATCACTCAGTTACAAGAGAGCTATGAAGTCGGACGTATACATCTATCGAATTATCAATGAGGTAGTCTCGGAGGTAGTAGTCTAGTTAACAAGGGGTCGTTCAAGTATTACGTAACGCAAATTTTGAAGATTTTTGACCCCCTCCCCCCCATGTAACGCGCCGTAACGTTTTCCTGTACCCCCCCCAGCCCATAAACGTTACGTAACACCCCAACTGACCATTTTTACCCAAATGTCACAACTTTGTTGCGAACTACCGAAAAGTCGCTTAAAACAATCGCATTTGCGGTAAGTATAAATATATATATAAAAAAGGGATATAAACGAAAAGGGTTGCCAATTTGGGAGATTTTAGTACACTAGTTTTTTTTATTTAAATAAAAAACAACGTTACGTAACGCGTTGTTCGAGACCCCCCCTCCCCCCTCTGTAACGCATCGTAACGTTTTACAAGACCCCCCCTCCCCCCCTAATTGCGTTACGTAATACTTGAACGGCCCCCAAGTTCAAAAACGTGTTAAATAGAAATAAAGCTCCTAAAAATATGTGCGATAGCTCATTCGATTCGGAATGACGTCTAAAAAAATGTTTTTAAGGGTTTTTATTAAAAAGAGATTAATAAAATATATAGAACAATGCGGCCACCAGTGTTGCCTACTCTTAAAAAAATATTGCTCTAAATTTTTTAACAAAATTCCCTAAATTAAAAACAAAAACCCCAAAAGGCCTAAACAAGGCCTAAACCCAATTTTTTTATTACAAATAGACAGGCATTTGACCGCAATCTCGCCTGATGTTAAAGATTGATCTCATTGAGACGCACTGATGCTTTCTTCAAATTCCGAGAATTCGGAGACTTGCGCGCTCGAGCTTCAGCCCATGCAGTGTATGCCGACCGCTTTTTGGCTTCTGCACGATAGCAGTCCGCATCAAACCATGGGCCAGCTTTTCCATTCATCGCTACGTCAGAGTATGGTATAAAATATTCCATACCCTGGCGTATAACCGCGGTAATGGCTTCAGCGCAGCTTGACGGATTATCAGAAGAAAAGCATACCTCTCGCCAAGGATAGGACGAGAAAAAGTGACGCATCTCATCCCAATCTGCTCCCTTGTATCGCCACACCCGTCTTGGGCCACATGGGGCTTCTTCGGGACAGACGGATATAGCTTTTACCAGACAGTGGTCAGAAGTACCCAGTGGTGCAGAAACTGTTATTGAGTAACTGTCTGGATCAGTTGTTAAAAATAGGTCTAAGCAGTTGGCGGTATGAGAGTCGTCTGGTACCCTGCTAAGTGGTAGCACAATTTACAAGCTGGGTGAGGTCAAGCGTCAACGCTAGTTTACGCACTACTCTCCCAGCATGGTCGGTCACCTGGTATGGGTATAGCCACTCCTGGTGGTGGGCATTGAAGTCCCCCAGGATGACTAACTGTGCCGAAGGGTAACGCTCGCGAGCCTTATCAACTGTTAGGGTAAGATGGTCACATAACTGAGTTGTTTCCACGTCTCCACTGTGCGAACGGTAGACACAGGCATACAGGATTTTCTCCTGTCCTGTGTCCACCAGAACCCATAGGATGGAGTAACTGGATGTCTCAAGGTGCTTAAGACGCTTGATGCAAATGTCATCACGGACGTTCACACAGACTCCGGCATGAGGTATGAACCTGTGCTCCAGAGAATACCCGGGGTAGCTGAGGTACGCCGTGTCAGCTGGACATCTGATCTGCGTCTCATTGAGGAACAGCAGCTGCGGTTTTTGTGTTTCATGGTGGTGGTGGACAGATTCGAGATTGGAGTGCAGACCTCGGATGTTAGAGAGGTGCACTTTCAATGGGAGGACGTGCAGACGCTGTGTATACCTTTTTTTTATTCTTCTGTGCTTTCATGGGGAGTGAATAGGTGCTGGTGAACGCGAATTGGGCGAGGTGGCATCCTACATTATCCGCCACACGGAGGGAGCCTGACGTGCGGAGACCGCGGGGACGCCCGAGCCCCCCCCCAGAATGGCTACCTGGTCCTCCCTTCCGGTCGCCAACCGGCAAGGTAGATCATTCTCGGATTTTTCGTCAGGTGGCGGGGCAGCCTTCCACATGTGGCTATCCTGCTACTTGGGCCCCAACTTCCTACGGTCGGCAAGCGGTGGCACCGTGCCTCGGATCCCGCTACCCTCCGAAGCCAGGCACCCGATGCGGCAGTGATAAACAGACAGAATCGGTCACATAGAGTGCGACAACTACCCAGACACATCCCCCAAATGGCTGCTCTGGGACCCGCCCCGGAACACAGCGATTGCCATTTGGCGGCGCGACTCTACCCAGAGGGTGGTAATCAAGCCACGGCTGAAGCCTACCACATTAAGAATTTTGTCGGCTCTTACGACAGGCCTTCTTGCCGGGCCGTAGGAAATCGTATTCTACTGCCCGTTCCTACATGGGGGGAAAATCTAAAGGGAGAATCGAAATTATTTAAAAATAAGTTGGATTTTTTTTTCAAAGGGTTTTAAAATAGAAAATAAATTATTTTGTAAATTTTGCTTTAGTATGTTTATTGAACATGTTCTTTTAAAAATTGATAATTTAGGAATTGTAATTTTTAAAAGTTTTTTATATTAAAATATATTACGTTCTGACGAATTAAAAATTCCCAAAAATATCCTAAATATACAGGGTTCGGCACTCGAAGTGTTACTAACTTTACGTTGCAATAGCAAATAAACTGTTTACCACATTTTTTCACATTCCTTAGTCTATTGTATTGTTAATAAACTTACAAAAGCCTATTATTTTTCGTCGTTGTTAAAAAAAGTTTTGCAGATGGAAGTCAAACGAAACAGTGTCATTTCTTTGTATTTGGCTGGAAAATCGCAGTCAGTCGTCGTTAATGAGCTAGGACATTTACATTTGAACAAAATGTTTGTGTATCGGACCATCACGCGTTACAATGATACGGGTAGCATCAAAAACCCCATGGAGGTGGATATCCAACAACAGCAACATCATCAGAAATGGTTCGAAAGGTAAAGGCTAGAATTGAACGAAATCCACGACAAAGCGCAGTTAAATTGGCGAAAAGTCTTAATGTATCTGCCCGGAGCATAGGACGCATATTGAAAAATAAACTTCAAACTGAAGCCCTACAAATTACAAAAAGTGCAAGACCTAACATTTGCACAAAAGGCAACTCGTCTAGAAAGAGCTAAGAACTTAAAGCACTTGCACGTTGGTGGCATGCTTGAAAATTTGGTATTTTCCGATGAAAAATTTTTTACGGTTCAGCAATATGTGAACAAACAAAATGATCGCGTGTGGTTAAAGTGTAAATCAAATGACAATTTAGACCAACGAATTGCCTTGCGAAAGCAAGCACCAGCATCTGTGATGGTTTGGGCTGCGGTAACTGCCACGGGACGCTCACCTCTCGTTTTCATTGACCAGGGTGTAAAGATAAACCAGCAAATCTACCGTAAAAACATTTTAAACGATGCTTTGTTACCTTGGACACGTCAACAATTTGGTAGAAATCATTGGACCTTTCAACAAGACTCGGCACCATCCCACAAAGCACGTGAAACCCAAATTTTTTTTACAAGAAAATGTTCCGAGCTTCATTTCTTCGCAACAATGGCCACCATATTCCCCGGACTTAAACCCAATGGATTTTTCTATATGGTCAATTCTAGAAGCCAAAGTGTCAACAAAAAAATATGTGTCGACCGTCACATATTTTTGCCTTAAAGATTGCTCTCCGCCGAGAATGGAACAAAATACCAGCAGACCACATTCGTGCAGCGTGTGAAGCCTTCTCGGTCAGACTCGATGTTATCTGCGCTAAAGGTGGTCATATTGAACAATAATTTCTTTTTTATTTATTTTATATGTTTTCTTTTCGATACTAAAGTTTTAAAATAAATATGCTCATAATTTTATTAACAAAATTACAGCATTTTGTATTAGTAACACTTCGAGTGCCGAACCCTGTATATATACCCTAAAACTTTCCCGATATTTGCAAGATATTTATTTTATTTTATTTTATTTATTCAACATAATTATATCCTTATTATTACATTTTTAAATATATTTATAAAAAAGAAAATAAAAATATTTAAAAATATAAAAATAGTAATCCTCCGGTGGCAGGTTGAGGCCCAGGCCGCCGGTAGTTAAGGCTCCAGGCTGAGGAACCTCCTCACAATGCGGGCCGTTTCAAGCAATACTGCCTTCTGAATCCGACCCTTGATCCAACCGTCAAGCGAGAGTAATATTATTATTTATAATTATTTATTATTTATTATTATATCTCTAAATTTAGCGGAAAATCCCCAAAGTTGGCAGGACTGACTGTCAGAAACCACCCTTGCTTCTCAATTCAGAATACAAACTAACTGAATGCAATTACACCTTCTTAAATTTAGAAATTCTGAATTTTGAACTTCTAAATCTAGGAAGGTGTAATAAGCGCATAAGGTGACAGGCCTTGTTGCCGTAATTACCAATTACCATTATAAAATACCGGTAAATAGCGTTAATTTTAACAAATAATACCTTTTTTACCGTTAAAACTTTTAACGGTAATTCGGTAATGGAAACGTTTTTTAACGGTAAATTTAACCGTTAAATAGAATTTTAACGATACTTCAACGACGTTGCCGCTCCGTGCAATAAAAAACCTTTAACTCGACGCACTGGATTTATAAGAGCGGCAACAGCGCGTGGCATTAGATTATAACGCTAAAATCTTACTGAATAAAAAATCTGTCTCTTTCATACATTGTGCAAGTGTAATAATTTCGTTACCTATAACGTTAACAGTAGCAATTAACGGTAATGATAAGTAACGTTAAAAATAACGTTAAATGAGTTTTTACCGGTAATAAATATAACGGTAAAATGACTGAAAAATATATTATATAAGGCGACGTATAAAATATAATTATATACGTCGACGTATTTTATACCTCACTTCACTATAGTTGTTGCACGACCTGTGTACAAGACCGTGCCTACATAATTTATTGATAAAGTTTTTATCTTTATTATCGATTTCATTGACATTTGTCAATTGTCATTTTTAAGATTTGTGTTTTGTCCTCGTATGTGTTGTTTTCAATTTGATACATGCTAAGAGTATATAACCACTACGTTTTAGATACATGCTTGGGTGTTAAAAAAAGTTAAAAATGATTTTTTTTTTAAACGAAACCTAATTATGTATATAATGTGAACAACTGAACAACCCTATTAGGAAACATGGGGCTGACCCAATTGTTCTATTTGTTTTTAATTGGATATTTCAGCATTACTCTAGTATTTGCTATCGATAGTGATATTAAGTGTAATGCGACTGATACGGCAAGCGTAGAGTACGAATTTAGTACTGATGTAATCAACAGTGAACATATAATTACATTCAAAGGCTATTATGCGAGAGGTACCCGAGAAAATTATGTGAAATCTGCGTTAAAAAATGCTGGTGTAAGTTCTCAGTTATTGTCTTGTATAACAATACAGTTAATAGGTAAACAAAACATTACATTTGACTCATTTAAACAGAAACAATTTAATAGTTCTAGAAAATGTTCTGAAATAGATAAATTCAAAGAAGGTTTATTAGAAAAAAAGTTTGCTTTCAAAGAAAGACTAACGTTAACTACGCTGATACCTGTAACATACACATTGTAGAAACTTTTTGATAAAAGTAATAGATCTACTATTAAGTACGACTACACACATTAATATAGTACTGTATAACTAATACTTTAACGGAGGTAGGGCACAGCAGGAAATTTCCTGCTCAAAATATGGAGCAGCCCGACTGGGGTAGTACCTTGACGTTACAGAAGACCACAGCTAAATAATACTGTTATCAAGCAGTATTGTGTTCCTGTTGGTGAATAAGGTAACCAGAGCTCCTGGGGGGATTGGGAATAGGGTCGGTCAAGCGCTTTCCAATGCTTCTGGTGTTGCAGGCGTCTATAAGCTACAGTAATCCGTATGTTGGAGCCATACGCTTGATTGCCGACCTAAGTATGTTACCATCAAAAAAATAAACAAATCTTTGCTCATCTTAACATGAGAGTTGTATAATTAGTCACTCATTCTATTCTAGTCTATCAATTTTATTTATTTGTGATAATAAAGGCAAAATATTAAAAAGTCAATTATAAAAAAGTCATTAATATATGTTTTTAACATTATTTAATGTGTGAAAGGCCCTCCAAGGAATTTTTTGTGTTGTATGTAGCAATATTATAATGTCAGATGTAACCAAAGCATTGCTTAGTTTTTTAATAACATACTATGTTTTTTTCTAAACAAAATATTTTTTTCTACAGATATCAAATTATACAATTTTGCCACGTAATAATCCAGCGAAGGAGTACCCGAGTGATTTTGACGTTATTGCCTTTGGAGATGACATGCAAGATGGTATAGAAGCTCTCCGTGATCATCCTGCTGTGCGAAGGGTCACAGCTCAGAGACAAGTTCAGAGAACTATTAAGTTTGTAAAAGAGGTAAGGAAATATCGTATTTATTACTATCAATGCTATTTTTATATGATACACATTGTTATGGCATTGTAAAACTCCTGACAGCCGTAGAAAGTCTTTTTGAAATAAATACATTTTTTTCACTCGTAAACTAAACTAACAGTATCTTTGCAATAATCATTGCCACTTACGAAATACAATACTAATAAATTTTCGTAAAATATCTCATATTTTACGAAAATTTATTAGTATTGTATTACAAGTAGTTAACAGTTTTAGGCTGATTTATATGACTTTATTTTCAAGAACATTTAGGTTTATTTACAATAAGCATACATTTTTATATATGACTAGGGTGGCAAACAACCATGTAGCCTGCCTAATGGTAATCTATACTAATATAATAAAGCTGAAGAGTTTGTTTGTTTGTTTGTTTGTTTGTTTGAACGCGCTAATCTCAGGATCTACTGGTTCGATTTGAAAAATTCTTTCAGTGTTAGATAGCCCATTTATCGATGAAGGCTATAGGCTATATATCATCACGCTAAGACCAACAGGAGTGGAGTCCACGCCGACGAAGTCGCGCGCAGAAGCTAGTTGGTTAACATAGCTATGTTCCCTTGCAATACTAAAAGCATTGCAAGGGCGTTAATGACCCTGTCCTCGACCCTCTCTAGAAGCTCTGGGTTCCTTACTCAACACAGGAACAGAACACTATTTGAAAGCAGTATTATTAAAGGGCCCTGTAAACGACCTAATAATTTGTCAAACTTCATGTTTTCATATAAAAAACACATCAAACAAGCTCGCACACAATCAAATAATTTGACAAACACGTAAAATGTGACAAATTATTTGATCGTTTATGAGGCCCTTTAGCTTTGTTCTATCTATATTGTTGTATGTTTTAATAACTTATAAATAAACATTATTATAATTCCAAAATTTGAATATTGTAATTTTGATGCAGGACGAGTGCGGGCCAAATGGCTGTTTGTACTCAGGATGGAGAAACCATAAACGTCGAAGCCGTGCACTTCATTCTCTTAGGCAACCAAGAGAGGTAAAGATAATTAAATATTGAATGTTTATCTATGGGATATCTTAGAAAAATATTAATTTTTAACTAACTTTTTCCATCCAAAAATATAGTTTCCTATTACAAACAATAAAATAAATATTTTCCTGATAAAAAAGATTGTTTAAAAAACACTTCCTGAATTTAAAGGCTTACTTATGGCTGATGAAATAAAAAATGTTATAAAAAGACTAACAAAATTAAAAATACTTTATGCTTAAACATACATACAAACTAACAATACGAATCTAAACGCTTTCTGCTTGTATGCATTCTGTATATTTGTGTGTATATAGTATAGTAGACTTTAATACATGTTTATTTGCAGAACGACGGATTTTCGTCTAGAAAACTATTGAGAACAGTTCCTCGGCAGATCACATCAGTTCTAAAAGCAGATCTATTATGGTCTCTTGGTGTTACAGGTCAGTTCTATAATTTAAAATTTAAATATGGAACTTTCAAATGTTTTCGTTAAATAAAAATAAAAATGGTATAAGCGGCCTAACAGAATAAACAGTGAAATATACTAATGGAATGTTTGTATCGTTAATGCAAAAATGAGATTTAACAGTTAACTTTTTATCAACAATCATTGTCAACATTCTAAAAAAATGTGTTGAAATTAAATGTAAGATTTTGACAGTAAGATTGAAAAGTAAGAAGTTGAAATTAAAAGTAAGAAATTTTGATATGATAAACATTTTAGAATTTCCTCATGTGTGAGAAACACAATAATAAAAATAATACGAATTAAAAGTACACTTATTTTTAACTACAATTTAAAGAAAGTAGTTTATTTATAACTACATGGTTTTTTATTTATTTAACCGACTTCAAAAAAGGAGGAGGTTTACGTATGTATGTATGTATGTAGTCTCTATGTATGTATTTTAATTGTTTGTAATGGGCATGACGAAAGATTTAGAAAACCTCTTCCGTAATGTGGGTACATATTTACTATTTACGAAAATACCAATATTTCGGTAATAAACTTAAGTTTAAGGAAGTTTAAAACTATTTTTCTAATATGTTTTCAACGAGTGATACAAAACGGCTGCAGGTGTCATGGCGTCGTCTCTGACGTCACGGTACAGTAGTTCGTTCCACCTAAGACCCACAAGTGCCCACAACGCAACGCCATCGACCACGACCGCTGAAATCCGCTCAGTGGTCTATACACCGTCCAATCGTTTATTATCTTTTTGCACGCTTGATTTAATGTTTTATTATATTGAAAATCACAATCATCTTATTATTTTACATAACACTAAACCAGTATTTTGAATTTTTTTAATATGAGTGTTCCCCTAAAATGATTAAATTGACGATTTTTTGATACTGTCGTCATGCCCATTGTATATATAGGTATATATTATATTAGCAGTGTATGTGTTATTTAAAAGATATCTTTTTTTTTCTTTTTGTCTTTTGGTTTTTTTTGTTCTCTCGTACTTATGTAGCCCGCGATAACACCATCATTCACTCCCATGGGTAAACTGGTAGAAATCTCTTATAGAGATAAGTTCGCCCTTGCAAACTGCCATTGTATTAATATTTTTGTATGTGTTTTTAAGTGCAATAAAGAATATATATATCCCTAGTTTGGTACCATGATAAGGAAACCAGAATCTGATGATGGAATCCCAGAGAAATCGAGGGGAACCTACGAAAATCGTAGTGATGACCAGTGCGTTTGTTAATATTTTCTTACGTTGTATTACTTGTTGATGTAATTGAAGTCGGTTTTTTTTCGTTTGCTAGTAAACACAATTATTTAAATTATAGATCACAAATGACTAAACTTAGCTGTGTGGTTACGGCAGTAAAGCATATAGCCACCCCTCTCTTCTCGTGGGTGTCGTAAGAGGCGACTAAGGGCTAACACAGTTCCACTACCACCTTGGAACTTAAAAAGCCGAACATTGGCGGGATAACCATCCAACTGCTAGCTTTGAAACACAAAGGCCGAAGACGGGCAGTAGCGTCTTCGGTGCGACAAAGCCAGCCCTGCGGTCACCAACCCGTCTGCCCAGCGTGGGCAAAACACGTGAGTTCACGCCATTTTTGGCGCGAACTTGTGGAGGACTATGTCCAGCAGTGGACTGCACTACTAGTGAAAGCACTAGTGGTTACCACAATATATAGTATATCGTGGTAAGCTTCGCTTAACATTTAGTGTTTGTTTCGTGTCAATCGGTTCATAAATAAAAAAGTTATGCCAATTTAAAGAATCACGTTGGACATGTAAATGCCTAAACGACGGTGTTTATAATCCAAAATAAACCTAAAGACATATCCAAAAAACGCTGCCCAAAGTCATTTTCCACGCAGACGAAGTCGTGGGCACAGCTAGTATCAAATAAAGTTAAGAGGAAAGGATACCAACTCTTTCTCCATACAAACGTATTCGACTGTTTTCTCCCTGGATAATGACACTAGATCAAATATTTTTGTAACATAACACTTTTACCTGCCATGACCATGCCCCTACGTTTTGTTTTTTTTCAAATTTTTATTATATTAGGTAGTAGGAGTCTTCAAAAACTAGAAATATTGCCTAATTTTTTGTACATTTTCAGACACTCATAAAAAAATAATAATTCATATTTACAAAAAAAAGAAAACGGAGCGGCATAGCTGAAGGCTTTGTTTATTTACGTAAAAAAAAAATAAAAAATAAATTGGCATGTTTCGGGGAGAAAACAGTCGAATACGAAATGCTGTTTTGGTCAAAAATTATCTACCTAAAGTGGTCTGAGCTTCAGTTGTCCCTTTCTTGCTGTTTGTGGGATAGGTCTGGGGGAGGGAAGGGTCAAAGCAGTACGTATACACGCCAGCGAAGTGATGCCGAATAGTCGATAATTATATAGATACACTAGTGATGTAATATTTTGTCGATATTTTCAAAAATTCGTGTAAACAAAATTAAATAATCTCTCTTTTCATAAACTACAATAAAACCTTATTTGGATGTGGTTTTCATTGTAACATTGTGCAAACCTGGGCTAAAGAAGGGTTTCTCTAACAAATAAAAATGATAATTATGGTAAATAATTTAAATAATTATGTTGTTTATGTTTTTGGTTTGACTATAATTTTGGCTAACGGTAGTCTTATTACAGAGGCAAAAGAAGGATACTGTAGAAAGACTGACGGACAGACACTAGGAAAAGTAGGTTAACTAAATAAAGATACAAAATTTCAAAATAAGGATTTATTCAGTTCAAGTAGGTAAAGAGTTATTTAATTATTTCCCTTCCTTTCTCATATGGCAATCATAGTAAAATTTTTCTAATATTGGTTTTATTGAATTCCAGAAAGCATCGTTCTTTTTAACCGGCTTTTAAAAAAGGAGGAGGTTCTCAATTCGACTGTATTTTTTTAATGTATGTTCTCAGAACTTTTGACTGGGTGGACCGATTTCGATCAATTTTGTTTTAATTGAAAGGTGTCATGTGGTCCCATTTAAATTTAATTGAGATCTAACAAGTACTTTTAGAGTTATATCTAATCTAATAATGCGTATTTACCTGACTACTTTTTCGTCGACCTACGTTGTATTATACCGCATAACTTCTTACTCGGTTTACCGATTTTGATCATTCTTATTTTAATCGAAAGCTAATACTTGTCATGTAGTCTTGTTTAAATTAGATTGAGATCTGATTACAACTTTTTGAGTAATGTTTAATAGCGCGTATTGACTATTGTTTCGTCTTATCATGTATTATTTGTCGATTTATTTAAGTCGTTTTTTTTTCGTTTGTGAGCAAACACAATTACCAATTTTTTAGTAAATGATTCCTTTAGGGCTCCACAAAATAGAATAGCAGTAACTTCGTAGTCTTTCCAATATTTTTTTAAAATCAAATTCGGACTACTCTGTAAAGAGTTATGCATGGTCAAATATTAAAAAAATATACGTGGCGATTTTAGAACCTCCTCTGTTTTTCTTCGTCGGTAAAAAATTCTTAATCAACCACAAAATAATTAAATAAAAAATCAATAGGTGGTCCTGAAAATCTGTGTTAGGGTTTATCCCTAACTGAAGCCGAGGACTTATCTTTTTGTGAGACACACTGCCACCTTTATTAGTGACTATTATTTTAAATATCTTTATTTTATTGTTAATTCTGAGTTCAGTTGTTTCAATTTTTTTTTAATAATTATTATTATTTCTTTTTATTTATAGTTTGTTCTTCCACATTTATTTTGATGTTTTTTTTTTTTGAAATGTACTAATTTTTATCTTATGTTCATCGTTTATATTTCATTGTATTTCGCAAATAAAGCGCTTATTGTTAGGTATTATTGCGTAATTTGCCTAACGAAAAAGACATAAATAAAATAATAATTTATAAATTAGAACAATATCAAACATTATGTACAACTGTACACTTAAAAATATCAATACGGTAGTCCTTTGAAATTTTATGCAACACCGTACCTACATAATATGCAGTCGGAGGCATAAAATTTTAGGATTAGTCAACCAGTCTCTCTTTGTATATTATGTCACCAGAATCTCATTTGTTTTTTTTTAATTACTATTTTTAAACATTTTTATATCGTCCCAATTATGTAATATAACCGCGTATTAATAACCGCGACAAACATGAGACATTACAACTTATATGTATGCTATTATTATTATTATTTTATTGCGTACGTATGTGTGTATGTACCTATGTATGTTTGTTATATATTCTTTTTTTGCTTATTTATATTTACATACCACCTGCCCATCTGAAAAGCAATATCCCTTTCATTAGCAGGTTGTCCGGAAGAGATTGATTTTTAACCGACTTCAAAAAATTAGGAGGTTACTCAAATCGACCGTACTTATATATATATTTTTTTTTTTATGTAACTATGTTCGGGGATAACTTCGTCGTTTATGAACCGATTTTGATAATTCTTTTTTGTTGGAAGGGAGATATCCCAACTTAGGTACCATGATAAGGAAACCAGGATCTGATGATGGGATCCCAGAGAAATCGAGGAGAACCCTCAAAAATCGTAGTGACTAGTGCGTTTGTTAATTTTTTTCGTCGGCTTACGTATTACTTGCCGATGTAGGTACTTAATTGAAGTCGGTTTTTTTTTCGTTTGCGAACAAACACAATTATTAGCAATAAGATCGCCTGGTTGTACAATTTGTGACTATATAATTGCTGGTAATGTAAATTTTGTTCTTTATTTAAATGTGCAACAAAGTATATTATTATTATTATACTAAGACAAACATATTAATTACTATGTATGTATGGCTACAATACATTTATCATGTACACTATATGTATGTATCTCAACACCCATTCTTACATACACCTCAACCACGTAATTACATACCTAATTCATAAATAAAATACCTAAGTATTTCAATAATTATTACTTACCAAAATACAGTTATGTAGATAACAATCCAATGAATTAACAAACAATAATTCAAAATAATAAGTATGTACTAAGTAGTTTACGAAATCCAATAAAAGTAAGCCGAGTTGCAGAAGAACGAAGCAGAAAAAATTTAATAAATATGTAAATATAAATATCATATAACATACACACACTGTCGTCTGTTCCTATGGTAAGCAACTTAATGCTTGTGTTACAGGTAACAGCCGACTCCTATAACTATATGTACTTATATATGAATATTTTTTATAAATATACATAGAAATAATATGTATATAAATACAAATATTACACCCAGGCTCGGGCAGGAAACGAACCCGCAACCCGCGGAACAGAAAGCAGGGCCACCACAAACTGCGCCAACGGGCTAATGAAATAAAACAAGCAAAATACAGAAAAATAGCATTCGAGAAGCGGCACACGCACACTAACACCACGGCACTAACACATAGACAAAGCAGTGCGGGGTTGGCGGGTGTGCGGGGCGGCCTACAGTAATAGTCAGTGGAGACAGGAACATTTTATTCAAATACCTATTTTTCAAAAGTGTGTTTGGTACCCTTTCCTCTTAATAAATAAATATATCAACGAAAAAAAAAATTAGACAGTATTAAGTTCACTAGGTACTTTATAAAAATAATAATATCTTAAGTACTGTATGCTAGTAAAATGTTCCATAATAATAATAATTTTTTAATGTAGATATAACAGTTTATTTACAATGTCTACAACTTAATACTTGTTAAGAAGTATTTTTATCATTTGTTATAAAAACGTTATTTGCCAGGAAAATAGCTTATCATACGAAAAGATCTTGTTTGGTTTCCGCATAGGTATATATAACACGCTTGTTTCAACATGCGTTGAGAAATGCTTGTAAAGATATTTAATCTAGCGTATATACAGGTACATCGAATTACATTTAACTTATGAATTAAATAGAAAAAATAAATTGAACAAAACTACTCATATTACCATCAATCATCATCATCTAAGTACATAAAAATATGAGAAAAATTAACATATTTGAAAAGTGACTAAATTAAAAGTAGAAAATGATAATTGGTAATGAAAGGATACAAATAATTATATCATAAGACTCAAAGACTGATAACATCAGTGATAATATTTTGAGCCCGTAGACATTAACGATAACGTAAATAATTCTTTTGATAAGTGATCGGAAGCGTGAGGAAAGCATGTCGTCACTGCGACTACCAAAAGAGTCTGCATAACAGAACTAGTGGCCTTGAGGCAACGAAGGAGGCACCTAATGATTTTCCGAATAAATGAGCTAAGTTTCTTAATCGAATATTTTAATATTTTCTAACGCGTGTATATGATTCGCAAGTTCCTTGTTTTTTTTTTTAATTTTAGTTTAATTTCCAATATTATTTTAATTCCGACGCAAAAAGTATATATTGTAAAATTGGCAGCAATGTCCGCCTATGGTGTTGTAGTGCTCGAATTGACCGATTTTGATGGGCTTTTTTAAAATTTTCTGTTACTAACAGTAATAAAAAAATGGAAACTTGTTACAGGAGAGGGTATCAAGGTAGCAGTGTTCGATACGGGTTTGGCGCGTCACCACCCTCACTTCGGGCGAGTAAGGGAACGTACCGACTGGACGGGGGAGAACACGCTAGACGACGCGCTGGGTCACGGGACCTTCGTAGCTGGTGTCATCGCATCCAGGGCCGACTGCCTCGGCTTCGCCCCTGACGCTGACTTACACATATTCCGCGTTTTTACCGACAATCAGGTGAAGATAATGTTTCGTACTTATACGTAGCTTTTGGTGTATTTGCGTAGGTAACAATCTAAACTTAAGTCCGGGTTAAACTTAAACATCTAGAACGAATCGGTGTTGAGTATAGATACTGACTTTAATTGACCTTTAGTAGAAATGTAAGTACGAAAGTAATTTTTTCTAGTAAGAAGTTAATTCTATGTCACACGTCCAGAAATACACAATACAAGCACAAACGCCAAACAAATACATAATATGTACATTTGTATGGTTTATATAAATATTTGTCACGTGTAAGGTTCGAACCCGCTATCATCCAGCTCCAGCTAACTGCTTTAATCACTGCGATCATATCGTCATGACATAACTAAACAGTTTATACATACATTTAAAATATTTATTTTATGAAGCGTCGCTCTAAATTTTATCTTTTGTTAAAATGCCTATTTATTAAAAAAGGTTATCAATTTAAAAATATCACACTGTTCATGCATGGGAATGAATGAGTGATGAACGATAATAAATATAAACGGCTTTTATAGCAGTACAATTGTTATTGTTATTTTTAGTTATTCAAGAAATATTGATATTGTTAAATATTATCGATTCGCTAACTTAACGCTTGTGTAGTCACAATGAATTACCTACATTGCAAACAATATTGTCGTGTCGTTTCGAGTATAAGACCCTGCGCGCACTAGTGACATTTGTCACCGTGACAAAAAATTCTTTGTCACTGTCACGTCACCGTCACTTTCGTGACTGCGCGCACTTGCAGTGACAGATTATATACAGATATAGGTTGTCTGTGAGCTCGTTTTTAGAAGTAGAAAAAAATACAATAATAAAAAGTATTGGGTTCACCCACTTTGGAGTGATAGGCTGATAAGTGGAAAGTTCTACACCATGTTTGCCAACCTACGTACATATGACACCGCCGCGGACAAAAAGTCACCGAATTGTCACGCATCCAAGTGCGCGCACCTTCATTAGGGATGATGGACGCGGTGACAGTGACAAAAAGTCACTAGTGCGCGCAGGGCCTAAAACATAGTTGGTATAATACTGAGAACTTTCAATAAATATCAACACACACACATGAATATACACATTGACAGTCAAAATTACTTGGGGCTCTACAAATTTCTTTAAAACAAACTATAAAATTGTTTTTATGCACAAAACTAACATAACATTATAAACTTTTAGCGAGTCTAATTCCATACATTTAATGTTATTCTTAGTAGATTAATTTTACATTAAGCTTGTCTGTTTTTAATTTTCATCACGATCACGATCACGATTCAGCCTGTAATATCCCACTGTTGGGCATAGGCCTCTTACCTATGTAGGAGAAGGATCGGAGCTTAATCCACCACGCTGCTCCAATGCGGGTTGGCGGATATTCCCTACTATGAGTAACGATCGCTATCAGATTACATGATAACAACCGGGACCGACGGCTTAACGTGCTCTCCGAGGCACGGTGGGGAGACCCACAAGGACTGCACAAACACCCAGACCACGGCAAACATCTGTATGGCCAATACAAATGTTGTCGTGTGCGGGAATCGAACCCGCAACCGCCCGCGCAACAGTCAATCGCAATCCATTGCTGTAACCGCTGCGCCAACGCGGCGTCCGGTTTAATTTTCATATGAACCCGCAAATGTTAAAGTACCGATTTGATTTTGATGATACATAACGTAATATGACATTATTTTATTTGGTCATGTTTTGATCACTTTGATGTGTGTAAACTGCGCGCGTTGTCTAGATCTTATATAAAAATAAATTATTATAGGTATCTTACACGTCATGGTTTCTCGACGCCTTCAATTACGCCATATTAAAGAAGATCGATGTACTCAATTTAAGCATCGGAGGGCCGGACTTCATGGACCACCCTTTTGTCGATAAAGTATGGGAACTGAGCGCTAATAAGGTGATTTATTACTATAATTACTATGATTTTTATATTTTATATTCCTTCTTCATACACAAGTTATGTTATTGTAGTCTGTATTATGTAGCATTTATTAACTAATGCTTGGGCTTAATGCTATTTTGCATTAGCTACCAGTCCACATCAGTACGCACTAAGAAACTGATATTAAAATAAAACCAAAATTATGTATGATTTATTGAGAAATGTTAGCCGTGATGCTTCTATGACAAGATTGTAAAACATCAAGATATTACACAGCCTATCTGTTAAGAGTGAAGCAGTAAAGTTATAATCTAATGTATAAAAATCTCGTATCACGAGTGTTTGTTATTGAAGTCCTCCGAAACGGCTTGACCGATTTTTATGATTTTTTTTTGTAGGTACATATTTGTTAAGTCTGAGAATAGGTCGTAGACTATTTAAATATATATACATTATTAAATTGTGATTTTTTTCGTTAGGTAATAATGGTGTCAGCGATAGGCAACGACGGGCCATTGTACGGAACTCTAAATAACCCCGCGGATCAAATGGACGTAATTGGCGTCGGCGGGATAGGATTCGATGACCGTATCGCCAAGTTCTCATCGAGAGGAATGACCACTTGGGAATTGCCGGATGTAAGTTATTTCAACTACCAAATCATACTTCGCAATATATATATTTTTTTAGTATTAATTAAGATAGTTAGTAGGATTAAGTATATCAGTAGTAACGTTACGAAGACTTACTTGTAAATGGTATTGGTTATTAAATTTGACACTACAGCGCATAGTAGCGGAGAATTAGCCTTAAAAATGTATTGAGTGTTTGATTTTATAAACTAGAAAGTATCACTGTTACAATTTTACTAAAGTAGGTAAAGAGTCGGGTGATCTAACTAGTATTGTTTTTTCAGGGCTATGGACGTATGAAGCCGGATATCGTTACGTACGGAAGTGGCGTGCGTGGTTCCAGTGTGAATGGTGGTTGTAAATCACTTAGCGGTACAAATATTTATTTGAATACTTTGTAAACTAATATCCGGTTGCTTTATTCAGAAAACGGTTGGCTTAACTTACGAACGGTTAAATATAGAACGTGCCTTGTATCAAAAAACGAATCGTTTTCTGAATATAGGAATGAGACTTTATTTTATGTACGAAAGCCGAGATTAACACTAATTTCTACTTTTTCTATTTTCTACTAGACAAAATTTAATTATGTTAGCAGTCCCAGCAGACGTTGTTCTGTCTTGCGAACTGTCAAACGCTTGAAGTTTAATTAATCATTTTATTATTTTAAATTTCCTATTTTTTTTTTGAGCTATTTTTTATTTTTTTCATTCCTTAAGAACCTTTTACAAAGTATGAGAAAAACTGAATTTTTTTATTGAATCCAGTAAAGCCGTTCTCAATTTTGGCGTAATCATATCAATAAAAAAAATAAATTCATAGAAAATGGAAAATGGTTTCACTATCAATATGGCAGAACAACGTTTGCCAGATCAGCGAGTCGTGTATGAAAATACAATCATACATACAAACGTATATACTTACATAATAAAATGTGATCTATTTCGTTAGGTAATAATGGTGTCAGCGATAGGCAACGACGGGCCATTGTACGGAACTCTAAATAACCCCGCGGATCAAATGGACGTAATTGAAAATTGTTTCGTTTAAATACTCCGTTTGATATAGTTGTTAACATACTTCAACTAAAAGCAATTAAAGATATTTTTACCTATTATCTTATGTAAGATAAAGCAAAAATTCTTAAAGTTTGATAATTTAAATGTAAGTTAAAACATGATATGTTATAACAGAACGACAAATACACTTCAAGAAATATTTTTTGATATTATTATACAACTGTTGGCAACTATTATTACATTTTTTTTTAGGTTATAATAAGCGGTAATTTAAAATAAACTTAATAAATTACCTTTTACTTTATCTAAGATTATGGAATCGAAATTCTATTTGGGACTTAAAAATGCAATAAAAAAAACTTGGAATTAGGTAGGTAGGAAGTAGGAACATAGTAAAGTCAATTGAATCACGTGTATATTTCGATAACGGAGCCAAAACAGCAGGGATTAGCTAGTATATTATATATTTTCATTTGAATATGGTTTAATTGTTGTTACAGGGACTTCAGTAGCGTCCCCAGTAGTAGCGGGAGCTATAGCGCTTCTAGCAAGCGGTGTTCCACGACAGAACCTGTCACCAGCCTCAGTGAAACAAGCGCTCTGTATCACCGCAAGACGTTTATCCGGCCCTAACATGTTCGAACAGGGCCACGGGAAACTGGACCTCATTAGCGCTTATCAGGTATAAAGCTATATACGTAAATGGTCAAGTACCAATCCGACGCGTTCCCGCATAATTCGATACAACTGTGCTGCTTGAATGGTTTCAACTGGTCATTTTGAACATGCTGTTAAAAATCTATACTATAGCTTGACCGCTGTAAAGTCGACCCTCCCGATGGCCCGCGGGACGCGGGGGCGGGTAGCACTCAACCAATCAAACAGTCTGGTGAGTGATGTCAGCCGTCGACATCGAGTGACGTACGCACTAGACTCGCGCAGTTGAATCATAGTGCCCGCTACACATGAGATTATTTTACTTAGTAACATCCAACAATAAATATGGAATTACCAAAATGAAAAATGACTAAATGAATCATGATAATGTTAATGATCATGATAATGATAATCTTAAACAACTTTTTTACATATTAATGTTAGTTTTAGTGCTTGGTATTTAGTATTTTATTTTCTAACGTAGTTGCTTAAATAATTGTGTATACATATAGAAAAAACATGTAATAAAAATAAATATAGAATCAGTCTATTATTTGCCACACTCACATGACTCAAATAAATAATTATAATCATTCACCTAAATAATAATACGAACATTTATCTTGAGATATCTTAAGATAAATCTCTGTGGCGGCAATGCCGTGTGTGCCCCCACCCCGTGTCCCGTATACCATCGCAAGGGTCGACTTGACAACGGTCAAGCTATAATATTATAAAGCTGAAGAGTTTGTTTGTTTTTTTGTTTGAACGCGCTAATCTCAGGAACTACTGGTACGATTTGAATAATTCTTTCAGTGTTAGAAAGCCCATTTATCGAGGAAGGCTATAAATCATCACGTTAAGACCAATAGGAGCGTAGCACCAGTGAAAAATGTTTCAAAATTGGTTTATTTTCCTTTTGAGAGCTTCCGCTGCGTGCGCCAGCCCAAAATAAATATTCCACGCGGACGAAGTCGCGAGAAGATAGCATGATATAATTGGTCAAGTAGCGTGGCTCAGTGAAGTGATAACGATGACTGACTAATATTCTTACTCAAATAGACTAGGCTAATGGCTGTTCGTAAAGAGAAAAATTGGAGTTTTAAACTTAATCTATATATATAAAAATCAATTGCTGTTTGTTAGTCTCGCTAAAGCTCGAGAATGGATTGACCGATTTAACTAATTTTGATAATGAAATGTTTGTGGAAGTTCAGGGAAGGTTTAAACGTGTGTAAGAAACATAAATAATATGTAACGGAAAATATTAAAAACGACGATTTAATTTTCCAATACAAAATGTTCCTAGCGGGGAAATTTAATGTCTTTTGTCAAAAACGTTGTCAATTGGTTGTCATATAATTATGTACAGGTGCGTTCAGAAAGTGTTTTGTGTATATTTTTCACAAATATATGTAGGTGATACGAAGTTAACCGGGCAATCTAGTAATATATATATATATATATATATATATATATATATATATATATATATATATATATATATATATATATATATTTTTCAGTTTCTCCGTGAATACGAGCCGCAGGCCAGTCTAAGTCCGCCATACATTGATCTAACGGAATGCCAGTACATGTGGCCGTACTGCACCCAGCCACTGTACTACAGCGCTCAACCGACCATAGCGAACGTCACCGTCATCAACGGCCTCGGTGTGGCCGGAAAAATTGTGAGTTTTGGAATATTGACTAGATATATTTTATATATTAAAATTAAATGACATTTTGACCACTATCCAAAAATGATTAAATTGATTCCCCCAATAGTTTTCAAAGTGAAATAGCCTAGTATATTTTAGAGTCATTGGAGAGATTTTAGTCTCGAATAGCCTTGTAACTATGTAATAACTATTGATTACATTTAAATTGAAATGAGTGACATGTCAATTGTATTTTTTTTTTATGATTTTCCTCGTATTTGTATGCCTTGTTTTGATAAATAAAGTATCTTTAATCCTTAAATAACATCACCTACCTCTTATCACCAACCAATTATTCAAACTGCGATGCTTCTATGTGTTATTATTTTACATTGAATGTGCTATTTATTGCTTTGTGATGCAATGCGAAAAAAGAGATGGCTAAAATTTGTTTCATTATGTCTTATCACGGCGATATGACTTTATTTTTGTGTGTATTTATTTGTGCGCATGTGAAGACTGCAATGCGATTGTATTAAATTTTCTGCCTTTTTAACCGACTTCTAAAAAAGGAGGAGGCTCTCAATTCGACTGTATTTTTTATGTATATTAAGGTTAGATTAGGTTTTTTTTTTCTAGCCTCCGAGATTCATTTTTCGGAGATCGTTTTTTACAGTATATATATTTTACAACTAGTCCTCTTTTATCATGCATCACGCTTCTATCCATCACACTCATTCCACATACCATGTTCTTCTTTTTTGCATCCACATTCATTCTCATGGGTATTTCCCATCAAAAAGAAAAATAGAGGAAGCCTTACTTATCTATATATATAAAAGAGATTTCCACCCATTGACTCATCACGATATCTCTGGAACCATAAGGCGTAGAGACTTGAAATTTGGTAGGAATATTCCTTTCGCCGAGTAGAGGTCAGCTAAGAACGGATTTTACGAAATTCCACCCACAAGAGGGGGTTGCGGGGGTTAATAACATATATTATGGCAAAACAACGTTTGCGGGGACAGCTAGTATTATCTAATTATACACAACACCGGGGACATTAAAGAGGGGAGGGAGCAAAAAGTTTTATTTGTAACTTTATTCTGTAACTTTTTGTTTTCTTAGTTACAGACTTACAGACTTACATATGTTTTACAGTTTTTACTTATTTTTTACAGATTTTGAGCACGATACATCCTGCTGTACCCTACCTCAGTTACAACATACTCGTATTACCTATAGTATTTAAGATGATGTGATTAATGTGCAATTTTATTTTGTTTTAGACGAAAGTAAGCTGGCATCCACATTTGCCATATGGAGGCATATTGTCAGTTGCGGTAGATTATATTGATATTCTATGGCCCTGGTCCGGCTGGTTGGCGATAAGCTTCTCGGTCCTCGAAAGTGGCGCTAACTTTGACGGCACTGTTGAGGTATAATTAAACTATACAAGATATATACATATATATACTCTTAATTAAATTATGAATCACTTAGTAAGTATACAAATTAGGATGTGTACGACATATTTATTGATAAGCATGGATAAGCTCTTTCGCGGACCACTTTGGTTACTTCCACGGACCACCAATAATCTGCAAACCAGTGAGCAGAACCACTGATCTACATAATTATATGAAAATTAATCGCCGAAACGTACGTACGCGTATAACTCCCGAGTGACAGCACCATATTGGATAATTCTTATTTTTTTGTATTCATTTTTTTCAAGGACAAGGTTTGCTTTTATATGTTTTTTTTAATGTTTCCCAAGTCAACTAGTATACGTACAGATTATATTGACTTGATTTTAAACCAGCAATTAAAATGGTTCAAATAATCACGATCGACAGAAACATTTTAAAAAATTGAAGTTTTGATGACCGCTTTTGATAATAATTATCTAATTAATTATGGAAACGAGTGTTTGAATTACATTTAGAATATTTTTAGATATAAGAATACTTTTTTTTTTTGTTGAACAGGGCCATGTTAACATCACTATCGAGAGTTTCGACGTGGTCTTCGATTTTGTTATGAAAAATACTACTCTAATGCTGCCAATAAGGTAAACATTATTACTTTTCATTTACAAGCTATTGTAAACACAAGAACAAAGGATTGTCATTACTTAACATTGCTGCTTGTTATCTTCTTAATTAAGTGACGAAATACAATTTTAGACATTGAACTGTAAATGAAGATTTTTATTTTTTATTTTAAATGCAATGCATTAATCAAATTTTATCAATAAATCAATGAAACATACATTTAATTTAAAATAAATAAAAATAAAAATTAATACTCAATATCAAGTTCAATTGTACATCAAATCCAACGGGTCCAGCCGTTTACGAGTAGTCAGGTGACAAACGCACGTACAGAAGACTTATATGTATATATTAAAATTAAAATTTATAAATACTTAAATAAATATATAATATTCTGTAAAATGTATTTTTAATGTGTGAGAAATAAACATTATTTAATTTTTATTTATTATGGTCTATTGTATGTATGTGTTATCCAGAGCTCGTGTCATCCCCGTCCCTGTCCGTGGGCGTCGTCTTCTCTGGGACCAGTTCCACAGTCTCCGGTACCCTGGTGGCTACTTCCCTCGTGATGACCTAAGAGCTAAGCACGACCCCCTGGACTGGCACGCTGACCACATCCACACGAACTTCAGGGATATGTACCGAAGGTTGAGAGAGCACGGGTTCTATTTGGAAGTTATGGGTGAGAAATCAATCATCTATCATTTAACTGAGGTAGGGCACAATAGGAAATATCCTGCTCAAAATCTGGAGCAGCCAGACTGTCAGAGTGGTTGCAGGCATCTATAGGCTATGGTAATCGCTTACCATCAGGTGAACCGTACCCTTATTTTCCGACTTAGTTGTTAAAAAAGTTTTAAACTAGCTCGTCTATTTGGACATAGTCAAAATTAAATAAATAAATAATAATACAAATTTGAAGGAATGCAGTTAGCAGTCGCAAAATTTAAATACTTTTTATTCCGGAAATATAGGAAAATTGAAAAAATAGAGGATTGTTTTAAAAATTCTTTTTTGTGTAGATAATTATGGTACAGATAATTTTAAAAAGACCTGGGTTTTAATTATCCAGTTTAGATAGGTATTATTTAATGATTTGAACAGAATAAATGCTAGGCATTAGTTGATCAAGTTTAATAAATAGTTTGAATTAGAAAAATCGTTTTTAATTAGCTTATGCATAAAAATAGATAAGTATAAAATTAAAACTGATTACGGCTAAGAAAACTTGATGCTAAGGTTCAAAGACGCGAAGCGAGAATTATAAATTATCACCCATTTAGCGAATTAATGTAATATGACTATTTTTAGTTTTATTGAAGTTGAACCAACTATCATTGTTTGGTCTTGTGTTTCGTATCTGGGTCCATCAAATATTCTTTGTACATTTTGTATGGATTTTAACAAACAGTAAGTCAAAAACAAGGCGAATTTCTTTTATATTTTCTTTCCACTTTATTAGAAAATTTGCTAATCATCTTCTGATGTTTATTGATTTGTTTAGGATTACATACTGTGGCCATGTTTCTTTTTATTTTAGAATTTTCGGAGCCGTAACATAGTGGACAAAAGTATTAAAAATAATTTGGGAACACAGTTTATTTTGTTTTAAATAATAAAATTAAACATTAAAAAACTGAAAAAAATGTAAATGGGTTTGGAAAGTATTATAGATTGTGATAAAAAATGAAAATTAATGCGTTTTTATACAATATTTTTAAACTAATGCGTCAATGTGTAACTGAACTAGTCGTGAGGACAACAATTATTTGTATGGCAATGCGATCTTGTCAACTAAGTTACCGCTAAAATAATTAAAAATAATTGAATCATGATAATGAAATGCAGTTTAATATCAATGCTGTGTATTCTAAAAACTGTTTATGATATGAAATTTGGTAAATGATTAGTTTTGTGAGTCATACATATATATTAAGTGTAGGGACAATGATTTTACACGTACAAACGTTATGTACGTTTCTGCAGACAACGTTTATTGTAAATGTATAATTTCTTTCCAGGAAGTCCCTTGACATGTATCGACACGTCTTTATACGGCGCATTACTTCTCGTTGATCCTGAAGACGAGTACTTTCCCGAGGAGATGGCAGCACTCAAGAAAGCCGTGGACTCTGGTCTTTCGCTCATAGTCTTCGCTGACTGGTACAACGCCTCTCTACTGCGTCATGTCAAATTCTATGACGAAAATACGAGACAGTGGTGAGTCTATCAAAATGTATCGTTTTAAAATGAATTGTACTAATCTACGTCTGAACTTATAAATTTTTTCTAATATCGGTACAATAGTCAAACCAATAATGTTATGTAAAGAACCGTTGTTCGATTTGTGACCTTAGGAAGCTGTTAACAATATGTGAGGCTTATATGGGAAGGCATGGTCTGATCTACGTTGTAAGTGTAGTGATGGTATTTGAGACCCGGGGTGAAGCACCAAATCTGATTCCTTTAATTTTGCTCAATGGGACTAGACTTGAAAGAGTGTACCATTTTAAATATCATTCACAACTGACGCTTGGCCGTAAAGATGATGCCGATATTGAGAGAGGACAGAGAGCGTTGTCAGTAAGGGAGAGTATGCTGGCTAGTGGCCCGCGAGTTTGCTCGTTTTTATTTGTGTAATTTGTGGGCCAAGTATTCGCAAAGAAGTCTAAGCGCACTCCGGGTTCAGTACAATAACGCGTTAAGGGTGCTGCTGGAACTGCCCGGTTCCGTAGCGCTTCAGGAATGTTCGCGAAGGCCTGAGTTGACTGTTTCTATACTACTGTGCGGGTATTCAGTACCAACAGCATCTTAAAAATGATTTCTAGTAGGTTAGGCTGCATGCATATGTGTGAGATATTGCTGCGCTTGTTACTAACAAAAATGAGTCCTAAGTTACTTGATATGAAAAAATAATCATGAAGCATTTCTGATAATTTCCGCTCGTAAGATCTGTTGCTCTTAAGTAGAGTAGTGTCAGTATTTTATTGAGGTAGTAGAGCACAGCTAGAAATATCTTTCTCGAAAGTTGGATCAGCCCAACTGTTGGGAAAGCTTCTTAACCTCACCGAAGATCACAGTTAAATAGAAAGAAAGAAAGAAAGAAAAGTTATTTATTGGCCAAATTATAAAACAAGAAAAACATTAAAGAAAATAATACTACTCCTGGGGAGAGTAGGGGGTAGAGATTGCAACCCGGTATGTTTTTCAACGCGGCCGGGCCCGGTTGCATTCGTCGCCAACCCGGGTTTTGTGTTAGCGATGAAACCTAAGTATTTTATGAAAATTTTCTCGATATGAATGAAAAAACACAATGATTCAAGGTTAATATTTATTTCAAACTGGCTTATAAACAATTATCACAATAATCAGCCTCACTCAAGTCTCAAAATCGCACTTAATACAGAATTTATTACTTTTACTTATGAACGGAAAAGTGACATTAGTATTAGTAATTATTCATTTTAATAAGTTTAAATAAGCAGGTTTTTCTCTTTACTCCTTATAGTGTCTATTTATATATTTAAATAATTGTGTGTGCTCGCAAACAAAAAAAAACCGACTTCAATGACATGGACAAGTAATACAACGTAATAAGACGAAAAAATAGTCAAATAAATACGCGCTAACAAAGATTACTCAAAAAGTAGTAATCAGATCTCGATCAAATTTAAACAAGGCTACATGACAAGTATTGGCCTTCGATTAAAGTAAGAATTATGAAAATAGATAAACCCAGTGAAAAGTTATGCGGTTTAATACGAGATACGATCTAACGATACGATATACGGTCGACGAAAAAGTAGTCAAGTAAATACGCATTATTAGATAACTCTAAGTACTTGTCAGATTTTAATTAAATTTAAATGGGACCACATGACACACAAGACCTTTCAGTTAAAGTAAAGTTCATCGAAATCGGTCCACCAAGTCAAAAGTTCTGATCGTCGGTTAATAATAAACTAATAACGCAGCTTTAGGTACTAAACGTGTCATAAAGACTTAGATTAGATAGACAGATAAACTTTGGTAGCTTTGTTAATTTCTATAAACAAAACAAATTCTTGTTTGTTAAAAGTAAAGTATGTTTTTTCTTAAATTTTGGCTATTAAGAGTTTAGACTAGTGAGTGTTACTATTAATTGACTAAATAGCGAAATCTTATATGATAGGTGTACTGTAACTGTAAACAACCAAACTTGTATAGTCGCGGTTTACGTACCGGGTCCGGTGACCTGGCTCGGTAAGAATGGCCGGGCCCGGTGGGTGTCTAAAAGGGCACCGGGCCCGGTTTGCAATCTCTAGTAGGGGGTATGGTCATCAAGGAAATGGCAATGCTTCTGTCTGATGTAGGGGTCCATAGGTTTATTTATTACAGGTCCACGTTAAGGTATCCGTTTATCATCAGGCGGACCGTACCCTTGTTTGCCTCGTTTGTAGTATAAAATTTAAAAAAAAATATATTATTTAACATATTAAAATGAGCTCGAATTTAATTTGATGCTATTATTTTTTCAGGTGGATTCCAGAAACGGGAGGAGCAAATGTTCCGGCTTTGAACGATCTACTCAGTATGTTCCAGGTGGGTTTATAAAAAAATATTTTAACTTTTTTTTGTATGAAACAAACTGCCTTGACAGACATTGTCCTGTCTTGCGATCTTTTGAACACATCAAGATCAAATAGTCGTTAAGTTTTCTAAAATGTTCTTTGACATTTTTTTAACATTTCATTTTGTTAGAAACAATAACAAACTATTTTAAAACTTAAATAAAAAATTAATTAAATCAGTTAATTTTCGGTTTCTGTTGTTATTTTTTAATAATGATGGTAAGTACGAAATTCTTTTTTTTTGGGAAACAAACAATATAAACATCACATACAATTAAATTTCTTACAAAACACATTTATCAATTAAGTTTCCACTAACAATATTTTTATACACATAAATGAGTTCTAACATTTAAACATATTATTTGTTCAGGTGGCTTTAGGAGACCGTGTCTTCGAAGGGACGTTCAAGCTCGCCGGTCACCCAATGTACTACGCAAGTGGAACTCACATACACAGTTTCCCGGAACACGGTGTTTTAGTTACAGCAAAGTTATCAGATCAAGGACAACAAGTAAGAAAATATTAAAATCTATTTGTTATTCATCTTCTTTAGTTTTAGTTTGCCTCGGTGGTGTAATTGACGTGACTCTGCTTTCCGCTCGAAGGTTTGTGGGTTCGATTCACATCTCGTGTGTTTAATATGTATTATTTATACATATATACATTTTTTTCAATATAATGTATGTATCTCTATCAGCCGACTGTGACCTAAAACACAGGCATAAAGTTGCCTACTTTAAAAACAGACGACGGTTTTATTTCATTATTTAAAATTTTTAGAAAAAAATTAATAATTAATAACATAAAATTAAAAAATTATAATTTGTATAATGTTAACAAGCCCAAATATATTTCTTTTTATTATAATTAGCTATAATTTTTTTTTTCAGATAATGTCTGGGGAAAAAGGCATTGGGGGTGGCGATACAACCGGAGGTGGAAAGAAAGTGGACGTGCCTATATTAGGATTGTTGCAGACAGAGAGCGAGTCTCGTGACTACACAAACGACACTAACACTAAGTTACCTAGGGTCTGTTTTTTTTTAATAATTTATGTTATATTGTTATAATGTTACACATTACTCAATACAGCTTTAGCCTGCTTTTTAACATTACTTTTCACTATCGCATGTTGGCTGGAAGAGATTTCATCTAGAGATAAGTCGTTCCTTGCTATAGCATAGAATTTTGTATACCAGTAACTGTACAAAATTTTAAATGCAATAAAGAATAAAGTGTACAAAAATTTGGTCATCGAACGTAAAGAACTTTATTAAATGGCCAATATTTTAAAATTTTTACAATGGTTAAATCTAAATGACATAAAATATTTGATGAGGGCCATCCATAAATTACATGACAGGTTGATGGGGGGTTGAACATGGGTCGGCGAATTGTGACATTATGTGACAATAGGTTCAATTATGTGAAAATTATGGGGTGGAGAGGGTACAGAATTTTGTAACATCACATTTCAAAATATAATATCTAATTGTTAGTTAAATGGAAATAAATAAAATATCTAAACTGATGTTTTCATTTAATATATAAGTATTTAGACATGGAAAATTGCAAAATATGTGACGTCACACTAAGTAGGAAGGTCTCATAATTGTGACCATCTGTGACAAGAACAGGAGAGGGGTACAAAAATCGTGAAATTCGTGCGACATAATTTATGGATGAGCCCTTGTAGCAGAATCAAAATTTAATACGTAGACTTCAGACTAGTTCTACATCAAAAGTGACTCAAAGTTTAAAAGTAATGTTTAATTCAGGCCGGCAGACTAGTCGTGTACGGCGACTCTTCCTGCTTAGAAGGTGGTTCCGCTCGACCCTGTCACTGGTTGTTGTTGGCAGCGCTACAATACGCGCTAGTGGGGCACGTACCCACTTCGTTGAGGGAAGCCGCTGCAACTAGCCATCATCGTGACGTTCATATCATACCATCGGGTAAGCTCTTCTTGATATAGTACAATTATAATATTTGTAGTGCGTGCGATGCGTGGGCGTCTTAACACCAGCGATCGCGGTTTCGATTCCTGCTCGTAATAGATATTTGTATATATTTGTACAAATATTTTTTTTCGGTCTATGTGTCTGCCCTTTTTTTCTTTCACTTGTTCTTTGTTCGAGTTGTTTAAGAGGACCATAATAAAGATTATAACGTTAATAATTATATAAAATATAATATTGTACAGCGGTAAATGACTTTCAGCAGTGTGCAAATGGAATAGGAATATATTAACAATTTTTGAAATTTTTTCTTGAGTGTGAAATGATTATTTATGATGTTACGGCTCGGCAGTTAGTAGAAGCAGCAGTATAGTCGGCAGACAATGTGAACTGTAGCAACATGTAATTTTATTTTTCTTGTACATATTGTTGATAAATTTTTTGATATTTCTACGCGTACAAAGTCAACGTTCGTCAAAATAGTAGTTGTTGTTACATTTTTAAGTGATAGTGATAGAATTAAACACCCGTCCATAGGAGAAAACATATCTATAGAGTATAAGCGTTTGAAATAAAACTTCCTTTTATAGATTTACCAAAACGGGCAGAAGGCGGTCGTCTCCATGCATATTCGAGGGTCCTCTCGCCTGACGGTAGCGGACCCCGTCCAGTACCTGAATGTACTTCTCCTACACCAATGAACCCTGAACCAGTACACGCGCCACCTTCTGCCAGGACCTTGGCCCCCCGTCACCAACCCACAGACCCTAAGAGCATAGGTAACAAACATTTCTTTATTATTTATTTATTAAGATAAACTCGTTTGAGTTTTACCAAACATCGGCGTCGTCGACATAACACATATAACTTAATGCTACGGTACATCATTTCACTATCACATATTTAACACTGCTAATGTACATAATTGAAGTACACATTTAACCCACTGCCGAGGCATGTTAGTAAGCGTACGTTATTTAGCTTAATGCTAAGAACGACACGAGAGAAAGACAAGAGGAGATCGATTATTTTTTTTTATAGTTAATATGTTTATGTATGATTCAGAAGTTATGTCGTTGTTAAAACCGAAATATGTATAATATAATTAACAATATCAAGTCTATTATACGCGTTGGCGAAAGCGATTTAAAACCATTTTTAATGTAATGTAAATAATATAAAAAACTTTTTCGTATCATGCCAATATGGTTATGTAAGAATGAACGTTAGAGGATGTTTTTCCTTTGTGTAAAAAAATATATCAGAATGCTTTTAAAATTTCCCTACATTACTCGTAAAGAATTATGAAAAAATTTTAGAATTATGGCAATTTGTCATCTGAGAAAATTTCATGTACAACCTTATTTATTTACTCTACCAGAGGCGGCTCGTGGCTTTTTTTTGGTAGGGGTTCACAAAAAAATAAACGAAAAACTAGAGCTTACCATTTATTTTATTTGCACAAAAAATCCATTCTGTTTATGTAGATTCACCACCACTGCCTGCGCTAGCTCCAAACACTAGACACGGAAAACAAAATAGTTTATTGCCTTCTTCACATTCACACAATCAATGTTTTTTGAAATTTTGTTCAAATTAAAAAAACACGCGTAAAAGATTTAATTTTCATACTACATTTTTGAATAAGTGCAATTTCAGGACGTGGTGGCCCCTTAGCTTTCATTTTGAGGCGCATTTTGAAAGTATTTTCACACTGAATAAAATATACACTGTATTCTTCAATTTTTAATACAAAATGTCGCTACGTAAACTATTTTTTAATATTTATTTAAAAGAAAAACTGCGAAATAACTTACGGAGCCGACACGTTTGTTTGTTATACATAAAAACTGTTAGCGCTTAGGCAGGTTATTTTCACAGCGCGTGGCACGGCCTAAACCGCGATCTGACAATGTCGCGCGTGAGCGGCGCTCCAGAGTCCAGATTAGGCTAATTTCTCATACAAAATCTTCACTGTCACACTGTTTCACGCGTCGATGTTTCTCTTTTGCTCTCATTAGATACAGTGCTAGAAATCGTACTAAACTTCTTATCATAGGAACGCAATTGCTAGCGCTCCACTAGTCACGACTTGACGTCAAATGTACGCGTAGGTGTAAATAAAATAATAGACTATTGTATAGGCATAGTAGAATAGAAAGAATGTAATGTAAGGATAGTACGTATTATAAAGAAATATAGATTTAAGATTACCTGTGTAATTTTCGTGTAGTGCACTGCACCAGCGCTCTATAAGATGAGCCGCCTCTGATTTCTACCCTTACGTAATATTTTTTACCATCCATACTCAACGAAAACCAAATCTGCCAAATCGGTCAAGCAGCCCTCAAGTTATGCTCTATGAAACAGGCTTTGTTTTTATAACATTTAGGTCACGAAAGTGAATTAATAAGGTCGTCCTTTACGTAAGCTCTAAGACAGTATTGATTTTTATAAGTTTTTATCAAGCTGCGTAACCTAAATACAATAATATATTAGTTTATGATGATACATAGTTACCGATATACATTTTAGACATTTTAACACCAAATTAATAAAAAGGTTTCGATAAAAAACTAGCAATAAATTAATAATTGATTCATTATCCTAATTTATTGAAACAAATTTGATGAAGATTTTAAGAAATTAATAATAATAATTAAGAAATTATAATTTTAAAATGAAAACCAAACTTCAACAATAACATCTGTCGCTGGCATTTGTCATTTTTCAAACAATGAAGAAAAAAATAGATAAGATTTTGAATATGAGTATGAGTTGTTATGTTATGAAGTCGAGAAATACAACTCACAGTTGAGCTCCGGGAACTGAGCAGAACATAAAGAAGTGAATGACATAAATCGTGTCTCAGGCACTCCTAGCGTTCCTTTTCAGTCCTGCTATTTAAATCAGGCAGAGTTGATTTTTTTTTTAAAGAATTTATTACTACATACAGATTCCATAGTTTTTGATACAACTCTGATCTTCTTTTCTAGCTAACACTAGATTTTAAGATAAGTCGTTACTATTTTTTTTTTTTACATACAAACAAGGTCGTCTGTTAATAAGATAAGCAACTTAGTGCTTGTGTTATAGGTAACAGCCGACTATATATATATTGTTTTCATGAAATACATACAAATAATATATATTTATTATACCCATACTCAGGGTGGGAGTCTAACCTAGAACTCGTGGAGCAGAAAGCAGAGTCACTGTACACTTTGGCAACGGGTACATAATATGGGCATGACCCGAAATAAAGGCTATTATTATATTATTATTATTAACTACTTTGTTATATTCTCAGCCGCTCCAGACATAGAGGGCACTGAGGCAGCTCCTCGCGCATGGAGAGGTGCGGGTGCTGCCCCCTCCCGGTCAAAAGCTGATGAGGAAGAGCCTTCAAGGTCCACCCTCGCCAGCCGCATTCTCACATTATGCGCCATCATCCTCATAGTATACTCTTTACATGCCTTCTGGAAACGATGCGGTCGAAAAATCCGAAGAAGAAAATTGATCTCTTTAGCCACCTAGCATAAGGCCAGATCGTCCAAACGGACATTCAGACAGGAAAAACGCGGATAGAAAAGGCGTAACGCCTAAATTGGCGAGGCGAATAACTAGAGAAGTATCTATAGTCTCTTCAACGAAAAGAGATACAAAACGTAAACAATGCCCATCATTTTTTTGTAGCGACGACGGAACAAACAAAATACAGTCTATCTCTTTCTATCTTGTTTGTTTGTTATCTGCTGCACGTCTCTCGGCAAGGTCGAACGATATTTTAACTGGCTTTGAAAACATTCTGGCCGCGGACGGCCGTTTGATTCTGATTTTAAATATATAACTAGCGGCCCGGTACGTGCTTCGTTACGTATAAAGTGAAATAATAATAAAAATTAATTGAAACCAGGGATGTTAGACGGCCACTTAGAAATCATTGTACCGAACTAGCTAAAAAAATGGTACTGGCCACAAAAACATGGTACGCCAACACTAATGTGTAAATTTTGTCGGAAATTGCAGCCTATAATTAGTGAAAAAAAATTATATATCAATTTCGTGTACCGTTAATAGAAAACAAACCTTTCTTTTTTTGATATTCTAATTAATTGATGTACGTACGTATGTATATCGTGACACTAAATAATGCTAAATAATGGTACGTGTACCATTATAATGGTACGTCTGACGTCCCTGATTGAAACATCAAATTCATGTATTCAAACAATATATATATATATTATATATTATTAATTGCTAGCTATTTTAAAACTTAATCCAAAACATTTGGATAAACAATATTAATTGTTTTTCCATTTTGAGCATCAATAAACAAACGGTTGGGGAACCGACTCCAGAACAGGCAACATAAAGTTGGCCATGTGAAAAACATGATTCCTCCAAATTCACACCACAAACGTGAAGTGTTTGCCCTTGGGCCTTGTTGATGGACATCGCAAATGATAAACGCACAGGATATTGTAATCGTTTGAACTCAAATGGCATATCAGTTGGAATCATTGGGATACGCGGTATCAAACAAACTTCTCCTTTTGATTTAGCAGTTCAGATCGTAGCTTCAATCAAATTTGGCAATAACTTTTTCACTGCCAATCTGGTGCCATTACACAGTTTTGGTGGATTAATATTTCGCAATAATATAATCAAAGAACCAACTTTCAGATTCAAGCAATGCGGTGGCATACCAGCCGGTTCCAATGAATTTAAAAATTCAATTATATAATTTATTGCCTCATTACAATTTATAACACTGTCAATTGATTTATATTTCGTGATTACACCTGGCAGTTTCGCTTGAATTTAAAAATTAATGTCATTGATATAAATGTTCTTCGGTGCTAAAATGGCGCGTTCTCTCAACCAATCATGATTTCTGTAATTCTGAAGAATATTCGGAAAAACACATTCAATCAATTCATCTATCGATTGCGCAATTATACAAAAAACTGTTCGGTACAGCGATCAATCCGTTGGTACTGTCGATTTATATTTTGCCATCACCAATTTCTAACAATTGTTTTGAAAACTTATGGGCAGCTGGATCATTTTGTAGGTGAATACGCATATTAATGTTCAGTGCCAATTTTTGTACATATCTCCAAAGAACTAATGACTTCAAAAAGGCATTTATCATCAGCAGGGGTTGGTCGAGGAATGACAGGCAATGTTTGACGAAAATCCCCTGACTGTAATATCAAAACACCACCAAGAATCTGTTGATTACCACGTAAATCTTACATTGTTCGATTAAATGCTTCTAGTGATTTTTTATTCGCCATTGTATACTCATCCCATAAAATAATTGACGTTAATCGTAAAACTTGCCATAGCAAAATTTCTCGAAATATTGCAAGTTGGAGTTTCAATCACCTGTACATTCAATGGCAATTTTAATGCAGAGTGTGCGGTCCGACCACCTAATAATGTAGCAGCAATTCCCGAAGACGCAAGTGCCAATGCAATTTTCTGTTCCGATCGAATAGTCGCTAAAATCAATGATATAACGAACGTGTTACCTGTACCACCAGGTGCATCCAAGAAATATAATCCACCTGCATTATTGGAAACGGCTTGCATGACTGTGTTTACATGTTTTTGCTGAATATTCTATTTAATTTTATTCGATTATACAAATAAACGCAAATCATTAGAATAGAATTCCTGCTCACGTTGCAATTCACGATCAAAAAATCATGCAGCTCACGATTTGGTCCGGTCATACCCAATTGTACTAATGCTTTATTTGCAATCGGTAGACACATATCTTCAATTATTATCAAAGCTTCGTTGTACATTTTCAATGTAATCAACAAATCAGGATTTCTTGTATGATGACGCATACTAATTAAAATATCTTCTGCCATATAATGTTCATATTTGTTTCATAATTCAAGTGGATTTGATGGCATACATGTTGATAAATATATTAAATATATTTGGATTCAGTTTTTTCAGTTTCAGTACAATTTTTTTCAATAATATATATGTATATCAATTTTCTTTCTTCTTCTTCTTCTTTGGCTTTAGCTCCCTTGCGGAATTGTCAATTTTCTTTAATCGAAGCACGTCCAAAATGAAATGACAGATATGAATGACATAACAACATGCTTGTACTGTCAACACTGAAAAAAGTTTCAATTCCATTTATTTAATTAATTTTTTACAAAAAATGTGATAAACGAAGAACCGCTCGACCGATTTTGTGCAAACTTCACATAAACCATGTACTAAATAGTCCGAACAAAGTCTAAATATTTGGTTTGGATAGGTGAGCCCGTTCTTGAGTTATAAAATTACAACGAAAAGTGGCATTGATTTTTATATATATAGATAAAAGATAAATATAGATAAAGATAAATATTTTAAACTTCAAATGAAACTAATAAAATAATATTATATTAAACTAAACTTAAACTTTAAATGTAAAATAAATTAATATTTTGATAATTCTTATTTATGAAGTATCAAATCGTATAATTATACATAATTATATTTTATTAAGTAATTATCAAAATATAAATATATTTTACTTTTTTTAATTTGTGTAAGTAAAAAGGGTTACAAAACCCTGCATAGGTGAATGAAAGCGAGGTGCTTTTGGTTTGTTTACATTTATTATCTCGGCTCGTTGAACGCACTATACATATGTAGATATTCGTAGCGCCTGCCTTGGCGTGGTATAGTCCAATTTGTGGGATACTGAGTGAATATCCCCCCATAAGTAGAAACAATAAAGACTGTAATGTTTTACAGTAATGTTACTGTGATACTGTAAAACTGTTTTAGTTTATTTAGTGATAAGGCATTCGAAGGTTTTTGTATAAATGATGTATGAATACTGTGTTAAATGTAAGTATGTAAAATAAAAATGCAGTGGTAATCTGAGAATGCGACCAATTTGATATTTATTTATATCATAAGTAGTAAATGTTATATTGTTTTAATAAAATTATAAATATATAATTTTTCTGTCTTATTGATTGCAAACAAATCACCTGACTTGTAATTGTCACCTACGTAAATCATAAAATTCATAAGAGAAGGTGTGTAAAAATGTGATTAAATGGTCTGCAATAGGTACAACTAAGTTCTACGGAATAGATAAAGTACCTTGTACCTTAGGGGATCGGACAGTAATCAGATTGAAATCTATAATGTAGTTAGATAAAATATACTGAATTACGATTATTTATCGAATAATAATTTAATATAATTCATTTAAATATTTTTAAATGAAGAAATAAAATGTTGTTATTTACAATATTATTAATCTGTACTAAAACACCAACTATAAAGTGCGTGACGTCATTTGTCGGTGCAAGCCACAGAGAGTACTTTAGGAAAGAGCAAGCATTGACTGCACGGGTTATTCTATGGTTATTCTATCCGTATATTCAACGTACTTTGTGCTTTATGTACTCTTTGTTTATTTCCTCCGGATGACGTCACGCGCTGTCAGATGTCATAACGTGGCGTTTTGGCGGGATTTTTAAACAAACAATATTAAAACATGATTTTGAGTAGATACCTAAAAGGCTATAAATAAATAAAATTTTATTTTTTATGGGAATAAGTATCCATAAACGCTTTTTGAAAATTTGTCCGATACCCTATTATTATTTGTTTTTTAATTGACAATACAATTTGCAGTTTCGTTTTACAGCCAGCCCTTGAAAATTTAATAATAATAAGTAAACTATATCTTATACTATTAAACGAGCAATTCTTGTATATATATAGAATATGAATCTCGGAATCGGCTCCAACGATTTTCGTGAAATTTAGTATGTAGGGGATTTCGGGGGCAATAAATTGATCTAGCTAAAATTCATTTTTAGAAAATGTCTTTTTATCCCTGTTTTTAGACAATGAAAAAATAGCAACAATATAATAATAATAATAATTAATTTTCCCTCACAATCACACATTGAAACCTTATCTTATTGATAACAAACTACAATACAAGACAACAACATGATTAGCGAAGGACTGGTGCTCAAAAAAGGTATATAATACCTGTACTATGAGTCACCAGGACCCCCCCCCCAAAGTTAGAAATACAGGATATATAGTACTGGGTCAGATTGAGACAGGCCTCGTAGACTAGGTCTACAATAAAATGGAGTAAAGAGAAAAAAATAAATAAATAAATATATATATACAAACACATAATTATCTCGAGTCAGCTTCTTAATAAATAAGGAGGTTTTCGGTTTCATTATATGTAAAAGATTTGAGCCAGTTGGTAATGGTAAACTTACACTTGAGTCTTGGAAGGTGATAGATAGACATGATTATAGAATACGAAGGTAAATTTCGCAATCGTTAATAAAGTTGTAATAGCTCAGGCGAAATCGGTCGCTCGGGATTAATCGATAAGACCATGGTTCAAATACGTCTACAATCTATTTTTTTTTCTTTTTTCACTATTGAATTTTTATTTAAATAAAATATAAAAATACCAAGAAGAAAAAAAACCTAAAAACCCCCCAGGTACTTTGTATTATTAGGGACATTTAAAAAAGATTGATAAAGCGATTGATACTGTTTCACAGACAAATTTATTATTAAGAATTATATATAATATTTGTTACATTAGGTAACATTTACAGCAAACAAATCATTACTAAGTTTTTAGTATTTTTGTATTATATTATTTCAAAAATCCCCCCCCCCCCCACTAGATCTGTGCTAGCCTCCCTGCAGCTTTGTGGGGTGCATGGTGCGACCCGGCGTAGAGGACGGGCTGACCTCACGGTTGCCTGGCCTCCAGTGACCTTGGGACGCGATACGACGCAGACGGCGGCGGCGGTGGGATTGACTTGTACCGGTTGAGTGTCGCTTCTGACGAACGAAATAAGAATGCGATGCGACCTATGAACGTCCCACTAAGGTACCGCCGGAAAACAGATATAGTTTTGGTGGATAGTCTGGTCTAGTAAACAGCTTCTATATAAAAAAGGTGAATTGTAGTTTTCTTTAAACAACGATTAAGTTTATTTAATTTGAAATTTTATTTTTTATTTTCGAATTCATAGTAGTAAGCAACTAAAATTTTTCTCAACACATTTCCAAAAAATATTAAAAGTTGTTATATAGTCGTTTTTTTTCTGTTAGTACCTAGCAAAATAATAATGCATAATCATACTACGCTATGAATATAAGTCGGGAATGAACAACTGCAGTTAAGTGTTGCTCAAACTGGTTTCAAGAATTACGTACCTAACTAATAAAAAAAAAAATGTTTAATGATAAACAATTCGCGCTAGTTCAAAGCTCACACCAGACATATGCGTGTATTTCACGCATGCGTCACAACAATTACAATGGTATAGGTAGATCGTAGTTTTTGTTCTGTTCAAGACTACCTAACTGTCAAACTCAAACGTCACGTCAGTTACCTTTTCCAATTCCATTCAGTAGACAGTATTCACTATTCAGTAACCGCGAAGATAGCGTCTGGGTAGGACGAACTAAATATACTTCGCGACTTTAGAGCACAATCTGCAAGCAATATTATGTCGCGCGTTTACCGACCAACCGACTATGTAGTCAAAAAATCGCGTCTGTCGTCCTTCGAGAAATACAAGGAAATGCACAAAAAATCTGTAGAAGACCCAGAAGGATTTTGGACAGAAATAGCTAACAAATTCCATTGGCAAACCCCTTTTCAATCCGGAAAATTTCTTTCATATAACTTCGACATTAGCAAAGGGGACATTTTTGTTAAATGGATGGAAGGGGCTGTAACGAACGTTTGCTTCAACCTTTTAGATAGAAACGTAAGAAATGGTCATGGGGACAAAATTGCTTACTACTGGTGAGTATTTAAGCTGTTGCCATTGAATAATCAATAGTCAGCTGAGCGAATGCACCGCACTGAGACGGCGCGCGAACGTATTGATTTTTCTTTTTTATACGATTTTCCTATTTGTTTTAGTAGCGGTCATTACGTAATATTGTTTTGTAATTATTTTGTTTCATGTAATTTTGTTGTCTTATATGAATTTTCAGCGAAATTTGAATAACATTTGGTTTAGCGTTCTTGATAGCTCAACCAGATTATTGAGTCACTAAACCAATAATTTGATTGAGTTACAACTACTTCTAACCCTTTATTTATATCAAAAATTGAATAGGTGTTATTTAAACTACTGATTTCCTAAATTGTTTGATGTATCACGATTCACGATCACGATTCAGCCTGTAATATCCCACTGTTGGGTATAAGCCTCTTCCCCATGTAGGAGAAGGATCGGAGCTTAATCCACCACGCTGCTCCAATGCGGGTTGGAGGATATATTCCCTAGTATGAGTAACGATCGCTACATGATACCAACCGGGATCGACGGCTTAACGTGCTCTCTGAGGCACGGTGGGGAGACCCACAAGGACTGCACGAACACCCGTGTTGGTAGAGCGAACGAACGCAATACTAGGGCACGTATCCCTATGGGGTGATTGCATTGGCTTGTTTGTTCTCCACCAAACGGAGTCCCTTTAACTTCACCCCTACTTTCCGAGGTACACCTGTCCCTTTGTCCGATACCCTCGACCTCCTTGGCATGGAGTTGTGTTCTAACCTCAACTTCGGCAATCACATTGAGTCCAAAGCACAAACAGCGGCCAGAAAGCTTGGCATCCTAAATAAGGTTAAGCGATATTTCACGCCTGGACAGCTTCTAACGTTCTATAAAGCTCAAGTCCGATCGTGTATGGAATATTCCAGCCCCTTGTGGGATGGCTCAGCTAAATACCAACTTGTGGACTCAGTGGAACGCAGAGCCAAGCGGCTAATCGGTAACGCCAATTTGGAGGAGTCTCTTCACACTCTGGCTCACCGAAGAAAAGTTGCCAGTCTAACGGTCTTCTACAGGTTGTACTTTGGAGAGTGTGCCCTGGAGCTGCACGAGCTCATACCCCCATCTCCTTTCTTCCATCGGACTTACAGACGCACCGCCGGCTCCCATCCCCACCTGGTTGATATACCCTTCGTACGCACAAAGCGCTTCGCATCATCTTTTTTAATGCGCACAGCCAAGGAGTGGAATTCCCTGCCGGCGTCTGTATTTCCGAGTACATATAACCCGAGTTTATTTAAAGCGCGAGTGAACAGGCTACTTCTGGGCGAGCTCGCTCCACCTTCGACCTCGTCTCTGCCCTAGAGCTAGACTGGGGTCAAGAGTAAGCCCATAATTTAATTTAAAAAAAAACCCAGACCACGGCAAACATCTGTATGGCCAATACAAATGTTGTATCCGGGGATCGAACCCGCAAGCCAATCGCAATCCAGTGCTGTGACCGCTGCGCCAACGCGGCGTTCGATGTACCTATATGGCATTAGTTTTAATTTCGTAATACCGATATTATTTTATTTATGTACATACGTCTAAAATTGCTCTTTTTATTTTAAATAAAACAATGAAAATAGATATAAGCTACTTATTTATATAATACTAGCGACCCGCCCCGGCTTCGCACGGGTGAAATGCCGATACTAAATATACTACACACTTTGAATTTCAAGTCTCTTACTTCAAAAACATAGGACTTTAATACACACTTCCAACCCCCGTTTAACCCCCTTAAGTATAGAATTTCGTAAAACCCGTTCTTAGCGGATGTCTACTCCCTATAAGGAACCTACCTGCCTAATTTCAAGTTTGTAGGTGTATTTTTCATTGGACTCTCATACAAACTATCATCCCCTGTTTTTACCCCAAAAGGGGGTTGATTTCTCAAAATACATTATTAGTACACCTCAACACCATCTATAAAGCATACATTTTGAATTTCAAGTCTCTTACTTCAAAAACATAGGACTTTCATACAAACTTCCAACCCCTGTTTAACCCCCTTAGGGGTGGAATTTCGTAAAATCCGTTCTTAGCTGACCTCTACTTATCGAAAGGAATATTTCTACCAAATTTCAAGTCTCTACGCCTTATGGTTCCAGAGATATCGTGATGAGTCAATGGGTGGGTTACTCTTTTATATATATAGATTTTATTTATTACCTACATTATAATATTATCAATACATATAATAAAAATGTAACGGATCGCTGTCTCTACATGGAAGATATATTTAAAAAAATATTATTGGGACCTTTATCAACGCAAATAGCACCCAAAACAATGATTGTTAGAATTTTTGTCTGTTTGTCTGTGCGTTTGTGCACGCTGATCTCAGAAACGGCTAATCTTTTTTGTTCGTCTCAACAAAATGAAGCTACTCCCGGAAAATTAGCTTGATACTAATCAGGTGAAAAAAATGTACGAAGGTTCCCTACCTATTACCTTTTATACCGTCGAAACATGAATTAATATTGAACTTGATGAATGATGAATCTTGGCAATTTCGGTGTTTGTATGAAGCGGGCTCGATGTTGATTACGTTGGACCAATAACAACGCAGTCAAAATAGGCCTCTTTCGCCATATAGGAAAAGGATCAGAGCTTAATCAACCATGCTGCTCTAATGCGAGTTGGCGGATACATTCCATACTATGAGTAACGATCGCTATCAGGTGTACATGATAACAACCGGGACCGACGGCTTAACGTGCTCTCCGAGCCACGGTGAGTGCTCTCCGACCCACAAGGACTGCACAAACACCCAGACCACGGCAAACATCTGTATGGCCAATACAAATGTTGTCGTGTGCGGGAATCGAACCCACAACCGCCCGCGCAAATCAGTGCTGTGACCTCTGCGCCAACGCGGCGTCAATATTTTTGGTACTTCTTTAAAAAAAATGATTGTGCTTTAGACCACATGGCTGAAGTAAAACTTACGAAACGTTATTCTTTCTCTTTTTATCTTCACTAACTTATATCTTCCTCTCAACTTCCGTTCACTTTTCGCAACGCTCTCGGCACGCATTCAACAGCTTAGGTACTCCGTAAGTCGAGCGTGCGTAAAGAAGTTTTAATTAAAAAAAAAAAAAAAAACAAGTGTGCTTTAGAGTTTAGACCACACGACTGAAGTAAAACTTTAGCAATAGGCCTGCACTGTGTCTTAAATATACGAAACATAACTGGCTATGAGAGAAAGAAAATGCGTGCTCGCACCTCTCTCTCTCTCTCTTGCTCTGTTCGCCTCACCCGATCACACTTTTCGTAATGCTCTCGTCAGGCATTCACTAGCTTACTCCCCAAGTCGAGCGTGCGTAAAGAAGTTTTACTTCTAAAGCAGACAATAATTAATTTATAATCCAAACAAAACAAACAAACTACAAGATAAAACAAAAGCAATAAAAACAAAAAGAAATTCACAGCTAATGGTCTAAGATCCGAGAAACTAAATCTTCCCTCATCTGTTAATATTTTGTTATATCCCGGATCTTAGACCATAACACGGATACTTTAGATGACGGAATATTGCGCAATATGCCGATTTTTTTTTTCATCTTGAGTGTCCAAATTAAGCAATGCAGTTGATTTTATTAGAGATGCATTTTAATTATTCCTTTAAAGTAATATACGCACTCACTCTAAAAACTCACTTTTCAAATAAAAATATTTACGTACGTTTATAACGTACACTATACGTAGGTTTCAGTGTTCTCGAATGAATATGATTCTAATAAATTACCATTATGCGTTAAACGAGTCACAAAGATATAGCGAAAGTGCAATACAAAGGGCACTTGTCGCTGCTTTTAAAAGAATTAAGAGTCTATCACCTCTAGCTGTAGAAATACTATGACCGACCATCCACAAAATACTAACAATGGCTTCATAAAATATTACATTAAAAATAATAACGTTACTAAAACAATATTTTATCCGTCTATCATCTGTTATAAAAGAAGTCCATAATTTTCTTTAAATATTCAACATTTAGTTGTTTTAAAGTACTTTAAAAATTAAATAATTTTACGACATAATAGAATGTTTAATTTTATATCTATATATTAATACGTGAAACAACTTTGTACCCCTTTTTACGAAAATTGCGTGGACGGAGGAGTAGAAAATTTCGCACACTTATAGAGTTTATATAGAGAAGAAGTGCGGAATGCTAATATTTTTTCAAAATTATACATAAAATATACATTAAATTAATAAAAAAAGCATTACACGCAGTACACATACTACTATGTATTTGACACACACGCATATTTATAGGTATCTACTATTTTGTTGATTATCAGTCTGTTGTCAAATTGAAAATTTTAAAAAAAGGTTCTTTATTTTCATAATTATTTGATTTATTTAATTTAAATTTTTAATTATGGTTGAATTTCGACCTCTATGCGACCACTAGTACCTATAAAAAGCACAATATGCTGCGTCAACTTTGTTGTACATACGAAGGTCAACGCAGTTCATATGACTATTAATATATGTATTGCCAATGCAAATGCATTATAAGTAAATACTTATATAAAACTAGGTATTAAAAGAAGTATAAAAATCAGATGATTTTCGGTGATATGTTACATATTTATCTGAAAACGTAACGATATTATGTATGTAACACAACTTAGGGCCTATGCAAACCACGTTTTTGAAGCGCGCCGTCGACGCGCGTTTCTAAAACGCGCGTCGACAGCGCGTTTATATCGCGACATACGCGCGATGCAAACGCGCGTGTGACGCGATACAAACGCGCGTGTGACGCGACAACCGCCAACAAACTGCTCTGTAGGATAAAAACGTGCCGTCGACGTGCGTGTCACGCGATACAGACGCGATGCAAACGCGCGTATGTCGCGATACAAACGCGCTGTCGACGGCGTGATTAAAAAACGTGGTTTGTAGTGGTGGTTTGCATAGGCCCTAATCGACAACGGTTATTTGCATTACGTCATTCTGAAACAAATTAGAATGTTTGAGTTGTAAACTACTAGATCGTTCAATAAGTCCCGAGACTAACCTGGAAATGGCGCATATATTAAAAACTCTTTTGATTTTTAAAAAGTACTGGCTATCAATACAAGAATATGTGTCAAATTTTTAAAAATGGAACAAGAAAATTATTGATTTTGAAACATTTAAGTGACGCTACGGTTGTAATTTCGATACAATGGAAAAAAACGAGTTTCGCGTGTTGATAAAACATTGTTTTTTAATGGGAAAAAATACCGTTGAAGCACAGCAATGGCTTATAAAATGTTATGCAGGATCAGCTCCCTCTAAAGCAACCATTTGTCGGTGGTATGCCGACTTCAAACGCGGTCGCATGGACACCAATGATGGGGAACGCTCAGGTCGTCCAAATGAAGCAGTGACTCAACAAAATACTAACCAAGTCCTCAAAATCGTATTGGAAGATCGGAAGGTAAAAGTGCGAGAGATAGCCGAGATAGTGAAGATTTCAGCTGGTAGTGTTTTCACTATTTTACATAAAAATTTGGCCATGAAAAAGCTTTTTTCTAAGTGGATGCCGCGTTTGCTTACAACTGATCAAAAGGAACAACGTATCAATGATTCAGAGCGATGTTTGGCGCTGATGAATCATAATAAAAAGGATTTTTTACGTCGGTATGTAACAATGGATGAAACCTGGATATACCATTTCACTCCGGAATCCAATTGGCAGGCAGCGGAGTGGAGAGCGGCTGGTGAAAGCCGCCCGAAGCGTCCAAAGACTCAGAAATCGGCCGGTAAGGTTATGGCGTCTATATTTTGGGATGCGCATGGAATACTTTTCATCGACTACCTTGAAAAGGGGCAAAATATAAATAGTGACTATTACATGTGCTTATTGGAGCGATTGAAGTACGAAATTGCGGATAAACGGTCTCACATGAACAAAAAGAAAGTGGTGTTTCACCAGGACAACGCGCCTTGTCACAAGTCCGTGAGAACGATGGCCAAAATTAACGAATTGGGCTTCGAATTGCTTCCTCATCCCCCTTATTCGCCAGACTTGGCCCCCAGCGATTACTGGCTGTTTGCAGACCTCAAAAAAATGCTTCAGGGTAAGAAATTTGACTCAAATAGTGAAGTTATAGCAGCAACGGAGGCTTATTTTGAAGCCAAAGACAAATCGTTCTACACACATGGGATAGAAAAGTTAGAAAAGCGTTGGAGGGACTGTATCGCTCTTGGAGGAGACTATGTTGATGAATAAAAATTAATTTTATAAAAAAGACCTTTTTAGTACTTAGTCTCGGGACTTATTGAACTACGTGTTACACTATTCGTGTAAATACACTTGTAACATTTCTTTAATATAGAGAAGAGAATTTGTTTTATTTAAACATTGTTTTAACGTTTTTTTTTCAGTATCCCTCCTTATACCTACGTCTAGATAAATTCCTGAACTTCCTTTAATTAAATTATAAGATAATAAATAAAACGTATTTTACCTTCCTAGTAATGTTACAATAATGACATGACACATGCGTCGATATTAATTTAAAAATTATATTAACTATTGGACAAAGATTTGTTCAATAAACATCCTCTTGAACGAGTGATTAAAAGTAGGTTATGATTTTAAAAAAAAACCATGTTTTAATTTTTTTGTTTTAAATACATATATTTTAACATAATGTCGTAAAAGGATTAATTCACATTAATTTACTTCTCTTTTTTCTGCTGTGTGGCTACGGCAGTCTAGATTTTAGCCACCCCCTCTCTTCCCATGGGTGTCGTAAGAGGCAACTAAGAGACAACAAAGTTACACTGCCACCTTGGAACTATTGTAGCCGACCGATGGCTAGTGGCTACCATCCTACAGCTGGCTTTTTAAATACACAGACCGAAGACGGGCAGTAGCGTCTTCGGTGCGTTAAATCCAAACCTGCGGTTACCAATCCCAATCCCTGACCATGCAGCGCGGTGACTATGGGAAAGACCCTCAGAAGTTCGCGGATGAAATTTCACCCATCTGCTGGCAACGTTTACTGGACGCACTCTACGGCTGGACCATCAACTTACCGAATTAGAAGTAGAACTGAGTCACATTAAGTATAGCATACTGGGGTTGTTTGAGGTCTGGACTGATGGGCTTTTCCATGGTGGCGTCGGTTTTCTGAACCACAAGACTCTCACTAGCAAGGTTGTGGAAGTTAGCAGTATACCTGGTAGCGTACCTATAGTATACCTGTTTAACAGCCAAGCCATACCGAGACTGGAGCCGGAGGCTGATAGGATAGTTCAGTTGGGCTTGGCGACGTTTGGCAGGCTTCGTCGAGTTTTCACTTCGAAGATTCCGCAATGCTTGGAGACAAAAGTCTTTGAGAAATACGTCCTACCTGTATTAACATACGGAGTCGAGCCGTCGACAATGACGAAGTGACTGGTATACAAGTTTATATGTAGTCGCTCAAAGTGCAATAGAACGGGCTATGCTTGGGGTTTCTCTCAAAGATAGTATTAGAATGAGTGGGACGTCCTCCATCCCGCTGGACCGACGATCTACGTAAGATTGCTGGTGTAGTTGGATGAGGATTTCGGAAAACCGGGATGTCTGGCGCGAATTTTGGAAGGCCTTTGTCCAGCCGTGGATTTATATGGACTTTTTTTTTGTAGTTTCACCCTGACCACTCCAAAAACGACTGTAATATTTCTTCTATTTTTACTTAAAAGCAACTCGAATACTGCCTCACACATGGTAGCTATCATAACTTCATTTTTGTAACATTGCATTAAATAACTTCATACCCACTTATTTCCTTTTTAATTAATGTAAACAAAGCCTGTATTTTTCATTTTAAAATATCCCCAACTATTTCCAGCATATGTTTTCCAAATTTCTATTTTTTTTTAAATAAGGACACAACACTTACTTCTTTCAAATCGTTTTTCGTGTTTGTCTCTTCGACTTTCCTTTGATTTTCAAATTAATACCTCCCATAAAAAATGACCTTATGATTATTATGTTTAGCTAAGTTAATGCCTGTGTATCCTAATTGATGAACTTAATCTATATAAATCATGTATATTCATGCGTATTATTTATTAGAACATTACAAATTTTAGGGTAGGTAATCACCCAGATGACTACAGCCGAGTCACATACAAGAACTTGATGGATTTAGTTTGTCAATTTGCTAATGCATTGCGCGAAAATGGTATAAGAAAAGGTGATAGGGTGTCAATATACATGCCTATGATCTTGGAGACAGTTGTATGCATGTTGGCTTGCGCCAGGATCGGAGCCATACATTCCGTAGTGGTAAGACATTTACGTAAATTGAAAGCATTGTCTCAAAAACCACCTTCAAAAAAATAGTTATATACATATACTTTTCGTAGTTTGCTGGTTTTTCGTCGGATTCCTTGGCGGAGCGCATGTCCGACTGCAAAGCCAAAATCCTCGTAACCGCAGACGGCGCATGGCGAGGAGAAAAACTATTGGTTTTAAAGAAGATTTGCGACGAGGCTCTACAAAAAGCCAAAGTGAAATACAATCACACAGTGAAAATGTGCATCGTGGTGTCTCACTTGAACAGAGTTACGCCTTGCGGAAAACTCGAGGATCCAAAATCTTTGGTAAATTTACTAAACACTTCGTACTATCCTGTCTTGCGATATGTCAAACGCGTGAACGTTCTCTCAAACTTTCCACTCCTTTTTTCGCAATTCCCTTAATTTAATTTTGCAACAAAAAACCTTCTAAAAAGGGGTAGAAAACTAACAAAAACAATCAGGCGAGTTTTCGAGTTTTGACTTTAGCAGCACATTTAGTGGTTCATTGTTGTTTATATATATACAAGTTGAATGCTCTGTTTAGTCACTGCATGATTATGTAACTTTGTATAATGTTTCCAGTACGAGTGGCACGATGAAGTCGATGTCTGGTGGCATGATATCGTGGAAGGTCAGTCCACTATCTGCCCCCCGGAGTGGATGGACGCTGAAGACCCGTTATTTATGTTGTATACAAGGTAACATATCTTGTTTAATATGAAATCCCATGCATATACACTTATCACTTACAATTTTATTATCTGCCCTGATTGTATTATTTTATTGATTGCTAATAATAATTTTTTAATTAGATACTCAAATGTTTATTATAAAAGTTGTCAAATGAAAAGATTATAATTATATTTTAATATTCCATCGATTTAACTTATTTAATGTTAAAATAAATATGTAAGTTCAAAAAAATGTATTCTATAATCATATACAATGCTGCTTACTTCTCCACTGCAAAAGTGCAATGATGCATGCACATCTGTCACAAATTTTATTCACTTTGTTTTGTTGGTGACTACATTGTGTAGTTGTTAAAAAAAATTAAAAAGAGCTTACTATTCTATTAATAATTCAAGTCTTATTGATTTATATACAATGCTGCTTACTTCTCCACTACAGAAGTGCAATGATGCATGCACATCTGTCACAAATTTTATTCACATTGTTTTGTTGGTGACTACATTGTGTAGTTGTTAAAAAAAATTAAAAAGAGCTTACTATTCTATTAATAATTCAAGTCTTATTGATTTATATACAATGCTGCTTACTTCTCCACTGCAGAAGTGCAATGATGCATGCACATCTGTCACAAATTTTATTCACATTTTTTGTTGGTGACGCCGTTGTGTAGTTGTTAAAAAAATTAAAAAGAGCTTACTATTCTATTAATCTATTAATAATTCAAGTCTTATTAATTTAACATTATACACCATTATACAAACATTACCTTCTTTTGACGAAAGGAAATTAGATATGTAATGTTTCATTTGAAGCTCGGCGGCATGCAAAAATTTCTGGTTAAAAATTTCAATACATACCTACTCGCAATATTTTTCGTTATAAAGTAATCTACAAATTTTTGTAGTAAGTACTAGCTCTAGCAAGAGTTCCTTGAACTAGTGAAGTTAGTCCAATGGTTAGTATTCCAGAATTCCAACACTTTAAAAATTGTACTTGTAGTTATAACATTTAGAACCATTGAAATTAAAAAAAAATCCATTGTAAAATCTTTATTGGTCTTTGTCTATTCATTTTTATTTAGTTAGAGAGTTAGAATTTTTTTTAACACGAACAAGTATAAGTATAAGAATCGTAGCAAGTGGAAAGAAGTGGTCTCTGTCTACCCCTACGAGAAAGAGGCGAGATTTATATATATGTATAAAATTAATGAGGTCGAGTTCAAAATTTAAAAAAAAAAACATTGCTACTGTAAACCTAAGGGCCTCTGCTAACCACGTTTTTAAAACGCGCCGTTGACGCGCGTGTGTACTGTGTAGCGATACAGACGTGATGCAAACGCTACACACGCGCGTCAACGCGCATTTTAAAAACGCGCGTCGACAGCGCGCTTTTATCCTACAGAGCAATTTGTTATCGTTTGTATCGATACACACGCGCGTCAACGGCGCGTTTTAAAAACGCGCGTCGACGGCGCGCTTTTATTATACGTCTGACTCGCGTGTGTATCGCGTCTGTATCGCTACAAAGGCGCGTCGACGGCGTGTTTAAAAAACGTGGTTTGCATAGGCCCTAATTGTAAACCTTTCTTGAACTTTGGATCACCGGCAGGGTCGAAAATAGAATTTCATTTACTGTGGAGTGTTTGCATTCTTTTAATAATTACGGACGGCTCCTAATCGCCCTCTTTCTTTCGTAAAAAAAAATAGTTGTGTTTGTTTGTTCTCAAACAAAAAAAAAAACTACTTCAAATATGCATTATTAGGGATAAATCAAAGACTAATCGTCAGATCTTCCTCTATGGGATGGATTTAAATTGGACCATATGACAAATACCAGCTTTTGAATACAAAAAGAATCATTCAAATCGTTGAACCCAGTAAAAAGTTATGATACATACAAAATACAGTCGAATTGAGGACCAACTACATTGCTTTGAAGTCGGTTAAAAAATCAATATAAATTAGTTGTGATGAAGTTAAAAACTGGGCTATACACACACGTATTTGGCATAAGTACATGTATTTGGCAGCGGGTCGACTGGCAAGCCGAAGGGGGTGCTCCACACTACAGCAGGGTACATGCTGTACGCCGCGGCCACGTTTCGTTATGTATTCGACTACAGCGAGAAGGATATCTACTGGTGCACTGCCGACGTAGGCTGGATCACCGGACACACATACGTCGTGTACGCACCTCTAGCCAACGCTACCACTTCCGTTATGGTGAGTCTTAATTCTTAATTTTTACCTCACCACGAAAAACGTAGAGTGTCACAAGTTTGACGCAATTATCTGTGTCTGTGTGTCTGTCTGTGACATCGTAGCTCGAACGGATGAACCGGTTTTGATATAGGTTTTTGAAGTGGTTTTTTTTAAGTTTCAGGTAAAATCAGGCAGTTAGAAGAGTATTTAGCTCTTTTCATACACAGTGTACTCTTTTCCAAAATTATGTAGGTCATTTGCGGTGTAAAATGAACTCATTACGTGGCGGTTTTTTTTTAATTTGTAGTTTATTAATTATTTCAAAGATCTTTTACAATATATCCTCGCTAAAGCGATATCGCTAGAGCGATAATAAATTATATCTTGAATCTGCTATTCTAATTTCAATCAGGTTTTGTTTTAGTTTATTGTATCTATTTATTTCTTGAATTCCTACTATTAGTTCACACTCCCCCAATATAAATATATTAATATATCTTGTTCAAATTTTCACTCATTAGTAAAATACTTTTTACACGCTTTTTTAAGGTTCCGTACCCAAAAGGTAAAAACGGAGCCCCATTACTAAGACTTCGCTGTCCGTCCGTCCGTCTGTCTGTCACCAGGCTGTATCTCAAGAACGGCGATAGCTAGACAGTTGAAATTTTCACAAATTATGTATTTCTGTTGCCGCTATAACAACAAATACTAAAAACAAAATAAAATAAACATTTAAGGGGGCTATAATTATTTTTGTTTTTTATTAGTGTAAAACGCCATCTATCAGAAATACCCAAAACCTCGTCGATAGACTAATAAAATTGTTTTCCAATAGTGGCATGGTTCGATCGATAGATGGCGTATTTGACTAGTTTATTTACCATTTTTATATATTTTTCTTATTTACTAAGTATTTTGTTTATTAACAATAAAATATAGCCTATGAGTTTAGTCAATGGTACGGAACCCTTCGTGCGCGAGTCCGACTAGCACTTGGCCAATTTTTTATTAGCTTCACCTGTATATAAATGTTTGTTAATATGTTTGTAAGTTTGTAACCGACTCCTTTGGACTTCATTTTGACCCACTTCTAACGTTCAGATTTCATTTAAACTTGGTAGAATTATCGAGGACTGATGACAATACACTAATTTGATAAAATTATTCAATTATCCTAACGGCTTGGCACAATAATCAAGGCTTTTCTCGCTATCCTTTGGACTTTTCTAACGTTAAGATTCTCTACTTTTTAGTTTCGTTTATTTAGGTATAAAAGCGTGTTTTTTTTTAGTTTTTTTAAACTAAGTATTATTATTTATTAGCTCAAGTTTAAATACTTTTTTTTATTTGTAGCAGATGACATTTGAATTCTTTGTTGAGCTAAGTAGGTTTCGACTTTATTTATTTTTTTGTATGACTTGTTTTTACACGACTGCCAAGGAAGGGTTATGTTTTTCGCGCGTCTCTTGTATGTATGTATGTATGTAATATTCTTAATTACCTCATTTCTCTAGAACCGCTGAAGGGATTTGCATAATTGATTATTGAGATATCGTTAGATTTGTCTTAGCAGCCCAAGCGTTCTTAGATAGGTGACATTAAAAAAAAACAAACATGGCGGCTGTGCGAAGCCATTGTAGTTAATGAAGAAACAATTTTTTTTACAATACTATAATATGAGTATCAAATTAAAGGGCTTAATACAAGGAATTCAAAAATGTATATTATGATTATTATTACCGTAATAATAATAAAGAAATACAATAAGAAATTTTAAAAAAATGTTGACTTTGCTCTTTCCCATGCCTAAGGCAAGCAAGACGCGAGCCGAGCTTCTTCCTCGCCTCCTAGCCAACGTCCGACGGTCAATTTCGGGGAGTAACCTTTCCCATAAAAAAAGAATTATCAACTTTGGACTACTCTGTAAAAAGTTATGCTCGGTCAAACATAAAAATGATATGTACGTGGCAACTTTAGAACGGCCTCATTTTTTTTCGTCGTTAATAAATTAGCTGATACTTAATCAACCACATGATGTAAACTATTTTAATGAATTGAACCGATTACGTAATTTGTCTAACTAAAAAGACATAAATAAAATAATAATTAAAATAAAACAAAAAACCCACCTGCATAAAAAAACAACTAATAGAAAATGAACTGAAAAGACTGGAACAAGATAAAAATTCAAAATTACACAAAGCTAGCGAAACAAATCGAAACAATATCAAATATTATGTACTATACACTTAAAAATATCAATACGGTAGTCCTTCAAAATTTTATGCAACATCGTACATAATATGCAGTCGGAGACATGCACAAAGAGACAATGATTTGACTTATCCTTCAATTTTTCAAAAAAATATACGTGTCGACTTAGAGTACCTATACATTACTACTGTAATTTATACTCTAAGCGTGCCGAATTGATAACCTCCTCAGTTTTTTTGTCGGTTAAAAAAACTCACAAGACAGATGCATGCAGCACAAATGTCTTAATTGATTATATAAAATAAAGTCAATATTATAAAATGAAGTTAAAAAAAATATCACTGAGATAACATCGAAATAAAGAAACTCTTTAATTTTTATTGTAACTTTAAAGATAACTTCAATGGCCCTAAATTCCCAAAAGACGCACAGGTCAATTTGCTCATTGCAGTCAGCATAATATTTAATATAAATGTATTAATAAAATACGACAAAACTTATTAAAAAATATTATACACATACAGATTTAATTAACTAATATCGTAATAAATTAATTTTTAAAGGCAAACTTACTTTCATAGTACATATATTCAATTAGATTGACACTAAATTGCAAAAGACCGTGGTCTAAGGTCGATCATACATGGAAGGTCATAATAGAAAAAATAGGAAGTTAAAGGTTAAATTTTACTATCACTCGAATGTTTAATATATAAACTCGTAATATATCACGTGCTTAGCGGAAAACCATTTCAAAGCAATTTTAATTATGTATTTAATCAATGAAAATGTAACAGTAATGTTTAATTATATAATTATTTTATCAATTTAATAAGTACCTACTATTTGAAAAACGTAATAAGACGGAAGGCATATACAGGGTGTTAGGGGAATGGTTAGCCATAGAGGTATGTTGGGTAGAGGGGGTCATTTGGAACCTATTTAGGCTAACTTACCTATATGCAAAGTGTTACGGATTTTTTTTTATGATTATTTTTTCATTTTTCGAAAAAAGTGCCGAAATTCAGTGTTTTGACCATCATATCTTTTTTGTTTATTGATATATCAACGCCATTTTTGTTTTGTTTTGATCATCAATACATTGCGCATGTAAAATAAATGTGATTTAATTTAGAAAACATCTACAAAAAAAATTATGGGCCAAAGAAATCTTGACAGAGACAAAAAGTAGATCAAACCTTCAAGTTTAGGTATAAATTAAAAAAAAATTAAAGCCTCCAGACAATTTAAAATAATTTAAAAAATTACTCTAGTTAACACTGTTTTAAATAATATTACTTTCATTCACCTACCTTACTTACTTTTTTTTTTAAATGATGAAATAACGAAATGGTTTCTACCTGAACCCGCACTCTACGCTGACAATTATAACAATAATTGTTATTACGCAGGGCGGTATGTCCATGGTAAACTACCATCTTGACTTTGGCGACATGTTGGCGCAGCGGTCACAGCACTGGCTGATGCGCTGGCGGTCGCGCGTTCGATTCCCGCTCACGGCAGATATTTTTATTGGTTATATAGATGTTTGTCGTGGTCTGGGCTTTTGCGCTTGTGTATTGTGTGTGTTTCCGGACCCCCGACACAGGAGAAAATCCTACTGGAGCCGTCGAGTGTGAAGCGTTTATTATTATAAAAAAAAAATCTTGACTGCTCTCGTCAGGCGAGGATTTATATCCTTATTTGAAGATCATCCTTATTGTAGATTGTGGAAATTCACGACCGAATTCACTGTATTTATAAAAATAAGATAAATTTGTTACTCGAATTTATGATTTGTTTTATTTTAATACCTACCGGCATTAATTTCACCCTATGAGAGACATTTGTGGTGCCCGTGGAAACTCATACCCCAAATTCCAAGATAAAAAGAGACAGCTGGTAGTTTACCATGTGCTGTACAGGGACATACCGCCCTGCGTAATAACAATTATTGTTATAATTGTCAGCGTAGAGTGCGGGTTCAGGTAGAAACTATTTCGTTATTTCATCATTTAAAAAAAAAGTAAGTAAGGTAGGTGAATGAAAGTAATATTATTTAAAACAGTGTTAACTAGAGTAATTTTTTAAATTATTTTAAATTGTCTGGAGGCTTTAATTTTTTTTAAATTTATACCTAAACTTGAAGGTTTGATTTACTTTTTGTCTCTGTCAAAATTTCTTTGGCCCATAATTTTTTTTGTAGATGTTTTCTAAATTAAATCACATTTATTTTACATGCGCAATGTATTGATGATCAAAACAAAAAATAAATGGCGTTGATATATCAATAAACAAAAAAGATATGATGGTCAAAACACTGATTTTCGGCACTTTTTTCGAAAAATGAAAAAAAAAACATAAAAAAAAAATCCGTAACACTTTGCATATAGGTAAGTTAGCCTAAATAGGTTCCAAATGACCCCCCCTACCCAACATACCTCTATGGCTAACCATTCCCCTAACACCCTGTATATTGCATATTGTCAGTATACAATATAGATAATGTAGGTACATAACGTCTAATGATTAATTCTGTACCTAAATGTCTAGACTTCTGAACGAATAGGGTAACTCATTATTGGCTAAGAGACGTGGAAGAGCGACCTTCACCGATCTGATAACTCGATGAGACATATTTTTTATCAAATAGAATTTATAAATAAATATGCCTATGATAACTTTCCTATCGAAAAGTGGTCATAGCTACTTTTAATATAATTAATTTTAATCAATTTTCTTTTCATCACCTTCACCTTAGGGTATAAATAACAGACCTTCACTCATATGATAACCGAATGAGTTAAATCTTAATTGATAGTTTTTAATACACACAATACGCCTAGGTAGGCTTGCCTACTTATTTTTGGTCATGGATACCTGGCAAGTAGATGTGAACAGATAGGTCAATATATATTATATACCTATATTCGATACTACATCGATCTGTTCGAATCGAAGTTGATGTCATAGGTATGAATGATATTGTAATTACAAAACCAATCATATAGGCTTGCTTGCAAAAATTAAAAAAAAGCCAAAAAATAGCTATGACCACTTTTCGATAGGCAAGTTATCATAGGCATATTTGTTTATAAATATTTATTTTTGATAAAAAATATGTCTCATCGAGTTATCAGATCGGTGAAGGTCGATGTTCCACGTCTCCTCTACTATTATATACCGTATGTAAATAATATTTTTGCAATAATAATAATAAATATATCTACACAATACACACACGGTCGTCTGTTCCTAAAGTAAGCAACTTAATGCTTGTGTTATAGGTAACAGCCGACTGGTCTAGCTACATTTTTTTTGACAAACATATTTATAAATAATACATATATAAATATATAAACGAATATGTATATTACACCCAGACTCGGGGTGGGAAACGAACCCACAACCCCCCGGAGCAGAAAGCAGAGTCACTACAAACTGCGCCAACGGGCTAGTCAAAGTTATAAGTTATAGCAATTAAAATGAAAAGCTTATATGGACTATGACGCGGAGTTATTCATATACATTTTAATTATTAGATACATTTTTTTTTCTTTATAATTTCCTTCACTTTGAGTGGAAAGAAAACAATTTTTTACAGCGACTCTTCCACACTGGTTCTTGTAGTCTGAGTGAGTTTTAATTTTTTTCTTAGGGAAGAAGGTGAAAGTAAGGTATCTTTTATTGAAATAAAAAACAAATAATGAACACTAAAATTTAACAGTTAGCAACGCTGGACTTAATATATCTAGAAGAGATCTCTTCAAGCTAACCTGTGATATTAAGAATTAATGTTAAAAAGCAAACTGAAAATGTACAGTAATTTGGATAATATACAAATACTTAAAAATAAAAAATAAATAATTTACTATACATATATAGAGTATGTTCGACCCCTAACTGCGTTCGAATGGAAAGATTCTGTAGGTGTTATAGATTACATTCCACTTAAAAAAATCCTAGCACTTTTTAAAATTCACTTTGTCATATTATACTTACCCTGGCAGGGTAAGTACCCCCCCACTATTTTTAGGGCTAAAAAAGTTGATACCTAATGTGAAATATTGATATTAACAGCCGCATACAACTAAAGAACCGCATACGGAAACGAATTATTTTTCTCGTAGAATGTTTTTCATTGTAAATTATAGCCGTGCTTCCGCACTGACGAAAGGTATCATGCGAAACGAGTCTATCAATGTAGATCGTCTATTTAAACGAAGTCAAATTAAAAATGGGCTAGTATAGGTATATTTTAGCTTGAAACATGATCTATTACCTACATCTACAGAATTCCCTATTTGAAAGGGAGTCGAACAGTCTGTATCTTATAGTAAAATTGGAAAACAAATTTTATTTCAAATTATTTAAACTATTCTGGGAAACAGTATCAAATCGCACGCTACTTTATAAAAATCGCAATTTTCCATTGCTCTGTAATAGAACTATTGTATACTGTTTGTCGTGTTACAAATAAATTATATCAAATCGTAGAAAAAGGTTAGCAGGCAACTCTTATCTCTCAAGTTCAACTGATTTTATCAGAAACACAGCATCCGAGCGATAATGTGATTATGTGTAATGTAACATAGTTTCATCAAATGTATTAAATAAAAAGCATGAGAGTCAGCTCCGACACGTGACTGGAGTTTACCTATACTTAAAATAGCTCACCGTGATTTAAAAATATGTGTATTGTATCGTGTGTCAAATTATCTATACTTCTATACTAATATTATAAAGAGGTAAAGTTTATAACTTTGTTTGTATATACGGGGTAATCTTCGCAAATACTGATCCGATCATGAAAATTCTTTCGCTAACAGAAAGCTACACTATTCAGGAGTGACAAGATAAAAGGAAAAAGATAAAAATATATAAAGATTTTAAATCAGCAGGATTTGAACCTGCGCCCTCTGACGTGCCGTGTCAACAATTCAATCTAATCAAGCATTATTATTTGCCTTAGAAATTAATTGGTGATTTTAAAACATTTATATTTATCTGATTTGCTGAAAATAGTGAGAGGGTATTGGAACATATCAAATTTCACCGTACCCTTCTTATGTGAAATGGATTATAACGCCCAACGAAGTGGGCACGGGTCGGCTAGTAAAACTATAAAATAAAAACATAAATTAACGCTTGCTATGCGTATCGGTAAAGTACTTGCTGGTATACTATTAGGTATAGGTACTTATACCTATACAACTAAAGCTCTGTAAAGTAGATCAATGCTGTAAACTGAAAAGGAACACTATTGTTTTTTTGTTTCACATGATTTGAGTTCCCATTTTCGAGCACGAGGGTAAAATTTGAGAGACCGGTAATAGTCCAGTCAGTCAAGACAATTAATTCATTATAATTCCAAAAGTTTGATGTAAGGTCGGGAATGGTATTAAAACAAACTATAAAATTTTGCAACCTGTTCTGCGCTCCGGAACATTGTTAAAATTGCAATTAAAAATTAATTTTTGCTGTATGGTCGTGAAAAAATTCCAAAAGTTCTACAAACTTGAGGAAGTTTTCGATATAATATTTCATATCACGTATTAAATTTGCAACCAATCTAAGTGTACGGAACATTTTTTGTTTTTGAAAATTAATGTGTCAAGTTTGCAGAACTTTTGGAACGTTTTCATTCAGTTTAATAAAAAAAAAAAAAAACATTAATTTTCAAAAACAAAAAATGTTCCGTACACTTAGATTGGTTGCAACTTTAATACGTGATATGAAATATTATATCGAAATCTTCCCCAAGTTTGCAGAACTTTTGAAATTTTTTCCACGACCATACAGCAAAAATTAATTTTTAATAGGGGATCGGACAGTAATCAGATTAAAATCTATAATGTACGTTATGCGGTATAATACAACGTAGGTCGACGAAAAAGTAGTCAAGTAAATACGCATTATTAGACACATATAACTCTAAAAGTACTTGTCAGATCTTAATTAAATTTAAATGGGACCACATGACACACGAACACCTTTCAATTAAGGTGAGGTAATTGATGTATTCCTGCAAAACACGTTTCTATGAATTCAGTTTTGAAATAGTAAACAGTGAAATTTTTATCTAATAAATTTAATTGATATTGTTGAGGGTATATTCTAGTTCAGGCTTTTGTCGGAAACATGATTTGATAAATTTGGCTCGATAGAATAAATTCACAAAGTTACCTCTTTTCGGGTCATTTTATTTACTATGATTGGGTTTTATTCTTAAAATAACTGATTTGATATTATAAATAAATTACCAAAATAAAGTTCATATATAACTGGAATAATTTGATCAAGTGTTTTTTTTTTTAATTCCATAATTTTTTTTTAATCGATTATTCAAGTGATTTTCGACCGCTTTTTTGCTCTAGCGGCACTGTGCAGTGTCCTGTCGGACGTCATAGACGCTGGACGTGTGAAAAAATTTTCGATTTTTTTTATTTATTTATTTTTATTTGAAAAATTTTTCCCGCGCAACATTTCGTATTCCGTATTTTTTAAATATTAGTATGCATTCAATATTCGTACCTACTGAAATTTGAATTCGCTATTTATAAATTTAAATTAATATATTTTGTTGCTGTTTTTGTAAAAAATACCTATTTATCTACATCAAATAAAATTGGAGTGTCTGTTTGTAATATTACGGTTTTTAACTAAATTCATATTATGTAGGTATGTATAATATACATACATTGTATATATACCAAAATAACATTTTTGAAGTGAAACTTCTTTAGGCGCATGAGGGGTAAAATTTGGTAGGTGGCGCTGCTATCGGTATGTAACTCCGAAACTACTGAACCAATTTGTATCAAAATTTGTAAGCATCTGTAATTTGGTCCAACTTGGGAGATAGGGTACTTTTTTCTCAATTAGACCCGGTAGGTGGCGCTGCTATAGGTATGTAACTCCGAAACTACTGAACCAATTTGTATCAAATTTTGTAAGCTTCTGTAATTTGGTCTAACTTGAGAGATAGGGTAGTTTTTATCTCAATTGGACCCGGTAGGTGGCGCTGCTATCGCTATGTAACTCCGAAAGTACTGAACCAATTTTTATCACATTTCGTAAGCATCTGTAATTTGGTCCAACTCGAGAGATAGGGAATTTTTTATCTCAATTTGACCCGATAGGTGGCGCTGCTATCGGTATGTAAGCAATCAAATTTGGTAGCTGTTTTCCGGGCAGGACAACGTCTGCCGGGTCCGCTAGTTTAATATAATTATTTTGTTGCTGTTTAAGTTTTTGTAAACACTATTTATCTATATAAAAATTAATAAAAATGGAGTGTCTGTTTGTAATATTACGTCTTTTAACTAAATTCATATGTATGTATATATACACGGTACATATTACACCAAATTAACATTTTTGAAGTGAAACTTCTTTAGGCGCATGAGGGGTAAAATCTGAGCGACCGGTAACGCGTCAGTGTCACGACGAGTACTTGGATGGGTGACCTCTTTTTTTTTCAATTAGATTTTTGAAGTGAAACTTCTTTAGAATCGTTGTGATTTCAAACCAGATGCAACGGAAAAACGACAGGGAAGGGCGCGCGGCGCAGCGACTTGCATGAAAAAGGATGACACATTGTAGCGTTACGCTCATTGTAGCGTTACGCTATTTATATCGTTACGCTCATTGTAGCGTTACGATATTTGTAGTTACGCTATTTGTAGCGTTACGCTCATTGTAGCGTCAGTACTTGGATGGGTGACCGCTTTCTTTTTCAACTAGTTTTTTTTAAAGTGAAACTTCTTTAGGCGCACTTAACTTGGAGAGTAAGCAGGCGTGACAAGAGCGTTACGAAAAGTGTGATTGGTCGAGGCGAACGGAAGTTGAGAGGGAGATATTTTGGTTAAGATAAAATTTGATCGACCGGAAACGCGGCAGCGTCACGACGGTCAGTTCTTGGATGGGTCACCGCTTTTTTTTCAAATAGTTTTTTTGAAGTTTAACTTCTATAGGCGCGCTTAACTTGGGGAGTAAGCAGGTGCGTTACGAGAGTGTTAAGAAAAGTGTGATCGGTTGAGCCGAACGGAAGTTGAGAGTGAGATATGTTAGTAAAGATAAAATTTAACTGACCAGAAACGCGGCAGCGTCACGACGGTCAGTACTTGGATGGGTGACCGCTTTTTTTTCAACTAGTTTTTTTGAAGTGAAACTTCTTAAGGCGCATTTCATCACATGAGGTACATTTGAGCGACCGGTAACGCGGCAGCATCAGGTACTTGGATGGGTGACCACTTGGGAACACCACGTGACGTTGCCATTTTTTTTCTTTGTTATAATATATTATATTTAATTAATATTAAAATAAGAATTATTAAATATAAAAACCTACTGTGGAATTTTTAAAGAACATACAAAAATAAATTAGCCGAATCGGTCGAGCCATTCTCGAGTTATGCGCTTAGCAACATTCTTTTTTATTATATAGATTATAATAATAATACATAACAACAAAATAGAGTTTTCAAAATAGAGGTAACCCATTTTTAATATAATATTATCTAATATATATACTAAATTTATTACAAAGTATGTTTCATTATATTATCAGCTCGGTGAAGATCGATTTAGATTCGGATCTTAGACCACTAGTACTAAGCAGCGCTTCATGACAAACTTTACATTCGTATGTTACACAGCTCAAAATGAATAATTTAAATTATATTTTTATTTCGAGTTAATACAATTAGGTACAAAATTCAAAAGTATAAGTGTGTCTGTTACATTTTTACGCCTATGGCGATGTAGCAAATTAGCAATTTTAAAATTCATCAACATCGGAGAGCTAATACTGCCTACTGTACCTATACAGATAAATTTTATTTAATAATTATTATTTTAAATTTAATATGTAATTTGTTTCACTTAATAGCTCTTATTCCATTTATGTCCAACAGTATTTATACTAAATAACCCTGAAATCCTTTACTTATTTTATTTATTTACGAAAGTATTATTATTTTATCACTACTATAAAAAATGATCATTATAAATGCATTTCTATTTTAAAGCCAAATAAAATTTCATGACGGTCAGTACTTAGATGGGTGACCGCTTTTTTTTTCAACTAGTTTTTTTGAAATGAAACTTTTTTAGGCGCATGAGGGGTAAAATTTGAGCGACCGGTAACGCGGGACCGTCACGACGGTCAGTACTTGGATGCGTGACGCTTTTTTTTTCAACTAGTTTTTTTGAAGTGAAACTTCTTTAGGCGCGCTTAAATTGGGTAGTAAGCAGGTTAATGCGTGACGAGAGCGTTACGAAAAGTGTGATCGGTCGAGGAGAACGGAAGTTGAGGGAGATATAAGTTACTTAAGATAAAATTTGAGCGACCGGTAACGCGGCAGCGTCACGACGGTCAGTACTTGGATGGGTGACCGCTTTTTTTTCCAACTAGTTTTTTTAAATATTGTAATTGTATTGTGGAATTTATTGAGATACGTTTTATTGAATAATCATTATTTTAAACTACCTATGCCCGCGACTTCGTCCGCGTGGAATTTAACAAAATAATTACTGTTCAGTTCGCAGTTATAAAATAATAATAAAAAATCTAAAATAAAAGTAGCCTACGTTACTCCTTATTACATCAGCAACTATCTGCCAATGAAAGTCCTGTCAAAAACGATCCAGCCGTTTCAGAGATTAGCCGGAACAGACAGACAGACAAATTATAAAAAATGTTATTTTGGTATTTGCACCATGTATATTATATAATATGTAATTTAGTTAAAAGCGGGTATTACAACATTACAAACAGACACTTCAATTTTATTTATTTGTATAGATTTAATATGTAATTTGTTTTATTTTATATAGCTTATTCTATTTATGTCCAACAGTCTTTATAATAAATAACCCTGAAATCATTTACTTATTTCATTTATTTACGAAAGTATTACATATTTATCACTACTTTAAAAAATGATCATAATAAATGCATTTCTATTTTAAAGTCAAATCAAATTAGTTCGCTTTACAGCCACTGACGCTTTCAGGTCACGGACTGAGTTCAACAGCAACGAGTTCGCGCGACGTGTGTCCAAGGGGGACGGGGTAGACGTTAAATGCCTACTTTTGTCATGCGACGGAGCCTTAAAACAAAATTGATCGAAATCGGTCCACCCAGTCAAAAGTTCTGAGCTCAACAGTCGAATTGAGAACCTCCTCCTTTTTTGGAAGTCGGTTAATAAAAAGTAGAAAGATTCACTGACAGCATGTAAAGGTGATTTTATTGCTTTATGCAATCTCTTCCAGGTAAAAGGTTACCAGGAGATTTCATCCTTTTTAGTCTTGGTACATAAGGGAACGGGACCTTTTAATAAGAACCATTTTAAATGTGTTTAATTAAATACGAGTTATAGACAATAGCGAATAACGATGTATCCAGCTTATTAACTTTTAGTTTTAGTGAATGTGATTCCTCAAGTGATGGAATACATTACTTTATGAAATAAATTAACTTTAACCTGACAAAAACTTATTAATTTTTTTTCAGTTCGAGGGTACTCCATTTTATCCGGACAACGACCGTTACTGGTCCCTGGTTGAGAAGTATAAGGTGACACAGTTCTACACAGCGCCTACTGCCATAAGATCACTTATGAAATTTGGCGACGAAATTGTTAGCAAGTAAGTGAAAATTTTAAGCAAATTTCCCATTTTTTTAGCAATATTTCCCATTTTCGACAACGCTAAGCTCTTTTCAAAATTAACTTGTTACTTTTACTCATAACACATCTGAATTAATTAAGAAGTAACGTGCATAGTAATTAGTAATATTAAAAAGAAAAGATTATTTCGAAATAATACGAACGAAAAAGTTTAATAGTGGCATTTGGCAAAGCTATCGAGTATCTCTATCTCTATATCGAAAGAGGCTTATTTAAGTCCCGTAGGGGGATGTTACAGGATCATTTATCTGTTTCAAACATATGCTAAAACAGTAAGCATGAAAGGCAATGTAAGAGATCTCTGATTTAAAACGTAAACTTTCACTAAACCAATTTAACAGAGCGGAACCTATCCAACTTCTCAAGGTGTATTAAAGTTAGCTATAAGATTGACATTAAGGAAATACGTTTTTTCTGGCATTCACAGTCACCACGGGTCCACTTACATGAGCAAGGACATAGAACACTCGTTGATAAGGCATTACTCATTTAAGCGTTTTCAATAGTAGGTAATACACTCATTTAATTACTTCGAGACAACCCGTGGAGACAACCTTCAAAGAGTTAAAGTTATACCTAATACTTCATTTGATATACTCGTAACAATTGTAATAAAAGGTTTCCATATGATTACCTCTAGCGTGTATTGTACATATAGAAATTTTATTAATAATAAATATGTAATGAATTTAGTAGATAATAAACAGATAGTATCATAATATTTATAATGTACCTAGGTATACAATGTTACTCTTGGCGAGTCTGAAATAAAAATAAGTAAATAAATAACTAGCTGACCTGGCAAACTAACTACATATATACCGCCATTTTTTTTTTTTTCGTGAATATTCTTTATTTTTTACATTTTCTGTTTGTTCTAATAATAATGAACACAAAAAAATTATTGAATTCGATAGCAGCCGTTTGGAAGTTATGCGCGTATATGTACGCGTACATTTCTGCGATTCTTTTTAATTTATATACTTACTCGTAGATTACAATTCAAAACCCTCGTAGTGCTCTCAACTGTTATTCGGTCTTTTTATCTTATTGAAAATGCTTGGTACAGGTTGATCACATAAGTCAAGAAGTTCCGATATATGTGTAATTTGGTCCAACTTGGGAGCTAGGGCTTTAATCTCGATAAGTGGCTCTCGATAATGGACTCGGTAGGTGGCGCTGCTATCGGTATGTAAGCAATCAAATTTGATAGATGTTTTCCGGGTAGGACAACGTCTGCTGGGTCTGCTTGTATTATATAATTATGTATACCTATTTTTATTTTCGTAACTGAAATTACAATTTTTTATGCAGATATCTGGATTATCTTGAATAACAAACAATGAAATTTATTTTCATTTCAAAATCGTTCTAGTGGTCGTATAAATACGTTTCCCAGATTGAAAGATACAACTTTTTTTCTCCTCAGTATTTTGATAGTAGGTATAAGGTAGGTATAGTTAGAAAATATTGTTTCATTAGTTACAATGTTCTTCATATCAGGTGTCGATATTATGCACACACACACACAAACATCAGCCTATTGCAGTCCACTGCTGGACATATGCCTCCCCAAGTTTGCGCCAGACATCCCGGTTTTCCGCAATCCTCATCCAGCCTACAGCGGCAATATTACTTAGATCGTCGGTCCAACGGGCCGGAGGACGTCCCACACTGCGTTTGCCATATTGTGTAACAATATAAAAAAAACCTGATAAGACGCCCCGTTTTCTAAAATTCTGAAGTTGTTTATTTTTTGTTTGTTCAATCATCACACTTCAGCCTATCGCGGACAATCCGGTTTTCCGCAGTCCTTGTTAGTTCTAATGACGTTTTATTAGAATAGATCTATGATAACTAAAATCGCAATTTAACGTTATGTTTATATATAAAATATAACTACATGGGTACTCCCATTAAATCTATACTAATATGTAAAGCTGAAGAGTTTGTTTGTTTGGTTGTTTGTTTGTTTGTTTGAACGCGGTAATCTCTGGAACTACTGGGCCGATTTGAAAAATTCTTTCAGTGTTAGATATACCATTTATCGAGGAAGGCTAGGCTTTAGGAGGAGGCTATGTATCATCACGCTAAGACCAATAGGAGCTGAGTCCACGCCGACGAAGTCGCGCGCAGAAGCTAGTCATCTATAAAACTTCACCTACTCTAAGTGCTTGTATAAGAATACTGATAAGGGGTAACAACATCATTCCGAGAAGGTATTACCTGCGCTGATAACAATACAATTATGGTATTATATTATAATATGTTCGGATGTTCATAGAAACCAATTCAGAGAGTTAAAGATTAAACAAGGTTTATTATGTAGTTGTAGGTATGTACTCCACTTTATTTTATGTTATTTATAATTACCGATAATAATAATCAACGGAGCATTGTGCTTGTTAAAACTAAGATTATGTATGAAGTGGATTAGTGATTACAATTCAAGAAAATAATGTTTTGTATGAAAGGTTTTACATAACTATTCATGATATTGCATCATGTAATTGCATAGCGTAAAAAGAGTAGCGAGAGTTTTTTTCCGCCGGTTTTCTTCTCTCGGCCTACAGCTACACGAGGAACATTATTTCAATTTATTTATTGTAAAATTTAATAAAGCCGATGATTTAATAGAAAGGTAATGTCTACCCAGTACCGAGACACTAGGATTTAGTGTCCCTTAAATATTGTGACTAAGTTAAGGTTGCTGAATAATAACGAGTAATTTACCTAATGTTTAGATGTTAAAACTTTTTATTTGAGTAATGCCTTTGCGACCTAATTTTGTTTTTGTTACTTTTTTTTTTGAAGTGAAACTTCTTTAGAATCGTTGTGATTTCAAACCGGAAGGCAACAACAGGGAAGGTAGAGCCGTAGCCGCGCAGTAGGCCGGGCCGCGCTACACGCCGCTAATTTTAAATTAGTTTGACAAAGAAGTTTCACTTCTATCGTGTGAGAATCGCACACACACCTTTTTTTCCTTTTGAGAGCTTCCGCTGCGTAAAAGGTTAAAGTTTCGTACAAATCATTTATGGCAGAATTTAGAAGCAGAAGCTAGTACTTTTATAATTATTCATTAAGTAGGTATTATTTATTTAGTATTAACGATTTTTTTTGTAATTAACTAGCGACCCGCCCCGGCTTCGCACGCGTGAAATGCTGATTCTAAATGTACTACAGAGTATACATAAAAAGTTCACAGTTTTTTTGTCATTAGACATATACCATCGCGAACTTTTTTGTAGACCTTTTAAGGTGTACAATACTGTAGTACATTATTTTGATATATCTCCTAGAGTTCAGCCAGCGTTTGCAATGTAAGCACAAAAATGTATTTATTTACGACATCACATTCTCACGATCATTATCTGAAATAAAATAAATTATTATTGCAGGAGAAACTACCCTGATTGCAGGAGAGATTAGTGGCTAAAGTCTCCTCCCGACGCCAGGCTAATGTCTCCCACCCTACGCCAAGCTGTCCGTTATTACATTTGCATAAAAAACTATGACACTTAAGTAAAAATTGTCTACCGTGAATGATAATAGGATAATTACACTTACAATGTATATAAATTACGTCCTAGAATCTATTTACAGTAAATAACAGAATTCAAAAATCGGAAATTGAAAAATTTTACTTACCGGGTACGAAAATGTCTTGTTACTTCTCACTCCTAAACCAAACTGTCGATTACAACGTCGTCACGTGAGCATGGTGGGGGGTGCCTATGGAGTCTAAGATGTGTGGCAATGTCTCATTATCTAGTACTACAAAGATTCTATAAGCAGTGGCTATTGTCTCCCACCTGCTAAACTCTCCCGGACTCCCCCTACTCACAGATTAGAAAGAAATATTTGAAATTTTGACTAACGAGATGTGGGAGGATATTATTACTAGTTTACGTAATAAAATAAAATAAAAACTGGTAGAATGAAGCTGTATAAAAAAGCTATACATTTTACGAAACAATGATATAAATCTCAATTTTTTGGTATATTTTTCTTTTTGTAGTTACGAGTATATGTATACCATATAGTCACACCATTCAATCTGACAACACGACGGCATATGACTTTCATTTACACAAGTAGATATACAATATTTGCTTTAATTTTAATTAAATAGGTAATAAACAAAATAGGTTTGTAACTTTGAATTTGCACATTATAGGACTTGTCATAGTAATCACAAGAGTGCTTTTCCAGTTGTAGTTCCCGGTATAAACAAAACTTTAATTTTATGCTAGTTATGTCAAATGTTAAAATACCTATTTTTAAATTATTTTGTCAAATTATAAACCTACTACATATCGTTTGTTTCAGGCATGATTTGAAGACGCTCAGGATATTGGGTAGTGTAGGAGAACCCATAAACCCTGAAGCTTGGTTGTGGTATTACAACGTAGTGGGCAGTGGTAGATGTTCCATTGTTGATACTTTTTGGCAGACAGAGACCGGCGGTCACGTGCTAACTAGCCTCCCTGGAGCTACTCCCATGAAACCGGGCGCTGCTGTATGATATATACTTCTTCTACTAATAAATACATTCAATATAATAGCAGAGTCATTATATAAGCAAAAAGACTCGCAATTCTCATGCGTTTATACACACCAGTAGAATCTTGAGCATAAAATTGTAAATTAGGTTTTAATTATAGAAAACCTGCAATTTTTCGTCATTCTTTTGATACTTAAAACTTTTTTGACTTTTTTGTTTGTGTAGTAATACTTTAGCAAAAAAATAATAATAATCAGACTCTAAAATCTTTTAAACATACTCGATTTTCTTTCAAGGGTTTTCCATTCTTCGGTGTTGAACCGACTCTCATCGACGAGAACGGTAAAGAAATCGAAGGAGTCGGTGAGGGATATCTAGTATTCTCCAAGCCATGGCCCGGCATCATGAGGACGCTGTTCGGAGACCACGGCCGATATGAAAAGGTTTACTTCTCCAAATTCAACGGATTTTATTGCACCGGTGACGGTATGAGCTTATTTTATTGTTTTAGACAAACTTAAACCAAACATGAAATCTCTCACTTTATAATTTTTGCTTCTTTGGGAAGCAGTTTTACTACGTGAGTGTGGATTCTAATTGGTATTGTTATCATTGTTATCTTGGACAGGTGCAAGGCGTGACGAGGATGGTTTCCTATGGGTGACAGGACGAATTGATGATATGCTCAACGTATCTGGGCACTTGATGTCAACTGCAGAGGTCGAAGGAGTCCTCACAGAAGAACCGAGGGTCTCCGAGGCCGCGGTCGTTTCCAAACCTCACCCCGTCAAAGGAGAATCACTGTACTGCTTCGTTATTCTCAACGAGGGAGCGAAATTTGATGCCGACTTGATAGATTCTCTGAAGAAACGCGTCAGGAACAGAATTGGTGCGTTCGCTGCGCCCGATACCATACAATATGCGCCAGGGTTACCAAAGACGAGATCTGGCAAGATTATGAGGAGGATACTCAGGAAAATTGCCCTTGGGGACCGTGAGGTAGGGGATACTTCGACACTGGCCGATCCGTCCGTGGTCGAGGAGTTGTTCAACAACAGACCCGTCTAAAAACTTCTTTACCCGTTCCTACTATTATTTAAAAAAAAAAAACTCTGATGTCGTTTTTGCAGCGTAGATTAAGATCAGCCTATAAGCTAATAGATACCTACCTATATACATACTTATACATAAATGTTAATAAAAAAATAAAAATAATAATAATAAAAAAACAAAAAAAAATGTTGATTAAATAATGCACAACTGTTATACCGCGTTTGAGCATGGCCACGTTGTTAGTTTATTCGTAATAGGTATGTAACAAAATATATAATACTTAGAATATTTTATGGTCTTAATAGTAAGAAACTTTTATTAAAATAATATTGTCCATAGGAAATGACAATATTATTTGGTTCTGAAGGAAAAAAAATGGATACTACATATTTATTTGATGTGCACTAGAAAAACACTTAGTGGATGGATTGGATGTTATAACTAATAAATTCGTATAAAGTGATATTGCTTTTTAAAAGCCTACATTAAATAGCATCGTTAAACCGTAGTAGTTTAAATTAAGCTAACTTCAAAGCGATCAACATTAGTCCAGTCATCCAGTGTCCAGTTAATAGAATGGACTTAATATTGAGCATTTTAAAAATAAACCCGAAATCATTCCATAAAATCTACCCTTAGCTAGTGTTGCTGGTTTAGATGTCTTTAGAAGTATTTTATTAAATTATTATTTATTCACGTATGTAGTGTTGTTGATATTATGAATAGAATAAGAAGAAATCGAAAAAATGTATGGTAAATGATCCTTTAATTATAATTTGCTTAGCAATTTAGTTTTGTTAACTTTTCATATTGACTTGTTTTATTAGTCACAATATAGGTATGTTGTCAACATGGGCGAACCCAGAATTTAGTTAAAGAGAAAATGAATAAATAAATAAATAAATAAATGTATAACTCGATAAGTAGCAGATTTTTTTAAATTACTGCAACTATATTTACTTTCACTATATGCGCTACTGCGATAAAATAGCTGGCAGAGGTGTTAACCTAAATCTACCTCAAACTTCCTAATTAAAATCTTTAATTATTTATTAGCTTCGAGACAGGGTGGGGTGGGGCAAATGCCCCACCTTGTCCCAGTGGGTAGGCCCATGGTTGTCACTCATGTGTACGTGTTGACTAAGCAATATTTATTAATAATTTGATATTGAAATTTTATTACAATGAAATGTCAATTTGTATAAATTTTTATGTGTGCGGTTTTACATATTAAATATGTAATCGGAAAACTTATTTTCAAACAATACCTATTTGATGTGTAGTCAAAGCGGAGTGTAGCAAAATTATACATTTAACGACATTAAATAATTTTGATTATATTCGCCTATATAAGTATAATTCTGGCTAAGCCAACGATAATTATTCCATAATAATTTTAGGTACCTAAGCATATTATTAATTTATTGTTTGGATATTTTTTAACCATTATTGTGATGTCACAGACTATTAATATAATTATGTGTAGGTAAAGCACAATTTTTTAGAGCTTATTGTTTTTACAAGAACCAAAGTACGGTTCTGTTTTTATTTTTATTTTTTTAAAATACGAAATGTCTTAATTTTTTTATTTTTTAGTACATAGAACATAGAACGTATTGAAATTTTCCCAAGACCGTTAGTTATTTACCGACATGAATGTATTTGTCTTTGAACTTAAAATTATATACAGTTAGTATGAAAGTTACTATTAACTTGATATTTACTTAGCAATTTTTTCTGTGCAGCGCTCCTGCGCTTTATTTACTCGTATGTGAGATAACAGTTTTTTATTTTCGATTACGAGTATAGGTATTCATTTTCAAAAATTGTAAGAACATTTTCGCACATAGATTAATACTTTCTTCTCTGTGGCCACATCCTATAAATATTGTTATACTATGTGAGTTAGTGCCATTTAGTTTAACGTGTTAGAACTTTAAAAATACTTTTTTTCGAACTTTAATTCGGAAAAAAAAAACTCAAATGTACACTGCCAGCTTACATAATGTGGTGACAGTCAGAACTCGTTGTAAAATGTTTTAAATGACCATTGTTTATTTCGTAGTAGTTTTAGTTCTTATAATTATCTAATTTAATATTTTTATATCCCGTATAATTTTAAAAAGCGTGCGTACTAAACTATATCTAACATGTTATTCAAACAGGCCTAGCTCTTAGGTCGTAATGTAAAATGTATTGTAATACTTGTGTTTAGATAAATTTTGCCATTTGAGAGATTCGGCAGTTCTTCGTAAAGCACAATGTAATTATAAATAAAGTAGTGAACATTTGTGAATTTATTACTATTATAAGTAGCGGAAGGAGGCCAAGGATACAGCTTGATTGCATTGTGGCTGTTTCGATCTATTATTCGCAACGTTATAGAGATAACTCCTTGTCGTCCACAGAGTCTAATGTATAATTGAAATAAAGTGTTTATTTATATGTATGTGCAATGTTAATTTTGATACATAATGTGCGTTTGATTTTTTATACTTTTAAATAACGCTTTTAAAGAAATAGACTTACGAATGCAACGTCTTTTATGAAAGAAATAAATAGCGCCGTTGATAATTTTATTATTAAATTGTTATTTAAGAATACAAAATTGATGCGAATCGTTATATTATAATAAGTAATATTTCTTCATGGAACCGACATAATCGATGTAGTGATATTGGCTGTACTTCCATGTCCACTGCTTAAGAATTTTTTTAAAAGTTGAGTATGCGAATAATAGATTTATACTCACTGTCGCGTAAAAATGGTTAACAAATATTAAAAATATAAATATGTGTCCCAGATCAAATTAGATGTAAGAATTGAATTGTGATCGTATGTCGAAACAAACATATCATTAAAAGTGATATATTACTTCAGTTGGTTGTCGATTATTAATTTATCCGCTGACCGAGATACGAAAAATATTCAAGGGCATCTCAATCTGCAAGATCAACTACGCTAATTAGGCCAGTCAAATTGTACATTAAAATCGCAAATGGTCTGCTAGTTCTGCTTTTTTCATATGTTGTTAGGATCAGTACCAGTAGTGTAAATCCAGTTTTGCAACTTCGAAAGACCTGTGCTAACTTTGGGGCGCTCGAAAAACCACGAAATTTTGGCACTTGTTTCGGTTTTTTCACTATATCTTCCAAAGTATGCATTTTTAGAGAATACATGTAGGATATATTTTTAAAGTAGTTTAAATTAGCTACAATTTGAGCCCAAAACCAGCTCTGTAGGTCAAATAGAAGCCGAGATACAGCTCTTCAAAAGTTGATCGTTTTTTCCAAAAAAGTGAAGTTTACAGTTTTGACCAACTTTGGACCCAAATTTCGGTGGGAAATACTCATCCTACGACGAACGTCGAATCAAAAGAGGTTGTAGTAAATTTAATTACCTTTAATTTAAGCACAAAACGGCGTCTATAGGCCCTATATTTCCCACCGAAATTTGGGTCCAAAGTTGGTCAAACTGTTAGCACAGGTCTTTCGAAGTTGCAAAACTGGATTTACACTACTGGTACTGATCCTAACAATATATCAAAAAAGCAGAACTAGCAGACCATTTGCGATTTTAGCCCTTTTTTGTGTACGATTTGACTGGCCTAAATAGAATTACCACTTTATTATTATTACAAACTAGCTGTGCCGGCGACTTCGTCCGCGTGGAATTTAACGAAAAATTGATTGTTCAGTTCGCAGAGTTAAAAAATAAAAAGATTTCTAAAATGAAAGTAGCCTAAGTTACTCCTTATTACATCAGGTATCTGCCAGTGAAAATCCCGTCAAAATCCTCCTGTCGAAAGCCCAGCCGTTTCAGATATTAGCCGGAACAAACAGACAAACAGACAAAAATTATAAAAAATATTATTTTGGTATATGTTCCGTGTATACCTACATACATCCATATGCATTTAGTAAAAAACGATTATTTTAATATTACAAGACACTCCAATTTTATTTACCTATTTGTATAGATAATCACACATCACTTATCACAACAAACTAAAGGACAACATCAATTTGAAAAGAATATTATTATTTATAGTGTTAACCAAGCTTAACAAAATACTAGAACCTTAACAAACGTTAGTCATTTGTCTTTTAAACTATTCACATCCACGAAAATTGTTATTGTTTACTATTATATTTCGCTTTTCTGTCTGTTTCACCGATTGCCATTAAAGCTATCTGACGTATGACGCTATCCAACGAATAAAAGTTTATGATATCTATATATATTTTTCGTCGTCATCAAATTGCACTTATGGGATATATGTATCTATTCTCTACCTTATGAATCTAAAAATTGTAGTTTATTGAGTTGAAGCAGGACCTTAAGGACCTTAGGAAAATCTTCAATAAGCTAATGCGACTTCGTTCGCTATTTCACTTTTTTTTTACATTCTGTCACCCAAGCAAACGGTTCTAAATTTTAAGATAAAATGTATTCTAATCCTGTGGGAAGCTTGTAGACTGTAAGCTTGTAGGCTGTAACTCAAATCGTACAACTTTTTTTATGTAACTAGGTCGGCAAACAAGCGTACAGCTCACCTGATGGTAAGCGATTACCGTAGCTTAGGTATAGACGCCTGCAACACCAGAAGCATCGCAAACGCGTTGCCGACCCTATCCCCAATTCCTCCCAGGAGCTCTGGTCACCTTACTCACCAACAGGAACACAACACTGCTTGAAGACAGCATTATTTAGCTGTGATCTTTTTGGTCAAGGTACTACCCCAGTCGGGCTGCTCCATATTTTGAGTAGGAAATTTACTGCTGTACCTGTACCTCAGTAAAAAAACTTTAAGTAATTATACAGTAATTTTGACTTTTTTAATTGAATACCTTCCAAAAGAATTTTAAGTCTTTCATTTTGACTTGAGATAATTTTATTACAAGTAGGTGATAAAAAGATCTGTCTAAGAAAAACAATTTTTGAAATCGAAGCAGTAGGTATGTTATGTGATAAATGCATAGAAACAAGGCCTTCAACTTTATAACACTAGTACTATAGGTACCTAGGTCACGTAGATTTAAGTTCCTTATAGGATAATGTTACCGACACAAACTAGACAGTAAGTTATTAAGTGCACTACGAGCAGAGCAGTACGCAAACATAAACTTTGAAACTGTTCAAGTGGAATATTAACTAAAGAACCGTATTAAATCTTTTAATGACTTACATTTACTTGTAACATCTGTGTTAGATGCCATTTATATTTTTAATATCAATAGCTATAAGCTGCTTAGTAAACGATTTGCGAAACTAGGAGTGAAGATGTCAAAAATTGACAAGAAATAATATATAGGTACGTGCTCTCCAAGGCACGGTGGGGAGGACACAAGGACTAATTACCAGACCGGAAATAAATATTTCTATAAACACAAATATCCACTCCGAGAGGGAATCGAACCCGCGACCTTTGGTGTTTAGGCGCCACCGACACGGCACACGCACCATTACACCAGAGCGGCCGTAATTATATTTATTTATCGAAAACAAAATGTAGGTACCTAGGTTGCTTACCGTAGGAAAAGACGACAGTGTGTATATATTATGTTATAGATATTTAATTATTTTTTTTTAAAGAACGCAAAGCGTTTAATAAATTTACATGATTGTCGATTAATATTAGGTCCTTACTTACAATATGAATTTGGCGTTTTGTATGGTCGGAACATAAAGTCGTTTTTTTTAAAATATACCTACTTAAATTATACGAGTATACTATATAGTAGGTATAATTAATCATCAAAGTTTGTAGGGGAGAGTTGGTAATTACCGAGCCCCTAAGGACTTGGACCTAAGTATAATTAATAGGAAACTGTTTGATATTAAAAGAAACAAAATTAAGTAATTAGTAGGACATTTATTTAGGTACGAATACTGTATAACAAAAACATCCAAAATTTAAACAAAAAGTAGTTATTGTCAATTTACAAAAAAAAGGAAAACGCGGTATTGTCAAACTGGTCTGACAAAACCGTGCCCACATTAATTGCACACAAATGGGTAAGTAATAAAAGTTAAAAAAAAAAATGATACCAGCCTAAGTAATTTTCTTGCGTGAAGTTAGGGACACCCAAATCTTTTTAACCGACTTCAAAAAAGGAGCAGGTTACTCAATTCGACCGTATTCGTATATATTATATATATATTTTTAATGTATGTTCGGGCATAACTTCGTCGTTTATAAACCGATTTTGATAATTCTTTTTTTGTTGGAAAGTGGATATCCCAAGTTTGGTACCATGATAAGGAAACCAGGATCTGATGATGGAATCCCAGAGAAATTGAGGGGAACCGCCCCCGACGCGGAATTATCAAACTTCATCATTTTATTTTTTTACCTCAAAATTATATGGAAAATATTATAGTACGTAAAAAAGTATTCTGACATTAATTCTACAGTATATCAGCATTAAAAATATATAGTAGGTATCAAAGTTTTACAATATAAATACAGTATTTATTATCTCTTTCCGAAAGTACACGAAAAATTATAAGCAGTGACTAAAAAAAACATCTACAGCAGTTTACAGCACGTGCTAATTGCTATCTCAGTCGTCGCGGGGACAGTAATGGGGGTGTGTAGGGAATGGTGTAGGCATGTCCGGCTTCGATGTATACGCACTACATAGTAGAACTAGTGGATAGTTTTTCAATTATGCTAGTTTTTAAATACCGCGCAGAATTATCAACCGCGCGGTATTCCCCAACTCTCCCCTACCATTGCTATCTATGCACTTTCGCCATTTTATAGGTAGTCCATTGATGCCTTTATTAAAAAAAACCATTCGTTGTTGTTGAACCATTCGTTGAGTTGAATTTTTTCCCTTGTAGGAAGTTATCCAAATTTCAAAAAAAAATAGTACTAATCTGTTGGAGCAAGGTCCGGGGAGTACAGTGGATGTCTTAGAAATTCCAATTGAAGCTCCTCTAATTTGGTAGCCGTCTGTTGTGCAGTGTGTGGTCTACCGTTGTCCTGAAGCAGCAGTGGCCTAGAGCGATTGACTATAGCCTCGGTTGTTTAGCAGCTAGCTTTTCCATCATGGTTGGACATATAGATATCTGCCGATTCTGCCGTAATCGTCTGGCCAGATTTAAGAGTAAGCTCTAGTGAACGACACCGGCACTACTTCACCAAACGCTCACAAGTAACTTTTTTTGTGTCAATTTTCGCTTGAGTCAGGATTTGGCTGGCTCGCCAGGGTTCACATTTTCCATTTGTAAAATGAGCGACGCAAAGTTGAAAAACAAAAGAGGAAAAAACAAATGAATTACGGTTTTCGAAACGCAAATGCATGAGTAAATAGCTGTATACATTTGAATTTGGAATTCTTAACCAAAGATGAAATATTTGAGATCAAAGTGGCCAGTACGACAAAACGCCTATTTCAAATGTAAGGACCAAAATACAAAAAATAATGAATACAAAAATGAGGCATAAATAAATACTTCTTTTTAATTAATAAGTACTTATAGGTAAATATTCGATTTGCACACTTTTTTTTAAAGTAATTAATATTTATTATAGTCATCGCAAAATAATAGGCCCGTTTGGACGTATGTCATTGAGACGTAAATAGGGAAGTAACCATACGACTCGGTATTCGATACTAACGATAAATCGATTCAAGTTTGTATGACTATTTGATCGATTTAATTATCTAGTGTAAAGTATATTGAATTAAATTTCTGATTAGAAAATTTAACTTAAACTTTAATATTGTAGGTAAATTGAAATAATACTATGGTACAAAAGATCAATTTGTCTTTAATCTATTTTTTATTGTTTTCTAATGTTTACCTACGTCAATTTCTCTCATTATAATGAAACAACTTTTTCTGGTTTTATCGCGTTTTATTAGGTTCCCTACACAAGGACATCGTTCTCCCGTGACCATGGTACCTGTAAAGACTTTGATAACGCGTATTTAGTTGATTATTTTTTCGTCTACCTACGTTGTGTTACTTGTCAATGTAATTGAAGTCGTTTTTTTTTCGTTTGCGAGCAAATACAATAAAATTATTTTCAGTAGACAATATCGATTTACTATTAAAATCGAATGATGCTGCTGAAATTCAGTAATTAACTTGTTACAACACTAGTATTTAAAAACAAAAAGACTTAGAACGTAACTGTTTTTGAGACGTTTCGTAATAATTACAAATTGCATGCTACTAAGTAAGCGCGAAAAGAACACTTCCAATATATTCTATCATTTAACGCACCAGTAAATTTACGTATGTTTTAAAAACTTTTTATATTATTAATAATTCTTTTATTGTTTCTTACAGTTTTGTACCAAGTTACGTTCTAGGGTATTTGTTAAACGTCCAAACGGGCCTCTTATTTTGTGACAACTATACCATTTTATTATACGTACTGTCACGTTATATACTGTATAGGTACTGTTCGAAACAAAAGAGGTGATGCGGGTATTTTAGTCCCACGCAGAATTAATAAAAAAACAAATTAAAATATATTTAATTATTTTTTTTAATTATCTTGATAAATAAAAAAAATGCGTGTAAATGTGTGTGCGTGTGTGAGTACAAAGAACAGATGTCAGAAGTAAAACTTCTTTGGCAAACTAATTTAAAAAAAAACCTAATTGTTAAGGCTGCAACTTACAATTATTTAATTTTTTTTTTTGTTTTAGTGAACGCTCAAATTTTACCCCCAATGCGCCTAAAGAAGTCTCACTTTAAAAAATGAATAGCAAATGAATGCAAATTTATTCATAATAAAAAATATTTTATTATTTTCGCAACGCAGACATTATTTTGCAAAAAATAGTTCACATTTAACAAATTAAATTTTAAATAGGAACAATAATTTAATATAAAAACAACGAAATGAAAATGTATATAAATAATAATAAAATCTAAGTAGCAAAAACTTATTGTACCCCTTTTTACGGCATTTGCGCGTACGTAGGAGTATGAAATTTCGCACACTTATACCTAGTTTATATAGAGAAGGAGTGCGGAATGCTAATATTTTTTCAAAATTATACATACTTAGAATATACATTAAATTAATAAAAAAGCATTATACACACACTACCACACGCAACAAGCATATTTAAAACAAGCCTTTTGTTTATTGTTAAAGTCTGTTGAAATTTTTTTTCAAATTGAAATTTTTTTAAAAAGGTTCTTTATTTTCATAATTATTTGGTTTACTTTAATTTAAAATTTTAATTATGGTCGAATTTCGACCTCTGGGCGACCACTAGTTATACATAAAAATGTGATAAAATATATCATCGTACATAATTCAATTATTTTTTTTATTTGATTGTTTGTTCGTTTTGAAATAAATTCCGTAGAAGACTCCCGATGCAACGATTAGAATAGTGGATAGCACGGTTATGTACTCCATCCGATTCCTGCGAAGCAAAAATAAGTTTTTTTATTTAACTTTTAAAAATTATATACCTACCTATATGATGTAAATCGTCTAGTTGTTTTGCGCTGTACCTATATATCTATAGTCAGAGTACATAACATGAAGTGAACCTATACAGGGCCGGACCGTGAGGTCAGGGGGCCCTGGGCTAACACTAATTAGGGGCCCTTTTTTGTTGCTGGAAATGCATTTTTGCACTAGCCCCATCGCCTGGAGGCGACGAGAGTGTGGGGCTCCCGGTGCGGTCAAAAAAGCGTACGGACTACCCACTAAAACCTAGCGGTGCCCTCAACGTCATTGTAGGGCGCCACAGGATCACTAACGCATGCACCGTTACGCCCCGACGGTAGGCAACAGGACATCAGCTCTGTTGCCTAGGGTGAAAGAGTGCGTGGCGGCGTCTCCTTCCCGGCGGTCGCCTCCTGAGTAACGCATTAGCATGGGCGTCCGCTTCGGTTCACGCTCCGCAGCCTCCTTCAGCGCCATGACATCTTCACAGAAGGAAGCCACGGCTGACCAGCACCTCTCGCTGCTGAGCATGGAGCGGACAATGCTCGACAACGAGAGATCTCCGCCTACAATATTAGTCACTAGGGCCTTACGCTGGGGTCCCCAAGCGGTGCATTCTTCTAGAGTGTGGCGCGCCGTATCTATCAGAGCGCCGCTCATGACAAACAGGGGTTCCTCCTTGCGATTTAATGCAGGTACTTACCGAAGCATCCGTGACCGGTAAGTAGTACGTTAGCCGAAAGGTCAGCACCCCGTGCCGCATATTGACCCAGCGACTAAGATGGGGACGTATAGCGTCCACCGTCGCTGAGCCTGCCGCTGGGGACTCCATGTCCTCCTTCCACCAGTTCACCAGGGCTATCTGAGACTGAGCCCTGATGTTCTGCATTCGGTCCGCACTTGGAATTAGCACCCTCGCTTGGAGGCTCGACCGGTAATTGTATTACTCCGCGAGCAACTCCACCTGGAGTTCCCAAGGCGGATCACTCGCGAGAAGTGTCGCCGCCGTCCACGACACCGTACGGTATGAGACTGCGATCGATGCACCGACTCGCACTAGGCGGGCTACCTCTTCGAAGCTTCTGCCACGAGCCGTCAGCAGCGTGTCATCTGCGTAATATATGACACTCAACCCGGCGCGTAGAGGCATCCGTAGCAGCTAGTCGAAGCCAACGTTCCAAAGGGTAGGCCCAAGCACGGAACCCTGTGGGACGTCGAACTGAACGCGACGTCGATACAATCGACCGTCGCCCCCCTCCCAGTGGACCTCTCTCTCATAGAGGTAAGTCACGATTGAGGGCCGCGCCCCCATGGGTCTGGGTTGAGGCCTGCCAGCAGTTCCTCCCAAGCCGCATCCATTCCCGGCTGATGGCGAGCTGCAGTGCCTCCTTCGCCAAACGATAGGCGTTCTGCAGCTCCGTTTCCAGGGCCGGATCTGCACCGTTACGTCTACGACCTCATTTACGGAGACGCGGGGCGTATCAAAATGTGTGAAAATGAACGCGTGTAAAATCGCTTCTCCGTAAACGCACTCATCCAACGCCCTACATTTGAATTTAGTGCGGGCCGCCACGTCACACGCGACGCGCGACGCCCCGCGTCTCCGTAAATGAGGCCTAAGGCAGCTTACGTACGCCCTGCGGGCCCTCAAGCTGGCCACCCGAAGTTCCGCTATCTCGGGTACCACCAGTATAGTATCTGTCGTTGTCGCAGGTGCCTCCCTATTCTCGGCATGGCCGCATCGCAGATATCTGTCAATGATCTGCGAATACGCCCGGCAAGCTATAATAAAGCTATAATAATATAATTAGGGGCCCTGTGCTAATAATAACCACCCAATTTGACCACGATTGAGAAGAATGTGAAATGGCAGCCGAACATTTTAACTGTCAGTTCGAAGTACCAACACTTGAACGTAGACTTGAATTAAATGAATTGAATGGGTTTGATTAATATTAGGATTCGCAGGGCTGCAAACCATACGATTACGATCTGTTTGATTTAATAAAATTATTGATTGTTTCGCATTGTCATCTATTTTTGACTTTGACTTGACTTAGCTGGGGGCCCCTTGAATCCACGGGGCCCTGGGCTTAAACCCAAAAAGCCATACGGTAGATCCGGCCCTGAACCTATATAATATAAAAGTAGAGAGGCGGTTTTCCCCATGCATGCTTTTGAGTCAGCGTGAACGTAAAATCTCCCGACAAGTTATGAAGAGGATAGGTATTACCTACATATTCTGGGCTACCTACATATTGGGAAGGATTGCCGTTTGAGGGAATAAAATAAAACATATTTAAACATTCGAAAATAAAAATGTTTTAACTTAAAACCAACAAAATAGCAAAATTAAATTGTAATTCTAAAAAAATATGAATTGAGATGTTGTAAGATTGTAAAATTACTTAGGTATATTTATGATAATTTCATTAAGGCTCCGTCGCATGACAAAAGTAGGCATTTAACGTCTACCCCGTCCCCCTTGGACACACGTCGCGCGAACTCGTTGCTGTTGAACTCAGTCCGTGACCTGAAAGCGTCAGTGGCTGTAAAGCGAACTAATTTGATTTGACTTTAAAATAGAAATGCATTTATTATGATCATTTTTTAAAGTAGTGATAAATATGTAATACTTTCGTAAATAAATGAAATAAGTAAATGATTTCAGGGTTATTTATTATAAAGACTGTTGGACATAAATAGAATAAGCTATATAAAATAAAACAAATTACATATTAAATCTATACAAATAAATAAAATTGAAGTGTCTGTTTGTAATATTGTAATACCCGCTTTTAACTAAATTACATATTATATAATATACATGGTGCAAATACCAAAATAACATTTTTTATAATTTGTCTGTCTGTCTGTTCCGGCTAATCTCTGAAACGGCTGGATCGTTTTTGACAGGACTTTCATTGGCAGATAGTTGCTGATGTAATAAGGAGTAACGTAGGCTACTTTTATTTTAGATTTTTTATTATTATTTTATAACTGCGAACTGAACAGTAATTATTTTGTTAAATTCCACGCGGACGAAGTCGCGGGCATAGGTAGTTTAAAATAATTATTATTCAATAAAACGTATCTCAATAAATTCCACAATACAATTACAATATTTAAAAAAACTAGTTGGAAAAAAAAGCGGTCACCCATCCAAGTACTGACCGTCGTGACGCTGCCGCGTTACCGGTCGCTCAAATTTTATCTTAAGTAACTTATATCTCCCTCAACTTCCGTTCTCCTCGACCGATCACACTTTTCGTAACGCTCTCGTCACGCATTAACCTGCTTACTACCCAATTTAAGCGCGCCTAAAGAAGTTTCACTTCAAAAAACTAGTTGAAAAAAAAAGCGTCACGCATCCAAGTACTGACCGTCGTGACGGTCCCGCGTTACCGGTCGCTCAAATTTTACCCCTCATGCGCCTAAAAAAGTTTCACTTCAAAAAAACTAGTTGAAAAAAAAAGCGGTCACCCATCTCAGTACTGACCGTCATGAAATTTTATTTGGCTTTAAAATAGAAATGCATTTATAATGATCATTTTTTATAGTAGTGATAAAATAATAATACTTTCGTAAATAAATAAAATAAGTAAAGGATTTCAGGGTTATTTAGTATAAATACTGTTGGACATAAATGGAATAAGAGCTATTAAATGAAACAAATTACATATTAAATTTAAAATAATAATTATTAAATAAAATTTATCTGTATAGGTACAGTAGGCAGTATTAGCTCTCCGATGTTGATGAATTTTAAAATTGCTAATTTGCTACATCGCCATAGGCGTAAAAATGTAACAGACACACTTATACTTTTGAATTTTGTACCTAATTGTATTAACTCGAAATAAAAATATAATTTAAATTATTCATTTTGAGCTGTGTAACATACGAATGTAAAGTTTGTCATGAAGCGCTGCTTAGTACTAGTGGTCTAAGATCCGAATCTAAATCGATCTTCACCGAGCTGATAATATAATGAAACATACTTTGTAATAAATTTAGTATATAGGTATATTAGATAATATTATATTAAAAATGGGTTACCTCTATTTTGAAAACTCTATTTTGTTGTTATGTATTATTATTATAATCTATGTATATAATAAAAAAGAATGTTGCTAAGCGCATAACTCGAGAATGGCTCGACCGATTCGGCTAATTTATTTTTGTATGTTCCTTAAAAATTCCACAGTAGGTTTTTATATTTAATAATTCTTATTTTAATATTAATTAAATATAATATATTATAACAAAGAAAAAAAATGGCAACGTCACGTGGTGTTCCCAAGTGGTCACCCATCCAAGTACCTGATGCTGCCGCGTTACCGGTCGCTCAAATGTACCTCATGTGATGAAATGCGCCTTAAGAAGTTTCACTTCAAAAAAACTAGTTGAAAAAAAAGCGGTCACCCATCCAAGTACTGACCGTCGTGACGCTGCCGCGTTTCTGGTCAGTTAAATTTTATCTTTACTAACATATCTCACTCTCAACTTCCGTTCGGCTCAACCGATCACACTTTTCTTAACACTCTCGTAACGCACCTGCTTACTCCCCAAGTTAAGCGCGCCTATAGAAGTTAAACTTCAAAAAAACTATTTGAAAAAAAAGCGGTGACCCATCCAAGAACTGACCGTCGTGACGCTGCCGCGTTTCCGGTCGATCAAATTTTATCTTAACCAAAATATCTCCCTCTCAACTTCCGTTCGCCTCGACCAATCACACTTTTCGTAACGCTCTCGTCACGCCTGCTTACTCTCCAAGTTAAGTGCGCCTAAAGAAGTTTCACTTTAAAAAAAACTAGTTGAAAAAGAAAGCGGTCACCCATCCAAGTACTGACGCTACAATGAGCGTAACGCTACAAATAGCGTAACTACAAATATCGTAACGCTACAATGAGCGTAACGATATAAATAGCGTAACGCTACAATGAGCGTAACGCTACAATGTGTCATCCTTTTTCATGCAAGTCGCTGCGCCGCGCGCCCTTCCCTGTCGTTTTTCCGTTGCATCTGGTTTGAAATCACAACGATTCTAAAGAAGTTTCACTTCAAAAATCTAATTGAAAAAAAAAGAGGTCACCCATCCAAGTACTCGTCGTGACACTGACGCGTTACCGGTCGCTCAGATTTTACCCCTCATGCGCCTAAAGAAGTTTCACTTCAAAAATGTTAATTTGGTGTAATATGTACCGTGTATTTATACATACATATGAATTTAGTTAAAAGACGTAATATTACAAACAGACACTCCATTTTTATTAATTTTTATATAGATAAATAGTGTTTACAAAAACTTAAACAGCAACAAAATAATTATATTAAACTAGCGGACCCGGCAGACGTTGTCCTGCCCGGAAAACAGCTACCAAATTTGATTGCTTACATACCGATAGCAGCGCCACCTATCGGGTCAAATTGAGATAAAAAATTCCCTATCTCTCGAGTTGGACCAAATTACAGATGCTTACGAAATGTGATAAAAATTGGTTCAGTACTTTCGGAGTTACATAGCGATAGCAGCGCCACCTACCGGGTCCAATTGAGATAAAAACTACCCTATCTCTCAAGTTAGACCAAATTACAGAAGCTTACAAAATTTGATACAAATTGGTTCAGTAGTTTCGGAGTTACATACCTATAGCAGCGCCACCTACCGGGTCTAATTGAGAAAAAAGTACCCTATCTCCCAAGTTGGACCAAATTACAGATGCTTACAAAATTTGATACAAATTGGTTCAGTAGTTTCGGAGTTACATACTGATAGCAGCGCCACCTACCGGGTCCAATTGAGATAAAAACTACCCTATCTCTCAAGTTTGACCAAACTACAGAAGCTTACAAAATTTGATACAAATTGGTTCAGTAGTTTCGGAGTTAGATACCTATAGTAGCGCCACCTACCGGGTACAATTGAGATAAAAAGTATCCTATGTCCGTTTCCTGGTTCTAAGCTACCTCCCCACCAATTTTCAGCCAAATTGCTTCAGCCGTTCTTGAGTTATAAATAGTGTAACTAACACGATTACACGACTTTCTTTTATATTATATTTTATATATATAGAATAAATTTAAAATAAATAGCGAATTTAAATTTTATTACTACTGTGGGCAGTTATAGGTGTATGGATATTGAATGCATACTACGTAATATTAAAAATACAAAAGACGGAACGCTTTTTTGAAAAATTTTGCACACGTCTTGCCTCTGTAACGTCCAACGGGACAGTGTGAGTGCCGCGAGAGCGCCCAGCGCTTCGAAAATCACTTGAATAATCGATTAAAAAAAAATAGATGTAATAAAAAAAAAAAACTCGCTGCCACGCCTTACAGTTATATATGTACTTTATTTTGGTAAGTTACTCATAATATCAAATCAGTTATTTTAAAAATAAAACCCAATAATAGTAGATAAAATGACCCGAAAAGAGGTAACTTTGTGAATTTATTCTATCGAGCCAAATTTATCGAATCATGTTTCCATCGGTGTTTTTACCTAGAATATACCCTCAACAATACCAATTAAATTTATCAGATAAAAATTTCACTGTTTACTATTTCAAAACTGAATTCATAGAAACGTGTTTTGCAGGAATACATCAATTACCTCACCTTAACTTAATTTTGTTTAACTATTTTTTTCAATAATTACTTGTTAAGTTTGCATTGAAAATATCAGTAATATTTACAAAATTATTGACACAATAGACAATAGCTTTAAAAAAATGTTACTAATATACTTACTCAAAAGAAGTTCCGCAGATGGTGTACCACTCGGCGCCATTTGCGGGTTTTCTGCCGCCGACGCAATGAAAATCAAAATACTTTTCATCATAATCGTCAGGGCAGAAGTACTTCCTTTTATATAGAGTCTGTAATCAATAAGTTACATTATAATATTAGTATAGTATTAAAAATCATGTTTTTGAAACTATATTATAATTTTATAGTAGTGCCCGCGACTTCCTCCACGGAGAATTTAACAAAAAGCTATTGTTTAGTTCGTCTATTTACAAAATAAATTAAATGTATCCTAAGTTACTTCTTATTACATCAGCTATCTGCCAGTGAAAGTCCCGTCAAAATCAGCCGGATCAAACAGAGAAAGACAGACAGACAGACAGGCATAAATTGTAAAAAATGCTATTTTGGTATATGTACCGTGTATACATATATCCAGATGCATTTAGTAAAAAGCGGTTATTTTAATATTACTAACAGACACTCAAATTTTATTTATTTGTATAGATTAAAACACCAATTTTTAATACGTAGATATACAGCCTGTCCGGTCCTGAGCTAGCGATAATTTAAGGTTACAAAATATACCTAATTTCATCGACAAAAACGCCCATATATGTATATGGCGGTCTAGCCCCCATCCTGTCGGAATGGCCGCCTTTTTTTGTATTCTTGTAGATACCTCTACCAAAAAATGCAGATTTCTCTGGACAGAAAGGTCCTACAGATGTAAAAAAAATGTTTTTCTAAAGGTAAAAACAGCATCTATCAAATAAAAATAAACATTATGGAAAGTTTTAACTACAAATATCTATAAAAAATTTACAATGCTAATTAAGGTAAAAAATTGACTATTTTTAGGGTTCCGTACCTCAAAAGGTAAAAACGGAACCCTTATAGGATCACTTTGTTGTCCGTCTGTCTGTCAAGACCCTTTTTCTCAGAAACGCGTGGAGGCATCAAGCTGAAATTTATATTAAATACTCAGATCTGCTGCCTCTTAAAGCTGTGAAAAAATGAAACTTCTAAGCCAAGGCAATCAAAAGATACAGCCGTTTATGCTGCAAATTTTCGACACTCTCAAGGGAATCAAAACCTACAGGGTACTTCCCGTGAACTAAGAATCTTAAAATTTGGTACGAAGCAACGTCTTATAGCACAGATACAGGAAAAATTGCAAAAAGTGTAAATTTTTAGTTACTACATATAAAAAAAAATATTTTAATAATTTTACACTTAATACCACTTTTCTCATAAACGCGTAAAAGTATTAAATTGAAATTTATATCAAATACTTAAGTCTATAATACCTTTAAGCTGTAACAAAATCAAACTTCTATGTCAACGGTATCAAAAGAAAAACCAAGTTAAGCCGCATATTTTCATCGAAAATAGTCCCAAAGGAATCAAAACCTACAGGGTACTTCCCGTGAAGTCAGAATCTTGAAATTTGGTACGAAGCAACGTCTTATAGCACAGATACAGGAAAAATTGCGAAAAGTGTAAATTTTTAGTTACTACATATAAAAAAAATATTTTAATAATTTTACACTTAATACCACTTTTCTCATGAACGCGTAAAAGTATTAAATTAAAATTCGTATCAAATACTCAGGTCTATAATACCTTTAAGCTGTAACAAAATCAAACTTTTATGTCAACGATATCAAAAGAAAAACCAATTTACGCCGCATATTTTCATCGAAAATAGTCGCAAAGGAATCAAAACCTACAGGGTACTTCCCGTGAAGTCAGAATCTTGAAATTTGGTACAAAGCAACGTTTTATAGCACAGATACAGGAAAAATTGCGAAAAGTGTAAATTTTTAGTTACTACATATAAAAAAAATATTTTAATAATTTTACACTTAATACCACTTTTCTCATGAACGCGTAAAAGTATTAAATTGAAATTCATATCAAATACTCACGTCTATAATAACTTTAAGCTGTAACAAAATCAAACTTCTATGTCCACGATATCAAAAGAAACAGCAATTTAAACCGCATATATTGAAACTAGCAAACAACTGACAAGGGAATAAAAATCTAAAGAATACTTCCCGTCGACCTAAAATCTTCAGGTATGAAGCAACGTCTTATAGCACAGATACAGGAAAAATTACGAAAACCTTAAATGTATAGTTACATCGCAACCACAGAAATAGTATGTGTAATGTTGTTTATTTCTGCTTTGTTTTTCAATTATAAAACTTTGCAAAGTAATATTTATTTACTAACTCTTTTTGCACACCAATACACAAAAGAACAATACATAGAATTTATAACAATAAACTTGCATCAATTGCAACAGGCGGCCTTATCGCTAACACAGCGATCTCTTCCAGGCAACCTTTGGGCAGAGGACTTGCATATAAACTAGGGGAAGGGCGCAAAATTTTGTAAAAAAAGGAACAATATAAAATAAAAATCAGATATAAATAAATAACTATATAACAATAGATGCTATATTTAATGACACATATGTACATAATTATAAGTTTACTCATATGTATACACAAATATATAAATACATACATACATACGTATATACACTATAAGCAAATTGATAGATTAAGACGAATGACATAACAACATAACGTAACTTCATGAAAAATAATAAATAATAAAATAAAGTTGCATAACATAATTTAATATGATAAGTACATTTCCTTAACAAGTTTTTCAAATGTCATTAAAGATTGAGCGCGTTAGACAGTGGCAATAAGTTCCAAAGACGATAAGCTTCAATAGTGAAAGATTTAGAATAAAAGGAAGACAAATGTGAAGGTATCTTCAAAGTTAGGCTATCATTTAAGCGAAGAGGTACATATTATATATTTATCTTTAACGCCAGCGTTGACTCTAGACCAGAATGAAGAAAGTTCTTCAATATGTATTCGTAGCCGGCGACCATGCAAGTAACTATGAAACCAGTCAGACACCTTAGGAGATATGTTAAGAGAACCAAGTTTAGCTAGTAGTAAGTCAAAATCAGTAAAACAGTATTAAAATGATTAATGAAATCAAGTAATATTAACACTGTAATGAGAATTCTAGACATTAAAAAATATATATGTTTAAACAATAGCAGACAATAATAAAAATAAATTTAGGAAAAACATGTTTTATACGAACTTGAAAACAGGTACAAAGGTCAAAAAGGCTCGAATTAAATTACAAAATAAATGTTACATCATCTGTGGGACTATTTAAATAAATAAATAAATAATAAATAAATATCTACTATATATAATATGGTTCAAATTTAATACTTAATAGTAATAAAGTATTTTGAACCAGATTTCTAAATAGTGACTAAAAAATTTGTAAATAAATAACTTCGATAAAAGAACTTTCCTACCAAGAGACAGGTCAAGGAAAAAAGGGAGACCAATTAAAAGGTGGAGAGATATCTTCAACCAGATAATTATGTGGACCGCTGTGTACACAGAAAGCACGGGAAAGGGATACATGGAAATGTTTAGGAGAGGCCTACGCCGCAGAGGCGACTATTACTATTACCAATATTAATTAAGTGATGTTATAAACATGTAGACGAGTTAATTATACGAGTATAGAATAAATATATACATAGGTTAATATACATACATATGTTTAAACTAAGAATACTTACGCTAGTATTAATTGAAATTTTAATAGTAATAGAAATAAAGGCGATTTTTATTTTATTTATTTATTTTATTTTATATAAATTAAAGGATTAATGAAAAGATAAAGATACCTTTGTCTTAAATTTATGCTCCTCCAACTTTCCATATTGTAATGTTACGGATTTCATTTAGCAGCAAAATACCATAACTTTTTACCATAACTTTTACTTATATACCTGCAGGTTTGTACGGAACCCTCGGTGCGCGAGTTCGACTCGCACTTGACCGGTTTTTTTTAGTTATCTTAACATAATTCATCTACCTGTCCAAAAGGCGACACTAACGAAGACACTTCGTTGCAAGGCCCGACCGGCTCGTGCAGGCCCACGGACACTTCTCTCTCAGGGTTGAAGAAGACCACAAACACCCAGTAAATTATGTAGTGAACAGCCAGTTGCATTATCAGAACGTAATCAATAGTAGTGAGCCTGCAAATAAGAATTTAGACAGTATAACAAGCGTACGGTCCGCCAGATTGTAGGTACCTAAGCAGTTACCCGTAGCCTATTGTAGTATAGGTATGTTGTATACCTCACAAGCCTTATAATTGTAAGTCATAATTGTAACGGAGTCAGTAATAAACATGCAGTTTCACTTTAAACACGTCTTTTAATTTGACGCTCCTCGGTCCCATCCGTACATGGCGACCCTGCGAGTTGACGCGGCGCGGTATCAAATAACCGAGAACAATGGAATTGGAACTTTTAATAACATAATTATTATCTATATTAATATGTGAACGGTGAACAATATAATTTTATAAACATGTAAGACTTGAGTTGTGGCATGATATTAATAAAATCCAGTTCATTTTTTTTAATATGAGAATCTAGTGTGTGTACCTAGAGAGAGATACGAGTCCGTCATGTGCCAATCGAAGGTCGAGGAAAAGAATGTTAGTTTGGCCCAACACTACATCAGGTGGAGACAACGATCGGTGATGATTGTGTTTCTACAAAAAATGTCACAAACAGCGCGCTCTGATAAATCTATTCGCCGATGTGGGAGCCGTCGGTTCCTTGAAGCACATGAACGTGGAACCCGTCAACATGAGTCTGGAGCTGGACCGAACGTCTAATCTCCGATGTCGAATCGTGAGTGCGTGCTATAGTGTGTGTAGAAAGGTCATTAAAGTGTTTTTTTAACGTAATAGTACCGCGTTAATAGTATGTGTATCGAAATACTTACCACTATATTTTATAAAATGAACTGTAGAAGAATAAGTCTCTAGATTATTAATTTAGATATAATTATACTATATCATATAGAGTTTAATTTGGTAAGTTGTTACAAAATTATAGGTACAATAAATAAAATGGTAATTTAGTGAAGTAGGTAATGTCTAATAGGTTAAAAGAAATATATGCAGAGTTACAAATATTAAGAGAAATTATATGTAAACTAGGTCCATAGCAAATTTAATTGAAAATGTATGTTTAAGTGTACAGAAGTTGCATCGTAAAATTTATTCATATTAAATATAATTATCGTAAGCCTAGGGGAAACACCAATAAGGACACTACAATGGCGAAATTTGATCTTATAACTGCCGTGAGCTTAATTCCGGTGATGGATGGTTCTGAGGATATGACAAAACGTATGATAGATTCGATAGATTTGTATAGTACCATGATTGAAGCGACAGAACAGACTTCTCTTATAAATTTTGTTTTAAAAACACCATTTTGTTTTATCTCGGACATGTAGTTTCGTCTGACGGAATTCAGAAAGCGGAAATTCAGAAATTAATAGAAAATTATCCCATTCCAAAATCAGCAGAAGAAGTAAAACGATTCATAGCATTTGCTAACTATTATAGAAAATTTATACCTCAATTCGCTAAGTTATGCATACCTTTAAATAAGCTTACGCGCAAAAATGTAATTTTCTCGTGGGAAACAAGTTGCCAAGAAGCTTTTATAAAAATAAAAGAATCATTATTATCACCACCTTTGTTGCAATATCCCATACTAAACAATGACAACATATTCATATTACAGACCGACGCTTCTGGATATGCAATAGGATCCGTTTTGTGTAACCAAGACCGCCGACCGGTGGCGTTTGCAAGTCGCACGCTTAATAAAGCTGAATGTAATTACCCAACAGTAGAAAAAGAGTTGTTATCTATTGTATGGTCCATTAAATACTTTCGACCATATCTATACGGAAGAAAATTTATAATTGAAACCGACCACAAACCTTTAATATCGCTTTTTAGTATGACAAATCCATCTAGTCGTTTGATGAAGTTTAGATTACAGCTGGAAGAGTATGACTTTATAGTAGAGTATGTAAGAGGGCGTGATAACGTAGCTGCAGACGCGTTATCTCGTATAAGAGTGACAAGTGACGAATTGAAAGATATCCACGCTAATATCGGGATGATGGTAATGACTAGGGCAATGAGTAAAAAAGTAAATGAAGCAACAACGCAAAATCAATCGGATGATGAGGTTTCGAATTACGATTGGTCTGATCAACCAAGAGTAGTAGAAGTTCTAGGAAAACCGAAGGATTATGTGGAGTTAAATTTTGTTAGTAAGACAGAGTGGCAGAAGTGTAAAAGTGGTGTGACGGAAGAAAACAAGTATTTTGCGTATTTACCAAATGAAAGAATATTATTTGTAAAACCAGAGGCTCAATCACAATGTACACGACGTGTCTTTGCGAGGGATCTGTGTTTATTTAGTAAAAAATTAAAAATAAATAATTTATATATTGTACGTACAAATGAAAATATAGAAATTATAAAGAAGTTAAGTAAATGTATAAATAAAAGTAAAGAATGGTCCGGACCACTAAGATTACATGTAATACAAGGCGTAAGGAAAATAATATCAAATGACGACAAACGCGTTATCTTGAATGACTATCACTTGTTGGCCACAAGTGGACATGCTGGAATTCGACGTATGATTAATAATATTAGACAGAAATATTTTTGGACAGGATTAGAAAAGGATGTGACAGAGTTTGTACGAAAATGTGATCAATGCCAACGACAAAAGCATTTTAAGTACATTAAAGAACCCATGGTGATTACCGAAACCAGTGGGTCAGCATTTGATCGTATTCTTTTAGATTTAGTAGGTCCTTTAGATAGAGATTTATATAACTATACTTATATACTTACTGTTCAATGCAATTTAACGAAATTTATACAGGCTTATCCGCTCGAAAACAAGGAAACAAACACGGTAGCATCAACATTGGTAAGTAAATTTATTTTACAGCATGGCATACCTCGAGAAATTTTAAGTGACAGAGGCACCGAGTTCGTTTCGCAAACAATGCGTGAGGTTTGTAAAATTTTAAATATCAAACCCATCTTTTCCACCCCTTATCGTCACGAGACAATAGGATCTTTAGAAAATAATCACAAACATTTAATATCATTTCTCAGAATTCAGACTAAAAATGAACCACGCGAGTGGAGTACATGGCTTCCATACTGGTGTTTTGCCTATAATACTACAGTACATAGTGAAACCAAATATACTCCATATGAGTTAGTTTATGGAAAACCTTGTAACATCCCTAGTAACTTAGTAAACTCTTTAGAGCCATTATATAATTATTCAAGTTATCCTCACGAACTTAAGTTTCGCTTACAAAAGTCTCAAATGCAAGCTAGAGAAAATTTATGTAAAACTAAGGATATGAGAAAGTTAAGATATGATAGTTATGTAAATCCTATTTCATACAAAAAAGGGGATTTTATTTTATTAAAAAATGAAAATAGACATAAGTTTGATCCTCTTTATATTGGACCGTATTTAGTTGTTAAGGAAATTAACCCTAATGTTGTAATTTTATATAAAGGTGCAGAAAAAACTGTACACAAAAACAACACTAAGTTGTACTATAATTAAGCATATGATTATATTTTCACTTTACGTAGTACCTATTTAGATAAGTAGTATAAGTTGATCAACATAATTATGTACCGACGCATTTTTTTTTTATGAAAATAAAAATGCATAGCTATAAAAAAACATAGTAAGAAAAATATACTGTATGTAATTTTATTTTAATTAAGGCTTATGTTTGTTTAAAACTTTAAAAAAAAATACAATTATTGTATTATTGATTTTTTTTTTCACTTTTTTTGGTGGGGCGTGTAGTATAGGTATGTTGTATACCTCACAAGCCTTATAATTGTAAGTCATAATTGTAACGGAGTCAGTAATAAACATGCAGTTTCACTTTAAACACGTCTTTTAATTTGACGCTCCTCGGTCCCATCCGTACATATGAACGCTTGTAAAGTTGTAACACCAAGTGTATTTCAAGTAAGCAGGAGCTTCCCAGGAACTCTGACAGCCAAATAATACTACTTGAAAGTAAATAATACTACATATATATAAGTAAAGAAAAAAAATTCAGCTGGTCAGTAATAATTTTTGATGACCTTACGAGGTCATCAACTTGATGACCTCGTAAGGTCATCAAAAATTGTTTTTTTTTCTAATTTTTTTTTTCTTTTAATTAGTTAATATTTATATAATTTGATGGTAATATTGTCCTACAAATTGCGTGGTACGTTATCCCGATCCTACGCTCACTACTACTCTATCTCCTGCTAACTCTATTATCTACCACAATCGAGAGTTTTCGAAGAGGAACTTTTTGTTCGTCTCATCAAAACGAAGCTACTCCCAGAAAATTAGCTTGATACTAATCAGGTGAAAAATATGTACTAGGGATCCCTACCTATAAGGGTATAAAAGTCGCTTTATCAATCTTACCGCGCAGCCGACCGTCACGCGACATGCAACACACAGACGAAAAAGTTTGAGACGATTGTAATAAAAGTTTCAATTTAATAATAATGTTAACAAAATCAAATCAAAATGGCGCGAACTTGGGGAAGCCTATGTCCAGCAATGGACTACAATGGGCTGAACTGATGATGATGATTACCCAAAATGAACCTAAGGGTAAATTTAAAATTTCAAATCGAAATTTTTCAATGACGTTATTTTAGAACCATATAAACTTTAATTTACTTATAACTATAATATTTATACTCATAATATGTAGATAGGTACCTACTTACTGATCTCTCAAATTATTTACCCATTGTGTAAAATTTATTATAGGTAGTGTTTGATCAACGATTATTGTTTGATCAGCTGAGTCGTCACGAGAACAACTGTAATATCGGATCGCCTTAAAGCCCTCTTATAACTAGACATTGTGCAAGAATAAGCTCTTAGTATATTTAAAATGTTTACTTACTTTTCATTATTCTTTACACGATCGCTTAAAAGACCTTGTAAGACGATAACAAAATAAATGGAGAATAGCAGGAAGAACGTTACTTCCGAGTGTATATTAAAGAGATCGTGTAGAGGATGGTAAATAGGAACAAACAGTAGAACTCCGCCAGGCATGCCCAACAATGTCGCTATGATTAAGGATTTCCATTCCACCCCCTTTCTGTAAAGTCAAGTTACATTATTATCTATACTAATATATAAAGCTGAAGAGTTTGTTTGTTTGTTTGTTTGAACGCGGTAATCTCTGGAACTACTGGGCTGATTTGAAAAATTCTTTCATTGTTAGATAGCCCATTTATCGAGGAAGGCTTTAGGCTATGTATCATCACGCTAAGACTAATAGGAGCGGAGTCCATGCCGACGAAGTCGCGCGCAGAAGCTAGTTAAAAGATAGTAGGTTACACATTTTTTTCTGAATATGTATATAGTGCATGCATAGGTATGTGTATAGTGTATATAGTATGTGCATAAACGACAATTTCAATATCGTATGTATTTAAATAAATAAATAAACGCTTCACACTCAACTTATTTCGGAACAAAATAATTTTTTAGGTGTAGGAACTTGCGTATGTATCACCAGCTAAGATTTATTACAAATACACAATAAATAGCCACGTCTAAAAGTGATCATTGCAAATATCTGTCACCAAGAAGTACCCCGGAGTAGACTACAGCAAATATGGTATGGTCTATGCCAATGCCGAATGCAATAGCCGAACCAATAAGCAGATCAGTGCTTTCAAAACCCTTGGAAAACTCGGATGAAAGTGTGACGATTGTTTTAGCATATATAGGTATATTTTCTCACCCAGCTGAAGACCACTGAGCGACTTTTGGTGCCAGCCATCTTCTGCTCGCGTCGAAAAAGAAGTAGAAACTGGACGCAAAAGTAGCGTGGAAGTAGTACGAGTTCCACGGAACCCAGTAATGCCGGTCGTAAATGTTAGGGTCGGTATCGTGCCACGTCCAGTGGACAAATTTAACCGCTACTATATCATATGGAATGTCGATTAACACTGTTAAAAGTCCCACTGCAAAAGGCTGTGTATTTCTTGGTAGATTCAATTTATGCACAGCATATGCAGCGTGATATATAAATGCAGGGTCTGAAAATAATTATGACTGTTAATTCATAATTGTAATTACAATCAAATATATATTCTAGTTGTTGTTTAAAAAATTATTACATAATAATATTATGTGTAGCGGAAGACGTCCTCCAAGAAATATAACAGGTGTCTGTGAATGCCAGAAGTTGTCGTATTCCGGCAGGACAAAATGCCAAAAGTTGTCAGCATAAAGTCCGTGCAGTACGGTCCCCAGCCAAAAGTATGGCCATCGACCACCTTTCTTGAAAGCTATAATGTAAAGAACAATTTGTATAAGTATAAAAAAACTATTCCTACATCGAATTTTAAATATAAGACTAATAATCTAAATTTAAATTATACGGTAGAGTTCGACAAAACTACTTACCATGTACTAAAGTAACTACACCTGCTAGGACATAAATTATCTGCGATATTATATACGTTGGTTGAGCTACCCATAGCTGCTGGGCATTGTTAGTTGATACAAGCCACTGCACCCACTGTAACATACAAATGTTTTTTCCCAGTATAGGTACCTACCTACATCTTCTAAATAATATACGTCTACGTAAATAAAAATTAATCGCCGAAATCTATATAGGCTGTTCGACTCTTAACTATGATCCTTCAAATGGGGGATTCTGCAGATGTTATAGATCACGTTCCACGTAAAAAGAAAATACTAGCCCTTTTTTTAAATTTTACTTTTTCTTAATATACGAGCTACCATGGTAAGGTACTTCTGCATAACGGTCAAATGCTATTTTTCTTATTTCCTTTCTTCCTAAAAACATTGATAAAGTGAAATACTAATGCCACATACAATTGCCACATACAACTAAAGAACCCCATTTGGAAAGGAATTCTTTTTCTCGTAGAATGTTTTTCACCGTAAATTACAACCGCGCTAAAGCGCTCACGAATACACCTACATTACCCCTCATTTTAAAAAACGTATATATAGTATAGCCCAGTCAAATTAGCTCAAAAACGGACTGAGATTTACAAAAATTGTAAATCTAAAATACTGATTTGACTGGGCTAAAGTAGCGTCTAACTTTTCGTTATTGTCAGACACGAACAAGAAGTGTATAAAAAAATATGCAGGTTTTAGGTACATATGTATGTATTTGTAATGTCAATCATATGTATTTGTAAAACTTTACTGTACGTTATTTAGGTAAGAAGAAGGAAATATTTCTACATGCCTTAAGTAAAATAATTTAAATATGATTTCTATTTGTTAAATTATTAAGTTAGTACAACTGTAATTTCTTTTTTTTTAAATAGAATCATTTTATTTTTCTAATTACATAGTTTTAAAATATGTCGTTTTTACAAATTTGTTAACTGTATTGTAAAATAATATTTTTAAATGTGAGTAATTGTAACAATAATTATGTATTACTATTTAATTAATTATTTATCTTAGCGTCAGTATTGTAATTGTATTACGAGTAAACGAACATTTTAGATTTATATAACAACATCCCACAGCTGGGCATACGCCTCTTTCTCCATGTAGGAGAAGGATTAGAGCTTAATCTACCACGCTGCTCCACTGCGGGTTGGCAAGAATTTAGTATCTAACAGTATTTTAATATCAATTTTTATCAATAATTCAACCAATAATTAACCTTTGTCGCCGATAAAATAATTAATTATAGCACATTTTTAAAGCATTTGCCAAATTTTGTGACTTAAAACTATATATCCTCACAAAGAAAACATAATATGTTAATATAATATTTTTACTAAGAATATTTATTTAATGACCAACCATGCAATAATTTAAATTAAATACTTAAAAAAATACTTACGGTCGAATAAGAACTATCCGCCATGATTACGTATCGATACGACGACAACTACGAGCCAAATGGATATTGGATATATGGATATCTTATCTTCAAAACGACGGCAGTCTTCATCGAAAAATAAATATTGATACCCCTGTAATTTCTCATGCGAAACAAAATTACAAAAAAGAAAGATAACCAAAAATATAATAAACAGCAAAGTAAAAATATAATTATATTAAAATAATTAAGATAAATAACTAATTAAATTTTTAATTAATTTTATACGATATTTTTTTATATCCTACTAACAGTCGATTCTTTAATTTTTAATATTTTTTAATACTTATCCTTCCCGCAACCCCTCTACTAACACTTAAACCTTATGGTATGGTATTAAAGTTCAAATTGACTTTTAAATATTATTACGAATCTTTTGTATGGAAATATAGAAAATTGTTGTTTTTAGACTTTTTCAGGGAATTTATAAAATAAAATATTACGCCACGTACTTGGCGGTAAGGATAAAATAAAAATTAGCTCGCAAAAAAGTGGCATTGTCTTTAACTATGCTTCTTGTGAAAAAAATCCATTTTTTATGACTGTTTTTTTCAATGATCTCTAATTTTCTCAGAATTATGCCCCCAATACCAGGAAATTTTATGATTTATTATTATTTCTTACCATATTGCCATTCAAATAAATAAAAAAATTACGCCTGTATCCCAAAAAACACGTACAAAAATCATCATTTTTTTCTACAGAGGCTACGTAAGCTATATAAAAATCTTAATTCGTCAATAAAAAAAAAATTTTAATTTTTTTCTGTTTTTTGTCGATAATTTATGGTCTAGTTTCACCCTCTTTCGGGGTTGCACTTTATCGCGGGACACCCTGTATATAGAGATTATAGATAAGAGATAGAGATATAGTATGTATATAACATATAACCAAATGACGTCAGCAATGCTAAGCATTGACGTCATCAAAATGAGATGCGACATGACCCCTCCCCCCCTACCCCAGCCTGTAAATTTAAGATAAAAAAATAAAAAATACCAATTGACGTATTTTAAATAGCACTTTCCAAAATTATTTATTATTAAAACCCTCCTAGTTTACGAGTAAAAAATAAATAAAGATACTACATGCTACACCAGGGGTCGTCAACTGGCGGACCGCGGTCCGCGTCCGGAGCGCCGGGCGGCGCCGACCTATTTTGTGCGGACCGCGAGATCACAGGAATTTACACTACACAGTACATCTATCTTATACAGGGTGTTAGGGGAATGGTTAGCCATAGAGGTATGTTGGGTAGGGGGGGTCATTTGGAACCTATTTAGGCTAACTTACCTATATGCAGTGTTACGGATTTTTTTTAATTTTTTTTTTCATTTTTCGAAAAAAGTGCCAAAAATTAGTGATTTGACCATCATATCTTTTTTGTTTATTGATATATCAACGCCATTTCTTTTTTGTTTTGATCATCAATACATTGCGCATGTAAAATAAATGTGATTTAATTTAGAAAACATCTACAAAAAAAAATTATGGGCCAAAAAAATCTTGACAGAGACAAAAAGTAAATCAAACCTTCAAGTTTAGTTTAGTTAACACTGTTTTAAATAATACTACTTTCATTCACCTACCTTACTTACTTTTTTTTAATGATGAAATAACGAAATGGTCTATACCCATCTATACCTGAACCCGCACTCTACGCTGACAATTATAACAATAGTTATTATTACGCAGGGCGGTATGTCCTTGTATAGCACATGGTAAACTACCTGCTGTCTCTTCTTATCTTGGAATTTGGGGTATGAGTTTCCACGGGCACCACAAATGTCTCTCATAGGGTGAAATTAATGCCGGTAGGTATCAAAATAAAACAAATCATAAATTCGAGTAACAAATTTATTTTACGAGTATTTTTATAAATAATGTGAATTCGGTCGTGAATTTCCACAACCTACGTTACTGGAAATAAGGATGATCTACAAATAAGGATGTAAATCCTCGCCTGATGAGAGCAAAGACAAGTTTTTATTTATTTATTTTTTTTATAATAAACGCTTCACACTCAACGGCCCCCAGTTAGATTTTCTCCTGTGTCGGGGGTCCGGAAACACACACAATACACAAGCACAAACGCCCAGACCACGACAAACATCTATATGACCAATACAAATATCTGCCGTGAGCGGGAATCGAACGCGCGACCGCCAGCGCATCAGCCAGTACTGTGACCGCTGCGCCAACATGTCGCCAAAGTCAAGATGGTAGTTTACCATGTGCTATACAGGGACATACCGCCCTGCGTATTGTCAGAGTAGAGTGCGGGTTCAGGTAGAAACCATTTCGTTATTTCATCATTTAAAAAAAAAGTAAGTAAGGTAGGTGAATGAAAGTAATATTATTTAAAACAGTGTTAACTAGAGTAATTTTTTAAATTATTTTAAATTGTCTGGAGACTTTAATTTTTTTTTTAATACCTAAACTTGAAGGTTTGATTTACTTTTTGTCTCTGTCAAGATTTCTATGGCCCATAATTTTTTTTGTAGATGTTTTCTAAATTAAATCACATTTATTTTACATGCGCAATGTATTGATGATCAAAACAAAAAAGAAATGGCGTTGATATATCAATAAACAAAAAAGATATGATGGTCAAATCACTAATTTTCGGCAATTTTTTCGAAAAACGAAAAAAAAATCATAAAAAAAATCCGTAACACTTTGCATATAGGTAAGTTAGCCTAAATAGGTTCCAAATGATCCCCCCTACCCAACATACCTCTATGGCTAACCATTCCCCTAACAGCCTGTATAAAAGAAAGTCGTGTAATCGTGTTAGTTACACTATTTATAACTCAAGAACAGCTGAACCGATTTGGCTGAAAATTGGTGGAGAGTTAGCTTAGAACCAGGAAACGGACATAGGATACTTTTTATCTCAATTGGACCCAGTAGGTGGCGCTGCTATCGATATGTAACTCCGAAACTACTGAACCAATTTGTATCAAATTTTGTAAGCTTCTGTAATTTGGTCCAACTAGGGAGATAGGGTAGTTTTTATCTCAATTGGACCCGGTAGGTGGCGCTGCTATCAGTATGTAACTCCCAAACTACTGAACCAATTTGTATCAGATTTTGTAAGAATCTGTAATTTGATTCAACTTGGGAGATAGGCTACAATAGTTTTTATCTCAATTGAACCTGGTAGGTGGCGCTGCTATCGGTATGTAAGCAATCAAATTTGGTAGCTGTTTTTCCGGGCAGGACAGCGTCTGCCGGGTCCGCTAGTAATTTAATAAAAATATGTCCCACGCAACTTCAAACTTCAGACAGATAGTTCGCAATAAAATTCTGTTTTAATAATAAATAATTTTGGAATATATAAAATACGTCGGTTATTTTTTTTTTTAATTTTTTTATATCTTAAATTTACAGACTGAGGGGACATGCGCCATGCGACCGTACGCATTAGTAATTTATGGAAGCTACTCTTTTTACTTGATACGCGAAACAAACGTCTATCACAAATAATTTAAATAATAATTATTAATTAAAAAATAAGGTTGTCTGTAAAGTTGGTTTACGGACGATAGTTTAACGTGAAAACGGCATAACAAAACATCTTCTCGGACGCATAGACCAATCGAGTGGAATCGAGATAGACTGATGTGGCTTAAGCGTAAAATGAGTGTAACGGGACGATGACCGTAACGCAAAAATTAGTCATCCTTTTTCGTGCATGCAGCCGGCGTTCATCGATTTATTTGACATTATCACGTCAACATTTTCGATTTAAGAATTTAATAGGGAATGCAATCCCGCGGATCCGCAATCCCGCAAATGCGGGATCCCGCATAAAATAAGCGGGATTACAAATGCGGGATTACACCTGCGGGATCCGCAAGATTTGCAAGATTTTATTTTTTCCAGCCTGAATTCGCATAACAATGTGTACGGCACGAAAAGTGTTGGATTTCGTAGTATAATTATGCTATTTGTACCATTATTTCATGACTTGTAGTATGTAGTTTCGTAAAGCAAGGATACTACGCGCGAAAATACCATAATTATACCTTCAGGTCAGACAGTAATTGACTTCATTTATTGGTCGAATCATTTTGTTTTTATTGTTTACCTTTCAATATAAAGAAATTATTTATCAGGCAAAAACCAAACAGTGGTCAAGAAGCTTCGGTGAATCTCTATGTAATGAATTTTACCAAGTAATTTGTATACTGGTGTACGTAGTATACAAATTACTTGGTTTTTTACTATCTATCGGTCGTTTGACAAAGTAGGATGGATGTATTTTATGTTTGAGTGTGAGTGAAACAATGATATGATAGGGCACAGCAGGAAATTGACTGCTCAAATATGGAGCAGCCCGACTGGTACCTCGACCTTACAGAAGATCACAGCTAAATAATACTGCTTTCAAACAGTGTTATGTTCGTATTGTGAGTAAGGCGACCAGAGCTCCTGGAGGGAATTGGGTATAAGGTCGACGACGCGCTTGTGATGCTTCTGTTGTTGCAGACGTCTATAAGCTACGGTAATTGCTTACCATCAGGTGAGCAGTACGCATGTTTGTCTACCTAGTTATATATTTTAAAAAAAGTACCTACAAATCAATCAATTTTAGATTAGCGCATGTCGGCAGTCGGTACTCGAAAGGACAGTTTTCGCTTTTTTTATCAAAGATTCGACGAAAAACGAAACGTAGTATAATTTTTTTTTCACACTTTATTTCACATAAAATAATTTAGTTTTTGTCATTATTTCTGATCAAAATATAATTATACTATTTGTTTCTTCTAAGTAAATTATATTGATTCATTTAATGACTTCGAAAATAATTTTGTGGACTAATAATACAATCCTGCAAATCTTGCGGATCCGCGGGATTAATGGTCTCAATCTTGCGGATTTGCGGATTGTCTTTTGGGTGCTGGATTGCATTCCCTAGAATTTAATCAATCATAAATAATCATATAACGACAGTATTGAGTCGTAAATATTTATATTTGACATTTGAGTCTCAGTAGGATATTTAAACTTTTTAGTACCTACATAAGTACATAATATGTAGGTATATATATAGTTTATATTTACCCTGAGCCAAGAAAAAATAATTTTTTCCTTACCTTTGTTGAAGAGGAAAAAGTATCTAATAAAAAAATGAGTCATTGACACACATAGGTACACATTAAAATAATACTTTAATTAAGGGCGAAGAATGAAAAGAAAAAACAGCAATGTCTAATAATATGAAATTTGTATGAAGAAAAAATATTTATTAATACGTAGCGTTGAGATTTCTGTTTATTTTGAAGAGCTAAAGTCCTTAAAATTCATGTTTTATTAATCAACTTCAATAAAAAAGAAGGTTCTCAATTATACCCCGTCCGGCGACTAATGATCTTTTTGACAGCCCACGCCTATAAATTACAGTTGTTTTTTTTTTTCGGAATAACGTACTAAAATTCTACTGTAATGTCATACTTTATTGACGATTTGATTGATTGAGTGAAGTACCCTGTGCATAACAAACAACCACAGACTATGAAACAGTTCTTGAAATAATAAATCGATAATAAATCGATCATATGATAAAAATAATTTTACGTCATGTGATTATTGTTTCTATAAATTTAATAAAAAAAAGTAATAAAAATGGTATCTATGACTCCAAGATTAATTACTTGCAAGGAATTAAGTCGAAATCTTGAAATTTAATTGCAAACCAAGAATAAAGAGCAATAACTCTGTTAATTCATTTATTTATTATTTATATATTTCATTTATAATTAAAAAAACTAATAAACGCATAAATAAATAATATTTTTAAACTAAATGTATTAATTAAATCGATTGAAAGTTCTTCTTAAATAAAATCGATTATTATTTCGAATCGAATAAATAACGTGTGAGGCAGTCACTAATGTCAAAATTTCTTGAAGTGTCAAAAAGATCATTAGTCGCCGGACGGGGTATAGACCGTATTTTTATGTGTGTAAAAACTTATAACTTTTAACTGGTGCACTCATTTTGATTATTCTTTTTTTATAGGTATCGAAAGCTACAGACTGTATTCGCCATACAGATGATTGCCATGGTCTGGGTGTTTATGCAGTCCTTGTGTGTCTCCCACCGTGCCTCGGAGAGCATGCTAAGCCGTCGGTAATGGTTGTTATTATGTACCTACACACCTGATAGCGATCGTTACTCATAGTAGGGAATATATCCGCCAACCCGCATTGGAGCAGCGTGGTGGATTAAGCTCTAATGACTAATCCTTCTCCTACATGGGGAAAGAGGTTTATTCCCAGCAGTGGGATATACCAAGCTAAAGCGAAGCGATAGCGATAGCTATAGTCGGACTTTTAATTCGTTCCAGATTTGACAATTTCAGTGTTGCAGCGTTATGACAAGTAATAAATAGTGACGTTGCGAAATTATTCGATACGGAAATCGATTATTTCCGGATCGATTCTTCTCGTTTATAATTTTACTCTCGTAAACTAAGTATATCAGGAAATTAAATATTTCTAAACGGATAATTTAGTTATGACGATTAATTTTATGAAGGATCTGAGAGTTTTCTTTATTAATTATGTGTGAAATAAATAAATAAATGTGATCATGAAGGAACATGAGAAATAAAACAAATATAGTCGTATTTTAATAAGACGAAGCCAACTGCCAGTAGCTAATGTCACTTTGTAAAATAATGATACCATATTTAAAGTAATAGTGATGCGTTCAGTTCTCGTTCAATCAGATGAATGAGCAATGAGTGTGAATAGTCAATCACTTCAAACTATAAACGAATATATTGTTACGTGTTAGGGTTCGAACGATTTGGAGAGAAAGACCTGCTGACTCTTTTAGAGACTTTATTCACTAGCACTAGGTCCGACACAAAGCACTAGGTACAAACACTGGTTACAAACACTAAGTACAAGGTACAAACACTAAGCACTAGGTACACTCACTAAGCACTAACGATGTCCGAGGTCATAGCCAATGTCGTAGGTTTCCGCTGGTATCACTCTTGATCACTAGTCTTCACTTCGAAGTCGCTTCGTCGATCACTCAAACTGAACTGCCTCCGCTCGGTCACCCGCCTCTTTGGTCATACATTCATTTTCATCCACAACTTCAAAGGCCTCCAATTGCGCAGAAGTTTCATTTTTCACGTACTTGTAGGCGTTGCGGATCGTTACCTTTTCAGTAACAGTGAAAGCTTTTCGTGGACGCTTTTTTCTTGGGGAGAAGAAAACATCCACGTCTTTTTGTGATGTACTTGGCTGAGGATCCATTTTGATGGAAAACCAAAACAAATAGATTCACTCAAAGTTCACAAAAAAACTATAAACATAACAACAAACACAACGTAACAAAACTTTAACAAAACCCAACAAAATAACAAAGTATCGATTCGCAATGAAACAAGATATTCGTGCAGTCAGACTGGGAGAATGAAGCCGAATGACAAGATAAACAAAATGGCGATAGAATACTAATGGGCCCCGTAAACGATCAAACTTGTTTGTCAAACATGTTTGATCAAACTTCATGTTTCATATAACAAACATATCAAAAAAACCCGCAGCCCCGCACACGATCAAATAATTTGACAAACACGTTTGTCAAACAGAAATTTAATATGAAGTTTGATCAAATATTTGATCGTCTACGGGGCCCTTAAGAGAAAATAGAAAACTATCTAGGCTCTTCACTACATAGTATAAAACAAAGTCGCTTTCTCTGTCCCTATGTCCCTATGTCCCTATGTATGCTTAGATCTTTAAAACTACGCAACGGATTTTGATGCGGTTTTTTTTTAATAGCTAGAGTGATTCTTGAGAAAGGTTTGTGTATATAATTTAGTATACTTTTATGTAAATTAGCAGAATTACGGCGATAAATGTTGAAGAAGTCGTAAAAAATCGCGCCAACTGGGAGCTTTCCACGCAAACGCCGCGTAAACTAGCAAAGATACAGTTTAGTAATGTACTAGCGAATTCAAAATCTATAAAAATTCTACAAAAAAGTCCGCGAGAGCATATCTCTATCTCTTACGGTTGACTTACAATAACCACGTTTATGTTCAAATTTTTAATTAAAAACATTACGTTATTTTCATAGCTATTTTCTTTAGTTCAGTATTAATCCTTATCCATATAAATATGTTAGTTAGCTTAGACATTTAATGCAGATTAAAATTGCCCTTCACACTATATCAATCAGATGAATAGTTTTTGAGATATCGTCGTTAGAAGCAATTAGCAGCGAAACATTTAAAGTTCCTAAAGCGCCTACTATGCTATGCCTACTGCGCGGCGAGTCTATCCCCTCTGCCCCGCATGACGCATCGCTCGACCACCAGTACATCTTTATCTTTATACATAGTATAAAATTAAGTCACTTCCCGCTGTCTGTATGTTTAATTGTTTAGATCTCTAAAACTACGCAACGAATTTTGATGCGGTTTTTTTTAATAGATAGAGTAATTCAAGAAGAAAGTTTATACCTATGTATAGTACATGCATAACATGGTAGAAAAACACTGATAATTTTAGACTAGAGGTTTCTAACGTATCTTTTATTGTTGATAGTATTTAGTATCATCATTGCACCCGTGCGAAGCCGGGGCGGGTCGCTAGTTTATTATAAGTTTTGTTTTTAATATAAAAAACAAAAATATTAACTTTTTATAAAATAAAGCTAATACTAATTAATAAATAATTATTATGAATAATATTATGTATTTATTTAAATAAAAATCAATAATTTAGTATTTAATTGGCACACCAATATTATGATTACATAAACATAAATCGCGATTGTTTATCGATTTTTGTGTTCATCACTACACTATTAAATCTGGTATCATTATTTTACAAAATGACAGTAGCTAATGTCAAATCTGGAATCGAATTAAAAGTACCTATTAATTTTTAAAATGTCAATGTTAAGAGGAATATCTGGAATAATAAGAAGTTTTGCGATTATTAACACAAAAAAATCCAAAAATATTATTATTAATATCACAAGAACCAATAAAACATTTACGCATTCTATACGAGTGCAAAATCCGAAGAGTAAGGAACCAGGAGAATTGATAAAATGGATGTTATTGGTAAGGTTATAAATTATATTTTTTCATTTTATATACAATAATAAAAACAATATATGTATAATGTTATATTTATACAGCGGAGGTAAAAAGTTGCAGCCTAATTAATGTTTTAAATTTAATTTGCATACTTTTAATGTGGTCACTATTACGTAAATTTATTGAATAAATTCATTATTAAAAATAAATATTATTTTTAAGATGATACCAGTGACATCCTTCGGTTTAGGCTGTTGGCAAGTTTATCGTCTGCAATGGAAATTGGAGTTAATAGATATGCTTCAGGCAAAGTCAAACTCCGAACCAGTACCAATGCCGCATGAGTAAGCAATACATAACATTTGCCACATATATTTGTTTATATGTGCATGATATTTTATAATGCTTTCTCTTATATAAGTTTTTGATGTATCATAAAACTTTTCAGTTTCAAAGAACTTGAAATGATGGAATATAGACCGGTTAAAGTGAAAGGAGAGTTTCTTCATGATAAGGAAATCCTTATTGGTCCTCGAGCTTTGATTGAAAATAATGTTATGTTACAAAGGGCTGGATCTCTTATATCAGATCCTAAAAAAAATCAAGGCTGGCTAGTTGTTACACCATTTAAATTATCAGACACTGGGTATGAACAAAAACTATTTTCATGTACTTATACAATAATAATTTTTTGTTAACTTAATATTTGTACCATTACAGAGAAATTATTTTAATAAATCGCGGCTGGATTCCTCAAAGTTTGCGTCCTAAAGAAAAACGACAGGCTTCAATGATAAAGGGTGAGGTTGAGTTGACTGGTGTTGTTCGACTTACAGAAGTACGGAGTCCTTTTATGCCCAAAAACAATCCAGAGAAAAATTCATGGCTTTACAGGTACATTATACAAATAAAATCTATATCCCCATACAGTTGCATTGATTTTTTCTTTTGTACTCCAGCTTTTATGAGAAACAAATAGTTTTACTTGTTATCTTCTACAATGTCGATCTTGTCATATTTTAGGAGATAAGCTCTCTTAAATAATTTCAAATGTCTAGGAATTTTTTTCATGTCTGTTGCAATGAAAAGTTGAATATCAGCCATTCATTATTATGAGTTTTTTTTATAATTTCACATAATATAGTACTATTATTAATTTTTTGAAAGGGGTTTACCATGTTTTAATTATTATTAGACAATTTATAATAATTATATACATATAAATATTATACAATTTACATAAACAATGCACTTTAATATCATGTACTGATATATTCCTTATAATTAATATATGATTTGCAATCTCATACATATCTATTTCTCCGCTTTCTTGGAACAGTGCAGCTCCCCGTTTTAAAACCAATTGTTACATTTTTTTTTTTTTTTACAGAGACTTGATTCAAATGAGTGCCCACATTGAATGTGCTCCAGTTTGGCTAGACGCTAAGGGTATACCAGATCCACCAGAAGGTTGGCCTCTTCCTAATCAAACAAGAGTCACAATGAGAAATGAGCACTTTTCATACCTCGTTACATGGTATATGTTATCAGCTTTCACAGCTGTTATGTGGCATCGTTATTTTATAAGGAAACTTCCCTTGCTGTAAATTGTGTTTCTGTACTTGTGTAAAAATAAGCCAATATTTATAGAAAAATAAATCATATATATTATTATATATTGATATCAATAAGAGGTTTTTGATTTCTAAAGACCCAAAAATATTTATTACTTAAATGATTTCAATATAAACTGTTTGTTTTACTGGTTGTGGATCGAGTTCATCATGCACATAATATACGAATACTTAACTGCGGGAGGTAAAATAGTCCATTTGGACTTGTTTCACCTCAATTAACGAACTACAATTTTTAGATTCACAATTATGTTTAGAAATATTCCATAAATAACTAACTAAAACTGGAATACGATGGTAAAAAGAGGAACACTTCATTTTGTCTGTTGGTACTTCATGTGTGATGTGTCACATAGCTTTAAAGGCAACCGGTTAAACATGCGCTAAAGCTACTTTTTTATTTGGTAGCCAAGGGTACACTGACTGAAATTTTATTCTATAGCCATTCATTAACTGTAGGGTAAGAAATAATATGAATATGTCGGTACCTAAGATATTGTTGATGTTCACCTACCCTCACTTATTCTATTATTTGAGTCTTTCCTTTGTGCATAAAAGACCGATGCAACCGCAGCTAAGGCAGTCTTGGCTCTGGCGTGGCGCGGTGCACTTGTGTATCCCGCTAGTAGCTTAACCTCGACTCTTCTAATAGTTAGTTTGTGTACACGAATTAATTGTTACATCCTACTGTGGGCAACTCGACCGGTGGTGGTGAGTGCCAATGCGCATTATAAGGCGGCGCCGCCGTAAACCAACACTCGGGTCACAAGTCCCGGGCACTGCGTCGAGTTGTCTCTCTGCCACGCGATAGACGGTACCCACTCGGTGAGTCCATTTAATACTTAGTAGTTCGGTCATCCTCTCCTCACTTCTGATTCCTACATCAGAAGTGGGATACTGTTCTCGTGCCCACTAAGAGTGTTACTAGTGAGTAATTTATTTCACGATGCCACGAGAATCGCGTTCGCGTAGTCCCGTGTAGATCGAAGCGCAAGTCGAGTCGTCATCATTTAAACCGATTTAGTAGTAATAGTAACCTGTCTCTTCATAAACTTTTACTTAGTATGACTGAGGAATAGACTAAGTTCAAAGTAAAAAAAAAAAAAAAAAAATCAATATCGCGAGCGTAGTCGCGCACTTAAAGTTAATTCGGAGTTTTGGTTTCTTTGTTTAAGTTCTATTTTTAGCAAGTGTGCAAGGTAGTTGCAAATTTGGTGATGAAAATATCGATGTACTGTATTTTACTGTATTTTAGTTCTTTTCGGTCGTTCTGTTTTATTCTTATCGGTGTACAAGTGGTTTTTGTTCAGTGTTCGATTACGTAATTCGAGTTACCGGTTATTTGTAGAATTTAGTTTTATTGTGATACGTAAGGTAGTTGAGTAGTGATTAATTTTGCTAATAGATTTTGCGATTCAGTTTTTGTTTCGATTCAGTCACAATGTCAGACCGTAAGCGTAATCGTACTGCGAGCCGTCGCGGTAGTCGCAGCGACGGTCGTTTAAGGAAGATGCCAGAAGGTCATGTACCAATTGAGTTTATAGATGACGATCATAATGGTGAACATTTTAGTGATGTGAGTGATCCAGGAGGGATACACTGTGACGTGATCCAAGAGGGATACACATGGATTGTGGAGCAATTGTAATTGCTGGTTGGAAGGGTGGCTTACATAGTTGTTAGTGTTGTAGAAAATGAGTTTGGTTATTGAGGGTTTGATTGACGTTGGTACATGACTCTGGACAGTTATATTTGCGTTAAGTTTTTGTGGTTACCCACTTGTTTGTGATAAAGTGTTAATATCGTCTTAGCTTGACTATTTCCGATTACCCTCTGTAAAGAATATTTTTGCGTTTCTACTATCTTACACGATATTTTAACTAATATTATTTGTCGAAGTACCGAAAGAGCGTAAAATTAAAGACGCAATCTTCCGAATAGTTAATACTAATTTTCTGATTAGTCATTCGCCATTTTTATCATCTATTGGCGGGATTGTTGTAACTTGCAAGTGAATAATCAGCTGTTGTTTAATTACGTAGTTTCAATTACGTGGCGTATAAGTGATTACTGTAATAATAATTAATTCGATATAGTTAAAAGTGTGTATCGTGAACTATAGATTAGAAGTGAGAAATGATTGTTTCATTGAGGATTTTAGTCTTTTTCTACCTTCGATTGATTTATTTAAACTGTTTAAAAGTTGTTTTAGTTGTTCTGTTTAAGAACGTTTAAATTATAGAGTTAATTGATAACACCTAATTGGTACAATCGTAAACCTATTACAACTGCAATAGTTGTAGGTAGGTAACCTCAGATTAATAATTTTGTTTATGAGTAGGTATGTAACTATTAAAAATTCTTACTACACTCTGTCCGTTCGTTTGTTCTTTTAACAGTTCAAGAAAATTTGAAACTAGTGACTCCCTCACACGATACCAATTTGATTTGAAATAATAATCGATTTTTATATAAGAAGAAATTTCAATCGATATTAGTTAATTACGTAGCCAGTTTGTTAAATAAATAAGTAGACAGGTATGTGATTTCCTAACTATGTTGTTATAGACTTGATTTAGACTTTATTAACCACGCGTTTTAAAGTTAAATGTCACTAACGCGTGAGCAGTTACATTTTAAGGCAGTCGTTGTAGGTAACTGTTAAAAGTCTTGATACGAGTATGTTTCCATCTGTTCTAATAATTATTGTGTAACTTTGGGAAGCAAGGGTTGTAAATGGGGCTATATGATTTCGCTACTTCCTTCATAGGGACAGTTAGGCTTTTTAATATCCTATTGGCGATTTTGTTCTGTTACAAAATGAGGACCGTCATCAAACGAAACTTGATCCGAAATATTCAGGCCCTTTTCGCGTAATAAAAGTTCTCGAAGGTAATCGGTATACCCTTAAAGCTTAAACTGTCAACGTACCTATAATGATGATGTTCAAGTTTAAGTAGAGGGAGAGACTCGAGTGAACGACTCTATCGACCATAATGTGTTCAAACGTACCAGTGTAGTTATTTAGTAGTCGTAGCCCTGTAGAAGGTGTCTCTTGGGGCAACCCAAGAGTTCATGGGTGCGCGGTGTGCGTTTAACTCTGGCGGAGGTCGTGGTGTTTGATACCGTAGCGTGTAGTCACAAGAGGTGACTGACACGGGTGATCCATTCGATGGATACTGAGATGTATGTGACTGACACATGTACTGTGATTGCTCTTCGTCTAAGGAGCCGTGGTGTTAGAGGTCTTTACTCGAGGACTTTGCAAGCTTGGTTGTAACTTGTTGTAGAAGTAGACATACGTCTAAGGTTTTGGTTGTAATGACGTCGATGGTACATGGCTGTGGTATTTGTGTGAAGTAATTAGTTATAATTGGTTTGATGACAATTATGATTCAAATACTATGACTGCCAACTGATACAATGACTGCTAACTGGTACTATGTCTGCCAACTCTAATACTGACTTTGTACAATCTGAATCTTTCAACATTATGATGCGGGCTGGTATTCACAGAACTGACGACAGTACTTTACAGATGAATGGTTAAAAAAAGGAGATATATGGTAAAAAAAGAGATGTGGTAAAAAGAGAAATGTGAAAAAAAATGAAAAAAAAGCATTAAAAAAAAGTGATGAAATGTAAAAAAAAAAGCGTTAAAAAAGAGATGAAAAAAAAAGCATTAAAAAAGCGTTAAAAAAAAAGAGATGAAAAAAAAGCACTAAAAAAAGCATTAAAAAAAAGCATTAAAAAAGCATTAAAAAAGCATTAAAAAAAGCATTAAAAAAGCATTAAAAAGCATTAAAAAAGCATTAAAAAAAAAAAGAAAGTAAAAAAGTATAAGTTTATGATGATCATAAGTGATGATGACGATAAGTGATAATGATAACCATATTTAAAAAAAAAAAATGACTGCTGTGACTGTGACTTACTGTCGAACCAAAACCAATTGTTTCTGGTCGGAAGGTTCAGTGTGGACCGGACCAGATGTTAAGATGTTGGATAGATTTTTGTCAGGATAGTCGAGCGATATTGTGTTGTTTGATACCTAAGATTTTAATAGATAGCGCGCGAGGACGCACGCGCGTCAGAATGGCCGTGTCGGTACCTAAGATATTGTTGATGTTCACCTACCCTCACTTATTCTATTATTTGAGTCTTTCCTTTGTGCATAAAAGACCGATGCAACCGCAGCTAAGGCAGTCTTGGCTCTGGCGTGGCGCGGTGCACTTGTGTATCCCGCTAGTAGCTTAACCTCGACTCTTCTAATAGTTAGTTTGTGTACACGAATTAATTGTTACATCCTACTGTGGGCAACTCGACCGGTGGTGGTGAGTGCCAATGCGCATTATAAGGCGGCGCCGCCGTAAACCAACACTCGGGTCACAAGTCCCGGGCACTGCGTCGAGTTGTCTCTCTGCCACGCGATAGACGGTACCCACTCGGTGAGTCCATTTAATACTTAGTAGTTCGGTCATCCTCTCCTCACTTCTGATTCCTACAAATACAAAGTACATTGATGTAGATCATAAACCCGTTTCAAAATTATTGCAACAATGATACACTTTTTGAGTCTACCCTCAATGTTAATTCTTTTTCCTTCTTTTTTATGAGGAATTGGGGGAAAAAATAAATACTATTTAAAGTAGTTGAGATCTATAATTTCAATCCATAAACAAATATACATTACGAAAGTTTATTTACGAGAGAGTAAAATGATGGTAATTAAAAATATAAAACTAATTCTTAAAACATGTCTTGAAAAATTATTTACAAAAAAATCCATAAAACATGTCACATTATTATTTATATGTAAAATAATAAACTACTATAACACTTAAAATTTACATTAAAAATAGTCCACAAGTCCTTTGATTAATAAAGCATTTTATTCTAAATAATTTTAAATGAGTAAAAATAAAGTCAATATATACATATACAAAAAGTTAAATCAAAAGTGACTTGACTTATTAATAATGTGATTATGACATCAGAAGATTAGCAGTGATGTCAAAAATTATCTGAATTTTCATCAGATCAATAAATGAGAAATTAAAGGTAAAATTTGACCGTGTTTTGGTGGCAGTTGATTCTCCTTGATTTCAATTAGTTGGTAAAAGTTTGGGAGTATAGAATCAACTGGAACCGAATAACGGGGTAACAAGAGAGTCGTGAGAAAGGTTCGACGACGGTCGAAAAATTTAGAAATATAATCCAATTTTGTAGCTCCGCTTGAGTCGTATTACCAATCGATGTTATAATAAGTGTTAAGAGATCGTTCGAATGACAAAACATAGAGTTATGCCGGCACAAGAATTGTGCTAGCCTTACATAAACACAGGCAATATGAACTTAAAATTCAAGCGGGCAAGTCAAAATTTGACACATGTATTTGTGGAACGTGAGTGGGGTCGATCTTTGGCGTGGTCTTGTAATCGCACAATCCATGTTCTTTTAGCTTCCATTCCCATCCCATCATTTGTACAGCATGCAATGTTTCTGCCTCAGTATGTTGTCGCCGAAGCATTCCTTCCTACAATTATATTTAGGAGAATATTAATATTAAGTATTTGGTAGTTTCTCTTAAACTTTTTATACCCGCGCGTGGTCTGTGGGATCTAAAGTAGTAAAGCCGTTTTAAAACATTTTTTTTTTTTAAATATCATCATTAAACTAAGTGTCTATAAAGATAGGAATGTGTATACATATATTAAAGAAAGGCTTGTAGAATATATTTACTTTAATTACCAACTAACAGTATCTCATTACAACCTACCTTTAAATTTAACACAAATAGGTATTTATGGCAGTATATATTTATCTAGAGCACAAAATTGAATGCTAATTTTACCTTGATCTTTTCCCACTTATCATCGACCTCTTGCAGCCACGAGTTGATCTGTCGTCCATTACATCGGGAGCGCTGAGCGTTACGTTTTTCTTCCTGATCTGGAGCCAGAATGTTGTACACTTCTTTATCTCGTAGAATGGTACACACCGAAAATGGAAGAGCCTGAGAAAAAAGCCACTTTATAGTAAATAATCAGTACAAATATTAAAAGTAAGACACATGGTATCTATATGAACAATTTAAGACTATTTTTACCATTTTAAAAAATATATCACCGTGCAACGTATGACGTTGATGATCTACATAGCACTACTATTTTAAATTATAACGAAAATTGATGGAGAAAATATTTGTTGTAACTATTTTTACAATATTATTACGATAGAAAACATTTCAATAAATTACTTGGTTAGCTACAGCACGTTCGGCACGCCCGTGTACTCTCAGTATTTCTTGCTCAACGGCCAAAACAAGCTTCTCTTTTTCAACTAAATGTTGAATTCGTAAACGGGTCCTGCAATGACATATTTGTTTAGAAAATATTATAAATACCAATTACCTTAAACTCTTATATTGTTTAATATAATAACGATATTTAAATTATTATACGTCCATGTTTCTATTACCTTTCTTTTTCTTGAGCCAAAAACTCATTAACCATTTGTGATGGCAAATTAATTGGTATTTCAACTTGTGGTTCAGGGTTAACATTATTCTGGAGGGTATATGTGCAGCGATTCATAAGATATTTATTGAAATCTTTCGGCGGTTTGGGTTTTACTGGAAACAAGCTTTTCTGACGTCGCTCAATCTGAAAAACAATTACAACATACAACATTACAGAAAAACTAAGTTAACTTTAAGTTCTTTAGTCATTCAAGATTTACGTGTGACAATACATATAATATACTAACTACTGCGCGCGACTTCGTCGGCGTGCACTCCGCTCCTATTGGTCTTAGCGTGATGACACATAGCCTATAGCCTTCCTCGATAAATGGGCTATCTAACACTGAAATAATTTTTTAAATCGGCCCAGTAGTTCCAGAGATTACCGCGTTCAAACAAACAAACAAACAACCAAACAAACAAACTCTTCAGCTTTATATATTAGTATAGATCTAAACTTAAGAGTATTCATCACATCATGCTGCATATGTGTATGCTTTTCTACATTCGATGATTTCATTAATTTTTTGGTTAGACGAGAAATTATAATTGGTAAATGAACAGAACTGGGCTATACTGCGGTCGCCCAATAGAAAGTAATTCGTACACCGACCCCTCATCTTTTGTCTTTGTCGCTCGCGTATAAACATATTGCGGTTGCGCTCACACAATACGGGGTCACTTCACCTGTGTGGTCGGTGTACGAATTTCCTTCTATTGGGCGACCACAGTATACACACATAACACATTACACAAATAATTTACCTGCTTCCGTATGTGTATGTACATCTGATAGGGGTTAGAGTGGGTGATGTTGTGGGTAGTACTGTCGGGCACTTGTTCATTCTTCGATTCCCGCGAGTGGCTCTCCTTCGAGGACTTTATCTTACGCTTCCTCGGATGCAACTCTACAGACGGTCCTGGAGCTGTTCGAAATATATTATTAGTTTTTTATACGTTTTATATTCATTCATGACTTTCTCTTACCATTATGCTCCAATGTTACAGAGACAGCATGCAGAGAAATCAAAACTTTGTAATAAATTATTATAACAAAAACAATAAAATTATTTTTAAAAAACTTTGTGTTTAATTTTATATCTACTGTTTAATTTCATTATAATACATGGAAAAGCTTTTAATTATTTTGTAAGACAATTATATAAGAGTAGATATAATGTTTTTATTATAGTTGATGAAACACATCTGGTTTCTCTTTTTAAAAGTCACTTCACCTGATTCAGATCTCCCACCCGAACCAGATGAAGTAGACGTTGCATGCTCACCATCGTGTCCCTGCAAGAAAATTTAAAAAATCAAATTCAACGAAATAACAACGAGCAGCGAACACCGAGATAGAAATGTTTAGAACAACTAAAGTCTCTACCGTGATTATGGCAAGAGTACTTACAGAGGGCGGCGGACTTTTGTTGGAACTCAAAGCCTGATTCTGTCCTGAGCGATTCTCCGCCCCTGTCGGAGAACTCCTCCCTTTATCTTTATCACCGTCATTCGTTCTGTGGGAGCGAAGTACTCTTTGCCCTGCCTACAAGACAAGCGTTAAATATTGTTGGAGCCAGTCACTTCTACTAGAAAGACGACGAACAATCTTCACGATCAGAAAAGCTTGCTTTTTAAACGTGACTGTTACTAACATACTTCAAAACGTAACGCTAACATTAAATTTTAGCATTTATAGTGCGACGGTCAGATATTTAACAGCATAAGATTGGGTTTTCTGGTCTGCCTTATATAGGTTAAGTAGTCAGTAGGAGTCTGACATAACCCTCTGGCGCCCCTGCGCCGGAGGGTTTCCATGATGGATTTTCCCCCACGTAAAAAGGGCTATAATTGCGCAGACGACTTACACACGTGCTACCGGTGAAGACGTATTCACATACGGATACTGTTTCAACTTCGAAAATTTGCACTATTTATATCTTTACCCTTCCTCAATAAACAAGCTACCTGACGCAAAAATAGTTTTTGAATTGGCCCATAAGCCTTTTATAACGCACTTCATTTTTTTATACTTAAAGCATTTGAATTAAACATCTACCTATAAATCTAACTAAGCTTCATGTGTAATATGACATACAGTCAAGTTACACACGCGACTCCATAGTTTGCACAATTACTAACCTTATTTTTCTGAATTTGAATCCATATTCATTATATTATTGTTTTATTACCTATTATCAAATAAATGTCAACATAAATTGTAACACTTTTGTGCGGGAATAGGTATCAGATATTTGTAATAATATTTATTGTAATTCCGCACTAGTCAGTACATATACATAAAAACATTAAATTAGATGAAAAGTCAATTTGTACTTTATACATTCTGCTAAATTGAGAGACATACCTTATATTTATCTCTATGTTGAAAGCCTGAGCCATCAAAACATGAAAAATTATTAACTATTATCTAACTAGCCGACCTGGCGAACTTCGTACCGCCTTATTTTTTTTCTTGAATATAATAATTATACATATCTAAATAAAATACCTTTCAAGTTGGATCAAACTGCACATGGTGTGCCAATTTGATGAAAATCGGTTAAGTAGTTTAGGAGTCCATCGCGGACAAACAACATGAAGCATTATATACTAAGATAATTCATATTAATAATATAAGTAAAATGTTTAGGTAACATCTCAGAGATAGTAAGTAATTCATTTAAATTTTTAACAAGTATATCATTGTTTACTAGTTTCTGCGCGCGACTTCGTCGGCGTGCACTCCGCTCCTATTGTTCTTAGCGTGATGACACATAGCCTTCCTCGATAAATGAGCTATCTAACACTGAAAGAATTTTTAAAATCGGCCCAGTAGTTCCAGAGATTATCGCGTTCAAACAAACAAACAACCAAACAAACAAACAAACTTTTCAGCTTTATATATTAGTATAGATTTGTTTTGAACCAGTGTTTACAGTTTTGATCTCACAAAGTCAAGAATGCCTTTTATGGATAAAATTAACTTAAGTGTAAGAATGAGAATTGCAATTTAGCCTGTTGGTCACCAGCTCCTTAAATATACAATTAGAATCTTTTTAAGTATATTACTTCCAAAAAAATTATAAATTGTGTCAATATGTAAGAATTTAACTAATTTTGACTTACTTTGCCGGTGTCTCCAGTTCTTTTATCTTCACAGATGCCGTCGGAGCTGTCAGATGTTTGCCCTGTGTCAGTGCTGGTACATGGTATCACGTAGGGCAACGTTGAGGCTCCTCCTCGACCCTTACCGCTTCCCCTTTGGCCAGTACCACCTATGTTTTAATTTAATTTTTTTTATACAACTAGCATACGGCAAAGCGTATGGTATTCAAGTATTACGTAACGAAATTTTTGAAAATTTTTTGACCCCCATTCCCATGTAACGCGCAGTAACGTTTCTTGCAACCTCCATAAACATTACGTAACAGTCAAGGGACCACTATACCTAAATGTCACAATTATTATATTTGAATTACCCACTTATAGTATTAGTACTAGTCTATCCGCGATCACGACTTGTGAAACCAAGTCGAAACGTCTGGAAAAATAAGGTATCGGGTAAACGGGTATTTCTCATCACGAAATTTGTGTCCCGAGTCATTATTGCCGAGTCTAATGCGTTAACTACCTAAGTCTTTTTTTATTTCAATGCACACTGTCTATACTACTATTCTTTAAAAAGAAAATGTATTACCTCTAAAGAAAAAAAAGATATGGCTACTTTGTTACCGTGAATGTCATTCCCTCACCTTGTCCCTAAGTTCAAAAACATAACTAAAATGCCTATTCAACTCAAATATATCAATATTCTTAATAATTAAATTATGCTAATATATTAGGAAGATGTTCGTTATCTCTATATATATAAAAATGAATCGCTGAATGTGTTGCTAAGCGCAAATCTCGAGAGCGGCTGAACCGATTTTGCTAATTCTTTTTTTTATAATATTCCTTGAAGTACGATGATGGTTGTTACGGAGAAAAATTTAAAAAATTCCTTGAAAAAGTCTAAAAATAACACTTTTCTATATTCCCATACAAAATATTCGAAATAATAATTAAAAGTCAATTTGAACTTTAATACCATAACATAAGGTTTTAGTGTTAGTGGAGGAGTTCCGAGAAGGATAAGTATTAAAAAAAGTAAAAAATTAAAGAATCGACTGTTAGGCGGTACGAAGTTCGCTGGGTCAGCTAGTTGTATATAAAAGGTTGCATATTACAACTACGACTTTATAAAAACGATAATTCGATTTTAAAAATGTCCCGCGAAATAAAATCATTACCTCACCCTATTACGAATATTCGTTTTCTGAACGTATCGAACGATATTTAGGATCGCAACCTTAAGTTTATAGTACCTGGCAACACACTCAAAATGATTCAAGATGGCGATTTCTTCTCAACCGTAGGTAAGTTTGTTGTCAAAAACATATTATGTAAAAAATTGTTAAGAGTTACTTTTGACCTTCTGCTTAGCAACCCTTGAAACCCTTGGGAGAGCAAAATAAAAATGGCTTACAATACATTCAAGGGATTCCCCGTAAAACAAACGAAAACGGTTGTCAACTTGAGATATCTTAATTCTCTAGTTTTTTATTTAAATATGTAAATAAAATATTGTTACGTAGCACGGTGTTCGAACCCCCGCGCCTGCGTCTGTAACGTCGTAACGTTTTACAATACCCCTCAATTCTAACCTCGCCAGGGGCTCTGGGCACCTTACTCACCACAGGGATACAACACTACCTTTTTTATTTGAAATGAACATCCATAGGCCTTAAAATGGCCAAGCATTATATACACAAAACACAACACTTCTTAAGAGCAGTGTTATTTAGCTGTCATCTTCTGTAAGTTCGCATGCGGCCAGCAGCTCAACAAATGATTTAATTAGCCAACTAACTATCAAAGCCAATTTGAGTGAAAAACAAGAGTATGTGACTTGGCAAAATGTGCCAAGCAATTATAAAATGATTAAAACACTTCATCTCATCACTTAATATTTATTTTAACTGTATATTCGATATATAACATGTCCCAAAATTCAACGATAATTCGACACCGGAGGATAGACCTGCCCATAACTACATAAGAAAAAAAATCGCAAATTTTTTTTAAGTTACAAAAATAACAATATCTTCAAAAATTTAGACTTCATGATCATTTTCACTACCATAACCAAATTTTTTAAAAATATTTCTGTAATTTTTTATTAGGCAACCTGAATAGTATTGCAATCTACCACAATCCTTAAAAATTCCAAAACGCCTCGTTTTATCATAAAATTTATCAAATTTATTTTTTCCCTGTTTTTTAAAGATTTTTACTTTTACTCAACATTAATTCACCGTGGTGTAAAAAAAAAGTACGAACATGCTTAAAAAGTACATCAACAAGTACATCGACAAGTATAACAACGTAAGTAGACTAAAAAATTGTCAAGTAAATACGCGTTATCAAAGATTACTCAAAAAGTTGTTATCAGATCTCGATGAAATTCAAATGTGACCACATGATAAACATCAGCTTTCGATTAAATTAAAAATCATTAAAATCGGTACACCCAGTAAAAAGTTATGCGGTATAAATACACCGTAGGTCGACAATAAAAATTTACAAGTAAAAACGCATTATTAGATATAACTCGAAAAATAGAGGTTAGATCTATTGATATTCAAATCCGCTATTAACTAAAAACGTGTTTTCGACTATTAACTTTATTTAGTTAGCGCGTTTTTTATACGCTTTCATAATAACACGTTTTTATAAAACTTGGCCGCAGTCTCAACGCGGAGAAATTGTCATTTTATATTACAACACGCCTCTCGCTAGTCGCAACTTTGCAACTAAAAACTATTCGCAACGCGCTGTACACGAAAGAATGTAATAATATCTCATGAAGCGTTATAGATCAATAAACTTTCTTTCATACTTTTCAGGCTTAGGACGTCTATAATAAAATTGATTTTATCATAAAAGTTTTGTGAGACAATTATTATTTATTATAGGCGTATTTAAAAGTTCATTGATTGTATTTACAAAAAATTAACTACATATTTACAATGACACATTATTTTTTTAGTTATTCTTTAGGTACATATTATTTACACAATATTTACAACAGCACGACGAATGTACGAAAAGAGAATTATTATATTATTTACAATTATTATAGTACTGTAGTACAACTTGCACAGCAACCAAATTATTATATTAAAACGAACGAGCGAACGCCGTGTTTGTTTACGAAACAACGCGAACAACGTTTACGATAAATTAATAGGAGTAATAACCTAAAAACGAATAACACGGGCCGACGCGTCTACGACTGTAATGTTATCCCGCTCTAGCCTCGCTGCAGCGCGCTGCGCGCTGTGGGGACGTTTTAGACTTTCTGCGTTTTCAGACGTTTTAGACTATTGTTTGTTGAGACGTTTTTGAGATAACGCGAAATCAGAGTCGGAATAACAAACGTTACGCGCTATTAACAAAAAACGTGTTACACTTTGACGCTTCCGTTATTTTAACCACCACTAGTTAGATCTCTAGTAGGTGTTAGATCTCAAATAAATTTAAATGGGACCAAATGACATGGTTCACGATTTGATTAAAAAAAATTAGCGAAATCTGGTCCACCCGGTCAAAAGTTCCGAAGTAACATACATAAAAAAAACAAGCTAATTGAGAACCTCCTCCTTTTTTGGAAGTCGGTTAAATAACACACTTTTCTATCTTTAAAAACAAAAATTTAAAAGAAAAATCGCTTACTACGTGAATCACTACACCCGCACTACACCCGTCTTTTATATAATTTTTTACTTTGTTTTTTTTTTTCTTCGAAAAACTAAGTAAATTGGGCAAAAATTTCGAAAATTTTAAAAACTGTAACCATTCAATAACTTCACGCTTTCGATAGTTAAGACAGGACAATGTCTGTTGAGTCAGCTAGTTGTACAATTAAACAGTACCTTCTTCTTGTTCATTACGACCACCAGACCCGCTGGCTCCTCCTGGTATGACAATCTTGAGAGGCGGTACTTTAGGCGCGTTAGACTCCTGGCTTTTTTGCTCTTCACTGTCATCATGGTCTTTAGCCTGATTCAGTTTCGGACTTGCTACTGGGCTTTTTCTATCTTGTTTACTTGCCTGCGAACCCGAAACACCCTTCGCTGTTGATTTACCCTGTATACATTTTTAAAATGTTAAATGTATTTGAGTTATTTCATATGAATATTCTATTCTATCTATATGATATTTAATAGCAGAATTAGTATTAACTGAATGCGGTAATCTCAGTATCTACTTAATCCAAAATTACACATTTGAAAGACTTGCATGTTGTAAATAACAATACTAAATAACGATACATGTAGTAACATTACCTGATGTGTACTTTGTGCATTTGCTTTAGTCGCTCCACTGCCCTTTCCCTGCGCCTGCACACCCTTCCCTGATGAGGAACCACCGACTCCCTTGGCCTGGGCTGATCCACCTTTGCCCAGCGGTGTTGCACCAGTCTTGCTTGCTGGACCCGGCGGTTTGCTACCAGTTAGGATTCTGTTCAAATATTTTCAAAACCACCTTATAAATATTTTTTTTAACTTCTCTTTTACCTCTCAAGCACAGAATACCCTGAATTATAGGACTACCAAGTATTTGCCAGGATTAAATACTTGCTTATGCAAAATTATTATTTATAGATAACAATGAATCACATGGTCAGCTCTCAGCTTTGCTTGTCACATATATTCGGGGTATTACTGGATACAGTACAATAGAGATAGCGAAGTTATAAAATAAAATCAATTACCGTCCAGTACCACTTCTTGCTACGGGAGCGGGCTTTGCCATTGGTTCCTTTTCCTCATTTTCCTTTCTTTTTTTCTTCTTGGATACATCATCCTCTGTCGCCTCAGCCTCTTGTCCATCTTCTGTGTATGACCTCTTCGATCCTGAGCCAACTTCGTCCTGCGTCGATGACACTACTCCACTACTCACCTGAGCTCCATCTGGAATGATCATTGCTTTTACTATTGCTTCAATACAATAAAATGACAGAGTGATATACATACGTAGTCTGGCCATAAATACTGTTACAATTAAAAGAAAACAAAATATTCCATTTGAATTTGGAATCTGTCATCTTTACATGATTGTTCATTTTGTTTTCTCATTTTCGCGCCAATACATTGTAAAATATTTTGTGATATTAAAATGGGAGTGGGGTGATAAAGAGAACCGAATCGCTGTGATTGCATTGCATTACACAAAGTAGGTATGGAGCCAAATACAATTTTCAAAACTCTCCATACGCTTGGTATTAATAGACAAATGTTTATGTACCGGGCTATTGATAGGTACAATGAAACCTCTTTTTGTGACAGAAAAAGATCTGGCCGTCCACGTAGTGTTCGTACGAAAAAGGCGATCAAAGCAGTAGGGAAAAGAATTCGAAGAAATCCTGACCAAAAGCAAAAGATTGTATGTTGGGAGATAAAGATAGCACTTAGAACCATGTCACTTATTTTAAAAGATGATTTAGGACTTGCAGTCTATATAAGACGCACTGGTCATTTCTTAACTGATAATTTAAAAAAGAATAGGGGTGGCAAAATCAAAACTACTTAAGTGGTACGCAAAGGGATGGAACGGATGAGAAAATGTTTACAATTGAGCAATATTTTAACAAACAAAATGACCATATTTATGTTCAACGCTCTAAAAAAGCTTCCCAATTAGTTAACAGAGTACAATGTGGGCATTATCCAACTTCAGTGATGGTTTGGTGGGGTGTAAGCTACGAAGGAGTGACTGAGCCATATTTTTGTGAAAAGGGTAACAAAACATCGGCACAAGTGTATCAAGATACCATTCTTGAGAAGGTGGTTAAACCCATTAACAACACCATGTTCAATAACCAAGAATGGTTCTTTCAGCAAGACTCGGCGGAGTCATAAAGCTCGATCCACCCAATCTTTGTTAGAAACCAATGTTCTGGACTTCATCAGAGCTGAAGACTGGCAGTCGTCTTATAATAAAAATATAAATTAGAACAATGATTTCGTGTCTGTGGCTCGTGGCGTATAAATAATACATTCATTTGTTCACATCTTGTCTAATCTGTGGTTTCCATCAGCCGTCGTGAGTACTCAACTGTCAGATGAAAGTCGTTGCTCCTAGATATGAAGAAAGAAGAACTAAATAAACAAATAAAACAAATAACCGAAAATATTACAACAACAGTATTAAAGGCGGTGGAGGAGAAAATACAGCCAATAATCGCGGAAAATGAGAGACTTTCACGTGAAGTTGAAATACTGAATAAGAAGCTTCAGACTCTAGACATAACCGCTAGGAGGAACAACATCATTCTACGTGGAATTACAGAACCTAGTACCGAGAGATACGAAGACTTAAACACTTCGGTAATAAAAACAATTACGGATTTAGAGGTGCCACTCGAAAATAGTGAAGTAAATAAAGTTCAACGTCTTGGAAAAAAAGAGGAAAATGGGAAAATAAGACCTATTCTGCTTACATTAAATACTTTGGAGAAAAAAATTTAAATCCTTAGAAACAAGAAAAAATGAAAGAAAACACTTACATCACAAATGATTATTCTAAAGAAACATTGGATAAACGAAAAGCCAGAGCTAATCACTTTCGTGAAATCAAAAAAAGAAAAAGAACACAAGAGACACCAAGTCCAAAGGAAACAACAAACTACAACAAGAAAATCCAGCGAACAGACGCCTTTCAGCGCATGCGTGAGCGGGCCTACTCAATGTGCGACAAAAATACCTATCTCAAAAACTAACCGGGAACGAAATACCACACATAAAAATAAAAAACAACAACAGCAAAAAATACTACCATTCCCCAACCCGGCTGGTCCCCGTGGGGAATTAGACCAAAACCCTCCAATAGCAATTAAACACAAGGAAGTAAACAACATCAACCAACTCTACCCAAGTAAACCAACTCTACCCAAGAAAAACACTAAAATGAAGATCCCGTATGTATGTTACACAAGAATATACATTGCTACTTTAAACGTATTAACATTTAGATCTGAAGAAAACTTATTAGAACTGTCAATGGCATTACAAAACACCAACTGGGATGTTCTTGGCATGAGTGAAGTGAGAAGAATGGGAGAAAGCATTGTCGCACACTCAGACTTTATACTCTATCATACAGGGGAAACCCCAGGAAGACACGGTGTGGGATTTCTAGTAAAAAAATACCTAGCAAAACACATAATTGGATTTTATGGTGTATCAGAGCGCATATCATTATTAAATTTAAAACTACCAAATTACAAGGACCCATGGACCATTATCCAGATCTACTCACCCACAGAACAGGCAGAGATTGAAACAATTGGCATGTTTTACCAGGATTTGAATAAAACTTTACAGACATTTGCTAATAAAAATATCATTGCAATGGGTGACTTTAACTTTCAAATCGGGGAACGCCAACGGGAAGAGGATACAATTATAGGACCCTATTCATACAACTCAAATCCTAAAAACAGGAATGGAAAAATGCTTGTGGACTTTGCAATGGAAAATAACTTGACCATATTAAACACCGTCTTTAAGAAAAAGAAAAACAGAACGTGGACCTGGCTGTCACCCGATGGCAAATCAAAAAACTAAATTGACTTTATATTGACCAACAAACGTAAATTTTTCTCAAACATAAATGTCATAAATAATCTAAACTTTAACACCAACCATCGCATGGTTAGGGCTGAACTGAGCTCATCCCAACCCAAGAACCCCAGACCAAAAATTAGGTTAAATAACATGAAACTTAACAAATATCTGATAGGAGAAATAGTCAACTCAATAAACTCGAAACTGAAAGATTACGAAAAAGAAACAAAAGACGCCGACATACAGGAGAAATACATCTGGCTGGAAAGATCAATCACAACCATTACTGGAGAAAATAGCAAAAAGAAAGAGAACCTAAACAACAGGATGTCAGAAAAAACTGTAAACCTACTTGATCAAAGAGCAGCTCTATAATATAAAGTGCGAAAAATACAGACAAAAATAGGAAAGAAATTGCAAGAATTAGTAAAGAAATAAAAGAAAACATAAGGAAAGACAGGAGACAGCATCGGATAGAAACAATAGAGAGGCATATTAGACAGACAGGAGGAATAAAGAAGGCGTACAAAGAATTAACTAACAAGAAGGATTGGGTTGTGAAGATGGAAGATAGTAGTGGATCGGAGAGGATTGGTAGACAGGAAATACTCAAGATAGCTACTGACTACTATACCGAACTTTACAGATATAACACAAACAAAAGAGAAACAGACTTACCAGAGAACGGAGTGGTACCTTACATCAGGCAACAAGAAACGGAAAAAGCTATTGACAAGCAGAAAAACGACAAAGCTCCAGGACCTTATGGCATAAGCAATGAAATACTAAAGCAAACGTAAGTAGCAATGACACCGATACTCACAGAAATTTTCAACAACGTGATTAACACAGAAATCATCCCAAAACAATGGACTGAATCTACCACAATTCTTATATTCAAGAAAGGGAATCACTACGATATTGGAAACTATCGACCCATCAGTCTAATGTCTAATATTTATAAGATCTTTGCAAAAATTATTCTAGAAAGAATAAGAAGGAAATTAGATGAACAACAACCAATAGAACAAGCAGGATTCCGCAAAGGCTTCTCGGTACTAGACCACATCCATACTGTAAGACAAATTATAGGAAAATACACTGAATACCAGCTTATATATTACACAGCTTTTATTGACTACAGTAAAGCTTTCGACTCTCTGATACACTCAAAAATCTGGGAAGCTCTAAAAGAACAAGGTATAGAGCACAAATATATAAGAATTATAAAAAATACCTATAAAAATTGTTCAGCTTGTATGTTGAAGGAAGGAAAACAGTTTCAAATACAAAAAGGCGTGAGACAGGGTGACCCCCTTTCACCAACACTCTTTCTGGCAGTACTAGAAATGATCTTCAGGAATTTGGAATGGAGAGACATGGGCATATCTATTAATGGCCAAACACTAACGCACCTACGATTCGCTGATGACATTATATTATTCGCAAAAACAGCAGCGGATCTAAGCAAGATGATAAATGATCTAGCATCGGAAAGTGCAAAGGCCGGATTGAAACTAAACCCGGAGAAAACAAAAATCATGACCAATGGCAACAAAGAACCTGTAACAGTGGGACAGAATCAAATCTCTTATGTTGAAGACTACTAGACATATAATTAGGTCAAATGATGTCTCAAGAGAATAATGAAAACAAAGAAGCCGAAAGAAGAGTTGCGAATACTTGGAAAAAATATTGGGGCCTAAAAGAAGTTATGAAAGATAAGAACCTACACATCTCAGCGAAAAACAAATTATTTAACACATGCATCCTGCCTGTGTTGACATATGGGAGCGAAACATGGGCATTAACAAAAAAAGTAATGAATACTCTCCGTATGTCAACATGCCATGGAAAGGAGTATGACTGGGATCAAAAGAAAAGACAAAATTAAGAGTAGCACAATCAGAAACAAAACTAAGGTACAGGACATAACTCTGAAAATAAGAAGACAAAAGTGGAAATGGGCAGGTCACATGATAAGGGGAACAGATAAATGGAGTAAAATAATCACGCAATAGTACCAAAGAGATGGAAAAAGGAAAAGGGGTAGACCACAAAGTTGGTGGGTCGACGATATTAGACAGGTCGCAGGAATAACATGGGGCAGAGTGGCCATGGAAAGGCCAGAATGGAGAAGATTGGAGAAGGCCTTTGCCACATGGCAAACTGACACGCAAAAGTGGTGCAAAAGGAAAATCTACAAATAACATATTAGAGAATTGTTATCGTGTCCGAATGAAGGCTATGATGATAAATTAGAACACAGTTTAGGATTATCACTCAATTTGTTTAGATGCATTATTATTAATTACTTACTAGCCGCCCGGACAGACTTCGTCTATTTAAGTTTTTTTTTTTGTTTTAGTATAAAAACCTTCCGTGGGATTTAAGGAACATATTAAAAAGAATTAGCCGAATTGGTCGAGCAGTTCTCCAGTTATGCGCTTAACAACATTCATTTTTATTATATAGATAATTTATATTTAATTTTAATAATAGAATAAAGACGAATCTTTCCTTTTTAAAAAGACATTGATTCATCTTCGATTACAATATACTCATAAAATTTGTATTATTCAGTCAACATACAACACAAAGACAAGACAACTTCAGTATTCACTCCTGAGGACATTTTAAAATAATTGAATAAACCGAAGCTTGGTTTGTATATAAATGCGATATTCTCTTGATCTTTAAGAATGCCTGTTTACTACCTACCGTGGTTGGTATAGGTAAAAGATTGGTTGATTTTAAGGAATGAGCAATAACCAGAATTTATCACAAAGTATATTTAAAATAAATCCATAACACAAATGAATGACAAACTGGATTAAGTAAAACATTCTTAAGATATCAAAATCAAGCTTTAGCTAAGATAATCTCTGAAACAGCTGGAACGAAACACTTGGAAGTTTATTTATTTTATAACTCTGCGAACCTTTTTTGTTAAATTCTACGCGGACGAAGTCAAAGGCACAACTAGTATATTTATAAATGTACACAAATTACTTGTTTGTTTTGTAATCATGAGTTAGTCACATCAATTCTTATCTGTACATTAAACTGTCCACATATGTTCAGGATGTTCAGCTCCTAACTGAATTCCTTCAAATGGGGTTTCTTCTCTAGGTGGTATAGATCACAGTCCACGTGAAAAAAATCCTAGCACTTTTTTAAATTTTACTTTGTATTAAAATACAAGCTACTCTGGCAACTTACTTCTGCATAACCTGCCAGTACTATCCTTCATTACCCTCAAAACATCGATAAAGTGACATAAATACATATATCACATACGACTAAAGAACTGCATTTTTTTTTGTAATTTACAATCAGTCGCTAGACTATAAGTAAATTTGTTGAAAGGGGAATGGCGTTTAGAGTGACTGCAGGATTTGGGCTCTCTTCAGTCTTTTTACAGACCTTGAGGTCGCCACCAGGTAGGCTAGTGGATTAGGATGTGCCGGAAGACGCTCCATGTAGTTTTTCTTGTAACGTTCAATTTCCGCCGTTACAGTTGGAATTCCAAGATAGTCATGGATTTCAGTTTCGAGCAAACCACAGGGCGCCAGTAATGACACGCAGAATGTTGTTCTGTACTCTTTGGAGACACATTATATTGGATTTGCTGGCTATAGACCAAATCTGTATGCCATATATCCAGATCGGTTTTAGGATAGAAGTGTAAACGAGCAGTTTGTTGTTAGTGGATAGAGTTGACTGTCTACCAAGTAACCAAAGCAAGTTTCTAAATCGTTGGTTAGTTTCGTCTCTTTTGGCTTTTATGTGATCCTTCCAGGTTAGACGTCTATCCAGGAGTAAACCGAGATATTTGACGCAGTTTGTGGCAGGATTGTGTTATCAAGCGTGACCGGTGGGCAATCGCCTAGCCATATTGAGAACGTGATGTGAAAAGATTTGGGGGCACTAGCTTTTATTCGCCATTTATTAAGCCTAAACAACTGCATATGGAGACAAATTAGTATTTTCGTAGAATGTTTTTGATTGTAAATTACAGCTGTGCTTACGTGCTCAAAAGTATCATGCGGGACGAGTCTACCAAATAGGCTCATCAATTTAAGCAAGATTAAATTTAAAAATGGGCTAGGGATTTTTCTAATTTTCCCACAGAACCCTCCAGTTAAAAGAATGCAGTTAGGAGTTGAACACCTTATATATCAGCTCTGTAAATATAAAATGTGCTAAATATTTAATGTAAATTTACAATGTTTACACAAAGCTCTGCCTTTTGCTTGTATAGATATAAATCAAAAACAAACTAGATATAATACGGTAAAGTAAAATAATTCTTCTTACATGATAAATAAAACTCAGACTTAAAAAAATTTAGGAAAATAATGACTAGATATAATACGATAAAGTAAAATAATTCTCCTTACATGATAAAAAAAAATTCAGACTATTAAAAAAATGTAGGAAAAATGATTATTTAAGCTTCAGGCATTCTATTTCCTAGAATCAATCTTATCACGCAGTGTAATATATTGCATGCTTAATTTTTTAAAATTAACTAATTCCATTCCTACCTTAGACATTCATTAAATATTTAACTTCACATTCTTAGTTTCTATTGAAATTGTAAATACATATTTTAAAACAAATCATCATTATCAAATTATGTGTACATATATAAAGTTTAAATCAGTTTTATTTCACAAGCTTTTTTGAAGATTTCACAATCCATGCTCAATTAAAAATACAGAAGTTACTGTATTTTAATTAGGTAATAATTTGTCAAACGTTCAAATATTTTATAAACCCTTAATAAAAAAGTTGGGTAATCAAATGTACATTGCAGTATACATATTTTAAAATTTAGGTATACTACAATAACAGATGTAATATTCAGTTTTCCTTAAATTTTGATTCTAATGAGTATGTTTTACCATCTTTATTTTCTACAAGATTATTGCCTTTTTCTTGAGAGGTGGCTTCCTTGCTCTCAAAATGTTCGCCCTGCGCTAGGCTCTCCATGTTACTTCGCTTGTTAAAGTTGCTGTTTGCATTTGCATTGCAGCCTTTTTTGACGCTGTCATCCCTCGATCTACCAGTGTGGGCAGCTCTCGCGTTATCTGTTTTTAGAATAGTACTATTGTAATTTTGTTCTACAATTATTGCAAAAATTAAACTTTTCTTCACAGACGGTCAATTCAATTAGTTCTGTATCCGAATTGTCATATTCCGAAACCAACGATTATTTCAAGCAGGTCGATAAATATCTGTACAAAAATAATATGCTAGGTAGCTGTATGTAAATTATTTTAGTCGTAAATAAATATTTTGAAGAAAATAGGTGAATGAGACCCCGCTTCAGCTGCTAAGCAATGTGCATAATTATAATCCAGAAAGAAATTACCCAATATTTGATTTCACTGTTAATGACGCTAATGACATTACAAAATGAAATTATTCGAGTAAAACAAAGAACTACATAAGTGTTTTATGTTTAATTTCTACACTAGTGAATCTGTCACGTCGGTAGGGTCATGAAAGGTTTTACTAGAGTCCCAGCATCTTAACGTGATTTAGATGCGGCGTGCGATCACTAAATGCGAATATTTAAATATCGAACAAAATCAACTCCCCTTTGTTGTGCGAGAGCGCTCTCCTTTGCATTTCACGATGCACGACACTTTTAATTATTAACAGTGCCCGTAGAGACGAATTATTCTATGTTAAGCTACAAATTTTACTTCGAAATTTCAACATCACGACGTTGACGTTACGAAGCGGCCATCGCGATGATATTAGCATTTAGCAACACCAACACGCCCCTACACGTTCCATTTCAAGCTGGGCGATTGGGATAACATATTTTAATTCCAAGATTTTATGATTAGTAACTTTTCAAAATTATATTATATTTTTTTTACACATTTTATTCAGTTTTAAGTACTAAGTTGATAATGGAACAACTTCATAATGCCGATGACACACAAGACTAATAGACAACAAATGAACAAAATAATTTTAATTATTTACCATTTAATAGCGTATGTATGCATAAACATATATTATTATATAATACGTAAATAAAAACGCAATATTAGGTCACAACAGGATTTTTAGTTTTAGTTATTGCTAATAACCTAACAATAATGGACAAATGTCTATGGTCTACCATAAACAATACCCAATGACATATACATGGTAACTTTTAAAAATTTTTATTTAATTTCTTTTTATATTTGTTTTTAAGTACATAGTAAGTTGATATTGGAACAACTTTATAATGCCGGTGTCACACAAGATTAATAGAAAATAATAATTTTAATTTTATACTAATACTAATTACTATTTTATGTAAATATGCAAACATACATTATTAGTTTTTGTTAAATTGTTAATCTAACCTAACCTAACAGATTGACAATGTCTATGGTCTAAAACAGAACCCAATGACATTGTTACTATGCACGAAGTAAAAATAATACTTCGTGGCTTACATGATACAAACGTAGTGCATTCCACTTAGCGACCGTAACACTCTTTCTATAGTTCCACCTATAGCCCGTGGTCGTCGCGAGCGATCGCGCTCGACGTCATAGATGTACGGAAGCCCGGTCGTGACATGTGTACTGCAGACATACATAGTATGTCGACTATCTTTTTGTTTTTAAAGTTAAAATCATAAATAATTAAATTATAAATTATTATCAACAGAGCGATAACTTTTCATTAAGAATTAAACACTTAATTAGTATTTGTTGATATGGTGACTCAAAAATCAAATACCTTGGTAGCAAAAAATGAATTTCAAGTTACTGTTGTATTAAAAAAATAAAACTATTCTTAGGTACCTACTTATATTATATTGTATTAAAAACAATGAGAAATAAATATTTTATTTTGATTATCCATTTATATATTCAATATTTTGGCTATTGCCAGTTGTCCGCTAAACGAATGAATAAAATAAATTAATAGTTGTCCGATATCGGATGAATAAATTAATTTAATCGTCTGATTACTCTGATTAGGGGCCGTTCAAGTATTACGTAACGCAATTAGGGGGGGGGGTCTTGTAAAACGTTACGATGCGTTACAAGGGGGGGGGTCTCGAACAACGCGTTACGTAACGTTGTTTTTTATTCAAATAAAAAAACTAGTGTACTAAAATCTCCCAAATTGGCAACCCTTTTCGTTTATATCCCTATATGTATATTTATACTTACCGCAAACGCGATTTTTTAAGCGACTTTACGGTAGTTTTCGCAACAACGTTGTGACATTTAGGTAAAAATGGTTAGTGAGGCCGCACACCGCCGCCACACGCTACTCACAACATACATTTACGGCGCCACAATTACTGCGATACAATTTAAGCGGCCACAAATGTGTCGTGTGTGCGCACATCGGAAGCACACTTGTAGCGTGGCACTAACAACAGAAGTCAGAATGTCGACATCATCGTCTGACGATGACGATTTTTTGATGAGGCGATTAATGAGAGAAAAAAAAAGACGTTATTGGGTTTACCCTTTTAATCAAAATTGTAGTTTACGGAAATTTCAAAATTGCGCAAGAATTACAATCCGAAGAAGAAAAGTTCATAGAATGAATATGAAAACACATACCTACCAATTATTATTAAATTTAGTTCAATCAAATCAAATTGTTCAATAAATTATAAATTGTTCAATTAATCAGTTCAATAAATTTATTTAAACGGGATTTTTTTCAATCTCTGCAATAAATTCAACATAAAATTCAACATTCTTTCATTTTCGCGCGTTTTTATTCTATGTTCGCGCCACATAAAACGAACGTGTTCGATCTTGAATTCGTGTGGCGTGGCAGACATCTTGCCACAAACTGCACCTACTACATATGTGTCCTTGATGTGCGGGCTTACATACAAATATAGGGGGGCGATAAATGTGTCGCGTTTCAAATGGGGCGCTACAATTATCGTAATACAAATGTAGCTGTGGTGTGCGGCCTCGCTTAGTTGGGGTGTTACGTAACGTTTATGGGCTGGGGGGTCAGGAAAACGTTACGGTGCGTTACATGGGGGGGAGGGGGGGTCAAAACCTTCAAAATTTGCGTTACGTAATACTTGAATGACCCCTTACCAGATAACCTTTTAAGATTAATAAAATAAGGCTAAAATGTACTTTATGTACCGTCGATTTAGATGTTCATATTTTTTCAGTATATAGTACCTACTCATAATTATATAGAAAGCTTTTTGTGAATTTTGCAGGTTTTAGATTTTTTTTACTTAAATATATTTTTATTCTTACTTATTTAATATTTACTGTCACATTATATAAATTTTGAAGTTAGATAGGTTAGGGCTATTTTTTTTAAGAAACAGATTTTTTAATTATTTAGAATAACATAATATAAATATATGTTATCAGACGATTAAATCATTTCTCATTCTCATCATTCTCTACTGATAATAATTATAATTTAATTATTTATGATTTTAACTTTAAAAACAAAAAGATGGTCGACATACTATGTATGTCTGCAGTACACATGTCACGACCGGGCTTCCGTATAGATGACTTCACTGTTTGCGACCAGCGACCACATCGCCCACAAAATATAGGTGGGTCAGAGTTGGCTTTCATCAAAATGCATCGGGAATTTTAACAACACAACTGTCAATGTCAAATTGTGAATTTTAAATCTCATTCGATTCGTCAAAAACGCAACGGTAATTTCCCGGGAATCCATTTTGAATTAAGTTTTACTCAAATCCATGCGAAATATTTACTCACAACCCCCACAACTTCATGTTTTCACCATGCCGCCATTTGCGAGCACACAGCTGAATCCTAACAGCGCTCAAATTTGCCTACAATTCCCGCGGCGTTTTTTACGTTAGTAGAACGGCAATTTCAGTGTTCGTGGTCGAAGGCGCTGCGGGCCCTTGTGGAACGCGCTCACGGTCACAATTGAATGAACACAATGTCCAATTGTCGTCAACATTTGTAGAAAAATATGTGTAAATAGCTTGATTTTAACATATAAAAAAAATGAAAATACTAATTTAATATTTTATATTAAAAAATACGACTTTAAAGATAGTTGTAATATTCGATTTCGATACCCAATAGATGTCACGCTAAATCAACAATATAATATTTATTTTTAATTTTGTAATGTTCCTAGTGCCACCAATACAAATTTAACAATTTACCGCTTTATTTTGGTTTATCAATTATTAGCCCATTTATACATAAATTCTTATCTAAACTTATACAGGTGTCCCGTAATCAATGGATAATCCTGAACTTGCGTGTGAGGTGGGTTACAAAACCAAAAAACTGATTTTTTTATTTCAAACAGTTAGCGGTCTGTGCCATTTTTTGTAAAATTTAGAAAAATCCCAGTTTTTCCCACATTTGTGGGCACCACGTCCGCTATTTGAGGCCTAGATCGGATTTTTATTCTTTGAAGTGTTCCTTAATAATGCTGTTCCTTAATTATGTTTCAAAAAACTCAACTACTATGAATAGTAGTTTACAAGAAGTCGCTAAACTTAAATTTTAATTTTGAAATTTACTTAACTGCTAAATTTGAGCACCTGTGGTGTAAAAAAAAATGGTATCGGAGTTGTCGCGGCCAACTACTTAAAAAATAGCCTACTTTATAAGGATTCTAAAACAGTACCATACTATCTACTTTATATCGTAAAATTATTGAGCAATAGCCATTAATATGTAAAAATAGGCATATCATCAAAAGGTTGCAAAATTATTTGCAGACTTTTTTTGACTTTTTATTAAATAAATAGAAGCTATTGACCCTAAAAATTAGATTTTACTACCTGCTCGGCTTATTCAGATGAATTCTAAACTGTGTGAGAGTGAGAGAGGCTAACAGTGCTTGAGAAATTTTTCTGAAAAAATTTTGATCTTCGATTCTTCTTAACATTTCTCTGCAGAAAACCATTCGTGCTCGGCAGTTGCGTTATTGCATCGTTTGTACACGTGTAACTTGATACGGATGAAGTCCAAATTTTTTGACAATCTGCAAATCTGCTGTAGATATGGATATTGTACTGGATTCCCGATTTGTGCATTTTGATTGAATTTCGTTTATTTAGTGATAGTTGCGACGACTTGCCATTCTATTGGACATTTGTCTTGTGCTTATCATCAGGGCTGTGTGATGTCACGAGAAATACACCCCAAGAGTATGCTAACTTGCATTTTATTTACGGAAAATGTGAAGGCAATGCAAGTACTGATATCTGGAGAGATACCTGAACGCGCGGCACACCGATTATCACGTATTTACTACAGTTCACCAAGCTTACTCAGAGGGCAGAAAACTTGGTACTGACGTTGGTGGCTCAAGTAGCAGAGGAAGACCCCAAAATCCTGTTTTTGAAGAAATCGTCCTTGACATTTTGGACGAAGATCCCAGTATTTCGATGCCAGATATCTAACGCTATACGAGAATATCATCATATTAGAGAATAGCATCGCATTGTCAAAAAATTTGGACTTTATCCGTATCACCTTACACGTGTACAAACGCTGCAACAACGCGACTGCCGAGCATAAATAGTTTTCTGCAGAGAAATGTTAAGAAGAATCGAAGATCAAAAATTTTTCAGAAAAATTTCCCAAGCACTGTTTGTCTCCCTCACACCCTTTAGAATTCATCTGAATAAGCCGAGCAGGTAGTAAAATCTAATTTTTAGGGTCGACAGCTTTACTTACTTAATAAAAACTCAAAAAAAAAATCTGCAAATAATTTTGCAATTTTGTGTTGAAATGCATATTTTTACATATTAATGGCTTAATTTTACGATATAAAGAAGATAGTATGGTACTGTTTTAGAATCCTTATGAAATAGGCTTTTTTTAAGTTGTTGGCCGCGACAACTCCTATACCATTTTTTTACACCACAGGTGCTCAAACTTAGTAGTTAAGTAAATTTCAAAATTAAAATTTAAGTTTAGCGACTTCTTGTAAACTACTATTCATAGTAGTTGAGTTTTTTGAAACAATTAAGGAACAGCATTATTAGGAAACACTTTAGTGAAAAAAAATCCGATCTAGGCCTCAAATAGCGGACGTGGTGCCCACAAATGTGAGAAAAACTGGGATTTTTCTAAATTTTACAAAAAATGCCATAGACCTCGAACTGTTTGAGATAAGAAATTTTTTTTTTGGTTTTGTAACTCACCTCTCCCTTCGCACACGCACGACCAGGATTATCCATTCAAAATTCAAATCATTTATTCATTTTAGGCTGATACAGCACTTGTGAACGTCAATGAAGCTACGCCATCGGTTCGCTAATCCTACGGCGGGATACCTTGTAGAAGAACCGGCAAGAAACTTGTCAAGGGCTATTTTTTTCTCCCTGTCATATTTCATACAGAGTCGTCAAATTGAAAAATGACTTTAACTTAATATATGTAAGGTCACTTTCCATCACAAATTTATCTTAAATTTATAAACAAAATAAAATACCCGGTAATCATAGCAGTAAATAATAATTTTCAATTACATAAGAACTAGACACCTACTAAAATGTAGTTTCTTTAAAATGCGCTCCAAACAAATAGACAAGTAACTGTTTAGACGTGGCGAATAAAATACTTAAATAAATGCCTAACAAAAGTAATAAAACTTTGAATAGTTTAAGAACATAGTCAATAATAAGCAGTGCCATACAAGCCACGGTCGGATTTGCACAAATCAGACTCTTTTCAGGATCGTCTCCTTTTTAGGTGTACTTTCGAGGAAAAAATCAGCATCAAAATCGCCGATTCTAGTGCGCACACTTTTGTCGAGTATTAATAGCGCAAATCTCGAGAGCAGCTGAACCGATTTCGCTAATTCTTTTTTTATAATATTCCTTGAAGTACGAGGATGGTTCTTATGGAGAAAAATTTAAAAATTATCCGAAAAAGTCTAAAAACAACACTTTTCTATATTCCCATACAAACGATTCGTAATAATACTTAAAAAACAATTTGTACTTTAATACCATACCATAAAGTTTAAGTATTAGTGGACCCCTCCACTAATGCTTAAACTTTTTTTTCCGGGAAGGATAAGAATTAAAAAAAAAAGTTAGGAATCGAATGTTAGGCGGTACAAAGTTCGCCGGGTCAGCTAGTCTATATAATAAAAATGAATGTTACTAAGCGCATAACTGGAGAATGGGTCGACCTATTCGGCAAATTTTTTTTTCGTGTTCCTTAAATCCCACGGAAGGTTTTTATACAAAAAAAAAAAAAACAACAGAGCGAATTCTGTCTGGGCAGCTAGTCTATATAATAAAAATGGATGTTGCTAAGCGCATAACTGGAGAATGGCTCGACCAATTCGGCTATTTTTTTTTGTATGTTCCTTAAATTCCATGGAAGGTTTTTATACTAAAAAAAACAATAAAAAAAAAACAAAAAAAACATAACAGACAAAACGAAGTCGGTCCGGGCAGTTAGTATATATATATAAAACAGTCATGTTAGTTACACCATTTATAACTCAAGAACGGCTGAACCAATTTTTATATTTGATTTTTTGGATTTCTCTTAGTCCGGAATAGGATAATAAGTATTAAAAACATTGGAAAATAGACGAAAAATAAGATAAGAGAAAAACAATTTTTCAATACAAAATATTAATGGGTTTCGTAACTGTCAAACATTTAATCTTCGTTCTGTCGATATGGTAATCTCTTTTCTAAAATTAAGGTATGTATTTAAAATAATGTCGTTTTTTGTACAAATAATAATTTTATGGAATGAAGTACATTAATTAACATTTTATAAATGTCTGGAGCACATTTCATGTAGAACCAACATCTAGAAGTGGACTAATTACTTTAAATATAATTTATATTGTCCTGAAATCATAACAATGTTGTTTTATAAACATTTTTTCTTTATTATGAGTAAAAAGCTAAGCTAATACTATTAAATTAAAAAAAAAAATTGCCTGTCTATTTGAACACGATGCTATGAAACATATGAGCAGAACTATTATTTCAAATTATAGTAACCTTAGAAGCCAAATCATGTAAAAATGCACTGATCAGCTAGTATATCTTTATTTTGAGCATACTATAGAATTAATTATATTCTATACTTTGCCTAATATAATAATCTAAGAAAATTCATATGTAAAATAAGAATCAAAATACACAAATAGTCTATTTCAGCAGCACAAAACAATATGATTATGTGAATGAAGGATTCACAAAGTAGCAGCTAATTCCTGTTACTTTACAACAAAATTAAATAAATATTATTAAAATAGTTAGAAGTGAAGAGAAGGCTAGAGTGACAAAACTTAAAAGAATGTTATATCTTATTCTGTTTACATTCAATTGATACTGAGTATGTACACATAACTAAAATAACATGGCATTATTGTACAACTTATCTGGAAACCTTGACTTCAGATAAACTTGGATTCTTAGAAATTCGACAGCCAATTTAAAATTAGGGCTGATGGATTTTTAATTAAATAAAAACACCAATTTTAAAGATAAACTTAGTTGTACAACACACATTTAGGTTCTAACAGGGCATAATAAACTTAAAAAGTCCATAAATATTCATTAAAAAAAAATAATCTTTCTAAATTGGGAGAAATTCATTTAGAGAAAATTATATTTTCTACTAGATTACTTATATTAAGTTACTTTTGGGATATTGTTAGACTATTTTTAAAATTATTATTAACTAATTTAATTTGAATAAAATTGTCTAAACTTGACAAAAACTTAAAACGGTATTTAGTAAAATTTAAATATGGTCTACATTACATCCAGAAATAACAAACGAGTTTTGTAACTTAGACGTTTTAGAGTTTATCATTGAATCTTTTAATAATTGTTTAGAGTTTGATTTCACATTACACAAAAAGGAACCAACCTTTAAAAGCCACCCCCCTCCCCCTCCAAATACTGTATCAATATTAGGGAAGAATACTTAAAATTTAAATAGATAACTGATACTGATTTTATAATTTATTGTCCCATCAATATGTCTTATATCAACAGAAGTGATGATGTTATAAAAAGTTAAAATCCTAAGAAACCATAAAGTTATCTGAGGAAAAATGTAGTTGTAGTAATGGGCATGACGACAGTATCAAAAAATCATCAATTTAATGATTTTAGGGGAACACTCATATTTAAAAAATTCAAAATACTGGTTTAGTTTTATGTAAAATAATAAGATTATTGTGATTTTCGATAAAATAAAACATTAAAATACTGCAATCGGCCATTTTGATTGAAACACAAACTACAGCGCATGACGTCACAACATAACATAATACGTCAGGCGCGCTTCAAAGAGTAAAGTAAAAAGTAAGGCCCACTTTATATTGTGACGTCAAAGCCGACGCCATGACACCTGCAGCCGTTTTGCCGCTCTCATTGAAAACATATTAGAAAAATAGTTTTAAACATCCTTAAAGTTATGTTTATTACCGAAATATAGGTATTTTCGTAAATAATAAATGTGTACCCACATTATGTAAGAGGTTTTCAAAATCTTTCGTCATGCCCATTTTAATTGTTTACTTTTATTATGGTCATAAATTGATAGATTCTTACCCTTTAACGATTGTAGATATTCAAAAATATGAGGCGCTGCATAGTCGGATGGGGTTTTACCCTTCAAATTCTTAAGAAATGGATCTGCTCCATGTTCTATAAGATATTTCACCATTTGTAAGTTGCCTGACGTTGTGGCATCGTGTAGTGGTGTATCATCATCTAGGCCTTTCGCATTGACATTAGCACCACCATCAACGAGCACGGTTACCACTTGCAGCCAACCATAGCTACATGCTTCATGTAACGCTGTCCAACCTGGTGATACAAATTATATTTAAAAATTATTGATGATACACATCAACTAAAGAATAAATACACAAAATCAAGAATTTCAGCTTTAAACATAATGGGCATTAAAAAGAAAAGAAAACAATTACAAAACTTATTTCTTAGTATATAATTATAGCAGGTGGTTTTACTGCAACTATAAAGAAAACTATAAACGAAGTGTAACAAATGTTTGTAAATAAACTTTTAGTACATTTAAAGTAGGCCCTAATAGGTCAAGTTCAACTTATAACCAAACATCAAATAGGAATAGCATATCTACTTTACTTATTATAATAATAATTGAAATGAAATATATAGCTTAAGATTTTTTAAAAAGAAAAAAACACCCATTTACTTTTATATTCTAAGCAAACTTTAAGCACAATTTTTAAGATAGTCTCATGCATTATTTTATTTAAGATAGTGTTGGTTTTTTGTCAATTTAATATATATTCAAAACATTCACTAAAACAAAAAAATCTTAAAATAAAAAGTCAATTTCAGTACAATAAATTAGGTTAACAGGTACAAAAAAATTAGGGATTCTTTCTTTTCAGGCTAGAAAAAGAACAATTAATTATAAAATAAATTGCTTGTTTCTGAAAAACATTATATTACACTATTACTTTCTTATTAAAATCTAGTTATTCTAATTAAAATATAGATGTGTAAAAGTATAGAAAATAAATACATATAAACTTTCTTAGTTAAAGATGAGTTTAACATATTTGTTAAAGGATTATTGTATAATCCTATGAAAAAATAAAATAAAGCCAAAATAATTTACCTCACATTTTTAACATTCATTTCATTGACAAAATAATTCACATTTAAAATACATCTAAATGAAGCTATGAAGCATGTTAGAAATAAATAATACCACAAAATCTAAAATTATACTGATCGTCATAACTCCTAACTCAATTATATTTACTTTAATTCATTAATAGGATAAATAGTAAATGTTTAATGTGTAATCACGACATCAATAAAGTATTAAGTTGTAATATATTATTTAAATATATGTATCAACAGTGAACAGGGTATAATGGAGAAGAACTAGAAAAAATGACTATATAGAGATTGAAATAGGTTCAAATTCTACATACAAAAAGACTAACCAATATAATTATATAAAATGGTATTAAATAACTATTATTATGTAGATTTTTTAGATATGAGGAATCTTGAGTAGTAGTAAAGAATTAAGGCATTTTTATATTTTACACATTATAACAAATACTACATAATTTTATATTGTAGTTACCTGTTTCATATATTTATAATTTTAAGTCTATGTAAACAAAAAGCTGTGGTTACGGCAGTAAAGAATATAGCCACCCTCTCTCTTCCCATGGGTGTCGTAAGAGGCGACTAAGTAATAACACAGTTCCACTACCACCTTGGAACTTAAAGAGCCGACTGATGGCGTAACCATCCAACTGCTGTCTTTCAAATACGCAGATTGAATACGGGCAGCAGCGTCTTTGGTGCGCAAAGCCAGCCCTGCAATCACCAACTTGCCTGCCCAGCGTGGTGACTATGTGCAACACACAACATTGTGGAGGCCTATGTCCAGCAGTGGACTGTGATAGGCTGAAGTGATGATGATGAGTGATGATAAACAAAAAACAAGTTAAATTAAAAACTCGAACTAAGAAAAATATTACAAAATAATAATTTTTTTTAAATTATTACAGGAATTCATAGATTTATTATATGTAATAATGGTAAAAACAATTCATGATCATATTACATTTGTAAGTTAGGTATCAGTGTTATATGAGATTACTGTTATTGTGCGTCATTAGAGTATACCAAACAAGCACAATTTGTAATAAAAAATAAATAATGACTTATTTTTAACACGAAAAAATAATGACAAAATTTAATATCAAAATCTTAAGAAAGTTCACAATGTGGTACATTAATTAGGTGATGCTTTTGTTAGATGACCAAGTACTAAACTTGTCAATACTTTAATTTTAATGTTACTTAAAGATACATTTTAATTGATTTATATCAGTGTATTACATTTTAATATAAATAACTTCATACCAGCAAAATCAGGAATGTTTGGATCTTGGCCCTGGTCGAGAAGTTTTTTAACTTGGTCATGATCTCCCCTGATGGATGCTACATGTAAAGGTGTTTCTCCACGTTCATTTCTCTGCTGTCTTGAACGTTTTCGTTCTTCATCTGGTGTCGGAGCGGCTGAATTAAAATTTTGGCGGGAAGTTAGTTTTGACCTGAATATTGTTCAATGTTATTATTGATGTTTTTGTAGTTTACCTGGAGGGGCATCCTGAGATGAGATTTGCATCACGAGAGCCAATTGTTGCCGCTCCGACATGGGCGCTATGACTTGAATCCGTGGCACGCTGTCAGGCCCGCGCCCTGAGCCCCGCGACCGCGACGTCGACGGCATGCTTCGAGCATAACCACGTTTCTGAATATGTATTTAAACATATTACAAAACGTGAAATTAAACCACTTTAAGTTTTGATTGTTAACGCGCCAACAACTAAAACAATGCAAACTGAATGTTATCGGAGAACTCACTCACCTTTCTTTTTACGCCAACCAGAATTACGTTTTATTAAAACTGTTTGCTTAAAATCCCAAAACTAATTTAAAAATCTAGCAAAACCAAAACCAAATACATCTTCAGTTTCTCTTCAATGTTTCAATCCTAACATACATCGATGATACATCGCTAGTCGCTACCACAGAGTACATTGAATATACACCATAGTGGTTATATACTCTTTGATATACACTATACAGAATCGCTACGATCGCGAATCGCGACCATATTACAAATACAATGTACTCTGTGATCGCGACGGATCACGGAATTCACGGATTATTCCACAGACTACTAGAGATGGATTATCACAGACTACTAAGAGAACATGGTTTATTCACGGCCATTCACGGCTCATTCACGGAGTCGGACGGACAACCATAGATCTAAAGCCTGATTTACACCAAGGCAACAACGTGCGGCATTGTCGCATGCGACATATTGTGGCGTGCGCCATCTTGTGGCATGCGACAAATTGCGGCATATGTGGCATGCGACAGCGTATTTTATGCCAAGGCAACAGTTTTTAAGCGTCGTGCTGTCAAATTTTAGTCTGCCTATAGAGATAGGTTAGAATTTCTTCAGACAAAAAAAAACAAAAAAAGTAGATTTTATATATTTCTTTTTTAGATTTTCTGTAGTAAGGGTACAATTTCTAGAGATACCAGACGATTAGTGAGTTTGTTAATTTTTTTCGTCTACGTAGGTACATTGTATTACTTGTCGATGTGATCTAAGTCGGTTTTTTTCGTTTGCTAACAAATATAATTATCATTACACCACTCCATGTCCGATTTATCTCATTTTGTAAATAAAATAAATAAGTACAATCAAAACATAACCTAGAAACTGGCTTGACGCATCAAAAATTGTCGCACGGAATCCATCGTGATCGGATACAAGCTGCGACACTCTGCCACATGACGCAAGGTGTTGCCGTACCGCAAGGTTCTTGCCTAGATTCTTGCCACAACGTGCCACATTTTTCATGCGTCAATGCCGCATGCCACAATGACGCACATTGTTGCCTCGGCATAAAACAGGCTTTATATAGCCATCGATATTAGCTATAGATTACATAGATAACAAATTTAAAGGACTAGTTACAGACCGTTTACAGACAGGTTTCCGCGCGTTAAAATTTATGAATAAAAGTATCAATAACATTTGTTTGCGCGTGTCCTCGTTTTTGAGAAAAATAAAAATAAAAATTGGGTGCTACAAAGCCATCACCAAAAATGAAATCCGCTTTTGGCTTAAAATGGCAGTATTTAATATTTTTATGTTCAGATGACAAGCAGATCAGAAGCAGACTGTAATTTTTTTTACAGTGTACACATGACACGCGCTGATCAGGCGTTGAACGCGCGTTACTGCGGCCACCATGGTTCAGTAGAGTTCTTGCATTTGTCGAAGATAAGAATTTTATACTGACATCAGAAACGACGCGACAGAAGACGGATATATTATTGGGTCCATCCAATTTTGTCACATAGGCTGACTGAAAGCCAGAACATAATTTTGTACCCAAAGTTAAGGCATTCGGACTCAAATTTTTTAACTACCTACTTCAGTATGTCCATCAGTCATTTGATGCTTTACTGGCTCTCGTAAATGATGAAGTCGTAATAAATAAAAGCGCTGTGCCATATAGCATTTCACCAGAAGAAAAACTCATAACTACATTGTGTACTGATACTGATGAACCCTAAAATACGTCAATTCGCGTCGAAAGCGTGCTAAAGAGCGCGCGCTCAACTGAACGGTAACATAGAAATCCAATGATCTCAAAGCGCGCGCTGACGCGCGCTGACAAACTGATTTAATATAAATTAATTATAAATTTATAATTGTGTGTGCCAACTTTATGAACCTTTTACAGACAGATAGGTACAATTTTTATAATTTCTTACGCTAGTCTGTGGAATAACCACTTATGTAACATTACCACAAAAAGTAGGTACTAGTTGGTACTAGTGCCGAACGATGTAACGAGTATTGACATTCGTACATATTCGCATTCGCAAATATTTGAGATTATTCAATATTCGCATTTGCATTCACATTCGCGCGAAACGATGCGAGTAATTAACGAATGTTTTTATTCAAAATTTTGTAAACTCGGAGCAAAAACAAATAAATGTAAAACTTGATGAGTAGTAGAAAATTAAATTATTTTTATTTATTGCAACTTTTCATTCATTTTTACTATATATACTACTGTCTACTACAATAATAGCTTGCAGATATTTCAAAAATAAAAGATTTAATTCTTTTATTTTTGGACAGAGTTTACTACAACTGTGGTAGCTGAAATTTGAGAAATTATATTTTTTCAAATTTATCACTTTTATAGTATATATAGAATATAATATTTTATAGTATAAATAGAATTGAGTGTATCCAGAAACGGTTTTTAAGATACTTGCAGTATAAATGTGTTGATAATTTGGTTGACTACAAAAGCAGATGTAAAAAATACCATTTCCTTCCCCTGAGTCTTCGTCGAAATATCTCTGATTTAGTATACCTTAATAAAATTGTCAACAATATTATAGATAGCCCAGACTTACATAACAAAATTAAATTTAATGTACCCACTAGGTTCTTTCGTAATTTTGCTCCATTTTATGTCCCACCCTGTAATACCAATTATCGTAGAAATTCTTTCATTTGCAGATCTTCAACACAATTTAATAACTTTTTGCACGATCATAGTGATGTTGATGTTTTTCTGATCAAACCTTATTCTATTAAACAGCTGGTGACCACGGAATATTTCTCTTCTTAAAACTTGTAATGTCTAACCAGTGTAATGATCCAATTAAGTTCTCAAACCATCCTTAGTTTTATAGTTAGTTTAGTTTAGTTAGTTACTTGCTAGTTAGTTATTTACTTTGTACTTAGTTTTATAATAATATAGCACTCTTTAGTCATTAATTGTAAAAACTTGTAAATGGCTTTTTGTTGTTTAATTATATATCTAATTTGTTATGTATAGCTGTAAGTTTTTCTGAATAAATAAAAAAAAAAAAAAAAAAAATAATTAAGTTCATATAGCATAAAGTAAACAAACATAAATAATAATTACATTTAACCTTTATAACTAATCAACTACTTAGTTACGGAACCCTGATGCCACGAATATGCTCACGTACCAAACTGATGGAATCTTCCTAAGATACCTGGCGATCACCCAGGCGACCAACCTACGAGTTTCTCACATTAGCCGAGTTCCCCGTATTAGCCTTTCAATGTCCTATTGTTTTAATTTATGATTTTGATGACTCTTTATTTGATTTATCGTGAGTAGCGAATACAGAGTCGTATGGTTACTTCACTATTTACGTCCCGATGACAATTGTCAAAACGGGCCTCTTATTTTGTGACAACTATAGTCCCACCTAAGCCCATGTCCAGATGACGAGCGGAGCGCTTAACACTAACGCTTTTACAACTACATACATTTTATTCAGGCCGTACATATGCTAACGCGCGTTTTAATAAAGCGCGCGTTGAACGCTTGTCATCTGACCATAGCCTTAGGTAAAGCAATAGTTAGTTATAAGATTTAGTTATAAGATAATTATTGTATTAATATGTAATAAACAAATACTTAATACTTATTCGGTATTTTTCAACCTCCTGACTGCTGCAAACGTAATTATTACTTTCACAATAAAAGATGAAAATCAATGACAAAAATATCGAGATCTTTTCAAATTATATATGTACTAGCTTCTGCGCGCGACTTCGTCGGCGTGGACTCCGCTCCTATTGGTCTTAGCGTGATGACACATAGCCTATAGCCTTCCTCGATAAGTGGGCTATATAACACTGAAATAATGTTTTAAATTGGCCCAGTAGTTCCAGAGATTACCGCGTTCAAACAAACAAACTCTTCAGCTTTATATATTAGTATAGAAGTATAGATATACTCTTTTTTTGAATTCTCGCACAAACCATAAATAAAAGTAAAAATTTTTTTTATAGCTACGCTAGTCACTATACCCCGTCCGGCGACTAATTAGCTTTTTGACAGCTCACGCCTATAAATTACAGTTTTTTTTCTTCGGAATAACGTACTAAAAATTTTACAGTAATGTCATACTTTATTGACGATTTGATTGATTGAGTGAAGTAGGTACCCTGTGCATAACAAACAACCACAGACTATGAAACAGTTCTTGAAATAATAAATCAATCATAATTATGATAAAAATAATTTTACGTCATGTGATTATTGTTTCTATAAATTTAATACAAAAAAGGAAATAAAAATAGTATCTATGACCCCAAGATTGATTACTTGCAAGGCATTAAGTCGAAATCTTGAAATTTAATTGCAAACCAAGAATAAAGAGCAATAACTCTGTTAATTCATTTATTTATTATTTATATATTTCATTTATAATTAAAAAAAAACTAATAAACGCATAAATAAATAATATTTTTAAACTAAATGTATTTAATTAAATCGATTGAAAGTTCTTCTTAAATAAAATCGATTATTATTTCGAATCGAATAAATAACGTGTGAGCATAGATATAATAAAAAGCGTGTTAGGCAGTCACTAATGTCAAAATTTCTTGAAGTGTCAAAAAGATCATTAGTCGCCGGACGGGGTATAGTCTGTTTTTTATTATATCTATGGTTTTGGTCAATTTGACAATTTGTCAATATTATTAAATGTCAGCGGCTTATTTTCGTAGCTGTATTTAAAAAATTGCGCAATTAATGTATAACAAATAAACAAAAATGTGGCGGCCTACCATCTTACGGAGAGTTATTTTGCCCTTAATTAAAGAAAATACGACATTGTCAAGGCTTTTATATTCCACTAAGAGCCGCGCACCCCGGTCGACAGTGAAGCTAACCCTCATTAGTGCCAGTGTCGGAGTTTTAGTTGGGGCGGGGTATGGTGGTTATACACATTACAAAATAAACACAAAAAAATTGTCCGGTCAAACGGAAAACGAAGAATTCGCTTTTTTAAAAGAAGCTCCAGCGTATAAGTCTCACTATAAAGTAAGATTTTAATGGCAATTATGTAAGGTTTTTACTGCTGAGATTCCATTATCACTTAGATGCCTAACAATTTAACGTTGTTATAATATTACCATTGAATTAAAATTGTCTTTAAGGTTGGAGACCCTTATAACTAATGTTAAAATCTAATTTTAAACATATTATTTACGTTTTTTTTTTTTAATAAAACAGTAGTAACCTCATAATTATATTTGTAATTTTGCAGATATCAATTTTTATATGAAGATTACAGACCTTTTTTCCAACATTTAGACAAATAATAATTCTTAATATATAAATTTTTTGTGTTTACTTTTGGGTAATTCAAAATTAATGTTTGTTCAGGTAATTAATGAAGCTGACACCAGCAACTTACAGCTGGTATTATTCCAATACCAAACCTGTCCATTTTGCTGTAAAGTTCGAGCATATTTGGATGCACGGGGCCTTAGTTATGAAATAGTTGAAGTAGATGCTGTTCTTCGCCAAGCTATAAATTGGTCAAGTTATAAAAAAGTACCACAATTGCTGGCTAAAGTTGACGGAGGCTATCAGGTATATTAATATTTCTGTTTGTGTAAAATGTTTGATTCATTGTACCTTTAATAACATCCTAAAAACAATTTGTTACAGACACTCTTGGATAGTTCAGCAATTTTATCAATTTTGGAAACACACCTAAGAGATAAAACGTACTCATTGCAAGATATTGTAAAATTTTATCCTCTATCTAAATTTGAAAATGATTCTGGAAAAATTACATCTGATGTGACAAATAAATATTTTATTATGCACAATAGTCCTGTACCAGATGAGAAACAACGTAATGTTGAGACGTAAGTTAAATGTAACATCTGAAAGAAATAAATGCCTCAAACACTACAGTCGTCAGGAGAATTTACTCACATGAGGGGAACCACAAAGACAGATACGCCTAGATCATGGCAAACATCTGTTTGGTCTTTATGAATTTTTGCAAGACATCCTGCGACTGCTGGTGTAAATAACAAGAGCTGTAACAATAGCCCACCCACCACTCATCATGTAGAAAATTGCAAATTTAGAATCTAATAAACAAAGTTCTGAAATTTTTAGAAGTCAGACTCTTTTCATCCAAATGTGTAGACGTAACTTATTTATTGATATTTACTTATTATTGTTAATTTTTAAATGTTTTAGGGAAGAACGTGAATGGCGACAATGGGCTGATAAGGTGCTTGTTCACACTTTATCTCCAAATGTGTACAGGACGGCTCGTGAGTCATTAGAAACATTTAAATGGTTTGAAGAAGCTGGTGGTTGGAGACAGAAATTTCCAGATTGGGAATGTGTTTTGATGGTTTATGTTGGAGCTGCAGCTATGTGGCTTATAGCTAAGAGATTAAAAGCTAGGTAATAATACAAATATATTTATAGCCTATCAGCTGACATGATAGATGTGTTGCAAACTATCAATTGTTTTTAACTGTTAGTTTTTTGACATTTTCCAATTTTCTTAATGTTACATTTTGTAAAAATGATTGATTTATTTTTTAGTTTTGTAATACCTTCCAAAACTAAAAAATAAATCAATCAATTGGTCCAGTTACTCACCAGTTCATAAAATCGGTCAGTTGGAGCTCTAGCCAATTTAGCTATGGAACGATGTACCCGTTAGGTCGAAATTTTTGATATGATGATTTTTCGGTTGTTAGCGAATTTTTGATATGATATTAAACATGTTTAGAATTCCCTGATGTGTGGGTAACACAAAAAACATTATAGAATTATGTGTATAAAAAAGAGATTATTTTCAAATATAATTTATTTATTGTAATAAAGAGCAAAATAGAGTTGCAGATATATTGCAATAAACAGCTCTATAAAAAGACTATTAATCTAACATTTATTTTGTTGAGCTAAATCAGATTTAAATTATTTTTAGGCACAACATACAAGATGATGTTCGTCAATCATTGTATGATGCAGTTAATGATTGGATGGACGTCATTCATAAAAAAGGGACTCCCTTCTTAGGAGGTAACAGTCCTAACCTCGCTGATATATCAGTGTATGGTATTTTAAGCAGTATTGAGGGATGTAAAGCCTTCCACGATTTAAAGGATAACACTGATATTGGCAAGTGGTTTGATAACATGAAAATTAGTATGAAAGAGACTCGCGGGAGGATGCTGGCAGTATAAGAGTCATATGTTGGCAGACACGATTTTTTATTTATTAAATACACGTTACATGTTTGGTAATCCAATTTGGTATATTATTTTACCTTCCACAAAGACTAAATTATAATTTTAGTTTCATGTTTATGCCAGTTTGTAAATTGTGTCGCAAGCTTGTTCATAGTATAATAATTTTGCCAGACAGAAAAAATAACTTAAAAAGTTATAATATGACCATTAATATTACCAAATATTTATCAAAGATATAATTTATTTATATATATATATCGTTCTTATATATATATATATATATATTTAACGTAAATGTTGTATAGCGAAAAAAAAATAAGTAGTTATTCATATTTGTTTTATAAGTTCTATATTATTGTATTCGCTTTAATTACAAAAATTCGCTTCGCGTAAAGCGAGCATGTCCTCTTAAAAATTGAAAAAGTGTTACAGATTTGATTTTATTGGTTTGTACAAGTAGTCCTTAAAAAAAAGTTTGAAATCGTAAATTTTAGCTTATCATTGTCAAATACTGTACCTATAAACATAGTTGTTTTAGGTGTATTTAATATTTTAAAAGAAAGTACATATAAAGAAGCATTGCAGTGTAGTGAATTAAGCTTGGTGAAAAAGATGTCTGTATTGAATTTTGAAGGAAATGTTTAAAAAACTTCCAAAGCGTAATAGTTACTACAACTATATTTATAAATAAAATTTGTTATGTATTGCTGCGTAATTTTATCCTTTCATTCTGCTTGCGATTTGTACTTCAAGCTTGTGATAGATATTCGGGTTACCATTTTACTATGAATATTTTTAATGGCGAATGTTTTACGTTTATACAAAAATCTAAAAATGTTAGTAGTGGTAGAAGCCATTTTTTATTAATTACCATTAGCATTACCTAATCAAATTAGGTATGTAATGCTTCAAATTTTATATTAAACAGTAGAATAGTTTATTTTACTATAATTATATTAATTTTTTCTTTTAATATAAATAAATAATTAATATAATTACATTGAACTAATTTATCGCTTAGCATTGTAATAAAAAATTAAAAAAATCGCAATAGCGATTTCGCTTTGCATCATATTATATTTCTCGCTAATGCGTTTGTTTTGTTGTATTAATCCTGTAGAGTAGAAATGAGTAATACGTGTAAATGGCACAGAGTACATTGGTAAATGGGCGTTTAGCCGAAGTAAGTACTTACTCAACTTACTAAGCCAGTAAGCATAAAAAAATTAAAATCTTACAGGCTGAATATAGCGCTTTTCGGCCAGGACAGACTTACACTTACTGACTTAACATAACACAAAACATAGGAACATACGATTAAAGAATTATCACTCATTTTTACGTCTAAAATTATCATAATAGTGCTTGTGTAGGTATCTGAACTGTTGATCTGTTTCTGTCATGGTTTTATTTACATCAACATTGTTGAAATCAACAATAAGCAAAATGGCGTCTTATATTAAGCCATGCTTACTGCGTTAGCACTTATTTTGTGTTCTGGCCGAAAATTTTGTAAGTATAGTGATTAGTGAGTGACTTACTAAATTTAGTAAGTACTTACTTCGGCCAAACACCCCCATTAGCAAGTTAGATTACCACCTTGTGTATGACATTACGTAATAAAAAAAAAAACATTTAAATAAATCTTTTATTACTAAAATTAAGAATTACATAATACAAGTCAAAAAGTGGACATAAATTGACATAATTCTTCGTAGTCACATCGATGTCTCCTTTTCAAATTGTGTTTTACTATGAATATACATAATTATTTTAATAATAAATTCGTCAATTGCTTCTTTCACGGTTCCTTCTTTAATCTATGGTCACATGACACATCTGTTACTTCAATTTTTAATAGTATAAATAACTTTAATTATATTTACATCTCTTATGTTCGGTAAGTAGATTCTTATTACCTCCAAATGGGGCTTGTAGGTGACTAATTAGCGCTCTAGGGTAATAATGTAGCTAGAGGAGCTCTAGGGCGGTAAGTAATTAAAAAAAAAAACACTTCTTTCTTTCAAAAAGTTCGCGTACATCTAGTAGGTATTATGTCCATGCGTACATCTAACCATCATACTGGCAATAGACATCATGCATTCAACCTAATGACCAAAGAGGTCGCTGTGCTATTCAGCCTTGTCTTCGTGTGAGTATAATAGTCATCAATTTTAAATATCGAACGGCGAAGCTAAATTTCGATCTTGAAAAAAATTTATTAAAAAGTGTAATTAAAATGTTTTATTCTTGTAATGCCGGTTTTTTTCTACTTACCTCACAATCGAGATGTAAAGCAGAATAGTTAGCTCGGTTGTAAGCATCAATTGCACCCTCGAACTATAGGCGCACGAGCGCACTCGGACTGCAATTGATGCCTTACAGCCCTTGGCTATTAATCTACTATTTAATATGTAGTATACATATTATAATTAAAGTTATTTTCTAGAATAATTATGTTAATATTTATAAATTACGCGCCACGTTGTTTGTCCGCGATGGACTCCGAAACTACTTAACCGAATTTAATCAAATGTGCAACCGTGTGCAGTTTGATCCACCTTGAAAGATAGGTTTTTTTTTTAATGTAACTAGGTTGGCAAACAAGCGTACGGCTCACCTGATGGTATCCGATTACCGTAGCCTAAAGACGCCTGCAACACAAGAAGCATCGCAAGCGCGTTGCCGACACTATCCACAATCCCCCCCAGGAGCTCTGGTCACCTTACTCACCAACAGGAACACAATACTGCTTGAAAACAGTATTATTTATCTGTGGTCTTCTGTAAGGTCGAGGTACTACCCCAGTCGGGCTGCTCCATATTTTGAGCAGGAAATTTCCTGCTGTGCCCTACCTCAGTTAAAGTTAGGTTATATTTTATTTTGATATAATTATGTAATTACTATATTTAAGAAAAAAAATTTAGGGTGGTACGAAGTTCGCCAGGTAAGCTAGTTAAATATAAAAAATTAAATTTTAATCTTAGTGTGCCTTCTGGAAAAATAATTGCTCTAAGTCAGGGATTCCCAAAGTTGTCGAAATAAAATTTTCAGGGTCGGTATAAATAAAAACTGCGATGTTTTTAAATAAGTAATTTTGTATCCGCCGGAATAAAAAATTAGAGATAGGATTTGTAATGCAATTTCGCTATGGTGGTCTGAGGTATCAGTTTATTTAGGAAAAGGGGTTTCTTGCGCAAAATAGTTTGGGAATCCCTGATCAAGTGCTTGAACGGTGGCACATTGACAGATATATAAACAGTAAATTTTAACAGCCGACTTGTGTATAGTCGAGAGAGAATCCTCTGTTGGCTACGTCAGGTGGCGTCACTGCGGTGGCACCTTCGTTAGCGTCCGTCACAACATATAGGACGAACGGTCTTGCAGCAGCTGTAACGTTAGAATTTGTTTTAACCATGGTTCCTATCTATACTAATATTATAAAGCTCTTTAGCTTTTGTTTATGTTTGTTGTTGAGTCTTTTTAAATTTAGTTTTGTGTTCATAGTCCATTTACCGAGGAAGGCTATAGGTTAAGAATATTTTAGTACCTACGTTTTTCCTCAAATTAACGCGGATGAAACCTACCGGGCACAGTACTGAATAATTTTATTTGTTATCAAGCCAAAAAAACGGCTTCAATTTAAATAGACAAGTGATAAAAAATAGTCAATTAAATACGCTTTATTGGATACTAGCTTCTGCGCGCGACTTCGTCGGCGTGGACTCCGCTCCTATTGGACTTAGCGTGATGATATATAGCCTATAGCCTTCCTCGATAAATGGGCTATCTAACACTGAAAGAATTTTTCAAATCGGACCAGTAGATCCTGAGATTAGCGCGTTCAAACAAACAAACAAACAAACAAACAATCAAACAAATAAACTCTTCAGCTTTATTATATTAGTATAGATAAAATCGGCCAAGTGCGAGTCGGACTCGCGCACGAAGGGTTCCGTACCATTGACTAGGTACATTGATTGTAATAACGGGCAAAAAGCGGCTAAAATCACTTTTATTGTATGAGAGCAAAAATAGGCAAAAATGACGTTTTTTGTATGGGAGCCCCCCTTAAATATTAATTTTATTTTAATTTTATTATTTATTATTAAAGTAAAAATACAACTGAGTATTTTGTGAATATTTCAAGTGCCTACCTGTTGCGATTATTAATATCGAGCAAAAAAGGGCAAGAAAATCGCGTTTGTTGTATGGGAGCCCCCCTTAAATATTTATTTTATTTTGTTTTTAGTATTTGTTGTTATAGCGGCAACAGAAATACATAATTTGTGAAAATTTCAATCTCTAGCTATAGCCGTTCTTGAGATACAGCCTGGTGACAGACGGACGGACGGACGGACGGACAGCGAAGTCTTAGTAATAGGGTCCCGTTTTTACCCTTTGGGTACGGAACCCTAATAACTCAAAAAGTACTTGTCAGATGTAATAAACGAAATCGGACCGATTTCGATTATTTTTTGGGGTCCCAGTCAAAAGTTCTGAGGTATTAACATACAAACGAATCGAGAACCTCCTCCTTTTTTGGAAGTCGGTTAAAATACATAGTACATGTAAATGTTTGGGAAGATATTTGAGGTGTGAAGGGTTGTCGATGGTAGCAACTCGTATCATATAAAATTGCAATGTATTTACCTAATTTAAAGTGTCACAATTTATATCAAACGATCAAACGGCGTAAGATGTACTTACTCTGTACTGGAACGAAGCCCAATCCGCAAAATCGATCAGTGCCTGCGGGCAAGTTGGTTGCGATCACGACAGGGTTGGCTATGACCACGAAGTCAGTTGTACACGCGGCCCCGTTCACCGCGCCTACTGCAGTGCCTAGTACTGTGTTGTCAGCGCCTTCCACATCACCCGTCACGGTGAACGAGAACGCGTCGTTTGGTGACTGTCGAACAAATCAAATTAATGGTCTGTAGTGTTATCAATATCCAAGTGAAGATTGTACTCTAATCTTTGGGTACACTATGGCAAGATATTTATAAACATAATATACACACCGGCACAATTAGCGGAACACAAAAAAAGCAGGATTTTAAAATCTTTTACTTGAGGAGTTGGCCAGTTATGATATTTTTTAAATTTATTGTCAAATTTGAAAATAGAAAATTAGATGACATAGGTACATTTTTTTCATTCATTTGTTTTATTTTCCCGAACAATACGTTTTGTCAACTTGTTCGAGTAATAACTACGTAATTGTAATTTTTTTGAAAAATTGCACTTAATGGTTTTTTATAAATTTGTTATTCTATAGGCAATTTTGTTTATTAAAAGCTCTTTACTATGCCTGACTTAACATCACTGGAAATCATTAGGGCTGATGAAATGAGAAGAAATGGCTATACCTACTGATCGATTGCCTCAAGGCTTCGTCGACCAGTATCAACGATTCATCGCAGCATCCAGCGGTACAGATCGTCTAATTCTCTTGTGAGGAGGAGAGTCAAGGTAGAAAAAGATGTACATCGAGGCGAGATGACAGTTTTTTACACCTTGGAGTTCCTAGGAATACGCGATTAACGGCTGTACAAGCTCGAAATGAACTGGAAGACGTTCGAGGAGTACGAGTAAGTGAGCGTACAGTTCCCAGGAGATTTGAAGAAGTTGGTTTAGGGTCGTATATACCTGCCAAAGGCCCAAAACTTGAGTGACGTCACCGCGTAAACCGATTAAGCTATGCGCGAGAACATCGTCATTGGGATTTGAACGAATGGCAGCAGGTTCTCTTTACTGATGAGTGCAGAGTTCTTTTAAAACAGATCGATGGGAGACAGCGAATATGGAGACGCAAAGGAGAACGCCACATACAGTCTAATTTTGAACACACAGTGGCTTATGGTGGCGGCTCGATTATGGTTTGGGGAGGGATATGTTTGGGAGCTCGCACGGAGTTAGTGATAGTCACAGGAGGGACCATGACAGCAGATCGATACATCAGAGACATTTTAGAAGGACATGTTGTACCATTTGCCCCATTTATTGGTGACGACTTTATTCTAATGCAAGATAATGCTCGTGCTCATAGTGCACAATCGGTACAGGCATATCTGAGCCACGTAGGTATACCGGTGATGCAGTGGCCAGCAAATTCCACAGCACATTCCAATTCCACAGCAGGAAATTTCCTGCTCAAATTATGGAGCAGCCCGACTGGGGTAGTACCTCGACCTTACAGAAGACCACAGCTAAATAATACTGTTTTCAAGCAGTATTGTATTCCTGTTGGTGAGTAAGGTGACCAGAGCTCCTGGGGGGATTGGGGATAGGGTCGGCAACGCGCTTGCGATGCTTCTGGTGTTGCAGGCGTCTATAGGCTGCGATCTTGCCATCGGGTGAGCCGTACGCTTGTTTGCCGTCCTAGTTACATAAAAAAAAAATCCCCCTATATGAATCCGATAGAGCATGCCTGGAACTTGCTGAAAAGAAGGGTTAAATCCAGAATGCCACCCCCCAACAATCTGAATGAACTTGGAAACGCATTACTTGAGGATGAGGAGTGGGAGCGGTTGCCTCAAGATATCATCGATAACATAATCTGTAGCATGCCCAGACGAATGGAAACCGTAATCAGAGCAAGAGGGGGAAACACTCGTTATTAATTTTGCTTTAATTTTATTGTTAAATCATTTAATGCTTACTTTTTTTATTTTTTGTGATGGTTCATAATCATCTAAAAATTTCACTTATTTCAAATTTCTTTATTTTTCAATAAAAAATAACGAAGACTTCAAAGTCGTTGTTAAAAGATGTTAATCAATTTGTTCATTTTGTGTCTAATTACATTTTCGTCAAATATATGCGTTATTATCTAATAGTCTCACTTTTTTTTCTGTTCCGCTAATCGTGCCGGTGTGTATAGATAGTTCAAGTTTTTTAGTTTTTTATTGTAATCGGTAGTGGGGGGCGTAATTCTAGAATCAATCGGAATAACTGTTTGTTTAATGATTTTGAAATTAACATTCTTTAAGGCAGCAAAGAAAAATATTGTGAGTAAACATTTGTCCTTCTTTATCCTCGTGTTATATATTTATAAAACATACCTTTGTCGAGCAATGGGACATTTAAACTAGGATTGAAAAAAAAAACATTAATTTAGTTAGATATGCTTACACTGATCATAAACATACTTAATGATTATCTACTAATTTTTTAGTGTTCTTAGAAAGGTAGAATAAATTATACCTGTGTATACTGTATTGTGCAGAAACCGGCTTCCATTCTTATACAAATTCCGTAGTTCAAATTTGCCAATTGTCTTGTTCCTGTTACTAAAGACGCACTAAGGGCTGTGTTTGCCGCGGTTCCATAGTTGAAACTTCTGATTGTTCCCGTCACTCCCGTGTAATATTGTAAACAGCCATTTGGAGCTAAGAAGTAAAATACAACATACGTACTCTGTTAATAAAACATTATTTATATTTTCAAAGTAATATTTTCACAATAAAATGTACAAAAAATACTTTCTAAAACATTACCTATGCCTGGACAATCGCAACCAAGTTGGGTGAGTCTTATATTCCATCGTCTAGTGAATGCTGTGGCTAAAGTTGCTGTGACAGAAATCGTAATAGCTGCGTTACCATTGAAATCTACGAATAGGGTTTGTCCGGTATTGTCTCCGCAGAGTGTAGGGACTATGGTGTTGCCTCCTGTTATAGTAAGCATATCAGTTGCACACACGCCATCACCGTCAGGTTGAGCGAGTACCATGTCCAAAAGGTCTATACGAAGCTAGAAAATAAAATTATCATCAAAGAAATTCTCACTTCAGTACTTAAGTATTTTCAATGACACCGCGTTGGCGCAGCGGTCACAGCACTGGATTGCGATTGGCTGTTGCGCGGGCGGTTGCGGGTTCGATCCCCGCACACGACAACATTTGTATTGGCCATACAGATGTTTGCCGTGGTCTGGGTGTTTGTGCAGTCCTTGTGGGTCTCCCCACCGTGCCTCGGAGAGCACGTTAAGCCGTCGGTCCCGGTTGTTATCATGTACACCTGATAGCGATCGTTACTCACAGTAGGGAATATATCCGCCAACTCGCATTGGAGCAGTGTAGTGGATTAAGCACCGATCCTTCTCCTACATGGGGAAGAGGTCTATGCCCAACAGTGGGATATTACAGGCTGAATCGTATCGTCGTACGTAATCTAAATATTTACCTGGCATACGTTGTTATTACAGCGGTTGACAATAATTGAGCAAGATGGACCACCGGCGTACGCTGCCGGGTAACCAGGACTAGTAAAATAAGTATTGTTTACATTTGTCGCAGTGCCGCATGCCCGTGAAACTAAAGGAAAATAAAACAGTATTTTAAAATAAAACATACTTCAATTATGACCATTATGTTATTTCCACTACTAGGGAACAGTATTTTTCAATAGATTGACATACGATACATTAATAGGTACTAAAGTATAACTTTGAAGAATTAACTATTTTCAAATTATTTATCGTGGTTATTATTTTTAAATAAATTTAGGCAATGTTTAAAATAACATGACGCCGCGTTGGCGCAGCGGTCACAGCACTGGATTGCGATTGGCTGTTGCGCAGGCGGTTGCGGGTTCGATCCCCGCACACGACAACATTTGTATTTGCCATAAAGATGTTTACCATGGTCTGGGTGTTTGTGCAGTCCTCGTGGGTCTCCCCACCGTGCCTCGGAGAGCACGTTAAGCCGTCGGTCCCGGTTGTTATCATGTACACCTGATAGCGATCGTTACTCATAGTAGGGAATATATCCGCCAACCCGCATTGGAGCAGCGTGGTGGATTAAGCTCCGATCCTTCTCCTACATGGGGAAGAGGCCTATGCCCAACAGTGGGATATTACAGGCTGAATCGAAAATAACATGAACCCGATACCTGTTAATTAAAAAATAACGCAACCTACCGATACAGCATCTTCCTCTTCTACTAGCACAAAAACCAGTAATTGTCCCGTTAAGATTATTACACTCCCGTCGAGCCAGACATGTGCCGTTCATTGTATTAGTACTAGCACAGTCAACGTTCGCAAATCGAACTATGCTGACGAATGGAAATACTGTAAAAAAAAAGAATATCACACTTACCATCTTTTTCAAAGTTACAAGCGATTTAATGCAACATTTAATGCGTTAGTCACATTTCCTAAGCTCTTTTATAAATTATTATTATAATTGCATTTTTTTTCTAATTGAAATTATATTTTTATTATTCTTTGTAAGTTTTAAAACCTCTGCGTATCTACCGGATAATAGGGGTGTTCAACTGTTCAGTGGCGGCCTTAGGGGTGGCGAACAGGGCAATCGCCCGGGGCCTCGCTCTTGAAATTTGAAATAAAATTTAAAAATAAAATAGATTTTTAACTGTATTTTTTAATTAAAATTTTAAAACATATTTGAGGAACTCGATGACACAAGATCGGCTTTCAGTCCTTGCTATTCTTTCAATCGAAAATGACGTAGCTCATTCGTTAGATTATTGTGCTTTAATTAAAGAATTTAGTCTTATGAAAAGCCGAATAGTCTAGTCGACAAGTTGAAAACGGTCGAAAATAGAAACACTGCATTATGTGTGAATGTGATAGCTCGTTGGATTCGGAATGACGTCTAGAATTTTTTTCTAAAAGCGTGTATTAGCACATAAACATTACAAAAAGGAAAAAAAATGGCATTTCGTTTTTTGGCAATATTTCATAAACTATTAATATTTAAGAAATTTCAAAAAATGTGCTACACGCTTTTAGAACATTTTTCTAGACGTCATTCCGAATCCAATAAGCTATCACACATAATTTTAAGAGCAGTATCTCTATTTTCGACCATTTTCAACTTGTCGAATAGACTATTCGGCTTTTCATAAGACTAAATTCTTTAATTAAAGCACAATAATCTAAAAAGAAAAGACTTGCCGCCCGGAACCTCGCAAGGGCTCGCTCTGGGGGTGTTTACATGCCGTAGCCAAGTCTTACTATTATTTTTTATATATTTTTTTTTTATAATTAGATAGGCTTGCGGTTGACCACTATTCCTAGTACTAGCAAATCGCTTAGTGCGTATGTCGACCGTATAAGGGTGGCGTAACGCCGACGGTCTAGCCGTACGGAGATGGAAGGGGCAGGGGGGAACCAGGTCGTGGAGTTCCTGCGCACACTCTCCGAAGTGTATCCGATAAAAAACCTTACTATTTTGTGATCTTTCTTTTTTATTAGTCAATTTGGAAACGTTCTTACAATTTATTCTGCTCAAATGTTTTAATATTACTGCTTTCTGTAAAATCATAATTATAATATTCTTTTGTAGACCTATTTGTTTTAATTGAATCGTGAATCACGTGGGTATAACCGTTTTACTTCTAAGTTCTTTGTATTTAGAGAGTTTTTCTGCTACGGTTGACTGTAGGTTGTGAGTGTTTTTGCTACCGCTATATCGATCAAAAGTGCTGTTTTTTTTGGAGTTTAGGTACTCCTTAAGAATCGATTTTCATATAAGACACCCGGTTAGCCTCGGTATTAAAAAAAATATGAGGAGTAATATCTACTGAACGAATGGCGTTACGACATTTTCTAGTCATGCGTCGGAGCTGACACACACACTTTTTTTTCTATTTTATTGACGATTGTATATATAGTCTGTTACAATGGATTGTTTTGTCATTTAATATAGCCCTATCAAAATATAGTATATCTGTATTGTTCTCTATAATGAGTTCTGCCCCCTTGCCCTTAGCCAAGTTGCATAAACGCTAAACGAATAGAATAGAATTCTCAATGTATGGGAATGACACTAGCTTTCGTCATTATATCGAATAAGCTAGTGTCATTCCCATACATTTGGTTAGTTTTCTAATAGCGTTTCGATTGTAGATTGTCAATTTGGCTAAGGGGGCTGGTTTGTATTTGCAGTATGATGGTATTGTTATTAAGGGTCATTCTAGTATTAGGTACGTAAGCAACTAAGCACTGAAGGGGGTGGAGGGGTCTTTGTTTTGCTTATTTTTGATGACAAGGGGGGGGGTCTACATGGTGATTACGTCAGCGGTATTTATTTATTATTTCTTTTTTTTTTCAAAATTTTAATTCAACCAAATATGGCTACCACTAGTCTCTATCTCTATATATATATAAATGAATCGCTGAATGTGTTGCTAAGCGCAAATCTCGAGAGCAGCTGAACCGATTTCGCTAATTCTTTTTTTTATAATATTCCGTCAAGTACGAGGATGGTTCTTACGGAGAGAAAAATTTAAAAAATTGCCTGAAAAAGTCTAAAAACAACACTTTTATATATTCCCATACAAAAGATTCGTAATAATACTTAAAAGTCAATTTGTACTTTAATACTATACCATAAAGTTTAAGTGTTAGTGGAGGGGTTCCGGGAAGGCAAAACGATTGAGTGACGTTAGTATCGTATAAATATTAATGTCAATATGTGTCAATATTTTTAATATATATTTTTTTAATTTTTATGCTGACCCGATGTCACGAATAGCAGAATAAGTACCTATATAAAAAATAAAATAAAAAAAAGTATCGACTATGTCCAGCAGTGGACTGCAACAGGCTGATATGATGATGATGATGATGATGATGATGATCGACTGTTAGGCGGTACGAAGTACGCCAGGTCAGCTAGTTGTCTATAAATATTGGAATATTAATTGTGCATACACGAATAACAATAAAGACATCTGAGTAGATTTTAAAATGTATGTAGGTATACCAATATTTACGTAAGCATAGGGTTTTGCTGACTTTCGCTGACAAGGGGGAGGAGGGGGTTAAAAATTAGTAAAATTCTGCTTACGTAATACTTGAATGACCCCTTATTTACGAATTTTACTCAATAAGGTACAATAGTACTTACAAATTTTTCCTTCTCTTTCTGAAATACTGGTATCTATATCATATGGGTCTTCACCTACACCATCGAAATTGTCTTCATATACTGTAAAGGAAGCTCCAGCCACAAACAGCGCCCCTATAATGGTCCAGAATAATTTTGTTCCAGAATTCATATTTGTACTTTTACTTCAATCTTCCGTCACAGGTTTTTGTGTTTCATAAGTTAGTTTATTAAACTTAAATCAAAAATGGGTCATAACGTAAACGTTAAGTGTTTGAAAAGCGAGCTACTGAAAGGCCGTTAACAAAATGAGAGAGTCGTGTCTATCATGAAACTTATATGAAGTGGGTGATAACGGTTGGTTATTTGTGAAAACAATTAGGAATGTTACCGTTCTTCACTTAGCACTTGTAGGTGACACAGTGCTATCTTTGCACCGTGACCTACAGCGTAATAGAAGAAAGTCAATCCAGTCTATATGAATACCAAATATTTTTTCGAGAAGTTATTCAAGTTAAACTTTATTTATTTAATTTATATTTTAGACTTAACCTTTCTTATTTTTTGTTTAATTTTTTTAGGCACCGTTTAAGGTAGATATTGAACTATTTCTGAAGAAAATACACTCGATTTGTAAGAAGTTACATAGGATCTGTTGAAAAGAATAGTTTTTTTGAACTACTGTTATGTTTGAACGAAAATTTTCTTAGATATGAAGGAATATCAATTTACACACTGCAATCAGTGTAGTACACATTACAGTGAGTGGTTGCACGGTTATAGGTTGAGAATCTCGAGTTAGACCGTCATTATAAGGTGAGTAGTGCAAATAGTGCGACAATCCAAGAAGTTTCACTCACACACTTTCAAATAAAATACATGCTGATAAAAGGACAAAGAGTTATCATATTTTTAAGGACTTGAGAAGTACTTAATACCTTGCACGTTTTCGAAATGTTTGTCAGTTGCTACAGATGGTTCTCCAGCAAAGGCAGGGTGCCATAAGAGTTTCATAACACAAGCAGTACCAAATATACTGGTTGTACATTGTGTTATTCATCGTCAGCACTAATTGGTTGTAAAAAAATCTTAATGAACGCCTGCATGCGTCGCTGTATTATGTTATTATGACAGATTATTGTTTTAACAGATTATTTGGGAAACTTTTTAGTGAAAATGATAAAGACTTCAATCGCTTGCATCACATTTTTCGTAACGCTCTCGTCACGCATTCACCAGCTTACTCCCCAGGTCAAGCGCGCGTAAAGAGTTTTCGGGCGAGGCGAACGTAACTTGAGAGACGACATAAGTTACTAAGTTAGATGGAAGTTTAACTTCAGTCGTATGGTCTAACGCACACTCGTTCTTTTTTGTTTCTTCTTCTTAAATAAATACTTCTTGCACTGTTTGCCTTGCTCTATGGCCTTGCTATATAAAACTCTTACTCATGTGACCATAATAGGTTGATTGGAAGAAATCTCTGTCAGAGATAACGCCACCCTTGCCATAAACCTTATTATTAATATTATGTTTCTAGATGTATTTTTAAGTGCAATAAAGTATATATTATAATTATTATTTTTTTTCATTTGTTTTCCAAATATATTCATTATTCACACGTATAACCGATGAATCTATATATATAAAAGAGTTACCCACCCATTGACTCATCACGATATCTCTGGAACCATAAGGCGTAGAGACTTGAAATTTGGTAGGAATATTCCTTTCGATAAGTAGAGGTCAGCTAAGAACGGATTTTACGAAATTCCACCCCTAAGGGAGTTAAACGGGGGTTGGAAGTTTGTATGAAAGTCCTATGTTTTTGAAGTAAGAGACTTGAAATTCAAAATTTATGCTCTATAGATGGTGTAGAGGTGTACTAATAATGTATTTTGAGAAATCAACCCCCTTTTGAGGTTAAAACAGGGGATGATAGTTTGTATGAGAGTCCAATGAAAAATACACCTACAAACTTGAAATTAGGAAAGGCTGTAGCTATGATTTTCCTCAAATTAACGCGGGGGTAACCGTGGGTCACAGCTAGTTGTGGTATATTTTTTATAATAGTTTGTAATATATTTTACTAGCGGACCCGTGACCGTTGGGCGTTGATATTTTTAATAACTACTTCTAACGATGATATCTCAAAAACTGTTCATCTGATTGATATAGTGTGAAGGGCAATTTTAATCTGCATTAAATTCCTAAGCTAACTAAAATATTTGTTTGGATAAGGATTTATACTGAACTAAAGAAAATAGCTTGGAAAATATCGTAATGTTTTTAATTAAAAACTTGAACATAAAAGTGGTTATTGTAAGTCAACTGTAAGAGATAGAGATATGCTTAGATAGATAGATATAGATATATATAGATAGATTTAGAATTCGCTAGTACATTACTCCACTGTATCTTTGTTAGTTTCCGCGGCGTTTGCGTGGAAAGCTCCCAGTTGGCGCGATTTTTTGCGACTTCTTCAACATTTATCACCGTATTTCTGCTAATTTACATAAAAGTATACTAAATTATATAATAAAAAAAACCGCGTCAAAATCCGTTGCGTAGTTTTTAAGGATTTAAGCGTACAAAGGGACATAGGGACAGAGAAAGCGACTTTGTTTTATACTATGTAGTGATTACGAATCTTTTGTATGGGAATATAGAAAAGTGTTGTTTTTAGACTTTTTCAGGCAATTTTTTAAATTTTTCTCTCCGTAAGAACCACTTCCTCTCGCCTTTTTCATGAACTATTTATTTTTTAAATAGCTTCTGTCTGCATCTAGTCTATGTAGTTTCTCAAATAATCAGCCGTACCTTAATAATAATCTATTTATATATATAGATTATTAATGACATATGTATATGGCAAAGCAACGTTTGCGGGGTCAGCTAGTAATCCATAAAACATCTCTAAATCATTTAAAGATTAAAGAAGACGTTCACCTATCTATAGAAGTAAGAATACTACTACGTACGTACTAAATACTTTTTTTTTTTCAATTTATTGGCCAATACATAACAAATAGATACATAATAATTTGTAATTTAAGTACCACGAAAACCTCTCGGGTTTATCTGGGTACAGAGAGTCATTCAGTTCATTCGGTCTTCGTACGGTATTTTATTTAATCTCATGTAACAAAATTTAGCTAAGACTCTAAGCCTCTCACAAACATGATTGATAATAGTGTTTTGAACTTAATAGTAAATTACATATATAATAGTTACTCTATAGTAATCCCGAGGATGATGTTTATATTACAAGATCGATGATTCAACCAGAACAAATTGTATGAATTTCAGATGTTTTGACGGAAAAATTATCGTGTGTATAACGTGCTATTAATTTAGGTTTATCATAGGTTCACAAATTAAAATATGATTGTGATTAGTTTTGTTTTATTACCTCTGAGCACTCCCACGTCGTATTATTATTTTGCTGGTTTGTCAAAATCAAACCATGTCCAAAATGCAGTTGCATAAGACATCTTTCACATTATCTCTAGCAACTGGGCATATATTATCTAAAAAGTCACATATTTCAAATTTCTTTATTGTACTTTACTTATCTATACTAATATAATAAAGCTGAAGAGTTAGTTTGTTTGTTTGTTTGTTTGATTGTTTGTTTGTTTGTTTGAACGCGCTAATCTCAGGATCTACTGGTCCGATTTGAAAAATTCTTTCAGTGTTAGATAGCCCATTTATCGAGGAAGGCTATAGGCTATATATCATCACGGTAAGACCAATAGGAGCGGAGTCCACGCCGACGAAGTCGCGCGCACAAGCTAGTCTATTATATACTACCTTCTGCTCGCGACTTCGTCCGCGTGGAATAGGAACAATTCGATCATACATGATTCTTTCGAAACTACACTAACTGTGATGTTTACGCAGCGCACGCAGCGGAAGCTCTTAAAATACCCCGATTTTGAAACATTCTTCATTGGTGCTCCGCTCCTATTGGTCTTAGCGTGATGATATATAGCCTATAGCCTTCCTCGATAAATGGGCTATCTAACACTGTAAGAATTTTTGAAATCGTAACAGTAGTATCTGAGATTAGCGCGTTCAAACAAACAAACAAACAAACTCTTCAGCTTTATAATATTAGTAATTTAGTATAGATTGGTAATGCACGGGTACCAGATCAGTATTTATCCGAAGTAGATCCTTACATCAATTGTAAGTTATGACGGTCAATGACTGTTGTTGTTAACTTTAATATTATTATTAATGCGAAAATATGTGAGGATGAGGATGGATAGGTGTTTGTTACTCTTCCACACTGAAATACTGAGTAAAATTTGTTATTAAACTTGGTACGTACATAGCTGATAGTCTATCATTCATCTATCAGTGATAGACAACATATAGGATACTTTAGAACTCACCCCCTAGGGATCAGATATACGCAGATGAAATCGCGAGGCACATTATATTTATTATTATTATTATATGAGTGGCTGAAGTATTTCAAAATTTCTAGTTTTCACTCGGCTATTGCTAATAAGGACGGGATTCTCGCTTACCTTATTAGCTTTCTCTTAGGGTACTGCATACTTGGGTATACTGTTTATTTTAAACGATGTGGTGAAAGAAAAAATCGAATTCAAAGTGACTATATATATTTAATTTGTTGGAAGTGTTAGAATTGTAGTAAAACATTATACAGAATGGTATGAATCAGATATTCAATAGTAATGACCAATAAATATTATAATTTAGTTTGAATTTAAGTTAGTGCTATGTACTTGTACCATTATTAAACAAAATACACAATACGAGTATTTTCATAGATTGATAAGTATTCTTCTAAACGATTTGTAGATAGGTACCAATATATTTTAAATAGTTGATTGATGTTGTTGGTTTAAAAAAAAAAAACTGAGAAAGGTGTAACTGGAAACATATAAAGTATTATGTTTTTATTTAATGTTGGGTGGATATGTATCTGTGAAAAATAATGGCACAAGTACCAAGTGTAAACTTTAGTAATCATAAATTTTGTATGGCACAGTAACTTAACCGATATTTTAAATAAAACAACTTACCCATCAGTCATACTTTTCACAATATCTAACAAGATTCTTTACAATAGACTTTTCGAAATTATAGTTTTACTAACAGTGTTTTACATTATGTTTTATGACCTACGCTTCTAACAATAGGTCAGACTATAATTGGACCGGTATACTGCTAGATAAGACATGTAACGATTGAAATACAATGACAAGTAGGTACTGTAGTTGAATTTTTTGTATATTAGGTATAGTGTACAATACAAAGATAAGAAAGTTAGTAAATCACATATCTGACAACACTTCACAATAAACTTTTCTTGGTATACCTGTCAGTACTTTTAACCGTTATTCATATTATACATATCTAACAAAATAAAATGTCCCTAATTATGTAGTAAATATTTATATATAAATGAAATAAAAAGCATATCATTGGTAATAAATTATTTTTGTGACTTTAGTCGACATATTTTTATACAAGTAATATATAATTAGCCTAAACTATAACTAACGGAAATTTCATTAAACTAAGATTAAAACTTCAAAGGTAAGGTATAAAGTAATCTAGGGTAGGTAGGTACATCAAACAAAAAATTAGCAAGTACAGCAAAAGTGAGGTACAATATTATCTCTACACAGAAATGTAAGCTACAGACTATTTAAAAAATAATAAAAATATGTCCCTAAATATATGGCATCTCCTGACATTTATGGCAAACCTTAAAAAACTAGTACCATTGAAAAGCGTCACGTACCTATCTGTATGATTAATTACACGTTTAGTGGGTTTGATCATTGATATACAATCATATCTAAATTATAATTTAGCCAATAAAGTATCATATATGATACTGTATTTTAAATATATATTTTTAATATTTTAATAATAGACACTTTGGGAATAGTGTTAAAACGTTTAATTTAGTGGGTGTCTACCCATCACATTTTCGTCAAAAGTAGATATTTTAAAAAGTACGTGGTTTTGCCGTCTTTACTCTTTTTAAAACCAAATGCGTTTAATAGAAAATAATACATTAAATTTTATTAAAATTTTGATGTACATAATTTTTTTATTATTTTTAACTACACATCAGAAGTTGAAGAATCCTAAGTACAGAAATTGTTTTTTAAATATCAACTAGGTCCACAGTTTTGAACTGTTTTATTAAGTAATTTTTAACACTCCTTCCATAGAATTAATTATCGATATTGTACATAATTTTAGCAATAGATGAACCAGAAACAGTTATCAGCAGACAGCATAGTCTCATGAAAAAAAAAATTATTCATTTAAATTGATATGATACAGAAACTAAAGTATATTACTATGGACAGTTGATTGGAACTTTATGTGTTTATAAATATATAATCGATAATATATAAGTATTTAGGCAAGAAAATCTTAAATAAGTTTATTTTTATATTATATTTATTATAAAATATTTTTTTTACAAAACAAAAGTAAGAAAATAGTAGGTGAGAAAGAGGGTAAAACATAGTTTCTGTTTAGATTAATATATTAATACAATTCGGTTAAATTTTAATACAGTGTTACATTTCATTGCTAATTGATGATTTAGAGTTTTAGACAAATGTTTGGATTGTTTAATGGCTATATTAGAATAAATTTTATATCAATAAAAAAATCTTAAGTATAATAAAAGATAATTTTAATAAGTATGCATGGCATTTTCCAATTAGAATGGTTTAAACGGTTTTTTTAATTACTATCTACTCAGCTGTTTAATATATTTTAGCAAGATCGCATTATTACGAATGTACAACATATTAAATGCAAGGGTTAGTGGCAAGATAATATAATCTGATATAGGTCATTTACGCAAGAACGCGTTATAATTTTTAATATACATAAAAGAAAAAACCGGTCAAGTGCGAGTCGAACTCGCGCACCGAGGGTTCCGTACAAACCTGCAGGTATATAAGTAAAAGTTATGGTAAAAAGTTATGGTATTTTGCTGCTAAATGAAATCCGTAACATTACAATATGGAAAGTTGGAGGAGCATAAATTTAAGACAAAGGTATCTTTATCTTTTCATTAATCCTTTAATTTATATAAAATAAAATAAATAAATAAAATAAAAATCGCCTTTATTTCTATTACTATTAAAATTTCAATTAATACTAGCGTAAGTATTCTTAGTTTAAACATATGTATGTATATTAACCTATGTATATATTTATTCTATACTCGTATAATTAACTCGTCTACATGTTTATAACATCACTTAATTAATATTGGTAATAGTAATAGTCGCCTCTGCGGCGTAGGCCTCTCCTAAACATTTCCATGTATCCCTTTCCCGTGCTTTCTGTGTACACAGCGGTCCACATAATTATCTGGTTGAAGATATCTCTCCACCTTTTAATTGGTCTCCCTTTTTTCCTTGACCTGTCTCTTGGTAGGAAAGTTCTTTTATCGAAGTTATTTATTTACAAATTTTTTAGTCACTATTTAGAAATCTGGTTCAAAATACTTTATTACTATTAAGTATTAAATTTGAACCATATTATATATAGTAGATATTTATTTATTATTTATTTATTTATTTAAATAGTCCCACAGATGATGTAACATTTATTTTGTAATTTAATTCGAGCCTTTTTGACCTTTGTACCTGTTTTCAAGTTCGTATAAAACATGTTTTTCCTAAATTTATTTTTATTATTGTCTGCTATTGTTTAAACATATATATTTTTTAATGTCTAGAATTCTCATTACAGTGTTAATATTACTTGATTTCATTAATCATTTTAATACTGTTTTACTGATTTTGACTTACTACTAGCTAAACTTGGTTCTCTTAACATATCTCCTAAGGTGTCTGACTGGTTTCATAGTTACTTGCATGGTCGCCGGCTACGAATACATATTGAAGAACTTTCTTCATTCTGGTCTAGAGTCAACGCTGGCGTTAAAGATAAATATATAATATGTACCTCTTCGCTTAAATGATAGCCTAACTTTGAAGATACCTTCACATTTGTCTTCCTTTTATTCTAAATCTTTCACTATTGAAGCTTATCGTCTTTGGAACTTATTGCCACTGTCTAACGCGCTCAATCTTTAATGACATTTGAAAAACTTGTTAAGGAAATGTACTTATCATATTAAATTATGTTATGCAACTTTATTTTATTATTTATTATTTTTCATGAAGTTACGTTATGTTGTTATGTCATTCGTCTTAATCTATCAATTTGCTTATAGTGTATATACGTATGTATGTATGTATTTATATATTTGTGTATACATATGAGTAAACTTATAATTATGTACATATGTGTCATTAAATATAGCATCTATTGTTATATAGTTATTTATTTATATCTGATTTTTATTTTATATTGTTCCTTTTTTTACAAAATTTTGCGCCCTTCCCCTAGTTTATATGCAAGTCCTCTGCCCAAAGGTTGCCTGGAAGAGATCGCTGTGTTAGCGATAAGGCCGCCTGTTGCAATTGATGCAAGTTTATTGTTATAAATTCTATGTATTGTTCTTTTGTGTATTGGTGTGCAAAAAGAGTTAGTAAATAAATATTACTTTGCAAAGTTTTATAATTGAAAAACAAAGCAGAAATAAACAACATTACACATACTATTTCTGTGGTTGCGATGTAACTATACATTTAAGGTTTTCGTAATTTTTCCTGTATCTGTGCTATAAGACGTTGCTTCATACCTGAAGATTTTAGGTCGACGGGAAGTATTCTTTAGATTTTTATTCCCTTGTCAGTTGTTTGCTAGTTTCAATATATGCGGTTTAAATTGCTGTTTCTTTTGATATCGTGGACATAGAAGTTTGATTTTGTTACAGCTTAAAGTTATTATAGACGTGAGTATTTGATATGAATTTCAATTTAATACTTTTACGCGTTCATGAGAAAAGTGGTATTAAGTGTAAAATTATTAAAATATTTTTTTTATATGTAGTAACTAAAAATTTACACTTTTCGCAATTTTTCCTGTATCTGTGCTATAAAACGTTGCTTTGTACCAAATTTCAAGATTCTGACTTCACGGGAAGTACCCTGTAGGTTTTGATTCCTTTGCGACTATTTTCGATGAAAATATGCGGCGTAAATTGGTTTTTCTTTTGATATCGTTGACATAAAAGTTTGATTTTGTTACAGCTTAAAGGTATTATAGACCTGAGTATTTGATACGAATTTTAATTTAATACTTTTACGCGTTCATGAGAAAAGTGGTATTAAGTGTAAAATTATTAAAATATTTTTTTTATATGTAGTAACTAAAAATTTACACTTTTCGCAATTTTTCCTGTATCTGTGCTATAAGACGTTGCTTCGTACCAAATTTCAAGATTCTGACTTCACGGGAAGTACCCTGTAGGTTTTGATTCCTTTGGGACTATTTTCGATGAAAATATGCGGCTTAACTTGGTTTTTCTTTTGATACCGTTGACATAGAAGTTTGATTTTGTTACAGCTTAAAGGTATTATAGACTTAAGTATTTGATATAAATTTCAATTTAATACTTTTACGCGTTTATGAGAAAAGTGGTATTAAGTGTAAAATTATTAAAATATTTTTTTTTATATGTAGTAACTAAAAATTTACACTTTTTGCAATTTTTCCTGTATCTGTGCTATAAGACGTTGCTTCGTACCAAATTTTAAGATTCTTAGTTCACGGGAAGTACCCTGTAGGTTTTGATTCCCTTGAGAGTGTCGAAAATTTGCAGCATAAACGGCTGTATCTTTTGATTGCCTTGGCTTAGAAGTTTCATTTTTTCACAGCTTTAAGAGGCAGCAGATCTGAGTATTTAATATAAATTTCAGCTTGATGCCTCCACGCGTTTCTGAGAAAAAGGGTCTTGACAGACAGACGGACAACAAAGTGATCCTATAAGGGTTCCGTTTTTACCTTTTGAGGTACGGAACCCTAAAAAAAGTATAATTGTTGTCTTAAAAAAGAATATTTTAAAATTACTGTGAAAATAAGTCACTACGATAGAGCAATCAGTCAAGATAAATATATCTAACGAATTATAATATTTAAAAAAAAAAACAAAACAAAACGATAAAATAGCAAATATTTCTGACGCCATAATTTAAGACATTTATTAAGTACTACAATAATATTAAGATTTTAATTAACAATACATAGGCACAACTTACATTAGCACAACTAGTGACTATAAACGATGGCAATTGCGACGAAGTTATATTAATAAAACTAGATTGGTGAAAGGTGAAATAGCTTTTTGCCTGATTACGGAAATCTGATATTTGAATGTGGTTTGTTTTGCTAATGTATTGTTCCAAAATTATAGCGCATTTATTGGTAAATCTATTTTAAGTGACTAGTGTTTAATTTTCGTAATAATTTATTTGACCATACGATCATATTTAGTTTTGATGATGGATAAATATAATTTGTGTATGAAGGACACTTAATTTTGATTTCTCGTAGTCGGGTAATATTAAGGTTGTTTTCTTGCGTGTGGCTAAGTTACAAGGATCAATTTTGTTTTTGTAACATTAGGTTACACACATTTTAAGATTGTTTCAATGGACGGAGGCAATAAGGCTAGTTGAAAGATAAAGATAAGTACAATTACTCCTATAGTACTAAAGCATGTCTTTCATTTAAATATATTAAAATACTATATTTTATAGTTTAAAGCAAAAATGTGCGTATTAATAAGCAGTTTAATAATACGTGTAACGTCAGCTTTTTTTAAACGAGCTGTGAAAGAATGCTTAATAACGATATGAACGTTAGTAGGTATGTAAGTGAATATAAAATAACAAAAACTGTTATGAATCGAGACTAGAAAGTGTATAGCTACGTCTTCGAATAAGACGACCTAAATTGTTAATTAGTTCTTCTGATATAAGAACGTCATTAAAATAAATTATACAGTTTTGAAAGATTAGCAAGAAAAAAGATATTAATTTTTAAATTGAGTACTTATTTCACTATTGAATTAAAATTTATTTGACGTAAATAAATTCATAAGAAATTTTAACACCTTTTTTAACGTAAAAATAAATATTTGCACAGCAAATTATAACGAATCTTTTATTCCGTAGCAGTTGATATTTCTATATTTTATAGAACTCAAAGTATATAAATCTCTCAATTTTTTTTGCAGTCGAATATAATTAAGGCTACAAGAAATGCTTTTAATGGTCTAATAATCAAAATTCAGGTCGAGAAATCCGAAAACGCTTCAGCAGAATTATAACTATATCTCTTAATTTTAATTTTTTTAACTTTATGACATAAAAATATCTGTAATATCTTGGATATTCCTTGTTTCCTTAATATTAATTAATCTTACAATAAATTAATCATATCTAATGAATACTTAGAGCTTTTAAATGCGATATGTTTGTGACTCCATGTCATTACCTACACTGAGCAAATTTCAATATGCATTTGTTGTGTATGTAATCGTAAATATGTAATTGTTTTAACATCTTAACCAACATTTCAGTACTAGTTATATATTAAATACGTTGGTAATTTTATGTAAAATGGATATAATAAAAAAATTCCAAGAACGTCACAAATTATTATTTATGTACAAATTGTTAACTAATTAGGTAGTACGTTCTAAATTCTGCTACATTTTTAATAGGTGTAATGGTTTCTATCATGTTTTACTATTTATTTTGAAAACAAGGTGTCACAAAACATTTCGCTTTACTAGAAGTAATTGTCATTTTCAATGTACATAAATATTTATAAAATACTTATTTTAATATTAATAATAACATAATTTGGGTTGTTTAATAGATGTATCTACTAACAATTCACAATAATAATAAAATAGATATGTAAAGCGATTTCCTTGGTAATGATTGTATCTATTGTTTTTATTTTGTGATTATAAAATGTTAACATTTTTGCGGTTAACTGACGTATTGCGACAAAAACCAAATTTGTCGTATTACACATACTCGTATATGAAAACACGTACCTATATATGAAAGTACAGTTCGGGTTTTTGTAATTATTTTCATTTATGCTTTAGTTAAAACTATATATAATTATGTAACTTTTTCTTTAGTTTCGCTTTAGCATACGTTTTAATTTAGTTGTCGGGATTTCCACTTCAGCTGCGAAATCACAGCACACTGTAGAATGTATCCATTAAGTTCGTCTCCAGATCGCACTCTAAAAAGAGGTTTTCATGACCCTCTTCCTGAAACAGAAGATTTCGATTCGTCACTTTAGGTTGGGAATAGGTACGAGGTAACTATAATAATGTATACTTAATTTGAAGTTGCAGTTTAGTTTAGGCTAGCTGTCGTTAATAGTAACTACATTAAAAATACAGAATGATCTACAATTGTGGTTTTGATTTCTTCTGCTAGAGAAAATTTTATTCAGTTCTTAAATTGTACATGATGTGATATTTTGAAGTATCCACCACCACCACTTCAGCCTATCACAGTCCACTGTTGGACATAGGCCTCCACAAGTTCGCGCCCGACATTATGACGCGAACTCATGTGTTTTGCCCATAGTCACCACACTGGGCAGGCGGGTTGGTGACCGCAGGGCTGGCTTTGTCGCACCGAAGACACTGCTGCTCGTCTTTGGCCTGTGTATTTCAAAGCCAGCATGGATGGTTATCCCGCCATCCGTCGGCTTGTTAAGTTCCAAGGTGATAATGGAACTGTGTTATCCCTTAGTCGCCTTAGTGAAGTATGATTTTAGATATTTGTTAAGTTTAAATAAATTTACAAAAGTTACCCAATCTCACGTAAAATATCGTTAGGGTTCACGACAAGTTCATATGTACTCACAACCCATTCGTTCTAATATATCTAATAATCAATACCTGAGCAGCGTGAGGCGCGAATGTCTGGTCCCCGCCTCTCCTTGGGTGTCATTTAGAAGTCTTAGGCAGATGCCGTTTCATGTGCAAGGCGAGGTGGTCGGAGCGGGCGAAGGAGCGCTCGCAGACGGCACACTTGAACGGTTTCGCGCCGGTGTGCTTGCGGTAGTGGCGGGTGAGCTCGTCCGACCGCGCGAATCTCCACTCGCACTCCGGCCATTGACATGTGTAAGGCTTTTCTCCTATGAAAATACAGATACTTGACACTTATAAGAATTATATCTATAGCGATTGTAAATACTACACCAATATAAGATGTTGGGCATTCGCTTATCGCATGTACCAGCACATGTTTCGAACTTACACGAAACTGTCCGCACACTAAAAAAATACTATCATGTGTACCTTTTTACCAGTAATAAAAATATAAAGTAATAAATATTTTTTTTATTTAAAATTATAGTGTTATTAAATATTCGCCAAAGCAAATTATTGAGTAATCGCAGTGCAGTGTAATCTTTAAATATTGTAAAAGTCTTACGTTACCTGTATGTATTCTCTGGTGAGCCTTAAGGTGTGAACTCTTTGTGTAAACCTTTGTGCAACCTGTAAATGTAAATATATTTCTACATTCGATTTTTATTTATAGGATTCGCAACAAAATTACCAATTCAATTCATATTGACTAAAACTTGATGAATCAGAAAATAAATATACAAGTCCCAAAACCGTAAAAACTTGCCTATAAAATCACAGTGGTGAACTCTTCTCTTCTCCAGCTCAGGGTTGTTTCGTCTGTTATACTTGATGGAATGCGATGCCAGACGCGGATGCGACGGTGTGTGCGCATGCGTCGCGGGCGCGGGCGCGGGTACAGGCGGTATTTGCAACGGTTGGTGTATACTCTAATGTAATTGATTTTAATTAGATTTATTTTGTTTCAGAGATAATCATAAGTACTTTTTTTGTTACTATGATTTATGTTTCTTATTCTGTAGCAATTATTTAAAACTTAGTATAATAAACTACAATAAACTTCATTAAATCAATGAATATACGTATGTACCTATATGAATTCTAGCAGAGACATTAAGCGAATTTATCATACATTACATGTTTTAGATCTTTTATATTTATGTATGGCTAATTCTATCATTTTACATTAAATTAAATGTAATAACATACCTGGGGATGATGATGGGTTTGAGGAACAGGATGCGGAGGGGCATGGGGCGCCCGGAGTAGTGGCGGTGGATGATAAGGCGGCGGGGGTGTGCGCCGTGGTCCACCCTGAAATTATAATTAAATCTGGCATGTAAGATATTATTTACTTGGCTTACTACTAAAATATAAATTCATAACTGCATAAGGTTAAAAAATATACCTAATAATATAATATAAACTAAATCATATAATATGATTTTCAATTATAATCTCTATCAAATATTTTCTTACCCGAAATTTTTAATCACTTCTTTAAACTACTCCACTTATTTTATTTTTCTCCATTATCGTGATGAGTTAGTATAATAATTATTCGCGAAACAAAAAAACACAGTCGCTTGCTAAAGATGGTACCATCAAATATTCGCTAGCGATCGCAAAGCATTAACGCCACAACTAGTCTGTTTAATTAAAATTACCTGCATTGAATTTCCAGGACTACCCTGATCAGAACCGGGTGGTGTTAATGGAGACATATAGACTAGTCTCGATGGATATTTCGAAAAGGATGTTGCCGGCTGTTGTATTGGCTGATGTAGGTGAGGTTGCGGGTGTGCGTATGTAGGTGGCGCACAAATCCTCTCCGTCTTGATCTCCAACGGACTGAGTAGAGGTGTAGCGCATTCTTCGAGGAGTGCGTCTTCGGCTTCGAGCTTAACATGAGTAGCTCCAAGGGGAGCCAGCATATTCGCATTCTCTGGGTCAATGTTTCTGATTGAAGAGGCGATGTCCTCCCAAAGGGCAGGGCGAAGGAAGGCATCGTCACGCGAAGTTGTCCCGCCATCGAAAAGGTCCATGTGGGCGGGCGCAAGCGAAGCGCCCTCTTGCTTGTACAGCAGCGACTCCAGCTCAGATGTCTGCAATATTAGATACAATGATACATGATTCATTTATTTTCAGTTTTTTTTTGTATTGTTAGACATTTTACCATTGTTTTTCAAAATTGTAACAAGTAAGTATTGCTTTACAGTATTCCTTTTATGTTTCAAATGTTAGCCAAAATTTAAAGAAGGTGAATGTTTGTATTTTTTGTTACATTATACATTATGATTTATTCTAAGAAGTTCCTCAAAAAATTTATAATGCAAATCCTTTGATCGCAAAGACCAGTCCCATGAGGGAGCGTATTTTAAAAGGGCAGCTTTGGATTTTAAGTATGATCCTGAGGCAGATATCGTTAACAAAGATAGTATTATTCTGATTGAATGTCGTTGGTGATTCTCTCGATCTCTAAGCCATATCTATATTGGCAGTGTAATATTCATTTATGAATTATTATTTTGATTTTTTTTAATTTAAAAACAATGTATGATACTATTGTTTTTAAAATATACATATAATTATTATTTAAACATTGTGATAAATTTCTTACTCAAGAAAAGCAAGAAAATACATTTGGGCATTTAATCTTAAATATCATATACAGTTATCTAATGTGTATAAATGCAATACTTTCCACATTCCAACATTAACTTCGATTGAACATTAATTTTTGTTACACTACAATAGCAATACTACTTTTATATGACAAATTAAAACGGCTAAGACATATCGGAGAAATTATGGTACAATAATGGCTCGTGTTCAATTTCTCTGCGCAGTGTGGACAGAGCCAGCGCCCATTAGCATACAATGTAGTGCGCCCACGTGAAGACGCAGGTGACGAGCAACCCGCGTCTTACGAATAGCTTTTATAAACTGCCATCTTCGTATGTGGCTTTCATTAACTCCAAACTATATTCTATTGTATACACAAAAATGTTTTACATCTTGCTCCGGGCTTTTATTTTATAAAATCTTCGTTGTAGTATTATAAAACTAAAGTTTCAAAATATCTACACGCAATAAGCCTTGCTAAATAAGTAAAAGTAATAGTAAAATATTTAGAGATAAGAAAACTTTAATAAACTCTCAAATCATCATTAAACAGCGTGCACAAATAAAATTAACAACTAAAGCATCACATAATGCCGTTCAATTTTAAACGATTATTGAGCAAATATCAGCTCAACCTGCTTAGACTCAACTGAGATAACCCTTTGCGCAGTGGAACCTCCTTCGTACTGTAGTGTCGCAAGCGTGCCGGACCGCGCAAATTCCTTCTTTGACCTTTGCGGATCGAAGCGATTGCGCCAACGTCTCCTGCACCAGGCTAGACGAGCTTAGGCAATTGCAACACAGATTAGATGTGTTACAGATCGCCCTGACTCTTTGTAACACTGGCTTTGATAAGTACGAGCCCTTTTTATAATGATTTAATGTTCTATCATTAAAATATTTAATTTTATCATTATTTTTTGACGATGTATAAGAGAAAATAATTTGTTCTTCAGCTAAGCCTAAAAGGAATCAGTGCCAGTTTTAGTACTATCCAGCGCCCTGGGCGAGATTTCAAGGGCGCCCCGTGATTGCACTTCAATCCCATATATAAAAAAGCAATGGATGTAATTACATAACTGTTCAGTAAAATATATAATAAGCCTCAATATTAAAAAAATAAATTGCTGCTGAAATTTTAATTTTCCAGTCTTTATATCCGCGGACTCTTTTCTTCTCTCGTCGAAAATTGGTCAATCTAGATTGAGATTTTGTCATGCATGTTGGTGTTGTATTGCAAATAGGTTATTTCAAAAGCTTATGAATAGAATAACTCTTCACCCTACTAGTATCCGTTACAGGTATAGTTATATATTCACAACTCAATTCATACATTTGGATACAGTTCTACTTGTAAGTTGCTATCTTTAGAACAAAAATTGATTGGGTCAAAAAATCAGATAGACTTTCCACAGATTCAGCACCCTGGGCGGTTGCCCCAATCCCTAACGCAGCTACTGAAAGGAATATAAAAATATTTTAAAGAACGAATAAAATAACAAATAACCGACTTTTCAAACGCATCGTGGGCCTCCTCATGTGTCTTGGTGTTGTATGACCAGGTTGAATTGGAAATATATTGTACTAGCACACAGAATTAGATCGAGACATGTACCAAGAAAAAAATTCAGACACAGATTCAGTTCAGAAACAGAACAGATGTGAGCGTATTCGTAAACGTATTGGCAGTTTGACATAACTCAACCCAGAAGAAGCCTATAATTTGTTTAGATTAATTTATAATAATTGATTTATGCAGGGGCGTAGCTACCGCCGTATTAGCCGTATCAATGATACAGGGCCCCCGGGCTACAGGGGCCCCTAAGGTGTGTAAGCAAAAATTTGTAAAATGTTATCCTGTGTGTTACTTAATCTCGTGCTTCCAGGGAAGAACATTTAAATACGTGCCTATAAAGTTTTCATTTCGGAAATGACAAAAATAAAAAAAGCAATCCCCTTTTTCCCGCCCGCTTTTGCGCCCAAAAGTTGGCAACATCCTACATCGGTTATTGCAGGATTCAGTTAATCTTTATGAACAATTAATTGCTCTGAAAACATGCTTAAAATCCGAAATTCAAAAAATTCATTCCATTAAGAAAGTCATGGAATAATTGGCGATAAAATTCAATAGTCTTGCATCAAGTTTTACGGAGGTAATCACAGCATGCTTTCTATTCTTGACCCTTCCAATTAAAATCGCAATGTCTTTTTGATGACACGTTCACGTAAGGAATTAAATTCGCAATGTTATCCCGTTACGGCATTGTTTGAACAGCACGATGGCTCGTGCCGACGCTCCATTTCCATAATTCACCTGGACGCCCACGCTAACTCATTCTTCAATACACGTTGCATTTGTGGTCTTATATTTTGTATCTAAGTACAAAGTCGCAAAGTTTAATTTACAAACGAAAGTTTTTATGCGGTTTTAACATATTGAACTTCGTCGGAGGTAATCTATACCTATTTAGTATTAGAGTTATATAATATTACGACGTTAATAAACGGAGCGTAGTTTATTTTAATATTACATACCTACCTGTATTTTAAGATGCGCCAACTTACCTGTAACTAGATACTTATTACTATGACAGTAAGTAACAAGACTCCTAACATTAGCGTACATTCTGTAAACCTTAAGATACTAATTGATAGTTTGTTGAGTTTTGTGACGGTTTTAAAAGAGAACTTACTCAAAGCGCTTGTCTCATATGTCTATATAAAAACCCAGGAGATTTCAGTAGTTTTGAATATCACGGCGATAAATAAAGGAATTTCTACGATAGTTAGTTTTACAAAGAGGGATATGAAATGGGGCAAAATTACGAAAAAACCTAGTGGGAACATTAAATTTAATTCTGGTGTGTAAGTCTGGGTTATCTATAATATTGTTGACAATTTTATTTAGATATACTAAATCAGAGATGTTTCGACGAAGTCTCAGGGGAAGGAAATGGTATTTTTTGCATCTGCTTTTGTAGTCAACAAAATTATCACCGCACTTATACTGCAAGTATCTTAAAAACTGTTTCTGGATACATTCAATTTTATTTACATTACGTTAAGGATGTCAGAAATTACAAAAATCGTTTAAATATAAGTTAAAAGTTTAGACATTCTTTGTGGGGCAGAAGACTTTTCGCAATAAATGAACACTGAAAAACAATACGTCTACGTATTTATATGTGTATACGTAAATCTATTTACACGTTTATGTCTCACTTTAAATGGTATATCACAATTTTTACACCTACACCGACACAATACCATCTTCTCTGCCCCTTGGTTGCCTAGAAGAAATCATTTTTCAAAGATAAGGCCGCCCTTTGTACCTTATGATACTTTGTTGAAATCAATTTGATATGTATTATTTCGACACCTGATATGAAGAACATTGTATCTGTTTTTGTTAAGTTTTCAGGAGAGCGTTTTACAATTTTGTTGCACTTAAAAACATGGCCAAGTGATATTAAATAAGGCCGCATCCGTAATGAAGTAAATTGTTTTACTATTATTTTTTGCGTTCTGTAGTAGGTATGAACTTGACCACGTTGTGATACATCTAAAGGGAAGCTATTTTTGTTCAAGTTATAATGATTAAAAATACGATTGTTTTAGTTTAAAAACATTGTATGAACAGTTCCAATAATGTAGTATATCAACTTAATGTATATTATAGACAGCTGTGATGTTTAAATTTGAGTAAAAAAAGGTATTTGTTACTGTGTTCAAAGAAGACCGATATTATCGCTTTTATTATACATCTTTATTTTCGTTACCGATATTACAATATTTTTTTAGCCGAAATCTGGATTATCTTGAATTACAATTAAAAAAAATTTCATTTAAAAATCGTTCTAGTCGTTGTATAAATACGGTTCCCAGACTGAAAGATATCTTTTGTCTCCTAGTATTTAAGTGTTGTTAGAAAACATTGTTTCATTAGTTACAATGTTCTTCATATCAGGTGTCGATTTATGTTTTGCTGTACAATAAAGTATATTGTTATGTTACTATGTTATGTTAATTACTAATTATGTGATTGTCATGTGATTATTTCAACTGGCTGGGCATCAAAAATAATGTGCTCGTTTTTTGAACATAAAAATAGATATTAGTATCGGTATTATGATGATTCTAAAAAAATAATTCTTGCGTTTTTACGCAGTAGTTCAAAGCGACGCATAATTAATTAAATTGAATAAATTTAGGAAAGATAGTAATCGCTTTAGTAATATTATATTAAGTAGTAATATTAAATACTAATAAAACATTTTGTTAGGAACCGCAGATTTATTAAAAACTTTTTTTATGTTTTCTAAGAATTTTTAGCAGAGAGAAATTTTACTTTTAATTTTGTGTAAACAGTAACAGTAAATTTATAACGGAAAAGGAAAGAATTATTCGAATATAGAGTAAGGCGGGCGGTGGTCAGGGCGGGCGTCGATCGATAACAAACGCCGCCCACTAGAAGTGGGGCCTTCGACCTATGAAAATACATCTCGTAGATGTTCCAAATACGTATAAATCAGGTTTCGTTGTTCACGTACAAAAAAAAATAATAAGAAGAAGAAGTATTTGAAGTATGAGTTATAAATTCTTTCAATATTTTAAAAAAAGTCTTCATATCTAAAAAATAATTTACAAATGTATAAGTTTACAATTAATAAGTTTCAACGATTTTCACAAAAGTGCGGCACTTTTCGTTATAAAAATAACAGGATTCAGGATTTCTTTTTGGATTATATCAATTTCATGTAGATATTTCAAAAGTGTGACGTGATAATTTTTTGTATACCTAGGTAAAGTAATAATAACGTAATTTCTGAACGAGTTGTCATGTTACACGCTTTTTATTAGCTTCAGCTGTATGTTTTTTGTTAATATTATGTTTGTAAGTTTGTAACCGACTCCTTTGGACTTCATTTTGACCCACTTATAACGTTCAGATTTCATTTAAACTTGGTAGACTTATCGAGGACCGATGACAATACACTAATTCGATAAAATTATCCAATTATCCTAACGGCTTGGCACAATAATCAAGGTTTTTCTCGCTATTTTTTGGACTTTTTAATGTTTAGATTCTCTACTTTTTAGTTTAGTTTATTTATAAAAGCGTGTTTTTTAGTTTTTTTTTAATTAAGTATTATTTTTAATATGCATTTATTACGTTTATGTAGGTAATTTTAAGAGAAAATTTAATTTGGTGAATTTATGTGAATAAAATACAAAATACTCTGCTACGATAACACCAAAAAGCTTATAAAATAGGTCGAAACAACAATCGATTATAATAAAAAGAAAGTTAAATGAAGCACAACGCAAACATGTCTGACTAATAAAATAATTTCCACATTAAGTCCCCTGACGCAGCTATATGGTAGAGTAAAAGACATTGTAATTCGAGTAATGTTTGCTTTTCCCATAATTTTTGGTAAACGATGGGTTGAGGGTGGGAAGTATAAGTAACGAAAAAAATGAATGGACAGAATTTTACTTTTATATAATATTTGTTTTATTGAACTTTCGTTTTAAACACATTATGAAATAATTAAATAAACAGGTAAAATAATGTATTAGGACACAAACAAGATTATGAAGTCGTTATAACAGTATTGTTTTTTGCGAAGTTATAATTGCTGTAGAGAAAAATCAGGCTTTTGAAATATTATCTTCGCTTCAGCCTGTAATATCCCACAGCTTGACATATGCACTTTCCCCATGTAGGAGAAGGATCAGAGCTTAATCCACTACGTTGCTCCAATGCGGGTTGGCGGATACATTCCCTACTGTTAGTAACGATAGCTATCAATGATAACAACCGGGACCGACGGCTTAACGTGCTCTCCGAGGCACGGTTGGGAGACCCACAAGGACTGCACAAACACCAAGACCAGGTCAACTTCTGTATGGCCAATACAAATGTTTGTGATCGAACCCGCAACCGCCAGCGCACCAGCCACAAACCAGTGCTGTGACCGTTGCGCTATTTGTCGTGTCACAATTCATATAATATTTTCAAAGCTGCAGTGAGCGCTCCCAAAGCGTCAGTTCGCGACCGACAGTAAAGCACGCGAACAATTACGAAACAATCCATTCGATGGTATGTATCTACCTGTATATCCATACTAGATAGCATCCATGTCTATATATTAATATTCTTACTCAAATTAAATTATTTTTCTTTTTAATATTGAAATATCCTTTTTAGTACATGAATATATCATATCTAAATAAAAGGTACCTAGTACCTACATATTCATAATAAGCCGAGAATAGAAAACATATAATATATTGTGTTATTAATTATTATACTTAGCAAATTATTGTATTAAAAACATCAATGAAATAAATATCATCATACAATACATTACAGTCGCGACAGGGTTATCGTATCCACGATCAGATCCTGTAATAAAGAAGGAAGCGGGACTTTCCGACGATAGAAGCATAAAGATAACCCGGCACTAAACTTGACATAACTCGCGCATCACTGATTACTCATCAGCTTTCAACATTTTACCAAGATTGTTTTGCCGAGACACCTGACTCATCGACTGTGATATAACCACGCAATATTGTTCTCTTACGACAATAAAGTATAACCTTTTGACAAAAATATTTAGGATATAAAAAAAAACTAAGGTTACTCTAGATATATGTATGTATATATTACCTTCTAAAATAAATAGTTTTAGTAAATATTAATCTAAAACTATCATTGAATAATCTTTATTCTATATCGAATAATAAGATTATCTATCAACACAAACTTATTGAAAAAATCATAAATTACTGATATTTTTGTATTAGTAGTAGGATTTAACAAGAAACAAAAAAAAAGTTCATGTTAAAGTTCATGTCGCATTTGTTGGGCTATTTTGTTCTATAATTTATGTGCCGAATCGAAATTATGGAGGAGCTGTAGATACAGGCCGTCAATTTCCGACCAATCATAATAGAAGTTAATAATTAAATAAAATCATACTATTTCAATTTCGAAATTTTTGGATTTTTTTCTAAAGTATATCTAACGGATTTATGCAAAAGAATTTAACCATAATGCAAATTTATTGAGGTTTTTGTAATATTGTTACTGTTCTTTTCCATCACTATTTGTAATAAAAATGTACTCGAATAATTAATATCAACATACCATAGTAAACATTTAACGCCATAAACAAATCACCGCATAAATATTCATGGGTCATCCCCTTGCGTCGGAGGGATGCAATACGTATAGCGTTACCTTAATAATAAAAACATATTAGCCGCATTGCATGTCTGTCTTTTCGTGACCGGGCAGTTTTACACCTGGCCGAATAGGGAGGAGGGTGGTCGGGCAGATAGAGAGGTGGGCAGGGGAGCTGCGGTTTATAGGAATAATGGGTACGCGAGGGCAGTGGGGGGCAAAGGCACCGTTTGTCAGCGGTCAGCTATTAATGAATGCGCCCATAATATTTATTGTACCCGCTGAGCAGTTTTTGGGTAATGCTTGTAACTCATCGTTTTATAAATTAACTGTCATGACAATCTGCTATTTGTTACTGAGATAACGAAAATTTGTTACGCGTAATACGAGTATCAAGAAAATAAATTAATTAATAAAACAACAATTTCGGGTTCAGAAGCTTTAAAATTCTTTTTCTAATTCTGCTCTAAAATTTTCAGGATAATATGCACTGGTGTGTTATCATTTTATGCAAAATTTGAAATATATTCATTTTTCACTGTTTATTTTAATTTAAGACTGTTGTTACTTTTAAGTAAAAATAATTTCAATGTAATAGAATAATAAAATTGTGTCAAGAACTCAAGGTACCTATACTAAATAACAAAAATAATAAAATATTTACTTAATATTTAATACTAATTACTATTTATATACTACTTACGCTTCAGCCTGTAATATCCCACTGCTGGGCATAGGCCTCATTCCCTATGTAGGAGATGCTGTTCCATAGCGGGTTTGCGGATATACTGCTTATTGTGTTGTTTTATTTTTTATACAAAGTTATCTTTGGATAATAATTTAATATACTTATTTAAATTCGTATTATTTTTATTTTTTGTGTTACCCACACATTAGGAAATTGTAAACATTTTAAATCATATCAAAATGTATCTCCGCGGGGTCCGCTGAATCGAAGAAAAAAATTGATTTGATTTAAAATGTTTAATATATGTTTTCTTTATCAATAGTTTATTGACATTACAAGTCCATGCGGAAATAGGATCCAACCGAAGCGACCCGGTGTCACGAGGTCACAATTATAACGTGTTACACGTTTATACTCTCATGAATCCCTTTTATTATAATAATGAAATTATTTGAAGACCAGGGTCGCGTGTACGCCACGTGTCGATTTGCCCCTCGTTTGACCATAGCCTTATTAGATCATCGTGATGATACAAACCCCTGGTAGGGAAAAATTAACTTTTTAGTTTGGTGGCGTCATTGCTGTGAATATATTGCATTGTGCAAGGGCGTGATTTATTGTAGACGCACAATCGTCTTCTTAAAATATGTTTACGTCATATCTAATGAGACGTTATCAGACTACGAATATAAAAAATAAAAAAGAACTATACATATATTTTTAGGTCAAGATTTTTTTCTGATACCATTCTACACTACTTGACATGCAAAACAAAATAATTGTTACAAATCCATAATTATTTTTTCCTAAATACTTTATGATTTTTATTACGACAATCAATTAGCAACCAAAGACACGGAACGTTAGCAATCTGGCGAGAAGGGGGTTTTGGTAGCGCTAATTAGCTAATGGACGTTAGATGCCACCCTCCGCCGCACTGCTCTGTAATGGATTGTGGCACGCTTGCCGTCGGGACTATCTCGGATTTCGTTCTTGTCATTGAAAACAGAAACATTTTAATAAAAATATTGTTTCGTAGTCGTTAGTCGTATATTTTGTTGCAGAGGATCATACCTAGTGACAATATTTTTAATTTCAATTCAATTTAAAAACCTATGTTCTAAGCATTTCAATTGTAATGTCACTAAAATATATCAAATAAAGTGTATTTTATTTATTTTGCTTTACTTAAAATAATGTAGGTAGATTAAAAAGCAAAACTTGAAAAGTTAATTTAGGTATTAGGTTATTACTTTTTTTACTTAATTTACTTCGTTTTGTCGAAACCAACAGTCTTAATCACCGTGAGAAATTAAAAAAGAAAAATATGGTAGCGTTCTACTATGTGTTTTTAGTTCTTAAAACCAGGATAAAATTTTCAGCGATTCAGAGCAGTCGAAAGTACATAGCTTGCTGGTGAGCGAAAATTTAACCTTTTATCTTCCTTAAATCAAAATATTTTTGTTTCATTCAGTTTACATAAATCTGAGTTTTTATTTTACGAACTTAACATTATAAATTAGTTAGGGTATTACCTACCTATTTGCTTTTGCTCTGTTGGTTGTTTTACTACAGAATTCGTGAGGAACGGCATTTTCTTTTGTTAGTGTCTCTGCGAATTTCTTGGCTAAGTCAAATAAATTTTAGCAAGATTGGTTAATATTGGGTGAATTATAACAGGAGATCCTCCTTGAAACGTCACCAACGTCACCACGTCAAAGTCACCAACTTGTTGGTTATAAACCTTATCAAAACCAAATATTTCATAAGTATTTAGTAAAAACGATCGTTTTACAGTAGTTGAATAAGAGATCACATAATCTTTGCATTACTTTCTTTAGGTTAATCTATACTAATATAATAAAGCTGAAGAGCTGAGCTAAAGCTTTGTTTGTTTGTTTGTTTATTTGTTTGAACGCGCTAATCTTAGGATCTACTGGTCCGATTTGAAAAATTCTTTCAGTGTTAGATAGCCCATTTATCGAGGAACGCTATAGGCTTAATATCATCACCCTAAGACCAATAGGAGCATAGCACCAATGAATAATGTTTTAAAATCGGGTTTTTTCCTTTTGAGAGCTTCCGCTGCGTAAACGCTTAAAGTTTCTCTCAAATAATGTATGACAGAATTGGTCCTATTCCACGCTGACGAAGTCGCGCGCAGAAGCTATTAGCTTATATAGGTAAATTAGAGTATGTGAAATGTAGGCATCAAGACAAGACAAGACAAAGTTAACATTTCAACTTTTCCAGTAACTTATATCTTGTAGCGTGGGATATGTACCTACTGAGTAGAGGCATGAGCTATTTTGCTTCTCCTTTAGATTGGTCTACCATTTAACGTTTCGCAAAACGCGAAACTTATTTAAAAGTTAACGATATTGATATCTAAATTCTATTATAATAATAAGTGGATACATTAATTGTTGCATAAGGCATAAATAGGTATGTAAATACAGAACGTGCAGTTGTAATAAAGTTGACTTGTATCCCCCAGGTGTCGTATACCCCTTGCACGCTTGATATAGTAGATTAAAGATGGTGCCTCTAAAATTCTAAATGGAAAAATTTGTTCGCATATAAGAACTTGCATAAGGTATTTCTGTGTACTTTAGAGTAGAAAATAAAGTTTACGAATTTTGAAATGGGATAGTTTCTAGACTAATTAGACCAATAAGATTAAAGCGAAGAAATGGTATATGACATAATTATTACAGGAAAAGGTTTACGATTATATTAAATTGAAACTTCAACGGAATAGATAAGTATTTTAATAAGAAAAACATTACTACCTTTTTTATATAATACTAGCTGACAAGGCGAACTTCGTAACGCCTAACAGTTGATTGATTTTTAATACTTATAATATGCTCGCCGTAACCCCTCCACTAACACTACTTTACTACACTAAACTTTATGGTATGGTATTAAAGTTCAAATTGACTTTTAAGTATTATTACTATGGGAATATAGAAAAGTGTTGTTTTTAGACTTTTTCAGGGGTTTTTTTTTAATTTTTCTCTCCGTAAGAACCAGTGGCGTAGCGTGCCTTGGAGGGGCCCCGTATCAAAATTTGGTGGGGGGCCCAAATGAAGGGTAACGATTTCTCACAAAATAAACAAAAATGCTTGCATTTAATTAAAATAAATATTTATTTAATATAAGTTATCACTTCCTCCTAGAATAGACAATAGTGACAAGTCTGATAGCCGTTCCTGTCTCGTCGAAGTCCTTAGGTAATTTTTGTTCAGTTTAGTTTTGAAAAACTTCTTCCAGCTGTTGCGGTTATAACTGGAAGGGTCAAGAATAGAAAGCATGATGTAATTACCAAACGTAAAACTGGATGCAAGACTATTGAATTTTATCAGCAACAATTCCAGGAGTTCCTTAATGGAATGAATTTTTTGAATTTCGGATTTTACATTTTAAGCATGTTTTCAGAGCAATTGATTGTTAATGAAGATTAACTGAATCCTGCAATAACCGATGAAGGATGTTGCTAACTTTTGGGTGCACGCTTAACTCGGGAAAAAGAGGATTCCTTTTTTTTACTTTTGTCATTTCTGAAGTGAAAACTCTATAGGCACGTTTGACAGTTATTTTGTATGTTTTTTTTTACCGGAAAGCACGAGATTAAGTGACATCGTGGATAACATTTTACTAAGTTTGCTTAAACACATTAGGGGCCTCTGTAGCCCGGGGCATCCGTACCATTGATACGTCTGATACGGTGGTAGCTACGACCCTGCATTGCAATCTAAATCACTCACAGAAGCTGACTGCTGAAAAAATGAAGAAATTTTGGATATTTTTTTTATAACCTACTCTCTTTTCTGTCTACTTTTTTCTTTTCATAGCTCCACTGGGATAATCTCTTTTCGTTTCACTCATTCTTTTCACAAACCATAGTAATTAACCAATAAGTAATGAGAAGTACAAGATTGTATTGTATTAAAATGTAATAACGTAACGGCGTTTGGCAGGCTTCGTCGAGTCTTCACTTCGAAGATTCCGCAATGCTTAAATAAAAATGCAACCAAAAGTCTTCGAGCAATGCGTCCTGCCTGTGTTAACATACGGAGCCGAGACGTGGACACTGACAAAGGGACTGGTACACAAGTTCAAAGTCGCTCAACGTGCAATGGAATGGGCTATGCTTGGGCTTTCTCTCAAAGATAGAATTAGAAATGAGGCTATCCGCGAGAGAACGAAAGTAGCCGACATAGCCCACAGAATTAGCAAGTTGAAGTGGCAGTGGGCTGGTCACTTGTATCGCAGGACCGATGGCCGTTGCAGCAGACGTGTCTTGGAGTGGAGACCACGTCTTGGCAAACGCAATGTAGGACGTCCGCCGGCCCACTGGAGCGACGATCTACGTAAGACTGCCGGTGTAGGCTGGATGAGGATTGCGGAAAACCGGGATATCTGGCGCGAACTTGGCGAGGCCTATGTCCTGCAGTTTACTGCAATGGGCTGAACTGACTGTCTTGACTGTGATAACGTATGAACCGGAATGAAATAAAACACGTAAATATTCTTCTCGTAATATGCATCTGTTATTGCGGGATTCCTCCGTTTAAGTCACTCACTGATGTAGGATGTTGCCAACTTTTGGGCGCACGCTTAACTCGAAAAAAAAAAGAGATTACTTTTTGATTTTGTCATTTCTGAAGTGAAAACTCTATAGTCTATAGGCACGTATGACAGTTTTTTTATATGCTTTTTCCCGGGAAGCATGAATTTAAGTATAGTACACGGCCGTAAATAATGCACATCGACTTTTAGAAAGAGACAATCAGCTAATTTGAACTTTGTAGAGCGTTATCTCTGACGCACATTACCTATGAGACGTATCGGACTGTCAGTATTTCATATGACAGATCTAATACTGTAAAAACCCAGTTCCAAGATCACCTGTCATATTTTTTTGAAGGACAAAATATATTAAATTCAAATTCAAAATATTTTATTCAGCATAAAATTATTACAATTTCTTACTGAACGTCATGAGTCTACTACCAGTTCGGAAAGAAAAAGCCTCTGACCTGAGAAGAACTGGCGAAAGAAACTCAGCGGGACTAATATCATTTTTTTTTAATCATGTTTTTTTTCCAAAGCAGATTGAAATTTACAATAATTTTATAGGTTGAAATAGCCTTGCGGCGATCACATCATTCCCAAGGCGTACCTACTGTCTTCTATAAAATCGTTAATCGAATAATATCCTTTAGTACACAAACGTTCTTTCACAATTTTTTAAAATTTGGCTGCTTTATATACGTAAAAATGTTATTAACCAGCTATTTTAGTATTTATCGCCAGACACTAATTAGGTATATTACTATATTTTAAAACCTGTAGAAAATATTTTAGCAACTCTTTATACTACGATGTATACTGTAATGTTTTGTCAATCAGAAACAAGGAAGTCTGGGGTCTGGGATCTTGGACTATAACGCTCTACGAAGTCGAAATTAGCCGATTGTCTCTTTCCAAAGGTCGATGTGCAATATTTATGGCCGGGTACTATAACATCGTGGATAATATTTTACGATTTTTTTTGCTTATAGACGTTGGGGGCCCCTGTAGCCCGGGGGCCCCGTATCATTGATACGGCTGATACGGCGGTAGCTACGCCCCTGGTAAGAACCATCCTCGTACTTCAAGGAATATTATGAAAAAAATTTTTAGCGAAATCGGTTCTGCTCCTCTCGAGATTTGCGCTTAGCAACACATTCAGCGATTCATTTTTATATATAGAGAAGAGATGTACCTAAGTATTAATTATTTCTATACCTACTTATTTATTTAAGGATAAATTGTATATTGATTTATTGTAGACTATATTGTAAGCTCATACACGTAAACGTTATTTTTATTCTGTAACTAGCTGACCCAACGAACTTCGTACCGCTTAACAGTCGATTGGTATTAAAGTTCAAATTGACTTTTAAGTATTATTACGAATCTTTTGTATGGGAATATAGAAAAGTGTTGTTTTTAGACTTTTTCAGGCAATTTTTAAAATTTTTCTCTCCGTAATAACAATCCTCGCACTTCAAGGAATATTATAAAAAAAGAATTAGCAAAATCGGTTCAGCCACTCTCGAGATTTGCGCTTAGCAACACATTTAGCGATTCATTTTTATATTGTATATAGAGACTAACGATTTTAATTCTATAATGTTGTGATTTATGATTTACATGAAATTTGTTCATTTTTTATGAAATTAAGTACCTACTTTAACTTACTTTCGGAAATCGCTGAAAACTTTAATACCGACGGAAATTATGTGAATTATTAAATTTTATAGAATAATTCAGAAATAAGTTATTACAATAAGGGTAACAATTTGATAAATATGTGCTAATAAATAGTAAAGTGTTTTATTATTGTATTAATAAAATTAATTTTTCAAATCGAGATAGACATAATAATTAATTGTATTGTACTGATGATTGCAAATACCATATTCGTGAAGATGTCGAGATTCTGGATAAACCCGCGTAAAAATGGCGAATTTCTTATTTTTAGTTTTTACTATACTTATTCACATAATTTTAATTACATTGGTTAAAATCGTATTTTTAGTTACTAGTATAAATAGCAGTATAATTTTGTTTTAATATAGTTTACCTCAAATCTCTTTTTTCAAATCTTTTTTAATTATTTACTACTAGCTGTGCCAGCGACTTCGTCCGCTTGGAATTTAACAAAATAGTTACTGCTCAGTGCGCAGAGTTATAAAAAAAATCGGCCAAGTGCGAGTCGGACTCGCGTACGAAGGGTTCCGTACCATTGACTAGGTACATTGATTGTAATAACGGGCAAAAAGCGGCTAAAAATCACTTTTATTGTATGAGAGCAAAAATAGGCAAAAATGACGTTTTTTGTATGGGAGCCCCCCTTAAATATTAATTTTATTTTAATTTTATTATTTATTATTAAAGTAAAAATACAACTGAGTATTTTGTGAATATTTCAAGTGCCTACCTGTTGCCATTATTGATATCGAGCAAAAAAGGGCAAGAAAATCGCGTTTGTTGTATGGGAGCCCCCCTTAAATATCTATTTTATTTTGTTTTTAGTAGATATTTGTTGTTATAGCGGCAACAGAAATACATAATTTGTGAAAATTTCAACTCTCTAGCTATAGCCGTTCTTGAGATACAGCCTGGTGACAGACACACGGACGGACGGACGGACGGACGGACAGCGAAGTCTTAGTAATAGGGTCCCGTTTTTACTCTTTGGGTACGGAACCCTAAAAAACTAAAATAAAAGTAGCCTAAATTACTTACTCCTTATTACATGAGCTATCTACCAGTGAAATTCCCGTCAAAATCGGTCCAGCCGCTTCAGAGATTAGCCGGGACAAACAGACAGACAGACATACATACAAAAATTATAAAATATGTTATTTTATAAATACATATGAATTGACTAAAAAGCGGTTACTTTAATATTACAAACAGACACTCCAATTTTTTTTTATTTCTATAGAGTCAAAATCGATCCAGCCGTTTCAGTGAGAGATTTGTATAGATAAAGTGGGGCGAAATTTTTACGATTAGTAGAATAAAACCTATGGTACCTATTATAATTATAGCGCTTTCAATTAATTAATGTAACTTGAATGTGAAAAATGTTGAGTTTTCTCTTTTAAGTTGTTACGACTTCTTGGGAAGAACAAGACAATAAAAGTCTTTTTATGGCCGCTAAAGACCGTTTAATCAATTTTACTACCTAAACTCATCATCGGTTGTCAGACAGTATGTAGGTACGTCCGATACCTACTCGTTAAAACAATTTCAAATTATTATGCTGTAAAAATACTTTTATAATCTCTTAAAGACAAGATTAAATCTATACATATAACTAGCTGACCTGGCGAACTTCGTACCGCCTTTTTTTTTCTTAAATATAATAATTACATATACCAAAATAAAATATAGCCTATCTTTCAAGTTGGATCAAACTGCACACGGTGTGCAAATTTGATTAAAATCGGTTAAGTGGTTTAGGAGTCCATTGAGGACAAACATTGTGACACGAGATTTATCTATACATATAATAAAATGGTAGAAAAGTCAAAACTGTACATTGAATATTTTTTTAAAAGAATACTTGGGGTGTGATCTACAATCGATACCTAAGCCAAAAATATAGTTTTTAGAATTTTTGTCTGTTTGTCTGTTTATCTGTTTGTCTGTTTGTCTGTATGTATGTCCGGGATAAACTCAGAAAGTACTGCATGGATTTACTTCAAATTTGGCACGAATATTGTTAATAAGTCGGGTCAGAACATAGGCTATATATTATCACGCTATCACCTACGGGGAACGAGCAGTGAACCTTTATTTCTTCAAATGTATGTCCGGGATAAACTCAAAAAGTACTGCATGGATTTACTTCAAATTTGGCACGAATATTATTAAGAAGTCGGGTCAGAATATAGGCTACATATTATCACGCTATCACCTACGGGGAACGAGCAGTGAACGCACGCAGACGACGTCGCGAGCAGCAGCTAGTATAATTATAAATGTATATCAAATCTATACATATAATAAAATGGTAGGAAAGTCAAAACTGTACATTGAATATTTTTTTAAAAGAATACTTGGGGTGTGATATACAATCGATACCGAAGCCAAAAATATAGTTTTTAGAATTTTTGTCTGTTTGTCTGTTTGTCTGTATGTATATCCGGGATAAACTCAAAAAGTACTGCATGGATTTACTTCAAATTTGGCACGAATATTATTAAGAAGTCGGGTCAGAACATAGGCTACATATTATCACGCTATCACCTACGGGGAACGAGCAGTGAACGCACGCAGATGACGTCGCGGGCAGCAGCTAGTATATATTAAGATAAAGATTGTTTCCAGCCAATGGGCTTGCGTGAGATAAAATTTAGGTAAATCAAATTCTAGTTCTAATAAGAACAATAACAATCCGAATAATTGTTTTTAGTTTTTTCTCTCTCTGTTTGTATGGTTGTTTCCACAATATGAAAAATCTGCAGCATAAAATTAAATGTGATTGACACTATTATATCAATGGAGGTATACTTTAATTAAATAATAGGTCGAAGAAAATTTTTTTCGTATTTTCTAGGAAAAAGTTGTAATAAAATCTTATGGTTGAAATAATTATTTGTAGCTGGTTAGTTTTGATACCATGAAAATGTAGAATTTTAAAAATAAAATAAAAAGTAAAAAATACTCTTCCGCCACTTTTTATTTGTTTTTCTGCCTGCCAAAATTAGTGAATCCTACGAAAAAATTATATGTGACTACAGCCGAGAAGCAAAATTGTGTCGCTTATGGACCAAATGTATATACATAGTCATGCCCTTAACATTGTTACAAAAAAGTCATTTTTTTTTTCTGTTACACGTAACATTTATTACTGTTACAGTTTGGAACTTTAATACATTTATATAAAACCATTATAAATATATGATGCATATTAAAAACATTCGAAGTGGCATTGGACAGTTGACAGACATACAGTCGTTTAGGGCCTATGCAAACCACGTTTTTTAAACACGCCGTCGACGCGCGTTTCTAAAACGCGCGTAGACAGCGCGGCCCCTAAGGGCCTATGCAAACCGCGTTTTTTAATCGCGCCGTCGACGCGCGTTTCTAAAACGCGCGTTACAGCGCGTTTGTATCGCGCAATACGCGCGTTTGCTTCGCGTCTGTATCGCGTGACACGCGCGTCGACGGTGCGTTTTTATCATACAGAGCAGTTTGTTGGCGTTTGTATCGATTCAAACGCGCGTCGACGGCGCGTTTGTATCGCGTCATACGCGCGTTTGCATCGCGTTTGTATCGCGTCACACGCGCGTTTGCATCGCGTCTGTATCGCGTTTAAAAAACGAATTAAATTTGAATCGATACAAACGGCAACAAACTGCTCTGTAGGATAAAAACGCGCCGTCGACGCGCGTGTCACGCGATACAGACGCGATGCAAACGCGCGTATGTCGCGATACAAACGCGCTGTCGACGCGCGTTTTAGAAACGCGCGTCGACGGCGCGTTTAAAAAACGTGGTTTGCATAGGCCCTAAACGTTATGACCAGTTATCAATAGAAGCACGCACTGAAAATTCTTCACTGCCAATCGTATGGATTGTTTTAGGGACTTCAAATTATCATGGTATAAATACCATGCAAGCAAGCCAAAGCAGCGGGTTAAGATCGGGTCTAAATGACGGCCAGTCTTCAGGGTCATTACTCAAGAAAGGTATGCAGATACGACTAACTAGGGAACGTTTGGCATTACAGTAATTTTATATAAAGTATTGAACGAATATTTGATCATAAGTATCTAGAAGAAAGTTGCTGTCTGCCGGATTATAAGTACCGAAGGCTTTTCTATTAATTTAACCATTTTCGTGCGTTTTTTGTTGCCATCCGGTGATACAATAAAATTTTAATAATATTGACTCCAGTCAAAGGATATTCATCAAAAACTTTTATGATTTTTATTTTTTATTTTTATGTAACTAGTTTGGTAAACAAGCGTTCGGCTCACCTGATGGTAAGACCGTAGCCTATAGACGCCTGCAACACCAGAAGCATCGCAAGCGCGTTGCCGACCCTGTCCCCAATACCCCCCAGGAGCTCTGGTCACCTTACTCACCAACAGGAACACAATACTGCTTGAAAACAATATTATTTAGCTGTGGTCTTCTGTAAGGTCGAGGTACTACCCCAGTCGGGCTGCTCCATATTTTGAGCAGGAAATTTCCTGCTGTGCCTTACCTCAGTTAAAAATATTTTATATATATTTATTATAATTATTATAATGTGATTTTAGTAATTTTTTTACTATTTTTTAATATTAAGAATTTGGCTGGCTTGAAATTATATATCTAACAATAGACTTGACGTCTGTATATTATTAATATCAAATAGACAATAATCTTAAATACGAGTACTTCTTAATAATTGAGGCGTCAGTTTTATAGAGGAGTGCAATAAAAAACGCATAACTTGTCCAGCGTAATTGAATGGTCCGTGGGGTTGTGGAGGCAGCGACGGCTTTGGAGATTGATGTTTTTAGCTTATAACGTTATGATCGACTTTAGCTTGACATAATATGACGCTATACGTTCAGGAAATGTAGAAAATATTATGATAGCTTACAATATTGTTCATCACGTCGTGATGAAAAAGTGCTATTACGTAGTCATATAGGATATTTAACATTGGAATTATTTTTATTGACATCTTTTATATTAATATCAATTATTAAGGTAACGAGCTAGTACAGTGATCAGTTGTAATGCGACCAATGTTTTTCTTTCTTTATACGCCTTAGTTATCGTTTAAGGTGAAGCTTTATTTGTATCATATCTTATATATAACTGTAAAAGCAAAATCTATAATTTGAATGCGTTCATAATACAGAATATTTTCATATATCTGAATATTTTTAGATTTAACCTACATAAATATTGTTAAATGTTTAACGTTTTATTTCTTTGTAATTATTTTAATTTCTTTGCTCGTAGATGATTATAAGGTAATCTATATATTAATACGTGAAGCAAAAACTTTGTAGCCGTTTACGAAAAGTGCGCGGAGGGAGAAGTATGAAATTTCGTACACTTATAGTTTACTAGCTTCTGCGCGCGACTTTGTCGGCGTGGACTCCGCTCCTATTTGTCTTAGCGTGATGACACATAGCCTATAGCCTTCCTCGATAAATGGGCTATCTAACACTGAAAGAATTTTTCAAATCGGCCCAGTAGTTCCAGAGATTACCGCGTTCAAACAAACAAACAAACAAACAAATAAACTCTTCAGCTTTATATATTAGTATAGATAAGTAAAAGGAGTGCAGAATGCTAATATATTTTTTAAATTATGAATAAAAATATATTAAATCATTACAGACACTACCATGTATTTGATACACACATGCATATATACTCTTTTGTTTATTGTTAATTAATTAATTTGTTAAAGACTGTAGTCAAATTGAATTTTTCAAAAAAAATTCTTCATTATAATTTTTTTTTAATTTAAATTTTTAATTAAGGTCGAATTTCGATCACTGGTCGACCACTACTTAAAATAATATCAATAACAGACGTATTTGTCTGTAATCAATTTAAAAATTATCTGTGATTCTTTTACATATAGGTGTAGGAAGCACTCAACGAGCGCTAAATTATTATTAATGCTAACACGTAGTTCTGCTTAACACTATGAGCATTATAGCGGGCTAGCGTTGCTAGCTTACGTAAAAGCTAGCAGTTTTATAATTTTTTAATCATGCTATTTCGGCGTAAAATTTGATTTTGCAGCACTAAATTAGCTCTTCAAAAGCACTAAATGTTTAGCAAAAATTTAAGTGATTCTGCCCATTATTTTAGTGATTCTAACCATGACCATGACCATTCTAGCTTTATAGACGTAGTTTTCTATAATCAATCAATTAAAAAATTGAAACAAAAATCTCTGTGATTCTTTTACATAATATATTGGAATCACTCAATGAGCACTAAATTATTAATGCTAACACGTAGTTCTGCTTAACACTATGAGCGTAAAAGCGAGCATTGCTAGCTTACGTAAAAGTTATCATCATCATCATTTCAGCCTATTACAGTCCACTGCTGGACATAGGCCTCCACAAGTTCGCGCCAAAAATGGCGTGAACTCATGTGTGTTGCCCATAGTCACCAGTCACCACGCTGTGCAGGCGGGTTGGTGACCGTGACGTAAAAGCTAGCAGTTTTATAATTTTTGATCATGCTATTTGGGCGTAAAATTTGATTTTGCAGCACTAAATTAGCGCTTAAAAAGCACTAAACGTTTAGCTTTAATTTAAGTGATTCTGCCCATTTGACCATTCTAGCCGACCTAGACCGTTTTGCCACAGTGTTTCCATGTCTTCAACAGATGAGGCTTGTTTGTTTTCAATACATGATGCACTTTACTTATGGCTCGTTATATCTAATAAAAAATTTAAAAAAAAGGTTGTCTATTTAACCGACTTCCAAAAAAAGAGGAGGTTCTCAATACGATTTTTTTATGAATGTTTTTCCTCAGAATTATGGAGTGGGTGGACCGATTTCGATGATTTTTTAAATTCAAATGTGGTACGTGTCATGTGGTCCTATTTAAATTTTACTGAGACGTACTTTTTGAGCTATATCTAATAATACGTATTTATTTGATTATTTTTTCGTCAACCTACGTTGTATTAGGTATACCATATAACTTTTGATTGATTCTTGTTTTAATCGAAAGCTGATACTTGTCTTCTAGTCCCATTTAAATTTGATCGAGATCTGATATAGGTAGGGATCCCTAGTACAAATTTTTCATCTGATTAGTATCAAGCTAATTTTCCGGGAGTAGCTTCATTTTGATGAGACGAAAAAAAAGTTCCTCTTCGAAAACTTTCGATTGTGGTAGATAATATAGTTAGGAGGAGATAGAGCAGCAGAGGACCGGGATAACGTACCACGCAATTTGTAGGACAATATTGCCATCAAATTATATAAATATTAATTAACTAAAGAAAAAAAAATCAGCTGGTTAGTAATCATTTTTGATGACCTTACGAGGTCATCAAAAATTGATTTTTTTTCTGATTTTTCATACATATAAAAGTTAAAAACTGGATTCTTGGGTCCTACTAGAAATCATTGTTTCTGTTAAGTCGATTTTTTAGCCACATGGTAGGTAGGTCATGGCGAGAGTTACATATTCTTTACATGTAAAATCTTGTTTATTATTGTGCATGTTATGTATATATAAGTGAGTGATATTTCATTTAATAATAAAATACTTCTTTACTTAATTAAAGTCCTGTCCTGATGTCCTGAAAAAATAATCAACATTTATAGCATTTCATTTGAATAATTTTTCATTGAAATGCTATAAATGTTGATTATTTTTTTTAACATAATTTATTATCATAGCTTTATAAGTTAGATTTCACGTAAGCTTTTATAGTACAGTTGATTTATGTAAAATTATTATTCATAGCAATACATAGTTACATTTTCCAAGTATTCGTCCAATCACGGCTCGGGGCGGGCTATTGGGGTAAGGGTGGAGTGACACATCAATAAATGCGCGCGCATGCTTTTAGTCTTATTTAAATTTCCATACAATGTCGTTGTGTGTTCCGCACAGTCCTATTGTTATTTACTTCAGTTCAAATATATATTAGCAAGGTATGCTCGAATTTTAATACATTAACTCTTATCAGGGTCTATTTTCCTTATTTTACCTACTTTCAGGCCCTAACAAATTTGTATGGATTAAAAGAAAAAGTTGCACACGCACCGGTGGTTTGTGGGTTCGATTGCTGCTCGGGATGTTGCATACCTATATAATAATATTTCTTTCCGGTTGTGATGTCTTTCCTTGTGGGTCTCCTCTCCGTGCCCCGGAGAGCACCTTAAGCAGTCGGTCCCCATTGTTATCATATACACCTGATATTGATCGTTAGGGAATATATTCACCACTCCGCAGTGGAGCAGCGTGGCGGATTAAGCTCCAAACCTTCTCCTACATGGAGAAAGAGGCCTATGCCCAGCAGTGGGATGTTACAGGCTGAATCGTGATCGTGACAAATCAATTAAAACACGTTAATAATTTAAACACGTGCTCCAAGAGTTTTCGTTTTTCAGCATTTTTTTAAAACTAATCTTGAGAAAATTGTTTAATTAATTTGAGATTTTGTACTCGTACAATTATCGCCAATGATATAGAGAAATAATTAATATTTCAAATTTACTTTTTTAAATCTGCCCGTCAATATTAAGTAGGTAAGTAAAGTTAAATGGCTTTCCAACTTAGTAGGTAGGTACCTTGGTAAACTAGCACCCGACAAATATACTTAGGTATATTCTTCTATATACATATACGTACTTACAAATATATAGGGGGTAAAATGCTAGATTAAAGTTATATAATTATATAGGATCTATGGGAGTTCTGAAACTTAATGCTTAAAAGATAAAACTCTATATTTAAGAAATTCGTGTGATTGATTTTTCGGAAATTTTCTCAAAAGTGATTAAAAGGGGCCGTGAGAGATTGTATGATAGTTCTGTCGTTGTTAAGTTAATTGTTTTAATAATAATAAAAATGTTTTTAGGTTTTTTAATTAGACGACCCAATGCGCTAATCTGCGTCTTTTTTAATTTTATCAGTGATGTGAATCAAATAATAGAAGGGACATATTATTTGTGTAGTACAGTTTATTACATGAGCAAGCAAATAAAATGACGCCGGGTTGGCGCAGCGGTCACAGCACTGGTTTGTGGCTGTTGCGCTGGTGGTTGCGGGTTCGATCCGCGCACACGACAACATTTGTATTGGCCAAACAGATGTTTGCCGTGGTCTGGATGTTTTTGCAGTTCTTGTGGGTCTCTCCACCGTGCCTCGGAGAGCACGTTAAGCCGTCAGTCCCGGTTGTTATCATATACACCTGATAGCGATCGTTATATTATATAGTAGGGAATATATCCGCCAACCCGAATTGGAGCAGCGTGGTGGATTAAGGTCTGATCCTTCTCCTCCATGGGGAAAGAGGCCTATGCACAACAGTGGGATATTACAGGCTGAGTCGTAAGCAAATAAAAACTAGAAGAAGAAACTAGCTTTTTAAAACTAGTGTCGAATAGATCCCAAATTTGTCAAATTTTTTATTTACAAAAAAATCTTGTTTACGTACACCTTGTGTACCTCTTGAGTACATTGAACTATTAAACAAAAGCATATATATTTATTTTTTATTATTGTTCAGGTGTTAATCTATAATTCTATAAGTATGTATTTTCGGCCATTCACTTGTAGATTCTAAAGCAAGACATTTGGGGATTTTTGAAAACTTTAATATATGTAATTGATTTCACGATCACGATCACCATCCAGCGAGTAACATCCCACTGCTGGGCATGAGCCTCTTTCTCCATAAAGAGAAGGAGCTTAATCCACCACGCTGCTCCACTGCAGGTTGATGGATGTATTCTATTCTATGAGTAACGATCGCTATTAGGTGTTTATGATAACAACCAGGACCGACGACGGCTTAACGTGCTCTGTGAGGCACGGTGGGGAGACCCGTAAGGACATACACCCAGAGTGGAAATAAATATTTGTACAACCTCTACTCAAAGCGGGTGTCGAACCCGCAATCGCTGGCGTTTAGGCGCCCACTCTACATGCGCACCACTACAGAGCGGAAGAATAATTAATTAATTGATTTACCAATTAATAATATCTGTCCGCTGCTGGGAATAGGACTTCTATATTAATCTCCTATGTTGGCCGCCGTCTACTGACACAAATCAGTATGTGCCAGTGTCAATATTTTGTAGGTTTCCCATCTACCACTAGTAGAGATTAGACCATGCTTTTTAAGTTTCGCGATCCATTGAGCTATGGCGGTTATTCCGGTTCTATTATACCTACTTCTTTATTATTATTATATATTTTAATTATGAAAATACAGACTTTGAGCACAAGTCCATGTACAGCATGGTATATGGGTATAAGGACTTAAATACTTCTTGAAAACTAATATGGAATATAACTTTAAGTAGATTAGTAGTTAAAGGATGTTTGATTTGATTATTGGCCATTTTTCTAACAACTTCAGGTATGCTATGTAGGTACGACAAAGATAAACGACGATTTAGAGTATGATTATTTAAGAAAACTAATGGTAAATTAGTCCAATTGAAGGAAAAATATACTTTAAATTTTGAAGACTTTTCTTTTTAGGTGATCACTTAATCTGCGATTTAAGGACATTTTAATAACAACTATGATAGTATAGCATAGACACGTAAAACGAAATTTGAAATGAAAAAAAAAAATAACAAAACGATTTTATTTGGTGCTGGAAGACGTAGGGTATATACCTATAATTATGATAATTGTTATTAAACCTATAAAATCATAAAAAAATATTCTTTGCGATGTTGTTCGTTCATAATCGGTTTATTGTATGTATGAATGAGTACGAGAAGGAATGTGGCGCACGCGCCTCTCACACATGAAACGCGAACACATGTAGACGTTATATTTACATCGACAGACGAAACAAGTTATCTCTACTCACACTGCTCACCTCAAATGTCTGCTTAAATTATTATTAAGATTTTTTAGGTCTCAAGACAAAATTAATACATATATTCAAAATTAAAACTATATAATTATGAGACATTTAATGCAAATTTTTGTTTCCGTTTTTAATAAAACTTGTAGCTTTATTAATAAAATTACCTACTATAAGAATTTCAATACATTTAATGGTTAAAAAATAGTGATAAAAATAAAAAAGAAGATATGCTGTGTGTATATTGTAAACGACTATTTTGTTGCACAACGTTTAAATTTTTACTCTAAAATTATTACTTAAAAGAATCCATGAATAGCGCGACTGTACCAAGTCGCTTGAATGGCGATGTCGAGATGAGAGATTACTATTTGCCCGTTAGTCGTCTCAATGAATGGTATGCCTCAACAAACTAAATTATTCTAAGCAGACATTTGAATTTTTGAGAGTCATAACTTGAAGCGATAAGGTTACATTTCAAACAACAAAATTATAAAAAGGTAAATTAAGAAGTTAGAAAAGTAGTACCAACTATAAAAAGGAAGTTAGTCACTTAAAACATTAGTTATTTGAATATTTTCGGGTCGGAAAACAGAATCGCGACGCCCACACGGTTGCCGGAAATACTGTACAGATCGTATCGAGGCTTTACGCTCGCATGCTACTCACGATTCCGTCATTAGGAAGAACTGTGCACTTACTGCCTAACAAAAAAGGAACCTGGATAACGATAAGGTCGAAATGTTATTAAATCTAGTTATTAAATGTAAGCTCATGTGGCAATACTTTAGTAGGTATTAAAAAGCAGTAAAGTATTTATTAATATATTTTAGCACAAACATTAATTAATATCGTACAATTTTTTTTTTCGTTTTACGTTTTTCGAGTGTCTTTATTAGCGTTGTTTATTTAAATATTCTGTTTTTGTGTAATGTAAAAGTAAAACAATTACATATTCGAGAACGCGTGCCAGCCTCGTCCGAGTGTCAGTCAAGCGCTAATCGCTTCATCACGAACGCTACTTTGACGTCATAAGTAACTATAAAACGACTTTTCTCTTTAGGTTCTCGTATATACATAATATGTAACTCTTATAAGAGTTACGCAAACAAATTTTGTAATAGCTAAAGTAATTAATACATGACAAAAACTATAAAGTACATTATCAAAAAAAAAAAAAAAAAAAAAAACACGAAAAAAAGTGATATTCAACGATTCTATAAAAAACATTGTTTTATCAAATTTATACATCTACTTCAATTAATAAAATTGACAATAGATGACGTGTTGGCGGAACGGTCACTGCACTGGTTTGTGGCTTTTGCGCTGGCGGTTGCGGGTTCGATCCCCGCACATAACAAACATTTGTATTGGCCATAAAGATGTTTGCCGTGGTCTGGGTGTTTGTGCAGTCCTTGTGGGTCTCCCCACCGTGCCTCGGAGAGTTCGTTAAGCCGTCGGTCCCGGTTGTTATCATGTACACCTGATAGCGATCGTTACTCATAGTAGGGAATGTATCCGCCAACCCGCATTGGAGCAGCGTGGTGAATTAAACTCTGATCCTTGTCCTACATGGGGAAAGAAGCCCAGCAGTGGGATATTATAAGCTGAAGCAAATTAATAAAATTAACGCGTGTAAAGACAGATATAAATAAATAAATAAATATGATTCATCATAATCATCTAAATATAAAAATACCAAGTCAAACAAAATACAAAATTGTAATGAATAAAATTCATACCACAAAATAGAACATTTTTACGAAGCTTTCAAAATAACTGGTTATAGAAATTATGTCTAGTTTCATTTGAAAAGATTCTCGTATGGTCGCCTAAAAGCCCGAAGCTCGGGCCGAACCAACTTTAATAGCTTAACATCAAATACATAACTATTTTATTAATATATCAATGGCACATTGTTTATCTTTTGTAATTTTCTTAACATTACATTACTACTTACATATGTCAAGAAAATAAAAAGTTTCTACGATAGTAAATATTTATATTGAATTAAAGAAAACGTGGCGATGAATAAATGCCTAACTGTCGAATTCTCATACGTCTCTCAAGTACTTAAGTAGCTAACTATAAGTCTCTTATTTTAGTCTCTCCAAAACGAAGTGTCTGTGATAGAGTGAGTGTAGGATGAGATTACAGAATATCATTAAAGTTATTTCTTTCTCAATATACCTAGATAGTGCTTTTTACGTGCCTGGACAAAAAATATAAAAGTATTCTTCAAAGAAATTCATTGTAGTACATACAAAAGGATTAGCTTGTTTCGTTTTATACCGTTCCTATTGCTAGAAGGATAAGTTAGTAGCGGAAAAGAAATTCATCGCCATTCGCAAAATGATTTAACTAGACGCTTTGGCGTATCTAGCTCACATTAGATATTGCAAGCTTTTGTTGAAATATTATTATTAAAACATCAGGGTTGTATGTAGTGGCTTTCCTTTGCCTTTAATATTGTTAGTACCTTGGTGACCGATATTTTCATTTTATTTTTTGTTTTTTTTTTCTCGGTATTTTTATATTTTAATTTTATTTAAATAATAAATCACGAGTGAAATTAAAAAAAAAAGAAAAAAAAGATAACCTGGAGACTGAGATTCGAACCCGGGTCAACACGAATTGACACCCGCCGATTTCCTAATTACGCTATTAGAGCTATGTTGACAGTAGTGAAATTAAGCTTCGTCTTCTAATGATGTTTTTTCATTGCCTAAAAACAGGGATAAAACGACATTTTTTTTAAATGAATCCTACCTAGATCAATTTTTCGCCCCCGAAATCCCCTGCATACTAAATTTCACGAAAATCGTTGGAGCCGATTCCGAGATTCAGAATATATATATATACAAGAATTGCTCGTTTAATAGTATAAGATAATTATGTTTCTAACATCAATAATATAGAACATTTTCTTGAATATATGGCATGTATCTATCAATTTTGTTTGACGCTTTAAAAGTCTACGATTTTTTTTATGAATGAATTCGAATTGCTATGCCCATCGAGACGATAACGGAACTTTTGCTATTGATACCTCATTAGCATTAGTCGTAAATTATCAAGCGTCATGTCTATGAATTTGGTTATATTAAATGGATACTTTAATGTTAAATTGTTAAACGAATTTTATGAGGATTAAATTCAAAAGAGATGTGTTTGACACAAGACAAGATTCAGTTAAATTAGTCAATTAATGTTAAAAGTTCTTCGACGTGAATATTTATTTTATTGTTTTAGTTAATGTGACAAACATTTAAAAACGTAGTCAAGTAGGTAGAGGTACCTACTGTACGGTGCTTGTCTGAAAACGAGAAAAATTAAAATATTTGTTTCATACTAGTAGGCTACTACAATAGATGTCTGTAGTAACAGGTAAAGGTTTATTATATCGTAAATTCTGCCAAAATCTAAAATATCATTATTTCTTATTTTGTCTATAATTCACTCAAGTAGGAAATTAGTGTACAGAGAGTTCAGAATAATAATGACATTTCGATGATGTTAGAAGTAACGGATTGCGTCGGATATTTATTTACTATGTATATACATACCTACAGTCCTACAGTTAAGTGTACACGCACGTGAAATTTTTTAAACCAAAATTATCCAAGTTATAAAAGTTTTCAACTGTTTCCATTGTATGTGTTGTTGTGTTCCATTGTAATTCGTAGTAAACGATTAAGCGGATTTAGCGTAACAGACAAGCAAATCATCAATCACCAACTTTCTCGTTTGTATCATTGAAGCAGATTGTGTCGGCCCTTTATTTATACATGTTACTGTAAATGCACGAATTATGGTAAATCCTAAGATTTAAGAGTAAAACCTAAGATTTACCAATTCTTAATGGTAAAAGCCTGAACGATTTTGCGATTCGCACTTTTACCACCATTCACTTGGTAAGTCTTAGGATTTACATTAAAGGCACGGTAAATGTTGAAAAAGACATTTTATAACGTAGCTAATCTAGATTAGTACCCTCGTCGGGCTAATTTTGAAGTTAGATAGGTTAGGGTTATTTTTTATTTTTATTTTTTTTTTTTTGTAACGAAATTATGCCGATAAACGGTCTACGGGTCTTAATCTAAAGACTTACCAATTTAACTTTGTGACTGAAATAAATGAATAAGAATTAATCTTTGTTTTATTCCCAAAACCAACTTTTACTAACTGTCAGTGGTAAAACCTAGCATGTACTTACTAAATTCTAATAGTAAAAGCTCAAACAGGAGGCTCTTAGGATTTACCGTAGTTCGAGCTTTTACAGTAACATATACATTTTATAGCGTTAGTGAGAAGCTACTCAGAGATCTTTCAAATCAAGAATTATTAACGGAAAAATATCGTTGCAAATGTTGGATATTACACACAATTTCTTTTTTTAATTGCTTTAATACTGAATAATAAATTTGATTAAAATTCCTATAAAAAATAAGCTTCAATATATATATGACTAGACCACGTGAATCACTCAGTAGTCACCACTATGTACCTATAGTGTTAAATTTGTAAGAACATACCTAATTACCTATCATATTTCATTCATGTGTTAGTTACACTTGTAAATATAATTGAAAATGTATTATTTCCTGCCACTGTAGGTACTTGGTTGTAATTCCTGTTAATTGTCTACACTGGGTTATTTTGGCTTTTGAACTACATATTTTTATTAAAATGAGGTCGTTTGTCTTGTTTAAGTTATTATTTCTGTAATTTCCTAACTTAGCCTATACCTAATGTTTAAGTACACATATAATTATTTAACTCTTTCTCTTTAATGAGATTTGCGATTTAACTTGACACGCTCACCTATCACAGAGAAGTGGCAGATTATAAAGCGTGCATAATTTTGAGACTACTATTAATTTGAGAGTCGTCAATCATGTGTATAGTCGTATTGTCATTATATAGGTATAGTCATATTTATATAACCGTCGCGGGGTCGCGGGAAAACGACGCGGCCGCCCACGCACTGCCGCGAGCGGAGGTACACGTGCGCGCTTCTTCTTTATATTTTAATTTGTTTAGGGTCTGAGTATGTTATTACATTTTAATAAGTATTATTTTATGAAACAAATCTAGTAATCAATATGATTTTAAAGTAATCTAAGTCATACATTCATCAGTCAGTTCTAGTATATCTTAGTAATACGTGTCTTATAAATATTCGACTAAATAATTTTAAGATGAACTTTCACTACAATATCTTTTTTTGTTGAATGTACCGTGACATCATTCGGTACCTAAGGGGCAAATATAAATTCTAATTCTTTCTTGTCGATGATGAATAATTTATTTTATAGAGAAGGTTTAAGCATAATTTATTACTTTAAAAAATTTACAATACATTAAGAAAATCTTTTTCTTTGATCTGTTCGTCTCTTCTTTAAAATAGCCTTTGTTATTAAGTAGTTTATGTTTGTTTTTAAGTTTCAGGTGATGGTGACAATTACTTTTGGGGTGCTATACTCGTACTATATTACTAACAAATGATATAAATGAATATTTAAAAACAGTTAAAAAATAATAAGGTTGTTTAAAATTAACAAATAAGTTATCAACGACTATTACTTATGAGCTTATGATACTCAAGTAAAATTATTTAAATAAGAGACAGAGACTCCCTGACCTGTTTTAGTGCAATTTTTTTAGTTTTAATTCTAATTTATGTAAAGCAAAACTGTTTGAAAACACTGTGAGGTAAAAATCATTTGAAAGTATTTAAAAAAAATTTAATATCAAAATGAAAGAAATATGTTATTGTACAATATAAAAACGAAATAGTACTTTTGTGCGACCGTATAGTATTTCACTAAACGTATATTTTACATACGGAAGAGGTTGGTTTCGAAAGTTTTGAATATCACCTGTTAAACCTCTTTTATTCATAGAATACCAAATTCGAAAAACGGCACAATACAACGTCACCAGCCTACTAAAGCTCACTGCAATAGATATTTTTGCCACAGTTAGCTAAAGTCTTCCTTATTAAGACCAGTCTAAATCCTTTTCAGTCACATTTAATGACGTTGCGAGTCAGTCTTAGCTTGTATCCAGTTTGATGGATTGTTACTCGATGTCTCGTATCAGATTCGATATCACTAAAGCAAATCGGTTAGAAGAGAAAATTGTAAATATACCTACTCGATAATTAAAACATCCGCAATAGCGGTGTAATTATGTACTTTTCGTTAATTGAATATTTCTCATCGATCGAACTATTTATTATATCATTTTACCGGTTATTATTTTGTAAATTAATGAGTAATTAGGAGCGCATACCTTTTAAGTTAATTAAGTGCTCACGGCCACGGATGTCGAATTCGGATGGAATATAAAAGGCAAAAAAAACAGATAATACATTTTAACGAAGAATATATATATATGTTTACTAATATTAGAAATATTTTAAATTGTTTTAACATAAAATTAAAATGTGATTTGTGAGAGATTATTTTAATATTAATTTTTATATTGTGTGTTAGATTATCTTATGATGTTACTTCTTTAAAAAAAATATTATTTTGGAACTAATTAAAATATTAACACCATTATTTAAATAAACCGGTTTTATTGATTAATTTTACAAATGGTGGGTGTGCGAAGGAAGGTCACCTGACCTTTGTGAATCAGATTATCAAAAATCGTAGTAATTGCATGGCATGCACATTCCTTTTACTCACAAGAACATTCACTGGACGTAGCATAGAAAAAGTTGCTCATGTCAACATCTCGTTGTTCCGAGCTCTCATTTTATTGATAGTAGAGGAGACGTGGAACATCGACCCTCATCGATCTGATAACTCGACGAGACATATTTTTTATCAAATATAATTTATAAACAAATATGCCTATGATAACTTGCCTATCGAAAAGTGGTCGTGAAGGTCGCTCTTCCACGTCTCTTAGACCATGACTGTCATCGTTTATGTTCAATGAGCCCGGTGCATTTTTTGCCCAGAGAATCGGCATAGCGATTCAACGGGGAAATGCTGCCAGCATTCTTGCACCAGCACAATTCCACGCGGACATGATTTGTATCAAAACAATCTGTAAATATTTATTTCTTAAGTTGTGACTTGTAAATATGTATAATGTTTAAATAAACTATTGTATTTCTTATCGTAAAATGAGTTGGAACGGAGTTATTCTCAAAAAACTGTATTTGAGCGCCATTTTTCCAATAAGCGGCGCGAGCGGCAAAGGTACGAGGTGGCAAAGTGAAAATTCGAAAAGAGCACGTCGAAATCTATAAAATCACCAAGTAAATATTTATTTCTTTATTTGTGACTTGTAAATATGTATAATGAAATAAAATCATTTACTTTGTTTGTTACTAAGGTAAAATGGAAGATTTTCCTAAATGGAGAATCAAAGTGAAAAGAGAAAAAGAATATAGTACTTAAGTAAATGAGAGCGAGTAAAGAAAAACGATCAAGTGAAAAAGCTTATAACCGTACAAGGAACAAGCCTCTAAGAAGGCCAATTTGGCCGTTTTCAAATATTTTTTATTTCATTATGAAAGTCTTTGGTGACTTGGTTGAATTAAATATTAAGACTATTTTTAAGATACTTGCACGAATAGATTTTTCGTTTGACTATAACTCATGACGCCGCGTTGGCGCAGCGGTCACAGCACTGGATTGCGATTGACTGTTGCGCGGGCGGTTGCGGGTTCGATCCCCGCACACGACAACATTTGTATTGGCCATACAGATATTTGCCGTGGTCTGGGTGTTTGTGCAGTCGTTGTGGGTCTCCCCACCGTGCCTCGGAGAGCACGTTAAGCCGTCGGTCTCGGTTGTTATCATGTACACCTGATAGCGATCGTTACTCATAAGTAGCGAATATACCCGCCAACCCGCATTGGAGTAGCGTGGTGGATTAAGCTCCGATCCTTTTCCTATGCCCAACAGTGGGATATTACAGGCTGAATCGTGATCGTGATCGTGATCACTCATACTCACACACTCACTTCAGCCTATCACGTTTGCTCCAGTGGTCAACGGTCCTGCGACACAGTTGACCGACCAGCCCACTGCCTCCTCAGAAGCTCTGGTTACCTTACCACAGGAACACAACACTGCTTGTAAGCAGTATTATTTAGCTGTTATCTTCTGTAAGGTCGAGGTACTTCCCCGGTCGGGCTGCTCCATATTTGAGCAGGATATTTCCTGCTGTGCCCTACCTCAGTATTTCTGATCCTGTTTTTGAGAGAGACCCCAAGCATAGCCTGTTCCTGTATTATTATTACTTTGAAATAATATTAACGGTTTCTTTTACTATACAATTTTATAAATAGTTAACGTTAAATTTTGTAGAGCTATCTAGACTACTTCAAATGTGATTTTATTTATAATTACAATATTACAACGTTAGTTTTAAGTTAAGCGACTGATTTGTTGCATTGTTTGAAGTATATTATTTTTTATTAATTTAATTGCATGGCAAGTAAAATAAAATAAAGAGATAGAGACAAAGAGTAATTTATCATTTTACTAGCAGCGAAACCCGGCGTTGCTCGGGTTAAAATACTGTTAGTGCTTAGTGAGTGTACCTAGTGATTAGTGAGTGTACCTAGTGCTTAGTGCTTGTACTTAGTGCGTAGTGTTTGTACCTAGTGCTTGTGTCGGACCTAGTGCTAGTGAATAAAGTCTCTAAAAGAGTCAGCAGGTCTTTCTCTCCAAATCGTTCGAACCCTAACACGTAACAATACATTGCAGAAACTTTCTAGACCATTAGAGAAATTTTGAGATCTTTTCAGATGTCCTAATGCGTTAGAAAAGGACAGAATATATGTCTTAACATTTTCACCACCCACCACCACCCACTTTCACCAACCGCGACCAAACTCATTTACTGGAGATCATACCTGGAGACCAAGGGGTATTTACCACACCAACAGGAAGTTGAAAATCTAAACATATATATATATATATATATATATATATATATATATATATATATGTTTAGATTTACAGTTTTAACTACACTGATAAAACGATGTAATAAATTTGTTTATTTATATATTATGTAGGTATTAAAACACACACAACCACACACATACACATACACTTTTAAAGAAAGTCAGCATGGCTGGCTTTGTTTACGACATACAATAAATAGCTAAAAATAGTGTGTATATAAAAAGAGGTTCAAGAAATATTTCGCATTTGATTGTTTATAGCATTCCACTTTGTCATTAACGTCTCGAGGCAATGGTTTAAGTGAGCAGCGATTCGATATTAGTGAATGGTCAGTGTAACAGTAAATTCGTAAAAAACTGACAATAATGAAGATTTACTACTGAACTGTGCAGGTGGGGAGATTGATTGGAAGATAACGTGGCTCTATTGATCAATGCTTTGATGGCTTTTAGAGTTCCGTTCTCTCTTGGTTATCTTTTTTTTCCGGGTAGATGTAATATATTACAAAAAAAATTATGTACTTTTAGATGTACTACTGTATGTTTCAGATGTACTTTTACAGCAGCATTTTTTGTCAACTACTTTTATATCAGAGCATATTTTATAAAGTAAGCCATTACACATTTTTGCAGTAAAATAATTTCGCAAAATGTCTTAACTAAACTATATATTTATATATTATAAAATTAACGCATTTTTGGTCGTCATTGACCACATTCACACTCTCTGTTGACAGACGTACGTACGCATAGCCTCGGGCGAGGAGGCGGCCCTTTAGCAGCAGCACTTTCTATGGCCCTCACCCGAACCGACCACTGTCGATCTCTTCATACCATTTAAGAAAACCATTATTAGCATTTTAGCCATTAAAATAAGTGATACTAGTAAGAAACTTTATACTTTGTTTTAGTTCTTTTATCAGGTATGACAATTATATTTTTTTCTTTAGAAGTAATAATAATTAACAATATAAAAATATATATTGTATTCAAAATTTATTTTGAGTTATTATATGTATCGCATTCAAAAAAACCGTCACTACATGCTCTGACATCTTATTTTTATCCACAGATTTTCAAATTATTATTTAGTAAAATATGTAAACGCAAAATTATATTTTGAACGAGCGTCATTCATGTTCCTTATATCGGTTCTATCTAAATCGGCTTAGTTCTTAACATTACGTCGAGTTTTGGCGTCAATATCGCCCAAAACATTACGTATCGCCAGGAAGGATACTGGCCTGTTTATAACGAATCATAAAACGCAGCAATGTATTTTCAATTCTACTCCAGCTCGTATAAAGTCTTTAGGGGAACGTTATCCAAGTTGTATGCAGACTTTTGAGGTCATTTATCATCGAAAAGATAATATATAAGATCATGCGTTCGTTGAATCCACAATGGCTCATAATTCTGAATGATGGTTGTATCAGACATAAGCATTTTGTATTGCATTTTTATTTGAATTTATAAAACTTCAGAGAATTTAATTACATGGTTCATCACACATTTTAAGTGTAGGTATCTAAATAGCTAGGACTAGGAAAAAGAAAAATGAACATAAAATTTTCTATAACTGTTTTAATATATGTTGTGTAAATATGTTATTTTGCTTATGTTTGTACAAATTATATAAATGAGTAAATAAGTAACCTAATTTTCACCAGACGTATCTCTGCCTAAAACACATTACAAAATGTTATGAAATAATAATTCACACCACAGTGTATATCGCGGTTATTTTTATTCGATTTATTCATGTATGAGGTGCAATTTAATGGCTACATTCAATAATACGCAATAATCGTTTGTCATTGTTATTGGACATAAAAGCATATTGGCTACCTGTGTTAAGAGGGGACGATAAAACCACTAACTTTATAGTTTCAGTGTGACCTAGTGATAGGAAAATTCGCTCTGCGATAACTCGAATAAAAGTAGTTATTTTCCTTATATCATAAATCTACACAATACAAAAATTAATCTCTGTTTCCCATCGTCATGCCATAACTCAAAAACGACTAGGCCGATTTCATTCGTCTTTTTTGTAAAAGTTTTCTGTATGTCGTGGAAAGTTCTTACGAACTAATAAAAATCGGCTAAATTTTTTTATTTATTTATTTTATTTTATACTTTATTGTACACCACAAATATATACAAACAAAGCTTAAAGATAAGTACTGACAGTAAAGTACAATAGGCGAACTTATGGCTAGTTAGCGATTTCTTCCAGACAACCCAGAATTCATAAATTTCAGAAAATTTCAACGTCTAGGTATTTTATTATACTTTATTAATCCGATAACCCGCATCGGGGCGGCGTGATGGATTAAGCTCTGATCCTTCTCCTACATGGAGATAAAAAAAATTAAAATTTGTGTTTAGTTACTTGGTTAGAAATAAATAGCATTTTAGGACGTATTTTAGGATTTTCGAAAATTAATGTTAAATAGTTTGTATATGTTTGACGTGAAATCTATACATTAATACGTGAAGCAAAAACTTTGTACCCCTTTTTACGGAAATTGCGCGTACGTAGGAGTATGTAGTTTATATAGAGAAGGAGTGCGGAATGCTAATATTTTTTCAAAATTATACATCAAATATACATTAAATTAATAAAAAAACACACTACCACATGCACACAAGCATATTATATACCCTTTTGTTTATTTTTAGTCTGTTGTGAAATTTAAAAAAGGTTCTTTATTTTCATAATTATTTGGTTTTCTTTAATTTAAATTTTTAATTATGGTCGAATTTCGACCTCTGGGCGATCACTAGTTTACTTAAAACTTTGTCTGTCAAACACTGGTTGTAACTATCAGAGGCGGATTTACAAATTTGAAGCCAGTAGATAGCCTATTCAAGTTTTCCCGCCACTATTGAACTCAATACCCTGTTTCCTGTAGAAGTACAGTCAAGCGCGGATTCAGGCCTTCACAAATTTGTGGTCACAGCCACCCGAAAGATGGCCAAGTGCTAGTCGCAATGGCTAGGTAATATATTTCGGCTGGCCTTTTTTCAATTAATTTTATCCATTACTGTACAAAGGTTGTAGACAATATGTTCAATAATTTTCTGGATGTATGTGGTAATGTTTCAAAAATAAAATTTATGCAAAATTTGCCGCCCCCTAGCCGCCCTAGGCTAAAGCCCTTTGGTAAATCTGCCACTGGTACCTAAATATATAAAAGAATTATTTAGGATAATTTTTTTTTGTTTCGGACAAGTAGGTACCTATAGGTAATGTTTTAACCATATTCATTTAAGTAATAAACAGAGTATTAGTGTAATTCACTCGAGCGAACTCGCGGTCAGAAAGCTAGTTGACGTATAAAAGCAGACTTTTGTTAAACAGACTGTTGTTTTGTTTGAAACAATGCCTAATGGTGTGAAAATGGTAGCAATTTTAGCGCAATTGAAAAAAATATATTTTATAATGTTTCCTAACCACACAAAAAGGAAAATTATTGTAAATCCTAACAACAAAGGCTTATTTTGATCAGTGTGTGTAATCTTAACTGCCGGGACGCGGAAGCGTGATGAGGTAAGCTATGAATGTCTCTCTCTCGTGATTTATACGTGCCCCAGAAAGCTTCCGTTATCTATACTAATATAATAAAGCTGAAGAGTTTGTTTGTTTGATTGTTTGTTTGTTTGTTTGTTTGTTTGAACGCGCTAATCTCAGGATCTACTGGTCCGATTTGAAAAATTCTTTCAGTGATAGATAGCCCATTTATCGAGGAAGGCTATAGGCTATATATCATCACGCTAAGACCAATAGGAGCGGAGTCCACGCCGACGAAGTCGCGCGCAGAATCTAGTAGTTCCTAAAACTTAAAATATAGAATTTTCTATATAGTCTTACTGACATTATAATATCTATCAACTACATATTTACAAATTTTATACTCAGTTTTAGTTCATATCAGATGTCACGTTTGACTTTATCCTGGCAACTTTTTTCATTGTTGATTTCTTCACGACAAACTATTGATATGTAGGTACCCGTTTTGGTTAAATTATCTATAATTAAATAAGTATTTAAAATAATGTAAGTAAATCAAAATCTTTACTAATCCAGTTATAGTTTCAGTGATTTTAAATAATCTATACTTAATATATAAAGCTGAAGAGTTTGTTTGTTTGTTTGTTTGAACGCGGTAATCTCTGGAACTACTGGGCCTAATATTAATAATAATAGGTAGGTATTTGTTATTAATGGTTTATATTCTATCGTGAAATCGAAAAATTTTCTTGTTAAAAGTAGAGTTAGTGGCATATACATATAATATATAATTACATTTCTTATTTTAGACTATATTTGATGATCGATTCACTACTAGGTAGGTACTTGTGTTGTAGTAAGGTAATGTAGGTAGGTATTATGAAATAGGTACGCACCAATTTGTCTTAAAAAACTTGGTCAATATGTTAGGGACAAAGAAGGAAAAGATTTCTGATGTTCAAATAACATTAATCGAATCAGCTTTATAGTTATGACTATAAATTAAATGAATTTTAGTAGTCTTTTAGTCGGTTCAAGTTATATCCGTGTGAGATTTTCGAACTTGCATCAGTCACTGGACTGACTCGTGACGTCTATTAGCGATTTGGTTAATCTGAATTACTAATCGATTCGAACAACAAACTAGCCACATTCACTAAATCGATCCATTAGGTCAAGGGTCACCACAATGGTAGACCGGGACGGATATATTTTACAAAGCTTCGCTACGTAAGACCATTTGTAGTGTTGAATCACGCCTCCAATAGCAGAGAGGGATAGCACTATCGACAGTGAAATGTTGGCGAGATAAGCGGATAATGCAAATGAGACTGTAACAATTCTATTTAAAGTTTATTTTAAATACGTCACAACACAGTCACGATTTCGATATTCTGTTCTGAGATTGTCGGTATTTCACCTCATTGTTGCTAATCATTTGTGTTGTGTTACTTAATAATAATATTAATAGTACATAATATAAATTATTTGCGCCGCTGGCTATTGAATGAAATAACTAATTAAAATGAAATACGAAGTGCACTTAAATTTTTTAGATACTGAACTAAATTTTAATTAGATATTTTGTTACTGATAAAAATTCAAAATTTGGAGAAACTACGCCAAGTTTTTGTGGACTAAAACTCCTTAAAAAAAGAAAAAAAATTCAAATTGTTGAACTTAAAGAATCATTTTCCATTAAAATTTTAACTAAGTAGGTACCTAATGACAGACTTTTGTGGGCACTAATAATATCGAATTAATAAAAATTAAGTTACTTATCGTGATTTTCAGAAACACATTATTCGTTGTAGTCCAAGAGCCTGTGACAGCCAGGCCTTCGTCATTTAATAAAAGTTTCTCACCGCGTGCTTTCAACACAGGTACCTAAAAGCAATGGCGAAATATGAAGTTAAACTCATAATGGCTTTGGCAAATGCCAGGTAGCAAAAGGCAACAAACTTCCGTCATATCATAAAGCGTAATTTTTTAATATTTTGTTCGAAGTAATATTAAAAATCATGTCAAACATTATTTTGATCCTCATATTTAGCCATTGCTTCTATCGGTGTTGGGAGCTTGCGCTGAGAAACTTATATAAAATGACGAAGGCCCTCGCAGGCTTTTGGGCTATAAACTTGGGACTTAAACATATAAATTGATATCATTGTTTGGCTATGAGAATCTGTCAAAGAAATTAAAGCCCTTGCATAGACTTAATCAGTCCTCCCAAACGTATCTCACTTTATAGAAACATATTAAGAACATTTTAAATGTCAAGACCTGTATTCGACTATTCGCCCTTGAACGCCAGAGCCGTAAACGTTGATAAAATAACGGGCACTTGTAGCCTGTAATCAGTCAAAATCAATAGCGAGCCGATGTGGTCCAAAACGGGCTGTTTGTTCAAGATACACCATCTGATAACACAACACCGTTTTCCTTCAAGAACGTACCTACTATTATACGGAGACTACAGCAAACGTAACGGCCGCATTTATTGCGACAACTCCACTCCAATCTGATTACCTATAACATAGCGTTCATAAATATATCGAAAATTTTACAATTATTTCAAAAGTCACTAATATCTTATTTTTTACATTAAAAGTAATTTAAATATTATATTTTCGTACTTACTATATTCCCAGTTGTAACGTAATGTTGTATTGAAGCGTGTTGGTTGATGTTGTAATATAGTATTAAAATTTGCAACAAAAACAAAGATTTAGATTAATCAATCCCATTCAGATTATTTGTTGTTATTCAAAACTTCTTTACCTATATTTGTATACTGTAGGTATGTCAAACTTGTAATCTACAACGTATAGTCGTCATACTAGCGAATTACGATAAAATGATAAACACTGCATTCACAAAAATACGCCAAATCATGTGGAATCAACTTCACTGGTATTTTCATACTTTGATACATATTATGTATTATCTATGTGGTCAATAGTTTGTTCGTGTTAATAGTTTTACGCAATATTCTTAACTTTCATGTACCTAATCTATACTAATATTATAAAGCTGAAGAGTTTGTTTGTTTGTTTACTTGAACGCACTAATCTCAGGAACTAATGGTCCGATTTGAAAAATTCTTTCAGTGTTAGATAGCCCATTTATCGAGAAAGGCTATAGTCTATATATCATATAAAATTAAGACAAATAGGAGCGGAGCTCCAATGAAGAAAGTTTCAAAATCGTGTTTTTTTAGAACTTGCGCTGCGTGCGCTTCGTAAACAGTTAAAGTTTCGCAAAAATCATGTATGACCATTGTATGACAGAATTATCCCACTTTTTTACAAGTACAACTTTTTTAAGTTCCACACGGACGAAGTCGCAGGCAGAAGCTAGTTATAAAATAAAAGTCGAAAAAAATTAACAACTTTTTAGAAGAAGCCGCGGCGCGGCGTCTAAGATTATGAAATTTGTACTATCAAATAATTATTAAAACTAGTGCCCAAACAGTAGTCGCCCAGAGGTCGGAATTCGACCATAATTAAAAAATTTAATTAAAGAAAACCAAACAATTATGAAAATAAAGAACCTTTAAAAAAAATCAATTTGACTACCTACAGACTTTGACAATCAACAAAATATTATAATATGCATGTGTGCGTGTGGTAGTGTGTGTGATGTTTTTTTATTAATTTAATGTATATTTCATGTATGTATAGTTTTAAAAATATATTAGCATTCTGCACTTCTTCTCTATCCATTCTCTCTTCTTCTCAAGCCATTAACTTTCATATAATATAAACTACAAGTGTGCGAAATTTCATACTCCTCCGTCCGCGCAATTTTCTTAAAAAGGGGTAAGTACAAAGTTTTTGCTTCACGTATTAATATATATATATAGATGTTGCTGACCGGACTTCAATACTGTATACGTCTGTTAGAGGGCTGTATTTCTATGTGACTTGCATATTGGTTTATGGTTGTAGCTCAACTTATACGAGTACCTACTTCCCCAGTTTTAGTTGATATTGAACCAAAACATTTGTTTTAAATTCGATATTGTGTACACAAGGGTGTCCGTCCGTAGATTAATTTTTTTAGATGCAATATAGAGGAACTATATTTTTTGTTATAAAAACAAACACTATAACCTCAAAGTAATTGCAAATGTAAAATATAATTGTTTTCCTTTTATTGTATCTACCTATTAACTCATGTACGAACGTATCATATTGTCGATTAAATAAAAAGCTAGGCTAGCTAGCAAAACTTTTTCGTAACATTTTACAAGTCCTAAAGGTATTATTAAAAAACCGGTCAAGTGCGAGTCGAACTCGCGCACCGAGGGTTCCGTACAAACCTGCAGGTATATAAGTAAAAGTTATGGTAAAAAGTTATGGTATTTTGCTGCTAAATGAAATCCGTAACATTACAATATGGAAAGTTGGAGGAGCATAAATTTAAGACAAAGGTATCTTTATCTTTTCATTAATCCTTTAATTTATATAAAATAAAATAAATAAATAAAATAAAAATCGCCTTTATTTCTATTACTATTAAAATTTCAATTAATACTAGCGTAAGTATTCTTAGTTTAAACATATGTATGTATATTAACCTATGTATATATTTATTCTATACTCGTATAATTAACTCGTCTACATGTTTATAACATCACTTAATTAATATTGGTAATAGTAATAGTCGCCTCTGCGGCGTAGGCCTCTCCTAAACATTTCCATGTATCCCTTTCCCGTGCTTTCTGTGTACACAGCGGTCCACATAATTATCTGGTTGAAGATATCTCTCCACCTTTTAATTGGTCTCCCTTTTTTCCTTGACCTGTCTCTTGGTAGGAAAGTTCTTTTATCGAAGTTATTTATTTACAAATTTTTTAGTCACTATTTAGAAATCTGGTTCAAAATACTTTATTACTATTAAGTATTAAATTTGAACCATATTATATATAGTAGATATTTATTTATTATTTATTTATTTATTTAAATAGTCCCACAGATGATGTAACATTTATTTTGTAATTTAATTCGAGCCTTTTTGACCTTTGTACCTGTTTTCAAGTTCGTATAAAACATGTTTTTCCTAAATTTATTTTTATTATTGTCTGCTATTGTTTAAACATATATATTTTTTAATGTCTAGAATTCTCATTACAGTGTTAATATTACTTGATTTCATTAATCATTTTAATACTGTTTTACTGATTTTGACTTACTACTAGCTAAACTTGGTTCTCTTAACATATCTCCTAAGGTGTCTGACTGGTTTCATAGTTACTTGCATGGTCGCCGGCTACGAATACATATTGAAGAACTTTCTTCATTCTGGTCTAGAGTCAACGCTGGCGTTAAAGATAAATATATAATATGTACCTCTTCGCTTAAATGATAGCCTAACTTTGAAGATACCTTCACATTTGTCTTCCTTTTATTCTAAATCTTTCACTATTGAAGCTTATCGTCTTTGGAACTTATTGCCACTGTCTAACGCGCTCAATCTTTAATGACATTTGAAAAACTTGTTAAGGAAATGTACTTATCATATTAAATTATGTTATGCAACTTTATTTTATTATTTATTATTTTTCATGAAGTTACGTTATGTTGTTATGTCATTCGTCTTAATCTATCAATTTGCTTATAGTGTATATACGTATGTATGTATGTATTTATATATTTGTGTATACATATGAGTAAACTTATAATTATGTACATATGTGTCATTAAATATAGCATCTATTGTTATATAGTTATTTATTTATATCTGATTTTTATTTTATATTGTTCCTTTTTTTACAAAATTTTGCGCCCTTCCCCTAGTTTATATGCAAGTCCTCTGCCCAAAGGTTGCCTGGAAGAGATCGCTGTGTTAGCGATAAGGCCGCCTGTTGCAATTGATGCAAGTTTATTGTTATAAATTCTATGTATTGTTCTTTTGTGTATTGGTGTGCAAAAAGAGTTAGTAAATAAATATTACTTTGCAAAGTTTTATAATTGAAAAACAAAGCAGAAATAAACAACATTACACATACTATTTCTGTGGTTGCGATGTAACTATACATTTAAGGTTTTCGTAATTTTTCCTGTATCTGTGCTATAAGACGTTGCTTCATACCTGAAGATTTTAGGTCGACGGGAAGTATTCTTTAGATTTTTATTCCCTTGTCAGTTGTTTGCTAGTTTCAATATATGCGGTTTAAATTGCTGTTTCTTTTGATATCGTGGACATAGAAGTTTGATTTTGTTACAGCTTAAAGTTATTATAGACGTGAGTATTTGATATGAATTTCAATTTAATACTTTTACGCGTTCATGAGAAAAGTGGTATTAAGTGTAAAATTATTAAAATATTTTTTTTATATGTAGTAACTAAAAATTTACACTTTTCGCAATTTTTCCTGTATCTGTGCTATAAAACGTTGCTTTGTACCAAATTTCAAGATTCTGACTTCACGGGAAGTACCCTGTAGGTTTTGATTCCTTTGCGACTATTTTCGATGAAAATATGCGGCGTAAATTGGTTTTTCTTTTGATATCGTTGACATAAAAGTTTGATTTTGTTACAGCTTAAAGGTATTATAGACCTGAGTATTTGATACGAATTTTAATTTAATACTTTTACGCGTTCATGAGAAAAGTGGTATTAAGTGTAAAATTATTAAAATATTTTTTTTATATGTAGTAACTAAAAATTTACACTTTTCGCAATTTTTCCTGTATCTGTGCTATAAGACGTTGCTTCGTACCAAATTTCAAGATTCTGACTTCACGGGAAGTACCCTGTAGGTTTTGATTCCTTTGGGACTATTTTCGATGAAAATATGCGGCTTAACTTGGTTTTTCTTTTGATACCGTTGACATAGAAGTTTGATTTTGTTACAGCTTAAAGGTATTATAGACTTAAGTATTTGATATAAATTTCAATTTAATACTTTTACGCGTTTATGAGAAAAGTGGTATTAAGTGTAAAATTATTAAAATATTTTTTTTTATATGTAGTAACTAAAAATTTACACTTTTTGCAATTTTTCCTGTATCTGTGCTATAAGACGTTGCTTCGTACCAAATTTTAAGATTCTTAGTTCACGGGAAGTACCCTGTAGGTTTTGATTCCCTTGAGAGTGTCGAAAATTTGCAGCATAAACGGCTGTATCTTTTGATTGCCTTGGCTTAGAAGTTTCATTTTTTCACAGCTTTAAGAGGCAGCAGATCTGAGTATTTAATATAAATTTCAGCTTGATGCCTCCACGCGTTTCTGAGAAAAAGGGTCTTGACAGACAGACGGACAACAAAGTGATCCTATAAGGGTTCCGTTTTTACCTTTTGAGGTACGGAACCCTAAAAACTGTCAAATAATATTAATTGCAAAGAAAATCGAATGTGGGTCAACAAATAAAGGTGGAGTTAGCAAAATAGTATATTTTTCACTTTATCTTTTGGTTCTGCGGTACGTTGCAGAAACGTTGATTAGATAATACAAATAGATAAAAAGCTAAACTAAATAGAAGATGCATATTTTTTGCTGATAATATCGAGTGTCCGCTTTGAAACAACTTAAAATTTTCTGTAATTTAAGTTCATGAAATCATAACTCACTATATCTTTAACATTAAAAAATTTGCGACAGAAATTTTCTTTAGAAACTTTTAGAACGAGGAAATTAGTTAAATTAGTTTTTTATTTTTTATGCATGTTAACTCAGAACTTTTTACTGCGTGGAACAATTTTATGTGGTCCTATTTAAATTTAATCGAGATCTGACAAGTACCTACCTACTTTTTGAGTTATGTCTAATAATGCGCATTTGTTTGACTATTATTTCGTCAACCGTCGTCGTATACCTTATAACTTTTTACTGGATCATTTCGATGACTCTTTTTTTAAATCAAAGGCTAGTAGCGTTTGTCACATAGTCTACAGTGCCATTTAAATTTGAGATCTGAGGAGTACTTTTTGAGTTATATCTAATAATGCGTATTTATTTGACTATTTTTTCGTTGTATTACTGGTCGATGTAATTGAAAGGGATTTTTTTTTCGTTTGCAAGCAAATACAATTATTGGTCTACATACATTGTATTACTTGTCGATGTAATTGAAGTCGGTTTTTTTCGTTTGCGGGCAAACACAAATAGCGTAATTGACTGTAACCTGATAACATAAAATAAAATTCGTTGTTTTACATAATTTCTTATGTGTGTGATCACGATTCAGCCTGCAACATCCCACTACTGGACAGTAGGCCTCTTTCTCTGTGTAAGAGAGGGTTCGGACCTTAATCCACGACGCCACACCTAACAAACGCTGCTGATAACAAATAAGTTAAAAAAAACTTTTTAACAAAAAATTAAACCGCCGAAAAAACTGAAAAGCAAAAAATAATAAACATTTGTTATATACCCTTAATTAATTCTTAAAGTAATGAAACTATATCCAAGTATATATTTTTGTAAATAGTTGAGTTTTTAATTAATCTTAATAACTAAGTTCTTAAACTAATGTAAGTATAGCTAAGTAATTTTGAGTCGCGCCATTTTCAGTTTTTTCGGCAGTTAGGTAAATTTTTTGTTAAAAAGTTTTTATTTCATATTTTTTTGTGGCTATATAATTCTCTAATTATTAAATGCTCAATTTTTGATTACTTTTAAAATATCTACCTACCTTACTTAAGCCATTAACTTTCATATAATACTTGTTCAACCATTATTTGTCCTGTTTTTCTACGAACTACTTTGTAAAATGTTATGCGTGGTCTTACCTTACAATCAGTGACTGAACAATCAATCATCCCCTGTTTTCCTACCCTTAGGGTTAAATTTTTATTTTCTAATTTATATTGGACTAATTTCAGGGTATAGTGCTTTCAATAAAAAAAAAAGAATCATCGAATCGGACTACTCTGTAAAAAGTTATGCGTGGTCCTACCTTACAATTAATGAGTGAATAATCAATCAATTCCTGTTTTCCTACCCTTAGGGTTACATTTTTAATATAAAATTTATATGGGAACATTTTCGAGGTATACTCTTTCCAATAAAAGAAGATCTATCAAAATCGGACTACTCTGTAAAAAGTTATGCGTGATCATACATAAAAAAATATATATAGCCGTCGAATTGATAACCTCCTCCGTTTTTTTTTCGTCGGTTTCAAATTAGTAAGAATCATCTGGATGGCTACCGTCACGAATTGTACATGTTGTTTTTGGGCAACAGCACTGGTTATTAGGGATATTCCTGAAGAAGATATTCTAAAAAATAACTAATGTTATCTCGTATTTTTGTAAGAAGTAAACTGCTGAGATATATTTTAAATACTATATAGATATTATATATACATCACGAGGCTGTGAAGCCTGTATCTTTGTCAAAGTAGAAATAACCTCTATCAGTAGTTTAAATCACTAATCATCCTCTGATGAGGACACTCGATGTCTGAAGTGAGTTTTGAGTAAAGAGCTAGTCGTTGCACTCTTCATTCTTTTTATGGCAACAAGAGTAGTGGTGAAATGGGTTATCGGTTATAGTACTAAAAGCGTAAGCTCCTGAATCAACTTTGATAATAATATACTTTTTCTCAGTATCGAACACCGTTGATGTAGTACCACAGAGTTCAATTGTGATTAGAGCGATTAAAAGCAATCGCTATTGAACGTAACGGAGAAGCTATGACACTTGGCATTTATATCTGCATGGCCTTTGATCAGATCTGGTATAAAACTCTTTAGACATTGAAACCATCACCTTAATCTTAACGAGTGCAGAATAAAGTAGTTGTCGAAAAAGTATGTTCGGAAACCCCATGAATGCTGGAGTTTTACTATTTGTTATAGCAAAGTCTTTTTTATTCTGGTAGGCCTATTACCTCTGGGATGGAATTTGAAGAGAATACATAATTTTGAGTGCTTATCGCTAACAAATTCCCCTTCATTGTAGCCCCGAATTTCTCGAACACCTTGAATCTTAAGATCCTTGAAGCTTACGTTACGAAATAAGTCCTATTCCAAGGTCATTCGAAGAGTAATGCCAAACTGGCCGCTAAAAAGCTCATCTCTACATAGAGATGTTGATTCTATATGAGTTTTTAACTTCTGTACTATTGTGAGATATCTGAAGAGTTCGTCGACATAGTTCCACAGTCGTGTCACACGTCACAGTCGTCATTCAAAGTCACCATAGCAGCCTTATCTTCCATCACGTGGATACCCAGTTTGTATCTCTAGTTAACTTTAGTACGAGTTGCGTAATTGAAATAAAATTCCCGAAAGTACCGACAGAACCGGGACTGAATTTTGATTTCCCGGTTAATTTTGACTTTTGAAATCCGGTTCTTTCGGTACCGGGATTTCCCAGTTCTGAACTCTACTATCAGGTGTCTATGATAACAAACTATTACTAAACAGGTGTTAGTTAATCTTTGTGTTTCAGCCAATCACTTTTAGATTCTATAGCAAGCTATTGGGTATTATTTAAAACTTTAATGTAAATCATTGATTTCACGATCACGATCGCCTTTCATCCTGTAACATCCCAATGCTGGGCATGGGTCTCTTTCTCCACGTAGGAGAAGAATCGGAGCTTAATCCACCACGCTGCTCCGCTGCGGGTTGGTGGATGTATTTTTTTCTATGAGTGACGATCGCTGTCAGGTGTTTATGTCAACAACCAGGACCGCCGGCTTAATGTGCTCTCCGAGGCACGGTGGGGAGACCCACAAGGAGAGCCACTCAGACCGCAAAGAAGTATTTGCACAAATACAAATATCCATCTCGAATGGGAATCGAACCCGGAATCGCCGGTTTTTTGATCAGAAACACGGCACACGCAACATTACACGAGAGCGATGTGGATTTTATAAAAATAAATAAGGTAATATAGCTCTAAATCTTTTAAAAAAAAAGCTTTATTACAGTCATCATTGAAATAAATTTCCACAAGTGATTTTGTTTATTATGTCATGTAAAGTGTTCAAATGTCTTGAGTGAAGTCGAAAACATGAACGTTATAGTGCTGGATCACATGACGCGACTAGTGTGAAACAAGAAAGCCTTGTAGAAACATAACAAGAACGGGTCTGGAAGTATCTAAACGTATAAAGTGAAACTGCGGGCCGTTTATCAATTGCAATTTCATTACACGGCAGACACCTGCCTCGCTAGCCTACGAATTTGCTTCGGCAAGTCGCAACTACAACTTCGCTATTCAAGTGATACCTTCAATTTTTAAAGTAGATTAACTCATACAATTATGTTGACATGCGTTAATAAATATTGAAAAATTTTAACCTGACGAAAAAAATTTCTCATAATTTAAGATGAGGTTTAATATTATGTTAAATATTATTGATAGCTTATACTTAAAAAAAAATCGTCAATGACATGTGCACGAAGGTTTACAGGAAGGAAAGCTATAAACAAGTTGGCTATGGTTTTAATTTTGATAGAGTTGGTTTAATAAAAATATTTCAGTTACATTATCTCAAAATGATAAATTGCGACAGAGAAAATCACTGGGGTTCGAGAAAATTATACATCATGGTGCTTATATGCTTGTTCACAGGAATATCAAATTTTAGTTCCATACCGAGCAATGCACTCAATCAAGGAACAGTTGGTTATAGTGCATTCCTTACAATTTTTTATATTGTAATGGGTATTCCTTTACTTTACATGGAATCTGTAGTTGGACAATTCACAACTCGAGACTGCATCGATGTTTGGAGGATCCGCCCTTGTTTATCTTACGTTGGCTATATGGTTATTGCATGGCAAGTGACTGTTCTTATTTGCAATCATATTATAACATCCTTCTTGCTACATTATTTTTTAACAAGCTTCGAGAATCCAATTCCATTTTATACATGTGGACCATGGAGCTCAAAGTTTTGTAACAGTCTAGCTACTAACTACACCGTTAACCAAGACTGTATAAAGTATCAACATTTATTTCCTTATTGTGACAATCTTTATAAAACATTTCCGGAATATCAATACTGGAAATATAATTTAGTGAGAGGTAGTGAAAAGGCAGGATTTTCCATCGCATGGAAGGTTTGCCTTGCTTCAGGATTAATTTGTTTTATCTTGTATATAAGCTGTTTTAAAAGATTTAAATCTTTGAAGTGGTTTGTGAATATATTTACTTTCTATCCCATGATGACACTTATAGTTTTATTAATGGGATCTATGCGACAGAAAGGATTAGTGATAAAATATGAAGAAGCCTTGGATTTGAATTTTGCAAATTTTAAACACTTTCGTCTATCAAATATAGTTCATCAAGTTGTGTTTAACCTAAACATTGGATCTGGAATACTGTTCACCCTGGCATCAAGTACGTCATTCCGATCCCCTTGCTTTTCGGACATAGTAATAGCAGTGGTCTTTTGTACAGTGTTTTCTCTGACATGCATTTATACTATTGCGATGATGACTTGTCCTTATGCGTTCGAATACGGTGTCACGCCAGTTGCTTTAATAAAAACGCCGATGACATTAAACTTCGAAAAAATTCCCCGACTTTTATACCAATACGAAGACAAAACTTTTTACTTAATAATTGTGTATAGTTGCAACTCCGTATTAGGTATGTGTACAAATGTGATGTATTTTTTTAACTTACTAGAAATAACACTAAGAAGATTTTCTAAATTAAAGAATTATCCAGGATTAACGGCAATCTGTGCAGTTATTTTTTTGTTTCTAATAACGATACCTCTCTTAAGTTACAACGGCATGAACATAGTAGCTTATAGTTTTCGCCGGTATCTTAGTTTAGTTCCAACTTTTTTTGCTATAATAGAATGTTCGGTATTTCTAGTTTGGTATGGCATTAATAAATTTACAGAGGATATTCATTTCATGGTAGGTATAAGACCAAAGTTAATTATTAAAGTATCATGGATTTTTTCGATTATTATTTTGATATATTCGTTCGGGACTGAAATATATTATCAAATGATGGCTCAAACATTTTTGATTTATGTTACCTATATACTATTATTTTTCACAGGTTTAATCATTCTTATATTTATTATTAGAATATTAGTTGCTGCTTGTCGAAACAAAACTGTTCAATATTTGTCGTTGGATCCTTCGTGGGGACCAAATAATGAACTATTGCAAAGAAGTAGGGCTATGTTTTCAGCTCAAGCCATGACTAAAGAATACATTTATCGTCAATATAGTCTTCATGCTAGTATAATGGCGAGACAAAATAATGCCAATAAGTATAGTCATTCCGATGTATAAAGTATAGATAATTAATAAAGATCTGTAGTTAAAAAAACGTGGTAAAACAGTATTATCGAGTCTATTAAGGAACGCGCTTTAATTTCAGAAGATATTTGATATTAAAATTTAAGCGCGTTTGGTAATCTATATACTAATATCATAAAGAGGAAAGATTTGATTGTTTGTTTGCATTGAATAAGCTCCGAAACTACTAAAAGATTTGAAAAATTCTTTCACTGTTGGGAAGCTACACTATCCGAGGGTGACATAGGTATTATATTATGAAACAAAAAAAAATAGGGAAAAAATATTTTGAAATTATTGTTAATACACAGAATGTTTGACTCTTACTTACGTTTCTTAAAATGGGGAGGGGGGGGGGGTTCTGTAGGTATAATAGATTCATTTCTCTGTAGATATAATAGATTCATTTGGCATTTTTAAATTTGACTTCGTTTTAATAAATGAGCGACTTTGATAGACTCGTTCTGCATGATACCTTTCGTAAGCACGCCTTTAAAAGAAAAATGATTACTAACTGACGAATATAACTAAATAACTGCGTATTGGAAAGAATTCTTTTCCTAGTAGAATGCTATTTATTGTAAATTATATGCCGTGCTTAATGCGCTTATTGGACGGTTATGCAGAAATATCTTGCCAGAGTAGCTCGTATATTAAGTCGAAGTAGTTTAAAAAGGGCAAGAATTTTTGGAGTAAAACTTCTTTACGCACGCTTGACTTGGGGAGTAAGCTGGTGAATGCGTGACGAGAGCGTTACGAAAAGTGTGATCGGGTGAGGCGAACGGAGCAAGAGAGAGAGGTGTGAGCACACATTTTCTTTCTCTCTTTCTCTCATAGCCATTACGTTTCGTATATATAAGACACAGTGAACAGACAGGCATATTGTGCAGGCCTTTATTATTAAAGAAGTTTAACTTCAGTCGTGTGCCCGTGTGGTCTAAGGGGCCGTTCAAGTATTACGTAACGCTATTAGGGGGGGAGGGGGGGTCTTGAAAAACGTTACGATGCGTTACAAGGGGGGGGAGGGGGGGGTCTCGAACAACGCGTTACGTAACGTTGTTTTTTATTTAAATTAAAAAAACTAGTGTACTAAAATCTCCCAAATTGGCAACCCTTTTCGTTTATATCCCTTTTTGTATATATTTATTTATACTTACCGCAAACGCGATTTTTTAAGCGACTTTTCGGTAGTTTTCGCAACAAAGTTGTGACATTTGGGTAAAAATGGTCAGTTGGGGTGTTACGTAACGTTTATGGGCTGGGGGGGGGGTACAGGAAAACGTTACGGCGCGTTACATGGGGGGGGGGGGGTCAAAAATATACAAAATTTGCGTTACGTAATACTTGAACGACCCCTAAAGCGCACTCGTTTTTTCACGTGGAACGTGAACTTTTACACCAACAAAACCGCCGCCATTTGAAGGAACGTAGGAGTCGAACGTCCGGTATTAATCGCCGTGCTAAACATGTCTGTTACAAAACAAAAATGATAAAAGGAAACGTTTCAGTTTATGATTTGATGTAAAAAATTATTGCTTAAAGTTTATTGTGTTACGCTGAAATGACAGACGTATATATTATATTTGCCGTCAACGCTGAATAAACATTACCTACTTTTAGCTTATTATGTTTATAACTATGAGTACCTACTCATTTGCGATGCCTTAACATTCTATAGAAACTTTGTAGTGTCACATGTATGTGTATATGCCTCATGTTAAAAAGCCAATAACCTGTATCAATTTTTATAACACCGCATAACTTATATTTTTGAGTCATCCCATTATAATATAATAATATATGCCACCTATGTCTATTAAATTAAACTAGTATTAGCTATTACGTAATTTGTAAGGTAGAGTGACTCATCGCTAAAAATATTATGACAATACATTAACTATTAATGATATTAAAGATGTTTTCTATCCAAGTTTTTTATTGTTTTATCATAAGCTGAATTTATAAATTAATATTTTTTTTAACATACAATCGTTTTATTTTAAGCCGTTGAATTTATATATTAAGGATTTGTATTTTTATTTCATATTTCCTTAAAAGAAAGCGAAAATGTATAATTTTTTTAATTGAGTGCCAAAAAGTATGTAGTAAATTATTTACTTAGATACTTCATCATCTTATAATATTATAAATGTTAGTTTTGGGACATAAGCGAATACTACTTATAAGACAGTAACATACACGAACGTCGCGTTATGTTCTTGGAGGCTATAAAAAAGAAAGTCAACAGTTTCCGCTTCGACAATCTCCTACTTAGTCATTCGTCGTTTGTAAAGAAAAATAAATAGGTTTATTAAAAAAAAGTGGCGCGCCAAGCTGTCTGCGCACTGCACGATGTCAGTAACGTATAGACACGAGAACTTTTGCTACGAAACTTATGCACTGACTCTTTATACGAGAAGATGAAATAACATCTCTTTTATATTCATCGATGAATACGAAAATTCTTTATAGCTTATGCTGCACTTCAAAAACAAATAGTAAGTAAGTTTATTTATCTATAGGTACATCTTAATGTTTGTATATGTGGTCTTTAATTTATAAACTAAATCTTAATAAACAATTTTAAACAATAAACTATAAAATAATAGTAGGAAAAAATTTATGTTCAAATATTAAGAATAGGTATATTTTATGTAAAAAATAATTTGTTTGCTTATTCGTTTGCTTTTACTTATAATATGATTTTTGCTAGCACCACGGAATTGATTTAGGTATAAGTAGAAAGCTACGTACCTAACTCGGAAGAATATAGGTAATATAGTTTTATTTTTGGTTAAATAAAATTTTGTTTGATAATTTCAATTTATTATTATAATTATTATGTCATAAAGGATGTTGATTTGCTGCTTCATCGGCGAAATTGAATTGAATAGCATTATTTATAATGTAATTTAAATATTTAAGTTATTCATAGATGTAATAAAAGTTAGCGAGATTTTACTTCTTATAAGTAATAGTGGTGAACTGTGTGCTTAAAAAAAAACTGTGTGCTCGCAGTTATACGCGTTATGACTTTATGCTCCGTTCATATTAAATGGGTACACATAGTCTACGCTTCAGCCTGTAATATCCCAATGCTGGGCATAGGCCTCTTTCCCCATGTAGGAGAAGGATCAGAGCTTAATCCATCACGCTGCGCTGCGCGCTGCTCCAATGCGGGTTGGCGGATAGTCGGGGTAGCACATAGTCTACTTATTTTTAATTACAATGATCCGATGTTACTTGTATTTAAAAAACATTTATCTATCATGCGGTAAATGTTAGCAAATGTTTTCACGTGTTCGACATATTTTTGAACTTGTTAAAGGAACTTTTATTGAAATTTACTTTGTTGGTTAAAAAAAATGAAACTACAAATTTATTTTTAAATTACCAAAAAACATACAGTGAAAGGTATCTCCGATTCAAATAATAATAAAATGTATACTAAAATAAGTCTACTAAAAAAAATGGATTTGGTCACTACGCAAGTAGTTATGTATTATCTAAAAGATCAAAGTAATTACCCACCAAGGAAGTCATACATTACGTGCCTCCTTGTTTAATAAAATTTTGGTGAACACTGAGATAATTATATTAAACGGTCTACGTTATCTCTTTTTTATCTTATAAAAAGCATCTGAGTTTATTAACATTGTGTGCTCGACAATTTAAGTGTATGACATTTTAAATAGTGTATAACGTCCACTTAACTTATTTAACTCTTATAGACAATAATATGTATGAATATTGAACAGTGATGTGTCAGTACACACAAGTCAGTTGTCGCATTCGCTTGAGACAGTACCGCCGAGATAATATAAGATTGACATTGAAAAAGCCTATTTTTAATACGGTAAGTTTACAATGTCCAAAAGGCGATTAACATACAGTATCAGTAAGACGAGTGCAAATCCAGTTGTGGCATTGCGTCATACATTAGAATGTTTGACCCGGCGCTAGGCCCGACTGTGCGGCCGCGCTCCGCCACCGACATCTCTGCGTGAATTCCAACCATTGTCACGACAACTCTGCTTGCCGCTTACTGTTGCTACTTACAACGCGCGATCTCTAAACTATAACTCGCGTGTTACTCCAATTTCGTGCTATAAAAGCGCAATTATTATAGCACTAGTGTAATGGTAATGAATATTTTATTAAATAAATTAAATAAAATAAAGTCATCGTTTGTAAGGGGTTTCATTGGAAAATTTCACTGTCAACGAGAAACTTAAACCTGTTGCATTTTTTTTATGTATGAATAAAATAAGCAATTTTCTATTAATAGTACAGTAATAATCGTGTTCTATCACCCAACCCGCAGTGGAAGAACGTGGTGGATTAAGCTACGGCCCTTCTCCTATATGGAGTAAGAGGCCTCTGTCCAGCAGTGAATGTTATAGGCTTAATCGACGTCTTATTCTTAGTTTTACAAAACTGTTTTTAAAGCTAAGACATAGCATATTAATATTTTGTATTATATTAATCTTAGTAATTATTTTTGTATTAAAAAAAAAATAATGTGCTGTTTTTGTATCTATTAAAACGAATTTTAGAAAGGCTTTATTCGACATACTTAAAAAAAACTATCATCATTATTTAATGTCTCCGTAGCCTTCTTGGCGTGAACACTTAGCTAAAAGCAAGCGGACAGCAATTGCACAACACATATTTTAAGTTCTCTTAAAACAAAGCATCCATATCAGTTAGTTGAATTATTTGTTTCCGAGCAGAAACTAAAAAGTCTTTAAAAACTTGAATGGAATTACGATGGTGTGTTTATCGGGCACGTTAACCTGCCCTATTCCGCGGTCCGCCTGACCAACATTCGATTGCGTTCCAATACAAAACACAGAAGTGTCTCTGCATATCGTCAACAGAGGACTTTGTCATAAATTATTTAGAAAAAAAAAAACGTTTTTTCTTTGTGATATATTCGAAATAAATGTCTGAAATATATTTGTTTCATTAATAAATGGTGTAATTATTGTATGAAGTACCTACTTTTTCTATAAAAGTATTTAAAAGCAGAAATTTTAACAATATTAGTCATATTAGTATAAAAATGTTACTAGTTATGTGAACGAAACATAAATAATGTGTGTTTTAGTATATGCATAGTGCCGTTTCTGCAAATTGCGTGGTCTACAACTCGGATCACTTTCGACGGCGCGCGCGCAGGTGCCCCGCCCCGCGGCCGCGTGCCCCGCGCAGCTCACCTCGCCTCGCCACCGTCTCGCTGACGTCACGCCGCATATAACGGTGCGTTTTGTTAAACAAAATTTTAAATAGGCATAACGACTAAATGGAAAATTATACAGCTTAACCTTACTCTATCATTTTAATTGAAATCATAATTATACAAGATGTAAATATCAAAATTATATTTTTTGCGTGATTGCGTTGTGTATTTGCTCATACACATGTACTTTATGAAAACGTAATATTTTGTCATAATTATTTAGAATAAATTTATTTCATATACATAAAATTACTTGAAGGGCTTAAAACCTCGTTTTAGATAATGTTTTATTTGTTGATTTGTGTTAATGTATAATATTAAAATTGAAATTCAAACACTTTTTTGTACTATTTTTATTTATTTCGACAAGACACCAAGCTCTAAGCAACGTTTTTGAGACTCGTCGACCGATAAGTTGTTTGAACGTGTCAATAAGAGATAACCAAACCAAATAACATACTAAGTCGATGACACTTTTAACTGGGACAAGAAAGGAAAAAATCTTGGACATAATTATACAGTCCCTAAACGAAAAATATATAAACCTACTAGCCGACCCGTGCCCACTTCGTTGGGCGTTAATTATTTGTGTGATGCAAATATAAAGTAAAGTTTTCATCTCGCTCGCATTACTCGACTTGACTTATATATACTACTAGCTTCTGCGCGCGACTTCGTCAGCGTGGACTCCGCTCCTATTGGTCTTAGCGTGATGATATATAGCCTATAGCCTTCCTCGATAAATGGACTATCTAACACTGAAAGAATTTTTCAAATCGGTCCAGTAGATCCTGAGATTAGCGCGTTCAAACAAACAAACAAACAATCAAACAAACTCTTCAGCATTATTATATTAGTATAGATTATTTTTCACTGAATTTTTTGTAAAATAACAATAAAATATAGCCTATATCACTCCTGAATAGTGAAGCTTTCTGTTAGTGAAAGAATTTTCATGATCGGATCAGTATTTGCGAAGATTACCCCGTATATACAAACAAAGTTAAAAACTTTAGCTCTTTATAATATTAGTATAGATTGTTACAAAAAATGTAATAAATGAAGAACCGCTCGACCGATTTTGTGCAAACTTCACATAAACCATCTACTAAATAGTCCGAACAAAGCCTAAATATTTGGTTTGGATAGGTGAGCCCGTTCTTGAGTTATAAAATTACAACGAAAAGTGGCATTGATTTTTATATCTATAGAAGATTGAAATCATTTCGTAACTTCAAGCGTTGTTAATTATAAATATAATTGTATTTGCTCGCAAACGAAAAAAAACCGACTTCAATTTATTACATCGACAAGTAGGTAATATAACGTAAGTAGACGAAAAAATAGTCTAGATCCTCGCTATCAAAGATTACTCAAAAAGTAGTCATCAGATCTCGAACAAATTTTAATGGAACTACAAAATAAGTACTAGCTTTCGATCAAAATAAGAATCGTCAAAACTGCTATTTTATTTTTATTTTATTTTATTTTATTTTATATATAATATGCTATATAATATACTATATAATTATCCAGTGAAAACTTTTACGTGGTAACCTTAGAATAAGGTGTAACACAACGTAGGTCGACGAAAAAATAGTCAAAGTAAATACTCATTATTAGACATAACTCAGAAAGTATTTGTTAGGTCTCAATTAAATTTAAATGGGATCATATGACATGCACCACCTTTTGATTGAAATAAAAATCATCAAAATCGGTTCACCCAGTCAAAAGTTCTGATGTAACATATATTTAAAAAAAAAACACAATCGAAATCTTAGAGAAATAATCTTAAAGTTGGTAACATTATAGAGTAAATTACGTAGTTCTAGGTTTCGCAGTATTTAGTGACATACGTTGAGGCTGCTTTAAGTCGCGATGTTGGAATGCACGAATGTAAGGGGCCGCAGCCGCGGGGTAGAAAGCAACCGTTCGATCTGATGCCTCGCTCGCGCATACGGACCAGCCCTTTAGATGACATTTTCCTGCCTTCTACACTTGATAGGACTTGCAACTTCGAGATAGATAATAATTCAGTCACTGTACACTTGTCTTATTACTTTATATTTATATTGTTGCTCTATTTTCCCTTTATCATTAATAGTCAGAAATGTGTATAAACAGTAGGTTCAGATTGGTCTGTTAAACTTACCTAATTCGTAAATAATAAATGGCTTTCATGTCAAATATTAATAAGTAACATCGTAATAGGTAACATCAAAAAGGAATAATAGGAAAATATGAATTATAAAAACACAAAACTACTGAATGATACAAAAACAGTGTCTTTGTTAAGAATCTTCTTAAACACAAAAAAAAAAATAGGTTGTATCTTGTATCAGGTGCATTGTTGTTTTAAGCTATAAATTAATTGTAAAAATAATATTTATGACTTCCAGCGAACTAACAGTAACAGCGAACTACACATAGAAATGACTAACATTTTTTATGTGTCGTATATTTTAGCTATTTCTTGAGCTTTTATTAGGTTATCATGATAACTTCACTCGTCCCTGATTTACTGGACCGACTCCAATAGCGTCAATAGCTTTTTATTTAACGACACATTACTGTTTCCGGAGACAAGTGAAAAAATAAAGCTGTTAACTCAAATATAAGTCAATTATGAACCGATCCGGATACAGAGTACCTTAGACGCAAATTAAAGATTTTAACTGTTGAGTTTAGTTACATATACAGATTTTTTGTTTTAAGAGGTTTAAGATTTTGTTTTTAATTAAAATATGCGATCGATTTATTATAATACTGAAGCGTAACGTTATTATATCATTTTACATAAAATAATTCATAAGCATTATTTGTCTGAATTTGCAGTATTTTCTTTTTATTAAATACTAGCTTCTGCGCGCGACTTCGTCGGCGTGGACTCCGCTCCTATTGGTCTTAGCGTGATGATACATAGCCTATAGCCTTCCTCGATAAATGGGCTATCTAACACCGAAAGAATTTTTCAAATCGGACCAGTAGATCCTGAGATTAGCGCGTTCAAACAAACAAACAAACAAACAAACAAACAAACAAACAAACAATCAAACAAACTCTTCAGCTTTATTATATTAGTATAGATGAGGCGACTTTTAGCACAAAACGGACATTTGCAAGGGGAAGCTATTGCGTGTATCTTCACGTAGACATTTAAGTTCCTACTACTCGTATATTATATACTAGCTGCTGTGCCCGCGACTTCGTCCGCGTGGAATTTAACAAAAAAGTTATTGTTCAGATCGAAGTTATAAAAAAAAAAATTCGAAATTAAAAGTAGCCTAAGTTACTCCCTATTATATCAGCTATCTGCCAGTGAAAGTCCCGTCAAAATCGGTTCAGCCGTTTCAGAAATTAGCCGGAACAAACAGACAGACAGACAAAAATTGTAAAAAATATTATTTTGGTATATGTAATGTGTATAGATCCATATGCATTTAGTAAAAAGTGGTTATTTTAATATTATAAACAGACAGTTCAATTTTATTTATTAGTATCTAAGATTAGCTATAAGAGCTATGTATCGTCATTGGTAACTTGCTGATATACCGAATCGCGGTAAAAGCTGTATAGTCTCTAAATTCTGTCTGTCTGTTTATGTCTAATATGATTTATATGAAAAACACTCTTAGGATACTGTATAAGTCTATTTGCGAAGTATTTGTTATAAATATCTGATGTGTCTTTTTCATTCGACGAAATTGGTTTTTTGTAAACTATCTATTATACTACTATATATTCATGCGATACTTTTTCTTATACGCGTACCTATATCAGGTATTTGTTTTATCATCTTTTGCAACAAAACCATCCGTGTCAAAGATTTTAAGCTTACGTTGTTTTAATACAAATACATTTATTTTTTCGATTGTGTCACACTAAAATTATTTTATATATATATATATATATATATATATATATATATATATATATATATATATATATATATATATATATATATATATATATATATATATATAACTAGGTTTCCTGATGTTAAGCGATTACCGTAGCTTGTTTTCTGTTGCCTGCGACACCAGAAGCATCGCAAGCGCATTGCCGACCCTAACCCCAATCCACTCCAGGAGCTCTGGTCACCTTACTCACCACCTACCAGATTTAGATAAATAGAGATAAATGAATGGAAGAGGAAAACATGTTGTGCCGACTCTACATAAAAGGGATAAGAGCAGGGAGATGATGATATAACACGAATTTGTTTTATATGTTTAGATAAATCGTGTAATGACGTTAGTAAAAGTTTTAAAGGAAAATTTTATTTTGTTCTTTTTTTTAATTTTAAAATAAATGGTTACTTTTCACCTTTGATATATCGATGTTTCCGAGGCTTTTTATATGGGAAAATGCTACATTAATGAAGGTAATTTTAATTTCATTTCATTCAACCTTCAGTCTTATCAATCATCTTTTTTATTATTTTAGAAAAATACAGACATTCTTACTGCATACGAATTCAATTGAAAAAACGAACCTTAGATTGTAAATAAATAAAACCTATTTTGATCTTTTCAATTTTTTTTATTAAAGAAATCGATAACGCAGATGACGTAGAAACAAAAAACCTTACGTTATCATGTCATCGTACGTACGTACTGTCGAAAAAAAAGTCAACGGTTAGCGAAGTAAAGGCAGAGCTTTCCATTGAATGGAAAAATGCATCGTGAAGCCGGTTTCTTCGTACCTTCCGGATTCCCAACCTGCTTCTCTAGGTCACCTGGTGTTGTCTCGCTCACACTCACATCACGACAAAGATTTTGGGTCGCGTCGCCCTAACCTAGATTTGTACCGACCGGATTAATTATATTTTGGTACTAGCAATATAATATAAGTCGCGTTTTGTGATAAGATTTAAATAGAGATTTTACTCTGTTGTTATGGATACAATTTTTTAAGCGTTTGTACTTTAAATGCCTATAATTAATCACAGATCAAAAAGAAAATAAAATAAGCTGTTGTCTGTGAAAATAATATGATTCGATATATATTTTTTTTAGTTTTAAATGATAATAGACCCAAAAAAATCTTCATCTAATATAATACACATTAGTAAATTGTATTTTATTAATTTATTTTCACAATTCGAAAATGTGAAAATATGTGATGTGAAATGTAATAAAAAGTGTGAAATAAATATCTATTTAAAAATGATGTAAAAATTAAATTAAATCTTTAAAAAGTTTACAATACAAATGTTAAAAAGTTTTATATCAGTATATACAACGTGGTCTACGTTGGACTACCATGTGTTACATTAATCGATTTAATACTTACGTTGTGGTTATTATACAAACGCTGCTTCATATTTAACTATTTAAAAATTACGATCACTAATTATTGTAATGTGTTTGTTTCGTGCATCATTAATCATAGAGGAACGTACCACGTTTCAGTCATCGATCCAATAATTGTTATTTTTTATTCTGTTTGTATACTTCTAGTAGTTCATAAAAATATAATTACAGTATCACATAATGACATACAAAAATCACAATATATCTAAATGTTTTCGAGAAACTAAAACTTTTACAAAGCAATGATTATTATATTAATAAATAAACTTGTTTAGGCATTAGGTATGTACCTATAACGTTACATACAAAATATTGTAATAAGTTAGTGACGTAGTACAATAGCAGCATATACGATTGTATAGAAAGCGTTGCGAGTTTATGTACGAGTATGAGTAGTTAAAACATTGCGTTTTTATTGGTGTGCACACAGACAGACACCTACAATATTATGTAAAGTTGTCCGATAGCTACATTTAAGTAATTAGATAATGTAACTTACACGTATCTTTTATGATTTGTTAACTCTAAATACCAAATGACACGCAATCCACAGGAATATCCACACTGTATTATGTTCATCCCGTTCGCACTTTATTATTAAAACAAATACATAATTATATTTGCAAATTTTACTCATTATTTATTTTATTTTTTTTCGTTAGATATAGGTTTTATTGATGTGCAATGAACAGCACTTGAAGTTATTGTGCCTTGAGTTTATCTTTCTATAAGGCGCTAAAGACACTAATGCTTGTCACGATTGAGCCTGTAACACCCCACTCCTGGTTATAAGCCTCTTTCTCTATATAGGATACATATAATCACGCCTCTTTCCCGTAGGGGTAGGCAGAGACCACTTCTTTCCACTTGCTACGAGCCTTACATACTTGTTTCGCTTCGTCCACTTTCATTATTCCTTTCATACATGCTCTTCGGTTTAGGGTACTCTTGACCTGGCCTTTTTTCAAGACGTCACCGATTTGGTCTTGAAAATGTCCGCCTAGGTCTACCCCTTCCAACATTCCCATTCACACTTGCCTTATACACTTTTTTCGTCAATCGCTCTTCATTCATTCTCTCAACATGGCCAAACCATCTCAGCATACCCTTCTCAATTTTTGTCACTACATCTTCTTTCAGACCACAACGTTTCCGTATCTATAAAGGAGAAGTATTGGACCTTAATTCAGCACGCTGGTCCACTGCGGGTTGGCGGATATGTTCCCTCCTATGAGTAACGATTGCTATCAGGTATATATGATAACTACTGAGACCGACGGCTTAACGTGCTCTCCAAGGCACGGTGGGTGGGCCCACAAGGACAGTCTTCCCCACTGGAAAGAAATATTTGTACAGTTACAAATATCCATCCCAAGCGGGAATCGAACCCGTAAACCGTCGGTGTTTTAGGCGACTACTCGCATCACTACACCAGAGAGGTTGTTACTGAGTGCTTGTAACATCGTTTCATTTAGAGATTGAGATCTGACGAGCACCTGTGAGTTATCTCTAATAACGCTTATTTACTTGACTATTTCTTCGTCTACCTACGTTGCATTACTCGTCGATGTAATTTAAATAGTATTTTTTTTTTTTCGTTTGTGACCAAAACACAATTATATTTTACGAATTTATTAAAGATTGCAGTTCTATATTATAAATTTATAACGATTGAATTTATAAATATATATATATATATGTATATTTACAAACCATGGCACCTGTTATTGTTTTTTGTTCCATTTACTGAACTTTATTCAAATTTCAATGTATTTTTTAATCATTTACGCAAAAGGTAAAATAATAAAGCTTATCGTGTAACTACTTCGTGTTTTTGAACGAAAATAATTTTATATTATTACACATGTTATAATTCCTAGTTTTTCAAACAATAATTTTACTATGTACATACTAGGTATAGTTTGTTGTTAGCAATACATATATATATCTTATATAAATTTCTCGTGTCACAATGTTATTTATAATACTCCTCCGAAACGGCCGAAACGGCTGGACCGATTTTTATGATGTGTGCATATCGGGTAGGTCTGAGAATCGGACAACATCTGTTTTTCATACCCCTATGTTATAAGGGGGGGGGGGGGGTTTAAAGGGGTTAACAACGTATATGGCAAAACAACGTTTGCAGGGTCAGCTAGTATATAATTATATAATTATATTATACCGATAGCTAATATTGTACGAAAATATTAAAGCCATAAGTAATTAGTACCTGGGTGACCGAGCCTAGCTCGGTATTTTCATTTTATTTTTCTTTTTTTTTTTCTCGGTATTTTTATATTTTAATTTTATTTAAATAATAAATCACGAGTGAAATTAAAAAAAAAGAAAAAAAATTAATCTGGAGACTGAGATTCGAACCCGGGTCAACACGATTTGATACCCGCCGATTTCCTAATTACGCCATTACAGCAATGATAACAGTTGTGAAATTAAGCTTCGTATTCTAATGATATTTTTTCATTGCCTAACAATAGAGATAAAACGACATTTTTTTTAAATGAATCCTAGCTAGATCAATTTTTCGCCCCCGAAATCCCCTGCATACTAAATTTCACGAAAATCGTTGGAGCCGATTCCGAGATTCAGAAAATATATATATATATACAAGAATTGCTCGTTTAATAGTATAAGATTAACTGTAACTGACTTGTAATTGGGACACACATGTGGTATATGCGATATATAGTTATTAGTTATTATTATTTTATTAGTATACTAGCTGACCCGGCGAACTTCGTACCGCCTAACAGTCCATTCCTTAATTTTTTATTTTTTTAAATACTTATCCTTGCCGTAACCCCTCCACTAACACTTAAACTTTATGGTATGGTATTAAAGTTCAAATTGACTTTTAAGTATTATTACGAATCTTTTGTATGGGAATATAGAAAAGTGTTGTTTTCAGACTTTTTGAGGGCTTTTTTAAATTTTTCTCTCCGTAACAACCATCCTCGTACTTCAAGGAATATTATAAAAAAAGAATTAGCGAAATCGGTTCAGCCACTCTCGAGATTTGCGCTTAGCAACACATTTAGCGATTCATTTATATATTTATATATATATATATATAGAGATATATAGTTATTAGTTATTATATATACTTTTATTATGATATTTATTATTATTATTAATTTATTAGTTCAGTGTCAGCAAAGAATATGCACAGTGGAACTTCGAACATGGTGTCCTTTGCATTTCTTGGGAGTGTAGTAGCGGTAGTACATTCAAATCTTGGCATTACTAACTTTTAACTAAATAAATAGCGTATAAAACTTTCTTTTTTGAACTTTGAGTCTTTGATCAATAACAATTAAGCTAAGCTATGAAATTCAAGTATTTCTATCTAAACACCATAATAGTACAGCTTGCTTGAAAAAGTTATCACGTATCACGTAGGTATATATGTTACTGTAAAAGCTCGAACTACGGTTAATCCTAAGGGCCTATGCAAACCGCGTTTTTTAAACGCGCCGTCGACGCGCGTTTCTAAAACGCGCGTCGACGGCGCGTTTGTATCGCGACATACGCGCGTTTGCATCGCGTCTGTATCGCGTGACACGCGCGTCGATGGCGCGTTTTTATCCTACAGAGCAGTTTGTTGGCGTTTGTATCGATTCAAACGCGCGTCGACGGCGCGTTTGTATCGCGACATACGCGCGTTTGCATCGCGTTTGTATCGCGTCACACGCGCGTTTGCATCGCGTCTGTATCGCGTTTAAAAAACGCGGTTTGCATAGGCTCTAAGATTCAATAGTAAGGGCCTATGCAAACCACGTTTTTTAAGCGCGCCGTCGACGCGCGTTTCTAAAACGCGCGTCGACGGCGCGTTTGTATCGCGACACACGCGCGTTTGCATCGCGTCTGTATCGCGTGACACGCGCGTCGACGGCGCGTTTTTATCCTACAGAGCAGTTTGTTGGCGTTTGTATCGATTCAAACGCGCGTCGACGGCGCGTCTGTATCGATACAAACGCGCGTTTGCATCGCGTTTGTATCGGATCGCACGCGCGTTTGCTTCGCGTCTGTATCGCGTTTAAAAAACGCGGTTTGCATAGGCCCTAAGGGCGTAAGGGTAAGGGCTAACCTAACCGTTAGGGCCTATGCAAACCGCGTTTTTTAAACGCGATACAGACGCGATGCAAACGCGCGTATGTCGCAATACAAACGCGCCGTCGACGCGCGTTTGAATCGATACAAACGCCAACAAACTGCTCCGTAGGATAAAAACGCGCCATCGACACGCGTGTCACGCGATACAGACGCGATGCAAACGCGCGTATGTCGCGATACAAACGCGCTGTCGACGCGCGTTTTAGAAACGCGCGTCGACGGCGCGGTTTAAAAAACGTGGTTCGCATAGGCCCTAAGTCTTAGGATTTACCGACATGAGTTGGTAAATGTAAGGATTTATGAAAATGCCATTGGGCCATTTTTTTCGGGCATTTACTATTAGAATTTAGTACATCCTAGGTTTTACCACTGACGGCTAGTAAAAGTTAGTTTTGGGAATAAAACAAAGATTAATTCTTATCCATTTATTTCAGTCAAAAACTTAAATTGGTAAGTCTTTAGATTACGACCCGTACACCGTTTATCTTCTTAATTTCGTTACAAGAAAATATATATAACCCTAACCTATCTAACTTCAAAAATAGACCGTATAACGGCATAATTTTGTTACAAAAAAATTAATAAAAATAACCCTAACCTATTTAACTTCAATATTAGACCGACGCGGGTCTTAATCTGGACTAGCCATGTTATAAAATGTCTTTTTCAACATTTACCCTGCCTTTAATATAAATCCTAAAACTTACCAAGTGAATGGTGGTAAAAGTGCGAATCGCAAAATCGTTCAGGCTTTTACCATTAAGAGGTGGTAAATCTTAGGTTTTACTCTTAAATCTTAGGATTTACCATAATTCGTGTTCATTTACAGTAACATATATACGTATACAACTTTAAGTTCTTGTCGAAAACGTAGGTTAGGTTAGGTGATAGGTTTACAAAAAATTATAATACTGATTTGTGAAATAGTGTACGGCTTAACAGTGATTTATAAAAAAGCCTGTTTGGTAACAGTTTATTTTGAATTATAACCTAAATGTTTATTCTTTTTAACTTTATAATTTATTAATAGACAATAACAGTCTCTAGCGAAACACGACGGGTCTCTAAAATGGCAATAAAAATTAATGGCCTTAAATGAGTCATTCACTAAAAACTGATGTGTATTCATAAGTTACAAATCCTGAAGAAGTCAAACTTGTAACTCGTTAGTAAGCAGTTAAACTAAATTATGAAGTGTATTAGATATTTTATATTTCATTGTCTAAAACCTCGCTTTTGGAAAGATTACGAAAGAATAAATCGTTTCTGAAATGACTTGTTGATTATTATAGTTCCAATATTAGTTTTGATTCAAGATGATTATACATTTTTTTATTAATGAGAGAATTTATTTGTGATATATATATTTATTGCTATTTATCATTATTGCTATTATTCATTAATAACAAATTGGTAGTGATGTTTGTTTTAACTGGCTTAAACAATAGCCAGGAGGTGGTCAATTAGACTGTATTTTTTAATATAATTGTGTTACTTCAGAACTTTTGATAGGGTGGATCGATTTCGAAGATCTTTTTTAATCGACAGGGGTATGTGTCATGTGGTCCTATTTAAAGTTAATTGAGATCTGACAAGTACCTTTTGAGTTATCGACAATAATGCGTATTTACTTGACTATGTTTTTGTCGATCTACGTAATAATAATAATAATAATATTTATCGGACCAAATACTTTACAATTTCATTACATGTAGACTGTAGTATTGTATATACCTCATAGCTTTTTACTGGGTGAACCGATTTCGATGATTCTTTTTTTCGACGAAAGGTGATACTTGTCACGTGGTCATATTTAAATTTCATCGTATTCAATGAGCATATTTTTAAATTATTTCCAATAATGCTTATTTACTTGACTATTTTTCGTCTACCTACATAGTATTACTGATAAATATAATTGAAGTCGGTTCTTTTTCGTTTGCGAGCAAACATAATTACTTTTCAACATCATTGTTCTCTTTTATTCAATTATTCTGTGAAATACTTGAACATTATTTCATACAATATTACACATTACACAAGTACCATAACCTCTACTCGCTTTTGGTTTATAAAAATCTACACTTTACTCACAAAACTGTAAAGATAAATAATATTGTAAGTAACGAGGTATCCTTTAGTTTACTTATTGATAGCATGATAAGTTTCCAGCGATACACATACATAAGTCGGTACAAATGTACACAGTCATAAATCGTTATTTGAACACCATTACTGATATGCTATGTTCGCGGATTTTAGCACTATCGATGGACTTAAGTCTGTGTATGTCTTTCATATCGTCGCACCATTGCACTCACACAATATTGCTGCAATAAGACTTAAATTATTTAAAAAATTGTGTTTTCTCGCAAATGAAAATATAACCGCCAAATTACATCGACCAGTAATACAAAAATAGTCAAGGAAAAACGCATTAATAGAAACAACTCAAAAAGTACTCGTCAGATCTCAATCTTATTTAAATATGACCACATGATAACCACAACCTTTCGATTAAAAAAAGAATCATTAAAATCGGTCCACTGAGTAAAAAGTTCTGTGGTAACACACATAAATAATACCTTCGAATGGAGAACCTCCTCCCTTTTCGAAGTCGGTTATTTATATAATAAAATACTTACAACGAACGATAAATGTAGAGCTAGTAGACGCGGGATAAAGTTAATAATTTAATATGTGCTCTTATTTTCTTGGAAATTTATTTTACTCTATACTAATATAGGTATAATAAGTATGAAATATTAAAATTGTTTAGGTTGTTCTTATTAGGTTAATAATTACGTAAAAAATATCTTTTGTCCCACGGAATGATATTGGCCGTAGGCGCTCAAAATAACAAATAATACAACATGTACATACATAGTTATCTACAAACCCATAATCGATCACGTATTGAGCACGATCATTGTATTCGTCAGTTGGACCGTGAATCCTGTCACTATTCCCTTTTCCTCCCTCCCCGACCCTCCTCTTTACATGAATCTCATTTACGTTTGCGCTTACGCAACTGAGTAAAATCATTGAAGTGTGTAATATTAATTGGTATATTTATACGAAGCTTTCAAATGTCTATATAAAAACAACGAGTTTAATGTATCTAACTACTCTCGTACAATAGGAACTTACCTACCTTATGGTCATCTTATAAAATTAGAAGATATACCTACATATATGTGGTCATGTAGACAAGATTAATACGTTATTAGGTTTGATACAAAATTTTTGATGTTATGTATTTGATGAAAGATTGAAATCTCTTTATGAAAGTCTATTTAATATTTTTTTACCAAAATATATCAAAATTGTTTCAATAGAATGTCTAGCATAACTGAGTTGTGTCACACTACACGGAGCTTTAATCATGCGTTTAATGTTGTTTTACACGCAGTTTGAACTAAAAATGTATAATAGGAGTATAGAATATCACCATACGTTAATAGAGAGTTCAGAATCATTTGATATGTTAATTTTATATGATAAACGTTCATTGTTATTATTTTATAGGCTAAAAGAAAACAATAAAAACTAACACATGTCTATATATATATATTTGATTTCATAGGTCCAGCTGTAAAGATTTATACCCTACACTAAGTAAATTATTTAGTATAGTAAAACTTTAGACAATTACCACTTATCTTTATATATTTCTTGAGATAAATCTGATAGATTTCGGTTTGTATCGATACAAACGACAACAAACTGCCCTGTAGTTGTCGACGGCGCGTTTAAAAAACGTGGTTTGCATAGGCCCTTAGAGTCCTTAGACCAATCCTTTTTGACGATATTTGCAGTACGCATTCTGTCAATTCTATGACAAACGTCATAAGGGTACATTAAAAATTTTATATATTTTTTTCAAAGCCCTTAGGTTAGATTAGAAATAATTTTATATGGTGGTTAAGTATTCTTGAATTTTCTAATTTTCCGCGCAATTTTCTTAATTTTAAAAGAATTAGCGAAATCAGTCCAGCCGTTCACGCGTGTTGGTCTGACCAAGGGAAATAGGGATTCATTTATATACATATATAGATTAATATTTAATTATTTTTTTATTGAATACTATTAATTATCGATGCGTACTATCAGCGGATTAAAAAAATATTTCATCAGCCTCATTCATGCGTGTACGCACCCCTCGCGTGTCGTTCGTGTCCGTTGATAAAGAAGGCATTACTTACAACGCAGTTACGTACAAGGTCTTCTTGCTGTTTCAAACTATAGCATATACATTCAGGAAATCAATTGTTAGCTGCGTTTCGTTATAATTTTATTTCAATGCATAAAACATACGTATGTGATATGTATAAGTACGAAAAATTATGAAATGAATTCATTTTTCATTATAATTAAATTAGCAAAAACATTTTCTGTTTTTATAATCGTGTTTGTTATTATAAATACTCGATAAAATTTATAGGTACAACCATATTTAATTTTTAAAAGTTATGTATAATTTTAGAAAAATGTTGCATGATTTTCTTACCTCCTACTGTTTTAATGTCAATTCCCAGGCACGATACGGTGTATAGTCCCTGACAATGGTACCAATGCTGCACACGCTATGTACCGTGTAAATTGTTACGATACACTCAATCTATTCCATATTCGTCCTCCGAAAGAATATAAACCAATTGCAGGTCAAGCGGAAAATTAGTATAAAATATTTGATGTAATAACTGGCTAGCAATAGACAAATTAAAATCAAATTGATTGTTATTTTCAAATATATATTTTATTTTATTAAATAAATTTGGGTATATTCTATATAAACATTACATCCATAATTTCTCGGCAGACAGATTTATATATAACTAAGAAATATTTTAACTGTTAACTAACAACTAAAAAAAACAGTAAACTAACTAACTAAATATTTTTACTCGTTTAAACATTTTAATCAATTTTAAGCGCAACTAAAAGTGTAGCCGTCATCACTGCCTCTGTTATTGACAATGTTCTCTAACAGTACTCTAAGACACCAAAAACGAATAATTTATACTCTACATTGAAGAAAAATTACATTTCCTAAAACTTATATTATTGTCAAATAAGAGTATGATATCTTTCATTCAGAAAAAGCGTAGGTTCATTATTTTTTTGGAAACATTCGTATGCTAAAATATATACCTACTGAATGTTTAAACGCACTTATTAAGTATATATATTATAACACTGAAGTATTTACAAAAGTACCGATCAAAACATGTTTTAGACAGACATAGATTTAATTCCTCTGGAAGGTATAGATAAGAAATTTGCTTACACAAACAGAACTTTACATAAGTAATAATAATAATAATAATAATTTTAATAATAATAATAATAATTTTGTTTATTAAAAAGTTTCTTACAAAAATCCACTAGTGATTGGAGCCTCCTTTTAAGCATGTTGTTGCCTGTACCAGGAGACTCCGCTCTTCCATTAGCATAATAGTAAAAATTAATAATAATCAAAACTAAAAATCAAATAAATAAATTAAAAAAAAAGTTATTAGTTTTAGAATGTGATGACAATTATTTTGTTCTTTTGTGCTCATTGAAGTTGCCTAAATGTAGTTCTGTATGAGGTGAGTTGTGTGAGGTGCGTGGTGTGCGTTCGGATGGATGCATCATTATTACGTATTTGTGTTCACTATATATGGGTATGATGTGTAGTGTACATATTTTCGTTAATTTTATGTGCTTTTCTATCACTGATTCGCGATCTGAATAAAAGATTCTGTTTCCTCATAACTGAGTGGTTTCAACCATTCTTTAATTTTTTTCTTACACTCATAATATAGCATTGGGTATACATTTAATATTTTATTTATTTTATTATACAAAAAGCATGAACGTGACTCATATTGAATGCTAGCAAATAAAGTTCTAGTCCCTGGGGTACGTGCTATTATATATTTCCTTCTTTTATTTTCTAATTGTGGGTCATAGGGAAGGGATTTATGCATTTTCAAAATTATGTGCAATAGATAAAGCTTTCGAACAGTTAGTAAGCAACTTAGTTCATACAGTTGGTCCGTAGGAAACATTACATTTTTAAAATACATAACCTTAATTAAAGCTCGCTGAGCTCGTTCTAGCGTTAGAAACTTTGTTTTTAGTGCACCTCCCCAAATGGGAATACAGTAAATTAGAATTGATTGGACTAGAGCGACATATATTTCCGTAAGAATGTTTCTTGATGTTAATTTATCATTTTTATCCGGACTTGGGATCACATGTCGTAATGTACGAAATATAAAAATTAATTTTCTGATTCTACTCGCTACTTTTTCTAGGTGCTGGTACCATGATAATCTTTGGTCCACTATAACTCCCAAATATTTCGTGCACTCAACTTTATCTATTTTAGGACAGTTACAGTTTCTGTTTTGCAAGTCTTCGCATGTATGTATTTTTATATTAAGGTCGCTATCAGGTTGTGTTTGCTTGTTTATTGAAAAACAAATATAATTTGTTTTAGCTGTATTTAGTGTAAGCAGGTTGCTTTTTAACCATTTGCTTACCAGAGTCATACCTTGCTCAGCACTTTCTTTGACATTTGTCCAAGAATTGCCAGTGAAGACGATCGCAGTATCGTCTGCATAAGAGAAGACCTTCGCTTGTTTTATCTGAATGTTGCACAGATCATTTATGTACAAAAGAAATAGCGTAGGGCCCAAAACACTTCCTTGAGGGACGCCATATGTCACAGTAGCATTTTCACTTACAAATTCACCTAGTTTGACCATTTGCCTTCTTTCCGAAAGATAGTCCCTGAATAATGAGAGTGCTTTCCCCCTAATTCCAGCTTTTTCCAGCTTATGTACAAGGATGGGAAGAGAGACAGTATCAAAAGCTTTTTTGAGATCCAAAAAAATAGACAAACATTTATTTCCTTTGTCGAGTTGATTTGTTACCATCGCAGTGAGGGCCGTTATTGCATCTTCTGTTGATTTCCCTTGTCTAAACCCAAATTGAGAAAGAGATAGTATATTAAATTTATCTAAATAAATAAGTAACCTGTTGTTGAGTAATTTTTCTATAATTTTAGATATTGCTGGTAATACTGAAATGGGCCTATAATTGCTTATGTTGTCTCTCTCCCCTCCCTTGTACACTGGAGTTATTAGAGAACATTTTAGTGGAACAGGAAAAACTCCAAGTCTAAAACAGAGATTTGTCAAATGGGTAATAATGGGAATAATTTCATTTTTTATATGTTTTAGGAATTTGGTGGATATATTATCCCAACCAGGGGCACTGTCCGATTTAAGACTCATCAAGATTTTATTTACTTCAGCATTATCTGTCTCCATGAGAACAAACGACTGTGATTGTGTTGGAATTACGTTTAAAAGTTCTTCATAGTTTTCGTCTACATGGGGGTTAATCTTTTGGGCAAGGTCTCTACCTATATTTACAAAATACTTATTAATTGCATTAGCCGCTTGTATTGGCGTTGGTTTTATGTTTATTAGTTCCATATTCTGATTTTTGATATTATTTGTGTATGTTATATTTTTTATGTTTTTCCAAAGTAGTTTACTATTTTTCGTCGATTTAGCTATTAATTCCCTTTCATATTTCCTTTTCATTTTTTTAATTAAATTGTTACAAAAGTTTCTATATCGTGTGTATATAATTTTTTTTATGTTATCATGCGGGTCTTTTTTTAAATCTTTCTGTAATTTGTTACGATTTTTTATACATCGTAAAATACCAGGCGTAATCCATGGTTTAATTATTCGTTTACTTTTTGGGATTTGTCGAATTGTAGTATTTTCTTTAATAGCCTTGCTTAGTATATCTATTAGACGTTCAGTTACAAGAGCTGGGTCATCACAGAAAAGTAATTCAGCCAGATGCTGTTGCTGTAAGTATTTTAAAGCCTTATCAAAGTCTACAGTATTATATGTTTTATTTACAGGGATAGAATTTTTTTGCTTAGACAAAACTAAAAATATAGAAAAATGATCGGTAATGGTACTTTGTAAAATAGCTATGAACGCTTCATATTTCTTTTTATTAAACTTCAACATAAAGTGATCTAAACAGTTTTTATTCCTAGTTGGTAACGTGTGTCCGGGTAATATACCATACATTGACAACATATTCAGATAGTTAGTTCTATTGTTATATTCATATGCTTGTTCTGTATCTCTAGCTATTAGGTTAATATTAATATCTCCTGTAATAACTACATTTTTTGACTTTATAGACTCCAGGTACATATTTAAAGAATTTGTAAAACTTTCTGCGTTTGTATGTGAAGGGGAACGATAAATGCATACAATAATGTTATTTAGAAACTCCACTTCAAGACAGGATGCTTGGGAAAGTTTAATTTCCTTGACGTTAGTTTTCAATGTATTTTTTACGTAAACTACTACTCCGTCATTCTGGTTTAGTTGACAGGAGGTTGCGTATGAATAATAATTTGTAAGTTGGGGTAGAGACTTATTGGGACTTAATCGACATTCAGTAAGGACAATTATATCTATATCAAAGGAAAGAAAATTTAGATTAATTATAAAATCATCAAAGTTACAATATATACTTCTTATGTTCTGTGAAACTATTGTTAAATCGTTCTTGTTTACATGCACATATTTTGATAGGTCACAATAGTCACATTCAACACTTCGCGCTAGCATTAGACTGTCTATTTCATTCAAAGTTTGTACAATTTCACCCATTATGTAGTGTTAATGTTAATATGGAGGTGTAAAATTGACGTTTTTATTTGGAAGTAATTGGACTTTTTCGTGAAGAAACGGACGTAATTATTTGGTGAGGATGTATATTTTCCACAGAATTGATTTATATAAATATATGTAATGAAGTATGTATGTGATGTATATATATGTAAGTAATGTATGTTTGTCAGCAATTGAGTAGTGCATAAGCGGAGGCATGAGTACACGTTAAGAACAAAGTTTAAATTATAATACTTAGAAATAAAGGCAAGCAGAGAACAAGTCAACAATGTGGTTCTACAGCAAATAAAATTAAACAAAAACAAAGCAATAATAAGCAAAGCATACAAGCACAACAGGGAAGATATACTTTGTACCACTGAATTTTCTCTGAATAGTCAAATGAGCTGCGATGTTTGAGGTTGCCCATTCAAAAGTTGGTGTATTTGGCCTTCATTTCTAATTGATATAATCGGAGTGTGTTCATTTTCTCGCACGTATATTTTTCCATAGGCAGTCCAACAAAACTTGAAATTTTTAGATTTCACCAGGTCTCTAGCCAGAAAGTAAAGGCGCGCAGCTTTTGGAGTCAAATGTTCAGCCAGGTATACGGGGGTATCCTCTTGAGTTCTGAATCCAAGGTGCTTGGCACAGAGCTTGCTTTTATGCTTGATGTTGAATGATTTCGCCATCCTTAGAAGGTCATTCTTGAGTAAGGTTGAATTACTTTCCACTACTATTGTTGGCGATTTATTATCGGCTGATTTTGGTCTGACTCTATAGATATCTTTGATATCTGACTTAGTGATGTTGCAGTCCACAGTCTTAGAGAGGTTCAAAACCATCTCTATGAGATCATTTTTGTTTTCGCTTGTTCTTTTTGGAACGTTTTTAATTTCAAAGCTGGACTTCCTACTATTAATTTGCAATTCCTCAAGTTTACCTTCCAGAATAGCGATGTGCTCTCGGTCCTGCTTTGTCTGAGTCTCCAGTTGTATTATTCTTTGTCTAAACTCTTCATTTTGAGCAGTAAGAAACGAAACAGAATTTTCAATATTATAGTTTGTCTGTTGAATGTCTTTTAGAAGCGTATTCACTTTTTTAAGCTCATCAGCCTGTTGGGCCGCAGAAGATGTCATCAATCTACGCATTTCGTCCAATTGATTGGAAATTGAGACCTCCATCTGGGCCCTGCATCTCTTGTTTCGTTGGGAGACAAAGCTCAGTGGTGTAGCTGTCAGATCGGTATCAGAGGCAGATTTATTAAGAGTGGTTTCCACATCCATTGTATTAACTGAGCGGCTAGGAAGTTCGGATTCTGTCCCTGAAGTCGCCGGTGGCATTAGTTCAGCGTGAGATGCCTGAGCAGAATTTGCAGGCAATGTCGCAGTTGGCGGCGGCGTTCGTTTGAGCGGCATATCGTACAATGTACCAGGTCAGCAGGGCCAATGAGTAAGTAATATTTGTCAAGAAAGTTAGGTAAAAAATTGTGAAGAAAAGAAAGAACTTCTTTACAGTGACAGAGGTCCAAGTGTTTTTAAATTTTTGGCAATTATTCTTGGCAAAATTATACTCAAAAATGCAAACTCCTCCAAATAGTATTCTTGTATTATAATGACAACACTGTTTGTCTTTGGTTTGAATGACAGTGTCAGTATGCCAAAAAATATTTTTAAAAAAACAATTGTGAGGGTAGTCTTACTTTTAGCGAGAAATCACCAGCAATTATAAATGAATTTCACGTCTGATGATTGAAATTTCACTGCAACAACAGCACCACTAACAGTCACAAGTGTATACAATAGTTTAACGCAGGGTTTTCGACAAAAAAAAACGTCCGATTAACAAGTAAAATTACAAATTTTTAGAGAGCGTATCTTGCTTAGCGTAACTTTGACAGAAGAGAGAGATAAGTATATTTAGAGAATAAGATACATATTATTTTTGTCATAAAAATTATTTAAGAATATATTCATTATTTATATTAAATACTTTTATTAAACTAAAATTGATTTAATAATCAAAATAAATGAATAAACAAACCTGCATCTGAAACCAGGAGTCCAGGAGGCCGGCGGCGTGTGGAGCACCCCAGCGGCCGCCGCCTGGGACTATCTGCAAGACGAAATTAAAATAAAATATTTATTTATTATTTATAGAAAAAAAAACTAAAATACAATAAAATTCGTCTTGAACAGAGCTGTGAATTTATTTATTTACGTCATTGATTGTAATTACTTAAATAATTGCAAATAATATAACTAGAGAACTATGTGTGTATTGTTTAATTAAAGTTAAATTGTACGTAATTAGAATTTCCTATATTTAAATAGTAAACGTTTTACACTAAATTTAAAACATATATTTTAAGAGAAAAACGATTGCACTTAGTTTACGTACATCATTCATCATCATCATTTCAGCCTATAGCAGTCCACGGTTGGACATAGGCCTCCCAAGTTCGCACCAGGCATCCCCGTTTTCCACAATCCTCATCCAGCCTACAGCGCCAATCTTACGTAGATCGTAAGATTACGTACATTTTTCTCAAAATAAATTAGAGTTTATCTACTTCTCGATTACTTATTTATTTCAACTTTATTATCTGCTAATGTTGTGCTGATTTATTATTTTGTACTAAGCTATTTATTATTTTAAAGGTCAAAATCTACTGACATACCTGACCTCCTTTGAAATTCAATTGATTTGGATTGTTTCTGTCACACAAAGTATATAGCTATTTCGAGATCGATGTGAGATGATAATTATGTACGTAGACCAGTGTATAAACTTTTTGTGTGTACCAGTGTATAAACCAGCGTATATTTTTTTACTGTTTTTCGAGTACCTAGTTACATTACGTTACATTACATACATTATAATTATATCGGTGTGACGTCATAAACTATGTAGATACTTACATGTCTACAGTGAATTTCTTTAATACTAGTGGTCGCCCAGTGGTCGAAATTCGACCATAATTAATTTAAATTATAAGTTTGAACATTAAACAAAAGAGTACCTATATATTTGTGTGTGTGCCAAATACATGATAGTGTGTGTAATGTTTTTTAATGCATAATTTTAAAAAAAAATATTATAATTCTGCACTCCTTCTCTATATAAACTATAAGTGTGCGAAATTTCATACTCCTAAGTTCGCGTTTCCGTAAAAAGGAGTACAAAGTTTTTGCTTCACGTATGAATATATAGATAATATAAGGTTTTCATAGCACAATAATTGTGTTTTATACAATAATTGCTTAATATTTTATACCAGTGCAGCGGTTTTTTTTTCACATTCTAAAATATCATGTCATATTAATTCAATAGTTATGTTAATCGGAAATATTGTTTATCTGCTAGACATACTTGCTACATGTATATAGTTTGCGTAAGTTAAATCATGATTTTTCTAAGAGATATTATCGCATATTAGTATACTGCGACATACTAATAACACTTTTTTAGAGTTTGATTTGTTATATTAGCGCTTTCAATAGCCTATCCACCTCGAAGATAAAAAGGCAGTTGGTAAAATGGATATCGAAGTAGATGAGATTAGTGCGGCGCTCGGGCAGCTTAAAAACGGGAGGGTCCCGGGTAATGACGGAGTTACAGCTGAGCTCCTTAAAGCCGCAACCTGTCCTAAAAGCCTTGGCGAGACTCTTTGACACCGTCATCCACCGAGGTACCACACCGGAGGCGTGGTCCAGCAGTGCGGTGGTACTGTTCTTTAAGAGAGGCAATAAGTCTCTATTTAAGAATTACAGACTGATCTCACTTGTCGTTACGTAAAATCTCGCTAGAAGACGCAATGAATTCCAGCCACCGGAGCAAGCTGGATTTCGAAAGGGGTACAGACTCGTAGCAATGCTTGAAGACAAAAGTCGAGTTCGAGCAATGCGTCCTGCCTGTGTTGACATACGGAGCCGAGACATGTACACTGACGAAAGGACAGGTCCACAAGTTTTTAAGTCGCTCAACGTGCAATGGAACGGGTTCTGTTTGGGGTTTCTCTCAAAGATAGGATTAGAAATGAGACTATTCACGAGAGAACGAGTGTGTTGAAGTGGCAGTGGGCTGACCATCTGTGTCATAGGACCGATGGACGTTGGAGCAGACGGGTCCTGGAGTGGAGACCGCGTCTTGGCAAACGTCCTCCGGCCCGTTGGACCTACGATCTACGTAAGATTGCCGGTGTAGGCTGGATGAGAATTGCGGGAAACCGGGATGTCTGGCGCGAACTTGGGGAAGACTATGTCTAGTAGTGGACTGCGATAGGCTGAAGTGTGTGAGTGTTTTATAATGGATATCAAAATATTAAAACAATGTTCCCTGTGATTATTTTTCACCGATTACACGGAAAATGCATAAAGAAAAACAAACACTTTTAAAATCTAATTTGAACCCATTGGTGAACCGATTAGTAGTGAAAATAAAACAAGTTTTGATAGTGTGATATCCGTTATTTTTATGATCTATCACAATTTTTTTTCAAGTTCCATAATAATTCAATTATTCTTCTACTTGTAATCAGCTAGTCTGTTTACACCTCTGCTATCAAAAGAAAAGTAGGTATTCACTTCTTTAAACCTTTTTTTCTAGAAGCATCTTTATGGGCTGTGATCACCACTGACATTTTAAACGTATTAGTCAAGTAAGTATGTATGTCTATATATAAGTACAATACCTAGTAATAAGTAAATCATTATTTCAGCTTATGATAGCTAACGACAGATTTGAACGATGTATACGCCGTTCACGAATTACTTTTTTCATTTGACATAATACTGTACCAACTTGAAAGTCGATGAATTTAATATAGATAAACTTACATTAAACTTTCCCTTGATTTACTAATAATTCCCCCCTTGATTTTTGCGGTTTACACCTGGTATAATGTTATTAATTCGTGATTATGACATGTAAGTTTACTACTCTAACGGTACAGTTGATTTGAAGAAATTGCTAATAAGCGACAAAGCCTGAAAATCATCAAAATCATTATTTTCTTCATATAAGTTGTGTTAATTACATCTTAATAAAGTTAATATAAATAAATTACGAATAATAGTTTCTATCTACCTTTAGATACGTGGTCGTAAACGTTTACAATTATCTAAAGACATTTGTCGTTTTTTTTAATTGGCGTGCTTACTGGTAGGTAGATTCCAAATGTAAATTTACATAACATCAATAAATAGTTGGAGCAACAACAATTAAAAAAGAAAATAATTAATTGAAATAATTATGTTGAAAATGTTTCATTTGTTTATTTCTGTAAAAATTACTTAACCCTTTTCTTTATTAATAAAATAGAGGATGCAATGATATTCTGAAAAGGGAATGTTTCAATAATAATAGAAGTAGCCAAGTGAACAATGAATTCTTCTTAACTTGTTTTATCGTATCGAAACACACAATTAACATTATTTTAATAAGTTAATACGTTTATACTAATTAAACTAATTCAGTTTGCATTTATTTTTCTCTTTTCAGGAAGTTTATAAAAAAACATGATTCTAAAAGGGACTAGGAACTTAGAAACTTCAAATTTAATTAAAAACATTTAATTATGTATGTACCTACGTGCTTGAACTTATAATTAAATAACTATATTTATTAGTTTCAGTAAATGCTACAATTGTTATAGTACAGTAACATTCCGAAGCGTATTTTTTCCAAATTATTTATATTTTGAACTAACTGACCCGGCGTAATTCGTACCACCTGTATTATTCTCGTGAATACATCTACAATTTTTATTATTTTTTCGTACAACCTTTATCCCAGTCGCAGCAGTCGTTCGGTAGTTATTTTACATACACTAAAACTGACACTAACTGAGGTAGGGCACAGCAGGAAACTTCCTGCTCAAAATATGGAGCAGCCCGACTGGGGTAGTACCTCGACCTTACAGAAGACCACAGCTAAATAATACTGTTTTCAAGCAGTATTGTGTTCCTGTTGGTAAGTAAGGTGACCAGAGCTCCTGGGGGGGATTGGGGATAGAGTCGGCAACGCGCTTGCGACGCTTCTGATGTTGCAGGCGTCTATAGGCTACGGTCTTACCATCAGGTGAGCCGTACGCTTGTTTGTCAACCTAGTTACATAAAAAAAATATACTTCGGAGATTGTTAACCCTGTAGATTTGGGTTGCTAAGCATTTCCTATAGGGTACGCCAAGTACGCCATACTAGGTATGACAGAAAGCTAAAGTTACAATAGTTTTGCACGCCTCCGAGAAGGCTGTGCTTTACTCTCAAAACGAAAAGTACGGAAAGCAATTTCCCTTCAACCTCTATATTTTTATAACAATCCTGTAATATGCTATAACATATACACTTTCATAGAAAATATACATTAAACTATAAATTAAATATCATTTGAATTTTTTTTGAATACTATTATAATAAAAGAATCGATTAAATAAATATTATGTTGGACGTCAACATTTATGATGTACGTATAATAGCAAAATAACGCGAGAACCAATTTCGGTTAAAAATATTTTCAGTCATTTTGTAAGTTAACAATCGACTCTACTAGTATAAAGATTTAATTAGGTTCTTAGAGATAGTTTTAGACGTATTAAATTTATGCTAAAATAGTAATGTATGTGTACATAACAGTAGTTACTAGCACACATGGATGTTCTACAAACACGTTCGATTATTCTAGTATTAATATGATTACAAACGTTAATTAATGTTTATTAAAAGTTAAAATTTTTGTAAAATGTAATTATTACAATATATTAAAACGAATGTACTATGTTCTATACGTTACGTTTCAGCCTGTAACATCCCATTGCTGGGCATAGGCATCTTTCTCCTTGTAGGGAAAGGGTTGCAGCTTAACCCACCACGCTGCTCCTCTGCACGTCCATGTTTTTTTTTTTTTTTTTTGTTGAAAATATGAGAATATTATTGTCAATAGGTAAACATATATACATGTTTGTCTATGTACATGTTGTTATTTCATCCCATTTTATTACAATAGTATTAAGCTGTAGTAATGTTTAGTCGTACGAAACCGAAGCCGTCGGTAGTCGTTGAAGTCTTTTGTATGCACATAACCTTTTATGTTGTTGTGAACTTTTGCGCATTAATCAAATTAGACCGTATAAATAAAAATATATTACGACATACAAATATAATTATATATTACGACGTATGGTAAATTTACTGTAATATCGTTTGTAGTTATCTACTTTCATTAATTGATGTAAGGGTCGAATAAAACATATTATTTGCTGAAATAATTACAGGCAAATTTGTTTACAAGTCTTACTAACACACAGTAGGTATATACAACACTTTGTTGTCGTTTTTGAACTTGTTCATAATTATTAAAATATTTATATAAAACATAGACTACCAATATTTATGAAAAATAATTATTGTCCGACTAAATTCATCTATTATTCCGACTACTACCGCGGAAGCGATGCCGGCGGAAACCAACTTTCAGTGCTGAGTGTTTTATAAATTTCCAATTCCATTACGATGCAAATTTATATGTATTGCCCTTAATATGTATTTATTATCACTAGTACGATATTGATACGAACTTACTTGGTTTCAAATAGTGAGAATACATAAAAAACGAAGTAGGTACATCTTGATTATATAATAAAAAGAGAGTAGTCATATTTATTAAACATACTTTTATATTCGTATTTTCTGTATTTTAGTAGTGAATATTAAATAAATCTTGAGCACTTGTAAAGCAACTTTAGATTTCAGACACGAAAATGTACCAAAATTCGCTCTAGACCCATTTGATATCGACACGGTTTTAAATTAGTATTATAATTTTATATGCAAAATGAAAACATATCGAGCACAAAATAAATTTACAGAAATCACAACTTTCTGGTCGAACATCACTGACTTGAATTGACATACACTTTGCTGGGTTTGCATATATTTGTAATGAAATAACGAATGCGGCACTGATGCTTGTGTAGTCCAGCGCGAGTCGTACCTGGTCGCCCACGAGTTCCTCGGCAGGTGTGATCGCGCAGCAGGCCTCCATTCCCGGCTGCGGCCGGGTGTCGTCACGAGAGGAGACAAGAGGACGGTCGCGAACGCGCGCGGTGTCAGCGCACGCCTGCGCGCACCCACTGCGCGGGACCGACTGCGTGCCGACTGACGACTCGCCGCGCCGACTGTCGTAGTACCGTGCGTGATAGCGCGGCCCGACCGACCTCCTTCGCAGGGTTGCAATGAAAGTGATTAGGCTCTTGCGCGGCTCACGACTGATAACGGGGGCTCGCGCCTCACGCCTCGCTCCCCGCGTCTCGCTCCAGCTTACACATTACTCCCGTACAACTGTGCTGCTAATTATTACATAACACTTCTAGATTTCCCTTTACATATGAACTATTTCTTATATAAGTATGGTGTTAAAATTCTTTATCAATTTACCTAAGTAGATTTTATTTATTATTGTTGTTAAGTGTTATATACCGATGACTTTGTTAGTAGAATTAATTTGCGCTAATCTAAGGTCTAATGATGTTATAATTTTTAATATTTATTACTAGTATTATAAAAAATTGACCCATATTTCTTTTACATTTCAATCCCTCAAATAACATCTTTTCATGTTTATATGTCAACGTTTAACATCGGATATAAAATAACATACACCATTATATTTATTGCAAACATGAGAGAAATTTAAAATACCATGCACATATTATGCTCTCACCGTATCAGTTATCCACCAACCAACCACTGGTTTGGACCAATGGTTTCTTATCAGAGCAGACCTGTTTGCTAACTACTTGCATTATGGATTAACCTACACTAATATAATATCAGTATATCTTCACATTTCTGCTTTCACTGTTCGTCGCAATCGCAACTGGTACTGTTTTTGTGCACACGTAGAGCCCTAACGTACTCTCTACATAGGACTGGTTGAAGTGGACACGTTCATTCTCAAATTGTCGACTTTTTAATAAACTTATCGAATGGACAACCAATTTAAAATACTATAATAATTATTCTAATAGTATGTGATACAAGTGCGTGTGATACTTAACGCTACAGAATTAAAAATAATAATTATGTAAATAAAAATTAATCGCCGAAATGTGTGTAAGCGCATAACTTCCGAATGACTGCATCAAACTAAATAATTCTTTATTTTTAACTGACTTAGTGTTTGTTACCTCAGAACTTTTGACTGGGTGGGCCGGTTACGATGTTCTTTGTTTTTCGAACAAGTAGGTACTTTTCGAGTTATATCTAATAAAAATGCGTATTTACTTGACTATTTTTTCGTCTACTAACGTTGTACTCGTATTACTGGTTGATGTAACTGAACTTTTCACTGAGTGTACCGATTTTGATGATTCTTAGTTTAATCGAAAGCTGATCCTTGTCTTGTAGTAATATTTAAATTTTATCGAGATTTGAAAACAACTTTTTGAGTAATCTTTGATAACACGTATTTACTTGATTATTTTTTCGTCAACCTACATTGTGTTACTTGTCGATGTAATTGAAGTCGGTTTGTTTTTCGTTTGCGAGCAAACACAATTATTATTGTGTTTGCTCTTGTATCACGACTAGGCTTGTACCGCTTGTATAAAAACAAATTTAATATAAGTTGTTGTACTTAGAAAAAAAATATATCTTGGTACGAAGCTCACCTGGTACAGATGTAACAGATGTAATAATAAGTACAATAAAAATACATAATTTTTTTTCAATTTCATTTCATTTCACTTCACTTCAATATGTTTCTTTCTTTCTTACGATAAACATTTCGACCCTGATTCACTGCACGTTTGCAGGGACATGTAACTACGTAGTAACATTATTACGTTAAAAATTCAATTGCATCATTAAAATACACTTCTCATCAAAAAAATCGAAACACCTTTGTTTTAATTTGTTAAAAAATTTAAACACCTAATTTAATACAAAAGAGTTTTTATTCCATGAAAAAAAACGTTATTGTATAGCTGGCAATCTGGCCATTACAATGGTAAGCGAAAATTCAAAATTTGAATTTAGAATTTCATTTGTTTATCCTGTAAATGAAATTTGTTTATCCTCTAAGTGCGTCTACAGTTGGAGAACATTTCACTTTTAAAACTAAAAATGTATTTATTTACACTTTATTGTACACCACAACTACATTTTAAACATTAAACACAGTTAAAGATATTTACAGACTGTGAAGTGCAATGGGCGGACTTATCTATCCTATCATCTAAGCCTGTCATTTGCTCATAGAGTCTATAATCGCTATCGAGAGACTAGTATCTTCACGCGCCGTTCTGGATCTGGCAGGAATCGGGTCACTTCTAAGAGAGATGATCGATTTATTGTATCAACTTCTTTACCGAAACCGGCGCCTTAATGCATTTGAACTGCAGCAGCAGCTTCAAGTTTTACGAAGGGTCGCTTTAAGTGACTCTACAATTAGAAGAATGTTGAAGGAACGTCAACTGGTACCACATAAGCCAGCAGCTGGACCGAAATTAACTGCAGACCATCGAAGAGCGCGCCTTGACTTTGCACGCGAGCACCTAAATTGGTTATACCTCCAACGGAGCAAAGTTCTCTTCTCTGATGAATGTAAAATCATGCTTTATGGTAACGACGGAAAGAACAAGGTCTACAAAAGAGATGGAGAACGCTTTACACAATGCTGCATTAAAGAAAGGGTCAGTTGTGGTGGTGGTTCGTGGACGGTTTGGGGAGGGAGGAATCAGAGCCGACGGTAAGACAGAGCTTGTCTTCGTGTCTGGGCCACGTCTACCTGCTTTGAACTGTCATCGGTACGTGGAACAGTGCCTAGAGCCTCACGTGATGTCCTATGCATACTTTATCGGCAACGGGTTCACATTTATGCACGATAACGCCAGAGCCCACACCGCGAGCGTCGTACGTGATTACCTTACCGAAGTCGATATCTCCATAATGGAATGGCCAGCAAGGAGCCCGGACATTAATACAATTGAACATCTCTGGAAGAGGGAACAGTAGTTGTTAAACGTTATTTAATAAAAGTTTTTCAGTTTTGTTTTCACCTACGTGTGTTGTTTCATTCATTGCATTCGTTCTCCATACAAAATAAAAATGACTCATTAAAGAAAACACGAAACCTATGAAAATGTAATTTGAATTTAGAACAATAACATTAGAATTTGAAAACCGCATAAAACTCACTATTTAACGACATTTGATATTTATTCGTAAATAATAATAAAAAAAACTGATAATCCTTACAAAACATAAACTTGCAAGGTGTTTCGATTTTCTTTGATTAGAAGTATATTTTGACATGACACGAGTTTATTATTAACTAGCTTCTGCGCGCGACTTCGTCGGCGTGGACTCCGATCCTATCGGTCTTAGCGTGATGATTTATAGCCTATAGCCTTCCTCGATAAATGGGCTATCTAACACTGAAAGAATTTTTCAAATCGGACCAGTAGATCCTGAGATTAGCGCGTTCAAACAAACAAACAAACAAACAAACAAACAATCAAACAAACAAACTCTTTAGCTTTATTATATTAAGTATAGATTATTTTTAACAGACTTCAAAAAAAAGGAAGAAGTTCTTAATTCGACTGTATTTTAAAAGCTTTTATTTAACTTGCAATGTGTGCTGTGTGGTACTACGGCACTGAAGAATATAGCCACCCCCTCTCTTCCCGTGGGTGTGGTAAGAGGCGACTAAGGGATAACAAAGTTCCACTACCATCTTGAAACTTAAAAAGCCGACCGATGGCGGGAGAACCATCCATGCTGGCTTTGAAATACACAGGCCGAAGATTGGCAGCAGCGTCTTCGATGCGAGAAAGCCAGCCCAGGCCCAGTGACTATTGGAAAAACACATGAGTTCGCGCCATAATGTCGGGCGCGAACATGTGGAGTCCTATGTCCAACAGTGGACTGTGATAGGCTGAAGTGAGTGAGTGAGTATGTGTATGTATGTATTTAAAATAAAGTGAAGTTACTCTAAATTTGCTAATAATACCAGACTGACGAACCTGCCTAGCGATAGCTAAAAATAAAAATATAAATTAAAAGTAAAAACTTAAAAAAACAAGCTTTTATTTTAAATGCGCTAAAAAGAATAAAATGAGCTTTTCCTTTAAAACTTTTTAAAAGCTTGTTGCGAGATTTACCTATGTAGATAAAAAAGTAAGTTAAAAAAGTTTATTTGGTTAATTTTAGTTTTACAAATTTTCAAACAAAGTATCTAATTAAAATTTTAAAATTAAAAAATGATAGTTTTTGAAATTATGTTTCAGCGTCTAGAAAACGCTAAAATGTTTTATTTGAAAAAGAACTATTTATACTAGAAAAAGAACTATTTTATGTTAGCTTGATACTAATCAGGTGAAAAAAATGTACTAGGGATCCTTACCTATTAGCGAATGAGTAATGATAAGATTTTCGATATCTCCACCGACTTTTTATTAAATACTTAGTAATAATAATATAAAAAATAATTTTCACGTAGCAAAATATACAATAGAATTCTAAAACAACGTGCACGTAGTAAAATATAAAATAGAATTAATACAATGTGAAAATATAAATTCTTGACATCTATAACCCAAGAGCCCGTGAGGGCTAGACCTTCGTCATTTTATAAAAGCTGAAAGTTTAAGCTCAAAACACAGGTTGAAGCAATAGCCAAATATGAAGTTTAACTGATGGTTACTTTGGCAGATACCAGGTATCAAAGACTTCGGTTTAGCCTGTAATATCCCACAGCTGAGCATAGGCCTCTTCTCCATGTAGGAGAAGGATCGGAGCTTAATCCACCACGCTTCTCCAATGCGGGTTGGCGGATATATTCCCTACTATGAGTAACGATCGCTATCAGGTGTACATGATAACAACCGGGACCGACGGCTTAACGTGCTCTCCGAGGCACGGTGGGGTATCCCACAAGGATTGCACAAACACCCAGACCACGACAAACATCTGTATGGCCAATACAAATGCTGTCGTGTGCGGGAATCGAACCCACAACCGCCCGCGCAACAGCCAATCGCAATCCAGTGCTGTAACTGCTGCGCCAACGCGGCGTCTATCAAAGACTTACAAAGTGGCAAGTAACTTACGTCATTTCTTAATGCGTAATTTCTTAATATTCTGTTCGAAATAATCTATGTCTATATATATAAAAGAGATTTCCACCCATATATTAACTTATCACAATATCTCTGGAACCATACGGCATAGAAACTTGAAATTTGGTAGGAATATTCCTTTCACCGAATAGAGGTCAGCTTTAGCTGACCTCTACTCGTCGTTCTTAAACGGATTTTACGAAATTCCACCCACAAGAGGGGGTTGTGAGGGTTAATAACATATATGGCAAAACAACGTTTGCGGGGTCAGCTAGTAATAGATAGATCACGTTAACCAGAGTCACAAACTTTTGTAACTAAACTTACGTCATAGTATAAAACTGAACTAAAATGAATAAAAATAGATAAAATGCCATTTATTTGATTAACTTGCTACCCTCTGAAGCGTCCCAATTTATGTTATTAATTATATATAAAATCTTCTATTTATATCTCTATTTTTTATATATATAGAGAAGAGTCTCTATATATATAAAAATGAATCGCTGAATGTGTTGCTGAGCGCAAATCTCGAGAGCAGCTGAACCGAATTCGCTAATTCTTTTTTATAATATTCCTTGAAGTACGAGGATGGTTGTTACGGAAAGAAAAATTTAAAAAATTCCCTGAAAAAGTCTAAAAATAACACTTTTCTATATTCCCATATAAAAGATTCGTAATAATACTTAAGAGTCAATTTGAACTTTAATCACGATCACGATTCAGCCTGTAATATCCCACTGTTGGGCATAGGCTTCTTCCCCATTTAGGAGAAGGATTGGAGCTTAACCCACCACGCTGCTCCAATGCGGGTTGGCGGATATATTCCCTACTATGAGTAACTATCGCTTTAGACCTTTAATACCATACCATAAAGTTTTAGTGGACCCCTCCACTAAAACTTTATGGTATGGTATTTCCGTGAAGGATAAGTATTAAAAAAAATAAAAAACTAAAGAATCGTCTGTTAGGCGGTACGAAGTTCGTCGGGTCAGCTAGTCTATATAATAAAAATGAATGTTGCTAAGTGTATAACTGGAGAATGGCTCGACCAATTCGGCTATTTTTTTTTGTATGTTCCTTAAATCCCACGGAAAGTTTTTATACTAAAAAAAAACAACAGACAGCACGAAGTCTGTCCGATAATTAACTAAGCCCCAGTTTTTCATAATGGTGTTTGAAGCAAAATGACGCATCCAGAAGTAACAGATGTTTGATCCATAGGTAAAATGATCGAAACAAAAATCGAAAAACTTTTCTGTCAGGCAATTTTAAGCATAGTACAAATTAAATAAGGTAAGTGTAGGGCTTTTTAGTACAAGTAACTAAGAATTTAGGTTTTAGTACACAACATTAAAAACTTTTGGATGGTGACTAATCTAACAAGTTAACAAAGGTTAATGGACGTCTATGTAAGCCTCTAAACACATGAATGTTGCAGTTAAATCTCTCAAAGAAGAAAATTGCTGTCAAAAACTATTGTTACAAATAAATTAAAATTGTAATGGGTTTCTGGTTACCTACCTTACTATTCATTATGTAATCAAAACAAAAAATCATCCACGCCAAGTATGTGTTTCGGATCAGTTTTTTTTTACAAAATATATCTTTTTAGGCAGGTAAATATTAACTACTTTACGTTTTTAAAAACAATTGCATTTAGGTAAAAAATTACTAAGCGACAATGAGTTCATTATTAAGGTGTGTTAAAAAGTCTTAAACTACGAGAGAGAAAAAAATAATCAGATAAAATTTCTTAAGCAATGTTTTATACCCTAGGTATGCAAGGCAGAAAATACTTTATGTTTAAACGCATTATTTCGAGTTTAGGCAAAAATTACTAAGTGTAAACTGTAAAAATAGAATACATACTAAGTGAAAGTTATTGATAAATCGGTAAAATTATGGTCGCTTGGACGCCGAAAACTGTGAAAATGTGTTTTTTTTAAGTTACCAAGCGACAACAAACTTCGCCCTAGCGCCATGAGAGTAAGAGCAATCGACGTAGAATTTTTTTCTGATTTCAACGGTATATATAACTCGCAATATCGCCCAAAATGTCGCTTGGTAATTATTGCCTTTCAAGCGTCGATATGTTTAATTGCTCAGATAACTTCAACATACGCGATGTAGAACACGTCAGTTCGAATGTGGCACGATAGATGTCGCAACATCACTCCCCTCTAAGACAGGAGGTCGATAGCAGGTGGAAAGTTGAATGGTTCCGATTCAGTGGAATGTTCCAGCGAGTCGGAACCAGATGCCGCATAGTTCACAGTGACTCGGAACTGTCTGCGGTGATGCCCCAGTGAGTCGCGGTGATGCTGCCAATGCTCCAGTGAGTCGGAGTGGTGCAGTGCTGCGTAGTCGATGGCTGCTGCGTCGACCAGGAGAGGAGTGCGTCTCAGCTTGCGAAGGCTGCGCTGACGTTCATGCTCGGGGTCACCAGTTTGGGTGATGTGTGATGATAACGTCACGATGATCACGTCGGGTTCACCAGTTTGAGGGGTGCGAGGAACAGGGTGTTAAGTCCCTTATCCACAATCGCAAAGGGAGCATCCTACGACCACTAGACGGGAGTTGTCTGGTGGGCTACTGCCCCGACGATTGTTGTCGGGTTCTTGTACATATTATGTTTAATCGCTCAGGTAACTTCAATATCGCGACGTAGTACACATGTACTGATCTGTGTGCTGAGTTTAGTGGTGATGAGGTGACCGAAACAGTTGCTGTCCAAGTCCCTCTTGAGCTAGCTGTTCAAGTACGTGAGTTTCCGTCCCCTAAAATAGCTTAAGCTATTGACATTACTGGTAGCTCTGGCGATGATGTTATGGTAAAGGTGAGAGAAACGGGAAGTAAAGTCCCTCCACCACCGAAACAGGAATTATCCTCCGACCAGACGGGTGTTGTATCTGGCGGGCTACTACCCCAACGGTTGTGTGTCGGGTTCTTATTCAATCTCTCTGAAAACTTTTATAGCGCGATGTAGAATACTTCAGTTTTTCTTTATTTCGTATATCGCGAGATAGGTGTCGCCACAATAGATTAGGAGATGGCGATAAAGGATCTAATTGCCCAACGAAGCGTTTGAACCCAACAAATAAAATCTATAAGTTACTTATTTTTATTATATTAATCTCATTCTCAACCAAGACAATAATATTGTTTAAAAATACCAATAATTAAAATGAATGTCAAGTAGATCGTATTGTCAAAATATGTCTTTATTTGTATTTATGATGCATTATAGCTATTTCATACAAAATAATTACTTAGCTTTGATTCGATTGGTAGAATATGATATAGTCTGGCTAACGAAAGATGAGACTGAAAAAACGCGGCAAATTTAAAAAAACCACACCCTGGCAACTTCAAAGACGTTCAACTTCACAATCTTGTTTATTTGTGACTTTTAAAGTATTACCATACTCTGATTCTGATTCTTCCCAATCTCTGTTAAAATCGCCGAAATGTATGAATGTATATAACAAGATTAATGTTGGCCAGTAATAGTTTAAAAAAAAAACAAATAAGATACCTAATTTAAAAGATGATGAAATAATTTAAACAAGATGTATTTTATATAATAGGCCGGCATATATGTATTATATATTTGTATGTATGTAAAATTTTGTTTATGTATATGTCTACTATAAGTATGTATTATGTCTGCATATGCATATTGATATGAAATGAAATATTATATATGAAAAAAAAATTATTAGCGTCGGACCACGTCCTAGCTTTACTAGGAAGTCACAGGACTGTCGATCTGCAGTCTAAAATAATAAGAATAACACCCGTAGGATAATTAAATAAAGTATATTTAAATCTTAGTAGGTTTCCGCTAGTTATTTCCCAATTAAAGAGGTAATATACCCGATGATGGGAACCCACAGTGTTGTCATTTAAAAAGTATGCAAAAAAATCGAGTCTCATCTTTCGTTAGCTAGACTTTATTGTATTATAGGATTTATAGGCTTCAGTTTCCTTTACTGGTGCTAAACAGTTATATATAGGTAGCTATTTATGACTTTTATGACTATTAAAAATGTGAAAAAAAAACACACACACAAGTAAAAATAAATAAAGATACTACATGCTACACTCTCGATATCACTTGAAATACTTTGAATTTCGTACTTTTTGCACAGTGGAAAAACTGCACCTTACTCCAAACTAACTGCGTTGTATAAAAAATTTGTGTTTTCTTTTCTGCTGCGAATATTGATGCTCAAAAAAAACAATTTGTTTAGATAGCTAACAACTTTTGCCAGTGAAAGTCCCGTCAAAATTGGTCCAGCCGTTTCAGAGATTAACCGGAACAAATAGACAGACAGACAGACAGACAAAAATTGTAAAAAAAATGTTATTTTGGTATATTTTCCGCGTATAGATTATATGCATTTAGTAAAAAGCTTTTATTACATACTAGCTGTGCCCGCGACTTCGTCCGCATGCAATTTAAAAAAATTATTGTTCAGTTCGCAGAGTTACAAAATAAATTAATTTCTAAAATTAAAGTAGCCTAAGTTACTTCTTATTACATCAGCTATCTACCGGTGAAAGTCCCGTCAAAATCGGTCCAGCCATTTCAGAGATTAGCTGGAACAAACAGACAGACAGACAAAAATTGTAAAAAATGTTATTTTGGTATATGTATCGTGTATACATACTAGATCGTTCAATAAGTCCCGAGACTAACCTGGAAATGGCGCATATATTAAAAACTCTTTTGATTTTTAAAAAGTACTGGCTATCAATACAAGAATATGTGTCAAATTTTTAAAAATGGAACAATAAAATTATTGATTTAGAAACATTTAAGTGACGCTACGGTTGTAATTTCGATACAATGGAAAAAAAACGAGTTTCGCGTGTTGATAAAACATTGTTTTTTAATGGGAAAAAATACCGTTGAAGCACAGCAATGGCTTATAAAATGTTATGCAGGATCAGCTCCCTCTAAAGCAACCATTTTTCGGTGGTATGCCGACTTCAAACGCGGTCGCATGGACACCAATGATGGGGAACGCTCAGGTCGTCCAAATGAAGCAGTGACTCAACAAAATATTAACCAAGTCCTCAAAATCGTATTGGAAGATCGGAAGGTAAAAGTGCGAGAGATAGCCGAGATAGTGAAGATTTCAGCTGGTAGTGTTTTCACTATTTTACATAAAAATTTGGCCATGAAAAAGCTTTTTTCTAAGTGGGAGCCGCGTTTGCTTACAACTGATCAAAAGGAACAACGTATCAATGATTCAGAGCGATGTTTGGCGCTGATGAATCATAATAAAAAGGATTTTTACGTCGGTATGTAACAATGGATGAAACCTGGATATACCATTTCACTCCGGAATCCAATCGGCAGGCAGCGGAGTGGAGAGCGGCTGGTGAAAGCCGCCCGAAGCGTCTAAAGACTCAGAAATCGGCCGGTAAGGTTATGGCGTCTATATTTTGGGATGCGCATGGAATACATTTCATCGACTACCTTGAAAAGGGGCAAAATATAAATAGTGACTATTACATGTGCTTATTGGAGCGATTGAAGTACGAAATTACGGATAAACGGCCTCACATGAACAAAAAGAAAGTGGTGTTTCACCAGGACAACGCGCCTTGTCACAAGTCCGTGAGAACGACGGCCAAAATTAACGAATTGGGCTTCGAATTGCTTCCTCATCCCCCTTATTCGCCAGACTTGGCCCCCAGCGATTACTGGCTGTTTGCAGACCTCAAAAAAATGCTTCAGGGTAAGAAATTTGACTCAAATAGTGAAGTTATCGCAGCAACGGAGGCTTATTTTGAAGCTAAAGACAAATCGTTCTACACACATGGGACAGAAAAGTTGGAAAAGCGTTGGAGGGACTGTATCGCTCTTGGAGGAGACTATGTTGATGAATAAAAATTAATTTTATAAAAAAGACCTTTTTTAGTACTTAGTCTCGGGACTTATTGAACCACGTGTTACATATGCATTTAGTAAAAAGCGGTTATTTTTTTATTACAAACAGACACTCCAATTTTATTTATTTATATAGATTACAAACAGACACTCAAATTTTATTTATTTGTATAGAATTATATAGATAATTAGATATAGATTATTTAATTTCGTATATTTAAAATTAAAAGCAAAAATACGGGCTATCGTATTTAGTAGTGAAATTTTAATAGGCGCTACATAAATTTTCTTATTATAAAAAGTAGTTTCTATTGTAACCAGGCCCCTCTTTCCCAGTGGGCACACTGGGCATGTGCCCAGGGCCCCGCTATCGATAGGGGCCCCACTCTGATCAAATACAAAGTCCCTAGTTCCTGTCAGATTACCAAACGATAACCAATATTTATTAACAAAAAACATATATAATTTTAAGGTATCGAACCTAATTTACTGACTACAAAACTAACTTACTAGTTTTTACATACGCGTTATAGCTATATACTCTCTCCCAAAAATTAGGCTTTGAATTCTGAAGAGTTGAGACAAAGTTGTAAAGAATTTGCTGAATTTTATTACGAAGATATTAATGAGAAAGAGTTAGAAATAGAATGTTTGCATTTAACAGAATACTTAAAAATTGTTGACAGTGAAAAGACGGATAGTATATTAAAAATATATCAACTTTTGAAAGATAACAAAATTGAAGCCACATTTCCAAATGTAGAAATTGCATTAAGAACGCTCCTTCTCGAAATTAAAAAGAATTAAAAATGAATTAAGAAGTACAATGCTTCAAGAGAGGTTAACGAGTTTGTCACTGATGTCTATAGAAAGTGATGTGCTAAAAAGCATAGATTTTGACGAAGTGATTAACGATTTTGCCCATCTAAAATCTAGGAGGGTTCCTCTTTAAATAACATAGATTTTTAAGCACTATCCTGGAAATGCTCAAAGACTTACTTTAGTGGATTATATGACATTAATTTATCTAGTCATTTCATGTGATTATTAATAAAAATAAATATTTCACCTTGTTTATCTACTTTCTTTGTCTATTCTTACAACAATAATTGTGTTTGCTAGCAAATGAAAAAAAACCGACTTCAATTACATGTAATACGTAAACCGACGAAAAAAATTAGCAAACGCACTAGTTGTCACTACGATTTTCGAGGGTACCCCTCGATTTCTCTGGGATTCCATCATCAGATCCTGGTTTCCTTATCATGGTACCTAAGTTGGGATATCTCCTTTCCAACAAAAAAAGAATTATCAAAATCGGTTCATAAACGACGAAGTTATCCCCGAACATACATTAATATATATATATATATATATATAACTAGCTGACCCAGCAAACGTTGTTTTGCCATATAAATTATTAACCCCCTAAATCCCCCCCCCCCTTGAACTTAGGGGTATGAAAAATAGATGTTGGCCTATTCTCAGACCTACCCGATAAGCACAAAAAATTTCATCAAAATCGGTCAACCCGTTTCGGAGGCGTATGGCAACGAAAACTGTGACACGAGAATTTTATATATTAGATTATACATATATACGGTCGAATTGAGTAACCTCCTCCTTTTTTGAAGTCGGTTAAAAACAGTTAGTATTCTGTCAGTCATAGGGGCCCCATTATCCTATTATGCCCAGGGCCTCCAATAGGTTAAAGACGGCCCTGATTGTAACGAATGTTGGATTTATCATACATATCATAAATATGTCTGTCTCATGAAAAACCTCAGGAGGAACTTATTCCACAGTTTGTATGTACCTCCACGGAAAATTGAGCGAGAAGATCCAGACCGTGTGGATGATATCTAGTCCTGTGGCCAAGGATGCGATTGTAAAAACGTGATGTTGGTTCTATATCGACGAATTCTACAAAACACTCCTCATTATACAGTTATTAAAAAACATACTGAAAGACCTGCACTATCCATAAGCTTTGGAGCGTTGGCAATGCTGACCACCCGGCGTTGAATGGAGTAAAGATGTTGGAGTTGTTATAGGGGATCTCCTGCCTAAATTTTCAAACAGTACCCAACACGGGGACTGACCTGAACTTTGTAAAGCAGAGGCCGATGTTCTGATGTGAAGTATGATCTCACTCTTTTAAGAGTTCTTAGCTATTTTGCAGCCATGGGCTGCATAAGAATTCAGAGCTGCTGGCCATATACATAATTTTGTAAACTAATGGCAAAAACAAAAAAAATGAAACTCGATAAGTAGTAGAAAATTAAATTATATTTATTTACTGCATTATTTTCATTCAGTTCTACTATCTACACTACTACAATAATAGCTTGCGGAGATTTTAGTTAAATCTAACTAAAGTTTGCTTATTAAAATCTAAAATTTCAATTATTAGCTTCGAGTCAGGGTCGGGCAAACCCACCTTGCCCCAGCGTGAATACGCCCATGTCCACGTTTGAAGCCACTCGATTTTTTTCTCCAGGTGATCTCGGAATTGTACTTCATTCGTTGTCTACCCCAAGGATCCCAATACCTTCATTAGCCTATTTACCAATAAAACATTCTGAAAACTCACCACTACAATACAAGGGGGATCCTTATTGAGAAACGCGCAAATGGTGTCTACGAGATGTTAAATTGGACAAAATTAAGTTTGCCTCATTCGGAGGCCTGCTTCAAGGAGGTCACGATTTCAAACATAAATTGTAACCTGTCCCCCACTGCCACACCAGACATATTAATTGGCCATAGTAAAAGGCATCACTCACATTGCAGTTTAGCAACATTTCGTAACGTCATAGAATAAACAGTGTGGATGAGAACACTGAACCAGGAGGAACTTCAACGTTAACGGAACTTTTAACATTTCCATGGCGGTTACCCAGCGAGAGCTCAACTGTCAAGTTTGTGCTAGACGGTACCGTCCCACTACTAAACATAGGCTTTTTTGTCTTCATAAATATATATTTTCTCAGTGTAAATAATCTTAAGCTCTCCTAGGCACAGTGGGAAAATCCACGAAGATAAGACAACTTGACCAAAAAAAAATATTCATACAAATTGGTACAAATATCAGCGGAAATCAAACCCTTGTGGGTTATATGCATGATGCACGACTACACCAGAATGGTTGTTTTATTAGAATATATGTAAATAACAAATAAAATAATCTTATCACCAGTATTATGATTCCATATCCATCATCATCATCATCATCATCACCATTTCAGCCTATCGCAGTCCACTGCTGGACATAGGCCTCCACAAGTTCGCGCCAATAATGGCGTGAACTCATGAGTTTTACCCATAGTCACCACGCTGGGCAGGCGGGTTGGTGACCGCAGGGCTGGCGCCGTCGCACCGAAGACGCTGCTGCCCGTCTTCGGCCTGTGTACTTCGAAGCCAGCAGTTGGATGGTTATCCCGCCATCGGTCGGCTTTTTAAGTTCCAAGGTGGTAGTGAAACTATGTTATCCCTTAGTCGCCTTTTACGACACCCACGGGAAGAGAGGGGGAGGCTAAATTCTATGCCGTAGCCACACATCCATCATCATAAAATATAATTGTGTTTGCTCGCAAACGAAAAAAAACTACTTCAATTACAAAAGAAGTTAACAGATCTCGATCAAATTTAAATGGGACCACAAGACAAGCATAGGCTTTCAATTAAAACAAGAATCATCAAAATTATTTATAAGCAATAAACTGCGACTGCACTCAGGTGAATAATATAGCTTACTACGGTATAGTAGATCCAGCCGTGTAACTTCATTTGATCGATAGTTCGAAACGGTAATAATTGTAGAAATAGAACAATGTAAATATAAGTCAAAAGTAAGAAAATACCTGTTTTGTAGCTATAAGGAAAATTAGTTAAAAGATTGTAAAAAAGAAAAAAAAATATGCTCCCTCCCCGTTTCACTCACCCTGGTGTTGCGCATAGTAATACTAGATTACGGCCCGCGCTATACGTTTTGATGGGTAATACCCCTTAATGAATGAGCGTGAATGGATGAAAGAAGAAATTGGTATGCAGAATGTTAGTGGAATAAAAGCGAGAAGTATGTTAAAAGGGGACTAGTCTAACAAACTATATAAATGTAAAAAAGGACTCCGAATTATAAAACTCGGAGGCGTAGGTAAAAAAATAAATAAATAGTTCGAAACGAAGTAGTTTCTAACACCGCCATCTAGGGTTCACTCAACAGGGTTCCGATACATGGCAGTACAATAACGACGCGTACGCACCGTTAAATAAATAGATACGCGTCATCAAAGATTATTGATTAAAGCCGACTTAATCACTTCATGTATGGCAAAAATAAATAAGATAAAAAAAAGATTACTGATTATATCTTGATCAAATTTAAAATGACCTACAAGACAAGTGTCAGATTTCGATTAAAACAATAATCATCAAAATCGGTATACACATACCGAATACAAACGTAGATCGACGAAAAAATAGTCAAGCAAATAGGCATTATCTATCTAAACATATTATAAAAATAAGTCCCCCGGCCGCGACTTTCTGTCCTCCTGTCTGTCTGAACGCGATAAACTCGAAAACTACCAAATGGATTTTTATATGGTTTTCAACAATAGAAAGAGTGGTTCTTGAGGAAGGTTTAGGTATATAATTTATTAAGCTGTTATGTACATTAGCTGAAATACGGCGATAAATGTTGAAAAGGTCGCAAAAAGTCTCGCCAACTGGGAGCTTTCAACGCGAACGCCGCGTAAACTAGCAAAGATATAGTTAAGTAATGTACTAGCGAATTCAAAATTTTTAAAAATGCTACAAAAAAGTCCGCGATAGCATATCTCTATCTCTAACGGTTGACTTACAATAACCACTTTTATGTTCAATTTTTTTACTAAAAACATTGCGTTATTTTCAAAGCTACTTTCTTTAGTTCAGTATTAATCCTTATCCAAATGAATATGTTATTTAGCTTAGGCATTTAATGTAGATTAAAATTGCCCTTTACACTATATCAATCAGATGAACAATTCTTGAGATATCGTCGTTAGAAGTAATTTTTAAAAATAAATAATGCGCAACGAAGTGAGCACGGGTCGGCTAGTTAGTAATAACTTGAAAAGTTCTTGTTAGACTTAGATCTCAATTAAATTTAAATGAGACTTCATGATAAGCACCACCTTTAAAATAAAAAAAGAATCATCTGTAGTAACATACATTTAAAAAAATACAGACGAAACGAGAGGAACACTCAAATGCCGCACAAATTGTCTACTTAAATAACTAAATTAAAAAAAATCTCTCTCAACAGCCGCACAATTTTCGTAGGCAAAGTTTTATTAACTTTTTTTTTTAATCTATATATATAAAAGAGATTTCCACCCATTGACTCGTCACGATATCTCTGGAACCATAAGGCGTAGAGACTTGAAATTTGGTGGGAATATTCCTTTCGCCAAGTAGAGGTCAGCTAAGAACGAATTTTACGAAATTCCACCCACAAGAGGGGGTTGTGGGCGTTAATAACATATATGGCAAAACAACGTTTGCGGGGTCAGCTAGTATAAGATATATGAACGGGTTGTAGTGCCCGTGCTTTTGTTATTCCAATTTTTAGTATGTTAAAACATGCATCGGTACTGTACTGCAACTTAAGAAAACCTAATAAGTAACTAGACTTAGAATCAACGTGAGTCCATTGACTATTCTATAATATAATTTTGTTATATTTACACTTACTTGCTAACTACAATAGTAGTTTTATTAACTTAGAAAATCACTGCAATAACTAGCAAGTACTTTTCGTAGCTGCACAACGTTTATACAAAAAGTTTAATGAAATCTAAATAAATCTTCTGGCGGAGTCCCAAATAAATACTCGACTTAGTAAACCATATAAAACATTTCTTTGACTCAATAATATTTTTTCAGTTTTAGTCCAGTCATTTGGTAGTTTTACCTGGAAAGTTTTCCGGTAGTTTTGAAAATTGGTGATTTTATAGATTTCGACGTGCTCTTTTCGAATTTTCACTTTGCCACCTCGTACCTTTGCCGCTCGCGCAGCCATATTGGAAAAATGGCGCTCAAATACAGTTTTTTGAGAATAACTCCGTTCCAACTCATTTTATGATAAAAATAGTTATGTAATAAATTAAATTAGAGAAAATTTCCTACAATTTATGTAGTAAAGTTTTTTTTGTAAAATCAATAGTTTCAGCGTACGAGAGCTGCAAAGTCCACTCTAACGCGCGTTTACGTGTCATAATTATATTTCGTTAAGTCCAGTCGACAAGTTTTGAATATTTTTTTTCAAATTTGAAAAAATTATGGTGTATTATAAACACTATAAATATTTAATTCCCGTTGGAAATTTTAATTAAACTTAATTTTTCAACAAGTTAGAACGATTGTTGACGAACAAAATTTTCTCGAAATTACGTCTCAATTGTAAATGATAAAAAAAATGTTTAAACATCGTCGTAAAAATGTTTCGCTTCGTAGAGCCTTTTTTATATACATAATTAACAAGATTACGCCATTAAAGTTAAAACAATATTCATACCTTGTTTATAATAATATTTGTACTTGAACAAAAACTGGTGATTTTTACAAAAAGTAATGATTTTGCTGGAACTACAAAAATTATTATAAACAAAGTATGAATATTTTTTTAACTTTAATAGCGTGATCTTATTAATTATGTATATAAGAAAGACTCTACGAAGCGAAAAATTTTTACGACGATGTTAAAACATTTTTTTTATCATTTACAATTGAGACATAACATCGAGAAAATTTTGTTAATTAACAATCGTTTAACTTGTTGAAAAATTAAGTTTAAGTAAAATTTCCAACGGGAATTAAATATTTATAGTGTTTAGAATACACCATATTTTTTTCAAATTTAAAAAAAAATATTTATAACTTTTCGACTGGACTTGACGAAATATAATTATGACACGTAAGCGCGTGTTAGAGTGGACTTTGCAGCTCTCGTACGCTGAAACTATTGATTTTACAAAAAAAAACTTTACTACATAAATTGTAGGAAATTTTCTCTAATTTAATTTATTACATAACTATTTTTATCGTAAAATGAGTTGGAACGGAGTTATTCTCAAAAAACTGTATTTGAGCGCCATTTTTCCAATATGGCGTCGCGAGCGGCAAAGATACGAGGTGGCAAAGTGAAAATTCGAAAAGAGCACGTCGAAATCCATAAAATCACCAAGTTTCAAAACTACCGGAAAACTTTCCAGGTAACCCCTTTTTGAGCACCAAATGACTATTATTTCTAAGAGAAAATAAAAATTTCAGGATTATTATTCAGTATTAGTAGATTTTTTTAGAGAATATTTTCCACAAAGGTATACAAAATTGTATAATGTAGAAAAAAGGCACGGGTAATTAGGAGCCCGCGCATGTCGCATTTTTTACTAATAACAAAAAAAATCGTAAGTATCGATACGTCAGTATTTAGTAAATAACTATTATAGTATTTCTGACATTGATGTCGACTTAATGAGTAATCCGGCCAAGATGTCGAAACTTCTAGCAATGGGTTTTCTGAGATTATAAACCTGTCTTTAATAATATTTCCTTATGACAACAATATTTGTTAAAGAATCTGGTTTAATCTTGTATGATCTTCTTATCACATAATCAGTCATGAACTAATTATATAACTTCAAAACCAAGTAAAAGATGTATATCTTTTGTTCTGTGTTAATGAATAATTTTTAATTGACTTGAGTCAATTAAAAAGTTATCAGTAACATAAAAACCATTTTACTTGTATAAAAAATATATGTAAAAATTATTCATTAACACAGAACAAAAGAACACAGAACAGAAGATCTTTTACTTGGTTTTGAAGTTATATAATTAGTTCATGACTGATTATGTGATAAGAAGATCATATATTTTTGAAAATCAAATAGGATAAAAATCAACATAAAATGATCTTGTAACTTGTATATACCTACTATATATGGTGTGTGACTCCTAGCTGCGTCGATTTAATGGGAAGTTCTGTAGGTGTATAATTGATCTATATCGTTCGATGTAAAAAAATCCTAGCCTTTATTTAAAATTTTACTTTGCCTATCTATATAAAATATATACGAGCTTTTCTGGCAACGTACTTTTGCATAACCGTCCAATACTAGCCCTAAAAAACGATAAAATTTTATAATTCCGCTCGTGATTTTATATTTAAATAACCAATTCGTATTTGTTTATTATTATGTCGGTAAGATCGAAAAGTATTATAAATATTTCATCAGTATGTAATTCGTATTAAAATAAAATTTACAAATAACATGATTTTCTAAAAAAACCGAGCTATAAAGCTCGGTCATCCAGGTACTCATATACTTATGTATAAATCTTCATCAAGTCAAATAAAGGATTTAAGTGAGAAAAAATATAAAAGGTAATGGTATATAGATAACATTTTTTATAAACCATACAAGGTTTTTACTAATAATTCTTAAATTACCTATAGTATTTTTCACCGATAGAATTAAAAGAAATGGAATGTGGTCCGGAACTAACTAGAAAAAGATAATTAATTCACAAATAAATCAAATTTAAACATTCAAAACCAAAAAACTGTTATTTATATTATAGGCAATTATATATAGGCATTGTATTTTTAAATGTTCGTCGAGACAAAATCACTGCTATATCGCGTGGAGACACGGGTCACTTGTTAAAAAAATAAACAAGATGTTATTGATGTCATTGTCTATATTAAAGAGTATTCAAGGACCCGTTGCTAATATAGCCATTGTGCAGAGCAGCACAATCTACGGGAAGTAAAAAAATCAGAAATTAGAATACAGTACAATACATACGGATGCACAGTATACTGACGACATTTATTTTTGTAGCTATCTCTGCCTTAATCACAATAATCTATAAGTAGAAATAAATAATATTGGAGTGTCTGTTTGTAATTTTTAAAATAACCGCTTTTCACTAAATGCATATGGATATGGTATACACGGTACATATACCAAAATAACATTTTTTACAGTTTTTGTGTCTGTCTGTCTGTCTGTTTGTTCCGGATAATTTCTGAAACGGCCGGACCGATTTTGACGGGACTTTCACTGGCAGATAGCTGATGTAATAAGGAGTAGCTTAGGCTACTTTTATTTAAGAAATTTGTTTATTTTGTAACTCGGCGAACTGAACAATGTTTCTTTTCAAATTCCACGCGGACGAAGTCGCCGGCACAGCTAGTTATAAAATATTTTTTGTTTGGCAAAAACGTCTTAAACGTTGGCAACTACTTTCTTGTACAAAAATTAATTTAATAAATGAACTAAGTTATTTTTAATTATGTGACATTGAAAAATAAGCTTTTAAATACTTTGCTATTTAAAACATATAATTTTGTTAATAAATAATTATATAATTATTTAGAAACTTGAAATTGAAAATATAATAACTTAACTAAGCTTTTATAATTTTCTTTATCGTAATGATTACCACAATTCACACTTTCAAAAACATTTTCGAGAGTAAACAATGAAGAGACATTATTTGAAATACATGAAATATATCTGCGCTGATTCTTCCGTGTTAGTTTAACGAAGTAGGCATCAGAGTGTCACTAGTCAATTGGTAGTAAATTGTAGAGATGTAAATTCTTTATGGATCCACAAGTTTTAGACGAGGCTAGTTATTGAAACTCATCATGATTCACAGTTTTTAAATTATAAGTAAATATGACACTCACCGACTAATCTTAATTATTAAGGCTTTACGTAGTAATTGTTATGATTAAGCCATATAGATGAGATTTTTGTCAAAAATAATTTATACCTCTTTATATAATTCCTGTACGTCATAATGAAATATATGCTATGCAAATAGAAAAATGTGTAAATCAGCTCCGAAACTGGACTGGACTTTAGTCCCTAAGTACGATTACAGTTATTCAAAAATTAAAATCAAATTACAATTAATTAAAACTACTCTAAAAGAAAACGAAAGTTGAGGCTTGCTACTTGTATCAGTAAAGTAAAAAAATATTTTTGTACCTATGTGTTATACAAACACCGCTGTAAAACGTCACTCGTCGTCAATTGTTTCACACGGTTTCACTCCCATATTTTTCATACCAAGTTTTCATGGCAGACAAAATTAAACGTAAATTCTTATTCTGTAAAATAAATTCTAAAATATTACTGATTTTGAGTTTAAAGCGAAAAAAAGCGTATTCGAAGGGACGTACGAAGGTACGTGTGTACGTAAGATTTATATAATACTAGCTGACCCGGCGAACTTCGTACCGCCTAACAGTCGATTTTTTAATTATTTTATGATAACCGCCTAACAGTCCATTCTTATATTATTTTTTTAATTTTTTTTAATACTTATCCTTCCCGGAACCCCTCCACTAACACTTAAACTTTAGGTATGGTATGGTATTAAAGTTCAAATTGCCTTCTAAGTATTATTACGAATCTTTTGTATGGATATATAGAAAAGTGTTGTTTTTAGACTTTTTCAGGCAATTTTTTAAATTTCTCCGTAAGAACCCTCGAGATTTGCGATTAGGCCTCTTAGCAACACATTCAGCGGTTCATTTTTATTTATATAGGTTAACATAATTAAGATCAGCACCCCAAGATACTGGAGCAAGAGATTTTAAAATATTGCTAAGCAATCGACATACTGATTAAAATTAAAATTTTATAGAAAGATAACGCCTAAAAATTTGCTGACACGTCAAGTGGTAATGTTTTAGAATTATTAAAAGACCTTAACTTGCGAAGCTTTGACAGGTATCCTAGAGAAAATAACTACTTTTATGAATATTAATATGTATTTTTTTAATTTACATAAGAAGAGGAAGGAAGATATATGAGAAAAATTATTATTGGGACCTTTATGAATGCAAATAGCACCCAAAACAATGATTGTTAGAATTTTTGTGTGTTTGTGCACGCGAATCTCAGAAACAGCTTATCCGATTTAGATGTGGTTTTCACTAATATGATGTATACTAATATATACTTTCGTTTAAGGTGTATTTAATTGCCTTAAACACAATTCTAGCATTCTTAGTTTGCGAGATTTTTAGGATTCTTTATGTGACCCGGGATTAATTGCTCTCGAGTGTAGTTTATATAGAGATAGAGTGAGTGAGTGCAGAATGCTAATATTTTTTTTTAATTATGCATAAAAATACATTAAATAAATTTAAAAAAAAACATTACGCACACTACCATGTATTTGACACTCACAAGCATTATACTCTTTTTTTTAATGTTCAAACATATAATTTAAATTAATTATTACAGTCGACATCGACAACTGGGCGACCACAAGTTTTAATTATTGTGTACACGCGAGTATACAAAATAAAATAACTAGCTACAGCTCACGGCTTTGCAAGCATATAAATCAAATAATTATATCTACAAAAGGTTCCTCAATTTAATACCTAATTAAATTATTACATTAGTTTAGGACTTTAGGACATATTTGTATACAATATTTGTAGTTCTATAAAAAAGGAATTTCAGTAATAAGTACAAAAAAACCCTTATTTCATCCTCCAAAATTTTACAAAGAATATTATTTTTTTTAAACGTAATTAACATTTGTTTAAAATTTAATTAAAACCCTACAAGTAAAGTTTTATGGCAGTGAAAAAGGGGTGACAATTTATATATAGGTTTTTGTGTAGCTTGTTTTGCTGTCGAAACTTGAAACTTTACAAATATGTATTTCAGTATTTTCGAAAATACTACACTTAAGCGTGAAATAAGGAACGAAAATTCGTATGAAAGTGCGTTATATAAAAGTCATGAACATTAATAGACTTTCGGGCTAATATATAATATATATACTAGCTGACCTGGCGAACTTCGTACCGCCTTTTTTTTCTTAAATATAATAATTACATATACCAAAATAAAATATAGCCTATCTTTCAAGTTGGATCAAACTGCACACGGTGTGCAAATTTGATTAAAATCGGTTAAGTGGTTTAGGAGTCCATTGAGGACAAACATTGTGACACGAGATTTACCTATATATATTAAGATAATAATTAAATAAATGGGTATTTCGACATTTTATTTTAAGATATAGTGAGACAAGCAGAATGTTCTGCTCACAATCGGAAAAAACTGGAATGAAATAGGTATTCATTAATTTTTAATCAGTAGTCCAAAGAGGTTTCATGTTTCTAGCTTCATAAATTACGCTTTCCTCCTAACCTACAAACAATTTTTCACATCTCTATATTAAAAATAGAGATAATTTCTACAAACACTGAAACAGGTATTTACTAAGTCTTAATCAGTAGTGTGACGGACTTCCCTAAAAAGTTTCAACTTCTATTTCACTTTCTTAGAGGTAGAATTTCTAAAATCCCTCAATTAGTGGATGCCTACATAATAAGGCTCTTTTTACCAAAATTCATATGTCTAACATTAATACGCTACACTTACGATGATGACTGACAGCCAGTAAAAAGAAACAAAAATAAGGATCGATGTGTTTTTATAATGCCAACTTTTCTTTAAAAAAACTCGTCAACGGGTGTCTACTAGTCTGAAGAAATTTTATTCTAAAACCGCGTAAAGTATATCAATTATGTGATGAAATGAAATGAAACGAAATATTTATTTCGCTATAATGTGGATAACACACAACGAACGCCAAAAAAATTATTCACAATAATTGTGTGCGTGAGCTTGCATACAAAAAAAATACGAATTTCAATTACATGGACGAGTAATAGATACAACGTATAACGTAAAATAGTCAAGTAAATGCGCATTATCTATACTCATATTATAAAGAGGTAAAGTTTCTGACTTTGTTTGTTTCTAGGGGGTAATCTTCGCAAATACTGATCCGATCATGAAAATTCTTTCACTAATAGAAAGCTACACTATTCTGGAGTAATATAGGCTATATATCATTGTCATTGAAGAAAAAAAAAAGAAAAAAATCATCAAAAAATCAGCAGGTTTTGTTAGCTATTTAACACAGTTGGAGGGGAAAGTTAAGAGGCATCTATGTAAACAAAAAGGTGATTTGACCAATTTTGATGTACCATCATCTGAAACTTATAATTGGTATCGGGAGCATCTTTTACTAATCCTAGATCTGTGAAAACAAGGACTTTATGTGTAAGGGCTTTAAAATGGATAGAATAAAGAGGATTAAGGGGGAACCTGACAAGGGGGTGAGGGAGTTTGGAATCTATACTAATACATATTATAAAGAGGTAAAGTTTATTACTTTGTTTGTATATACGGGGTAATCTTCGCAAATACTGATCCGATCATGAAAATTCTTTCGCTAACAGAAAGCTACACTATTCAGGAGTGACAATATAAAAGGAAAAAGATAAAAATATATAAAGATTTTAAATCAGCAGGATTTGAACCTGCGCCCTCTGACGTGCCGTGTCAACAATTCAATCTAATCAAGCATTATTACCTATTTGCCTTAGAAATTAATTGGTGATTTTAAAACATTTAAATATTTATCTGATTTGCTGAAAATAGTGAGAGTGTATTGGAACATATCAAATTTCACCGTACCCTTCTTATGTGAAATGGATTATAACGCCCAACGAAGTGGGCACGGGTCGGCTAGTATTTAATAAAGCTGTTTAATAAGTAGGAAAAGGGTCTATTTTTGTCGCAAACTTGGAATAACTGATCTAATTTAGGCCAAAGGGATGTGTAGAGAGCTGTAATGACTGATGACAAAACGGTCACATAGAAACTGTCTCCTAAGTTGTAAGGGAGGGTCAACACACTCAACCTGTAGGGCATTAGTAGACGTAGATTTCATGGCACCCAGTATAATAATGCGTAGACATTTATACTGTCTGCAGATTTTATTAAGCTTTTCAGCTGTGATTTGCACAGGAGATTGCACACGAAAATACCCTAATCAATGTGACTACGGATGATGGCATTATAAATAAATTTTAACGAGTAGGGGGATGAGCACCCCACCTGATATGAGCATGGACACAGCTCTTAGGGCATTGATAGATTTTTCACATTTTTTTGAGATATAGTCTACATGGGAAAATCCCTTCAGTTTGTTATCGAGAATGATTCCAAGAAAGGCCTTGTACACGAGATTGATGCGCTGACCCTCATATTATATCAAATCAAAGACGGTAACTGTACGTTTTCTTATAAACATGATTGTCTGACATGTAAATATCGATAACGATAAACCATTATCAGACAGCCACTTGCCTAGATCGTGCAAAGCAGAGTTTAGGCGAAATGACAAATCTTGCGCGGAACTAGACTTTTCATATAAAACAATATCATCGGCATACTGCAGTATGTTAAAGAAACTATTGATTATATTTGACAATTCGAGGTCATGGTTGTAAATGCTGTACAGCAAGGGACTGAGGACTGAACCTTGAGGTAGGCCCTTCCAGACAAGTCTGGTGGAAAGGGTAAGGAGATTATGTCTCACAGGTATATATCTGCAGGACAGCATCTGGAGAGGAAGTTGAGGACTAGGCTAATAAGGCTTAGAAGAACAGATTTTTTATCAGGAGAGGATTCCGTAGGAAGAGCGCAGCCATTAGGAAGGGAGGAGCGACAATTGCTAATGATAGCTTGGTGGGCTTGCTCATCATAATATCATATATACACCTTTATATGAGGTATAGCTTTTTGTAACATATTTTGTTGTTAGGCCATAGCAGATAATATATCTTACTCAAAATAACCCAACTGTGACCCAAGGACAACCTTACGAAATATCACAGCTATATTATTATACTGATTTCAAGTAGTGTTGTGTTCCTGTGATGAGTGAGGTAGCCAGAGCTCTCGGGAAGGGTCCGGGGTGAAGTCGATAACGCTATTGCAATAATCCTATTGTCGCAGGCGTCCATAGACTACGGTAAACTCTTTCTATAAAGCGCAGCAGGACTTGTTTACTAAGTAGAAAATATTTTGCTAATAATTCTAATATCGATCGATAACTTTAACGGTTTTGCAGTTGTTATTAATACTTATTACTTGTTGCACGGGCCATTTTCCGCAGCTCGACGACATCAGCGCCTATTCTCCGTGGTAATACTTATTATAAGTTAAAGAAAAATGTATACAACAACGAGTATTTATTTTTGTTTTATCCAAAAATGTATTTGTTTTATTCAAATGTTTTCAATGAGCATTGATATCGTTCAAAACACCTCTCTTGTAAATATTGTATTTACAAAATAAAATAATAATTAGAATGTAACAATTGATTAGACATAAGTTTAATAATTATTTTATGTACCTACCTATTTAAGTATATCTATAAATCTATATATTAATACGTGAAGCAAAAACTTTGTACCCCTTTTTACGAAAATTGCGCAAACGGAGGAGTATGAAATTTCGCACACTTATCTATACTAATATGTATAATAAAGCTGAAGAGTTTGTTTGATTGTTTGTTTGTTTGTTTGTTTGTTTGAACGCGCTAATCTCAGGATCTACTGGTCCGATTTGAAAAATTCTTTCAGTGTTAGATAGCCCATTTATCGAGGAAGGCTATAGGCTATATATCATCACGCTAAGGCCAATAGGAGCGGAGTCCACGCCGACGAAGTCGCGCGCAGAAGCTAGTAGTCTATATAGAGAAGTAGTGCAGAATGCTAATATTTTTTTTAAATTATGCATAAAAATATATTAAATCAATAAAATATACATTACACACACTACCATGTATTTAAGATACACACGCATACTATGCTCTTTTGTTGATTGTGGTTGGTTGTTGAGATTCTTTAATTTTAATAATTATTATTTTTTAATTTAAATTTTTTATTATGGTCGAATTTCGACCACTGGGCAACAACTAGTATATATAAAATTATAAATGTGCTATATATTACCTAACTCTCTATGTGTGTTCAATGAAAAATAATTCCACACATTTTTAATTACTGCAAATAAAGGCAAACAATCAATTCAGATCGTTGATTTTTAAAAGATATAATATACTTATTTTTATACAATAAATAAGTTTGTTTTGAATACTATATAATATACGTAGTATGTTCTTAAAATTTATAAATTAAAAAGTACACAAGTTAATGCAAGAATTAAAAAGAAACATATATCAATAATGAAAACGACGCGCGACGGTACGAACATATAGATGATAACAATGTGTGGATACTTAGTAACTGTATACAGTAGAGATGATACGCGCGAGCAGGGTATATTATGATGAGACTCAGACAGTCGTTTTTTAATAAGCAATGTGCGGTCGGGCACGCCGCCTGAAACTCACAACACTCAATCCCCTTGAACTTATTTTGTTCAAACCATGGGAAACAAAAAGAAAACAACCGAGTAAGTGTTTTATTAAGTTTTAATCATTACTTTTTTTTTTATTAATTCATAGTAAAATAATTAAACCAATGATTTCAAACGCTTCGCGAATTTATTGTTTATTTCATGAATAATTTTGTAAATAATAATTTTTACGCGTTTCATGGGTGAAATTTTATAAAGTAGCAATGCGTAGATAACAATTAGAAGTTTTTCTTTCCTATAACACATCCGCGATATTAAATGAATATGTCGCAATGATAAATATGTCGTAACACTCATTTTATTCCTGAAACACAATAAATGTTTTTTATTTATTTATAGATGTTATTTTATCAAGTACTATTTGCAGATAGCAAAACTTTATTTATTTTATGACGTCGCGTTGGCGCAATGGTCACAGCACTAGTTTGTGTCTGTTGCGCTGGCGGTTGCGGGTTCGATACAGATGTTTACTGTGGTCTGGGTGCTTGTACAGTCCTTGTGAGTCTCCCCACCGTGCCTCGGAGAGCACGTTAAGCCGTCGGTCCCGGTTGTTATCATGTAAACCTGATAGCGATCGTTACTCGTAGTAGGAAGTATATCCGCAACCCGCATTGGAGCAGCGAGGTGGATTAAACTCCAATCCTTCTCCTACATGGAGAAAGAGGTCTATGCCCAGCAGTGGGATGTTACGGGCTGAAGCGATTTATGTTATATATATATTATCATTTACGTTTTTAAAAAGCGGTATGTTTAGAAATAATTTAACAAGATAAGCATCATATATATTAATACGCTAAGGTTAAGGTTTATATGTTTGCCTCCCTTTTTAGAAAAAACCACACAATATCTCTACATAATTTATATATCATTTTATAGATAATAGAGGTAAAGCAAACAGCTCTACCGGCATCCAAACTAAAAAAATTATTATTGCTTTTGTTTTTGCAAATTAATTAATTATTAAAATTATGTACCTATATATGAGGCTTTAATTTTGATACAGCGTCAACATGAGTCACGGTTGGTAATTTTTTTGTTCAATTTCAGGCTATTTTTTCCTCAAATCAACGCGGGTGGAACCTCGGGGCCCAGCTTGTATAGCTTAATACGTTTGTTTTTGTATTTGACGTCAGTTACTACTCTTAATATCATATCATGTCATATTCGTTTGATGTTGTTTTTTCTAGCTTTTATGAAAAGAAAGAAGCTTAGATATTTCTGTTTATTATAGATCTCCTGTATAATTGTGAATATTTTTTGTGTAGAAATAAGGATTCCATCAATATTAACAAACCTAACCGTTTAAAATACTATTTGATATAAATAGAGTTTAAAGGTACACGTACGATTAGCATACCTATGTTGTACGATAAGATGTATAAGAAGGGTCATCCAAACGTAAGATAATATATATCTTAAAATATTTTGTTAAATAATCAACAGTATTCTCAAAATAAATTTCAGATAAATTTTCGAAACGCGTAAAATCTATAGATATAATCAGTAAGTTAATGTGTACAGACGTTTTTTTTTTTTTTTTAAATTACAACGAATGCAGATAGTATTGGTAAATTTCAAATTCAATTAAGTATTTAAATTGTATCGTTTTATTGAATAGTGTAATATAAAAATTAAAAAGTAAAAAAAGTTTAAAAATTTATTTCTATACAACTTAGAAGTAATACTGAACGCACTCGAACCTTCCTTCTCCTACACGTGGAAAGAGGCTGTGGGATGTTAAAGGCTGAATCGTAATCGTAAGGACTTTTGCTTGAGAAACTTAAGAGAAGACTGTGCGAGCTTTGCGACAAGCACTACTTTAGCCCCTCTTTGACCCCGCGTTGGCGCAGCGGTCACAGCATTGGATTGCGAATGACTGTTGCGCGGGCGGTTGCGGGTTCGATCCCCGCACACGACACCATTTGTATTGGCCATACAGATGTTTGCCGTGGTCTGGGTGCTTGTGCAGTCCTTGTGGGTCTCCCCACCGTGGCTCGGAGAGCACGTTAAGCCGTCGGTCCGGTTGTTATCATGGACACCTGATAGCGATCGTTACTTATAGTAGGGAATATATCCGCCAACCCGCATTGGAGCAGCGTGGTGGATTAAGCTCCGATCCTTCTCCTACATGGGGAAGAGGCCTATGCCCAACAGTGGGATATTACAGGCTGAATCGTGATGTAAATATTATCAATTTCTACGCGAGTGAAGCCGCGGGAAATTGCTAGTATTTAATAAAAACTTTAACGACACGATAAAAATTAACGACATATTTTGACTTTGCTTATAATATGTAAGACTTTCTTTGTGTTTACATTAGATAACGAGAAACTTCTTAAGGCTGCGTTTACTCCAGAGATGTGCGAGGATGAGTAGCGAGGGATGTTTGAAGAACTAATAGAATTGCTTCATTTACCTAGCCTTGCTTAGCACAGCTCTGGTGGAAACGGCTTAGCAGAGCGAGGTTTTTTTACGTACAAAACAAGCGAGAGAATGTGCGAGTAATGTTTTACGAGGGATGTGTTGCAAGGAATGTGTTGTGGCGTGTGGCGTTCACGCCGCACCGCTCCCACTACACCATAAGTGCATGCCGCGTTTGCTTACAACTGATCAAAAGGAACAACGTATCAATGATTCAGAGCGATGTTTGGCGCTGATGAATCATAATAAAAAGGATTTTTTACGTCGGTATGTAACAATGGATATACCATTTCACTCCGGAATCCAATCGGCAGGCAGCGGAGTGGAGAGCGGCTGGTGAAAGCCGCCCAAAGCGTCCAAAGACTCAGAAATCGGCCGGTAAGGTTATGGCGTCTATATTTTGGGATGCGCATGGAATTCTTTTCATCGACTACCTTGAAAAGGGGCAAAATATAAATAGTGACTATTACATGTGCTTATCGGAGCGATTGAAGTACGAAATTGCGGATAAACGGCCTCACATGAACAAAAAGAAAGTGGTGTTTCACCAGGACAACGCGCCTTGTCACAAGTCCGTGAGAACGATGGCCCAAATTAACGAATTGGGCTTCGAATTGCTTCCTCATCCCCCTTATTCGCCAGACTTGGCCCCCAGCGATTACTGGCTGTTTGCAGACCTCAAAAAAATGCTTCAGGGTAAGAAATTTGACTCAAATAGTGAAGTTATCGCAGCAACGGAGGCTTATTTTGAAGCCAAAGACAAATCGTTCTACACACATGGGATAGAAAAGTTAGAAAAGCGTTGGAGGGACTGTATCGCTCTTGGAGGAGACTATGTTGATGAATAAAAATTAATTTTATAAAAAAGACCTTTTTTTAGTACTTAGTCTCGGGACTTATTGAACCACGTGTTAGACATACTCGCACGACACATTTCTCTCGCACATCTCTGGTAGAAAAGCACCCTAATAGTGCGACGCGTCGGCGTCTTCTCCTCTTGACAGAATCGCCGCAGTGCTGTCAGCCTCAGAACCTCGCGCCAAACTTCTTTTTTCGTTCTCGTCTCTGACGTATCAACGATCAACTAATTAATAATAATAATAATAATAATAATACTTTATTAATTAAAATATTTACATAGAATAATGAGTTCCCTGGTTCCTGTGATAGGCAAATAATTATTATCATAATTATATATAAATAAATATAATTAAATTTATTGGATAATAGATTTATATTAAAATGTTGTTTTTTTTTGTAGAAAATCACCGGAAACCGATCCCGACCTAAAGATATCATACTTTCAAATTGTAAGTTCATATTGAAATTAATAAATTAATAAAAATGTTTGTTAATATCCAATATTTCAAATTGTAGGATCATAATATATAAGCTAATTATTTTTATTTAAATATAAATATGTATTGTTAAAACTGTATTATTTTTTTTTCATTTTCGACGTATATTGTATTGTATGTTTTAAATTTATGTTTTAATTATATTTCATTTTTAATTGCAAGTTTCGATACGCATCATGGGTTGAACTATTAGCGACAATCGTCGGAATTTTGGCGGGTCTGCTCAGCGGCGGCGGCGTGTGCTACAACTTAGTGCAGTTCGGTGAATTAAGTACGGCCTTCGTAGAGAGGACATCTCAACAAGATCGACTTTCAAGCTATTTGCCGCTTTCCAGTCTGTTTGGAGGAGGTCGGAGATTGTAAGTATTGAGTTTGTCTAATATCTTGTTATACTCTTAAAATATATTTGAAAGTTCCTGTTTGCATTATATACATAATAAGCCCATAACCAAATAACTAAATTGCCCATAAACAAATAACTAAATTTGTACCTAGACGAATTATTTTTTAAATATCCTCAGAACATCCCATAAAATACTTTATATAAGATCAACAAAAACATTCATATACAATGATAAATTGTATTAATTTTTAAATCCAGATGTAACGCCTCACACGAAGAAAATATGAGAGCTCTAGTAGAAGACGGAACGGCTATGGCAATCGGAATGTTCATCAGTATTGCAATATCTCTGCTGCTGTGCATGATTTCAGTCGCCCTTATAAGTTGGAGCGCTCTACGACAGGTACCTACGTGAGAAGCAATTAGTGAATTTTTATTTTTGCAAGAAGCAATAAAATTTTAGTGAATTAGTGTAGAGTTAGAGTCAATTATTTTGAATCGATTTCAAATGATAAAACTGTATACGAGCACATGAGCAAATTATTACGTAACGTTGTCCTCGACGACATATTTTAGTGTCGTACAGCTAAAGAAGATTGGAAACTTTGTTGGTCTAATTTATTTTTGGCGAAATAAATTTATTATTCGATGAATGAGTGTAAAGTTGGGTACCGTGTATAATTTGTATTTGTCATCAGCTGTCGAATTGTGTATTTAGGAATTGGTGTTAAAGCGTCTTTAGTTATCTCTGTACTATTTTGCGTCTATGCGTGCGAACAAAACGTTAGTGTGCATGGTTATTTATCTTTTCAGTCCAGACAAGCACTTTAGAAGCCACCTCGGCTTCGACACATTATCGCTTTACTCATATGTCGCTTGTGTGACAGGACCGTTTGAGTGTAATTCATTTGTCAGTAACTATGTATACCTATATAAATATACTTCTTGCTCTTTAATAGTTATGCGCAACTATAAACAAAAGTAATTGCCTTAATTGATGACCTTGCTTCAGATTGTCTCGGTAACTATAATATGATGTGAATTTCAACAATGGACCAATATGGTTATCAAATCAATTCTGGTTATTAAAATATACCTACTCATCTTAAACTAATTGAGTACAAAATCCTGTCTGTAAGAATATAGGTTAGGAAAGAATTCAAAATGAAAACTGCTTAATTTAATAATTGATTTTATACAACAAGTACATACGTACCTACTTTGTAAAGCTTTAGTATTCAAAGTGACAATTAGTGTAATTTAATTATTAGAATTTAAATTAAAAAAAAAAATTAAATCTACCAGTATTATTTGAAGTTTTTGGTAACTATTTTATTGTTTTTAGATCACAAGAATACGGCTATTGTTTCTGGAATCCGTACTGCGCCAGGACATGGCGTGGTTTGATACTGACTCTGAATTTAACTTGGCTTCTAAAATGTCTGAGTGAGTATGTTTACTTAAAAAAAAATTTATACAATACTAGCTGACCCGGCGAACTTCGTACCGCCTAACAGTCGATTTTTTAATACTCATCCTTCCCGGAACCCCTCCACTAACAACTTAAAATTTATTGTATGGCATTAAAGTTCAAATTGACTTTTAAGTATTATTACGAACCTTTTGTATGGGAATATAGAAATTTTTAAATTGTTCTCTCCGTAAAAACCATCCTCGTACTTCAAGGAATATTATAAAAAAAGAATTAGCAAAATCGGTTCAGCCACTCTCGAGATTTGCGCTTAGCAACACATTTAGCGATTCATTTTTATATATATAGAGATAATGTAAAAAAAACAGTTATTCAATGAATACTCGATCAAGTGTCGTTTATTCTTTAAATGCGAACACAAACTTTATTTAATGTTATCATGAATTTTGAAAGTGAAATTACGTCGCTAATTTAGAAGACCGAGGTATTATGTCCTTATAAAGATATACATTGTGTAAGAACGATAAGAATCTGTTCATTCAAACAAGCGACATTATCTTGGAGTGAAATATCAATAAAGTTGTAAAAAGTTATTACTTTAAGGCGACTCGTAAAGCTCATTTGCGATCTTATACAGACTGTAATAATAGAAATTATCAAACGAAATGTTTAAGTTTCGTTATTTATTAAAAGAATAATTAGCAAATTACTTATATATAGGTATGTTACCGGAAATGTATGTAATTCCTAAAATCGCACGGAAATGTGTAAAATAAATTATGATAGACACATTTCCTAGGAAATCTATACATTGCCTAAATAGCAATCGGAAATGTAAATATTTGAGATATCAATGGGTATGCGAGGATAGCGGGGGGAGGTCTAATTTTGAAGTTAGATAGATTAAGGTTAGGTACTTTTTTTCGTCACAAAATTATGCCGATTAACGGTCACTTAAGACTTACCAAATAACCTTAACCAACGAGTATATCTAACTTCAAAATTAGACCGACGCGAGTCTTAATCTAAAGACTAGCCATTAAAGTAGTTAGGTAATTATAAAGGGTTAAAATATAAATCTTATATTTATTCTAATATATTACAAAAAGAAAAAATTTGGTGTTTTATTACAGAAAGCATTATTTTTATACATTTCCTAACACGATATTGGAATTATATACAATTCCTAGGAATTGTGTACATTTCCTAGGACATTTATGTATTAAATAGTTTTTGATACAATGTTTTATACATTTCCTAAATAGCTTCGGAATTATATAAATTTCCTAGGATTTGTATACAATTCCTAGATTTCATACATTTCCGGTAACATATACAAAATATACTTACAAAGCTACTTAAATATCACTCTTTATCATAGTTTTATATATAACGTGGTTCAATAAGTCCCGAGACTAAGTACTAAAAAAAGGTCTTTTTTATAAAATTAATTTTTATTCATCAACATAGTCTCCTCCAAGAGCGATACAGTCCCTCCAACGCTTTTCTAACTTTTCTATCCCATGTGTTTAGAACGATTTGTCTTTGGCTTCAAAATAAGCCTCCGTTGCTGCGATAACTTCACTATTTGAGTCAAATTTCTTACCCTGAAGCATTTTTTTGAGGTCTGCAAACAGCCAGTAATCGCTGGGGGCCAAGTCTGGCGAATAAGGGGACGAGGAAGCAATTCGAAGCCCAATTCGTTAATTTTGGCCATCGTTCTCACGGACTTGTGACAAGGCGCGTTGTCCTGGTGAAACACCACTTTCTTTTTGTTCATGTGAGGCCGTTTATCCGCAATTTCGTACTTCAATCGCTCCAATAAGCACATGTAATAGTCACTATTTATATTTTGCCCCTTTTCAAGGTAGTCGATGAAAAGTATTCCATGCGCATCCCAAAATATAGACGCCATAACCTTACCGGCCGATTTCTGAGTCTTTGGACGCTTCGGGCGGCTTTCACCCGCCGCTCTCCACTCCGCTGCCTGCCGATTGGATTCCGGAGTGAAATGGTATATCCAGGTTTCATCCATTGTTACATACCGACGTAAAAAATCCTTTTTATTATGATTCATCAGCGCCAAACATCGCTCTGAATCATTGATACGTTGTTCCTTTTGATCAGTTGTAAGCAAACGCGGCACCCACTTAGAAAAAAGCTTTTTCATGGCCAAATTTTTATGTAAAATAGTGAAAACACTACCAGCTGAAATCTTCACTATCTCGGCTATCTCTCGCACTTTTACCTTCCGATCTTCCAATACGATTTTGAGGACTTGGTTAATATTTTGTTGAGTCACTGCTTCATTTGGACGACCTGAGCGTTCCCCATCATTGGTGTCCATGCGACCGCGTTTGAAGTCGGCATACCACCGACAAATGGTTGCTTTAGAGGGAGCTGATCCTGCATAACATTTTATAAGCCATTGCTGTGCTTCAACGGTATTTTTTCCCATTAAAAAACAATGTTTTATCAACACGCGAAACTCGTTTTTTTTTCATTGTATCGAAATTACAACCGTAGCGTCACTTAAATGATTCAAAATCAATAATTTTATTGTTCCATTTTTAAAAATTTGACACATATTCTTGTATTGATAGCCAGTACTTTTTAAAAATCAAAAGAGTTTTTAATACATGCGCCATTTCCAGGTTAGTCTCGGGACTTATTGAACGATCTAGTAAGATGTTATTTTTTGAAATAGTAGGTACTTAATATCGAAATCCGTGCAACCAAAAGTCGTAAGTTGTAACACATAACTTAAAACACATAACAAAACATAAAATAAGCAAAAAAATGGCAGTACAATTGCTACATATAGCTCTTATAAAATAATTTACTTGTTAAAGTCTTATTATGCTTCAGCCTGTAATTACCCCCCAGGTGGGCATAGGCCTCTTTCCCCATGTAGGAGAAGGATCAGAGCTTAATCCACCACGCTTCTTCAATGCGGGTTGGCGGATATATTGTTTACTATGAGTAACGATCGCTATCAGGTGTACATGATAGCAACTGGAACCGACGGCTTAACGTGCTCTCCGAGGCACGGTGTCAATTCTTATTAACTCCGACGATGTTAGTAGGTATATATAATTAAAAGTGGTTTCTAGTATTTTCGTACGAAACCGTTTGTATCCTGATAATAACCAATATTACCATAATCAGACCCTTATAAAATCGTTATTAATAAATTAAATAAATAAGTTTCGAATAAGTAACTTATTGTTTCGTAAGCAAAACGAACCGTTTTCTAAATGTAGCAACCGGGCTAGTCAATATTATATACAGACGAAGGGCTCTATGTCAAGCAGTGGATTTACATGAATAAAAAATAACTAGTATTTTTTTTTAATAAGTATAAAACTAGATCGGCAAACAAGCGTACGGCTCACCTGATGGTAAGCTATCGCCGTAGTTTATAGACTAGACGTTTGCAACACCAGAAGCATCGTGCATCGCAAGCGCGTTGTCGACCCCATCCCCAGTTCCCCCCAGGAGCTCTGGTCACCTTACTAACCAACGGGAACACAACACTTCTTAAAAACAGTGTTATTTAGCTGATGATGATGATGATGATGATGTATTTTGTCTGTAAAATCTGAGTTTCGCTAGTAAAAAATATGTTCTAAATAGTAGTTTTATATCAGTTAACGTAGCGTTAGCAGTGTTAGCTGTTATATTTAAAAAAAAAAACTTAATTATAGAATGTAAATTTTCTTAAAACATCAATAGAAAAACGCAAATAACGACTTTGTTTACTTAAAAAATATAATTGTTCTATTTTTTAAACGATATTTTTGACTAAATGAAATTAATACTTTTTTCGTACACACGTTACGTTTCGTTTTTCGAATACTACTATTGCAAATTGGTTACAGAAATATGATGAAAATTAAGGACGGTATGGGAGAGAAGCTTGCTGTAGTGGCAAATCTAATTGGAACCGCTATAATCTGTCTCTGCCAGGCTTTTCCGATGGGCTGGGAGTTATCACTGGCTTGTTTCACGATTGTGCCATTCTCAATAGCGGCGTCGGTCGTCTTATCTAACGTAAGTTATTGTTTGTTTCTAGACATTTCTTTTTTTTCTCCTGTGTGGGGAGGGGGGGCAAGGTATGTTTAGAATTGCTAGTTAACTTGTATAAGTTGAAAATATTTATTATATTTTATTATTAGTGCAAGTGTAATGAATGTCCCTGTAATTTCCATTGTTGCTATATTTTTATTTTAAATAATTAATAAATATAAATTAAATTAATATTTCTTAAATATTTAATATAAAATAAACGCTCAAAATCGATAAAAATGGTTGTTTAATAAACTTTAAAGTCCGCCAAACAAAGGCGCCAAATGCAGAGGTGTCAAAATTACATTTCCGGTTTTAGCATTTTTTCGCACATAATTATGTCCACGATTCTTTCCAAGTCCAAACAACCAAATAACTAACTGGCTATAACACTATGATATCGTCAATAGTTTGAAGTTTCTTCCTATATTTTTACAAGGTTTTAGTTCACACGAATGACGCTAGTTTTCATAATTATCTAATTTTTGTATTTTACCGACACTTTATTTTTGTTGTCCCAGAAGAAATCCCTTACGGATGCCTCTAGTCCGGGGGGGGGGGGGGGCTGTTGGGTATGTCCGATTCGCACGGACTAAAGCCTCTGGGATGTTTCTTCACTCGCCTGGGGCGGAATTACGGGGACGCTAGGCGCTTCCGCGACCGACACTCCTTGTTTTTCCCTGTAGTCTTCAATTATTGTCAACCGACTTGCAAAAAGGAAGAGGTTCTCAATTCGATTGTATTTTTTTATGTACCTATGTTACCTCAGAACTTTTTGACTTGGTGGACCGATTTCAATGATTTTTTGTATTTCAAAAAGTGGTGCTTGTGGTATTAGAGAGACTTCTTAGAGTAATTTTCGAGTTATATATAATAATGCGTATTTGCTTGACTGTTTTCATCGACCTACGTTGTATTATACCGCATAACTTTTCACTGGGTACACCAATCGTAATATTTTGATGATTCTTGTTTTAATCGAAAGCGGATGCTTGTCTTGTGGTCCCATTTAAATCTCTTGTAATCGTTGATGACGCGTATTTATGTGGCGGTGCCTACTGTCGCGACGCCATCTGTCGGAATTCAGTAAACTAGTTCGGTTCGGACTATCGATCAAATGATGTTACATGACAAAGATCTAGAGGGTAGTAGCAGTTTATTCGTTATAAATAATTTTGATGTTTCTTGTTTTATTCGAAAGCTAGATCGAGATCCGATCAGAGGCGGCCTTACCCATTGCGAGGCTCCGGGTGGCAAGTCTTTGCGAGGCCCTTTGTCCTTCTAGTCTGGTTGACAAGTTGAAAATGGTCGAAAATAGAGATACTTAAAATTATGTGTGATAGCTTATTGGATTCGGAATGACGTCTAGAAAAATGTTCTAAAAGCGTGTATTGCATTTTTTTATGTACACATAAAAAATTGCAAAAGTTATAAACAATTTAAAAAAAGGAAAAAAATTGTATTTCGTTTTTTGCCAATATTCCATAAACTATTAATATTTGACATATTCCAAAAAAAGATTCTGAAAGAGGAGGATATTTCCAATAAAAAACTTTTTCTTCCAGAAGTCTATCTTCATTACTTATAATTTTAATTTAATGCTTAAAATAGGTCTCCGCGTGACATTTTTAGGTTGCGCGCGCGGCTTCAAAAGCGAGTACGACACATTGGTTAATTTACTTAATGTATTGAATATTTTTTTATAAATTTGAAAAAATTATGGTACCTACATTCTGAACACTATAAATATATAATTCCCGTTGGAAATTTTACTTAAATTTAATTTTTCAACAAGTTAAACGATAAATTTTCTTGAAATTCCGTCTCAATTGTAAATGAAAAAAAAATGTTTAAATAATTATCGTATTTTTTCGCTTCGTAGAGCCTTTTAGTCAGGATCCCTAGTACATGTTTTTCACTTGATTACTATCAAGTTAATTTTCCGGGAGTAGCTTCATTTTGATGAGACGAACAAAAATTTTGCTCTACGAAAACTCTCGATTGTGGTAGGTAATAGAGTTAGCAGGAGATGGAACGGCAGTGAGCGTAGGGCCGGGATAACGCACCACGCAATTTGTAGAACAATATTACTATTAAATTATATAGATATTAACTAAGTAAAAGAAAAAAAAAATCAGCTGGTTAGTAATAATTTTTGATGACCTCATAAGGTCATCAAAAATTGATTTTTTTTCTGATTTTTTTTTCTTTTAGTTAGTTAATATTTACATATATAATTTAATAGTAATATTGTCCTACAAATTGCGTGCAAAATATCCTCCTCTTTCAGAATCTTTTTTCGAAATATGTCAAATATTAATAGTTTATGGAATATTGGCAAAAAACGGAAGGCCATTTTTTCCTTTTTTTAATTGTTTATAACTTTTGCAATTTTTTATGTGCTAGTATACACGCTTGTAGAGCATTTTTTTAGACGTCATTCCGGATCCAATGAGCTATCACACATAATTTTAAGAGCAGCATCTCTATTTTCGACCATTTTCAACTTGTCGACTAGACTATTCGTGAAAAGTAGGTATTTGATGCGAAAGTAGGTCTGGTTGTTTGGTTTAGGTATTTGTCATGTTTGAGGAGAAATGCTAAAGTTATACAAACAAATAAAATTTGAGTTTTAAAATTTTTACATTGAAAAATTTACAAAATTAACAAATATAGAGATGATAAATTTTAAAATGGATGTTGGCGACTTTTACCAACACTAAAATCTTTAAATAAAGCACAATAATCTAACGAATGAGCTACGTCACGATCGCGATCAAGATTCAGCCTGTAATATCCCACTGTTGGGCTGGACCTCTTCCCCATACACCACGCTGCTCCAATGCGGGTTGGCGGATATATTCCCTACTATGAGTAACGATCGCTATAAGGTGTACATGATAACAACCGGGACCGACGGCTTACTGTGCTCTCCGAGGCACAGTGGGGAGACCCACAAGGACTACGTCATTTTCGATTAAAAGAATTGCAAGAACTGAAAGCCGATCTTGTGTCATCGAATTCCTCAAATATGTTTTATAAATTTCAATAAAAAAATACAGTTAAAAATTTATATTATTTTAAATTTGTTTGGGTTGTTGCGCGAGACCCCTGCAAGAGCGAGGCCCCGGGCGATTGCCCTGTTCACCACCCCCTAAGGCCGCCACTGGATCTGATGACTGCTTTTTGAGTAATTTTTGATGACGTGAATTTACTTGACTATTTTTCGTCTACTTACTTTGTTGTAGGTACTTGTCGATGTAATTTAAGTCAGTTTTTTTTTCATTTGCGAGCAAATACAATTATTTAATATTTCGTTGCTATTGTATTTAACCTCGTTAATAAAATATAAATAGAATTTAATTTTGAAACATCAAAAAAATAAAGTACATATTATCTTATCTTATACTATTAAACGAGCAATCTCGGAATCGGCTCCAACGATTTTCGTGAAATTTAGTATACAGGGGATTTCGGGGGCGAAAAATTGATCTAGAATGTCGTTTTATCCCTGTTTTAGGCAATGAAAAAATTGCTAAAATATCGTTAGAATAGGAAGGTTAATTTCGCAATTGTCATTTAAGTTGTAATAGATCAGGTGGGAAATCGGACGGTCGAGATTGATCGAGAAAACCGTGGTTGAAATCTCAGTCTCCAGATTAATTCTTTTTTCTTTTTTTTCTTTTAAATTAATAAAAATAAAATATAAAAATACCGAGAAAAAAACAAAATAAAAAAATAAAAATAAAAATACCGAGCTAGGCCCGGTCACCCAGGTACTTTTTATTAGGTTGACTAACTTAACATGGCACAGACTATTTTAATCATTGACTTGTTATAAGTACATTTCCTCAATAATTAAGTGATGCTGTTATTATTGTATTCTCTAATTGAGTAAACCCTTTTTTTTAATTTTCAGTACCAAACAAAGTCTTCGATTCGAGAAATGGAGTCTTACAGTCAGGCTGGTAAGCAAGCTGAGGAAGTTCTTAAATCCGTTAAAACAATAGTTGCGTATGGCGGGGAAAATAAAGAGGTCGACAGGTAAATTAATAGTTTTATATATCTAGTAATATTTTTACTATTTATCTTGTAACGACGAAGCGAGCGCAACGGTCACAGCTCTGGTTTGTGGCTGTTGCGCTGGCAGTTCCGGGTTTGATTCTCGCACATGACAAACATTTGTCTTGGCCATATTGTAGATGTTTGCCGTGGTATGGGTGTTTGTGCAGTCCTTAAGGGTCTCCCCACCGTGCCTCGGAGAGGAAGTTAAGCCGTCGGTCCCGGTTGATATCATGTACACCTGATAGCGATCGTTACTCATAGTAGGGAATATATCCGCCAACCCGCATTGGAGCAGCGTGGTGGATTAAGCCCTGATCCTTCTCCTACATGGGGAAAGAGCCCAGCTGTGGGATATTACAGGCTGAAGCGCTATTTTATAAAGGCTAGTACGAATATAATATTGGATTAAAAAAAATATTAGTATTATGTTGTAAATGAGAAAACTTTTAACCGATAACCCAAGTATGAGCAATATCTTGTTTACATTATGTAATTCAATTAAATCCATCTGCTCAAAAATATCGTATTTTTAATATATATATATATGAAAAATACGAACTTGTTCCGACTGTCAACTCTCGCTTTCGGCTGCGCCTCAGCTCGGGTAGACATTTGTCGGAACTCTTTGCAATGACAGCCTTTCCGCACTTGTAATGAAATATACTATTTCATTGGACTTTCATATAAACTACCATCCCCTGTTTTAACCCCAAAAGGAGGTTGATTTCTAAAGATATATTATTATAGTACACCTTATCACCATCTATAGAGCATACATTTTGAATTTCAAGTCTCTTAATTCAAAAACATAGGCCTTTCATACAAACTTCCAACCCCCGTTTAACCCCCTTAGGGGTGGGGTTTCGTAAAACCCTTTCTTAGCGGATGTCTAATCCCTGTAAGAAACCTACCTGCCAAATTTCAAGTTTGTAGGTGTTATAATAGTTTCTGAGATTTCGTGATGAGTCTGTGACCTTTCTCTTTTAATATATTGTATAGGTATAGATTATTATTTTTCAATTTTAAGTTAAAAGCTTGTCTCAATACAATTTTTTATAGATATCGCCGTCTCTTAGAGCCTGCGGAGTTGTATGGACGTAAGCGTGGCCTGTATACCGGCTTGGGTACAGGTTTCAACTGGGTTCTGACGTACTCTTTGAACGCCATCGGCCTGACGTACGGCGCTAGGCTTGTACTCATCGACTTTGATAAGCCTACCGATGAAAAAAAATATCTCGTCGGTACTGTCTTCAGCGTTAGTATTATTTTTTACGTATAATTAATTATTGTACTGAAATGAAATGAAAAGACAATTATTTGAGACACACACTACTAACAGACATACAACTAAAACAGACTACAATATGACACAAAAAATGTTAAAAGAGAAAAATTATATTTTATCAACTACTGAACTTAATTTAAGGTGTAATGTTTCATTTCATTTAATACATTCATTAAATATTTTCGAGCTTAACTTTTTTTGGTAATGTAAAATCTTTAAAATTTACAATAAGACATATTTTATCAGTTGCAATTTATAATATTAGTACAGTTTGACCGTATTTTTTGCAGATCCTCTTCAGTTTGTACATGGCTACGCAGTCAATAACATTCTGTGTTCCTCATTCAGAAATCTTTGCATCTGCTCGCGGAGCAGCTGCTAGTATATTTAAACTGCTTGATAGAAAACCTGTGATAGATTCTCTCGACGCAAGAGGAGTCTCACCCAGGCGAGTCATAGGAGAAATATGCCTGGAAGATGTTCACTTTAGCTATCCATCAAGACCAAATGTTAAGGTTCGAAAACGCGTTTTTTATTATTATTCATGTTCACTTCAGAGATAATACTTCATCTTCTAGTCTTCTACGAGTATAACAGCATATAAGGTTTTATACTTTAAGTCGTATACTGAGTTTCAATACTTGACACATTAGTTGACCAATAGCTACAGCTTCACTCTAATCAGTGATAGTTGAATAACCTATTTTTGTCGAAAATAAAGTGTCAAATAGTGAAAACATAAAATAATTTAATTCGTTTTATTTTTATTTTTGTGTTACCCACACATGAGGAAATTATAAACATTTTTAACCGACTTCCAAAAAAGGAGGAGGTTCTCAATTCGACACGTATGTTATTTTTTTTATGTATGTTAGCTCAGAACTTTTGACTGGGTGGACCGATTTCGATCAATTTTGTTTTAATTGAAAGGTGTTGCGTGCCATGTGGTCCCATTTTAATTTAATTGAGATCTGACAAGTACTTTTAGAGTTATATCTAATAATGCGTATTTACGTGACTACTTTTTCGTCGACCTACGTTATATTATACCGCATAACTTTTTACTCGGTGTACCGATTTCGATGATTCTTACTTTAATCGAAAGCTAATACTTGTCTTGTAGTTTTGTTTAAATTAGATCGAAAACTGATTACAACTTTTTGAGTAATCTTTAATAGCGCGTATTTCCTTGACTATTTTTTCGTCTTATTACGTTGTATTACTTGTCGATGTAATTGAAGTCGGTTTTTTTTCGTTTGCGAGCAAACACAATTATAAATCATATCAATTCATTCAAATCCCGCTGGATCGAAATTTTTTGATATGATTTAAAATGTTTATAAATTAATTTACTCTTTTTCTTTATAATATTAGTATAGAGTTATAGACCAAGACAGTTAATATGTTGTCGTAGGTTCTACAAGGGTTCTCCCTACACATTAAAGCTGGGGAATGCGTAGCACTTGTGGGATCTTCAGGTTGTGGCAAAAGTACAATACTTCAACTGCTACAAAGATTATATGACCCTCTTCATGGTGTAGTGAAACTTGACGGCAAAAATCTCAAAAATTTGAATTTGAGCTGGCTCCGATCTTCTCTGGGTAAGCATTATATCGTTTTGTTGTTGGTAAGAGTAAGTACTATATAATTTTGTTTTAGCTAAAGTACTAAATTTAATATTCAGGTGTTGTGGGTCAAGAACCAGTTCTATTTCGGGGTACGATTCACGAAAACATAGCTATAGGCAGCCCGGAAGCTTCACGAGAGGACGTTCAAAGAGTTGCTGAAATTGCATATGCACATGATTTTATTACGCATCTTCCTAATGTAAGAATAACACAGTATAATAATTTAAACCTTCAATAAAAACAATTGCAGTATTATATTTTCATTGAAACACTCCTGCATAATCTTATCAACAGGGCTACGATACTGTTATTGGGGAAAGAGGTGCATCTCTCTCTGGTGGTCAAAAGCAGCGCATCGCAATTGCTCGTTCATTGTTACGTGAGCCGGCCGTGCTGTTACTTGACGAGGCGACGTCTGCACTCGATAACCAATCTGAACGTCAAGTGCAGGCTGCACTGGATAGAGCTAGTGAAGGACGAACTACACTTATCGTCTCTCACAGGTTAGTTTTGCTGTTCGAATTGAGATAAACAAAAATTCTGTAATGTGTAATAGATATAAGTACGTAAGCTAATTACCTAAAGTGAGTCTTGAGGTACGTACTATACCGGTCGTGTACGTACCGGTCTATACGTCGTCGGTCGGTTATAGGGAAAATGTTGGAACTCATCGTGCTTCGTAATTCATATCCTCAAAATTATCACGTTAACATATGTACCTTCTCGTACTTGCGTATGTATCTAGGGCCCGCCTTAAGATTATTATCGTACAGTCGGAAATTTCTTGCTAGCGACATTAACTTGTGTATAAAATGTTTTTAAAGTATACTCCAATGATGTACAATGATGATGAATACTTTTAACAGAATTCAAAAAAGGATGAGGTTCTCATTTCGACTGTATTTTCTTTGTGTGGTAATTCTCATAACTTTTTAATGGGTTTTGATAATTTCAATTATTTTTTTTTTAATCGAAAGATGGTGCTTGTCACGTAGTAAAATTTAAATTTGATCGAGATGTTCTTTTAACTACCTACGTTGTGTTACTTGTCGATTTAAATGGAAGTCGGGTTTTTTCATTTGCGAACAAGCATGATATAATAAACAAGCAAATTACCAAATATATAAACCATTTTGTTACTTTTTAGACTTTCCACAATTGTTAATGCTGATCGTATAATATGCATGGATCAGGGCGTCATTGTAGAACAAGGGAAACACGAGGAACTCATGAAAGCCAAGGGTAATTTTTTGACTAATTGTAATTATACCCACTATCTTTAAAAAAATCATGTCTATAACAATGCTAATAATATTTATCTTGTATAAAGGTTTTTATTACAAACTCGTTACCACTGGCAATGAAAATAAGGAACCAGATGTTATTGAGTCATTGCCTGAAGAAGAGAACGAAGAAGGCAATAGTGAGGAATTAACTGTTGTATCGCGAGTCGACGTAAAGCGACGGTCAACTAGGAGGTTGGTTAGACATCATTCAACAAAAAGAGGTAAAAACGTTTTTAAAACCGTTATAATAAATAAAATATGCTCTATAAAAAAAATTAGGGCATCTTTCTTTAGAACTAAATTAAACTCATTATATATTTTGTCGGGTTAAAAAGAAACAACTAATCTATGGTTAAATTACTAGGTACCAAAATATTCGTTGAAGTCTTAAGTCGAAGTAAATAAAAATATGAGAAGGAAAAAATACATGTTGACAGTTGACCATACGTTACATTATCTTATGTCCTACAGAGACGCACAGTAATATCACTTGCTCGATCACTTGTTAAAGATCAGTGTTTTGCAGTTGTCATAAATTTGTATGCGATAACTTAAACTATTCTATGATACGTAAGCGAAAAACCTTTTTTTATTTTTATAGTTAGTCTATTATTTGTAATCTAAGTATTTTATTATTTAGTATACAATAAAAGATAATAAGATAAAGTGAAGTATTGATAATAAATAAACGTCTTTAGATTCTCACGATTGGATGACACCACGAGGATCTATTACTTCTGTAATGTCTACTGGCTTACAAAGTTACGTATACAACGCTGAATATGATTCTGAACAAGAAAAGGACGACGATGAAGTATGTAACTTATACTCATACATTATGCTATATCCATTGTGTAACTTTTATTTTTACCTGTGACACAAAATCTTGCACATTAATATGATATGATAATAAAAGTTCTGTTTAAAAAATAACTAGCTGTAGGTACCCTGCGCGCGTTGCTACGCTTTTTTTTTGTTCGTACCCACTCAGAAACCGTTGTGAGCTCATGCACAACACTTTGCTGAAGATCATGGCATAATCAAATGCATAGTTTACGAATCTATAAAGGACATACAGACAAACATTCACTTTTAAATGTAACATGAGCAACTGTCTCAAAACGATAACAATTATAAAATTAACTTCGTCGATTATAGCTTTTGTTTTCTGATTAGCGCATTCAAAAAAAGACGTGACATTTTATGAGCTAATATTATTTTTTATCTGGCTTTTTATACTTGAGATTAGTCTGTTAATGAACATCAATTTTCTGAAAAACAAATCCAATTATCTACACATAAAAATCTTACAGATTGAAATTGCTCTATGATTTAATTTTTTTATGTTTATTCTAGGAAGTAAAATCAGTCAGTGATTGGGAACTCTTAAAACTAAACGCTCCAGAGTGGCCATTTATAGTCATCGGTTCAATTGCTGCCTTTTTACAAGGGTCTTGTTTCCCAGCCTTTGCTCTATTGTTCGGATATACTTCGGGGGTATGTTTGCATACAAAAAAGACCGATTGTTATGTATACAAGAACATTTTTAACGAATAATATAAATTTTCAGATATTCGTATTGCCCAATAGAAGTGATATTTTATATTATGCGGACTTCTATTCGGGAATGTTTCTTGTGGTAGCCGCGGTGGCTGGTATATCTATGTGTCTACAAAGCACTACATTTACTAATGCAGGACTTAAGATGACCACGCGACTTAGACAACAGTATTTTGCTGCGTTGCTCCGACAGGTACTTTCATAACTTACAAGGAGTTTTTCGTTTTTAAACTCTATTACATTTACTTTTCATGTTTATTTTTCTGATCTTTAAATACATGAATTTTTTTTAGGAAATCGGCTTCTTCGATAAGGAGTCCAACACCGTGGGAGCATTGTGTGCGAGGTTAAGTGGTGACGCGGCTGAGGTGCAGGGAGCAACTGGCCTAAGAATTGGATTGATTTTACAAGGGACTAGCTCGGTCGTAGTGGGTTTCATCATGGCCATTTGTTATAATTGGAAACTAACGCTCGTCGGCACTGCATTCTTACCACTTGTTAGTTATTATTTTCTTATTTTTCTTGTTGTTTATTTTATGAACTTGATAGAAAATTACAAGAATACTGTGTCCCAATTTTACGTTACATATTCTTATATATTACCTTATATGTATATATACCTTTCTGACACTATTTATAATTGAAATTATTACATTCACATCAATGAAATACTCTAAACAAAATGTATCTAAACGTAATAATATAATTACACACATATTTATTTTGCTTTTAGATGGTAGGAAGTATTTGGTTAGAAGGAATTATCTCGCAGAAATCTCAGACAGACGAACGGAACGCAATGGAATCGGCGACGTCAATTGCCACCGAAGCTGTTGTCAGTATAAAAACTGTACAAAGTTTAGGTAAGTTCTACATAACATAAAATCTACCTAAATATTGCATTAAGACATTAAGAAGTTTAGAGACTATGATGAACCAAATTATTGTATTGCAGGTGTTGAGCAAGTATTCTTAAAGAAGTTCAAAGAAGCTCTAGTTGTATCATGCGCTGCCGTTGCTAAAAAGACACGATGGAGAGGACTCGTATTGGGCTTAGGAGTCTATGTTCCTTTCATGTCCTATTGCAGCGCCACAGTCTACGGCGCTGTACTTGTCGCCAATCAAGAATTGGAGTACAAAGTTGTTTTGCTGTAAGTTTATATAACAAACATAAAAATGAAATAAAAAAATTATTTGTGTAACGAACACCAAAGCAGTTTTGTTAAAATATATAATACTAGCTTCTGCGCGCGACTTCGTCGGCGTGGACTCCGCTCCTATTGGTCTTAGCGCGATGATATATAGCCTATAGCCTTCCTCGATAAATGGGCTATCTAACACTGAAAGAATTTTTCAAATCATACCAGTAGATCCTGAGATTAGCGCGTTCAAACAAACAAACAAACAAACAAACAAACAAACAAACAAACAACCAAACAAACAAACTCTTCAGCTTTATATATTAGTATAGATATTGAGTGAATTTGCGCTTATTTCCTTGAAATAAAATACAACAATGGCTTATTTCTAATCCCCAGAGTAAATGAAGCTCTTATGTATGGCGCATACATGTTAGGTCAATCGCTCGTCTATGCTCCCAGTTTTAATTCTGCAAAAGCTTGTGGAGCAAGAATTTTGTCAATAATAAATAGAGAACCTAAAGTAAGAACAGAACCTGGACTTAAGGATCGAAAAGATTGGGTAAGGGTCTTTCATTGTCAACCATGTCTAAAAATAATTTTACTTACAGTACCCTCCCATAAATAAAGCATATCGACCTTTGGAAAGAGATAATCGGCTTCAAAAGCCACTATATGACATCTTTGTTTAGGTTGCGACAGGAAACTTTAGCATCAAGGATGTGGAATTTAGCTATCCAACAAGACCTCACCAGAGAATATTGAAAGGAATAGACTTGAAAGTTGAAGCTGGTAAAACAGTTGCACTCGTTGGAGCTTCGGGCTGTGGCAAATCTACCATCTTACAACTACTGCAAAGATTTTACGATCCTGATACTGGCAACATTGTAAGTATTATTATTATTATAAATATCTTTTCTCTTGCAATTAAAAAGTCGTTAAATTGTGTTTTGTTATATTGTAAGTTATATTTATTTTCAGTTTATATTTCCAACAAAAAATATTTAGTCTTAACTCTTAATGATTGTCTAAAGTTAGAAGAGGACTCGTTTCCACGCGAAATTTTTATTTTTATTATTATTATTTTTTTGTTGCTCTTTATGCCAATATTTTTTTAGTTACATATTTTAAACAATAAATCGTACAATACCCGACTACCCGACAATAAATAATGCATATCGACAATTGGAAAGAGACAATTGGCTAATTTCGACTTTGTAGCACGGTACAGTTCAAGATTCCAGACCTCACACCTTCCTGATTTTCTGATTGACAAAATATTAGGTCCTTGCATAATTATGAAATTGGCGTTTTGTATGGTCAGAACATAAAGTAGTTTTTTTAATATATTATAATATATTTAATTAATTAAAATATGTACCATTGCTATCTATGCACTTCTTGCCATTTTCTAGGTAGTTCATAGATACCTTTACTAAATGGCTGACAGTGAAAGTCAATTTGTCTTAGGATCAGTGTAACGCCCCCTGACGCGTCGATCAGGCCCCCTGACGCGAGTTTAACATTTTTTACCGATCACAAATCTATCTATATAAGAGATTTCCACCCATATATTGACTCATCACGATATCTCTGGAACCATAAGGCGTAGAGACTTGAAATTTGGTAGGAATATTCCTTTCGCCGAGTATAGGTCAGTTAAGAACGGATTTTACGAAATTCTAGCCACAAGAGGGGTTGCGGGGTTTAATAACATATATGGCAAAACAACGTTTGCGGGGTCAGCTAGTAATTTTATAAAAGTGCACAACGCCGCTAAAGAAGTTTTCACTTCAAAAAACCATACGGAGAGGAATCAGCAGCAGCAGTGGCCTACAGCGATTTATTAGCCTTAAGTTTAAGGGTAAAAAACGGTTTATCTCGATTTCCGATTAACCTACAAGTCATATGAAAAAAAGTTAAATGGCAAACTTGTAGGTAATAAAAAGATCTACAACTTTTGTATTTATACTTATTACACATAACCTCAAAATTCTTGTGAAAAATTCAAAAAACACAAAGTTTTTGGTTTTTTTTTTATCTTTTACAAAAAAAGAAGTTTTTTTACGCGAAATTTGGTGAAAACTTGCCTTTTTATGTCCCAAACACACTGTAATTTTTTTGATTTAAAATATCTATTTTTTTTCCTTATTTTGACTTCAATGTCGAAAAAGCACCCTAATTTACAATCGAAAATTCTCACGTCAAGAAATTAGTTTTTTTTTTTAAAGTCTGTCGGCTTTTTGTTCGTTGAAATCTCTACTTTCTGATGGTTTAAAAAATATAGTGTAAGTGTGAAAAATATATACATAGCTATGGTAAACGTTCATGTTAAAAATTATCGGCCCTGGTCTAAGGTTGAAATTAGTCAATTGTCTATTTCCAAAGGTCGATGTGCATTATTTATGGCCGAGTACTATGGTAATGCTGGCCAAAATATTAAATTTGCTTGTCACGATTATGTTATATATCAATGGACTGTGATCCAAATGACATTGCTTAATAATTTGTGTCAAATCGAATGATTCTATTATAATAAGATACGATGGGTCAGTTTTTGGGAACATTTAAGACGCGGCATTTAGACTTAAAAAGTGATGATAAGCCGACATTTGATGCTAAAATTGGTTTTAAATGTGCAAGAGCAAAGCGCGAAATGATAGCACCTAACGATCACCTGATATCAGCGCGTATACCATTAAAATATAGAGATTACTGCGCACACTACCTTTTGGATTACCAAGTGTGCAGATATAAGCACATGCCACTACTGTATAAATGTCATGAACAAAAGCACGCATACTTAAACTGTGAAAAAGATGATTACATCATAAGAATGAAAGAATTTGAACGAGAAAGGAGACTAAGAGAAAGAGAAATAAGAATTAAAAAGAATCCTACTAAATGCTGATTACACTTGCTTAATACAAATTCTTTGAACTTACAATGACTTTTATTAAATAGAAAATTTTATATTTTGATACCAATCAATGAAAAAGCTCAAATTTTCAATAATTTTGTATATTTGAAATACTGCGTTCCTTAAAAAATGCATTTCACGCGATTGAATCATACGTTGTATTACTTTGTGTCTTTTAATGCGAAACTATTTATAAAAAAAAAAAACTCTTTTCACCCACCTTAACCGATAAAATATGACACAATTCAGTTTACCTTTTTTTATTCACTATTCTATGTAGGAATTGGATGGACGCGACACTCGCAGCTCATTAACTCTAACAAGGCTACGCAGGCAGTTAGGAGTTGTCCAGCAAGAACCAGTCCTTTTCGATAGGACCATTGGAGATAATATAGCGTATGGAGATAATAACCGTAAAGTTACAACCTATGAGATTATATCGGCTGCCAAAGCGGCCAACATTCACAACTTCATCGTGTCTCTGCCTAAGGTAACAATATATCTCCATATATTTTACAGAATACTTCATAAAAATATAGACTCAAAAAAATTCAATACATTATTAGCAAATATTTGAGTGGTATAGGTACCTACTAATCTTGTACCTTTATACATTTTGAAAGTAGAATCTTTCTGCCTAGCAGTGTGTTATTTTTAAGATGTAAAGAGCACTTTCAGTGTATTATGAATAGGTTGTACCTACTAATTAAATATTTACTATTTTAGGGCTACGACACTCACTTGGGATCAAGCGGTGCCCAGCTTTCAGGTGGTCAAAAACAAAGAGTGTGCATAGCAAGAGCGCTCGTACGATCTCCGCGTCTGCTTCTCCTCGACGAAGCGACATCGGCGTTAGATGCTAACAGCGAAAGAGTAAATTTCTAAAATTAAAATTTACTTTCTATTACATCAGTAAAACATAGTAGCCAAGTGTTAAAATGTGTTGTACATGAATTTGGACATGAACTAGAAATATTAATAAAGTAAAATATCTGATAACAGCATGTTGTACCAAAAGTCCTTAAAATGGAGTCATATAAGTATTTTATATTAAACAAAACCTCTCACTAGATACTATCAACGAGTAGTCAGTGGAAAGAATACAAATTTATAGGCAAAATTAGTTGAGCGCATGAAATTTGCCGTTAATAAATTTTTACGTGATGTTTATAGGCTGTATCAGAAGCATTGGAAAAAGCGGCTAAAGGAAGAACGTGTATTACCATCGCTCATCGACTTTCTACAATAAAAGATGCCGATTTAATCTGTGTTTTAGATAAAGGTAAAAAAATAATCAATTTATACATATAATACCATTTTTATTTCAGTTCTCTTGTTAATTAACGTTTTTTTTTTAAAGGCAAAATAGTGGAGCGAGGAACGCATAGTGAATTAATCAGTATGAAGAGTTATTATTGGCATATGTGTAAAGGACAAAACGTTACTTAAAAATATGTGTAAGAATTATCAAATAAAGTTTAAACGTAGAATGTATGTAAGGGCCTATGCAAACCGCGTTTTTTAAACGCGATACAGACGTGATGCAAACGCGCGTGTGACGCGACACAAACGCGATGCAAACGCGCGTATGTCGCGATACAAACGCGCCGTCGACGCGCGTTTGAATCGATACAAACGCCAACAAACTGCTCTGTAGGATAAAAACGCGCCGTCGACGCGCGTGTCACGCGATACAGACGCGATGCAAACGCGCGGGTGTCGCGATACAATCGCGCCGTCGACGCGCGTTTTAGAAACGCGCGTCGACGGCGCGCTTAAAAAACGTGGTTTGCATAGGCCCTAAGACTAGATAGATACTATTTAGGTAAACTTAATTTTTTTTTATAATTTTTCTCAAACATTATTTTTATAAATAACATAATAGATGTCTGAATTTTAATACGTATAAACTTTTAGTAAAGATTTCTTAAGGTGTAATAAAACATGTAATGTTATACAAGCTTTATAGATTTATTTTCTGCCTACCTATAATAAAACTTCTACTTCCAAAAACGACCAGAAATTTGATATTATCATAATAATATTATTTTGTTATGCATAATATAATATTTAGTGGTATTGTGCTTAACTCGATACAATAAATGATTTAATACTAAATAATTGGTTTCTTTTTACCTTTAAAAAAATTACGTTCGTACAGAACGTGTCAGTGCCTGTCAGAAGTGAAACTTCTTTGGCAAACTAATTTAAAAAAAAACGAATTGAGGAAAAAACTAATTACTAAAAACGAATTTAAAATACAAAAACTAATTGAAAAAAATAAAGCCAACGTCGTGCGGTGTTCCCAGGCGGTCACCCATCCAAGTACTGACCGCCATGATGCTGCCGCGTTACTGGTCGCTGAAATTTTACCCCTCATGCGCCTGAAGAAGTTTTACTTCAATAAATAAAGCTAGTCGATATTTACACAATAAATTAAATATATTGTATTAATTACTGTATCAACCAAAATATTATATAAAATAGATGCAATAGCGTGTCTCAGAAATAAAATAAATAAAACTTAGGTATATATGTCTAAGATTAATACTAATTAATCTTCTTCTTTATATTAATACGTGAGCAATCTTTGTAGGTACCTACCCCTTTTTACGGAAATTACGCGGACGGAGAAATATGATATTTCGCACACTTATAGTTTAAATAGAGTAGGGGTGCAGAATAAGAATACTAATTTTTTTATTTTTTTATTATGCTTAATGATATATTAAATCAATAAAAAGAACATTACACACACTACCATGTATTTGACACACACACGCATATTATACTCTTGTCAGTGTGTAGGTAGTGAAATTGAAAAATTAAAAAAAAAATTAAAAGTATAAAACATTTTTAAAAAACAAGCTTTTATTTGAATGCGCTAAAACGAAAAAATAAATTGTTACTTTAAAATTTTTACTATCTACTTATCAAGTCATTATATTATAATTTATATTATATGCCGGAGCCGGGGGGCTAGTTGTGACAATTTTTAGGGCGCCTTCAAATTAGCCGCGCGGCGGCAGCGCGTCTGCAGCGCTGCTGACGCGCGACGTTGTAAATGTATGTAAATAACAACGCGCGACAGCAGCGCGGCGCCTTCAAATTTGTCGGCGCCTTCAAATTTGTCGCGCTGCTGTCGCGCGTTGTTATTTACATACATTTACAACGTCGCGCGTCAGCAGCGCTGCAGACGCGCTGCCGCCGCGCGGCTAATTTGAAGGTGCCCTTAGAGTCGGCTAATTTGAAGGCGCCCTTAGAGTCGGCTATGAGAGAGAGCTCATTCGTTTAGTATATTTACGAAATGCAACAATACTTGTCGAATGAGCCACTATTTAACTGTCGATTTCAAATAAAATTTTTGATAAAACCTGTGACGAATTCTTGTAGAACTGGGTCAGAAAAAAATGTGACGAGTGTTTCAACTACCCCATGATTGGGGGCAGTGGTAGACTTGAGATAAAACATTACACTAGGAATTGAAAACCAGTTTTATAATAATAATAATTCGTGAGTGACCCAATACCGTGCTCTACTTCTCTAAAACCGAGTACGGTTGATCTCATCGCCTTCTGGAGCGACATATGGTCAAGAGAGGTGGATCATGAGGTTTCTTGGATTGCGGCGGTTCAGGACGCAATCCGGGGACCAACGATCTGCATCACTACTGGCTGAAAGGGTTATCGGTCTGCGATACGACCTTGGCTCGACAATACCAAGAGGCAAATATAGATCTGAAGACACTCCCGAACCTTTTCACAACCGGGATCACTTATCTCTTAAGTCCACCAACACCACTAATCCTACCAAATACCGCCCCATAAGGTCTCTGATCTCCATCTACAAGACACTGATGTCCGTTTTGAAATCTTAGATCTCATCGACATATTGATTAGTTTAATATTTTGTCTGCAGCTCAGAACGGATGTCGTGGAGGTGGTCGCGGTACAAAGGAGCTCCTTCTCATTGACTCTGTCGTGGGTCACCTTGTCAAAAGCAACCGTTGGAACTTTTCGGCCACCTGGATTGATTACAAAAGGCTTAATCGACTTTTGAGACCTCATTCATGGCTCATGAGAGTCCTCGAGCTGTACAAGATTGGCGGTGCAGTTCGAGACTTCCTCAGAGTGCATGAGGCAATGGAGTTCGATTCTTTGTCTCCAGAGTGTGCGACTGACGGGTGCGGGTGACCTGATGGATGGTATTTACCAGGGTGATTGCCTGAGCCCGCTAATAGGTTCCGCTTATCTTGGAACCATCCACCTATATGTATCTATACTAATATATAAAGCTGAAGAGTTTGTTTGATTGTTTGTTTGTTTGTTTGAACGCGGTAATCTCTGGATCTACTGGGCCGATTTGAAAAATTCTTTCAGTGTTAGATAGCCCACTTACCGAGGAAGGCTATAGGCTATGTGTCATCACGCTAAGACCAATAGGAGAGGAGTTCACGCCGACGAAGTCGCGCGCAAAAGCTAGTGTATTATAAACTAGCTTCTGCGCGCGACTTCGTCGGCGTGGACTCCAGTCCTATTAATCTTAGCGTGATGACACATAGCCTATAGCCTTCCTCGATAAATGGGCTATCTAACTCTGAAAGAATTTTTCAAAGCGGCCCAGTAGTTCCAGAGATTACCGCGTTCAAACAAACAAACAACCAAACAAACTCTTCAGCTTTATATATTAGTATAGATGTGAAAGTAACTCTGCCGCGCTTTCACGCCAATTAACTACTGAACAGATTTAAATGAAATTTGGTACACAGATAGTCTAGAGTCTGAGAAAGGACACAGGCTAGTTTTTAATGCGAAAAACCCTACATCCTGTAAGGGGTTGAAAGGTGGGAATGAAAATTTGTATGGAAGTATGATGTATAATGTTCGTGTGTTTCGTAACTGTCAAACATTTCATATTCATCCCGTCGATACGGTAAACTCTCCCCTAAAATAAAAGAACGTATTTAAATAATGATCTCGAATCGACAATATATATCCACAATTTACGGATAGTGGCGTATTTTGAATTTTTAAAATGTAAAATAATGTCAGTATATAATGAAAACGGATTAACATATAACATATATATAGGTACTAGCTGACCCCGCAAACGTTGTTTTGCCATTTATGTTATTAACTCCCGCACCCCCTCTTGTGGGTGGAATTTTGTAAAATCCGTTCTTAGCTGACCTCTACTTGGCGAAAGGAATATTCCTACCAAATTTCAAGTCTCTAGGCCTTATGGTTCCAGAGATATCGTGATGAGTCAATGGGTGGAAATCTCTTTTATATAAAAAAATTATTATATATATAGTATGGAGTGTCACTCCATAATATATAGATTATGGTTGTCAAATATTTATGCGTGCGTTCAGAAATTTATTTCGTGTAAACCAAGAAAAATATGCTGTGTGGTTTCGGCACTAAAGAATGTAGCCACCCCCTCTCTTCCCGTGGGTGTCGTAAGAGGCGACTAAGGGATAGCACAGTTCCACTACCACCTTGGAACTTAAAAAGCCGACGGATGGCGGGATAACCATCCATGCTGGCTTTGAAATACACAGGCCAAAGACGGGCAGCAGCGTCTTCGGTGCGACAAAGCCAGCCCTGCGGTCACCAACCCGCCTACCCAGCGTGGTGACTATGGGCAAAACACATGAGTTCACGTCATAATGTCGGGCGCGAACTTGTGGAGGCCTATGTCCAACAGTGGACTGTAATAGGCTGTAGTGGTGGAAGAAAAATATATCAAGCTACTTAAATATACAATAAATGACAAATGTACACATAAATTAAATACGTTTCAGCCTGTAATATCCCACTGTCGGGCATAGGCCTCTTTCCCCATGTAGGAGAAGGATCAGAGCTTAATCCACCACGATGCTCCAATGCGGGTTGGCGGATATATTCCTATTATGAGTAACGATCGCTATCAGGTGTACATGATAACAACCGGGACCTACGGCTTAACGTGCTCTTCGAGGCACGGTGGGGAGGCCCACAAGGACTGCACAAACACCCAGACCACGGATTTACCACAATATTTTGCACATTTCAAAAAGTAAAATTTTGATACGTCCCTATAGTTACGAACAACCAATGGATTGAGTCTCGGTAGATAACTAGGTACGTAATTGTTCGCATTTATAGTTGTATGACCCCAACGAGCAGTTAATAGTCACCAAATTATGAATTGTAAAAACCCCTGGAATTTTAATCTTAAAATTGAATAGAATTAGATATACCCAACTACACAGGAATATAAAAAAAACATAAGGTATGAAAGAAAACTAATAATATAATAAATGATTAAATTTATTTATTTTTTCACAATCATATCACTATTATAACTGGAAACCAAAAAACTACCAACAACATCACTCTATTTCCGCATGTTTTCACTTTACCCTGTATTCCTTAAACAGAATATCCGTCTTGCCGATGCGGCTGTCCATATAACTTATCTACAACATTATTACAAGAATTTGCTATACGAACCCATAAGCCCGATCAAATCGACCCTCAAAAAAAATATATAAGACGCTTATAACAGTGAAATGTGAAAAATCTCCGGAAATCTGTTGGACAGATCTGCAAAAAAAAGTAATTCAAGGTCAAATGGCACAAATATGAGGTTTTTTTGCGTTTTTCAGACTAACGTAAACTTTTACCATAAAAGTAAATCAGAAAAAAAATTGTAGATCATGCGGTTCTCTGTAAAATTATCTCTATAATTTTTCTTTTAAGAAATACTAGCCGACCTGTGCCCACTTCGTTGAGCGTTAATTGTTTTTGTGATGTATAGTAAAGTTTTAATCTCGCAATTTTTGTTCAATAACAATAAAATATATACAGCCTATGTCACTCCTGAATAGTGTAGCTTTCTGTTTGTGAAAGAATTTTCGTGGTCGGGTCAGTATTTGCAAAAAGTTAAAAACTTTACCTCTAATATTAGTATAGAAGATAATAATTATAATAAAAAAGTTGATAAGTCTGTTATTCATTATATGCATAAGTGTGCCGTGTACCTACATACATGGCTTAACCTATAATACAAATAAAACAATTTTTCACATTTCATTATCTTTCTTATCATTTCGTCACCATAATCTTTTTACATTTCATTTCTAATGTTGTTTCGAACATTCGTATTATTTATTATGCGCTCTACACAAATAATTATTGTAACTTTGAATATCTATTTTGACCGGGCTATTTATAGCAAAATTTGTCACGTGTAAAGAGCCTAAATTTAGACATAGACATTTGAATCTTAAAAATCGTTAACCTTATACGCCAGTAAAAATCTACCAGCATATTTTAAGTTCGTTCAATTTGTTTAAATCTAAGATTTTTTATGACAACAAGATTATGAGAACAAGAAAACGTTTTTGTAACAATTTACATAGACATTTCTAGACATCGCTATATCTACAATATATTATAACAATAGTAATAGTTATACAGGCCGCTTGTTAGAAGCGTGATAGCTGAGCACAGGACTTAAGTGAGACGAAGGGTCAATGAGGACTATTCTTCGATATTCGATGAAGAGTCCTCTTCCTCTTGTTAAAATAAAACATTGAATTATAAATTTTTACATTATACCTGGATAAAATATCCTTGAAAATTGTATTGAATTTCTGTATTCAACTGTATATTAACAGTTATTATCACTTTCATTAAGCAATAAGTTTTGTAGTTATTTCTGGTAGAGATTTTTTTTTGAGGTGCTCGTACAGGATAAGTATCAAAATTTTCCAACATTTTGTATTTAAAGCTAACGGTACACAATCCAAAAGTGGAAGTAATGGTAGAATGTATACCAAAAGGCATATCTAAACGGACGGCAATGGCACATTAATACATTCACACACTCATTTTATTTGCGTGCCATTGACAACTTGACAATTAAATTGATACAAGTTACAGTAATATTTTAACCACATTTTTATCTTATCTTAACAATTCAAATAGTACAAAATCTTGCCACTAACAGGTGATTAACATAAAAAAAGAAAGATAGTATAACGAAATACCTCTTTGTGGATTTTATCTTTTGTAATAGCTAAGTCAATAGAATAATTTGTTTTAAAAAAAAGAAAAACTTTTCTACTCTCTATAAAATAAAATATTTAATTAAAAAAACAATATAGTTAAAATATAGTGTATGGTCTATATTTGTTTGGTTTAACATCGTAAATTAAAAATCATCATCATCATCATCGTAAATTAAAAATGGCAAGAGAATATAAATATCTACATTATAAGCACGCCATTTTAAAATTAATTAAATTTGACTTGCAAGTAAAAACATTAACAATAGTAAAAAGCCTTTATACTACAAAAACCTAAGATCTAGAAATTAAAAAAAAAAAACTTTTTGGTATTTCCGATTTCATACTAAACATAAAAGCGCGAAAATTAAAGTAACATAGCTTTGATATTATTTTGTACTAATATTCGAGATATTTGGCTTTTGCAGTATAAAATCAAAATTCAAAAAATGATTAATATTTATAATGCAATTAATTTAAGTGAGCAACAATATTTTTAATGATGAGCATATCAATAAATAATTAGTACTACCAATAAAATAGTGATGTCATAAAATTTTCTTCATATATTTTTTTCTGAAACAACACGCTCACGATTGTTCTTAATAACATAATAATCTAAATTTTTTATTTTGGTACTTCTTTAATTATTATATAGTCATCAAAACGTGCCCTCAATTACAATATATGTGTATATATATGTAATATCATACATAATATAATAAAATTATGAAATATGTTTGTAAATATTGAAAGTAATTTAGAGCACCATTATTATTACTCACTCAAACAGTGTATTTTGATTTATTGCATTATAAAAATAATTACCATGGACATTTGTTTATAAATTATATAAATTTTACTAATATCTTATTAATATTTTAATTTAAATGAAAAATAAATATATCAATTTTTTTTCATATATTAAGACATTAAGTGAGCTGAGCAGTCAGTAAATTCATCCGATAGATGGCACTTCTGCAACAGACTCCTATTTACACCATAAAATTAATAGTAATAAGATGTTTAGGTGGCATTTCACCTTTACTTGAATTTTAGTAATTTCCATGCAACGCAATAGGGATATTTCATAATAATAATAATTATAAAACAAAACTGTTTCTCTATCATCAATAATAATCAAATATTTATTAAGTTGCTTATTTTTTTATTAAAAGCAATATAAAAAAGACACATACACATTTTTTTTTAAATCGATGCGAATTTTTTTTATCAAGATTTCATTATCGATAGTTATAATATAAGTCAAATAAATCTATCCATAGATCGATGACAGCACATTTGACTTCATTTATAACATTTATGAATCAAAACTAGTAGAAGATATTAATTTTAAAAAAAAACCTTTGTGGTTTTATGAAACCACGGTAAAAGTGAAACTTTTTAAATATTCTTTGCACGCCATCTATGTTTTAATAGGTAACTTACATCGGCTGTATGTTGTCATTAGTGTCTTAGTTCTAGGAAATGATAAGAGTTGGCCGACCATCACGCGACATGCAACACTCACACGAAAAAGTTTGAGACAATGTATTTAAAGTTTCACTTTAAAAATTAAACACTAAGAAAAATAAGACGCCTTAAATACAGTTAAAACGATTATTATCATTTTAACAATTTGCACCCATTTAGCTTCTACTAAACTGTAGTCGTAAATAAAAAGTCTAGTCCTTATCAAAAAATTCTTTTAAAATCTATCATTAAGGTAGGTAAGACAAATTATATAAACAATAGGCGGATAAAGTTCCAATGCAACGCCTTGCAACCCTCCTGTCCGTGCAGCTTACTTCGATTAATAATAATTGATACCTATATCCAGAAAACGATTACTTTTGCTACAAACCGTTATATATCGAACACAGTATGTTTAAAATTTGACCTTTCGTAAGGAAAACGAAACGTTTTTTGAATATAGAAACCAAGTTTTATTCTATACTCCGTTTTTTTTCGGTACGGACTAAATTGACATAAGCTGTGTTGCTAGTTTTTTGCGAATCATTAATAGTGATGTGCCACTACCGTAACTTTACGTAATTTACAATCTAGTATCGTTTTTCAGTAATAATTACAAAAATCATTGTCTTTAAAATTTTAGAATGTGGCGATAACTGTAATGTACCTATAGGCATACCTATATAATCTATACATTAGCCATACAGGTGTATGGCTAATGTATAGATTTATGATAAATGAAAAACACGTATTTTTTAAGTATTTATTAATCTTAATAATCACAATATGCAAATTGAAATGAAATGAAAACATTTATTTCGCCTTAAGGTGATACACACACTTAACGAAAGTTAAAAAAAATGTTATTTATAAAAAAAACTAATCAATAATTATTAAAGAAAGTTAAGTTAGCAAAATATCAAACGATAAAATAAAATAAAAATAAAATTTATGATTTATTTACTTATTTATTTTTTGAGCTATATTCAACCCCATGTCCTTTCATCTATAAGATTATTATTATATATCATTACCATAATTTTTAAAAGATTCGTCTATTGTCAAATAATAATAAAATTATGTGGTAAAAGTAAAAAGTTACGATTCATAAAACCGGTATCGTATTCATATAATCGGTATACAACACTATTTCTAAAAAGCTGGTATCATTATTTCTTGATTATTTCGAAAGTTGACATTTGCATGTGTCAATTTAGTCCGCACCGAAAAAAAACAGGGTATACTAGAATTACTTATAATTATATTGTTTTCGCCGAGGACCGATCGTAGCGATATGTCTGTGCATTTTAAATTGCATCTTAATTTCAGAATTAGTCGCCATCTCATTTAGGTGTTATCTTCACCTGTTAAGTTACGACTTAAAAAAACTTTATAAAACTAATAAGATTTACAAAGTTTAGTGTAATAAAACTTTCGGCGATCAAAACCTTTAACTTCTTGACATACAGAATCTCCAGCGTCAAAAATACTTTTCTAGCTGCGCCTAGTAGGCCAGTAAAAATAGCCGTTTTTTTCAACCTTGCACTAACTATGCGATCCAATTATTATTTTTTAATGGTTTCAATATCTTTTGCCCTAAAGTGGATAGTTTCCGAGATATCGGACAAATACATTTTTTTATGGCGGCGCTTGAAACTCCACCAGAATCTGTCAGCATTTTGTGATTTTATATTCAGCGATTGATCTGGCCTATTAAAAAAAAACGGATCGAAAATTCAGTGCAAGGTTAAATTCGATTTTTACAGGCGCCTATATAGAAGTACATGTTTTTTAACATACCAAGAATGACTTTCATGGCCAAAACTCGTAATTAGCGAACGTAACCTTAGTTTTGACCCACTGATCCATCAGAATTCATTTTGACCACATCTTAATATGGCGAATCAATACATATTATAAAACAAAGTCGTTTCCCGCTGTCTATCCCTATATGTGCTTAGATCTTTAAAACTACGCAACGGATTTTGATGCGGTTTTCTTTAGTAAATAGTGATTTCAGAGGAATGTTTATATTATGTATAATACATGCATAATATAGTAAAGGAACACTGATAGTTTTAGAGGTTACTAATGTGATGTCGTACATAAACACATTTTTTGCGCTTACATTGCAATTATTTATTTTATATTTTGTATCAGCATTCTACCCGTGCGAAGCCGGGGCGGGTCGCTAGTAAATAATAAAGTAATAAAATAAAGAAATTGTTTTATAAAATGCCCAGACATATCAATCTGCTACTGTTTAGACCACAACATAACATCTAATCAGACTATCTATTAATTTCTGATTCTATACGACACAAGAAATAAATAATTTAGATATGTATCTTCCAATGGGTTCTTTTCGGCTCCAAAAAATCATAGCCAAGCCAATAGACTTATCAAGCTTTAAGAACTAAAGAGCGACAAATTTGACAAAGACATAAGCAAATTTTAGTTTTGTCATACTTACATTTTTTTAATGTGACAAGACTTAAATGTCGTACATAACCAGTTCCATAATTGTGTAAAACTAACATTTATTTTCTTAACAGCTACCATCAATTAAATTCAAAGAGAGGCGAGGACATAGTTCTAAATCAAGTATTTCATAACATAGTTTATCATTGATTCCTTACCAGTAATTTTACTCAATTTAAAAAAAAATCGTCTTCGTTTATTTTTGTGCCATTATAGGAAAATAAATTTTTATAAACTATCAATTTTCACCATTCAGTATATTTTATTTAGTCAACTCTATTAAAATAAACTTAGTTGTCACATTTTTTAGAAATTAGAGATCAGACGGTGAATGTAGTGCTGACCAACTACACATTTAAAAAACACGGATATATCACAAGTCAAAATTTATTTATACAGCTAGATCGGCAAACAATCGTAAGGCTCACCTGATGATAAGCAATTAACTTAGCCTATAGACGCCTGCAACACCAGAACGACCCTACCCCAATCCCCCCCCCCCCCCCCCCCGGAGCTCTGGTCACCTTACTCACCACAGGAACACAATACTGCTTGAAAGCAGTGTTATTTAGCTGTCATCTTCTGTAAAGTCGAGGTACTACCCCACTCGGGCTGCTCCAGACTACTTTCCAATTAAACCCAATATTGTCGCACTTCTTAAATATGAACAGAACTCTTTACTTTACTAGTTTTTTTATTTAATATATTATATCAATAAATTTAAAAAAAAAACAATCAATTTTCTCTATTATGGTAACAAATAAACGAACATCTCGTACCACACTATACTGCAACAAATGCGTACATACGTAACTTAATTAAAGTTTTATAAAAATCTATAACAAAACTAAACCGGATAACAACAACAAATATGCTAGAAAATAAACACGAAGTTAAAATCTGTTAATAAATATATTCTTAATAAAAGTAAAAAGTTTACACAGGACTGTGTGTAAAATAATGATTTTAACAATAAGTAAAAATAGAATTTATTTTAACTATGAGCTTAATAATTAAATTATAATTATATATTTGGGTGATTATATTGCCAATGTTTTAATATTGCACGATATATCAAAGAAAGATATATATTAAGAACAAAACGGTTTAAGGTATAGTCAGAGTCAATACCACGACATTTTTACTTCGAACTAGTATAACTGCATATTTTACAATATATTGTCATGTAGAACAAATTTTATCTTGATAAAAGCAATATACACATTATCGTCACCCAAATCGATTTATATAAACAAAAAACAAAATGTTTTCACGACACTTATCGATATATACAATATACAAGATTGCACAGCCTTTCAATCGACATTATAAATAAGAAATGCTATTACGCTTACATAATATGTAGCATCGTTGCAATACGGCTACCGCAACGATTCGTTACATATGATTTACTATAGTAACAAAAAAGCTTAATTTGTTATATTTTTTTTTATATATAAAAGCAAGAATTGGCCAACTTGAAAGTTCTAATCTTGCATTTTCAATCGATTTGAAAGTAAATAAAAAAATAAATAACAAACATTACATTACGGAGGTCTTTTTGTCACACTGTCTGTCTGTTTAATTTTCATATAAAGGTTAAGTGGATACAATTAGTGATAAATACATTTCATTTAAATAATCGATACTTATTATGTAGCAAAATGAACAACATTAAGTACTTCGATTGTAAATTATAATCACTAAAACTCTCGACAAATTGTTAAATTATTCTTTGAATATAATAAATATTTTTATGATCATATGGTAACCTTGGGTGATTAAATCTTAATGTTAAGTTATTCTTTCAAACATTCAATTTATATAGAAGTCTACCCCTTAAGTGTACTAAGGTAAGAAGTCCCAACCTCTAGAATTGATCTTAAATTAACAATTATTTTGTTAGCACAAGTAATGTACACGAAGTACAATCACTTGCTAATACATAATATAGCCTATAATTAATATAATAAAAAATAACGCAACTTATATAAAAAATATATATATTACATTAAACACCGATAGCTAGACGACGGACTAAGGAGTGATAGTTATGTTACACATTTTCTTTAAAACTCCATATATCGAAACAATCACAACAACTATAAGAATTATCTTATTTTTAAAGTATAATATTACGTCCATTACGGCGGAAATGGTAAATAACGTTGAAAATGTATATATATTTATATATATTTTTTTTATATTTGTGCTAAGTAGGAAGTATTTCATATGAGATCCGGATTAAGGGAAATCGTGGTAAGTTCACGACTTACTGCTGAGGTGGCATGTGATGGTGTTGGTTCTGGTTCTGGTGCAAGGGGTGGTGACCCGCGGAGGGGGTGGGGCGGGGCGGGTAAGCAGCCACGGGTCTCTCTGACGTCCCGTCGTACAGGACCTGTGCCGGTAGTCGCTGGTTCTGCTGTATCTCCTCGGTGTGTGCGTACGGGTCTTGAACCTAAAATGTTAACAACACATAGCGATATATTAAACATCTCAAGTGTTATGAAGACTTTATTTTACGCTTTCAAGAGGTATTAAAGAGATCATTAGATAAAAAGAGATTAAAAACTTTAACAAAAATAATATAAATTTTATAAATTATTAAAATTATACTGTAAATTTAAAATAATAACAACTTATAATTAAATATGAAAATATATTGAAAAAATTGAAAACAAAATTATATTTACTTATTATCTATATTTATTATTGTATATATGTGTATGCGTCGTCTTCTTTCATTTTAAAATACTACTTTTGTACGAATTCCTTTTTTTTTAAGCACTCTAATTTCAAGCCCTCAAGCAATATCTACAAAAAGAAAGCAAAGCACAGAAGAAAGGCTTGTTTTCGCAGAGGATAAAAATTAATACCACTACGCCACTTGCCACTAAATCCAAAAGCTATTTTTTTTGCTTCAAAATTAGTAAAAGTGAGCACTACTTAAAATTTTCCAATGACAATACTGAATATAATAGACACATTTAATTTGTATGCAATGCATTTACGATATGATATAATTGCTACTACAAAAGAAAAAAAGCCCGTCTGCCTCCCTGCCTCCCCAAAACAATTTGTTTAAGAATTTTTTTTTTATCGTGACTAAATTTGTATTTATTATCGGTTCATATTATTTATCATGGCTTTTAGTTAGTACATGACTATGTCACGTTAGCCATGTAGCTTTTAAAATTAATTAAAATCTCTGATTTATATTTGGTATTTATATGTATATACTTTACAAGACTCTCCGATTCTTTTATACAGTTTGTACCGTCGATGTGTCCTCAATTTTTTATGGAAGTGATTGTACAAAAGTAAACAATAATTTTGGTTCTTTGTGAAAAAAATGACACATTATTACAGTATGCAATTTGTTACTAGCCGTGAAATAAAGTCAGCCAAGATTAGTCTTATCAGCCAGGTCTCGTCTGTGCGGGTCTTGATAGTTACAAAACAAATAATAAGGAGAAGGTCATACGAGTACAATAATAGAAGCAGGAAACATTAATATGCAGTGAGTATAAGTCAATTATTAAAAGACAATATAAACATTTAAGAAGCAATTCGTACGATAATATTATAAATTACAATGGAAAAAAGTGTTAGATTCGGTTTATTAGTACAGTTAAAGAAACTTCAATCGAGACCTAGTAAACTTTTAAAAGCGGAAAATATGCGTAAAGTGAGTCGATGGATGTTCCGCTGCGTGACGTCAAGACCGCAACACTAGCAGGACTAGCGAGGTATTGTCCACGTAGTTTAGGACGACTTACGTTAAGGATCGGTTGGAATATACCGAGCCTCGCCAGCAAGAGCTGCTCCTTCACCTGCCGCAGCTCCTCCTGCTGGCGCACTATCATCTGCTGTAACTCGCGGTGCGTCCGCTGCAACTGCTCCTGCCGCGGCCACTAGCTCGCATCATCACATACTAACAATCTCAACCACTTACGGTGCCTTCACCGTTAAACAAAATTAAATATTATACGTTTAAAAATAATTAACTGTAATCGTTTAAAATAATCAAAATAATTCAATCAGTAAATAAACTAATCGGGATCGGGTTCCAAGTTTCGACATTTTTTTTTTTAATTAATAAAAGTTATGTCAAGGGCGACGAGGTATACCTGCAGCTGAGCTTGGTCCGGGCTGACGCTGACCGGAAGCGGATGTAGGGAGAGCACACCGGGCACCCCGACGGCCGCGACGTACGGCACCGGCTCGAGATACTGCGCTCCGATGCCGTGCTGAGGCACAACCGCCGGGTCGGACAACCGCTGCGTCTGGATGTAGTCATTTAATATAATTAATTGACTAAGCCTGTAACCTCCCACTGCTAGGCATAGGCCTCTTTCTCCAGGCAGGGAAAGGGTCGGACCTTAATCCACCCCGCTGCTCCACAACGAGTTAGCGAATATTTTCCCTATGAGTAAAGATCGCTATCAGGTGTCTATGATCATAACCGGGACCGGCAGCTTAACATGCTCTCCAAAGCACAAAGGGGAGGCAGCGTCAGCAACAAGGACAGAGAACCAGACCGATTTCTTTCCGATACAAATACAAATAAATATCCATCCCCAGCAGGAATCGAACCCGCAATCTCCGATATGTGAGCGCGTACACGGTACACGCACCACTAAACCAGAGCGATGTCACTAATGAATCATTTGGTATCTCATTGCAAATTCTGGAAAAATCTATTACAAATAGGTTACAAGATTCAACGTTCGTGCAAATCTATTAAAAATAACTGAATAATTTTAAATATTATTTGTACTAATCCGAACGAAATTTAAAAGGAAGACTAAATTTAATCTTTGCCTGAAATGATAAAAATGAAAAGAAAAAAAAATTCTTAATTTAGTGCAGTAATTTACCTCCTGTGAATTATGACGTTGAGATGACCTCGAATCTCCGGAAACCGATGCGGTGTCGGAGCCGGTGGCATACCGCACTTGCGAGGCGCGGGTTTGCCACGATGCGGCCGCCGAGGTCGCCGTACCAATAGTAGCGACCGTGGCGCTGGTGCTTCCCGCCGACGTCGCCACTGACTTCACCGACGCCGGCTTGGTTTAGTTAGAAAGATAAGATAGATCTTTATCGTTCACAATCAACATAATTATGTACATTAAAGTAATCTATACAAATAAATGTGTCAGTTTGTTTCGGCTAATCTCTGAAACTGCTGGACCGATTTTGACAGGACTTTACTGGCAAATAGCTTATGTAATAAGGAGTAACTTAAGCTACTTTTATTTTAGAAATTTATTTATTTTATAACTCTGCGAATTGAACAGTAACTTTTTTGTTAAATTCCACGCCGACGAAGTCGCGGGCACAGCTAGTCTATACATAAAGCATATATTTCGTCTATATTTAAAATACTAGCTGACCCGGCGAACTTCGTACCGCCTAAAAGTCGTTTCTTTAATTTTTCATTTTTTTAAATACCTACTTATCCTTCCCGGAACCCTCCTCTACTAACACTTAAACTTTATGGTATGGTATTAAAGTTCAAATTGACTTTTAAGTATTATTACGAATCTTTTGTATGGGAATATAGAAAAGTGTTGTTTTTAGACTTTCTCAGGCAATTTTTTAAATTTTTCTCTCTGTAAGAACCATCCTCGTACATCAAGGAATATTATAAAAAGAGAATTAGCGAAATCGGTTCAGCTGCTCTTGAGATTTGCGCTTAGCAACACATTCAGCGATTCATTTTTATATATATAGAGATAATACCTGTGACACGGAGTGGTAGGAATTCCCAAAAGCGTCACTTGCCTCAGACATATAGGATGGTGACATAGCCATCATGGCGTCTTCTGAATTTGTCTCTTTCAAGTCACTCCTGTTATGAGCCGATTCGCTCAACGTGTCATTTTCCGTAGTTTCTTGTTTTGTGCTTTTGTCTATGTCTGCATAACTAAAATTACAAATGCAAATTTATTACTAATAATAGTTTTTACTGTCCTAAGTATTGTCTGCTATTTGCTCCATATCTCCAGAAAATACGTTTTTTTTTTTAAACTTAATCTACCACTTTAATTATTTATTTATTGTTTAACATTCCCTTTAATATTTTATAAAACAAAACAACATTGTTTTTCTATCTAAGAAACAATTTAAACTACATAATCTTTTAAAAATAAAATAAATAAATTAGGACCTTAGGACGCGATGTGTGCAAACCACAAACTCTGGCTTGGAGTTCCATTGATGGTAAGTTATATAGAAGCGGGTCTGTAACCAGATCCATTGCTGGCCTTTGGTTAAAAACCTATAGTAGCATGACGTTAGCTCGCCTTTTTGCATTACTGAAATAAAATTTTCTCTGATACATATCATAATTTCGAAGGTACATATGGTAAGTATTATATATAAATATCGTGCCTCGGAGAGCAGGTTAAGCCGTCGATTCCGGTTGTTATCATGTACACTTGATAGCGATCGTTACTCATAGTAAAGAATATATTCGCCAACCCGCATTGAAGCAGCGTGGTGGATTAAGCTCTGATCCTTCTCCTACATGGGGAAAGAGGCCTATGCCCAACAGTAGGATGCTACAGGCTGAAGCGTACACCTAACTGCGTTTCTTCAAATGGGGGGTTCTATAAATAAATAAATAAATATTTACACAATACACACACGGTCGTCTGTTCCTAAAGTAAGCAACTTAATGCTTGTGTTATAGGTAACAGCCGACTGTCTAGCTACATATTTTTTTTTTCGATAAACATACTTATAAATAATACATATATAAATATATAAATAAATATTTATATTACACCCAGACTCGGGGTGGGAATCGAACCCACAACCCCCGGAGCAGAAAGCAGGGTCACTACAAACTGCGCCAACGGGCTAGTCTATAGGTGTAATAGAACCCCCACGCGGAACGCGTGTAAAAAAACTCTTACCTCATTTTTTTAAATTTACTTGACTTTGTTTAAATAGACGATCTACATTGATAGACTCGTGTCGCATGATACCTTTCGTCAGTGCGGAAGCACGGCTATAATTTACAATAAAAAACATTCTACGAGAAAAATAATTCGTTTCCGTATACGGTTCTTTAGTTGTATGCGGCAGTTAAGTGTTAATATTTCACTTTATCGACGTCTTAGTTATAGTATTAGACGGATATACAGAAGTACGAAAAATAAAGATAATTTTAAACTGATTTAACTTATTTGCATAATATACATATATCCAATAAGGTGTAAAACACAACTAAATAGAACTAAAAATTACTCACGAGCTTCATGGCACGTCACTACTTTTTCCAAGTCGTCAAAGTGATAGTAGTCGTATCCTGAAGTGCCCAGCACTTCGAACGGCAAGTAGCCAATGATAGGCGGTGCACGATGATCCAGAAACAGGAATTTCCATTCCAAACTATGGCGAGATGTGAACTCGCTTCGATTTGAGTCCACAAGAGACACGTCGCGAATCAATTGCGGTGTGCAAAGTTTTCCAGTACAGACGAACAGTAGCCTGAAACAAAACAATTATAGTAACTGCTTTCAGATATATAAAGTATGTGTATGCACATACAGGGTTTTCTCTATCACCACCAACTGGAATTTTCTCCCCGTTGTGGTGGTTGGCGAGTTGACGACGCGTTGGCTCAACGGAGTGTTTGTGTAGTCCTTGTGTGTCTCCCCACCGTGCCTCGGAGAGCACGTTAGGCCGTAGGTCCCGGTTGTTATCATGTACACCTGATAGCGATCGTTACTCTTAGTAGGGAATATATCCGCCAACCCGCATTGGAGCAGCGTGGTGGATTAAGCTCCGATCCTTCTCCTACATGGGGAAGAGGCCTATGCCCAACAGTGGGATATTACAGGCTGAATCGTGATCGTGATCGTGATACTCAGGACTACAGTCCCTTGGAGCTGTAAAAAATCAAACTTCTAAGCTAACGTAATCAAAAGATACAGCCGTTTATGCTGCAAATTTTCGACACTCGCAAGGGAATCAAAACCTACAGGTGCTTCCCGTGAACTCAGAATCTTGAAATTTGGTACGAAGCAGTATTATAGCACAGATAAAGGAAAAAAAATAAATTACATCATATAGTAAAAATAATTTTTAATACTTTTTGTACGGAAACTCGGTACGCGACACTAGGCCAGTTTTTTTTTTTTTTTTTTTTTGATTAAAATTATTAAAATTATTCAATTGTATTTGCTTTATGTACACCATAAGTTTAATGGTAAATAGATCTACATATATGAGATAGGAATTTGTAACATCTAAGTTAAAAAGATGGTGTCTATGAACTCCTCGTGACATTGAACATACGATGTTTTACCCGAGCAACGCCGGGTTTCGCTGCTTGTCTTTTATAAATAAATAACCTTTTGTTAAATATTTATTTTTTGTTTACACTGTTTCTCTTACGTGTTGTTTTTCGGTGCGTCATACTTATTTATAAAATCAAGTCGCTACTAATTTACCAATGTATACTCTAAGAATTTACCCTAACCACTTATGATTTTTGACGTTATATAATTTGTTATTCTTACAAAACAGCATTGTGTAATTTTGTTATCAGCTGTTTCGCTCTCACAGAGCATATTTATCTGTGACTACCAGTCTACTACTAGTCATCGTGAAATTTTTCCATATTTTTCAATTGGATACGGAACTATAACAATCAAAAAGCTATCAAATAATACGTACTAAAAAATTAAGGATAGGCTTTAAAATTAAAGTTAATACAAATAGTCAATGGTTTTTGGGCGTAAATTAAATGAAAGTTATATTTAAACTAGTTTCATATTTTATAAATACTATACCTCGAGTCCTGATTTTGTGGATATAGGACGTTAGGACCTTCGTTTTGTTCCATATATGTACCTGCAATGTATTTGTTCAAACATTAGCCATGTGAGATATACAAAAAACATCAGCAGTTTAAGCGATTTTATAAATGAAGTAGAGTTATAACTTTATTCAAAATATGATACAAATAACTTAATTGTTTCATAACATTTTTTTATGTTTTATTGAACGTATCAAATAATGGAATCTATCTATCTTACGAGTATATCTATACTAATATTATAAAGAGGTACAGTTTTTAACTATGTTTGTTTGTAGGGGGTAATGTTCGCAAATACTGATCCGACCATGAAAATTCTTTCACTAACAGAAAGCTACACTATTCAGGAGTGATATAGGTTATATTTTATTGTTATTGAACATAAAATTCAGCAATGATCGGCTAGTTTTATATATACAGGGTGTCCCATAAATCAACGTCAAGCCGAAAACAGGAGGTAGGGTAAGTAGTGACAGTCACCAGAAAAATATACAAAAAAATTGAAGTCCTGTACTTTTCATGTTATAAGCCTTCAAAAAAAAAATCGATAAAACTGACACCCTATGATGAACTTTCAAGTACTGCGACTACAATACTTTATTTTTCCTAGCTTTTTTTTATTGTAATCCTGAATAATACAATTTTTTAATTTTTTTTTTTATTTTCCAATACAAAATGTTCCTAGCGGGGAAATCATGGGGAAATTTAATGTCTTTTGTCAAAAACGTTGTCAATTGGTTGTCAAATATTTATAGGTGCGTTCAGCAAGTGTTTTGTGCACAGATTACAGAAAGAAGTTTTGTGTATATTTTTCACAAATATACGTAGGTGATACGAAGTTCAGCGGGTCTCTACATAAAAACAGCGGAAACTATAGTGTTTTACTTGCAAAACTGAAACTCTTTCTTATGCCAAAACAACTGCTTCTATTTGACGAATATGTACTTATAAATTCAATGTAGTATATGTGATTTAATTTAATGCCCATCCGGCCTCACTGCGTAATATAATTACATTATTATACTTACAATAGTGTATGAAAAAAAAGTTGTAGTCTTTTGTCTACTCTTTAAATTAAGCGTTACATACAAACAAGAACAGTTTTCAATATTTTTTTTCTTTAAATCATTACTTTTCGATTTATCATATACAATTTAAATAAAATTATAAATATAACTACTATATTAGTCCTAAATAGTTTATTTATGGTTGACGTGAGGCTACTAATGGGCGTCACTATACTTACAAAATTTTCGTCCAGAACACAAAATAAGTGCAAACTAACTAATTATCGCAGTAAGCATGGCTTAATATAAGACGCCATATTGCTTATTGTTGATGATAAAACCACGACAGAAACAGATGAACAGTTCAGATACGTTTACACAAGCACTATTATAATAATAATTTTAGACGTAAAAATGAGTGATAATTCTTTAATCGTATGTTCCTATGTTTTGTGTTATGTTAAGTCAGTAAGTGTAAGTCTGTCCTGGCCGAAAAGCGCTATATTCAGCCTGTACGATTTTAATATTTTTATGCTTACTGGCTTAGTAAGTTTAGTAAGTACTTACTTCGGCCAAACACGCCCAATGATTCGAAACGAAGATTCTGATGAAATGAACCGTTAGGAACTATTTTCAAAAAAACTGTGAATCATAATTATATTACAACGCCGCTAAAATCACACAAATCTTTGTCATTAATATAATCTTGAACCGAATAAGATTTTTAAGCTTTTGCATAGTTCTTAACATAAACTTTACATGGTAGGTAACGCTGTAATCGTTTGTGGGATTTGATTATGACTGTATGCATATACCTAGACTGGGCCCAAAACTCTCCGAAGTCGTAAAGGAGTCCCAAGCTGTTTTTCATGTTAAAATTCTTTATATTTTATTTTTGTAATTTTTAACTTCTAAAGAGTGTTTATTTAATTAAGGTTCAGTTATATTGTCATTGAAATTAAATAAACAGTCAATTTATATCACGATTCAGCCTGTAATATCCCACTGTTGGGCATAGGCCTTTTCCCCATGTAGGAGAAGGTAAATTCATATAGTTCTTTGTTATCTATGATCGCTGCATAAACGGAATTAGAAAAAAGAACCAGTATCGAATTCTCTAGTTGCGTGTCAATAATAAATAAATAAACAAACAAAGATACTTACGGAAGTGTCCATTGAACTGGACGAGTTCGTACGTAGTCTCATCTCGAAAATCCAATGTACCTCTTTGTAAATGGCACTGAAATCTTATTTCATTCTCTGAAAATAAAAAAAGCAGTTATAAAAATAGCGGTTACGTATTTTTAAGTTACTAGATAAAAGTAAAATTCAACATATAAACTAACAATAAACTCATAAATATAATAATAACTTAAAAAATGCTTTACCCGCAGATAACTCACAGCCTAAATTCTAGTTTTAATGAAAATTAAGCACAGCAGTATCTTTGTAAAACGTAAGTGAAGTTGGTAAAGACATTTTTGAAGATGGTTATACATAACGCAGGCATATTATGCAGGTTTATTATTCAGGCCTTTCAACAACGCACAGCATTATCCCTTTGTATGAACTAATTTGCGCAAAAAAGCCACAAGCTACAGTTGAAAACAGTTATTGTTACAGTTGATTACAATTTTATTTATTACTTATATATAGACAGTTTTGAAGTAAAACACTATTTAAACATAGAAGTTTATTTAAAATATTAGATAATTTCGCCTGTCTGTGAAATTTTGCATTATTAATTATCATTCGCCAAAAACAACTCACATTTGCATCAGTTTATACAAATTTTGTGAAATCGCTTATGCTGTATAGACCAGTTCCAATAACTTTTGAAACTAAAAAAATTGTAGTAGGATATTCTCTTCCATTTCCAATGTGTTTCATCCTACTATAATTTGTTTCACTTTTTACCATATTTTAAGGGCTTAAAGCACTGGTCTAGTAATAAGTTACACGTATATATAATTTTTTTAACATAATGAAATAAAATAAAAAATGTTTTTAGGAAGTCAACTTACATACATAACAATAATAAATAATTTTAATACAAATTTATCTTACTAGATCTAGAGCATAGATCATAGGTAACACATTAGATAAACTAACAGGTTCGATTGATGACTAGGCACATTTAGCGTTTAAGAACTTAGAATGTAGATTTCTAGTAACTTTGCGAGTCCTTGAACGTTTGCCAAAATCATATTCGAATATTACTGAAATCGAACCATTTTTACCCGTCGACTATACGTACTATTTAGGCAATATTGAAAATTATTAACAAAAAGTCCTCTGGATATTTTTCGTTATATAACTTAAAAGATTTTTAGATTTAGCATTCTACGCCACTTGAACAGTTAAGAAGATTTAGTGTTTGTTTCATGTCAATCGGTTCATAAATAAAATAAAAAAGTTATGCCAATTTAAAGAATCACTTTGACACATGTAAATACCCAAAAGACGGTGTTTATAAACCAAAATATATATTCAATAAATGCTGTCCAGTCACTATTCCACGTGGACGAAGTCAGCTAGTATTGTATATATGTGGAATCAAATTATTGAATATATTTACTAGCTGACCCCGCAAACGTTGTTTTGCATTATTAACCACCTTAATCCCCCCCCCCCTCCAAATAACTTAGGGATATGAAAAATAGATGTTGATACACAAAGTTTCATAAAAATCGGTCCAGCCGTTTCGGAGGAGTATTGTAACTAACATTGTGACACGAGAATTTTGTATATAAGATATAATATTATACATTTCTTTTTTGAAAAGGGGAACGCCAATTTACAATCTAAATTATAACACTGGCACTCGCATTGAACCATTAAGGAGAGACCTCTATATCTGGCCTACTTTGAGCCTGCAATGCTCTGTGTTAATAAAAACATACAATAACTATAATTCGCTGCACTCACACACATAATATAATATAAGCTACACAGTAGTATCAAACATACTTAGTTCATTTTTATAATTAGAGAAATTAACATTGCAAAGGTTTTCGCTAAGATTTCAAGGTGATAATGATGATAATTTTACTGGATTAGATTATTACTGTAATTTCTTTTTCCAGCTACAACTACTAAATTATCGACTATATCTCTTCAATTATTCAGCTTCAGTTTTTAAGTACTCGCAAAATTAACAAATATTATAGGATATTTTATAGCTACAGGATTATTGTATTTATTATTAACGGCTATGTTCATTCAATTTTAAAATAATCAAATATGCTTGCATTGGGCAAATTACTATAAAGCAAAATAAATAAATATCTTTAACATACAATGAGTAACATACAGAGAGATAAGTATTTAAAAAAATAATAAAAAAAAATTGAATCGACTGTTAGGCGGTACGAAGTTCGCCGGGTCAGCTAGTATTTAATATAACTAATTTGCAACAGCTTATGTTCAGTTATGATTCGCCGAGCAATTTAATTAATCAGAGCAGAAAATTTACACAAATTTAGCTAAATAACCACATTAATCAAATAATTGATAATTATAATAAACAAACCTGATGTTACTGTTTGAGAAGGATGTATTGCGGCAGCAGGATTCTGTAGTAAGCCGTACAAGTTAGGACGATCATCCTCAAATACAAAATCAAATATATTCTTGTTTACTATGTCACTCTACAATCAAAAGAAATTTATTTTATATATTACAGCAATAATTTTCTTTAAAAATTAATTTTATGAATATAGAGTATAATTACTGGATTGTGTCCTAATAAAGACATTATACTTTCTGAGACGTAGTAAATTTGACCACTAGCTGAAAACACCATAACAAATCCTTCCAATGCTTCCAGAACTAAATAAGTAAATTCTTCATTAGACAAAAATACAGGTTTCCAGTCTTCTTGCACATCGTGAGCTCTCGAACGGACTGTTATTTCTAAAATAATAAATGATTATAAATATTTAAAACATATTCTGATTTATACAGATTTTTTGTCAATATGAAATGAAAGCTATGTTTACCATTGTGATTCTTTAAAAAAGAAATTGTTGATTTAAGAATAGTAGATTTGTCCATCTTTCTATTGTTAGTAGAAACCATTGAGCCTAATTCATTAACAAGCATGTTGAACTGGTCTCGCCTCTTCTTTTCACTCAGGTTCCGTGTCCTCCTGAAAGTAATTTCGTAAATTCTTATTCTTTTGTTGTATGTGAATGTAAAGATATTGTTTATATGCAAACAAAATAATACAAAATTGCATCTTCCATAGCTTTGTACATTCTTTTAAGGTTATTTTTCATATAATTTTATAATAATTATAGTCAAAACAATTCTATCATGCCTTTTTTTAAAGAAAAGTAAAACTGTTTTAAACTTATGTTTGAGATAACAAAATACTTTATAGATTAATATTTCCCTAAGAATACATTACATACAAATTTTGCTCAAAACAAAAAACATTTTTTCGACTGTAACTATTAGTATCTATAAACATAATAACCAAGATTAGTTGATAATTTTCAAAACAAATAATGTTACAACATTGTTTTTCCAATAGCTAGTCAAATGAACAACATTTTATTTACAAAATAAATAAACAAAAAAGTTGTGTAATAATTAGTTACATGTATTTTTAAGTTGCATATTGTAAGCATTACATATTGTAGTAAATACCTTTTGGTGTCATCTTTGTCATCACCGTCGTCGTCCATGGTGGTTTTGCCTTTTCTACAAGACACGATCAATTGTAAAACAGTGGCGACACATCACATAGAATAAAACCACTACACACAATAAAACCACTGAGACTTAAAATTTACTAATAATACGAATTGAAAATATTAATAATTTTTATCCGCTTACTCACATGCACTCAAAAACCTTTGCAAAACAGTTGCTTAGTAGCCTGTTAATAATTAATAGCGCACTGGAATATTTAAGATAAACTCCAACTTTGTTAATTATTTTGTATACATATTACATAGCATTAATAATCAAACCACTAGGTACTGTATTGAAATTCCTATCTCCGTACGGTAAAATTCAGAAATTCTCACTAAATACAGCATTCCTGTAATTAAAAAAAAAAAGTATCCATCGATGATGGGCTGAACGTCTGAACTAGGGATGGCGATCTGAAATCGGTTAATCGAAGAATCGATTTTTTAAATCGATATGTTGTACTGAATCGATTCAGTGAATCGATATTTCACCCTTGAAAATCGACTTCGATTTTTCTGTTTTGGTAAAAACCATAAAATTATTTACAACTAGCTGACCCGACAGACGTTGTCCTGTCTTAACTTTTGTATGGGAATATAGAAAAGTGTTGTTTTTTAGACTTTTTCAGGCATTTTTTTAAATTTTTCTCTCCGTAAGAACCATCCTCGTACTTCAAGGAATGTAATAAAAAAAGAATTAGCGAAAACGGTTCAGCCGCTCTCGAGATTTGCGCTTAGCAACACATTCAGCGATTCATTTTTATATATATAGAGATTAGCTGAACGTACCTACTCATAATCATGAGGTATTAAGTCCATGCTCATAATATTACGGTGTTGCCGGTTAAAGGGTTAATTACTCAAAAATTCGCAAGTTAACTTGTTTCCGTATACATTTACAAAATAAACATAACAAATACATTTAGAAAATAAATGTCTTCTTTTATACCTGATCTTATACTTTGATATGGTAATAAAAATAATTTTATTATCGAATTCCCTGAACTAAAAAAAGTGTGTGTGTACTTATGTACGCACTTAAGAAGTTATACTTCAAGCTAGAGTATTAAAATACTTCCAAAAAAACCTACCACTTAATAATTAGACAATAAGTCCACAAAAAAATAAAATAAAAAAAAACGCCATCTCTAAGAAATTAATGATAAAGACTACTTTCTTACCTGCAAAACTAGCGGCATCTATTCATGCATGCTTGAACTACTTCGTATCCACACACGCATTGTAAAAATTTAGTCTTATCACTTTTCTCTAACGCGCCAAAAGAAATATAACTTCAAAAATCCCTGATTTTACTAGTGAGATCCCAGAAATTATTTATTATATTATAGTATCTTTCTTGTTTTTCATAAAGTGGATTTATATTTACATTGCAAATATAAAATTTAAAAACCTGTGTGGTTTTATGAAACCACGGTAAAAGTGAAACTTTTTTTAACATTAGAGACATTTAACTAAAAAAATTTGAAATAATATTCCATTAAGGGTATAAAAATCGCTTTATCAGTCTTACCGCGCGGCCGACCGTCACGCGACATGCAACACACACATGACAAAGTTTGAGACGATGTAATAAAAGTTTCACTTTTTAAAAAATTGAAAATCGATTTTTTGGAAATCGATCTTTTGGACCTCGATTTTTATATGAATCGATTTATCAGGTTACGATTCGAATCGATTCAAAAATCGATCTTTTTTGGAAAGAATCGCCAACCCTAGTCTGAATCTAATTATGCATAATAGCAACACTGTAGAAATCAATCAATATTTTAAAAAAATGTATACTGAATACCGTAAAACGGGGTTTAAAGGCACGATTTCGAAAATTGCACAATACATTTTCTATACATATTATAATTGAAAATATAAGCAATAATTTATTTTTTTGCCTGCTTATATTTTACTAATATAACAAAAAAAATTAGTTGTATGTAAAGTTGGTTTACGGACAATACCATGACAATACTTTAACGTGACAACGTCATAACAAAACATCTTTTCGGACGCATAGGCCCACGAAGTATAGACTGTATCATGACTGTATACTCGGACTAAGAATCAAAGGATTGATTGATTCTTAGTCCGAGACTGTATAGATCTATACTTCGTGCATAGGCCAATCGAGTGGAAGAGAGAGATAAATGCGGCGCAAGCGTACAATAAGCGTAACGGGACGATGAGTCATCCTTTTTCGTGCATGCAGCCGGCGTTTATCGATATATTAGACGTTGTCACGTCAATATAACATAAAATAACATATATAATTATAAAATATATATACACTTGCATGCCAACGCCGTTGTGGAAACTGGAAGGAGGTAATATATGCCAACTCGAAAAAAACACAAAACGAACAACTCGAGTTATAACTCGAATTGAACTCGAGCTAAAAACAAATTTGAGTTAAATATTAATTTATTGGTTGATTTAATCCACGGTTGCCGGGAATATATATATCATCAAGTTGATGACCTCGTAAGGTCATCAAAAATTATTATTAACCAGCTGATTTTTTTCTTTTAGTTAGTTAATATTTATATAATTAGATGGTAATATTGTCCTACAAATTGCGTGGTACGTTATCCCGGTCCTACGCTCACTGCTGCCCTATCTCCTGCTAACTCTGTTATCTACCACAATCGAGAGTTTTCGAAGAGGAACTTTTTGTTTGTCTCATCAAAATGAAGCTACTCCCGGAAAATTAGCTTGATAGTAATCAGGTGAAAAATATGTACTAGGGATCCCTACCTATATGTTAAAGTATTTACAAAATAATTTGTATCCATGAAACAGATAAGTAAACATCGTGTGTGTTTGGATCTTTGACTATGTCTATCGCCCTTCATAGTACAAGTACAAGAGGAATAACAGAATCTAGAATTGGATATTTTTATCCTGATAATATTGGTGTTACATTTTCGAAAGGACATATAAAAGTGCAAAGTCTGTCACAATTCAAGTTCGAGCCAGTCAGTCAGTCAGTTCAGCCTATTGCAGTCCACGGCTGGACATAGGCCTCTTCAAGTTCGCGCCAGACATCCCGGTTCTCCGCAATTCTCATCCAGCCTACACCGGCAATCTTACGAAGACCGTCGGTCCAACGGGCCGGAGGACGTCTCAAACTGCGTTTGCCAAGACGCGGTTTCCACTCCAGGACACGTCCGCTCCAACGGCCATCGGTCCTGCGACACAGAAATGACCTGCCCACTGCCACTTCAACTTACTAATTCTGTGGGCTATGTAGGTTACTTACGTTCTCTCGCGAATAGTCTCATTTTTAATAATTCTATCTTTGAGAGAAACCCCAAGCATAGCCCGTTCCATTGCGCGTCGAGCGACTTTAAACTTGTGGACCAGTCCCTTCGTCAGTGTCTATGTCTCGGTTCCGTATGTCAACACAGGCAGGACGCATTGCTCGAAAACTTTTGTCTTTAAGGATTGCAGAATCTTCGAAGTGAAGACTCGACGAAGCCTGCCAAACGCAGCCCAGCCCAACCAAATCCTCCTATCAGCTTCCTTCTCGAAGTTGTTTCGGCCCAGTTGAATGGTGTGGCCAAGGTAGACATAATCCTGTACAACCTCGAGAAGGATACCGTCAACCGATACCGTCTCGGTATGACTTGGTTGTTAAACATAACTTTCGTTTTGTCCAAGTTCATACGGAGACCGAATCGTCGGGAGGACTCGTTTAGGCCGGTTAGCATTTGGCCTAGCTCATTCAGCGTCTCCACAAAGATGACGATATCGTCGGCAAAACGAAGGTGAGAGATGTATTCACCGTCAAATCCAAGGTCCTAAAGACATCCTCCAACGCAGTGGTAAGCAGTTTCGGTGATATTACATCTCCCTGTCTTACACCACGCCGGAGGAAAATGGGTCTTGTTTTCTGCTCTTGGATACGAACGGTCATCGTCGTCACGTCGTACATACATCTCATTACCTCGATAGTCGTTATATCGCCAGTCGATATGACATCTCTGCAGAGAGTCCAGGACAGCCCAGGTCGCGACAGAGTCGAAGGCTTTCTCGTAGTCCACAAATTCAGTCGAGCTCGAGTCAGAGTTCATTCAAATCGAGTTATCTAAAGCTAAGCCCAACTCGAGTCAATTCGAGTTAGTAATTTGAGTTGACACATCACTAGCTTGTATACTCTTTGATGCGATTTAGAGTTTGCTTGAGAGTCAGCCCTGAAATTATACTCTTTGAAATTATTGTGCATAGCAGGGCTTGTTACCGGTACCAATTACCTTTATAAAATACCGGTAAATAGCGTTAATTTTATCCGATACCTGTTTTACCGGTAAAAGTTTTAAAGGTAATTCGGTACCGGAAACGATTTTTAACGGTAATTTTTAACGGTAAATAGAATTTTAACGATACTGGTACCGGTACCTCTGACGTCACGATTAACGATATTTTTATCGGTACCTCTACGACGTTGCCGCTCCATGCAAAGAAAAAATGTTCAACTCGAAGCTGCGCGGGGGAGGGGGGGCTGATAAGAGCGGCAACAGCGCGTGACATTAGATTATAACGCTGTGAGATGAAAAATAAAAAAAAGTACATAGGTAGTATTCTATTAGCGTAATAATTACCGGTACCTATAAAGGTAACAGTAGCAATTAACGGTACCGGTATGGATAGGTACCGGTAAAAATAACGTTAAACGAGTTTTTACCGGTAAAAAATTTAACGGTAAAATGGCTCCAAAGTACCGGTATTTAAAGTACCGGTACTCCATAAATAACGATACGTCTGCCGAGACAAAGTACCGGTACCGAATTTTTACCGGTATTCCAAGCCCTAGTGCATAGACTAATTAGGGATGTCGGGAATGAAAAAAAATATCGATATATCGATGTATCGATATTTATAAAAATATCAATATCGATGAAGATATATCGAAGAAAAAAATATCGATATATCGATATATCGGTCAAATTTTAATTTGGCTGAGATGAGCTACTAATCCATATAGGATGATCAGTATGAACTCAAAAAATTTTATGTATTCAAACCCTTTGCATAAGTAAAAAAAAATCGAAGATTTTGCGTAGCTAAACTAATAGTATATTTAGCTCAATATTATCAATAGTAATTTTTTAATACATTGTTAATTATTTTTATTTTAATGTAAAAAATCTCAATAATAATGTACGTATTTCTATAATTATTCCTTTTTATTAGGCAATAATTACAAAAATATCAAAACCTAAAAAGCTATATTCTAACTACAATCGACTTATATCGATAATACTGATGTCTGGTAAAACTCAAATGAGTTTATGTGGCGTCTTATTAATTTATATTCTTTCATGTAATGTTAATAAATAAAAATATTAAAAAAAACATATATTTAGAAGCTATATTTGTTGTAGGCAAACTAGTGTTTCTCTGGTGGCGAAAGTAGGAAACTCTGCTCTTTACATGCTGTACTGTCAGTGTTTAGTTACATAAATAAAATAAAAAATATCGTTTTTGATACTATTTTCGATATTGGATATTTTGTATCGATATATCGATATATCGGATCAAAATATTTCGACTAAAAATCGATATATTGGATAAAAAATATCGATATATCGATATATCGATACTTTTCCGACATCCCTTAAGACTATTATTGTGTATAGATGTGCCAACTCGGAATAAACAAAACTCGAGTTAACCCGAGTTAAAATTCACGTAACTCGAGTTGAACTCGAGTTACGTAACTCGAGTTAACTAGATGAAACAGAGAAAATGATTTTTAAATTTTTTACCAATTTATTCCTCAGCTTCGCAATAATAATTTAAAAAAAATTGCGAGCGTACAAAGTACACATGTCAGAAGTGAAACTTCTTTGGCAAATTAATTAAAAAAAATAATAATTAAAAAAACGAATTAAAAATACAAAAAAAAAACTAATTGAAAAAAAAATTTTGTGTGTCAGCTACGACGCACGACTGGAGTTTACCCCTTCAGATTGACTGTCTAAATAGGTACAATTTTTTTTTAGAATTTGTTACTAATCTAAAAACTACTCATCAAAACTAAAAACTGGAAAAAAAACAAAAAAAAATGTATGTTAAACGGTTTTATTACAATAAAAATGATGTATTTATATACTAAAAGCTAAAAAATAATTCGGTAAATCCTAGCTACCAAATCGCACCAATCTTTTCATCAATCTGGGGTATTGATCAGACAAATATAAAATCATCATCACTCACTGGTGGTTCAAATATATCCCAAACCAAATTATCAAAGATTTCCTTTTAGGATCCGGCATTGTGTCAATAACAGAACACTAAAAATTTAAAATTAACTCATAACTTGTTTGAAGTGAATGACTATAATAGTCTCAAATGATCGGCAAACTTCGCTCCATGTCGGTTTCATTCGGTTTTCGAACTCGAGTCGGACAGAATTCAACTCGAGTTGATTCGAGTTAAGCCCAACTCGAGTTAACTCGAGTTAGTAACTCGAGTTGACCATCACTATTATTGTGCAGTGCACGTGGCGCACGGGCAGTTCACTCCATACAAATTTCCATAGCCCTACAAGTCCGTAGCAAAATGATGTTTGACAATTCTGAACACCACGTGACCATCTGTGACAGAAGTGGACTGACATTTGCCGAGTTGCCGACGCCATTTTAGTTTTTTAAATTTTTTAATTGTTATTAAGCGTTGAACTAAGTGGTTGCGTCGATTAATTTCCGTACATTTCTGTTCCCTTGGTAGCAATTGTTATCTCAATTTATTGAGATGTATTACAAGTGTTGTGTGCCCGGTTGTAATAATTCGCGAAAGGACGCTATATTACATAAGTTTCCACAATGTGAGAAAAGACTCCAAAAGTGGCTTATGTTAATAAATTGTGATGATTTGCGACTTAAAAGTGTTGACGAACTTAGGCGTTTGCAAGTGTGTCATACGCACTTTGAAAAACGTTTCGTGACTCAAAAATCTCGTATTCTTGGAACAGCATTTCCTACATTATTCTTGGAATCTGAGATCCTTAGTGGCACTCCATCGAGTCTTCCAAAGGATCGTGAAGTCATTAGTAAGTTGAAAGTTAGCTTTTTAAATAGATACTTACCTAGATGTTGTTTGCAATGCCTTGATTCAGAATCAGCAATGTGAATAATCTATTTAAAGCATAGGTAGTTTAGAACCTTTGAACCTTTAAAAAAGTTTTCTTTCTTTCTTTCTTTCTTTGTTAATAAATTCTTAGACTTATAAATGAATCCCTTTTATGTTCAGGACCAGAGACTCGTGATCATTGCTATGCTCGTATGATACATAATGATCATAACTATTCTAAGCAAGAACCGCAAACATCACAATCGGCAAGTAATAAGAGGCTTTTAGGTGAGAAAATATTTTTAACTGTTATTTGAGGAATTATGTATGTAATGTTAATAATATATATTTATGATAAACAAACTATTATTTTTCAGATGCATTGCCATCAACTTCCAAAAGAAGTTTGTTGGAACACTGTATTACAGTAGATCAACAGAATATTTCATCAGGTAATGATCTTTATTTTTTATATCTTTGCTCGTAAGCTCTATACAAACTTAGGTCCAAACAATTATTTCATAAATTAATATGAATACTTAATTATACTTAAGTTGCTAATATTCTGTATTTATTACATATGAACTTTTTTTTTCAGAAGAACTTTTGTCTACTCCTCAAAGAAAACACTGTATTACAGAAGGTCAACACAGTGTTAAAAGGAAATTGGTTGATAGCTTTACTGCAGAATGTCAAGAAAGTATTTCAACAGGTAATCATCTACATATAACTTTATACATTTTCTGACATATACCAGCAACCTTGCGGACTTGCATTATTTAAATTTCCTGTGGGTGGTGTGGGGAATCTATTGGATAATAATACAACGTTGATAGTACATATTTATCATAAACAAATTATTATTTTTCAGATGCATTGCCATCAACTCCTAAAAGAAGATTAGTGGAACACTGTCTTACTGTAGGTCAACAGAATATTTCATCAGGTAATGATCTTTTTTATCATCTCTTACTCATAACCTAAATCAAATCAATTCTTTATTTGCATTTCTTTCTAAGTTCTAACTATACAAACTTAGCTTAAAATGATTATTTCATAAATGTGAATATTTAAATAGTGAACTTTTATTTTCAGAGGAACTTTTGTCTACTCCTAAAAGAAAAAGCTGTATTATAGAAGGTCGAAAGAATATTAGAAGGAAATTGCTAGATAACTCTTCTGCAGAATGTCAACAGAATATTTCATCAGGTAATGATCTTAATTTTCATTTCTTGCTCGAAAGATATGTAATATACATTAACTATTGAGGAACTTTAGATTCGAATCAAATTTTCCAAGTTCCAACTAAGCAAACCTAGGTTTTTAAAAATTATTTCGTAAATATGAATATTTAGTTATCTTAAGTTGGTAATATACTGCATATTATATTATACATGGTGATATTTCTTTCAGAAGTACTTTTGTCTACTCCTAAAAGTCTACTGTAGTCAAAAGAATCTCCCATCTGCCATGCGATTGTCTAAAGTTATTCCATTGATCGTTATCATATTCAAAGACATTAGCCTGAAACTAAAATAAACCAGAGAGCTCAATTTCGTGTATACAATCTTATATATGTATTTATAATATATTCCATAACTGTAAATGTTGAGTGTGAAGTGTTTATTTATTATTTATAATGTTGTACTGAATTTGTGGCTTTCAATTAATACAATCAAGGAATACAATCAAGGATTATTTTACTTTAACGCTAATGTCATCTAATATGAATATGATGAATGGAATAACTTTTCAATAATTGGGGGCAGGTTGACTACATCTCTTTATTTTATTAATAATATTTGCTATTTTTTATTTTATAGTTATCACTGTCAATTTCCGTTACTTTCAAGAAAAGCATGTTCGTTTAAAATATTGGGTAATAATATTAGGTTGTATATGATTTAATATTATGTATTAATGCTAAAATTTCAATTCCAGGTTCTGATACCATGCAAATAAAAAGGAAAAGTAAGGGTAGAGTCATCAAAAGTTTTAAGGCTCTTACACCTCGTTGTAAACATCTCTACAAAAAATATAAATATTCACAAAAATCCCTTAACCTTATTCGTAGAGCTAAAAAAGCAGGCTGTGAAAATGTATGTGAAAAATTAGCAAAATTGAACCCTATTGCCAAAACAATATTAACAAAGCAACTAAGATTGTGCACATTAAAGAAAAAACAACGAAGGTTCACAGAAGATGAAAAAGTGTTTTTCTTGTCATTATTTAAACAGGGGCCAAAATCATATAGATACCTGAGAAAGTTTTTAATACTTCCTTCTGAGGCAACCTTGAAACGATTTGTAGGCACATTACAAGTCACATCGGGTATAAACGCTCAAATTTTCAATGCAATTAAGGAAGAGGTATGTAGAAGTTTTTCTATTCATATTTATACTCATTCATTAATGTTACAATAGAAAAACTAATGAAATTATAATTATTATTTCAGGTTGATATGTGGAAGGATGAAAAAAAATATTGTAGTATAATATTTGATGAAATGGCACTTGAGACAGGACTGTTTTATACACCCAGGGATGAAATTAGTGGTTTTGTGGAAACAGTAACTAGAAAAAAGAGATTTGCAGATCATGCTCTTGTCTTTATGATTAAGGGTATTGTATGCAACTGGCAACAACCCATTGCATACTACTTTTGTGAAGGAGCTACTTCAAAAGAAGAATTAAAAAATATTATTAAGCAAGTAGTAACAGCGGTTGGGGAAACTGGCCTTATCCCTATAGCCTTGGTGTCAGATCAGGGGACCTCATTTCAAGCCGCCTTAAAGGGTTTGCAAGAAGCCACTCGTAGGTGTCAAATACTAGAGAATAAAAATACAGGTAAATACATACCTGCCTAATACTAATAATATAATGATTACCTAGAATATGAAAAAAATTAGTAATTAAATTTTGAAATGTTACGATAATTTTAATTTTTTTATTATTTTTCAGATGATAGCATACATATTAATGGTTTTAATATGTTCATTGTATATGATCCACCGCACCTTATAAAAGGGCTTCGAAATAACTTTTTAACAAAAGATATCTCATACAATAATAAAATTGCTAGGTGGAGTGACATTGTTGATGTTTATCAAACAGATTGTCGCCATACGGAAACAAGACTGATGCACAAATTAAATGATGAGCATGTCATCCCTGAAAAAGTAAAGAAAATGAAGGTACATGATTCCTATACACTTTATATGAATACCTGAAACATATACCTTACACTTAACAGATGATAGCTAAAATTTGTTTTTTATGTACAGGTGAAGAACTGTGTCCAAGTTTTCAGCAAAACTGTAGCTGGGGCTTTGAACTTCAATTCTGCATTTTGTAAGTTTTCATTTTATTTTGTTTCGAAATAAAAAATTTTTTTGTCTGGTTTATATGCCTGCTATATTACATTAGTTCTCACTGTCACGGGTTGGCTGGAAGAAATCTCTTCTAGAGATTAGTCTACCGTTGCTGACTAAATTTCTATATGAATAACTGTACAAAATTTTTAAGGGCAATAAAGAATATATAATATATTTATTTAAATTATCATATATCAAAGAGATTGTCAATAGTTTGATCTCAGTAATAATTAAAGTAATTATTTTTTGAAGTAATTATTACTTTTATCTAATATCTAATGTTTTTGGAATGCTATTTGATTTTTTAACATTATTTTTAATTGCAGCTCAGTATGCTGATGGAAAAGCAGTTAGCAAGACCTTGCAGACAACTGCAAATGTCGTATCGTTTTTCGACGACTTATTTGATAGCGTCAATGGTACTGCAATTTTTAATCCAAAAAGAAAAGGAAAGGCATTAAGAACAGCAGTTACTAAAAATAGTAAGCATCATGAGTTTTGGAGAGATGCCATAATTAAACTTAAAAATATGAAGTTTATCGATAAAAATAAGCGAGAAATATCTGTGCCCAGCATTAGGAACTGGATAAGTACCCTGCAGAGCTATCAGAAGTTGTGGCAAACTCTGCAAGAAAAAAACATACAAAAAATGAAACCAAGATACATCAATTCTGATGCAATTGAAAATTATTTTGGTCGCATACGCGCATATAATTTCAGGGCTAATAACCCGAGTTGTCACAACTTCGTGGCTACGTTTAAATCTTTGTTTATAACAGGGTTCATTAAGTTTCACCATTCGTCTTTTAACTGTGAAGATGAGTCAAGTAAACAAATTTTAAAAATAAAATCACTGTTCAACAACAAAAATTCAGATACTGAAACACATTCAGCATCAGATGAAAGGACGGATGGTGAGACAAATGAAACCTTTATCCCAGTATTAGGTACTTATCCAGTAACACAAGAACCAAGGTGTGAAAGGCAGAAAATACAATCCCGTGCTTATACCGCAGGGTGGGTTATTAGAAAAGTATTGAGTACATTAAAGATCCACTGTGAAATGTGCAAGAAAAGCCTCACCACAGAAAATGAAAGTGAAATTCACAGGTGGATCAAAACAAAAGAATATAAAAAAAATAATAAAAAATTGTCCTACCCTGCGGAACCCATTGTAATATATTTTGGAAAAATTTTCGATTACACTAATGAATTTTTAAATAAAAACGGTCACAAAAAAAAATTAATCGAAACTATAAGCACGGACATTAAAATATTGTTTAATGACGAAGAATTAATAAGTTGCCAAAATCATAAAAAAAAAGTAATTCACGCCTTGCGTTCATACACAATAAAAATGTGTATTTTAAATTGGTGCAATTGCATAAATAAAATTTTAAGGGGCACAGATATTACTAGACTAGAAGTCAAAAAATTACCAGAAATGCAACAATATGCTTATGATAAATTTAAAAAGAAATTTAAAAAGAAGTAAATAAATACATACCTGAATAAAAACTTGTTTTATTTATTACTTATTATACCCATAGGAATAATTTAGACCTATATATTAATTTCGCTGGAGGATGCCAGGGCAGGGCTGTACAAAAATCCAAAATGCAAGTATCCAAAGCTTCCTTTCATAAAAAAAAAGTAATAAACAAAAAAATAAGAAGCCAGGGCACCTCTTAAAAAAAAAAAAAAAGTTAAGCTATTGCTAATAGCAAAATGATGCAACCAGCCAATCACAGGCCTTGATTCTAAGGGATAAAAATTTGTATGGCCGTGAGCCATCTGATACGTAGTATCTAAAGTAATCTGTGACGTGGCGTGAGGTGCTTGTGTTTTCTCTGCAAGTTCTTGATTTATTTATTTATTAGACAGGTGACGTCTTTTAAAAAGCAACAGAAAATGTGGCAGCCATCGTCGCTTTTATCTTCAACAGTAACAAACGAGGTAAAAATAATTAAATACAATAAAAAAATAAAAATTATTTACTACTACAAGTACATAGTAGCCGGCAAATATTTTTTGAATGTTACTTCGCACTATAATTTCTGGTGTTTTGTTATGTAATATTTAAATTGTATTAACGCTAACTTTTTGTGATATGAAAACAACGATGTCCTTACTTTGCAATTGTTACGTAAGTTGGTAATTATATAAGAAGTGGAAGGACTGAGACTTTAATTAAACTATAAAATTAAAACCATGAAAAAACAACGACATAAAATCGAACTGTAAGTAAAATCTATTAATTCTTACTATTTAACACCTACATACAATATGAAACATTTTAAAAGTATGTTATGCTTATATAATTTGAAACATCTTGCAACTTTTGTAAAAAATATTCTTTATATTACTTACTTGAGAAATATTGTATAAAATAAAAATTAATGATGTGAATTATAATTGATGATATATATACAACACCAAATTACAAATAATAATTCACAATGATGATGCATTATTCAATAACAGTAAACAGACTTAAAATAAATATTTTCAGGCTGTCGAATGCTGTGTGCAGTAACATTTATTACTGTTACAATGTGTTACTTTAATCTATACATATAATAAAACTAGCTGCTGCCCGCGACGTTGTCTGCGTGCGTTCACTGCTCGTTCCCCGTAGGTGATAGCGTGATAATATGTAGGCTATATTCTGACCCGACTTCTTAATAATATTCGTGCCAAATTTGAAGTTAATCCATGCACTACTTTTTGAGTTTATCCCGGACATACATTTGAAGAAATAAAGGTTCACTGCTCGTTCCCCGTAGGTGATAGCGTGATAATATATAGCCTATGTTCTGAATAATATTCGTGCCAAATTTGAAGTTAATCCATGCAGTACTTTTTGAATTTATCCCGGACATACATTTGAAGAAATAAAGGTTCACTGCTCGTTCCCCGTAGGTGATAGCGTGATAATATATAGCCTATGTTCTGACCCGACTTCTTAACAATATTCGTGCCAAATTTGAAGTAAACCCATGCAGTACTTTCTGAGTTTATCCCGGACATACATACAGACAAACAGATAAACAGACAAACAGACAAAAATTCTAAAAACTATATTTTTGGCTTCGGTATTGATTGTATTGATTTGATCACACCCCAAGTATTCTTTTAAAAAAATATTCAATGTACAGTTTTGACTTTTCTACCATTTTATTATATGTATAGATGATAGGAAAGTCAATGTATGTCCGGGATAAACTCAAAAAGTACTGCATGGATTTACTTCAAATTTGGCACGAATATTATTAAGAAGTCGGGTCAGAACATAGGCTACATATTATCACCCTATCACCTACGGGGAACGAGTAGTGAACGCACGCAGACGACGTCGCGGGCAGCAGCTAGTACATTAATATAAAACCATTAAAAATATATAAAGCTTATTCGAAGTGATCTTCATTGGCTGCAATTAGGGAATGCAATCCCGCGGATCCGCTATCCCGCAAAAAATTTGTGGGATTACAAATGCGGGATTACACCTGCGGGATCTGCAAGATTTGCAAGATTTTATTTTTTTCCAGCCTGAATTCGGATAAAAATGTGTACGGCACGAACGGCGTTGGATTTCGTAGTATAATTATACTATTTGTACCATTATTTCATGACATGTAGTATGTAGTATCGTAAAGCAAGGATACTACGCGAAAATACCATCAGGTCGATTGACTTCATTTATTGGTCGAATTATTTTGTTTTTATTGTTTACCCTTCAATATAAAGAAATTATTTATCAGGCAAAAACCAAACAGTCGTCAAGAAGCTTCGGTGATTCTCTATGTAATATTTTACAAAGTAATTTCTATACTGGTGTACATAGTATACAAATTCCTTGGTTTTTTACTATCTATCGGTCGTTTGACAAAGTAGGATGGATGTATTTTATGTATGAGTGTGAGTGAAACAATGATATGATAGGGCACAGCAGGAAATTTACTGCTCAAATATAAAGCAGCCCGACTTCTGTTCACAACAATACCCACATAGGTGAATTAGGCGCTTGGGTCCAATTTTATGGCCACCACGATCGCCTGACCTGAACCTCCTGGACTTTTTTGATTGGAGATTCATTAAAAAAAAAGTTTATAATAAAGCTGTATCGACAATCGAAGAATTGCGCACACGTATGCAATTAGCCGCTCGTGAAATTGAAGTATCGCGCTATGCACGCTGTATCAAAAGAACCTCGACCTTACAGAAGCTCACAGCTAAATAATACTGCTTTCAAACAGTGTTGTGTTCGTGTTGGTGAGTAAGGTGACCAGAGCTCCTGGGGGGAATCGGGGATAGGGTCGGCGACGCGCTTCTAATGTTTCTGTTGTTGCAGACATCTATAAGCTACGTTAATCGCTTACCATCAGGTGAGCAGTACGCTTGTTTGTCCACCTAGTTATATCTTTAAAAAAATGTACCTACAAATCAATCAATTTTAGAATACCGCAAGTCGGCAGTCTGTACTCGAAAGGACAGTTTTCGCTTTTTTTATCAAAAAATCGACGAAAAACGAAACGTAGTATAATTTTATCTATTTTTTTCAGACTTTAATTCACATAAAATAATTTAGATTTTTGTTATTATTTCTGATCAAAATATTATTCTTCATAATATATGAAGTTATTAATTCATTAATTAATTTACTGACTTCGAAAATAATTTTGTGGACTAATAATTTTAAAATATTATACAATCCTGCAAATCTTGCGGATCCGCGGGATTAATGGTCTCAATCTTGCGGATTTGCGGATTGTCTTTTGGGTGCTGGATTGCATTCCCTAGCTGCAATACAGTCCTTTAAACGTTGAGGCCAGTTATCAATAGAAGCACGCACACTTTCCGTGGGAAAATTCTTCACTGCCAATTGTATGGATTGTTTGAGGGACTCCAAATTCTCATGGCATTTAGAGCAAGCCATACTCTCTGAAACTGACCATAAATCATAATCCAGCGGATTAAGATTGTGACTAGATGACCGCCAGTCTTCAGCTCTGATGAATTCCGGAACGTCGGTTTCTAACCAAGATTGGGTGAATTTAGCTTTATGACCCGGCGCCGAGTCTAGCTGAAAAGACCATTCTTGGTTTTTGAACGTGGTGTTGTTAAGGGGCTTAGCTGCCTTCTTGAGAGCGGTATCTTGATACACTTGTGCCGATGTTTTGATACCTTTTTCACAACTAACTGAGGTAAGGCACAGCAGGAAATATCCTTCTCAAAATATGGAGCAGCCCGACTGGGGTAGTGCCTCAACCTTACAGAAGATCACAGCTAAATAATTCTATTTTCAACCAGTGTTGTGTTCCTGTTGGTGAGTAAGGTGACCAGGGCCCCTGGAAGGGAGAATTCGGGGTAGGGTCGGCAACGCGCTTAAATTGCTTCTGGTGTTGCAGGCGTCAAAAGCTACGTTAATCGCTTACCATCAGCTGAGCTGTACGCTTTTTTGCTGACCTAGTTGTATAAAAAAAAAAACAAAAATATGGCTCAGACACTCCTTCATAGTTAACACCCAAACCAAACCATTACTGAAGTCGGATAATGCCCACGTTGTACTCTGTTGACTAATTGGGAAGCTTCCTTCGAGCTTTGAGCTAAAATACGGTCATTTTGTTTGTTAAAATATTGCTCAATTGTAAACATTTTCTCATCCGTAAACAAAATTTTTGTGTGACCTCGCTTTGCTTACCGCTTAAGTAGTTGATTTAATTTTACCACCCTATTCTTTTTTAAATTATTATCAGTTAAGAAATGACCAGTTTGTCTCATCTTTTGCTTTCGGACAGGATTTCATCGAATTATTTCCCTTACTGCTTTGATCGTCTTTTTCGTAGGAACAATACGTGGCCGGCCAAATCTTTTTCTGTAACAGAGGTGGATTCCTTGCACCTATCAGTAGCTTGATACACAAACATTTGACTAATACCAAGCGTATGGAGTTTTAAAAATTGTATTTGGCTCCATACCTACTTTCTGTAAATGCAAGCACAGCGATTCGGTTCAAAAAACAACAAACAATCATATACAAATGACAAATTCCTAATTAAAATGTAATACATTGTTTATTTTTAATTGTAACAGTATTTGTGGCCTGACTTATGGCCAGACTGTATAGTTCAGAGGTTGCAGTACACCCGGGCGCTGGGTGTTAGGGGGCGCTGAGAGCCCCATTTAAAGGCACAAAGTTTTGATACATACATACATATAAAAAAACTTCGAAGTTTCCGTAATGCTTGAAGACAGCCTGTGTTAACATACGGAGCCGAAATGTGGACACTGACGAAGGGACTGGTCCACAAGCTTAAAGTCGCTCAACGTGCAATGGAACGGGCTATACTTGGGGTTTCTCTCAAAGATCGAATTATTAGAAATGAGACTGAGAGAATGCGTAAGAACGAAAGTAACCGACATTGCCCACAGAATTAGCAAGTTGAAGTGGCAGTGGGCTGGTCATTTCTGTCGCAGGACCGATGGCTGTTGGAGCAGACGTGTTCTGGAGTGGAGACCGCGTCTTGGCAAACACAGTGTAGGACGTCCTCCGGCCCGCTGGACCGACGATCTACGTAAGATTGCCAGTGTAGGCTGGATGAGGGTTGCGAAAAACCGGGATGTCTGGCGCGATATGGGGAGGCCTACGTCCGGCAGTGGACTGCAAGAGGCTGAACTGTATATTAAAAAAAAACAATCGATAGATATTATTGAAATTTTGAATTAACGAAATAATTATATATTTCGTTTTCGAATTTTTTTTTCGGTATTAATTGCATCCGGGCGCTATATGGGCTAGAATCGCCCCTAGTTAAATTAGCCTGTTAGATAAAGACTGAAACTTTGTTACAAAGTTGATCCTATATTATACTTTTGCTTAAGTTTCTGTTTAAATAAATTTTGTTCAACCGAGACTAATATTTTTCATGCTTAGGTATTAAGTAAAAACTATTGTGCGTATAAATTCTTTGTTAAAATTTTTCTTCATTTTACCATATTTCAATTTAATTAATAACGAATGAGGAGTTTCGTAAATGTGTAATTTATTACTTTGTCAAACTGTAAGATACATCAGATTAAAATGCGTATGGTACTGCTCGACATCCAACCATAGAAACAGTAGCGTCTCCTAAAGAAAATATAAAATTTCTGTTTCTAGTAATGTAAACAGGTGTTTTTGTGTTTACGTTAATTAAGTAAAAAATAGATTAATTATTGTAAGTGCAAGCGCATGCACTTACAGAGTCACTGTGCCAGTAGGTCGCGTTATGTAAGCCCCCCGCTTACCTCACTTTGCGTAAGAGAACTGTCGTAAGCAATACACTGCCAGACGATGACTTAACTTATACGTCGCCTGTCTGTGTAGTAGTGTTTTTGGACCACATCGAAGTTAAGCTCGGCCGTCTGTTCGTTAGGGCGAAGGTTTCGAAATGTAATATAATTTGTCCCGTACTTACTAGAACTAGATGAAAACACTTATTAAAAAAATTGTGTTATTATTAAAAAAAATGTGCCTTCCATTCGTATATTCCAGTATATCCAAGCGGTTGTATAGACCTATAGTTATATAAAAGTATTTTTTTTTTCTAAAAACAATAACATGGAGTATAGGTAAAATTCTAATCTCAGTTTTATAAATTTGCAGATCTCAGTTCAAGAGACAGCAGATCCGAATCGACAATCTGGCCAAGAGAATTCTCCGAATGATAGAGTAAGTCTTTTATTTTTATTAACTGTTATATACTCACAATTTTGCTACTTTTAGTTTACCTTCTAGAGTAATAGCATTTTGCGATTTCTTAAACCAATAACAAAATTTTCCGTTTTCGTGTCACTTGTTTGAAAAACTTATACAACACAACTTTTTCACTCCTACTTCATATAGGATAGCTTTTACATTTACGTATACAATACTAGCGATTTCATTTGCATGATTCATTCGTACCTTTAACAATATGTATCATCCCATCTTTCTCCTGGTTTAGTACTATCTACATAATAAATTTCATGACAATCGGTCCAACGATTTAGCCGCAAAATCATACCAGAAAAACAATATAATTTTAAGCGTTATAATATTAGTATAAATCTATATATATAAAAGAGTTACCCACCCATTGACTCATCACGATATCTCTGGAACCATAAAGCGTAGAGACTTGAAATTTGGTAGGTATATTTCTTTTGCCGAGTAGAGATCAGCTAAGAACGGGTTTTGCGAAATTCCACCCCTAAGGGGGTAAAACGGGGGTTGGAAGTTTGTATGAAAGTCCTATGTTTTTGAAGTCAGAGACTTGAAATTCAAAATGTATGGTCTATAGACGGTGTTGAGGTGTACTAATAATGTATTTTGAGAAATCGACCCCCTTTTGGGGTTAAAACAGGGGATGGTTGTTTGTATGAAATACACCTACAAACTTGAAATTAGGAAAGGCTATAGCTATGATTTTCCTCAAATTAACGCGGGTGTAACCGCGGGGCACAGCTAGTTTATTTATAAATCAAAAATCAAAATCAAAATTTAAATTTATAATTTTAAGCGTTATAAATTTATAATATTAGTATAAATTTATTTATAAATCAAAAATCAAAATCAAAATTTAAATTTATAATTTTAAGCGTTATAAATTTATAATATTAGTATAAATTTATTTATAAATCAAAAATCAAAATCATTATTTATATATACATTTGTGATTTACTTGCCAAATACTGCACTATTTACTACTGTTATTGTTAATATTTTTGAATTTTTAAATTTCTACTCAATATTTTAATTAATTTCATTCATAAGAACCTTGTAGGTACACAAGGTGTCAGTCAGAAAAAGATGAATGAAATCAGTAAAATTCTTCTTACGTTAGTGTATGACCACGAGAAGTAGGAATAGATTTTGTATATATAGATACTAGCTGTGCCCCGCGGTTTCACACGCGTTAATTTAAGGAAAAAATAGCCCATAGCCTTCCTCGTTAAATGGGCTATCCAACACAAAAATATTTTTTAAGTGAAACTTCTTTAGAATCGTTGTGATTTCAAACCTCCTCCTACATAGGGAAGAGGCCTATGCCCAACAGTGGGATATTACAGGCTGAATCGTGATTTCAAACCGGATGCAACGGAAAACCGACAGGGAAGGGCGCGCCGCGCTGCACGCCGCTAATTTTAGATTAGTTTTTTTTTAAATTAGTTTGCCAAAGAAGTTTCACTTCTATCGTGTGTGAATCGCACACACACCTTTTATTTTTTAATTCCAACTAGTAGTTTCTGAAATTAGAGCGTTTAAACAAACAAACTTTTCAGCTTTATAATATTATTGCTGCGATGTGATTTTAAAACTGCGATATCTCCTAAGATATTCATTGAAATCAAATGATGTAAATCAGTAAATGGCAATTTTGATTTAAATTAAATATTGTGATAAATACCGTATTTATTTGGATAATAATTAATATCATATTTATAATACACGTAAATAATGCATTATTTTTGAACAAATTTGCTTAGCATAAAAAAGCTTATAGTGAGCCAACCTTAAAAGATAGACATATGCCGTCGCGGACTTTTTTTTAGAACTTTGATAGGGGAACGATTCTGTCATACATGATTTTTGCGAAACTGTAACTTTTATTTATTTATTTATTTTTATTTCACTAGGTTGGCAAACAAGCGTACGGTTCACCTGATGGTAAGCGATTACCGCAGCTTATAGACGCCTGCAACACCAGAAGCGTCGCAAACGCGTTGCCGACTCTATCTTCAATCCCCCCCCCCCCCCCCCCCCAGGAGCTCTGGTCACTTTACTCACCAACAGGAACACAATACTGCCTTAAAGCAGTATTATTTAGCTGTGGTCTTCTGTAAGGTCGAGGTACTACCCCAGTCGAGCTGCTCCATATTTTGAACAGGAGATTTCCTGCTGTGCCCTACCCCAGTTAATGCCCTAACGCGTGCACGCAGCGGAAACTCAAAAGGCAAAAAAACCGCGATTTTGAAACATTTATGTATAGCCTATAGCCTTCCTTGATAAATGGGCTATCTATATCTGGATAATTTTTCAAATCGAACCAGTAGTTCCTGAGATTAGCGCCTTCAAGCAAACAAACAAACAAACAAACAAACTCTTCAGCTTTATAATATTAGTAAAGATTATTAATAATCTAAAAAATATATAATATAAATTTAAATACCATATCTCATATCTGTGACGGATATTATTAACGATGACTCCAGTATATTGTAAATATGGATATCACGATCCCAATCAGATATAAAGTCCTTTTTTAACCGACTTCCAAAAAAGGAGGAGGTTCTCAATTCGTTTGTATTTTTTTTAATGTATGTTACTTCAGAACTTTTGACTGGGTGGACCGATTTCGATAATTTTTTCTTTAATCGAAAGTTGGTGTGTGTCGTTTGGTCCAATTTAAATTTATTTGAGATCTAACAAGTACTTTTCGAGTTATATCTAATAATGCGTTTTTACTTGACAATTTTTTCGTCGACCTACGTTGTATTATACCGCATAACTTTTTACTGGGTGTACCGATTTTGATGATTTTTAATTTAATCGAAAGCTGATGCTTACCATGTTGTCACATTTAAATCTCATTGAGATATGATTACAACTTTTTAAGTAATTTTTGATAACGCGTTTTTACTTGATTACTTTTTCGTCTACCTACGTTGTACTACTTGTCGATGCAATTGAAGTCGTTTTTTTTTTGTTTGCAAGCAAACACTATTATATTTTATTTTTACGAAAAAATTCATAAACCCGATTTTGATTATTCTATATAATTATGTAAGTACACAGATATTATTATGTAGCCATAAAATATATATATCGACAAGTTTATACACGCAGTTACATTTTACAACGGAATAACACACAATTTTTTTAACACTATTATTTAGAACTAGATTTATGCTGCGAGTATCTTTAGTGATAAAAATTAATAACATAACGTCACATCCCTAGTCATGTGTACTGACAGATGCCAACGTCATATAGGCAACTGTCACCCGCACCATGCTACAACGCACGAAGTATAGACTCATTAGACTGGGCCAAAAACAACTTTTTGAAGTGAAACTTCTTTAGGCGCATGAGGGGTAAAATTTGAGCGACCGCTAACGCGGTAGCGTCGGGATGGTCAGTACTTGGATGGGTGACCGCCTGGGAACACAGCGAGACGTTGGCTTTTTTTCAATTAGTTTTTTTTTGTATTTTAAATTCGTTTTTTAATAAGTTTTTTTAATTAGTTTTTTTTATAAGTTACCAAAAAAGTTTCACTTCTGACGTGTACATTTGCACGCAACGCAATTTTTTTTATTTTATTTTCTAATGATACTGTAAAAATATCATTCATGATGATAAAAAAAGATTATTGTGAAAGTTTGAGCCCTTAGTAATAATATTAAGGGGTGTATCGTTACGACTATAGGTTTTTTAAAAGTAATCGCATTTTCTTTGAAAAAAAGTATTTTGAACAATAAAAATATTGATATTTCTGGTAGTTACAAAAATTAAAAATCGAAACGCAAAATTGAAAAATACGGCACGATTACAAGGAAATGGCTTGTTTTACATTAATTAACTACAAAAGCTTTTTGCTAGGAAATTTAATTTTCTTTAAGAATACGCATCGCTTAAATTTTTCAGATTGATAATTAATTGTCGAGTTTTGAGTTAAGGAAAAAATAAAATAAGCAGCCAGAATTCAACAAAAAAGGTGTGATCTTTCATCTCAACAACGCAACTTTAGCCACTAAAAAAAAATTAGGAGAGTTTGACGGAAAGTCCTAATGCATCCACCATATCCACCAGATCTTGCACCCTCAGATTTTCATCTGTTTCATTATTTCATCAGCTGTTAAGATCCAAATCGATAGTTTTGCCCTTCGGTAAAAGCTCATAATGAATGATGCCCTTCCAATCGCACCACTCCACATCACATTATTGTGTGTCCATCCGGGTTTCGCGATAGTCTGTGCAGCTTGACCGACCTTTGCCTACGATCTCTTTCGTACATTATTATCGTAGGTGATCCAATCAGTCATCAATCTCCGTAGTACATAATATCTCAATGTCAATCTCTTCAAAATTAGTGCGATATCATTAACATAACGTCTTAAGAGAGAATTTCAAATAAGTACACGGTCCATTGGGTTTCATTCAGTGAATTCATATGGCACCCATATATCGAGATTTTTAGCCAGCGTATAGCCAGCCTTTTCCAAAAGGGTCAAAACTGTTTTATAGTCAACAAGCTGTGCCTGCGACTTCGTCCGTGTTGAATAGTAACTTTGGAGTTTTGGACATAATTTCTTTTTTTTTTTGACATCTGAATAGCTCTAATATTTTGTCTCTTGTTAAAATTCACATAAACCTTACATATTTCCATGCAAACTTTCATTCTCTATTCCCTTTTGTAATTTTTTATCCTTGAGGGTAAAATTTTTACAAAAAAAACGTTGAAAGTCATATTTATTTACATCGAATCAACAGTCTACAAAATAAGTTTCAAGCTTCTAGCTCTAAAAATGACGATACTTCCATACAACGTTTCATCCCCACCTTTCACACCCTTACACCCCTTTTTCGCATTAAAAAGTAGCCTATGTCCTTTCTCAGACTCTAGACTATCTGTGTACCAAGTTTCATTTAAATCGGTTATATAGTAGTTTTGGCGTGAAAGCTCGACAGACAGACAGACGGGGTTACTTTCGCATTTATAATATTAGTATGGATTCTCAGATCTTCAGCTATATTGTAGCTACTCAAATATCGTTGTAGCTTCACGACCGTCTGCCCGTCGCGACCAAAGCGAAATGCATCTTTAACATCAAAATTTCCTGACTGAAAACGCTTAAACTAATTTTTGCTGCTTTTTCTGACACTGCATTAAAAAAATTTAAAAAAAAACCTTTAAAATATATCGAATTTCTTCGTTGGATTCACCCATTTTGGCGCACAAAAAAAAACAAATGAAAAGTGACAGGAACTGTTTTTTACTTTTAATTTCATTTTCAAAATGCTACTTTTTTATGGTATCAACACCAGCCAGATAGAAACAACACAACCAATAATTGTGTTTTCTCGGAAACGAAAAAAAAAACCTACTTCAATTACATCTACAACAACTTGACTACTTTTTACTAGACGAAAAAGTAGTCAACTAAATATGCGTTATCAACAATTACTCAAAAAACAATAATCAAATCTCGATCAAGTTTAAAAGGGAAAACAAGATAAGCATCAGCTTTCAATTATAACAAAAATTATCAAAATCGTTACACTCAGTGAAAAGTTATGCGGTATAATATAACGTAGGTCGACGAAAAAATAGTCACGTAAAACGCATTATCTATACTGATATAAAACGCTGAAGAGTTTGTTTGTTTGAACGCGGTAATCTCTGGAACTACTGGGCCGATTTGAAAAATTCTTTCAGTGTTAGATAGCCCATTCATCGAGGAAGGCTTATAGGCTATGTGTCATCACGCTAAGACCAATGGGAGTGGAGTCCACGCCAACGAAGTCGCGCGCAGAAGCTAGTCTTTAGATATAACTCGAAAAGTACCTATAGCCCAGTCAAATTAGCTCAAAAACGGACTGAGATTTACAAAAATTAGAAGCAGCAATTTTCCTTCGGAATTCGTTGGGTAGTTAAAACTGGTTAAAACTAAAAATGAAAACACTGGTATCTTAAATTCAAAAAGTAGGGAATCCAGGCTTGTTGCTTCATCCGCCATCTTAATTTAAAGGGTTATTTTTTGTATCTTGAATAACTTGTTTATTTTCAATTTTACACGAAAAATAGTTATTACAAAAGTTGTTTAAAAAATTAAATTTCCTATAATTTTGGTTCTCATCAATTTTTTTGTAGGATTGATATTTTTCGATTTATACCCGAGAATATGGGAGGGGATGAAATCTTATCATTGTATTATCACGTTAATGGTCAATTTTACGAGAAAAAATGTAATGAACAAAGTTGTTTAAAATAAAATTGTCTACAATTTCGATTCTTATAAATTTTTTCGTACGATCGATATATTTTTTATTTATTTATTTTACAGCATCAATAATATACGTGATAATACAATACCTAGGTCCACCCCCAACTCTTGTCAGGTATAAATCGAAAAATATCGATCCTACGAAAAAATTGATAGGGACCAAAATTGTAGGAAATTTAATTTTAAACAACTTTTGTAATAACTATTTTTCGTGTAAAATTGAAAATAAACGAGTTATTCAAGAGACAAGAAATAACCCTTTAAATCAAGATGGCGAATGAAGCAACAAGCCTGGTTTCCCTACTTTTTGAATTTAAGCTACCAGTGACCCCCTCCAACGAATTCCGAAGGAAAATTGCTGCTTCCAAATTTTGTAAATCTAAAATACTAATTTGCAATATATAAATATGTATAAATAGTTAAATACTAAGTTGCAATAAACTACTACTTGTCATAGCTCAATTAAATTTAAATGGGACCATATGACACATACCTCCTTTCGATAAAAAAATCGAAATCGGTCAACTCGGTCAAAAGTTCTGAGGTAACATAATTATATAAAAAGTATATATAGTCGAATTCCTCCTCCTTTTTGGGAGTCGGTTAAAAAGATTTTATTGCAACTTTTTACTTGAAAGTACGATATGACTTTTTCCCCGACCTTATTATAAACATATTGCTCGAAAATATAGTCATCCAGTTAATGTTATATATCACCATACGCTTTACCTAATTGTGCTTGAAATTATTTTCTTGTAATAAGTTAAAAGTTTAAATAATAACGAAAATGTGCGCTATTTTGTTACGTACAAATTAGTCTTCCAACCGGTCGGCTTTTGCTAGGCCAAGTTCACTATTACGTATTTCCTCGATAAGCTTAAGTGTACCTAACGACAATCGTCTTATACTATACTAGCTTCTGCGCGCGACTTCGTCCCCGTGGAATAAAAGGAAAAAAAACCCGATTTTGAAACATTCTTCATTGGTGCTACGCTCCTATTGGTCTTAGCGTGATGATATATAGCCTAAAGCCTTCCTCGATAAATGGGCTATATAACACTGAAAGAATTTTTCAAATCGGACCAGTAGATCCTGAGATTAGCGCGTTCAAACAAGCAAACAAACAAACAAACAAACTCTACAGCTTTATTATATTAGTATAGATATATACCTATATATTATCGGAGTTTAGTTTTATATAACTTACTAGCCGACCCGTGCCCACTTCGTTGGGCGTTATAATCCATTTCACATAAGAAGGGTACGGTGAAATTTGATATGTTCCAATACACTCTCACTATTCTCAGCAAATCAGATAAATATAAATGTTTTAAAATCACCAATTAATTTCTAAGGCAAATATTAATGCTTGATTAGATTGAATTGTTGACACGGCACGTCAGAGGGCGCAGGTTCGAATCCTGCTGGGTCGAAAATTTTGATAATTTTTATCTTTTTCCTTTTATCTTGTCACTCCTGAATAGTGTAGCTTTCTGTTAGCAAAAGAATGTTCATGATCGGATCAGTATTTGCGAAGATTACCCCGTATATACAAACAAAGTTATAAACTTTACCTCTTTCTAATATTAGTATAGATATATTGTCGGACTTTAGTTTTCTATAACTAGGTACTATAATATGCGTTTCGTGGTTTCACGGATCCAGTAGAATTTAGGGATAAAATGTAGCGTATTTGTTATTGTGAATCTGGTATACTTATATGTTTTGATAAATTTCATTACAATCAGTTCAGTACTTTTTGCGTAAGAGTGACAAAAAATTTCACCCTAACAAATTGACGATTAAATTTATAATCTATGTTGACGGTTTTTCATAATAATAACTATGAGTTTTTTTTTCGATTCAGGTGAATCTATAGCGTGATAGCGTCTTATCAACTGTAAATAAATTATTGAAAATTAAATAATTGATTCAACGAATTTAATAAGAAACTCTCTACTAAGCGACCGTGTAAGCTGATAGTCTCTTATACTTACAACGTACATAATTATTTATATAATGTTGACTCTACAGAATTAATCAGATCAGAAATATATGTACATATATACTCGTAGTGACTGTGACGGTGACTATGTGTGACTCGTCGTAGTTAGTCATCAAATACGCTAGTCATATTTATATTTAAATGGTGCCAAAAGGAGATCTGAGGACAGTCACAAAGTGATGTGCTTTTTTGTCTGTTTCAATGTCAATGTATCTGGGTGACCGAGCCTAGCTCGGTATTTTCATTTTATTTTTTGTTTTTTTTTCTCGGTATTTTTATATTTTAATTTTATTTAAATAATAAATCACGAGTGAAATTAAAAAAATAAGACAAAAAATTTATCTGGAGACTGAGATTCGAACCCGGGTCAACACGATTTGACACCCGCCGATTTCCTAATTACGCCATTACAGCTATGATGACAGAAGTTAAATTAAGCTTCGTATTCTAATGATATTTTTTCATTGCCTAAAAACAGGGATAAAACGACATTTTTTTTAAATGAATCCTAGCTATATCAATTTTTCGCCCCCGAAATTCCCTGCATACTAAATTTCACGAAAATCGTTGGAGCCGATTCCGAGATTCAGAATATATATATATATATATATATATATATACACAAGAATTGCTCGTTTAATAGTATAAGATTTAAATTCAAAATTTATTTATTTCAGACGTCACCCATGTCGTGTTGCAATAAATCGTGTAAATTTATTCTTTGTGTCGGTATCCGCAACTGTGTATGTAATGGGCACAGATTTAAGAAAGAATGGGTACCTATTGTTACATAATTGTATTGAAGTAGATATATTTTAGAGCAGCCTTTCCCAACTTTTTGGGAAAGGCTGAGCGCTGCACAAGGGTGAGCGCTGCAGGTCTAAAGGGGAGCGGTAAGAACCCCGGAAAAAATAGGGACGTTATGTAGAGGCTTGAGGGGCGATTTGTAATTTAATCTATAAGGACTCTTAGACACCGATTGAGCTCTCGACTACAACTTATGAATATCAATTAATATACAATTGCAAAAAAGGGCTATTCGTGGCATTTACGACCTTGGAGCTCGAGTCTCCCTACGGGTGTTTTTCAAAAGGTAGACATATTAACAATTACGTCGCAATATATTTATAACAATATTATATATATTCACCATAGTATTCATTGTTTTGAAATAAATAATAATAATAACAGTATAAACACGAGAAGGAATAACAAAATTGCAACTCCAAGTTTCCGACTGCGCAAAGTAAACGTCTCCTTTCTGGGTTATTGGTATTCGCATATAAAATAAACTCTTACAAACAATTTTGGAATTGTCTCAACATAAATTTAAGGTTTTTATTTAAAAAAAAATTAATAAAAAATGCGTATTATTCGGTGCAGGATTATATAGATGATAAAAATGTGTAGACTTAGTGGCGCTGTCATATTTCATAATTTTGCACTAAAACCCAGTTTGTATATTATTTTCAAACGAGTAACTGCGGAGTTCTTTGCCGATTCTTCTCTGCAGAATCAAAAGTACTCTTGGGGCCTATTTGAATAAAGTTCTTTTTGATTTTGATTAATAACTAAGAGATTGCTCAAACTAACTTGGATCGATATTTATCTCCGCGTAGGTCATATATCTGTCCTGTTTTATTGAATAAATAAAAAAAGTCATCTCAAACTTGAGACTTGAGGGTGAAAATAATTAAAAATAGATGTAGTTAAAGTTAAAAACAAACATAAACAGCAAACACAAAAAACCAACAAAAGCAAAATCATTTATATAAGTAATTATTGCGGGTTAGGTATATTAAGTCTCGTTTAGAGTGAATGTTTCATCTCCGCTAATATAGCTCGCAATAATTAATTTAATTAGAAGTTATAGTGGTTTTTAAATAGGTGAAAAATTGGGCACTAAAAATAATTTATTCTCAAAGTGGGCAGAGTACAAAATAAGTTTGGGAACACCTGTTTTAGGCCTAGTTTACGTAGACGCGGAGCGTAGTGCGTAGCGTGTGGCGTGGCGGAACGCACTAAATTCAAACGTAGGGCGTATCAGTGCGTTTACGGAGAAGCGATTTTACACGCGTTCATTTTCATACATTTTGACACACGCGAGAAGCTACGCCACACGCTACGCACTACGCTCCGCATCTCCGTAAACGAGGCCTTAGAGCCATATGTTATTCTCGTTGTAAACTAAACTGCTTTTATGGGCGTTATTAGGGCCAATTTTTTTGAAATATGTACCGTTAAATATTGTACTATAGCGCGGAATTTTCTTTGTACAACCTCGACAAGTTGATCTTGAATCAATTAAAACAGTATAAAATGACTTCGCTTCACGTCTGTGTATTGTGTTCTTGGAAAGTTTATTTTTTAAAAGATTAGTTAGTAAGTTTTAAAACCAATAAATACAACACATCTAAAAAAGAAATATATCTTAGTAGCGGAGGCCAAAAAGTTAAATAGGGATTTACTCGACCGTTGTGCTGACTTATTGGATTATGAAGATTAGATGCTTAAATCAAAAATGTTATATGATGTAAGCTCTTACCAGTGGGGATAACGCACACATTTTAAATATGAATTTTGAAAATTCAAAAAAAATCATGAAAGGTCACGACTTTTTTATATACTCGTATAGTATATATATTTTTATATAAGTAGGTCGGCAAACAAGCGTACGGCTCACCTGATGGTGTGCAATGTGTGGTCTGCAACACCAAAAGCATCGCAAACGCGTTGCCGACCCCATCCCCAATTCCCCCAGGAGCTTTGGTCATCTTACTCACCAACAGGAACACAACACTGCTTGAAAACAGTATTATTTAGCTGTGATCTTCTGTAAGATCGAGGTACTACCCCAGTCAGGCTGCCCCATATTGTATTGAGCAGGAAACCTTCCGTGCCCTACCTCAGTTTAATAAATAATACCTATACTATGGCAATACAACGTTTGCGGGGTTAGCTAGTATATAATATAGCACCATTTGTCTGGGTGCCTTTACTTCGTCTACATACATATATAATATTTTCGTCTTTTTTATTATAGGAAAAACTCAAATTTTATAATGCTTTGTCGATCTTAACATAGACCGGGAATCAGAATCTTCCTTTATGATGTTCAGGATTTTATCTAATGTAGGCATTTCATTTTGAAAATAAAGTTTGTGGAGCACATCTCAAAGAGCACTTTTCGTAAAAAATCATTATATTTATGAATAACACTCAAGCGATTTCTTTATATTTACATACTAGCTGCTGCCCGCGACGTCGTCTGCGTGCGTTCACTGCTCGTTCCCCGTAGGTGATAGCGTGATAATATGTAGCCTATGTTCTGACCAGACTTCTTAATAATATTCGTGCGAAATTTGAAGTAAATCCATGCAGTACTTTTTGAGTTTATCCCGGACATACATTTGAAGAAATAAAGGTTCACTGCTCTTTCCCCGTAGGTGATAGCGTGATAATATATAGCCTATGTTCTGACCCGACTTCTTAACAATATTCGTGCCAAATTTGAAGTAAATCCATGCAGTACTTTTTGAGTTTATCCCGGACATACATACAGACAAACAGACAAACAGACAAAAATTCTAAAAACTATATTTTTGGCTTCGGTATCGATTGTAGATCACACCCCAAGTATTCTTTTAAAAAAATATTCAATGTACAGTTTTGACTTTTCTACCATTTTATTATATGTATAGACTAGCCGACCCGTGCCCACTTCGTTGGGCGTTATAATCCATTTCACATAAGAAGGGTACGGTGAAATTTGATATGTTCCAATACACTCTCACTATTTTCAGCAAATCAGATAAATATAAATGTTTAATGTGTGTAATTTAAAATCACCAATTAATTTCTAAGGCAAATAATAATGCTTGATTAGAGTGAATTGTTGACACGGCACGTCAGAGGGCGCAGGTTCAAATCCTGCTGATTTAAAATCTTTATATATTTTTATCTTTTTCCTTTTATCTTGTCACTCCTGAATAGTGTAGCTTTCTCTTAGTGAAAGAATTTTCATGATCGGATCAGTATTTGCGAAGATTACCCCGTATATACAAACAAAGTTATAAACTTTTCCTCTTTATAATATTAGTATAGATTATTAATCAATTACTGTTCTAATAGTTTATTTAAATACTTTGACGTGACAACGTCTAATAAATCAATGAATGCCGGCTGCATGCACGAAAAAGGATGACTCATTGTCCCGTTACGCTCATTGTACGCTTGCGCCGCATCTATCTCTCTTCCACTCGATTGGCCTATGCGTCCGAAGAGGTGTTTTGTTATGACATTGTCGCGTTATGGGCCCCGTAAACGATCAAACTTGATTGTCAAACTTGTTTGATCAAACTACAAACAAGCCCGCACACGATCAAACCAATAGATCAAATAAACTCCTAGAAACCAAAACGAGAAATCTGTACATCTATACAAATAAATAAAATTGGAGTGTCTGTTTGTAATATTAAAATAACCGTTTTTTACTAAATTCATATGTTTGTATACACGGTACATATACCAAAATAACATTTTTTTATGATTCTTGTCTGTCTGTCTGTTTGTTCCGGCCAATTTCTGAATTTTGACGGAACTTCCACTAGCAGATAGCTGATGTAATAAGGAGTAATTTAAGCTACTTTTTTTTTATTTTTTTTATTTTAAAGCTAGAACAATAACTATTTTGTTAAATTCCACGCGGACGAAGTCGCGGGCACAGCTATTATATAATGAATATATATATCATATAAAATTACTAATACAAGAAAGTTGGAAAATATTACTAAACACTACAATTTAGAAATACACGGAACTTTGATAACTGCAATGGAGCTGTAGATGAAAAGCATATCAATTTACAAAAACATGAAAATTCAGGTTCCTATTATTATAATTATAAAGGAATACACAGCCATTGCAGTTGTGCTCTTCATGGTTTCAAGGCGATAACTGAGATTTTATTTGACAAACACAGCCGCACACGATCAAACAGGTTTGTCAAACACACCTTCAATCAAATTTTCCATCAAACACGTCAAACATTTTCAATGTTTGACAAACATATCAAACACGCCCGCACACGATCAAAAAAATTGACAAACACGTTTGTCAAACAGAAATTTGATCAAATATTTGATCGTCTACGGGGCCCATTAAACTATCGTACGTAAACCATTTTTTTTAGCATTGCCTAAATTGACCTTTTATATTTAGTTCTTTACCCTTAATAATTATATTACGTTATCTTAATTTTACAATTTTTACCGCCTCGATCAAATAATATTATTTCAAAAGGGCACAAATACAAATTAGAAATGTATCAAAAAACGTAGTCGTAGTAAAATCTCTTGTAACACTTTATCTATACTAATATAATAAAGCTGAAGAGTTTGTTTGTTTGATTGTTTGTTTGTTTGAACGCGCTAATCTCAGGATCTACTGGTCCGATTTAAAAAATTCTTTCAGTGTTAGATAGCCCATTTATCGAGGAAGGCTATAGGCTATATATCATCACGCTAAGACCAACAGGAGTGGAGTCCACGCCGACGAAGTCGCGCGCAGAAGCTAGTTATATATAGTTGTTACGTCAAAAATAGCACGGCGAACAGCTTCTATGTTGAGATAGGGTGATATAACGGTTTAAAATGATAAGCTAGATGAAGATACCGTTACGCGGTAATATTGGCATTAGTTGAATTTAAACTATCTAAAACTATATCAACTAAAGCCCTTGCAATTTCTACTATACAAGAATATAATTATGTAATATTGCAAAATTTCGTACTACTCAATCTATACTTCGAATCGACATCAGAGTTTATACGCAGTTAAAACTTAAAACTTAGAGAAATATGTAGTAGAATAATTCTGTGCTTCTGTCAACTGTGCACTTTTGCCAAGAACGTTGTCAATGAGGATCAGTAAAGTTCTAGCAAATTCAATAGAACTAGTATCCACGTTATTCTCTATGACATAAGAATGATATTTCTTTTTGAATTATCCAAATCGGACCATTACTTACGAAGATATTAAGTTTTAAACATTATGCCGTTCCTGCCGCTACGTCAGTGTACGCGGGATGCGTGTGACGTCACTCGGACGTTCCATGCCAGTTAGCCCATAGTAGCGACAAGCTGCGATGGTGTTTTCATTTAAACTATCTGTTCTACAAAAAATTTGTAAGGACATAATTTGTAGCAAATTGCTTTGCCTACAAATATGTTCATATAACTTTTTGCCGAAATTTAAAAATTAAAGAAGTTATAAGCAAAAAAGTGAGAAAATTTCTATAAAGATTTTCTTTTTTGCTCTATAACCTTTTTTTTATACTTCTACTACGTCTTGTAGATGGTTTTTTTGAGGAAATTTTTCTCTACAATTTTTTGAATTTCATTCATTTAAAACGCTGTTACAGCGCTCCAAAGTTGACCGGGTTCGTCAATGCTCATGAGAATCCGGTCAAAACGAAATGCTTAACTTAGTTTTATGATCCTTTTTTTATTGTAAACTAGCTGACCCGGCGAACTTTGTACCGCCTAACAGTCGATTCTTTAATTAATACTTATCCTTGCCGTAACCCCTCCACTAACACTTAAACTTTATGGTATGGTATTAAAGTTCAAATTGACTTTTAAGTATTATTACGAAGAATCTTTTGTATGGGAATATAGAATTTTTTTGTTTTTAGACTTTTTCAGGAATTTTTTTAAAATTTAGCTCCGTAAGAACCATCCTCGTACTTAAAGGAATATTATAAAAAAAAGAATTAGCGAAATCGGTTCAGCTGCTCTCGAGATTTGCGCTTAGCAACACATTCAGCGATTCAATTTTATATAGAGATATATTCTTAAATTTTTTTTGTTAAATCCCTGCCTACAACTTTACTTATTCATTGACATAAGCTGTCTGTGGGGTAGGCCTACTGGGAATACCACGTTAAAAAAATATGATTTATGAGATACTTGATTACCTAAGTAGATACATTCGAAGAAGATTAAGAGAAGTCAACGCATTTTTGCAAAACATTAGTATTTCCGAAACTGGTTGAGACTCAAAAGTACTCTTCTACACATATGTATAATGAGGATCAATAAAGTTATAGCAAATTCAATAAAACTAGTATCCGCGTTATTCTCTATGATATATGTAAGAAAGATATTTCTTTTTGAATTATCCAAATCGGACCATTACTTACGAAGATATTAAGTTATAAACATTATGCCGTTCCTGCCGCTACGTCAGTAATAATAATAATAAATAATAAACGTTTCACACTCAACGGCCCCCAGTAGGATTTTCTCCTGTGTCGGGGGTCCGGAAACACACACAATACACAACCACAAACGCCCAGACCATGACAAACATCTGTATGGCCAATACAAATTTTTGTCATGTGCGCGGATCGAACCCGCGACTGCTAGCGCAACAGCTAGTGCTGTGACCGCTGCGCCAACGCGTCGTCATGTAAGCGGGATCAGTGTATGCGGGATGCGTGTGGCATCACTCCGACTCATAAAACTCACTCCGGATCATAAAACTAAGTTAAACATTTCGTTTTGACCGGATTCTCATGAGCATTGACGAACCCGGTCAACTTTGGAGCGCTTTAACAGCGTTTTATATGAATGAAATTCAAAAAATTGTAGAGAAAAATTTTCCTCAAAAAACCATCTACAAGACTGGTCAGAGGTATTTTTTTGTGAAATGTATAAAAAAAAGTTATAGAGCAAAAAAGAAAATCTTTATAGAAATTTTCTCACTTTTTTGCTTATAACTTCTTTAATTTTTAAATTTCGGCAAAAAGTTATATGAACATATTTGTAGGCAAAGCAATTTGCTACAAATTATGTCCTTACAAATTTTTTGTAGGACAGATAGTTTAAATGAAAACACCATCGCAGCTTGTCGCTACTATGGGCTAACTGGCATGGAACGTCCAAGTGACGTCAGCCTTCCACGCCGGCCGGTTAGTAAACTCCGCTAGTAATTTGATCATAACTTCGTCAATTTTTGTCGTAGAACAAAATTTTTTGCACTGTATGTTAAGGATTTCTTAGTTCTATAAATCTGCATTCTCTACTAAAAACGTTACGGATCCTCATTGGTTGTCAAATATTTATAGGTGCGTTCAGAAAGTGTTTTGTTTATTATATTTTTCACAAATATACGTAGGTGAAACGAAGTTCACCGGGCCATCTAGTGTGAAATAAAATTGTAACGACTACTCTTCTTCTTTGCAGATATTGCCTAATTCTCGTCAGGCACTAATATGTTATGGAATACGTGACGTCACTTCTTCGTTGGTGACACAACTCTTGCCTAGCGACACTCTGTTAGAAATGAATTCAAATATTCAACCGTCACGGTTAAGAAATCAACGCAGAAGGGCATATGGAGGTGAACGATTCCAGCCATATAGAGTCCCTAATCTTAATTTGTTCGTCGGTGTGCGTTCTGGATACTGTAACTCTGAGGAAGAAATTATTACGAGTGTCGATAGTCGAGTAGAGTCTTCTTTTAGACCGTTAACGAAAAGAAGAGGTCACGGTCAATGCATTGAAAATTACTTGAATACTCAACAGGAAAGTGAAACTATATCTTTACCAACAGACACTCATAGTTTACCAGAAAATAGGTTACAGGTATCCGTAAGTGATAGTGTTACATCGGTACCATCTGTTTCTAACCAAGAGCCTACTTCAATGGAAAATTTTCCTTCGCGTCTTCAATCATATCCCTCGCATTTACAGTCCTCGCCGCCTGCTATATCAATTGAAAACCGTCACCAAAGTCACAATTCTTCGAATTTAGTATACTTAGAGCCTGTTTCAGCAACGTTTCTTAATTCCTTTTTTAAATCAAACAATGCTCATAGTAAAGAATATTTTAAGTCGAGTAGGAGATTGGTAAAAATTGTTGGTAATCACACGAAGCTACACCACGACTGCGACGATGTTCTAGCGCCGTCGCATTGTCTTGTTCCAAACATACCGCTCCCCTCAATAAGTGCCCACAAGCTAGCGAACAACTTAATAAAACTCTCGCGGTGTCTTAAGTCCCCAAATCTGAAAGAACTATGCTGTTTGAATTGTTGCCACATTCCTGTATTGCCTGTCACCGGACAGTGTGGACACACGCGATGTATGAGGTAATTTTTTTTTTAAATAATTTTGTTGTAATATTTCCTTGAACGTATAAACATTGTAGGTTTTTGTAATTTCAGATGTATCTTGTTGCATGGGGCCTGTCCGTGTGGTGCTAACGCTCCGAAAACTTTGTTTGTAAACACCATAGTGCGAGAAATAGTAGAAAAAATGATGAAATATGTTAAAAATCCAAGGTACAAAGGTTTTAACACTTAATATGAACGTCAAGGAACGTATTACACTTGCATTGTAAGAAATAATTAAATCAGCAAAATGACTTATAATTAAAATATTACATTTGTGACAGAATAATAGAACCCGGACCGCACACGAGAACACCAGAGCAGAGAGCTATTCCATTCATCGGAGGTAAGAACATAAATCTCACTGCTTAATTATTAAGTCTAGTTTTAAAATTGTTTGTTGTTCTAAACGTGCTACGACCGCTATGTAAATTTAAAGTGTCATAACATAACAATATAACGTTATTTTAAATTCAATTACATTGACAAGTAATACAACGTAGGTCGACGAAAAAATAGTCAAGTAAATACACATTTAATTCGATATAACTCGATAAGTACCTAGTACCTACCTACTTGTCAGATCTCGATTAGCTTTTAAATGGCAAGACGAGCTCAGCCTTTCAATTAGAAAAAGAACCCTCGAACCTCGAAATCTCCACCCAGTAAAAACTTCTAAGGTATACATAAAAAATACAGTCGTATTGAGAACCTCCTCTTATTTTGGAGTCGGTTAAAAATAAATAATAAGTATTTTATTGTAACAAAGTTTGATAAATTAAAAGTAACGCCCGAACGTGAACAATAGTAATAATAATTGCGCACCGACATGTATTATGTAAATCAGCGTTTTGTTTGTTACATTGCGGTTATATAAGTACATTGTCGACAACGCAGTGGAGAGCGCTGGGTCGCAGGTTACGTTAGCCTCGTTGATACGTAAGTACACGTGAAGGATGGCTTTTATAACTTATAAATATCTCTGTATAAGTAAAAAATAATCGCCGAAATGTATGTAGGGCACCTACACTACTACCGATATATTGTACCAAATTGGATAATTCTTTTTTTTGTCAGGTCAAGGTTTGTATAAAAAATAAATTAAAAAAAATCAATATATTCATTAAAAATGGCGTTATGAAGTTTGTCATCTATTGTGTTACAAAATAATTTCAATAAAATCAACATAATCATACAGCAACGATTTTACAAAATACGAGTATATTAGATTGATTATTAAATTGTTAAGTACCGAATCCAATTTTTTTTATTTTCTTGTGTGTGGTTACCTTATTTCGTAAATCTCATTTCATCGGAGTTGGGTCGTCGGCAACTGGGTGGTTACGATGATAACGAACTTGAATACTGTTATGTAGTCCATAGTGCGCCGACGATATAAGCGATTAGCGATTATCCTATTAAGTCAAGGCCGTATTACTATGGCGTTATATAAGAATTATTAATAACATCATAGTATTAGTATATAGTATTATATACATTAAATTCTTATTTTATACAGTATTTAGTATCTTTAAATTTTTACGGTACATTTATGGAATTAAGTTAAAATATGATCCATATCAAAAGTAAGTAAATAAAATAACAGTTATTATTTCAATCTGTCCAAGATGTAAGTAAATGCATTTGGTAATTGAACCTGCGACGAGCAATGTGATTATTAAAATTTTATTTAATGAGCTTAAAATGTATCTTCACCTGAACATGATAATACAATTAAAGTATTCTTGTTATAAATTTAACGATTTACTATAATCGCTTCCGCTTGGTTTACGTCGTTATATAACGTAGTTCAAACTATGACTTCATTCAGAGTTACGTAACGTTGCTACATAAGACCAAGTTTGCAGACTAAATGTCGCAGCTGTATTGCGCTTTTCGTATCCATATTTTATTAGATCACTAGCCGACTCGTGCCCACTACGTTGGGCGTTAATTATTTTTGTGATGTAAATATAATATATACTAAAATTTTCATCTCGCTCGCACTTCTCCGACTTTATTTACATTTACTATTAAAAAACAATAAAATATAGTCTATATCACTCCTGAATAGTGTAGCTTTCTGTTAGTGAAAGAATTTTCAAGATCGGATCAGTATTTGCGAACATTACCCCCTACAAACAAACAAAGTTGGAAACTACCTCTTTATAATATTAGTATAGATAAGGCGACCCACGCAGTTTTTGTTCATTAAGTAACAATACTTGTTATAGTTATCGGCACGGATATCGAGCGCTAACCTTCATCTATTTATGGTATGTATGTATATAGCTATTTAATGAGTACTAAGTACTTTTACATTTTATTCACTTTTATTTTTGTACTAAACAATACTATATTCTGTTTGCGACACAAAGACGTTGCGCAAAGCGATCCTTAATCTATCGTCGAGCGCTCAATATCCGTGCCGTTATGGACCTATGTTTTTGATAATTTTATCGTCCTAAGAAATGTAGCATAAATCGAAGTTGAATAAATAGACTCCTTACTAAACTCAAAGAATTTCGTAATTTTAATTTCCATTCTAATTTTAGCAATTTACAAACAAACAACTTTTATATTTTGTTGCATTAGTTTGGTGTTATAAAAAGGCGAGTTGCACATTAAACCGACCTGAATTGAATTACAAAGTTCCAGTTTTTTCATCAAAGAAATGTTTACCAATACATTGTGTAAGCGGAGTAACACAAATCGTAATGTGCTGTCTATATAAAAGTCAGATTTGCTAATATGACCTTTTCCGAAAATGTATTTGAGAAATAAATATGTATATTTATAAGTATTCTTAATAGTTGAACAAAAAATACATTTTTTGACACTGTATATGGTTAGTGCATTTTATCAAATTGCTATATTTGTTCAGATTTAATATTATTGTATTTATAAATTGTTTTTATTGTCGGCAGTCAAGCCACGTTGTGCAGTGAGGCGCAGTTTACAATGTCGAACCTCGCGCGAATATATGAACTCTGCTCAAAGTTTTTCAAGACCAAGGATGCCGATGACTGTGCAGGTGACTAAATAATTTATTTTATAGATTTAGTTGCTTTACATTACTCACACATTGAAGTAAACGACTTGTCGTGTATAAAGCTGTACAGCGAAAAAAAAAATGTTATTTTACCCATGTCAAATAAGGGTAGATACACAAACATATGCCTATGTGTATTTACATTTTAAAAGATTTTACCTATAATTGTAAAAATTACAAATATATTTAAATGTTGCGACCGACGATTGATGTAATGTTTACCTCCATTGCAAATCCATTGCAACACTTTTGCGAAATGTGCTTTGGTGCGTGTTCCTCTCGTTGCTTGGCGATGTTTTTGTTACTTTTGCGTTTTGTAAAACAGTTGATTGATTTAACTTGCGAGATATTGAAAGATGTAATCCGTTTGTAGCTATTGTACTACTTTGTAATTACTTCACTGATTTTAAATGAAACAAATTTAATACGTACGAGATGTTATGTCCAATGTCTGTTCTATTCAAGTGTTCAATCATTAATTTACGAGGTCAATAATTAATTTATGAGTTGTTTATAATTTTAAATTGTATGCATCAATTATATTAATGTTTGTGAATGGAAAGGAATTTTGATATCCATTCGATCGTAACAACTTAATATCTGATTAACCCTACTACACGATATGCTTTACATAAGTGCTTGCGAAGTATATTTCAATATCAAACAAGATAACCGATAGAAATCTAATCGGCGAATATTTTTTTCTTAACTTTATATTAATTTAATGGCGCGTTAGTATCCTACATTATGTGTTTAAAAATGTACAAAACAGATAACAATGCGTATCTAATCGTTTTATTTGTTATTGTTGTTTTTTTTAAGCAACAGTTTTTGTTTTTGCAAGTATGTACATATCTGTTTATAGTCTGTTGGTGTTTGTCGTAGGCTCGTCACCGCAGGGCGCGTGAACTACTGTGCGCGGGGAAGTTTCTAGAAGCTGCGCCGCACCTCGCGCGCGTTGCTGCCTCTACGGAACCATTTGCAAGAGTCGCACGTATACTTTTAACACAGGTACATGAACTACATGACAGAAAAATACTTTATACAAACTTAACACAGAAAAAAGGCTCTATAATCTCAGGTCATATTGATTTCTTACAGGAAATCCATGTCTCTAAAAAAATATTGATAACAAGCCATGTATAAATCATACATCGATAATAATCAGCACGGTCTTACCAAGCTACGAACAGAAAAGAATGAGTTGTGACGATACAAACGTTACTTATTACTTTAATTAATTTTGGTGTGCTGCTGTGCGCTTCAAACTTGTACGGATGCGCGTAAACAGCTACTGTATACTTATTTACGTAAAAATACATGTGAAATATGTTAATTTCTTGTTTTTTAATAACAACAAGATATTTCCGCATTAAAAAGATCATATTTAATTTTTTGATGGTATTTGCACAAGCAAACGATAAGAAAACGTGTTTTGTTCAGATGACACTGTCACACAAATTAAGTCTATATTTACAAATACGTGCGCATATAAACATTATTATTGGTATATGAATAGGGATTTTTATGTGGTGAACTAGAAAAATATAATATATGCTTGTACATACTGTGTGGTTACGGCAGTAAAGAATATAGCCACCCTCTCTTCCCGTGGGTGTCATAAGAGGCGACTAACACAGTTCCACTACTACTTTAGAACTTAAAACAATAGTTATTAGTGTTATTACATTTAAAGAAATTCGAAAAATAATAAAGATAAGAAAATATATGCATAAACAACAAACAATTTATTTTATTGCCATAATTTTACAAATTAGCACTCAAAAAAAAGTGTTTTCTAGAGATGTAACTCATTGAAAAATAGTCCGATCTTAGCCGAACATACCTTGTTTATCGTTAGTAACAAAACAACGCAGAGGTCATTCAACCAAGTTTTTCTGCTCATTGAATTTTAACCGACTTCCAAAAAAGGAGGAGGTTCTTAATTCGATTGTTTTTTTTTAATAATGTTTGTATGTTAGCTCAGAACTTTTGACTGGGTGGACCGATTTCGATGAATTTTTTTTTGAGTTTCAGCTCTAAGTATGGGGAACCCCCAAAATTTATGGTTTTTTTCTATTTTTGTGTGAAAATCTTAATGCGGTTCACAGAATACAGCTATACTTACCAAGTTTCAACAGTATAGTTCTTATAGTTTCGGAAAAAAAAGCGGCTGTGACATACGGACGGACAGACAGACATTATTATTTAGATTATTTAGTCGTCATCTGTACAGCTACCGTCACGAATTGTCCATGTCCATCATTTTAGGAAAACAGAACTGGTTACAAAGGATCTATTTATCATAAAGAAGATATTCTAAAAAGAGAAGTAATGCTACCTCTAAGCAGTGGCGGATTTACCAGCAGGCTGAGTAGGCTGGAGCCTATGGCGGCATATTTTAGGGGGCGTCAAATCTGGTTAATTTTTTTATCTTTTTAAGAAATTAAAAAAAACATATAGGTAGGTATATCTAAAGATTAGTTTCGAAAATTAAATAGGGACGGCAAAAATTTAAGAGCCTACTGGCGGCAAATTTTTAAATCCGCCACTGCCTCTAAGTTTTGCAAGAAGTAAACTGTTGAGATAACTTTTAAATACATATGCAGATGTGTCATTCGGCTTGCTAAGTAAAACCTGTGAGTTTTAGAGTGCCCTTGCGTCTTTAATCTACCTTCTTGTCAAAAGTGATTCTACTATGAATAGGTCACAATAAAATATAATTATGTGTATTTATCTTGTCATAATTACTGTGTTATGTTGTTACGAGTATTAGTAAACATTTTTTTAAACTTTGATAGGTGATTGTTAGCCTTATAAAGTGTATGTAACAGTGATTTAAATATTTGACTTAAATTGTTAAATACATACATTTATTGTACTATTGCTTCATTAATAAAAAAAAGTGTCTTGCCAAAGCTATAAAAAGAACTTCTATCAGCCTTCACTAACATCATGGCATAAACCAGAAAGTACATAAAGCAAAGCAAAATGGTTGTTTTCAATCTCTGCGTCGAAATATAAGATAAGATATACTTAGGGAATACTGAAAGTTTCTGGATCTGGCCACTTACAATAAAAGAATTAAAAATACAATTATGGAATTGGAAAATGGAACTCATTCGGAGCATGTTACTCTTTGATTTGCCAGATTGTCTTTTGTTTTTTCATTGTGGCGCCCTTTCGACAGTTGAGTGTCACTGTCAAAATGAATTTAACTCGTGAACATTTTTGTTCGATGATTTTTTATGACTTTTGTTGTGGCTTAAGTCAGCAAGAGTGTTTCCAGAGACTGCAATTGGCATTTCGGGACGAAGCACCATGTCGCAGCTCTGTGTATTCGTGGTTTGGAGAATTTAGACGTGGTCGTGATCATCTCCATGACGAGATACGTGAAGGTCGGTCGGTAACTGCGGTTACTGAATCAAATATTGATACCGTAAAGGGCCCCGTAGACGATCAAATATTTGATCAAACTTCATATTAAATTTCTGTTTGACAAACGTGTTTGTCAAATTATTTGATCGTGTGCGGGGCTGTGGGCTTTTTTGATATTGTGTTTGTTATATGAAAACATGAAGTTTGATCAAACAAGTTTGACAAACAAGTTTGATCGTTTACGGGGCCCATAAGACAACTAATGACAATGACACTAATGAAAGTGACAAAAAAATTACTTGTCAGCAAATTCGTACCTTATTAGGCATTGGAATGAGCCAAGTGCAAAATATTTTACATGTGCATCTGAAGGTTCGGAAGCTTTGCACTCGATGGATACCACAAGATTTAACGGAAGACCAGAAACGGCTGCGTGTCCAATGGTGCCGTAAAATGATAAAAAAGTTTAACGGAGGGCAGTCATTGGCTGTATATAATATCGTGACAGGTGACGAAACCTGGGTGTACTGCTTTGAACCCGAAAGAAAAAGCCAGTCGGCAGAGTGGGTCTTCCCTTTTGAAGATTTACCTAAAAAAGTTAAGAAGAGTCGAAGTATTGGTAAACAAAATGGTTGCTTCCTTTTTCGGAAAATCAGGACATTACACGACAGTATCGCTTGAAAATCAAAGAATAGTGACTGCAGATTGGTACGTTAACACTTGCTTGCCTAGAGTCTTGGAAAAAGTTAGGCAAAAGCGTCCTCGAAGCAATGTCGTCCTTCACCACGATAACGCATCCTCACACTCCGCGAAGGTAACGGAGGCCTATTTGAAGGCTTGAAATGTGGAATTGATGACGCATCCGCCTTACAGCCCGGACCTCGCACCCTGCGACTTCTTTTTATTTCCAAAAATTAAAGATAAACTGAGAGGTATACGTTTTACGAGCCCTGAATCAGCAGTGAATGCGTTCAAAGAAGCCATCGAAGAGGTCCCTAAGAAAGAGAGGTCCAACTGCTTTGTACAATGGTTTCAGCGAGTGCAAAAATGCATTAATTGAGGGGGAATATACTTCGAAAAACAATAAATAGAATCTTAAGTCGATATCTTGTCTTATTTATTAGAATCCAAAAACTTTCAATATGCCCCACGTATAATAATATTTTAAGTCATTTTGGTGGCTAATAAAGAACTAGTAACCCGGTTCTGCACCCTAATACTCAGTTTTCATCTCTAGTTCGTTCGTATTATTTTTATTTTTGAGTTTCCCACACATGAAGAAATTTGAAAATGTTTTTTATATATGTCTATATGGACATATAGATACATAGCTTAATGGCTAGAGCGCCGGACACGGTATGTCGGGGTTCGGGTTCAAATCCCGCTGGATCGAAATTTTGATATGATAATAAAAAACATTTTCAAATCTCTAGTTCGTGTTAGTATGAATTGCAAATAAAAATCCCGAAAGTACTAAAATAACCGGGACTGTAATTTGATTCCCCGATTTTTTGCGACTGACCATAGAATCGGGAATTCCCGTTTCTTTCAGTACCGGGATTTCCTGGTTCTGAACTCTAGACTCGAAACTCTTCGCTAATAAACCATAATTAATTGTTATCATTAATTATTTCAGACGATCAGCGCCATGTGTAAAGTTCGGAAACGTCGCACCGTGACACGCGAGCTGTGTCAATCGGTTAGAGAGCAGTCGGCGCACAGCTGGGTGAGCGCGTCGGACCTGGAGTGCGTGTTATGCACTAATACCTTCACAAACCCCGTGTCCACGCCTTGTGGGCACACCTACTGCCGCAGTTGTATCGAGCGATCCTTGTACTATAAGAAGAAATGTGCGCTGTGTTTAGGACCCTTAGAAAACTTTAGACTAGCCGATGTGAGTGATTTCCCCGTCTTTACATATTTAAAATCCATCTCTTTGGTCCTAATTACCGCAGTCCACTTTTATATTTGTACAATTGTTTATTGTTTCTCAAGAAATAAAAGAAAAAGTGGTCTCCTGCTTGCGTTTACTTCTAACATTACGTTGTTTTTTTTTTGTCGCGAAAACGCTTCCGAAGCATAAGAGAGAAGAACCAGCCAGGCGATAGAATATGTAATTGACAGAAATAAAAAAATTATAATTTTGAAAAAAACAAAAAAATATTTTAGAATTTTAGTCGTAATATAAAAATTGTCTGGTGATACAACTTTTAATGAGGTCTAGAGAACTCTATTTATTTTGTAGATTGCTAAAGCTCTCAAATATAATTACTATTATGGGGTACGATTTCTGTAAATTTTTATGAGACTGTAAATAACGTTGTCTTGAAGATATCGCTCTTCCAGCGATAAGACCGCCATTGTACACTGATATTTATTTGTAATATGTTATTGTTTTGATTGTTGTTGTGAACAATAAGGAGTATTATTAATATTATTAAATTAAACAAGATCGAAGGAAAAACGTTTGGTCACGTCCGATATTTACATATGTTGTACCCGCTTACGCCATTCTTAGTATGAATATAAGAAACTAGCTGACCCGTGCCCACTTCGTTGGGCGTTATAATCCATTTCACATAAGAAGGGTACGGTGAAATTTGATATGTTCCAATACACTCTCACTATTTTCAGCAAATCAGATAAATATAAATGTTTTAAAATCACCAATTAATTTCTAAGGCAAATAATAATGCTTGATTAGATTGAATTGTTGACACGGCACGTCAGAGGGCGCAGGTTCAAATCCTGCTGATTTAAAATCTTTATATATTTTTATCTTTTTCCTTTTATCTTGTCACTCCTGAATAGTGTAGCTTTCTGTTAGCGAAAGAATTTTCATGATCGGATCAGTATTTGCGAAGATTACCCCGTATATACAAACAAAGTTATAAACTTTACCTCTTTATAATATTAGTATAGATATGTATATAAAGTAAAATATATAAAAGCTCCTTATATTCGCCTCGCCCTCATCAACTCAGGTTTTACTCATGTGTCGGGGAGTCCGGAAAAACACAATACACAAGCACAAACGCCCAGACCATGGCAAATACCCTTATGGTCTATATAGACTGAGATCCCATGGTAAACTAGTGCATGTATCGAGGCCATCCCAAAAACCAACTTTTTATTTTTATTCATGATTAGGAGAATATATATCGACGCTTGAAAGGCAATAATTACCAAGCGACATTTTGGGCGATATTGAGTTATATATACCGTTGAAATCAGAAAATTTTTCTGCGTCGATTGCTCTTACTCTCATGGCGCTAGGACGAAGTTTGTTGTCGCTTGGTAACTTAAAAAAAAACACATTTTCACAGTTTTCGGCGTCCAAGCGACAATAATTTTACCGATTTATCATTAAGTTTCACTTAGTATGTATTCTATTTTTACAGTTTACACTTAGTAATTTTTGCCTAAACTCGAAATAATGCGTTTAAACATAAAGTATTTTCTGCCTTGCACACTTAGGGTATAAAACATTGCTTAAGAAATTTTACCTGATTATTTTTTTTTCTCTCTCGTAGTTTAAGACTTTTTAACACACCTTAATTATGGACTCATTGTCGCTTAGTAATTTTTTACCTAAATGCAATTGTTTTTAAAAACGTAAAGTAGTTAATATTTACCTGCCTAAAAAGATATATTTTGTAAAAAAAACTGATCAGAAACACATACTTGACGTGGATGATTTTTTGTTTTGATTACATAATGAATAGTAAGGTAAGTAACCAGAAACCCATTCCAATTTTAATTTATTTGTAACAATAGTTTTTGACAGCAATTTTCTTCTTTGAGAGATTTAACTGCAACATTCATGTGATAGAGGCTTACATAGACGTCCGATCCGAGGTTAATACCTTTGTTAACTTTGTAGATTAGTCACAGGCCTAAAAACTCCACCAACCTGCAATACAACAGTGTGGCGGAGTATGCTCTAATTCGTCCCTTGTCAGATGGAGGTCCATACTCAGTAGTGAGTCATTGTAGATCACTACAACGGCTGTTTAGGTATTGATGAAGACGATAAAATTATCCATCGAAAACCTTTATCCAAAAGTTTTTAATGTTGTGTACTAAAACCTATAAAATTCTTAGTTACTTGTACTAAAAAGCCCTACACTTACCTTATTTAATTTGTACTATGGTTAAAATTGCCTGACAGAAAAGATTTCGATTTTTGTTTCGATCATTTTACCTATAGATCAAACATCTGTTACTTCTGGATGCGTCATTTTGCTTGAAACACCATTATGAAAAACTGGGGCTTAGTTAATTTTACATGGTTTATGATAAAATTTTGTCGTCGCTAAGTAATTTTTACCTGTTTGTGATTTTGATTAAAATTTTACTAACCGACACTATTTCTTAAAATATTGAGAAAATGAATAATCTTTAAATACCAGTTTATAAAGCTATCAAATTGGATTTAAAATTCGTTAGAATCGAGTAGCTATGACTAATAGGCGATTTTTAATGAATTTTTTTTCGAAAAAAAAAACTTTAAAATGCTCTAGTGTAAAGTTGCCAACATGTCGCTTAGGAATTATTGCCTTTCAAGCGTCGATATAGACCAGGCTACTTATCAAAATGTTGCCACTACTCACTAGTGCTTTTCATTAAACTTTTGTTAATTTATTTACATAAATTACACAATTAATACAAATGTTTGCCATGAGCGGAGTCCGAGCCGACCACCAGCGAAAGAACCAGTAGTTACTAAGAATAATTAATTAAATAAATAAATAAATATGTACACAATACACACACGGTCGTCTGTTCCTAAAGTAAGCAACTTAATGCTTGTGTTATAGGTAACAGCCGACTGGTCTAGCTACATACTTTTTTTTCGATAAACATACTTATAAATAATACATATGTAAATATATAAATGAATATGCATATTACACATAGACTCGGGGTGAGAATCGAACCCACAACCCCCGGAGCAGAAAGCAGGGTCACTACAAACTGAAATAATGATTTAGTGTTTATATCTTTCAGACTCGCGACACAATATTTATAAGTTCCATTTTGGCGTCTATCGACGTCTTACCGGTGCCCGAGGAAACAGATGTAATACCAGTGGTCACCTGCTATGTAGCCTTCCCCGGGTGAGTACATGTATCTGGATATATTTAGAACTAGCTGCTGTGCCCGCGACTTCGTCCGCGTGGAATTTAACAAATAATTTATTGTTCAGTTCGCAGAGTTGTAAAAAAAAATCTAAAATGAAAGTTGCCTAAGTTACACCTTATTACATCAGCTATCTGCCAGTGAAAGATAACAATCTATACATCTATACAAATAAAAAAAATTGGAGTGTCTGATTGTAATATTAAAATAACCGCTTTTTACTAAATGCATATGGATGTATACACGGTACATATACCAAAATAATATTTTTTTTCAATTTTTATCTGTCTGTCTGTTTGTTTCGGCTAATCTCTGCAACTAGTGGATCGATTTTTACGGGACCTTTACTGGTAGATAGCTGGATGTAATAAGGAGTAACTTAGGCTACTTTTATTTTAGAAATTTGTTTAATTTTTAACTCTGCGAACTAAACGATCATTTTTCTCCACGCGGATGAAGTCGCGGGCACAGCTAGTATTTAATAAGAATAAAGTATTATATAAAAGATTTATATTGATCAAAGCAACAGATACTAATGTAGAGATTTTGTTTTGTTCAAAATTTGTAAAGAGGGAAATTGTTATATTCAAAATGTGTTTTCTTTTTGTAGCATTCAGAAAAAGCAAAAATTCGTTTACATAAATAACTTTCATAATAATTTTTGAATCGTCAGTATACAAAGCATATAATATTGTTTATTTAATTAATTTACATCGCATCTCTTATTAGTTATAAGGCATATGCTTTAACACTGATTATATGCGCCTGTAGCACAACTCAGAGAGATAAATAGTAACTTTCTTTATTTCAAGTGAGTATCAAAAACTTAATCTATTAAAACTTTTTAGAATGCCATGTCCCCTGTTCATATTTGATCCGCGGTACTGGCTGATGGTACGGCGGGTGTTGGAATCGGGTTCGAGAAGGTTTGGTATGCTCGCCTATGAAAGAGGCCATACGTTTGCTGACTATGGAACTGTAAGTTTTGTTTTATTTGTGTTACAAACTTTTTAAAAATTTATAACTAGAAAATATACTTTGCTTTGGGCTCAAATCTTCAAAGCCATTTCAATTACTGAAAATATTGTTACCGTTATTATTACCGTTATTGTTACACCTGTTAGGTGCATTATAGTGTAGTTAAATATAAAAAAAAATTCCAACCTAAGTTCAAAACGCTTATATGACAATATTGTTCTTGGCGAAAGTAATCAGAAAAATAATTTATAATCCGTCCAACCGTTTAGTATCTTTTTGACAGCTCACGCCTATAAATTACAGTTGTTTTTTTTTTCGGAATAACACACTAAAAAATTCTACAGTAATATCATACTTTATTATATATCATACTTTATATTATTTGATTGATTGAGTGAAGTGTCTTGTGCATAACAGACAACCACAGACTGTGAAACAGTTCTTGAAATAATAAATCTATCATATCATTACAATGATTTTAGGTCATGTAATTATTGTTTCTATAAATTTAATTAAAAAAAAAAAAGAAATAAAAATAGTATCTATGATTCCAAGATTGATTATTTGCAAGGAATTAAGTCGAAATCTGGAATTTAATTTCAAACCAAGAGTAAAGAGCAATAACTCTGTTCATTAATTAATTTATTTTTTGACGGCTCCCTTAAAATGTAACTTTGCACGCTTTAGGTATTGAAATTTTACGATAAAACGCATGGTTAATTAAGTCTAAATCAAGTTTATATCAAGAGTTATGAGCAAATATACTTGAAAAATCACATACCTACCTACTTATCTATTTAAAAAAGTAACTAATAAACGAATAATTAATATTTTTAAACTAAAAATATTTCATTAAATCAATTGAAAGTTCTTCTTAAATAAAATCGATTATTATTAACTGAGGTAGGGCACAGCAGGAAATTTCCTGCTCAAAATATGGAGCAGCCCGACTGGGGTAGTACCTCGACCTTACAGAAGACCACAGCTAAATAATACTGTTTTCAAGCAGTGTTGTGTTCCTGTTGGTGAGTAAGGTGACCAGAGCTCCTGGGGGGATTGGGGATAGGGTCGGCAACGCGCTTGCGATGCTTCTGGCGTTGCAGACGTCTATAGGCTACGGTCTTACCATCAGGTGAGCCGTACGCTTGTTTGCCAACCTAGTATCATAAAAAAAAAAAAAAAAAAAATTATTTCAAATCGAATGAATAACATGTGAGGCAGTCACTAATTTCGAAATTTCTTGAACTGTCTAAAAGATAATAAACGATTGGACGGAGTATAAGCCCATGTTCAGATGACGAGCGCTTAACGCGCGTTTTGATAACACGCGTTTACAACTACATACATTTTATTCAGGCCGTACACATGCTAACGCGCGTTTTAATAAAGCGCGCGTTGAACGCTGCGCTAGCGGACGACAGTTGCCAGCGCGCGTTAACGCGCGCTTTGAGATCATTGGATTTCTATGTTACCGTTCAGTTGAGCGCGCGCTTTCGACGCCAATTGACGTACTTTAGGGTTCATCAGTATCAGTACTCAATGTTTAACTTCAGACTTGTTATGAAGAATGTCAGACTACATCGTTTACGAGAGCCAGTAAGTCATCAAATGACTGATGGACATTCTGAAGTAGTTAAAAATTTTGAGTCCGAATGCCTTAATTTTGGGTACAAAATTATGTTCCGGCTTTCAGTTAGCCTATGTGACAAAATTGGGTGGACCCGATATCTCCGTCTTCTGTCGCGTCGTTTCTGCCGTCGGTATAAAATTCTTATCTTCGACAAATGCAAGAACTCTACTGAACCATTGCGGCCGCGGCAACGCGCGTTCAACGCCTGACCAGCGCGTGTCATGTGAACACCGTAAAAAAATTTAGCGCGCGTTCAAGGCGCGTTGAACGCTAACAACACTACAATTACAACAAACATTACAATTAATTAAATAAAACTCTAAATTAAAATATCTATATTTTAATGATAATGAAACTCTAAATTATAATATGTATATTTAATATGTATATGTATGTATATTTACGTGTATGTGTATATGTATATGTATATATACTGCTCAAAACAAAATAAGGGCCACCCGAGTATTTTTGTTTTGAGTCCATTTTTTGCTGACCTTCGCTGCTTGATTTATTTTTTATGAATGCCACTATGTTCTCAAGTGTCAAGTTAACGAGGATAACAATGAAGCACTAGGGATATTAGTGTTGACGGTATGGTAGAGAATTTTAATGTCTCACTTAATTGTGAAGTGAGTAGAGCTTTTTTTTTCGGATTTGTTTTCGGGTTAGTTTATGCAAGTCTACTGACAATTACGGATGTTTTCGGAAGTTAAACGTGTAATTTGATAATTCATCCGTAAAATGACGTGAATTCGACGCCATTTGGACAATGTTTCTGCTACCAGAGCCGTAAGGATGATAGAGGCTGGTCGGTCTCAACGTTCCGTGGCCTTACAGCTGGGATATTCGCGAAGGGCTATTCAAAACTTTTGGAAAAGGTATCAGGAGACCGGGAGTGTATCCTGGCGTAGTGGCTCTGGAAGAATTCGTGCTACCACCGCCCAGGAAGACCGGTACGTGCGACTTACTGCGCGACGTGATCGTAATGTGACAGCACGCGCATTACAAAACCGATTACACCAGACTACTGGTACCCTTGCCAGCGACCAGACTATTAGGAATCGTTTGCACAAAGACCAGCAAGGTTCACGAAGACCTGTAACCTGCACTAAGCTGACGGGGCCTCATCGTGTAAATCCATTAAGGTTTGCACGTCAACATCTTGAATGGGGCATGGAGGAATGGCGTAAGGTGCCTTTTACGGATGAGTGCAAGGTAAAGTTTTCTAGTGAGGATCGACGTATGCAAGTGTGGCGAAGAAGCGGAGAAAGGGTTTCTGAGCCTTGCTTCACGAACGTGACAGGTATGGTGGTCCAAATGTTATGGTCTAGGGCGGGATTAGCTTACAAGGTAAAACTGACCTTGTTTTTCTGAATGAGGGCACTGTCATATCTCAGTGTTATATCGAACAGGTTGTCAGGCTATATGTCATTCCATTTTCACAACAAGTGGTGGACGGTTTCATCCTGATGCATGATAATGCACGACCGCACATAGCCCGGGCGACCATCTCTGTACTGGAGGAAGCCAATATTCAAGTTTTAGCATGGCCTGCGAACAGCCCTGACCTGAATCCAATTGAACAGCTTTGAGACCAATAAAAACGCCGTATCTAGACAGCTGAAGAGGATGTGCACAACCAGCAAGAGTTAATTCAATTGTTGAAAAGGTGCTGGGAGGAGATCCCAGAGGAAAACATTCGCCATCGTATTGAAAGCATGCCATCGAGGCTTCAAGAATGTGTTTTGAAAAGGGGAGGACACACCCGTTATTAAATGACGCAAAAGTAAATAATTCATCTGTGCGTTTAGTCTACAATTTAATGCTAATGTTAAGTGTAAACGGCCATAAAAGTGATAAAAACCAAAAACAGTCCTAAGATTTCGTAATTTTTATTTAATTGCATTAGAATTTATTAAATTTAATTAAAAAAACATTGTTTTATTTAATTTAAAACAATCAGAGCAAAAAATCTTGACCAAAAAATAATAATCGTAAAAATTAGTGGTGGCCCTTATTTTGTTTTGAGTAGTATATATATGTATGTACACTCCCATGCCGTCTAATTCTTTGTCATGTCCTTTTCATGCTAGAGGTTGTCTGGAAGAGATCGCTCTTTTAGCGATAAGACCGCCTTTTGTACTATATGTTTATATTTTCTATTTGATGTAAAATTTTGCTTTCTTAGTGTACAATAAAGAGTATTTGTATTGTATTGTATTGTAAAATATAAAATGGCTCTTGCTATTCTTGTTATACCTATATCATAAGAGAATTATTATTTAAAACGGGATACGAGAGTCTCGTGAACAAGACATTCGTAGATAATTGTGAAATATCGAGCTTCGCAAAATAAAAATAAAAAACATCGTAAATATCCCGTTTTAAATAATTTTACTAATGAAAATAATCATGTGAAATTAAAATCTTACCTATATCTTGTTATAACTATATCATTCGACAGCTTAAAGCGTCGTAAAGCGCCATTCTTAGCGACACCGCTGTTTCATTCCCCATATTTTTTTCATACCATGGACCTTATTGTTTGCTAAAAATTTACATTAAATCTGAATTTAGTTTGTTTTATTTTGTAGGTCCTTGAGATTTGTGACTGCGTTGTTTTAGAAGACAGCAGATGTATAGTGTCTACAGTTGGTGTTTCTAGGTTCAGGGTGCTCGAGAGACGTGTAAAGGATGGGTGAGTTAATTATAGTAAAAAATAACACTAATAAAAAAAAAACCCGATAATTTCTATTAAATATTTTTTTTTTATAACAATATTGAAGTAAAAACTTATTGTGTACAGATGTGACGTTGCCCGTATCCAACCATTAACGGACATACAACCCACACAAGACGAAGTGCAAGACCTCCACCTGCTAGCCGCACAGATATCGTGTAAAGCTTTAACGTGGCTGAAGAATATGGATGAAGGTGTACGAGAGGAGATTGAGACAGCTTTTGGTTCCCTACCCTATGATGAGACACCGGATCTATGGTGGAAGACATCCGATGGACCCAATTGGATGTGGTGGCTGATAGCAATATTGCCGCTTAAGTCTGAGATAAAGGTACACTAATTGAAATTTTATTTATATATACTACTACTACGAAAAACATGTTTATTGCTTATACAAATGTTTATCGCGAGTTGCGATTGAACTCACTACCCTCAGCAGCCAACATGGCAATGTAGACGTTCAAATAATATGTAGTCTTATTTTATTAGAATTGTTTGTTGAAAAAGTTTATGTAAGTCTTTTGTGCTAGCTAATGAAAATACCCTAAAATATATAATTATAACAAAAATTATTTTCTGTTATTAGATATTAATACTATCGACACGTAGTCTCCTAAAGCGCATGTTAGCAGTCTCACGTACTCTCGACGTTATGGACTCGGACTCGTTCACACAAAGCAACCAGTCGGACAGCGAACCTCCACTCAATGAACTCAATCAGGAATGGTTGAATAGAAACAGATGAAATTAAGATAAGATATATGCCTCGATAAATAAATTACGATTGTTATTGCATATCGAGTTAGAATGTAACATGGAAAGTTCATTTGTTTTTTTAAGTAACTGTTAAATAATTTCTATCGATATCGCAAATTGTCATTCTGTCACTTAGAAAAAAGTATTTCCTCTTAAGCTAAGGATATAAAAATTTATAATTTAACAGACAATACTTTAAATATTTATTACAACTGTTTTTGACAAGTTATAAAAACTGCATGCGGATCCCCCACGAGACAGATTTCTTGCGATATCGATTGTTTTTAACTATTTGTTCGCAAAGTAAATTACTGTACGATTTATTATAATCCATTTCACATAAGAAGGGTACGGTGACATTTGATATGTTCCATAATTATGTTGTTCCATATTCCATGTGTTCCATATGTGTATGTTCCATACACTCTACTATATACACTCTCACTATTTTCAGCAAATCAGTTAAATATAAATATTTAAAAATCACCAATTAATTTCTAAGGCAAATAATAATCCTTGATTAGATTGAATCGTATTTAATAATACGCAATATATTGCGTTTTTACATTATAAACAAATTAAAAAAGGTACAGAAAAAATAATAACCTAAAATTAGAGGCATGAGACGAAACGTTTAATGGAGGTATAGGGATTGACACGTAAACGTAGTAATCGGCAAAAACAAATAATCGTAACGGCCATCTTGTTAATCGAGTCAACTCACTTATTGTTATAGTTGTATTTGAAGTTGTTTTATTGTTGTTATACTTGTATTTGTTGCTGTTTTATTCTTGTTAAGTTCTGTTATTCTGTTGTTCTATTTTTGTTAGTTATTCCATTTTGTGTGTGTGTTTTGTTCTCCAAAATGCCGAAAAGAACATAGAAGACCGTTTTAAACAGTCAAGCCCGAAAGTTGGTTGTCCGCTTTCGCGAATACGAAAATTAATTTTTAATAAGTAACTTAAAAGTAATTTTTTTGTAATCGATTAAAGGTTAACCGCAATTGTATTCGATAATCGAATCACATAAAATTAGTTATGCATGGTCACCTCACTATAGAGTTAATTTGACATGTGTCACCGTACCCATCTTAGGTGAAATGGAGTATAGAAATCACCAACTTTAATGATGGGCTATACTGATTCGTTTGTGTTTGATAAAATTTGGCATTTCCTGGAACACAGTAAAGTCACTTGCAAATTACTTTAGGCTTTAGCCTTGTAATTTATTACACCCTATTTATTATTAACAAATAATACTACGCAGGCCTTTATGTAACCCCTTGTGAAAATAATTTTCTCCAAAACTCTAAAAGTCTTCAAAACTCTTCATAAGACTTTTCATAAAAAAATACTTTTATTAGAAGAATAAGTCGGAATAAGTCTGAACTCTGAAAAACTTTGGAAAAGTCAACTATTCTCAATAACTTTGGTCCGAAATTTCAAAGATTTTTTCCACCAGGGACGTGTTTAAGAAATGTGTGTTGGTGTATAGTATTTGAATATATTATAATTACTAAAATTTGTGATTTGCGAACATTTTTTAAAACCTGGCTATAATAATAATAATTCGTATGGTAACATTCCATGTTTCAGAAATTAATTTTTGTAATATTATCTTATTTGCATTTTGTTAGAATAACAATTTATGTATATTATTTCTTCTATTAATACAGTTGCCTGATGTAATAAATCATAGAGTTGTTCATAATACTCTACATAACACAGTTTAATACATAAGTATTACGTCTGCTGATAAATATTTTATAGGTACTGTAATAATAATTGTGAATTTGATGTTTTAGTAAAAGTTTGACATTTGTAAATACACTTCTTGTTCGTATACGTACATATATTTTATGTTCAATTAGAGCACGACAATGAGATCTCTCGGTGGTATGATCTGCCTTCCTATGGGAACATTTAGGTTAAGCGATTCTTCAAAGTATTGTCGTCTTGAGCAATAACAGGTACATAATATATTATTGCAATGTATGTTATAGAGTTTTGAATTAGTTGTTCGATGATCTCTTTGTTTGATAATTTTTAATAAGGTCATTTAGTTTTAAATGAATTTATAGCAAGATAAGACCAAGAGTTACATAATATTGTAAATATTGATTTTGTATATAGAGTTCAACAAAGCTGAAGTATTTGCTGTGATCTTTCTAAGCATATTAAAAATATTTTTTTGTTACAGCTTCACTTGATGTAAGATTTTCGCCTTTAATATGCAAAATAATAAGAATACTATTTTTTCTATTTGTTAAAATTAAATTTTGTCAACTATATTTTTCTTTTTCTTCTTTGAAACATAGAATTATTATGTTGAAGTATATTATCTTACTATCGGTGCCATGCAGTTTCACTCGCGTTAATTTAAGGAAAACAAAAATAGACTATAGCTTTCCTCGGTAATTGGGCTATCCAACATAAAAATAATTTTTCAATTATAATAAATAAAATTCGAACCAGTAGTTCCCGAGTCCCTACTCAGAACGAGTACCGAAATAACCGGGATTTACCGGTTCTTTTGTCAATCAAATTATTTTTATACAAGTATTTTAGTCACGCATTTCGTACTAAAGCGAAGTAGAGATGTAAACTTAAGTAAATAACATGAAAACAGAAAAATAAGAAAACGTTTATAAGAAGATTGGATCATTAAATTCTGTTTAATTCAATTTTTGTTTTTGTTCAAAATTACTTCAAATTTATCGACAAATACTTAAATGCTTAATTGTAGTACACTTTTGAAGAATAACACTATTATGAATTGTCGTCTTCGTATAATATATAGAATGGAAAGAACAGAGAAATCCCGGTTACTTTAAGAGAAAGTAATGAAACTCCCGGTTCGCAAAAACAGACCGGTTCTGGGAACCATTATCTTGAGATTAGCCTGTTTAAAAAAAAAACAAACGACTTTTAAGCTTTATAACACAGACAGACACTTCAATCTCACTTATGAGTATGTGTAGATAGAGTTTATGAATTTTTTTTTGTCGTTAAGGGGGCGTTCAAGTATTACGTAACGCAAATTTTGAAGATTTTTGACCCCCCCCCCCCCCATGTAACGTGCCGTAACGTTTTCCTGTACACCCCTCCCCCCTCCCCATAAACGTTACGTAACACCCAACTGACCATTATTACCACATTTTTACCAAAACTGTCACAACTTTGTTGCGCAAACTAACCGGAAAGTCGTTAAATTACTTTTGTTATTGTTTGCATCGCGTTTGTGGTAGTAATCTATACATATAATAAAATTGTAGAAAAGTCAAAACTGTACATTGAATATTTTTTTAAAAGAATACTTGGGGTGTGATCTACAATCGATACCGAAGCCAAAAATATAGTTTTTAGAATTTTTGTCTGTTTGTCTGTTTGTCTGTCCGGGATAAACTCAAAAAGTACTGTATGGATTTACTTCAAATTTGGCACGAATATTATTAAGAAGTCGGGTCAGAACATAGGCTACATATTATCACGCTATCACCTACGGGGAACGAGCAGTGAACGCACGCAGACGACGTCGCGGGCAGCAGCTATACATATAATAAAATGGTAGGAAAGTCAATGTATGTCCGGGATAAACTCAAAAAGTACTGCATGGATTTACTTCAAATTTGGCACGAATATTATTAAGAAGTCAGGTCAGAACATAGGCTACATATTATCCCGCTATCATCTTTGGGGAACGAGCAGTGTACGCACGCAGACGACGTCGCGGGCAGCAGCTAGTAGATAAATAAAACAGTAGATTTTGTACCCTACTTTTTTTAATTAAAAAAAAAACAATGTACGTAACGCGTTGTTCGAACCCCCCCTCCCTCCCCTGTAATGCATCGTAACGTTTAACAAGACCCCCCCTTTCCCCCAATTAGCGTTACGTAATAGGTACTTGAACACCCCTAACCTAGTTTTTGAGAAAAATTATCGAACGGAGATTATTTTGCTAAAAGAACACAGTGACCTCGCCCTGAAACCAAACTGTGTAGAGTGTAGACAGTTCGGAGAATTTGTAGTCAGGACAAAATTTGTAACATTTTTTTAAATTAATAAATAAAAATGGAAAGTCCAAAAATGTACGCCTCCGCACACAGCCTTTATTGCCTGCCTTATTTGCGAACTAATGATCGACCATGCAGCGATTATAAGTTTGAATTTAGAGTTAAGGCAATTTAGTATTGTATCAGTATTGCACCCGTGCGAAGCCGGAGCGGGTCGCTAGTTTAAAAATAAAAGATATTTTTCACGAAATAGATATACCTAAAATCGCTACGGATTTTTTTTTCTAAATCTTTATAGTGTCTAAATTTATAGAAGAAATTTTGGTTATATAGTCTACAAGTTTTGGGAACCACCTAATTCGTGAGTCGATGCGGTTGAACGTGCATATAGGAATTTTAAACCGGCAATCAATTTCATACTTTTAGACAAAATATTCTTGTCTATATAATTTAACTTTTGTTGAAGAATATAAGTCTACTATGAGGAAGACTGTGTGATATTACAAAACAATAGATATGCATATATTACTGAAACTTGATTGTGACTGGCTGAATGATTTGAATTGAAAAAAGTTGTAATAACTATAATACAAAACCGTTTTAGCGTTATAAGTATTGTCAAAAACTGACATGATTTAAATTTCATTATTTACAATAATATGCTTAATATTAAACAAATTTACTGGTGGCTGCATCGGGATTTAATATATCTAATAAAATATAGGTGCTATTAATAAATATGGCGTACAATTTAAGTGAAAGATTTCCAAAAGCGACACAATCGTACCGAATCTTAGATCCTGGCTCATATCAAAATACAAACTCGTTATTAATTAAACCTAATAAGGTACCGTTTCTCTCGAGATCTCCACGAAAAAATTTAGCGAACGCCAAAATATGGACGCATGCTATTTATTATAGTGACATAAAACCAAAAATTCCTAATTGTACAAGTTTTGCATCAAAAATACCTCGTTTCACTTTTGAAAATAAAAACGATGTTGATTTACCACCATTGCCAATTATTTGTCAATGTGGAATGCAACAAAATGTATGTGAGTGTTCAAACCAAGTAGATAAAACCGACCATCAAGAGAATATAATGTGTCATACGGCAGTTCGTAGACGAATATTTAAAGGGCCAACTCCTCGTTCTATACGAGAAAAATGGCATTCAACTCCTTCTAAAAATAACCCAAAAGAAAATTGTCCCCCATTTTATAACGTAACAGTCGAAGAATCGAATTCTTATTATCGCGGATGCAAATGGAGCAGATGGACGTCACAAAGATTTAATAATTCAGTATTCTATAATCGAATTCCTGGACCAGCAGACTATTCCATTGAAGGTAACCAGGCCAGCTATGACCATATTTGTGCCGAAAAGGTTAGAGCTTTAAAGCGTAAAACTTCTAAACAGCTTCGATTTATTGAAAAAGTTCAAAGGCAAAATATATTAGAAGGTTTACCAGGGCCGGCAGATTATAGCCCTGTTTCATCTAGAGGTACTAATTTAAAATATGTTGGTCCTAAAGCAGAAAGATTTATCGCAACTAAATATGATGAAATCCCAAAACCTACAACATATTTCATCAAAAGAGATTTCGATGTGAGTCAATCAGACTTTACGCCCTGCCTTGTAAAACTACAACCTCGAGCAGCTTTTGGTGTTAGAGATTCCAGATTAAAATATAAACGTTCAGTGGGGCCAAGCCCATGTAGCTATAATGTTAATAATCTTTCATGTCATCTGAAACATTGTAATACAGCGCCGTTTGGTTCTTTTTCGAAAAGATTTACAGATAACTTTGGAAACGACAAACAAAACTGCGACGATAGTGACATTGAAGATCACAAAGAAACTAAACCTAACGTCGTTAAGCACCTGCCTACCTGGCAGTTTAAATCAAAAACTGTTAGAATGAAACCTATAATTCAAATATCTACGAGTAAACCAGTTGATTTGCCTGTTAGTAACGATTCAACCGATAAAAGGATGCTTCAGTTTCAGTACATTTGTCCTTTTTTTTCATCGGAAGCACGATTTCGTAATTGGTTTAATTGGATTCCTGTACAAGGTAGTGAAGAAACCCCAGGTCCTGGTTTTTATAATCTTGAAAGAATAAAATGTTTTCCAGCTGTAAAAAGTGGACCTATTAGTCGCTCAAAACGTTTTACTTCCCATGCTTCGGATGTGCCGGCACCTAACACATATGAAATGAAAAAAGGACTTGAAGATATATTAACCACTTATAATCAAAGTTTGAAAAAAAATATCCAAAACAAACATACATATGTCTGGAAAGGTCCAGTAGAACAAAGAAAATTAACGTTAGAAGAACAAGAGATGAAGTTGCTTAACAAATCTATCGCCCTCTTAGATGTGCCAGATGTTTTTGAATACAGAAAATATGAAAATACAGCAGATGCACCACCAACACGGTCCAAAATGAATCAGACAAAATTGTTACGATGTTTTCTTTATGCTAATAAGGTCAAGAGATATTTTTAATTTTATTTTAATACAGGTCGACTACTCAAACCAATTATTATAATAAAGTAACGTTAATTAATTCCGAGTTTATTTTATATTAATTGTTTCTTCAAATAATTTATTTTGTTTATCTTAATATCAATTTGAATTATTAAAAATCATAGGAAAAGAGAGGACAAGTTTTTTCTCTCTTGCTGATTGATTGATTGGTTTAATGGCATTCAGTTGTAATATAACAGTCAAAATTTAATTTTTAAAACAGGTAAAATAGACTTTCATTGTTACAACTTAACCTAAAACAACACAAACATTTAATGTTAAAATAATTAAGACTAACCGATTTCCGACTTCGAGACTAACAAATTTCGAGTGCGGACCTGATACTTAGGATTTGGGGTCTCCATCAGGGGCCGGCTTAGCGACGGTGGACGCTATACGACCTCACCTACGTTTCAAAAAACGGCACGCGGTGCTATCCTTTACACTGACACAGTTAACTTACCGGGAACCGCTGCTTCGTTAAGTACCTGCATCAGATTGTGGGTAGGGACACCCCTGTATGCCACGCGTGTGACGAGCCGAGTGATACGGCGCGCCAACCGTCGGGACGACACGGTTGCATGCGAAAGCGATCCCGTGGCGCCCCGCTATGACGATGAAGACACCGCTGGGTTTTAGTGGGTATTCTGGGTTGTTCACTCCGGGCAAAGAACCCCACACTCCTGCCGGCCTCCTCTGCGGGGTGCGTAAAAGCATAGATAAATAAGCTAAATATACTTTAATTGTGCATACAAGTTTACATACATAGGTATACAAAAAATAAAACTTACAAAATAATATTATTCACAAAGGCGGTCTTATCGCTAAGTAAGCGATTTCTACCAGACAACCTTGCATTATAGCATATAAGCAGTTATAAATAAAATAAAATAAAACACTACAGCTATTAGTACCTAACTAAATTCGATCACGATCACGATTCAGCCTGTAATCAAGGGCGGATCCAGCTTTGGCGCCAGGGGGGGGTCACAGTCATGGTCAAGGCGCCAGGGGGGGTCACAAAGTCGTGGTCAAGTAAAAATAAGTTATAATTTAAATTTTATAATGATAGATACAGGTAAAAAGTAGGTATTTTATTAATCTATGTAGGTAATGTACTTAAAAATACCTATATTGTGACAAAAATCTTGTTTAACAATTTTAATTAGTGGTCCACCTAGGTCCTAGACACAGTCCAGGGGGGGTCATGACCCCCGTAACCCCCCCCTGGATCCGCCAGTGCCTGTAATATCCCACAGCTGGGTAAATAAGCCTCTTCCCCGTGTAGGAGAGTAACTAAATTATTACAAGCTAATTACACTAGGAGAGATGATTTATTTACAACTTAATTTTATTGGTTTCAAAATATTTACAGAAAATTATACAATAAGGACTAAACACCAACATTATAAACGTTTTAGGGCGCGTTCCCAACTTCCCACCATGTCGTAACGATTGATTATTTATCGTTTTACGACTGTCGTCTCTAGCTGTTCCCATTATAACGATTGTTTGTCGTCAAAAATTTTTTGTCGTTTAGCGACTATCGTATCTAGCTGTTCCCGTTGGATCGCGACGACATTTTATCGTTTCACAGCAGTCGCTTTGTCGTTTACACATCATTAGCAAGCTACAAATCTACAGTCGCCTCTACGTTCTACGTGGCTACGATAATTTGCCGTCACGATTTTTTATCGTTTTACGACTGTCGTGCTAGCCGTTCCCACTGTCATGACAATCTGTCGTCACTGCAAAGTATCGTAGACGACAGTTAGTCGTGTCGTTCTATAATTATGTGAACACCTCCATTTAAACATAATATGAGCCACGACACTTAAAACTATACGATTATCTGTTGTCACGACAGTGGAAACGCGCCCTTAGTCTAGTCAACAAGTTCAAAAACAGATTAAATAAAAATAAAGCTCCTAAAAATATGGGCGATAGCTCATTCGATTCGGAATGATGTCTAGAAAAATGTCTTTTAAGGGTTTATTAGCACATAAAAAATTGCGATTGTTATTAACAAAATAAGAAAAAAAGAAGGTATTTAGTTTTTCGTTAATAATTTTTAAAATAATCATATTTTAGGAATTTTAAAAAAAGATCCTGAAAGAAGAAGAAATTTCCATTAAAAAATCCCAACTCCCAGAACTCTATCTCTATTATTTATAATTTATTTTAACGCTGAAAATAGTACTCCGCGAGGTCGTTACGCCATAGGCGTGCCGTCTAAAAAGCCGGTATACTTAAAATAATTTTTAATAGTATTAAATAACAATTTAAAAATTTGAATAAATTATCGTGCAGGTAATCTAGACACTTGAAGGAAAAAACCTCGGCGAAAAAAAAAGTTTATGTCGATTTTTCAAAAAATTACACCATTGTTAGTTAACTACTTATTTTCCAATCTCTGTTTTTATAAACTACGGCATAAAAGTTTAAATAATTGGTCTAAAAATTTTGCGCTTCGCGAAGCTCTTCTCATTTAGATACCTCATTAAGTTATGGAATAAAAATTTATTAAAGTTTATTATTTTGTTAATTATAATTTTTTTAAACTAACAAAAAATTAAATTTCTAAAAAATGTTATCAAAAAATATTTTTTTAGTAATATCTTATTATTGCTGTTTTAGCATCTAATATAGGTATTAATTAACATTTGAAAAGTTTTGATGCATCAGTATACATAATATCTATACAAATAAATAAAATTGGAGTGTCTGTTTGTAATATTAAAATAACCGCTATTAGCCCAGTCATTTTAGGTTTTATCTCTTATTACGGCGTTGTAATGAAAATGTGAAAAATCGACATTAATATTTTGCCGGCTAAAACAGTTATAAAGGTCAAAAGGTCACGAAAATCAGTTTTTCGTGAATATTTCGTGACCTCGGAGATCAATAGATGTCATTATAAAAATTGTTGGCAGTAAAATTATCTACAAAAAATGTTACTTGCATTTTTCTGTAAAATTAACCGTTTACGAAGTAGAGCGCTTAGAAAGCTAGGAACTATTCCGCAGATTGGGGTTGCCAGGGCCCCGTAGACGATCAAATATTTGATCAAACTTCATATTAAATTTCTGTTTGACAAACGTGTTTGTCAAATTATTTGATCGTGTGCGGGGCTGCGGGTTTTTTTGATATGTTTGTTATATGAAACATGAAGTTTGATCAAACATGTTTGACAAACAAGTTTGATCGTTTACGGTAGGGTTGCCAACCTCAAATTTAAAAAACCAGGATTTGAAGTTGGAAAAACCAGGACAATTCAGTTTAAAAACAGGACGCATTTAATTAAAATAATCACATTTTTTTAATAAAAGTATTTGGATGAAATACGAATTGAAAACTAGTTATTAAAATATAAAACAAACACTTTATTTTGTAACAAATTTCTTAAACTTAGGTTAGTTATAGTATCATTCTAATATTATAAATTTATTAATTTTTGTGAGGCTGCTCGTAGCGTAAAAATTTGAGAAAAGGCGCGCGATTTTTAAAATTTAAAAACCCAGGACGCTGCTTAAAAACTATTCAGGACGTCCCAGGACACTAAAAAACTAGGACATGTCCTGGGAAAACAGGACGGTTGGCAACCCTAGTTTACGGGGCCCTTAAAATGACTGGGCTACTTTTTACTAAATTCATATGAATCTATACACGATACATATACCAAAATAACATTTTATACAATTTTTGTCTGTCTGTCTGTCTGTTTGTTCCGGCTAATCTCTGAAACGGCTGGACCTATTTTGATGGGACTTTCACTGGAAGATAGCTGATGTAATAAGGTGTAACTTAGGCTACTTTTATTTTAAGTTTTTTTTTATAACTGCGAACTGAACAATAACTTTTTGTTAAATTCCACGCGGACAAAGTCGCAAGCACAGCAGCTAGTATTATAATATGATGTTTTGATCAATTCTGATGAAGAATTTCTTGAAATTTGAACTTTATATCAGGATCTTCTTTTTTAAGACCTAGATCTGTGGCTCTGTGCTGATGGGAACGCTATAGGTAAGGGCTTTGAAGGAAGAAGAGAATAGTGGAAATGGATTGATACAAAAGGTTGAGAGAAGATTTGGGAGGTTGGAAAATTTGATGAAGCTAATTTAATAAGTAGGAACGATGGTAGTTTGGTAGTTAGGGTAAAACACTGTTAAACGTGACTTTTTCGAGTGTCGAACAGTGTACAACAATGTTCGACAGTGTCGTTGAATCGTTGATGGCAAGCGCTTTGTCGAACACTGCATTACATAGCATCTCTTTATAAGTAATAGGAAAGCAACCGATGTCTATAACTTTCGCATAGTGAAGAATGAACGTCGGTTAGGTTCCTAATAATGTCAATATTTTATAGCGCCAAAGCTAAAATCTTCTAGAGAGTAGTTTTTTACGCAGTGAAATTATTTTTTATTTTTAATAAAATCCCTTTTTTAAATTAACATTCTTTTATTATTTCAATTTACAATTTTATTAAGACAACCTAACACAATTTTCTTTTACCGACATCTCTCAAAAATATATTCATTATTCTATTCTTAAATTAAACTAAGGTACCTGATACAAATAAGGCCTACTTAATTTAAAACACTCAAATATTGATAAATTATTCGAAAATTTTGATAAATAAAAGCAAGGAATTATTCTTTGGTTTATATATTTTAAGTAATTAAGAAAACATATTGTAATCTTTAATCAAAAATCACTTAAAAAGAGTTAATTCTGGAACCTTAGCCTTAGGCTTTTTTAAAATAATTATAGTGATTGAACAAAGCCTATATTCTTAAATTATAGGAATATTGTTATTAGAGTATTAACTATATAAAAATATATATTTCTGAGACTTTTATCGAATATTATGTTTCCATGAGATCCTTGACCAATTTTCTAAGTTTGTTTACTAAATATTATTCTTAAATTGCTAGTCAAACTTGAAGTCGCATATTAACAAGAAATAAAGATTAATATAAAAAAAAACGTATGGAGGTACCTAACTATGAAATTAATTTTCCTGACAATTAGGACATTCAAATGCGTCTAGATCACTTTTTGTCAAGCCGACGCAATCCTCGTGGTACCACTGATGACACTTCACGCATTGTCTCATATCTTTAATACTCTCCTCTTTACATGCAAAACAGTTTCATTGTTCCCTATCTTCAGATGATTTTGATTTAATCGAACGTTTCTTGTTTGAGATGATTTCTAATAGTTCTTCTCGGAACGCCATATTGCGCCGAAGCTTTGTAAGTCGACAATCACCCACAACGCACATCCTTAACTGCCGTTCTCAAGCTTTCTTCGGACCACGTAGCCCGTTTTCGTCTTGGAGAAGACATACTGAGATAATCAATCTGTAAATAAACATAATAAAGTTAAAATTCAACAGAATTCCTATTAAGGCCTAGGGTCAGAAATAAGGCCTATTTTTAAAATAGGCTTAATTTAGTACATCATACTTCATAAATGTTATAAGCAGTATTTAATTCGCATATTCTAAAAATTACAATTTAAAGTCATACTTACCTTTTTGAAGAGTTATATTGTGATCTGTATAAATTACTTGAACTTTTTAACTGAGGTAGGGCACAGCAGGAAATTTCCTGCTCAAAATATGGAGCAGCCCGACTGGGGTAGTACCTCGACCTTACAGAAGACCACAGCTAAATAATACTGTTTTCAAGCAGTATTGTGTTCCTGTTGGTGAGTAAGGTGACCAGAGCTCCTGGGGGGGATTGGGGATAGGGTCGGCAACGCGCTTGCGATGCTTCTGGTGTTGCAGGCGTCTATAGGCTACGGTCTTACCATCAGGTGAGGCGTACGCTTGTTTGCCAACCTAGTTACATAAAAAAAAACTTCAAAAAATAACGTATTAAAATTCGATAGAAATAACGACAAATTGATAACGTGCAATGAAAACACCCTTCCGTCACAAACTACCGGCCACTACGGTCGCCGTGAGCCCCAGCGAGCCTCTCGCGCATTGTTTGCCGAGTCGTGGCGATGTCGTCTATGCGTGTGTAAAGTATTTTTGATGTAAATATATTTTAACTGCATTTTCCGCAATACAGGCCTTATTTGAGTATAGGCCTTATTTGTATCAGGTACCTTATATCATAAGCCAGTATTCTCTATAACAAAATCAAAGACGTTTTTCAAGTTTTTTTAATTACTTTATTTATTTATATCCATCAACCGGCAGTGGAGCAGCATGGTGGATTAAGCTCCAATCCCTCTACCACATGGAGAAACAGGCCTATCCTCAGCAGTGGGATGTTACAGGCTGGATTGAGATCTCAGAGAGAGAAAATGTCTAGAATCTAGATGATTACAGGCATAAAATCAAGAAATTGAGACTTATAAACTTGTCTACTACCAAACTAACTCAATGCCATGTATAATTACTTGTGTACACCTGTTTGTCTGTCACTGCTAATTTGCCTTGAATGACTGAACTAATTTATTACTTCATTGCATAAATTTCTGTAAACCAAACACGTTTGCGTAACGTGACTTAACATATTTTGAATAAATTAATTAATTGATAAATTAATTAATTTTATCTTTTTACAAATAAGATAAAACTGAACATGAACTGAACTCATGCGACAAATTAAAACATTGACAAAATGGAATGCGTTCAAAATTACATTTACATTTAAAACAAATTAGTTAACATGGTTTTTTTATCAACTTCAATTTTAAATTAACTTTTTTAATTATCAAAACATAGATACAGTAGGTAATAATTATCTATGTTTTTACACGAATTGTTATAATATTTTAATCTTATTCTAGGGAACCCACTGAGTATATTGCGTATGTAGTAATTATAATTTATTAATTTAATTAAAGGTTAAATAAGGTTAGGTTATAAGGTTAAAATCTACATCCTGGACCGTCGATTTAAGGGGTTTTGAGGGGAGTGGGGGGCTACCCCCAGTACCACTCCCACGCAGCAGAAACCCATAGTTATGGAGATATCCATTGTTAAAGTTTTGAGATGGAGGATGTAGATTTTAGCCTAATCAAAAAAGTTAGATATATAAATAGTAACAACATAGATTTTAAAAGGCCTGTTTTTGTTTTACCAGTTGTGGTCGTTGTGGATAACGCTATTTGACAGCAGTTAGAGGTGGGCACAACGGCTATACGTTATAACGTTACGCTACTTTTAAAATGCCTCTTATTTTTTACGCTTTAATATATTTGTTTGTTTTTTTGGTCCAACGAACTTAGAAACCCTTGTGGGATCAAATGCATAGTTTACGATTCTATATAGGACACACAGACAAACATTCATAAACGACGAAGTTCAGAGGTGATCGTTATATTAGGTAGCGGATAAAATAACCTATCGGGGGTAGCTTCGTTCGTCGAATGTTTGTCTGTATGTCCTATATAGAATAGTAAACTATGCATTTGATCCCACAAGGGTTTCTAAGTTGGCAGTACCAAAAAAACAAACAAATATATTAAAGCGTAAAAAATAAGAGGCATTTTAAAAGTAGCGTAACGTTATAACGTTATAACGTATAGCCGTTGTGCCCACCTCCGGAGCTTATGATAGAAAATTAGAAATAGACCACTTTGACAGCGCGAGGTAGAATAGGAACACGAAGTTTAATAGGAAATTAGGAGTTAGACCTGTTTCCCTTAACTAATAAACTAAAACTGCAAGATTACTAAATGTAAATAGAGATTTCTCATAAACTCGATGGAAAAAATGAATAATGTTACAAAAACTTTACTATCGGATATCGTCATCCATCAAATGGCGAAACAGGCCCTAAATGAATTTCTGAACAAGTGATTGGAAAGGTTTGACAATGACAAGTGCTTGAAGTTCAAGTAAATTAACCTTAAAAAGTTCTTTATAAATTTAGTCAGAAATAAATATTATGTTATTTGAAGAGTTCTTACGTTAACTTGTGTATATAATTTTTTTTAATTACTCAATAGCTAAAATATCAAAATAATATTTCAAAACAAAAAATGGCTGCGTTAGGAGCTTTGCACTTAACCAAAAATACCGGCGCAAAACATACAGCTACTGTTATATTTTTTCATGGATCAGGTATGCTTAAAACCTATGTTTTAGAACAGTTATTAATACCAATTCTGATAACCAAAAAATTTAATAGCTACAATCAACATAGTCGGTTAACGACGAATTTACGTAATGGTAACAGGAATGGACTATTGTTCTTAAGTTTACGGGTTTAATCTCTGCTGATAAATATTTTAGAGTCCTGTATAGTTAACATGGTTATTTTAGTTGGTATTTCCTGTCCTTCAGTACCTTTTTATACCATTTTTATTCATAAATCTTACATAGGTATCTATATACCTAAAATTAACTTAGTAGGTATAATTATACTTAAGTAAAATTATTACATTTAAAAAAGTTCAATTTTTTTTATAGTTTTTTTTCAGTTGGCACTCAAAGTAAGGCATTAAATATAAAATAACATTGTAAATATTGCAGGTGCTTCTGGTGATCATTTAAAGGAATGGGTAAATTTATTGGCAAAAAACTTTTGTTTTCCCCATATAAAAATTCTGTACCCAACGGCTCCATTGCAACCCTATACTCCTGCGGGAGGATCAATGAGCAATGTCTGGTTTGACAGAGTTGATATAGACAAAAAAGCTCCAGAAGTTATCAAATCATTAAATTCTATTGAGAGAGATATAAAAATGTTAATAAAAAAAGAAAATGACATTGGTATATCAAGCAATAGAATCATTGTTGGTAATATTGCTTTTAAAAATATTTTAAATATATTCCTTAATTTTATATATTTTTAATAATTAAATTTTTAATGTAGGTGGTTTTTCAATGGGTGGTGCTTTAGCCCTTCACACTGCATATAGATGGGAATCTAATTTAGCTGGAGTATTTGCATTTAGTTCCTTCCTAAACGATAATTCAGTTGTATATGAAGAGCTTAAAAAATCAGATAAAAATGGTAAGACTACAAATTTTATTGAATACTAGCTGTGCCCGCAACTTCGTCCGCGTGGAATTTAACAAAAAAGTTATTGTTCAGTTTGCAGAGTTATAAAATAAATAAATTTCTAAAAAAAATAGCCCAAGTTACTCCTTATTACATCAGTTACCTGTCAGTGAAAGCCCCTTCAAAATTGGTCGAGCCGTTTCAGAAATTAGACGGAACAAACAGACAGACAGACAAAAATTGTAAAAATTGTTTTTTTACAATTTTTGTAGTGTATACATCCATATCCATTTATTAAAAAATGGTTATTTTAATATTACAAATGGACACTCCAATTTTATTTATTTGTATAGATGTTTTTAACCTGCTTCAAAAAAAGTGGAGGTTTCCAATTCGATTATCATCTATATTAATACGTGAAGCATAAACGTTGTACCCTTTTTTACGGAAATTGCACATACGTAGGAGTATGAAATTTTGCACACTTAAAGTTTATATAGAGAAGGAGTGCAGAATGCTTATATTTTTTTCAAAATTATACATAAAATATACATTAAATTAGTAAAAAAAGCATTACACACACTACCACACGCACACACGCATATATACCCTTTTGTTTTTTATTGTTATAGTCTGTTGTCAAATTGAAAAATGTATAAAAAGGTTTTTTATTTTCATAATTATTTGGTTTTCTGTAATTTAAAATTTTAATTATGGTCTAATTTCGACCTCTGGGCGACCACTAGTATATTATATAAATACGCTAAACCTTACAATTACTCCACATAAATTATGATAATTTTATAGATAACTAGCTGACCCGGCGAACTTCGTACCGCCTAACAGACGATTCTTTAATTTTATCCTTCCCATAACCCCTCCATTAACACTTAAACTTTATGGTATGGTATTAAAGTTCAAATTGACTTTTAAGTATTATTACGAATCTTTTGTATGGGAATATAGAAAATTGTTGTTATTAGACTTTTTCAGGGAATTTTTAAAAATTTTCTCTCTGTAACAACCATCCTCGTACTTCAAGGAAATTATAAAAAAAGAATTAGCGAAACCGGTTCAGCCGCTCTCGAGATTTGCGCTTAGCAACACATTTAGCGATTCATTTATATATATATATATATATATATATATATATATATATATATATATATATATATATATTACTTGCTCTACCGGCGTCCACAACTAAAAAATGTATTATTGCTTTGTTTTTGTAAATTAATTCATTATTAAAATTATTTAGTGGGAATTATTCACACTGGTATTGCTAGTCCTGTTTATTTTCCTTATAATTTTTACTGGGTGGACCCATTTTTGATGATTAATTTTTTATTCGAAAGCTGGCACTTGTTATGTGGTTGTATGAGATTTGACAAGTATTTGTCAAATCAATTTTTTTTTATAAATAATTTATCGCAGTTACTAACTACATTTACAGTTAGTTAGTTAGTTTATCTTTTGTAAGTTTCAGTACCACTTCTTCAAATTCATGGTAATGCTGATGATTTAGTGGATATATCATGGGGACAAGCTACTTTCAATGAGCTCAAATCTCTTGGAGTACAAGGCGAGTTTTATGTTATGGAAAGGTTGGGTCACTCACTCAACAAAAGAGGCTTACATATTATTCAGGATTGGATAGAGAAACTGTTACCTGACATATGATATCATGTTTTTTCATTATGTTTATTGTATTTCAATGTTATTTAGTTCAAATAAATTGTTACTTATAATGAAAGTTTTGTTTTAATTAGCATCTGAGCTTTGATCTTTTATTAATACATGAAAGGCAGATCATTAATGTATACTAACTGACCCCACAAACATTTTTTTGCCCTATATATGTCATTAACCCCCTTGATCCCCCCCCCTCCCTTTATAACTTAGTTATATGAAAAATAGATGTTGGTTGAGTCTCAGACCTACCCGATATGCACACAAAATTTCATAAAAATCTGTCCAGCCATTTCGGATGAGTATTCTAACTAACATTGTAACACGAGAATTTTATCATATCTGAATTTCGGAATCGGCTCCAACGATTTTCGTGAAATTCAGTATACAGGGGATTTCGGGGGCGAAAAATTGATTTAGCTAGGATTCATTTTTAGAAAATTTAGTTTTATCCCTGTTTTTAGGCAATGAAAAAATGGCTAAAATATCGTTACAATAGGAAGGTAATTTTCGCAATTGTAATTAAAATTATAATAGCTCAGGTGGGAAATCGGACGGGTTCAACCGAGAAGACCAAGGTTTAAATCCACGTCTGCAACTGCAAGAGATATTTTTTTTTTCCTTTTTTTCTAATTGCACTCGTTATTTTTTTTTTTAATAAAAATAAAATATAAAAATACCGAGAAAAAAAAATACTACAAACACCGACCACCGAGCTAGGCTCGGTCACCCAGGTACTAAGATTTAAGCTAAGCGCGCACTAGTGACTTTTGTCACCTTGACTTTTGCGTCACTGTCACCGCGTCCATGTCCATAGATTTTATTACGTGACTCACGGATCCAAATGCGCGCACCTTCATTAGGGATGATGGACGCGGTGACGGTGACGCAACAGTCACTAGTGCGCGCTTAGCCTAAAGGTCGGTGGATAGTAAATCTTGACATTCTGTTAAATACAGCATCCATGGGGCTCTGGTAGGTGTAGAACAACTCATGTGAGATGTTGATTGGCAGGTAAGGTCTACAGTACCTCATTTCGAACAGATTTTCCCTGTCTATAAGGCAACTGGTTGATATCTTCAACGAAAACAACTTCGTTTGTCCACGAGAGCTGTGCCGCCATCACTCGCTCGGAATTGGTTCATGAGGGTTTCGTTCACCGTTAGACGGATGGCTGTACATTCTCTTTTCCCGACTATTTGTGTCGTTTTTCCGCATTGGTACCCCATTCACCCCACTTCAGATTTGGAAACTGCCAATCCACGCGCCCGCGTCGACAGTAAGATCTCCTGAAATTTTACCATCTCGAGTATCCTATCATCCAGCATTACTCTCGTGCCTTTGGCAGCCACCAAAACTTGGTCTCCCACAGATGTTTACAATTAATTTGACGTGTTTTCTCGCTCGCCGTAGCCTCAACCATGTCCACAAAACCGCTTGTGCCACTATATGCTGCTATATATTTTCCTGACATAATTATATCCTTTCATAATCTGGGACAAGGGTCAAGGGGTAATCTGGGGTCAAGAGTTTGATGCCTTGAAAATATATAGGTAACCCAAAAAACTTAAGAACTTAAAATTGTGCATATTGTTACCTATTTAAATTTAAATGTTTTTGTATAAATTTTCAAAATTCATATAGGTAATACAGCTTTAAACGTAACGTAGAAATAATATAGGTATAATGCATTTGGATTTAGAATATTACATAATAAAATAATTTTAATGAAGAGATGTCGATTGACTGCTGCGTGTAAAGGTACGAATGTTTTTGTGTTCTTTGCTTTGTTGCTTGTATAAAATGATTAATGTTGTAGGTACAGCTTTCTTACATATATATTTAGAAATATTTTAGATGCCTGATGATGATCTAATAAAGGATCGAAACGTCGCATGAATTTGTAATTGGTGGTTTGATTGGCACCTTATGTCCACTTTCCTGTGAACCGTTAAAAATCGAAGGGAATCTTCGAAAATCATAGTAGCGACTAGTAGGTAAGTTTGTTAATTTTTTTCGTCCACTTAAGTTGTAAGCTTGTCGATGTACTTAATTGAAGTCGGTTTTTTTTTCTTGTTAACAATTATTTTACTTATTAAAGAGAAAAATTACATTTTTTGCGGACTATCTGTCTGATATATTTTTATTAAATTATGTACTCTGTAGTGTTACACTACTAGTGTAAGTTCCTGTGTTCTCGCAGTCCGCACAAAATGTGTCGTCGGCCCGGATGCGGACCGCGGCAGTCCGCCAGTTGACGACCCGCTGGTTTATAGCATGGTCTCGCGGGCTCGAGGCTGGTCTCAGACTGGGTGGAACCACTTGCCCCCTATCGGCCCTGGTTTATGGTCAGCCCTAAGGTATTTCTTTATAGCCATATAGCTTCTCGGTTCATCGATGTCGAAGGTCCAGGCGCATGGCAAAGCGAGATAGACGCGCGTTGTTTTTTTTTTTTGTCGGAGAGGCCAATCTATGGATAGAATTTTGCAATGCTACTAAATGGGTATCTGGAACTTACTCTTTATTCTTATTAGTCACAGAAGTGGTGGCGTATTATCTCTGTGCCACTATTTTAAATTGTAGGCGCTCAGATTCGGTCAGAGGAGGCTCATTGAGAACCGGTCTTGCAGGTGGGGACGATAGTTTAACTTTCGCTTTTAGAAAGCTTAGGTCTTCCCTCACTGTCTTCGTATACTATGACCTCATGCCTGTCCGAGACCATTAGACATCCATAATAATTGGCTATGATGCCTTCCTGCTGATCCTCATGGCATCCACATTAATTTTTTGCGAAATCTTGGCTTACCCTGCTGAGTTCTGAGAGTATCGAGCATGCACTCGCAAATGGTGCCTCCGCGCCCATCCGACGAGAGCAATCACTTTTCCAATTGCACGCGTCGATAGATTGAGCCATTGGCCACCCGCAAATCTACCGCTTTAAGCGTGACTCAGACACTCGTGAAAAGAGCGTCCTTATACTCTTTCGCCACGCTATTCACTTTCTCTGAGTATCTCTTCAAAGAAGGCGTACAATGTGGTCTATTGAGACGTTATCGGTGTTTCTCCTCTCCCAGGGAGTCTCTGCAACATTTGGACATGGGACAGCTCGCAGTGACCTTGCTATAGGATTTTGGGAAATGGTGATTTATGTCGCTGATATTCGTATTGAATATATTGGTGTTTGAATTGTCCTTTACTTGTCCACACACATAATACAATTTTAATTGTTACCGCGATACAGACTAAGTGACGGTGAGCATTGCTCGTCAGGCTGTATTATAGGCTGTCAGAATGATTTCTATACGCACTGGTGTGTAAGGAGAACAAGATTACAAATTTACCTACTTCGACAAAAGTTGACCATCGATCGAGAAATTGAAGCAGGACACGATACGGTGTAGCACTTCCAAGAAATGCACTTGAAACTTTTTACTTACATGTCGTCCGCAATTATAAGTCATCCAAAATCAAGTTGAGGGTTTTATGTTGGATTCTGTGTCTATGTTCCAAAGAGACAATCATATCACACGCATTATCTCTGTCTGAGCTACAGAACCTGAAATAGAAGGCAACAGGATTCGATGGCACCACATCGCTAACTATTGGATGCCTAAGCGGTAGGTACTCATGGGGACGTATACATACCTGAGCCTGGACACTTACTCGATGCATAGAAGATGTACAACACACCTTGAATCTCTACTGTCTATACCTACTTTAAAATATGTATATTGAAATTAATTAAAATTTTTGTTTATAAATACCTATAATATGAATATTTATAATAAAAGAATAAATAAATTAAAGTAGGCGCTATATTAAAACAAAGAAAACTGCCAACTATACCCCGTCCGGCGACTAATGATCTTTTTGACACTTCAAGAAATTTTGACATTAGTGACTGCCTCACACGTTATTTATTCGATTCGAAATAATAATCGATTTTATTTAAGAAGAACTTTCAATCGATTTAATTAAATACATTTAGTTTAAAAATATTATTTATTTATGCGTTTATTAGTTTTTTTAATTTAAATGAAATATATAAATAATAAATAAATGAATTAACAGAGTTATTGCTCTTTATTCTTGGTTTGCAATTAAATTTCAAGATTTCGACTTAATTCCTTGCAAGTAATCAATCTTGGGGTCATAGATACTATTTTTATTTCCTTTTTTGTATTAAATTTATAGAAAAAATAATCACATGACGTAAAATTATTTTTATCATATGAGTCATATAGAAGCAAATATAGCAATATCCACTTTTTTGCCAAACAGACCTAACAATAGCGCCACCATCTACGTAAAATTCCAAACGTTTTTATTAAATAATACCGCTCCTAAAACAGCAATATCCTATAAAAAAACTAATTTTGTTTTTAGTGTTCGTTGCAAAAATAGCAAAATCCAAGACTATCAAAACCAATGGCAGCAATATCCCAACTAGCCAATCACAGGCCGTTATTTAGTATGGCGAAAACGGTTGAACGGAGAAAATACATGCTTTAATTTTCATGATTATTCTTAGATTTAAACAAGTTTTGAAGTGATCGAGTTATTAAATCGTTACGATGGATTGTTTTTCTGTCCCTGTAAATAATAATTATGCAAGAAAACGTCAGCGAAACCCCGAAACTTGGAAACGGAATGTCTCTAAAGTTCAGAGGTTAATGTTATATATTTTATAGAGTAGGTTACTTCGTTTATCTTGATACTTTTTTGGTAACCGATTTTTTTTGTATATCAACTAGTAATGTTATTAATATGAAAGTTTGTAAGGAAAAAAAGCACAGTTGAGGTTTCAAGCACAATTAATATAAAATGAAAAATGAATAAATATGAATAAAATTATAAATGACTCTGAATCTCTGTCATGTATGACCTAATTAAAGTATCAACTGTCATACGTCGTACTATACATACCTTTTAAATATGGCGTCGTTAGGTGCAATGACAGCAATGTCCCAAAGTAGAAAATTCAAATACAGCAATATCCTACTGTCAAGAACAATAACAGCAATATCCTGTCATTTTTCCAATATTTTACCATTATCGTTTATTATTTTTATCATTTAAAGGCTAGCATATATGCATTATAACATCCCTGTTGTAATAAAATAGACTTGGTTCCAAAAAACATAGGTTTAACTACAGAAAAATGTTTTATTTAAATTACTCAAAACCACCCCGATTGGAGATTGCTATATTTGCTTCTATATGATTCATATGATCGATTTATTATCGATTTATTATTTCAAGAACTGTTTCATAGTCTGTGGTTGTTTGTTATGCACAGGGTACTTCATTCAATCAATCAAATCGTCAATAAAGTATGACATTACTGTAAAATTTTTAGTACGTTATTCCGAAAAAAAAAACTGTAATTTATAGGCGTGAGCTGTCAAAAAGCTATTTAGTCGCCGGACGGGGTATAATCATATTTAAGTAGATTACAGTTTCCAACATTTCATATAAAACGTAGTGGTTATAATTATACTCTTTGATTTCATATGATTAACGTCATTGCGTTTGATTTGTCATTAATTTGAAATGAAATTTTGTGTAACTCAAGTAAGTATGCACTAATACTTATTACTTGATTACCATCCTAATTTTAATTACTAGTTTTCATAATAATTTTAAATATGTCCATATTTTTTTTAGTAAAAAACGCTGTATAGTGTAAAATATCATACACTCTAATGGGTCCTAAGAAAGGTAAAGACGTTACAGATGATGAACATTACTGGAAAACAATTATTGAAGAAACGCCCTTAAACGATGAAACATGGACTGTACAGGTAATTTTAATAGAGGCAGCTGGTAGTGAGCATGATCATATTTATTTAAATAAGTTTGAAAATTGCGCTGCTGAAGAAAGAAGATTTGTAATGAAAAATATTTGCAAAACGGAAACAATTTTTATGATAAACCAACTCGGTGGAGAAAAGAAAGTGAAAGATGACAAACTTCGAGTATTTGAAGAAGGACAGTCCTATTTAAAAGAAAAAAAAGATGTTCCACCAGAAGTAATGGCTCTTGTCATTAAACATCTCATTCTTAAAATGAAGGAAGAATATCTCTTTATTGAGCGACAGAGATTAGAAGTACGAGAAGGAATGAAAAAAGAATCATCTACAATGATTGGTAGAGCAGAAGTTAGAGGGACAGTAAATGTTAAAACATTGGAGCCACAAGAGCCGCCTGTTCAGACTATTTCTAAGAAAAAAACTGAACAAACCACAGTTGCGAATCCGATAGAAATAGATGAAAATAAAAAATATAATACACTTCTTAGGATGAGAGGTGAGGAGTGGAGAGATAAAACATACATCGATGATTACCCACTAGATGGTCCAAATCTGTATGTTGCTGTTACAGGATTCATACAACCTACTTTGGCTGACTGTCTTTTAAAAATTGGCATTCCTCTTACAGCTGTAGTTCAAGTTCGTATAGATTTAACATCAACTACTATACCATCAAGTTTATTGAGAGCTTCAAAAAGAGGACAAAGTCAAACGAATGTCCTAGCAGAAAAATCTCTTAAATTCTGGGAAGACTTGCAACAGATACGCATAAACAAAAACTCAAGAGATTATTTTAAAAATACTGCGTTTATTTTATTTACACCACCATATTGGAATTTTGATAAATTGTCTGGTTCTACCGAAATTATATATAACGAATTATGCTACTTAATGTACGATATTCAAGATTTAACAAGACAACATTTGCATTATTTAGATAACATGGACATAATTACTATTCCTGAAGAAAATACTCTGGATGAATATCATTTAACTTTTTATGAAAGTCAAATAAATGAGATACCTTTAGAATCCGTTACTGTTTATCTAATCCTTGATGCTATGCTTCAAACAGTTTGTAAAGATAAGAGTAGCAATGCGTCTATTTCTTCTAAAAATTATACATGTTCTCTTACTCACCAAAATAAGAGCGAAGACAACAATTTTTTTCAATCTGAAAAACTTGTTAAAGACTTGATAGGTCGATTTTGTAAATATGACTCACAAAGAAAAAAATACAAAGTGACATACGAAGAGGACAAACAGGATCTGCAAAAAACGATTGTCATAAACTATGGTGATTTTAGTAAAAACAGTTCTTTTCATTTAGGCAATATAAACTTATCGTTAGACAATTTATTATATTCCATGTTACACGGCATGCCTGTAAATAATTTGTGGCTAAATAGAGATAAACCTACGGAAGAGATGAATATTAGAAATAATTATCATATTAATTTAATTTTATCTTGCTTTGATAGACAAGACGTGGAAACTGCTGAGTTAAATAGACTAATACATATTTTGGCGTGTCGTAAATTATACAATAACAGGAGTTCATTGACAAAAACACATATATTACCATCCACCATAACTGAATTTAAAAAAACGTATTTGAAGCGCAGTATCCTTGCTGAACCTCTAACTAAATATTCTTTTCATAATTGTCATACTTCCAATTCATCTTCTTTGAATTATTCGTCAGAAGGCCAAGAGGAATCTTACGAGACAATCAGTGATGTCGATTCAACATTTTTAATAGAAAAGCTTTTTAGCTGCCCTGACATCAGTGAGTTAGTATCAGTGACAGAAATATCGAATCAAATTCCCACTAACCATATGATTGACAACTACGAATTTTTTCAAGATTTTAAGGGTTCAAGTGCCTTTCAAGTTACTCTCGATGCGTTTAATAAATACAATTGCCTCGATTATAAGTACTGCGAAGTAACTGATTGTTATATTGCCATGTTTTATAACAGCCATGACAAAAAAGGAATATCTAGACACGAATGGCGCTGTCATCTCCCAACGCCATTATGCTTACAAGATTTTTTTGATTTTGTATTAGAAGAACAATATGACTGGATAAAAAATGAAGAAAAAATTTATGATGAAAACATGTTATTTAGTTCCCTATCAGAGTGTAAAAACACGAAAAATTCTTGCCCTGTAAACTCTTGCGTGGAAAATAATGAAGTCGAGTTCGAATTACTCATGGAGGGTTCCTTAAAGTATGAGGAAATCAATAATGTTGAGTTAATCGATTTCGAAACGTCAAGTTCTAAAATAATGTCATCGAAAAAAACTCCTTTATCCACAACAGACCTGGATTCAATGAAAAGTGGTAAAAAAACTAAGTCTCCAGCTTTATCTACTCCAAAAGTTATTGATCCTGAACCAGGAGGTGATACTAATGTTTTGCTAACAAAGAAACCTTTTTCTGGCTATAACTTAGGGGATAGAAGAGTTGAAGTGTTCGGAAGAGATTCTTCATATTTTGCTAAGGATGGTACTCGTGTTTCTAGTTTTTATTCATTGACAATACCAATGAATTTAGAATATGCAAGCTTAAATATAGTTCTTGGTAACTCTGATAATGAATTTTGGATTCATAAGGCCATAGGGGAAGTGAATAATACAGATCCCATCGATATCGGTGACTCATTTAGAATTAATACAAAAGATCAAGTTATAGTTTATATAAAGAAACAATTATGTGCAATTGTTCCTTCATTTTCTAATTTAATGTCGGAAGAATCTATACATAAGACTAATGTACGTAAGTCTCCTTCATCTCCTATTACTGATGGTGAACCAGAACATTATGAGAAAAAGTCGTTTTATTCTTTAATAATTACATGCCCTAATGGCCATATTACAGAGAGTGTCCATGAAAATAATTCTTCGAAAATCTCCCATATTAAACAGCATTACCTAATCCCGTTGCCTAACCACGACGAAGATATGCGTTGCATAAGCCTCAATGGTGAGGTATTGATTTTTAAAAAAAATAATGAAATAGAAATTTTGAATCCTGATTCGTCCTATATGAAAATACTAAAATTTGAAAAAAAAATTGTTAATGAAGAAAATGATGAAAGTTTGCATAATAGTAGTTCTGACAAAATGAAGAAAGGCAAAGATAAACCGAATAAAACTTCTTCTAAACCTTTAAAGAAAAAAGTAGTTGATGATGATAAAATAATTCATAGTAAACTAGAATATGAACTATTTATTGAAGAGTTTGAATGTATAGAAAACAACGGATTAAGACAAAGATGGATTGAAAATAATCAATTGAATATCGAGAAATTGCTAATTAAAACGGCAACAGATTTTTGCTTAGGCGAAATATATTCAAAACGTATGGATGGAACTACTATATTATTAAGCAAGTGTGGAAAACATATTGTCACGTTTCCTAATAATACAAGAATAATTTCAAGCTATATAATTGGAGCTGAAGAAATATTCCCAGAATGGACAGAAGAAGAAATTTCATATTTCTCAATTATGTCTCACTTCAATGTAGATTTTTCAACTCCAGAGAATTCTAGGAGTCAAAACTATTCTGTTCATTCTGACAGTGACAAAATTATGCCAAATAATTTGCACGAAATTAATAAAAAATTTGCTCGGGACGATGGCTTTATTGCAGTTTATATGGTTTATACAGTCGAGCATCCTTTGTTTACTACCGTAACTATTAATAAATATGATGGAAAAATATCTGTCGAATCTCCAAACAACAGTTGTGTTACTTTTGATACAGCTAACAATTACGAGTTTTCCTTAGATAAACAATCATCTGCTCAATTTGATGGAGAAAATTTAAATATAAAACATTGTGTTTGTTCCGAGTGTAATTCTTACAATAATTGTGAAGTCCGAATTAAATGTGAAGAAGTCGATAGTGTAACCAACTTACAAAAACATTGGTTAAAAATGACAGACACGTTTTTTAATCAAGTATCTGTTGATATGGAAGGAAATATAAATGTGATGGAAGACGTCACAAACGATCAGACTCTTGAAGAAAATCATCCTAAAGAACATGTACAAAGCACCAAATTAAATGAAAATAGAAATAACGACATCAATTTTCCAAAACTTCATAAGAAATGTGAAGAAATGTGGGAAGCGGAGTCATTGAAATTTTTTATTCTTAGACGGTACGCAAATTTATGTAACTTATATTTTAACCAAGTCAAATCTACAGTTAGACTTGCTTATACTACGGTTTAAAGAAATCTGGATTTTGATATGACAAATATTTATCCAAATATTTTTGAACTTAAGATAAATAACATACATATTATAGATATGGAGATATATTTGAAATGAACCAATAATACAACCAATTTCTTTTAATGTAGGTACCTATAGAAACCAATGTATCTATCTATGTACTAGATATATACTAGTTATTTGTAAAGTCTGTTCTATATACGTGGCGAATAACGTAATTTCAAATTGGTACAAAAGTTTACAGGAGCTATTTATGAAGTCGTATTTATAACTATCTACTTCTCAGAGATCTATCATGTTCGGAGCTGGTACACCGTGAAATCGTAGAACGATGTAAAGAAATGTGTCACATGGAAGCGTGGTGTTCTATCAGTAATCACGATACTTTTGGAGATCATCGAACTATTTGGTCTATACTAACGCCCATATATCTTAATGAATCTGAGGTGCATTTGTATACTGCAGAATTATTGGAGATTTATTATTAAACATTTAAATTTTACAATAATTTAAACATATTTTATGATTAAAAACAGAAATGGTTGATGGAGTCGAAATTATTAAATAAACCACAATATTTAACCTATAAGGATTTAGAAAATGATAGCGGTAAAGGTTTCTATCACTGGATGCGTCCCTACAAAAGGTTTAAACCCAAACCGATAAAGCCGACACCTGTCCTGCCTGAAAGACATCCTAGAGCTTTCATATTGCGGTAATTTATTTTACCATCATCCATAGTAGATATAGTAGATATGATTTTTATTTGTTTATTAAAGCTAAAACTAATCACTGATTAGTTTTAGCTGATTAGTAATCAGTACTTGGAAAATATTGAGCTTCAAAACATCAAACCGTTTTTCCACTAACAGGTCTAGTAGTCGTAGGTCTGATGTATGTCGTGAGTCGGTCGTGTATGGATCATGTTGAGTATAATTACGGACCACTGACACTAGATTGTTTTTCTACTGGGTACCGTTGACTAAGAGGCTATTAGTTATTTTATATTAAGTTCAAAATACTTACACTGATGAATTTATAATAATTAGTGATGCTTTATCAGTACTTTAGAACAACAATGGAAAGACTCACAAAGAGAGACATTAAAGGGGGCCAGAGAACTTATTAAAGCTATTCTTCGCTACCGGAATCTTGTAGAGGCACGTAGCCAAACTATTTTAAATATACCTATAAAAGATCGACGAAGTGAAAATGAAAAGAAAACAGATGACTTTATACAAACTATTGCAGACAGGTTAGTACCTTTAAAAGGTCTTGGCGCATATTGGAGACTTCTGTTTATTTCAATTATATTATAAAGTGCTAGTAGACAATCCACGCTACTGGCAAAGGAGATGATATTAGGTCGGGGAAAAAGTTTCTTCATATTTTATACAAAACTTCAAGGTAAGATTTTAGAAAATTTATTTTTTATATAATTTTAATATATATACATAGTACATACCATTGTGTTCGATAACTTGCCGCCATCTTGTACTCGTAGGTAGTGACAGGATACCGTTGCTGTAGAAATTTTGGCACTTATCATTAAAAAACCGCAACAAGTATTTTGACAGTCCTCTCTTAATTTTAAATTTACATTACCTAAAGAATTCCGGAGAGACCGAAACAGATGAAAATCTGAGGGTAGCAAGATGTGGTGGATTATGGTGGATGCATTGAGACTTCCCGTCAAACTCTCCCAATTTTTCTCAAAAATTACGTATGTGGTTGGGCGTTGTCGTGATGTAAGACCACATCTTGACAGTAGAAATCCGAATTGATGGTATTGCTCGGCAGTAAATGCTCATAATGATGCCCTTCCAATCCCACCATACACTCAACACATCACCTTATTGCGTGTCAACCCGGGTTTCGCGATAGTTTTTTTTTTTTTAATATTAGTAGGTCGACAAACAAGCGTACGGCTCACCTTATGGTAAGTGACTACCATAGCCTATAGACGCCTGCAACACCAGAATCGTCGCAAGCGCGTTGCCGACCTTATCCCCAATCTCCCCCCAGGAGCTCTGGTCACCTTACTCACCAACAGGAACACAATACTGCTTGAAAGCAGTATTATTTAGCTGTGGTCTTCTGTAAGGTCGAGGTACTACCCCAGTCGGGCTACTCCATATTTTGAGCAGGAAATTTCCTGCTGTGCGCTACCTCAGTTAAAGTGCAGCTTGACCGACCTTTGCATAAATGCCTCTCGACTCGTCCTCTCTTTCGGACATTCTTATCGTAGGCAATCCACTTTTCGTCATCAATGAACAATCTCTTCAAAATTAGTTCGGTATCATTAACATTACGCCTTAAGAGAGAATCGCAAATGAGTATACGGTCCATTAGGTTTCTTTTAGTGAGTTCGGGTGGCACCCATATGTCGACCTTTTTGTATAGCCAGCCTTTCACAAATGGGTAGAAACTGGTTTAGGGTAAATTCTCAGATATACAGCTTTAACAACGATGCTTGAAGTACCTAGGCATAACACCAACTTCCGATTAAATTCCTTTTCTGTACGCGCTGCTTACCTTTGGAATAATCTCCCAAAATTCATTCAAGAAAGCTCATCGCTGTCCACTTTTAAAAACAATCTTAAGAACTATCTGCTTTTCAGATGTAGGTATATATGTAGTATATGTATGTATATATGTTGTATGCGTATGTATGTATTTAGATGTAGGTATGTGTGTATGTATACGTAGTGTATGTTTTTTATATATATAATATATTTGTTTTTTTTTATTCTTCTATTCCTGCACTACTTTGCCTCGCGTTCACATCATCTCTTACTACGGAAGATATTTCTTTTATTTTAGAGGTAAGTTCGCCCTTGCCAACTTCCTGTATTATATATTTTTTAAAGTAAAACTTTAAAATGTACCGAAATTCTTAATCAAATTATTTTTCATCAAATATCAATAATCAAATAAAACAAATTAAAAGTGGCGGGAAACTGCTTTCTACTCTTTAATTTTATATTTAAAATGTCACTTTTTCATGGTATCAAAAACCAGCTATGTACAAACAAAAATATTTTATTGCATTTTTTTACTAGAAAATACGAAAAGACTTTTGCCCCGACCTTATATCATTATTGGTACCGTAGGTTATTTGTACCGTCCTATAATACCTATATATTATAGTACCTACCTCTAAGACATCTTGCTAGCGAATTTTTCTTTAACAATACTTAACTTAAATAACTAAATATTATACTATTGCAGATTATATGAGGATTTACGATGTCGTTTGGTAGATTATGCTCAGAGTCGTGCAAAGCCAACGATTACCACCGAATCTTGTTCTGAAACGATTTCGACAGAAATATTCAATGAAGGTGATTAATATCAAGTGATGTTTTTTTTTAGCAACTTTTTAACACCCAACCCCACTTGGTGGTATATTAAAATTATTACATGTAGGTATTAAAATTTTCAGAATATTATCTTTAAATATAGGTTAGTTAGATCTGATTGAATATTGGAAAAATAAGCATAAGTGACACAAATTTTTAGGCACACAACAAGTATGGAAAAATAAATACACGTGATATTTTGTGACGATGACGTTGGCGCAACAGTCACAGCACTGGTTTGTGACTGTTGCTCTAGAGCAGTGATTTTCAACCTGTGGGTCGCGACCCTCTGAGGGGTCGTGCTTCTGTAGGGGGGTCGTCAGAGGTCGAGAGAACATTAATACAAACAAATCAACAAAAAATAAAATTCTAAGACTCATGTTAATGCGAAGGTTGTGCTTGTTTTTGATTAACCAATTTCTCCCATCGTCGATCTGTATTTGCTACACATAATTATAACTAAATTGTTTTCCAAATTTATCCGATTTCTTTGCTTACTTTTTATTTTGGCCATTGATGAAAATGTCAACTCATATAAGTATAAGTACAAGGTGGCAAATGGAATCAAACACTTCAAAGCCTCAGTTGTCAAATCCGGGTATTCTGTTTTTTCCTTAACCAAAAGGTATCCAAATTAGCAGACTTGAATTCCAAGTGCAGCATCCCATCGGTAGATAATTCTAGCAGATTCTCTTTGAGCTTAGTTGGCAAATTAGCCTCATTTGTAGCTGCATTTGAAAACGGATTTAAGATCCACCTCGGCCCGATGTTCTGTGATATCTCTTGCACTGAGAAGTAATGACACAATTCCTCTTTCAAATTATCTAACACCATTTTCATATCAGACATATATGGCTTGATGTTTATCTCTCATCCGACTTCTTCAGTAAAAAAATTGTGTCGACGAAAATGAATCGAAGTTATTTTGATTTATATAGACGACGACCACAAGTCAATTTTTTTTGTAAAGCCGTGTATTTTGTCCTAATTATGGAGACGTATAAAAACATCCTATGGAATGAATATATTTGTAACACTGTAACATACACATACATACATGATATAATTGTGTTTTCTAGCAAACGAAAAAGAAAACCGACTTAAATTACATTGACAAGTAATAATATATAACGTAAGTAGACGAAAAAAATTAACAAACGCAGTAGTCGTCACTATATGATTTTCGAGGGTTCCCCTCGATTTCTCTGGGGTTTCATCATCAGATCCTGGTTTCCTTATCATGGTAATAAACTTGGGATATCTCCTTTCCAACAAAAAAAGAATTATCAAAATCGGTTCATAAACAAAGAAGTTATCCCCGAACATACATAAAAAATATATACGGTCGAATTGAGTAAACTCCTCCTTTTTTGAAGTCGGGTAAAAAAGCGAAGAGTCGGGGGTCGCGAAATATTTTTTCGTACCAGGGAGTCGCATCATAAAAGGTTGAAAAACACTGCTCTAGAGGTTGCGGGTTCGATCCCCGCACATGACAAACATTTGTATTGGCCATACAGATGTTTGCCGTGGTATGGGTGTTTGTGCAGTCCTTGTGGGTCTCCCCACCGTGCCTCGGAGAGTAGGTACGTTAAGCCGTAGGTCCCGGTTGTTATTATGTAGGTACACCATCAGATAGCGATCGTTACTCATAGTAGGGAATATATCCGCCAACCCGCATTGGAACAGCGTGGTGGATTAAGCTCTGATCCTTCTCCTACATGGGGAAAGAGGCCTATGCCCAGCAGTGGGATATTACAGGCTGAAGCGATATTATATTATACACCCCCACTCCCTCCTTGTGAAGTTTTCGAGGAACCCATCCGTCCCCTTTCGAACCTCACGTTATTAATGGACGAACCTTTATCAAATTACGAAAAATTTAAAAAGTGCACTATATCTTACATATATATATATATATATATATATATATATATATATATATATATATATATATATATACTACTTGTCTATACAATACATCTTTATCTATACATCTATACAAATAAATAAAATTGGAGTGTCTGTTTGTAATATTAAAGTACATAAAGTACACACGGTACATATACCAAAATAACGTTTTTTTATAATTTTTGTCTGTCTCTCGTTCTGTCTGTCTGTCTGTTTGTTTCGACTAAACTCTGAAACATACTGAGCTAATGTAATAAGGAGTAACTTAGGCTACTTTTTTAGAAATTTATATACCTAAGTATTTTATAACTTTGCGAACTGAAGATTAACTTTTTTGTAAAATTCCACGCGGACGAAGTCGCGGGCACATTCTTGAATAAATTTTGAATATTATTTTATTTTCTGATTTTTGGTTTTGTATTTGTGTAATTTGATTAAATAAAACAACATTCAACAAATAATTGTACCTTAGGTACCTACAACATTTTTGTAAGGTCGTATTATTGTGTGTTTAGTAACTTGACTTAAATAAATAGGTAAATAATTTTTCAAATGTCATCGTTAGTTACGGAGCTAATAAGGTTTCACAATGAAACAAATACTTGTTCTCACCCGACATTAAAGGTTAGGTAAGTAGGTATTACATTTACATTCTCGAAAATGAGATTAATATTTTTCGACTAAGTACATTTATATAACTAACCTATCTAACTTCAAAATTAGACCTCCTCCCGCTATCCCAGCATACACATTGATATATCTAATTATATCTCAAATATTTACATTTCCGATTTCTATTTAGGCAATGTACCTATAGATTTCCTAATAAATGTGTCTAACATAATTTATTTTACACATTTCATAAAAACATATAAATGTTATGTTTCTTTTCTATAAATTAATCTGTACATTACCTACAATTGGTATATTTTGTACTTAGATATATTAGATACGTGTCTATCTACCTACTCTTGTCCACATTTACTAAAAACACATTTTCTCTCTTTTATCTTTTTCATATTTTCTCATTAACTAATATAAGAGCTCAAAAAGTGTGAAGAAAGAAAAAGAGAAATTAAAGAAGTAGAATCTGCTGTGACGACTAGTCCTAATCTGAAACGCTACTGGAATCGACGCGCTGAGGAGTACAAAGAAGAGCAGTTTTATAAGTAAGTTTCGAAAGACCATCATTAGTAAGAGGTTACTATATTTTTCACATTACCTAGTAAGATGTACTAAAAGAATAATAAATAATTAATAGGCATAAATCGATTCCTGCGGTCACCAAACCGCCTGCCCAGCGTGGTGACTATGGGCAACACAAATGAATGAGTTCACACCATTTTTAGCGCGAACTTGTGGAGGCCTATGTCCAGGAGTGTGCCAGGAGTAGACTGCGATAGGCTGAGGTGATGATGATAAAGATGATGATAAATTGATTTGCATATGTGCATTGTGTAGGGGAAGTCAGCTCAAAGCGGCCACCTTAACTTTGAGTAAAAAAAAACCAATCAAACGATTGATTTTCAACAAGAATTTTATACTGATGGAAAAAGAGTTTATTAAATTTATGATTTGTAAAATTTAGTGTCTCGAAAATTGAAATAATAAGCATATGATATCTAAATTACGGAAACATGTAAAAAAACCGCTTTGCCCGAGCGGCCGCCTAAAGCGGCCAGGGGGACAAGGGCAAAGTGGCCAGTCCCAAAGATACTGCGTATAATTGTTTCTTTTTTTTATTTAACATACTTGACGAAATAAAAGTGTCAAAAAAATATAAAAGAACATTATTTATTAAAGGAAAAATGTGGTATTAATTTTGCGCATTTGACTTGTTTATTTATTTATAAATTGCTCGATAACTGAAGAAGATAATATTTTGGGATAATTTCTATCTGCTATTATTTGGTCAATAATCGAAGGAGAAGGTGTTCTAGAGTGATCGACATCTACAGACTGGTAATGTGTGTTGTTGCTGTTGATCACTAGATGGTATCGGGTCTTCCATAGTAGGCGGATTGTCCATGATTGTTGCTGGCAAAATTCAGCATCATCAAAGATATATCTATTTGGAGGCGACAAGCCCGTTTTCTTGAAACCACTGACAGCATTCTGGGTTGTTGCAGCTCGCAAGTAGGCAGCACCGAGCAAACTGGCGACATCTTTTTGATCGATTACCTACCTATACGACCCACATGTGTTTTCTGGAAAGTCGCCACACCACGCTCAAAATATGTCTTTTTCTCAAATCTTAAATTTACCTATTAATTTATCTTCAATCTTTAATTAAATAATCTCTAAATGTATATCTCCCAAGTTTCTTTTTCGCAGATCCTGTCGCAATGTGTCTTCTTAAAATTAGAGTAGTGCGAGGAATATTACATTTAAGTGCGATAGACTTAACAGATCCACGCTTATCGTTTATCTCTTTGATAGCTCGTGCCATAAGATTTTCATCCCATGATCTCTGGTTGGGTTTTTTCTTATAATTGTTCACCATCTAAACAAAATAATTTTGCATTATCTGTCTAATCATAATATTTTTTTATTAAGGCCAGCGGCCAGGGCAAAGCGGCCAACTGACCGCTTTGCCCTGGCCGCTTTGCCTTTTTCGGCCATTTTGTTTTAAAATGCGACTAAACATACTTTTATACATTTACGTTTGAGCAAATTTTGTACAAATCAAGCCAAATAGATAAGAAACAATACACGTGTTATAAAAGGGTTTAAATATAATAAAAAAGGGTATGATCAAAACAGGATGAACTTACCTTGCATTTTTTTTAGCAAAACGTGGAAAAATATTATTTGCGACACTGTATCCAAATGATCGTTCCCAACGCAACCGAATAACTGCCCGGCGCGGGGCTGGAGGTTTCTTATGTGACAACAAAGGCAACGTTGCACTGTCATTTCAAATAACCGAAAAATTAAGAGTGGCCGCTTTGCCTCCTATGGCCGCTTTGAGCTGACTTCCCCTACTACGTGCTAATGAGAAATATACGAAATAATTGGGTATTAAAACATAATATGAGAAATACCAATCTTCTATACATGCATATTCTGCTAATATAAAGCAATTTATACCTACTTAGGTACCTACTATTTTACTAGCTGAGTGTAAAATTAAGTTAGGGGCCGTCCATATATTACGTCATTCTAAATTAGGGGGGGGGGGGGGGGGTTGGTCTGCGGATGACGGCAAATGATAGATGGGGGGGGGGGGTGTTTCAAAATTGACGTCATTCTTATTTATTTATTTATAGTTTATTGTTCACGTAGTCACGTACAAAAAGATTATTTAAAGATCCAGAATTTAAAAGAATGGGTGAAAACTCCGTGGGAGTTATCCAAAGAAAAGTAAAAAATAGGGAATAATAATATATAATATTATTATTCCCTATTTTTTACTTTTATATTATATTATACCAATGATTATTGCCAAAGTAAAAATAATAAAAGGTGATTCTATAATCAAGTGTTTTAATCATTAATACCCTATTTTTCTCAAATCTGCAATGTTTTAATTTTGTCAAACTGGTAATGACGTCAATTTTGGGAGAAGGGGGGGGGGGGGGGTCATTAAGAAATGACGATAGGATGATTGTAGGGGGGGGGGTCTAAAATCTGAAAAAATCGATGACGTAATTTATGGACGGCCCCTTAGTTGCTGATTTCCACCCACTCAGAAAAAAATTGAAATGTCGTTAAATAGTTTACATCACTGTACAATATACCTACTGTAATAAACTTGAAATTATCTTAGATATCTTCTTCGGGAGGGCAGTGTTCCTCCCTATTTCCGAAATGTGCTCGGTGGAGCGATCTGGTGGGATATTAATAGGACTGCAGACGATGCTGTATTGAATGCAGAACAACGACGCATGAAATGCATTTGCGATGAAGAGTAATTGCTCTATTTCTAAAGTTTTATAGGTACCTATATATATAGAATATTTAAATATATCTATATTTAAAACCCTAAAACTACCTATGCACAGGTTACCTATTCACAGTTTAAAATATTATATTTTATTTTAATTATATTTTAAATAATTATAATTTAACATTTTAGTTGATATCAATAAATGGTTGTTTTGTATTCTGTGGTTTTATTTGGACGCATAATTTCTTTATTTTTCATTTTATTTATGACATACATTTTCAGAATCTAATAATAAGTAGATAATTTTAGAAGAAAAATATTCCTAATTTAAATTTGACTAAGTAGGTACCTACATTTTGTCGACTAAGACTTTACATAAAACCGACATAAAAATAATTACTTTATGCTTCTATGCTAGATTACAGCCGACTGTTTTCATGTTTTGACTCGTCTATAGTTGATACGTCTACACCTACTGCCGGCAAACTCGACTCTACATTGATTTATTGATCGATTGATAGCTTTAGTAGAGCACGGTTGGTCTCTACAATTTACCCACTTTGAATTTTCTGACAGGCAGCTAAAGACAACATCGGTGTTTCCTGAATTTATTTGAGTAAGTACCTATCTATGTTTATAGAAAAAAATATATTTTTGCTATCTTTCAATATCTATCACCTTTTCAATATTTTGCTTTAAAAATTAAAATTACCATGTAAGTATCTAATATTCCTAGTTGAATGATATTTTCTCTAACTGCCTGTTAATCAGTACAAATGGTAGGAACCTATAGGCAACTATAAATAAGAGCCCGTGGATGTTGTGATATACCTATATAGGTACTTTAGCGGATTTTTTTTTTGTTGTAAATGTGCATCAAACATTAACAAAAAATATAAGTAGTCGCGATGTTAATGCATTGCGAACCAAAAAAATAATCCAATTAGATATTATTTATTTTTTTCCTTATTAGGTACGCGCGCTACGCTACCTACGCTCCAGGCTGTAATATCCCAATGCTAGGCATATGCTTCTTTCCCTATGTAGGAGAAGGATCAGAGCTTAATCCAACACGCTGCTCCAATGCGGGTTGGCGGATATATTCCCTACTATGAATAACGATCGCTATCAGGTGTACATGATATCAACCGGGACCGACGGCTTAAAGTGCCCTCCGAGGCACGGTGGGGAGATCCACAAGGACTGCACAAACACCCAGACTATGGAAAATATCTGTCACGAAACAAAAATATCATGAATTCATTCAATCTAAAACTACCGGGTGGACGATGGCTTTCCTCTCCGAAACCGCAGCTTTTCGTGGCGTTCGTAATGTAGGTAGGTACCTACCTAACTACCTACCTATTAAGGATGCGGTCAATGCTATAAATAGGTAGATATACGTTTGGTGTACATTTTTTTTAATTTGTATATATGTATATTGTTGATGTAACTTGTCCTGTCCACCACCACCACTTCAGCCTATCACAGTCCACTATTGGACATAGGCCTCCACAAGTCCGCGCCCGATATTATGACGCGAACTCATGTGTTTTGCCCATAGTCACCACGCTGGGCAGGCGGGTTGGTGACCGCAGGGCTGGCTTTGTCGCACCGAAGACGCTGCTGCCCGTCTTCGGCCTGTGTATTTCAAAGCCAGCATGGATGGAGGAACTTGTCCTGTCTTGTTGTCTAAATATAAAAACCCTTTAGGTATATGGAAAGCCTGTCTAATAGATTTACGCGTTGTCCATTAATCATGTAAGAGTAGGTAGGTACCTACCTACCTAATAAAATATATCTATAGTTTATTAAATTACTAACACGATGTTTAATGTGTATAAACACATTTTTGGTGATTTAGTGTAGATAACCTAACCTACCTGTTTAAATGTAGGTAGGTACCTATATTTAAAAGATTGTTCTCTATTTAAAAAAAAATTGAAATTGTACGATTTTTTTTATATTTTATTTGAAAGTTTATTATTTTGTTTATAATAGCTACATACTTATTTTCCTCGTCTAATAATTGTCTCCACTTGTAACAAGCTGGTGCATTTTTTGCCCAGAGATTCGGCATAGGTAGCGATTCAGCGGGGAAATGCTGCCAGCATTCTTGGTTTCTGGGCACCATTCCACGCGGACATGATTTATACCGTAACTATCTGTCAATATTTAGGTAGTTCTTAAGTTTTGAGTTGTAAATATGTATAATATTGTAAAATTTTGCTATAGGTAATAAGATAGAGTTGACTCCTGAATAAGTTAAGTGCCCTGTGCCAACAATAGTTAGTCCTATTTAAGAATACGAGTAGTAGTACCCACTATTGTTGGAGCAGTGAATGTGATATGAGGTGACACAAAAATTAAATTTGTCACATATCAAATCACATGGACTTAAATGTCTAAATTTTCTTATCAACTAGTTAAATCGTAGCAGCCGATTGGTGTCTTTACATAGAGCGGTGTGGCCTCGTCAGCCAATTTATGTGTAATTCGAATGGCGGGAGAAGTGTTAAGCAACATAAGCGAATTCGTTTGACGATTTTCCCCACCGCTTTTTCCGCTGTGACACCGAGCCAGTGGCAAAGAAGAGCTGCGAGCGACGCGATTGGTGCGCAATGCGGCCAATGTGGAGCCGCCTGCATATCGGCCCTAACCACGAAAGGGATCGTGCAAATGCCCGGATACTCACTACTCACAGTCCGTCCCGGGCCCTTGCTAAGAATTGTGTCGCCTACGCGATTTGGATGGATTGTCACTTTTTCACCAACAAATGTCTTTAAAAACTGTGGGTGCATGTGCTTTTAATTATAATATTGACTACGTGTTTTACAAAACGACAGCATACTCTACACGTGAGTAGTTAGTTCGTAATGGAATATATGTTTCTCCACTATGTTCATAGATGTCGCTAGTATCCATATCTCTATCAGCCGTGTCATTGAACCCCGGGGTATTATAGGAACGCACTACGCAGTGTTTGACAACTTATTGAATGCATAACTCTATTTATTATCGTCACCTCAGTATATCTAAGAAAGAAACAACTATTCAAACGTCGTCTTAAGCATTCTTTGATACACAGTACCTACAGCTTGAATAGACTACTCTACATTTCTTATAATCATATTGTACACAATTGTGTTTATTAATGTCAATAATATTGACGACAATCAGTAGGTACAAGAAATGGATTTTGTTATTGTACTACTGTCTTCTAGCACATGGACATTTTGATTGTGGTACCTCAAGTCACGTACTTAAATAGATATTATAAAGAAATATAGTTAAATAAAATATATATTTTTTCATAATATCAGTATATTAATAAAACCAGTTTTGTGAAGAATGTATACTATTTCAAAAGCATAACATATTTAAGTATTTCTTATGAAACCCAGAAGACGATTCGATGTTGTGACGCGGTGTAAGTTACAAAGAGGTCTAATGACCCTAACCTAACCTACTGGCTACGTTTACGTGTTTCCGCGTCACAATGCAACTTGTACGCAAGCCGCTATGTAATGTTATGATAATGCTATTTTACAGTTTCACAAACAGTTTTTTGTAAGAAACTGTCTTGTCTTGTCTTGATGAGTTCACTTCACTGTCATCTAGCGCTCAATACTTTCCATTTTAATATTAGATACCTAGTTAAAATAATATTTGGAAAACTTATTCTCTAGGTCAAGTAGGTATAAACAGCTGGGAAAAGTAACATAATATTTTTAAAAATCTATTTTAGTTAAACGTTATTACATTTCTTTAGTAGGTATATTTAATTCTTATTGGCGAACATTTTCAAATGATATATTTGAAGTTTTTTTTTCACACATATTATGCATCGTACTTTAAAATATAATTTTTCACATTGTTTAAAAGGCTCACAAAAATCATAACCCTTATTCGATTCTAAAGAGCGCATTGAACGTTTTTTTTTTTTGCACCGGGCTATTGTTTACTACAATCATTTTATTAAAGATACTTGTGCACTTTAGTCAATAGGTCTTATTTGACAAATCAAGGCCTCGTTTACGTAGACACGGAGCGTAGTGCTGTGTGTAAGCTGCGCGGCCTGCACTAAATTCAAATGTAGGGCGTTGTATGAGTGCGTTTACGGAGAAGCGATTTTACACGCGTTTGAGCGTGTTTTACGGCCGAGTCCGCGGATGGCGTCGTCGCATCTCACGCGGCGTATAGCGCGGCGTTAAGCGCGGCGGCACACGCAGCGGCGATTCTCATTTCTCGATGAAGCGATGCCTGTGGCGGAACCCAATGTTGCCAACGTAGGTGATTTTTCGCCATTTAGGCTACTCGATATGGAAATCGATGACAAAAATATCCAAAAGGCGACTGGTCGCCTTTCAGGCTACTCAATTGAATGAACAAATCACAACACAAATAAACATAACAAAAAAAAAAAAAATTAGACCCCAGTCCCCACGTATAATCTAAAAAGTATGAGAAAATCATGGGCACACCCTTCGTTAGCTTCGGGTCTCGGAGAATACTCCGTATTTATTTATAATTGGATATTGTTTATAATTATGTCCCATACTAAAAGAAGTATACTCTAAGGGCGCGTTCCCACCTTGTCGTGACGATTAATTATCGTTTTACGACTGTCGTCTCTAGCTGTTCCCACTATAACGATTGTTTGTCGTCATTTTTTTTATCTTTTAGTGACTGTCGTGCTAGCCGTTCCCACTGTCACGACAATCTGTCGTCACTGCAAAAGTGTCGTAGACGACATTAAATCGTGTCGTACTATATGTGAACACCTCCATTTAAACATATAAGCCACGACACTTAAAACTACACGATTATCTGTCGTCACGACAAGGTGGGAACGCGCCCTAAGCGAAAATGACGCACCGTACTACCGCATTTACGCACACAAGCAAAAATATGAACGCGTTATTGGTCATTCAGTTGCCAAGTAGACACAATGCTGGCAGCATTTCCGCGGTGAATCGCTATGCCGATTCTCTGGGCAAAAAATGTAATTTCTGTGTACAAAAATATATATCTAAATTTAGATCCTGAGCGAAATAATAATAATAAATAGATGATTGTACTATAATGATTACTTTTTTTACGAAAAAAAAAATTAATTAAAGGTATCACATCTTAGGGTACTAGAATCTATACTAATATATAAAGCTGAAGAGTTTGTTTGTTTGTTTGTTTGAACGCGCTAATCTCTGGAACTAACTACTGGGCCGATTTGAAAAATTCTTTCAGTGTTAGATAGCCCATTTATCGAGGAAGGCAGGATATGTGTCATCTCGCTAAGACCAATAGGAGCGGAGTCCACGCCGACGAAGTCGCGCACAGAAGCTAGTCGTACATAAAACTCGAAATTATAGTTGGTAGATCTACCTACTTTTCGAATTGAAGATGGTTGAAAACTACCAACTTTTGAAATTGTATCTACCTACTCGATAAAATTCGAGTTGGCAACACTGCGGCTAACCTAAACCATCAGTTTAACTGAGAACCCCGCGTGCGCCGCAGCGATACCCGCCGCGTGCTTCGCTACACGCTTGAGAATACGACGCGGGAGCAGCGGCGGACACCACCACGCTTTCCGCCCCGCGTCTCTATAAACAACATCGTATATTGCTGTAAGTCGGTGTTTACGCGTGCGATGATACGTGCCGCTTCACGGTTCACGCGCCACCGCTACGTAAACAATAAAAACGTCCGACGCGCCGCGAGAAGCTACGCCACACGCTACACACTACGCTCCGCGTCTCCGTAAACGAGGCCTAACTTAAGGCCCTGCGCGCACTAGTGACTTTTTGTCACCGTGACTTTTTGTCACTGTCACCGCGTCCATCATCCCTAATGAAGGTGCGCGCACTTGGATGCGTGACAATTCGGTGACTTTTTGTCCGCGGAGGACGCCAACATGCCCTTGACGCGACAAAATGTCACGTGTCATATGTACGTAGGTTGGCAAACATGGTGTAGAACTTTCCACTTATCAGCCTATCACTCCAAAGCGGGTGAACCCAATACTTTTTATTATTGTATTTTTTTCTATTTCTAAAAACGAGCTCACAGACAACCTATATCTGTATATAATCTGTCACTGCAAGTGCGCGCAGTCACGAAAGTGACGGTGACGTGACAGTGACAAAGAATTTTTCGTCACGGTGGCAAATGTCACTAGTGCGCGCAGGGCCTAAATAAGTTTAAAATACAACACTTAGAATTGTAAAAAAATCTGCTTGTGCGTTAAAAGAGACAAGGAATCGCAGCCGGCTTAATTTCAATTCATTTATCACATTAATACATGTATAAAAAACCCGGCCAAGTGCGAGTCGGACTCGATCACCGAGGGTTCCGTACAAACAAAATTATTAAAAATATTTTTATTATATGACGTAACTAAAATGCTTTTCGCAATTTTTTTATATTTGAGTTGATTTAATGAAAGGTAATTTGCGGTTTACGATTTGACGTATTAAAAAAAAAACAACTTACTAGATCTCGTTCAAACCAATTTTCGGTGGAAGTTTGCATGGTAATGTACATCATATTTATTTATTTTTAGTTTTATCATTCTCTTATTACCACTGGAAGTGTCTCTCGCGCAAAATATTCAGTTTAGAAAAAAATTATATTAGAAACCTCAATATCATTTTTGAAGACCTATCCATATTATGTACACCACACGTATGGGTTTGATGAAAAAAATTTTTTGAAGTTTCAGCTCGAAGTATGGGGAAACCCCCTAAAATTTATGTTTTTTTTTTCTATTTTTATGTGAAAATCTTAATGCGGTTCACAGAATACATCTACTTACTAAGTTTCAACAGTATAGTTCTTTTAGTTTCGGAAAAAAGTGGCTGTGACATACGGACGGACAGACAGACAGACAGACATGACGAATCCATAAGGGTACCGTTTTTTACCATTTGGCTACGGAACCCTAAAAAGTAGTTGATCTTTATGTAAATATATAGTAGTAGGTACTCAAAGAGTATACTTATTGATAAATAGCTGATTTGTGCCCACTTATCTTGTCGCCAAAAATTTTTTCCGCCTGGCGGCAACATTATCCATGTTGATGTTTATCTACCCGTATCTCTAAAACTATGCATCCGGAAAACATATTATTAATCAAGTGTATCTTTGTACTTTTTTGATTATTATGAGATCAATTCATGAATAATAGTATAATAGACATGCAATAAAGATGCTCTTAAGTCACTTTTCAAAGTTTAAAAAAAAATTGTAGAGAAAATGTAATATTGCGGCTTACCTACCAGAGGTAGATGTGATCGTTGCGGTCTTTCTTTTAGATTTGTCAAAGCCAAAAATTATTATACTCCTGTAACGTCAGCGTAAGAGTTTAATTGTGCTGTGTGAAAAAAAAAACGACTTCGATTACATCGACAAGTAATACAACGTAGGAAGATGTAACAATATTTAAGTAAATACGTGTAATTAATTATTAGATACTCAAAAAGTAGGCCCGATCTCGATAAAATTTAAATATGGTTTAAGTCTCGTAGGGTAATACAGAATGAAGAATCATCAAAATCGGTACAACCAGTAAAAAGTTATGATGTGTAATACAATGTAGGTCGACGAAAAAATAGTCAAGTAAATACGCATTATTAGGTATAACTCGAAAAGTACCTACTTATCAGATTTCGATTAAATTTAAATGGGACCACTAGGGAAGCGCAGGGCGCAGAAAAGCTTTTATTTATTGATTTTTTACTGGAAACCTAATATTACGGAAACAATATATTTAAATTCTATTCAGCCTGTAACATCCTGCTGCTCCGTGTTGTAGGAGAAGGATTGGACATTAACCCACCACACTGCTCCACTGCGGTTAGGCGGATATGTTCCCTATTATGAGAAACGTTTTGTAACATTATGGTACTAATTAGCTGGTCTCTTTCAAATGGTTGTTAACACTTAAGAGAATATTTGCAATATTTTTCAAAATCGTGTTATAAATGTTTTAATACAAAAATAATAATAACTGATTTCTATTTTATAGGTATACGCTTCAGCCAGTAATATTCTACTACTGTGCATAGGCCTCTTTCCCCATGTAGGAGAAGGTTCAGAGCTTAATCTACCACGCTGCTTTAAATGCGGGTTGTACTATGAGTAACGATCGCTATCAGGTTTACATGATAACAACCGGGACCGACGGCTTAACGTGCTCTCCGAGCCACGGTGGGGTGACCCACAAGGACTGCACAGACATCCAGACCACGGCAAACATCTGTATGGCCAATACAAATGTTTGTCATGTGCGGGGATCGAACCCGCAACCGCTAGTGCAACAGCCACAATCCAGTGCTGTGACCGTTGCGCCAACGCAGCGCTAAATTTTTTAATATACATATATACTTACCTAAGTTACAATTAAAATCTTTTATGCAAGGGTACTTGGTACTAAGGTAAATTATAAAACAAAATTCATTAAAATGAGTAGCTTTCAAACTAATTTTCATTTGAACCTCTCAATTGGTTATAAGGTTATAACATTTAGGTATTTTGCATACCATGAAAAAAAGGCCACTTATCTCTTATTGAGAACTCAAAATTTGTTAAAAGAAATAAATTCTTATGTTTGACTTAATAAAGTGTTTATTGCTTCAAACCTTTTGTTCGTTCTTTTGTACCGTAGCCGGGCTATTTGTCAGCAGCTTTTGAGTGACGACTCGTTCTCACTACTCGCACATTTATGTCATATGATCCGCGAGTTCCTGTCTAACTCGGTCGTTTGATTAATCTCTTAATTACAAGGTACCTACAGGTAATAAAATATCTACAACTCAACTTTATATAAATGACTCTTGGTAGACTTTACTATAGATGTTTATTATAATTATATTTATTGTTTTAAATAATTTTGTATAAGTACAACATTTATTAAATTTTTTTTTTCAGTTAAGTCAATTTTTAATTCTTTGCTTTAGGTAGGTACTAGCTGTCGACGCAATTCCGACAGATAAATAGCAATCTATAGTACCTGCCTGGGTGACCGAGCCTAGCTCGGTATTTTCATTTTTATTTTATTTATTTATTTATGTTGTTTTTTTCTCGGTGTTTTTATATTTTATTTAAATTAAAAATCACGAGTGAAATTTAAAGAAAAAAAAGAAAAAAGAATTTATCTGAAGTCTGAGATTTGAACCATGGTTTTCTCGGTCAATCTCGACTAGAGTTGCCAGATGGTCGGGATTCGTCGGGATTGTCCCGACATTTCGTATGATGTCCAGAGTCCCGAAAAAATACTAAATGTCCCGACAAATAACAACTAATCAAAAATCTCAAACTATCGCGATAATAATCATCATCATCAGTCATCATCAGTTCAGCCTATTGCAGTCCACTGCTAGACATAGGCCTCCCCAAGTTCGCACCAGACATCCCGGTTTTCTGCAATCCTCATCCAGCCTACACCGGCAATCTTACGAATAATAATTATGTAATCTAAAATTCCGTAAAAAGTGAGAATCATTTCAATACCACTTAGTCTAGTCGATAAGTTGAAAATGGTCGAAAATAAAGATACTGCTCTTAAAATTATGTGTGATAGCTTATTGCATCCGGAGTGACGCCTATAAAAATGTTCTTAAAGCGTGTAACATAAATGCACAAGTTACAAACAATTAAAACAAGGAATAAAATGGCCTTTCGTTTTTTACCAATATTTCATAAACTGTTAATTGTATTTAAGAAATTTGAAAAAAAAAATTCTGAAAGAGGAGGTCCAATAAAAAAGTCCCAGCTCCCGGAACTCTATCTCCATTATTTATAATTTTTAAAAAATGGGTCTCCTCGTGATATTTTTAGGTTGCGCGCGCGGCGTCAAAAGCGAGTACGACACATTGATTAATTTATTTAAGGTATTGAAAAGTTAATTTTTCAACAAGTTAAACGATTGTTAACTAACAAAATTTTCTCCAAGTTCCATCTCAATTGTAGTTCCAGAAAAATCATCATTTTTTAGAAAAATTACCAGTTTTTGTTCAAGTACAATAATTATTATAAACAAAGAATGAATATATTTTCTACTTTTATGGCGTGATCTTGTTAATCATGTATATAAGAAAGGCTCTACGAAACGAAAAAATTTTACGACAATTATTTAAACATTTTTTTTCATTTATGTACAATTGAGACGGAATTTCGAGAAAATTTTGTTAGTTAACTATCGTTTAACTTGTTGAAAAATTAACTTTAAGTAAAATTTCCAAAAGGAATTAAGTATTTATAGTGTTCACAATACACCATATTTTTCAAACTAAAAAAAATATATTCAATACCTATAAATTAATCAATGTGTCGTAGGTACTTGCTTTTGACGCCGCGCGCGCAACCCATTTCACATTAAACCCCATTTTCAGCATTGAATTAAAATTATAAATAACTAGCTGCTGTGCCCGCGACTTCGTCCGCGTGGAATTTAACAAAAATTGTTCAGTTCGCAGTTATAAAAATAAAAATCTAAAATAAAACTAGCCTAAGTTACACCTTATTACATCAGCTATCTACCAGTGAAAGTCCCATCAAAATCGGTCCAGCTGTTTCAGAGATTAGCCGGAACAAACAGACAGACAGAAAATAATTGTAAAAAATGTTATTGTGGAATATGTACCGTGTATAGATCCATATACATTTAGTAAAAAGCGGTTATTTTAATATTACAAACAGAAACTCCAATTTTATTTATTTGTACCTATAGATATTTGTACCTCCATGATATAGTTCCGGGAGCTGGGAGTTTTTTATTGGGAATTTCCTCTTCTTTCAGAATCTTTTTTTGAAATTTCTTAAATATTAACAGTTTATGAAAAATTGGCAAAAAACGAAAGGTCATTTTTCTCCTTTTTTTAATTGTTTGTAACTTGTGCATTTTTTTATGTACTAAATACACGCTTTTAGAACATTTTTCTAGGCGTCATTCCGGATCCAATAAGCTATCACACATAATTTTAAGAGTAGTATCTTTATTTTCGACCATTTTCAACTTGTCGACTAAACTAACTACTATACGCGGAATGGAACACGCTTGTCGAGTCTCTGCGCTGTGATCGGCAGAGCGGGAAAAAATTTTATAATAAAAAAAGATTTTTTATATTTCGTAATATTTACTTGTACCGTTGGTCCCGACCATAATCCCAAAATCCCGACTTTTTGAAAATTTGTCCAGACATTTTAGTCTTCCCATCTGGCAACCCTAATCTCGACCGTTCGATTTCCCACCTGAGCTATTACAACTTTAATGACAATTGCAAAATTAGCCTTCCTATTCTAACGATATTTTAGCCATTTTTTCATTATTTAATAACAGGAATAAAACGACATTTTCTAAAAATGAATCCTAGCTAGATCAATTTTTCGCCCCAGAAATCTCCTGTATATTAAATTTCACGTAAATCGTTGGACCCGATTCCGAGATTCAGATATACATATATATGTGTGTGTGTATATTTGTTTTTAAGAAATGCTCGTTTAAAGGTATTAGATATAACCAATATAGGATGTGAATCGAGGTAGTTTTTGTTGCAATGGCGCTAAGTGGGTTGTGAGAATTGACTGCTATAGGGTAAAACCGGGATAGATTCCGCAACGGGATAGATGCCTCATATTCTAAAAACCTAACTTCCCAAACTCGTGACTAAAAATTAATCGCATAAGTAGGATCCGCAGTCACCCCGTACCAAAGATACCCACGGACAGTTGTGCGAGGAGGACGCGTTTTGCTAGTGTGTGTAATGGTCTAAGATCCGGGATATAACAAAATATTCCCTCATCTGTTTTTAAGTGTTTTTAAAAAAAAATTTAAGTATTATTATTTGCAGCAGGCTTATGGTGGCAGAGGTTGTTTTTATAAATTCACAATATTGAAATAAGCCTATAAAAAATTGTTTCATCTAATTAACAGATGAGGGAAGATTTAGCTTCTCGGATCTTAGACCATTAGATCTCTTGTAAGTATATAATTATGTTACCTACAGCTAAATTATGAGTGACTCGAAAAAACTTATCGTTGAAATTTGAGAATTTGTAACGATTAGTTTTCTTTCAGTATTTGCGGCCACCAAGATTTAAATCAGTTTTAATTTTTTTTTTGTGGATTAGCAGCACCTTATTAGGTAGTTAATTATTAGTCTAATTAGGTAACATTAACCCAACAGAATTGGTATGCAAACTCCAAATATTCTTTTATATTTACACTAACACTTATCACGTCGAAGGAACGTTCTTATTTAAGTAAATAAAACAAAAAATACTAGGTATTTCGTTGAAGAATATAAAATGTGTGTGTGTGTGTGTGTGTGTGTGTGTGTGTATGGTCAAGCGATCTTAGTCAAGACATCATCAACAAGTCATCTTAGAAAGACGATCTTAGTCAATTAAATGATTTAAACATATGAGACGTGACAATTGCTACAATGGTATGTAGCCCTCTAATGTGATGAGTAGCAAAGATTTAAATCGTTTAAATCTTTGATGAGTTGAATCACGGAATCACGCAGCAGAACATAATATTATCCTGGCTATGCGACGTTGCCACACTTTACGCCCCTTGGCTGCTAGTAAATGACAGCGGCGTTGCCAAATCGTAGCTTAAACAAATATTTCGAGAGTGGCTAGATTTGGGAGCGGGGCCGACAGGACGGCAGGGTCTCTTTTTTACCTGATCTATTGTTGCCACGACCAAAGACTCAAATTGGGAAGCTTAAATTTTTTACATGGTGAATAGGATGCTTATAAATTAGTAAACATTCTATTTATGTACATATTTAAGAGATATATAAAAATATATCAAAAGATTTAGTTCCTACAATTACGGATATAGCGAAAAGTAGTACATAAGTAACACATATCTTACGTCAGTTTACATTCCTACAGTGGTTTTAAGCACAATGTTGGTTCTGTGCACAAAAAGCACCAACAACAAATCTTTGCCAACAACAAAAAGGTTTCGTGCATTTTGCAATTTCTCTGTTATGCGCACTAACACACGGCCTAATAGTTTGTCGACCTTTACTTGTGTATAATATGTGATTCTGTTTGACACTTAGTAAAACCTACATACATGTTTAACCGATTAGTATGGAAAATACGTTTGACCAAATTTTTGGTCACATTTGATACTGTAAGGAGTTGTTTATCAATTAAGATAATAGTAGAAATACGATAAGGTCGAGCGACAGTAACGTAAAAACCAAAAGAAAAATCTCTATATTTGTCAGTGTAATTCTCAACTTCTTTGTACAGTCATATGAAAACTACGAATTTGACATAAGTGACTATTAATTAAAACAATCCAAACTTTAAATATGAGAAATAAAAAAGTTAGACGTGAACGTACTTACTTGAAGAAGTAAATGTATGCGAATCAAGATCTACAGCGAGCTCTATCTAAGTATTTTATGAAGCTAACATAACTTCCCAGCTCTTTAACAAAAAATATAACGAAATTTTTACTATTAGTGTGGAGCAAGTGTGGAGTCTAAAGTTAAAACAGCCTGTAATTGTGGCTGTTCTGGACCAAGACCTCTTATCGTGTAGGAGGACTGGAGAAGGGGCAAAACGTTCGAAACTCTCCACTTTGGTTTGGCAGAACCAAAACTATAATGTTGAAACATGCAGCTACGCATTTAAAGTCTTCTACTAATAAAAAGATTAAGTAGTTCTTCTACTAGTAAACAGATTAAGTTGTAACTTTAATCGAAAAGTTCTCTAATAATCACAAGAAAAAAGAACTAAGTATATGTTCAAATTTTTTAAATTTCTTTGTCAGCTCCGAGGCACGATAGGGAGACATAGAAGGACAGACGCATAGATCGGAAATGAGTATTTATCGAAATACAAAAATACTCCAAACTGGAATCGAACCTGCGATCGCCGGCGTCAACACAACACGCACAACACTAGACCAGAATCAATCAATCCACTCATGGTAACAATCGATGTTTTAATAGCTCTCTGTATGTCATGCTATAAAGTCGCTTAAATACTTTTGGGAACAACGGGTGCAACGGACATGACGTCATCAATTAACTCGCCATCGAATGATAATTATGATAAGAAGTAGGTATTGTAAAAGATGAAGCTTTAGTGCGCGGTCATCAATGTATATGGTTACCGGGCTAAGTATAATATGAATTGTAATGAATATAATTGTAATAAGACTCTGAAGTAAAGCGATTTCATAGTATTATTTACTAATATATCTGCTTTTGATTCTATATTTGCATAAATATGAATGACAGTGAAGACAATATGAAACTTAATTGATGATTTCCAACTGTATTTTCTTCAAGAAGATTTTTTTCACGTACCCATATTGTGTATTTCATGAATAATTTTATTTTATTAAAGTTACGTAAATTGTACACGTGCTAAGCTATGGTAAACTAGTTGAAATTATTAATAATCAAACTTGATCGCAGTACTTATGAGTTATTGTTTATTTGTGTTCTAAGTACCGTATAATTGTGTGCTACGTCGAATTAGGTAGGTCAGTTAAACGCAGAATCCATAATGACATAGTCTCTATGTGGTAGAGCCTATGGTTAATAAAGTATTTGTTACGAAACTTTAAAGGTAATATATTTACTGACTGATTGACTAAATTAGTTTGTTTGAGAGTCTGGTCACTGAAACCCAGGTTTTATGGATTTAGTTACTTCAGATCTTGAGAGATAAGAGTATATGACTTTTATTTGAAATTCAAACAAAGTAATTGACAAAAAAATGACTGTCTCACAAAATGATATTATATATATAAGTAATATGATAGGTATATGAATATAAATTGATAATATTTGCAAAGAGGGGCTAAAGTAGTGTATAATTATTATATTAAAACAATTTAAGATTTCTTTGTATACCACATTTCTATTTTGGTTTCATCTTTCGTACGCTAGAACTATCAAACTGCTCTCAGAACTCACACTCGATCACGCTTTATAGAACAATCATGTGAAAACCGACTTCTTTTATGTCTTCTCAAGCTATTTTTAGGTAAATTAAGTAAAAATAACAAATCTTTACTTATTAATTTAATCTGTACTTAGTGGACGTCTATTAACTATAAACTGTAACTTAAGCACTGTGTGTAGCAGAAAAAATGAAGGACTTTCACACAAACTTGTGGAAGTCCTTAAACCATCTTAACCCCGGTCCTGTCACAAAATCGGTTCTAAGTCGACAATTTTCAAGTTTGTGGCACAAACATTTTATGACTTTTACTATTTTAATTACTTTAGACCTCCCTAATTGGGCTTTGTATTAAAATTCGTTCATAGTAGACTACTAACAGTTAACTATCTCTTTGCTAAATTTCAAGCCTGTAGCACAAAGCCTGAAGAACTTTCTAACAAACTTGCGAGAGCCCTTCTTGGACCACATCAACCCAGTTGTGTTGCAAAATTCCTTCCTAGCGGACGTCAACTAACTATAAACTAATTCTGTGCAAAAAGTTTGTAGTAGTAAAAAATTAAGGGATTTTGGCACCCCTGTCTCGAAATCCGTTCTTGGTAGACGTCTACTAACAATTAACTACCCATCTGTCAAATTTTAAGTTCACAGCACAAAAAGTTAAGAAATTTTGTAAAAACCGCTAAGAGCCTTTAGGGCCTATGCAAACCACGTTTTTTAATTGCGCCGTCGACGCGCGTTTCTAAAACGCGCGTCGACAGCGCGTTTGTATCGCGACATACGCGCGTTTGCATCGCGTCTGTATCGCGTGACACGCGCGTCGAAGGCGCGTTTTTATCCTACAGAGCAGTTTGTTGGCGTTTGTATCGATTCAAACGCGCGTTGACGGCGCGTTTGTATCGCGACATACGCGCGTTTGCATCGCGTTTGTATCGCGTCACACGCGCGTTTGCATCGCGTCTGTATCGCGTTTAAAAAACGCGGTTTGCATAGGCTCTAACAGGGCCCCCTCTAGAGAGGTAGTAGTAGTTTCAAAATCCTTTCTTATACGATGTCCTAGTTTCAAAATCCTTTCTTAGACGACGTCTACTAACTATAAACTACATCTTTGCCAAATTTCATATTTATACGTCCAGCAGTTTTTGAGGTTTCGTGATAACTTGATAAGTTAATGACTCAACGACGACTCATTATATATAACGAATGTTAAATTTGTCATAGTTACATTGTTTTATACACATTAAAACAAAATATTTTTTTAAAAAACGGTTAGGATACTTTTTTCATGTTGTACGTAATCTATAAGACCTACAGAACCCCCCATTTAAAGGAACGCAGTTATGAATCGAACACATTATACATGGATTGATTGAAAAAGTAGAGACAAACGTGTAAATAAATCTTTGTGTTGTGTCAGTTGAAAAAAAAAACAGTTATGCCGTCGCCGGCGTAACTGTTTTTTTTTCAACAAATTATGACCTTTTGTCAAATGAAGAATACTTTGATTCTTGTTTTGTTAAAAAAACCTCATGACTATTGATGGTAGTCCTAAGATCATAAAGAAATTCATCATAAAGCAAGAGACCCACATGAGAGCCGTATAAAACCATTTCAAATGATTGCAGCATTAGGTAAGTATAGTTTAAATTTCCGCTCCTTTGTTAAAATATTTAACATAAAAAAAAAATTTATGTTAAACGGTTGTTTTACAATAAAAATGATATAGTTTGGTTATGTACTAAAAGCTAAAAAAAAAATTCGTTAAGTCCTACCTACCAGATCGCACCAATCTTCTCATCAATCGCGTATCCAGAGTAAACATTATGACAGAAATTTCACGTGCCCTGTGCTCATGTGCGAAGAGAAGAAATATCAAATAAGAGAACATAACGAATATGTATATTTTTTATCACAAAGGTGAGATAGAAGGAATGTATGGAATAGGTTTTTTAATAATAAAAAAATATATAAAAAACGGAATCACGATCACGATTCAGCCTGTAATATCCTGTTGGGCATAGGCCTCTTCCCCATGTAGGGGAAGGATTGGAGCTTAATCCACCACGCTGCTCCAATGCGGGTTGGCGGATATATTCCCTACTATGAGTAACGATCGCTATCAGGTGTACCTACATGATAACAACCGGGACCGAAGGCTTAACGTGCTCTCCGAGGCACGGTGGGGAGACCCACAAAAAACGGAATACTACATTTTAAAGGAATATCTGACAGGATTGTGGTCCTCAATATACAGCTACCTGGATTCAAACAGCCTATAACGATTATTTAAACCTACGCACCTACTGAACAAGATACGATAATAGCAAAAGAAAAATTCTAAAAGCTGGAGTACTGCAAGAGATAAATAAATACGTAATAGTGATGGGAGATTTTAACGCAAAAATAAGTAGCAAATCAAACAAAGATGAATTCATGTTAGGAAAATACAGTAGCGGAGAAAGAAACGATAATGGACAACGGCTTATCGACTTTTGTTTTACGTTTAACCTAAAAGTAATTAACAGTTTTAAAAAAAAGGGAAAGATGAGAAAGTGGACATGGATTTCTCCAAATGGCAGACATATGAAAGAAATTAATTTTATTTTATCAAAAGAAAACAAATATTCAGTGATATATGTATGTGTAGTAAATATGTTTAATTTCAATACAGATCATAGAATGGTAAGATGAATAAGAAATATACTATGTTGTATTGTCATCAAGATTAAGAGTGTGTACCAAATATCAGATCAATCTGTCATCAGGAAGGGGGTAAAATTCCAATTACTAAATTTGACCCAAACACACAAATAAACAAAAAAATAAATATAGGTAGGGATCCCTAGTACAAATTTTTCATCTGATTAGTATCAAGCTAATTTTCCGGGAGTAGCTTCATTTTGATGAGACGAACAAAAAGTTCCTCTTCGAAAACTCTCGATTGTGGTAGATAATAGAGTTAGCAGGAGATAGAGCAGCAGTGAGCGTAGAATCCCTACCTAATACCAAGCTGGTCAAGCTAAATAAAACCGTTTAAAAATGACATTAATTAAAAATATGGTCACAACACTGCCGTTATCAAAAGCTAACAGATGAATTAAATAAAACACTACGAGAAATTAAGACGTATATGACTTTACAAGAAAAATATTACTTTTTGGAGAAAGCAATGAAAGAAGTAAATAGATTACGGACAAAAAAATGAAAAAAGAGATAAATTAGGAGAAGAAACAAAAAATAATGGAAGAGAGAAGATAACTGTTGGAGAATCGTAAAGATGATTGCCAAAATATAGCTAACATCAGCAAAAAAATTCAGACATCAATAAGAAGACACAGAAAAAAAGAAAAATTAAAAATATTAAAAGTACAGATAGAAAAAAAGGAGGGATAAAGAAAGGTTTGAAACAACTAAAAGAATATAAACAATGGATACCTAATATCAAAAGTCAAAATAAGAACAAAGCTGGTCAGCTGACTACAGAAAGATTTTCAATTATTATTATTATATACTTTATTGCACTCAAATAAAATACATTTAGAAAAAACATAATAATAAAGTTTATGGCAAAGGTGGACTTATCTCTGAAAGAGATTTCTTCCAGTCAACCCATGGTCATGAGTTAGTGCGAATATAGCGAGGCAAACAGTTTATTACAGAGGCAACAAAATGTTATAAAGAATAATATGCAGATTGGAATTAAAATATATTTGTAAGAGAAAAGAGAAATGAATTAGAAGAAGAAATACCACCCATACTAGAAGCAGAAGTTTTTAAAGCTATTCAATCACAGAAAAGTGGAAAAGCACATAAAGACGACAATATTTCAAATAAGCTGCTGAAGGACACAATAACCACAATTACTAAGCCCTGACCTACTTATTCAACGAAATTCTCTTCACCAAACAAATACCAACTCAATAGACAAAGTCGACCATAATTCTTTTACATAAAAAAGGAGATAAAACAGATATTAACAACTATAGATCGGTATGCATAACATCTAATATTTACAAAGTGTTCTCAAAAGTTATGCTTGGAAGAATAACTAAGCAACTGGACCCAAACCAACCAAAAAACCAAGCAGGTTTTCGCTCTGACCTTCAACCGTTGATCACATTAATGTAGTCAAATAGTTAATTGAAAAATGTAATGAGTATGGCAAAAATTACTTTTTGGCATTTATAGATTAATGAAATAATATTCCACTGCTGGACATAGGCCTCCCCAAGTTCGCGCCAGATATCCCGGTTTTACGCAATCATCATCCAGCCTACACCGGCAATTTTACGTAGATCGTCGGTACAACGGGCTGGAGGACGTCCCACACTGCTTTTGCCAAGACGCGGTCTCCTTTCCAGAATCCGTCTGCTCCAACGGCCATCGGTCCTGCGACACAGATGAGGATGACCAGCCCACTGCCACTTCAACTTGCTAATTCTGTGGGCTATGTCGGTTACTTTCGTTCTCTCACAGATAGTCTCATTTCTAATTCTATCCTTGAGAGAAATTCCAAGCATAGCCCGTTCCATTGCACGTTGAGCGACTTTAAACTTGTGGACCAGTCCCTTCGCCAGTGTCCACGTCTCGGCTCCGTAAGTCAACACGGGCAGGACGCATTGATCGAAGACTTTTGTCTTCAAGCTTTGCGGAATCTTCGAAGTGAAGACTCGGCGAAGCCTGCCAAACGCCGCCCAGCCCAACCGAATCCTCCTATCAGCTTCCTTCTCGAAGTTGTTTCGGCCCAGTTGAATGTTGTGGCCAAGGTAGACATAATCCTGAACAACTTCAAGAAGGATACCGTCAACCGATACCGGTCTCGGTATGACTTGGTTGTTAAACATAATTTTCATATTGTCCAAGTTCATACGGAGACCGACTCATCGGGAGGACTCGTTTAGACCGGCCAGCATTTGGCCTAGCTCATCCAACGTCTCCGCAATGACGATATCGTCAGCAAAACGAAGGTTGTGTTGTTCCCCCCAATCCAATTAAAGACATCCTCCAGCGCAGTGGTAAACAGTTTTGGTGATATTACATCTCCCTGTCTTACAGCACGCCGGAGGAAAATGGGTCTTGACTGTTTCACTACGACCCGCTCTTCGTTTTGCGTTTGACACTCCGACTTATAACGAAACTGCTGAAGGCAACTTAATAAAACAAGTCAATTTTCCATATTCTCACATCTCAATCAATCCGAACTTATCCTTGGATATTATTACATACTTACTATGTTTATTTTAGTTACCAATCAAACTATATAATAATTTTGTCTAATGTTTCATGGATTCTGTTTACTCAAAATTTTTAAACAGTTAGAGGTGGAGATCCGATCCTACACATATTTTGGACATCAGATGTAAAAACTTGCCGAGCTTTTAATCTTAACATAAACAATGTTTACTGTAACTTAAAGTTTTTATTATGTACAATGTAAATTATATTTTGAGGTGTAGTTAGCAGAGAGTATTTACAATTAAAAAACTTAATCAAAAAGGAAGAAGTCATATCTCTACAAATTGTATTCCGTTTTCCAATGGTTGAGAACTATGAAAAGTTTAAAGTTTACGTAGGTAGTAACCATCATGATAAAAAAATAAAGTAATAAAATTTGTGTAATTGAGTTTTTATCTGTATTTTTGTATCCCTATTAAGATAGTACTATTTTTTATAATATAAATCTGTAAATATATGGGCTATGCTTGGGGTTTCTCTCAAAGATAGAGTTAGAAACGAGACTATCTGTGAGAGAACGAAAGTAACCGACATAGCCCACAGAATTAGCAAGTTGAAGTGGCAGTGGACTGATCATCTGTGTCGCAGGACCGATGGCCGTTAGAGCAGACGTGTCCTGGAGTTTAGACCGCGTCTTGGCAAACGCAGTGTGGGACGTCCTCCGGCCCGTTGGACCGACGATCTTCGTAAGATTACCGGTGTAGGCTGGATGAGGATTGCGGAAAACCGGGATGTCTGGCGCAAACTTGGGGAGGCCTTTGTCCAGCAGTGGACTGCAATAGGCTGAACTAACTAACTAAATCTATAAATACATGGTGTCCTTACAAGGTAGTCTGGACTTTCCATGCTTAGGTCCGTTAGGTTTAACTTTAAGTTCACATAAAACAAAATTTACTGCGGCTAAAGCAGAAAAAGAAGAAAAACAAGAAATAATGAAGATAAGAAAATATATAGGTATGTATTGTTTATAACAACATTTAATTTACGTTCCTACTACTTACAAAAAAAATCCTTTTTATCATAAATTACATAATATTACATTTTGTGTATCATACACAAGCATAGTTATAGTTAAAAATCCATTTCGTAAATACCTATTATAATCTGCTCTGCGCTAATCGATGTTACGCGCTCTGTGCAGTAGCAACTGCGTCGACTTGTATTGATTACTTCTTGCTTGTGGTTACTATTCTTTTACAAAGACATCTCGTTAAATCAATTACACATTGTAATTCTAGTAAGATAGACTAAGTGTTCGTGTAGTTAAAAATAAAATATTTTGTAAAAGCAGTCAAAACCAAAAAAGCATAATATACATGAAAATGTCTGGCGACCATAATTAAGTTACTTTTCACTTTTCAGATCTTTGTTTTTTTTTCCTTTTATAAAATTTCTTTCATAGAAACATCGATTAAGGGCAAGGACAAAGCGAAGTTGTTGTTCTTTCGTCTGGTCTTTATTTTTGCTGAGTTCAAAATACCTACTGTTGTTAAATTATACAGCATTATGAAGGATTCCTTTAAAATTAATCTCATACATTTCCACATGCCGCGTTTACAGTATGATAGAGGATACAAACGAAACACGAAACACAATACGCACGAAACAGCAACATTGAGAGCAGCCGTATAAGACATAAGTAATAGGTCGCTATAATCGTCACATTCACAGTATATACCTACCTACTTTTTACGCTTCTCTTTATTTTAGTTTCTAATATTCAAGAAGCTAATACCTGATCCAACTTGAATTCAATTTTTTTTTTTTTTTTTTTTTTTTTTTTTTTTTTTTTTTTTTTTTTTTTTTTTTTTTTTTTATAATTAGATAGGCTTGCGTTTGACCACTATTCCACCTGATCTTAAGTGAGAATGCGGTCTAGGATGGAGCACGCTTGCCTAGAAGTAGCCTATTCACTCGCGTCTTGAAGATACCCAGATTGTATCTTTCCGGAAACACAGATGCCGGCAGAGAGTTCCACTCCTTGGCCGTACGCATCAAGAAAGTACTAGCGAATCGCTTAGTGCGTATGTTGGGAATGTCGACCGTATAAGGGTGGCGTAACGCCGACTGTCTAGTCGTACGGAGATGGAAGGGGCAGGGGGGAACCAGGTCGTGGAGTTCCTGCGCACACTCTCCGAAGTGCACCCGATAAAAAACCGACAAATATCAATAAGATTATATTTGTTTTAGTCAGTTTAGATGCCATATGATATCTATCTCTCACTTCCTGCTGACTCATGATACTGCTCTACTCCTAGACAGCAAGCATATCGAGGCTAAACGTGCAATAAATCTAGTGCAGGCTTAGTCTCGATATGCTGTCTAGAAGTGGAGCTATTACTCTATAAACTCTAATATATCGTATAATATGACGAAAATGCATAAAACGTTTACCATTAAGATGTATAAAGCAAATCCATAACAATGTATGTAATGTAGTGGATTATATTATATAGATCACGTTACGATCTACTACATTATTCAGATGGTTTTGTGTTCTAATTGCTATGCTATAGCAAATATAGTGTACAGTGAGACATTAAGTCAATTTAAAACTATTATTAAGTACCTAATTGTCAAATATATAAACGGTTTCGTGGTAGCTACTATATTCAATGCATTGTCATGTATTTCCAAAAATACCGTGAAATCACAGAACATAATATTATCTACTTCTTAACAAATTAAATTACGACTCTTAGTTTATCTTTTCTTTAAATTTTCAAGATATTCCAAGATATTTCAAGTCGCAATTGTTATTTTTTAACCGATTCGAGTCACTTGATAGAGAAGCACATTTGTAGATATTGCTCTATCTACTATGTGTACTGTGGTATACTTAGTAATATAAAACAACACAATATGGCTCATAGTGATACATGACTTCTTAATGCTAGAAAAATTTCATAATCTGAAATAGATCAAGAAATTAAATAAATAAACCCTTTAAAACATAAAACGTAGATTTAGACGTTCGATAATATTTCTACATCTATATATATACTAATAAATAAAATTGGAGTGTCTGTTTTTAGGGTTCCGTACCCAAAGGGTAAAAACGGGACCCTATTACTAAGACTTCGCTGTCCGTCCGTCCGTCCGTCTGTCACCAGGCTGTATCTCAAAAACGGCTATAGCTAGAGAGTTGAAATTTTCACAAATTATGTATTTCTGTTGCCGCTATAACAACAAATACTAAAAACAAAATAAAATAAATATTTAAGGGGGGCTCCCATACAACAAACGCGATTTTCTTGCCTTATTTTGCTCGATATCAATAATGGCAACAGGTAGGCAATTGAAATATTCACAAAATACTCGGTTGTATTTGTACCTTAATAATAAATAATAAAATTAAAATAAAATTAAAATTTTTTTGCCTATTTTTGCTCTCATACAATAAAAGTGATTTTTAGCCGCTTTTTGCCCGTTATTACAATCAATGTACCTAGACAATGGTACGGAACCCTTCGTGCGCGAGTCCGACTCGCACTTGGCCGATTTTTAATATTAAAATAACCACTTTTTACTAAATGCATATGGATCTATACACGGAACGTATACCAAAATAACATTTTTTACAATTTTTGTCTGTCTGTCTGTTTGTTCCGGCTAATCTCTGAAACGGCTGGATCGATTTTGACGGGACTTTCACTGGCAGATAGCTGATATAATAAGGAGTAACTTAGGCTACTTTTAATTTCGAATTCTTTTTATAACTGCGAACTGAACCATAACTTTTTTGTTAAGTTCCACGCGGACGACGTCGCGGGCACAGCAGCTAGTCCTAAATAAAATTATTTCACACAAGATCTTTTTATTGATTTTATTGATTTGCCTTGGGATTCAATTCTTATCAGTTTGCTTCTAGTTTATAATTACTGCTGCGTTTCTAAAAATATTAGTATGTCATTGCAGCTGACGACGATAACTTCTCAAATAGAACAATTAGATCATATAAACAGGCTTGGTGGCGGGCGGTATCGCGCAAAACACGTTTCTATGAATTCATTTTTGAAATAGTAAACAGTGAAATTTTAATCTAATAAATTTAATTGATATTGTTGAAGGTATATTCTAGTTCAAGCTTTTATTGGAAACATGATTTGATAAATTTGGCTCGATAGAATAAATTCACAAAGTTACCTCTTTTCGGGTCATTTTATTTACTACTAGCTGCTGCCCGCGACGTCGTCTGCGTGCGTTCACTGCTCGTTCCCCGTAGGTGATAGCGTGATAATATGTAGTCTATATTCTGACCCGACTTCTTAATAATATTCGTGCCAAATTTGAAGTAAATCCATGCAGTACTTTTTGAGTTTATCCCGGACATACATTTGAAGAAATAAAGGTTCACTGCTCGTTCCCCGTAGGTGATAGCGTGATAATATATAGCCTATGTTCTGACCCGACTTCTTAACAATATTCGTGCCAAATTTGAAGTAAATCCATGCAGTACTTTCTGAGTTTATCCCGGACATACATACAGACAAACAGACAAACAGATAAACAGACAAACAGACAAACAGACAAAAATTCTAAAAACTATATTTTTGGCTTCGGTATCGATTGTAGATCACACCCCAAGTATTCTTTTAAAAAAATATTCAATGTACAGTTTTGACTTTTCTACCATTTTATTATATGTATAGACTATTAAGATAGTACTATTTTTTATAATATAAATCTGTAAATATATGGGCTATGCTTGGGGTTTCTCTCAAAGATAGAGTTAGAAACTAGACTATCTGTGAGAGAACGAAAGTAACCGACATAGCCCACAGAATTAGCAAGTTGAAGTGGCAGTGGACTGATCATCTGTGTCGCAGGACCGATGGCCGTTAGAGCAGACGTGTCCTGGAGTTTAGACCGCGTCTTGGCAAACGCAGTGTGGGACGTCCTCCGGCCCGTTGGACCGACGATCTTCGCAAGATTGCCGGTGTAGGCTGGATGAGGATTGCGGAAAACCGGGATGTCTGGCGCAAACTTGGGGAGGCCTATGTCCAGCAGTGGACTGCAATAGGCTGAACTAACTAACTAACTAAATCTATAAATACATGGTGTCCTTACAAGGTAGTCTGGACTTTCCATGCTTAGGTCCGTTAGGTTTAACTTTAAGTTCACATAAAACAAAATTTACTGCGGCTAAAGCAGAAAAGAAGAAAAAGAAGAAATAATGAAGATAAGAAAATATACTATAGGTATGTATTGTTTAAAACAACATTTAATTTACGTTCCTACTACTTACAAAAAAAAAATCCTTTTTATCATAAATTACATAATATTACATATTATTGTGAACATTTTGTGTATCATACACAAGCATAGTTATAGTTAAAAATCCATTTCGTAAATACCTATTATAATCTGCTCTGCGCTAATCGATGTTACGCGCTCTGTGCAGTAGCAACTGCGTCGACTTGTATTGATTACTTCTTGATTGTGGTTACTATTCTTTTACAAAGACATCTCGTTAAATCAATTACACATTGTAATTCTAGTAAGATAGACTAAGTGTTCGTGTAGTTAAAAATAAAATATTTTGTAAAAGCAGTCAAAACCAAAAAAGCATAATATACATGAAAATGTCTGGCGACCATAATTAAGTTACTTTTCACTTTTCAGATCTTTGTTTTTTTTCCCTTTTATAAAATTTCTTCCATAGGAACCTATCGATTAAGGGCAAGGACAAAGCGAAGTTGTTGTTCTTTCGTCTGGTCTTTATTTTTGCTGAGTTCTAAATACCTACTGTTGTTAAATTATACAGCATTATGAAGGATTCCTTTAAAATTAATCTCATACATTTCCACATGCCGCGTTTACAGTATGTTAAAGGATACAAACGAAACACGAAACACAATACGCACGAAACAGCAACATTGAGAGCAGCCGTATAGGTTATAGGTCGCTATAATCGTCACATTAAGTAAGTATATTCCTACCTACTTTTTACGCTTCTCTTTATTTTAGTTTCTAATATTCAAGAAGCTAATACCTGATCCAACTTGAATTCAATAAGATTATATTTGTTTTAGTTTAGATGCCATATGATGTCTATCTCTCACTTCCTGCTGACTCATGATACTGCTCTACTCCTAGACAGCAAGCATATCGAGACTAAACGTGCAATAAATCTAGTGCAGGCTTAGTCTCGATATGCTGTCTAGAAGTGGAGCTATTAGTCTATAAACTCTAATATATCGTATAATATGACGAAAATGCATAAAACGTTTACCATTAAGATGTATAAAGCAAATCCATAACAATGTATGTAATGTAGTGGATTATATTATATAGATCACGTTACGACCTACTACATTATTCAGATGGTTTTGTGTTCTAATTGCTATGCTATAGCAAATATAGTGTACAGTGAGACATTAAGTCAATTTAAAACTATTATTAAGCACCTAATTGTCAAATATATAAACGGTTTCGTGGTAGCTACTATATTCAATGCATTGTCATGTATTTCCAAAAATACCGTGAAATCACTGAACATATTATCTACTTCTTAACAAATTAAATTACGACTCTTAGTTTATCTTTTCTTTAAATTTTCAAGATATTCCAAGATATTTCAAGTCGCAATTGTTATTTTTTAACCGATTCGAGTCACTTGATAGAGAAGCACATTTGTAGATATTGCTCTATCTACTGTGTGTACTGTGGTATACTTAGTAATATAAAACAACACAATATGGCTCATAGTGATACATGACTTCTTAATGCTAGAAAAATTTCATAATCTGAAATAGATCAAGAAATTAAATAAATAAACCCTTTAAAACATAAAACGTAGATTTAGACGTTCGATAATATTTCTACATCTATATATATACTAATAAATAAAATTGGAGTGTCTGTTTTTAGGGTTCCGTACCCAAAGGGTAAAAACGGGACCCTATTACTAAGACTTCGCTGTCCGTCCGTCCGTCCGTCTGTCACCAGGCTGTATCTCAAAAACGGCTATAGCTAGAGAGTTGAAATTTTCACAAATTATGTATTTCTGTTGCCGCTATAACAACAAATACTAAAAACAAAATAAAATAAATATTTAAGGGGGGCTCCCATACAACAAACGCGATTTTCTTGCCTTATTTTGCTCGATATCAATAATGGCAACAGGTAGGCAATTGAAATATTCACAAAATACTCGGTTGTATTTGTACCTTAATAATAAATAATAAAATTAAAATAAAATTAAAATTTTTTTGCCTATTTTTGCTCTCATACAATAAAAGTGATTTTTAGCCGCTTTTTGCCCGTTATTACAATCAATGTACCTAGACAATGGTACGGAACCCTTCGTGCGCGAGTCCGACTCGCACTTGGCCGATTTTTAATATTAAAATAACCACTTTTTACTAAATGCATATGGATCTATACACGGAACGTATACCAAAATAACATTTTTTACAATTTTTGTCTGTCTGTCTGTTTGTTCCGGCTAATCTCTGAAACGGCTGGATCGATTTTGACGGGACTTTCACTGGCAGATAGCTGATATAATAAGGAGTAACTTAGGCTACTTTTAATTTCGAATTCTTTTTATAACTGCGAACTGAACCATAACTTTTTTGTTAAGTTCCACGCGGACGACGTCGCGGGCACAGCAGCTAGTCCTAAATAAAATTATTTCACACAAGATCTTTTTATTGATTTTATTGATTTGCCTTGGGATTCAATTCTTATCAGTTTGCTTCTAGTTTATAATTACTGCTGCGTTTCTAAAAATATTAGTATGTCATTGCAGCTGACGACGATAACTTCTCAAATAGAACAATTAGATCATATAAACAGGCTTGGTGGCGGGCGGTATCGCGCAAAACACGTTTCTATGAATTCATTTTTGAAATAGTAAACAGTGAAATTTTAATCTAATAAATTTAATTGATATTGTTGAAGGTATATTCTAGTTCAAGCTTTTATTGGAAACATGATTTGATAAATTTGGCTCGATAGAATAAATTCACAAAGTTACCTCTTTTCGGGTCATTTTATTTACTACTAGCTGCTGCCCGCGACGTCGTCTGCGTGCGTTCACTGCTCGTTCCCCGTAGGTGATAGCGTGATAATATGTAGTCTATATTCTGACCCGACTTCTTAATAATATTCGTGCCAAATTTGAAGTAAATCCATGCAGTACTTTTTGAGTTTATCCCGGACATACATTTGAAGAAATAAAGGTTCACTGCTCGTTCCCCGTAGGTGATAGCGTGATAATATATAGCCTATGTTCTGACCCGACTTCTTAACAATATTCGTGCCAAATTTGAAGTAAATCCATGCAGTACTTTCTGAGTTTATCCCGGACATACATACAGACAAACAGACAAACAGATAAACAGACAAACAGACAAACAGACAAAAATTCTAAAAACTATATTTTTGGCTTCGGTATCGATTGTAGATCACACCCCAAGTATTCTTTTAAAAAAATATTCAATGTACAGTTTTGACTTTTCTACCATTTTATTATATGTATAGATGATTGGGTTTTATTCTTAAAATAACTTATTTGATATTATGAGTAAACTACCAAAATAAAGTTCATATATAACTGGAATATTTTGTTCACATCCATGTGTGATCGAAATGTGATCTCCTCCTCTCTTAAAATATAGTACCTGGGTGACCGAGCCTAGCTCGGTATTTTAATTTAATTTTTTTTTATTTTTTTTTCTCGGTATTTTTATATTTTAATTTTATTTAAATAATAAATCACGAGTGAAATTAAAAAAAAAAGAAAAAAAATTAATCTGGAGACTGAGATTCGAACCCGGGTCAACACGAATTGAATCCCGCCGATTTCCTAACCCGTCAATTCCCATGCTTCAGGAAAAATTGATAAGTATTGTTTTTTTGCGTTAATTAACGTGTTTAGATATTTAAAACATAATTAATAACAAAAATAAATATTTCATCCCTTAATTTTTTTATAAGGGGTGTGTCACCTGGAGGTGACACTGGGCATAATTTATACCTTTAACATAATATGGGTAGTTTAATGAATACGACTTATTTTCTTTTCTACAGTTTTATTATGGGTAAAAGAAACATGAAAATAATAATAAATGTAGTGCATCATGAATGCAATTGTGAATGTATGTTTGTATGTAGTGAATATGTTTAGATGTAAAGTTTTGTGCTTTATTTTTTACTTATCATTTTCTGGTAAAACTGTACTATCACATAAATGTAGGTACTGTTGTATTTCGAAGAATCCATTGCGCCTCATGCTCGAAGATACCAATTCATTATGAGTGTCTTCCCTTTTTCCTCATTACATCCGCATATATTTGGGCGACAAATAACCAGTCAGTAATAATATTGCAATATAAACCCTAATTTCTTCAGGAGTGACATTCAAGGTGTGGTTTCTTTGTAAAGCACAGGAATTGCTTATATCTGTTATATACTTTATTACGTCTTCACTAACTAATAAATCAAAACAATCAGGGGTATACAGTTCCTCATTGAAAATGTTTTGAACATTTTTCTCGCCATCGCCTTTTCCACAAGGAGTAAAAAGTGTTGTATTATTTGTCCATTTTGCTATCGTAAATTCTTTTTTCCTTTTACTTCTTTCGAGTCGGTTCCTGATTTTCAATCCATTCTTCTTCTTCAATATTGGTAGGTCTAGCCTGTATTTCTCCCTCTGACCGCAACATTCTACTCGGAAGGTGAAGGAAATTAGCTTCATTTTCATCCTCACTCTCTTCGTCAGTAAAGACCCCATCTTCAGCGGAAATAGAATGATCCATCTAAGCCCTCTTCACTTTCTAATGCATCAACTATTTCATTTAACGTCAACCTAAAAGAAAAAAATAAGATGTTCTGAACGAAACTAAAACAGTAAATTTGTAGTAATAATGCCCAGTGTCACCTATAGGTGACACTTAAGAATTTGGGCGATATTATTAGTACAAAAGCTACTGATTTTTGCAACACAACTATTTAGATTACATGTTACATTCCATAACAACAATTCGCAAGAATAATTTTTACAATACTTACCCTTTATCCATTTTTACAGCAATAAAAAGTTACAAAACCGCTCCCACGCACAAAATTTGCATAACCGTTTGAAACATTTGAATAATTTGACAGGTTACACATAGATCAGAGTAGCCAAAAAAATAATACAAATAACTGCTACTGTTGATTTTATCGTGGTAATAATATTTTTTCTTATTTTTTAATATAAGAGTTTAAAAAAAATCTCCAATCGCTGTCACCTAGAGGTGACACTGGGAATTCACGAGCTAATTACGCTGTTACAGCTATGGTAACAGTAGTGAAATTAAGCTTCGTATTCTAATGATATTTTTCCATTGCCTAAAAACAGGGATAAAACGACATTTTTTTAAATGAATCCTAGCTAGATCAATTTTTCGCCCCCAAAATCCCCTGCATACTAAATTTCACGAAAATCGTTGGAGCCGATTCTGAGATTCAGAAAATATATATATATATATATATATACAAGAATTGCTCGTTTAATAGTATAAGATAAGATAAAGTATCTTAGTAAATAAAGAACTTTAATAGTTTTAGCGTTTTAACTTCTACGGGAGATCCGATTGTGGTGGTTGCCAAGTGCACAAGGGTAATGCTGGATGACCGGATACTTGAGATGGAAAAATCCATCTCAGGCGTCCGAAACGTGTCCTTGGTGAGCTGGCAACTGCCAAAATTTACATGGATTAATGGGGTTCCGGGTTGTGGGAAGACCATTTACATCGTCGAGAACTTCAATGAGAATGTAGAAATAGTAGCCACAATCACGGTCGAAGCAGCCAAGGACTTAAAGAAAAACTGGCTCGTAGCCATGGCGAAAAGGCTAGGTCTAAGGTGCGCACTATGGCTTTCATTCTGGTAAATTGATTCAATGAGGGTACAAACTGCAACCGTTTAACGGTTGACGAAGCCCTTATGAATCACTTTGGAGCCGTAGTCATGGCGACAAGGCTGTCGGGTGCGAGCGAAGTTATACTCATCGGAGACGTCAACCAGTTGCCATATATCGACAGCGAAAATCTCTTCGAAATGAGGTACTACAGACCTTACTTGACAACGAACATCACGTGGGACTTGTCTTGCATATACCGGAGACCCATGGACGTTGCATATTTCATCATTATTAATATATGATCATCATAAACGCAATGAGGGAAGTCCTCCGGCCCGTTGGGCCGACGATCTACGTAAGATTGCCGGCGTAGGCTGGATGAGGATTGCGGAAAACCGGGATGTCTGGCGCGAATTGGGGAGGCCTATGTCCAGCAGTGGACTGCGATAGGCTGATGTGATGTGATGATATTAATACATAATACCTAATATTACAAATTATAATATGCAAAAATTATGCTGTGGCAATCTTATCTTGATGTGAGTTAGGGTCTTTGAAAGCTTCAATGACTGGTTATAAGTCTTTGTTCTTCTGCAGGACTTTAAGAAATAGTTTCCGCTCAACCACTCATCGCATGCAGGATATATAGGGAATATAATTATGGTCTAATAGGATTTAGGAACCTCAACCAGGACCTTCTAAAAGGCAACGGCTCATATAATTTTTGCAACTTCAATAATAATAATACTGACCTTCAATTATTTTTGTCTCCATACTGTAAAAAGCTATAATGCACCTAAAATACTTACATAAAACATTTCTCGCTTATGAATACATATAGTCCAGTCAAATTACGAAATAAAAAAACATTAAATACCACAGTTTGGAGATTATGATGAATCGATAGGGGGTGTATTCTGAGCATAAATTCCAATTTGAGGGGTTCTCCGATGGTCAGCTCAAGGTCATTTCGATGAAAACGCGTTTAATTCGATATCTCGAGAACGGTTAGTGTTAGGCAAAAAAATTGTAATTATCTTTTCTCTTCTCAATTAAATTTACTAACTCTTTTATCTGAGCCTATTTTTTGTACCATCAATACTTTTCAAATTATTACTTCTGAAAGGCAAAAATTTTACATTTTTTTCTCCCTGTTTAACATTTTTCGCCATTTTCTCCCCAACCGTTCAATTTTATGAAATTTTATCCATTATCAAAGTTGTAGATCTTTTTATTATGAACAACTTTTTTTTCTAACACCAATATCTTCGAAGTAATACCTTACTTTACCGCACGAGATCCGCGCCAATGTCGCAATATCATCGACATCAGTGAGTATTCAGTACTTGAAATAAATATTAAACTATTCTATGATCATTTATTAACCAACTTACCTGTATAAAAAGGTGAATTGATTAAACTAATTAAAAATTTTACTTCATTTAATTATTAAATATTGTAATTATTCAAATATCATTTTAATATTGTACTTCTTCAATTTGGGTATTTTTATTATATTAATATAAATATATCTAATTTAAATAAACTACTTTATTTAAATTAGACAAGATTAAAAAAGTTTTAAATGTTGGTAAATATTACGCTTAAGGGAACTTTGCCAAAGACCAAAAAACTTTATACTACAGTTTCAAAGTCGTAATATTTCGGTCAATGTCCTTCTAAGTACGTCATTTTATGAACACGAATCATCTTTTACGTAGGTGAAGGTGATATCAGCGGGGGTGCGACGGGAGACGTGCAGGGTGCCGTGTGGCACCCTGCAAGGGGTTCGCCACCCTTCGATCGATCCAGCCGCGTCCCTACTGCCCCAGCGAACCACAGATCGGGATCATGAGATGATTTTGTAGATGCTACATTAAAATTATTTGACTGTGATGTTATGCGACTCGGATATAACAAAAAAAAATTTATTAATAAATTCTTGATTTATTTAACTATTATCTAGTTTCTTTATAATACCTTTTTAAATAGAACTTATAGGAAAAATCAATTATAATTGTGTTTGCCTGCAAACGAAAATAAACAGAATTCAATAACATGGACTAGTAATAGGTACAACGTATATAACGTAGATAAGTATACAACGTAGGTAAACAAAAAAAATAGTCAAGTTCATAAATACGTATTATTAGAGATAACTCAAAAAGCTCTTACCACGAACACACGACAGGCAACCAGCTTTCGATTTAAAAAAAGAATAATCGAAATCGGTACACCCAGTAAGAAGTAATGATGTAACACCAATGTAACACACAAATAAAAAATACAGTCGAGGTTATACCGCCTCCATTTTTTAAGTTGGTTAAACACACAATACTAAACGTCATTGTAAAAAAATATGAACTTGCTCATTTTGTCGTAGACAACTTATTGTGTATTGATTAATTAATTATTTTTGAAAGTCAACAAAAAATTTATTCAAAACTTTGTTACTTGATATAAAATTTTCCTCCGGCGTGGTGTAAGACAGGGAGATGTAATACCACCGAAGATGTTTACCACTGCGCTGGAGGATGTCTTTAAGACCTTGGATTGTGGGGAACGAGGCATCAACGTCAACGGCGAAAACATCTCTCACCTTCGTTGCGCCGACGATATCGTCATCTTTGCGTTGACGTTGGATGAGCTAGGCCAAATGCTGACCGGGATAAACGAGTCCTCCCGACGAGTCGGTCTCGGTATGAACTTGGACAAGACGAAAGTTATGTTTAACAACCAAGTCATACCGAGACCGGTATCGGTTGACGGTATCCTTCTCGAGGTTGTTCAGGATTATGTCTACCTTGGCCACACAATTCAACTGGGCCGAAACAACTTCGAGAAGGAAGCTGATAGGAGGATTCGGTTGGGCTGGGCAGCGTTTGGCAGGCTTCGTCGAGTCTTCACTTCAAAAAATTCCGCAATCCTTAAGGACAAAAGTTTTCGAGCAATGCGTCCTGCCTGTGTCGACATACGGAGCCGAGACATAGACACTGACGAAGGGACTGGTCCACAAGTTTAAAGTCGCTCAACGCGCAATGGAACGGGCTATGCTTGGGGTTTCTCTCAAAGATAGAGTTAGAAATGAGAATATCCGCGAGAGAACGAAAGTAACCGACATAGCCCACAGAATTAGCAAGTTGAAGTGGCAGTGGGCTGGTCATCTGTATCGCAGGACCGATGGCCGTTGGAGCAGACGTGTCCTGGAGTGGAGACCGGGATGTCTGGCGTGAACTTGGGGAGGCCTATGTCCAGCAGTGGACTGCAATAGGCTGAACTGATGATGACTGATGTTGTAAAACATAAGATATAAAGAAAATATATCACCTTTCTCCATTCCTGTTATATCTGAATAAAATGTTTAAGAAAACGGTTATGGTAGCATAAATAAACTCTCGTACTTACATACGTTCGTACCAGTATTCCTGAGATTAGCGCCATTATACAAACAAACTTTTCAGCTTTATAATATTACTAGCTTCTGCGGGCGACTTCGTCGGCGTGGACTTCACTCCTATTGGTCTTAGCGTGATGATACATAGCCTATACCCTATAGCCTTCCTCGATAAATGGGCTATCTAACACTGAAAGAATTTTTCAAATCGGCCCAGTAGTTCCAGAGATTACCGCGTTCAAACAAACAAACAAACTCTTCAGCTTTATATATTAGTATAGATGTATAGATTTGCAGACAATTTTTTTAAAAGACGATTGATAATAATTAGACGATTGATATTTCGTTTGGTTAGATTAGGTTAGGTGCCTGAACTGCACCAATCAACGCTTTGGGCACCGTAATGAAACTAGAATCTAGATATTTTGGATGTCCACTGCTTTCATCGTCTTCGGTGCTCATATGGTCTGGACGAAATTTAGCAAACCACTTGAGTGCAAAACAATGGTTGCTTCGCTTGGCCCACAGAAATAGTAATAATACCAATATTACTATTTCTGTGGCTTGGCCTGATAACACTCATCATCAAGACACTTTTTGGTATCAGCGGCACTTTTTCATCAAAAAATATTATTCCTTTTCATTTTTTTTTTTCAAAATAACAAAAGTTGCTTCACTCAAATTGCTGTATCTCACAAACTAATAATCAGACAGTTGTCAAATTTATGCAGGTTTCTTTTGAAGGTCGGTACTAACTAAAAATGATATGGATTTTATGCTAGTGGCGCCATCTCATAGAAACGATACGAACTTTTCTGCCCAACCAATAATAGAAATTTATTAAAATACTAGATGGCCCGGTGAACTTCGTATCACCTACATATTATATTTGTGAAAAATATACATACACAAAACACTTTCTGAACGCACCTATAAATATTTGACAACCAACTGACAACGTTTGTGACAAAAGACATTAAATTTCCCCGCTAGGAACATTTTGTATTGGAAAATTAAATCGTCGTTTTTAGTATTTTCCGTTACATATTATTTATGTTTCTCATCATTTAAACCTTCCCTGAACTTCCAAAAACATTTCAAGATAAAAATTAGCCAAATTGTCCCAGGAGTTCTCGAGTTTTAGCGAAACTAACGAACAGCAATTGATTTTGAAGTTATACTTCTTTTGGGGCGTTAGAGAAAAATGATGAGTGTTAATTTTTACTATGCGCGAACGGAACTACGTAGTTCAAGCATGCATGAATAGATGCCGCCACTAAGGTACCTATAGTCTTTAGCATTTCTGAGAGATGGCGGTATGGAATTATGAGAGTAAATTTTTACTATGCGCGTGTGAAGCGTGAAAAAACGGAACGAAGTTCAAGCATGCTAAAGTAGTCTTTAGCATTTCTGAGAGATGGCGTTGTGGAATTATTTTGGAAGTATTTTAATACTCTAGCTTGAAGTGTAACTTCTTAAGTGTCTTCAATCATCAAGTTTTATATATATATATATATATATATATATATATATATATATATATATATATATATATATATAACTTGATGATTGAAAATATAATATATAAATTTTTAGCTTTTAATCTATAGTACAATCTATAAATCTAATTCATAATCTAATAATCTAATTTTTAAACGCGCCGTTGACGCGCATTTTAGAAACGCGCGTCGACGACGCGCTTTTATCCTACAGAGCAATCCCACTACCTTCCCATGCTCCTACCCACCTCTCGGTATACGAAGCGAAACGCGGGAGATGTACGGGGTACGTCTGCGTTAACGCTCTCTTCCCCCGTAGAATTCTTGACTCCCTACAAAACAAAAGTACCCTCTGACGAGAGTGCTTTGTTACTGTCCCTGGCGTCATTCTCCCCTTTCTGGGGCTGACGACAACTCGTTAGGACGGCACGGCAGTCCGAGTGTGTCAATGTTGCAGCTTCTACGTCATCTCAATACTTCGTTTGTGCTAACTGTGCGCGAACATCCGTAGATGCTGAAGTTGCTCTCCGTAGCGGTCAGGCCTACCTTCGTCCGCTCGATTCCGTCCAACATCGCATTCCGCTCTTCCTTGTACAAGTCACACTCCCACAGAATGTGGTCACGGGTCTCGCTATCGTGTCCGCAGTAACAGGATGGCGTGTTAAACAACGTCATCCCGTACAGGCGACCCCTGAAGCATCCGTGTCCGGTAAAAATCTGCGAGGTAACATAGTCTGGTTCCACCCAGCGGCGTGCAAACGCGATATCCAGAAAGAAGCTGTACAACTCCCTTCCGTTACCGCTCGCAGCCCAGCGCGTCTGCAAACGGAGACAACGTCGCTGAGGATCTCGTCCTTCTTCTTCTTGCGTTCCCCACTCGCGAGCCCCTCGCACTCCTCCTGCACGCGCCCCGCTCGAACAACCTCTAGGTTGGCCGGCACAACACCCGCGAGCACCGGAAGTGCTGCGGTGCTGCACGACCTGTTTCGTCAAAAGCACCAATTCCGGTCTCTGGCTCCGCAGAACCGCGCTCTGAACAACGTACAATTGAGAGCGCCGGTACCATATGGTTGCAGCTCATGTCAGGATAGCGACATAGGTCCCGTGATACAGAAACCTAAGCGCCCGGTACTTCACACCCCAAGATGAGGCAGAGACACGTGAGACCTTCCCGAAAGAGCTGGCGGCCTTCTCGCCCATCAAAGACGCATGCGACGCATAGGACCTCGCATCATCAATATATACGCCGAGTACCTTGGCAGTGGTCATGCTCGCGACGGAGGCGCCATCCAGCTTGATAATAGGTGCGCGTTTAAATCTACCCTTATTCGTCATGATCTGGGACTTGGCTGGCGAGAACGATAGCCGATTACGAGTCCCCCATTCTGAAATCGAGTGCAAAACGGTAGAGCATTTCTGTTCGATGGAAGCACGGGACGACGCCTCGATCGCAAGCGTCACATCATCTGCGTATGCCACAATGGTGACTCCATCCGGCTTCGGCAGTCTCAGGAGATCGTCCAGGAGGAGGTTCCATTAAGTGGGGCCCAGAACTGATCCTTGGGGACACCCCATGGTCGAAGTCTTCCACAACGTCCGGGATCCGATCGACAGGCCTATACGTCGGCCGCTTAAGTAATTCACTAAAATCCGGTAGATATTTGGTGAGACACCCGCGGCCTTCGGTTTCAGCAAGATCATCGGCCACCAGGCGTTGTCGAACGCACCAGAGATGTCCAGAAAGACAAGCTGAACGTACTTATGCGCAGAATTATCGACGCGCTCAAACACTGTTCGAAGGGAGCGTCCGAATCTCCACCAGACGGAGGGAAAGCGCCCTATCCTACAGAGCAATTTGTTGTCATTTGTATCGATACAAACGCGCGGCACCGGCGCGTCTGTATCGATACACACTCGCGATTCAAATACGTTTTTGAATTTATACAGATAATTATATGCAAAGGTCTACAGGCTGCGTCTGACTCGCGCGTGTATCGTGTCTGTATCGCTAAAAACGCGCGTCGACGGCGCGTTTAAAAAACGTTGTTTGCATCTGACTCGCGTGTGTTTTAATAAAAAACGTGGTTTGCATAGGCCCTGCTTCTTTTATTTTAGAAATTTATTTATTTTCTAACTCTGCAAACTGAAAATAACTATTTTGTTAAATTCCACGCGGACGAAGTCGCGAGCACAGCTAGCTTGATATATAAATATTTGTTTTAAAATGAGATTTTCATTGATGTTTCGTTTTAAAATTTGTCTAAATTTAGTAGTATTCTGTAAAATTAGTACTATTTTTTACGCTTCATTAACACAGTCTTTTATTGGAATGAAATAGAAAAGTTAGTAGTAGGTATACAAGGTCATTATGATTTGACCAATTCGGTCTGGATCCGGCCAGATCCGGCCTGATTGAAAACGACACTGGATTGCAATCCCTAAATGGAAGGCTAGTAGAATTATCTATACTAATATTATAAAGCTGTAGAGTTTGTTTGTTTGTTTGTTTGTTTGAACGCGCTAATCTCAGGGTCAGGATCTACTGATCCGATTTAAAAAATTATTTCAGTGTTAGATAGCCCATTTATCGAGGAAGGCTATGGGCTATATATCATCACGCTAAAACCAATGGGAGCGTAGCACCAATAAAGAAGTTTATAGTTTCAAAATCGGGTTTTTTTTCCTTTTGAGAGCTTCCTCTGAGTAAACGGTTAGTTCAGCACAATAATCATGTATGACAGAATTCAATCATCCAATTCCACGCGGACGAAGTCGCGCGCAGAAGCTAGTATTGAATATAATAGAAGAAGTAAATTAAAGAAATACAATTATCGCAAATTTTTCAAATGCTTTTATACTTTTTATATAAATGTCACTCGATGTGTTTTATATTAGGTATTCTGCTATCAAATATCGTAAAAAATAAGTACTTTTCACAACCTGATAATTTTTATTCAAATATTTTGTTTACTATTAAATCAGAAATCCACCTTTTATGTACTTTTTTAGTTAAGTAATAAAATAAGTATTATATCTACTTAACGAAAACAGCTGTTATAGAGTTCATCGGCCGCTGGGCCTACACCCACGCCAATGAGAGAAAGAGGTGATATTAAATTAAACGAGTGCAAGAGGGATGCAACAAGAATAATGGATGAAGGAAGAAACGGAAAAAAATATCTCCGTTTGGTGTGGAATAATAATGCAAAAGAACAACTCATCGGAACTCGAGTTCCTTCTACTTTTATTTTTAGCATATACTTAATTAATTTCGTTTTCAATTGGCTCTATTTAAAAATAGTGTTTTTAATCTATAGCATATATAGAGCCTATTGGACATTCAAAATGGAAAAATTAAACTTTATGATATGCCTGGTAAATGAGTCATCTGCAGTAGATTATACAAAAAATAGAATAAAAACAAACGGATAAAGCTCCAAATATAAAACTATATTTTTTTTTAATACAAGTACCTACCTTCAACATTAAAGTACGCATATTAAAAAAAGATTACCTACTCTATGTAACCCTAGGTAAGATTGTATGATTCATATTTTAGGATGTCTTCAGACATATAAAATGACTATTCACCTCATAAGATATTTATATAGATTTTATTATTCACCTCTAAATGATTTCAAGAAATCGGTAGGTATCAATTATCATGATTATAATTTCATTTAGGTATACCTATGTAATTACATAAACTTGCTTATTGTTTTTATGAAACTAGTTAATATCATAATTAATCTATACAAATAAATAAAATTGGAGTGTCTGTTTTTAATATTAAAATAACCGCTGTTTACTAAATGCATATGGATCTATACACGGTACATATACCAAAATAACTTTTTTTTTACAATTTTTGTCTGTCTGTCTGTCTGTCTGTTTGTTCCGGCTAATCTCTGAAACGGCTGGACCGATTGTGACAAGACTTTCACTGGCAGATAGCTGATGTAATAAGGTGTAACGTAGGCTACTTTTATTTTAGTTTTTTTTTATAACTGCGAACTAAACAATAACTTTTTTGTTAAATTCCACGCGGACGAAGTCGCGGGCACAGTAGCTAGTAGATACTTAATAAAATTGATATTATTCAATATTTAGTTTCAAGATATCAGGTACTTCCATCCGTCATATCTTTCCGGTATTAATAACTTATTGTGCTTGTGACACACAAAATACTTAAATCGCTTCACAAAACGACATTTTGGTCTAAAGAAATAGATAGTAGTTAAATCCAGGCAAGCAGTACTGGTTCGAATTAATTAATTAAAATCATAAGTGACCTTAATGACAATAATAAGAATGTCAGCAATAAATCAGCTTGTTGCCCAAGATCAGATGATCTGATACCATTTTCGTTCTTGATGAAAAAAATTGCGTGCGTACAAAGTAGGTACACATGTAATATGTCAGAAGTGAAACTTCTTTGACAAACTAATTAAAAAAACTAATTTAAATACAAAAGAAACTAATTGAAAAAAAGCCAACCTCACGCGGTGTTCCCAGGTGGTCACCCATCCAAGTACTGAATGTCATGACGCTGCCGCATTACTGGTCGCTCAAATTTTACCCCTTATGCGCCTAAAGAAGTTTCATTTCAAAAATACAAATTACTTTTAATCAATAAATATTAATGTTGCATTTTTTCGGATGCTGAGATGACGTCAGCCCCTACTATGATGTTTCTTTTGAATTTGATTTGACATATTAAACGCATCCCTTTAGAAATAGAAAGTAAATTCTTACCAAGCACAAAAATAAGTCTAAACAATATATTGTAATTTTACTACTATTGTATTCACACACAATATGGCTTGTGAATTTTTGTCAAAAAATTTAAATATCAGAGAAGAAGTATGAGGCATCATTAGAATCCTTGCGTCAACCATGAGTCCAAGACGTTATACAAAAAAAAAGCAATGCACAATGCGGCTATACCCGCTCTAACGATAACGGAAGTAAAAATACCGATAAAAAAGGCAAAAACATTACCACGGTTGCTTAAACCGAATGAAAATCATCATATCAAAAATTTCGATCTAGCGGGTACATCGTTCCATAGCTTAATTAAATTGGCTAGAGCACTGACACGATCTGTCGGAGGTGCGGGTTCGAACCCCGCTGGAGCGAATTTTTGATATGATATTAAAAATATTTAGAATGTCCTCATGTGTGGGTAACACAAAAATAAAAATAATACGAATTAAAAACATCGCCGACATTTTTTAGGATGTAGGTACTTTTAAGACGGTATTCAAGAGATTGTGATTGTGATTGTTGAGTCTTGTTCCTCCTTCCTAAGTTGTTATCGCTGAACGGAGAAATACAGTAAACAATGTAGTGTTAGAAATTTGATTCGCTCACACAACACACAATCCGTTACACATCCACCTTTTTAATACGAACTACTAACGTTTGGTTCTTTAATATAGGTACCCTTGCAGTTTTCGTGTGTCCCATAACACAAGACATATACATATATCCAAAGAAATAGTTAATATGCATTGATTTTTAAACGTACCTACTCTAAAAATACCTCGACCTAATAAAGAGCTTAAACGAAACTTTAAAAGGAAACAATAAAAAAAGTAGAGCCACTTATTGTTAGTTCTTTTCATTAGAAAATTTACTATTACTAGTGGTCGCCCAGAGGTCGAAATTCGACCATAATTAAAAATTTAAATTAAAGGAAACCAAAAAAGAAATGAAAAATAAGAACCTATCTTTAAAATTTTTCATTTTCACTACAGACTTTGACAATCAATAATTATATATAGTATACTAGCTGTCCCCGCAAACGTTGTTTTGCCATATCTGTTATTAACCCCCGCAACCCCCTCTTGTGGATGGAATTTCGTAAAATCCGTTCTTAGCTGACCTCTACTCGGCGAAAGGAATATTCCTACCAAATTTCAAGTCTCTACGCCTTATGGTTCCAGAGATATCGTGATGAGTAAATGGGTGGAAATCTCTTTTATATATATAGATTTAATATGCGTGTAAGTGTCAAATACATGGCAGTGTGTGTAATGTTTTTTTTTATTGATTTAATATATTTTTGTGCATAATTTTGAATAATTATTAGCATTCTGAACGTCTTCTCTTTAAAAACTATAAATTTGCGAAATTTCACAGTCCTACGTCCGCGCACTTTTCGTAGAAAGGGCTACAAAGTTTTTGCTTTACGTATTAATATATAGATTTACTATTATTAGAGTAACAAAACTAAGAACTTTAATTCATTATTTTGGTTCATGGTTAGTTACAATAATTGGTCGTTATAATTTTTTTTCCATGGGCTTATTGTTTAATGCAAAATAAACACTCTTTTTCTTTTATGTCGTCTTTTATTTTTTACATACTACAGAAAAACTATCGTAACATGAGAGATCTCTTTTATATTTAAAAATTTGTATTTATATAATGTGGTTGATTTATTAAAATGTGCAATTTCCTTCTTTTCAAGTTATTTTAACAATAATCGCCGCAGATAAATGTGATGTGTAAGGGCAGATCCACATTATGATACAGATAATATACTTACGTGTATAAATTAAATACGATATAATATAATAGATACGATATATAATATATAGATATATAATATAATTAAATAAAATTATATACGACTGTATTTTCAGAAAAATAATGCAAGAGCTTAAAAAGTTTTACCAGACATTCTATGGACCAGATAAAAACATTCAAAATTATATATTTTTATTTAACATCCATTAAACAATTTTGCATATCACAGAATTTATATTTCTAAGACGTGCGTTGCATTACGTATATATACCTACACATTTTTTTATAGGTACTACGTGGGGCATACTGAAAGTTTCTGGATTCTAATAAATAAGACAAGATATCGACTTAAGATTCTATTTATTGTTTTTCGAAGTATATTCCCCCGCAATGCATTTTTGCACGCTGAAACCATTGTAAAGCAGTTGGACAGGTCTTCCTTAGGGACCTCTTCGATGGCTTCTTTGAACGCATTCACTGCTGATTCAAGGCTCGTAAAACGTATACTTCTCAGTTTATCTTTAATTTTGGAAATAAAAAGAAGTCGCAGGGTGCGAGGTCCGGGCTGTAAGGCGGATGCGTCATCAATTCCACATTTCAAGCCTTCAAATAGGCCTCCGTTACCTTCGCGGAGTGTGAGGATGCGTTATCGTGGTAAAGGACGACATTGTTTCGAGGACGCTTTTCCCTAACTTTTTCCAAGACTCTAGGCAAGCAAGTGTTAACGTACCAATCTGCAGTCACTGTTCTTTGATTTTCAAGCGATACTGTCGTGTAATGTCCTGATTTTCCGAAAAAGGAAGCAACCATTTGTTTACCAATACTTCGACTCTTCTTAACTTTCGTAGGTAAATCTTCAAAAGGGAAGACCCACTCTGCCGACTGGCTTTTTCTTTCGGGTTCAAAGCAGTACACCCAGGTTTCGTCACCTGTCACGATATTATAGACAGCCAATGACTGCCCTCCGTTAAACTTTTTTATCATTTTACGGCACCATTGGACACGCAGCCGTTTCTGGTCTTCCGTTAAATCATGTGGTATCCATCGAGTGCAAAGCTTCCGAACTTTCAGATGCACATGTAAAATATTTTGCACTTGGCTCATTCCAATGCCTAATAAGGTACGAATTTGCTGACAAGTAATTTTTTTGTCACTTTCATTAGTGTCATTGTCATTAGTTGTCTTACGGTATCAATATTTGATTCAGTAACCGCAGTTACCGGCCGACCTTCACGTATCTCGTCATGGAGATGATCACGACCACGTCTAAATTCTCCAAACCACGAATACACAGAGCTGCGACATGGTGCTTCGTCCCCAAATGCCAATTGCAGTCTCTGGAAACACTCTTGCTGACTTAAGCCACAACGAAAGTCATAAATAAAACGTAGTGGTTATATACTCTTTGGTCATAAAAAATCATCGAACGAAAATGTTCACGAGTTAAATTCATTTTGATAGTGACACTCAATTTTCGAAAGGGCGGCACAATGAAAAAATAAATGCTCCGAATGAGTTCCATTTTCGAATTCCATAGTTGTATTTTTAATTATTTTATTGTAAGTGACCAGATCCAGAAACTTTCAGTATTCCCTAAGTATCTGACTTTTTGATAAAAATGAGCTCATGATTTCAATTTTAAACTGAATCTTAATTTATCTAAAGTTAGGTTGTCTTAATTTTGGTACGTAGTCATACACAATTTAAGCGGCTAAGTATGTACCTATGTTCTACAATATGTCGACTTCGTCTTGGCCATTCTTGCAACCCTGTCTTTCTAGCTAAATTAAGAATAAGAGACAGTTTCCTTTGCGAATGTGGATTAGACGAAGATTCCCCTGAACATATTTTTTTTAGCTGCTCACAAAATATATCCTTACTATATAACTCTCTTCCGTCTGTTATCCCACGTCCTACTGATTTGAAATCTGTGATAACCTTTGTAGTGTAAGTACATACACCGTTTGTTGATACTTTGTGTGCTTTTATTGTGGAAAATAACATTAGACTGTCTTACTAACCTTTGTGGTGTTTTGTTTTAGGTAGAGCAACAGTTCTTTTCAATATCGTTTAAAAAAAATTTTTTTACTTTTATTTAACTTGTACTGCCACAAATCTTGATAGCAAAGTCAGCCTTGTCAAAGTCTCAACTGAACAACATTCTCTCACCGAACATTGAAGCTTCTACTCTGATACTGGCAATTCCGCAAGGGAGCTAAAGCCAAAGAAGAAGAAGAAGAAGTCATACACAATCACATATTTAAAATTTGTTCTGTATAATATGTTACTTTTTAATATAGCTTAATAATATACTTGTTACTTTTACGAAAAAACTAAATATATTAATTACCGTAGAATGGGGTGAATAGGGATCCAGGGGTGAATCGGGATAAAAGTAAGAAATATTTTTAACGCTCAATATTAGGTAGCAAGTCGTGACAACTTTTACCAATTTTTGTGGGACGATAATAGATCTTTGGAACATTTTATGGCAATACCGAATAAGCGCGAAATTAACTGCAAACTGTCAATTTAACTTAATTGAAAATAAGCTAAACGAGACGCCGGTTAGCACAGTGTTAGAAACTTTGCTCTATAACATTTATTTTATAGTAAGAGAATACGTGTGTTTGTTTAATACTTTATTTAGTGTTTAGGCCGTCATATACATAAAAGTTGAATCTCAGTTATTAATTAATAATAATATTATTTTGATAAATTAGAAAGACATGAGAAATCTGTTGTTTTTGGGGTGAATGGGGACGTGTCAGGTATGAATAGGCACGAAAGCGGGGTTAAAAGGGATGAAACTGAGATCAATAGAGACGACTTATGTATGAATAGGTACAGCTATGAGCTATGTAGAGTTGTCACAAGGCAGTTAAACGATTATTTTAAAGCTATTTTATAATAAATTGATATACCTATTATAAGTTTGTTGATTTTGAAATGTTTAAATACTTCAATAATAATTTACAAAAGGTTCGTTCATTACGATTTTTCAATAAAAATAAAACATAGAGGACATAAGTGCATTTTATTTCAGCGACTATATTTTTAGGTATTGCATTACTAATCATTTACATTTACTAGTATCATACTAAAATGCAAGAGTTAGTGATTTGCTTAGTACATTAATTAATTACTTAGATAAAACAAAATAAATAGGTGGCTAGAAATTGTTATATATTACGCAAGTGCCAGCCCTGGTGAATTTCTCTATTCACCCTATTTTCGTCCCTATTAACCCCAATTTTTGGGTGAATAGAGAATGCATATATTTTAACGTTTTTTTTCATAAATGAAATGCTAATTGCATAGTTTTCTATTTTATGACCAAGATATCATAAAGACTCAATCATTTCGATCACCATACAGCAATATATTCGCAAAAAAATGATTTAATTTTGTAGAACTTCGGATTTGTCCCTATTCACCCCATTTTACGGTACCTATCACATTTTGTTAGTAACTATTCTAAGAATGTTTCCACAGTAGCTATTGATCCTTTTTTTTCGTAGGAGATCTGGTCACATAGCACATACCTACACAACACAATCACAGCACGATGACAAGTATCATAAACGACTAGACATGTTGATATTACATTAAATAAAATGAAAAAATGCAATAATATTAAACTTTAGTTTCATTATTAACATTAGTTAGTACTTAAAATTGGTAATCCTGTAGCACAGTTAATAAAAATAAAGCCCAATCAGTCAGTTATGGAAAAAAAAGCATTCAAAAGTACCTACCTAGTAGGTAGGTACCTACCTACAGCTACATAGTAGAGAAACAATACAAAATGTAGAATTGTAGAGTCATAGTTTCGTGTTATAGTTTTCTATACTGCTAGTAGATGGCGTTAGGTGTAAAATCTTATAATTCTCAAACGTAGCACTAGATGGCACTATTAAATTTAAAGTCCATGTTTTTTGGTTAATGATTTCTAACTTTAATTAATTGTTATTAAAAGTATTAAATATATGAAAAAGAACTATTAAAAAAATACCTTCCTAAGTAAATGATTATCTTTCCATATAGATATAATATAAATAAAAATAAGTGACACCTATATATAGCTCGCAGTAATTTGAAATTTTATATTTTATAAAAAAGAAATACTTGATTTATAAATATTTATTTCAAATCGAAAATAGCCTCGCTTCGTCAATTACAGAAAATAATCTACTCTACATACTTAGCATACCAACACATACATATTATACATACATACATATGCACAACCAACATATTAAAAGGTTTATTACTGCGACATATCTATGATTTAATGAAATATAATATGTTATTAATGTTTTAATCCTCGTATACTAAAAAGAGCTGTCGTTATGGACTTAAAAATTTTGCTGAATTTAGTTCTATCAAAACCAAAACAACACAAGTCATAAAAGTATTTTTTAGCGCCACCGTTGTTTATGGTATATTTGTTATTTTAAAACTGTAATAGGTATATAAATTATAGTATAGATTGTTAATTGAAATATATACTTAAGTAGCAGATGCCATGTTATAATTATTCATCACTATAGTACGTTATAATATTACAGATACAGTTTAAAGAAATATATCAAGCGTAAATATTTAACAAATACATATTAGGTACATGTACTTTAATAAAAAGTAGGTACTGGTAAAGCAGGGAGACGCCACTGGTGGAGTTAAACGGTTATATTTATAAGGGTGCGGGGAAGCCGTTGGCGACTGTTACAGTGAAACCATACAAATACAAAAATGTTTAGGTCAGTGCTGACATGTGTGTCATTTACACTGAAAAAGTTAGTTTTAAATAATAATGGTCGTGGAAATTATTTTGTTATGAGTAATAACGTAAACACATTGTATATTGAGTATAACCTGGTGCAATAGGTTTTTGCAACACACGAATGGTAGAAAAAGTTTTTAGTTTTTTTTTTTTAAACAAATTCTCTTACGTTTTTTTATATTATTCTATAAATAATAGTCTACGGTAAAGACCGCCCCTTGAGTACCTAATTCCTAAGTAACTGTAATCATAAAACTTCCAAAAAGTAGTTTCACATGAATACAATATTACATAAACAAAAAAAGGCTATTATTATATTTTGATTTTTTTTCAACTGCTTTAAAAAACAGAACGAGATAGCTACAGTAGTAATAATAATAATGCAGAAACGCTAATTTCGTTCCTCGCGCCCTTTCGAACCGTTCATGGCAACCGGTTTTGTTTGTGGAACGATCGTAAAATGAATAGACCAATGACGGGCCAGCGTTGGCAGCGGGCGTACCATTGGAGATGCGTGATAGAGAGCGTTGCGATGCGGAGGGGTGAGGGGAATGGGTGCGGTGTGACGCCTGTACGCTAGCGCGCTCTACAGTCTACAACTCTACACGCATTCTATAGAGTCACAGTCTTATTTCGCCATTCGGAAAGAAGGTTGTTATTACAATGAGACGGCAACCGGACTATCGATAAAGTGTGTTTGTATGTCGTTTTCGTCGATATTAAGTGTTGTGTTCACTTTCACCTGTGCGAATGTCTCGATCCTTACCTTTTTGTTTGTTATTTCTTTTAATTACTGCCGCATGGGTCGGCGCTTGCGTTTAAGTTAACTCTTTATTTTGAAACGATGGAACGTTGTTCTTATGGTTTTTACACCAAAAGGTATTTTATGTTATTTTTTACTTTACGATTGCGAATAAGTGTGGTTGAGTGCGTCGCGTGTGGTTACATGGTGGGTTGAGGAATTTATTCGTCATCAACGCGTTTTAGTAGCTTGCTTTTGTAGCAAGGTTATTAAAAAAGTAATTAATAAATATCAATAAAAAATGTTCTTTTTAAATTTGCTTACTATATAATCACAGTTGCTATGTAACTATAGCAAATAAAAAATCATAAATCGACATTTGGTACGTCGATCCCTTTTAATAAAAAAAACTGCTCCAAAAGAGCTTTTGAGTATTCGGCGAGGGGAGTAAGCTCGTATTATTATTATTGCATAGCTTCGGGGAAAAGCCGACAATACTCGGCCCTCGGAACCGAGGGTCGACCGGTGAGGGGCGGAGGGGGTAACGTCTGTCTGCACACATGCAGAACCGGTTCGCTCTCCAGCTCCCCTAGTGTGTTGCATAAATCTCTTTCTTTCGCCACACGCGTCTGCATAATGCCCTCTCACTCGCACATTTTATTATTTTTTTGCTTCCCCTTGTGAAATAATGCCAGACGGACCGTTTTTATTTAGGTATCTGTCCCTAAATAGGTGCATTACTCTATATTTATAAAGGAGATGGTAAGTATAGTATTGAAAAAAATATGTGGCATGGATCTGTTGTAACTAATTATAGCCATGTATGAAACTAAACTAATATATTGTTTAAAAACATTATATAACCGAAAAATTTATGCATGCCTATACATTATTGTTTAATTTATAAATATTACTTATATAAATTTTGATACTGTACAATAAACATTTTCGTAACAAAAAAAAAATTGATGTCAGTTACACCTTTTTTTACGTCAATATTTTTATTTCTTATTTTTTATATGCTTGAACAACTAGCGATATTCTATGGACACACCCCTAATTAAATCAAAGATACTATTTTGATCTCGGATTTTGATGAATGGAAAGATAATAATCTGTGGTTTCAATGTTGACAAATTGTCATTGAAATTTGACAGTACGTTCATATCACTTTCATTTTTGTACAAATTTTATTGTTTGATTTTTATGATATAATTAGCAGTAATTATGATTTAAAATTTAGAACTGGGACATAAAACATGTGATTGATAATGTATTAGTGTATACGTTATGATGTTAAAGAGAGTGTTTTAGTTTGACGACTACGATACATCCATACCATCGATGATACTTTCCAAGTATTTAATAAATAATAGTAGAGTAGACAACACAACAGTAGTTTCGTTAGATACTGTTTAAAACTGAGTAATGGCTGATTTACGCAGGTACATTACCGACAAGTGGTTATCAAATGACGGAAGTTAGTTAAAATTACTGGTATTAAAATGACGGGCCTTTATTGATTATTTATTGTTCCACTTCAAAGTACTTTTTTATTTACAGGTCAGAAATACTAGATAGTATACAAAAGAAGAAAGAGAAAGAAAAAGATCAACCTCAAAGTCCGAATTTCCAGTCACAATTGACAAAACCAGGCGATAAACAGCAGATTCATAATTCAGATATACAAAATGCGAACGTTTCGGTGACGCAGCATGTTCCTACACAACTTCTTTCTCCGACACATGGCTCTGGATCACCAGTCCAGTCTAAAGAGGATGCCAAAGATAAAACTATAAAGGTTGCCAACTCCACGACGATAACACTCATAGAAAACAGTAACGGAGAGAAAGATAAAGACAATAATTACTCTAAAAACTATTTTACCTTAGAGTCTAAAAATGAAAAGAAAGATGAATGTAATAAAAATAGTATCACTATAACTAGGACTATACCAAAACAATCACCTGGTGGTGGACAAGTTGATAAATCTAAAGGTGCATCGAAGGGCACCAAGAGACCCCTTCAGTATTTGGAGACTCTTGCTGAAAAAGCTGGGATAACATTTGAGGACAAATACGAAGCAGCTAATACATTACTTGCATTAGACAAGCAAAATAATACATTTCGCAGACCCGAGCTTAAACAGCCTAAATCTGAACCAGAAAACCAATCACCGGGTGACGAATTCAGGTACAGAAATCAAAAAGAAGAAGATGACAAATTACAAGTAAGAAATTTGTTTGTTATACCTTTACCTACTACCATTAATATCTACATTAATTTATATTTAAACAGTCATTCAGAAAACAGAAAACAGACAGTCACATACAGTCAAACAGTCTACAGAAACCCTAATAACAGTAAAAGTTTTGTCTGAACTAGTTCAAAAATGATTGTAGGTACTATGAGTACAAAAAGTATAGGAGAGGTTTTTTGTTAATATAAATTGTATTAATGTTATAATTAATCTATACTAATATTATAAAGCTGAAGAGTTTGTTTGTTTGTTTAAACACACAAATCTCAGGTACTACTGGTTTGAATTGAAACATTCTTTTGGTTTTAGATAGCCTATTTACAAGAGGAAGGCTATAGGCAATTTTTTCCTCAAATTGACACATCTGAAACTGCGGGGCACAGCTCATTTGTTTGTTTGTTTATACGCTTTAATCGCAGAAAATGCTAGTTTAAATTTAAAAATTCTGTCTTGAATAGTCTTTGTAGACATGATATAATTCACTGTCCAATGTTTCCTTATGATGTTATTCATCACAAGTAGTTTTTGAACAAAATTGTCCTTGACATCATTTAATTTTAATGAGTTATAAAATAACTCTTCACAATGATTTAATGATCAGAAAAAATGAAAAGGTTTTTTATTGCATTATTTTTTTTTTTCATTACCAGGCATGCTTAAAAAGACTTCCACAACAAAGCAATTTTATGAATATAAAGTTTGTCTTTTATAGCTTTTATTTTGGACACATAATTTAGGGGATAGTGTAAAATCAAATGATACGACTCCGCGTCACTCAGCGCGCCGATGTAAGTCGCCCGAGTTGCACAGTATTGCGTAACTAAAATCATTTAATGCAGACAAATACCACGGGGCACAGCTAGTACAATGAAAAATTATCTTTCAAAAACCTCATGATATAGTTCCTGTAGTTTTGTTTTATAATTTGGGTTCTTTATTGAATTTGATTTGACTCACATTCAATGATGTGGTCTCATTGTAAGTTGTCAATATAAATGAGTGCAAATCATAAATGTATAACAGGTCTTGGATATTGACTATCTAAATTGTAACAAAAAAATTCTAAGACTTCGATTTGTATCTTGAAAAATACTCTAAAAATAAATTGTGCATGTATTGTGTCCACATGGCAAAACATGCTTGTCATTGTTACAATTCAGAAGTGAATAGCAATTAGGCTTTATTTTCATTGTAGTCTTCACTACAGGGATACATTGCTATCCATGTTTTATTCATAGATATCACCCATCACATTACCACAAACCCCATTGTGTCACTCATTTCATCAGTTAAATAGAACACACTTTAACAATATTTTGTTATCTTTGACATAAATTCATAACAATATTTCATACCTATGCTAAAGGATTAAAAATAAATTAAATTGTAATAGAGAAATACGGTCAGTGCTGGACCACATTCTAGCTTTACTAGGCAGTCACAGGACTGTCAGTCTGCAGTAATAAATCCCCTGAAGGATAAGCGCATTTCATGATGTTAACAAAAGGCATGCAAAGGCAATTTAGAGTCTATGGATGATAAGATTAAATTAAAAAAAACCTATGCTTAACTGTATTTATTATTAACAATACTTTTCATTATGAAACAGATACATCAGCAGATAATACAGCAGCAGCAATTGCAGCATCTTCAGCAGCAGCAACAACAGCAGCAGCTGCAACAACTACAACAGCAGCAGTTACAACAATTGCAGCAGCAAGCACTACAACGTCAGCATCAAGCTATACAACAGCACTTAAAAAACCAACAGGACCAGCAAGAAATTGTAAGTATAATATAATCGTAGTAGTAAGAGAGCTGAATTGAAGAACTTATATAGATGGAGTAACTCCTACGGATTAAACATTAATCCCTCAAAATGTCAAGTCATTATTATCGGTAATCCTAAACTTGTGTGTTGAATAGACTGGTCGCTTATACTAGCAGTCGTTTTTAACAATGCCGTAACCAGTTAGAGCGATAAAGTGAAAGATCTTGGAGTTATCTTCGATAGACATCTTTCTTGGTCACCTCAGCTGAGTGAGATCAGCATTAAACTATTAGCAGCTATCGGATCACTGCGACGACTGTAATACTTTCTCCATTTGCCTACCAAAATTACGTTAGCACAGTCACTCCTTCTACCAATTCTTCACTATTCTGAAACTTGCTATCTTGATCTTAAAGAGGAGCAAAAAAGCTAAAATAAGCTTGAGTGCCTCCAGAATCTGCATACGTTTCATATCTTTTATTTATTGTGTATATATTTATTTATTATTATTTATTTATATCTGGTCTTCGCAAATATGACCATGTTTCCGAATTTCGCAATCGTCTCGAGTGGCTCGTGATTATCTTTCGCAAGAATAGTCACATAGTGTCGTTGCTATATTATATACTTTTTTATTCTGAAACACCTCTGTACCTCAAGGAGCGTTTCAAGTGTCTTTGTAATACGCATAAAACGCAGGGTGCGTTAGATTCGAGACTAAAGTAGACTCGATACTCGAAACTCCAGCTCACACTACTTCATTTTACTCCCAACTCTTTTTCAGTTAAAGGTGTTCAACTTTGGAACACTCTACCTCCTCCTTTAAAACAAGGCCAATCCCTGCCTTGCTTCAAAAACTACCTCAAGGCATAGTATTCGTCATTCGTCATAATTAGGGCTCGGATTAATATGTAAATACACATTTTTAATTTACACAATTTTCGGTTTTGAATGTGTTCTATACATCGATTATTACATATAGACTGGGAAAAACTAATTTTTATTTTTCATATTTTTCCATATTTCATGGGTAAGTCCATATTTTACAAAAAAATATCACAATCATCCATATTGTCGATTTTCATATCATAGAACATGAATTATGTAGTTCACAAAAATTGATATGATTTTACGTGGCGAGAATGCAAATGCATTCTCGCCACCACACGGACGCGCGTGTTTCATTTCTCTCGCGTATTATTCGTCGTAATTTGATTTTTAATACTCTAACTTCATTTATTCCACATTATCTGCCCCTGCGCCGCCGATCAAATTAATCAAATGAAAATCTAAAGATTATTAAAGAAATAGGAAAAAAAGTTTCTGAAGCAGAAGGCGGTGTTTTTGAAATAGCTAAACAAAAACTAAAGTATATTTTGACAAAAATAAAGGATTCGATAAAAACAATTAATAAATGTGCGTACTGAGTTTGAGGGTACTGCAGACGTTATACCTACAATTACGGAACTAGGCGTCTTTAAGTACGCTCCCATTATATCATGTTTTTTATATATAAGTAGGCCGGCAAAAAAGCACACGGCTTACCTGATGGTAAGCCGTAGCTTATAGACGCCTGCAACACCAGATGCATTGAAAGCGCGTTGCCGACCATACTCCCAATCCCCCCAGGAGCTACGAGTATGGTCACCTTATTCACCACATGAACACAACATTGATTGAAAGCAGCATTTTTAGCAGTGATCTGCTGCAAGGTTGAGGTACTTCCCCAGTCGGGCGGCTCCAGTTTTTGACAAGGATATTTCCTGCTGTGCCCTACCTTACTTATTTGCCTTTATTGTGAGGTGGAAATATATTTCAGCCAATATAAGGCTATATTTAGACCTAATCAACAGTTTTAATTTCGATATTTAAAAAAAAGCTTGTGATTGTGTACTGCAATCAATTTAATAAGACATATTTAGTGGAAGATGAATGAACTTCTTTTTTTTTTATTGTTTGAATTACCTAAACATATCGCTTTATTTTTATAAATTTTTTAATGTTAAGCCCTGCGCGCACTAGTGACTTTTTGTCACCGTGACTTTTTGTCACTGTCACCGCGTCCATCATCCCTAATGAAGGTGCGCGCACTTGGATGCGTGACAATTCGGTGACTTTTTGTCTGCGGAGGACGCCAACATGCCCGTGACGCGACAAAATGTCACGTGTCATATGTACGTAGGTTGGCAAACATGGTGTAGAACTTTCCACTTATCAGCCTATCACTCCAAAGCGGGTGAACCCAATACTTTTTATTATTGTATTTTATTCTATTTCTAAAAACGAGCTCACAGACAACCTATATCTGTATATAATCTGTCACTGCAAGTGCGCGCAGTCACGAAAGTGACGGTGACGTGACAGTGACAAAGAATTTTTTGTCACGGTGACAAATGTCACTAGTGCGCGCAGGGCCTAATTGTTTGCAGTAATTTTTTACAATAAACAATGTTTAATATCTATACTAATATATAAAGCTGAAGAGTTTGTTTGTTTGTTTGTTTGAACGCGGTAATCTCTGGAACTACTGGGCCGATTTGAAAAATTCTTTCAGAGTTAGGCTATGTGTCATCACGCTAAGACCAATAGGAGCGGAGTCCAAACCGACGAAGTCGCGCGCAGAAGCTAGTGAAAGATATTTTTGTACACTTGTATTATGTATTCTTTGCATTCGTCCATATTATCTATACATAAATACGTGAAGCAAAAACTTTGTACCTCTTTTTACGAAACTCCTCTCTTGTGAGTGGAATTTCGTAAAATCCGTTCTTAGCTGATCTCTACTCGGCGAAAGGAATATTTCTACCAAACTTCAAGTCTCTACGCCTTATAGTCCCAGAGATATCGTGATGAGTCAATATATGGGTGGAAATCTCTTTTATATATATGGATATGTATGTATGTATTATGTTGTATATGTATGTGTATTTTTACTCGATAATGGATATTGTCTTAGGTGACACTATTTCTCACTTCTCTTTGTAAACTGCCCTACCGCTTTCAATATGCCGTGTCATATATGCCCAAAGGTTATCTGGAAGAAATCGCTCTTCTAGCGATAAGACCGGTTTTGTACACTGATCTTTATTTGTAATAATATGTTATTGTTTTGATTGTTGTTTTGAACAATAAGGAGTATATTATTATTATCAGCTTTAGGTGTGGTTAATATATTTGAAAGAGTATGTGTTTGGAACATAGCTATGTATATATACATTTTTTGACTCTCTAATGTTGTAATATTTTTTATTAATAATGAAACATGTACACCAACTAAACCTTTCAGTAAAACATAATTATTTCAAGTGAATTTTTAACAAAACTTATTATTTAAGTATAGAAAAATGAGCTACATATTATTCATATTCTTACGTCATCAGGCTTATTTTCTTAATTTCTAATTAAATATCTCCTATAAAATACATCACGCAGAACAATCACTGTTTACTTTGACTAGACCGTTGTCGCAGCTTGTAGTGGCCCTGCTTTCTGTTCCGCGGGTTGCGGGTTCGATTCCCGCCCGATTCTGGGTGTAATATTTGTATTTATATATGTGTTATTTAACTATTTTAGTTTCCAATAGCTTACGTCGTTTACTCACTTTTAAAATCTTCCTTAAAATTTATTTATTGTTTTATTTAGTTGCAGAAACAATTTCAACAGCAGCAACAACAACAGCAGCAGCAGCAACAACAGCAGCAGCAGCAACAACAGCAGCAGCAACAGCAGCAGCAGCAGCAACAACAGCAGCAACAACAACAACAACAACAGCAGCAGCAGCAGCAACAACAATCGCAACAACCACAACAGCAATCACAACAAGCATCTCAGCCACAGCAGCCTAAACAGGAAATACAACAACTTTCTCAGCAGCAAGAATTGCAGCAACAAAAATTTTTACAGGTATAAATAAACCTTATTGTACTTTGGCTAATTTATTTATTTATAAGATATAAAAAAGTAACAGAAAAAAAATGTCATGTATTATGGGTATAAGCTTTTTCATATTTCTTTTTCTACTTAAAACAATTAAAATAATAAAATATTTGTTTTGAAAGCCAAACTGATTCTAAGTTTAAATCATTGATTAAAACCTTTGCTTTATTTCTATTTGAGAGTTGCTGGCCCTATTCATCATAATTGGATGACCACACTCGGTCTGCAAATCATTTTCAATCACTATCGTACCGGACGGCACAATTTAGCCCATTTGCACTTTGCATTGCACCTACGATTTAGTTGATTTCTTAAATGATTGTATCTATGCAAATATCATTAAGATATTTAAATTTGAACAATTTCTCATAGGTAGGGATCCCTAGTACATTTTTTTCACCTGATTAGTATCAAGTTATAGTATCAAGCTAATTTTCCGGGAGTAGCTTAATTTTGACAGACGAACAAAAACATCCTCTACGAAAACTCTCGATTGTGGTAGCTAACAGAGATAGCAGGAGATAGAGCAGTAGTGAGCGTAAGACCGGGATAACGTACCACGCAATTTGTAGGACAATATTAGTATTAAATTATATAGATATTAACTAACTAAAAGAAAAAAAATCAGCTGGTTAGTAATAATTTTTGATGACCTTACGAGGTCATCAAATTGATGACCTCGAAGGTCATCAAAAATTATGATTTGATTTTTTTTCTGATTATTTTTTCTTTTAGTTAGTTAATATCTATATAATTTAATACTAATATTGTCTAGTGGGTGGAAATCTCTTTTATATATATATAGATTATCAAAATTTGGAAGGTCTGACCTCTACTAGAAAATAATTGTGTTTGCTTGCAAACGAAAAAAAAACTGACTTCAATTACATCGACAAGTAATACAACATAATAAGACGAAAAAATAGTCAAGTAAATACGCGCTATTACAGATTACTCAAAAAGTTGTAATCAGATCTCAATCAAATTTAAACAAAACTACGTGACAAATATTAGCTTTTGATTAAAGTAAGAATCATCAAAATCGGTACACCGAGTAAAAAGTTGTGCGGTATAATACAACGTTATATTTAGTTTTAGTTGTTTAAATTATTTGTAGTCAAAATATCAGCTTTATTATTTTCTGATGACAGTGATTGTGAATGGTGATTATGATATTTTCAACTCATTTTATATAATAACGCAATATTTTCATTTGTTAAATCTTTTGTAATATTTTTTTTTTTTTGTAATTTGATAGTTCTTCGTGTACAGTACAGAATTACAATACAATTATTTCTTGGCAGGTGGTAAACAACCAACCAGTGCACACACAACAGTTCAACGTACCTGGGATTGGTGAAATAAATCTTAGCTTCTTGGCGTCCCCTCAAAATAACGTTAATCTTCTTTTTGATAAGAACCAGAAGACCGGCATGAGTGGAGAGATCAAACAGCAACAAGTGAGTATTTATTTTCTGTTATATTTGAAGCGGTAAAAAATATGTATACCAGTCTTCTGTTACCTAGCTAGCTAGCTTCAGCCTGTAACATCCCACTGCTGGGCATATGCCTCTTTCCCCATGTAGGAGAAGGATCACAGCTTAATCCACCACGCTGCTCCAATGCGGGTTGGCAGATATATTCCCTACTATGAGTAACTATCTACTATAACCTCTAACTATCTACTACGAGTATATATATGATCGCTATCAGGTGTACATGATAACAACCGGAACCGGCAGCTTAACGTGTTCTCCGAGGCACGGTGAGAGACCTACAAGGACTAACAACAAGACCGTAAATAAATCTAAATCTAATTATATATATAAAATGCTTTGTTGTACGTAAATACACAGTTTTCTCTATCACCATAAAACCCAATCAACTTCCCGTTGGTGTGGTAAATACCCCTTGGTCTCCAGGTGGTCGTAAGAGAGTTTAGTCGCGGTTGGTGAAAGTGGGTGGTGGTGGGTGGTGAAAAAGTTAAAACATATATTTCCTATAGTCCTTTTCTAACGCATTAGGACATCTGAAAAGATCTCAAAATTTGTGTAATTTTGAGATTTTCGTCACTTCTAACCAAAGGGTTCGGAGTAACGAGGGATTCGTTACTATGGAAAGGTCATCTTCAAGGTTTTTCAAATAAAATAAAAACAGTGTAAAACAAAGAAACACAAGTAATAAACCGTAATTATTGTGGATTCTAGACAGAGTTTAGTATTATTTAGTTTATTGAATTTACTACTATATTTCTAGTGTTTGTAAAGGATTGTTGTGGCTAGAAAATTTCACACTGAACAGAAGTCAGAACAGAATCAGCCTATAATGTCTTGATGCTGGTAAAGGCCTTTTTTCTTGATATAGCGTCATGCATATTGTGATAACTTTATCCTCTTATATTTTATACATACTAGTGTAAATAACAAAAAAAAAAATATTCTTGTCACATACAGATAGTAGACGGTCAATCTCAAGTGGTACAGCAGCAAATCAGTATGGCCCAGCACGAGCCCTCGCAGTCTCACCACCAAACTGTCACCGTTGTGTCATCCATGCCCAGCAGCATGGCACAGCATCAAGTGAGTTTATGATTATGTTTACTTATTCAATTTTTATTCATTTGTAGGTCGACGTTACAGGGGTATTCTATAAATCAGGTGAGGCCCGAAAGGGGAAAAATGTGATTCGGAAAAAAACACGAAATATGACAAGGATAATGAGATATCACGTGTATTTATTATCGTAGAACGCGCGGTTTCTAAACCAAAAAAAAAAATTACAAACATCCTGCAACATTGATGTTTGCCTTGGTATCATGATGGTTTAATTTTCCAAAGTGAGCATTAATTAAGGATAAAATTCTGATATTTTGTATGTTTGGTAGTCAAAAAAACTCACCACATATCACCGCGGGGCGGAAGGCGATCAAAAAGTTGCTAAAAACATCATTTGATTAATGGACAACCCCACAACAACTTTTACACTTTTACAAATCATAAATGGCGCTTTTTTTCTTTCAAAAATGGTACGCCAAAATACAATAATTAATTGCTATCTTTTTAACCGACTTTCAAAAAAGGAGGAGGTTCTCAATTCGATAGTTTTTTTTTGTATGTTAGATCAGAACTTTTGACTAGGTGGACCGATTTCGATGAATTTTGTTTTAATTGAAAGGTGTTGCGTGTCATGTGGTCCCATTTAAATTTAATCAAGATCTGACAAGTACTTTTAGTGTTTTATCTAATGCAAAATATCAAATGCGTATTTGCTTGACTACTTTTTCGTCGACCTACGTTGTATTAAACCGTATAACTTTTCACTGGGTTTATCGATTTTAATGGTTTTTACTTTAATCGAAAGCTAATACTTATTATGTAGTCTTGTCCAAAAATTGAGATCTGATTACTGCTTTTTGAGTAATCTTTGATAACGCGTTGGACTATTTTTTCCTCTTATTACGTTGTATTACTTGTCGATGTAATTGAAGTCGGTTTTTTTTTTTCGTTTGCGAGCAAACAACATTATTAAAGCTACAACAACAAAGAATAATCTATTATTTCGAATTTTTACAATATTATACATATTTACAATTCACAACTTAATAACTAAATATTTACAGATAGTTATGGTATAAATCATGTCCTTGTGGAATGGTGCCAAGAATGCTGGCAGCATTTCCCCGTTGAATCGCTATGCCGATTCTCTGGAGTCAATAAAACGAGGAGTTTGCTTTTTTTAAATTTTTTTAGCACTGCTACTCCAAGGTCCAAGTGTTTCGAGTGCAAACGACACAAAGATGTAATATGGAATTAGTGACGAATATTTGTGCCGTTTAGTCTTTTTTTTTTACACAGTTAGATCGGCAAACAAGCGTGCGGCTCACCTGATGGTATCCGATTACCGTAGCCTAAACACGCCTGCAACACCAGAAGCATCGCAAGCGTGTTGCTGGCCCTATCCCTAATCCCCCCCAGGAGCTCTGGTCACCTTACTCACCAACAGGAACACAATACTGCTTGAAAACAGTATTATTTAGCAGTGATCTTCTGTAAGGTCGAGGTACTACCCCAGTCGGGCTGCTCCATATTTTGAGCAGGAAATTTCCTGCTGTGCCCTACACTACGGCCGATGTATCGAGTCCGAAGTTCGCGCAAAAGGCTGCGCAATAACATTTTTAGGGACCGAATGGTGGCATGAGACACATGCGGGGGTGCAGTGGTCTAGGCTAGGGATCACCTAGGGATGGATCATATGTAAACACAATCGACCCTTCGATTAGTTTTATTTAGGACTTATTGATTTATGTTTATATAAGATATTAAACGAATTTGATTTACAAATATAGTAAATTTTGTCGTTAATAAACGAGATTTCGACTTTAATTAATAAATAAAAAAAAAAAAAACTAAAGAAGTTAAATTTTCTCGGTTGAAAGAAAAGATTTACTTGCATATCAGTTATCTATTAACGACTACTTGAGTAACGACTGTTTGAGATAATTTAAAACCTCCTTAATTTATGACTTCATTTTAATCGATTTGAAAAAAAATCGATTACACAACACCCTCAGTCGCGCGTATTGGACATTGCTTTTTAGTTACTTCATACAGCTTCGTGCTTTTTCCGTATTCGGCAATGCTCGGTATACGGTAAGGTAACATGTCTCAGTCACACGTTAGCATGGTGCCATTATCTCTGTCTTGAGCACAATCGGTTACAAAAGTTTTCGTTGTTATTGTTCTTAATTTTTATTATTAGTATTAGTAATTAGTGTTAGTATTAATTTTGTTTTATTTAGTTTTGTTTGTTTTATTTAGTGTTAGTATTAAGTTTGTTTTATTTAGTTAGGAGTTGTGATAAAAATCTGCCACTATCGATAGGTGGTGAGGGAGAGTTATTTTTGTAGCTTTCTGTCTTAAAGTGTTTTGATGTTTATTAAGATTATATATAATTGGTAATGACACTTTTCTTTATGAGTGTACATGTGCTAAAGTTAGCAGAGCCTATGTTCAGACTCGCCAAGATACGTCGGCCGTATGTACCTCAGTTAAAATTCTCGTTTCAGCTTTTTCCGCAGCGCTCTTAAGACTAATTCCTATTTCCTATGGTCAAAATAAAGATAGCGCTTCTTCATAAATTATCTCAACCAAAACGAAATAATTATGAATATTATATTTACTTATTACCTAACTAAAAGAAAAAAAATCAGAAAAAAAATCAGTTTTCGATGACCTGACCTTACGAGGTCATCAAGTTGATGACCTCGTAAGGTCATCAAAAATTATAACTAACCAGCTGATTTTTTATTCTTTTAGTTAGTTACGATTCAGCCCGTAATATCCCACTGTTGGGCATAGGCCTCTTCCTTAAGTAGGAGAAGGATCGGAGCTTAATCCACCACGCTGCTCCAATGCGGGTTGGCGGATTTTAGTTAGTTAATATTTATATAATTTGATGGAAATATTGTCCTACAAATTGCGTGGTACGTTATCCCGGTCCTACGCTCACTGCTGCTCTATCTCCTGCTAACTCTATTATCTACCACAATCGAGAGTTTTCGAAGAGAAACTTTGTGTTCGTCTCATCAAAATGAAGCTACTCCCGGAAAATTAGCTTTATAGTAATCAGGTGAAAAATATGTACTAGGGATCCCTACCTATAATGTCCAAATGAGAAAATATTTTATTATTGATTATAAAATAAAATTTTACCAATATTTCTTTTTAATAATAATTTTACCACATAATTTTAAGAAGTATAGATGTGTGTTTGTAACAAATATACCTTTATTATGCAAATGTAAATTAAACTAAAAAAAACACAAAGATCATGCTTTGATATATCTACTTTTTTTTCTGTAACTTTATAATTTAATGGGCATGGGTGTACCCAAAATAAATAAATTTAAAGTTCGATAAGTAGTGGAAAATTTAATTATTTTTATTTACTGTAACTTTTCATTTATCTTTACTATCTACACCTTTCAATTATTATTAGTTTGCGGAGGCTTTGGCTAAATGTACCTAAAATTTCGTTATTAAATCTAAAATACCAATTGTTAGTTTCGAGTCAGGGGAAAGCAAATGCCCCACCTTGTCCCACCGTGGTTACGCCCATGAAATGGCTATGCTATTGATTGGAATTGACATCAAATTATGATGTTAAATTTCATATGATGCAGCAAGTACTGTAAACAGCTTACAACTTGATTCTGTTGAACTATATTATAAGGTCACTGGTCATTAGTTGACTTCCCTCGATTTATTTCCCTACAAGGGTCTGCATTGAATTGTACAAGAACAAATTATACCTATTATTTCTAATACTCAATATCATAAAGGCGGACTCAGTACTTATTTTTATATTTTTGAATATATTGTTACATGAATATAGAACAAAAATTGCAACATTTAATATCACGTTCAATTACTTATGACAACGTATTACATAAAGCTGATTTCTCGCTAATTGTTTGTGTCGTTGAAATTAAATACAACATACAGATAACTTACTGCTGATCTGTGCAGCGAGACCGCTTATCGCTATGTCAATGCTTACTCGACTAATTCCGAGGGTGCTTTAACTATAATTGAAATGAAACTTGGTTGTAATCGCAAGTGATGGTCAGCAAATTCCTTCGTTAGCTTTGTCATAGTAAATTGCGGTATAAACATCAATTGCTAAAAAAATACTTTATTATATTCTTATAATTCATGTTGTTATTAGCTTAGATATTGATATTTTCTTGAAAAAAGAAAACAATTATTACGAATATTTCCGTATACTTAAAAATTAACGTCTTAAGTATATCATTTCACATACACAACCACGTCCACAAATAAATAAAATTAAACTTTATGAATATATGTTACATCGATTTAAAGCTTAACTAAATTTTAAAGAAACATCTTAAAATTTATACGATTTCATAAGCTTCGTGTTGACTTCGAACGTTCTGGAAACTTTTTTAAATGAACTTTCTGTATAGATAACATGTTTACATATAACATGACCGTCTCGGGTGCTATTCCACTATCAGCATTTATATATTCTGGTTTCCTAACCATATACATCTTATTAGCATGACTTTTGTAGGAGTTGAGTCAAGATAAGTGATTCTGACCTCGTATTCAGTATTACAATACAAAGTTTATGTGAATAGATGGGAATCGAGGCTTCAAATCATCTTGGTGACCGGCGATGTGGCTGCGTTGACCTTGATATAATTATTGATATAATATTCGGTAACTGCGTGTGCATGGCACGTGCCAGAGTCAAATAAATTATATGTTTTACATGTTTGTTTATGTGAATATTTTATTCTATTTTTGGTTTTTAAATTAAATATTTATTACAACCATAACTCAAGAGTTATTTGGATGTCGAAGCGTCACTCACACAAAAACTAAAAGCATATTTTCAAATATACCCGCACCCAAATGCACAAAGAGAGAGAGAGATAGTCGTGAATTATATAATATGAGTTGAACTATTTGTACAGTATTATTGCAATTTCAGGTACAGCAACAAGCTACTAGTGGTATACAACAACAAGCAACTATGCCACCTCTGCAAAGCCTTCCTTCGAACACGCAACACCCCCAACAGATAAGGTTAAATACTTATAAAATTTAGGTCCAGTTACACTAGCTGTTGATAAAGTTTTAGGTCCGAAGTAGAACAGTATCCAACAGTTTCCGATATATTTTTTCTGGTTTACCATCAAATTCTTTTTATAACATGCTAAAATAAAAAAAAATATTATAAATTTATTGTAACATGTACACCTATGCTGACTCTAGATTGTTTCCTTTGCCCTAAGGTTGCCTGGAAGAGATCGTTTTTTAGCGATAAGGCCGCCCTTTGTACCTAGTGAATATATTGTTAAAATCTTTCTTTCTCGCCTGTGTATTATTTCTGTTTTTGTTGTACAACAAAGTGTATTATTATTATTAGTTTTATTTAACTAGAGACAAGCATTTTATCTTCTTTTTGGTAAGGTCTCTGACATGTATAATAAAATAAATAAATAAGCTGTTCAGTTAATTATTTGCTAGATAAACTTTATAAGCTACCAACGAAATATGCCTTTAGTCTATGCTTTCAAAACTTTGGATTTAAAAACGTATTTAAATGTTCTGAATAGCTTTATTAATAATAATAATGTAATAGAATGCAAAATGTTTTACGATTCTTTATGTTCTTTATTAATAATTACTTATAATTATTAAATATTAATAAAATTTAATTAATTTTAGTGCGGAGTGGGGCCACAGTCGAGTGCAAGTGATCCAGCAACCCCTTCAGAACAGCACCTACCTGCAACAACTCTACAATGCTCAAGGGCCTCTTTTGATGCCTGGCAACATTGCTCTGCATCCAGGAATCAATTCGCAGCAAATACAAGTAGGCTTAAATTACGTACTATATCTTATTCTTATATATAAAATTCTCGTGTCACAATGTTAGTTATAATACTCCTCCGAAACAGCTGGATCGATTTTTATAAAATGGTATCGGCCTCAGAGAATCGGTCAGTCTGAGAATCGGCCAACATCTATTATTCATACCCTTAAGTTATAAGGGGGGGGGGATTAAGTGGGTTAATAAAATATATGGCAAAACAACGTTTACGGGGTCAGCTAGTAATTATATAAACGTCTGCTGAGAGTAAATTTTTTATCCGTTCAACTACTTAATCGTTATATTTGATTAATTCCATAATACTTACTTTAAAATTATTATTGGTTGAAATAATTATTTTTAATCATAATAATTATTATTATACAAAGATTATTTATTTCCCTGTCAATTGCGAAAGTACTAAAACTTATTTAAATGTTATGTTTGAAAATAAAATAATTATTGATTAAGACCGATAAATATGCCCTCTAGTGTTGTTTTCAGACACTGCAATGTTCTATTTAACGCTTTTTCACATGTTCAGTGTCAATATTTGGCAGTGTTGAGCAGTGTAACATAGATACCCTCTGTTGTACTAAATGGAAAGCAACTTATATTATTTAACCCGTTGGCGCAGAGTGCAGTATCCTGCTTTCTGCTCTGGCGCTCTGCTCTTGTGGGTTCCCTGCCTGGGTGTAAAATATGTGTTTATTTATTAAATAAAATAATATATATAGCTGTATCAGTCGACTGTTAGATAAACAAAAACAATTAAGTGGCTTATCTGAGGAACAGACGACCGTGTGTGTCTGTTATAGAAAAGTATTAAGTATATCGCTGACTCGGCGAACTTTTTACTACAATTTTTCTTCCGTTAAAGTATATATATATATATATATATATATATATATATATATATATATATATATATATATATATACTTTAATTATATATATATATTTCTTTTCTCGTTTACAAACCTTGTCCTGACAATAACAAACAAAAAAAATAGAATTATCTGGTTGTAGCAGTTCGGAAGTTACAGGCGTACAATCGTACATACGTTTCGGTGATTCGTTTTATATAATATACGAGTTGATTAAACAACAGTGTCGAACTGAACTTGGCAAACTTGACTTTGACTTGAAATTGACAAACTGTATAATATACGTACCTATATATATAAACATAGTCTTGCCGTGAATATGTTACAAAGAAAACATTTTTTCTATTCCACGTAACATTTATTACTATTAAAGTGTGTTAGTTTAATACAATAATATTAAACCATTAAAATGTTTAAATAAATTAATATCTATACAATACACACACGGTCGTCTGTTCCTAAAGTAAGCAACTTAAATGCTTGTGTTATAGGTAACAGCCGACTGGTATAGCTACATATATACAATATATATATTTTTTTCGGTAAACATACTTATAATTAATACATATATTTATTATTAATTAATTTATTAACATACATGAAGGAATATAAATTACAATATAATTATTAATAATAAGATGCCACATAAACTCATTTGAGTTTTACCGGACATCAGTATTGTCGACATTATCAGTAGTAGGTAACTAGTATAATATATTAGTTATAATTTTGAAGTACATCATTCTAATATTACATCATTTATTAATTATACAATAATAATAATCGTTAAACATCAATCGGTTAAACGCTGTATGCCGATAGACCGACCAATCAGTTTAATTTAATTCAGTTATTTTTTTTTTCAAATTTGAGATTTGGTGTTATTGTATATTATTAATAAAATATTTTTTTAGGTATCTTTTTATGTTTTTTGTTGTTAAAGATTCCCGTAAAGCTAAAGGAAGTTCTTTTATAAGATTAGGTATTATATAATTCAATTTTCTTTTGCCATATAAGTTATTGTATTTCGGTAATAGTAACATACAGTTATTTTTTTGTCGGGTGACTATACTATTGGGGTCTATGTTCTTAAATACTTTTAGGGAATCGTTAAAAAATTCTTCATTTAATAAGGTGAGCTTAATCTTATCATGTATGGGTATTATTTTACAATAGTCAAATAATTGGTGATAATTATTTTTGAATTTATTTTTAATTTTAACAGGGACTATTTCTTTTAAAATTCGTAATTGTAATGTATAAATTTTATCTATGTGCGTTTTGTACGTTCTGCCATAACTAGATAAACCATAACTTATTATCGACTCAACCAGAGATTTGTAAAGTTGTAGTCTAATTGAGTATGGTATTTTAAATTTCAGTAATGAAAATTTCGCCAAGATAGTTCTAAGTTTGTCACAGATATGATTTATATGTTCTTTCCAATTAAGTCTGTCATCAATAATCAGTCCTAAATAAGTTTGTCTGTCTACTAATTCTATGGATTTACACTGACATTCAAAATTTTGAGAGCTAATGTTCACGAATTTATGTAAGCAATCATGGTTATGTGCAATCAGGCGAGGAGTTATTTTACTTCTATTTTGGCTAGTCGTTATATACATTAATTTAGTTTTATTAGAGTTTAGTACTAAACCGGCGTCATGTGACCATTTCACTAGCATATCAAAATCTTCTTGGAGCCAATAAAGTGCTTCATTATATAAATATATCATTATATAACACCCAGACCCGGGGTGGGAATCGAACCCACAACTCCTGGAGCAGAAAGCAGGGTCACTACAAACTGCCCCAACGGACTAGTCAATAAAGCTTATTCGAAGTGGTCTCCATTGGCTGCAATACAGTCCTTTAAACGTTGAGTCCAGTTATCAATAGAAGCACGCACTCTTTCCATTTGAAAATTCTTCACTGCCAATCGTATGGATTGTTTTAGGAACTCTAAATTATCATGGAATTTAGAGCAAGAATACTCTCTCATAAATTGAAACTCGCAGAAAAGCTAGTTTCAGGTCAAACCAATGATATAGGTTCATATAAATAACTATGTTCAGTCAATATCGGAAAATTATATGCGAACACCAGGAACGACATTATTATAAATGTATGAATGCGTCCGGAGATTTTGCATTGCGAACAGCCTCGCCGTCAGTAGCCGGTGCGGGATTCGTATAATAATACCTTTTCGTGACCGTTTTTTACAGTTTGTAATATTTATTGATATTATTTTTGATTTATACAAACTGGTAAATATACTATCAACGTTATTTTATATAAATATTGTTAATTCTAAAATAAATTATCGACTAGCGTCATTAGTGGAATAATTCTTAAAAGAATTATAATAAATTAATTTTGAGTAAATTTTTACAAACGACGTCGGAAGTTTTTGTTGTTTTTTGTAAACCGATATAAATACTTTTTTCAGGTGATCGCCGCAGGAAAACCATTTCAGGGCAGCCAGCTCGCTCCCCACATGCTAACCACGCAGGGCAAACAAGTTATTCAGGGTCAAACCGGTGAGTTCAGTGAAAGTCTATTACTTTCTCTATATATACTCGAGCTTTTCGTTTCTATACTTTTATCACGTTCCAACGTAACTTTACAGTATGTTCTCCCCACCATTGTATAGCTAAAGAGCCCCTTTTATTTACTAACTAATATTTATTGTTCGTATAAAAGACTTGATAACTTTTATTTTGCTCACAATACATTCAACCTTCAAATACCGTTTTCAAGTTTTATGTATATTTATTTAGGATTATGTATTATTATTATTATTTATATAAAAGCATTATCTATAATAATGCCCCCACTATTATATTGTTTTTTTATTAATAGTTCTAAAAGCTATACTTTTGCAACCGTATTTATTTGAATGTGAACTGTATCTCTATTTAGTTTTACAGTTAATTTTACAGGTCTAACTGCGTATCAGGAACAAGGTTTAAATATGTTTCAACTGACTAAGTATTTCTTTAAAGTCTCGTGATAATTTGTATGTCAGTGTCTTGTCTTGTTTAGGGAATAAAATTTTTCTTTATTAATATTTTAATTGGCATTTCGTGCCGGTTTTGTTTAACGCTTTTTCTAGGTACGATTTGAATTAGTAAATTTAGTGAAAATTGTAGGTTAGAATATGCTTTTGATCCGTAGTTATCACTTGTGTTTATGTTTAAGCTTCTCACACGTTTTACTTCAATATTTATTTTATCATATAATCATTTCATTATCATTAAAACATTTTTGTAATTTTTTTTTTAAATTAATTGTAGTAAGTTATTAAAAACATGCAAATACCTAAATGCTTTTCAGCATGTGATCTGTGGCTACTGTATACAAAAACAATAATTTCTGCGATTTTTCAATTAGAAACTTGGGCATTTGGTCTAGATAAAATATTTTAAACGATAATGCATATATTTAAAATATTACTGTCGTAAAATAAACTTTAATGATATTCAATAGTTGTGAAAAAAAAATACGAATATGGGACGTAGATTTCAACTTAAATACTTATTTCCAACATTTGTCTGTGATAACCATAATATAAACCAAAATCATTTCAACATTATGACCTTCACTAGACCAAACCACACAACTTAAAATAATCACTATGATCTATAAGTAAATGAAAAATGTATTAAAGTAAGAGCTGAAACGAATTTTATTTTTTCAATGATTTCAATCACCAAAAATTTTTTGCGATTTTATGCGTTTTTACAAAATGTGTCTTGTGACTACTCATAACTTGGTAAAAAAAGTTTTTTAATCAGGTGTATCGATTTATTTATTGAGTGCTTTTGACTAACAAATTAAAATTTTATTTAAAATTATATCTCAAAGTCATTCGTTTACTTACGCACTGTCATCATTGATAGAAGATATAAGTTATTTTTATATATAACTTTTTTATCAGACTCTGTATAAGGCTAGAATTGAAATAATAACATAAACAATATTTAAATTTATATATAAAACAGAATGTTCAACACTATCGAGCATGTTTTCAATTGTTCCTTCAAAGTCCGATCGCCACTTTTGTTGTAAAGATTTATTATACAAATTCTTGACGTAAAGTATAAAACTAAAATATACCAAGTGTATATTACATGCTGCCTTAAGTTCTAAACAAAGACAGCTTGAGTACTAGTTATACGAAAATCCTATTAGGGCGTTACGTAGACCTGTGCCTACAGCCTACAAATACCTATTTACTGACTACGCGATCGCGTAAGTCAACTTAAGTAAATTATAATACTTGTAGCTCTTACGTATTGTTATACAAAAATATACCCGGTTACGATTTGGTAAGTCTAGTGACATTTACTGAATACATTTTTACTAGGAAACTATAAATCGCAGACATGACGTCACTGGTCACACAAGGTACATTTAGTAAGCGCGCAATTTAAATAGTGAATGTGGAAGTGATGTGTTTGAGAGATTGTGTTGTTATTTCTTGCCACTAACGTTATATATTCTATATTGTTAGAGATATATAATTTGTGTGACAGCGCCGTTTCCGGGGTACACGACGATCCCAGCGATACCCACGACTCAGAACCAGACGTTCGTGTTCAGTCCGCTGGGCGTGATCAACTCGCAGCCGAGCATCCTGCCCGCGCACTCGCAGCCCACCGTCAGCGGTATCGGCCAGCAGCAGAAACCCGCTGAAATGCATAAGGTAAACATTCCGCTGTTTTAATTCGTTTTTATTTTTATTTTTGTGTTACCCACACATGAGGAAATTATAAAGATTTTAAATCATATCAAAATTTTCGACCCAGCGGGATTTGAACCTGCGCCCTCTGACGTGCCGTGTCAAAGCTCTGCCAACTAAGCTATGGGTCCTCATCTAGCCGCGCCGAAATTCTTGATATGATGATTTTAGGTTTTTAAGCAAGTTGGGTCGAAAATTTTGATATGATTTAAAATCTTCCGCTGTTTTATTTCTTACTAGCTGTGCCGCTGTGCTTTCACCCACCAAAATTAATGGAGTCGCGTGTTTTTCTAATGTTTTTAAAAATTCAGTCTAACTTACAATATTAGTTTGAAATTAAAATTCCATCGCCTTGAACTTTTTGTAATATTCCAAAAGTTCTGTCCTATATTGCAGGACTTAGTTTTGACTAGCCCGTTGGCGCAGTTTGTAGTGACCCTGCTTTCTGTTCCGGGGGTTGTGGGTTCGATTCCCACCTCGATTCTGGGTGTTATATACATATTTATTTATATATTTATATATGTATTATTTATCTTTTATCAGTATGTTTATCGAAAAAAAAAAATATGTAGCTAGACCAGTCGGCTGTTACCTCTATCACAAGCACTAAGTTGCTTACTTTAGGAACGGACGACCGTGTGTATTGTGTATATATTTATTTATTTATTTATTATTTAGTTTTATAGTTTCCTATTTATTTCACTTGCAGTCAAAAATACTTTTAAATTTCATGAATGGATGTATAAAAAATCTTCATATATGTGTTTTGTTTCAATAAGTCAAAGTTTTATGCAACGCCATACATTCGCCTTGAGTTCCAATACTTGGCCGATTGGCTGGCAATATTTTACTACCTCTCCCGTTATTAAAATAATTATAGTGTCATGATTTACGCTAAAACATTGCAACCTTTCTTTGTAAACATGTTTCCATATCCAAAGACAATATTGATTAGGTTTAGTACATTATAAATTAAAACATAAATTTTTTCCATTTTGAAAAATCGTAATCAAAATTCTTTATCCAAAACATTAGTACAAGGAATATATTTTTTTAATCAATTAATTGTAGTTTATCTGAAGTTACCCAAGATTTTTTATGTATATTCTGCTGAAAGCAGACCATCAAAAGCATGATGCAAATAAACGTACGTTTTCTAAAATTTTACAATTTTCTTAGTTTTTCATTTCGTTAAAACCTTCTACAAAAAAAGCTGAAACAATGAGCCGAATCCAGTCTTTCTCGAGTTTTGCGCTTAACGCATTTAGCGATTAATTATTATATAGAAAAAATACAACAATGACAACAAAAAACAATAAAAATAAGTTTTTATTTATTATATATAGGTAAATATATAGTATCTGAACCGGAAAACGTTGTTCTGGCATATGAATAGGGACATAATTATCACCTTGAGGAATAAAGAGACCTACGACTTATTTTCAGACCTAATAAATGTATAGAAAAAAAACATAAAAATAGGTTAAGCCGTTTCGGAGAAGTTTGGTAACAAACACTATGACACGAGATTTATATATATTTTTATAATATTTGAGCAGGTCATGAGTGGCGGCAAGGTGGCGGCCACTAAGGTGGGCGGCGCGGGCGGACAGACCGTCCCCGTCCAAGCGCAATGCGTTCAAGTGTCTCAACCTGTCCTCGGACAACAGCCGCAGGCGCAGATCATCAGCCCATTACAGGTAACTATACTTTCAAACTTTATACTTATATTACAAAAAACGGTCTGGCTGTAGTGTGATGTTGATGAAATTATATTTCATATTTACACGTATTGTACATTATTTTTAGAATCTGCCAAAAATATATAATAAAAAAATGTATTTGTTCGCAAACGAAAAAAAAAAACTTCAGTTACATCGACAAGTAAATAAAACGTGGGTAGACGAAAAAATAGTCTAGTTAATACGCGTTATCAAAGATTACTCATAACGTAGCCAACAGATCTCGATCAAATTTAAACGGGACTACCACCAACAGTTTTCGATTAAAACAAAAATCAAAATCGATCCACACCGTAAAAATACAAAGTAGTTCGACGAAAAAATAGTAATGTTAGTACGCAGATCTCGATCATTTAAGTGGAACCACACGACAAGCACGGACACGGACGCCGCGTTGGCGCAGCGGTTACAGCACTGGATTGCGATTGACTGTTGCGCGGGCGGTTGCGGGTTCGATCCCCGCACACGACAACATTTGTATTGGCCATACAGATGTTTGCCGTGGTCTGGGTGTTTGTGCAGTCCTTGTGGGTCTCCCCACCGTGCCTCGGAGAGCACGTTAAGCCGTCGGTCCCGGTTGTTATCATGTACACCTGATAGTGATCGTTACTCATAGTAGGGAATATCCGCCAACCCGCATTGGAGCAGCGTGGTGGATTAAGCTCCGATCCTTCTCCTACATAGGGAAGAGGCCTATGCCCAACAGTGGGATATTACAGGCTGAATCGTGATCGTGATCGTGACACGACAAGCACGACTTTTTAATTAAAATAATAGTTGGATAAAAGTGTCTTCTGAAAAGAAGATTTGTTGAAGCTTAATCAGTACTCCATTGCAAGCTCGTGCTACATACTTGTCAGTTTTTTTCCTTTTGTTGACTTTCAACTGAAACGTGATTAAATAGATTTTGTCTAATTTATTATAATAAAATAATAAATAGTAATAATAATGGCATATCTGTGTGTGTGTGTGTGTGCAAATACATTGTATATGCGTCACAGACGGTTGCTTACTGATGTAATAAAAATGCGCTTTTTGTTTCTAAAAAAATAAAAAGTACAAGTGTACTGTTTCAGTACCTACTATATATTATCTGTATTTAATAACTTCTTTTTTTTTGTTATATTTGTGTTTTGCTAATGCGAATTAAACATTCATAGCGATTCTTTGCATGGCGATTGACAATATTTATTTTAACCCAAATATGTATAAGCCTATAAGTAAACTACATAATTATATGTTCTACCTGTAACACAAAATCAAGAATATACACTGTTCTAAAATGAAATAGTATAAACATACATAAATATTCGGATTAAAGTATAAATTATTGATATACTGAAGTTATATTTTTACTCTATTACAATGTATAAATATCAATTTCGACAAATGTCTGTAAAAATCTGTAAGATTATCAAAACGGTAAAAGACATAATACATATGACTATGTGGCAAGGTGAGTAAATTATTTAATGTAAATGTAAATATTCCCAACTTTCTAAAATTTATTTAACTTCAAAGAGAACGAGTTCTCTTTTACCAGTATAATAATAGGACCACATAAAATAAAATATTGCAAAGTTTATTTTGAATAGATACCAAAGCAGGTTTCTTCTTTTATTTATTACTAGCTGCCCGCACAGACTTCTTTCTGTCTGTTGTGTTTTCTGGTTTTTTTTATAAAAGCCTTCCGTGGGATGTAAGGAACATACAAAAAAAAATTAGCCGAATTGGTCGAGCCATTCTCTCTCTTTTACACTCCATCGTGTGCCTCGTACGTGTGGAATTAAGAAAATATGGTAAATAGTATGTTGATTATTGTCAATTGTTGCAGCCCATATTATGCAAACGTACTAAATTTCATTTAACTTCTTTAGCGGTTTCTGTTTGACGTGAGTTCACAAAGATAAACAAACATTTTAATAGTTATTGTTTATATGGTTTATATTAATAGTGAACGAAGGCAGCGTTCAATACCAAAAAAATTTTGTGTTTAAAAAAAAACATTGTTACGAATTCACCTTTTTTCCTTAAAAAGTTTTTTGTTACTTTATTGTATTTTATGAAATAATTTTTTTATGTAATTTTTATTATTTAAGGATTTTTACTAAGTGTATTTAAAACGTGTTGTGTGTTTAACTTTTAATTTTGCAAGATTGAAAATAATAATTGACGTAAAAAAAATAAAATAGAATTCACAAGAATTATAGGGTTTTTTATCTCTATGATCTCACTAGAACTTACCCTATTCAGGGAGCCGTGAGATAAAAGGTAAACAATAAAACAATGAAACAACGAGCAACAGACTTGATTCCCAAACTTCATGATTCAACATCTATTTTTTTCTGTCTACATACATATATATGTTCGGTCTTATTTTCCTCATATTTAAGTTCCTTCTAATAAATTTTGTACAATTATTTGTACATGTGATGTAAGATGATCGAAGTACAAAAACTAAACGCATAGTTTGTTTTTATCATGGAGTCAGGCTTTCAGACAATACAAATTAAAAACAGTACAGCTAGCTGCAAGATACACAAATGGGAAACACTACATTAAATGTGTTTAAGTAAATATATTTATAAGTTTATGTCACAATTTGTACACCTACACCGACACAATACCATCTCCTCTGCCCCAGGTTGCCTGGAAGAGATCGCTTTTCAGCACAGACCACAGAAATACTATAGACATGGTAAGGGGCGTGACGCGTGTTACCGAGCTTATGATCAGGCGATCATACTTTTAACAAACGCATCTCAGTCGTAGTACAGACGCGGGTGACGTATTTAGTGACTTAAAAAATATTAAAATGCCGTGTTGTGTAGTATTGTCGTGTCGACAAGGGAGCTAAGGTCTAAAAGTTACCCCAGGAATGATTTCCTTTCACATATAAGTAGTAATTTACTGTAATTATTAATATTTGGAAAAAAGCCAGTCCTCTACAATGATTTTGACTTACAATTCACAATTGTGATAGTAACGATATACACTGCTGGCTAACCATTACCGATAGTCTGGGAACAACGCGCGTAACGCGCAATCTATTACGCGGCTATAGTTACGCTCGCTACGCACTAATTCATGGAGTACCAGGCGTCAGTGGCCCGCCATATTATCGACTTTTACTAGTTAAGCAACGAATGCCTAATCCGTAGTTTATCGATAAATTGAATCTTTTTTTATTATAAAAGGTTTTTCGTTCGATGTTTATTATCACGTTTAAGACATAAGTATACTATATGTACAATTCGAATTTCATTTTTTATATCCATTTTTATTAGATTTCAAATTTTAATGAGTGAATGATATTTAAAATTCACTTCACCGTGTCTTTCAGTTTATTTCATGCTTGGCTCCTACTGTTTCATCTCGATAGTTTTTCGTATATATTTTTTTGAACCCTCAGTTTCATATTGGTTTTAATAAATTTCTGACATTTGATTAGTATCCCAACAGTTTTATAGAACTACAGTCTACAGTAATAGGAAACTACCAGTTGACTATTAATGTGAAGTATTTAATGTGTAATCAGTGAACATAGATAATAATAATTATTGAATTTTATTGAAATAATACTCGTCCGTGTTATCATTTATCGATAAATCTGCAATGTTTATCGAAATGCCCACGGCCCTAGAGACTCATCTATGATTGTAGTAACGTGTAGCAATGCGTACACGCACACTACTTCGTAGCCAATTAGGATTAAGATTTTAATGTTGTAAATTGTGTGCGAACTTTAATATAATTGTGTGGGTGTAAAAGTTGGCTACGCTGGTTCTGAAGCAAATAACGTTCGATGCCGTCTCCATATACTCCGTGCTTTTCAGCGATAAGGCCGCCCTTTGTACCTTATGATACTTTGTAAAAAAATCTGATATGTATTATTTCTTTTTGGTGTACAATAAAGTGTATTGTTATGTTATGTTATGTTGTTAAATTAGATGGAAATAAAAAAAAGTTAAAAAATTTTAGAAGCCTTGTGTTCTTTGTTTCAAGCCCAAATAAATAGACTGTAGTGTTTTAGTCCGACAGAGAGGTATTTGCGAGCTTTCACTATACACTCTACCGTACTACCTATAGTATATAGAGGTAGGTCACAATTACGTGTTAAATAAAGCTTAAAATTTGTGAACTAAATTATCAGATAGTTTTCAATTATGCAAGATATATTTTTTCGTAATATTAATTTACAGATATACGTTATTAACAATAATAGACGTTTAATTTTAAGTATATCTATCTGTATTTATTTATGTAAAACTTTGCATGGTGTAAGTATTAAATTTAAGACATTGTTTACAGGCCGGTAGTCAAACAATGCAGTTTGCACCATGGCAGATATCGGGGGCATTACCTCAAGTATGGACAGGTGGCTTGCAGGCCGGAACACTACCGGCCGGGGGCTTATTGGCCCCCAACCCCATCTTCATCAGGGGCACGCAACCGGACGCCCAGCCGTCCATGTTCATACAACATTCTCCGCAAAATAACCTGCAACATAACAGTAAGTATAATATTGTAAAACTTTGTGTATAATGTATTCTGTTTATGTGCTGATGTGCGAATTTAATAACTGCTGAAATGTTTTGCAAATACTGTGCGAATTTTCAATAGTTTTATTACATAAAATTGAAACAAATTAAACTTATGTACACATTTGTGTATTATGTCTTTACGACTTTGGCCATATATATTACGCTATTTGTATTTATCTCTATATTTTTTTATTTTGTAATGTTTCTTAATCTTGGTGTACAATGAAGTTTTTCTATTATTACTGTTTAACGCAGGCGATGAAAAGCGACTTTCAATATAAAATAGGTTTATTAAATTGAATATACATATATTAAATGAATAATGTTGTTATAGATGCGAGCGTGTGCGCTACCGGCAGCGCAAACAAACCGCGCGCGTCGTCCGACGGTCTCTCAAAGACCCCGCGCCCTCTGTCGAACATCCTGCCTTCCAGCGGGATCCGTCCGGCGTCGTCCGTCTCCACGCAGACGAGTGCCAACCAGGCGCAGAACCAAGTAACTCACATTTTATCATCTATACTTATATTATAAAGAGGAAGGATTTGTATTTTTGTGTGTATGATTGTAATGAATAAACTCAAAAACTACTGGACCGATTTAAAAAATTCTTTCACCATTTCAAAGCCTAGTTAACCCTGTGTAACATAGGCTACTTTTTATCCCGTGAAAATAATTGATTCCCACGGGGAATTGTTTGCGCACACGGGTGAAAGCCGTTGAGAACAGCTAGTAATTCAATAAAATATTAGTTCTATAACGATTCAACCCATAACACCCGACTGCAGGCCATAGGCCTCTTTCTCCATGTAGAAGGATTGTAGCTTAATACTACACCAAGCCACTCTACTGAAGGTTGTCGGATATATTCCCTACCGATAAAAATCGGGACCGACAGCTTCACGTGCTCTCCGAAGCACGGTGGGGAGACCCAAAAGGACAGTCATCCAAACCGGAAAGAAGTATTTATACAAATAATAAATATCCATCCCGAGCGCCTACCGGCACACGCGCCACTGTACCAGTGCCGTTGTTGTGTTGTAATCCAAATATTATTAACACTTTTACTTATACGAGAATTACCACGATTATCATATTGTAACCCGTGACGGTAAAAGCTTTCATGGTGATTGTGAAAATTTAAAAAGTTATACCAAATATTACTACTAATATAATTGCTTTCTAAGTCTAAAAGTATATATCTCAATTTAAGTATGTTTTCTTTCATGAAATATAGTAATAAAAATTATTAATAACAGGCTAAACAACGAGGTAAGCCCGGAGTTCGGTCGCCTGCTCCGGCAGTCAAGCAGGATGCCGCCAACCAAACCAATAAGATGCAACATCAGATGCAACAACCTAAGCAACAGTAAGTATTTAGAACAATCAACACAACACTTTAAACTTATACCAAATTTATTTACAATCAATTGATGAAAAATATAGTTTCCATATTCGGATATAAACTGCTTTATGCCAAGAATATATGTGTCTACGTTCAATTGTTAAACATATGTATCATAAGCCTTTCATTAACGCGATAAAAATAGTTAAGAAATGTCTTCTAAGATGCAATAGGATTATGCAACACTTACATCGTTGGCGCATTTTCCTACGATCCATTATATTCCATCCAGATTTTCAATTCCTACCTTGAGGCGGATTATATTATTCATATATGTATTATTTATACGTACGTTTATTACAACGAAAGTGTATGTAGTTATGTACACCTCTATCTGCTGGCCGTTACCGAAAAAAAGAGGCATTCATTTGCCTTCTGTAAAAACAGACAACTGTATCTACATATGTTAAGTATATATATATATATATATATATATATATATATATATATATATATTTATATGCACGGATGTTGAGGGCTGACTTTCAACTTTAGTTCAACATTTTATAGATCACCACGACCTTACTCTGTCACTGAGTGCTCAATATCCGTTCCGATATATGTATATTATATTTATATAAATACATTTAATAATAATAAATTATGTCTAGACTGCTCGTGATGAACTCAAGCGGCCAGATGACGCAGATAACGACCGACAAGCAACCGCTCGCCAAAACAATACAACAGCAGGCAATGTTGCAACAGCAAGCAATCCAGGTGCAATAGCTATTACTTTTTCTTTATTATACGACTAGGTCAGTAAACAAGCGTAAGGACCTCCTGACGGTATAGCGATTACGGTAGCTTAGGGATGCTAAAAAAAGTAATATGTATAGATATACCCTTAATTAGGTTGACCTAAAGGTAATTAAAAATGAGTACCTTAGGTTAGGAAGAATTTGGATCAAAAAAAAACTTATGCAATTATCTCACATTCCTGCCTTTAAATAATGTATTAATGACGACGACTTAATGGAAGGAGTTTCACAACATTACTTTAATTTTTTGTAATTAGATTAAACATTCTACACTGAATCAAACATGTTTTTAATTTTATTTAATGATAGCCTAAAATAATTTTTCAAATCGGACCAGTAGATCCTGAGATTAGCGCGTTCAAACAAACAAACAAACAAACAAACTCTTCAGCTTTATTATATTAGTATAGATTGGTTTAGCTTATATTACTATGAATGTTTGGTTTTTATGTGTAAATGTGAGGGGCTTACTTGTTTTATAAAATAATCTGTCCTTAAAATTAGCAGCAGCAGCAACAGCAACAACATCAGCAACAGCAGCAGCAGCAATTAATCCATCAACAGCAGCAAACCCAACAAATGGTTCAGCATTATCAACAGCAAGGTAATTTATACTTTCTGAATATAATTTACTAGTTTTTAGGGTTCCGTACCAAAAGGGTAAAAACTGGACCCTATTACTAAGACTTCGCTGTCCGTCCGTCTGTCACCAGGCTGTATCTCAAGAACGGCGATAGCTAAACAGTTGAAATTTTCACAAATTATGTATTTCTGTTGCCGCTATAACAACAAATACTAAAAACAAAATAAAATAAATATTTAAGAGGGGCAATAATTATTTTTGTTTTTTATTAGTCTCCAACGCCATCTATCATAAATTAGGAAAACTTCGTCGATAGACTAATAATAGTTTTCTAATACCGTCTTAGATGGCGTCACAATTCAATAAATATTTTACAGAATAAATATTTTACAGTAAATTTACTTATATTTAGTTTAGTCAATGGTACGGAACCCTTCGTGCGCGAGTCCGACTCGCACTTGGCCGATTTTTTTTTCAAATGTTTAAATTTATTTAATCAAAGATGCACCTTTACTACAATTTATTATTCTTTTAAAAGTATTTGGTTATTAAAAATTTGAAGAAAAAAAGCAAAGTAAACCAACAGTCTTGAACTCTTGATATAGCAGACATTAAATTACAGCATTTTTATTAAACTAATCACAATCTATGTACTTATTGTTATATGTTATTTAATCTTTAACATATCGTTACATAAAATTACATGTCTTCAAAATAAATTATTTTTCGTTTATAGGAATGACGTTGGGGATGCAGCAAGGAACTCTACCGGTGGGTTCCGTGTCTCAAACGTTGCCCATGACTGGGATGCCGCAAACTATATCAATGGTACAGCAAATACACCCCGTGAGTGTTTGGTGAAATGTTTACTACATCATTTTATTTAATATATCTTATTTTTTAAATCAAAGGTAGGTATCATATAGCGTTTTTTAATTGAAGCTTATCAATATATGTACGTAAGAAATATTAAGGATAAAATCACTGTCAGATCTTTATAATTAAATTCGTATTTTGTAATAAGATTATTTGTTCATATATATTATTATGAATATAGCATTTTATATTAAGTTTTACATAATTATACTCATGTACCTACTTATAAAGTTATAAAAAAATTTCACTCAGCTAAGCAGCATGGCCCAGGCTGGAACGTTAGTAGGACAGCTCAATACGAATCAGAACCCTCAAAACACATCGCTGACTCAAGTGCAGACCTTACAGCAACAGCCACAGGTGAAAACTTAGGAATTAACATAAGTTTTATTAGAATTACTTTAAAAAAAAAAAACAATACAAAACGTAAAATGATCCATTTCAATACAATTTTTTTTTCTGTAAAATATGTTCCTAAGTTTTGTAACTTTAATTAATGTTAAAAGACTAGATGTTGTCCGCAACTTGTATCGCTTAAAACAAGCGAACAAATTCTTCCTACTTGTGAGTTTTTATGAAGTTTAGTACATATAATAAGCAGTTTTATTTTGTATTTTTGTAGACATTAGTTGGTAGTGGACTGGTACAGAACTCTCTGGCCATGGCGGTGCAGCAACAAGCCGCTATGAACCACAACACACAAATGCAAACCGTACGTATTACTTCTTGCTTACTATATTAATATATTCCAATCGATCACGATTCAGCCTGTAATATCCCACTGTTCGGCATGGGCCTCTTCCCCATGTAGGAGAAGGATCGGAGCTTAATCCACCACGCTGCTCCAATGCGGGTTGGCTGATATATTATTCCCTACTATGAGTAACGATCGCTATCAGGTGTACATGATAACAACCGGGACCGACGGCTTAACGTGCTCTCCGAGGCATGGTGGGTAGACCCACAAAGACTGCACAAACATCCAGACCACGGCAAACATCTGTATGGCCAATATAAATCTTGATGACAACATTGCAGGTTGCGGGTTCGATCCCCGCACATAAGTACGGGGATCGAACCCGCAACCGCCCGCGCAACAGCCAATCGCAATCCAATGCTGTGACCGCTGCGCCAACGTGGCGTCTATATATTCCAATCATTATTTCACAATTCTTTTATTTATTCCTTAATCATCCGATCCCATTGTTTAAATTATAAATAATTTATTTGATAATTTGCCGTTGCATTCGTAGCTTACATATTATCTACATAATGGCGTGCATTTTGTAATATTAGCCCAGTAGCCGGGTTTCTTTTTTTTTGTAACCTACGGGACTGGTTTTTTTTTGGAATATGTTTAGGGGTATCCCCTGAATTTAAATCCAAGTTGGCGCGGCGGTGCCGCGCCTGCATCAGCCGCTATCTTAGAAAACCCGTTTTATCGAATATCTCGCGAACCGCGCACCGCGCGTATTTAATAATATTTGCCATATTTTTTATTTGAAACATTTTTTTTGTTTAACGCATAGGTTGTTAATTATAGCGCCCCAAACTTTTCCCAATATGGTTATTGCTAGATATTTAGTTAATGGTCAATGATGAATTAAAAATAGCGATAACTAAATCGTAGAGCATGAAATTTCCTATAAATTATAATTTCATTGGAAACTTATTCCCGTAGCATTTATCATATCGCATGCATCAACGATAACGCAACACTCTCGCTCTGAAAGAATATTTAAAACCAGTAGTTTTGAGTTTATCTGTTGCAAAAAAAAAAAAACAATTTATTTTTTCCTTTTTACCAATTTTAACAAAAACCTTTGATTAAATTTTTAAACTTCTTTACCAACTTAAATGTTACGCAATCAGTATTTATTGTTTTTTGCGAAAAATTTCAAATTTCTTGTAAAGCTTATCTACATATCTCACACTGTTTAACCCTTTTAATATTTTTATTTTTTACTTATAACTATTTGAATCACAAACACATTATTCAAAACTAAAACTGATTTTTTTTCTTAAACAACTGTATCGAATAAAACCGATGACTGTAATTTTCTTGACAAACGCCTAACAAACTGACAATTAAGGTTTCTTTCTAATAAAATGTACTCAATACCTGATAAATTTTGTAATAGCCATTATGTACAACAAAATTTTTATTAGGTAACTACTAAAACAATATTTTCTTCATTCACTATAAACATATTTAAAGTATCTAATGGTTATAATATAACCTTTAAAAATAGCTAACTAAATTCTGTTTTTGTAGGGTACAGTAGGACTAATAACTACCCCAGTGCAAGGTTCAGTGCTGCCGTTGCAACCCCAAGCTGCAGTGGTCGCACACGTTAAAACCGATGAGGACAAAAATCAGCAAATGCAACAAGTAAGATATTTTTCATTACAATTTTATGTATTTGGTAAAATTTAGACACTTATTTAGGCTATGCAAAATGGCACATAGCGACTAGTATCATAAATCATACCTTAACATAGTAGATAAACGTCTGTGCAATATCCCTGACCGTCATTAGTGTTGCAGTTAGAGTGTTAAAGTCAGTTCCTAACAAAAATGTAAGCCATTTTGTCAAAAAATTGACACTAGGAAAGGATGGGTGTCAGTAACCTAAGTAATTTCCCCTAGAAATCACGAAAAATAAAATAATTGCACAGAGCCTTACTGCTACATTTTTTCAGTACTAGACTACCGACTCTGTACGTTTTGCATAATATATCTTGCCTTTGATAAATATTTTTGTATTTGTTTATAGTTTGAAATAGGATAGTTTTGGGAATTTTTTCAATAATTGATCATTAGCTTTAACATTTTTTTTATACATCAGCGCAATCTCCCAACACTTTATCCTTTACATATATGATTTAACATATTGTAAACAGTAACATATATAAATATAAAAGTGTTGGTCCATTGCGCTCGTATGTTACGTAAAGGTTACGATTTACCTTAGGGTGGATTTAGACTAAACGAACAAAGAGCTAGAGCTAGAACAAGAGCATTCTTTCTTGATTTTTATGTGTAAACGAACACTCGTATTCATATATATAACAACGAAAGAATGCTCTACGCCTGTTTACACTAAAAGAATTTGATAAGAATTTGATATAGTCTGGATAGAATGAGCATTCGCTCGTCTGATGTATCGACCATTATAGTTTCAGTCCACTTCAGTCCCCCCAATAGTGGGCCACTAGCCATCTTAATCATTGTAGCTTGACCTAATTTAAAAGCGACAATTACCTTAACAGACGGCGATGGTACAACAGCTGTCAACTCAACCCGAGAGCGGCGAGGGCTCGGTAACTGAGTCGGCTTCAACTCCCGCTCCCAGCACGACGACCGCCAGCGTCACGGCCGATGCAGCTGTCTCTACCACTACATCTATAGGTATCTCTTTGTGGACTAACTGACTATGATAAATATGATTTACCCAAACCACACGACGACTGTTCGAGAACTACATATTATTCAAAATCAAATCTTTAAAAGACACGAATAGCTTTTCTAATGTCTTATTGTTTTTGTGTATTTTTGAAATGGGTGATCCATACTCGCATGTGACTGGTAAAGTAATAAAGTCATTATAGCCATTCGTGTTAGGGGCCATCCATAAATTATGTCACACGAATTTCTCGACCCCTCACCCCTACCTATTGTGACGTCACATATTTTGCATGAGCAAACTGATGACAGTATGGACATTATTTTTATTTTCATTTTAATAAAAGTCAATTCGCCAACAAAACAAATAAAACTTTAATTTTTTAAGCTAGTTATTGATAGGTAGTTGAAATATCATGTTTTTGTACTACCCCCTAGCCCCTTCTTAACGTATGACGTAATTTATGGATGTCCCCTTATAACTCGAAAATACAATATGTTAAATTGTGTGCATCTGGTGTATGTGATATAATAACATTATAAATTGCTGTCAGGTCCGAACACGCCGAGCGAGGTGTCGAAGGGCAGCGGTGCGGAGGCGGCGCCGGCGACGAGCGAGTGCGCGTCGTCCGCGTCGCCCGCCGTCGCCCCGGCCGCGGCCGTCGCCACGCCCGTCGCGCCGCAGGTACACGCTGCACACGAGCGCCGATCTATACTACTAGAACTACTAATATTATAAACGCGAAAGTTTATATGTATGGATGTCTGGATGTTTGTTCCTCTTTCAGTCAAAAACTACCGAACGGATTTTAATGAAAGTTCACAGTAATATAGCTTATTATACATTAGAATAACACATGGGCTATAATTTTTAAAGATTGTGTATGAATTGTCCAAAATATAACGATAATTGTCAATTAAGTCGGAAAAAAATTTGCCGCAAATGGCATTCTGGTGTACGCGGCAAAAACTGTAGAGTTTTCACGTATATAATAATGTATAAGAGAAATGTTTATCTTAATTAGTCCTACAAAAAAGTCGGCAACACAGCATTTATCTTTTATGAGTAAGCCATTATTGCCAAAACAGTTAACCATTAAATACAATAAATATTTGTAATACGTTTCTAATGCACATTTGGTAGTAACAAATTGATATTTATAGCGCAGAACCAATTTTGTTGAATTTTGGTATAAAGATAGATAGTTCTCAGTGACTAGTTGCAGTCACTATTGAAATCTATAGCTTGACCGTCGTAAAGTTGACCCCAGCGATGGCCCGCGGGACGCGGGGGCGGGTAGCACTCAACCAGTCAGACAGTCTGATGTCAGCCGTCGACATCGAGTGACGTACGCACTAGACCTCGCGCTGTTGAAGCATTGTGCCCGCTACACATGAGATTATTTTACTTAGTTACATCCAACAATAAATATGGAATTACCAAGATGAAAAATGACTAAATGAATCATGATAATGTTAATCTTAAACAACTTTTTTACATATTAATGTTAGTTTTAGTGCTCAGTATTTAGTACTTTATTTTCTAACGTAGTTACTCACATGACTCAAATAATTATAATCATTCACCTAAATAATAACACGAACATTTATCTTGAGATATCTCAAGATAAATCTCTGAGGCGACAATGCCGTGTGTACCCGTGCATACCCCCCGACCCGCATACCGGTTTTCATCGCAAGGGTCGACTTTACAGCGGTTTACCTATAATTATGTTGTTATTTTCTGTGGGTTTGGGTTTCTGGGTGAGAAAATTTCAAAGTCCAAGTTTGTATTGATTGGCTTTATTACAATCAAAAGGTACCTTTTGTACATTAAAATAAACTTCTTCTGTTAAACAAAACTCTCGCCGAACCATCGTCGGATTGTTGCTCAATACTTTACAAAAGTTTAAATTAAGATTTGGAGCACGTTTGTCTGTCGTCATTCAGTTTCGCTTTGTCATTGTCACATGAAATTAGCCAATGGTGCTTATTGCCTACCAACTTAATCATATGAAAAATATGCATTTAGTATTTACATAAATACCAACTTTGACTCTAACAAAAATAAAAAATAAAATGTCAAGTTAGAATAGGTCGGGTCAGCTGTCAATTGATCAATTCTCAACAAATTATCTTTTTTTTTAATACAATAATAATGTATCACACTTATAATAATAATTTTATTGTATTTAATATGCCACTGCATCCTTATTGCTAAGTTTTTCCCTTTCATTCATTCATTTTCATTTCCCTTCAAACTAAATATCTTGTCCCAGAATGTATTAGTAATTAGTTTAATAACTATATCTATATAAAATCCAGGTGGTGACGACGTCAGTTTGCTCGAGTTCGTCAACGAGTATTACTTCAGCGATCAGCTCACCGGGCTCATCGCCTGCGATATTCAAAACTTCTCAGTCGTCGAGCAGACACATCAGCCAGCAAGCCGTTCATGGTATGCGAACAAACGACACACATTTATATTAAACTAGCTGCGAAACCCGGCGTTGCTCGGGTTAAAGTACATCGCAGAAACTTTCTAGACCATTACAGAAATTTTGAGATCTTTTCAGATGTCCTAATGCGTTAGAAAAGGACAGAAATATATGTTTAAACATTTTCACCACCCACCACCACCCACTTTCACCAACCGCGACCAAACTCCCTTACTATACCACCTGGAGACCAAGGGGTATTTACTACACCAACGGGAAGTTGATTGGGTTTGGTGCTGATAGCGAAAACTGTGTATTTACGTACAACAAAGCATTTTATATAATTATATTTAGATACTAGCTATTTATTATTATACAACTAGGTCGGCAAGCAAGTGTACAGCTTACCGGATGGTAGGCGATTACCTTAGCTTGTAGACGTCTGCAATATCAGACGTAACAAACGCGTTGCCGCCCCTACCCCCAATGCTCTGACAGAAGCTCTGACTTACCACAGGAACACAACACTGCTTGAGACTAAAATTATTTAGGTGTGATCTTCTGTAAGGTCGAGGTACTTCTCCAGTCGGGCTGCTCCAGATTTAGAGCAGGGTATTTCATGCTGTGCAGTCTCAATAAGCTTTGCCCCACAATAAATTTCTTTGAAATTTATTCAGTACATAGTTTGTAAAGACGTGTAACAGTTAAACGCGTTAATCTCGAGGAAGTAATAGAATTGGTTTTTTTTGTGTTGGATAGCACATTTGTCAAGGTAGGCTAAATAATGTTATATTACTTCAATAGCATAATATTTGAGATAATATGAAAATTTCTATGCGAACAACTAGTATATAATTTATAACAACCGTGTGCGTGTGCTATGTTCGCGCTTAAACACCGGCGAATTGCGGGTTCGATTCCTGCTCGGGACAATATTTGTATTTGTACAGATATCTCTTTCCGGTTTGGATGTCTCCCCACCGTGCCCTGGAGAGCACGTTAAGCTATCGGTCCCTGTTGTTATCGTATACACCTGGTGGGCATATATCCGTCAAACTGCAGTGGAGCAGCGTGGTGTATTAAGCTTCGACCCTTCTCTTACATGGAGAAAGAGACCTACGAGCAGTGAGATGGAACAGGCCGAATCGTGATATATTTTAAAGTATCGTTTCGTTTTGCGCTTGTTACAGATAAGGGTCTACCGAAGGCCATGGTCAAACCTAATATTTTGACACACGTCATTGAAGGTTATGTTATTCAGGAGGCCGGTGAACCATTTGCAGTAAGTTGAATTTGTTTTTAACTAATTTTATTCATAATAAAATGCCTTGCATTAATGTTTTTAAAATATTTTTAATAGGTTAATAGACCTCTGCGGGAATGGTCTGCCACTGACAAGGAACAGGACAAGGAGAACAAACTACCCTCATCAGACGAACCGCCCCGTGAGTATTTGTTAACAACTACTACTTATAAAATAAAATGTCAGTCAAGATGAACCAAAAGGAAATGTTGAATTATTGTTTAAAATATTCATGTTTGTATTCAGCGTTGAAGGAAAACGATGTGAGGAAGCCGGGCTATTTCATAGGAATTCTGAGAAATCGAACTACTCGCAGTGGAGGCACGTGGCGAAATGGGCTACGTGTACTTCTCGATAGGAGAAGACACCTTTATATAACAGAGAGTCATTTGCAAATTTTTATTTAAATCTGGCAAATTGCCGGCCTCCTTCATATAATAAAGCGTTTAAAACCGTTGTACGTATAATCCATTTCACATAAGATGGGTACTGTGACATTTGATAATATGTTCCAATACACTCTCACTATTTTCAGCAAATCAGTTAAATATAAATGTTTAAAAATCACCAATTAATTTCTAAGGCAAATAATAATGCTTGATTAGATTGAATCGTATTTAATAATACGCAATATATTGCGTTTTTACATTATAAACAAATTAAAAAAGGTACAGAAAAAATAATAACCTAAAAATAGAGGCATGAGACGAAACGTTTAATCTAGGTATAGGGATTGACACGCAAACGTAGTAATCGGCAAAAACAAATAATCGTAATGGCCATCTTGTGAATCGAGTCAACTCACTTATTGTTATAGTTGTATTTGTAGTGTGCTGTTTTATTGTTGTTAAGTTCTGTAATTCTGTTGTTCTATTTTTTGTTAGTTATTCCATTTTGTGTGTGTGTTCTGTTCTGTAAAATGCCAAAAAAAATAAAGAAGACCGTTATAATCGATTAAAGTTTAACCGCAATTGTACTCGACAATCGAATCACATAAATTAATTATGCATGGTCACCTCACTATAGAGTTAATTTGACATGTGTCACCGTACCCATCTTAGGTGAAATGCAGTATAATAATTATGTGTGTTTGTAATTTTAATTATGTAAGAGACTAAAATCATGTTGTCCCTTGTTAATATGTAATACGTAGATAACATCATTAGTCATAATACTTTACTTTAGCTTCACTACAACAGGGCGTTTTTTGTAGCAACCTTAAAAATGATATCAAAAATGTTTTATATTGTTAATTACAGGTAAGAAACAAATGTTAGACAATGGGTCGAGCTTGCCTCGAATTAGTTCGAGTAACGAGGCAAGCGAGACAAGTAATGCGAACAAGGCGGACGCGACCAGTAGTGACGCAGCGGACGCGCCTGCAGTTGACGATGTACAGCCGAAGATACCCAACGCTAACAAGTGGACCGTAAGTTTCATACGATTTTGCTGAGAGTTGTATTTTTTATATTGATTGTTCGTCTCAATCACGTATATCGTAAAATGTTGTTTTCGATGCCGCTCGAATAAAAGTAATAGTTAAAGTCAAATTTGTTTATAAATTTTCTGCAAGAATAATAATGATAAGAATCAAATGGCTTCCTACCCGAAATAAGATATAACCTTTACGCACATTGTCTGAATATTCTGTAAGAAACATTGTAACGTAAGTCGGAAGAATGATAGTCTAAACATTTTGTGGAATGCATAATTTTGTTCAAACGTACTTAAGGTATTTTGACGGTTTCGAAATTATTTTCTTATCAATGAGGTTTATTTTTTCAATTATTATCGTTTTTACATTTGATGTACATAGCTTATCTAATAGCAGCAAAAAAATATCCGCATCGCATTCAGCCTGTAATATGTTGGGTATGGGCCTCTTTCTCCATGTAGGAGAAGGATTGGAGCATAATCAACCACGCTACTCCATTGCGGGTTGGCGGATATGTTTAATATATATATTACGGATATGTAAAATGCATTTACTATGAGTAATGACCGCTATCAGATATTTTTTATGATAACAACCGGAACCAACGGCTTAACGTGCTCTCCGAGGCACGGTGGGGAGACTCACAAGGACAGATATCCAATAATGAGGGCTGCCGTTTTTTAGCTCACCAGGCGGCGCCACCCGCAAGTCAGGTAACCCCGCTAGTAAGGCGCGGAAAAGTTTTTATGGTTTCAATTGTACCTATTTGTGTATCAGTAAATTAAAAAATTAATTAATTATGCCTCAATGTTGCGCAGTACCATTTTGTTCGGAAATAAAAGGCGGCCATAAGTTTCCGAGTGATAAAACTCGTCTAAAACAGTGGTTAGTGGCAATTCGCCGAGACAATTATACTCCGTCAAAACATTCTCGTGTTTGTAAGAACCCGTATCGTACATCTTCCATATTTCATCAGATATAAGCACAAATTCCATAAAAAATATTTAAAAAGCCGTGTTAATTAGTCAACGACATAAAGGTTCTGTGACATTTCATGACATTTCTGTACCTCACTATATACTAGCGCCGCCTGGTGATAATTTCAAACGCGTTACTACTCATTATACAAATACATAGATCCATCCGCGAAAAAAATATATACAAATAAATAATAATTATTGACGTGAAGTGTAAAGGTATACGTGTGAACGGGTGGTGTGTGGTGTGTGGCAGGTGTCGGAGGTGTGCGAGTTCATCCGGAGCATCCCCGGGTGCGCGGGCTACGCGGACGAGTTCCTGATGCAGGAGGTGGACGGCGAGGCGCTGCTGCTGATCAAGCCGGAGCACCTCGTGATGGCGCTCTCCATGAAGCTGGGCCCGGCGCTCAAGATCGTCGCCTGCATCGACGCGCTGCGCCCGGAGACAGACCACGCCGCCCCAGACCACGACTGAGGTGAGGCGAGACGACGTGCCCGTACTAGACAATCGGTTCATTAATACCCTCGGTTACTGTTAATCTTGTGTAACTATACCCCGTCCGACCATTTATTATCTTTTTGACACTGAAATTTTGACATTAGTGACTGCCTCACACGTTATTGATTCGATTTGAAATAATAATCGATTTTATTTAAGAAGAACTTTCAATCGATTTAGTGAAATATTTTAAGTTTAAAAATATTAATTATTCGTTTATTACATAGTTTGTTAAATAAATAAGTATGGTAAGGTATGTGATTTTCCAAGTATATTTGCTCATAACTCTTGATATAAACTGATTTCGACTTAATTAACCATGCGTTTTAACGTTAAATTTCACTACCTAACACGTGCATATATATATATATATATATATATATCAATAAATAAATCATATATATATATAGTCAATCTTGGAGTCATAGATACTATTTTTATTTCATTTTTTTTATTAAATTTATAAAAAATTATTTTTATCTTTATTTTTATCGTAAAATTATTTTTATCTTATGATCGATTTATTATTTCAAGAACTGTTTCATAGTCTGTTTGTTAAGTGTTTGTATAAGTTGTTTGTTATGCACAGGTCACTTCACTCGATAAAGTATGACATTACTGTAGAATTTTTTAGTATGTTATTCCGAAAACAAAAAAACTGTAACTTATAGGCGTGAACTGTCAAGAAGATAATAAATGGTTGGACGGAGTATAGTAAATATTTGTCAAGTATTGTCCCCGATTGTCACTAATGTCAGAAAATTTTCTTAATAAATCACCACTGAACCATTCTCGCTCAAAAAAGGTACCCGTTATAATTGCAATAAAATATTTGAAAAATATTGAAAACGAATGATTTAATATAATTTACTTTCTTTGTTTCAGAATTATTTTAAGGTCCATTTTAAATGGATCTCAGATACACAAGTGTTCATTATAACTATATTATATCTGTAAGAATTTTGAGAACTTTTACGACCTATGTGTATACTAAAATTTGTAAATAGTTTAGTCTTTTCGGCCTAAGAGGATATAATTTTCACTAGCGCGTAGTAACGATTTCACGTTGTTAGCTTCATATGTAAATATATCTTTATGTAAGAAGTTCAAGTTTAAGTGTTAAAATAAGTCGGACATAAGCATTACGAAAAATGACAAAAACTAAGTAAGCTGATATTACACGTTTCTTCGTAGGGCTTGAAAGTTTTTATTTAATATATTTCGATATTTAAATACGTCTCTTTTAAAGTATTTCTAGTGCATTCGACAAATATAAGAATCTAACCCATACTATTTATTCGCATTTTCTCGATGTCATTATGTGTTACATTTAGTCTAACTTAACATTCGGAAGAATAAGAATCAATTACATCATAAACTTAATATAAATGTTAAGTTGTAACCCCTAACTATCCGTTGCAAAATATCCGTACTGTCAATAAACAAAAGTCAGCATTCTAATTTCTGTGTACGATTGATCGTTAGTAAAAAAAGTAAAATCGCCTACAATAGTTGCATTAGTTTTAATAAAAAATTTTTGAATGACTTGAATTTAATTACTAAGAGTATATTTTTGATTTTTTCTTTTTTGTCTTATTCCTTTTGAATCACATACAAACGCGACAATCTAAACTTTTGTTTATACGGACGTGATAAAGATTCGCATAACGCGAGTAAGAAATGAGGACTATGTCGAAAGTTCCGCCTATTTAGTGCTAAGAAATTACGTGATTACGTAAATAATCTTTTTAATACAGTTGCTCAAAAAGTGGCGTATTGCAGGGACGTATAGCGTTCGGGAAGTGGGCTATTACATACGCGTGCTTTTTTTTACCTTTCCCGCACTCGTGCGTTCTCTTTCCCAACTGTCAAAATAATGTCTATTAAAAAGAAAAACCAACCATGAAGTTTTTACTAAAAAAATTCATAGAAGTTTTTATGATTCATGCAAATACGTATATTTCTAAAAAGAAGCTACTAATTTGTTTCAATATCAGATTTAATGATTTGATTGAATGAGTTTGGTTAGGTTTCATTTCATTTCATATCAATAAAAAACTTCTACTGAAGACTTGGCTGTTTGGGCATAGTTTGCCTTTGCCTACCAGAATGGGTGAAGAAAAAAAAACTCTGCTTATATTCTACGGTTGGCGCCATTTTTCAGAAATTTTCTTTGCGAGTTTATTTTATTAAATCTATATTAAATTGTTTCATTTTTTCGCAACTGTATTAAAAATAGTCGTTCAGTACACGTGCGGAACCGTCATTGCAACTTGTTCCGACTGTCAAATCCGAGCCGAGGCGCACGAAACTCTTTGCAATGACAGCCTTTCCGCACTTGTAATGAAATATACTATTTTTAATGTTTCGGAGACTTCTAAATTGGTAACGAACTTCATTGACTATTTGTCATGCATTATCATGTATAAATTAAATTTACTTTATATAATATAATTATATGTGATATGAATTTCAATTTAAACGCAAATGAAATAAAATTTTGTTTGTTACCTCTGTAGTAAAGAATCTCCTTAATTATAATTAATTTTACTTATCTCGAAGGAAATAGTTGTGCAAGTGTCATGTCTATTTCCTTTGGAAAAATACTCTATAAGTAATTTTATTTGTTTGAACGAGTATGTACAGGGCGTAACATTATACTTACTAAGAAGTTTCCATATTCAATCAAACGAACTTTTAATTTATTTACCAGTCTTTTCAATGATTTAAATATATTTTTTTATTTGTAAGTGTGTAAACTGTAAACTATTGAAATTATTTTAATATTTCAATTGGAACCAAAATAAAAACCCATATGATAAATATCGTACGAACAAGTGAGAAAATATGAAGTCACTGATTATTATTTACTTCAAAAATATTTTCGTATTAATGGATTAATGTTAGTCCTTGTTCAACTCAACAATAATTGTTAAATAGATAATCGGCGTCAATTCGAAACTCGTGATAAAACCTACTTAACCGAATCGATAAAATTTTATTTTATACTTCCTGTACAAAATTAACAATTATAAAATATTCAACTGGAAATATAACAAATATTATTAAGTACCTTTAGTTTCGACTATTCAACAAAATTACTCTTCACATATTTAATATATTTAAATAATTGAAGTAACGATATTATTGTAATAATATATTTTAAATTGTAACAAAATATGATGTTAAATATCTTTATCAATGTAATATTGAGATGATAGTTACAATGATTCCTAATATAATTTTATTACTAACTGCAGCGTATTGTGCCTCGCATAAATATTGCACATCGAACTTTGGTAAGAGACAATCGGCGAATTTCAGCTTCGTAGCGAGCGTTGTCTCTGATGCACAATACCTATGTGACGTTTTGACGGTCGTTGTTCAAGTGCGATAGAGTGCAGTTACGTCCAGTTCAAAATGTAAATAAATAAATACTTATAACTTACACATACGGTCGTCTGTTCCTACGATAAAAAACTTAATGCATGTGTTATAGCCGTTCTAGGTAACAACCGACTGTTATAGCTAAATTATTATTATTATTATCATCGATAAATGTACATAGAAATAATACATATTATTAATAAACCCCTAGAGCAGAAAACAGGGCCAGTACAAACTGCGCCAACAGGCTAGTCAAATATATACAGAGTTGTTAATACCCCCCAACATTAAAATAATTTAAAATTGTGCTATAACACCTTTATGAAAAAAGAGGAAAATCTTTATAAAGGCCAATCACGAAAAATCATAATCAATGTTTATAAATATTTTGTTATCGAAGCCGTAAGATTAAAAAAAACAAGATGAAAATATTAGGAGTACTAGTAAGTTTCGCAGTTTTTTATCAGATTACAGCGGATGACGCGTGGCCAGGTAGGCGATTATGATAATGTATAATCTAAAAAGAAGAAATCGTGGCGTTTCGTTCGCCGTCGACGCCCGTTTCTAAAACCGCGCGTCGACGGCGCGTTCGCGTTTAAAAAACGTGGTGTGTACAGGCCCTTAGAGGTGTGATCTTGGACCATAACGATCAACGAAGTCTTAATTAGCCGACTGTCTTTTCCAAAGGTCGATGTGCAATATTTATCGCCGGGTACTGATATATATTATTTTACATGTTTAAAATGAGCTCAGAATTAGTGGTAATCATTTTAATATCCCAGAAGAAAAATAGTTGTTTTGTTAACATTATTCTATTATTTTGTTTAATTATAATACTTAGAAACGGACTCTTGGAAATAGAGAGAGTAATAATACTTATTTGTTTAGGTTGGATGTAAAATTTGTATTGCAGATGTAATCGAATTAAAAATATATTACATTCAACAATGGCACACACATCCCTCTAGACGGTTTATAATTTGTTTCACAATTTCTGGTACAGCATAAACAATTAAATCCATGGTGCTACTTTTTTTTTATTGTGTGCGTAATTAATTTCTACGTTAACTTTATTAATTTAATTATCCTTAAGGTACTTGTAAATTCTTATGATGACTAAATGTTGACCGTCGTGGACGAAGGGCTCCCGACCCTATATCCAGAGTAGATTGTGTATATAAAATGTAGTTAGATGTGTAATAAAAGAACAGGTTAACGATCTTAATAAATAGGGAATTTTTCACCATTTATACATTAAGATATGATGATATATAAGGCAGACCTTCTTCTTAGTAATGTTTTAATAATTATAATATAATCAAAAAGCTCACAAATTCCCTTTTATAGGATCTTTTATCATCGTTAATTTTAAATCTATTTTAAATTGTTAAAAAATGTATTAGTCGTCTCAATTGACTACGACTAATTCATTTACTTTCAAAACAATAATTATCTATGTATAATATCAAAAATCATAGAAATATACAGTGACACTTTATTTTAAATGTTAACGATTGTGTCGTAACGATTTTTTTGTAAATTTTGAATATTTCTAACAACGGCTTGTGCACTGCCATGAGGTAATAGTGTTGACGTAGTCGCAATGTGAATATAGACGCGGGCTACTTAATATTGTAAAGAAACCTCTTCGAGGTACGAGTTTGATGATCATGAGAACATTTTTGTTATTTTTATGTTTTAATATTTATAGTCTTAACAGATGCGAAACTTGTATGTTGTCCAGTTCACACGCTCAACTCTCTAGGAGCTGAACTTATCATGTTGGAATTAATATTAATAAAGCAGATGAGACTGATTTCTGACTTTTTATTTCGTATCCTGTTTGACAAACATTGATGACAGCTGACTTTTTTAATAATCAAAACATACCATATTGAGCTCATATTACATTAAATATACATTTAAATTCTTTTGTTTTTATTAATACCCTTTTTATGTCTATTGTCTATCCCAACTTGTTTAGAAGAAAGAAATTGTTATGACTCAAAGTGGAGAAAAACTGGTTTTCTGCTTCTGATATTATTTAAGAACAGACAAAATAGATACACTATCATATAAAGTGCATTGTAGTATAATAAAAGTATTTGATTTTGTATACACTTGATTACGCGTAATTAGGGAAGAATCCGTCAGGATGTGTGTCGTAGCGATAGGGCGTCCGTCCGCGCATCACATCGTAGGGTACTTTGAAATCTTTTTCGCGAGGACTTTTCTTGTCACTATGTAATTTTTGAGTCTCTGAATTCACCTGAAAAATAATTCATAATAAACAACTTACGTATAATTTGTTGAAAAATCTGTAGTAAAGTATAAATTATCTTAAATGCTTTGAAGGCTCGCATAACGCTAAAAGTATTTTCTACCCTCCAATATAATGTATAAGATTGGACAGATAGACTGACAAAAATTGTTTTCACAAAAGCAGCTCTGGTGTAGTGGATGCGAATTGCGAGCAGTCACTTTAACCCTGGCGGTCGCGAATTCGATTGCTTTGGAGCAGATACTTGTATAATGTAATAACGTATTTATTGGGACGGATTTATCGCACTCTCCTACAATCACTTTCTGTCTAATGCCAACGTATAGGTACATAACTCGCTTGACCGTATTCGTTCTAACCATCTAACTGATCACTGAACCCTAAAGGCCTATTGAACAAGGACAGTTTTACTTTAAAAATTTGTTAATTAAATTGGTACATAGTATGTAACATAATATGATCTTCGTAAGATTGCCGGTGTAGGCTGGATGAGGATTGCGGAAAACCGGGATTTCTGGCGCGAGCTTGGGGAGGCCTATGTCCAGCAGTGGACTGCAATAGGCTGAACTGATGATGTAACATGATTATACATAAAAGAAGTTTTTGTGCAAACATAATTATATAATTCAAGCCTTTTATATAATAATAATAATAATAATAATAAGCACTTTATTTGTGAAACACACTGCAATACAATACAACACAATGAACAAAAGATAAGAATTAGTACATTAAAAAACATCAAAATAAATATGGAGGAACTAACTATCAATAAAAAGGAATAATAATAAAAAAGAAAAAAATTACTACAATTTAATCAAAATTGACGAGAAAAAAAAGACATTTAAAATAAAATAATACTCACTAATGAAGGTAGCAGCGTGTCTCACAAAAAGGTAAGTCCTCGGCTTCAGTAAGGGATAAACCCTAACACCGATTTTTAAAATTTCGTTCCGGCGGCAGTGGAAATGGGGTAATAAATGTAAAACCACAAAATATACTTACCTACACATATACGAATACTAAGCATACTTTTAAATGCTTAAACAACAATATATAAATGAATCCAATATGCATCATAGTATATCTACACATAAATACATATACACATTAACACATACACACGCACAACCACACACATAAACATACACTTTCATATATAACTATCGTTAAGTACATAGACATACAATATAATTATCGACACCTTAAATACGTTTATTCATTTATTTTTGTCTCACAATGCCATAAACATTGACCTTGAAAATAGGCTAATGCACTTCCTTCCACTTATTTCCTAGACTTAATGTAAACGCGTCACAATTCTTTTTCATATATATTTAAACTACATTAGGCATGTTCCTCACCCGTGGTTTATTGATATAGTCCATCGGTCGACTTGCCGGCAGAGGTCTAATCATCATCCTCGTTTTATACAGTGGTGACGTGGGACCATTGAACGATACCCAATAAATTGATTGGTCAGTATGTTCACTCGCCAGTAGTGTATATTTACCGTTCAAATTACTGAAATCCAGAAGGATATCAAGAAGTGTTTTGTTTAATCCGATTATATTTATATTATGTTTATTATTAACCAATCACCTTTTATCACACTCTTTGTACCACCACGCCCCCCCGTGCTCGGTGGCGCACGATCCCTCCTTCCATTCGTCGTTGTCGGAATCGTAAGTTGAAAATTTCTGACCCGCGTGGTACGATAGGGAATCACCTGTACACAAAAAATAGTCTTAGATGTTTGTCATATGCATATTTTAAATATGTTTACATATGTAATATTTACCAGCATTTCCACGATAAGTTCCAAGCGTGCTAATACGATACCCTTCATATTCGGGCCCCAATGTAAACACGGAAAATGTTGCAGATGCCTCCTGCCCATGTTGTGCTTCCATTTCTACTCTCAACTCGTACAGCTTCTGGTTTGTAAGGTAATACGTTTTCTCCAAACCGAGCCAGAATTCACCAGCGAGGTTTCCAAAACCATGTTTGTATTCTATCCAACTTTTGTAAAAATCTTGAGATCCATCGAATCTATTTTGTATTACCTAAATTTCGTGGTTTTTAAATTTTACACAAATAAGTACATGATACATTCAATTAGGAAAGGAATATTTTTCATATTACCGTCCATCCACCGCCCGCAGCGCTGAGGTCGCAGAGTACATAAAATGGTTCGATATCATCAGGTTTGATTTTGTATATACCAGTTACATTAAAACCTTGAGCCTGTATTTCTTGACAGTCAGTCGGATATCTCTCCGAACGATCCACGCGACCCATCATCCTGATAAATTTTTTATTATAAAAACGTCAGCGTTCAATTACAAATATATCTACGTTAAAAACAACGTTATCGTTTATACAATTTACAATACATAATTAATAGCAACAAAACACTAAGGTTCCAATCTTTAAAGTTTCTCATAATCATAAGATTATTTTCTTTATATTATTTATTTATAGTGAAAAAGTAACCTGCAATCGCATTTTCTAGACTTCTGTTCCTGTAAGATACGTCGAAATTCGCCTATTAAATTCGAAGCATCAAACGTGCGGCCAATGTTATCTGAACTGTTAAATAAACAAATGTTTGTATTATCGGTTCAATATTCAAATATGATTTGGTAAATTGGTATACCTATATTGTTTTATAATAGGTACTTACATGTTTAAATAGCGCAAACGTTGTCTGTTTTTCACTTCTGATATAACATTAGATATTCCTTCAACGTTGTCTCTAAGTGACTTTAGATTAGTTTCAAAAATAGAAAGACGATTATCTAAAGTTTTTTCTAAATTGCATACGCCATTTCCAACTGAAATTAAAATCAACAGCACTTTTTATCAGTAATATGAATGATTTGTTGTAATAATTTATCAATTAATCGCGTATTTTTGTTATGAGATTTAAAATTTAAAAAGTTATAGTAAAAAAATTATAACGAACGCAGGTACCATTTGAATCTTTACTGAGAGGGTATTTTTTATTTTCTAACATTAACTTTATTTGTTCTACATCTGCTTTTAAAGGACCAAAAAGTGTTTCTAAAGTCTCAGAATAACTAAGATTTTCTATAGCAGATGTAATTTCCGTTAACCGTTTTAGTATTGTATCAGTTTTTTCGTGTACTTCTATGTCAAGTCTATTTAATCTAAAATCTATGCCCTCCGTTTTCTTTAAATATTTTTCACTTGCAGTTATAGTTTCCATAAGTTTTTCAATAACGGCTTCGTTGTCTGACGTCACTGATTGAACGTTTCTAGTGATATTCATTGCCTTATTTGGCTTTAGCATTGCTTCATCTAATTCGTTTTCATATTCTTTTTTCCATAATGTATTGTCGAAACGCTCGTGTTTTCGTTTGCCATATCTTTCTTGCTTATGTTCCGCTGACACACCGTACAAGATAAGAGTTAATGGCAACAGATTGAAGTTTATAATCATTTTGAGATGTAATTAATTGGAATAATGCAAAGCGACTGAAGCGATACAGCATCATTTTAATCTTCATCATAAGTTTACAATTAACTAAACAAAAACAGTAGCAATTGAATTCTTTGGCACATACTTCTCCGTGAATGATTCTCACAGATATTTCCTGCGGTTGTTTATACAGATCAGTCAATATAATAGCAATATATCCACATTATTTATAAATATCATACTTTGCATTTTGTTTTAATAATAACAGAAATATAAATGTCGTGTTGTTTGTTTAATAGAGTTCTGGTGGAACTGGTCCACATTGGAAACATTATTTCCGTTTTTTTTTTCTTCTGATTAAAATATAACGTAAAAGTCGTAGGTAACGTTAACAGGCGTAACGTTAAATACGCGTGCGAATTTTCTGATGAATCTGGCATGATGTGTACAATCGGAGTTCTGGCTTCGGACTTTTGTTAGGCAGTGCAGAAGAACAATACGTAGGTACCTACGTCTTTGATTACATAAAAATATTGCTCTATATTTATATGTCATGGATATGGATCTGAATCAAATCAACAAAATAAGTGGTAATAAATCTGGCCATTGCATTGGCGGGCGTAAGTTCCCCCCGCCACAGTAGCCCGCATTGCCATGGCAAACATAGGTAGGTACGTAACGGCCATACAGATCTGTTCTGGGCATTTGTGCTTGTGTATTGTGTGTTTCCGGATCCTGGACACAGGAGAAATTCCTACTGTGGACCGTTTAGTATGAGGCGTCAATCATCAAGGGATAGTTGGTAGCACTCAAGAATATTCTAAACAAATCGTCACAATATAATTGACTAGCAGAACACTACACAGTTTGACCGGAATTAATTTGAGATAACCTATAGTAAAGGGGCTATGCTTAATGCTACAAAAAGAGTTGTTCAATTCGAACGAGTAGTTTCTGAGATTAGCGCGTTCAAACAAACAAACTAAAGATTGATAATATTAATATAATTATGTATAGATTTGCTCGCAAAAATTGTCGTAGATATTTAATAGAAAACGTTTGGTTATTTTTTCCCGCGTAAAACCCGATCTCCGAATTCCTGAATAAAAAGTAGCCCATATATTGCTCCACAACCTTCTCTATTTTTTAGTGAAAGTCCTATAAAAATCGGTTCAGCCGTTCTAAATTACCAACAGAAAGACTGACAAAAATTTGAAGTGTTTTATATTATTGTGTAAAATTGTAAATAATTATATTAACTTGAAAAAACAGTTATTTTGAAATCACCGACAAACACTTCAATTTTATTTATATAGGTATACGTAAAGATTCAAATAACGGTTTCACACACAGGACAAATAAAGTCTCATGGAAATCGAGGAGTGAGACGCATTTTCCCTTTCCAAATAATATAGTCACATTGATCACCGCTTGAAAAATGTTCGTTATCTCCGTACTAAATAGTACGGTAGGTTTCATTATAAGAAAAAATAACGGATTATTTACAAAGAAAATAAACCCATATAAAGAAATCGTTTACATCAACATAGGAACGGAACACTTTTGAAGAGAAACTTCTTTAGAATCGTTGTGAAACGAAAAATGCGTCACGATAAATAAAACAAACACATAAATGTATAGGTAAATAAAGATAAATATCGCAACGGCCTACCTTCCTACGAGTGTTCAGAAGTCCCGTATAGGAATTGCACACCAACTTTTTTTACCAATACAAATGTTGTCGTGTGCGGGGATCGAACCCGCAACAGCCACAAACTAGTGCTGAGACCGCTGCGCCATCGCGGCGTCCAGTAGGTTCTTTATTTGAAAGTTTTTTTTTTAAATGTAGGTATGTTACCTCAGAACTTTTTCCTGGGTGGACCAATTTCGATGGTTCTTTCTTTAATCGAAAGGTAGTGCTTGCCATGTAGTCTCATTAATATAAATTTAATCGAGATCTGAGAGTTACTTGACTGTTTTTTTAAAACACCCTACGTTTTATTATACCTCATAAGTGATAACTTTTTACTGGGTGCACTATTTTGATGTTTCTTTTATAAATCAAAGGCTAATACTTGATAAGTAGTCTAATTTAAATATGATCGAGATATAATTCGTACTTTTTGAGTACATAATCTTTAATGACGCGTATTTACGAGACGGTGCGGCGCGGGCGGCGTGCCTGTGGTCATGTTAAGTAATTTGATCGAGATCTGACGACAGTAGGTACCTACCTGCTCGTTTTTAGTCATTATAATGTGTAATTGCGTATTTAGATGATTTATTTATTCGACTACGTGCGTTTTGTACCTACCTATTACTTGTCGATGGAAATTGAAGTAGGGTTTTTTCATTTGCGAGCAAACACAATTATTTTTATAACTATGACATGAATTGACAATTCGCTTAATTTATTTCATGATCATGACGATAGTCATTGGAAGGAACTTAAAAGCCTATTTGTTATTAAGTAGGTATACTTCTATATATCTATACTAATATTATAAAGAGGTAAAGTTTATAACTTTGTATATACGGGGTAATCTTCGCAAATACTGATCCGATCATGAAAATTCTTTCGCTAACAGAAAGCTACACTATTCAGGAGTGACAAGATAAAAGGAAAAAGATAAAAATATATAAAGATTTTAAATCAGCAGGATTTGAACCTGCGCCCTCTGACGTGCCGTGTCAACAATTCAATCTAATCAAGCATTATTATTTGCCTTAGAAATTAATTGGTGATTTTAAAACATTTATATTTATCTGATTTGCTGAAAATAGTGAGAGTGTATTGGAACATATCAAATTTCACCGTACCCTTCTTATGTGAAATGGATTATAACGCCCAACGAAGTGGGCACGGGTCGGCTAGTTTGATTATAAAGTTATATCTTTGATAAAGAAATACCTATTTCAAATTATTAAAATCGTAATAAGAGGAAATATATAATATTGAGATGGGAGGTCAAAATAATTGATACAAATGTACTTACCTCGCAAGTTTAGGTCGTCATCAGACTGCTGTGAAACATATTTTTTTAATTTTTCTAAATCGTCTTTAAGAGAATGTAGATTACTTTGTACTTGATCCACTGGAGAAGTTTTTATAACTCGCAAAATTTCAGTCAAATATTTCATTACTGTGTTTGTTCTTTCTCGAAAGATCGTTTGCAAATGACCCATTTTGTCTTCAACAACTTCTATCAATTTTAAATATCTTTCACTGGCGATCAAAGTTTCAACAAACTTTTCGACTACTACTTCTGGTTTTGCAGTACGTCCTGTAGTCGTTGGCATACTAGTGTTGAATTTAACAAAAGCATCAAAGTCTTCACCAAACTCTCTTGTATGCTTTGATGATACTCCTCTTTGTAAGGAAACGCTATATAAGCAAAGGAAGAGTGTAGCTTTCATCCACATCTTTCTCAGAACAAATCGCATACTGCTACTGAACAAGATAAGATGACCGTAAATGAAATGTTTAAAAATATAAGTAACTAATTTTAAAACACCAGTCCTTGTGACATCCATTGTTGTAGGCTTTTAACTTAAATATTGGTGTAAGGTGGTAATAACAGACATATTACACTATCGTGAGATTAAAAGCAAAATTTCGTTATTATATAGTTTCCAGTAGGTACTAACTAATACATAGGTGCATGTACAAATAACAAATTGATCTTGCGTACGATTCTCTACACTTTCTAGCTATAGCTACGTGTTTAAAATTAGTAGTCACTTTAATAACTATTATTGTCAAAACACTAACAATGATTTTAAACAAAATTACCCGTTTTATAGTTCATATAGAACCATTATAGACTATTTAGATTACTAGAGATTTATAGACGCCGCGTTGGCGCAGCGTTCACATCATTGGTTTGTGGCTGTTGCGCGGGCGGTTGCCGGTTTGATCCCCACACACGACAACATTTGTATTGGCCATACAGATGTTTGCCGTGGTCTGGGTGTTTATGCAGTCCTTGTGAGTCTCCCCACCGTGCCTCGGAGAGCACGTTAAGCCGTCGGTCCCGGTTGTTATCACGTACACCTGATAGCGATCGTTACCTACTCATAGTAGGGAATATATCCGCCAACCCGCATTGGAGCAGCGTGGTGGATTAAGCTCTGATCCTTCTCCTACATAGGGAAAGAGGCCTATAACCAACAGTGGGATATTACAGGCTGAAGATTATGGAACTATTTTGTATTTATACTCGTGTAGTATAACGGTAGTTATAAACTTTAGTAAAGTACCTAAACGTTTATGTTTAGGTACACTAAGAATTATTTAGTAATATTCGGTGTAACATTTATAACTTATAGAATCAGCCGAGTAGATTTCGACTTCTATGTCAGGTGATACAAGTAGAAAATCGTCATTTTTACAGGATATAAACAGGATATAAAAAAATAATTTTCGTGAACTAAGTGGGCACAGTTCAACTGAAGTAGGTACCCTATTTTATAGACTAAAAACACCTAAAACATCCTCTTTCAATATACATTATAATTGTTTGGGAAAAATTTAACTTTAAAAGTTATTTACGAAAAAAGTTCATTTGTGTATTTTTTAACCGAATTCAAAAAAATGAGGTGAGTCTCAATTCGACTGTATTTTTATGTGCGTTACGTGTCGTCATTTAGTCCCATTTAAATTTAATCGAGATCTGACATACACTTTTCGAGTTATATCTAAAATAATGCGTATTTACTTGACTATTTTGTTGACCTATGTTGTAGGTACCTACCTACCTCGTAACTTTCTACTAGGTGGGCCTGGGCTTGTGGTCCCATTTAAATTTGTTCTAGATCTGATAACTGCTTTTTGAGTAATGTTTGGTAACGCCTATTTAATTGGCTATGAAGTCCTTTTTTGTTTGCAAGCAAATAATTGCGACTGCGACGCGTTGGTGCAACGGTTGCAGCACTGGATTGTGGCTGTTGCGCTGACGGTTGCGGGTTCGATTCCCGCACATGACTAACATTTGTATTGGCCATACAGATGTTTGTCGTGGTCTGGGTGTTTGTGCAGTCCTTGTGGGTCTCCCCACCGTGATTCGGAGAGCACGTTAAGCCGTCGATCCCGGTTGTTATCATGTACCAGGTGTACCACGATCGTTACTCATAGTAGGGAATATATCCGCCAACCCGCATTGGAGCAGCGTGGTGGATTAAGCTATGATCCTTCACCTACATGGGGAAAGAGGACTATGCCCAGCAGTGGGATATTACAGGCTGAAGCGAGCGAAGCAAATAATATTTGGTTTTTATTAAGTGCTAAAATTATCTGATAAATGATTCTTGTTCAGTTAAATTAATTTACATGTGTAACTTGTCTTTGTATAAAATATAGAATAATGAACCTAGCGCAATGTTCATCTAACAAAATATAAAAGGTGTCACTCGTCTATTCGGTGAATTTTACCAATTTGTAAAAGTTTTAGGTTCAAGGGGATATAACTCTAGTTACATCAATATTCATGGAAAACGTAATTAAAATTAAAAGTGAAATTATATACAATCGCATTTAAATCACAAAGCACGAAAATAGTATTGAATACTTAGAGCGATTGATTACTGAAAGATGTTTATTACAGTTATATCACTGTACGAAAATTATTTCCGTAACTAAGAAGATACGTACCTAAGTCGTCTAACCTTTCGAAATCATTATTTTTTTCTAATAATTGCCCATGATCACATCATAAAAAGGGTATAGGTAGTTACGGGTCACGGTCAGGGTCGGTTAACACGTTCAATGCCACTACGATTTTCATGATGTCTTCGCGGAAGCCGCTTATATTTCACGTTGGACTCGCCAAGCGAGTCGCCGCCGCCGGCACTGCAATATAATTTGAATGGACTCGCCACGCGAGTTCACTGGCATTATGCAAGGGTAAAATTTATCTTTTATTATTATTGTGGCCGGCTTAGTCTACGTAACGTTTGTATCGGAAGTATAAAGTGTTTGACGACTATTCAGTGTGTTTTAACTTAAAAACATGGCAAAAAACTCAAAGGATAAAATAAAAGGTAAGTTTGTTTCGTAATTTAGGCAGTGGTTGTCAACTTTTTATACAGTGGTTAATTTTAAGGTTATTATTTTATACTAACAATATTTCTGAACAGCAATTTCGCTCCGAATATTTAACGCTGTTTCCTAGTTCTACGAATATGGTATCAATTTCTATAAATATACCTTTCGTTTTTAATGCAATGCTAATAATAAAAGGAAATAAATTCAATTATTTTTGTTAAAGTATTTAAAATAATTTAAACTGAAATTAATCAACGGTGTACCTATCTCTATATTTTTTTTTTTTATGTAACTAGGTTGGCAAACAAGCGTACGGCTCACCTGATGGTAAGACCGTAGCCTATAGACGCCTGCAACACCAGAAGCATCGCAAGCGCGTTGCCGACCCTATCCCCAATCCCCCCAGGAGCTCTGGTCACCTTACTTACCAACAGGAACACAATACTGCTTGAAAACAGCATTATTTAGCTGTGGTCTTCTCTAAGGTCGAGGTACTACCCCAGTCGGGCTGCTCCATATTTTGAGCAGGAAATTTCCTGCTGTGCCCTACCTCAGTTGAATCTCTATATATAATTGAATTGAATCTCTATCTCTATATTAGTGATGTTCCGGATATCCGTATCCGTATCCGTATCCGCGGATATCCGCGGGAAAAATGAGATCCGTATCCGTATCCGTATCCGTCACTTTTCTTGCGGATCTTTTACGGATCTTTTATTAATTTTCAAATTCAATTGACAGGATAAAATGCTGCATAAGTAGTATAATTATTTTAAAAAATTCCATTCAGAGTATTCTTTTTTTCTTAAAATCAAATATTTAGCACGTTTAATTGCAAACATATATTGTAGTAAGTTACCAAAGTAATAGTATAAAACTCAAAGATACTTCTTATGAGATGAGCAACTATCTTATGAGTTTACCATTACACATAGAAAATTATGACATTACTTTTATAAATATAAGAAAATGAAAAACAAATAACTTTTTATTGAAACAACTTTTACGGATTTTATCGCGGTTTATTAAGCTTTTTAGATGCCCGACGTTTCCTGGACCTGGTTGCTAAATAACTGTTTCTCGCAAACGAATAAAACCCGACTTCAATTATATTACAAAAGTAGTTAGGTATCATATCTCGATCAAATTTAAATGGGACCACAAGACAAGCATCGATTAAAACAAGAATCACAAAAATTATTTATAAACAATAAACTGCCACTGCCCTCCAGTGGATAATATAGCTCACTACGTTATACATTAGTTCAAATCGAAGTAGTTTAAAAGTAAAAAGTAAAGTGTTTTTAGTAGTTAACGTTAACAAAAAATAAATTACGACAACGACGCGTGCGTGCCGTTACATAAATACGCGTCATCAAAGATTACTCATTATATCTCGATCAAATTTAAATGAAACTACAAGACAAACACTAGCTTTCAATTAAAACAAAAATCGATGTGCCCAGTGTAAAAGTTATGCGGTATAATACAAACGTATAAATCGACGAAAAAATAGTCCAGCAAATACGCATTATTAGATATAACTTGAAAAAGTACATACTTGTTAGATCTCAATTAAATTTAAATGGGACCACGTGACACACCTTTCGATTAAAAAAAGAATCATCGAAATCGGTGCAATCAGTTAAAAGTTCTAAGGTAACATACATTAAAAAATACAGACGAATTGAGAACCTCCTCCTTTTTTGGTAGTTGGTTAACAAAAGTAATACGCGCGCAATACAAGTTGAAATCTATCTTTTCAAGATCACGCGCCGACACCGATTGAGTGAGTAAAAAAAGATCCGTATCCGTATCCGTATCCGCGGATCTTGACACTAAATATCCGTATCCGGATCCGTATCCGCGGATCTACATTTTTGACGATCCGGCACATCACTAATTCCCATACAAAAGATTCGTAATAAAAATAATACTTAAAAGTCAATTTGAACTTTAATACCATAGCATAAAGTTTAAGTGTTAGTGGAAAAAAATAAAAAAAAGAATTGACTGTTAGGTGGTACGAAGTTCGCCGGGTCAGCTAGTTTATATCTATACTAATATATAAAGCTGAAGAGTTTGTTTGTTTGTTTGTTTGTTTGTTTGTTTGAACGCGCTAATCTCAGGATCTACTGGACCGATTTGAAAAATTCTTTCAGTGTTAGATAGCCCATTTATCGAGGAAGGCTATAGGCTATGTATCGTCACGCTAAGACCAGTAGGAGCAGGGTCCACGCCGACGAAGTCGCGCGCAGAAGCTAGTATAAATATAAATCATTTTCTAAGTTAAAACAATTATTTAGAACTTTAATAAAAGATTTTTCATTCATAAAAACAAATACCCATAATAAATGATACTATTTTCTATACACACTTAAACGGGCATTTTAAAACACATACTTGAAGCTTATTTTATTACTCGTGTTACCTATATTTTGTGTTACAAATGATACACCATTGCGTGATCGGTTTGTTAACTTATGAGAGGGCGCTGCTGTGCTGAAACAAATAAAATTGTTTTATTATAAAACTAACGACCCGTCCGGCTTCGCACGGATGAAATGCTGACACCAAATATACTACAATTAATATTATAAAGACAAAAAAAATGTTTTCATAACTAGCGACTCACCCTAGCTTCGCTCGGGTTTCGTGCCTAGCTTGCTTCCCGTTACAAACTTTCATCCCCATTGTCACACCCTTAAGGGATGATTTCCGGTATAGAATCTATCCAACACTCACTCACATTTCATATCATGAAATTAAAAAAAAAACTTATTTTAGTAAAAAAAAAAATCTTTTAATTTTCTTCTATACGAAACTTGTCCTAACAATAACAAACACAAAAAAAAAGAATTATCCAATTTGATAAGCTTGCGTTGTTGCAGGCGTCTATAAGCTAATCGCTTACCATCAAGTGACCCGTATGTGAATAATTTTCTCAAATACTTTTCTGAATGTATTTGAGAAGACCGATAACTGGAAGGGAGATTCCTGGGTTTGCCAGGTTATACCTACCTATCACAGTGGCTTCTTTACACTGATCGGAAAACGAGCAGCCGGCCAGAAGGGCGTTGTAAATCATAACGAGTAACACAAAGAGATCAACACCTTTGCATCGCAGTATATTTATGAAAATATAATGTACATACGGAAAAATAAGCATTTATTTGTTAGTCGTAGTGATCGAAATGCCTCAAATGATGTAACACTCAGGAACGACCACAAATTAATTTTTCCTAAATGCCGGCTCAAGAAGAAAAGTAGTTCCTTAATAGGAATGTATATCTTAATATATACTCGTAATAAGATTCCGGCTGCGCTTCAATCTCTGCCAATACTGAAGTTTAAAAAAATTATTAAGCGAGCATTATGCAATAAAGCCTATTATACAATCAATGAATACCTTAATGATGAAATGGCATGGGATTGTATAAAGCTCGACCAGGCTATGTCTATAACCCGCCTTGTAAATTAGATAGTTACAAATATTGTGAGCAGGTGGCATGGGATGGTCTCGGCACGCACGATTGGCTGTCTCGTGTTTGTCCCTAATAATAATAATAATAATAATAATAAATTCTTTATTGGATCAAATTATTATTTTACAATTTCTAAACCCGCCAAACTGAGTGACAGTTTATCGGCGGAATTAATGCTTAGTAACTTATATTAGGTACACAATATTCAATTATTATTATTTTTTAGTTTTGTACTATACATATAACATTTTATCTAACATAACTATAATAAATTATTTAAAATAATGAAAAATTTTTCAAGAGGAAAACTTAATTAAACTTACAACCTTAAAAAAAAGAAAAAAACTTAAAAATAAAATACTTAAAATACTTTTAGTGAACTCTGAAAGCAACATAGTTTTTAATTTATTTTTTAAACTCAATTTACTCATTTTTTTATCAAAATTTACTTGTCTTAGCCCTAATACGTTATTAAATATTTTAGGTACTAAATACCGATTTGTTCTTTTGCCATAATAATTATTTACAGTTGTTTCAACAAATTTTCGTTCTCTTACTCTTTTTGTATTATAACGGTTGTGCACCAGTACTTTATGCGTTTCATCATTAAAGTGTTCTAAAACCAACAAATATTTAACTTTTTCATGATCAGGAAGTAATTTATAAATTATGAATAATTTTTCATAATTATGTTTACACTGAAATTTTGTTTTCTTGTCAACCAGATATTTCATAAAACGAACTTGTAATAGCTTAATATTATCTAAATATGTTTTAAAAGTACGACCATAAGTACACAGTCCATAGCTCAGCAATGACTCAGCAAGGGCAAAGTAGACCATACGCATAGTTTTTCTATTTAATATTGTACCTAACATATGAAATTTAGACAGAACTGCCCTGAGTTTCGTGCACACCGTATCAACTTGCAACCTCCAGTTCACGTTGCGGTCCACCCATAGTCCTAAATATTTAAATTTTTCGACATACTCTAGATCACAGCAACAACAATTGATCATCCCTGCATGCAGACACTCATAAGTGTGACCCACGATGTTAGTATCTGAACTACTAACATTCTTTACTCTTAAGTTGTTCGGTGAATGTATATGCATTGCTTTTGTTTTATTAATGTTTATTATTATTCCGTTGTCGTGGGCCCATTTTGTTACATTATTAAAGTCTGTTTGCAACACAGCTCTGGCATGCCTTATATTTTTTGAGGAGTATATTAAGCACATATCATCAGCGTAGATATATACCCTACACTTAGATACTACATTACAGACGCTATTAACATGCATGATGTAACCGACGGGTCCAAACACCGAACCGGTTGGTACACCAAGTTTAACTTTCGCCTCTGGCCCAGACACCCCAGCAATACAGGTATGTAAGGTTCTGTTATTTAAATAATTTCGAAACCATTTGCTTGTCGGACCCCTGATCCCGCACTCATCCATGGCCTGAAGTAATACTTCATGATCCAGAGTGTCGAACGCTTTTTTGTAATCAATAAAAAGTGCCAAGACCTGGTGACCTTGGTCTAGGCTATTATTGATGTCTTCTGAGAATCGTGATAGTATCGTCGCGGTACTCCTACCACGTCTAAACCCATGCTGCGCATCTGATAGTAAACAATTGTTCTCCAAGAATTCGCTAACCTGACCTATGACAACCTTTTCAACTATTTTATTTATCATCGACAGTATCGCGATTGGTCTATAGTTTCCGTAATCTGAGTGTATACCCTGTTTATAAATAGGCCTAATAATAGATTTTTTAAGTAAGTCTGGGTACTCACCCCTACGCAGACACAAGTTGACAAAGTGCGCCAACACCGGCGAAATTTCTTTTTTGATTGTTTTTAAGTCAATAACTCGAACTCCATCAATACCCGGTGCCTTGTAATTGCTGAGCCTATCAATAATTTTAGAAACAGTAAAATTAGAAACTGGTATAAATCGAAACGACACATTACTTACTTTTACATATTCACTTCTATCTAAAAATTTTACATTGCAGTTATGTTTAATGCTTATAATTTCTTTTGTAAACGTGTCTGAAAAATTACTACATATATTATAGATTGTATCTTTACTCCCGAAATGTCTTTTAATTGTATCATCAATATTGGGCTTTTTCTTACCTAACCAGTTATTTATTTTTCCCCAGATTTTTTTAGGATCACCATTACAATTATGTATTTCCTCCTGTTTAAATTTATTTTTTGATTTATAAATTAACTTATTAACTCTATTTCTAAATCGTGTGTATATAAGTCTCTTCGTGTTATTATTGGGTGTTTGTTTCCATTCCCTAAATAACTGGTCTCGACGCATTAGCATATTTTTTAATGTATGGTCTATCCATGGTTGTGAGACTCTTTTAACAGGCTTAGTAACACAAATTTTACACTCTTTATAAATATCGCTGAAGATAGATTGAAGCTTATGAAATAAATTTATTGGGCAGTTAATAGACAACAGTTGAGACCAGTTATATGCTGTTATTTTTTGATTTACCAACTTATTACTTATCATATAGTGAGTATTCATGTCCTTAGTATAAGTTGACGGTTGTGTGACACTGTATGGTAAAGTAACGCCAACCATATGATGATCTGATAAATAGCACTCGATTATAAACGATGCGCTGTTCCGCAACTGTCTCGATCTCACCCACACATGATCGATGCACGAAGATTCCACAACACCCGCGACGATAGCCTCCCGTGTCATTTCCCAAGCTGGTATTACGCATTGCAGGCCTAGATCACACATACAGTCCTTATATCTTGAGATAATATGTTGACTTTTACTTAAACCAGATATGTCTATATTCATATCTCCTAAACAGATAACGGTTTCATTTTTAGGAATTTCTTTTATTAACTTCTCTATTTCTGCTATAAATGACATTTTATTTGTTTGAGGTGGTCTGTACACTGCAATGATATTTATAATTGAATTACATTCACTAAGTTTGCCATGAAGTACTTCCATAGAACTCGTATTAGCTTTTATAGCATCGAAAATTAGATTATTTTTTCCATAAAAAAGTAGTCCACCTCCTCTTTTATGCTTCCTTATGTTTCCAAACACATGATACCCTTCAATATTATATAATGACAATTCTTCTTCTCTGATATTTACTTCTGACAATACTAATAAATCTATATCTTTAGAGCCTTGCTTTGCCTGGTCATCTCATGGTCCACTACTGCGTTTTTATCTTGTATTTGACCTTGAATTTTTTTAAAAGAGTACCGAGAGTTTTTTTCCGCCGGCTTTTTTCTCTCGGCCTTCACTAGGGACATTATGTTATTTATTGTAATATTTAATATAGCCGAGGATAAAGTAGGTAGGTAATGTCTACCGAGACATTAGTAATTTAATATTTTGATTATGTTAAGGTTGCTTATAAGTATAACACTGGGTACATTACGTAAGTTTGTAATGTACCTAATGTTAAGATATAAATTTTTATTTTTTATTTTATTGTTTGACTAGCTTCTGCGCGCGACTTCGTCGGCGTGGACTCCGTTCCTATTGGTCTTAGCGTGATGATACATAGCCTATAGCCTTCCTCGATAAATGGGCTATCTAACACTGAAAGAATTTTTCAAATCGGCCCAGTAGTTCCAGAGATTACCGCGTTTAAACAAACAAACAAACAAACAAACAATCAAACAAACTCTTCAGCTTTATATATTAGTATAGATTATTGTAATATTTAATATAGCCGAGGATAAAGTAGGTAGGTAATGTCTACCGAGACATTAGTAATTTAATATTTTGATTATGTTAAGGTTGCTTATAACACTGGGTACATTACGTAAGTTTGTAATGTACCTAATGTTAAGATATAAATTTTTATTTTTTATTTTATTGTTTGACTAGCTTCTGCGCGCGACTTCGTCGGCGTGGACTCCGTTCCTATTGGTCTTAGCATGATGATACATAGCCTATAGCCTTCCTCGATAAATGGGCTATCTAACACTGAAAGAATTTTTCAAATCGGCCCAGTAGTTCCAGAGATTACCGCGTTTAAACAAACAAACAAACAAACAAACAATCAAACAAACTCTTCAGCTTTATATATTAGTATAGATTGTTTGCTGCCTTGACTTTCTATTGTATTGTTTAGTTTTTTTTATATATGAAACTTCTTTAGAATCGCTGTGATTTCAAACCGGAAGGCAACAACAGGGAAGGTCGAGCCGCGCTACACGCCGCTAATTTTAAATTAGTTTTTTTAATTAGTTTGCCAAAGAAGTTTCACTTCTATCGTGTGTGAATCGCACACACACCTTTTTTTTGTAAATAATTTTTTTTTTACTTTCGTTAAGTGTGTAATACCACCTTATGACGAAATAAATGTTTTGATTTTGATTTGATTTTTTGAAGATAAGCCGCCGGGGAAGGCGTTTTAACATCTTGTTGGTGATTCGGTCGGGAGCCCCTAGATTCTAGGGCCTAGACCTAGAGGATTTTCGCGTTGAGTTCCTTAAGGATTCTACTTCTTCCACCTAACTCGGTGGAAGCGTTTCGTAGGATGGCGGTGAAGCCGCCCTGCGTTCAACGTCCAGGACCAGGTGCTAGATGGACGCGAACTTCAGCTGGGTAGTCCTTCATTCTCTGGACTTCAGCCCTAGAGAGTGCCGGTGCGTTCTACTGCCGATTCTATTTCGTTGGCCTTTACAATGGCTTATGAGAGCTCTGAAGGCGCAGGGATCGCTTCTTTCGCCGAATTTACAGGGTGCGCTGCGAGGCCTCCCCTCGCGTGGAGGTGTGTGCGGGGGCGTCGCTGCGTGCTGTATTTATGCAAGTCTCTGCCCAAATGTTGCCTGAAAGAGATCGCTGTATTAGCGATAAGGCCGCCTGTTGCAACATATTTAAGTTGATTGTTATAAATTCTATGTATTGTTTCTTTTGTGTGCAAAAAGAGTAAATAAATAAAATAAATAAATTAGGTAATAAACCATAATCCGACAAATTTTAAAGTGGGAGGAAATGAGTAAAAAATAAAGTAAAAAATGTTTTATGTTAAACGGTTTTATTGCAATAAAAATGATGTAGTTAGGTTATGGACTAAAAGCTAAAAAATAATTCGGTAAGTCCTAGCTACCAGATCGCACCAATCTTCTCATAAATCTGGGGTATTGTATTGATCAGACAAATATAAATCGTCTTTCTCTCATGACTTACCCAAGCTAGCATATTCTCCATGTACCCAAGTCTACTTGACATTTGACAAGTTGACAGACCAGTGTTGCCAACGTAGGCGATTTTTCGCCATTTAGGCTACTCGACATGGAAATCGGCGACAAAAATATCCAAAAGGCGACTGGTCGCCTTTTAGGCTACTTAGTTGAATGAACAAATCACAACACTAATGAGCATAAATATAACCAAAAAAAAGTTATACCCCACGCATAATCTAAATCGTGTGAGAAAATCAAGAGAAAGCGATGGACACACCCTTCGTTAGCTTTGGGCCTCGGAGAATACCCCGTATTTATATATATTTATTGTTTTTATGTCCCATACTTAAAGGAGTATAGCTTGTCTAAGCTGAAATGACGCGCCCTACTATCGCATTTACGCAACAAGCAAAAATATAAACGCAATACACACAAAACTGCGATTGTTATTGGTCATTCAGTTGCCACTTTGCCAATTAGACACAAACGTAATAGCATGCATCGTTCGAATGTTTGTCCAACTAGTCATAAATTTTACTGTCTGGACATAAGAGAGAGCCGACGTCTTGTTTCATACATACAATACGTTCAATGATTTACTTGCAAAAAAGTTTATTTCTGCCAATAAAGCCCAAGAAGTCAAACAGCGATGCACAAATTTTTACGTGCAAGCGCACTAAGCAGTGAAGGAATTAGTTGACAGGCTACCATTCAATGTGTTGGTGGTGGATAATTTAAGTTTGGTCAGAAATGTTGACGGCAAAAGTATTGTGGATTCTTTGATATTGCTGGCAACAGATGACGCAATATCAAAGTACTCGTATAAAAATAAAATTGTTAAAAAAACTGTTTTATTTTAGTTTTGGCGTTTGGGCTACTTTTTTAGGCTACCTCAGCTCCATTTCGGCTACTTTAGGCTACTCAAGCCCTAAAAAATGGCGATATTAGGTACTAAGTTGTTGGCAACACCGCAACACTGGTTGACACTTGTACAACACTTGTAATGTAAATCAAAGTTACCCCCACAGAGTACATTGGTTACCCCCATAGAGAATAGCGGTTGACTGTTTAATGTTTAATATAAAAAATATAAATCTATAATTTATTATACTTTTAATACTTGAAATAAAATTGTAAAAATAGTACATATTGCATTTAATTTTTATTTTACGTCTAGAGTTTATTAAGAAAACCTAACATCCATGTGGTAACCTTGAATAACCTAAGTTCTTAACGATAAGATAATTTAAAACAAATACATGATAAAATTAAATGATGATGAATATTGCGTACTAAAATGTTGAATAGCTAGTACAATACTTAATTAATTATTCAACGAATACCAAAGTAACACTCGTTACGTCGTCTTGCAGAAGTTTGAATTACATTACTTTTACTAGAAGCATATTATAGTGTTTACGATTTATACCAGTTATTTTAATTTTATTAGTTTTACTGCACATAATAATTATGTTTAAGGTAAAACCAACTATTCATTTCAAAAAATTCAAATTATAAAAAATGTGTTACACTGATCAGTAAGTATTTTTACATATTTTGAAATTCAATAATTGTTAACTTTTCTTACAAGGGTCTTGTTGGGCTAGTAACTGGAGGAGGATCGGGTTTAGGGCGAGCAACAGCCGAACAATTATTGAAGCAAGGGGGGTCTGTCATCATATGTGATCTTCCCAATAGCAAAGGCCAAGAAACTGCAAAGCAGTTAGGCCAAAATGTAGCCTTTGTACCCGGTGATGTATGTTGATATTATATATTAGTGTTGTTTCATTTTATGAGCGTAATATACAACAACTTAATTTATTGTACAGGTGACATCAGAACAGGACATAAAAGCTGTCCTACAAGCTACAGTGGATAAGTTTGGTCGACTGGATGTTGCCGTCAACTGTGCCGGGATAGCTACAGCAACAAGAACTTACAACTTTAAGAAAAATCAACCTTTTGACTTGAATATATTTAAAAAAACTGTAGAGGTTACATAAATGATGTTTTATATAATCCATAAATAATTTTACTTAAACCTTATTCAACTAAACATATTTTATCTTCATTTGTTACATATTACATATATAGTGTTTTAAATGTTGAGAAATTAACCTAAAGTACCTGCTTTTACAGATTAACTTAATAGGCACATTTAATGTTATTCGACTGGTCGCTGGTCTTATTGGAAAGAATGCACCTGATGCTGACGGGCAGAGAGGAGTTATTATCAATACTGCCAGTATAGCTGCATACGATGGACAGGTAAAACCTTCAGTGTGCTTCTGTAACTTTAACAAGTTCTGTGAAATTATGAACATGTATTTTCCTTTACTGGTCTGCTGGGAAACAAGCATATAGTCACTGCCTTAGTGTTCAAGAATAACCTCTGGGAATACCATCAATGAAGTATTTTTTTTAGATATTTTGGACCAAAGCCATCTTTGTTATGTTGTCCTTCTTCATCATTCCATGAGAGAAACCAATTTGTTAAAAACATGTCACTATAATTACTTTATGCATTCAACAATTTGTTAAAGTAAACAAATAGTTTATTAATGATAAAATTTTATTACTAAAATATATATTTATTTTACTATATCTGTATATGCAATATTAATATTTAAATGTCTAAAGTTACTATTAATTTTTACAGATAGGACAAGCTGCATACTCTGCGTCAAAAGCAGGTGTTGTTGGTATGACATTACCTATAGCAAGAGACCTTAGCAAACAAGGCATCAGAGTTGTTACCATAGCTCCGGGTATGTTAAGAAATTTATTGAATATATTTAGTCTGATTTAAAAAAAATAGATAAATGCAATCTATACATCTACATTTTATATTCTATACATTCTAAACAAATAAATAAAATTGGAGTGTTTGTTTGTAATATTAAAATAACCGCTTTTTACTAATACATGGTGATGACACATATACTAAAAAAACTTTTTTTACAATTTTTGTCTGTCTGTCTGTTTGTTTCGGCGAATCTCTGAAACGACTGGACTGCTTATGACGGGACTTTCACTGGCAGATAGCTGATGTAGTAAGGAAAAACTTAGGCTACTTTTATATTAGAAATTTATTTATTTTATAGCTCTGCGAACTGAACAATAACTTTTTTGTTAAATTCGTTTTTTATATAATATATAAAATTAACAATTAATTAATTTGTTATATATATAAAAAAAATTGTGTCACGATGTATGTTGTTGTTGCTGTCCTATGGTACCCCAATGGTACAAAGGGCCTTCGTGAGACGTCTCCATCCGCTCCTGTCCCGTGCCTCTCGCTCCGCGTCCCTCCAACTAAGCCCGGCCGCTCGCAGCTCGGCGCCGACAGTTCGCTGCCACGTGTGCGCCGGCCGGCCCCGTCGCCTGCTCCCACGCGGCCGCCACGTGAACGCGACCCTGGCTGTGTTCTCCTCTGATCTTCGGAGGGTGTGTCCTATCCACCTCCACTTCCGCTGGGCAATTTCTTGTTTGATCGGAATTTGGTGGCATCGATTCCATAGATCCTCGTTGCTGATCGTGTTCGGCCAGAATCTGCGCAGGATGGATCTAAGGCATTTGTTGACGAACACTTGTAGTTTGTTCGTCAGACCCTTTGTATCCTTCCATGTCTCACAGCCGAAAAGCAAAATAGTCTTCACTATGGAATCGAAGAGGGAGATCTTAATCCGCCGGGTAAGCACGTTCGAATCCCAGACCGGTTTCATCAGGGCAAAGGCACCTTTTGCTTTCCTGATTCGCGCGTCGACGTCGTCATCGGAGCCACCGCTGTTGGTCACGGTGCTGCCGAGATATATGAACTTGGCGACAGACTCCAGTGGTGTACCGTTGAGTCTGAGAGGGCGATTTTCGCATGACTGAACTCGCATTTCGACGGTCTTCCTAGCGTTGATTCGTAGTCCCTTATCTAGTGCTTCCTCTCGTAACGAGTCCAGCTTAATTTGGAGATCGGGCAATGAAGACGAAATCAACACAATGTCGTCTGCGTATTCGAGGTCCTCCAGGTGCGAGATGTCGTTCCATGCGATGCCCCTAGGTGTAACAGTTACCTTCCGCATGACGTCGTCGAGCAGGATGATGAAGAGTAGCGGCGACAGGAGGCAGCCCTGCTTGACTCCTGCAGTCATCGGAATTGGTTCCCCTAGGACTTGGTCGTGCACTACTTTGCAAGTACTGCCATTATATAGGGACTTGATTATACCTATATACTTGCTAGGTATTCCTCTTCGCCTGAGGCTGGACCACAGTGCGCTCCATTTTACGGAGTCGAAGGCTTTCTCGAAATCGACGAATGCCAGGAAAAGTTCGGCTCGCCACTCAACGCACGACTCGATGAGTATACGCAAGGTGTTCGTGTGGTCAGTGCATGATCGTCCAGAACGGAAACCGGCCTGCTCTTCCCGAAGAGTTTTTGCAATCTCTGGGGACATACGGTTGAGGAGTACTTTTGCCAGTACTTTAGCTGCAGTTGGTAATAGTGTAATGCCCCTCCAGTTATCGCAGACTGACAAGTCGCCTTTCTTCGGCACCTTCACGAGCATACCTTGCTTCCACTCACAGGGAACACGCTCCGTCTCCCAAACACGCTGCAAGAGGGGACAGAGTATTTCGGCTGACCTAGCCGGGTCCGCCTTTAAGAGCTCCACGTTGATATTGTCCACTCCTGGTGCCTTACCTGCCTTCAGCTGTTTGATGGCAGTGATTACTTCTGCGTCTGTTGGTGGAGTCGTTGGCAGATTCAGGAGTGGTCCGGGGCTGTTCGGATCAGTTGTCGGCTGGGTTTGGCATTGAGTCAACAGGTTGGAGAAGTGCTCAGTCCATCGTTTCAGCTGCTCCTCTGTAGTACACAGCAGCTGTCCCGTGGCGTCCTTCAGCGGCTTTTTGGAGGAACGTGACTTGTTGCACAAACGCTTAGTGACGTCGTACAACTCCCTCATGTTTGATATCTTGGCTGCTGCGTTGGCCCGGTCCGCTAGTTCGTCGGCGGCACGTCGTCTGTCACGTCTAGCCAATTTCCGAATTCGAAGGCGTATGGCAGTGTACTCCTCATCGAGGGTGTTTTTGGCGGTAACGCTATTAGCGGCCAACAAGTCTTGCTTTATGCTCTGCCTTTTTTCTATTGCGGACCACAGCTCCTGGGACATCCAGGGTTTTTGTTTGGAGCGTTTATAGCCTAGGTGTTTTTCGCCGGCTTTAATAAAGGCAGTTCGCACCCGATCCCAAGTCTCATCAATGTCCTCGTCTTCCAGTTCTTCCAAAAGTTCAAATTGGTTGCGAAGGCAGATACTGAACTCTTTTCTTCCCTCTTCGCTCCTCAGAATCTGCAAGTTGAACTTTTTGGATGCCTTCTCAACTTTACGTCGAATTGCGGCCATCCTGAGACGTACATCGGCGACAACAAGATGGTGATCGCTATCCACATCGGCGCCGCGACGGTTCCTAACATCGAGTAGTGATGTCCTCCAGGCTCTGCTTATCGCAATATGGTCGATCTGGTTTCGGGTCACACCATCAGGAGAAATCCAGGTGATTTTGTGGCACTCCTTGTGCTTGAACAGGGTCCCTCCGATCACTAGATTATGCGCAGAGCACAGGTCGCCGAAGAGTTCTCCATTTTCGTTTATTACCCCGGCGGCCCCTTCGCGACCCATGTAGTGTTCGCGGTCCTCGTTGTCAGAGCCCATCTTGGCATTCAGGTCTCCCATTAGGATTACGATGTCCTGCTTCTTTATGCTCTCCAAGGTCGACTCTAGCTGCTCGTAAAATCTCTCCTTTACATCTGGCAATGCCGAGTTAGTTGGGGCGTAACATTGGATTACAGTGATTTTTCTGACTCGTGAGGAGAACCGAGCTGTCATAATTCGTTCCGATATCGGTTTCCAGGACAGAAGGCTGTTCTTCGCGCTACGGCTTAGCAGCAACCCCACGCCGTACTCCCGGGCGGCGTTCTCATCCTCTTTTCCACTGTACAGAAGGGTCGAGTCAAAATCAGATGTTATTTCACCGAATCCGTTCCATCTCGTTTCACTCAATCCTAGGATATGAATGTTGTAGTCCCGCATGATTTTGGCTGCCTGGGGAAGCCTTTCAGGTTGAGTCATGGTTCTGACATTCCAGCATCCAATCCGTGTCCGTAATTTCGCGCCAAGTCATCGGTAATAAGGGGGATCGGTCTTTCTTTCTCTTCGAAGGTTTCACAATCTGATTACTTTAAGAATGTGCAGGTGATTAGCCCACAGCATCCCGATCACGGTGACGGGGCTGCCATCTTTGCGCCCGTGCTCGCAGAGCCAGCCCTTTTCAGGTAGACCCGAGGCTTCTGGTAGCCTAAACCGCTAGTTTTTACCAGTGAGTGGTTCTTCTCACGAACCCTCCTCCTTTCACATCCGGGCTTGGGACCGGCAACGGCGGAGTGCTAATTGTGGTTGCTTGCAAATGGATGAGCACACTGTGAGAGTATTTTCTGTATATTGTTTCACGATGTATGTTAGCGATAAACTCCAAAACTACTGAACCAATTTTATCAAATTTTGTAAGCATCTGTTATTTGGCCCAACTTGGGAGATAGGGTAGTTTTTATCTCTATTGGACCCGGTAGGTGGCGCTTTTATCGGTATGTAAGCAATCAAAGTTGGTAGCTGTTTTCAGGGCAGGACAACGTCTGCCGGGTTCGCTAGTAAGCTAGTATAATATAAAACTTAGGTATTGTTTATTTTGTTTATATAACCTAACCTAACCTCTACATTTTATATTTCAGTTAGCAATAAATGTGTCATAAAATTTGTAATATACTAGAGATGTGTGCAATGATTATCGAGACTTCTATTTAAATTTAAAAAAAAAATATATAGATTAAATACTCCTTGTTACATTCAATTCAAAATCCTTAACAAAAAAGAAACAGTTTAATAATCTCTTCTAACTCAATTTTTTTCAAACCCAAAATTGAAAATGTAAACGAATTATTTGCATTATTATTGGGTATTGATACAATTGCAAACTAATTTGTATTATTATTTTGATGTAGGTTTATTCCGGACTCCATTGTTAGAATCACTACCGGAGGCTGGTCTTCGCGCATTAGAAGCAACTGTGCCGTTCCCATCTCGTCTCGGCCGTCCTGAGGAGTTTGCTTTACTAGTTCAGACCATTATACAAAACCCTATGCTGAATGGTGAAACTATACGAATTGACGGTTCATTGAGAATGCAACCTTGAATTTTTGCCGAATAATGTTTTAATACAATTTATATGCATGTTGTTATAAATAAATTTGTTTTATAATAATATTTTTAATTAGTCATTTATACTGATACTGAAAATTATCTTCCCTTTATGAAGGAGGTAACAGTACGCTTCGCTTCGCTTCAGCCTGTAATATCCCACTGCTGGGCATAGGCCTCTTTCTCCATGTAGGAGAAGAATCAGAGCTTAATCCACCACGCTGCTCCAATGCGGGTTAGCGGATATATTCCCTACTACGAGTAACGATCGCTATCAGGTGTACATGACAACAACCGGGACCGACGGCTTAACGTGCTCTCCGAGGTATGAGGAGACCACAGGGACTGCACAATCATCCAGGCCATGGCAAACATCTGTATGGCCAATACAAATGTTCGTCATGTGCGGGGATCGAACCCGCAACCGCCAGCGCAACAGTTATAAACCAGTGCTGTGACTGTTGCGGCAACGCGGTAACAATACTAAGGGGCTGTCTCCACGAGCGAGCGTATCGCCGGCGATAGTATCGTCGTGCCACCTATTTCTATACACTCTCTATCACAGAGTACATTGTAATAGTATGGAGCTGTCTCCACGAGCGAGCGTATCGCCGGCGATACGCTATATAAATGAGTTAAAACAAATTAATTGGGACCAATTCTAAGATTTATCTTGTAATAATTTTGTACGATAATTTTATAATATTTTATATTAAATAATAGAAAAACATGCACCGTATGCTAGACAATTCTTTTTTATATTTAAATAAAATAACAATAAAATAATAAAAAATCATGTAAGTACATATATCCAATTTTTTGTAAAAAGGAGAAGGATCGTTTTCGTTTGCTAACCCGCCAGATTTTGATACATTTTCTACGCCGAGAGGCAGATGTAAAGATGAGCTAGTAAATTGTTTCAGATTGCATGTAATTCATACTGAGGAAAACCTTAAGTGATTAATTCAAAATCTGCAGATAGCTTAAAGGAATAAAAAAAGGTGTGTGTGCGATTCACACACGATAGAAGTGAAACTACTAATTAAAAAAAAAAACTATTTTAAAATTAGCGGCGTGTAGCGCTTCCCTGTGTGTTGCCTTTCGGTTTGAAATCACAACGATTCTAAAGAAGTTTCACTTCAAAAAATTAAATTAATGATTATGGTCACTAGGGTGTCCCCAGACCTAAAAGGAAAAAAAATTGTTTCGTGAAATCAAATACGCATATCCTTTATTTTTATTCCGTTTGACCTTATTGACCCGTGCCGATTTGATGCCAAAGTTTTGGCATGATTTGTACTCTGCGACTTACTATAGGAGGAATTAAAAATATAATTTTTATTACTTAATCAACTCCAATACACCCATAAAGTATATTTTGTACACATTTACATTAAAAAATAATATTATTGTTCAAATTTTCTTTTTAACGTTTGTTTTTTTACAGTCATGATAAATTTTCCCGTGTTCTTGTACGTAACGTAATGAAAATTATGGTGTTGTTCTTCCTCAACTGTGATTAATCCATGAAAATCTTGCATCGACTTAACCGCTCTTTCGGCTACATTGTTTACTACCCTCAGTGCCGATACTTTCTTTCTAGCTTCTGGAAACGAAGTATTATTTGACCACAAAGTAGGACATTCATGTAGAAAACTGTCTTAAATTTTCAGGCGATTATTCAAGGACTTGCTTTTTACTGAAGGAACTTATATAATACGTTTCACAACAAAGAATTTGCACTTTATATTCTAAATTCCAGTCTACAATCGCGTTCCAAACTACCTGCGCTTGTTCACTTCCTGTACAACTTTTTAATCTTGGCACAGAAATAAGTTGTTCCTTGTTTTCATAACAAATAACTATCTAAGGAAGACGTTCCTCTTTTGATTGAGCATTTAATGCAGGCAACACCGTTGGTCACAACTTCCGGTACCTCATTTTGGAAATCATTTTTATGGCTTCAGCGCGCTCTCTCCGTTTTTCTGTGCGAATTCTTTAGATGTAAGACTTTTACTTATCGGCAATCCATCAATATTATTTCCAAGTGCTTCCATAGCTACTTCAAGAATGAACACAGAATCTCTCATACTCAATTGACACCTAGCGCTACTAGTACCTACTATCTACTATAATTTTGGAGTAATTAAATCTTTCCGCAGAGGTGTTTTGTTGCGTGTTCTCGACAAGATTCGGTAAGTCCTCTTGTAAATCTTGCTTCATAAACAGCAGAGATTGATGGATATTTTCAAAGACATTACAAGAGACTACTCTTGTAATGTCTTTGGATATTCAACGCTATGCATGGTAAGGTTTGGGCTTATCTGGATGACATCGTAATTTGTTCTGAGACTTTGTAGAACATGTGAACAGTTTGAAACAAGTAATGCATATTTTAAAAGAAGAGTGTAAATTTGCGCGATCAAGTACACGTTTTTTTAGGTTATATAATTGACAAAGATGGCCTTCGTACTGATCCAGATAAAGTTTTAGCCATTTTAAATCTTCCTAGACCATCTAACATGACTCAGTTAGAGATTTATAGGAATTGCCAGCGGTTCAGATTTAAAAAAAAATCCTCAATCGCAGATCCTTTACATAACCTAACAAAGGGCCAAAGAATAAGGAATAAAAAGTTCTTTTGGACTGATGAGGCAGAAAAGACTTTTTTTTAAATATAACTTGAAACGCTTCGTGACGTAACGCTTCAAATGAGCTGGGAATAGGGGCAATTTTGTGTCAAAAAATAAATGGTATTCAGTGACCCATTGCATATGTAAGTAGAAAAATGAGTGATCGTGAACTTAGCTTTATAGGTGTCCACTTTACGGTTGTTACTAATAATAGCGCTCTTAAAATGCTTGATAGAATGAAGGATTCGCATGGTACACTGGCGCGATGTGCGATTCAGTTTTGATATTGTACATAGACTAAGTAAATGCAATATCACGACAGGTTGATAGTTAAGGGGCGAGCGATTCAAAAATTGATGTGACATATGATTTTAACCCTTTCACTCCGGGCGATTTAAATGCAATACAAATTTAAAAAACAATATTCATAGTGATTTCCTACTAAAATCTAAAAGTTATGTTTCATAAGTGAACAAATCAATTTTTAATGTTAAAAATTATGTATGGGGGCATTAAAATTTTAGAAACGTTAAAGGTGGCACAAAAGTTGGGAAAGACTGGTCTAGACGCTTTATAAAGGTCTATTAATGCACTTTCGGATGAGAGGGATAAAGACGTAGGCGTTTTAGGTCATCTTTTGCTATTACACTTTTCTATTACGATCCATGTCCCAGAGACAATTCCGAGATCTCCTATTGAGTCAATGGGGAAGTGTCGTGATAGATTTCTGAAAAACGAGATCCACACCATATGGATTGCTCCTAAATTAAGATTTAATCAATAATAAAACAGAATATCGTAAAATAAATTAGAACTTTTAAAATTACTAGTTTCTCTACAAATCAATTACTTTCATTAAAGAAAACCATGTACGTAACTGTATTGACTGTTACAAGATTAATGTTATATGGTCAGTAAAAAAAACAATCGTTTAAACGAAAATATTATTTATTTCTACAATAACGGCCGGCGGCGCAAACAGGTGCCGCCGGCGCGTACGTGCGTCTCACAATATTTATTAATCACAAAGAAAATAAATATACTGACGAGTGAAGATACATAAATGACACCGTCATACAAATGTATCTAAGTGGCCTCCTAAACATAATTCATTGTCGTGTTGCATTTTAAAAACATTAAAAAAATGAACAATAATTAATTTAAAATACAACAATAACCTTTATTTTGAAATGTACAAAAGATAAAATGTGAGGTAATGGACATGGTACAATGTTAAGATATCTCTCGACTGCTCCACTATTAACTGAACGACACATGTTAAGCTAAGTACTTGACGCTGCGATGTGTTTCATATCCCGCAAGACTTGTGCACTAAAGAACATTAAAATTATGTCACTTATATAATAATAAATTGTAAACCAATGTATTGTTCAAATAATGACCAATGATATACAGTGATGTTTGAGGTGATGTGAATACATTAAAATAGTTATTTTTATTTTCGTGTTCCTGCGTTCAGTTAATATAGAAGTAGATCCACATATACTTTGTGGCTTAGTTTATGTGGGGTACTTATATATGTACTATAAATTTATAATAATTAAAAAGGTCACTGGACCGAGATGCGAGGGACGCGTTCCGACTTGCGTGCTTGTTAGGTGCTCTGGTACTGATGACTTACAGTCTTCATACTTTGTATTTGATAGACTGAGATGTTTACGCATCTTAATAAAATCCAGAGCTTCAACACCAGAATCGTGGCCTCACGGCTGCCTTACAAACAGTGAAACATAAATAGTTATATTACACCTATAGATAGATTTATTTAACAGCAATTGCATTGTAATTTTGCCAGCCCCATGGATTCAACGATAAACATTTTCGATGAAAAAAAAACTCAGTTTACCTCGCCCTATCTATAATTATGTACAATTACTCAATAAAATAGAACTAACACGGATCGCGAAATAAAGATAGGTGCAACAGAAGTAATCACTTAGGTACTTAAGACGTTAAGAACTACAACTAATATGAAACCTTTAGGCTTCAGCCCGTCGATTCGCTCAAGTTCTCGCCCTCACTTTAACTTAAACCGTTAGAATACTATACACAGACTAAAATAAACAACATCGACTGAGATTTAATCTAACTTATCGTTAATGAACAACAAAGTGGTTAACTTACAAATTGTAACGCGTTCGTCGTGCGTCACTAAGCGTTACTAGTGTTATTTTGGAATGTGTGTGACGCATACAATCCCATCCAGTAACCGATCGCCTAAGGTTTTGTTAATTATCGAATGAAATATGTGATGATGACAGACTAAATTGAAGTGTAAGTAATAACACGGCCGCCTCCGGTCACGAATGCGCGAACGAATCTGAACGAAGGGAGCGGCGGGCGTACGACTACCTTAACTCCTAATTGAACTCAACATTTAATTTACATTTACAAAGAACACTCAGCGTCTACCTTACACTTTCAAATACTTATCGACTTAAATTCATAAATATAGATGTATATTACTTACACGACCGCTAAAGTACAACATATTCCGTTTATTACAACCTATCCTTAAAAGTAGACAGTAGACTTTAACATTATAAGCATACATACAATCATATCGTTTAATAAATATTATGTTTATCATTTTCATGTTTTAATGAGGCGCGTGACACAGAGTAGCGATCGGACAGGTAATCGAATACAAAATATTGAACACTGGCACCTTAAAAATTGTTATTGTCCTAAGTATTTTAACAAATTAATTCAAAATGTAAACGAACGTTACGTTAAATGAAAAGCGTTGTATGCGACTGGCTAGCCGAAAGGGCAGACCACGGCTACAAACCCTGTATAAAACACTTAACTAATGGCACACGACCTATATTTTCTTATTACCACAGATGTGTCAAATATATTTCAGAATACATTTTGTTCAAACTATTTTCGTCTTAAATATATACGGCAGATATAAATCTTTATAACTTTTATATTACTCTAAATAGACAATTATACATACTCCAGTTTTTACGAAATGATTTGAGTTTGTTTCAATAATAATCACCCCTTATAGTATAAATAAACATATAATATATATATATATATAATATAAATAAACATATAATATATATATATATATAATATAAATAAACATATATATATAAAATAATTATACAAGTGCGAAATAAAATACTATGAATATAAATAAATGGTAACAGTTCATTTTAAAATCGATATATTCTTTCGATATTTAGTAGCGTGATTATAATAATGACAACAATTCGATTCAAATATGTAATAAATCAAAAAATAATACTGTAATATGATCATTTTAATATTAATATTGGTATAAATATATAAATACTGTATAAAATGGTAACCTAAAATGGTAATGTGCGAAGTTATGTCTGTGAACATGGTCGTCAGTGTAATAATATCGTTTGTATAAGGAGGATTAAAAAATAACTTATATAAAAAAAGAAAGAGCCACTCGTATAGTTCGTGTTATCACTCAAATTTAAAATTAATGAAGAAGCCAAATCTTAAAGCGGATATAGACAAGTAGAATTAATTTCATAATTGGTCACAATCTGTCGTTTTGTCCCTAAAGTACGGACATGTGTAACCCACACAGCCTAAATGTACCTAACTATGTCATACCATCACAGATCAGCTTTGCATTCGATAAAGCGTCTAAAGCGTGTGAAGCTGCGTGCGTTGTCCGTCTGTAAGAAATGTTACTAAGCAGAAAACAACATCGCCGAAAAGAATAACAGTGGACCACTCATAAACATCTCTGTCCGCCTCCTAGCCGTACGTCCGTTTAGAGAAACCGCAGCTTCACCTTATTTACAATAGGCTATTTCTTTAAATTTCGAGACGCACCCACGAGTTTGCGAGATGTTCAGGCGATTCGTTGCCTGCAATATTTTCATCAGTGAAGTGAAATGAATATGATAAGTAGCCATTTAAAACACGACGAAAAAGAGTACGCGTTTACTAAAACTGTGTCGATTTTTCCAATTTACATTTACTTATAAGTTGATAGAATCACCACAACATTTCAAGGAACTTTATCGGAGTCGATTTATATCATACACTATACAGCAGGTACTAAAAACATTTTCCCTATTGTCCAACCGTTTCATCGATCAATAACTTGTTTTCTGTACAAACCGATTTTAGCTCAAATATCACCAAAAGACGCGGTTAATAAAATAATGCTACCTATTTGCGAGAATTTATATAAGTTGTTATTTAAGTCGTGACTCGTTATCACTGGACGGTATTAAAGATAAATGATGGTGCCTTTTCTAAATTACAAACATTCAAGCCTAGATAAAAAACGAAATCCTTACTCATAACCTATCGTACCATGCTACTTACTCGTTGATGCGGTCAACTGGACACTCACACATCGCATTATACCACCATACAATTAAATTTAATAATAATTATAAATGACATTTACATTTAAACACAAACCGTCAACCACACGTTCGATGAACTAAAATAAAACATTAGTACCCCGATGAACAAGAGCCTCGTCAGTTTCAAAGTAGATTGTACTAAATTAACATAGTCTCTATTGGCGTTTCAATTACAAGACTCGTATGGTAATAGTAAAAAGTGAATCTACCACAGATTGTCGTTTTTTTTTTCATAGGTGTTCGACGGGCCCTTGCCTTTCCCTTAACAGGTGCCTAAATATTATAAAAAATAAAACGTCCTCAAATCAAATTTGTAACGCATATATACGCAGGTATCACACAATGATAACACTATATTAATATATTATTTTAATACAGTATGTATAACTGTTCACATTAAAAGTTGATCAATATAATTAAATACGTACACTACTATATTTATTTTAGAAAAATACGAAATAATGTACTTTCAGTTAACATATTATATATGTTAATAAAGAGCAATATGATTTATAAAAATACACCGTCCAATCCGGCCAAAGACCGAAAGACGCTAGTACCCATATTTTTTTTAAAAATCTATGATTTTTAAGGCTTCTTGCACGTATTGAGAAATATTTTACATAATTACAATATAAGTAGCATTAATCACTGTTACGTTCTATTTATTATATTTACAGAGATTTTATTTATAATTATTTGTACTGGTACGGCCGATAAAATCAATACAGATAATTCTTCATAACATTTAGATAAACATTTTAATGAAACAACTGTAAATTTTAACTTGAATTTTTCATGATTTGTCTTACTTCATAGTGATATAATATAGAGAAATTTTAATGTTACAATATCAACTTCAATATAATTTTAAATATTTTCATTCCAATAACTACATTAAATACACCTTTTATCGATTCGAAATATAAGACGTGTTCATTGATTGAGCCGGGTACTAATTATTACCAAATATCTAGAAATTCCGGTACATTAACATGAAAGAAACCAATTTCAGTTTCCATCAATACGTCGATTATCTTCATTTCATTTGCGAACGATTGTATATAAATATATTTTTTTAACTATATGATATAATTTTTAATAAAATAAAATGCATTATACATAAAAAAAATTTCAGCGTACCGGAACTCCTAGACAACAGTGGGCTACATCAACGCACTCGAGACAACAAATTACACATGCCGGCTGGTATACAAAACAATAAACATAGTTCATACATTCCATTATCAACTGCTTAAAAATTAATTGTTTTTATAAGTAAAATGAAACAGCGGCGACCAACGCAAGCCTCGGGGCCGCGATACTCGCCGCGTTTCAACATCAGCAATAAAACTATTATTTATACATAATATTATGATCATCTCAACTAACATTAAACGGTTAATCAAATTTTTCGTTTATAATCACAGACGCTTTCCTAAAATATGTATAATCTTTTCCATCGCTCACGCATCAAGAATTAAGACAAGCCAGTTTATCTAACAAGTAAGGTACATACACGACACGTCGACATACCGTTAAACACTGCTCAATAAATAAGTGGTAGCTACGAGATTTGTTAAATATGCTTTTGTATGTTTATGTTACAGAGATTATGTAAATGTAGATAAACAAAGGTCTTATCTGTATCGGGACTAGGCGCGCAGTGCCGACGGCAGGCGCTCGGCGCTAAATAACTTATTACTTTTAATCACACACCAAGTTACAATCTAAAACTAAAATAATAAGTAATATTTTTATAATAAACCATGTAGTGTAGGGGATATTGCGCTTAGCGCTTTTGCATTCCTCCAATTATTCTCCACCGGCACTTCAGGATCTGGAAAAATAAACTTATTATAAATTTAATTCGAGAACATTAACACACATCATATCGACGAGGTCATAACAAAACAGTAATTTTATAAACCACCGCACACACCCTTTTAGAATGACATTGTTAATCATTTCAAGATGTTGACTTGTACCACCACCTTGATCGGTCTGTCTCAATCATCAATCTACCTCTAATTTTTTTCATCAGATATGGATGATTTCTGACACGATTCGTATTTAAATTCTGTCAAAATTCTGACTCTGGTGAACGAAATTAGAAATAGATTATTGATACCGCAAGATTTTTTTTAATTGCTTGATGACAGATGTTTAAAAAGTTTGTTAGAAAGTTAATACCAAATATGATCTTTGCTTTCATTTGTAGAGTAACAGGTGATGGTTTGCGCTCAATCAAATTTAATCAAATTTCGATTCGCAAGCAGAAAATGTTATTTATACTTATTTACATTTAAAATCATTTAAAAAAAATACTACATGTTTAAAATTAAACATTCGAATAAACTACTAACAAAAATTTAATACGAATTCTAAGAACAATTTTTAAATTTTATTAGCTTAAGCGTCGTAAACTAGGCAATATGCACATTATGTAAATAAAACAATAGTGAATTTCAAACAACGCTAGTACTATGTGTTTGTTATATTAACGAAAAAGCTATATAAAGGCTCCGCGTAAACGATTAGGCCGCATTAAACGCCTAGAGGGTAGCAATATTCCTTGTTACTCTGTGCGTCAACTGCCTGTGAAAGTGCAATAATTAAAGTTATACGCAATGTGCAGTCCAATAGTGCAATTAGATCTCAGTTTAATGCTTACTCTATATGGGCGAATGCGGCTCAATCGTGTCGTTTGGCAGGAAACCGCACCTGACACACAAAGAGCAAATACCTTCAACTATGGTTCCAATTGTAATTATTGTCACTCGTTCCTACGCTCTTAATGGATTTTTATTATGCTTAAAACGAACATTTCTACTTAAAATGTATATGGTTTACGTTTATTAATTTTTATGTAGACCAACCCATATTATACAAAATATTATATACAAACTGTTCATTCACATCGTAGGCAATTTACAAATATTTGGTTAAGGTATATGTGAAAATTTTACTTAAAATACGAGAACATCAACATATCTAAACATCCTAATGGCATATGATCTTAATAAAAAATAGCAAACAATATTAGATGAAAGGCATACTGTATTATGTATACGAAATTTATTTTTATTCGTGAACACGTTTTTTTTACAAAATTTGTTTATATATAGTATTCTTATCAACCCGTTTGTGATATTTACTTTCTAATTATCACAATGGGTTCTTTTTAGGGTTCCGTACCCAAAGGGTAAAAACGGGACTTCGCTGTCCGTTCGTCCGTCTGTCACCAGGCTGTATCTCAAGAACGGCGATAGCTAGACAGTTGAAATTTTCACAAATTATGTATTTCTGTTGCCGCTATAACAACAAATACTAAAAACAAAGTAAAATAAATATTTCATGCGACGCGATTTAATTCCAACGCCATCTATCCAGAAACCAAGAAAACGTCGTCGATAGACTAACATAATAGCTAATATAATAGCTTTCCAATAACGGCATAGATCGATAGATAGATGGCGTATTTGACTAGTTTATTTTTCATTTTTATATGGTATTAATCTTTTTCTTATTTACTAAGTATTTTGTATAATAAGAATAAAATATAGCCTTTAGTTTAGTCAATGGTAAGGAACCCTTAGTGCGCGAGTCCGACTCGCACTTGGCCAATTTTTTATTAATTTAATAAGCTTATAAAAATAAACGTCTTTTTAAAATGTACTCGTAGTATACTATTAGGAAATACCTTCACGAATAGTTGTTTTTGTTATTGTTGATTAAGCGTAATTGTCATTTTTTTTTTCATTTGAAGACAAAACTGGATTACAGAGCAATTAGTAATAAAATTATTTAAAAAAAAATAAGCCCATTTGCTCGTGCCAATATTATATTAAAGATTGAAATTAATTTTGATTGCAACAAACACTAAATACATAAGCCCGGTAAACGATTAATATTCATTTGTAAAAAGTAAATAAATCAATACAATATATTATCGTTCATTTGATACCTTATATATAGGAAAAATTTACTTTGAATAGATTAACTTTGTTTTTTTAATCGTATTTTCTAAAACTATTAACGATATTAAGAGCACATTTATTTAAAATGTTTAGTCTCCGAAGCCGTAAATTAATACATATAAATAAAATTTTATTTTACTTTAACTTTAAGGAATAAATAATTTTAAAGTATTGCTGAGATAGAAATATAGAACAAGGTCTCGATAATTATACAGGTTCGGCACTCGAAGTGTTACTAACTTTACGTTGCCATAGCAACCAAACTGTTTACAGTATGGCGCCCATTTTTTCACATTCCTTAGTTTATTGTATTGTTAATAAACTTACAAAGGCCTATTATTTTTCGTCGTTGTTAAAAAAAGTTTTGCAGATGGAAGTCAAACGAAACAGTGTCTTTTCATTGTATTTGGCTGGAAAATCGCAGTCAGTCATTGTTAATGAGCTAGGACATTTACATTTGAACAAAATGTTTGTGTATCGGACCATCACGCGTTACAATGATACGGGTAGCATCAAAAAACGCCATGGAGGTGGACATCCAACAACAGCAACATCATCAGAAATGGTTCGAAAGGTAAAGGCTAGAATTGAACGAAATCCACGACAAAGCGCAGTTAAAAAGGGCGAAAAGTCTTAATGTATCTGCCCGGAGCGTAGGACGCATATTGAAAAATAAACTTCAACTGAAGCCCTACAAATTACAAAAAGTGCAAGACCTAACACTTGCACAAAAGGCAACTCGTCTAGAAAGAGCTAAGAACTTAAAGCACTTGCACGTTGGTGGCATGCTTGAAAATTTGGTATTTTCCGATGAAAATTTTTTTACGGTTCAGCAATATGTGAACAAACAAAATGATCGCGTATGATTAAAGTGTAAATCAAATGACAATTTAGACCAACGAATTGCCTTGCGAAAGCAAGCACCAGCATCTGTGATGGTTTGGGCTGCGGTAACTGCCACGGGACGCTCACCTCTCGTTTTCATTGACCAGGGTGTAAAGATAAACCAAGCAGATCTACCGTAAAAACATTTTAAACGATGCTTTGTTACCTTGGGCACGTAAACAATTTGGTAGAAATCATTGGACCTTTCAACAAGACTCGGCACCATCCCACAAAGCACGTGAAACCCAAATTTTTTTACAAGAAAATGTTCCGAGCTTCATTTCTTCGCAACAATGGCCACCATATTCCCCGGACTTAAACCCAATGAATTTTTCTATATGGTCAATTCTAGAAGCCAAAGTGTCAACAAAAAAATATGTGACGGTCGACGCCTTAAAGATTGCTCTCCGCCGAGAATGGAACAAAATACCAGCAGACCACATTCGTGCAGCGTGTGAAGCCTTCTCGGTCAGACTCGATGCTGTTATCCGCGCTAAAGGTGGTCATATTGAACAATAATTTGTTTTTTATTTTATATGTTTTCTTTTCGATACTAAAGTTTTAATAATTAACAAAATTACAGCATTTTGTATTAGTAACACTTCGAGTGCCGAACCCTGTAATTTGCATCATAAAATACGAAGTTTTACAAAGCAGTTGCTAACTTGCTACACCTAATGGTCTAAGATCCGGAATATAACAAAATCTTCCCTCATCTGTTAATAAGATGAAACAATTTTTTATAGGCTGATTTCAATATTGTGAATTTATAAAAACAACCTCTGCCACCATAAGCCTGCTGCAAATAATAACACTTAAAAAAAAATTTTTTTTCTTCTAATAAATCTTTTCCCTCTCATGTTAATTACACGTAGTAAGCTAAAACCGTCAATATTTTACATTATATACCTGACTATAGTAGGCACCCATCTCTATGATTGCTATACTTACCTGCAGCCAGGTTACTGCTGACTGAGGTTACTGACCTGGCTGCAGATAAGTGTAGCAATCATAGAGATGGCTGCCTACTACAGTCACATATAATGTAAAATATTAACGGTTTTAGCTTACTACGTGTAATTAACATGAGAGGGAAAAGCTAAAAAAAAAAAAAAAATTTGCAGCAGGCTTATGGTGGCAGAGGTTGTTTTTATAAACTCGCAATATTTAAATAAGCCTATAAAAATTGTTTCATCTAATTAACAGATGAGGGAAGATTTACCTTCTCGGATCTTAGACCATAAGTACTACGACGACGTAAGTCTTATTATTATTCGAACGGAAATTACATAATTTTACTTTATAGTAGTGGTCTGTCAATTATTGTTTGATATTAAAAATATTACATGTGGAAAAAGATACATGAAAATCTCAGATTTTACAGTCTATTGGAATATTGTGCATATCCAGCTCTGTTATCTTTGTTTAAAGAAGCATTACTAGAGGCATTTTGAAAGAAGGTCCAATATTTATTACGTTCCTTTACTTATACTTCTTTAGATTTGTAAAACATGATAATCAAAATCTATACTTATGACGAATATTTCATAGAAAACAGATGATAATTAATTTGAGAGTTAGACATTGAAATAATAGGAGTAGTGTACAATATATAAAACATTTAGTCAAGTTCACCCAGCAAAAAAACATTTGGTATTATTTTAACTCTATTGCAAAATTTCTTACATTTTTTGCGGACCAAAATAAAAACTACCAACTATTTTGTCAGAGAATAGTTATTTTGGGCTATAATAATTTGGCCTAGGCCGAACTGATTCTTAAGTTGTTATTATTATTAAAAGCAGACTGATGTTGTGATTCCGACTAGTTCTGACCAAACCTAGTTTGAACTAGTTTCGCTATATGCCTATAAATAAATTTAAAATTTTAATGAAATAATCAAGCTCTCCCAACTGTGAGTCGTGTCAGATTGTCGAAGATGTACATCATTTGCTAATTGAATGCATACGATTTCAATCTGGCAGAGATACCATTATGAGACTTATGAATTTGAATAGATTAGATTCTGGAATGTTCCATGTTATACTCGCGCGCCCAACTTCTAATGAGGCCATAATACTGTTCAGGCTCATAAGTTTCATCTGATTGTATAGTTAGTATAAGGTTACCATGAGACTGGCATGTACGTGTGTATAAAAGTCCCTAAATAAAATAAAGAAAAGAAAAGAAAAACTAATTTCGCTATTGGTCAGGAAGTAGTCGAAACTTTGTCCACACATAACAAAAAACTGTATTCGTATATTTTAGAATAAGCTCTTGGTCAAGTTTTTTTAAATTACATGTTTTATTGGAGTTTAGTATTAAAAAATTTTTTTTTGCATATTTTGATTAGTTTTTTTTTATACATACAGTAAATTTTATAAAATAAGTTAATATGATTTTGGTCGTAACTGATATCCAGACTGATCTTTTTGACTAGCCTGTTGGCGCAGTTTGTAGTGACCTGCTTTCTGCTCTGGGGATTGTGGGTTCGATTCCCACCCCGAGTCCGGGTGTAATATACATATTTATTTATATATGTATTGTTTATAAGTATGTTTATCGAAAAAAAATATGTAGCTATACCAGTAGGCTGTTACCTATAACACAAGCATTAAGTTGCTTACTTTAGGAACAGACGACCGTGTGTATAATGTATAGATATTTATTTATTATCTTTCAGTTACAGCCATTATATAAATCTTTTTCAGTCAAAGTATTATCATGCTTCAAACCGACAAACTGATACATTGTCGGTTCCTACTCCACCTGACATTTATTCAGTTCAATCCGATCTTGCACTCAAGTCACACCCCTAAAGATTTTTGTCGCGTTCGGCGGAAGTAGGGTTGCATGGAGCATGCCTGCGTTTTGTTAAGTTTACTTGAAAAGGCTGCACATCTTGCATCTTCGAGGTCCTTAAAAATGTAGTTAACTACTTTGATTCACTGAAGTAGTTTTAGTTTAATCGAAACCATTAAATCAGTTCGGAATAAGCTAAACTAATTGAACCCATAAATACTAACACAAAACTAGTATTTTGTTGATATAATGCAATCCTGATATAGGGGTCTTCTCGTAAAATATATAAATATATATTATTATTTATTCTATTTAAAATGTCTCGAAATTTTATTTTATTTACTTGACCTTATGCCATAAATATACTGTTATTTGTATAGCCCTTTGTATCACTTGCATTAAAAATAGCTCTAGATTTGTTGATTAGGATATAAATGTCATGTTTTATTAAAATTCATTAAGTCAAATTAAAACTATCAAAGTAAAAGTTTTTACTGTTGTAATTTTAAAAAATACTTCCACTAAAGTACAATTTGGTATAAAACATATGAAAAATTTGCATTAAAAGCCACTTACTATTTGTGATTCCAAAGTGATAATGATTACTTTTATTATTGTATAAATTTTGTGATTTAAATGTATTGGCGTGCATCGGCTGATTAAGCATTGCAAATTTTAATGACAATATTAAAGAGTTGTCGAAAAAAACGAAGTATTTGGAAGCTTTCTTTAGTTACCTTTTTAATGAAATTTTAATTTTATAGCTATTACAGACAAAATCATAAGTATTTTGAAATCCACTGTTGATTTTGATTTAATAGTCATATAAATCCGAAAATTATATCAAAAGCTCTTTCTTGTCAAGATTTCAATCTTGTCAAAATTTCAATCTTGTCAAGATTTCAATCTTGTTCTTTCTGTTGAGAAATTTTTTTTTGTAGTCTGCTTCACTCGTAACAATTATACATACATAGAGCTAATTCGCTTTTTTTTTCGTCAATTCTTTAATAATAATGCTGACTGCAAAAAAGGAACAGGAAGCACGTTGCGGTCTTGTTAAAAATGTTTGAGAGAGACATTAAAAATATTTAACAAATAATAATTACATAATGATGATCTATAGATAGATAATTATATATATAGGGATGTTGAAAGGCTTGTTCTATATAAAGCGTAATAAATATTATATGTACATAATAAGTGTTATAAGATGAGAAAATAATGCAATCAAGAGTTGCCAGATATCTTTTATTGAAACAAGTTTTTAATTAAAATAGTATTTTATTAAAATAAATTAATTTTAATTTTATCTTTTTACAATATTATCCATACAATTTAAGGTACTATGGCTGTTATATTTCTTTAATATTATTGTTGGAAGGAACCTTTATCTGAGATTAAATCCTAGATAATGCTCAATAATTGTACAACTTATTAGACTGAGGAATATTTTTTATTTGCTTAACAATGCTAAGATATTTTTGTGCTTCATTTTGATGTTAATGTTTTTTTTTTCGCACAAATGGTAATTTTTTTTTTCCTAGAAAATATATCATTAAAATTGATTACAAGATAAATAAAATTATTTTTACATAAGTATTTTGCCATTTACCAAATATTGTACAGTTATTTTTACAAAGTAAGTTGACTTAAATAAAGTACTGGAAACTCTAGCGATTGTAGTAGTGGGCTGTTACATATACATATAATTATTAAATGATACTTTAATATAATGATATATAAGGTAACGTACAATCTGTCTAGAGTCGAGGTGTGATCCGCACTCCGGTTAACCATTTCGGCTCCATTGGGCCTAGAACGAGACAGTGGACTGCATTTCTTATACAAACATACAGCCATAAATAATTTTATATATAAATAAATGAATAAACATGTAAACAAATGAAAAAATTGTATACAAACAGGTATTTTTTGATATAAATAAAAACCTAAGACGCGAATTGAGATAATTTAACAGACAAGTGTTTATCATAGCGTGTTTCTTTTGTTGAAGGTATCGTACGATTTGAATAATCGAAATTACTCTACGCATCGTTCTCTAGTGGTACCGTCGTCACGGCTCGCCGGAGCAACGGAACGACGCCCACTCCCTTCATTAATGCTAAATTCTTATATAGGTATTCATGTATTAAACTTCCCAGAAACAAAAATTAATTAGACGCGATTTTTTAACATTTTAGACTACCAAAATTTAATCAATTTCAGTTAAGTAATCTAGTGATCCAGAGAAACGACTAAAAAGCTAAAAACCAATCTTCCTTAGAAAGCCTGCTCATCGAGGATAAAAGATCATGCTGTCATCATGGAGGAAAGAGGCGGTAGGTGGTGTAATCGTACAATACGCTTCGTAAGCACAGGAAGGTACCCACTTGCGCTTGGCGTGTAGCATTTCCATGAGAAGTGTCTGGGTGGGAGCCTGGCCGGCGCAGTGTCGCTGGTAGAGATGTTCCTCACCACGGGCGGCCAACGCGTGGATCTCGGGGACCACCATTACCAACTTGCCGAACTTATCCTGGAATCGCATACGAAAATAATTGCTTCATTCCCACGTTATTAAATATAAATTCGAATGATTCAGTATGCTTTGCAAGATGTCTCTGAGTGATCAACTAAAATTAATTTCGGCTTAAGGTTTATAAATTTGCTAAATCAACAGAGTTGTTTCTAAATTTTATTGCTGTCATTTCAAAATTCCGTTTCGCAATACAATCTAGTCTACTTTTAATATTGTATCGCAATTTTATCTTAGAGGGAGACATATTGGTCTGACGATTATTTCAAATAACTGGCCTACCTGTATCGTTGGGTAGCATGTTAGCGTATAGTCGAGAAGAGCAGCTTGTACCGTCTGGTATCCATCTCGTACGCACTTTACATTAACGATGCCTCTCACTTCTGAAACCCCAGAACAACTCTTTGAATAAAATAACAGTGAAGTAAAGACCACAAATGTTCGGCTCATGACATGATAAATGAAAAATGACACATTCAATAAACACATATCCATTCGCTCGCTTTTTGTTCAATGAGTTCCCAGTAAATATACAATAAAATTGAATACATAATCAATGATACTGACCGGGATTTAGTAAAAGCAAGAATTTGACGCAGATGTAGTCTGGAACGTCAAACTTCAGCTCAGCTAGTTTGTTCTGTAGCTCGTTGAAGTGCTCCGCCAGAGAGGGGACTCCGAGGAGACCGAGGCAGAGGAGGTCGAACTTCTGTCCGTTGTGCAGGGTCGTCTCATCGGGGAGCCCGTTGTGCATCCTCTGGTGGAGATGATCGAGGACCAGCATGTCCGACCACGAGTGCTGAAGCAGCTTCATCTGGTCATCCACCTACAACAAAGAGCGAGCATTGCTACGCGTGCAAGTTTCTAGAGATCAACTCAAGATGTTTGACAACATTTTGGGTGAGACTAATCAGTAGTAACCAAATTGGAGCTATCGAGTACGAAATGGATTGCGCAGAAGACACACATAACAAGACGGTTCGCTTGCGACATAGTGAAATAAGGTTACAAAATATCAGTCATCAAATGTATATTTTAAGTTCCATCTCGTAACTCGTTACATTTAACCTAGCTCCAGTTGGATATCAAATTATGAGAGCATCCAAATAGGTGACGCTTTAGATTCTAGTGTGAAGCAATTACTGCATCCTGCCATTAATCGCCCGATATTTTTCTGCAATGGCTTTTATTATTCACGCAAACAACATTCAGTCTACTCGGTTATAAGCGTCCGTGCCGATTACATTAGAAATTTCTATATGTTATCTCGAACCGTATTGCTATCTGACAAGTCGCGAGCGGCTCACGGCATCATTCCGTGACCCACATTCAGAGTTGCATTAGAATACACGGGGCGGTGCGCGAGCGCGTTAAATTTGCCGTTTACGAAATGTTACAACTGAGTTTTAGTGCTAGGAGTTATTGCCACATCGCAAGCTGCTTGCTCAACGATACTTCAAGATTGGACTGTCAAAATCATACTACCTAATCTATCGATTACAGCAACGAGTTTATAATATTACGAATTATCTTATTTAATATCCGAAACGACACCTATATTTTTTATCGTTATTATTATTAAAGTAAATTGTTTTGATTATTTATTTAAAGAATTTATTTTCTGTTACGCAAAAAGTAAATAAAAAACTTTAAACACTAGTTAATTACTTGTTGTACTTACCCTCGAAGGGTTATTATTATTAAGGTTAAAATTAGTAAGTTTAATATAATGTTAATTTAACGATCAATTGAGCACAAAACGTTTATATTTTAACCGACTTCAAAAAAGGAGGAGGTTACTCAATTCGACCGTATATATATTATGTATGTTCGGGCATAACTTCGTCGTTTATGAACCGATTTTGATAATTCTTTTTTTGTTCAAAAGGAGATATCCTAACTTAGGTACCATGACAAGGAAACCAGGATCTGATGATGGGATCCCAGAGAAATCGAGGGGAACACTCAAAAATCGTAGTGACAACTAGTGCGTTTGTTAATTTTTTTTTGTCGGCTTCCGTATGTATACTCGTCGATGTAATTGAAGTCAGTTTTTTTTTTCGTTTGCGAGCAAACACAATTATTATGTATATAAGTATGTATGTACCTCAGAACTGTTGACTGGGCTGACCGACTTCGATGATTTTTTTAATAATATTTTTAGTGGTGCATGTCATGAGGTTCCATTTAAATTTCATAGAGATCCAACAAGTAGGTACTTTTCGAATTATATCTAGTAATGCGTATTTACTTAACAGTTTTTTCGTCGACCTACGTCGTATTATACCGCATAACTTTTCTCACTCACCGGATATGTTTTGTAGTTAATTGTCTTGTGTCCCATTGAAATTTGATCGAGATAATTTTACTGTTTTTTTTTGCTTACTTACGTTGTATTACTTCTTGATGTAATTGGAGTCGGTGTTTTGTTTCGTTTGGGACCAAACATAATTAAAGTACGATTTATTAGTGTTATCGTCGTTGCAGCATCAGCTGCTTATATTAATGAAACTCATTCTGAGAATAATTATGTCTACTATGAAATAATAACGGTTTCAAAACAATGTTACGCTAATTAGTTTTTATTAAACACCGATGTGAATACGTATTATAACGATTAGGCCCTGTGTCACCGGTTTTAGATTATGCTATGATACGCTATTTGACGGATGACGGTATCCGACATATTATAAAAGTTTTAATGTATTGTTCTTTGTTACCATCAAATTCCATTGGTAGCTCATGTGCAGGACAAACTTTATCTACAATCGGTGAAACAGGCCTTTAGTTTATAATAGTAAGAGCTAACATTCCCCTGAGCGGACACGCAGTAATCGTCGCTACTACTCGCTCTATCGTATGTAGGTCAAAGTCGCGACGACTCGACGCTCGCTAGATAACTACGGATATAATATTATCATACAAAATATCTACCTAGTTTTGATTGAAAATTGAATTACAACAAATATAAAGTTAGTTTTTAATAAAATCTTACTGTAAGTATACAAAATATATTATTTTTAATTTTTGTAATGCACATACATATTTTTATTTAATACACATTAGACTAGCCCGTTGGCGCAGTTAGTAGTGGCCCTGTTTTCTACTCCGAGGGTAGTACATTCGATTCCAGCCTGATTCTGAATGTAACATTTGTATTTATTTAATATGTAGGTATTATTTCTATGTATATTTATTAAAAACATACCCTTTGGATGTTACCTATTTTTTCAAGCATTAAGACAAATATGAACGGAGCGCCAATGAACAATGTTTCGAAATCGGGGCTTTTTTCCGTGTTAACCGTTTAAGTGCGGGTTTAGAGTATTAGCATTAGCCCAAAGTAAATATTACACGCGGACGAAGTCTCGGGCAGTAGCTAGTTAAAAAATATCCTTAAATTAATATCTTGTGCTCATAAATAACGAATTACAGAAATTATAAAAAGGTTAAACACAGAAAAAAAACGACTAATTAATTTAAAAAATTAAATACATTTTCTAAAGGTATTAAGCAAATTAATGTTTCTCCTTTATAGCAAAAAAATTTCGAAAAAAGTGTAGTAAGGATTTTTTTATGATACAACCAAAAGTGTGCCGAGTCGCGCTATAGTGATCGTAACTAGTAAGAGATTACGTAAGAGAAAGCAACGCACAACTAGTTGCGTCTCCGTTACCGGCGGTTACGCGCAAGGTAAAAAGTACTTTCTCGTGGCAACTCGGCCACGGGCAATGTGTCAAGTGCGCCGACGAAAGTACAGCGTTGCCGCCCCGCACGCCATACCGTTACATCACATCCGTCTGGAGAAAGCGCGGGTCAACAACATCGGCTCGCATCTTCGCTGTTTTATTAGTTGTACATGGACTAAGGACTAGTAATTCGGGATGTAAATAACGACTCGAAAGGAAGACATTTGTCGATAGCGACTAGGGGAAGTGAAAATAAGTATAACAGTCTTGAAAACGTTTCCGTCAACATACTTTGTAAATAACGCAACGAGATTCATGAACGTTTGCGACTCGTCCTAATTCTCAGAATGGGTCGTAAACAAGCCGCGTCATTTAGAACAAATGAAAATTGCTAGTTGTGGAATGGAAGCTGTCTGCTGGAGTGAGACGAGGCGAGTAGCACAAGGCGGCAACGCCGCAAATCCACGTGACCGGCTGCGGCTCTTGCGTAAGCGTACGACAACCACAATACGGACACTCTTGCCCACCGCCATGCGGTGTTCCTTGATTCAGTCCCGTTGATACGATCTGTTACGACATTTATATTTGGCGCTTTTGGTAGACTATCGGAAATGTACCTATCAATTATTTGTAATAGAGAAACTTTTCATTCTTCCCGGTTAAGATATTTTGGTTTTAATCGTTTTGAGATGCCATTTAGCCGAAACTAACTTTTTATATTGTGAAATTAATCATCGTTTGTTAATGTAATAGGCACGTTTCTTGTTCAATTTAAATCATAACAAAAAGCGATGGCAACGATAGGCAGCACACTAGTCGTGGGAACTTGACCCAGTTGGTAGCAGGGGCGCGGGTGTAGCGGGGTATCGATTGCGACCAACACCGCATCGCTCAATGCGTCACACGCGCCTCTACACATCAGCCATATAAAAATTGGAGGGCTAACAACTAATTAAAAATTCGCAGTGCTTGATTTCTGTATTCAAAAGAGAGCTTTTCGCAAAGCGCAAAACGCAATACGACATTCGCTAGCAAATTGGTGTACACCGAGGATAAGGTAACGGGATACGGGACAGGATGTTATACTTATCTGGAAATTCACCTTTAGATACTTAAAGAACACGGTGTTTCGCGCCCAATCTACTTGAGAGAACAAGTTTTGGTCCAGCACTTTGCACATTAACTCGAAGAGATCTACTTCACACTGGTTATAAGTTTGGCTCTGCAAGAGTCCGAATAGGGAGTTTTGCCACTCTCGATCGTCGATAGTTTGAACAAATTCCCTAATCATGGGTGAGACTCGAAGGGTTTCTGTGCTTGTCGCTTCAGCTGTGCTGGAAGGTGTGTTCGTCGCAGGCGTTTCAAAAGCAAACGCGTCCGGTGACGCCGAATGCGGCGAATGGGTTTCCCACTTGTCATGAGCCGGGGGAGGCGGAGGTTGCGGTGCCTGGGTTTGCGCTGCCAGCAGCGCAGGCCCTGGCGAGGACTCCGGCGACGAAGTCAACGACGAAACTTGAGGTATCTGGATTTCTTGCTTTACAGGCACGGTAGCATAAGGCGAACTGAATCCGAGTACGAGTCCGCCTTCTCCGAGAGAACCACGTAAGGTCTGTACTGCTATCTGTCTCTGCCTCATCATTTGCAATTTGCGAGCGCGGTCGCGTTTGTACATGGGGCCAAACTTATTGCGACCACCTCGCATGCGATCAGCTCGTACGGCTGGAACAATAAACATTAAAGTTATATTCAGAAATTACATATGAGGAACATTATTATATGAATAATATACCTATTTATATATTTTTTAATATTTGTTATATTTGGAAAGAAAACATTAAAATTGACAAAACAAAAAATAATTGCATAATTATTGGTTTATACGAAAACAATGATGTTTATCTATATCTATAAATACTAATAAATAAAATTGCAGTGTCTGTTTTTAATATTAAAATAACCACTTTTTACTAAATGCATAATATGGATCTATATACGGAACATATACCAAAAACACATTTTTTACAATTTTTGTCTGTCTGTCTGCCTGTCTGTTTGTTCCGGCTAATCTCTGAAACGGCTGGACCGATTTTGACGGGACTTTCACTGACAGATAGCTGATGTAATAAGGAGTAACTTAGGCTACTTTTAATTTCTATTTTTTTTTATAACTGCAAACTGAACAATAACTTTTTTGTTAAATTCCACGCGGACGACGTCGCGGGCACAGCAGCTAGTATTACATAAAAATATACAGCTACTAATTATAAATTTCCTTTTTTAAACACAATATCGTCAATCTGAAACCATGAGAGGCAAAAAAATTAACTACTTGATTACCTAAACATATTTTATTAGAACACGTATAAAATTAATCAAAATCAGATGGCCTTTTTATCTAATTTACAACGAAAATCTAGCAGAAACCACAGATATACAGATTTCAAGACAAAATTACTCACCGTATAACAAAAATAGTGATTTGCACACTATATTAACCATCTTACAACGGAATTTCCAAAATCATTTTCTAAAACTGCATTACAGATTAAATGTATGCGGGTGCATGGTCACGTGCGTTTGTTATTGTTTTCATGTTGTTTGGTTTGGTTGTTAGGTTTTTTTTTTAAAGTACGGTTTAGGTTTTTTTAATACATACAATAAAAAGATTTTTATATGACAATGATTAATTTGTAAAAAATTTTTTTTGTGATCTTACCGTTTGCAATTGTTAGTTTAATGTGATGGATTTAAAAAAAAAATAGATTTAAAAATTTCTGCGCTCACACAGAAATTATCAGTTTTACTTTCAGTTAACAGATAGTCATTCAGTAAAACAGTTTAGCTTTATAGATCAAACAGTATATTAGATTTGATTTATTTGATGAGCAAGTGCGCAATTCAGTATTTTTGGTGGTAATTTGGAATATTTAAATAGAAAAAATTGGATTTACAGTTGTACGATTAAACACTACCGTATCAATATTACCTAAATAAAGCAGTCCTATTGAGCTAATGAAATACATTAAAATAATTTCCCAAATGTCGAGTTGCAAAATGCGAACATCTTTCACTATGAGGTGAATAAATACTACGATCTTATGCTCTGACACAAATTAAATATACATAATTACATTACAAGTATAATAAGACACAACTTTAATAGTATGTCTAAGTAAGTACCTACGTCCGCAATTAAAGCGTTATTCTAAAATATGAAATGCATGACTAGGTATAATATATAGAATACGAATAGTTTTTTTTATTCAGGAAGGCTTTTATTAAATACTAGCAGCGAAACACGGCGTTGCTCGGGTTACATACATCGTAGAAACTTTCTAGACCATTACAGAAATTTTGAGATCTTTTCAGATGTCCTAATGCGTTAGAAAAGGACAGCAATATATGTTTTAACATTTTCACCACCCATCACCACCCACTTTCACCAACCGCGACCAAACTCCCTTACTACCACCTGGAGACCAAGGGGTATTTACCACACCAACGGGAAGTTGATTGGGTTTGGTGGTGATAGAGAAAACTGTGTATTTGCTTACTAACAAAGCTATATATATATATATATATATATATATATATATATATATATATATCTAAATATATAGATTATCAAATGGTTGCAGAATATTATGTGACACAGTGTTAAAGGTTACGGTAAGCATGAGAGAAATACCTCGCGAGTGCTTTTTTAAATACGGAACTTAAATTAAATAGTTAGTAGTTAAATTAGTAAAAACTAAAAGTTATAATAAGGCCAAGAAAACAAAAAATTATAACTTGTGTATTTTATAAAAATATAAATTGTTCTTGAAATGTCCATATTGCTCTAAATAATAAAATTATGTTTGCTAACAAACGAAAAAAAACAACTTCAATTACAATTATTTAAGTTGAATTGAGAACCTCCTCCTTTTTAGAAGTCGGTTAAAGAGCATGCTTAACAATTATTTAAACATCCTAAAATCATCTGCCGTCTGGGATTCATTCCTTATCAACTTGGAAACGATAAAAACCGACGCGCATATCTACGTCTTGTATAGATTGACCGCCATAGATTGCTGTATACATAATTATATATTCAATAAATATTTTATAATGTAGGTTTGAAATTTAGGACGCTGAATAATTACGTACACAGACAGACTCAACAGCTCTTTACGTTTTTGGCTTAATTCCAAATTTCAAGCAAACACTCCACTCGATAGCTGCATTTTACCTTGTTCCGATTCTTTCAAAACCCTTGCTTACTTATGTGTTGATAAATTTTGTCGTACATTAAGAAGACACATTGTGAAGCGATCGAAAAATTCATAAACTTTTAAGAAAAATAAAATATATTTAATCTGCTATATAATCAATAAAAGTTTAGCAGAATTTAACAATCCCTAAGTTGTGCATAAAGGCAGTCGTTTCATAACGTACAGCGTTTAATTTACGAAGAACTAGATTGTGAACTGTAAACAAATATCTGAACCAGGAACGGAAGGGGGCTTTCTGTTAAATTGTCGACTCGCCCAACCCACGAGTTAAAAATAACAACCAGTTTTTATTGTAGCCAGCGCGCCTCGGTGCGATAAGGACAGTTATAGGGTACGGCGTAGGATCCAAAAGAGATGCCGAACGTGTAGCGGATTTAAGTGCTGTGTGCAATTCCACCAGTTTCGTATTGCAAATCGTTTCATTTACGTTCTTAAGAAGACATCATAGCAAAATTTAAAAACAAATAAAATGCTATTGTTGCTCGTGTATCAAAGTTTAAAAAGTTGTAGATAATAATTTAACTTTTTTTATGTTTCTAAAATGTTTAAATCGAATTCCAACGTATATATATATGTAGATCTTTTTTCCATGTATTTAAAAACAGGGGATTTTAAGTTAATAGTGCATAATAATTAAAATGATAATCTTTATACCCCGTCCGTCCATTTATTATCTTTTTGACAGTTCACGCCCATATATTACAGATTTTTTTTTCGAAATAACGCACTAAAAATTATACAATAATGTCATACTTTATTGACGATTTGATTGATTGAGTGAAGTACCTACCCTGTGCATAACAAACAACTACAGACTATGAAACAGTTCTTGAAATAATAAATCGATGAAATCTTGCAACTCAATTTTGAAGCAAGCAATTGAGCTGAAATTTTGTATGCAGGTTCAATTTGGATAACAATGCATGGTTAACTTTGTGACGTCATTCTAAATCCAATATGGCAGCATATCCAAGAGTGCGGCCTAGTTATTTTTAGTGCACTTCTACAATATGGGTATCAAATGAAAGGGCTTGCTAAGAATAATTCGAATAAAGTGACGTGATAACCGATTAAAAGGCCAAAAATAAATTAAAAGTAAAAAACCTTTTTAATAAACAAGCTTTTATTTGAAATTTTGAATGTGCTAAAACGAAAAAAATATATTTTTACTTTAAAACTTTTACTATCTCCTTATAAAGTCATTAAGTACACATAATCTTCCATACTAATATTATAAATGCGAAAGTATCTCTGTCTGTCTGTCTGCCGCGCAATCACGGCAAAACTACTGAACAGATTTAAATAAAATTTGGTATACAGATAGTCTAGAGTCTGAGAAAGGACATAGGCTACTTTTTAATGCGAATAAAAGGGTGTAAGGGGTAGAAAGGTGGGAATGAAAATTTATATGGAACTATGTTCGTGTTTCGTAACTGTCAAACATTTAATGTTCATCCCGTCGATATGGTAAACTCTCCGATAAAATTAAAGATAAAGGTTTCGAATCGACAACATATATCCCCAATATACGGATAGTGGCGTTTTTTGCATTTTAAAAATGTATAATAATGTCAGTAATGAAAACGGATTGACATAATATATATTGGTTGTCAAATATAAAACGTAGTGGTTATATACCTACTCTTTGGTCAAATATTTATGCGTGCGTTCAGAAATTTATTTAGTGTAAACTAACGAAAATATATCAAGCTAATTAAATCTTATACTATTAAAAAAAAGGAAAGCATTTTTTCCCTCAAATCAACGCAGGTGAAACCGCGGGGCACAGCTAGTATGATATAAAAGCTTGTCGCGAGATTTGCTTGTAAACAAGTAAATTAAATAAATTGACGTGATTGATTTTAACTATTAACATTTTCAAACTAAGGAAATACGAGTACTCATATCTCGCAACAAGCTTTTCTATCATAAAGATTATGTGTAATGACTTAATTATAAGTAGAAAAGTTTCAATTATTTTTTTTTTTAAATTAGTTTGCCAAAGAAGTTTCACTTCTGACATGTGTACTTTGTACGCACGCAATTTTTCTAATGATAAAGAATTTATGTAAAAAAAAAACCTAATTTTTCACGAACGACGAATCTTAATAAAAAATATGCCCTTTTATTTTATTTTTTTCAAAAAATTACTATATTATGCATTAGAAATAAAATTATTACCTTTACTATTCTAAGATAATTACATATAATTTCATAAGTAGTGAGTGAGTGCGTCAATTCCTGTGTTTCCCTCGTAGGTCCCAAAAATATTCAAACTAGATTTTATTCTTTAAATAAAAACACTTATGCTCTTCGACTTTCTAATTTTAGCACAGATGACTAGTTCTTATTAATACTAATAATAGAATTAAAGGTAAAAAATACTAATTTTTTTTTTCATTATTTTTTGTAATTCTTTCTCTATGTTTAAAATTAAAATACATATTTTTATTAAACAAGTATTATTATACAGATTTATACATTTTTATTTTGCTTAGTGCAACAATCGTTACTTAAACCGGGTTATAACCCGGATATATGCAATGACTAAGATACATTACGTGTCGCAGACGTAAAAAGAATTGTTGCACTTATTGACTTATTTTATTGACACCGTTTTAATGAAATACGAGAAATACAAGAATTCACTCACTTTTCTAGTAATGTTTCTTACTTACACCTTGGAATTGAATAACTTCTTATTTGTTATGTTCGATATTTTAGGTTAATGATAATATTTATAAAAATAATAACCGAAAAAAAAGCTCCAATAAGAATTACATTTATATAAAGCGTTAAACTTTGTAGAGTTGATAATGTCGAAGGAATACTGAACCACGCATTCCACTAGGAAATAGATCTTGATCTTGCTATTTTTGAGGAAACTTATTTGGAGTAAACTATTACTATTGTATACATATACTATTCCGTTTCAATATAAATCTATACTAATAGTTTGTTTGTTTGTTTGAACGCGTTAATCTCTGGAACTACTGGGCCGATTTGAAAAATTCTTTCAGTGTTAGATAGCCCATTTATCGAGGAAGGCTATAGGCTATGTGTCATCACGCTAAGACCAATAGGAGCGGAGTCCACGCCGACGAAGTCGCGCGCAGAAGCTAGTATAAAACTAAAATGTTTTTCGTGCTTTTTATTAAACTTCATTAATAATAGTTTTTTTTTATGTGGCGAGCTTATGCAGACTTGTTCGATGATGTCATCCATTCATCATTTTTTATATTGGTATTTACTACCAAATTTCCTATAGATTCGTCTAATAATAAGTGAGCATCGTGATACAAAGTTAAAACTCACTAAAAATTAGAAGTTAGATATTGCTTATGTGAAAGATTTATAACGGACGAAAGAGACTTTGATTAGACCTTTTTAATGTTATTTGAAGCGTACTAACAAATTATTTAAATGATAATAATATATATTTAAATATTAGATGCCACATTGGCGCAACGGTCTGGTTTGTGGCTGTTGCGCTGGCGGTTGCGGGTTCGATCCCCGCACATGACAAACATTTGTATGGGCCATACAGATGTTTGCCGTGATCTGGGTGTTTGTACAGTCCTTGTGGGTCTCCCCACCGTGCCTCGGAGAGCAAGTTAAGCCGTCGGTCCTAGTTGTTATCATGTAAACTTGATAGCGATCGTTACTCATAAGTAGGGAATATATCCGCCAACCCGCATTTTAGCAGCGTGGTGGAGCCGATGGAGATGTCTCCTACATGGAGAAAGAGCCTATGCCCAGCAGTGGGATATTACAGGCTGAAGTGAACAAATTATTTATTGTGTTTTATTGAAAGTTTTAAGTAGATAAGGCCCCGAGAAACAAATTAGATTTTAAGTGCAAGTGAATTGAGGTACATAGTACCGCTATTGATCTAATAAGATCTTTCTACTATTTATGATATATATGTATGATAAAATAATTTTGATAATTAGGTACTTATTAGTTAGTGTTTAATTTTTATTTATGTTTTATACAGCTAATAGTATAAATAGAGCTCACATAATATGTCTCACGTTTCAAATAAATAGATTAAGTTGATTTTTAATTAAATAAAATAATGTGGACACGAGTGTACCGAGGTGTAGAGGTATGTCGTCGGTATAAAATAACAGATTACATATCGTTTATGTTATCGAATAGTGAAACGCAATCGTAAGGTGCTATTAAAATTGGAATTAAGAACACTTCCAATGACTTTAATCATCTAATGTTATTATAATGAGCACGCGATTGCAGTCGATAATGCGGTAAACGAGGTCAGCCGTTTATTACGACTAAACTAGATCAAGGTCAAGGTCATTCTTACAAATCAAAAACACACGACACGGTGACAAACAACCTGAGTGCAGAAATAGGCATACAACTAAGTTTGCCTTCTGTAGCTATTTGTATACGTGTCCCATTTGCGACAAATGAGTCAAGGTCGATCTCGGCATCGATACCTCATAGTCATAATGCGATCGAGATTCTCAATATTCGCTAACAAAACTCGTAAGCGTCTACTTTAAAAGACTCGATCGAATTTATAATTTTTGCCCTTGGCACATGCACCTCGGCCGTTAAATGAAGTAATCGTGTCAACGAGATAAAAAATAGTGTGTTCCGAAAGGACGGGAAGAGGTGGGGATCGCTCCTTGTACCGACGAGTCAGTGAAACTTGGTCAAGGCTGCAGGCGTCCCCCGCCGCACCGCGTTGCTCGGTGCGACCGCCGCCGACGCGACCGAGCGCGTCCGACCGCCCTCGCCTGCTCCGTGCTCGATAGCGGCAACGCGCTCGTTACACAACACTGCCGAGAGTGCTCACTTGCCGAGATGAAACATCACCAGCGATCCTATCTATCGAACTATGTCAAGATCTCATCTATACGTTTAAAACGACTCTGAGCCATGAATCGAACTAGATTCTTATTTGATCTGTAATCTGTATTCGATTAACATCATAATATAATATTAGCCTATTAGGAGAAAATTAATACGTTTTTTACGCGACAACATCAAAAAATGCGCTTAAAATGGTAAACTGGTGATTTTGCTCAATTACTGTTTTCAAAACAGTACGTAAATCCAAGGATAAGAGGCATTCTTGCATCGAAATCTTTTAAAAACGATGGCGCCTCAAGAACTGTCGTAATAATAAGACAGGTAATGCCGAAAAAATAGAAAGGCCCGGTGTGCGAGGCCGCTCTGTCGAAATACTCAATTCGGGTCAAGGCAGCACACCGAAATAGTCTGCTGGCGCGCGCGTTTTTATTGTGATCTAACATCTGTCGTGAGCCGCGAGCGACTAAACCCGTCGTATATTTCTAATACTAGATGCAGACCTTTTCTGATAAGACATACTATTACACACTTTCTATTAGATACCGAATAATCCAATTAGACCTTACTTTGTAACAGAATTAAATCCAATAAGCTTTAGGAAACCCACGAAATAATATAAAGTTATGAATTACGACACATGTGAAGTATGCACAGTTAAGTGTCGATGGCGTTAGATTACGTAAGGTGTAGCGTGCACATCACACATGGCGAGCAGCGGTCCGCGTAACAACGTCCATTATTGTCAAATTCGATCAGTTCGCTGCGCTAAGAAGCTGATTGCCGGAAAGGGGAACTGATTGCGGATGCCTGTTCTGCGTCGACACACGTGGACTGCGACTGCACTTCAGAAATTATCATTCTACGAATAACCAATTCAAGGCACGGAAATAACGATGAATGCTAGAGATCATTGTTGTCTTGATCTTGCATTGCAAGATCAATGTTACAGCAATTTCATCGTTCCGAAGCTACAATACTATTAACATGATTCCTGGTTTCTATCATGACAATTTTAATGTTCTAGTTGCAACTATCAAATTAATGAACATTAGCTACATCGTATAGTACCATGTATATAAGGTTCTGAAACCCGTGTCTGTGAAATAGATCATTCACGGCTAGTAAAGATTAATCAAATGAAACAGAAGAATATTTAAAAATTCCGTACGGTTACCAGCGAACGTGTAATGTGATACGTGTTCAGGTCACATTTGGGTAGTCCGTTGCGACAGGTCGAACGAAGAGTCTTATGAAACGGCGCTTGCGCAGCGCACCCCACCGGCCGGCGGCGGTTTATTGTGTCGAAACGCCCGATAGTCGTTTGAGCAGATCCAATGCGCAACAACCCTTGCCGCTTTTATTCTCATATTAGACTTTTAAAAGACAAAACAATAATTATTAATTTTATTTCTAATGTCTAATATAAATATTAAATGTTAGCTTCAAATTTAAACCACGATGATGATGACATGCTTAAAATAATGATCAAAACTTATCGATTTTTTTAATGGCAGCTGGTTTTAGAGTTTTCCGCATGTCACTACTCACTATTGTATGTGTCGACATGATTCGAGGATTACCTACAGAGAGTACTACATATATGTAAATTGACGCACATCGGGATTTCAACCGCGTTTGCTTTTAGTAACCATTCTTTTTTAGTTACATATTATATTTAAATACTATTTCGCTTTCAGTTGTAGCGAGACATTGTATCTATAAATATATAGGCAAGTCTATATAGCCTTTCTTAGTTACATTAAGGGGGCGTCCATAAATTACGTGAGATGTTTAAGGGGGAGAGTCAAATCTCATCTAATCTTACGTTGGAGAGAGGGGAGGGGGGGTCTCGGCAAATATCACGAAAATTTTTTTTCATTGTCTGGTTGAAACAAAAAAATAATTATACTATTTTGGTCTATTTAATCCAGATTGTACATGCTTAAGATTTAATCATAAGCTTAATCGTAATACGATTAAGATCATTCACTAATTCGTTCGGAAGAAAATAATTTCATTCATACTTTGACGTTATACATCTACTGACTGTCAAACCATTTATTTATTTATACTTTATTGTACATCACAACTACAAATATATCATTTACAGACTGTGAAGTACAATGGGCGGACTTATGGCTATTTAGCAATTTCTTCCAGACAATACAAATATATATTTCCTACTATGAGTAACGATTGCTATCAGGTATACATGATAACAACCGGGACCGACGGCTTAACGTGCTCTCCGAGGCACGGGTTGTGTCAAACCATTTGTTTTATACCAAAAAACTCAATTTCATCTGAATTTACGGTACAGTGTAGCCCGTCCTTTGTTCCAATCATGTTCCAATAGTTCCAATAGTCTCTCTTGAGACCGCGCATGATTCTCCATGGAAATTGTTTTATACCAAAAAACTCAATTTCATCTGAATTTACGGTACAGTGTAGCCCGTCCTTTGTTCCAATCATGTTCCAATAGTTCCAATAGTCTCTCTTGAGACCGCGCATGATTCTCCATGGACTGAATAAGAGTAGATAATATATTCTTTTATAATTCACAGTAGTTATGATTTAAGTATTATATAGTTAAATTTTTATTACCCTTATAATAATTATAAGAGTAAGAGTTTAATTATTAAACTCTCAACAATATTGATTAATTGTCTTAACTAGTCGTAAATAAAAGCACGAAGCAATTTTTTTTTTCTTTTTACAATAAGAATCCAACGCGTTTACGTAAGAAACCCACATTTTGAAAAATCTCACGTGAGATTGGGGGATGGGGGAGGGGTTAGAAGAATAAAATCTCACGACATCTCACCAGGGGGGAGGGAGGGACAGAAAAAAAAACACCACTTAATTTATGGACGCCCCCTAACCACTGTAAAAAAAATTGTCGTTAAGGGACACTTCACTATTTGAATAACAGACTCAACTAGCTGGAACACAGGGAAATCATATTTATAAATTGAAAACAAATATCCTGTATGACATAAATAGTAATTAAAATTAGGCGTAAACCAAGTATTTTTATGTTAATGATAATGCCGTTTGTCAGTGGTAGCGGCGCGGGTGGCGCGCGGGCGGGCGGTGTTGGCATTGCACAAGGCTTGTTGCAGGTCGAGCAGGCACTGCGAGCCTCTCGCAACAAGCGCGATTGAGGTCAGTAAGCGATTTGTGAGAATTGTGCCATCTGACATATGTATGTCTTATTGCAATCGTTGTTATTTTCTAATTTTGTATATATTCTTTAAATTATAAAGATTCAAATTAATAAAAAATACGTACCTACAATATTTATCATCGTACAATTACTAACTGAATTTACTGGAGACATACATAAACACGACAGTTGTTTCTTTGTGTTACGTAGTCCTGCAAACCTTGTCAATACGGATAAAAAGGAATGTTTGTAAATTACAACGTATTTTAATTTATTCGGAAATAATATTAATCATCTAATGAATTATTTTAAAAGATGACTTAATGACTTAAATTCGACGAAATAGGATCCAAGAATAGACTTGTACTGATATAAATAATAAATTTGGTAATAGTAACAAAAGTAAACAAGAAATAATAGTTCTCGTATTTTTCTATTGTATGTTGTATAATATTTATTCTCATATTTACGTAATAAATACTAAACGTACTAAGGACTTTTGCAATCTCTATTTTAAGACAAGTTAATAAGAGTGATACTAATATTTACAATTACATAATTATCAATGTTTAATAAAATAAATAAAGGAAATGTGAATGCGCGAATTTGAATCCGCATCTCTCGTGAATCAGACGCATAACGAAATTGTACTCTTAGGTACCTTTAATTCTATATTTGAATAGATTTTTTTTTTAACAATCCTAAGTCAATTATTAAGAGTTTTTATTACTGTGGTAATTGGCTTGCCAGACGACATTCATCAGTCACTATCATATTTCTGATATTACATTTGTTACCAGATTCTAATATTTCACCGAAATATATCATAATTTCACCGAAATATAAGACGGTAATAGAATTTATTCGGATATGGTATTTCAGGTAAAGTCAGCCCTAGTTAATTAAGGTTGACCTATTTTATACTAAGAATGTATGTACACCGTGAGAACATATTACATATTTTAAAATCAATTTTGAGACATGTACTGCATGTACCACTAAGAGACATGTACTTTATTTTTATTCGCAGTGAGGCTAAGAACTCACGGAGCGATTTTCGCCCGCAACCGCCGCGGTCGTGGATCTGCGGTTTTATTTCAAAACTCACGAGACCGGTTATTCGCGCGGTTACGCGGCCGCCGCGGTTGCGATCATCGCCCGCAAACGTGGCGGGCGATGATCGATGATAGAACTGGCCTTTCTTGTACTAAGGTAATTAAGAGATCTATTTCAATATCCATTTTATTAGAATATTATACTTATTGTTTGTTGACAACGTCACGATGCCACGTGTAATAACAAGTCACTGATGCAAAATGGCCGGATCTCTGTACCTCCGGCCGCGCCGCCCGCCGGCCCCCGCGGTCGCCCGCCAACCGATCGCAAAGCGCGCGGGCGCCACCCGCCGGGGCTGCGGGTAACCGCGGCCCGCGCGATTCTACTAGTTGCCCGCCGGTACAGCGGGAGCCGCATACAACCGCGTACACCGCGGGCGTAAAACGCGTCGTGAAATGTGCTTTAATTTTTTATATAAATATTTGCATTCTACAGAAGCTGCGGGCCCGCAACCGCAGCGGACGCGGGCGAAAATCGCTCCGTGAGTTTTTAGCCTGAAGCAGCGTGGCGGATAAAGATCCCGAACTTATATATTTATAGACGGACAGGGGAGTAGTAGTAGGAATTCTAAACATATCGATTGCATGTCCTAAGGGAACCACATTCGTATTTATCGTTTAAAAATGAATTTAACCTAGTTTTCTATTGTCGTATTTCTATAAGTGGATAAGGTAGGATTACACGTTATATGCCGTAGTCTTACGTAAGTGGCCGATCTCATTAAAAGTAACGATCATGAGCTGATCTTGTGTCTTATTGACAAAACTGGGAAACCATTGAAATTCAGGAATATTTTAAATAAGCTTTGATTGCTTTTAGTCATCTACTAACTTCTCAATAAGAAGTAAGTTTGAGGCCAACTACGCCGCACCTATTCAAGTGTAGGCTACGCTTGTGTGGAATGTATGGCTTTAAAAATATCGGCGATAACTGTTTAAACAAATAGAATTAAAACCATAAAAAATTATATTCACATATTATGTACAACTGAAGTGTCATATCGGTTTATTTGTGTTTGCATATTTGATATGAATGTTACATGTATCGTTTGGGTAGCCCAGTTTAAAATGGTTTATTAGACAATAAGTTTAAAACGAAGCCATCAAGATTTTAAATATCTGCTTAGCTGTCTTTAAATTGTATTTCGAAGTGTAAACACTGAATAGTAAGTGTAAGTAACGAATGTTGCAAACATCGCAGCATCTGGCGAAACGCGCAATCGCGAACGGCTCACAGCGGCAACCTCGCGTTGCGTACATATGCACGCTCACGCACAGCAAGCAGCGCGCGCGCCGCATCGCGGCCCCGCTCGCAAGTAGGTCAGGGCGCTTTGCGGCCGCGCGCGCTTTAAATATAGAACGATCTGCGCTTCAAACTACGCCCAACGCGATCACCTAACTATAAATTAACCTTTAAATTGATACCTTTACTCGACTTTTTATACATTTTATGTCGTATACCTTCAAAAATTATGCTCATCTACATAATATTATCTTATATTCGCTTATAATTCTTAAAATATTAAACACAGGCCTACTTTACATTCTTTGCTAAAGGTCGTTTGATATATGTGACATTGAATATGTATGTCAACGATATTTTTGATAAATTACATTATTGAACGTTAACTGTGTACTTCAACGGAATGCTGAAAGTGACTTAAACGATTTGATTATAAAATTATGTTAATCATTACTTTGCTCATTAAAAAAAAACAAGTACAGAATAGGTACATTAAAATATGTGGTAGTTAAAATAAATAAATAAAAAATTCAAAAATTTCTGGTTTTTTTTTTAAATATGAGAATATGATTTATATGACTCTAATGAGATGAAAAAAAAAATTAAATCATTTACATGTTAATAATATATCATGTTGGCACTAACTACTTATATTCACTTTTGCAAAATAATATTATCCACCAACCCGCATTGGAGCAGCGTGATGGATTAAGCTGTGAATGCTGTGATCCTTCTCCAACATGGGGAAAGAGGCATATGCCCAACCCACCAGTGGGATATTAAAGGCTGTAGCGTAAAATAATATTGCAACATAATAAAAAAAATAACGAGTGCTTTATAAAAGTAAATAATGAAGGGCCTGTTTCACCGGTTGTGGATAAAGTTTATCCTGAACATAAGTTACGAACAGAGTTTAACAGCAGGACGAAGGAAAAGGTCATTACTCATTAGGACCCGTTCGCCTCTGTAAAAAAAAACTAGTTAAAAAGGATAATATATCATAAACTTTCATTCGTTGGATACCGTCATCAATCAAATATGTAGTGTCATCCACAACCGCTGAAACAAGGCCTAAATAACGTTTAAGGTGTGTATGAATACATGTATCAAAACTAGCTGACCCCGCAAACGTTGTTTTGCCATTTATGTTATTAACCCCCGCAACCCCCTCTTGTGGGTTTTGTAAAATCTGTTCTTAGCTGACCTCTACTTGACGTTACACGACAAACGAAAACCAGTGTTAAGTAGGACACATTACTACTAACACTGACTACATTTTTTTTCGAAAAATATCTTGTACGTATATTACATGTACTAGCTTCTGCGCGCGACTTCGTCGGCGTGGACTCCGCTCCAATTGATCTTAGCGTGTTGATACATAGCCTATAGCCTTCCTCGATAAATAGGCTATCTAACGCTGAAAGAATTTTTCAAATCGGCCCAGTAGTTCCAGAGATTACCGCGTTCAAACAAACAAACAAACAAACTATCAATCAAACAAACAAACTCTTCAGCTTTATATATTAGTATACTAGCTTCTGCGCGCGACTTCGTCGGCGTGGACTCCCCTCCTATTGGTCTTAGCGTGATGATATATAGCCTATAGCCTTCCTCGATAAATGGGCTATCTAACGGTGAAAGAATTTTTCAAATCGGACCAGTAGATCCTGAGATTAGCGCGTTCAAACAAACAAACAAACAAACAAACAAACAAACAAACAAACAAACAATCAAACAAACTCTTCAGCTTTATTATATTAGTATAGATATAGATAATGGAATGCAAGTGAGCGGTTCGTAAGGTTCTTAAGCACAGAGTATTTTTTTTTTGTGATTTCAATTTGTATTGTTCTTATAGGTAGGGATCCCCAGAACATATTTTTCACCTGATTACTATCAAGCTAATTTTCCGGAAGTAGCTTCATTTTGATGAGACGAACAAAAAGTTCCTCTTCGAAATCTCTCGATTGTGGTAGATAATAGAGTTAGCAGGAGATAGGGCGGCAGTGAGCGTAGACCGGGATAACATACCACGCAATTTCTAGGACAATATTAACATCAAATTATATAGGTACATATTAACTAAGTAAAAGAAAAAAAAATCAGAAAAAAAAATCAATTTTTGATGACCTTACGAGATCATCAACTTGATGATTTCTTTGTTCTTGTTTCTTGATCTTTTTGTTCGTCTCATCAAAATGAAGCTTCTCCCGGAAAATTAGCTTGATAGTAATCAGGTGAAAAATATGTACTAGGGATCCCGTACTATTACTGTTACAAACTATTTTCAAACCGTGTAATATATTTAATTATTTAGATAACGTTTCTTTACAAGTTAAAACAGGTCGGGTTCTTTTCGATGTTATTGATTTAACCAAGAATATGAGTGGTAAATATTTTTTTCCTGAACCGTTTTTTGATATACATAAAAAAATGTATATAATCAATATAGCATTAATATTTTTAATTAATCAACTCGTAAAGTTCTCATTGCCTTACGTATTTCAAACGCTTATTGCTGAGTAAGTCATTTTTTTCTGTATTATTCTTAACCATCGACAATATTTAAGGGTAAGTATTTTCAGAAAAGTTCATCACATAACGTATAAATATTACTTAGGACTAATGAAAAATTGTAAGTGCGATCCGGTCTCATGGTTTCTTCTTTAGCCTGTTTTGCGAACTTTCAATTTTTGCTGCATTTGCTTACGCTATATGATGTAACATCTGGGCTGCTCGTAACTGCCGCTTACCTGACCTACATACACGAATTTATGTCGAAGAAGGATTCCGAAATGAAAGAGATCCATTTTTTTTCAACTATAATGATAAAATATTGAAATTGACAATATAACAAACTTACCTTCAAGTTTCATGCCGACATCGAGACACTTTTGAAAGCGGCAAAAAGGGCAACGTTTCCTCTGTGTTTTGTCAATATGACATGCCCTTTCTGCCACACAAGTGTACACCTTCTTATTCTGTACTGTTCTTTTGAAGAAACCCTTACAGGATTCGCAGGTGAGAAGACCATAATGATAACCGCTCACTTTGTCTCCACAGACGGGACACAGTTCCTCTATTACATCCTTCGTATCAGTTTGGTCGCAAACGTTGCCGGCTGTCGGCAGGTATGTTCCAGGTTCGCTCCCTGTACCTGTTGGAAATAAATAAGAAGCATCCAGATTTGCGTAGCCAAAAGGCTGTTGGTCTGACGTGCATTGGTAAGCTGCACCCTGAGGTACGTATTGCTGGGAGGCTCCCGAGGGTCCGCTGCCGGAGCCCGACCCCTCAGGTCCCGGACTTAGGTCGAACGGGGACATGTTAAGAGACATGAGGCCTGTCTGCTGATCCATCGTCATGCTCGGCCGCACAGAGCGGCTGCTAGTTAAGAATCCCTACGGCGGCGTTCAACCGCGACAACGTTCACACAGTCACTGAGTTCACTGGCGGTCTGACCGCAACACTATCTGCCGCTCGCGGGCTGCACCTGTTCAATCACTTTTGTTGAAGACACACAAATCCAACACATTTTTCCTAACAACAGTGTTTTAAGTTACAAAAGTTCAGACGTTGAAGAAAAAACTTGAAACGTAACTGTGTGGCAATTTTGGTGCAATTTGTTTACGACGCGCGTCGTTACGTTCGCATCGAGTATCGGTGTCGCAGAGGCGCACGTACCGCCCAAAAGACGTTCCGCGATCGACTGCCAGCCGGCCGGCGACAACGGCGCGCGTGCCGGCGCCTCCCGCATGCGCGCCCCGCCGCTACCCGCAAAACCCCCGCCCGTTCGTACAATGGAAAACGATTAGGAGCCCATGTAATAAGTGAAAGTGAGTCGGTGACCCACTTTCCCGCGATCCAGGTCTATGTTAGTGCGCGTTCGCGCGGTTGCGCCACCGCGCGGGCGGGCCGGCGCGGCGGGCGCGGCGGCGGGGGGCGGCCCACTGACCCACTTGCGCGCGGTGCCGCAGCAGGGCAGGGTTGCCGCGAGCATAGCTTATGTTTACGTTCGCATAACAAATGTCGCTCGGTGTCGGTAACGACATCGACATTATTACTGCTTACTACTTTCTGTCGTCGACGACGGTAGAACCACGCGCAGCGCTTAGCGTTCAAAGTTAACATCAGTCTGTTACATCTGTACTAGTTGCGGTTTAAACGAAAACGTTATATTATATTTTTAAAGATTACACATTTTGTAAACTTAAAAAAAAAAACGAACGATAGGTCCTATGCCAGTTACCTACTTACTAAATTATTACTAAATTACTAACCAATTTACACAAAACTTCGTTAGTTTAAATTACAAATATTATATTAAGCGGAATATTCCAAATATTACTGTATGCGGACAACATTTAAGTAATGCAACTATACTAATTTTGTTGATCAAGATGATGGAAATAGTTTTGAAAACTACAAACGTCGCCATACAAAGCTTGGTCCATAATCTTATTATCTGCCTATTCCCAAAAGATACTCAACACAATAGGCTAAATTTTCGCTGTACTAAGAGCTATTCAATATCAAAAGCGAAATAAATTAAAGATCTTGACCTGGTTTTGCTTAAAATCAGTCAACGGGTCACGAACGAGTGACTGTTACAGCCTTGTGCTTGCTATGTTACATGTTTTGAAGTGTCCTAATGATCTGAACGAATACTACACACTGCGAACACGTGACTGGAATGGAATACTCAGACGTGCTACATTACTTTCCCCAGAGAAAAACCCAGAACAAGTTACTATCAGAGTTATCTTTATATATCATCTGTTACCTTTTCAGTTTTCAGTGGGGCATTTTTTAACCGTCAAACTACGAGTATATACAAATCTTTTAGGTAGGGATCCCTAGTATGTACATTTTTTTAACCTGATCAGTATCAAGCTAATTTTCCGTGAGTAGCTTCATTTTGATGAGGCGAACAAAAAGTTCCTCTTCGAAAACTCTCGATTGTGGTGGATAATAGAGTTAGCAGGAGGTAGAGCAGCAGTGAGCGTAGGTCCGGGATAACGTACCACGCAATTTGTAGGACAATGTTACTATTAAATTATATAAATATTAAGTAGTAACTAAAAGAAAAAAAATCAGAAAAAAATCAATTTTTGATGACCTTACGAGGTCATCAAAAATTATTACTAACCAGCTGATTTTTTTTCTTTTAGTTACTTATTATTTATATAATTTGATGGTAATATTGTCCTCCAAATTGCGTGGTACGTTATCCCGGTCCTACGCTCACTGCTGCTCTACCTCCTGCTAACTCTATTATCTACCACAATCGAGAGTTTTCGAAGAGGAACTTTTTGTTCGTCTCATCAAAATGAAGCTACTCACGAAAAATTAGCTTGATACTGATCAGGTTAAAAAAATGTACTAGGGATCCCTACCTATTTAAACTTTTCTATATTATAGTTAGCGTTCAGAAACCGTTTACACGCTGTTAAAGTAGAATTGCTTATGCATTTTTAATTTTTTATAAACATACTAGATGGCCCAGTGAACTTCGTATCACCTACGTATATTTGTGAAAAATATACACAAAACACTTTCTGAATGCACCTATAAATATTTGACAACCAATTGACAAAGTTTTTGACAAAAGACATTAAATTTCCCCGCTAGGAACATTTTGTATTGGAAAATTAAATTATCGTTCTTAGTATTTTCCGTTACATATTATTTATGTTTCTCACCGTTTAAACCTTTCCTGAACTTCCACAAACATTTCAAGATCAAAATTAGCTAAATCGGTCAAGCCATTCTCGAGTTTTAGCGAGACTAATATCTATATATTTAAAAGAGATTTCCACCCATTGACTCGTCACGATATCTCTGGAACCATAACGCGTAGAGACTTGAAATTTGGTAGGAATATTCCTTTCGCCGAGTAGAGGTCAGCTAAGAACGGATTTTACGAAATTCTACCCACAAGAGGGGGTTGCGGGGGTTATAACATATATGGCAAAACAACGTTTGCGGGGACAGCTAGTATATATATATATATATATATATATATAGACATACATCTAAAGAAATATTATTTCGATATAGGTTTATGCATTAACAAACAATACTAATGCGATAAAGCGGAAAATTTGCTTTGTTTGTTTGAAAATTTACGTCATGACCTATAAAGATTTACGTAAAAGTCCCGGTATAATTCAAAGGTTCGGAGCAGTAATTGCAATCACGTGTGAAGTTGTGCAGACTGTCTAGTTGTATCGTAACACTGCGGCGGCTGACCTATTAATTATCAAAATGTAACCTGTATGATCAAATGACATTCATACACAACTGCTTTTGTTAATAACTTAAAGATCAGCCCACATCTGTTATCCGGCGATTCGGTAAATATCAATTAACGACAAAAGGCGTGTAAGCCAGAATGAGTCAATAAGTTTCGATTTCATAATCAAGACCTGAATACCGGATGAAAAAGTGACAGTGTTGGTAGGTATAGCAAGTGTGTCGTTTTCGCTATCGCCCAGACACCGCGACCTCCTACGAAAGCAAGAGTGCTCAGAAGCGCGGGCGCAACTTAGCTTTCTTCGCATGCGCGCAACTGACGTCATGCTTTCCCCGTATCCGGTGACGCGCGTTGATGTAACGCATCGTAATACGATGTAGTAATCGACGTGCCGTCTATGTAGATTATGTTATCGCGCGACAATGCAAATTATTAAAAGATGTAAACATTTATGCGGGCCTTTTTTATTCATTATTCGTTGAACTCATACGTTTATCATAGATTTACTTACGTGAACTCTTAATGTGGGATAGGATAAAAAACAAACATTTAAACATGATGTGTCCCTTCTCCCCCCACCGACGATATCTCTACAGAATATCTATCTCTACGCAATCTACGTTAAATGTATGTTTGTTCGTTACCCTTAAAAATATCCTAAGTAAATATTTCGATAAGAGATCGAGAAAAATACAAAATAGTTCAATATGTTTTCGTTTTCAAATTAAAAGTAATAAATAAATAAATAAATATATATATAGACCGTATATTCTTTATTGCACTAAGTAATTTTATAACTCATTATAATAAAGGAAGTAGGCAAGGGCGAACTTATCTCTAAAAGAGATCTCTTCCAGTCAACCCATGGTGGTGAGAGATGATGTGAACGCGGGGCAAAGTAGTGCAAGAATAGAAGATTGATTTAAAAAAAAAACAAAAAGAACATAAAATACATACACTGCATATACATACATATACATACACACAAATCTACAAACATATCTACATAAAATATAAATATACTACATAATATATACATCTCATGCATCTGTACTGATTTTGGAGAGGAGATACTTCTTAAGATTGCTTTTCAAAGTGGACAGCGATGAACTTTGTTGAATGAATTTAGGGAGATTATTCCAAAGGTTAGCAGAGCGTACAGAAAAGGAATTTAAACGGAAGGTGGTGTTATGCCGAGGAACTTCAAGCATTGTTGTTATGCAAGAACGCCTAGAGCGCGTGGGAGTAGGAAGCAGTTTGAAACGGGATCGAAGGTAAGGAGGAGAATTTTGATCGTGGAGTATTTTATAAAGGAAAGAAAGGGTGTGCATATCACGGCGAAGGTGGATAGGGAGCCACTTTAGTTTAGTACGAAATTGGGAGATGCGATCATATTTGCGTAAATCAAAAATAAATCTCGTATAGCAAGGTTTTGTAGACGCTCCTATTTACTAAGTAGCTCCTGTGTCACATCTACATAGCACACATCTGCATAGTCGAGAATGGGTAAGAGAAGGGATTGCGCAAGCAAAATTTTGGTTTTAAATGGTAAGAAGAATTGGAGACGCTTCAGAGAGTGAAAGGTATGGTGCATTTTTCTGCTGACCTCGCTGACATGAGCTATCCAAGATAAGTGTTTGTCTATAATCAAGCCCAAGTTCCTGGCTTTGTCACAATAAGGAATAGGTGTGCCACGGTACAAAATGGGAGGAATAGCATTCCAATCGATTCGGTTTCTTAAACGACTGCTACCGACAATTATTGCCTGTGCTTTCGATGGATTAATAAGAAGACCAAACGATTTAGCCCATAGGTTAATAATAGCTGAAAGGTCTTCGTTTAGATATTTAATAGACTCATGCAGCTCGGTCAGCTCAAAATGACGATATATTTGCAAATCATCGGCATACAGGTGGTAGGGAGAAGAAATGACACGAGAGATATTGTTAATAAACACAGAGAATAATAAGGGAGACAGTACCCCGCCTTGTGGGACCCCAGCAGTGAGATCCAACCAGTCTGACGAATTATCGTCGGATGTTACTCTCTGCTGACGTCCAGAAAGATAGGAATGAAACCAGTCGAGGGCAGCAGGTGAAAAGTTACCTGCACGGAGTTAGCAAAGAAGCATGTCATGGTCAACAGAGTTGAAGGCACTACTGAAGTCCAACAAGACCATTGCAGTGAGCTTAGTGTTATCCATAGCCCAACGAATTTATATATATATTCGTTGTTCGTTATACATGTGTCCCAGAACTCAACGTCAAGCTGAAACCGGGTGACAGGGTTGGTTGTAACCATCATGAGAAAAATAAAAAAATAAATCTATCCCATGCAGTTCAAAAGTTCTTTTTCAAGACGATGCAGGGCGTGTATTGATGCTGATGGTAAACGATTTGAACATTTATTGTAATAAAAAATGTTATTTCCCTATCAGACTTTTATTCCAATAAACCTAAAACTAAAGTAGGTCAAGATTTTTCATTATTTTATTAATTTTACTTACTTTTGTTGACTCTGGTAAAAATGGCGTCACTATCTGTCTCGCTCGCTCATGGTAAGCATGTCCACTATCCATCTCTCTCATCATTTTGCCGTAAAATTAAGAACCTACCAAGATCTTGTGCGAATAAAAAACATTTGAACTGAGTAAAATGGGTTAGCAAAAATCGGGTTACTTGAGGTTTTTATTTTTTTTACTCGTTTTTTTCTAGTATGAAACTAACAAGTATTGTACCATTTTACAATCCTGATTAAATGCGCGAACTTTTAATAGCACTTGCCAAGGCACTTTAGTACATGTTTTTTAAAAGAGGGCCTTTCAAAGTCGACATATTTTAAAAATTTTAAATTCATAGTTTAACAAATAGTCTTAATTCTAGAAAACTTGGAACAATTGTGTCATTATTTTTTACTGTAGTTCTAGAAATGTTATTTAGGGTTACGGTTCCAAAGTTTAAACGAACAAAAATAATAAAACTTAACCACAATAACCGAAAAATTGTTACATTTTGACCAAATTTCTATTTTTTCTTAAATGCTCATAACTTTTGAACTGCATGGGATAGATTTATTTTTTTATTTTTCTCATGATGGTTACAACCAACCCTGTCACCCGGTTTCGGCTTGACGTTGAGTTCTGGGACACCCTATATATATTACTAGCTTCTGCGCGCGACTTCGTCGTCGTGGACTCCTCTCCTTTTGGTCTTAGCGTGATGACACATAGCCTATAGCCTTCCTCGATAAATGGGCTATCTAACACTGAAAGAATTTTTCAAATCGGCCCAGTAGATCCAGAGATTACCGCGTTCAAACAAACAAACAAACAAACAAACAAACAACCAAACAAACAAACTCTTCAGCTTTATATATTAAGTATAGACTAGCTACTGCGCGCGACTTCGTCGGCGTGGACTCCGCTCCTATTAGTCTTAGCGTAATGATATATAGCCTATAGCCTTCCTCGATAAATGGGCTATCGAACACTGAAAGAATTTTTAAAATCGGACCAGTAGATCCTGAGATTACCGCGTTCAAACAAACAAACAAACAATCAAACAAACAAACTCTTCAGCTTTATTTTATTAGTAGAGATATCACGTTATATACGTGATATATTTCAGATATTGGGGTCAATTTCTATTTAGATATCTCACAACTAGCGACCCACCGTGTTTGAGTACAGGTAATAATCTAATGATCGTAAAAAATTTCAATACGATATAGTATATTTCATTACAAGTGTGGAAAGGCTGTCATTGCAAAGAGTTCCGACAAATGTCTACCCGAGCCGAGGCACAGCCGAAGGCGAGGGTTGACAGTCGGAACAAGTTGCAATGACGGTTCCGCACGTGTACTGAAAGAGTATTTTTAATACAGTTGCGAAAAAATGAAGCAATTTAATAACTAAACTCGTTTTATAACTATATATATATTAGTTTAATAACTAAAGTCAATTTCTAAAAAATGGCGCCAACCGTAGAAAATAAGCAGTTTTTTTTTTCTTCACCCATTCTGGTAGGCAAAGGAAAACTATGCCCATACAGCTGATACAGCCAAGTCTTCAGTAGAAGTTTTTTATTGATATGAAATGAAAATGAAATTTAATGAGATGAAATGAAATGAAACCTACCAAACTCATTTAATCAAATCATTAAATCTGATATTGAAACAAATTAGTAGCTTCTTTTTAGAAATATACGTATTTGCATGAATCATAAAAACTTCTATGAATTTTTTTAGTAAGAACTTCATGGTTGTTTTTTTTTAATAGACATTATTTTGACAGTTGGGAAAGAGAACGCACGAGTTCGGGAAAGGTAAAAAAAAGCACGAGTATGTAATAGCCCATATCCCGAACGCTATACGTCCCTGCAATACGCCACTTTTTGAGCTTTTTCATTAAAAATATCAATGTGGACTTTTCCGGATGCCATAAAATAGTATAAGTAAGTTATTCTACCATACATTGTTTTGTTACCATTACCATACAAATTTTACTCAAATGTTTTTCGTGGTCTGGCCGTTTGTATTATAGGCCTTCCCAAACGCTAATTTATACCTTTTCAGTAGGTATTTATTTAATAGTAATTTGTATCAAACATTATTTTGTAGATATTAGTAAAACGCTGGTATTTTCGTTGCACGGAAGTTGCGTGGGAAGAAACGATTACTAGCAATTACAAATAAATATCACAATAAGTTCGTCACTTTGACCATAACAGCCCAAAAGATGATTTCACCAAAGTTTAACATTTATTATTGTTGTGAAAAGTAAATTATTATATTTTCTGTAAAATATATTATGTTCTATACTATGCTCTTTTTATTTTCAAACCATTTGAATATGAACAATTAGATTAGGTACTATAATTGTTATAAAAACTTGTTGCAACAAGTGACTAGCACTCGATATAGAATAGAAATGTATTAATTTGTGATAAATACTAACAGACGAATAGTCGCATCTCATATTGTACGTAACAAAAACGGGTCATTTAAATCGATCACTTGAACTTGCGTGTCGGAGCAGAGGGTGTGTGGGGATGGGGCAGATTTGGGGAACCCGAGCCAAGTGCAGTAGGTCACTGGGTCAATGATATCGCCACGGCCTCATTTGGTCCGGTGTTGTGTACGTCACACATAAAATCCCAAACAGTCAGTGTACATTGCATTATATTACCCTATGAATAAAAGTTTAATTACTACATGAACAAAGAATGTTATTATAACGAATTGTGCCAAATTCTAATGTGTACCTATATATTATAAATGAGAAACTCTAATGGATAGGAATTTGTCACTTTATTACACGAATAATATTGAACTGATCACGGTAAACCTAAGTTCTAGAGCAAGAATAAAATCTCACCTGTTTTATTTTTTATTTTTTTCAACATTACCGCGGCCACGCAAATTGGACGAGTGAACTCGTGACAAATGTATAGTGTAAGGAGTAAGGACTAAGAATATCTAAATAAAAATTGCATGCACGCGTTCTAACTCCCGAACGACTGCACAGCAGTTCTCTATATTTAACATTTTATGAATGAATTATTCTTTATTTGTTATTGTTATGCTCAGGACAAGGTTTGAACTAATTTAAAAAAAAAAACAGCGGTACGACTGGTACAAGGTTCACTGGGTCATCTAATATTTTTAATTTACTAGCAGTTGCCCGCGGCTACGGTCTCGTAGAAATTGATATAATATTTACAAAGAGGGACTAAAGTAGTGTATTATATTACAACAATTTAGGTTGCCGTTGTATACCACATTTATGGTTCACCTTTCGTGAGCTAGAACTACCAGACTGCACGCAGAGCTCGCTCTCGATCACGCTTCATCGAACAGTCATGCGAAAAACAATCTTCCCTTGGGTCTTCTCAAGCCATGCTTAGGAAATATTAATCACGATCACGATTCAGCCTGTAATATCCCACTGTTGGGCATAGGCCTCTTCCCCATGTAGGAGAAGGATCGGAGCTTAATCCACCACGCTGCTCCAATGCGGGTTGGCGGATATATTCCCTACTATGAGTAACGATCGCTATCAGGTGTACATGATAACAACCGGGACCGACGGCTTAACGTGCTTTCCGAGGCACGGTGGGGAGACCCACAAGGACTGCACAAACACCCAGACCACGGCAAACATCTGTATGGCCAATACAAATTTTGTCGTGTGCGGGGATCGAACCCGCAACCGCCCGCGTAACAGCCAATCGCAATCCAGTGCTGTGAACGCCACGCCAACGCGGCGTCAAAATATTAATAATACGAACTAATCTCCTACTTTACCACACAAAATTTCCGCAAACGTTGAAATGCTTTATGTAACATCATTGATCATTAATTCATTACATGCAATAAAAAGTCTAAAAATAAAATTTCATGCATCTAAAATTTCTACTTCCGAAATGACAAAAAAAAAACATTTAAGATATGTATTAAGGAATAAAAATGACATTAATAAGGGAAAAATTCTTTATTTTTAATCAATACCTGACCAGCTCTATAAAGGTTAAAAGGTTATTGTTTACAATTTCAAAAGCAGTCCAGAAAGAAATAAAAGTTTATGCAAAAATAAGACACACTTTCATACAAAATTTCAATGATTTTTATGTCATTGATTTTCTCTAAATTTCAAAAATACTAATATATATTTATAAAATCAAAAATGTTTTTTATTATCATATCAAAATTTCGATCCAGCGGGATTCGAACCCGCACCCCCGACATACCGTGTCGGTGCTCTAGCCAATTAAGCTATGAAACGATGTACCAGCCGGTCTCATTTAAAAATAAGTCACAAAGGTTTTAATACTAAAAAAATAATTAAAAAATGAAAGTAATAACTCGGAAAACGTTACATTTATTTAATTTTTATTATTAACTATTGACTTCTGTCAATAGTTAATAGTAAAAAAAAGTCTGTGCGGGCTGCTAGTCTCATATATATATATATATGTATATAAAAATAAATCGCTGAATGTGTTGCTAAGCGCAAATCTCGAGAGCGGCTGAACCGATTTCGTTAATTCTTTTTTTTTATAATATTCGTACGAGGGTGGTTGTTACAGAGAGAAAAATTTAAAAAATTGCCTGAAAAGTCTACAAACAACACTTTTCTATATTCCCATACAAAAGATTCGTAATAATACTTAAAAGTCAACTTGAACTTTAATACCATACCATAAAGTTTAAGTGTTAGTGGAGGGGTTCCGGGAAGGATAAGTATTAAAAAAATTAATAAAAAAATTTGAATCGACCGTTAGGCGATACGAAGTTCGCCAGTTCAGCTAGTTAATAATAAAAATCGTTTTATTAAATTACCATAAATTTAATCTCGATTTTACTGTAAACATTCTTAAGCAGTTATTTAATTATTTTACTAGTGTTTGTTATTTTTAAGACTTCTTCATTATAATTTTTTTTTTTTTAATTATACTAACAATGAAATAGGAAAAACACAACAAATATCTTCCAAATTATTAAGAAGTTCCCTTACAAAAAAAAAAAACTAGTTCAATTCTTTGTTACTACGGCACTTTCACCTACTTCGACAGACAAAGGAACTTGTATGTATATTCTGCTCCAATATAGATGCTTGGAATAACAAAGCAGCATTACCCAACGTAGCAGTTGCAAAGAAACAGGCGACCTGATTCCAAGATTCGTCGATTTCACTCGCCCTCAAAATTTCCTAATCGGTTAACATAATCGGAATCCTGTTTATTTCATAAAATACTTTTCGTATTTAAATTATATAATTATAGTCGTTATTTTCAATAGTGCCACATGTAGGAAAGCATCAGAGTATAATTATTTTAAACTTAATTTGTGTATTAATGAAATATTTAAAACATAACTTTAAAAAAACATTAAACAAGATTTAATTAAGAAATCTAAACTAAATTACATAATTACTTACTTAACTTTTCATTAAATTAACTAAAGTTATAAAACTTCATTGTTAAAACTTTGGCAGATGACGATTGTATTTCGTTAGCCCACATTGTAAGACCATTTTTTACTGGCGACAGATTTTTACACAACTGAATTTGAAATGTTTAAATAATCGAATTTAAAATTTTTATGTAAGTATTAAGAATTTTATCTATATTAATATTATAAAGAGGTAAAGTTTATAACTTTGTTTGTTTCTAGGGGGTAATCTTCGCAAATACTGATCCGATCATGAATTCTTTCACTAACAGAAAGCTACACTATTCAGGAGTGATATAGGCTATATTTTATTGTTATTGAACAAAAAATTCAGTGAAAAATAATAGTATATGTAAATCAAGTCGTAGAAATGCGAGCGAGATGAAAACTTTACTATGTATTTGCACCACAAAAATTAATTTACGCCCAACGAAGTGGGCACAAATCGGCTAGTACGAGTACAATATAAAAACTGAAACAAGCTTTCGACTACATCGACAAATATAGGTAGGGTCCCTAGTACATTTTTTTCACCTGATTAGTATCAAGCTAATTTTTCGTGACTAGCTTCATTTTGATGAGACGAACAAAAAACTCCTCTACGAAAACTCTCGATTGTGGTAGCTAACAGAGATAGCAGGAGATAGAGCAGCAGTGAGCGGAGAATTTTATATATAAGATGTATTGATTTGAATTATGTCAGTTTCGCATAGCGTTCCTAACCAGGTCGTAGTTCGGATACTTACTGAAAAAATATTGAAAAAATTGCCTACATTAATGATAAGTATGATAACCTACGTAATGTTGTCAATATGTACGAGATTAACATAACTCACATAGGTACGTTTTTTTCATGCAAATTACACAACTATTTGTCTGTTATTATTTTCATTAAAACTTCAAGTTTTATTTTTAATATTTTAACTATGTATGAGTAACAGAGGTAGGATATGAGGAAATGATGAAAGTATGTATAAATTATTATTTTAAAGATTAAGAAATTAAAATAAATTATCCATTTTACTTTTATAACGATCCCTCAGTAACCGCATTCATATTGAAATAGAAAATAAAAAAAAGATAAAAGGAAAAAGGAAAAAGAAAAGAAATAAAAGAATACGAAGAAAAAATTAATAACCTTTTAATTACTATTCAATAGTTTAATTATGTTTCAACTTGACAATTGGCATTTGGCGCTAATTACAATTTCATGATAAAAACATCGCAGTGCCCTGCGTCAAATAATATAAGCTAGCTAGCTATACATTGATTCTAATTCTGTAAACACTGAATAATAATGGAGTATTTTTATTTTATAGAAGGACATTGTACTTGGACAGTGTTTTCTATTACTGAAAGAAAAATAATCGATTCGTACCAGTTCACTATGTTAAAAGATCCGTAGTTTGTTTTTTACTGAAGACATAATAGATATATAGACCACAATTTATGGTTTCACCTAAGTACGTCTACTTGGCAACTGCGAGTAAATCTATACTAATATATAAAGCTGAAGAGTTTGTTTGTTTGTTTGTTTGAACGCGGTAATCTCTGGAACTACTGGGCCGATTTGAAAAATTCTTTCAGTATTAGATAGCCCATTTATCGAGGAAGGCTATAGGCTATGTATCATCACGCTAAGACCAATAGGAGCGGAGTCTACGTCGACGAAGTCGCGCGCAGAAGCTAGTCTCTATATAAAAATGAATCGCTGAATGTGTTGCTAAGCGCAAATCTCGAGAGCGGCTGAACCGATTTCGCTAATTCTTTTTTTATAATATTCCTTGAAGTACGAGGATGGTTGTTACGGAGAGAAAAATTTTAAAAATTGCCTGAAAGTCTTAAAATAACACTTTTCTATGTCCCATACAAAAGTTACGACAGGACGTCTGTCGGGTCAGCTAGTAATAAATAAAAGTAAAAATCTTTAAAAAAACAAGCTTTTATTTTAAACTCCCTAAAAATAATAATAAAAGCTTTTCCTTTAAAACTTACTATTTAAAATAATATCGACGGTGGAAAGGCAAAACGTATTAACCGCCATCTAGTAAAATGTTCAGGAGAGACGATTAAAGTTTTAAAAAATTTATAACTTTTAAAATATTGGCGATATCTCTATGAAATTAAGTGAAATAGTAATTAAATTTATTACAAATGTATACATTTAATAAAAAATAACGTATGTCTAATATTTGTATTATTTTATGGAGTTAATACAAAATACCATAAAATCTCAGATAGGTAAAATTAGTTTATATCCAAATATTCTATCCAAAAAATTTCAAGCAAAGTGTTTTATATCCAAAATATAATTTAATAATTTCAAGTAAATTGTTTTATATCCAAATTAATGTGATATTGCTATCGCGTAAAATGACTTAAAAACAAATCCAGTCATGACCAGAGAGAGGTAAATACTTTTATGTAACATTTTCATATCTATGCGAACCTGGAAAAACAGTTGTACAGACATCATTGTATTCGAACAAAGAGGGTCACGTGACTTAACCATACACTTAACACTAATTTAAGCCAAAAACTAAATTTTGGAAAACTTAATAAAATCCTGAATATTGTAAAAAAAAAAATTAAAAATGAAGGTAAATGTTTTACTAAAATTATATTTATCATAAAGTTACAATTAAAAAACTGAATTAAACTTTCATACTGACGTTTAGAAACATAATAAATAACATTTAACTCTATTATTAAATTTAAATTAAATTATTAATGGTAAGGTAGATGAAGTATGTCAGATGATACACGAACGAGGCATAGATGTTCTGTGCGTGAACGAAACCAAGAGGAAAGGATGTGACACCACGGTTCAAGGTCCCTACACAGCATACTGGTCGGGAGTCCCCCAAACCAGCCGAAGCTGTCATGGAGTTGGTGTGATTCTTTCCTTTCGAATAGATGAATGTATGATGGAACATGAATGTGTAAGTCCAAGACTCCTCTGGATAAGGCTAAAAGTCGGACTCACTCGCTTGTTTATCCTTGGGGTCTATGCACCGACGGATCTACGCGGAGGTGGATCATTAAAAGCCCAACAAGAGGGAGAGGAATTCTGGGATAGCGTGAGAGAGGTCTTGAATAAATGCGGAGAAAATGAACGGATCTTGACGTTATGGGACTTTAATGGGTGGGTTGGAGTAAAGCGTGATGGGTATGAAGGATTTCTGGGTACGTTTGGGGACGAGAGAGTGAATGACAATGGGAGACGCCTGCTTGAAGTGTGCTTGGAATGGAATCTTTGTGTGACCAACACAATGTTTGACCATAAAAAGATCCATTTGTATACAAGAGATGAGGGTGAGTCTAGAAGTATGATTGATTTTGTAATTGTGGATGAAAGACTGAGGAAGAAAGTGCTAGACACTCGGACATACCGCGGTGTAGGTCTCGACACAGACTACTTCCTGGTCATAGCCCGAATGCGTGGCCTCTTTAAACTGTGGCGACACCGAGGGGCAGAGCCTACGAGTGTTTTGGACGGAGTGAAAGTGGAAAATTTGCAGGAAGAAGAAAAGAAAGACGAGTATGTAGATAAACTGAAAGCAAGTTTCAATGGCACAGAAGAGATAGGTGTGATTGAAGATTTGTGGGAGACGTTTAAGAAAGGGGTCGTGGATGTTGCTATTGAGGTATGCGGTGTAGCTAAAAGAAATAAAGTAAGAAAGAAATATAATGTGTGGATGGATCAAGATGTTCAAAGGGCTGTGCAAGAAAAGAAGAAAGCGTGGTTGGATTGGTTAGCAACAAAAGCTAACCAAAAAGCTCAAAAGGCAACGGATGACGAGTTAAAGGAAGCGAAAACGAAGTATAAAAGACTGAAATCAGCAGCGAAAGAAGTTGTGTCTAGAAAGAAAGAAAGAAAGAAAGAAGAACGAAAGGATGATTTTGATAGGAGGCTCACTAAAGATTTCCAGTCAAACATCAAGTTTTTCTGGAAATCCATCAAAACAGCCAGAGGAAAAACTTCTACCTCGGAGCTGAGTACAATCAAGAGTCAAGATGGAAGCATTATAAAAGAAAGAAAGAAGAATGTGTGTTAAAGAGATGGAAAGAGCATTATGAAAGTTTGTTTGGAAGTACAACACCCGGCACCTTCCATGAAAACTATTATTAATGTTGATGAAAGTGAGATAACCATGAATGAAATAGTAAAAGCGTTGAATAGTATGAGATTAGGTAAGGCTGCAGGGTATGACAGGATTACCGTCGAAATGCTGAGGGACAGACAGGGCATAGGGGCTAGCCAGCTGTACCACCTTTTCAATCTGTTCTGGCGAAATGTTCAAGTACCGGGAGACTGGTGCAAAGCCATAATCGTGCCATTATATAAGGGAAAAGGGTCACAGCAAGACTACATAAATTACCGCGCTATAAGCATTCTCAGCGTTCTCGGTAAATTGTATGCGAATGTGTTGATTGAAAGGGTTGTGAATGAAACAGAAGAAAAAGTATGCGATGCAAAAGCGGGATTTAGAAAGGGAATGGGATGTACGGATCTGGTCTTTTCTTTGCGGTGCATAGCCGAAAATTGTTTGGCTAAAATCATGCAGGAGATGGTAACTGCTATGAGTGGAGCTTTTGTTAGAAAGGGAACGAAGGTGAATGTAAAGAAGACGAAAGTGATGGTGTTTGAAAGACATGAGTCAGTGACATGCTGCAATATCGTGATTGGAGATGAACAAATAGAACAGGTGAATGAGTTTGTGTATCTGGGTTCAAAGTTTACAAGAGATGGAAAGTGTGAGAGTAATATTGAAAGAAGATTGAATGCAGGAAACATGGTGAATGGAGCTTTGCACTCCTTTATGAGCAGTCGGAAGGTGTCTAACAAGACTCTTTTGGCTGGGCATCAGGGGGTGTTGGTTCCGCCACTCGTGTACGGTAAAAGTTGGGTAATGCAGAAAAAACATGAAAGCAGAATAAATGCAGTTGAGATGAGAGCGTTAAGAAGTATGTGATAGGTGTTAAACTGAGTGAAAAGATAAGAAATAGTGAGATAAGGAAACGTTGTGCTCTGAAAGATGATGTAGTGACAAAAATTGAGAAGGGTATGCTGAGATGGTTTGGCCATGTCGAGAGAATGAATGAAGAACGATTGACGAAAAAAGTGTATAAGGCGAGTGTGAATGGAAGTACTGGAAGGGATAGACCTAGACGGACGGTAATGGTAAGGACGGAAAATCAAAGCATGTACTTCAACAATAAACAACACGTAACTAAACAATAACTTACCTAAAATACTTAAAATAATGGCGAACCGCGACGTTTGACAACGGTATGAAGTGCGCGCAGCCATCCTCTCCTACACGAGAGGGGTGACTTAAGCGCCTACGCATCAGTCCTTACTTAAATACTATCGTCTGATTTACTAGTAATTTGCTTTATTTTGTATAGTTTAACCACCAATTTTTGTATGCGATAAAAAAATGTAAAGTAGTTTAATGCCCAAAATAAAACTAGTAAAAAACAAGTAAATTTGTTTTATTGTATGAAAATAGATTCTAGAAAGAACAGAAAAACGACTCAACGCATAATGTTACCTTATTTTGGATAGGTAAAATGTATTATCTTGAAAAAAATAGCATTTTAGAGTAGGGTAAAATGTATTAACTTACAATTACTAACATTTAAAATCGGAGTAAAATGTTTTAATTCTACTGATGAAGAAAAGTCAAGTTGGGTATAATGTATCAATTACAAAAATGATAATATTACAATTTGGTAAATTGTTTTAATATTTAAATTTAGTTAAAGTCAAGCAAGGCAAAGTAGCATAAGGTTAACTTTTTTAGTTGAGAGGTGTTTTAATGACAATATCCACTTCTTATTATACAGTTTAAAAGACAAAAAAATATGACAAACTTCAAAATCACTGATGTATTAACGACCATAAAAGTCATCAGATCGAGCTGAAACCAGGACCATTCGAAAGAGTTTTTTTTCCTGATTCCAACGATATATATAACTCTATATCGCCTAAAATGGCGGTTAATACATTTTGCCTTTCCACCGTCGATATAGTCATTACACAATTTATATGATATAAAAGCTTTTCGCGAAGTTTACGTACGTAGATAAACACCTAAATTAAATAACTTGATTTAATTTTTATAATTTTTAAACTAAGAAAAATTTCATACCTGCTCCCCCGTCCGCGCAATTTTCGCAAAAACGGGTACCTACAATTTTTTTGCTTCACGTATTTATTATTACAAGTATCGCCCAGAGGTCGAAATTCGACCATAATTAAAATTTTAAATTAAAGAAAACCAAATAATTATGACAATAAAGAACCTTCTTTTAAATACCTTTTTAATTTGGCTACAGACTTTGACAATCAACAAAATAGTATAACATGCGTGTGTGCGTGTGGTAGTGTGTGTAATGCTTTTTTATTAATTTAATGAATATTTTGTCTAATTTTGAAAAAATATTAGCATTCCGCACTCCTTCTCTATAGGCTAGTAAATAAAGCATTTAACCTCGCACTAAGTTTCTTGACTTTTCTTGTTGGACTACCGGGCGTAAAGTCGAAAATTTCAAGGTACGCATAGAATATAATGGTACAAATTCAACTAATAAAAAAAAATATCCCGATTATTTATGTACTTAAAAATTGATAGTTCATTCCTTACCAGCAACAGTAATTAACTTTTTTATATTTTATTTTATTATATTTCGTACAACTAAAAAAAAAGTAATTATTTTATTTTCGGATGCTAGAATAAAATGAAAGAAAGCGATCGTACATGAGTAAAAATGCTAAAAAATCGTATGAGTACGATTTAAATAGTACATCTGGCAGCCCTGTTCGAATCGTATGAAACTAAGAGTACATTAGGTGTTATTCTCATATAGATTACATAACAAATTTATTGTATGTAACTATAAATGTAGTTAATGTATCCAAAACGACGTTTGTTGGTGAAATAAATTTCTTTGTCAGTCCAAAGATAGTCTCTTCGAGGTAGCGGTAATTATGCATGCAACACTCCAGTTTTATAACCTCAATTTGCTTTTAAACAAAGAAAACGAAATTTTCATGATTATTTTATGCACAATACTCAAAAAGTCTTTAGGACCGAAATATCGACAAAAAAAAGGAAATAATGAAGTTAATTACCATATTTAAAAAAAAAAACAGTTTTTAGGGTTCCGTACCCAAAGGGTAAAAACGGGACCCTATTACTAAGACTTCGCTGTCCGTCCGTCCGTCCGTGTGTCTGTCACCAGGCTGTATCTCAAGAACGGCTATAGCTAGAGAGTTGAAATTTTCACAAATTATGTATTTCTGTTGCCGCTATAACAACAAATACTAAAAACAAAATAAAATAAATATTTAAGGGGGGCTCCCATACAACAAACGCGATTTTCTTGCCTTTTTTGCTCGATATCAATAATGGCAACAGGTAGGCACTTGAAATATTCACAAAATACTCAGTTCTATTTTTACTTTAATAATAAATAATAAAATTAAAATAAAATTAATATTCAAGGGGGGCTCCCATACAAAAAAACGTCATTTTTGCCTATTTTTGCTCTCATACAACAAAAGTGATTTTTTAGCCGCTTTTTGCCCGATATTAAAATCAATGTACCTAGTCAATGGTACGGAACCCTTCGTGCGCGAGTCCGACTCGCACTTGGCCGATTTTTTAAATTGTTTTATTTTGAATTGGAAGCAAGCGTAAAATTGGAACTTATAATCAGAACTATTTCACTATAAATGTATCTATACTCATGAAGGTATTCAAGGTCGACGGCCAGCACACGGAACGAGTGTCTCCTTTTAACTCTTTTTTTGTTTTACTTTTATAACTCGCTCGTAAACACAGACTTTTTGAATAACTTTTACGTTTAAAGTGTATCGTTATTATACAAATAACTATTTTTATAATTAAATGTTTATTTTACTATTTTATATATTAAAACTTAAAAAGTAAAAACCTAACTTTGGAAACCAATATCGATTTATGTCGTATTATTTAACCAGAATGACTATTGAAAACCATGGTAAAAATCGTAACAAAAAACCATCTCCAATGAAATCAAATATGTAATACATGTATTATATATATTATATACATATATATGTTACTGTAAAAGCTCAAACTACGGTAAATCCCAAGATTTAAGAGTAAGTCTTAGGATTTACCGACATGAGTTGGTAAATGTATTTATGAAAATGGGATATTTTTTTCGGGCTTTTACTATTTGAATTTAGTACATGCTAGGTTTTACCACTGAAAGCTAGTAAAAGTTGGTTTTGGAAATAAAACAAAGATTAATTCTTATCCATTTATTTCAGTCAAAAACTTAAATTGGTAAGTCTTTAGATTAAGACCCGTAGACCGCTTATCGGCATAATATCGTTACAAAAAAAAAAAAACCCTAAACTATCTAACTTCAAAAATAGACCGTTTATCGGCACAATTTAGTGACAAAAAATAAGTAAATAAAATAACCCTAACCTATTTAACTCCAAAATTAGACCGACGCGGATCTTAATCTGAACTAGCCACGTTATAACATGTCATTTTCAACATTTACCGTGCCTTTGATGTAAATCCTAAGACTTACCAAGTGAATGGTGGTAAAAATGCGAATCGCAAAATCGTTCGGTCTTTCATCATTAAGAGTTGGTAAATCTTAGGGGCTGTCTCCACGAGCGAGCATATCGCCGGCGATCGCTCGTGGAGACAGCCCCTTAGGTTTTACTCTTAAATCTTAGGATTTACCATAATTCGTGCATTGACAGTAACATATATATTATTACGTTGTTATAAAGTTACATTAAATTTTAGAATAAGAAAAGATCCATTTTTTCGCAGTAATATATGTTTCGAATAGGAGATTGTATACCTAGAGCGCAACCACGTAGACAACATAAGCATAATATATTCATCGGATGCAATGTATAAGTTGGCAGGTAAAATTTAGCATAATTAGGCGTTGACCCTCTTTTTATCAAAGCTCGAGGCGCAATGCGCGAGTGTAAATATTAATTCGATCTGGAGACCGCAGAAATCAATCAATAATGTATTACGCAAATCGTTTGATTGATAAGTTACATATCGCACACAAACGGTAAATAGGTTACACGTTTTAATTTACAGTTTATCCCGTTTGTATCAGCTTTAAATTATAATGAAGTATTTTGTAGTTTATTATTCGTAATTAGATTGTATTGGAATAAAGAATAATTTTTATTTACTTCAATACCAGTTGTAATCATCATTCTAACACGATATAAATTTCGTAATGCAGTCATACTATGTAATAATATACGTAAGGTAAGTACAAAAAAGTTTACGGGAAATAAAAGATGTGAAATTTTATTCTTTACAAAAAAGGTCTGAATAACTTTTGTCCTAAAGTGGATAGTTTTCGAGATATCGGCCAAAAACTTTTCTTTAAGATTGCGATCGAAGCTCCACCTGGATCTGTCAGCATTTTGTGTTTTTATGGTCAGTAAGTGACCCTTAACCTAAAATAAAATTAAAATTTGATCGGAAATTTAGTGCGAGGTTAAATGCGTTATTTACTGGCCTACTACTAATAATCACAAATTACAAAATGAAGTCTCCCCCTCTCTCTCTTTTTCTGTAATCGTGCTACTCATCGTGGCTGTAGGTCGTGATTATTAATTATTTAAAAATACTAAAACATGTTATAATATAAACATTTAATTCAGACCAAGTGAAGAAGAAGTGTGATGAACAAATTAATTCTTCATTACTTGTGAGTTCTATAAGTTCTTCTTTTAAATGAGATGATTCTGCTGTAGATATCTGCATTTGCGAAAGGCTCTAAAACCCAGCTTGGTAAAGCAGCAGCTTGCAATTGTAAATTAACGCCATTATTTAAAATGGTCTATCAAATAAGCTATGTAATTTTTGAACGCAATCAACTTTCCGCGCAGTTCATCGTCGCAAATGATTATAGTGTTCATTATTTGCACTACAATGTTGCCCAAATAAATAATCTGCCATGTAATGTATTGCTTCTTATCTTGTAGCCTGCTCTAATAACGTAATGGAGCGACGCATGCAGGCGGTCATTTAGCAGAGTGCTGATGATGAATAACACAATGTACAGCGATTACAATTGGTACTGCTTGTTTTAAATGCGCAATGAAACCCTTATAACACCCCGTCATTGCTGGAGCAACTGACAAAATATTTCGAATGGGAATTTCTTTTCTTTCACCCCGTTTTTTACAAATACTCGTAATAAAGAGTTATTACGAGTATTTGTAAAAATTATACAAAATATTTTCTTCTTTTATGAATCGGACGTAAACCAAGAGTAGTGCTTTGTTATTTGGTAAAGTTGATTCATGGAATTGAATGGAAAATTTGGAAGTCTTTAAGTAATCACATAATGATAGTTCAACATCTTTAGCCATTTCATCGATTCTTCTTTACATTGTAGTATTGAATAGCCCGTTGGCGCAGTTTGTAGTGACCCTGCTTTCTGCTTCGGGGGTTGTGGGTTCGATAATTCGATTCCCAACCCGAGTCTGAGTGTAATATTATAATATACATATTCATTTATTATTTATAAGTATGTTTATCAAAAAAAAAATGTAGCTAGACCTGTCGGCTATTACCTATAACACAAGCATTAAGTTGCTTACTTTAGGAACCGACGACCGTGTGTGTATTGTGTAGATATTTATTTATTTATTACTCAAAATATTTTTTTATTATATCTGATGGCGTCTTATGATGAAGAACAGATTTGATTACATCTTTGACTGCCGGCATAATTAATTCTTCGCTCATTGTGTGTGGTTTTCCCGCTATTGCTCGTAGTCCATCATTTTACTGTTTAGAGTAACATGCAAAAAGGTTTGACACAGTTGGCTGTTTTAAATGTTTTTTCTCGAGTCCTTGAAAATAGGATAAATCTTTGTCCTTTATATCAGCATATATTTTATTCAAATGCTCTTGGAGCTTAGAAGGCTTCATGGCTTCATTCGAAAATATTTTTAGGCAAATTAAACACATAGGTAACGATGAGCAGCCCACTCATGAGCTGTTTTGTGTACAGGTTCAATTTAGATGACGATACATGGTTTGTATGTATGTATGTATGTATGTATGTGTGTTTTTGTTCGTGTGAAATCTTGCAACTCAATTTTGAAGCAGATGTCTTCAACCAATTGAGCTGAAATTTTGTATACAGGTTCAATTTGGATGACAATGCATGGTTTATGTGTATGTATGTATGTATGTATGTATGTTTGTTCGGGTGAAATCTCGCAACTCAATTTTGCAGCAGATATCTTCAACCAATTGAGCTGAAATTTTGTATACAGGTTCAATTTGAATGCCAATGAATGCATGGTTAACTTTGTGACGTCATTCTAAATCCAATATGGTGGCATATCCAAGAGTGCGGACTAGTTATTTTTAGTGCACTTCTACAATATGGGTATCAAATGAAAGGGCGTGCTAAGAATAATTCTAATAAAGTGACGTGATAACCGACTAAAAAATCAAAAATAAATTAAAAGTAAAAAACATTTTTAAGAAACAAGCTTTTATTTCAATGCGCTTAAACGAAAAAAATAAATTTTTACTTTAAAACTTTTACTATCTACTTATAAAGTCATTACCTACACATAATCTATATGACATAAAAGCTTGTCGCGAGATTTGCTTGTAAACAAGTAAATTAAATAAATTGATGTGATTGATTTTAACTATTAAAATTTTCAAACTAAGGAAATTCGAGTATTCATATCTCGCGACAAGCTTTTCTATCATATAGATTATGTGTAATGACTTTATAAGTAGATAGTAAAAGTTTTAAAATAATTTTTTTGTTTTGTTTTAGCACATTGAAATAAAAGCTTGTGTTTTAAAAAATTTTTTACTTTTAATTTTTTTATCAGTCACGTGCGAGTCTGGATCACTGACAAGGCCCACCAACCACCCAAGTTTGCGGTGCCCTGGTGCACTTGCCCTGCTAAAAGGTTGTTGCAAGTTCCCGTATTTTTGTCGCAACATGCTTGATTGTGTAAATAACGTCTTTGTTTACCAACTTGCATAGACTTGTTACAAAACTAAACAATTAGTTAATTTATTAATGCTAAACAAAATGTTTTTTCTTCAAAATAGATTTATTTTCAAATTATTATATTATATTAAATTTTTAATTAGGTAGATATGCCGTGACTGCCCCCTTGACTGTCATAATGCCCCCATTTGCCTTTGGACCGGCTACCGCCTCCACGTAAAGCTGCAGCGCCCACTAGGGGGAGAGAGGGTGGTATTGCTTCCGTTGGGAGCCTATGCTAAATACTAACTAGACTGGGAATTCTTATCGTTTAAAAATGAAGCGCAATCCACTTGATATAAAATGTGTCCTTTTTCTTTATGTTATTCTGCAGCTGTTTGATACAGAGTCTTGTACCATTACACAGTTTCGGTGAGTTCATATTCCTTAATAAAATAATTGCCGAGCAAAGACACTATTTTATTATTATTATTATTTATAGTGAGGGATCCCTAGTACATTTTTTTCATTTGATTACTATCAAGCTAATTTTCCGGGAGTAGCTTCATTTTGTTTCAAGAATATTACACAGTTCATTACTCAATAGTCAATACGATTTGACCTGAATTTTCGTCTATTGGATAAGTACCTTCTCCTATTTGCCAGTCTATCAGCGAATTCTTGTGTATTTTCATCTCCTGAAATCTGTGCTTTCACATTTGTTATTAATTTGACTATTTTTATGTGTTCCCATATGAACGACTTTTTAAAGCAAGCGTTAACTTTATACGCCGGCATCGACTTTGGAATGACAGACAATGTATGATGCCACAATAATCAACGAAAATTCACTGAATTTTAGCTTATAATCCGTCATCAATCGAAATTTCCACTACTCTACCAGAATACTCTCGAAGAATCAATGAATGAATCTCAGTGATGTCGTGTTACAGATTAGCTGAACTTAATTTATAGTTTTATGACAGTAATACAATGAATACAAAATAAATATTAAGCAATTTACCTTTTATGATCGAACAAACACGACTTTTTTATATATTAAAGGAGATTTATCATTAGTTATAGTTATTACTTTAAGTATAAAAGTTAACGTTAATTAACGTCTGAATGTACACGCACAGATAAATCGACAGGCGAGACAAGGATTCTAATGATACGGATAGTCGGATAACTCATATTCAAATCTATACTAATATTATAAAGAGGTAAAGTTTATAACTTTGTTTGTATATACGGGGTAATCTTCGCAAATACTGATCCGATCATGAAAATTCTTTCGTTACCAGAAAGCTACACTATTCAGGAGTGACAAGATAAAAGGAAAAAGATAAAAATATAATATAAAGATTTTAAATCAGCAGGATTTGAACCTGCGCCCTCTGACGTGCCGTGTCAACAATTCAATCTAATCAAGCATTATTATTTGCCTTAGAAATTAATTGGTGATTTTAAAACATTTATATTTATCTGATTTGCTGAAAATAGTGAGAGTGTATTGGAACATATCAAATTTCACCGTACCCTTCTTATGTGAAATGGATTATAACGCCCAACGAAGTGGGCACGGGTCGGCTAGTCTATTAGTATATTAAAAACTTTGAGTCGAATAAAGAAATCTACAAACAGTGTCCTACTAAAATCCTACTGAGATTTGATTTCAATTTGTGAACCTTTTGAATTTTTCAAAGAATAATTAGAAATTAGTAGTGTTACCACGATTAGAACACCGTTAGCTATAATCATCACAGAGCGACCATATTCGTATACCTACGTTTTAAGATCAATCGAATCTGTTTTTTCTGTGTCGATACAAGTCCCTACTATATGACTAGACCGCTGCTGGCGCAGATTGGATTGGAACATATATAAATATATATAAAAGAGATTTCCATTTTCCACCCATATATTGACTCATCACGATATCTCTGGAACCATAAGGCGTAGAGAGTTAGAGACTTGAAATTTGGTACAAATATTCCTTTCGCTGAGTAGAGGTCAGCTAAGAACGGATTTTACGAAATTCCACCCACAAGAGGGGGTGGCGAGGGTTAATAATATATATATGACAAAACAACGTTTGCGGGGTCAGCTAGTAGGTACATAATAATTTTAAAAGTAGGTATATATATACGTATATTTATCGGGCTGATGTAAGATTATAATAAGATTTAAAAAAAACGTGTGTCTAAAAAAGCAATACTGTATGCTTTTTTAGTCGTTCATTTATTCTATTGTGAAACAAGAAATCTTATTTTGAAATCACTCTTAAAATTTAAATTTTTTCTAGAACGTTACAGTGACTTCAACGATTTTAATACTAAACAAGGTTTTCACATATTTTTATTTCAAGGATGATTTTAGTATCCAGGTTTATTCGAGTTGAGCAATGCGACCTCATAATAAGAATAAGTTTCGTTTGCGACACAAACTGCAACTATAGATTACCCCACATTTCACTCTAATCTGAAAAGAAATTTACAGACGGTTCGACGATATTCATATGCGCTAGGTATTAAATTATAGTACGTATTATAGCGTAACGCTCAAACTGAGAACGCCATTTCTCACGTACATGTAAATAAGCAGAGCCTTGGCCTCGTTACCACGATTTTAGCCTTATTACAAAACGTTTCAATGATGCGGCCCACATGACCGCAGACGATTTACCACGAAATTTTGTTTTATTTATAACATTTTTTTTTACATATTAAGTGCGTGGTATCACTAATTAACAACCTACAGCCTAACAGCCTGCGTGTTTAAGAATTGGGTTCTTATTTAAGCCGATTATGTACATTTTAAGTAATATCTTTAGCAATTCTGAATATTACATTTTTTGCTTCTATAATGTCTGTGAAATAACAAAGATATTTTGTATTATTAACTTTCAGAAAAATCGTAGGTACCTGTTTAATGTTCTTTTTACGACCCGCCTGCCCAGCGTGGTGACTATGGGTAAAACACATGAGTTCACGCCATTATTGACGCGAACTTGTAGAGGCCTATGTCCAGCAGTGGACTGCGATAGGCTGAAATGATGATGATGAATGATGAAACTAAATTATGTGAATATAAAAATTTGCTTCTGCGGGGTTTGAACCCGCACCTCCGACAGACCGTGTCAGTGCTCTAGCCAATTAAGCTATGGAACGATGTACCCGCTAGAACGAAATTTTTGATATGATGATTTTTATTTGGTTTTAAGCAACCGTGGCGCCGTCTATAGCGAGTCCTTTACAGCACCCAACTATTCAAAGTTTCTTCATATTACAATGAATTCTTTGACAAGAGACGACTCTATGCTATTTTGAATTCGTATTATTTTTAATTTTTGTGTTACCCACACATGAGGAAATTCTAAATATTTTTATTAAGTATCATATCAAAAACGCCACACATATTTTTATTTCGATACAAAATTGTATTAGTCGTTTTTATCATAGTATTAAAAAAAAAAAGAATTATAGGTATAGTAATATTTTAAAATATAGCTGGTACCCTTGACACTATTACGTAATTTAATTATGTTACCTGATCAGCATTGACCTGATCTACAACTACGTTAATATTATAGTTGACTTTCGAAGACATTCTGTATAATAAACCGTAATACAAGCTATGCAAAATTCGCGAGCTACGACTTGGAAATGTTGTCTGTGTTTTTCATCTGAATGTATATTATATTTTTATACAAAAGAGGAGTTATAAATTAAGAGAAGCAACATTGTTAACATTAAAGCTAAACTTTATACAAAACGTCTTATTCTACTTTGAAAATAAAAAAAGAGAACAGTTGTTATTGTTGGAAATAAAGTTTCAACATTCGCGTAGCAAATTTTCCAATAACCTCAATGCGTATTCATGAATCCTTATTCTTACACCACCTTTACGTTTTATCAACTCCAGGCGTTTAAGATTCGATGAATCAATACATACCGATCAACGCATAATGCAGACATACAAATATACAGAACGTATGGAAGTGGCACAAGGCTGTCGGTAGAAACGGCGTAAGCCGTCGAGCGATCAGTATAGAAACAACGGAAACCGATCATATCCCAGAAAGTTGCTATATTCGGATAAAATAAACTCAAATCTGCCATTTTTTTCCGCGATATTTACTTCTGAATGTTATAAAATATATTACCGCTAAAACTTTTAGATATTTGATTTTTTATAGGGAAAATAGGGTTTATTAAAAAATAATAGTTAAAATTAATTAATATTTAATTATTCTTAAAATTTATAGTAAACGATAATTGCATATTTTCGACTCGTGGAATTGACTAACTCAGCAAGGTCGCACGATGAGATTGAGCAATGTGATTCAGTCCCATTGTATTGTAGAATAGCAATACCATGTGCACGACGAATAAACAGATAATTATGTTTATATATTTATTTTACACCAAGCTTACTAAGCGTTTCAGAAAAATAATATTATTGAAACATGTAAAAACAAAAATTATGCACATAGTTTTATTCACATAGGTAATTGGAGAGGCGCTTTAAACATTTTTTTATTTCTTTATACTTGTAGTGTATTTTCCGTTGATGTTTCAAAATAAATAAAAAATAAATAAAAAATAAATAAACATGTATGAAAACTATTCTATGACTTTTTATTTCGTAAATATTTCGAATTTCGTTAAAATTATTTATATTATTTTTATGAAAAAAGTGTACCAATTCGTTTTAATAATGATTTATGACTAGTGTAATCCATGTAATATTATTTGAGTAACATAATTATGATCAACGTATGTATGTATCTACATTTTGAATTAACAAATACAAATTTTCAAATATTTGCAGAATTTAACGTAAAACCGCTGTGACATAGGTATACAATATCCACTACCACTACAGCCTATCACAGTCCACTGTTGGACATAGGCCTCCACAAGTTCGCGCCCGACATTATGACGCGAACTCATGTGTGTTGCCCATAGTCACCACGCTGGGCAGGCGGGTTGGTGACCGCAGTGCTGGCTTTGTCGCACCGAAGACGCTGCTGCCCGTCTTCGGCCTGTGTATTTCAAAGCCAGCATGGATGGTTATCCCGCCATCCGTCGGCTTTTTAAGTTCCAAGGTGGTAGTGGAACTGTGTTATCCCTTAGTCGCCTCTTACGACACCCACGGGAAGAGAGGGGGTGGCTACATTCTTTAGTGCCGTAGCCACACAGCACTGGTATACAATATACCTAAATAAAATTGAAGTGTCTGTCTGTGATTTCGAAATAACAATTTTTTTCAGTGCATAATTATTATAGTTATTTCCATGATACTAAACACAAGAAAAACGATTTTAAAATTTATGTAAGTCTGTCAGTCATTTTGTTTGTCCGGGCTAATCTCCGGAACGGCTGAATCAATTGTTATAGGACTTTCACTGGAAGATAGGATTGTGGAAAAACACACATAATATAGGCTACCTGTTATACCGCCCAGAAAGATAAAAATTAAATTTCTAAATATAAATAGTAAAAAACCGGCCAAGTACGAGTCGGACTCGCGCACGAAGGGTTCCGTACCATTGACTAGGTAATATATATTTAAATATATGTATTATATAAATATCTAGCAAAAATAGGTAAAAAATTGCGTTTTTTGTATGGGAGCCCCCCTTAAATATTTATTTTATTTTATTTTTAGTATTTGTTGTTATAGCGGCAACAGAAATACATAATCTGTGAAAATTTCAACTGTCTAGCTATAGCCGTTCTCGAGATACAGCCTGGTGACAGACGGACGGACGGACGGACGGACGGACAGCGAAGTCTTAGTAATAGGGTTCCGTTTTTACCCTTTGGGTACGGAACCCTAAAAAACAAATAATATTTAAATACTACATTAGGGACCATCCATAAATTACGTCACACGAATTTCTCGATTTTTCGACCCCTCCCCCGTCCTTGTCACAGGTGGTCACATTTATGAGACCCCCCCTACCTAATGTGACGTCACATATTTTGCAATTTTGCATGAGCAAACTGATGACAGTTTCAACATTATTTTTATTTTCATTTTAATTTAGTCAATTCGCCTATGAAATAAATAAAACTTTAATTTTTGTAGTTAGTTATTGATAGGGAGTTGAAATATAATTTTTTTGTAGTTACGTTTTTATATTATTATATTTGGAAATGTGACGTCACAAAATTTCAGACCCCTTACTCTCCCTTGTCACACAATGTAACACTTCGTCGACCCCCTACCCCCCTCTTAACGTGTGACGTAATTTGTGGATGGCCCCTTATACGTACCAAAAAATTTGTACCGTCAAGTATTTACAGTTTTTTTTATTTATTTAAATGACAAATTAAATAATTGTGTTTGCTCGCAAACGAAAAAAAATCGACTTCAATTACACCGACAAGTAATACAAGTTACAACGTAAGTAAACGAAAAAACGGTCAAGTAAATACGCGCTATTAAAGATTACTCAAAAAGCTGTAATCAGATCTCGATCTAATTTAAACAAGACTACAGGTCAAGTATTAGTTTTCGATTAAAGTAAGAGTAAGAATCATCAAAATCGGTACACCGAGTAAAAAGTTATGCGGTATAATACAACGTAGGTCGACGAAAAAGTAGTCAAGTAAATACGCATTATTAGATATAACTCTAAAAGTACTTGTCAGATCTCAATTAAATTTAAATGGAACTACATGACACGCAACACCTTTCAATTAAAACAAGATTGATCGAAATCGGTCCACCCAGTCAAAAGTTCTGAGCTAATATACATTAAAAAAAATATAGTCGAATTAAGAACCTCCTTCTTTTTTCGAAGTCGGTGAATTTTTTTTAAAATGTTTGTCTATATGTCTGTACGTCGGCCTCTGGAACGGCTAAAATAGGATAAAGAAGGTCACTTGGCAACATATACTTTTTATCCCATAATTATAGCAGGCCAGATAGAATCTTCCTACGCGAATGAAGTCGCGGGAACAGTTAGTTTAAAGTAATTAATACAATTCATCGTACATTTTTAGACCGGTAATTATATTTAGTACCTTGTAAGTACTCACTTGGTAAACTTTATTATTCTCATATACCAGGTACAGGTAGCGTAAATTTGTCGCAAAATGCTGTTTGATTTACTACTCAAAAAGATAGACAAAAAGTGTGTTGAACTGTTGATCCTTATCGATCATTATTTTTCAACTAAGGTAATAGGTAGTTAATGAACACAGCGTATTATCCCGACGAGTAAAATTATTAAGAAAGTATTCTTATTATAGATATTTTTAAGTTTTAAAAATATTTTTTTAATATCAAACAGTTTTTTTTTATGTAAACGTTATTTAAAGATACTAATATTATAAAGAGGAAAGATTTGTATTTTTTGTGTGTATGTTTGTAATGAATAAACTCAAAAACTACTGGACCGATTTAAAAAATTCTTTCACCATTTGAAAGCTTAGGTAACATAGGCTACTATTTACCCCGGGAAAATAATAGGTTCCTACGGGAAATTGTTTACGCACACGGGTGAAACCGTGAAAGCCGTTGAGAACAGCTAGTAGGTATATAATAAAGTAAGCGGTTCAATCGTTGTCATGACATATTGTAAAACAGTTGTCATGACGATGTTTCATTTATTAATGTAGTGATTGTATCGAAACAATATAAATTATAATGTTACTGTTATGGTTTTTAATTGACAAAGTCGTTCGAGGCAACGAGATGTCTTTACGAAGCGCTCATTGGTGCACATTGCGAAATAATCGCGCTGTCCCACTTACGGAGATAAATTGAATTTCAATTTCGCCAAAGGGCGATGGAATTGTACATACATATTTAAGACGAAATGCGGCATAATGTCACTTTCGTGACTTTATATTTTATTGTTTTAATATTTTCGAAATACCTAAGCGTGAAAACTAGGTACATATAGATAATATGTTACTCTAGGGTAGAGCATTCGAATATAAAAATAGTTTATTGTAAATTTTTAATTATTTTATTTTACTGTAAGCTTTATTTATAAAAGTAATTAATCAGCTATCAATAGAATGATAGTTTTATTACAAAACGAAAAATACAGCTCATTTATTTTTTGCATGCAAATTACTCGAGACAAAATTTGTATTAGGAACATTACTTACACTTTAATGCATTGGCATTTTACGTAAGACGTAACGGCAATTATTATAAATATAAAACCTTATCTGTTACTTCTGTGCCAAATTATCAAATACAATATAACTTCTGTAAAAGGACAGAGTTAAAATAAAATAGTAGGGTACAATCATTGATTGATTCTGTGTCAATTAAAAAAAATCCAGATCTTCCACATTTGAATACTGTCGTTTTAAATTATATTTTATTGGGCCTCATTGAATGCAGGTGAATCGCTAACAGAAATAAATATACGAGGCAATAATTTATTGTTGTACTTTAGTTTATACTTTCAATTACAATTGCTTGATGGAAGCGGAATGTATTCTTAGGCTTGGCATATACGTCACGATTAAGACAATGTTTCTAGAATTGGCCAGTCAGTTCACTTTATAATTATTTATTACTCATAGTCGATCTTTGTAAAAGATTGAAACAAATTATAGAAATTACACGTAATATATTGAAGGTTTCTACTATACTAGTTTCCTATCCAAATTTATATTATTATAAGAAAGTGACCTTTGGAAGACTACGTTTACTATTTAGCCTGTAACATCCCACTGTTTTGCATAGGCCTCTTTCTCCATGAAGATTGGAGCTTAATCTACTGTGGTTTGGTGGATATATTATTTCCTTACTATGAGTAACCATCGCTATCAGGTATCTATGTTAAAAACCGGAACCAACAGCTTAACGTGTTCTCCGAGGCATAGTTAGAAAAGAAATAGGTATTTGTACAAATACAAATATCCTTTCCGAGTGGGAATCGAACACGCAACCACCAGTGTTTAGGCGCCTACACGACAAGCACCAGAGCGGTGTTATCTACACGCCTAAAATGGACAATAGATATTGTGAAAACTTTGCTCTTGTGTCATCGAAGCATAGTAAGTTATCAATCACGATCGATCGGTCGAGCAAATCAGTTTTGTTTCCGTTTAAGCTTCCATATGTAGAAATAACATACATATAGTTTTTACAACGAATAATAATCGATCATTTTTCCTTGCTTTGTTAATTTTGTTATTATAGGTAGGTCTCAAATGTATACACAATTAGAACGCTCATGTGGCTATCCCCTGGAATGTATAACATATTAGTACTTTGACCCATTAAGAAAATGTAGGTTTTGTTGAGTAAGCCCAACTGTAATCTCTCGGGACCTTGGAGCGGTAGGAGAGGCCGAGGTGCCAGGGGCGCGGGGGGCACGGTCGCAGATGACGCGCGCCCTACTGACACACTGACACACTTACCCAGTGACAGTGGTACTGCTTTTGGTTCGACGAGGCCACTCGGTGCGTCCTACGTGTGCAGTTATATGTACCTATACTCTATGCCATTCTAACGTTGGGGGGTACACCCGATGACCGATACCCGTTCCATCCACAGCGTTATTACGTATATTACACGACAGTAACGTTGAGACGACTTTAAATAGTTTCACTTTTAAAGAAATTATATTTTGATATACACGTTGTTTGATATACATAGCACAATTTTGAATTTGTATCATTAAATAATTAAACTTAGGTTCAGTGGCTGAAGTTGCACAGGTTTTCAAAACTCTCGACTTCTTGAGTCTTTCTAAAGTATAATACATAAAGGCTTACTGCATTTACTATGATTTATAGTCGAAAAAGTAAAGTATAAGTGGTTCGTGAATTTAAAAAAGTTGTTTTATTTTAATGAATAAAATTGAAAAATTTAGAAAACAATACGAAAAAGTATTGTTAACAAAATCATAATTTTAATAGAAAACGGTTGCGCATGTTACTTGTAGGTACTCGAAACCTTATAAATATTTTACGGGCGTATTACATAAAAATACAGCGTAGTGAATAGTGAACACATTGTGGTTGCGTATAATTTTGCAACGTAACGGTTCAACAGATTGTCTCGTGACATTCACGCCTTAGCAACACTGATTTTAGCTTTTTTTTCATTATGAAAGTTTAACAAAAATTATGTGTTATTCGTAACGCGTGGTATGTATACGAGTAATTTGAATAATATTTTCATGTAAAACAAAAGAAACAACAAAGCCCGATTGAGTTATACTTGATTATATTTATGACAAAGTAAAAACCCGCCTGCATAAAAAACAACTAAATATTAGTAAATGAACTGAAAAGACTGGAACAAGATAAAAATTCAAAATTACACAAAGCTAACGAAACAAATCGAAACAATATCAAACATTATGTACACTTAAAAATATCAATACGGTAGTCCTTCAAAATTGTATGCAACATCGTACATAATATGCAGTCGGAGACATGAAATTGAAGGATAAGTCAAATCATTCTCTCTTTGTGCATGTCTTAGGGTTTTTGGGTTTTTTGTTTTCTTTTAATTATTATTTTATTTGTGTCTTTTCAGTTAGACAAATTACGTAAACGCATCTTGCTTGCCTTAGGCATGGGAAAGAGCAAAGTCAACATTTTTTAAACTTTCTTATTGTATTTCTTTATTATTATTACGGTAATAATAAACATAATATACATTTTTCAAATCCTTGTATTAAGCCCTTTAATTTGATATCCAAATTATAGTATTCTAAAAAAAATTTATTTCTTCATTAACTAGAATGGCTTCCGCACAGCCGCCATGTTTTTTTTTTAATGTCACCTATCTAAGAACACTTGGGCTGCTAAGACGAATCTAAAGATATCTCAATTATGCAAATCCGTTCAGCGGTTCTAGAGAAATGAGGTAATTAAGAATATTACATACATACATACAAGATACGCGCGAAAAACATAACCCTTCCTTGGCAGTCGGGTAGTAAATAGTAATGCTTTGATTTTGGTATGCGATTTTTCATTTATTGATTGTAAGACCTTTTTATTATTATTTTACTAGATACCTAGCTTGCTCTATTTTCATAAGTCTACGTAACCGGTAACATGCATTAATGAATTACTGCGGCAAATGTTGCTTAGTAGAGATTGGTTAAAACGCAAGAGCATCTTTATATTTACGTGCTTTTGTGTCTTACGTGCTCATATCTTTATGAGCTGTTACTGGCGGCCGGTTTTATCAAATAGAATGAATAACTCAGAGGAGTTCGCATGGAAATTAAAACATCATAATTATAATGTTCTATTTTATAAAAATCCTTCCGTATTATACATATATTATGTCTTTGACGCCGCGTTGGCGCAGCGGTCACAGCAATGGATTGCGATTGGCTGTTTCGCGAGCGGTTGCGGGTTCGATCCCCGCACACGACAACATTTGTATTGGCCATACAGATGTTTGCCGTGGTCTGGATGTTTGTGCAGTCCTTGTGGGTCTCTCCACCGTGCCTCGGAGAGCACGTTAAGCCGTCGGTCCCGGTTGTTATCATGTACACCTGATAGCGATCGTTACTCATAGTAGGGAATATATCCGCCAACCCGCATTGGAGCAGCGTGGTGGATTAAGCTCCGATCCTTCTCCTACATGGGGAAGAGGCCTATGCCCAACAGTGGGATATTACAGGCTGAATCGTCATTTCTTTACCTATGAAATTGCCACTGGCTTTTTCAAAACTAAAAAAAAATCGCTAAGTACTCGAATTTCAAATTATTTTAAAAACTAGCTGCCCGGACAGACTTCGTACTGTCTATTTTTTTTTTTTTTTTGTATAAAACCCTCCGTGGAATTTAAGGAGCATACAAAAAAAATTAGCCGAATTAGTCGAGCCATTCTCCAGTTATGCGCTTAGCAACATTCATTTTTATTATATAGAATTATAGAGTATACAATTCTTTTTTTATAATTAGTCATTTGATTAATGGTTAGCGTTCTGTTTACATCGCATTTGTACGTTTTTCGTCATCATGGATGTGTTAAAAATTCGAGTGATTATGGAGTGTATATATGAGTTCCGTCGTGGTAGCAAAGCGGCAGAAGCGGCACGCAACATCAACGGCGTTTACGGTGCGAACACTACTAACGAAGTAACGATCGTACCACCCGTTATTGGTTTGCTCGCTTTCGTTCCGGAAATTTTGACCTAAGAAATGAACCACGTGGTCGGCCGAAAATGTTGGTCGACAGTAACGAATTAAAGGCGATTGTGGAGGCTGATGATTCTCAAACTACAGCTGAATTAGCAGCAGCTTTCGAAGTTAACACTAAAATAATATTCGTCCATTTGCGTCAAATTAGCAAGGTAAAATAGCTCTACAAATGGGTGCCTCACGAATTGAATGAACACCAGCCCGAAATACGCGTCGAGACGTGCCTTGCACTGCTCAATAGACACACAAACGAAGGCATTCAACAATCGCAAGCTCTCAGCTACTTGGTTAGATCCTGGTTCCGTACCTAAACAATGCCCTAAACGAAAAATGACCCCTAAGAATGTGATGGTAACTGTTTGGTAGTCTAGCACCAGTGTAATTCATCACAGCTTCTTACCAAACGGCATGAGCATTACTGCAGATGTATACTGTGAAGAACTAAACACAATAATGGAGAAGCTCGCACGTCTCTAACCAGCTTTGGTCAATCGCTCGGCTCCGCTGCTTCTGCACGACAACGCGCAACCTCATACTGAGACAATACATACAAGAACGGTAATTTCATAGGTAAAGACCTATTATTTATATGCTAAATACCACATAATATATTAATAACAGAAATTTCATATTTAACCATATAGAATAAATGAATACCTATCTGGATTATTACGCCCGAGGGCAAAGATGATCTATAGGTATATTTCATAATAATTGTTTTTTAACTATTTCTTTATCTGATAAAAATGTTTATATTTAATAAAAACGCTAGAAAAAAAATCCTTTGTGATTACCGACTATCCAACCATTGTATTCCATAAAAGCATTTTGTGTATAAAATAATTATGAACAAAGAATGTTCTAATGAAAGCTTTCAAAGCATTAGATGTCTGGATCAAATAACAAGGCCATCCCACGAGAGTCTAGTGTTAACGTACCTCAACAGACTCAGGTAATTTATTATCTTAAATAATATAGTAAATAATGACGATGCATCACTGGGTAGATATATAATATTCATTTACAAAAGAACTAAATCTGTCACACACTTGTTGTATCGAGTTGGATAAATAATGGACATACATAGGTATATACATAAATCTTTGCGAAAACAGAGTACTTTCCGCTTCAATCACACTAGTTCTAATCGTTACACACACTCAATTATAGCCAGAATTTAAAGTCGCTACTATACACATATGCATTGTTTCATGTGCGTATGTAACGCATATTAAACTAATAAAGTTACAAAAAATACCATTTATTATACGACTCGTAAATGTTTAATTACATAACCCATACACACGTTTCTAATGGTCTAATTTTTGTATACACATTTTTCTGAGAACAAGGACCTTTATCATTAAAACAACCGTCAAAAAATAGGTCCCAATATGGGTCCCTTGCTGAATCCATGAAACGACCTTAATGTAACGATGTTAAAATTCAATACCTACTACTATTGATTATCTAATATTAAGATAAGACGTAAGCCAACTCAAAAGACTGACACCATATTAGCAGAGCCTTTTGATAAAATTACTGTGTAATACTTTGCCAAAAGCCTTTGAAAGCTGTGTATGACCTACTACTTCGCTACCGAAAATCAATTACACGAGAAATGTGTCCTTATTCGTAGACTATATACAACAGGTATTTTATACTTATTATTAGGTATTTTATTACCTTGTCAAGAAAATAATCCAATTTAGTGCATTCGTTCGAAAGTTATTTACGTACATACATATATTTCGGAGATTCATTTTTACATGTACCTATAAGAGATAAATAAAAACATATTACGAACATGAAAGTTTGTATTAGAGCTCCATCATTTCTTTACTAATTAAAGATATAAAAATATAATCGTGCAAAAATGTGTTTTTAAGCGTATTTTTGTATTAACTCAAAAATTTAATTAATTATTGACTCTAAAGTAAGTACCTGTTACTTAAAATTTCAGTAAGACTTCAAGGTTTCGTAAATTATAATTTATGAAATATTTTTGTCAAGGTTTGCAGTATTGCGTAGAGATGAAAGGAAAAATACGTAGTGATACTAACCTTGCTGAATATTAATTTGCCAATTAAAATATATTAAATTAACTTTAACTTAGCGTTAGATTAATAAAAGGTGAGTAGAACAGAAAAAAAAAGTATTAAATATCAAATCTATATTTTATTTTTAGATAGGTACTCCAGTACTCCTCAATCAATTAACCTTCATTATCTACGTTAAAGCTAGTGTGTATAAAAAGAGATACTTGTAATGTAACTAAGTTATAAAATGTGCAGGATATGATCTAATCAGAAATTCAGATATATGAATATAATATTAAGATTCTAGATCAGGGTATGCTGAGATGGTTTGGCCATGTTGAGAGAATGAATGAAGAGCGATTGACGAAAAAAGTGTATAAGGCGAGTGTGAATGGGAGTGTTGGAAGGGGTAGACCTAGGCGGACATTTTAAGACCAAATCGGTGACGTCTTGAAAAAAGGCCAGGTCAAGAGTACCCTAAACCGAAGAGCATGTATGAAAGGAATAATGAAAGTGGATGAAGTGAAACAAGTATGTAAGGATCGTAGCAAGTGGAAAGAAGTGGTCTCTGCCTACCCCTACGGGAAAGAGGCGTGATTATATGTATGTATGTATGAATATAAATACGGGAAAAGAAGCCGTATTCGATATTTTATATTAAGAGCCGTTGGCCACGTAGGATGAAGTAGGGTTGAAGAAAATTGACTGGGTTTTTAATGAAGCATTTGAAAATTGAGAGACTTTTTTTAAAAGTTATTATGTGTCAATAAATCATTTTAAAAATTTCCACGTACTTTATTTTGAAAATGGAAAAGATATTTTAAAACTTAAAATTCGAAATTTAGCGATGCATCAGATGGATTTGATGCTTCGCATTTCGCAATCTCATTTGTATGAATTACGAGGATAATTTTTGAGAAGTCGGAGAAATATAAGCCGATTGGGAGCTGGGGGGAACGGATAATGCTACTTAAACCCTTTGAGTTATAACAAAATAATGTATAGTAAAACTGTTTAAAAGTCTAGAAAGTTAGTTAAAGTTACTTAGCTTAGTTGACAGCGATCATACTCGTAGCACTGTCTGTTGCGCTTGCGGTCGAGTGTTAGATCAAAATGAAAAACAGAAAATAGTAATTATATTCACATCACTTCTCAAAAAATCTTTAACACTTTAAGCTTTTTTTAATAAGGCGTCTCTTGCAGTTCAATTCTCAATATTTTTCAATACTAATTAAATTCTACAGATAAATAAAAAAGGATCAAGGGTTAGATTTTGGCCACACGAAACCTTAACACCGAAATCTGGGCTTGTTATTTATTGAATGAATAGTAGACAATTTAATTAAGCATAAGAATCCCTTCACCCGGACAACCTACGCCAATAAAGTAGTAATCAACACCAGTCTTAAGGGAAAAGTGTGATGGAATCAAATTATTGTGTTAAATGTCTAGCGTTGCTGTTCCTGCTTAATTATCCTTGGCACGGGAGAAAATGGTTTATTAATTAATACAAGGACACAATGTGAACTTGCTCCCATTGGAATTAAGTAAAAATATATATATAAATAAAATTTAATAATTTTTTTTTTTTTATAGATATATCTTTTGGTGTATTTTAGCATAACTTTTTTTATTTATGAACCGATTGAAATGAAACAAACACTAAATGTTAAGTGAAGCTTACCAAAATATATTAGTGAAAACCACATCTAAATTGGATAAGCCATTTCTGAGATCAGCGTGCACAAACGCACAAACAATCAGACAAAAATTCTAACAATAATTATTTTGGGTGCCGCGTTGATAAGATCCCAATAATATTTTTTCTCATATTATTATGTCTTCCATGTTCAGACAGCGATCCGTTGTTTTTTTATTGGAGTACTGGTACTGGTCATCTCTGGAGGAGGCCTTTACCTTTCATAGGAAAGGGTTCTTGCTAACAAAATTGTATCTTATTAACCAAATCAATATGTATTAATATTTTTTTAATTTTAAATCTAATATTACTAGGTAGGTACTTTACTAATATTTTCAATCACACTTAGACCTTAGTCCTTGAAACTGAAACATAATTAATTGTACTATTACTTTAACCATATTACTTTTTTATCGTTCTTTTTTAAATGCAGTAAAATAAGCAAAAATAAACATTTGAATCTATGTATAATTTTGCATGCACATTGTTACTGAAATTGTAATACGAATAAGCAAGAAATAAAAGGCTTTTTTATTTTATTTTATTTTATATATATAAATAACGCCTATATAACTAATCGTTTAATACAACACGGATGCGAAAGTTATAAAAAACCCAAAGACTTATGTCATAACTACCGCTTGGAGAAAATGGAAATAATTTATTTGCGGGGGTTTCGACAATCGCTCCCAATAATTCGGTGATCGTTTCCCTATTCAATTTCAATGCAAATATTCCTTTTTTTGGAACACATAAACATATTTTCAAATAATTATTACACAGTAATGTTAATATCGATCCATTTTCAAGAACGCAGTGACCTCGACACACTTGTCAACTGAGGCACTATCTGCATTTTCCTCAAGTAATTCTTCTCTTTAACTCAATGTATTTTCAATCTATATTCTTAAAATTAAAACGTTAAGCCTTCGTCAGCAATATGAGTAGGAACTTTGAAATTATATAAGTAAAAAGTACAGTGTAATCTAATGAATATGTTCTTACAGGTATATTATTACAAAAAAAAAAAAAACGAAAGTTACAAAGATAGAAGGTGTACAGAAACAAAGTGATACTAATTTCACTTACATTAAAAATAATTTAAAAAATGCGACGCAGCTGTCGAGGTCCCGCAACACAATAGTGCAGTGACAAGGTTTGTTTATCTAATTTTCCATTGTAAACGAGATATATTTCGCGACTTCCCTTGCAATAATGGAAACTGTGTCAAGGTTGACTTCATCGAGTGACTAAACCAAAAAACCACCAACACGAAAATACCGTAGAAAATTTCGTAGAATAAAAATAATAGTAGGTACGGTATTATTTTTGGTTGCTCGGATTAGGTTAGGTTTAGGTTAAGGAAAAAATTTATTAAAAAAGCGTAAGTTTTTATTTTTCTTGTACCTAATTTGTTTGATTAAACACAACTAAATTAATATAGTGTTAGATTGCAAGCAGTAAGTGCTCGGCGTCACCCAGGATCGAGAACAAAGTGGGCCAAGTTCAGAAAAGTAGGTCAGGGCCCAGGGGTACATGATCAACAATATACTAAACGGTCACTTCTTAACGGATATTTCTGGAACATATTTCAAAACCACTAACGTTTGTTTATATTGGATGTTTGACCAGAAGCAATATAATATACTAACTACTAGGTTTAATAAAAATATTTTTGCTTAGTTACGCAATAATTATATTCTTTGGATTGAATGTTTTGAAAAACCTAGTAAAATCAGTAAATTTTTTCATAAAAATTTGGAATGCTTACTTTATTACGTTTTTTTTCTTTTTTTATTATTAACATAAGCTGTAACTAAAACATTAAAAACATTTCCGATTTAACTGTGAAAATATTTAGTATAGTCTATATATCTATTCTATGAAACGTAAGTGACCTCCAGGAGTAAATTCGTAAGCAGATATAGCTCAAAACTAACACGAGAAAATTGGGTCAAGCAGGTCACGATCAAGTGGAAAATGGGTCAAACGTAATCACATTCATAGCCTGAGGGTGACCCGATGCTTTTGTCGGTACGAACGAGAGTGGGATCGGAAATCACGTGTTAATATTTCAGTATACAATGCATATCGGTTATTAAAAAATTAAAAATATGTGGTATAAACTTGGTTCTTTCATAAAATTAAGGAAATTTTATAAATGTAGTTTGAAAATAATTGTAACATATCATCGTCATATATCACTTAAATGAGGTAGGCACAGCAGGAAATATCCTGCTCACAATCTGGAGCAGCCCGACTGGGTAAGTACCTCGACCTTAAAGAAGAACTCAGTTAAATGATTCTGTTTGTTATCTTCCTGTGGTGAGTAATATGTGGTGAGAATGTGAAAGCTCCTGGGATTGGGGGTAGCGTCGGAAACACGCTTGTGATGTTTTTGGTGTTGCAGATGCTATAATCTACAGTAATTGCTCACCATCAGGGGAGGCATACGGTTGTTTGCCGAACTAGTTATTTAAAAAAGTCTTAAGACACTATACTGCGGTTATTAATCATTGGTATACCATTTATTTATTTATCAGGTTTGCTATGTAGTTTCATTTCTATTGTAGTTCAGTTTTAGTTGCAATAAAGATGTTTTATTATTATTATTATTTACTGGAGTTCAGGAAGTAAATATTAATCAATTTCAAAATTTCCTCATTCAAGTAGGCATAAAAATATTTCGAATCGAAAAGAAACATCGTAGATACTATGAATATCTGTCAATTGTTATAAATGCGATTCTAATTGGAATCGATTATTTATGTGTAACAAACATGGAAGTTGTTAATCTTTCACGATCATGCTGGCGTTACCATGGCCACCGCCCGCCGTATATATGCATCTATAAACAGTAAACAGTAATGTGTATACAGTAGCTAAAGCGTTTATATAAATTATTAGTTATTCATTGATATACAGCTACAACTGGGTCAAGTTCATAAAATCCAGGCCAGAGGATAACAGAGCTGCAGTTGACATTATTTTATGTAGGTTGCAGATGTTTATGTCAATTCTTGTTTATATAACATATTATATAGTTACACGTTCTATTTATTGGTGATAAACATTCAAGTCTATTATTCGTTATTTTTTTGTTATAGGTAGGGATCCCTAGTACATATTTTTCACCTGATTAGTAACAAGCTAATTTTCCGGGAGTAGCTTCATATTGATGAGACGAACAAAAAGTTCCTCTTCGAAAACTCTCGATTGTGGTAGATAATAGAGTTAGCAGGAGATAGAGCAGCAGTGAGCGTAAGACCGGGATAACGTACCACGCAATTTGTAGGACAATATTATCATAAAATTATATAAATATTAACTAACTAAAAGAAAAAAAAGTCAGCTGGTTAGTAATAATTTTTGATGACCTTACGAGGTCATCAATTGATGACCTCGAAGGTCATCAAAATTATGATTTGATTTTTTTTCTGATTATTTTTTCTATTTTAGTTAGTTAATATTTATATAATTTGATGGTAATATTGTCCTACAAATTGCGTGGTACGTTATCCCGGTCCTACGCTCACTGCTGCTCTATCTCCTGCTTACTCTATTATCTACCACAATCGAGAGTTTTCGAAGAGGAACTTTTTGTTCGTCTCATCAAAATGAAGCTACTCCCGGAAAATTAGCTTGATAGTAATCAGGTGAAAAATATGTACTAGGGATCCCTATCTACTTATTATATTTTTGTAATTTAAAAATTTTATTCCTTTAAACGCAATAAATATAAATAAGTGCTGTGTGGTTACGGCACAAAAGAATGTAGCCACCCCCTCTCTTCCCGTGGGTGTCGTAAGAGGCGACTAAGGGATAAAACAGTTCCACTACCACCTTGGAACTTAAAAAGCCGAGGGATGGCGGGATAACCATCCATGCTGGCTTTGAAATACACAGGCCAAAGATGGGCAGCAGCGTCTTCGGTGCGACAAAGCCAGCCCTGCGGTCACCAACCCGCCTGCCCTGCCCAGCGTGGTGATGGGCAAAACACATGAGTTCGCGTCGTAATGTCGGGCGCGAACTTGTGGAGGCCTATGTCCAACAGTGGACTGTGATAGGCTGTAGTGGTGGGTGGTGGTGGAAACGCAATAAATGTAAACAAGTAAATATTGTTATAAAGAAAGCACAACTTCTTTTATCCTATTACCGTCTGAAAATATTATTTCCTTGAAAAAGATTCCTTGATGAACGGAACACGCAGTGGAATTTTTCATAAAGTAATACATAATCAATAATGGTTATGAACGCTATCGAGGTAAAATTTTCTACTTTTAAGGGAGCCTTCAAATTTGCCTAAGCAAGAATAGCTGTTTACTACTCAACACACTTAAAGAAAATTTGGTACTTCTTTCTTGTTAAATGAAAAATGTGATAATTTAACAATTCAATGCTATGATTCAGCCTGTAACATCGCACAGCTGGGCATAGACCTCTTTCTCCATGTAGGAAAAGGATTGGAGGTTAACCCACCAAACTATGCGTAACGATCGCTAGATATTTTTGATAACAACCGGGACCGACTGCTTCACGTGCTCTCCGGAAAGAAATATTTGTACCAATACAAATATCCATCCTGATCAGGAGTCGAAACCGCAAACCGTCCGAGTTTTAGGCGACTACAAGCGCCACTACGCCACAGCGGTTGTTCAATGAATAGAAATGTAAATCTCGATTATACAATCAGGTTATCTGGTAACATATGAATTTAAATCATAATAGTAATAAAGGTATTTGACCGAAACATAAATTTTGCATAGGTAACATTAAGAACGAGATGAATAGATGTATGTACATATTATGTTTTGAAAAGATTCCAAGAGGCTCGATCCAAACGAGCGGGTAAGTAGGCGAAGGTCAAATGCTATTGTAGTCGGCGCGGAGTGACGTTGCACCTAAAGATAAGCTACTTGCTTATTGTATGGAGCGTCGGTAACTGATGCTAAATAGCAATAAATGTTTAAAATATTCTCTTTATATCGGTTGCAACATATCTACTCCCATTGCTTCTATTAAAGAAATAATGTAGAAACCTTCCATCGGAGCTGAATTTTAGAAATAAATTTTAACATGTACTTACATATATTTATTGGATTTTTTTTTGGAATTGTCTAGTGCTGTTGGCCCTATCGACCTTTACAGCGTTATAATGAGAGGGGCTGGGTACTATAGACACCAGCCGCGAAAGAAGGTGTGAACGCTCAATATTTATTGGAAATTTAAAAATTTATCTACTGAAAAAACACGACATGAACAAAAAAGGCCTTTTGTAAGTTTTTCCCATCGTTAAACGTATTGCGACACATATGTGTACACACCCACGGTGTTATTTGTCTGTTATTAGCAAACAATATGAGGAATAATGGTTATATTTTAACTTATAGTCTGGTTAGTTAAAATATAACTATTTCCAGCTCCCGGAACTTTATCTCCATTATTTATAATTTTAATATAATGCTGCAAATTAAAAAAAGCCAGTACGACACATTGATTATTTTATTTAAGGTAATGAATACTGTTTTTTAAATTTGAAAAAATTATGGTGTATAAAAATTTAATTTCCATTAAAATTTTTACTTAAAGTTAATTTTTCAACAAGTTAAACGATTGTTAACTAACAAAATTTTATCGAAATTCTGTCTTAATTGTAATTGAAAAAAAAAAATGTTTAAATAATTATCGTAAAATTTTTTCGCTTCGTAGATAGAGCCTTTCCTTATTAATTAACAAGATCACGCCATAAAAGTTAAACAGGGATGTCAGACGTACCATTATAATGGTACACATACCATTATTTAGTCGTGTACCATGTACCATGACAAGTAGTCATGGTACATGGTACTTGATATACATACGTACGTACAGCAATTTATTATAATATCAAAAAAAGAAAGGTTTGTTTTCTACTAAGAGTACACGAAATTGAAATATAATTTTTTTTCACTAATTATAGGCTACGATTTCCAACACAGTTTATACATTAGCAAACATCAGTGTTGGCGTACCATATTTTTGTTGCCAGTAGTGCCAGTACCATTCTTTTAGCTAATTCGGTACAATGATTTCTGAGTGGCCGTCTAACATCACTGGTTAAAAAAAAATCAAAATTTGTAAATAATAATTTTTGTACTTGAACAAAAACTGGTGATTTTTCCAAAAAATGATGATTTTTCTGGAACTAATTCTCGTGTACATAATTATCCAATAATAATTATTATTATTTACAACAATCTATTCTTTAGTTGATATAGTTAATATAAAGTTTTGTGACAGATTTGAGGCTGATGCAATTACATTTCCAAATATAAAAATCGCTTGATGTAATAAAATTGAACCGAAAATCAAGCTGTAACCTACGTAATCAAAGCTTCATCACTACAAAATTACGTAGGTTTGTTATAATAAGATTGTGTGGTATGTTTCGATGTTAATACATAATAATCAAAACGTAATCAAATCTAATACTATTAAACGAGCAATTCTTATATATATATAGAATCTGAATCTCGGAATCGGCTCCAACGATTTTCATGAAATTTAGTATACAGGGGATTTCAGGGGCGAAAAATCGATCTAGCTAGGATTCAATTTTAGAAAATGTCGTTTTATCCCTGTATTTATATAATGAAAAATTGGCTACAATATGAATGACGTACTCATCGGGGGACCTACTTGAATAAAGTTATTTTTGATATTGATTTTGACTTTGAAAATTTCCAATTTTCTAAACAACAAGGTATCAAGGAAACATCTCTTTAAAAAAAACCATCAATAAAAAATTGCTACATATTATAACTACATAGTTATGTTAAAATACATATATCGTACATGAACATTTTTCTTTTTGATAGAATTCAGTACGATTTCGAAATCGAACAGTTTAAAGATAAAGTTACTATGTTTTCGTTTTTTGTTTGAATCAAATTATGGAAATTATGTAGAATTATTTATTTTTTGGCACCTTGAGACTTAAGGCCATTCTCGCAACAACAAACATTAAACAAACAGCATTTTACTATGTAGGTATGCAACGTAGGTACGACTGGCCACACAGCCTTTACCTCCTACAAATGATTAATTAAAATATTCGATATATCCCATCGATGTGTCGACATTCATTGCTTGATTTATTATAAATTACTCTATATATAACAGTCACAAGTAGGCATTGGATAATAAAGTTTAGATGGATCTATATTGTCGAGTAAATTTATGACACTGACAACGCAGTTGTTTTCCTCGACCTAGTCTGCTTGGGAGCCATCTAAGGAGAGCTATCGAGAGCAGGGCCACCGGGCTATTAAGGGGACATTGTTAAGCCATTTTTAATTGTAGGTATATATATATTTTTTTGAAGTGTATCTTTACTTGCAATTGCATGATTCGATTAAGTATATGTTTATGTATAAAAGTTATAGACATTCTTATTCTGGGTGATTGTGTAAATGAAATGTGTTTATTTAATAATACAAAGCGGTAGTTATAAGAAAAATAATATATGATAAACAACGTGTTATAATATAACTGGCGTCCTTCCGTTTAGGGGCTCAGAGAAGAGATACATGTAGGCATACCATAGCAGAAATAATAAGTAAAAATAGTTAAACAGTAGTAAGTTACAGCTCATTAATAAGTAACTTTAAAATCAACATAATTATGTATTTGAAAAAAAAAATGTTGTGAAAGTAAGTAGCAAATTTAACTTTTGTTCACTTAATTCTATTCATAAATAGGCATAAAATTCAAACACACGAAAACTACAGCAAGTATTATTTGTTGCGACACTCCGAATCGAATTAATTACCTCGCAACCGAGCGTAGTATTAAAAAACGGTTTGCGCAAGAGTCGATCCACACCTTGACACAGATAGTGCTCAAACTGTCGTTTTGAATACACAAAAACCGGACGCTGCCTTCACTATTTTAAATCGACTCTTGTTTAACACGTTCATACCTACGTTGAGCAGGCTTCGAGAAGTATTTCTTATTCATTATTTTGGTACGAAGCCCCATTCAATGTAATAGTATTAGGTATAGAATAATATTAAATACTCTATAAGGGTGGTACCGAGCATAAGTCACGTAGTCTGATCGATCGCCAACAAACTTTATGAAACTTATGTTACAACTAATTTGCCCATCCAAGCTAACTATGTATTATAATTATTTACTAGCTGTGCCCACGACTTCATCCGCGTGGAATAGTGACTTTGGACAGCATTTTTTGGATATAATATGTTATGGTTTATTTTAGATTATAAACATCGTCGTTTGGGTACATGTTGGTTACATGTTCAACGTGATTCTTTAAATTAGTATTACTGTTTTATTTATGAACCGATTGACATGAAACAAACACTAAATGTTAAGTGAAGCTTACCACAATAAATTATATTAGTGAAACCGCATCTAAATCGTCTTAGGCTCTAAGCCGTTTCTGAGATTAGATTTACATACAAACATATTAAATTTACATTTTTATCATAATTATGTATTGATTGATTATATCCATGACGTTTTAAATAATATAATTATTAAAAAAACTGGCTGTGCCCGCAACTTCGTTATTGTTAAGTTCGCAGTTATAAAATAAAAAATCTAAAATAAAATTAGCCGAAGTTACTCTTTAGTACATCAGCTATCTGTCAGGGAAAGTCCTATCAAAATCGGTCTAGCCGTTTCAGAGATTAGCAGGAACACACAGATAGACAGACAAAAATTTTAAAAAATGTTATTTTGATATATGTTCCGTGTATACATACATATGAATTAAGTAAAAAGCGGTTATTTTAATATTACAAACAGACACTCCAATTTTATTTATTTGTATAGAGTATAGATGTATCGATTTAGATGTATAGATGTGTACAGTTTTACCATTTTTATAACAAAAAAAGGCTGAATTATAAAACAGAAAAGTATCCCAGCTTTTAATAATAATTTATCACACAAGACATAATAATGACTTAGTTCATAGTTTAAGGACGAAATAAAAAAAAATGTGGTTTCGTGGGAGACTAGATAGGAACGAAGTTCCTTATTATAAAATTTTAATTTCAAGTTCTATATGAGGTACCTATAAAGATTATAATTATTCGGGTATAAATTTTTATTATACATTTTGTATCGATAAAAATCAAATAAACTACTTTACAAAATTATCTTAACACCTTTATTTTAATTCGTTTTATTTTTATTTTTTGTGTTACCCACAGATGAGGAAATTATAAACATTTTTAAATCATATCAATTTTTTTGATCCAGCGGGATTTGATACCGCGCCTTCTGGCGTGCCGTGTCAGCGCTCTGCCAACTGAGCTATGGATCCACATCGAGCTGGTCGAAATTCTTGATATGACGATTTTTTATTTTGGTTTTTAAGCAAACCTTGGCGCCGTCTAAAGCGAGCTCTTTACAGACCCCGACTACTCAAAGATTTCATATTACATTGAATTCTTTGACAAGAGTCGGCGCGACCGCCAGCGCTGACACGGCACGTCAGAAGGCGCGGGTTCAAATCCCGCTGGATCACAAAAATTTGATATGATTTAAAAACCTTTATTTTATTTACAATCTATACTAATATAATAAAGCTGAAGAGTTTGTTTGTTTGTTTGAACGCGCTAATCTCAGGATCTACTGGTCCGATTTGAAAAATTCTTTCAGTGTTAGATAGCCCATTTATTGAGGAAGGCTATAGGCTATATATCATCACGCTAAGACCAATAGGAGCGAAGTCCACGCCGACGAAGTCGCGCGCAGAAGCTAGTGATTCATAAATATATACAATAATTATCGAATGATATAATAATTATATCAAACTGCAATAATAATAACAGTCATTACGTAGACTATACATTAGACACTGTATAGCCATCATACATGACTATACATAAGAATCTTACGCTTTTGTTTAACGTTACGAACGTTTTTTACCGGTTAGAGTACCTACCCCTTCGCAACGCCCTATAAGGAACTTCGTTCCAAAACGATTCAGCCTGTAATATCCCACTGTTGGACTTAGGCCTCTTCCCCATGTAGGAGAATGATCGGAGTCTAATCCACCACGCTGCTCCAATGCGGGTTGGCGGATATTCCCTACTATGAGTAATCATCAATCGCTATCAGGTGTACATGATAACAACCGGGACCGACGGCTTAACGTGCTCTCCCAGGCACGATGGGGAGACCCACAAGGACAGCACAAACACCCAGACCACGGCAAACATCTGTATGGCCAATACAAATGCTGTCGTGTGCGGGGTTCGAACTCGCAACCGGCGCCCGCGCAACAGCCAATCGCAATCCAAACTTCGATACTCGTATAATTAAAACAGATACAATTTATTCAAATGTAACAAAAATGATGTATCCGCAATTTTATTTTATACAACCATGTTACGAACTAAATAAAAGCCACAAAGTATATATATAAACTGTCGTTAAGAAATTATTCTACCAGAACAGTAATTATTGATTACAAACTAGAGCACCGTAGTATCAATACATAATTGGTTTAGTTTCAAAATTCAGATCAAAACATTTAAATGTAAAGTACTTGATGTATTTTTAATATTTAATTGACATATTTCAGATATTTTAAGATTCTACGTACGTAGGGAGCAATTTCGCTTTGTTGTCCTAAACTTAACTTGACCTGTGCAAACCAAGTTTTTAAACGCGTCGTCGACGGGAGTTTGGTTTGTGGCGATACAGACGCGCGTGTGTAGCGATACAGAGGCGATGCAAACGCGCGTGTGTATCGATACGAACGCGCTAGAATTTTGCGTTTTAAAGCAGAACCTCGTCAACAGTAATAAAATAAATAAATAATAGCAATATGGCGTCGGTCGAGATAGCATTGATTGCATGCGCTTTGTTATTAATTTAAAAAAAAAAGGAAGAAGAATAAAATTACTGACGTTTTTAGGTACACCCGTTTACAAGCGAAAGAAGATAACGCGCGTGTGTATCGATACAAACGACAACAAACTGCTCTGTAGGATATAAAATAAACAAAAAAATGTTTTATATTAAACGGTTTTATTGCAATAAAAATGATGTAGTTAGTTTATGGACCATCTAGCTACCAGATCGCACCAATCTTCTCATTAATCTGGGGTATTGATCAGACAAATATAAAATCGTCGGGCGTACCTATAGCGTATCCAGAGTAAACATTATGATAGAAATTTCACGTGCCCAACGATAGTATTCAGCTGGTTGGCAATTGACCTCGCGCTCTCCTGCCTTCCACCTGGCCCTGAACCACCAGTCTCTCCACCGAGTTCTCATTTCTAGAGATGTGACCAAAGAACTCCAGTATTCGTAATGTACAGTTGCTGATAGTCTGTCTTTAATACGAAGTTTTCTGAGGATGGATAAGTTGGTGCGAAACGCCGTCCACAAGATCTTTAGGAGGCGTCTCCAGCACCACATCTCTAATGCGTCGATTTTGCGGCGATCCTGCAGTCTCAGAGACCAAGTTTCGGCTCCATAAAGAAAGATTGGAAACACCAGAAATTTCATCAATATGACCTTAGTCTTCTTGGTAATCCTCCTGTCTCCCCAAATCTTTCCCAGCCGTTCCACAGCAGACCTCGCGATGGCGCACCGTCGTCTGATCTCGTCACCACATCCTCCAGTGCTTGATATAGTAGAGCCGAGGTAAATACAATTCTGTACCACTTCGTAGCTAGCCATATTGTGTACGTTGGTTCCACTTTGTTCAGCCCGGCCTACTATCATCATCTTCGTCTTGCCTCGGTTGATAGCAAGTTCGAATTGGAGGCTGGTACTTTCTAGACGGGTCAGAAAATTTTCAATGTCTTCTCTAGTCTGTGCGAGGTGTGCTGTGCGCGTCCCCCAACTGATATTCCTTTGTCCTAATCTTCCAGAACAATGCGCATTACGTACTCTGTGTAGGTGTTAAAGAGTAATGGCGATAAGATGCATCCTTATCGTACACCGGTCTCAGTCTTAAAATTACTTGAAAGGGTATCCATCCACTCGTACCGCTGCAGTACCGTCTTCATAAAGCCTCCTCAACAGACCTATTAGATGTTTGCGGTACACCCATTTCTGCAAGTATTGTCCAAAGGTGTGTCCATATGACCGTGTCAAATGCTTTGCGAAAGTCCACAAAGCAGATGTAAAGAGTTGTATTGAATTCTCTGGCCTTCTTAATAATCTGACGCAATATAAGAATTTGTTCGCGAGTGCCTCTTCCTTTAAAAAATCTAGCTTTTATCTATAGGGGACGGGGGACCTAACAAAAATTATTGTTGACCTATACGGATCTAACGTAGACCTATCGATTAAGGTCATTTTGATTTTAAAAATCATTGGATGGGGTGCTAAAATTGCATTTTTTTTACCTAAATTAAAAAAATATTTATTAAAAAACTATAGCGGACCTAATGAAAAATTTAGTGGACCTATACGGACCTAACGTAGACCTATCGATTAAGGTCATTTTCGACCGAAATTTCCATCGATGAGGTGCTAAGTTTGCACTGCTCGTATTATGTTATGTTGTGACGTCTACGCTGTAATTTGTGTTTCATTCAAAATGGCCGATTGCAGTATTTTAATGTTTTATTTTATTGAAAATCACAATAATCTTATTATTTTACATAAAACTAAACCAGTATTTTGAATTTTTTAATATGAGTGTTCCCCTGAAATCATTAAATTGACGTTTTTTTGATACTGTCGTCATGCCCATTATATTCGTATTTAAAAGTCTACAATAAATTCAACTCGCCACCGACAACTAAAATTGTGACACAATGCAAATACAATGACATTAATTCGTTTTTTTTTTTTGTGTTTCCCACACATGAGGAAATTCGAAAATGTTTTTTATTATCATATCAAAATTTCGATCCCTTGATTCGAATCCCGCTGGATCGAAATTTTGATATGAAAATAAAAAACATTTTACAATGACATTACATACACAACAATGTTGGCAAGTTAAAAAGCTCGCGTCAGCCATTATTCGAAGTGTAAAAAGTACACATTCATATTTGGTATATAGGATATTCACGTGTCAAACGTTTTATTTGTCCAAACAATGGTCAACCCATAGATATAGAATGTTTCGTTCTATATCTATGGGTCAACCGTTGTCTATTACTCTAGAATTTGCTTAGCTAAGTAATGTGCTTTACTTAACTATAAAATAAGATTTTGTGCTTGAGAATGCTAGCTGTTAGTAATGACTTAGTTAAGAAAATACTTAAGAAAAAGTAATTACTTTTCTATAAATACGGGCGTAAGAGACATTATCAACAACTCAATACACTCAAACATCAAAATTGATAAAAAAAAATAACTAAACACAATTTAAGAAACAAAGATAAATTAGAGATAACTAGTGTAAGTACAAAGTGTGATAAGAAAACAAATTTGTTTGAGCGAGTGCAGCTTTATAATAATAATTTACCAAATCATGTTAAAAGTTCGGACAGCATGAATATTTTTAAATGAAAATTAAAAGAACACGTATATTATACAATTGGTCTAAGATCCGGAATATAACAAAATCTTCCCTCATCTGTTAATTAGATGAAACAATTTTTTATAGGCTGATTTCAATATTGTGAATTTATAAAAACAACCTCTGCCACCATAAGCCTGCTGCAAATAATAATACTTAAAAAAATTTTTTTTTCTTCTAAAAAATCTTTTCCCTCTCATGTTAATTACATGTGGTAAGCTAAAACCGTCAATATTTTACATTATATACCTGACTATAGTGGGCACCCATCTCTATGATTGCTATACTTACCTGCAGCCAGGTTACTTTACTAACATGAGAGGGAAAAGATAAAAAAAAAAAAAAAAAATGTATCAGGCTTATGGTGGCAGAGGTTGTTTTTATAAACTCACAATATTGAAATAAGCCTATAAAAAATTGTTTCATCTAATTAACAGATGAGGGAAGATTTACCTTCTCGGATCTTAGACCAAATGTAATTGTAAATGTTTCGATAAAGCGTTCCAGAGGTAAAAATTGTTACATCCTACTACAGTATATTGATTGTATCTCATGGTAAGTGAACTTTGTTTTTATGAGAAATAAATTCTTTAAACCTTACGAGTATATCTCTCTCGAGTCGGCAGTAACTACTCGCGCACGGAAAGTGCGATTTTTCCCGCGTAAGTCTCGATTACTTTAGCCTATATGTTGTTCCACAACCTCTTTTCTCCAGTGAAAGTCCCGTAATAATCGGTTTAGGCGTTCCGGAGATTAGCTCCGAGAAACAGAACGACAGACAGACAAAACTTTTAAAATCGTTTGTTTGTGTTTTAGTATCGTGTAAATTTTCATTTTGATATCACAGGCAGACGTTTCAATTTTATGTATATGTATATTATATACATATATAGATGTATAAATACTCTAAAAAATCTATTCTTTTTTTTACAAAAATAGTGATTGATAAAAATCAATAATAAAATAAAACTGATATATATGTAGCTATAGAAAACAAAGTACCTAACATAAACGCAATATTTCCGTAAACAAACGTATGGAACCCGCATGGTTTACTTAAAATCCGTTTCCAAAATAAGCAAACACTATCTAATACATACTGTGATGTTTACGTAACGATTTATTTCGTGAAAAGGGGCAACTTGCAACCACAAGTCAAGTACAACTCAGAACTCTGAAAGAATTTTACAAGTCTTCCCATTCTTTTTCTAACTGTCGCGCCGAACTTTGCCCAAAGTTTATTTTGAATCCGTATAAAAAATATAAGTTTGTAAGGTTGTATATAAGTTTGGTTTGAATACAAAAAGTTTAAGGAACATAACATGTAATTAAAACAAGACGTAAGTAGTACAAAATAATTTAACCTGTACTACTTTTAAGTTCCTAGAAGGTGGGTGAAAAATTCATTTTGGGATGAGATGACGTGTAGATGTAGTACCTACTTCTTTGGGGTGTCAACCTTGCCAGGTAATAGAATATAATACCCAGCCAACGTGAAAAATCGCTCCAAACAATAAGACTCAACTTACATCGTCGTCCCAAGTTCAAGCCATGTTCAACATTTCAGTGTTTTTGGTTATTGGATTAAACGAACACTTTGTTTCTGTGGTTTTTCATAATTCATGTACCGCTACATAGTATCAGCATATATATACTCTCAACTCAACCGCCTTCATTCAGCCTTCAGTCAATGAACGAGACGATCACGTCATCATGAGCGTCGATGTAACAAAAAAAGCTTACGCTGAGGCACAAAATTGCATTTACTACGCGGTAAAAGCTGTTTGGAATTAGGTTTTGTGACAGAACAACGCTCTTTAACCACTATCTACTGTGGCATACATTTGTATTGGCCAAACAGACGTTTGCCGTTGTCTGGACGTTGGTGCTTATGTATTGTGTGTGTTTCCGAACCCCCAACACAGGAGTAAATCCTAGTGGAAACCAATGACTGTTAGGAGGATGTTAAACTTTCAGATTTGCAAGGGCACACAAATCTTTACCTGTACTGTGTCCCTCACTTAGACTTAGGTATAGTTTATTTAAACTTGGAAAATAATATATGATGTCTACACTAAAAATACAGTTTAAGGTTACGGTACTCATAGTAGGGAAATATATCTTTCAACACGCAGTGGAGCAGCGTGGTGGATTAAGCACTAAACCTTCTCGTACATAAAGAAAGAGGCCTACGCCTAACATTAGGATGTGACAGGCTGAATCGCAATCGTGAATATTTCTTATCGAATGATCTCAGTATCTACTTGAGTAATAAGTACATACCTTTTTTAGATCTCTTCTCTCTTTCGCGTAAACTTACACTAACTTATTATGGAGGGAATGGAATACTAAGAAAAATGAGTGTCCGATACACAAAGTTTCAAGTAATCAGCTATGCTACGTGAAAAAAAAAAATACACCATCAAACTTTGCCGTCCTCTTTCATCTCCATAGAGTTTGAATTTTTAAAAATCCTGAAATAAGTCATTTTTAATTTTTAACCAAGTAGCTGACTAACAACTGTTATAAACTTATCGTTTTTATATCGTCAAGGGGCGAATTTCCAAAAATCCTTCTAAGTGCTCACCGACATACACTATAAAAGAAAACATGGCGTAAAATTTCCAGTATCTAATCCTAGTAGTTTAGGCTGTGTGTTGATATGACAGTAGTTTTTTTCACCTCGCAAAAGTATAGTTGACTCTCCTATCGAGCTCTGGGTGAGTGACTTATAATAAATAGATGTAAACGAGATAGCCTTAAAATTATTTATTTACGCAAACCGACCGATTTAAATTTAAAAATTTACCGTACAAAACCTTGCTTTACTTTGTACATCAGTATAGAATATAGCCACCCCCTCTCTTCCCGCGGGTGTCGTAAGAGGCGACTAAGGGATAACACAGTTTCACTACCACCTTGGAACTGTTAAAGCTGACAGATGGCCGGATAACCATACAACTGCTGGTTTCCAAATACACAGGCCGAAGACGGGCAGCAGTTTCTTCGGTGCGACAAAATCAGCCCTGCCGTCACCAACACGTCTGCTCAGCGTGGCGACTATGGGCCAAGTCACCAACACGTCGCTCAACGAGGTGACTATGGGCCAAAAACCATAAGTTCGCGCAAAAAATTTCGGCCTTCAGTTCCCGGTAGCCCCACTATTGCCGGAACGGAAACGAAAAAGCTTCTTGTTTTCCCAGTTACTTTTTGAGTTCCCTTGGCGAAATTACAATAAAGAAAGAACTATTTAATTGATTTGCTGCTCTTTGCTGTTGTTTTGTCTCGACGAGGAAGACATCTTCATTCGATTAACACTTTAATATACCAAGAAAGATACTATCTAATTGTAAACCAAAAAAGGTTTCAAATTTTAAAAATAATAAATCGTTATTAAGGATTTTGAAAAAAAACAACAACACTTCTTTTGAAATATGCGCGCAGACGGAGAAGTGTAAAATTTTGCACACTAATAGCACAGCCTATGAAACATATTGTAAACATGTTGTTTTTATTACACTGTGCTAATCTATACTCATTCAAATTCAAATTCAAATTCAAAATATTTTATTCAGCATAAAATTATTACAATTTCTTACTGAACGTCATGAGTCTACTACCAGTTCGGAAAGAAAAAGCCTCTGACCTGAGAAGAACTGGCGAAAGAAACTCAGCGGGACTAATATAATTTTTTAATCACGTTTTTTTTTTTTCCAAAGAAGATTGAAATTTACAATAATTTCATAGGTTGAAATAGCCTGGAGGCGATCACATCATTCCCAAGGCGTACTGTCTTCTATAAAATCGTTAATCGAATAATATCCTTTAGTACACAAACGTTCTTTTACAATTTTTTTAAATTTCGCAATAGAAGCTTTTTGAACGTTTTCTGGGAGCCTGTTGTATAAGCGTTACTAATATATAAAGCTGAAGAGTTTGTTTGTTTGTTTGTTTGTTTGTTTGAACGCGGTAATCTCTGGAACTACTGGGCCGATTTGAAAAATTCTTTCACTGTTAGATAGCCCATTTATCGAGGAAGGCTATAGGCTATGTATCGTCACGCTAAGACCAATAGGAGCGGAGTCCACGCCGACGAAGTCGCGCGCTGAAGCTAGTAGTTTATATACATAGGCCGTCGGGCCATAAATACTGTTACAATTAAATCTAAATATATATACAAATTGCTTTGTTGTACGTAAATACACAGTTTTCTCTATCACCACCAAACCCAATCAACTTCCCGTTGGTGTAGTAAATACCCCTTGGTCTCCAGGTGATAGTAAGGGAGTTTGGTCACACACGCACACATCTGCCTATCGCAGTCCACTCCTGGACATAGGCCTCCCCAAGTTCGCGCCAGACATCCCGGTTTTCCGCAATCCTCATCCAGCCTACGCCGGCAATCTTACGTAGATCGTCGGTCCAACGGGCCGGAGGACGTCCCACACTGCGTTTGGCAAGACGCGGTCTCCACTCCAGGACACGTCTGCTCCAGCGGCCATCGGTCCTGCGACACAAGTGACCAGCCCATTGCCACTTCAACCTGCTAATTTTGTGGGCTATGTCGGTTACTTTAGTTCTCTCGCGGATAGCTTCATTTCTAATTCTATCTTTGAGCGAAACCCCAAGCATAGCCCGTTCCATTGCACGTTGAGCGACTTTAAACTTGTGGACCAGTCTCTTCGTGAGTGTCCACGTCTCGGCTCCGTATGTTAACACAGGCAGGACGCATTGTTCGAAGACTTTTGTTTTCAAGGATTGCGGAATCTTCGAAGTGAAGACTCAGCGAAGCCTGCCAAATGCCGTCCAGCCCAACCGGATCCTCCTATCGGCTATTCGATTTCGCTGCTAGTACACTATAAAATATTTTGTGATATTAAAATGGAGTGGGGTGATAAAGAGAACCGAATCGCTGTGATTGCATTACACAAAGTAGGTATGGAGCCAAATTTAATTTTTAAAACTCTCCATACGCTTGGTATTAGTCAAACTTTTGTGTACCGGGCAATTGATAGGTACAATGAAGCCTACTCTGTTTATGATAGAAAAAGATCTGGCAGTCCACTTAGTGTTCGTACGAAAAACGCGATCAAAGCAGTAAGGGAAAGAATTCGATGATATATATGATGATATGGAGATGAATATAACACCTAGAACCATGTCGTGTATTTTAAAAGATGACTTAGGACTTGCAGCCTATAAGAGTAGCACTGGTTATTTCTTAACTGATAATAATTAAAAAAGAATAGGGTGGTAAAAACAAGACAACTACTTAAGCGGTACGCAAAGGGAGGTCACAGAAACGTTTTGTCAACGGATGAGATTTTTTTACAATTGAGCAATATTTTAACAAACAAAATGACCATATTTATGCTCAAAGCTCTAAGTAAGCTTCCCAATTAGTCAACAGAGTACAACGTGGGAATTATCCGACTTCAGTGATGGTTTGATGGGGTGTTAGCACTGAAGGAGTGACTGAGCCAAATTTTTGTGAAAAAGGTATCAAAACATCTGCACAAGTGTATCAAGATACCATTCTTGAGAAGTTTATAAAATATAGCCTATCCTTCAAGTTGGATCAAATTGCACACGTTGTGCAAATTTGATTAAAATCGGTTAAGTAGTTTAGAAGTTTTCTTGAATATAATTATATATAGGTATATAAACAAAATATAGCCTATCCTTCAAGTTGGATCAAATTGCACACGTGGTGCAAATTTGATTGAAATCGGTTAAGTAGTTTAGAAGTCCATCGCGAACAAAGAACGTGAAGCGTAATACATATATACGTGGTTCAATAAGTCCCGAGACTAAGTACTAAAAAAAGGTCTTTTTTATAAAATTAATTTTTATTCATCAACATAGTCTCCTCCAAGAGCGATACAGTCCCTCCAACGCTTTTCTAACTTTTCTATCCCATGTGTGTAGAACGATTTGTCTTTGGCTTCAAAATAAGCCTCCGTTGCTGCGATAACTTCACTATTTGAGTCAAATTTCTTACCCTGAAGCATTTTTTGAGGTCTGCAAACAGCCAGTAATCGCTGGGGGCCAAGTCTGGCGAATAAGGGGGATGAGGAAGCAATTCGAAGCCCAATTCGTTAATTTTGGCCATCGTTCTCACGGACTTGTGACAAGGCGCGTTGTCCTGGTGAAACACCACTTTCTTTTTGTTCATGTGAGGCCGTTTATCCGCAATTTCGTACTTCAATCGCTCCAATAAGCACATGTAATAGTCACTATTTATATTTTGCCCCTTTTCAAGGTAGGATGAAAAGTATTCCATGCGCATCCCAAAATATAGACGCCATAACCTTACCGGCCGATTTCTGAGTCTTTGGACGCTTCGGGCGGCTTTCACCAGCCGCTCTCCACTCCGCTGCCTGCCGATTGGATTCCGGAGTGAAATGGTATATCCAGGTTTCATCCATTGTTACATACCGACGTAAAAATCCTTTTTATTATGATTCATCAGCGCCAAACATCGCTCTGAATCATTGATACGTTGTTCCTTTTGATCAGTTGTAAGCAAACGCGGCACCCACTTAGAAAAAAGCTTTTTCATGGCCAAATTTTTATGTAAAATAGTGAAAACACTACCAGCTGAAATCTTCACTATCTCGGCTATCTCTCGCACTTTTATCTTCCGATCTTCCAATACGATTTTGAGGACTTGGTTAATATTTTGTTGAGTCACTGCTTCATTTGGACGACCTGAGCGTTCCTTGTTGAGTCACTGCTTCATTTGGACGACCTGAGCGTTCCCCATCATTGGTGTCCATGCGACCGCGTTTGAAGTCGGCATACCACCGACAAATGGTTGCTTTAGAGGGAGCTGATCCTGCATAACATTTTATAAGCCATTGCTGTGCTTCAACGGTATTTTTTAAGCGACTTCCAAAAAAGGAGGAGGTTCTCAATTCGACACGTATGGTTTTTTTTTTTATGTATGTTAGCTCAGAACTTTTGACTGGGTGGACCGATTTCGATCAATTTTGTTTTAATTGAAAGGTGTTGCGTGTCATGTGGTCCCATTTTAATTTAATTGTGATCTGACAAGTACTTTTAGTGTTATATCTAATAATGTGTATTTACGTGACTACTTTTTCGTCGACCTACGTTATATTATACCGCATAACTTTTTACTCGGTGTACCGATTTCGATGATTCTTACTTTATTCGAAAGCTAATACTTGTCTTGTAGTCTTGTTTAAATTAGATCGAAAACTGCTTACAACTTTTTAAGTAATCTTTAATAGCGCGTATTTACTTGACTATTTTTTCGTCTTATTACGTTGTATTACTTGTCGATGTAATTGAAGTCGCTTTTTTTTCGTTTGCGAGCAAACACAATTATTCCTATTAAAAAACAATGTTTTATCAACACGCGAAACTCGTTTTTTTTTCCATTGTATCGAAATTACAACCGTAGCGTCACTTAAATGTTTCAAAATCAATAATTTTATTGTTCCATTTTTAAAAATTTGACACATATTCTTGTATTGATAGCCAGTACTTTTTAAAAATCAAAAGAGTTTTTAATATATGCGCCATTTCCAGGTTAGTCTCGGGACTTATTGAACGATCTAGTATATATTAACTTATTAAGATATCATATCTTCTGTTTTCTTACATATTAAGACTATTTAAAAAAATAGTTAAAAAAACTCGTTTAATATAGTAAAAATATTGTGGTTACAAACATGACAAAAATTATAGTTTCTTTTTTTATTTGTCAATGTGTTTCTGCATCCTTAAAAAGAGAAAGGTAACTAACTGAAAAACCACACCACAGTATCAAAAATCAACCAACCTCAACTATCATATAAAATCTTTTATTTTGAACGTTTATTTTAAACATTGCCGAAACTTCTTACTTGCATTAAATTAGGAAATTTTGATTACTGAAAGTATGTCGCAGTTTTTGGCACCAACATGTATGTCAGGTCAACTGGGCTGAGCGTCACCCGAATTATTTTTATTGACATGATTTTATTTTAAATTGTCTCATCCCAATGTAAAAACAATTTTAATCAAAAACAATAAATAGGTACGTCATTATTACAATCACAAAAAAAATAAAACGTGTTTTTGACGTGACAACGTCTAATAAATCGATGAACGCCGGCTGCATGCACGAAAAAGTATGACCCATTGTCCCGTTACGCTCATTGTACGCTTGCGCCGCATCTATCTCTCTTTCACTCGATTGGCATTGCGTCCGAAAAGATGTTTTGTTATGACGTTGTCACGTTAAACTATCGTCCGTAAACCAACTTTACAGACAACCAATTTTTTATTTCACTTTTACTCCTTACATTATAAATATGTTAATCCTTTAATTATTAAAAGAAAGATTTATTGTAATGTTTTTCATTACCAATGATTATTCTATGTAACTATCATTAACTACCCAAAATGACTGCCGTCCTCTGTTTTGCGATAAAAGATTTCAATTCACTGCACCAGAATTGTTTTTACTTACAAACGAAAAAAAAAACCGACATCAATAAATTACATCGTATCAATAGTAATACAACGTAGGTAGACGGAAAAATAGTCAAGTAAATACGCATTACATATTAGAAATAACTCAAAAAGTACTCTTCAGATCTCGATCAAAATTAAATGGGACCACAAGAACAGTTTTCTATAAATAATAGAATCATCAAAATCAAATAATGGTACACCCAGTAAAAAGCTATGAGGATTACTCATAAAAAATACACTCGACTTGAGAACTTCCTCCCTTTTTGGAGTTGGTTAAATTCTTTAGGTATTTAAACATAAATGGAACACATTCCATCCAAATCCACGGCGGGTCTAGGTTAGAGGTTAAAAAAATCGCCATCATTATCTCATAAAAAAAACCGACTTCAGTTACATAGACAAGTAATACAACATAAGTTGACGAAAAAATAATCAAGTAAATACGCGTTATTAAAGATTACTCAAAAAGTAAAGACCAGATCTCAATCGAATTTAAATGGAACTACAAGTATCAGTTATGCGGTAATAGTCCAGTCATTTGGTAGTTTTAACCTGGAAAGTTTTCCGGTAGTTTTGAAAATTGGTGATTTTATAGATTTCGACGTGCTCTTTTCGAATTTTCACTTTGCCACCTCGTATCTTTGCCGCTCGCGCCGCCATATTGGAAAAATGGCGCTCAAATTATTTTTTGAGAATAACTGCGTTCCAACTCATTTTACGATAAAAATAGTTATGTTATAAATTAAACTAGAGAAAATTTCCTACAGTTTATGTAGTAACCGTTTTTTTTTTTTTGTAAAATCAATAGTTTCAGCGTACGAGAGCCGCTAAGTCCACTCTAACACGCGTTTACTTACGTGTGTGTCATGATTATATTTCGTTAAATCCAGTCGACAAGTTTTGAATATTATTTTTTAAATTTGATAAAATTATGGTGTGTTCTAAACACTATAAATATTTAATTACCGTTGGAAATTTTACTTAAACATAATTTTTCAACAAGTTAAACGATTGTTAACTAACAAAATTTTCTCGAAATCACGTCTCAATTGTAAATGAAAAAGAAAATTTTTAAACATTGTCGTAAAAATTTTTCGCTTCGTAGAGCCTTTCTTGGTATACATAATTAACAAGATCACGCCATTTAAGTTAAAAAAATATTCATAGTTGTTTTATAATAATTTTTGTATTTCCAGAAAAATTGTCACTATGTAAATGTTCAAGTACAAATATTATTATAAACAAAGTATGAATATATGTTTTACTTTAATGGCGTGATCTTGTTAATAATCTATCTATACTTAATATAAAAATAAGTCCCCCGGCCGCGTCTTTCTGTCCTCCTGTCTGTCTGAACGCGATAAACTCGAAAACTACTGAACGGATTTTTGCACGGTTTTCAACAATATAAAGAGTGATTCTTGAGGAAGGTTTAGGTATATAATTAATTTGTTATGCTTTTATGTAAATTAGCAGAAATACGGCGATAAATGTTGAAGAGGTCGCAAAAAATCTCGCCAACGGGGACCTTTCTTCGCGAACGCCGCGTAAACTAGCAAAGATATAGTTGTATAATGTACTAGCGAATTCAAAATCTATAAAAATGCTACAAAAAAGTCCGCGACAGCATATTATCTCTATCTCTTACGGTTGACTTACAATAACCACTTTTATGTTCAAATTTATAATTAAAAACATTACGTTATTTTCAAAGCTATTTTCTTTAGTTCAGTATTAATCCTTATCCAAATAAATATGTTAGTTATCTTAATAATTTAATGCAGATTAAAATTGCCCTTTACACTATATCAATCAGATGAATAGTTTTTGAGATATCGTCGTTAGAATTATTAAAAATAATTAATGCGCAACGAAGTGGGCACGGGTCGGCTAGTTATGTATAATATATAAGAAAGACTCTACGAAGCGAAAAATTTTTACGACAATGTTTAAACCTTTTATTTTTCATTTACAATTGAGACATAATTTTTAGAAAATTTTGTTCGTCAACAATCGTTTAACTTGTTGAAAAATTAAGTTTAAGTAAAATTTCCAACGGGAATGAAATATTTATAGTGTTTAGAATACACCATAATTTTCTCAAATTAAAAAAAATATATATTCAAAACTAAACCACTAAAATACCATATGATTCCGATCTAGCCAGTAAAATGGGGATAGAGATTAGAGGCCGTATCAAAGCCTTTCTACCAAATCTAGAAATACTTCCAAACACTCCTAATCTTTGTGCAAGTTACTTGATATGTCTGTATGTCATCTACAATAGCTGTTACTGCACTGTTGCGCTAACGTGTCGTCGCGTCGTAATTTAGAAAAAAAGATCTCACGATTTTTGTAATTATTAGCGTTGATTAAAGGTATAGGTATTATTTAAATATGCAACTAGGCCAGGCCATATCTTGCAAGTACCGTGACAAGTACATAAACTCGATACTTCGACAAGTGCCAATTGTTATGAGTGATGTACGTTTATCGAGAGCATGAAGGTACCGATTTTAATAAAATATATTTTGTTGTTCATTAAAAAATAATTAGCTTTAAATAAAAATTTTAATTAATTTAAGGTAAAGAAAAATAAGCGTGGTAGAGAGCCTCACTGTTCTTTTAGGTACAACTATGGTTGCAATAGATTTATTTTTGTATAAAATTGAATTGATGTAAATCATGTCAATGTGGTTTAAAAATGTACGAAAGTATATTATGTGTATGAGATTTCTCAAAAGATATTATAACGAAATAGGTCAGTGCATGAGAGAGTCAATTTATTATGGGTACTCACTCTCTTTCAAGTCACATTGTTATATTTTTTGGAACGGATAAATACCTATATTACTTATACAAAATTTGTTGACGGTACTTTAAAAATAAATGAGATAGAATAAATTCACACGTCTACTTACAAATTTAGATGTATTTTTTCTCATATATTAACGTATGCTCAAATTTTAAGGTTTTATGCAGTTACGCGACGACGCGTTGGTGCAACGGTCATAACAATGGTTTTTAGCTATTGCGCTGGCGGTTGCGGGTTCGATCCCCGCACATGACAAACATTTGTATTGACCATACAGATGTTTGCCATGGTCTGTGTGTTTGTGCAGTCCTTGTGAGTCTCCCCACCGTGCCTCGGAGAGCACGTTAAGCCGTCGGTCCCGATTGTTATCATGTACAACTGATAGCGAATCCGTTACTCATAGTAGCGAGTATATACGCCAACCCGCATTGGAGCAGCGTCGTAGATTAAGCTCTGATCCTTCTCCTACATGGGGTAAGAGGCCTATGCCCAGCAGTGGGATATTACAGGCTGAAGCGTAGCGTATGCAGTTTAAGAAAGATATAAATTTTTTATAATTTCCTCACACTTTACAGGTCCGATAAACAACATACACCTTGTTGCAAAATCATATAATTATGACGATAAATAAAAAATAAATGTTGTTGTACTCTTTCAAGTTACCGAAATTTAATCTTTGTAGAGTCGGTCCGTACTGAAACAGACACAGTTAGAAACAATAACATAAATATTTAAATCCATTGATATTTCGGAGCCATATTACGTATTTTTACCCGACTGCCAAGGAAGGGTTATGTTTTTCGCGCGTATCTTGTATGTATGTATGTAATATTCTTAATTACCTCATTTCTCTAGAACCGCTGAACGGATTTGCATAATTGAGATATCGTTAGATTTGTCTTAGCAGCCCAAGTGTTCTTAGATAGGTGACATTAAAAAAAAACAAACATGGTGGCTGTGCGAAGCCATTGTAGTTAATGAAGAAATAATTTTTTTTTTAGAATACTATAGTATGGGTATCAAATTAAAGGGCTCAATACAAGGATTTCAAAAATGTATATTATGATTATTATTACCGTAATAATAATAAAGAAATTTTTTTATTTTATCTTGTCATTTAATTTAATATTTTAAAATGTTTTTAAATACGAAAATACGATTAATACATCACAAAAATGACTAATAAATAGGAGATAAAATGAATAAAGCCAGAGGACAACACGCACAATCAACATCTAAGGCACCATCGCGCTCCGAGACACAGTCGTCAACAGACGATGAGTATGAAACACCGCCGTCTACCGCGGAATCGGATGCTAACGATGCTTACTCGCCTACGAGAAGATCTAAACGTCGACGAGTCGTACGCCCGCCACCAGCTAGCTTGGACGTTCAGGGGCAACGCGCCCCAACAAGAAATCCCGCTGCCGGTGGTGCTGTGCGCCGCATGAGATGGACTCATAAAATGAATGAGAGTGTCATGCGAGCGTACTATGAGGCAACAGGAGGGGGAATTAACCTCACTGCGTATCGTTCAACGATGCTGTCTCTGTTTCAGGCGCTTGAACCAACTGTCACCGTAACCGCACAACGATTATCGGATCAAGTACGAGCCATTCAGCGTTGTCACCTCCTGGATGAATCTGTACTTGAACGGCTGCGTACAAATTTACCACAACTTAATACTGTTAGTCACATTCGTGCTGTACAAACGTCACAAAAAGAGCAGAGAGAGGTAATAAATTTAAATTTAAATAATATATCTCCTAACAGTGTTGATTTGTCGGTAAACAAACAGGATAATGAGCATATGAGGAGAGCTTTGGAAGATGCTATTTTGAAATATAGATCCATGCCATCAAATATTAGGCCACAGCTACCTCGTTTGCCTATTCATAGACGTAATTTGGCTTTAGTAGGTGTTATGGATACAATTTTAAAAGAATATTTAGACAGCACTCAAAATTTATCTGATACTCACTCAGTTCTGTACTGTGGAGCTGCAGCTGTGTGTAATGTAGCTAATGTAAAATTTATATCAAATAAAAGTACTTTACCATTGCATACAGCTCCAGCTTGGCAGGCCAGGATTGAAAAACGAATAAATTTAACTAGAACTCTAATAGCCAAATTAACATGTTTCAGAGCAGGTAACAGGCGCCCGAAAATCATGCGGTTTGTACACCAGGCTTTTGCGGGTACAAATATAACATCCAACGAGTACATAACATCAGTCTCAGATCGCATTGATTTTCTGAAACAAAAGCTCTGTGCATGGGCAAAACGCATTAAGAGGTATAAAAAACGCAGGGATCGGTATAATCAAAATAGGATGTTTCAAAGCAACCAACGAAAAGTATACAGGAATTGGGAACAGTGCACTACTAATGTGGTCAATGGTGATTTACCGGCCCGAGAATCAATAACTAATTTTTGGCGAAATATTTGGTCGAACCCCATTGACCACATTGAGAGTGATTGGATGGATGTTGTCAGGAGGAGGTGCAGCTCACTTCCACAAATGGAACAAATAAAAATAAGTTCAGAAGATATAAGTTATGCAATCCGTTCAACGTCGAATTGGAAATGTCCTGGACTGGACGGATTGCATAACTTTTGGCTTAAATGGTTCCATAGCTCGCACCCCATCCTGGCATCACAATTTCAAGATGCAATTTTTAATAATTCACTGCCAAAATTTATGACAACTGGCACCACATTCCTGTTATACAAATCGGGATGTACCGCTGATCCAAAAAACTACCGTCCTATAACTTGCTTACCCACCATCTATAAGCTACTTACATCTGTTCTCGTCACAAAAATTACAAAACATATAACTACAAATAATATTTTGGCTACGACTCAGAACGGATGTAAGTCTGGTAGTCGCGGTACCAAGGAACTTCTCCTCATAGACATGACCATATGCCAACAGGTACGTCGGAACCGGAAAAATCTGGCTGCCGCTTGGATTGATTACAAGAAAGCGTATGATTCAGTGCCTCATACATGGCTTATGAAAATTATGGAGCTGTACAAAATTGATGCTACTTTATGCTCTTTTCTAAGTACGTGTATGAGACAGTGGAGCACTTTTTTGCGTTATCCGGGTGCGGTCGATGTTTTGGGATCGACTGAGCCGATAAGGATTATGCGAGGTATTTTTCAAGGTGATAGTTTGAGTCCATTGTGGTTTTGTCTGGCCCTGAACCCTTTAAGCACTTTACTGGAGGATTCAGGGTTAGGCTTTCACCTTCGTAGAGGGAGCAAAGCAATATCTCACCTACTTTATATGGATGATTTGAAGCTTTTCGCATCCAAACTACCAGACTTAAACAAGTTGTTAAAAATAACAGAAACTTTTAGCACTTGTATAAGAATGGAGTTTGGTGTGGATAAATGCGCTGTCATCCATGTAGAAAGAGGTAGAATTGTCTCAACAGAAAATTTAAAACTTGCGAACTCTTTGACCTTTAGGTCTCTCAACGAGGGTGAAACCTACAAATATCTCGGCATGTCAGAGGCATTGGGCATTGATGACGGAGCCATGAAACAACTGGTAAAGGAACGATTCTTTGGCCGACTGAAGAAAGTTCTCAATAGCTTTCTATCGGGAGCTAATAAGGTACGTGCCTTTAACAGTTGGGTTATGCCCTTAATCGTCTATACCTTTGGCATTTTGAGATGGACTCAAACGGAATTAGATTCCCTTGATCGCCAAGTCCGTAAACTGTTAACAGCGTATCGAATACACCATCCTCGATCGTCTCTGATGAGATTGTACATCCCACGAAAATGTGGAGGTCGTGGCTTTTTAAACGTTAAAAACCTCCACAATCGTGAGGTGTATAATCTCAGAGAGTACTTTTTAAATATCAAGAGTGATATACACATGGACGTTGTTGCAGTTGATAAGGGCTTTACTCCGCTGTCCTTAGGCAAAGAGAAATGGCGTAAACCTATCATAATGAGTACCGTTGACCGCGTGGCCGTATGGAAGAGCAAGGAATTGCATGGTCGGTTCTACAAAGTTTTGACAGACCCAGATGTAGACCAGCCTAGCTCTATATCCTGGTTACAACATAGTAACCTCTTTGGAGAAACCGAAGGTTTTGTCTGTGCAATTATGGACGAAGTCATTAAGACGAATAACTACCGGAAACACATCATGAAAGATGGAACTCCAGACATATGCCGAGCTTGTCATAAGCCTGGTGAATCCATTAGACATGTTGTTTCCGGTTGTAGTCATCTTGCTAACGGTGAGTACTTGCACAGACATAACCAAGTAGCCAGGATTATCCACCAACAACTTGCTATTCGATATGGCCTCGTTGAAAATGAGTTGCCTTATTATAGGTATAACCCAACGCCATTTCTTGAAAATGGTCGTGCATTGCTCTACTGGGATCGGTCTATTGTCACTGACAGGTTTATTGCAGCCAATAAACCTGATATAGTGCTAGTAGACCGATCAGCGCGCCGAGCAATTATTGTTGATATCACAGTTCCGCATGACGATAATCTCGTAAAGGCCGAAAAAGAAAAATTGAGTAAATATTTAGACCTTGCCCACGAGATTACCGGCATGTGGAATGTGGACTCAACAATAATTGTTCCTATTGTTGTATCGGTTAATGGTTTATTAGCGAAGAGTTTCGACCAACACCTTAAGAAACTCTCGCTTGACGGTTGGATCAAGGGTCGGATTCAGAAGGCAGTATTGCTTGAAACGGCCCGCATTGTGAGGAGGTTCCTCAGCCTGGAGCCTTAACTACCGGCGGCCTGGGCCTCAACCTGCCACCGGAGGATTACTATTTTTATATTTTTAAATATTTTTATTTTTCTCTTTTTATAAATATATTTAAAAATGTAATTATAAGGAAACATGTTAAATAAAAGAAAAAATAAAGAAATACAATAAGAAAGTTTAAAAAATGTTGACTTTGCTCTTTCCGTTTTTTACGCAGGCGGGTTTTTTGTTTTCTTTTAATTATTCTAATATGTATCTTTCTAATTCTATTCATAACAAGTTTACAAGCACGTGCCACGGTAGCTATTTGCTAACCATAATAACCCAATCTATATCATACATAAATCATATCATATATAAATATAAAGTACCTGGGTGACCGAGCCTTGCTCGGTATTTTCATTTTATTTTTTGTTTTTTTTGTTTTTTCTCGTTATTTTTATATTTTATTTTTATTTAAATAATAAATCACGAGTGAAATTAAAAAAAAAAGAAAAAAAAATTAATCTGGAGACTGAGATTCGAACCCGGGTCAAAACGATTTGAATTCCGTCGCTTTCCTAATTACGCTATTACCGCTATATTAATAATGGTGAAATGAAGCTTCGTATTCTAATGATATTTTTTCATTACCTAAAAACAGGGATAAAACGACATTTTTTTTAAATGTATCCTAGCTAGATCAATTTTTCGCCCCCGAAATCCCCTACATACTAAATTTCACGAAAATCGTTGGAGCCGATTCCGAGATTCAGAATATATATATATATATATATATATATATATATATACAAGAATTGCTCGTTTAATAGTATAAGATGAATGTTTGTCTGTATGTCCTTTATAGAATCGTAAACTATGCATTTGATCATGTCATGATATTTAGCAAAGTGTTCTGCATGAGCCCACAAAGGTTTCCGAGTTGGAACGACCAAGAAAAAAAATAAATAAAAACGTAGCAACGCGCGCAGGGTACAGCTAGTTCAATAATAAAAATAAAAGCTTGTAAAAAGGCTAGGCGTGGTGATTCTTTTCGCCCCAAAAGGAAAAAAATAAATAAAAATAAAATCTTAAATACGTGTTTCTTTAATTGTTTTATACAACACAAATAATAAACCAAAATTAAATTTCAATAGAAAATAAATTAAATTTCTTAAATGGCACTCATAACCTCTCTCCCTTAATTAGTGGATCAGTCAGTCAGATCAGATGATATATATCAGTCAGGTCATTGCCTTTTATGTACCTACGTAGATTCTATTTCAAAACCATTGAGCCCTACATTAATATGTATGTTACTGTAAAAGCTCGAACTACGGTAAATCCTAAGATTTAAGAGTAAGTCTTAAGATTTACCGACACGAGTTGGTAAATGTAAGGATTTATGAAAAAGGGACATTTTTTTCGGGCATTTACTATTAGAATTTAGTACCTACATGCTAGGTTTTACCACTGACAGCTAGTAATAGTTGGTTTTGGGAATAAAACAAAGATTAATTCTTATTCATTTATTTCAGTCAAAAACTTAAATTGGTAAATCTTTAGATTAAGACCTGTAGACCGTTTATTATCGGCATAATTTCGTTACAAAAAATAAAATAAAATAATAAATAACCCTAACCTATCTAACTTCAAAATTCGACCGACGTGGGTCTTAATATAAAGACTAGCCACGTTATACCATGTCCTTTTCAACATTTACCGTGCCTTTGATGTAAATCCTAAGACTTACCAAGTGAATGGTGGTAAAAGTTCGAATCGCAAAATCGTTCGGGCGTTTACCATTAAGAGTAAGTAAGTAAGTAAGTAAGATCTTAGGTTTTACTCTTAAGAGGAAAGGATACCAGCTCTTTCTCCATACAAACGTATTCGACTGTTTTCTCCCTGGATAATGACACTAGATCAAATATTTTTGTAAAATAAAACTTTTACCTGCCATGACCATGCCCCTACGTTTTGTTTTTTTTCATATTCTTATTATATTAGGTAGTAGGAGTCTTCAAAAACTAGAAATATTGCCTAATTTTTTGTACATTTTCAGACACTCATAAAAAAATAATAATTCATATTTACAAAAAAAAGAAAACGGAGCGGCATAGCTGAAGGCTTTGTTTATTTACCTAAAAAAAAATAAAAAAAAAGTTGGCATGTTTCGAGAAGAAAACAGGCGACTACGAAATGATGTTTTGGTCAATAATTATCTACCTAAAACGGTCTGAGCTGCAGTTGTCCCTTTCTTGCTGTTTGTGGGATAGGTCTGGGGGAGGGAAGGGTCAAAGCAGTACGTATACACGCCAGCGAAGTGATGCCTCATAGTCGATAATTATATAGATACACTAGTGATGTATTATTTTGTCGATATTTTCAAAAATTCGTATTAACAAAATTAAATAATCTCTCTTTTCATAAACTACAATAAAACCTTATTTGGATGCGGTTTTCATTGTAACATTGTGCAAACCTGGGCTAAGGGTAGGGGTAGGGTAGGGCTAGGGTTTCTCTAACAAATAAAAATGATAATTATGGTAAATAGTTTAAATAATTATGTTGTTTATGTTTTTGCTTTGACTATAATTTTGGCTAACGGTAGTCTTATTACTGAGGCAAAGGAAGGATACTGTAGAACGACTGACGGACAGACACTAGGAAGAGTAGATTAACTAAATAAAGCTACAAAATTTCAAAATAAGAAGCATTATTTTATTCAGTTCAAGTAGGTAAAGAGTTATTTAATTATTTCCTTTCCTTTCCCTTAAGGCAATCATAGTAAAATTTTTCTAATATTGGTTCTATTAAATTCCAGAAAGCATCTTTCATTTTAACCGACTTTTAAAAAAGGAGGAGGTTCTCAATTTGACTGTATTTTTTTTAATGTATGTTCTCAGAACTTTTGACTGGGTGGACCGATTTCAATCAATTTTGTTTTAATTGAAAGGTGTTGCGTGTCATATGGTCCCATTTTAATTTAATTGAGATCTCACAAGTACTTTTAGAGTTATCTATACATATAATAAAATGGTAGGAAAGTCAAAACTGTACATTGAATATTTTTTTAAAAGAATACTTGGAGTGTGATCTACAATCGATACCGAAGCCAAAAATATAGTTTTTAGAATTTTTGTCTGTTTGTCTGTATGTATGTCCGGGATAAACTCAAAAAGTACTGCATGGATTTACTTCAAATTTGGCACGAATATTATTAAGAAGTCGGGTCAGAACATAGGCTACATATTATCACGCTATCACCTACGGGGAACGAGCAGTGAACGCACGCAGACGACGTCGCGAGCAGCAGCTAGTATCTAATAATGCGTATTTACTTGACTACTTTTTCGTCGACCTACGTTGTATTATACCGCATAACTTTTTACTCGGTGTACCGATTTTGATGATTCTTATTTTAATCGAAAGCTAATACTTGTCATTTAGTCTTGTTTAAATTAGATCGAGATCTGATTACAACTTTTTGAGTAATCTTTAATAGCGCGTATTTACTTGACTATTGTTTCGTCTTATTACGTTCTATTACTTGTCGATGTAATTGAAGTCGGTTTTGTTTCGTTTGCGAGCAAACACAATTACCAATTTTTTGGTAAATGATTCCTTTAGGGCTCCACAAAATAAAATAGCAGTAACTTCGTTATAGCCTTTCCAATATTTTTTTAAATTAAATTCGGACTACTCTGTAATGAGTTATGCATGGTCAAACATATAAAAAAATATACGTGGCGACTTTAGAACCTCCTCTGTTTTTCTTCATCGGTTAAAAATTCTTTATCAAGCACAAAATAATTAAATAAAAAATGAATAGGTGGTCCTGAAAATCTGTGTTAGGGTTTATCCCTAACTGAAGCCAAGGACTTATCTTTTTGTGAGACACACTGCCACCTTTATTAGTGACTATTATTTTTAATGTCTTTATTGTTAGTTCCGAGTTCAGTTGTTTCAAATTTTTTTTTATTATTATTATTTCTTTTTATTTATAGTTTGTTCTTCCACATTTAGTTTGATGTTTTTTTTTGTAATAAGTATACTAATTTTTATCTTATGTTCATCATTTGTATTTCAGTGTGTTTCGCAAATAAAGCGCTTATTATTAGGTATTATTACGTAATTTGCCTAACTAAAAAGACATCAATAAAATAATCTATACTTATAATATAATAAAGTGGAAGAGTTTGTTTGTTTGTTTGTTTGTTTGTTTGTTTGTTTGTTTGTTTGAACGCGCTAATCTCAGGATCTACTGGTCCGATTTGAAAAATTCTTTCAGTGTTAGATAGCCCATTTATCGAGGAAGGCTATGTATCATCATGCTTAGACCAATAGAAGCGGAGTCCACGCCGACGAAGTCGTGCGCAGAAGCTAGTAATTTATAATATGTATATGTCACCAGCATCTCATTTGTTATTTTTATTACTATTTTTAAACATTTTTATATCGTCCCAATGCATGTGTTACGTATAACCGCGACAAACATGAGACATTACAACTTATATGTATACTATTATTATTATTATACTTATTTTGTTGCGTACGTATGTGTGTATGTACCTATGTATGATTGTTATGTATTCTTTTTTTGCTTATGTATTTATATTTATATACCACCTGCCCATCTGAAAAGCGATATCCATTTCATTATCAGGTTGTCTGGAAGAGATTGCTTTTTAGCAATAAGATCGCCTGGTTGTACAATTTGTGACTATAATTGCTTGTAATGTAAATTTTGTTCTTTATCTAAATGTACAACAAAGTATATTATTATTATAATACTAAGACAAACATATTAATTACTATGTATGTATGGCTACAATACATTTATCATGTACACTATATGTATGTATCTCAACACCCATTCTTACATACACCTCAACCATGTAATTACATACCTAATTCATAAATAAAATACCTAAGTATTTCAATAATTACTTACCAAAATACAGTTATGTAGATAACAATCCAATGAATTAACAAACAATAATTCAAAATAATAAGTACTAAGTAGTTTACGAAATCCAATAAAAGTAAGCCGAGTAACAGAAGAACGAAGCAGAAAAAATTAAATAAATAAATATGTAAAAATGCGGTCGTCTGTTCCTATGGTAAGCAACTTAATGCTTGTGTTACAGGTAATAGCCGACTGTTATAACTATATGTATATATGTATATTTTTATAAATATACATAGAAATAATACACATAAATGTGTATAAAAATACAAATATTACACCCAGACTCGGGCAGGAAACGAACCCGCAACCCGCGGAACAGAAAGCAGGGCCACCACAAACGGGCTAATCAAATGAAACAAGTAAAATACAGAAAAATAGCATGACGCGAAGCGCGGGTGAAATGCACACGCACACTAACACCACGCCACTCACACATAGACAAAGCAGTGCGGGGCTTGCGGGAGGCGCGGTAGCGGCTAACAGCAATAGTCAGTGAAACAGGAATATTTTATTCAAATACCTATTTTTCAAAAGTCTATTCAGTATCCTTTCCTCTTAAATCTTAGGATTTACCGTAATTCGTGCATTTACAGTAACATGTAAACAAATTATTTTATGAAATCGACGCGTCTTGAAGATACTCAACTCTAATATTTCGCTATAATAAGCTATGTGGTCTAGTATGAACCAGTGAGTTACTTCATTTACAGCGTCTCATAAGAAAGAGAAAAAATGTTGATACTTTATCTTTGAGTACACTCTATTACCAGTATTATTTTTTTTATACAAACGCACTGCGCTAAGTACAAGGTATTACGTACTCGCGGACGATATATGCGATAGCTACTCTGCCGCGTAACTAGGTTACTGGGTCACAGACGAGGCCTGCTGATAGTAAAGACCGGTCGGTTCCCAAAGAATATTTGGTCCTACAATGTATTAGTGTTTATCTCGAACATGTCATCAGAATTTATAATTTATATTTTAAGTACAGACTTACTAACTATTATAATATTTTATTATCAGTAGATCTATAAAGTTGTTTATAAAAATGTTATTAGTATTTTATAGTCGCATACATTGATTGACCTTGCTCTAAAATTATACATTTATTTTACTAGAATTGTTTATTAGATAAAAATTGCATCTGTTGCTTATTTTGCCTTTAACCTTTTTTTGTTGAAGTTCCAATATAAATAGTATTATATTCACATTACGAGTATTTATTTAAATAAACGTGCGGTTCTGGCAACGCTGGTAACCTTTAACAAAATTCAATAATTGTATTTTATATTTTCACTTGCAAGTTAATTTTCAAATTAATTAGCCTGGGCATTAAGATGTTACTTAAGAGAAATACATCGTCATGCGTTATGCAAAAGCAGAATGGGATAATTCTCCTTATATTTAACAGTAATTTTGAACTTATTGAAATACGTCGTTTACACGCCCAAAGCCAATCTGCGCATCTGTTTCAAGAATTGTGACGACATTCGATGATTAAATACTAAACTGTTACGAAATAGTTTCGAATACGGGTGACTACGTTCTCGTTTAATTAGTAATGCAAACTGTGTTTTCATAGAAAGTATATGCTTTGCATATAAACTAAGTGCATAATTCGCCACTCAAATATATAGTAAACAAAATTTTGTATATATGACTGGAGTTTATGGTCTAAGATCCGAGATAGCTAAATCTTCCCTCATCTTTTAATTAGATGAAACAATTTTTTATAGGCTGATTTCAATGTTGTGAATTTATAAAAAAACCTCTGCCACCATAGGCCTGCTACAATTTTTTTTTTATCTCTTCCCTCTCATGTTAATTACATGTAGTAAGCTATAAGCGTTAATATTTTACATTATATACCTACCTGACTGTAGTAGGCACCCATCTCTATGATTGCTACACTTACCTGCAGCCAGATCAGTAACCTCAGTCAGCAGTAACCTGGCTGCAGGTTGTTACGGGTTGTCTTATGCAATAATTAAAACATAATTGTTTCTTCAATGGTTTATTTTCAACTAACACTATTGTAGTCACACACCATACGAATATAATACTTTCTTATTCCACTAGATATCAACTTATACTATTGCGTGCCTTGAAGCTAATTATGTCTAGCTTAAAATTATTACATAGGGCGCCAGGAGAGTTTTTATTATTATTCGACTAGCTCATGACAAGCCTGGTTATGTGGAACTCTTCCAAAACCTGACTCAGGCTAACTGCTATGCTCAGGGACATGTAGCATGAGAGGGGAATGATTGTGGCCTCAGGCAATAATTATATCCTCCTTATCAATAAAGGGCATTTCCGAAAGCTACGACAAAACAAATCATTTAGGTTACCGATATTTCCTTATGTTTATATAAAGTATAAAACTTAATAACTTACCCCTTCGCGCACAATGCACCACACATTTACCACATATAGATTTTAATTACCGCATAAATACTATGTATTAAATAGCATTCATAAATCTACAACACTTATTTCGTAACTTTAGTTTTAAGAACAGTTATTATCCCTCACGTCTTACTTCACGTCTGTCACGAATTTCTTAATTATTCTCATACTACCTACCCATATAAATTTTAATTTTATACTACATACTAGACGTAACATTCCCCTAACCACCGATAAAAAAAAATAAAAAAAATTATCTATATAAAATTTTATCTGTACAAAATTTCATGTCACAATGTTCGTCCGGGCTAATCTTTTATTAAATTACTGTACTGATTTTAATGAAATTTTATACAGATAAGTAACTTTTCCCACCTTAAAATATAAACTTAATTTTATTTATATATATAATATTAATGTAAATATTTCTAATGCAATTTTTTTATTTTTTTTTATTTTTATTTTTTTTATTTTTTTTAAATTTTTTTTTAATATGTGCCTATTTCACTCTGCAAATCTTTAAATCCTTTGCATGCCATACACCTATAGACTTTCCATAAACGTTATTCAATTGGTAAATATTATTGGAAAGTTTTTTTATAATAATGGCTTTTTCAAATTTCGGGGCTAATTTGGCCATAAATTTAGTTCCCGCCTTTGAAAGGTATTTAGTTCTTTTCCAAACTAAATCACCTACCTGAAAGTTAGCTTTTCTGTGACTTTTATTATAATATTTGAGACTTCTTTCATGTGCAATTTCTAGTTTTGATTTTACATCCTTGTACAACTTAGCTTGTGACTTTAAATTTAATAAATAACCTTTGGTATCAATAACTACTGGATTAACATAAGTGTCAGTATTTGAACTTCTTATGATATTTGCGGGAATCGATGTTTCTCTTCCAAAAAATAAAAACGATGGCGTATATTCCGTCGTGTCATGCACTGATGTCCGTAATGCATGTGCAAATTTCTGTAAGTGAGCGTCCCATTCATTATGTTTCTTTGAATTTATATAGGAAGATATCATAGTACCAACTACTCGATTAACGCGCTCTGTAGGGTTACCTTGCGGGTGATAGTTAGGAGTATACCATATTTTACTGTTGTAATTCTGAATTAGCTCTTTAAATAATTGTGATTCAAACTGCTTACCATTGTCGCATATTACTGCCTGAGGTGTCCCAAAAAGTAAGAATTGATTTTCTATAATCTCACAAATTTTGTCAGCTTTACCTGTTCTCAAAGGGAACAATAATGTAAATTTACTAAACAAACATGTTATAACTAATAGCATCGTATTAAACTTTTTACTCTTTGGAAAAGGACCCATTAGATCCAGCGAGATCACTTGCCAAGGTCTTGTCACTGTTCTATGTTCACCCATATGACCAAAAGATAAATTTTGACTGACCTTAGCTTTTGAACAAGTTTCACAGCTATTGACATATTGCTTTACATCATTTGACATATCCGGCCAAAAATAATACTGTTTAATTCTAAATAGTGTTTTACGAATACCCATATGTCCTGCTTTCATATCATCATGACAGTGTTTTAAAATATTCGTTCTTAAAGAGTTTGGGATGTACAATTTCCAGTTGTATAATGAATCCGGATATTGTTTCAAACTAATCTTCTTATAGAGTAGACCATCATTTACCTTCCAATCAGGATTGAGTTCCTGACCTTTTAATATCTTATCAACTTTATTAATGTACCAATCATCTTTATGTCTATCTAAAATGCTTATGTCTTTATCCTTTTCATCCGAAAGAGCATTAATAGACCTCGATAAAGCATCTGGTACAACATTGCATTTACCTGGTTTATGAACAATATCAAAACTGAATTGTTGTAACTTCATCGCCCATCGCGCCAGTCTACCATGCGGATCCTTCATTCTATGAAGCATTTTAAGCGCGCTGTGATCAGTAATAACCGTAAAGTGGACACCTTCTATATATGGTCTAAATTTTTCTATCGCGTATACTATACTAAGGAGTTCTCTTTCCGATGTCGAGTATAATTGTTCACGATCACTCAATTTTCTACTTAAATACGCTATGGGTCGCTCAACATCACTTATTTTTTGACACAAAACTGCCCCTATTCCCTTATTTGAGGCGTCACATTGAACAATGAAGGGTTTTTCGTAGTCTGGGCAAGACATTACTGGGGCTGAGGTCAATAATGTTTTAAGTTCTAAAAAAGATTTCTCCGCCTCATCAGTCCAAAAGAATTTTCTATTTCTTTGGCCCTTTGTTAGGTCGTGTAAAGGAGCTGCGATCAAAGAAAAGTCCTTTACAAATCTTCTGTACCAGCTTGCAATTCCTATAAATCTCTTTAACTGAGTCATGTTAGCTGGTCTAGGAAAATTCAAAATGGCTAAAACTTTATCTGGATCAGTACGAAGGCCATCCTTGTCAATTATATACCCTAAAAAACGTAAACTCGATCGCGCAAATTTACACTTTTCTATATTTATTGTTAAACCTGCTTCTTTCAAAATATGCATGACTTGTTTCAAACTACTCATATGTTCTTCAAAAGTTTTGGAACAAATTACGATGTCATCCAGATAAGCCCAAACCTTACCATCCATAGCGTGGAATAAAATATCCATTAATCTCTGCTGTGTTTGTGAAGCATTAACCAGACCAAAAGGCATGACCTTAAAATGAAACAATCCCCTTCCCGGCACAGCAAATGCGGTTTTTTCTTTACTGGATTCCTCAAGCTCAATTTGCCAGAACGCTGACTTTAAATCGATTGTACTTAGATATTTAGCATTACTCAAGTTATCCAAAATTGTAGCAACTCTTGGCAAAGGATATGTATCCCTCTGATCTACGTCCTAAAATTTCCAGACTAATATATGGTCTTATATCATTATCTTTTTTTATAGTTAACTGAGATATGGTATTTTGCGACATAAAAGTATGCAAAAAGTCTAACCAATCCTGCCATTCTTTATCCTGTCGCTTAAGGGGAAAGCTCATTTGGCAGATTCTCGGCTCTCCCCGACAGCGTTTCCCTTACAATTACAATTCGATACAGTTACTCCAAAGCGACCGCATTTGTAACAGAAAAGACGTTGTTTTGGCGCAGCACATGCTCTAAATAAATGTCCTCTCTCTCGGCAATTCCAACACCTCATATTGTTTATGGGAATTGTTTTTGAAATGGCCTTTTCTATTTCCAAAACTTCTTTTTCTTCCTTTTTATTTGAAGTAGACCTATAAGCCAAGTCAGGTTCTAACGAATTCAAAAATGTTTTCGGTTCCAGAAATTTATCACAGTTTATCTTAGTTCTTTCTAGTATCCTCAAAACGTTCAATAACTCCGAAATAGAAGTAAAAGTGTCCCTACAGACTGCTCTCTGGTAATATGGCTGAAGATTTCTTATGATAATTAAAATTTTTTCGGCTTCGGAGATTTTATTTGGAAGTCTATTAAACATATTTTGCATAACAGAAACAAAAATTAGTACTGATTCATTTTTTCCCTGAGTTCGTGATTTGGCTTCGGTCAGTAATTCTTCTTGATAGTAAGGTGATTGAAAGGTACTCTTTAATAATGACACAAGTTCTTTCCAGCTACTTGCATATTCTCTATTAGCCCGGAACCAAATTAATGCGTCTCCTTTAAAGAAATCAATCGCATGACGCCATAAATCGTTATCCGTGGCATTTCTGGCATCCTTTAACTCGTTTACTCGTTCAATAAACGCATTAACACTAAAACTGTTGTCACCCGAGAATTGTAAACCCCACTGACTTACAGGCACTAATTTAAGTTTATGCCTGAACTCATCCTCATCTACAGTAGTTGAATTAAAAAATTTGGCATGCAAAGGATTTCTGTTGTTATTTTCCGGAACGTCAAGGTCATCCAGAGCGAAACTAACCCTTTTGCGTCCCAAATTTTGTTTGTCAATTATAATTTCTTCCTGCAACAAATTGTCACCAGAATTAGAGGTAGAAGGAGCCGTATATTTTATTATTTTATTACTACCCTCAATTTCATTTAATATTTTTTTGCTGTCTTCTCCTAACGAGTTATGTAATGCTTCTTTCATTTCCGGTGTTATTTCATCATTATCCTCTATGTCATCCTTATCCTCCAAATCTTTTAACAATATCCTAGCTTTATCTAATAGTAGATTTTTCTTTTCTATATCAATTTGATCAATAGCATTAATTAGATTCAATCTATTAACTACATGAAATAGTCGCGAAACCAAACGCTTATACAGTTGCCCATCTGGTTTTTCTCGTAACTCCGAAATATAACACAGAATATTACTTATTTTATCCGAACATATATTTAATTCTAAGCTGGGATCAGCAGTACAAGAAAGTGGAGGTTTAATCTCATAAGATACCTGAAGTAAATTTTCAGCCTGTATCATTTTTTTTAGGATTTTCTTTAAGGCTCCTACTAATGCGCCGGATTGCGTATAACCTCGACACGCGAGTTCAAATTCTACTTCATCTTTCAACAAAAATTGGGGATCCATTGTGAGAATAATTAAGAAAAAAAAAGAAAAAAAAGATATCGATGTACTGTGCGCAAAGTGCAAGCTTATCTTAATTGTACTAAACAAAATTAAAATTGCTATTTATCAAAACTAAATTGTTAATTTATAAAAACAATATTATGCGAATAGCAATCAACTAATATTCTTAAATGAAGCAAAACTAACTTTCATTTAATCAAAGTAAACTGTTTAAGATACACCTTAGCCACAAATACAATCTGATAATATGATTCTTACAGTACCTAAATTATTAAACTAAAAAAAAAATTATATCCAAAAAAAACTTTACTAACTTAATTAAGGAACAAAATGGTATGACATATACATAAGTTTTACATTAAATACAAAACTTTTGATGATACAAGTTTTCTCTTTCTTCTTTTAGATAAACAGTACGCCAGAAAACAAGCTAATAATATAACTCTTACAATAAATTATTAACCTAAAACATTATAATTATATTAGAAATGAAAAAAAACTTTACTAATTACTTAATTAAGGAACAAAATAATATAACAAATATACGTATCACCTCAAATACAAAACTTTTGATTATACAGATTTTTTTTTTTAATGTCTACTCTTCCCTATAATTATTATTATTATTTTTTTATCAACTTATTTATTAACAATCACTAATCTTTACTTTTATTAGTTTCTAAAAAAAAATAAAAATAAACGTAGGTAGTCATAAATATGCGACATTGTACTTTAACAACACCAATATATAAATCTTCTTAACAATTTGTTCCTAAAAATCCGACAACCCTAGATTTTAACGTTGGGCGTCATTTGTTACGGGTTGTCTTATGCAATAATTAAAACATAATTGTTTCTTCAATGGTTTATTTTCAACTAACACTATTGTAGTCACACACCATACGAATATAATACTTTCTTATTCCACTAGATATCAACTTATACTATTGCGTGCCTTGAAGCTAATTATGTCTAGCTTAAAATTATTACATAGGGCGCCAGGAGAGTTTTTATTATTATTCGACTAGCTCATGACAAGCCTGGTTATGTGGAACTCTTCCAAAACCTGACTCAGGCTAACTGCTATGCTCAGGGACATGTAGCATGAGAGGGGAATGATTGTGGCCTCAGGCAATAATTATATCCTCCTTATCAATAAAGGGCATTTCCGAAAGCTACGACAAAACAAATCATTTAGGTTACCGATATTTCCTTATGTTTATATAAAGTATAAAACTTAATAACTTACCCCTTCGCGCACAATGCACCACACATTTACCACATATAGATTTTAATTACCGCATAAATACTATGTATTAAATAGCATTCATAAATCTACAACACTTATTTCGTAACTTTAGTTTTAAGAACAGTTATTATCCCTCACGTCTTACTTCACGTCTGTCACGAATTTCTTAATTATTCTCATACTACCTACCCATATAAATTTTAATTTTATACTACATACTAGACGTAACAAGGTAAGTGTAGCAATCATAGAGGTGGGTGCCTACTACAGTCAGGTATATAATGTAAAATATTAACGGTTTTAGCTTATTAGGTACCTACATGTAATTAACATAAGAGGGAAAAGATAAAAAAAAATTGTAGCAGGACTATGGTGGCAGAGGTTGTTTTTATAAATTCACAATATTGAAATCAGCCTATAAAAATTGTTTCATCTAATTCTGCGGTCGGCAACGTGCGGCCCGCGGGCCGCACGTTTAAACTACGTATAAACATAATGTAGTATATACGTGTACGAATTAAATTCCGTATGTTATATAATGACCAATTATACATTTATCAGGTAGAATCTAGGGTTAATATCATAAGTGCGCCCGCCTTTAGTTTATTTTACCATCTTGTGGATCTTGCCTGCCAAAAAGTTGCCGACCGCTGTCTAATTAACAGATGAGGGAAGATTTTGTTATATCCCGGATCTTAGACCATTATGTTTCCATTAATTATTTCAATATTTTAAACGCGGTGGTGTTAATTCATTTTATATGATGCACGTAAAATGTATTTTATTTTTTAGATAGCTTTATCCGTTTATCGGCTACCAGTGTAACAGATCCTCGTGAATCGTGATACCTGCCCAGCTCTACTGATGTGTTGCGTAGTTTTATCGACTTTATCCTAACTTCCTAAATTATTTGTTTTTTGTTATCATATGAAATTTTTTTTTCGGGATTTGCACCCGCATCCCCGACATACCGTGTCCAGTGGCTCTAGCCATTAAGCTATGAATCTATGCCGAGCCGGATCGAAATTTTTGATATGATCTTATTCGGTTTTAAGCAACCGGGGTGCCGTCTATAGCGAGTCCTTTACAGGACTGACTTTTCAAAGTTTCATATTACAATGAATTCTTTGACAAGGGACAACACCAAGCTATTTTTAATTCGTATTATTTTTATTTTTGTCTTTCCCACACATGAGCAAATTTGAATATGTTTTTTGTTATCATATCAAAATTTTCGATCCAGCGGGATTCGAACCCGCACCCCGACATACCGTGTCCGGTGCTCTAGCCATTAAGTTGCGACTTGTGTTCAATAATTTGCCTACCATGAGAAAGTTGTAAGTAATCTTGTATTTACTTTGCACCCCAAAGGGATGTTCTTTTGACATGTAACTTTCATTCCATATGAATGCTGTAAGTTATATCAGACTAGCTTCTACTCGCGACTTCGTCCGCGTGGAATAGGAACAATTCTGTCATACATAATTTTTGCGAAACTTTCTGTTAAACTGTTTACGCAGCGCACGCAGCGGAAGCTCAAACCACGATTTCAAAATCGGGGTTTTTATTCCTTCATCAAGCATTCTTCATTGGTGCTCCACTCCTATTGGTCTTAGCATGATAATATATAGCCTATAGCCTTCCTCGATAAAAGAATTTTTGAAATCGAACCAGTAGTTCCTGAGATTAGCGCGTTCAAACAACTCTTCAACAACAAGTACCTACTAGTAGTATAGATAATATACATAGATTAAAACGTTCTAGGAATTTTATTAAACAAAAATAATGATGTTACTAGTATATTATAAATATAATCATATAAAAATAAGATCTACAAAACATACTCAATAATACCTAATTATTTGACTACTGTAAAAGACCCGAAACGACATTAAAAAAATGAAATGGATAATTTTCTTACGAATACATAATATATCTATGCGGATAGAGACCAAGTACATAGAGATAGGTACTTACATTACCAGTGACAATCATCGGTGATTATGAACACATATAGCACCATAAAAGAATCAACTATGATTGAACAACATCAAAGAGCCGACAGTCAGACAACTTCTCCAGCAGTTCTCCCAAGGAGTTTAAGCCTGTGACATTCTATTAAGGTCGCTCAAATTCAATGCTTGTTTTGAAAATTAAGAAATTAAAGACAAAATATAGGTAGACGTTCAATCTAAGTAAAACTCATTCGACGTTAGGTTTTTTTTCAATATACGACATTTAAAATATCATTATCGTCTTCTTTTTATGAAACGGACATAATATTTTGGCAATACAGATGAAATTTAAATGTTACACCTCTGTAAGTGAAGGTTTAGCTTTATTGAAGTCTTTCTGGTGAATCGGTCCATACTATTTATAAATAAAATACGTTTACCGTAAGGATTTTTTTTTTTTTTAAGAAGATGTAGGTATTTTACTAAAGCAGTCGCCGCAGTGAAACGGTTTTAAAGTAATTAGTTAATAGTATTCTATTATTAACTTTTTCAACAGATCGAAATAATTTCTATTGAATGATAAAATAATCATGAATTTTACCTTAATTTTTATTTTGTAAAAAAATAAGTAACTTCGAACGACGACTTTTTGAAATCGACGAAATTGTGTTAAAAAAATTAGAAGTTTAAAATTATGCGCAAAAAAAAAAACTTGGAACAAGTTAATGAGCAACAAGTTGCGCAATCTTTATTAAGTTTCAAAAGAACCTATTGTGTGAGTTATGTTTGTTATCAATTGTTTTAAATTTCCGTATAAAGTTTTAACAAGAGAACTTGTTATTTTAATGAAGTCTTATACGAGTTACAAGTTTTTTCTGATACAAATAAGTTTTTAAAGTGAAACTTTTATTACATCGTCTCAAACTTTTTGGTTTGATATAATATATCAACAAGATATGTATACAGAATTGTTGAGTCATTTACTGATCACGAAATTTCAAGAATTGCTGGATTCATAAATATGAAATTTGGCAGGAATGTAGTTTTTAGTTAGTGGTCGTCCTCTAAGAACGGATTTCGCAACTAGGGCCGCATTGAAGAGGTCTAATAAGGGCTCTCCAAAGCATTAAATAAAGTTCTTCATTTTTGTGCCATGAACTCAAATTTTGTGTTTAGAATTAGTTATGTATCGGGTAGGAACCTGAAACTTTCGTGAGAATCAATCACTTGTAAATTGTAATTTTCATCAGAGCAATCAATTTTCAGCATTTGCCATCCCAGTCGAAATAAAAATATACTGACTAACTAGGTTGCTGCGATGAATAAGTACTTAAAATTCAACAATTAAATATTTTTAATTAGCGACGCCGCGTTGGCGCAGCGGTCACAGCAATGGATTGCGATTGGCTGTTGCGCGAGCGGTTGCGGGTTCGATCCCCGCACACGACAACATTTGTATTGGCCATACAGATGTTTGCCGTGGTCTGGGTGTTTGTGCAGTCCTTGTGGGTCTCCCCACCGTGCCTCGGAGAGCACGTTAAGCCGTCGGTCCCGGTTGTTATCATGTACACCTGATAGCGATCGTTACTCATAGTAGGAAATATATATTTGGGTTGTCTGGAAGAAATGGCTAAATAGCCATAAGTCCGCCCATTGTACTTCACAGTCTGTAAATGATATGTGTAGTTGTGATGTACAATAAAGTATAAATAAATAAATAAATTTTTAAACGCTTGAAAATATTTTTCTTTTCATGACGCCATCTTTACAAACTTTTCTCCTTTTCTTTTTTTCCGATAAGAAAATGGCGGTCGCACAGTGAAATATTTAGGTATAGGTACAGCCTACTAATAAAAAAAAGTTTTTTAAGCAAATGTTAAATTATTGTTACATAATAATGTTACAAATATTCCTTTTATATTTTTTACATCATCATTTCATCATCATCATTTCAGCTTATCGCAGTCCACTGCTTGACATAGGCCTCCACAAGTTCGCGACAATAATGGCGTGAACTCATGTGTTTTACCCATAGTCACCACGCTGGGCAGGCGGGTTGGTAACCGCAGGGCTGGCTTTGTCGCACCGAAGACGCTGCTGCCCGTCTTCGGCCTGTGTACTTCAAAGCCAGCAGTTGGATGGTTATCCCGCCATCGGTCGGCTTTTTAAGTTCCAAGGTGGTAGTGAAACTATGTTATCCCTTAGTCGCCTCTTACGACACCCACGGGAAGAGAGGGGGAGGCTAAATTCTATGCTGTAGCCACACAGCGATTTTTTACATAAATTGTAACTATTTACGATATAATAAGTAAATACCTATCCTGCTATAAGATTTTTTTAATGTGATTAGAATCGCAACATTTATTATCAAACGTTCATTCAATCATTCATTCGATTAATAGCAGGCTATGCATACGTTATAACGATTAACGAACTATTAATAACTTAATAACTAGGGATCCCTACCTATATTATGCATCTGAAGGAGAAAATGCTACTAAAGACGGTTGTGTGGTGTTTATTTATGGCACGTTTTCACCTAATTTCAGTCCTCCAGTTAATTTTAGTTTTTTTTTTCATACAAAAATAGTTTTAACACTTACAAATAAAACTATTCAATTCGATCACAAATCACAATGATATTTGATATCATGTGCATTAACAAATTATTAACTCTTCACTTCAACCTTCTAAGTTCCAGACGCCATATATTACACTAATATTTTAAATCGCACTTCTAATTAAATTTGCCTTTACAATTCCTTGATCACACTCTATTTTTCATTTTCCCATAATATATTTCATGTTTCACAGGGCACCTACAGAGCTAACCAAATTAAATAAGGCCTATAATATGTCGCCAGCTACCAGTAATCTGAGGGAAAAAATGTCAAAATATTCGTTATAAGTTATAACGTATTTAGTCAATTTGACATTTTTGGCTAATTGCTGAAATAGTCCAATTCTTCGAGATTTTACACCTGCGTAGTCATTGGAATGTAATATTCCAATTACCTTACATTACACTGCATGTAACAGATTCTGTGGTGCGCGTTGGGATGAAACGATACGAGTAAATACAAGTACCTGCTTACTTGACATATTCCTTACTAGCTGCTGCCCGCGACGTCGTCTGCGTGCGTTCACTGCTCGTTCCCCGTAGGTGATAGCGTGATAATATGTAGCCTATGTTCTGACCCGACTTCTTAATAATATTCGTGCCAAATTTGAAGTAAATCCATGCAGTACTTTTTGAGTTTATCCCGGACATACATTTGAAGAAATAAAGGTTCACTGCTCTTTCCCCGTAGGTGATAGCGTGATAATATATAGCCTATGTTCTGACCCGACTTCTTAACAATATTCGTGCCAAATTTGAAGTAAATCCATGCAGTACTTTTTGAGTTTATCCCGGACATACATACAGACAAACAGACAAACAGACAAACAGACAAACAGACAAAAATTCTAAAAACTATATTTTTGGCTTCGGTATCGATTGTAGATCACACCCCAAGTATTCTTTTAAAAAAATATTCAATGTACAGTTTTGACTTTTCTACCATTTTATTATATGTATAGATGATACCAACTACTTTTTGTATGGACAATTTAAAATTAAGTATCGAGTAGGTATATAACGTTGGCGCAACGGTCACAGCACTGGTTTGTAGCTGTTGCGCTGGCGGTTGCGGGTTCGATTCCCGCACATGACAAACATTTGTATTGGCCATACAGATGTTTGCCGTGGTCTGGGTGTTTGTGCAGTCCTTGTGGGTTTCCCCATCGTGAATTGGTGAGCATGTTAAGCCGTCGGTCGCGGTTATTATCATGACTGATAGCGATCCAACCGTTACTCATAGTAGAGTCCACTCTGTCGGATATATATCCGCGAACCCGCATTGGAGCAGCGTGGTGGATTAAGCTCTGATCCTTGTCCTACATGGGGAAAGAGGCCTATGCCCAGCAGAGAGATATTACAAGCTGAAGCGTATAGGTATCGGTCAAAAGTATTAGTATCGTATATACGAATACTTTTGATCAGATCGTATCCTATCTTTACGTTGAAAATTGTGAACGCATCGACGTCCTAGTTTTGCAAATATTTCCTCAAAAACATAATTATGAAGTTTCAATTTATGTGGCTAATCGAGTCTGCGCTTTAAAAGCCAACCCATTAAGGGAATGGGAAGATATAAAACTTGTATTAACAGCATTTCATAAACAAGCGCGAATAAATCTAAACATTGTCGGTACCTCTGTACCCTGCATAAGGCTATTTTCCAAATCGGGTGCAACAGTCACTGCAAACTAATATTTTTGGGGAGCACTACAAAATTTAACTTTTTTTCGTAATTTCTTTTTTTTTAAAACATTTTCATATAAGGGTCATTATAAGTTAAGAGGTAGGTACTTTCCATGGCCAGGAAAAAAAATACTTTTTTTTTTAATACTAACTTCCTAATAAACCTATTCATTACTTAAAACTAAATGCTTTCTTCATGTTCACTTAAATTTATTACAGAAATGTACGTAGTTTCGTCACAGTAACTTCTATTATAAGGAAAAAGTCTCTCCCCTGGTCTATCCCCAAACCGACTTTATTTGTAAACCAATTATTTTGAATGTTTCGTGAATAATGTGAAATTCAATAATTACCTTGTCATCGTTAATTTTAAACAGAATAAGCAACTTAATGCTTGTGTTATAGTTATAGGTAACAGCAACAGCCGACTGGTATAGCTACATTTTTTTTCGATAAATATACGTATAAATACTACATTATATATAAATATATATATATATATATATATATATATATATATTACACCCAGATTCGGGGTGGGAATCGAACCCACAAACCCCGGAGCAGAAAGCAGGGTCACTACAAACTGCGCCAATGGGCTAGTGAACCAAAAAGTATTATAATTATACAGTAAATTAACTAAGCTCACGCACGCCTTTTACATAAAATTGTAATCATTTAAATATATATAGGTAGGGATCCCTAGTACATTTTTTTCACCTGATCAGTATCAAGCTAATTTTTTGGGAGTGGCTACATTTTGATGAGGCGAACAAAAAATTCCTCTTCGAAAACTCTCGATTGTGGTAGCTAACAGAGATAGTAGGGGGTAGAGCAGCAGTGAGCGCAGGACCGGGATAACGTACCACTCAATTTGTAGGACATAATAATGTGTCAACTTGATGACCCTCGTAAGGTCATCAAAAATTAATTTTTTTTCTGATTTTTTTTTGCTTTTAGTTAGTTAATATCTATATAATTTAATAGTAATTTTGTCCTACAAATTGCGTGGTACGTTATCCCGGTCCTACGCTCACTGCTGCTCTACCCCCTACTATCTCTGTTAGCTACCACAATCGAGAGTTTTCGAAGAGGAATTTTTTGTTCGTCTCATCAAAATGAAGCTACTCACGGAAAATTAGCTTGATACTGATCAGGTGAAAAAAATGTACTAGGGATCCCTACCTAATATCTCTATTATATAAAAATGAATCGCTGAATGTGTTGCTAAGCGCAAATCTCGAGAGCGGCTGAACCGATTTCGCTAATTCTTTTTTTATAATGTTCGTTGAAGTACGAGGATGGTTCTTACGGAGAGAAACTTTTAAAAAAATTGCCGGAAAAATCTAAAAACAACACTTTTCTATATTCCCATACAAAAGATTCGTAATAATACTTAAAAGTAAATTTGAACTTTAATACCATACCAGTGGTAAGGTTTTGGGAAGGATAAGTACTTATTAAAAAAAATTCTACTGTTAGGCGGTACGAAGTTCGCCGGGTCAGCTTGTTGATTATAAAGCCCTGCGCGCACTAGTGACATTTGTCACCGTGACAAAAAATTCTTTGTCACTGTCACGTCACCGTCACCTTCGCGACTGCGCGCACTTGCAGTGACAGATTATATACAGATATAGGTTGTCTGTGAGCTCGTTTTTAGAAATAGAAAGAAATACAATAATAAAAAGTATTGGGTTCACCCGCTTTGGAGTGATAGGCTGATAAGTGGAAAGTTCTACACCATGTTTGCCAACCTACGTACATATGACACGTGACATTTTGTCGCGTCACGGGCATGTTGGCGTCCTCCGCGGACAAAAAAGTCACCGAATTGTCACGCATCCAAGTGCGCGCACCTCCATTAGGGATGATGGACGCGGTGACAGTGACAAAACGTCACGGTGACAAAATGTCACTAGTGCGCGCAGGGCCTAAGTTTCTCAAAACTTCTAAGCTTTGTATTGTAGTAAGACAGTTCCTCAGTTACTATTCTATCCTTTTTAGGATCCGCCGAATCGTTTGTTTGAAAACATTTGTCAAATAATCTGACAAAACTGTTTGATAAATTATTTTCGCGTTTGATAACATTTTTATTGTAATCTTGTGGAAGGTTATCGGATATAAACAAACACGCTACATGAGGAAATGGTATAATTCATAAACGTCGACAAATTTGATGCCTAAAAGAGATTTGAAACTTAACGTATTTTAATTAAATAAAAGTTTTAGTGGAATTGATAGTTGTTAGCTTCGTTAAAAACACGAAGTTAAATAATGTAACATAAGATAATTATGGGGAACATATTTATTATTCACATCAGGCGTATTGCTTCATCACACGTAACGAACTTGGTATCACAACTCCAGTGCTGAGTGCACCGTAGACCGCAACCGGCGAACGTGCCCTACTGACACCGAACGAAATCAAGAAGCATCGACGTTCGACGAGCTGCCGTCAGAATACAAAGTGACATCAACCAATGACGAGATTCGAAAAGTTTTCGCATTAATACTTAATCGAATATAATTATGTTATACTCATTATTACACGTATAGTGATTCGTAAGTCACTATGACTATTCCTCTAAAACATTAAAACGTAATCTCATACAATCCATTCCATTGTTGGATCTCGCGAAAAGCCAATGCGACGTTGCCACACCGTGCGACCGAGTGTACTAGCAGGTAGCCTCTAGGCTCTAGTCTACACAATGCATACAATGTAATTATTATACAACCAGCACTTGTCTCTTTTGAATATTACTATTAGTATTTATAAAATCTATTGTATGGCCTCATGTCTCAAAACTTGTTTTATTGTATTCTCTAAATATATTAGTCTAGAATACATTACGTCATTTATTAAGGAACAAACATTGTAAAATTTCGATTTATATGTTCAAAATCTTTAACTCAGTTTACGTAAACAAGCAAAATATACTTTTTTATGTTGTATCCGGTTCAAGTCAAAATTATCTATTACAACATACACATTATGTATAAATTGTATATCGACATGACTAATATGTACAGTAAAAAATCGTACGTACCATTCGTGGGATCCATGTATGAAATTTTTATTTCCATTGCTATATTGTCAGGTTTAGAGTCTGCAGAGCTCATCTCATATTCCACAGCCCCTTCTAACACAATATCACTTTTCGCCTGGCTCGTGGAAGCGGCCAGACCCTGCGCAACACTCATTTTTGGAGAGTCTTCGTGCATCATTTACGGACGGTTGAGCGAAACAACTAAATTTAGCTGTTCGCAAGATTTATTAAATATCATCTACTTTGTTTAAGAAAATATTTTATCTCAAATTTTGAACTTTAATATCAACAGTTCCTAATAAAACACTAAATGTAGGTCTCTAGGCCACTTCACTTACACTTTGATATTCCGACATAACTCGGATTCAATACAGCTCCCATACTCATGACTGACATTGAAATATGTCGGTAAAGGGCAGTGAGAAATTAACCTAAATTAGAAGTGTGTCATGGCCTATTTTAGAAAAAAAAAGGATGAATGCATTTTTCCGCGAAAAAAAAATGTTAATTGTATTACTAAAGTAAAAGAACAAATAATGAGGTATAAACATATGAGTAATTAAATGTGTATAATTCAAATAACAGTTAGTTACTTATGATAAAGTAAATAGTGCAAAATGAATACATTTGCTTATGAATATGTTGAGTTGTGTAATAAATGACCGTTTCTATTGCACAATCCTTTCACAAGGGCTTCGAATGTAGGTCAATCTGTGTGACTGCGATTACAATGTTTGGGCTTTTTGCAGGTGAAATTATTGTTTTATAAGTGTGTCTTGAAAAAATATAAATTAAAAAAATGCAAAGTATTTTAATATGACGATATTTTAAGTGTATTTACCCACTCTTTATCTTAAAATACATTTATTTGACTACAACATCCGGTTAGAAAAAGCGCCATCTAGGACAAGCATATAGAACAAGGTTGTGACTGGTTTTGTTTTTTTTTACTATTTCTTTAGAATAAAGACAGATGTCGCTACTCAACCCTTGAAAAGGAAAGCATAGATGAAAGCTGATTTGAAAATATTTAATATCTTGCAGCTTGCTTGGCAAATGTAAATAGGATAAGAAAAATAATGTTCAATAAAAACAAATTATACGCTGAAACGAAAGCTACCAATATCCAACAAAAACAATTTAAGACGTACCTACCTGGTAAAAATATTAAAAAATATTTAAAAATTGTACACAAAAGTTGTAGTAAAACTAGCTGTGCCCCGCGGTTTCACACGTGTTAATTTGAAAAAAATAGCCTATAGCCTTCCTCGATAAATGGGCTATCTAACACTAAAAGAATTTTTCAAATCAGACCAGTAGGTACTTCCTGAGATTAGCGCGTTCAAACAAACAAACAAACAAACTTCAGCTTTATACTCGTAATTTACTATCATTATGTGTTATTTCTACCTTTAACTGAAATAGGTGTACTTAGTACAAATAACTAAACTTAATGATATTTAAAAGAAAAAGGCTTAGGACATGTTAATCATAAAATTTTACAAAAATAATTTTTGATTTTTAATTTATCCTTGTTTTTCTATAAAAATCCCCTATCTGTGGCTGTGTGATGTGTCCTGCCTGTTCTGATGTCCCTGTGGATTTTTTTTTTTCAAAAATGAATACCGTAAATACCTACTGTTCGAAGTAGCTAGGCACTTAGATGAAACATGTAACAGTTTTAACTAAAACCTACAGCAATACTTCTGTGAAAACAGCATTAAATGTAATTCAGTAGTTTTTACGTGATGCGCGTAAAACAAACACATAGACAGAGAAACAAAAGATTCTAATAATAACATTTTTAGCTTCTTTAGACCTTACCTAGCTATGTCAGCCATAAACCAGTAGGATTCAGTTTTTTTTAATATTATATATTATAGTTATATATATAAAGACTAATCAGTCTTGGCAGATTCACCCGCGTTTTTCTTTACTATGTTGCCTCGATTCTGCCTATTTCATTATTATGTTTTATAACCTATAAACCTCCCTTGATATACAATATAATGAATTTTGAGTCAGGCAATAAATCTCAATTTCTGTTTAGGTACATGGGTTTTAAAATTTACATTTTTTATTCCTTTAAAATTTACATTTTTAAACCTTTTTGTTCTAACTACCAGATACTAGTCAGGAATATGATTTGCTTACTTGACCTGATTTTCAGTTATACAATATACATTTATGAATACTAACGTTGTACCGAAACTAGTCCAAATAGATTCATCATGAATAAATATCTAATGTTTTCTTTTATCAGTGTTTTTATTAGTAAAAATTTACAAAAAAGCCGTTCCGTTTGTATCATTTTGCAGTGGTTATTACATATGTGTTTATACTATGTATGACGACGCGTTGGCGCAACGGTCACAGCACTGGTTTGTGGCTGTTGCGCTGGCGGATGCGGGTTCGATCCCCACACATGATAAACATTTGTATTGGCCATACAGATGTTTGCCGTGGTCTGGATGTTTGTGCAGTCCTTGTGGGTCTCCCCACCGTGCCTCGGAGAGCACGTTAAGCCGTCGGTCCCGGTTGTTATCATGTACACCTGAGAGCGATCGTTACTCATAGTTATATTCGCCAACCCGCATTGGAGCAACGTCGTGTATTAAGCTCTGATCCTCCTCCTACATGGGAAAAGGGGCCTATGCCCAGCAGTGGGATATTACAGGCTGACGCGAGCTACTATGTATCTAATAGTCTAGGGTCGTTCAAGTATTACGTAACGCAAATTTTGAATATTTTTGACCCCCCCTACCCCCCATGTAACGCGCCGTAACGTTTTCCTGTAAACCCCCCCCCCCCAGCCCATAAACGTTACGTAACACCCCAACTGACCATTTTTACCCAAATGTCACAACTTTGTTGCGAAAACTACCGAAAAGTCGCTTATAAAAGTCGCATTTGCGGTAAGTATAAATATATTTATATACAGAAAGGGATATAAACGCAAAGGGTTGCCAATTTGGGAGATTTTAGTACACTAGTTTTTTTTATTTAAATAAAAAACAACGTTACGTAACGTGTTGTTCGAGACCCCCCCTCCCCCCTGTAACGCATCGTAACGTTTTACAAGACCCCCCTCCCCCCCTAATTGCGTTACGTAATACTTGAACGGCCCCTCTATACAAGTGAATAAAATAGGAGTGTCTGTTCGTAATCTTAAAAGAACCGCTTTTTACTAAATGTATATACAGGGTGGGGATTATAATACAACGATAACTTGGACAGCGTATATGTAATGACATTCCAAGCCCACATACAAAAAATCAATAAAATACATCCAGTAGTTTAGTCACAAATTATGATTTTTCATTTTTTAAAATTTCTACGTATGTATTAGACTAAAGACCTGACCTACCCTAAAACCGGCGGTTAACGACTCAAGGACAGCTATTATTATTTTTAAAATCATAGATTAAGAAATGGATATGGCATCGACTGCCACAAAAAGGCACAATTTTTAATCATTGCCATTTAGTGACAGTTCGCAGACCAAATAATATTATAATAACTAATGTTTAAAAAAAATAACTTATTCAGTATCGGCTACTGATCAGTTCTGCATATTTAAAAAAAATTGATGTTTTGAGAAAATTTAAATCAAATAGGTTTTTATTCAATTTAATTTTATATGCGTAACAATTTATTTTAATTTACTTTTCTAACTTACTATTTTTTATTCAATCAAAATAATGAAGTTTTGTAGGTACAAGCACAAACCATTTCCACGCAACTTTGCCGCGTAGAAAGAAGGCCACGCGCGATCACCGCGCGATGACGCGTGTAACAGGTCAGTGATCCTATATTTACAAAAATGATGTTATAAAATTTTATTAAATTAAATTGAATTAGTTTGTATGAAAAAATCTTTTTTTTTGATTTTGATGTTAGGACTTATCTGATGGTTTTGAAATACTTCTTTATACTAGTACTAACGGTGTTTTCAATTATCGTTCTATTGTCATCCCCACATTGTATATGTATGTTATTACATACACAGGACACTGTAGGTACCTACATATACCAAAATATCATTTTTTACAATTTTTGTCTGTCTGTCTAGCTGTCTGTTTGTTCTGGCTAATCTCTGAAACGGCTGGACCGATTTATAAGGGACTTTCATTGGCAGATAGCTGATGAAATAAGGAGTAGGTACATTAGGCTACTTTTATTGTAGAAATTTATTTACATATTTCATAACTGCAAAATGAACAATAGCTTTATTGTTAAATTCCACGCGGACGAAGTCGCGGGTACAACTAGTGTAATAATATAACAAGTGTAAGCATGCATGTAAATACCTACAACAAATTTAAAATTAGATCGGTATTAATCATTAAGTGAATAATTTCATTTAGATTGTTTGAAATAAGATACCAAATGTAGTTAATAAATACATAGTACTAATGATATAATAAATTATGTATATGATTATGTACTCAGCAACCAAGCCTAGTAGGCTTACAATTCTTTTTTTCAATTTGTTACTACTTACACGACTCTATACTTTTTGGTTTTTATGTTTATTTTTATCGATGTTATCCATTGGTGTTATAACTTGGTGCGACTACTACGGGAAATAGTAGTTCTTTTGTTAGTAGTTTTGTGGTTATAGGGTAAGGTACTTTATGTTGCAAATGTTAGATTGTGACATTCATGTGTTGCGAGTTAGCAAGAGTCTGTGTCTGTACCTTTATACCGTACCTCTCTTGTTGGTATTTTACTCAGCTCGGAAAAGGCTGCGAAGCCGGCTACATACAATAATGGCCACATAGCAGTGATAAAGGTGCGCAAAGGTCAGATACACCCTACAGTCTACAGTGTATTGCTTCCAAGTTTTGACATGTGTACACTTGGACGCTATTAGTTCTAAAGATCTTATACGAAATTTTCATGGAAATATACACTTACTAGACTTATGCTCGCATTCAGCCTGTAACATCCCATTGCTGGATATAGGCCTCTTTCTCCATGTAGGAGAAGGATGTGATACTGGGCTTTACATAGGGCAAACTCTATCCCTTAATCATTTTTCCTCGCATAGCAGCTACTTGCGATTTATTATATAAGATTCTGGTGGCTGGTTGAGGCAAAACAGGCAGTGGTGATAAGGGGGGGTTCAAGTATTACGTAACGCTAATTAGGGGGGAGGGGGGTCTTGTAAAACGTTACGATGCGCTACAAGGGGGGGAGGGGGGCTTCGAACAACGCGTTACGTAACATTGTTTTTTATTTAATTAAAAAAACTAGGGTATTAAAATCTATTGTTTTACTTATTAATTACTACCGCAAACGCGATTAAAACAATAACAAAAGTAATTTATCGACTTTCCGGTCAGTTTGTGCACCATACTTGCGATATTTGGGTATAAATGGTCAGTTTGGTGTAACGTAACGTTTTTGGGGTACAGGAAAACGTTACGGCGTGTTACATGAGGGGGAGGGGGGTCAAAAAACTTCAAATTTTGCGTTACGTAGTACTTGAACGCCCCCTAAGAATAAATTAATTTAAGCCCTCCCCCGTCCTTGTCAAAGGTGGACACATTTATGATACGCCCTACTGCCCAGTGTGACGTCACATGTTTTGCAATAATACACCTATAAATTATTATTTATTTAATTAAAGCATCCGTTTCGACATTATTTTCCTTCTTTTAACACTAGAAAGACGGACGGGGGTCAAATAACCCATTTTGAGATTTATTTGCCGATTATTCTGGTGCTTTTTGAAGTTATAACTTGATATTTCGTGACTTTTAATAAAAAAGTATTAGTTTACATATTATAGCGTATAGCGTTGTAAAATCTACCTATAAAAACGGCCGGAGTCATACGACCCATAAGCAGTATAAATGTTTGTAATAACGGGTAGATTAATATGTTTTGTTTATATTGTACCTAACTAAATATGTTGACGTGTAATCAAAATACATATTAAATGACGTGTAACAAAAAGAAAAAAAAATCAGTAACAAAATCAATTTTTGATGACCTTACGAGGTCATCAAAAATTATTACTAACCAGCTTTAAGTTTGTTAATATTAAATATTACAATTAGGACAATATTACCATACACGCAACTTGTAGTTGTACCACGCAATTTGTAGTCCTACAAATTGCGTGGTACTTTATCCCGGTCCAACGCTCACTGCTGCTCTATCTCCTCCTAACTATATTATCTACCACAATCGAGAGTTTTCGAAGTGGAACTTTTTGTTCGTCTCATCAAAATGAAGCTACTCCCGGAAAATTAGCTTGACAGTAATCAGGTGAAAAATATGTACTATACCCCGTCCGGCGACTAATTAGCTTTTTGACAGCTCACGCCCATAAATTACAGTTTTTTTTTCCGGAATAACGTACTAAAAATTTTACAGTAATGTCATACTTTATTGACGATTTGATTGATTGAGTGAAGTACCCTGTGCATAACAAACAACCACAGACTATGAAACAGTTCTTGAAATAATAAATCGATCATATGATAAAAATAATTTTACGTCATGTGATTATTGTTTCTAAAGTCTGGCTAACGAAAGATGAGACTCGATTTTTTTGCATACTTTTTAAATGACAACACTGTGGGTTCCCACCATCGGGTATATTACCTCTTTGATTGGGAAATAACTAGCAGAAACCTACTAAGATTTAATTAGACTTTATTTAATTAGTTAACGGGTTTTATTCTTATTATTTTAGACTGCAGATCGACAGTCCTGTGACTTCCTAGTAAAGCTAGGTGGTCCGACGCTAATAATGTTTTTTTCATCTTTATAAAATGAACTCGTGAATATGCACATGCAGACAAAATACAAACTTACACTACACATATACATAAACAAAATTTTACATACATACAATTATAAAATACATCTTGTTTAAATCATTTCATCATCTTTTAAATTATACAACATTAATCTTGTTATAAACATTGATAAATTTCGGCGATTTTAACAGAGATTGGGAAGAATCCGAATCAGAGTATGGTAATACTTTAAAAGTCACAAATAAGAAATACCTAAACAAGATGGCACGTCTTTGAAGTTGCCAGGGTGTGTTTTTTTTTTAATTTGCCGCGTTTTTTCAGTCTCATCTTTCGTTAGCCAAACTATATAAATTTAATACAAAAAAGGAAATAAAAATAGTATCTATGACCCCAAGATTGATTACTTGCATGGAATTAAGTCGAAATATTGAAATTTAATTGCAAACCAAGAATAAAGAGCCATAACTCTGTTAATTCATTTATTTATTATTTCATTTATAATTAAAAAACTAATAAACGCATAAATAAATAATATTTTTAAACTAAATGTATTTAATTAAATCGATTGAAAGTTCTTCTTAAATAAAATCGATTATTATTTCGAATCGAATAAATAACGTGTGAGGCAGTCACTAATGTCAAAATTTCTTGAAGTGTCAAAAAGATCATTATTCGCCGGACGGGGTATAGGGATCCCTACCTATAGCACAAAACTTGTCAAAATTAAACGAGATCAGTTGGAAGTATAAATATGTATATTATGTAAGTGGACATGATATTACATACAGGTAGAAGAATAATTTTCTTAGGAAGTACCTACGTTATTGTCGTCCACAACTAAATTAAAATTATGTATCTAAAATAGTTATTCGGGTAAGTTGATTTAACAAAAAAATACAATGTAATAAATCCTTTATTGTTTATGTATACGAAATCAGACTACAAATAAACAGAAAATATAAATACTATAAGAGAAGAATATACAATTATACAACTCAGTTTTTATATTACAAGATGCGAAATATAGCATCGTTTGTAGTTAAAATTGTTCTAAAAAATATGTGTACAAAGTGGAATTTGAAAAAACGAAGGCACTTTTATGTCGTTACTTAAAAATATATAGTCATAAAAAGAATAATAAGTTGCATGAAACAAGTATAATTATATTCTCAGCCTTACATCAATCATACTTAATAAAAAGAGAAGTTTGATGATTTAAGCATTACTCTGCTTGGCAGAGGTGATGAGTTCTCTTGAAATGATAAGTCTTTGAATCTGCGATGTTCCCTCGTAGATTTGGTAGATCTTAGCGTCACGCATTAGTTTCTCGACGGGATATTCGCTGTTGAAGCCGTTGCCGCCGAACACTTGAACGGCGTCAGAGGCAGACTTGTTGGCGATTTCGGAAGCGTAGCATTTAGCAACCGATGCCATCACGGTGTTCTTTTGGCCTGTTCGTGTAAAACAAATAATGTTAGTATATATATATATATATATCTGTTGTTTATGAACTTAAAAAAATATTTTTAAGTACTGATAGCACCTTCAAATATTTCAAATGAAGTTCAATTAACTGAACAAAAACTCTATGAAAACAAATATATCCCCGCCAAATCGTAGAACATTTGTAGGTTCTCACAGTTAAAAAACGCTTTGTCGTATTCTCACGAATGTTTCTTGTTGATACCCGATACATAACTAACTATCCAATTATAATATAACAATTGGATTTAAGACAAGAATTTTTTCCTTTATGTTTGTCTGCATCATTGTTACTGCATGATGAAATCCTATTGTTATTCCTAAATCCGTTAATCCTGTTGTTATTGATAGCAAACTATTAAAACATGTATCTTGAAAATCGCCTTAAAGCCGGATGACACAGACGGATGACGTAGATTTTTATGATGCAAAAGAGAAGTACATAATATATCTAAAATTGCTATTCGTTAGAAGCCGTCAGAGATCAACCAGCAGAACTGGCCCCTTGGATCATATTATGATATCTTTTAGGATCATATTATGATAGTATCTTAGGATCATAATTATTATGATAGTATCTTGGGGTTTTATGTGTGAAGTATGAAATAAATGTATATTTAGGTCACGGTTAGTAATAAACATACCATGGTCGACCATCCAGGCTGACTTCTGCCAAGCTAGACGCGCTGTTTCCACACCGATGGCCATATCGGCTAACATGAAGGAGACAGCTTGGTGAGTAGCGATGGGTACGCCGAATGTTTTACGCTCAAGCGAATATTTGGTAGCTTCGTATAAAGCGCGCTGGGCGAGACCAGTGGCTCCTGCTGCCACCTATTGAACAAAATAGTTAACATTTTTAATCATTGCGTTTGTTCTCAAACTATATAAAGCCGGCCACTTGGTGTGAAATGTGAAGTGTGAGAAAAAAAAACCTCTGTGTGAGTGTGTGGTTTTATGAAAACACGGTAAAAGTGAAACTTTTGGACACTATCTATGTTTTAATGGGTACCTTACATCAGCTGTATGTTGTCATTGGTGTCCTAGTTCTAGGAAATGATAAGAGATGGCCGACCGTCATGCGACATGCGATACGCACACGAAAAAGTTTGAGACGATGTAATAAAAGTTTCACTTTAATTATTAAAAATAGTTTTATTATATGATGTAACTAAAAATTTATGCTTTTTGCAATTTTTCCTTTATCTGTGCTATAAGACGTTGCTTCGTACCAAATTTCAAGATTCCAAGTTCACAGGAACTACCCTGTAAGTTTTGATTCCCTTCCGTCTTGACAGACAGACGGACAACAAAGTGATCCTATAAGGATTCCGTTTTTTTTCCTTTTGAGGTAAGGAATCCTTAAAAAACAGCCTTAAATTTACATATAATTAAAAGAGACAAGAGTACATCAAAATTGATACACCCAGTTATTGTTGCACACAAAAGATACAATCGAATTGAGAACCTCCTCCTTTTCTAATTCGTATTCGGTTAAAATATGACGTTTTCATAAGCACTTAAAAAGAAAATTATTTTTTTGTGATAAAACAAACCAATCAGATTGTATTTAAAATTTTTGTAATGTAATGTATATAAATTAATAATGAATGACCACCGCAGCGAAATGGATAATCCTTTTTTTTTGTATTCTTTATAGTTAAGTCAAGGTTTCACAATTCAGCCTGTAATATCCCACTGTTGGGCATAGGCCTCTTTCCCATGTAGGAGAAGGATCGGAGCTTAATCCACCACGCTGCTCCAATGCGGGTTGGCGGATATATTACCTACTATGAGTAACGATCGCTATCAGGTGTACATATTATTATTTATTTTTTCTTTATTAGTCCGCTCTTACGGTAAGCAACTTAACACTTGCGTTATATGTAACATCCGAGTGATGATTGTTTTTTTTTTAAATAAATATACATAGAAGTAATACATGTATAAAAAATACAAATATTACACCCAGACTCAGGTGGGAATCTACAAACTACGCCAACGGACCACTCAAAATTTCACGGGCTAGTTCATATTTATTTATAAATAAATCTTACAGGAGGACGGGTCTTGTCGAAAGCTCCCATAGCGATCTTGAATCCGGCACCTTCGCCGATCAACACGTTTTCTTTGGGGATGCGGACATCCTCAAATGTTATTCCACGGGTGTCAGACGCGCGTTGACCCATGTTTATTTCCTGTAAAGAAAAGTTACATTTATTATTACCTTAAACATAACTATCGGCAAAAAGCTTTCTTTGCTCTTCTTAATCTTTATATTCTTACTTTCATGTTATTATTTATTGTTATTACAGTCTTTTCAAGTATTGTATAATAGTAAGACAATTTCTCAAAAAGGTGATTATTTATAATTAGATAATATTCTAGTTTAAAAAAATAATAGAAACGAATTTTTGGCAACAGCCAACAACTTTATTTTAAATCACTTGCATTCCTGGTTCTCAAATAAAAACTACAAATACTTGCCTTACGACCCGGCGTTACTCCCGCCCATTCTCTTTCAACGATGAATCCAGTGAAAGCCTTACTTGCAGGGCACTTAGGGTCAGGATTCGTCCTCGCGAGTACGAAGTACCTTTATGAATTAAAATATAAAGTATATTGAAAAATTATACAGTCAATAGTTTTTACACCATCGATTTCAAATCGAAATTCAAATTCGAAATTCGAATCAAAATTCGACAAAAAAATTTAAAAAAATCGAATAATTCGAACAATTCGCTAATTATCACACACACACACACACACACACACACGCACGCACGCACGCACGCACGCACACATACACACACATAGAGCGTGACACAGAGCACACATTGCTATTGTGCAAGTATGATTTGAATGAGAAGAAAATGTAACAAAGATTTATTTTAAGCGAGCATATGATGTAGGGCTTCTTTAAAATCTACTTTGAGGGCCCTAAAATATTTTTTAATACAGTTGCTCAAAAAGTGGCGTATTGCAGGGACGTATAGCGTTCGGGAAGTGGGCTATTACACACTCGTGCTTTTTTTTACCTTTCCCGCACTCGTGCGTTCTCTTTCCCAACTGTCAAAATAATGTCTATTAAAAAGAAAAACCAACCATGAAGTTCTTACTAAAAAAATTCATAGCAGTTTTTATGATTCATGCAAATACGTATATTTCTTAAAAGAAGCTACTAATCTGTTTCAATATCAGATTTAATGATTTGATTAAATGAGTTTGGTTAGGTTTCATTTCATCTCATTAAATTCCATTTTTATTTCATATCAATAAAAAACTTCTACTGAAGACTTGGCTGTATCAGCTGTATGGGCATAGTTTTCCTTTGCCTACCAGAATGGGTGAAGAAAAAAAAACTCTGCTTATATTCTACGGTTGGCGCCATTTTTCAGAAATTTTCTTTGCGAGTTTATTTTATTAAATTGTTGCATTTTTTCGCAACTGTATTAAAAATAGTCGTTCAGTACACGTGCGGAACCGTCATTGCAACTTGTTCCGACTGTCAACCCTCGCCTTCGGCTGCGCCTCGGCTCGGGTAGACATTTGTCGGAACTCTTTGCAATGACAGCCTTTCCGCACTTGTAATGAAAATATACTATTTTATTATTGTAGTGCATATCACCTACTGCAAAAGTTCCTTTACAATACTATCATGCAAAGGAACATAAATAAGATTTGCGAAATGATACTTGGTCTCCTCATAACATTTTCTTTTAGTGATGAGGACGAGATGAGATATGAAACATAAATGTATTCTATACACTGGCTCATCGATGCCATAAGAATTTAGTAGTTTAGTTGTCACTACTTACCAGTTAGCGACACCACCGTTGGTGATCCACATTTTCTGACCGTTGAGGATCCATTCGTCGCCCTTCTTTTCAGCCCTTGTCTTAACACCTGCTACATCTGACCCTGCACCGGGTTCGGTGACGCAGTAAGCCTAAATACCAAAATATTTGTATATTATTATACTAGCTGACCTCGCAAACGTTGTTTTGCCATATATGTTATTAACCCCAGCAACCCCCTCTTGTGGGTGGAATTTCGTAAAATCCGTTCTTAGCTGACCTCTACTCGGCAAAAGGAATATTCCTACCAAAATTCAAGTCTCTACGCCTTATGGTTCCAGAGATATCGTGATGAGTCAATGGGTGGAAATCTCTTTTATATATATAGATGACACCTATATTATTCCTAATAAACTTGTAGATGCGAATATGTTTAGAACTACAAAGAAAACTACCGCAACTGTCTGTCTGTGTTGAAGCTTGATATTGGTTTTAAAGTGAATGGGAAAACGATTAATAGGTAGTATACGCGTTGGCACAACAGTCACAGCACTGGTTTTTAGCTGTTGCGCTGGCGGTTGCGGGTTCGAGCCCTGCACATGACGAACATTTGTATTGGCCATACAGATGTTTGCCGTGGTCTGGGTGTTTGTGCAGTCTTTGTGGGTCTCCCCACCGTGCCTCGGAGAGCACGTTAAGCTTTCGGTCCCGGTTGTTATCATGTACACCTGATGGCGATCGTTACTCATAGTAGGGAATATATCCGCCAACCCGCTTTGGAGCAGCGTGATGGATTAAGCTCCGATCCTTCTCCTACATGGGGAAGAGGCCTATGGCCAGCAGTGGGATATTACAGGCCAAAGTGTTAGCATTAAGCGAAACGTATATTTATTTCATGCTTTAATATTTTCCTTAAAAAATGTCAGGCTCAGATAAAGATTATTGCATGTTATAAAATGAGATTTAACTCATTGACTGTTTTCGACGATTGCCAAATCATTTTGTCTAACGTCACTGAACCTGTTTTGTAAGTTAATTTTGCAATGAAAATTAAATTATTGAGATACCGCAGTTGTTGCAAAACATTGAGACTTAATCTTATAAACATTCATAAATGTCAAGAAAAAAATTATCATTCTAGAATTTTAACAAAACAGTTACTCGTTTTTACAAAAACTATGTCAATGCTTTACTAAAAAATACAATGTATTAAACATTGTATTTTACATCGATCCAGTTGAATGTTTGTATGTTTTATTTCTAGACATTTAAGGTCTCGCAACTGCATACGATATAATATTTAATATTGAAATAATATTTAATAAGTGTACTTAATAAAGTATGACTTACTGCAACTATTGGTTCCTCGATCAATCTACCAAGATACTTTTTCTGTTGTTCCTTATTACCCGCTATGATAACGGGGGTTTGCTGAAACATCGTAAAGTTTTGTTAGAAAATCTAGTATTAATTAGACGGTTCGTGTGTTAGATAAATATTATATTATGTAGTCATTGTTATAAGTTATAACAAAGAATTTTTGAAAGCCGATTGTCATGCGTAAAACAGATGCACCCCACCACCAGGACTGATGAGCACTCATCAGTGAGTGTACTGGACTGAGTTTTTATAAAATATATATTATAAGATACACGTGTATTTGTTTGTTAGTCGTGCAAAATTTATAAATTGAAAGAATTGAAAAAAGTCCATTAAATGTGTTATATAAATAAGCATAATATAAATATAATTAAATTCTTAAGGCTCAGTTCCTATATACATAATATGACACGATATGTTCGTAGTAGAACGTTTCGTAAGCTAAAACGAATTCGTTTCAAATATGGAAACCGAGCAGACGTTTTCGGTAGAATTCAAATTGTACTTTAAAAAGGTAGCATTAAAAGATCGTTATTCTATTTTGATGTAGAGATAGTTAAGTTAAATTAATCATTTAGAACGATGCTTTAATAAACTAATGAAGTGTCCTTTATAAGTATTAGCTCTTCGATGGTGAATGTTTTAAGCATTAATAAATAAACAAATAAATAAACGCTTCACACTCAACGGCCCCCAGTAGGATTTTCGCCTGTGTTGGGGGTCCGGGAACACACACAATACACAAACAAACGCCCAGATCACGACAAACATCTATATGGCCAAGACAAATGTCTGTCGTGAGCGGGGATCGAACCCACGACCACCAACGCAACAGCCAGTGCTGTGACCGCTGAGCCAACGCGTCGTCAAATATAATTATATGTGTTAGTTATTTATCGCTTAGCCTAAACAAACAATTGCTAGCTTAAACCACAAGAACTGTGTTAGAAATATTTCAAGTTAATGAAAGGAGTTAAATGAAAGTAATGATAAAATAATCATACAGCGTACGTATAATATGTTACAGCACACATCGCACAAAACATGCCATCACAAGATGCGTGTTAATTACAATATCTACTATAAGCAAAGAAAATGCCTTGAATTTTTCGTTCCTTAAACCATAAGGTTAAACGATACACAATAAGCGACTCACGCCTAGCCCACTAGCTTCCATTGCTGTCATGATACCAGTACAGCCGAAAGCCAGTTCTTCTGCCACCAAACATCCATCAAAGATCCCCATATCCAAACCACCTGCGAATATCATGACACTTAGCCCACGTACGCAATATATCGAATTTCAATCAACCGATTAGCTGCAGTTTGCGCTTGCTAATGCGGCTGACCCGATGTGATAAAAACCACAATACACGTTTGAAGTATCGTTCCAGTCAACAGCTATCTATACGCACAAACAACGCTATGAGCGACTGGAACGATTTTCAACAAACCCTATACCGAATGATGTGCAGACACACGCTTTTTTGCTTGTAGTCAAGCTGTCCGCATTGCAGCAACCGCAAGAGCCTAAGCTTACCATATGTTTTCAAACACATTGTGCGTTCCAAATTAACAATCAAAAAAATCCTTCCAAATCGATACATATAATAACTTGTTCTGACATTACGCCTTGAAATTAACAATGGACAAAAAGCATGAACTCAAACAATGAATCGTTGAACGATCCCTATACCGAATACAAAATATTTCAACATCAATGAATATCCGAAGCGAACTTCCAATAATACAAAACGCGAAACAAAAAAATAAAAAAATAAAATATACCAGATTTTAAGATATTTACCTAGTCAGGTCATAAGTACTGTCACACGGTAAAAACTTTTTTTTAGAATGCTGGACTCAAAAAAAGTTTATTTAATTCCAATTACGAATTGTTCATGAAAATAAAAATATGTACTTTTTAGAATTTTACTCATTTTTAAATATGGAGTGGACGCTTATAGAAGACCGTGTTGCAATTATTGCGTTGCATCGTTGCGGTTACGCGCCAATTCAAATTTTTGACATACTGAAAAATTTGAATATGACCGAAAGATTCGTGTATCGTAACGATACAATGAAGACTCTAGTGTAGATGACAGGTCAAGAAGTGGTCGCCCTCGCTCCGTTAGGACTCCAGCAGTGATAAAAGCTGTGAAGGCGCGAATTCAAAGAAATCCCAAACGAAAACAGAAACAGTTGGCCCTTCAGATAGGGTTAAGCAGAACCACGGTGAAAAGGGTGTTAAATGAAGACTTAGGGCTTCGGGCATATCAAAGAAAAACAGGACATCGTTTGAACGCTCGTTTAATGGACCTGAGACTGAAGAGATGCCGCGCTTTGTAGAAGCGGTACGCGGGAAAAAAATATCGGGAAATTCTTTTTTCAGATGAAAATTTTTTTACCGTAGAAGAGAGCTACAACTAACAAAATGATAAGGTGTACGCACACAGTAGTGAAGAAGCGAGCAACAGTATTCCGCGTGTCCAACGAGGTCATTTTCCGTCCTCGCTCATGGTATGGTTGGGAGTTTCTTATTGGGGCTTAACTGAGGTACATTTTTGTGAGAAAGGTGTAAAAACGAATGCAGTTGTGTATCAAAATACAGTCCTGACGAACCTTGCGGAACCTGTTTCTTATATTATGTTCAATAACAGGCACTTGGTATTCCAACAAGATTCAGCGCCAGCTCATAGAGCGAAGAGCACACAAGACTGAAAGTGGAAGTGGCGGCGCGTGAAATCGACTTTATCCGGCACGAAGACTTGCCCTCCTCCAGTCCATATTTAAGTCCGTTAGATTACAAGATATGGCAATACTTGGAGAAAAATTCCTGCTCAAAGCCTCATCTTGATTTGAAGACACTCAAGGCATCCTTGATTAAGGCAGCCACTGATATTGACATGGACCTCGTTCGTGCTGCGATAGACGAGTGGCTGCACAGATTGAAGACCTGTATTCAAAATCACGGAGGTCATTTTGAATAAAGTTTATTATCATAAGAATCTATGTTTTGTTAAGTTCATTTTGGTATATAAATTGTTATATAATGAATAAACTTGTATCAATTATTTCATATTAAACATGTGACAGAATTTATGACCTGAATAGGTATATTTATTATTTATATAATATGATACAGGATGTTCGACTTCTAATTGCGTTACTTCAAATAGGGGTTTGAAAAAAATTCCTGGCCCTTTTTGAAATTTTACTTTGTCTTAATATACGAGCTACTCTGGCAACGTACCTACTTGCATTACCATCCAATACTATTTTTCTTAGTTCTAAAAAATGTTGATAAAGTGCAATTACTTACTGCCGCATACAACTAGGATAACATTATGCAAGAAAAAAAAATCCGGTAAGTTCCACCTCTGTACCTAGTGAAATATTGTTAAATTATTTCTGTCTTTGCTATGTATTATTTTTGTTTTTGGTGTACAATAAAGTTTACGCGCACACGAAAGGTGTCGTGCAGAAAGAGTCTAATAAAGTAGTTTAGTCTATATATACCTACAAAGTCAAGTTTAAAAATGGGCTAGGATTTTTTTTTCATGCGGAACGTGATCACTTACAACTACAGAACTCCCTATTTGATGGAACGTAGATAGGAGTCGAACATATACAGAATGTCCCGTAAGTAGTGGACCAACGGGTTATAGGGGGTAGTGAGACTTATTATAATCTAACAAAAATACTAAAATTTATAGTCCTAGGCCTTGTAGTTACTGAGTTATGCTTTATTTTCAAAATGTAGTGAAAATATCATCCACGTAACCTAAATATTAAATTGTACCGTATTTGTTTTTTTTATTGTTATTTTTTGTTCAAGGTAGTTAAGAATACATAAGTCTTCCTAATCAAGGGCGGATTATCCGTAAGGCAAACTAGGCACGTGCCTAGGGGCGCGTAGCTACAAGAGGCGCGCGAGCCGGGAATTTTTCAATAAATAAAGAAAATAACATATCGACGATTAAGAACTAAATGCTGATCTATAATCTAAATCTTTAATAGATTATATTACACAAACATCGAGAAAAACATCTGAGAAAAAAAGAGCTTGAAACAATTTACCCCAACATTGACATAGCCTTAAGAATGTGCGTATCGACGGCAGTTAGTAATTGCAGTGGGGAGCGGAGTTTTTCCTGCCTAAAGAGAGTAGGCCAGTAAATAAAGCCAGTAATAATAAGGCCAGTAAATAAAGTTTTTTTTGGTCAACCTCGCACTAAATTTCCGATCCAATTTCAATTTTTTTTAGGTTAAGGGTCACTTAGGGCGCCTTCAAATTTGTCGCGCGGCGGCAGCGCGGCCGCAGCGCTGACTTGCAGCGCGACTTTGTAAATCTATGTAAATAACAACGCGTGGTTGCCGCGCTGCCGCCGCGCTGCTGTCGCGCTGTGTCGCTGCCACCGCGCGGCAAATTTGAAGGCGCCCTTACTGACTATAAAAACACAAAATGCTGACAGATGTGACGATGTGATGTGAGTGTATTGGAACATATCAAATTTCACCGTACCCTTCTTATGTGAAATGGATTATAACGCCCAACGAAGTGGGCACGGGTCGGCTAGTTAGCTATATTTTTATACGTAGCTAAAATGTATCACAAAAAATGTACCTACATTTAACTTTAACATGTTCTTTTAGATTTAAGCATTTTGAAGCTGTGTAGTCTTAAGTTTATTATTTAGCACGAAAGTCCCCCGCCTTGATTGCGTTCCAAACGTTTAATGTTGGACTACCGGGCGTAAAGTCGAAAATTACAAGGTACGCATAGAGTATAATGGTACAAATTCAACAAACTAATTAAAAAAAAATATCCTGATTATTTATGTACTTAAAAATTGATAGTACATTTCCTTACCTGCAATAGTAATTAACTCTTTTATATTTTATTTTATTATATTTCGTACAACTACCTGCCGCAACACCCGTCGAGCGCCGGCGTTTCCACATTAAACATTTTATAACTCAAAAAGTATGGACATTAGGAAAAAAAGTTTTAAACAAAAGTTGTAGAAAAAGTGATCTTAAAAAATGGATAGATGCATTTTATTGATTAATCCAATATTTTAAGAGTTATTGGCCAAAAATGAAAAACGGATTCATTAAATGGGCCATAAATCGTAAACAGTAAGTTTTACAAAAAAGTTTACATGAAATAAAAGATGTGAAATTTTATTTTCTACAAAAAAGGTTTAAATAATTTTTCCCCTCAATTGGATAGTTTCCGAAATATCGGCCAAAAACTTTTCTTTAAGATTGCGATCGAAGCTCCACCTGGATCTGTCAGCATTTTGTGTTTTTATGGTCAGTAAGTGACCCTTAAACGAGGTTATTCATATTCACCCCGTTGTTTTACGTCAGTCTTCTGCAAGGATGTGGTACTTCCGCGATCGAGCCGGCCAGTTATGAGCTGCAGTGCAGCTGTGCTCTACCACTCAAGTAAAAAACTACTAGACTGACTTCAAAAAATTGATCACCTGTAGAAAGCTACGCTACTCCCAGGGTAATGGGATCTACGCGGGTGAAATCGCGGGACGTTCTCTAGTGATATATTCATAACACACTATCATCTGTCAACACACATATACATTAAGGCCTATTTCCCAGAGCAGAGAGGAATCATGAATTTCGATGTTCGTTCTGACGTCCCTTTTGATTTCTTCACAGTTATAACGTCATATTTAATTCGCGCATTAGCGTAAGTACAAGGGTCCTGGTCTACTAAAGTCTAGAGTTTGATGATAAAACGTCATCGTAATTGCAAAAACAACTAGTTAAAAATTATAGTATTATGATGGCCATTTATGGCCGGTACAGGGGCGCCAATAAAGTGATTGCCTAGGGCGCTCTGGGCCCTTAATCCGCCACTGTTCCTAATTAAAATGATACTTAAGCATAATTAACAACAACAAGAAAATTATACCAAAATATAGGTAAAAATTTTACGTTTAAAAGTTTATGAACAGAAATTTTCTGTGACTTGTCGCGATAGTGACTGTCGACAAGATCAAGAATTTTTGAACGAAACACACCCAAATCGATGGATTGGACGTGGAGGTACTATTGCATGGCCTCCACGATGTCCGGATTTGCATCCTTTGGATTATTTTTATGGAGTTACTTTAAAGAAGCACTTTACGAGAAAAATATTTACAATGAAAGAGAGTTACGAGAAAAATTAAATAATGTACCTAAAATAGTAAAAAACAATGTAAGGTCTCGTAGAAGTTCACGAAGAATCATTATAAGAAGGTGTTGGTTATGCATAAGAGCAAGAGGAATGCATTTTGAGCATTTACTGTAACGTAAAATGTTTAATAAAAGGGTATTTTTTACAAAAATCGTATTTTTATTTTCTCCAGAAAATATCCTATGATATTGAACATTGTAAACTTTTAAACGTAAAATTTTTACCTTTTTTGGTATAATTTTCTTGTTGTTGTTAATTATGCTTAAGGGCATTTTTTTTTTAAGTGTACCCGCCGATTTGAGGCTGTCCCAAATATTCAAAATTTTATTTCAAGTTTAATAAGTGCCATATTTTCTAATTTTTGGAATATAAAGGTAAATCGTTACATTATTTTACGAATTCATCTGCGATCCTGGTAAAATATGTTCAACTTATTAAATGACGAATATTTTAAAATCAAGAGTCACTGTTTATGAGCATGTCCCACCCCTTACGTACATGGAATTAACCGAAATTTAAATAGTACCACGAATACATATTGTACAAGTAATTTTGGTACGACTATAAATACATCGTTATCGTCACATAGATTAAATTTGTGCAATTTAACTCTAATGAGACAAGCTCAAAATACATTTTCAAAAAATGTTCCTATTTGATGCCGGTCGGACATGTCAGTTTAGTGACGGTCCCTATTGTTCAAAAATATTAATAAAGAATGTCATGGCACCGAAAATCGTGACATTTTGTAAAGAAGATCACTTCCGCCATTTTAAATTATCAGAATTGCCATAGCGTCTCGAGTAAAAGGGGGTTTTTGTTGGTGCCAGTAGCTGTCCCAACTTTATTTGTCAGGTATGTGATGTTATTTCTCTTTCCATATAGGACTTTTTACATCTTCCAGCTGTTTCAAACGAATCTGATATATTAAGAAATAGTTTCACATACTTTTCTAGTGCAAAATGTTTAACTGTAATTAAAAAACATTTTTCCAATAAACTTGCCCGTAAATGTGACGTCAGTTCAGTGACATTTTTATTCCGTCACTTATAAGACTGACTACAAATGTCACTAAACTGACACGTAAGGCTGGGATCACATCGACAATGAGGAATATCATTTTTTTTTTAAACGCCACTAGTCAAAAGGCAATCTGAAAATCTATTAATGTAAACTAAAAGATCGAAAAGCTTAGCAACGTTTATAAAAGAACTATAGAAGACTGAATTACTTTTAATTTTAATTGCGCAGCTATTTTTTAATGGAGGATGTTCCTTTAGTATATTGATTAATATTCAAATTACATTATTTCATAGTCGCTAGATAACTTTAATAAAACCATATGTTTTATAAACATTAAAAATAATAATTACCAATGCTGTTTTCTTTGTACCATGTAACCTCAGCCTAAGGATTTTCGATGTGTCAGTTCAGTGACTGTCCCAATTTGCAGGTGGACAAAATATTTTTTTACATATTTATTTTTAGTTTTTTTACTAAGTAACTGTTTGGATATTGTTTTAACTAGTAACTACATTAAACACTAAAAATATTAACGAAGACTAACCACATTATCAAATGAATATATAAAGAAAAGCGATCTTGGTAGCGTCACTTGTCACAAAACCGTAGTTAAAATCTAATTTTAGAAGAATTAGATTTCAATTGATGGTTATTGTAAATTATTTTCGATGGATTGCAATATTCTCTATTAATAGAAACGAAAAATTAAGTCGTATTACGTAAAATATTAAAACAGGATGATTTTTATATTGTCACCAAACTGACCACTATTTTCTACAATGTCCATTTATTTTGCATTTTTAATAAGGAAAATATATTAATTATTCAAAATAAAATACTCTTCCCTGTCCGTCAGCCTATGATGTACAAACTAGGACCTATAAACATCTTAAAAACACAGTTTAATAAAATATTCGTATTTTTTATCAAGGTACACTTAAAAGTAAAAATGCCCTTAAGTATCATTTTAATTAGGAAGACATGTATTCTTAACAACCTTGAACAAAAAATAACAATAAAATAAAAAAACAGATACGGTAAAATTTAATATTTAGCTTACGTAGATGATATTTTCACCACATTTTCAAAATAAAGCGTAACTCAGTAACTACAAGGCCTAGGACTATAAATTTTAGTATTTTTGTTAGATAATAAGTCTCACTACCCCCCATATTTAGAGTATAAATAACTATAGAGCGCGCCAAACGAAGTGGGAACAGTAGGCACAGGTGAGAACAATATTTCGTTCCCGCCGCGAGCGCTTGTAGTCGTAGTTGAGTGCTAGCGAGGTGCGTTTCTCTAGAGATTTTTTCATATTTACGTATAAAAATTGTTAAATGTGGAGTTTGATCTTGCAAAATCGATACTAGGAAACGTACAAAATTGAATTTCAGTATCACTCATCGTTAAGTCGATTTTTATAGGTACTTATTTTTATGAAAACAAATACGGCAAAGAGACGCGGGGGGCGGGTACACACAGACTCGCCCCCTCACCGCGCTCCCGCCGCATGATTTTAGTGATGACCACTGTAGTCGATATAATGTTTGCTAGAACTTAGAAGAATTACATAGTTACAAGTACAACATATTAATGTAACTTTAATACTTAAAATCTTATAATCAATTATTATTATAAATAATTTCGTAGTATACTGTTTTGTACGATATATTTTCTAACATTTTTAATGCGAAAGTTATTATACTTTCGTATTTATAATAAAATAAAATATATATTTTAATACGAAAGTATAATAACTTTCAGACATTTTTTAGCATAATTTCTAAAGTAAAATTAAAACAAGAAATATTCAAATGAAATAGCCACATTTTATTCATTTGGCAAACCAATTTGGCATAAAAATGTTTGATTATGTGTTTTTTGTATATTATATGTGTTGTAGTTTGTGTTAAAATAAATATTTTTCTGATTATGACATAAAAAAAAACAACCAAATATACCTATGTATAATTACTTAATAACATAATTATTGAACATAAAATGTACTTAACAAACATATCTATTTCCAAGACTTATCGATAGCTCGTTGCCGTTCGGCACATAATTTATGCCCATCTCTATTTGTCATATATTCATCTATGTAGTTTGTATCTGCCTACGATACACACTAAGCAATTTGTGCAATACGCGCGCTCTATAGTTATTTATACTCTAAGCCCCCTTAACACGTTGGTACACTACTTACGGAAAACCCTGTATATACCTAAAAGTTTCAAACGCGTTTTTATGCTATTGTAATGTTTGCATTATTGGTAAGAGCAATTTAAATAAAAATTCATAAATTTGTCGGAGACGAGAACGAAAAAGGAAGTTTGGCGCGATGTCCTGAGGCTGACAACACTGTTGGGAGGCTGGCAGCACTGAGGCAATTCTGTCTAGAGGACAAGACGTCGACGAGTCGCACTATTATTATTTTTAAAGAAGTTTGTGACTCATTAAAACGAAGATTATGGCATTGACTAAAGATATGGCATTAGTTTCTTTGTTCGATTATCTCACTATTCGCCCACTAATAAAGCTGTCCTCGACATATTTATATTTTGTCTTGGATTATAACGCAAATTATTTACTACTTCTTGTTTCTTCTCTTCTTTTTGTTGTTATGCAACATAACGTATTCTTCTAATGACAAAAGGACAATAAGCTATAGGAAATAAGAGTATATCTGTATAATAATGTGTGTATAGTATCGTATTGTATAATATGTGTGTGGCACATATATGTTATAAGCATGTAAAACTGTTAAAATTACCCATATTTAATGTGCATTACTTTCATTCGTCGTGCAATTTTTATAAAATATGTATAGACCGATTCACGGACTTACTCCTAGGCCGGTGCCGCCAATGGCTGTTGTTATACCAGTGCATCCAAAGGCTAATTCCTCAGCGACAATGCACTCATCGAAAACTCCAAAGTTTCCCATGCCCCCTGAAATTTATTTCTTTATATCGATTTATCATATACCATTTTTAGTTACATTAAAACTTGCTTTTCAAATATTTTACAGTGTAATGTTGTTGTATAGTGGGTGAGGAAGTTGGAAATGTCTATTTGTAAATTTAGTCGCTCCAAAAAAAATTCAATAAGCATTGCGTATTTACATTGTTAATATTATTATTCATATCAAACATAATGATTTTATTATTTTTAAGTTTCGTAACAATAATAAGCAGCCCAATCCACCGGAAGAGCAAACATCAAAATCATGTTTATATACAAGTTTCATTCGCTGTTTTATGAAACCGCGGGCTCCGTTTTGTTACAAACTCGCATAAAAGTTGTATGCTCACTCCGACATCGGTGATAAATAAGGCCGCCATTATGCCGGAACAGCCAAAGGCCAATTCTTCACAGACTATACAACTTTCCATAACTCCTAAACCCATTCCTCCTGTGAAACAGCGTTAAGTATTCGAAAGCATAGTTGCTCTCGATTTAGGCATCCTTAAATTACTAATTATCGTTAATATTTACGTATTATAAAATTACTGATAAACTTGTACAACATACGATACGTACAATTAAATGTATTTCAGTGAATTGGCGAAAGTAAATGAATTATCAAATAAAAAGGGCCAGTAAGGGATAGAAATTGAATTTATAGCCCATAGTGCTACAGGACAGACAGCACATAGAAGGTTTTATCTTCCGAAGTATCTAAATATTGTTAAATTTGTAAATGAACAAATTTTAAGACACTAATGTTAAAAAGTATTGCAACAAGAAGCAGAAACTTCTCACAGCTAGTTTGTTCAAAAACAAAACGCAAAACTTTTAAATTCCACTCGACTTTTAATAAAATAATTTTATTTTACTAAAAGTTTTTTTTAAAGCGTTTCTTCATAGAAATAAAGATGAAAGTCAAAATTGTTGTTTATATTAATCAACAACAATATAGTTGTGAAGAAAGTAATCTTAGGTAGGCGCCTAATAATACTTCATTATAAATAACACAATTATAATATTTAAAAGTTACTAAAAACTGAGTTAAAATTAATATCCAAATCGGTATAGGTATGTAATCTGTTTATGAACTGTTTTCTTCAATAACATAATATGGATAAATAAAATCATTCTTTTCTCACAACAAATGGTATTTGCAAATTTGAAATCCTTTGCATATATGCGTTTTATATGTTGACACTAGATGGCCCGGTGAACTTCGTATCACCTACACAAAACACTTTCTGAACGCACCTATACTTAAATATTTGACAACCAATTGAGAATGTTTTTGACAAAAGACATTAAATTTCCCCGCTAGGAACATTTTGTATTGGAAAATTAAATCGTCGTTTTTAGTATTTTCCGTTACATATTATTTATGTTTCTCACCGTTTAAACCTTTCCTGAACTTCCACAAACATTTCAAGATCAAAATTAGCTAAATCGGTCAAGCCATTCTCGAGTTTTAGAGAGACTAACGAACAGCAATTGATTTATATATATATACAGGGTGTCCCGCGATAAAGTGCAACCCCGAAAGAGGGTGAAACTAGACCATAAATTATCGACAAAAAAAGTAATAAATTTTTATTTATTTTTTTATTGACGAATTAAGATTTTTATATAGCTTACGTAGCCTCTTTGTACAAAAAATGATGATTTTTGTATGTGTTTTTTGGGATACAGGCGTAATTTTTTTTTTATTTGAATGGCAATATGGTAAGAAATAATAATAAATCATAAAATTTCCTGGTATTGGGGGCATAATTCTGAGTAAAATAGAGATCATTGAAAAAAACAGTCATAAAAAATGGATTTTTTTTCACAAGAAGCATAGTTAAAGACATAATGCCACTTTATTGCGAGCTAATTGTTATTTTATCCTTACCGCCAAGTACGTGGCGTAATATTTTATTTTATTTTAAAGTAATCGATCTACTACATTGGAAGAAATCATAATTTTTTGTACATAGAGTCTACGTAAGATATAAAAATCTTAATTCGTCAATAAGAAATAAAATATTTTTTTCAAAAAATTTTTTCTATGTTTTTTGTCGATAATTTATGGTCTAGTTTCACCCCCATTCGGGGTTGCACTTTATCGCGGGACACCCTGTATATATATAATTATATGGATAGATAGAAGATTAGCTCACTGTTTCTCTAGACGAAGTTCTTAATCACGTCCAGATAGAGATTATGTTTACTTATTAAAAATTGAAAATTAAATTGGTTAAATACTAAAATCAGAAGCTTAATTTGTGAAGATATTCAAAGATCATGCCGCAAAAGTGCAGTTACTGTATTAAAAACGATTCGTTTTACAAAATGTTTCGAATTGAAAGTTTCGTCAATGATCGAACATATTATTAGTCCTTACATATGAAAATAGCGTTTTGTATGGTCACAACATAAAGTCGAAAGTATGTAATGTACCATTGCCGTCTACGTACTTTTGCCATTTTGTAGGTAGTTCATTGATACCTTTACTAAAAAAACCATTCGGACGGGAATCAATAAAATGTTTGAAGGCGGTTTGGACTGCCCCATCGGAGTTGAATTTTATCCATTACAAGAAGTTATGCAAATTTCGAAAAAAATTGTGATCTGTTGGAGCAAGGTCCGGGGAGTACAGTGGATGTCTTAGACATGCCAATTGTAGCTCCTCTAATTTGGTAGCCGTCTGTTGTGCAGTATGTGGTCTAGCATTGTCCTGAAGCAGCAGTGGCCGAGAGCGATTGACTAGCCTCGGTTGTTTCTCCTTTCAAACTTTTTTATCTTTCCAATTTGCTTCTAGTGGATTAAAACAGTTTTACCACTAACACCGCAGCCTGCAGCTAACTCGGACGTGGTTTGTGACGGATCCGCTTCCACAATAGCCTTCAATTCTTCATTATCAACTTTGGTCTCTGGCCGTCCACGGGGCTTGTTCTGGAAATTACGACCTGCAGGTCGAAATTTCCAGAACAAAAACGTTGGAACCAAAACGTACTGTGTTTTCTTTTGCGACACCGCAGCCATACCTACACATCATTAACCCTTCGAGCCGTTTCTGCAGCACTGGTGCCACGGTGGAACTCATACTCATAAATAACACGATATTTCAAGTTTTCCATTTTGTAAACTGTGTGACGCAAAATTTGGAATTCTTAACCAAAGCGGAAATATTTGAGTTCTAAGTGACCAGTAAGACAAAAGGCCAATTTTATAAGTAAGGACCACAGATTGAAGAAAGAAGCTTCAGTCTGTGGTAAGGGACCTAATACCTATGTTCATAATTTAATTGTTCGTAACCAAAACGAATTGCATTTCAATACAGCAATGTGGTTTGAACGGTTGGAGATTAAAAACGAATCGTTTTTTTTTTTACATAGAAATCGGAATTTATACGTTTCTTGCTTGCGGCAACGGCAGTTAGTATATATCAATAAACGTATTTACCGCAATGTTCGGGTACGTGTCCGTTCATTAGGCCGACTTCCCACGCCTTCTTCACGATGGGCCATGGATACTCTCCAGTCTTGTCGTAGTGCGCCGCGACCGGCACGATCTCTTCACGAGTGAACTTGCGTGCCAGCTCCTGAAGGGCTTTCTGTTCGTCGTTCAGCTCTGAAATATTAATTAAAGGGGCATATTATAATAAATCTTTCAAAAAATGTGAATATCTATTACCTGTAAAAGCTACATTTTCTTGATATAAGTAGGAAGTGTAGGTACCTATTATAAAATCAACAATAAACAAACCGCGAAGGATACATAGAATATTGTAAGCATAAGCAAATATATTGACTTATACTATTTGAGGTTAGCCATTTTTTTAATTTTAAATAAAACTACGCAACTGGTTCGTATTATTTTATTTTTTGTGTTTCCCACACATGAGGAAATTCTAAAATGTTTTTATTATCGTATCAAAATTTCGATCCAGCGGGATTCGAACCCGCACCCTCGACATACCGTGTCCGGTGCTCTAGCCATTAAGCTATGGAACGATGTAACCGCCGCCGAATCGAAATTTTTGATATGATTTTATTCGATTTTTTAACCGACTTCAAAAAGGAGGAGGTTACTCAATTCGACCGTATATATGTTTTTTTTATGTATGTTCGCGGATAACTTCGTCGTTTATGAACCGATTTTGATAATTCTTTTTTTGTTGGAAAGGAGATATCCTAACTTAGGTACCATGATAAGGAAACCAGGATCTGATGATGGGATCCCAGAGAAATCGAGGGAAACCCTCTAAATCGTAGTGACGACTAGTGCGTTTGTTAATTTATTTATTATTTATTACTTGTCGATGCAATTGAAGTCGGTTTTTTTTTCGTTTGCGAGCAAACACAATTATAAGCAATATCGTGGTGTCGTCTATAGCGAGTCCCTTACTAGTACTATAGCTACTACTACTTTGTACTACTACTACCTACTTCTGAGACACGAAATGTTAACTAAGCTATTTTCGAGAATTTTGCATGGACATTTTAGACAAACTTTTTTTTAATACCACTGGGGTGACAACAACAAGAAATGGTCCACCAATAAAATAAAAAAAGTCTGTGTGTCAGCTCCAACGCACGACTGGAGTTTACTTCTTCAGATCGACTGTCTAAATATGCACAAAAAAGACTTTATAGTCTAAGAAAAATTAATACCATATCAAATGGTAAATAAATGAAACAAATAACGCCATCTATCGATGGCATTATTGCAAAACGTCGTAACTGATACCGTCGTAGCCAGTACCATCCTAAATGTCGTAGCAGATAGATGGCGCACAGAAACGTAACGAGGTCATTCGTTCAGTAGATTTTACTCAAAAAACAAAAAACAAAAAAACCTGCACCGCCAGGAGCACTGTAAGCGCGTTTCCGGCCTTAGACTAAACGCTCTCCATATTTTGCTCTCCAATATTACATTGCCTAGGATCGGTTATAGTTACGCATGGAATAGGCTAAAAACGGCAGGCGTGAGGCGAGGCAGTAATAGAGGAAACAATATCAAGAAAATAAATACCTGCGCTTTTACAGTTTCTGTTTTCGTGTGTCAAACTAAACTCTTAAATGGTTTGAAACTAATTATTTTAAATCAATCAAAAATATCGTTTTTAATTTAAACGTAGGCGTCGTTAGATAATAAACAACGGTAATATAGCCAAGCAATAAAATGTTTGCCGTTTGTTGTTTGTACAGATGTTTGCCGTGGTCTAGGTGTTTGTGCAGTCCTTGTGGGTCTCCCCACCGTGCCTCGGAGAGCACGTTAGGCCGTCGGTCCCGGTTGTTATCGTGTACACCTGATAGCGATTGTTACTCATAGTAGGTAATATATCCGCCAACCCGCATTGGAGCAGCGTGGTGGATTATGCTCCGATCCTTCTCCTACATGGGGAAGAGGCCTATGCCAAACAGTGGGATATTACAGGCTGAATCATGAAAGAAGCATTATCAATGACATCTTAGTTACACTACTTAAATATTTTACTAGCTGACCCCGCAAACGTTGTTTTGCCATATCGACTGTCCTACGTACAGTATCGAAAGTGAAAATTTTCTTTTTTTTTATTGCACTAAAAAAGTACTTTTTATGTATATTTTCATACAAAAAAGAGAAAAAGCTATAAAATACACATAAAACCACATTTTCTATGAGTATAATATCGATACTTAACAAATCATTCAGCGTAAAAAATCGAATGTTTAATTTCGTTACTATACGCGGATACAAGGAGCGTGCAAGCAGGACGAAACCTACCACTTTCGTCGTCGCGTTTCTTCCGTCTTTTTTTTGTTTAAAATCATTTAAGAATATCATTATTTTTTCTTACCCAACAGTTCAGAATTTACAGGCCAAGTATCGATACGTAAAAAATACTTTGACGTACTGTATCGAAAGTGACACTTCCGATAATTTACTAATATACAATGTACAACGTAAAATATCGAAAGAGTCACATTCGATAGAGTTAGACTTTGATGAAATTGTTTCCAGGTAAATAATCGAAACTGCTTGTTTCGATTGTCACGCTAATTGATTAACGTAGTAAAGTATTGAAACTAACATTTCTCAAAAACTATGAAGAATTTTGGATAAAAGGACATATACACTTACTTGTCAATAAAAGTTTAGCATATATCTGAAATTATTTGCAGATAGTCCAATAAATGACAATTTTGTACACAAAATTAACTTCAAAGTACTCTCCTGTAAAATGCCTTTTTTCAATTTCGATATTATACGTAGGGACAGTCGATATATGTTATTAGCCCCCGCAACACCCTCTTGTGGGTGGAATTTCGTAAAATCCGTTCTTAGCTGACCTCTACTCGGCGAAAGGAATATTCCTACCAAATTTCAAGTCTCTACGCCTGGTTCCAGAGATATCGTGATGAGACAATATATGGGTGGAAATCTCTTTTATATATATAGATAGATAACTAGCTGACCCCGCAAACGTTGTTTTGCCATATACATATGTTATTAACCCCCGCAATCCCCTCTTATGGGTGGAATTTCGTAAACTCCGTTCTTAGCTGGCCTCTACTCGGCGAAAGGAATATTCCTACCAAATTTCCAGTCTCTACGCCTTATGGTTCCAGAGATATCGTGATGAGTCAATGGGTGGATATCTCTTTTATATATATATATATATATAGAAGATATAAATAGACATAAAATACTTTTTATTTTTGGTAAGGAATTTAGCAGTTTGTTGCTGGAAAAATTACGATATTGATCAACCTTTTATAATTTAATATATATTATAAGGCAATTAGATAAAGACAATAACTTTTCTAAATAAATAGATAATAATTATGAGTATAAAAACATCTTAAAATGCATTTAAGACTTAAACTAAAACCAACCAACCAAAAAAATAATAATTACACCTAACATCGCACCTCGCTTCAGCCTGTAATATCCCACTGCTGGGCATAGGCCTCTTTCCCCATGTTGGAGAAGAATCAGAGCTTAATCCACCACGCTGCTCCAATGCGGGCTGGCGGATATATTCCCTACTATGAGTAACGATTGCTATCAAATGTAACAACCTACATGATAACAACCGGGACCGACAGTTTAACTTGCTCTCCGAGGCATGGTGGGGAGACCCACAAGGACTTCACAAACACCCAGACTACGGCAAACATCTGTATGGCCAATACAAATGTTTGTCATGTGCGGGGAATCCGTAACCGCCAGCGTAACAGCCACAAACCAGTGCTGTGACCGTTGCGCCAACGCGTCGTCATTACACACATATTATTACGTATTTAATAAACATTAATCTATGAATACATTATTTTGTACAGTCATTATTTAATTTATTTTATTGTCTTTTATTGGACAATTAACCTACATCACAAGGCTACGCATGAAGCTTTACATAATTTAATTTGTTCGCAAACAAAAAATACTGACTTCAATTTACGTCGACAAGTAATACAACGTGAAATAGGTAGTCGAAAAAATACTCAATTAAGTACGTTAATTAAGGACAACTCAAAAAGTATTCGTCAGAAGTTCAGAACTCGATCTGATTTAAATGAGACCACACGACAAGTAGCAACTTTCGATTATGCCACTTTTCATCATAATATAAAGTTCAGTACATTTTCAGACTAGCATATTCATATAATGAGCACTAGTTTTAGGGCGCCTTCAAATTTGCCGCGCGACGGCAGCGCGGCTGTAGCGCTGCTGCCGCGCGACTTTGTAAATCTATGTAAATAACGCCGCCGCGCAGCAAATTTGAAGGCGCCCTTAATAATTATTTTAAAATAGAAAAATATTTTTTCTCTTTCCTTTTCTAGATATACCTATATATATGTATATGTATGTGATCTCACATCTATGTATGTACTTTAACTTACCAAAACAGATGCCAGTAGAAGGAATAGGCTTCGGTGCTGATGATACCACAGATGTAGTCGACAGCTTACGATAAATGGGACGCGTGGCGCGGACAATCTGAATGATAAATATATATTAATTTTACAAAATATAACAAAAATAATTATATATTTATGTTTTAGCAAATGCCGTCAGTTCTTATAGTCAAAGTAAAATTAAAAATCAGCCAAGTGCGAGTTGGACTCGCGCACTAAGGGTTCCGTACCATTGGCTAGGTAAACAACAGTAGGTACATTTATTTTAATATCAGGCAAAAAGCAGTAAAAAAGTCACTTTTGTTGTATGAGCCCCCTAAATATTTGTTTTATTTTAATTTTATTATTTATTCACGATTCACGATTCAGCCTGTAATATCCCACTGTTGGGCATAGGCCTCTTCTTCATGTAGGGGAAGGATCAGAGCTTAATCCACCACGCTGCTCCAATGCGGGTTGGCGGATATATTCCCTACTATGAGTAACGATCGCTATCAGATGTACATGATAACAACCGGGACCGACGGCTTAACGTGCTCTCCGAGGCACGGTGGGGAGACCCACAAGGACTGCACAAACATCCAGACCACGGCAAACATCTGTATGGTCAATACAAATGTTGTCGTGTGCGGGAATCGAACCCGCAACTGCCCGCGCAACAGCCAATTGCAATCCAGTGCTGTGACCGCTGCGCCAACACGGCGTCTATTATTTATTATTAAAGTAAATGTACAATTAAGTATTTTGTGAATATTTCAAGTGCAAAATAGGCAAAAAAATTGCATTTGTTGTATGGGAGCCCCTCTTAAATATTTATTATATTTTGTTTTTAGTATTTGTTGTCAGAAAAATATAATTATCAAATTAGGTACTAATATTTTATTCATCTTTGCCTAGTTTTTTAATTAATACCACAATGTACTACTTAAAGGTAAGACAGATTAAAAAAAAACTTTATAGTAATTACTGGCATAGTTACAATGTATGTATAGTAGTATAGTATCAAGTAAATTGACGATACATAACTACAGATTTTTTATTTATTTTCTAAGACAACAGTAAAATATCCATCATATTGAAGAAATTAGTGAAATATTGTTTTGTTTAAATATAATAAATTTGTAAGGCAAATAATTTTATCCTTTGTACACAAACCTTACCTTAACTTGGTCTCAAATCTTACAAGATTTGAGACTAAGGTACTCAAGGTTTGCAATTCATATTTAACTTAAATTGTAGGAATACATAAATCTTTAAATATTAACTGCTTTCTTACTCATATATAATAATAATACAAGCAGAATAAACAGAATTACTTATTACACTGATTGAGAAACATTTAAACAAGTCTCTGTCCTGTAAAGGGCCCCGTAGACGATCAAATATTTGATTAAACTTCATATTACATTTCTGTTTGACAAACGTGTTTGTCAAATTATTTTATCGTGTGCGGGGCTGCGGGTTTTTTTTTGATATGTTTGTTATATGAAACATGAAGTTTGATCAAACATGTTTGACAAACAAGTTTGATCGTTTACGGGGCCCATTACACTTTTACTTTAAACTTACATTATACATAGTACTTTTAACAGAATATGTCCTATCTATTTAGGTCATCTAGGTCCTCTACTCCTAGAATGAATTTAACAATTAATAAGTATGATATTTGAAATTTTTATAAAATAAAATTATATATTATATTTTACAAATAATACAATTACAACGTAAAAAGTAACTTTATTATATAATTAAAGTTTTAAAACGTAATCACAAACAAACTCAAAGCCAAGTACCTATACCGAGCGTACTTTACTCCGTACATTGAACTTTGGACTTTCTAATGGAAAAACATAATGATACTATAAATATGGCTGTCCCGGTTTTCTCGAACAAATAATACAGATTCCTTACAAAACAAATGATTATATAATAAATTATTTTTGTTTCTTTACCTACTTTTAAAATAACTTTAGCAAAGTTAACTTACTTGACTTAATGGATTCATTATTCTGTATTCAGCTAAAATGACTGTCTTTGAACTTTGGAAAGTTTTATAATTTCTATACGACCTCACTGACTCAAAGTATAATATATAAAAGTAACCCTAAGAAAGCTACTAGGCCTCCTAGTACAAAACAAACACTTTGTAGTTAAAAGTTAATGCAGTTTGTATTACGTTCAGACAGTCAGACTCAGAGTGTGTATGACGTATGTGTAAATAACCAACCAAAGAGTATATAACTATATAACCACTACATTAAGGCCGGCTCCACACGTTGGCCCCAACGCTCGTACCAACGTTGGACTGCATATTCGGAGAGCCGTACACACGTTGGCTATCAAACTAGTTCTGTCCCGTCAGGGCCAATGTGAAGACGTCCGATATAGAAATCGAAATTGCTCTGAGCGCTTTTATAGTACTGAGTGCACATTTATATTTGTTATTGAGAAAAAATAAAAATCCACGTCAAAGATCGAGTAGAGTCACTAATTTTTTTTCTGTAAAGGCGATATGTGCTCATTAATGATTCTCGCTTTTTTTTTAAATCTTCAATTGAGAAATTCATTCCCATATTCTGTTGAATGGTGCGCCATGCATCAGCTAATAAATTTTTATTTTTATGATCCTTTCGAGTAGCGTCCCATATTATTAGATGTGAAAAAGTCATGGAATTTATTGAACTTTATCAAAAGTTCCATAAATTCTATGATTTTTTCATTTGTCCATGCCGGTGGCGATTTTGTGGATGAGGAAGCCATTCTCGCTCGACGTACGCACTCGCTGCGTGTTGCAACAGAACTGAGCAACGCGCCAACGTGTGGACGGATCGCGAACGTTGGCGCAGATTCCTTTGATAAAACCGACACGAGCCGGCGAACTACCAACGCTCGCCCCAACGTTGGGACGGATGCCATTTTCTAGCTCCACACGTTGGACGAGTAACGTTGGGACCTATGTTGGGGCCAACGTATGGAGCCGGGGTAAAAATTTAAAATAACTGCGGTGCAGGGTGCTCAGCGTGACCAGCAGGGCTATTGCGTATCTTTATGACAGTTCATAGTGTCGAACACTAGGCATAATGATCAACGTATGCTAAAACATTGAACTATCATTATGCGGCTAAGTCAAATAGGACCTTAATAGCATGGAATATGGCTTATTTTTCTATTTTTTGCGACTTATACACTATTTATACCTATTTTATGCGACTTGTTGCGATTGTTTAAGCGTATTCGACACCATTTGGTAGTGACTATGTATATATTAATTATATTATACTGTACTCTTTGCGCACATATTACGGGAAAGTACTCTGTGATAGATTTGCACCATATTTGCACTGCGTTGAACTGTGGCGTTGAATTGCTTTTGAGATTTATACTTTTCTTTATTAAATTATTAGTTTAGAATAATTAGTTTATTCTTTGTTATTAGTTTCTTTGTCTTAAATCTTTAAATTCTTCTTTATTATTAGTTCTTTAGTATTAGTTTAGTATTATTAAATTACGCTTTGATAATAGTTTCTTCGTGTTAAATCTATTTATTATAATTATGGCGCACAATTTCCTATTGGCATATTATGCAGAAGAAGAACGTAGACGTAATATTCTACGTATAGAAAGACGCCGCCGTCTGCGCGACGCCAATAATCCGTTGCAGCTGCCAGAGAAAGAGTTCATTGGACATTTTCGTTTAACAAAACTTGGATTCCAACAGGTTTTGGTGGAACTTAGTCCTTATCTACCAATACTTAAACGAAATACAGGTGTTCGCAATGAACTCAAAGTAAGTAACACTGTTCCTTTACTTTGACCTGTCTTTTGCTTTTCATTATGTATTTGCAATTTACTTGTAAATTTATATTTTAATTTAAACTGTTACTATAAAACTGACTGATGATCACTTTGTCTGTCTCTCTATTGCAGATTTTGGCAGCATTAAATTTTTATGCGAATGGATCCTATCAACGGAATGTGGGTGCATCGTTTCTACGCAACCAACATTCAGTAAATGTTTGAAGGAGGTCACCGGTGCACTCAATACCCGCGAAATCCTTAGGAAGTACATAAAGTTTCCTATGACACAGCACGAAAGGGAAATAATTATGAAAGAGTAAGTTTAAATTTAAATAGATTGTTACGGTAGGTACATCAACCTACCCAATTAATCGAAAACTTTTGAATTGCTTCTTTCAGTTTTATGGAGACATTTGGATTTCCGGGTGTTATAGGTTGCATTGATGGTACACACGTGGCCTTAATCCGCCCTAAGGAGCATGAGGAGATTTATTTTAACAGAAAGAATTACCATTCCTTGAATGTTTTACTAGTAAGTGTATTATAATTAATTAATTATGATGGTAATGTATTGAGCAATACATAGCATTAAAATAAAATGTTGTTCCAGTAGTGAGTTTGTACCTGCACAATTTGATAGATCAAACTTTGTTTTGATTTCAGATTTGTGATTCTAAACTGACCATCCTCCATTCCGATGCATCATTTGGTGGTTCATCTAACGATTCCTCTGTTTGGAAGGCGTGTGCAGTTAACCCATTTCTAGAAGGACTGCAAAGAAATGGAGAGCACTGTTGGCTGTTAGGTATGCGCATTGCATATGCTACTTGTATAATAGGATACTAATTAAATACAGACAACCATTTTTATAGAAAAAAATATATTATGCACAGACAGTAATTTATCTGACAGTATGTACTATTTTAAAATTAATTTCTATTTCTAGGTGATTCTGGATATGCTCAACGTCCCTGGATGATGACACCAATCATAGGTGCAGCTCCGGGATCACCAGAAGAGTATTATACAGAACTTCATTGTCGGGCCAGAAATACTGTAGAGCGGTGTATTGGAGTACTTAAGTCACGTTGGCGGTGTTTGCTAGCACACAGGGTACTTCATTACGACCGGGATTCATTACCTCCGGGATAACCAGAAGAGTATTATATAGAGTGCCATTTGGGAGTTGCACAAGATTATTCGATTAACTTTATCACGCATCGATAATTGAAAGCAAGTGTTAGTTAGCAATTCACTAACAATAACTCGCATCATCTAAAAATAACGCTGAAAGAAACTGGAGGGAGTAAGTTTGCGCATCGCGCACGAAAGTACTAGGCCTATTGTTTTATTTTTGAATTAGCCTTTCGCTTACGGCTTCGTATAATGGTTATTGGTAGGTAAAATAAAAAATATAGATAGAATATCATTAAATAGAATTATAAACAACACATGTTTGATTCAATGTAGAATGTTTAATCTAATGACAAAAAATTCAAGTAATGTTATGAAACTCCTTCCATTAAGTCATCTTGGGTGTCGTTCATACATTATTTTAAATTCTTAACTGCATTATTATCAGCCTCTCTCTTCATAAAACACTATACGTTATACATAATTTTCTCACTTCCCTATGTAACACTATTTCGTAATTTAAGACTTTTGTGCGCGAGCGATTTTGAGTCGACGTCGAACTGTCCAACCAATAGCACATCGTCGGCAAGCATGCGGCGAGTGATACACATGCCTCCCCTACCTCATATCATCGGTTAGACCGATAAATCGTTTCTGCGCAACTTGAAGGCCAGCGTTCTTTTTACATGACGCGAACTATACTTGATTTATGTTAACTCATTACTAAATGAGGACTTATAGTTCTACCCAAATCGAGATGATGGTGACGTTCATGGAGCAGTAAGTGGAATAAAGTTATATGGTGTTTGTGAATTGAAGTTCCCGTGAACTTGTAAGTATGTACTAAGTTTATTGTTTTTACTTTTCAGACATGGAGATCTAAGCAAACCATGCTCCAATGCAAGGGGCCGAATAAATAATTTAACCCTTTCCTATTGTCCTATTAAAAATAGGAAATTCTATGATTACTGCATAAAATCTTTGCTTTGCATGATTTAACCGATTCAGTGCGGTGGTAGATTTATCAAACTTTAGTGCCTGGCGGCGATCAAATTTTTCGTGTCTCCTCTGAGGCTTCTAGTGCCAGGGACTTTGATGGATCCTCTCGTGCGTCATCCGCCATGAAGTGTAACTTTACGCTTTTTCATCGGTTTCCCCTTGTTTTTCCCATAGTCGAAACCCAACACCGAACGGGAGCGGTTTAATAGTTCGTTTCAAGTGTTTATAAGTGACTATATACTTGAATAAACCGAGATAGAAAGTAAGAGACTTATTTTATCAGGTGTCGTAAAGCTTTTGTTACATGTTTGGCTCGATTGACTTATGATTGAATTAATGTTCTTTTATTAACCGACTTCCAAAAAAGGAAGAGGTTCTCAATTCGACTGTATTTTTTTTTTTTTAATGTATGTTAGCTCAGAACTTTTGACTGGGTGGACCGATTTCGATGAGTTTTGTTTTAACTGAAAGGTTTTGCGTGTCATGTGCTCCCATTCAAATTTAATTGAGATCTGACAAGTACTTTCGACCTACGTTGTATTAAACCGCATAACTTTTTACTGGGTTTATCGATTTTGATAATTCTTACTTTATTCGAAACCTTATGCTTGTAATGTAATCTTATTTAAATTTGATCGAGATCTAATGTCTTCTTTTATAAGTAATCTTTGATAACGCGTATTTACTTGACTGTTTTTTGTATTATATCTCATAACTTTTTACTGAGTGCACCGAGTTTGATTTTTCTTTTATAAATCAAAAGCTAATACTTATCATGTGGTCTTATTTAAATGTGATCGAGATATAATTAGTACTTTTTGAGTAATTGAGTAGTCATTGATGACGCCTATTTATGAGACGGTCCCCCGCCTCACTACGCCAACGCCATCTATGGGGCTATGCTAAAACTACTTCAGTGTAGAATCAATACAAGGATGCAACGTAGTGCGCTGTATTATCCGCTAGGCGCTAGGGTAGCTTTCTTTATAAATAATTTTGATGATTCTTGTTTTAATCACTGATCACTACTTTTTGAATAATAGCGCGTATTTACTTGACTATTTTTTCGTCTACTTACGTTGTATTACTTGTTGATGTAATTGAAGTTGGTTTCTTTTCGTTTGCGAGCAAACACAATTATTGAAGAATGGGATATTACCGTTTGTAGGTCCTAAAATGCTCATACACCTCTTTTATAGTAGTACTAGCTGACCTGGCGAACTTCGTACCGCCTTTTTTTCTTAAATATAATAATTACATATACCAAAATAAAATATAGCCTATCTTTCAAGTTGGATCAAACTGCACACGGTGTGCAAATTTGATTAAAATCGGTTAAGTGGTTTAAGAGTCCATTGAGGTCAAACATTGTGACACGAGATTTATATATATTAAGATTTCATATAAAAAAATTGTATAAGTTATAGCTTTTGAATAGAATATCTATTTCTAAGAAATCAATTCAATCGAAAAGAAAACTACAGGTATATAATTGAATACGAAATTATTTATTTGAATAAAAACATTCACTTGGTTTATTTATTCTGTTTACCTACATTTATTATGAACTAGTTGCCCGGACAGACTTCGTTCTGTCTGTTATGTTTTTTTTTTTGTATAAAAACAAAAAAATTAGCCGAATTGGTCGAGCCATTCTCCAGTTATGCGCTTAGCAACATTCATTTTTATTATATACTAGCTGACCCGGCGAACTTCGTACCGCCTAACAGTCGATTCTTTAATTTTTTTTAATACTTATCCTTCCCGGAACCCCTCTACTAACATTTAAACCTTGTGGTGTGGTATTAAAGTTCAAATTGACTTTTAAGTATTATTACGAATCTTTTGTATGGGAATATAGAAAAGTTTTGTTTTTAGACTTTTCTAATCAATTTTTTAAATTTTTCTCTCCGTAAGAACCATCCTCTTACTTCAAGGAATATTATAAAAAAAGAATTAGTGAAATCGGTTTAGCTGATCTCGAGATTTGCGCTTAGCAACATATTCAGCTATTCATTTTTAAATATAGAGAGATATATAATGCCACCTAAGGGGCTGTCTCCACGAGCGAGCGTATCGCCGGCGATAGTATCGTCGTGCCACCTATTTCTATACACTCTCTATGGAGCCGTCTCCACGAGCGAGGGTACCGCCGGCGATACGCTCGCTCGTGGAGACAGCCCCTATGGCGTTACGACAAGACGCGTACGCACCGAAAATTGAAAGGTGCGCAGAATAGGTTGTACGTCCTTCGTTCAATACATTTACACCTTAAGGAGTAAACTCCAATAAAAGATTATTTCATACATTCACAGTTCACTACACTTGTACATTAAATTCTTAGTAAAATAATATTTCATAATGGAATAAATAAAAATATCCAATGTAGTTTCACTCGTAATCTGAATCAAATTCATCACTCACTATGGCAGTCACAGAAACATTTCATAGCTGTAAATATTTTTTTACATCATTTTTCGTTTGTAAAGGTTTACAACTTTTGATGTATGCGTTTTCATGCAATATCCCGATGCTAGCAGTGTATTCGTAATCTGCGTGACAAATAAAGACACTTTCGTTTACGGATGACCACTGAAAAATGATGTTTTATCAGAGTCTTACAGGTAATGGCTCCTCTCGGGCGTCACCCGCCATACACAAAAAATACCCATGTCGCCCCTACGACTCCATCCGCACTGAAATAAAGTTTTTTTTACATAATTTTTCTTTCGAAAAGGTTTACCACTCCTGATGTATCTTTTTTCATGGAACATCCTGATGCTAACAGTGTATTCGTAATCTGCGTGACAAATAAAGACACTTTTGTTTACGGATGACCACTGAAAAATGATGTTTTATCAGAGTTTTTCACGAAAACATTTTGGATCCTCTCGGGCGTCACCCGCCATACACAAAAAATTCCCATGTCGCCCCTACGGCTTCATCTGCACTAGAATGAGCATTTTCAAAAAAATATCCCACCCTTGGTTTTTGGCTGTCCCTTGACTTGTTTCTAGGCTAACTTAAAATTAGGCTTCAATGTAATTATATTAATGTATAGATATGCTGAAACATATATTTTATTTTACTTTAAGCCTTACTAAACATCTTATTCTGATTCATACAATGAAATAAAGGCATTTTAAACTTAAAATGTATAAGTTTTTAACGTGTCCGACCCTTATGTTTGTACAAGTAAGTTGATTTTCTGAAATATATTCATATGGTTAGCTACTAATTTTTTTACGATAACATTGGGCTTGACTATTTTTCTTTCATATTATTAAAAAAAAAATACACCGATATTAATATTTTATCTATTTAAATATAATTTAAATAAAACATAAAAATTTGAAGTCTGCTGACATGTCAATTTTGTGTCGGCCAAAACCCTATTTCATAACACCTTAAATATTATTTTGCAACCGCAAGATTGTTAAAAAAGAAACCAGCAGCCTTAGTAACTAGAAAGTTTACTGCAGTGTAACGCGTCGGGCTTGTCGATTCATGTTTTGTGTTTTCATCGACGACGGTTAGATTTTTTCAGTCAGGTAAGTGACATGATATTTCTTGCACTAGTGATACTTCTAAATATATATTATTAGAAAATAATAGACAATATTAAGGTGACCAATCGGTAGTTAAAATATTTGATTCGATTGTTTTATTTCTAATCAAAATTATTGTTTTACTGGATTAACGATGAAAATGTGACGTCAGCTTGTGACGAACAAGTCTCGTCACATATACTTTGACTACCAATAGTCACAAAATTGACTCCAAAAGCTGAGGCTACATATTGTTTTCTAATGTTTAAACGCGAATTTTACTTATTGAAATGAAACAACTTTTTCGGATTTTATCGCGGTTTATTAAGTTTTTTTAATTCCCGACGTTTTTTGAATATTTTGTCTGTCAGCTGTGTGACTGTCCCACTTAAAGTGCATTAAAAATGCGTGTTTTTTATTGTAAATGTTAGAAAATAGTCAATTATTTGCATTTTAATCTCATAGAAACAAATTTCTGCACTGCGTGATAAATAAAAGGAACGGGAATATTTGCCACTTTACGAAATATCTGAAAAGATAGGGTTGCGAATGCATCAAACGTCACAAAATTGCTCAGCAGAGACATTTTTTGTAAAATATTGCCTCAATGTTCAGTGTGCAAATTGTATTTTATGTAAGATTTCAAATTATCTTTAATTTAAATGAAAAATAATACTACGTAGTTGAACAATTATTTCAGAAAAATAGATTTTAAAGTAGTCACACAGTGGACAATATTTTGTCATAAGTCACCTTTGTTTGTAATTTATTCAATAGTATTTAATTATTTTCGTGAAACAAATTAAAATTTAGGTAGTATTTTCATTCAATTACACCAGGGGTCGGCAACGCGTGGCCCGCGGGCCGCTTGCGGCCCGCGGAGGTCTTACTTGCGGCCCGCGAATGTTTTGTAAATAAGTTATAAATATCAAAATAAATGCATGAACGAACCGCGATCGCGTAACACGTAGAATTAAAACGAAGCTGGCAGATATATGATGTGACATTTTTCATTCAGCGACAGATTTGGTGAGTTTGAAAAGTTTCAAGCAAAGAAGATTTTTGCAAACCCTTTTTCCTGTGATATTCAGGAAGTACCGAGTCATTTACAAATGAACGTGATTGATCTGCAATGTCATTACATTGCAGATCAATCACAACATGCGTCTAGAAAGACCTGTGTAAACAATCCAAATAGATTTTGTTACATTTGTGGCAAATATACATTCAAAAAATTCTGTTTAAATGTGTCAGACTTCGTTAAAAATGCTTACATGGAGTACTATCAACGGCCATTGGAAACAAACAACAAGCACTGGATACCCAATATAGTGTGTAAAACTTGTGTGGAATTTTTGCGATTATGGAAAAATAGCAAGAGGGATCTCTTAAACTTCATTAGTCCTATGATTTGGCGTGAACAGTCGAGCCACCACTACGACTGTTATTTCTGCGTTGTAAACATAACAGGAATTAACCCCCAAAATCATTTCAAGTGGGTTTATCCTACTGTACCGTCAGTTACTAACCTGTCTCATTCAACTGATACATTAAAACCCCTACCAAGTACTCGTATATCTCAGTACATACAGTGGCGTGCAAAAGTTTCGGGCCACCCTGATTTTTTCGTATAATTAATAAAAAATTTCATTCCTGCACTCGTTAATCATTTGAGCAGTTTAAGAATATCGAGATATAGATAATAACATCATAAATTATTTATTTTTTCAGCATATTTTTTTTCTACCACGGGAAATTATTTTCGGCCGTGTGCAAAATAGTATTGGGCCACCATAATGGGCATGACGACAGTATCAAAAAATCGTCAATTTAATAATTTTAGGGGAACACTCATATTTAAAAAATTCAAAGTACTGGTTTAGTTTTATGTAAAATAATAAGATTATTGTGATTTTCGATAAAATAAAACATTAAAATACTGCAATCGGCCATTTTGATTGAAACACAAATTACAGCGCATGACGTCACAACATAACATAATATGTCAGGCGCGCTTCAAAGAGTAAAGTAAAAAGTAAGGCCCGCTTTATATTGTGACGTTAAAGCCGACGCCATGACACCTGCAGCCGTTTTGCCGCTCTCATTGAAAACATATTAGAAAAATAGTTTTAAACATCCTTAAACTTATGTTTATTACCGAAATATAGGTATTTTCGTAAATAGTAAATGTGTACCCACATTATGAAAGAGGTTTTCAAAATCTTTCGTCATGCCCATTCACGAGTTCGCCGGACATTATTACTACGCAAGATTTTTGGACATTTTATTTTTCATAAATTTTAAAACATTTTTTCTATAAACATGCATGTTTGAAAACAAATATATTTACTCTCATTCCCATAATAATGGTGAAACACACAAATTTTGTCAGTTATATGGAAAAAACAGGGTGGCCCAAAACTTTTGCACGCCACTGTATATCCAGATCGTTTCCAAAATTGAGTGCTGAGAATTTAAAAGCTGTAATTTTCGAAGGACCACAAATTAGAAAATTAATAAACGATGCGAATTTTACTGAAAGTATGACAACTGCTGAAAAAATACCTGGAATTAGTTTTTTTGGCTTGTAAAAAACTTTTTGGGAAATAAAAAGTCCGTCGACTTTTCTGTCCACGTCAAGCAGTTACCATTATACGTTCAGCACCTTGGATACAACATGAGCATTAAGATGCATTTCATTTGTAGCCACCTTGATCGATTTTCTGTAAATCTTGGACATTTAAGCGAGAAGCAGGGAGAACGCTAGCATCAGGATATTCGCTTCATGGAGGAGTGCTACCAGGGCTATTGGAGTGAAAGTATGATGGCTGACTACTGTTGGATTATCCAGAATAGTAGTAAAACTCCAACTTATTCAAGAAAGTTACATAAAAGAAAATGTTGTTTAATTAATTTGTTATATGACGGGAAACCATGTTTTATTGACAAAAATAGCTACCCTTCATATCTAAAAATGTAGATCTGCTAGCAAAAATCTGAGTACAAATTTAGAATTAGGGTAGAAAATGCAGCTAGATCCATAAAAAAAATCCATACAACAAAAATGCTGTTGTGCTGTATAATGTAAGTATTACGTGTACGTATTAAATTCCATGTTTTAAAAATTTTAATAGCATTTTCATTTTTTCTATGGGATATGACCAATTATATGTAGGTATCACGTAGAGTCTAGGGTTTAAATCATAAGTGCGGCCCGCCTTTAGTTTATTTGGCCACCTTGTGGCCCTTGCCTACCAAAAGGTTGCCGACCACTGAATTACACAATGAAACAATAATTTGGCTAATAAACTATGTTTTTCCAAAAAACATGTTTTTTCACAAGGAGGGACTTTTTTTTGAAAATGCTCGAATAAAGTTACACTAGTAAGATACAATATTCTATTACCGTGTGTGAAGTGGCCGACACACGATTGTTTAAAAAATTTGTAAACATTACATTCAGACAGACAGACAGAAAGGCCCGGGGACTTCTTTTAATAATAAGTAAGTATAGATATTTTAAATTATGATTTTATCTTAAAATCTTAGCATTCTAGATCCTATTACTTGAAGATTAACATGTTGGGAGTTTTTTAAATTCTTAATTTACACTAATTATTATTACTATTAAGACTGATTGTTTGTATATTCAATAAAAGAAGGTTTTAAACTGTTTCAAATTGTTTTATTTATGGATCTATATTGATATTTATAAATTCAAAGTTATTTATTTAATGTAGGCCAAATTGTAGCTCTTATGACAAGTTGAGAGTCTACCACTGGTTCGAAAAGTTGATTCTGCTGAGAAGAGCCGGCAAGCAACTCGGCAGTTGCTCTTTTCAAAACAAAATTTTGTCCAACATGTAGCTTATCTATATAATTATTATTTTTATTGCACACCATTAAAAGATACAAACAAAAGTAGTAAAATTAGAGGAAGATGTACAAAGGCTGTCTTATCGCTAAAAGAGACTCCAGACAACCTTTGGGTATAGGATAGGGCATAAAAACATCTGTCACCGCAGTGTCAACCTGTTATTTAAAGTATGACACAAAAAAGTTATATAAAAGTAAACAAACAGTAAACCTCTAATCTATCTTAACCCTATTTATATTTAAATAAAATTTAAAAGAAATAAAGTGAAATGATATAATGAAGCTACATAATTAACTATTAATTCTCCTAATTAATTGGTCCCTCAATATTCTACCTCTATTTAAATCGAAGGAAGCTTCTCTCTCTGTATAGCTGCTGTTACCACGAGTTGTCCTTTCAAATTCATTACCTAGAAATAATTAAAAACAAATTTAAGTGCTCTATAATGGAAAACTCTATCTTTGCGAAGACAACGGCACCGATTTTTCAGCCCCGACAATGTGTTTTCTATGACTACCCTGGCTCTCATATGCTTATCATGATAATTTGCTTCTGGTGTTCCAAGAGTTGCATCTAAAATTGGTGTCATTATCCATGGGCGTTGTCGATATCCAGAGTCCCCTAGAGAGGATAAAAATATGTATTAAGTATATGTACTAAATAATATATCTGCACATTTTTAGAAAGATAGGTTGAGCAGTTGAGACATAAAAAGTTATTAAAAAAACAGTCCTTAAGATGTTTTCCTTCACTAATTAATAATTAATATTAAACCCACCAATTTACTTGTGGATACTTTACCTAAAAGCCAGAGCACTTCTCCATTTTGATTACTGTTTTTCCAAATGAAGGAATCATGGTTTGCACCTCCAAACTTGGGATTAACACTTAAAATTCTATAATCATCACATACCTGAAAAAAAAAACATTGGTTTTATTGTCTATCTTTTGAAAAAAAAAAACGGGTGACGAACGACAATGATAAATCTCCACATAATTACGTACCATCTGTACATTAAGAGAGTAGTAGTGTTTCCTGCTTTAATAAATGTGTTTCTCTTCTTTAGGTGGAACAACTATTTTAAAATGGCTTCCATCTATGCACCCAACTACTCCAGGCATTCCAAATTTTATATGAAACCTACAACATCACAGTAACATTATTTATTGAATTAAATATTATAAAATCTGTTAAAAATATTATAATATTAAATTACGGAGGAAGTAAAAAACTTGAACTCACAAATTTTGTTTCCCTTCATCGTCACTAGATGGCGCTGTTTCAATTCCATACAAATCGAAGTTAACGCTATCACGACCGACTAAGTAAAAAATCTCCCCCTAGGCATACAGATGTCGGGCCAGAAATACTGTAGCACCGCTCTACAGTATTGGTGGTATTGGTGGTATTACAGTATTGGAGTACTTAAATCACGTTGGCGGTGTTTGCTAGCACACAGGGTACTTCATTACGACCCAGTTACCACTGGCAAGATAGTGAATGCATGTGTCGTCCTGCACAATATATTCCAATACTTGACCCACAGGAGGGTGATCTTGACAATGACCAACAGCACCAAGTTTGCATACAGGCAACGCTGCACTGGGGCCGGCCGGTACAGTCTGCGAGGTAACTGCAGGCCGAGTCCCTTCTGCTGTAGGTATCTGTAAGATATTTTAAAATGTTATTTAATACATGCTTAATATTATAATTTAATATTAAAGCAATGCTTAGCACTTAATATTAGATTATTTATTTATTTATTTTATTTACACACTATTGCACACCAAAAAAATAAAAAAATAAACAAGCAACATTAACAATAATTAGTAGAAAAATGTACAAAAGGCGGCCTTATTGCTAAAAAGCAATCTCTTCCAGGCAACCTTAGGGCAAAGGAGATGATAATTATATTGAAGGTGTAGGTGTACAGTTTCATGTTATAGAAAATCATGTGGAACTACTCAACAAATAGACAAATACATATATAGATAGATTGTTTACATATACATAAATACACACACACATATACAAACACATACATAAGTTCATACTAGATAAATAAGTTTTTAAACAAGATTAATAGTGACAAAAGGAGATTAAGCCTGGAAACCTAAAGATTAGTTAATACTTAAATTATTAATATTCATTATAATACTTTAATAACTAACATTAAGAGGCAGACGCACACCAGGCAAACCCTCCACCGCTACCGTACGTAACGCTGCACTGGGGCGGGCTGGTACAGTCTCTGAGCTAAGTGGAGGCTGATACCCTTCTGCTGTAGGCACCTGTAAGATATTTCAAATTTTATTTAATACATTACGATTCAGCCTGTAATATCCCACTGTTGGGCATAGGCCTCTTATCCATGTAGGAGAAGGATCGGAGCTTAATCCACCACGCTGCTCCAATGCGGGTTGGCGGATATATTCCCTACTATGAGTAACAATCGCTATCACGTGTACATGATAACAACCCAAGCCAACGCGGCGTCAGGTATTTAATACATAGGTACTAATATTATTATAATTTAACATTAAAGCAATGCTTAGCACTTAATATAAGATTATTCATTTATTTCTTAACTATATATCTTCTTCAAATTAAAACGAAATAAAATAAACAAGCAATCTCTTCCAGGCAACCTTAGGGCAAAAATAATTTTATAGATGACAGCAGGAGTTTTAAGGACTTTTTTGATGGAAGTACAAATTGCATTGAAAGCAAGGAGTAGCATTTTGCACTTCTTTTAAAAAATGATAGCGACAAAAATTGCTTCTCTAGAAGTAAAATTTTAATCTACTTGATTTTTTATTATTATTTTTCTTCTAATTTCGAGAAAGATCTGGGTACTAGCCCTCAGAAAAAATATTGATAGTAATATCTGTATATTATTTAACAGCTATTTTAAAAGTTGATAAAAATACTCACTCGGTTTAATAGATCCCAATAGATTTGTACAATAATTATTGTGTTCGCCTAAAATAGTTACAGCCAAGAGTACAGCTGATTGACTAGTAGTTTTAACTGAAAATTAAAATAATATAAAGTTAAAATTTCATTTCTAAATTATATCATTAGTAGCTCTTGTCCCCAAGTAAAAAATGAATTAAACTCTTATGATAATGTAACAATGGAGGTATTGAGGTATCTTACAATAAAAGAAATATCAATTCTGATTCAAATTATTATAATTTTTGTAACATATTTTATGATTTAAGTTAAATAAATACCTTTTTCTATCTGGCTTCTTGTTGTTTGAACCGTTAATTGAGATGCCAATGAATTTTCATCAAATTCATTACACCACACTGCAAGTAAGAAAATCCATAAATTAATTAATTTATTGAGATTGTGTACTTTACGGAGTATACAACGTAAAGATTATAATGCTGGAAAATAAAGCACAATCTCATAGTTGTTTGACTGTTACTGAAACTTTACTTACTACTACTAAACTGACATTACTGTGGTTAGCGGAGTTAATGTCAAATTTACAAAATATTGTTACAATTTTGAAGGCGAAAATATATAGAAAATTATTTAATGTCATAATTTTGACTGAACATTTACTTATGATGATGGCAAAGTTCACATTGTTTTCACTTAGATTAAAGTTAGTAACTGTTTTATCTTAAGTTTTAATTTCTGTACATTATACAAATCTATACTAATATATAAAGCTGAAGAGTTTGTTTGTTTGTTTGGTTGTTTGTTTGTTTGTTTGAACGCGGTAATCTCTGGAACTACTGGGCCGATTTGAAAAATTCTTTCACTGTTAGATAGCCCATTTATCGAGGAAGGCTATAGGCTATGTATCATCACGCTAAGACCAATAGGAGCGGAGTCCACGCCGACGAAGTCGCGCGCAGAAGCTAGTATTATTATATGATTAAACGTGAACAATTACATCATGATCTGATGAACTCTGCACTTCATAATGTCACATTGAAAACATTAATTCTATAATATATTAGGAACTTATTTTTCTATCTACACAATGTATTTATTTGAGTCTAAATCTTATTCTATGTTACATTAGGCCTGCACAGTACATATGACACTGTATATATGACAGTGTTATACCTATTTTATTTGTAAGTATCCTTTTATCTTTTCTTGTGTAGTATTACTATATTTAGGTTAAGACACTCTTAAGCCTGTTTACATTCCGACCTGTGTCCTTACAAGTACTTCTGTACAAAAAAAAAGTACTCACTTGGTAGATGCAGCGAAGGCACGGCTACAGCTGATAAGCGATTGTTTCTGTTTCGGTCTTTGCTAGTAAAATGGATGTCGCATATTCTTTTGTTCTTGTACTATAAATGATCTTTCTTTCTAATTTCCCTCTCAAAATAAACACCCAAGCTTTAAATTGCTCAGGAAGTTTTATAAAGTTAGGGAAACAGTGAAGTGAAGATCCTGCTGTAATACATACTGTCAGATAAATTACTGTCTGTGCATAATATATTTTTTTCTATAAAAATGGTTGTCTGTATTTAATTAGTATCCTATTATACAAGTAGCATATGCAATGCGCATACCTAACAGCCAACAGTGCTCTCCATTTCTTTGCAGTCCTTCTAGAAATGGTTTAACTGCACACGCCTTCCAAACAGAGGAATCGTTAGATGAACCACCAAATGATGCATCGGAATGGAGGATGGTCAGTTTAGAATCACAAATCTGAAATCAAAACAAAGTTTGATCTATCAAATTGTGCAGGTACAAACTCACTACTGGAACAACATTTTATTTTAATGCTATGTATTGCTCAATACATTACCATCATAATTAATTAATTATAATACACTTACTAGTAAAACATTCAAGGAATGGTAATTCTTTCTGTTAAAATAAATCTCCTCATGCTCCTTAGGGCGGATTAAGGCCACGTGTGTACCATCAATTATGCAACCTATAACACCCGGAAATCCAAATGTCTCCATAAAACTGAAAGAAGCAATTCAAAAGTTTTCGATTAATTGGGTAGGTTGATGTACCTACTAAGTACATAATAATTGTAACAATCTATTTAACTTTAAACCTACTCTTTCATAATTATTTCCCTTTCGTGCTGTGTCATAGGAAACTTTATGTACTTCCTTAGGATTTCGCAGGTATTGAGTGCACCGGTGACCTCCTTTAAACATTTACTGAATGTCGGTTGCGACATATTCAGTAGAAATGATGCACCCACATTCCGTTGATAAGATCCATTTGCATAAAAATTTAATGCTGCCGAAATCTGCAATAGAGAGACAAACAAAGTCATCATCAGTCAGTTTTTATAGTAACAGTTTTAATTAAAATATAAATTTACAAGTAAATATCAAATACAAAATGTTAAAAAGCAAAAGACAGGTCAAAGTAAAGGAACAGTGTTACTTACTTTGAGTTCATTGCGAACACCTGTATTTTGTTTAAGTATTGGTAGATAAGGACTAAGTTCCACCAAAACCTGTTGGAATCCAAGTTTTGTTAGACGAAAATGTCCAATGAACTCTCTCTCTGGCAGCTGCAACGGATTATTGGCGTCGCGCAGACGGCGTCTTTCTATTCGAAGAATATTACGTCTACGTTTTTCGTCCGCATATCCCAGTAGGAAAGTGTGCGCCATAATTAAAACAATTAGATTTAACACGAAGAAACTAATAACAAAGAGTAAACTAATAATACTAAACTGATACTAAAGAACTAATAATAAAGACAAATTTAAAGATTTAACACGAAGAAACGAATAACAAAGAATAAACTAATAATACTAAACTAATAATAAAGAAAAATATAAAATCACCTAATAAAATCACAAAAACATTAAACAATTCAACGTAGTGCAAATCTATCACAGACACTGAGTACTTTCCCGTATTAAGTGTATAATCTATGGAGTACTTTATTCTTTAAATATCTATTTGTCCACCCTAGTGTCTATCCTAAAACACTGCTATTGAGAAGTGCCTTTCAAAACATTATAGTCACTACCAAATGGTGTCAAATACGCTTAAACAATCGCAACTTAAAACTTCATCGAGACAGATGGCAAGTGTAATAAGTCGCATAAAATAAAATAGTGTATAAGTCGCAAAAAAATAGAATATCGTAAAATAAGCCATATTCCATGCGTATAAGGTCCTATTTGACTTAGCCGCATAATGATAGTTCAATGTTTTAGCATACGTTGATCATTACGTCTAGTGTACGACACAAGAGCTGTCAGTTGAGATACGCAATAGCCCTGCAGATTTTATTTGACGAATCTACTGAATGAGGGGGTTAAAAACTACTAAATTCTACCAAAAGAGAACGAGAAAATACTAAAAATCTATTACATTTTTTCGCTGTTGTATTACAGCGAAGAAGCATAATTGTTGTCTTGATTATAACGATAAAACAAGAAGATGAACAAAGAAAACACCATAAATTAGATAAATCAATGTTTATTACTTAAAATTAAAATCTACAGAAATATAGGTATTTTTTTAAAATTGTAATCGAGCATTGAGATATATGTACTACGTACTAGAGGAGACGCCTCGACTTGATTTTTTGTAACAAGAGTTAGAGTGCGTGCGCTCTAACTCACTTAGTCTGTTTCAAGCGCTTGCTGTAACGTGACGCCTTTGAGTAAAGTTTTATTTTTAAATATGCCTACATGTGCATTGAGATATTGCTCAAACAGCTCCAGAAACATAAGTAAAAATCAAGGAGTGACTTTTCACCAGTAATTTCGACATAATTATTATCTTTAATTTAATTATAATTTTTCAATTGCAACGCGTCGCAGCTGGCGGCTAATGCGGCCATGTTTTCGCGCCGATTCTGTGCGATCTCGCTCACACAGCGCATGCGCGGCAAACGCCGCTGTCATCAAAAGTGTTTCATAACTTTTGTTTGAAATAGCTTCTCTAGTACGTAGTACATAATATCTCAATGTAATCGAGTGAGTTTCAAGTATTAAAGGATATTTCAATGAGGAATCCTTTAATAATAAATTGAAACTAGATTTTTAATATTATTCTAAAAGTAATCAAAGCCGCAGTTTATACTTTAATTTTGAAAAATATTTTAATAATGTAGTTTCAATAATGTAGTATGTTCAAATATGTAGCTATACCAGTCGGTTGTTACCTATAACAAAAGCATTAAGTTGCTTACTTTAGAAACAGACGACCGGTGTGTGTATTGTGTATATATAAAAAAAAAAATCAAAAAAAAAAATACAAATAATAATTTTATTCCGGGTTTGTGCTGTCAAAACAGATTAATTATAAATACCAAGTTGGAAACGCAACCATACAATTAAACACTTTTTTTTAAATAAAAAAAAACACGGCTTTGATCACTTTTGAACTATTATTAACAATCTAGTTTCAATTAATAAAGGAAACTTTATTTGTCAGTACAAAATTATTTATAATGCGCCAACAAGGTAGACCAGTGTCTATGTCTAAAAATCGTTTTAACGGTATTTATTCACCAAAATCGGGAGTTCTACCGATAAATCGGTAACTTTTACATCACTGGCTCACGGCACGAATGGTTACGAAAATAATAAAAATTAAAGATAAACCTACTTAATCAATTTTTTTTCAATACATGTAGGATTCCCCCAACAGCTTTCTCTCGAATAACTAATATTAGAAAAAGATAGTTACAATCCATTCGATGAAAAGGGGAATACCCTGCATTTTTTCGAGTGGTTTGCCATATGAAGGCAAAAGAAAGTACCAAAAAGTTGCAAAGCGTGAAATCTACCAAAACATATCAAATAATTGTTACCTACTAGAGACTGTTACCGGTACCTCGAAATCTACCAAAAAAGTAGAAATCTACTAAATCTGGTCACGCTGAGGGTGCTATGTCCTTATATTTATATTATGTACAGATACCGTACGTAATGGTAACGTTCAATTTATTATAAAGATATTAAACGACTTTTTATCAGGGCTTGGTTAATTGGTTGGAATACCGCTATTAACGTCTGGTAAACCAGACTCGCCCGAACGTGAAGTGCGAACTCCCGAGTCCCGTAGTCTGAAGTCTCCCGCGGAGCTGAATTCAACTCCAGTCTCCAGCACTCAGTCTACCGCACCGCCCGCGTGGCGCTGACCTCGAATTTCCCGCGTAATATGATTCGATAAGCGCGCGTTACTTGAGACGTAGTTTTTTAGGGTTCCGTACCCAAAGGGTAAAAACGGAACCCTATTACTACTAAGACTTCGCTGTCCGTCCGTCCATCCGTCCGTCTGTCTGTCTGTCACCAGGCTGTATCTCAATAACGGCGATAGCTAGACAGTTGAAATTTTCACAAATTGTGTAATTCTGTTGCCGCTATAACAACAAATACTAAAAACAAAATAAAATAAATATTTAAGGGGGGCTCCCATACAACAAATGCGATTTTCTTGCCCTTTTTTGCTCGATATCAATAATGGCAACAGGTAGGCACTTATAATATTCACAAAATACTCAGATGTATTTTTACTTTAATAATAAATAATAAAATTAAAATAAAATTAATATTTAAGGGGGGCTCCCAAACAAAAAACGTCATTTTGAGCACTCTTTTTTCCAAATCTCATTATTTATTGAGCCAAATGATTCCTTTATAAGTAATTCCACTTGATCATCCCTCCGGCCCACATTTTCCTCTGCAAACAGTCTCTTCATTACACTCCAAACTAACTCAACTGGATTTAAATCCGCATGATATGGCAGTCGTAAAATAATATGACCAGCGTAAACATGAAGAATGGTTCGTCTTTTAGCACTTTTTACCACCTTCGGCATTTTTAAACTTAGATTAAATTATTATAAAGCAAAAGAGCACACAAACATCAACCTATCAAACTAAAAGTAAGATGGCGACTGCGGAAACAGTGCTACCAATTACTCACGCGTCAAGTTACGATGAACGGACGATATTTCAATCGAGATTTCAATCAATCGCAATACGCCATGAAATACGCTGTCGCATGTGCCATATGCCGCAATTTGTCTCATGCCACAAGATGGCGCACGCCACAATATGTAGCATGCGACAATGCCGCACGCCACAATATGTAGCATGCGACAATGCCGCACATTGTTGCCTCGGTGTAAAACAGGCTTAATGTCGACTGACGAAACAATGGCCACGAAGGCTACCATAATGATATTATGAATTCCCAACAAATATATTTTTTAAATTAAGGCTTACGCTTAGACTAAGACTTGTTACGTAAAAAGTGTTACGTAAAACCAAAAAGATTGTACAAAAAAGGAAATCTCCAAAATTTCGTAGCTAGAATATGAATAAAAGGCTGTTCTATAGATGTATGGATTCGATTTATAGGGTTTTGGGGGAGAGTGGGGGAGGGTTTGGTGGGTAACTCTCTGGTACTACTCCCACCATGTGCGGAATCGATTTATTCGAAAACCTTAACTAATGTCATACACATCAAGTACAATTAGGAGACAAGGAACTGACAAAAATAGTGGAAAAAACCACGGCCTTACCCATATATCTTATAGCTAGTTATAATATCTATCTATATATATACAAATCTATTGTTGTTCATTAGTCTCGCTAAAATTCGAGAATGGCTGGACCAATTTGGCTAATTTTGATCTTAAAATGTTTGAGAAAGTTCAGGGGAGGTTTAAACTGTGAAAAACATAAATAATATTTAACGGAAAATACTAAAAACGACGATTTAAGGTTCCAATACAAAATGTTCCTAGCGGGGAAGTTTAATGTCTTTTGTCAAAAACGTTGTCAATTGGTTGTCAAACATTTATGGGTGCGTTCAGAAAGTGTTTTGTGTATCACGATCACGATTCAGCCTGTAATATCCCACTGTTGGGCATAGGCCTTTTTCCCATGTAGGAGAAGGATCGGAGCTTAATCCACCACGCTGCTCCAATGCGGGTTGGCGGATATATTCCCATGTTTTGTGTATATTTTTCACAAATAGGTGATATAGATATGATAGGTCACGCAGGTGATACGAAGTTCACCGGGTCATCTAGTTAAAGTAGTTAACAAATAATGTTATCATAATAGTATAGTTATCTTCACGATCACGATTCAGTTTGTAATATCCCACTGTTGGGCATAGGCCTCTTCCCCATGTAGGAGAAGGATCGGAGCTTAATCCACCACGCTGCTCCAATGTGGGTTGGTGGATATAGTTATCTTAAATAAATTTATTCCTTAAATATTCTTGTCTAATAATTTATTTAAAGTAATTTAGCCTTTGGGCATGTTATTAATACTAAAATACTAAAAATATTGATTAAAATTGTAACTAAAAAGACTTGGTTCCAAGTCATTCACATGTCACATCTATCTCAAAAAGGGGGCGTTTTTCTTTTATATGATCTGAATTCTTAATTACCTATTTCATTATAGTATTAGTATAATATATAATTATATATGTCCCAAATATGTGTGAATTGTGCTATAAATGTTTCTGTTAACTATCATTTATGTACTTCAACAAAAATATTCTACTACAAAGCATTTCAAGCAATCTATGTAAAATTCAAACAAGTCGCAGTCTGACTAATAGTTGATTAAACTTGGCATGTAAAATTATTGTATAGATCTGTGGTCAGATTGTTCAAAATAGCGTCGGAGATTTTTTTAGTTTCTCGAATAATTTTAAGGACGTGATGAAAGGATATGTAAAAAAAATAGTTTGAACTATTGCATTGCAATGTAGTCGCGTCTTTTCGATATTTCAATAACAGACAAGGATAAGTGGCAATTTTGTAGGTCGGTTAAACGATTGTAGGTCGTGTAGGTGTTCGATCGGTATGTGGCATAAGCAGGCAGTGTTATGAATGAGGAGGCTCTGTTGGCACGGGCTTCCGAAGAGCGGGAGCGTATCTTCCAAAGATACGAGAGAGGACGAGACAACCTTGCTGGTCAAATAGATCCCTGGGAAGACCCCGAATTTGAAGATTACCATAAAACGGATAGGTACCTATATGTTTTTTAGGAATTTATCGTGTAGCGTGTTTTGCTTGCGAGTACATCATATAGGCTCCATAAAAATTAATTATAGACTATTTTGAATAAAAAAGCTACTGCAAAGACAGAAAAAAATATATTTCTGCTTCTCAACTTCTCATTAAGCAAAAGTTTTAGCTATGCGACATTTTATTTTTATACAATAAATATGTATTTTTAAATATTTTTGTATGATACATATACCTAATGATACATCTCTTAGAAAAGTGCAAAAGTAAATTAATAAAGAGGGTATAATGTCCATAAGTTTTACCAAGGAACAACACTCTTAGGTTAAATTCTTTCTCATACTCAAATTATTATATCAATTTATCATTTATTTGTTTTACCATACATATTAATAATTATTTTGACTTTTTTGTCCTGAAACTATACAGTAGACTTCCATTATTTTTAAGATTTATACATGTACAGCTTGCGAAGGATTTCCCATTTTCTTGAGTTTTGGTATCTATTTATGTCTAGCATAAAGCTTATGCCATTATTTATGCTGTGAACAAACTTTCTAATAGTAAATAATTGACTGAACAAACTTTCTAATAGTAAATAATTGACGCGTTGGTGCAATGGTCACAGTCCTGGCTTGTGACAGCGCTGGTGCTTACGGGTTCAATCCCCGCACATGGTAAACATTTGTGCTTGTGTATTGTGTGTTTCTGGATCTCTAACACTAGAGATAACATGGGGGCCGTTGAGTGTGAAGCGTTTATTATGTTTATTCTCGTTTATTAAGCATTTATTGCGTTTATCTTTATCAAAGAAAGTCGTGTAATCGTGTTAGTTACACTATTTATAACTCAAGAACAGCTGTACCGATTTGGCTGAAAATTGGTGGAGAGGCAGCTTAGAACCAGGAAACGGACATAGGATACTTTTTATCTCAATTAGACCCGGTAGGTGGCGCTGCTATCGGTATGTAACTCCGAAACTACTGAACCAATTTATATCAAATTTTATAAGCATCTGTAATTTGGTCCAACTTGGGAGATAGGGTAGTTTTTATCTCAATTGGACCCGGTAGGTGGCGTTACTATCGGTATGTAAACCATCAAATTTGGTAGCTGTTTTCCGGGCAGGACAACGTCTGCTGGGTCTGATAGTTATATATGCCATCGCGGACTTTTTTGTAGACCTTTTTAAGATGTACAATACTGTAGTACATTATTTTGATCTATCTCGTATAGGGATCAGCCGGCGTTTGCAATGTAAGCGCAAAAAAATGTGTTTATTTACGACATTACATTAGAAACGTCTAAAACTATCTGTGTTTCTCTGCTATATTATGCATGTATTATGCATAAAAACCTTCCTCTTGAATCACTCTATCTACTAAAGAAAACTGCATCAAAATCCGTTGCGTAGTTTTAAAAATTTAAGCATACATACAGACAGACAGACAGACAGACAGCAGGAAGCGACTTTGTTTTATAATATGTAGTGATATAATTAACTAATATTTTTAATTTATAATATTAGTGGTAGATAAAATACTTATAAAGAACATAGATTCTCCTAATGTTGTAATTGTCATTCAAATTTTTAGCATGTATCATGTTTTCAATAGTTGATGTTAAGTTTTTCCATGTTGGATTTTTTAGCAAATGAGTATAACAAAAAGATGTATATTTGGCTTATGTGTAGATTGAGTAATGATTTTATTATTTTTGTTGTGTAAAAATTTATTTTATAATCACCTATTATAACCATTCAGCGATTGTTTTTTTAATAAGTTGAATTTTTAATCGAGTATATCAGCAAGCAAATTTATTAATATATTATTATTCTAGGTAATCATTGCTAAAGTTTATGCCTTGACATTTATCAATACTGTCCTGTTTGAGATAAAGTGTGTTGTATTGTAGCCATTTTTCATTTTTGAATTTCATATTTAGTTTCCTATTTGCAGAAGAGTTATTATAATTGGTTTACTAGTTTAGCAATAAATTTTAATCATGACAATGTTAATACTCATTTATTTCATAAGTGTTACAACTAATATCTATACTAATATTATAAAGAGGAAAGACTTGTATTTTTGTGTGTATGTTTGTAATGAATACTCAAAAACTACTGGACCGATTTAAAAAATTCTTTCACCATTTGAAAGCTTAGTTATCCCTGTGTAACATAGGCTACTTTTTATCCCGGGAAAATAATAGGTTCCAGGAACGTTTGCGCACACGGGTGAAAGCCATTGAGAACAGCTAGTCTTTTATATACTAGCTGCCCGGAAAGACTTCGTTCTGTCTGTTATGTGTGTTTTTTTTTTTATACAAACCTGTGGGATTTAAGGAACATACAAAAAAAAATTTGCCGAATCGGTTGAGCCATTCTCCAGTTATGAGCTTAGCAACATTCATTTATATTATACTAGCTTCTGCGCGCGACTTCGTCGGCGTGGACTCCGCTCCTATTGGTCTTAGCGTGATGAAACATAGCCTATGACCTTCCTCGATAAATGGGCTATCTAACACTGAAAGAATTTTTCAAACCGGTCCAGTAGTTCCAGAGATTACCGCGTTCAAACAAACAAACAGACAAACAAACAAACAAACAAACAACCAAACAAACAAACTCTTCAGCTTTATATATTAGTATAGATAGATATGATGCAGTTTAAAGATATCTATTTGCACAATTATTACATTGTACATCATGGTTGTTTACATAGATTGAATGTTTTTGATTCATATTTTATGAAGTTATTTCTGTGTATGTTGAAGAGCTCATACATATTTTATACATATTTGAGGTGGGGTACAGTGGGATATATTGTGCTCAGAATTTGGATCATCTGGGGAAGTACCTCAAATTTACAGAAGGTCACAGCTACATAATAGTGCTCTCTAGTAGTATTGTATTTCTTTGGTGAGTAAGGTGGTCCGAGGTTCTTGGGAGGGTCGGGAATAGGGTTGGTCATGTATCCAAGCATGCAATTCTTCTGGTGTTGCAGGCATCTATGAGCTATGGTAGCCGCTTACCTTTAGGTGATTAATAAGTATGTATAATTTACAGACGATCTAAAACTCCTGGAGTAATTCTTAGCTAAAGTACACATAATTATATGTCTCATCGTTTCAAATTTTTATTTATCTCGCTTTCTCTCTTTATTTCCTTAATATACCTACTTATAATACAACGGTATTCTTGTAATACAGTAGTTGAAGTCATTTTATTCACATCAGTTAAAAGTGTCTTCCACAACTCCATAATGTTTCAATTTTATGCTTTAAATTTTTATGTGATATACATATATTATTTAATGTGATCTATGTTATAGATTATTTAAATATATTAATAATTTTTTTAGATATGGCTTCATTCATGATGAGCGACTCACACAAAAAACAGCCCCGCAAAAAGTTAATGTGGAAGTTGAAAGGGAGAAGAAATGGGTCAAGATGCTGGGAACTTGGGAATCAACTGCTACTAAGGAAAAGTTGCATAGAAGAATATACAAAGGCATTCCAAACTCTTTAAGAATAAAAATATGGTGCAAGCTTTTAAATGTAAATACCATAAAGTCAGAAAATCCTGGAAAATACCAGGAAATGCTAAAACTTGCGAAGCAGTGGTCGACTGATGTGAGACAGATAGATTCAGATGTGAACAGACAATTCAGGGAACATCAGTTCTACAGAGAAAGATATTCAGAGAAGCAGTGCTCATTGTTCAATGTTTTGTGTGCTTACAGCATGTATAACTCTGAAGTGGGTTACTGTCAGGGAATGTCAGGTTTAGCTGGAGTATTGCTAATGTATATGGATGAGGAAGATGCTTTTTGGGCCCTTGCCATACTTTTGTCTGATAAGAAATATGCCATGCATGGATTATATGTTGAAGGATTTCCGAAGTTAACAAGGTTTTTAGAACATCATGATAAAATTCTGACCAAGTTTATGCCAAAGTTGAAGCAACACTTCGATAAGTTTGGCCTTGATGCCATACTTTACTCTCTCAAATGGTTTTTTGTATGCTTTGTGGAACGAGTGCCCTTCAGTCTATGCTTAAGAGTGTGGGATATATATCTTCTCGATGGAGAACGAGTGATTACTGCCATGGCCTATACTATTCTTAAACTTCATAAAAAAGCCATTATGAAGTTGAATGATATGGACCTTATTGTTAATTATATTCAGGTATGTAGTTTTTATGAAATTCTTTGTAATAATTTTATTGATGTTAAGTAAGTAAACTTTTGTTTCTAGGTAAAATTGCATAAAGATTTTGGTTTTGAGGACGATGTTGTTATTTATCATTTGGAGCGATCGATGGAAGAATTAAAACGAGCTAAGCTCGATTACCCGGGTCCGCCTCCGTCCTCTGAACTGCCTCAGCGCCAACTCGGCAAGTTCATAGAACCAGATAAAAAGTCGAAAATCGGCCAAAGAGCTGAAAATTTTTCTGAAACTGAAAAACAAGCCAGAGCTACAGTAATTTTAAGGTAAGCAAACTATGTCATAATTTGAAAATGTTTGAGAGATAACTTTACCATAACTCACATAGACTTCTATCACAGGATTTAGGTCAACAGGTAGGCACACTTTCGTTTTTAAAGCAACTTTTCGCAACGTGCTTGTTTTCGTAAAAGAAAGTAGACGTTTGACTTTAAATTATGTCTTAAGTTGTGAATTGGATTTTATTTTATAATTTACTTTATTATTATCAGAATATTTACTCAATAATAGCCTACAAGTAAACTTAGTAATCTATATTACTAAAAAAAAGCAGGTGCAAAATAAGTTTTGTTTCAATGTGGTTTACGATTTTAATTTTCAGAGTTCTGCTAAAAAGCTCATTAATTGGGGCAGTTATTTAATATTATGCGACAAAGCACAGGGTCAGGGCTAGAATCGAAGTAACACTTGTATCATAATATAGAATGCTTAATACAAATTCGACGTACACGAAGTCGAAAGCAATGGCTAGTTCATAATCAAGTTAAAAGTTTATAAGGTAGCTAACCTAATCTACCTAGGTATGCAAGGCTTTTAGCGTTAAAGTGCTTCTAATGTATTGTGCACTCAAGTTTGATGTTTATGAATACATTAGCTTCTGCCCGCGACTTCGTCCGTGTGGAATAGTTACTTGAAAAAACCCCCGATTTTGAAACATTCTTCATTGGTGCTCTACTGCTATTGATCTTAACGTGATGATGTATAGCCTTCCTCGATAAATGGGCTATCTAACTCTGAAATAATTTTTCAAATCGGACCAGGAGTTTCTGAGATTAGCGCGTTCAAGCAAACAAACAAACAAACTCGTCAGCTTTATAATATGAGTACAGATCTATAAGAAGATTTACCTACAATGCTACTAATTTTATACATGCCAAAGTTTTAGTTTTTATTACTATTTTTCGTTTAAACTGATGAAGTTATTGAAGTGCTATTTTATAGTATACTAGCTGACCCCGCAAACGTTGTTTTGCCATATACATATGTTATTAACCCCTGCAACCCCCTCTTGTTGGTGGAATTTCGTAAAATCCGTTCTTAGCTGACCTCTACTCGGCGAAAGGAATATTCCTACCAAATTTCAAGTCTCTACGCCTTATGGTTCCAGAGATATCGTGATGAGTCAATGGGTGGATATCTCTTTTATATATATGTATATAGACTAGCTTTCCGCTTGCGTAAATTACATGATTTTTGCTATTCCGTTTACTCTACCTATATTATTTTCTACCCTTTGAAAATAATTTTTGATAATTTTTTTAATTTTTTTTATTTGTTTACTTTTTCAAAAAATTAATTTAAAAACAAAAATTAAAAAAAGATACCATAAGGTCTATTTTTGAAAAAGTAAATAGCTATTTGAAAATAAAAAAGCTATTTTTATAAAAAATTCACAACTTTTTTTGGGTTGGATAAAAAAATTATATAATGGGAAACTTTTGGCCAGATCGAAAGGGGCCAAGTTCAAAAGTGGTCGATTTGGCATGGAAATACTAATAATGAAAATAATACATTTGCATATTTGTTAGTTCAATTTGTCATCTGGAAAAAAGGTAATGGAATTAAAGTGAAACTTTAATTCGAATTTACAAATCTTCGCAATAACTTTGTATTATTGACCGTAAGGTCGTAAACCATGGGCGTATCCAGAATTTTGTATAAGTCCCCACCTAAAAACTAAGAACAACTAAATGTAGTAGAAAATTAAATTATTACAATAATCGCTTACGGAGGTTTCGGCTACTGGGGCGTCCCAGAAGTAAAGAGACAAAATAATTTTAACAATATTTAATTAAAAATAATCAGATATAATTTCAATTTGGTAAGAAAAGAAAGCAAAACTGATATATGTTTTAAATCTATGTCAGATTTGCTCCAGCAATGCCTTTGTATCCAATTTTTCTTATATTCGTTGCAGCATGTTTCATGACAGCTTTTCCAGAAGTAGCTGCTACCCTTTTAGCCAGTCTCGTCCATTGGTGTTTGAAAGATGTCAACGTTTGTGGTATTTTTGTGTACTTTTTATACTCTTTTTTGCACAGGGCCCAAAACATTTCAATACCTCGAGCTTGAGGAACATTTTGTCTAGTTATGAACTCAACGCCTGCAGTCTGTAGATACTGAGTAACTTTAAACTCGTAATGGCATGAAGCCAAATCCGGCCAAAATAAAACATCTTCTCTCTGATAATGCTTATCTATGAAAGGTATTAAACGTTTGATAATGCACTCTCTAAGGTAAATATGGGAGTTTATAGACCCTGTACGATAATAAGGTTCAGAAACATTACCATTTTCATCCATAGCCTGAATACAAGGTACTTTTTAAAAAGCTTAGCCTTTGGTACGATTTTTTCATTGTAATCAACAACGTCACGACTGGTTGCGTGGAAGTATTGTTTTCTAGGAACATCACTCGGGTCAACCGGTACGTATGTCTCATCATCAATTACAAGAATTTTCAAGTTTTTTCGTAAACTTTAAAGAAAATTCTTAAAACACCCCCGCTTGGCACGCGACTCCTGGTTTTTGACATATTTGGGAGTGGCTAATTTTACAAAAGCTTTCAATCCTACATCATTAGTTCATTACATTTTACTCTAGACACACTGGACTTAGAAATTTTTAATTTATCCGCCGCAACTCTCACCGATGTTGAAGGTACATATTCAAAAACCTTTTTTACTTGGTTTATCTTCCCGGGATCTTTTTGAAATCTGTCGCATTCGTGTCTTCATAACGTTTTATTATTCGGTACAGACTAGTTCTTCTTGTTCCCTCTTGAATAAAATGATGCACTGTTTCAGATTTCCTATGATTCAAATAATATTGAATAACCCTCTTTGAAAACAATTCTTGTTCAGCTCGCTTCATTTTAAACAATTGTAAAATATATTTTTTTTTAATTAATTTTTCCCAATTATAGGGAAAGGCAAAGGCAGTGCCATGCAGCCATCGTCTTCTTTAATTTCTTCTGTTCCGTATAGATAATAAAGGCCTAAGCCACTTATTGAGTACATATTACAATAAACTTTCATAATCCATTTATTTATAAGGCATAAAGCCAATTCTTCAGTATTTAAATCCGTGTTGAATGTTCCAATCCAGTAATCGTCATTGCCATGAATACATTTTCTTTTCGTATAAAATGTTAGAAATCGTCAAATCGTTTTATAACTCCTTTTCATTTTATTAGATTGAGCCTGGTCTGAATTTATAAATTTCAATCCGATGTAATTAACGGCTGAAGCCGCGTCTGATTCTGAAGTCAACGAATGGCGGAAAAAGACCCTCCCATCATTCACACACTTTTATCATCACTAAGTTCACTTTATGTCAACTCTTATTATTCATACACTTTCATTATCACAAAATTCACTTTATCGAGCTGCAAACCACGTGGTTTCAGCCGTAAAATGATTCAAAAATATTGATTCATGACGAATCCGCCATTTCGGACGGCCCGTAGGGCGCCCTCCAAAATAATTTTAAAAGTCACCTATTTTGACAGATATGTTATCCGTGGTTACCATGACAACCATTACTTTTTATTTGAAAACTCTGCGTGGCCAGTTTGATTTTGAATAAAGTCTCTTTACTTCTGGGACACCCTTTAAATCCACCGAAAATTTCCTCATTAAAATCTAAAATATCAATTATTGGCTTCGAGTCGGGGTGGGGCACCTTGCTCCACGTGGGTACGCCCACGCCCTAGACTATTTTTGTAGCGACCCCACCGCATATCGGAAGTAATGTGGTTAAAACAGGCACAAATAATATAAAAAGTTAAGTGCGCGTGTGCTTGTGTGTATTGGTGTCTATGACTGGTCTACCTTTGCCAAGGAAAACTGTTGGAGCTATAATAACAAAATATGACCAAAGGGATTTTTTATTACGTAAACACTAAAAGCCTACGTTTCTAGTCTTGTCTAATTTCGGCTCATTAGGAGGTAAAGTAGGGGATAAAAATCAGAACTTGAATGTAAATAGTTCTGTTATTTTTGAAGATAGTCATAAAACTGTGATGTTTAGTGTTTTTAATGAAAATTTTTACGCGAGCAAAGCCATATGAATCAGCTTGTTATTGTAACATCCGATTTTTTACCATCGTTTATATAGACGTCCTAGTCTTGACATCTAATAAAAATACTATTTATCGAGGAACAAAGCACATTTTAAATGTTAAAATGTACGACTTCTCTTGTTACAGGCGTGAAAAAGCGGCACTAGATTTGCAGGAGCTGCGAGTGTCACAAAGCGACACAGTTTCAGGTAATTTGGAGATATTGGAGGCTTCGCCGCCCACGTCGCGTACCTCATCCGACGCGAGTCTCAGCTCCGATCTGTTCACTCATTTATAAAATTATACACCACTAAATAATACATAAAGACGGCGTATATTTTTATTACATTAAATCTTCGGTGAAATATTTACTATAATTTTTTTAATCAATATTATTTACTTTAATTTAAATGTTCTTCGATCGGTGACGATATTGATATTAAATGACCGTCGTTTACTTTATCATGCATGCCTAGTACGATATTTACTCATTTACATTTCAGTGTTCATTAGATTTTTTGATTTATTATTGATAATTTTTTTTAAATGTTGATTAAATATCTGAGATATGGCAAGAAGTAGTGTATTTTAAGTTTCTTTTTATTGTAGCATGTGTTGTAGAAGTGATTTACCTAGAAGTACAAATTATTATATGCACCGGTTTCGTGCGCTTATAATATTTATGTTCATATTTACGTAATGTAAAAATAATATAAACATTAATTAGAACACGGAATTGGATCGGCGTCTTCAAATTATTTGAATTTTCTATTAATAGTAAATTATTCAAAAAGCGCTTGCCTAAATAATTGGATTATTTACTGTTCGTTTATTAAATCCCTGATAATGAATATTTAGATGTAGGTCAATAAAAAATAAAGTTATCTTGAAGAATAATAGCTATTTTTATGAAACATCAATTGCGTAAGTAGTCGTAGCAAGTAACGAGATATATAGATAATCGTAAATATATCTTTTGTGTGTTAAAATTATTTTTAAATGATATAATTATTATAGTGTATTATTACCAAATTATAGCTACATATACTTGTGATTTCTTTAAATTTCTAAAAACAGTCACGACATATTATGCACATGTGTAATTTTATTATTGATTTATAAAAGCGATCTCACTTATATTACGGTGTTTTGTATCGAAATTTTAAAACAATTTTATATTTCATACTAATTCATACTAATAGTAGTAACGGAAAAACGAAAAACGTTATTAGTTAAGACCATTTTGAGATATCGTCGGTTGCTCAGGGCCATAGGCCATATTATGTAATGCTCATAGGCCTTTATAATTGTAAAGTCGTTGCGGAAAACAATATTAGTGGTTATTATATCCCATGATTCATAATTTATAAAAGTTTTAGCGTGTACAAGTTTTAAAAAAATGTGTAATAAAATGACTTTTTATTTTGGCTCGCTGTCTAGTCGAATCTTACTCGTTATGGTACAAAATAACTCACGATGACCCATCTATTAAATTTTATTAAATCTTATATTTTAATGTATTGGAAGCGCGATATTTTTAGACGTTAAATAATTATGGTAATTCTTAATTATTAGAACGATTTTTTTTCTAATGTTATTTAAATTATTAATTTTTATATACTGAAATATTAATTGTTGAAAATATGGCGATATATAGTATTCTATTTTTTAAATCCTCCTTTTTTAATATCGTTAAAGAATGGAAGGATAGTTTTTTTATTATTGCTTATCAGTTCGAAAACTGTTAACTAAATGTTTTGCTCATAGTTTGTTCTTTTTTTATTTTATTAATAATATTAAACAGTCTTGTTCAATAATGAATCTTTAACAAAAGTTTTTTGTTAATACTATTCAGTAATTTGAAATTTCTAATATTTATCTAAAAATACATAGGGAAACTTTAGACATTTAAAATGATTTAGCAATAATAATAATAATTATTACTATTTATTAAAATAAATATAAATTATAATTCAGTTATCAGAGGTTCACGAAGTATTTCAATCGACGATAGATACATCAACGCAAAGTCAAATAGTATTCACAAATATATGAGATAGGTACTTATATAATAAATAACTAATCGTGACTAACTAAAAAAAATTTTGTACGAATGCCGTTTCTTGTCAAGTAAATAGAAATATGCATCGGCCGGATTAAATTGTGTGACAAGTGTGTAGTACAATATTGTTTTTAATGAATAACAGCTTAGCGCAAAGTTGCTACTTCCACACATTCAGTGTGAAGTTAATGGACATCTTTGACACTGAATTTTTGCTTGCCAATTCAGTGGACCCTCGGTAAACCGACAAACATTTTGAAAGACAGTTTTTGATTGTCAAAATTGTCGGACTCGTAACTGCCACAAGTTTCTAAAACTATCCTGTAATCCTACATAATCTTTCTTACTTTTATTTCGTACTGTGTGTTTCCAAATCATTAATCAGCACGTACTTATAAAATCATGAATTTTCATTTTTCCTTAAATGTTGGATTGCAAGTGTAGTGTTAAGCAGAATCCGGATACGAGGTTCCACTGTTTGCGTTAACAGCACACATTAAGAGCCCAGTGTTATCATATAGTTGTAATTGTACGCACTAGCATGGTCACGGTTGTATGGCGGTGGGTTTATGTCATGATTAACAGTGTAAATAATTTTTATTAACATTTCTCGCTTACTATTTGTGGAATCGCTAACCAAAAATTAGTTTTAATAAACTTGTATACTTTTCAAACGATTTTTAGACACGTTGATTTTAGCGCTTTTTCTCTATGTTCTGTTACTTATTGATCATCGTACGTCTTTTACTTCATGTACTTTCAAATTATTCTTTAATATTGTTACTAAAGCACACATTTCATGCAAACGGGTACAAGATGTGTTCTTATATATTTTGGTTACTGTTTTTTTGGGTTGATCTCTGCTCTTGCCTTTTTTTTTGTAAGAAATTCATATGGTCCTGCATTCTGTATATAATGAACATAAACCCACCCCCTATCATCCAGTTTGAAATCATGGTGTCGCTTTAACGGCATTGTCTATATTTTTGTATTTATTAGTTTTTAAGTTATATTGCGTACGTTATTACTTGCGTCGAATTTAGAAAATGAAGACAAAACAATAAAATCATTTTCGTTCAATGTTGTATTTTATTAGTAATACACATTTTTCACTCATTGTCACCATTTAAATTAGAGCATTAAAGTAAATATTTTTTTGTATTGAAAGTGGCACTTTAAAATTGTTTTCTATTTTTAGTTTTGCCGCCCGTTGTGGTATGAAGACACCTAAACTTAGTAAATATCGAAATACCTTATTCATGGTATGTTGTAGACTTTTTAAACTAGATATCACATAGATTGTGTCACGAGTAGAATCGGCACTGCAGAGTACCTTGAATGCTTTTCTTAACATGTTGGTAATTTGTTTTAGTTTTTCAACTTCTGTTAAGCCCGCCTTAATTATGTTCGCAGTGAAAATTCAAAACTTTTTCGACTATTGTCAGTCTTCAGTTTCTAAATAGTAGATTATTATTCAATGAAAAGCTTCTTTTCTGCTAAAGCTATGAATTAAATTTAAACTTATTTTTTATTTATTTAAAACCTTTTTTTTAGCGTTAAAGTATTTTTAAAATATTTATAAAGGCCTATTGTTTTTGCCTTCAGCTGAAAATACTAGCAACGCGGTTCCCCTCCATACCTCCCAAGCCTCTATGAACATCCTTCAAGACGTAACCCTTCTCACTCCACTTTATTCGTTCAAGAATGACTACAAGAATTATAGTTACCTTGTTAAAAGCGAAAATATAAGAAACTCGAGGAGAATATTGAAAAAATAATTGTAATATAAATAATTGATAAACGATAAAGTACATTCGAGTTTCATTCAGGTTACGAGCAGAGATATTTTTGTTACGTTTGCATGTAATATTATTGGCACATTGTTTGCTTGAAATGTGTGTGTGCCCCAGCTATGAACCGAGGTAAGTTCAACGTTTTTGCATGATATTCCTTCGATTGCTCATCCGCTGTAATTTATCTACCCGCTGGCTTTTGCTAACTTTGTTTCGGTAATTCATTCAAATATCATTCTTTCAATCATTACTAATATTGACTTCATAAATGAAGCGACAGTTCTTGGAATATAGTGTGAGCTTGTGAGGATCATAGTGGCTCAACATTTTTTACATAAATTCTGAATAATACAGTAAATACATAATGATTCTTTTAAAAATGGAAAAGTAATTGAACTTAACATAATTGGATCAGCACGTAAGGAATTTTTGGGCAAAGTCCCTTCTCCATATAAAGTTGAAGGTTAACCGACACGCTTAATGATATTTTCTCTTCCAAGAGTAACGATTGATGTTCAGGATAACAATCGTAAAGGAGCCTTTCTGTTAGATTTTTTTTCTTAATAACTACATGTACAGCTTACATTGGCATACATCTCAGTCATACAGTATTTTACTTTCTACCACTACTATTTGCTACTTAGACGTTATAGTCGTTAAATAATAATAAATGTTTATTTACAAAGTCCATAAAACAAAAACATTGATATTAAGTTAACGTAGAAGTAAGCTAATAGACACACATTTTTTATGAATTATTTAAGCTATGATTATTCAGGTAAAAGTCACTGTGGTCCTCACAATGTCAGATAGGGATGGAGCGTGTAGTTAAGATCGTTTAAGTATTACGTAACGCAATTTTGGGGTAGAGGAACTTGTAAAACATTACGATTAAGGGTCGGGATGAGGTTTCGAATAACGCTTTACGTGACATTGTTTTTTTAATGGAATCAAAACAAACTGTATTAAAAAAAAAGAAATGTAAATGTTCTAAATTGGCAATATTATAGTAACAATGACTAAGGTGTCTCAGTGACTTTTCGGTACTTTCAGTTAGTTAACTTTTAGGTCAAAAAGGTTACTTGCGTGTTACGTAACGTTTAGAATGAGGGAGGGTGACACAGAAATACGTTACGGCTCGTTACATAGGGGGGGAGGGGAGAATGTAAAAGAATCGTGAAAAATTTCGTTACGTAGTACTGAAATGGCTGGCCCTAAGTGCGAGTGTAAGGCCTCATTTACGGAGACGCGGGGCGTTGCGCATAGCGTGTGGCGTAGCGTTGTGCGTGTGTCAAAATGTATGAAAATGTACGCGTGTAAAATCGCTTCTCCGTAAACGCACTCATCCAACGCCCTACATTTGAATTTAGTGCGTTCCGCCACGCCACACGCTACGCACGACGCCCCGCTTCTCCGTAAATGAGGCCTAAGAGTAAGGTCGTGTGCAGATCACAGCGGGGTAGCGAGCGGTGTTCGCTGCGAGGACTCGACGTCCGCGCTCGGGTCTCGTCGCTCGCTCGCGGACACCAGTGTCACGAGCACGGCCGACCTGAGCGTGTTCTCGAGCGGACGGTCCCACGCGCCCGACAACTCACTCGACACTCACAGCAACATCAGCGACGACGGCACTGGGTCAGATGGGTGAGATTGTCTAGTAGCACCTACTCGCTTTATACTTTACAAGTCACTGACATTATTCAGGTTATATATTTTTTATTTTTCTCATTTTTATTTGTTTAATATTTGTGTGTTACGGGTCTAATTGCGATGTGTAAGTATATTAGTATTAAACATTTGTGATATAACACGATACTGTACCTAAAATTTAATATATATAGCAATTTTTTTTTTATAGCAAAAATACTACACGTTTACGCTTTGTTCTTCTTTGTTAGTATTTATTACTTTTAGTGCAAGCAACAAGGGACCAAAATTATAGTACGTGATTACATGTTTAAGAATGTGTTTAACATGTTTTATAATTATACATATAGCTTGTTTCTTTTTTCATTAAGACACTTCACTTTACTTAATTTTGCAAAAGCCTTGAGACAATATTATTAATAAAAAAAGATGGGTCAATGAAAATATTCTTGCTTGTAATTATACCTACTCAAATTATAACTTTATTATAAAAATTAATAATTTAAAAGGGTCGTCCTAGTTTTTAATACAACCCCTCAAAGGCGTTGGCTAGTTATCTATGGCAGGACGAATATTTTAAATAGCAGTCAGTTGCGTTTCCTTGAGGATTGGGATTGTTTAAGAAAATTCAGCTTTGTGTAAGACTTTTTGCTTGCCTTTAGCTCCGTCAGTTCAGGGATTTAAGTCAGATCTCGATTACTATCAAGATTTACTCCTGGACTTCCGCCTGGCCGCCGATCGGCCGCCAGACAACGTTGGGTATACTTACATTTCGTGGTGGGGAGTGGAGTCCTTTTTGTTAGAAAACCCAGTAATTTCCAGCAAATAACGTAACGGGTTTAACCACCTCCTCCAATTTGTTATCATTTTGGTAATTTTGTGCCGTTTCCCTTGACCCCTTTCTGGCAACAATGACGAGAAGTGATCTCCTCGTAGAAAACACCTACCATCACACTTGCCAGGTGATAAGTGCGATCTGTGCGATGTACTTACAAATTTATACATTTTTTAAAAAAATAAATAGATACAAAGTTGAAAAAAATGCAATGCTTTTCCCTTGTTTATAGTATTTATCGAAGTTCGTTACTTAAAAGTTATCAACATAGAAAGGAGGTAATCAAACAAGTAAAATAACGTAGATTATTTTGTTCTGTAGTTTAAGCTCATCTTTACTTATTTACTTTTTATTTTATCCTGTCTTCACCAAGATATTTCGTCTATTTTGGTCACGAGATTGTGTAGTCTCGTGTAGTGCAAAAAAAAACTGAATAAAACTATCGCGATAAGACCCGCAACAAAAATATTTATAGTACTAGCACTTTATTGCCATAACTTTTTAACACATCATATTTTTTATTATAAAAAAAAAAACGCAGTGTGATGACGTTTCCTATATCCTCTTCCTTATACAGTATCGTGACATTCATCTGTATTATGTATCTTTTTATACTTATTTGTATAATAAAATAATAATAATATTGGTTCGATTTGGCTTATAATATATACATATACCTAGTTATATATATATATAGTTGGTGTCGGGGGTGTGATTAATAATAATCTTCCCGCCCTTGTTTCACGTAAATTACGTCATATCACTAATAATACGTGACGTAATATTGATGATATTTGATTGGCTTAGCATACATATATAAAACGTTTTTAATAACTGTTATAATAAAAAACATACCAAAACCTAAATAAAAAATAAACTGTATCTGATTACATATAGTTATATTATAGGCCTAATAGACTAATTGCCTTGTTGATAGGTACATACGTTGATGATTAGCTGTAATGATTAAAAGTTTATTACATAATTGTTCAAGGCAATGTGTATATGTTATTTCCATAGTAATTATACTTTAATTTTGAAGAATTTTCACTGACAATCTTTTAATTATTTAAATGTTTTTATATTAGCGTATAATGTATAATTAACCAGCAAGCTTTCAGAACAAATATATTATTTTTATAATTACAAAATTAGACACACTGATTTAAAACTTCATCTTTATATAACGAGTGCAATAGTTGTAGAAAATCAGATATATTTTAATTAAATATAAATATTTGTATATTTTGCTTTTTCTATATATATATATATATATATGTAATATAATATTTATTCGTAATAAATATACGGTACTCAAGGTGGGGTCAAAAGGACCGCAGCAAAGCAATCCGGTGGCAGAGCTGGCGATCTCAAACTAAGACCTATACATAACCTTCGTCCACGGATGTAAATAAGACTGAATATATAGCCGAAGCTGTGCTAAAGGGTAAGGTGGGTCACACTCACTACCCAGCAGAACATTACAAGCTCATGCCGCAGCGACTCATAAATCGCTAAAGACTGCTTTATGTATAGAATATGTATTACTTAACCCGTAGTGTGGTTCCTTATAATATATATACCACATTCTCGTATCTATGACTCGGCTTAATATATTCGTTCTCGATTAGACGAAATAAATGTTATCGACGTTAAAATATTTTATTACCAAAATCATATACGGGATAGGTGGGTAGACCCGGCCATGTGTAATATACTTATTTATTAGGGATGGTACACAGCACTGAAAAAGTTATAAACTGAACAAAATGTAATAGAATCATTAAGGCCAATTATTACGACCATCCATCCGTTTAAAATTAAATAAAATAGAATACATTTCAATCAGTGTTTTCGCGTTTCTTTATTCTTTTTTATCATATCAGAAATGTGCAATAAGTAGAATGCGATTGGTAATTTTGTCCGGTCATAAGAGCGTTCATACTTAAATCCCTAATTATTATTACTATTGGTCGCCTTGGAGGTCGAAATTCGACCATAATTAAATTTTAAATTAAAGAAAACAAAAAAGTTATGAAAATAGAGAATCTTTTTTTCAATTTTACTACAGACTGACAATCAACAAAATAGTATAATATGCGTGTGTCTAATACATGGTAGTGTTTTTTGTTTTTTTTTTATTGATTTAATGTACTTATTTATATAAACGATATAAATATATTAAATCATATATAATCATCAATTATGATTTAATATAAACTATAAGTAACTCCATCCATTAATAAAATCCGCGCAATTTTCGTACAAAGGGGTACACAATTTTAGCTTTACGTATTAATATATAGATAAATGTGAATGTAAGTTTGTTTGTTACGCTTTCACGCGAAAACTACTTCACCGATCATAATGAAACTTTGTATACAAATATTCTTGGAGGTATTAGAAGTAACATAGGATATTTTTTATTAAAAAAATTCAATGTGAGCGAAGCCGTGGGTAAAAGCTAGTATGTGAATAACGATCGCGTCACCTCAACGTAAAAAAGGGTAGAATTGAAAATATAAAACTAAATGTATAATATAATATATGCTTAGTTTTTTTATACTTTGTATAAATTCGTAAATTAAAAAAAATTGCTTAGAAAATTTGGAAAATATCAGAAAACGTAACGATTATTTAAACCTTATGCGTTTCAAACAGTTTATAAGACAAGATAACGTCTGTCGGGTAGTACATTATAAAATTGAGTATTGTCATTAATTTGATGAGCAGACTCTGTAACTCCGACATTGTCAATATAAATTGTATTGAAAATATAACAATATTTCGCTTGTCACAATTATACAAATACATAGTATTAGACTCAGCTTTGCCCGTCTTTATTTTATTGTGTCGGTTAAAGCACTGCTTATGTCATACTTTTTGTAGGCTAATAATTTTATTTCAAGTTAACTTTCAGTCGCTGGTATAAGAAATCAGTATACATATTTTAAGTGTAATAAAAATTAATATATGTTTGAACAAATGAGGCGACTTTGTCTTTCAAAATAACATATTTGTTATAAAATTTTTATGAGTCTTAAACTTAGTCATTGAATTTAATCTAACATTTGTATAAATATATAGACAAGAATTTATATGAAGATGTTTGCAATATATCTATAAAAATATTGTTAATAGAACTTGGTGTTATAATTAATTTTGCAATCGGGCATAAAGTATAAAATATGATTTCACAAAGGAATGTCTTCATACCAGCGACGGATATTTAGGAACATAGTCATATCCACTGGTAGATCGCTATGCATTTAAACATAGGCAAAAACTATTATAGTCAAACGCTAGTTGTGACTTAATAAACTGATTATGTAATAATGAAATGTTTAAATTAAATGTTCTAGATCTGGCATATGCGGCCTGAGTATACAGAGGGCGCCATCGACGGCCCATTCGACCCCTCGAGCGACGCCTCACCCGCCTTCCGTGTCTCCTCAGTCCGAAGACGTAGTTCGAATACACGTGACGTACAACCCCCTGGCCGCCAGTCCCTCAAATTTACAACCAGTCAGCCCCAAGTACAAGCCCTACGACGAACACAAGCCGATGACTCTCGGTTTCTATACTAACGGGGCAGCAAACCAACCGTCCGACAACCGGATCAGGATACAGGTATCGTCCGATGAGCTGTTGACGCCCGTAGTCGACTCCGGCCGCATCATAACGCAACGTTACATTGAATCTCACGGGATCTACGATATTAATTGAAATATCAACCGATACTCTATTGTTTATGGTCTTTGTTTACCTCGTTCAGCTGTCAAAGTGATACGTTTCTCGAATTTACGTAGCGATAGTTCAGTGTAAAAGATTTAAATTATTTTTTTGTCTTATTACTCTTTTTTTTAATTTGATCTGATCTATCGACGATGCCATATTTATGTATATTAGCATTCCGTTTTTTTTTACAATAATAAAAATATCGATTTGGATTTATTTTTTATTGTGTTTGTTTAATTTTGATTTAAGTTCATTCGTGTCTTTAATTATTTCTTTTATAATAACATTAAATATTACATCTTTGTTAGTTCTCTTTTCCCCACCTGTTAGTAACTATGTTATAGGTATTGCGCATTCCTGGTTGGGATTGGTATCCAGATCGGCTTGAGTTACAACGTCAAAATTATTAATACTATCTAAAATGATATTACATGAAGATGTATGAATCTCAATAATGAAAGAATATGCTAAGTTTATTTATACCTCAATAATAAAAATCTAGAATCGAACGTACTTTGTTTTGGTGCCGTATTTTGTTCAGTCATTTCGTTACAATAAGTATTGTTATTTGACGAAAATAAATACAGAACTGATAAACTTTAAAAAAGAGTAAAATATTTACTTATAATAGATTTAGTGCCAAAAGTTTCGCTGACTCTACTATCGATATGTACATTGTACATGCTATGGTTCTCAAATAATGTTCTCAATGGTTCCGTAGTTTTAGTTAAATGACGATCTGAAGCCTGTCTATCTAAAAATGTTGCCTAACATTCCTACAAAAAAAAAAAAAAACATTATACCAATAAGCTGTTCTATATTCTAGTACTAAATCACCCTATGGAAAAAATATCTTAAAACATGGACAAATGCAGATCAAATTCTCATACCGAATTATGGAAGGCTATGAGATCTCATGGACTCACTCACTCGACATAACTATGTATAAGTATGTATTTGTCTATAATTTATTAGATTTTTTCCATAGGCATATCCTCTGAAGTGTAGGACACGTTGTGTTGCAAAGTTTTGTCTAATACGGTGCCTGAATGGTTCAAGCAATTGATACTAAAATGTTGGAATACTAATTGCAATAACAATGTTTACTTCTTTAACTGTGCTAAATACCCTTGATTACTAATTGGCCTAGCAAAAATTGTATTGTAGTTAGGAAGAAATTTGCATAATGCTTTACAAAATGTATAATAGATAATCTAGTGCTCGTACTGAAAACATTAAATTATCTTTTTAATGAACTTGTTTCGTCTCCTTACAACTACGGAACCGTGGACGAAGATCTGCGTGCTCAGTCAGCCACGAATATATCCGGTTATGTAATTGTTTTTCGTATCTTTAGCATAGCAAAAATGTGCTTTAAGGATATTATGTCAAGCAGATTATAAAAATGACGACTCAATTAAGATTTACTGTTTAAGGTGAACAAAATGCTAAATGATAAATGTTAGTATGAACTAATAAATAATATTTAAAGAAAGACATTAAGCATAGATATGTATTCTATTTGATGATTCGGCTTTTAATGTACGTTATTTATTTCAGCTTAAAGCTAGATTGTAATATAAGATCAAAGATTAAATTTAGTACGATAAATGCCTAATTACTAATTGTAAAGTTATATTACTGTACCTATGTACAATTGATTGTAAATTATTGTTGAAGTACCGTCATATTATTTTGTAATTGTATATCTTTAGAGATTTTCAAACTTACAGTGAGAATTGCAATAATATCAATTATATTAATGTTGTAGGGATTTAGTGATAGATGTATAGTTCATTCGCTTCTTACCTATCGCACGGGATTGACGAGTGACGATTGTATAAAGGAAGAAAAACATTGGAATTAGAAATTCCTCCTGAGAGTTGGTTGACACAACTTATACAGATTGTAAAATATAATTTATCGCAACCAGTATTTCGTTTAATATTAATAATATATTTTAAATATAAATAACTCATAAAATGTACCGTTCTAAACTGTCTTTGATTCTGGAATCATTATTTTATACTGTTTTGACAAGTATTACGTTGCCATTGATATTAGTGTTTTTCCGTATTTTATAATTGGAAAATTTGGGAAATAAATAAAAATTTCGGCCTTTTGAAACTAAGATTGAGACTACGTCCAAATATATGAAACCGCCTATTTACTAACAAATAATTTATTGCCTAAACTTTCTTTTATAAATACCTTAAATACGCTGCGGTTAGTGCCTGTTTCATAATGATAAAGATTATTTTACACATGTTATTAATGAACTTTAAACGCCGGACGTACAATAGGTCATTAGTTCCGGGTTCACCTCAATGACTCGACTACAACATTTAGTTTCACAATTGCGGATAGACATCACTTAGATAAATTGGAGTTCGACAGTAAAAAAGAAAATATCTATCATTTGGAGAACTTCACAGGTACCCTATGGAAAAAATCTTATACAGAGTTAATGAGAGGATATGAGGTCTACGAGAATTTTGTCTGCATTCGTCCATATTTTTATGAGGTTTATGGGATTTTTTTATCATAGGGTAGCTTTAACGGAACCCGTCGAAGCAGGCGTTTAGTTATTTAACGTTACGATATAGATTAGTTTTGATGTCTGTGAATATTTTTGTAATTGGTAACGTTATGTTAAGAAGATATTTTTTGAGAGTTCAATAGAAAAAGTAATTATATTAATTAATGTTTTTTCTTACTGGTACAATTTTTTAGAAGTTGATCATAATGTAAATTGAAGCGTATGTGGAGCGGGGGCTTGTGAATGGTGATTTGGTGAAAGATTGGTCTTCTTTAAATATGTAGCAAATAATATATGAAAGTAATGAGAAAATAATAATAAGAAGAAACTATTATTACTTACTGTTAGCGACTTCTAAAAAATAGCACCACAGTACGTGTAGTTTAAGTAACTATACATTTTAAATAGTTTTAAACATGCCTTGATAAACTGCAAGATGCATTGTAATGATTTAATATATAGTGCCTAAGTTAAAAATTAATTTTAATGCTTTTTTAAATTTTTCAGTTGAAATTATTTTATCTGCTTGGAAGCAAGGTGTATTTTGAGTTTGCAGCGATATTAATATACATAATTATTATGTAATTTGTTAACAACTTGGTACGAAAAGTCTGTTCAATAGATTCTGAGATATACATAAGTAGAATGTTGAAATTTGTCATATTTTTAGCGTCATTTGACAAAATAATATAAACTTAGAATGAGATTCGTCTATAACAATGTTATGTAAGGATTTTGTATATTTATCAAGTGTAGCTACTTCGTTGCATCTATATTAAAAGATTTCTTAGCTTTAAATTCTTCGTTAGTATTATTCCTATGACGGCTTGTTATAATTAGAGTTGTTGGAGAATTGTAAATTAAAATATCAATATTTAAAAGCGGGATTATGTGAGCTTTTCGATGTAGTAGTCTAATGTTAGATTGGAGAAATTTGTTTCTATAGTAAAATTAAAAATATATGTTTAATTTCACACTCAGTAAATAAAGTTTACAAGATTACTTTATGTATGAAACATGGTATATTTTCTATATTTCTTATATTTTTTAAATTTGTATTTATATAATATATGAATTCACCAAAGTGATTCTACGATTAATACTTTTAAGAATGCTCGATTTTTGAGGTCTGCTACAGTTCTGCCATTAGGAGTAGATAAACAAGTAAAATTTTATAATTTTTATACACCATAATTATGTAAGTCCTGTAGTTGTAAATACTTGAATCAAATCTTATAATCCATTAAATTCTAGTTACTTGACAGTTTAACATCTAAGAGATGATTAGATGATGCCGCGTTGGCGCAGCGGTCCCAGCACTGGATTGCGATTGGCTGTTGCGCGGGCGGTTGCGGGTTCGATCTCCGCACACGACAACATTTGTATTGGCCATACAGATGTTTGCCGTGGTCTGGGTGTTTGTGCAGTCCTTGTGGGTCTCCCCACCGTGACTCGGAGAGCACGTTAAGTCGTCGGTCCCGGTTGTTATCATGTACACCTGAATTCACCTGATATAGATCGTTACTCATAGTAGGTAATATATCCGCCAACCCGCATTGGAGCAGCGTGGTGGATTAAACTCCGATCCTTCTCCTACATGGGGAAGAGGCCTATGCCCAACAGTGGGATATAACAGGCTGAATCGTGGGTCATAAAAAGCAAAACTTATAATTAATTTAGAACTATCCTCATAATAAACCTCATTCTATAACATGAACAAAGAATAAAGATTGGAAACAATAATATATATCTATACTAATATAATAAAGCTGAAGAGTTTGTTTGATTGTTTGTTTGTTTGTTTGAACGCGCTAATCTCAGGATTACTGGTCGGATTTGAAAAATTCTTTCAGTGTTAGATAGCCCATTTATCGAGGAAGGCTATAGGCTATATATCATCACGCTAAGACCAATAGGAGGGTAGCACCAATAAAAAATGTTTCAAAATCAATTTTTTTTCCTTTTGAGAGCTTCGCAGAATTGGTCCTATTCCACGGGGACGAAGTCGCGCGCAGAAGCTAGTATACTAATATAATGAAGCTGAAGAGTTTGATTGTTTGAACGCGCTAATCTCAGGATCTACTGGTCCGATTTGAAAAATTATTTCAGTGTTAGATAGCCTATTTATCGAGGAAGGCTATAGGCCTATATATCATCACGCTAAGACCAATAGGAGCGTAGCACCAATAAAGAATGTTTCAAAATCGGTGTTTTTTCCCTCTTGAGAGCTTCCGCTGCGTAAACGGTTAGTTTCGCACAACTTATGTAGGTATGACAGAATTGGTCCTATTCCACGCGGACGATGTCGCGCGCAGAGGCTAGTATTCAATAATTTTATTAGCATGTTTAGTAGCATAAATAATTGATATAAAATTATTCAAGCTTACATATCAATGAAATCAGAAAATTTATTTGTTAGTACAGTGTAATGGCTGTATCCATAGTTACTAGATACCTACATATATTGTCGTGGATACTGCAATTATGCGTGCATACCTGTAATATAGGTATCTCTGAAAAGTAACTACAGGAGATGAGATTATGATATTAGCAAGGGTCTATTTTACTAATGTATCAAAAGAGTCGTTCCATGTCAAATCAACCAATAAAAAAAATTTTTCAACCTGACCCTTTCAGATTTGGCTAAATCTTTGTTTATTTATACTCTCTGACGTAAACGTACTAGTCGTCACTGCGATTTTCGAGGGTTTCCCTCGATTTCACTGGGATCCCATCATCAGATCCTGGTTTCCTTATCATGGTACCTAAGTTAGGATATCCCCTTTCCAACAAAAAAAAAAAAGAATTATCAAAATCGGTTCATAAACGACGAAGACATTACTTCAGATTTACTTGACTGGGTGGACCGATTTCGATAACAAATGTATTAAGCACACTATTTTTTTACAGGTTTAGGATTACATGTAATAAATAATTTAAATGTGACTTACAAACGGGGAGGTAGGGGTCTAAAACTGCATTTTATTGACGGCCCTTTGTGATGTACCATAGGTTTCTACGAGTATACGATCCGACCCAGAATTCTCATTTTACTGGGGTGAGGTATTTATTTTAAATGTGTGTATCAGTTTCATGAAGACAGACAAGACTGACCCGACATTTTAACAGATTAACTTCAGTACCTGGGTGACCGAGCTTAGCTCGGTATTTTTAGTAAATAAATATAAATTCGTTATGTATTTAAATAAAAAATCACGACTGTAATAAAAAAAAAAATGGAAAAGAAAACGATCTGGAGACGTGAGGATTTGAACCCGAGTCTACTCGATGCGACACCGACTGTCTTCCTACCTGAGCTATTGCAACTGTATAAACAATGGCGAAATTTACCTTCGTATTCTTAGTTATTTTTTCATTACCTAAAAACAGGGATAAAATGACATTTTCTAAAAATGAATCCTAGCTAGATCAATCTTTCGCCCCCGAAATCCCCTCCATACTAAATTTCACGAAAATCGTTGGAGCCGATTCTGAGATTCAGAATATATATATAAATACTAGCGACCCGCCCCGGCTTCGCACGGGTGAAATGCCGATACTAAATATACTACACACTTTGAATTTCAAGTCTCTTACTTCAAAAACATAGGACTTTCATGCAAACTTCCAACCCCCGTTTAACCCCCTTAGGTATGGAATTTCGTAAAACCCGTTCTTAGCGGATATCTACTCCCTATAAGGGACCTACCTGCCTAATTTCAAGTTTGTAGTTGTATTTTTCATTCGACTTTCATACAAACTATCATCCCCTGTTTTAACCCCAAGAGGGGGTTGATTTCTCAAAATACATTATTAGTACACCTCAACACCGTCTATAGAGCATACATTTTGAATTTCAAGTCTCTTACTTCAAAAACATAGGACTTTCATACAAACTTCCAACCCCCGTTTAACCCCCGTTTAACCCCCTTAGGGGTGGAATTTCGTAAAATCCGTTCTTAGCTGACCTCTACCTAACGAAAGGAATATTCCTACCAAATTTCAAGTCTCTACGCCTTATGGTTCCAGAGATATCGTGATGAGTCAATGAGTGGGTTACTCTTTTATATATATAGATATATATACAAGAATTGCTTATTTAATAGTATAAGATAAATGTCAATAAAGCTACCTATACAAGATAGCCGCGTTGGCGCAGCGGTTACAGCACTGGATTGCGATTGACTGTTGCGCGGGCGGTTGCGGGTTCGATCCCCGCACAGGACAACATTTGTATTGGCCATACAGATGTTTGCCGTGGTCTGGGTGTTTGTGCAGTCCTTGTGGGTCTCCTCACCGTGCCTCGGAGAGCATGTTAAGCCGTCATCGGTCCCGGTTTTATCATGTAGGTACACCTGATAGCGATCGTTACTCATAGTAGGAAATATATCCGCCAACCCGCATTGGAGCAGCGTGGTGGATTAAGCTCCGATCCTTCTCCTACACGGGAAAGAGGCCTGTGCCCAACAGTGGGATATTACAGGCTGAATCGTGATCGTGATATAATAATAATAATTTATTTATTAAAAAGTTTCTTACAAAAATCCACTAGTGATTGGAGCCTCCTTTTAAGCATGTTATTGCCTGTACCAGGAGACTCCGCTCTTCCATTAGCATAATAGTGAAAATAATAATAATCGTAATAAAAAAGAAATAAATAAAAACAAGAAAAACTTATTAGTTTTACAATATAATGACAATTATTTTCTTCTTTTGTGCTCATTGAAGTTGCCTAAATGTAGTTATGTATGAGATGAGTTGTGTGAGGTGCGTGGTGTGCGTTCAGGTGGATGCATTATTATTACGTATTTGTGTTCAGTGTATATGGGTATGATGTGTAGTATACCTACATATTTTCGTTCATTTTATGTTTTTCTATTAAACGATCTGAGTAAAAGATTAATTCTGTTTCCTCATAACTGAGTGGTTTCAACCATTCTTTAATTTTTTTCTTACACTCATAATATAGCATGGGGTATAGATACATTTAATATTTTATTATACAAAAAGCATAACGTGACTCATATCGAATGCTAGCAAATAAAGTTCTAGTCCCTGGGGTACATACGTGCTAGGTATTATATATTTCCTTCTTTTATTTTCTAATTGTGGGTCATAGGGAAGGGATTTATGCATTTTCAAAATTATGTGCAATAGATAAAGCTTTCGAACAGTTAGTAAGCAACTTAGTTCGTACAGTTGGTCCGTAGGAAACATTATATTTTTAAAATACATAACCTTAATTAATGCTCGCTGAGCTTGTTCTAGCGTTAGAAACTTTGTTTTTAGTGTACCTCCCCAAATGGGAATACAGTAAATTAGAATTGATTGGACTAGAGCGACATATATTTCCGTAAGAATGTTTCTTGATGTTAATTTATCATTTTTATCCGGACTTGGAATCATATGTCGTAATGTAGATACGAAATATAAAAATTAATTTTCGATTCTACTCGCTACTTTTTCTAGGTGCGGGTACCACACACCACGGAAGATAATATAATGGAAGTAAATAGTTAACTGAGGTGCCCTTCTGAAAAATTTTCGGACTTTTCTCTAAAAAAACCTTGAGAACTATGAAGAAAGTCTTTAGAAGTCTTTTTCTGAAAAAAGTCCGAAAAATTTCCACAAGGGAGGGCACAGCAGGAAATTTCCTGCTCAAAATATGGAGCAGCCGGACTGGGGTACCTAGTACCTCTACCTTACAGATGATCACAGCTAAATATCACTGTTTTCAAGCAGGGTTGTTCCTTTTGGTGAGTAGGGTGACCAGAGCTCCTGGGGGAACTGGGGATGGGGTCGGCAACGCGCTCGTGCTGCTTCTGCTGTTGCAGACGTTTATAAGCTACGGTAATCACTTACCATCAGGTGAGCCGTACGCTTGATTGCCGATCTAGTTACATAAAAAATAAAAAAATACTATCAGTGTATGTTGGATCCACTATCGTGGACCCCCATTTTCATTTCATGGATCCCCAAATTTTATTTTCGCTGACGTAGATCCGCAGGTTGTCATAGATCCCTGAGGGTCGATATAGATCACTTTTGGAATCACTGAGCTAAGGTAACTCCAATTGAGGAAAAATCATTAACCCTTATTGACAGCTGCTTAAGGCGAGTCAGCTATTCTTAGCAAATCATTCTGGCAGTCTTTGTTGTCATTGCCGCAGAATACTTTGATAATATGCCAGGTTTCGTTCATGTTTTTTTTTTAATTTAATTTCGTTTCTTTAGATTGTTACTTAGTTGAGTAAGAAATAAAAAATAAAACATTACAAGTGCAACTAGTCTGTAATTGTAAAAACACATTGTTTATAGTATACAAAAAATAAACAAAAATGTAATTGCGTAGTAAAATCAAAGCTTATACCAATAATTATAAAAACAAAATCATTTCATGATAAAATCTAGCATAAACGAGTACATATAGGAACTTTAACGGTTATAGTATAAATAACTTAGGTTATAATACATGCTTCAAAACCTTGGTATAATTATTAAATGTATACGCGATTAAAACTAAAATAAAATACTTTGACAATAAGGCACCAAAATTTTCGGACCTCTTTTGTAAACTTTTAAGATTATCACGAAAGCTCAATCATTAGGTATGACTTTTGTTATATTTCATCAATATTATGTTATTACAAATATTTATAAATTTCAAAGTATTGAATAAGATACAAGGCCTCATTTGATATATTTTATGTTGCTATCACATATCAACTGTAATATTCATAAAATATTAAAAACACAAAACCTTATTGTTAAACTGCTAAAAATTAAATGCAATGAAAATATATTTTAAGATAATTAATATTGTTTACTAAAGCTACCAAAACATATAAACAAAAGTACATTGGTAACAGTGGCGTAGCTAGGTAACCAAAGGCCCTGGGGCAAAATATATATGAGGGCCTAAACTATATAAAATCGCGTTTGTTCCTTATGCGTCCTGTTCCGAACTCGACACACTCCAGATTTGTCATAATACAGGCGACACCGTAATAAAACTTAAAACCGAAAGTAATAAAATTAACAAAATTAAAGTGAACGAATTAAAACTATTTTATAAAAATAAAAGAAAATATCTACCTGTTACCGTTCAAAACAGTACAGTACAGTCCTGAGAGTCAGAGAAACGTTAATATGATCCCGTCGAGCATGCTTTGGGCATACGCGTAACGGCTGCCCTGCGCCCGGTCCTTGAGCGGTGGATGCGTCGAAAACGCAAGCCCCTCACCTTCCATCTGACGCAGGTTCTCACCGGGCACGGTCGCTTTGGTGACTACCTGTGTCGGACGGCCCAAAGGGAGCCGACGACTGAATGTCACGATTGTGGCGCGGCGGTGGACTCTGCCCAGCACACCCTCGAGGTGTGCGGTGCTGCGTCGCAATCTGACGACAGTCCTCGGAGGGAACTTGTCACTCCCGAGCGTCATCATCGCGGTGCTCGGCGACGACGAGTCCTGGAAGGCGATGGTCTCCTTCTGCGAGACAGTTATGTCCCAGAAGGAGGCCGACGAGCGGGTGAGAGAGGAGGCCGCCGACGTGGCTTCCACCCGCAGGCGACGAATGGGGGTGCGTAGGAGGCGCTACTTAATGCGCTTCCAGTAACGCACCTGTGCCCGTGTCGGGCCGGGATGGGAACCCTGTCCTGCTAGACACGGCGTCGTCGGGACTGTTCAGATGTGAGCCGGACAGTCCCTATGGAGGAGAAGTCTGGCCTTTTCGCCGAGGCCAGCCTGTCGCTGGAGGGATCCTGTTGCCTGCAGTTACCCCGCGATAACAAAAAAAAAAAAAAAAGTTAGTTCAACCTATTGCAGTAGGTTCACTGCTGGACATAGGCCTCCCCAAGTTCGCGCCAGACATCCCGATTTTCCGCAATCCTCATCCAGCCTACACAGGTAATTACAAATTATGTAGATCGTCAGTCCAACGGGCCGTAGGACGTTCCACACTGCGTTTGCCAAGCCGCGGTCTCCACTCCATGATACGTCTGCTCCAACAGCAATCGGTCCTGCGATACAGGTGACCAGCCCACTGTCACTTCAACTTGCTAATTCCGTGGGCTATGTAGGTTACTTTCGTTTTCTTGCGGATAGTCTCATTTACCCTATCCTTAAGAGAAATCCCAAGCATTAGCCCGTTCTATTGCAAATTGAGCGTCTTTAAACTTGAAGACCAGTCTCTTCGTAAGTGTCCACGTCTCGGCTCCGTATGTTAACACGGGCAGGACGCATTGCTTGGTCTACATTGATCGGTCGGTTGTCTACAAGTAATTGCGGAATCTTCGATGTGAAGACTCGACGAAGCCAAACGCCGCACAGCCTAACCGAATTCTCCTTTCGGCCTCCTTCTCGTAGTTGTCACGGCCTAGTTGCATGGTATGGCCTAGCTAAACATAATCCTGAACAACTTCAAGAAGGGTACCATCGACCGATACCGGTCTCGGTATGACTTGGTTGTTAAACATAACTTTCGTTTTATCCAAGTTCATACCAATTCATCGGAAGGACTCATTTAGGCCGGCCAGCATTTGGCCTAGCTCAACCAACGTCTCCGCAAAGATGACGACATCGTCGGCGAAACGAAGGAGCGTTCCCCCCAATCGAAGGTCTTAAAGACATCCTCCAGCGCAGTGGTAAACAGTTTTGGAGGTATTACATCTCGCTGTTTTGAGCTTCGCAAAAAGGCTTTACCCCCATCGTCTTTGGAAAACTTTTAACCCCCTATTCTGCTCAATAATAATAGTAATATCTTTCGTATTTGAGCAACGGAGGTCTCGGCGTACAAGTTTCCGTATCCTCTTATTTCCGTATTCCCTCTGGTCTGGAGAACCTGCTTGAGCAGCGGGAAACTCGCACCTCCGCCGCATCAGATCCAAGGCTTCGGGAGAAAGTTTGAACTGCTTCGTTGATTTCATCGGCGGAAAATGTCTGCGATCCAGTGTACACAGCGTCTTCACTACGTTGTCGGTCATCTCGTCCACGTCGGTAGTACTTTCCAGCGAATCGAATCGGTTTTTGAGTTCCTGTCGGAACTACTCGGAGCCACATAGTATTTGGGGCATCGTAGCTGGAAGAGTAGATTTCATCAAGCGGGCCCGCTCTTTTCGGAGGCATATATTCAGAGTGCCCCCGCAATAGTCGGTGGTCGCTGCCGGTGTTAAACTTATTAACCACTGAGACATCTCTGACTATGTCTTTTATCCGCTATGATGAAATCGATCTCGTTATTCGTCTCAGTATCGGGGCTTTGTCATATCCAACGCCTTTCTTCTCGAAAAATGAATTCATCAAGAAGAGCCCCTCCGCTTCGAGGAAGTTGACGAGCATCTGCTCCCTGCGATTCCTGTGCCCCAATCTGTGTGGTCCGGTTCTCGATTCGTTGCGGTCTTGTACTCCTACTTTAGCGTTGACATCTCTGTAGAAGACCGAAGTAGTGCCATGTTATACAGTTTCAAACAAAGATGTTCGAGACTTGTTGGGAATTCCTTTGTAATTTTTCAAATAAGTTACCATTATTTTCGCGTTCATGGTATCTGGTTTATTTATATTCCGAATGTGGGAGAAATTTTCATTAGTTCAATTCATTGTTGTAAGCCAGAGTCCGATGGGCCCCCCCGAGCTTGAGCCCGGGGCACTGCCCGCCTTGCCCCTTAGTAGCTACGCCACTGATTGGTAATAAGAGGTATAAGAACGTTTATATTTTTACAAGGTAGGTAACAAGTTTGTAACTGGACTTTTGTACTCATATTTTCTTTATTGAAGTGAAACTTCTTTAGGCACATGAGGGGTAAAATTAGAGCGACCGCTAACGCGGCAACGCGTCACGCGGTCAGTACTTTGATGGGTGACCGCCTGGGAACACCGCGTGACGTTGGCGTTTTTTTTAAATTACTTTTTTGTATTTTCAGTTAGTTTTTTTTTAAATTAGTTTGCCAAAGAAGTTTCACTTCTGTCATGTGTACTTTGTACGCACGCATTTTTTTTTAATTTAAATAAAGATTGAAACAGTTTGCTTGGTTGTATACAATTATTATTAACAAAATATATTTTTCTCATTGTATCGAAAGTGTTCCTTTGTAATTGACTTTTCACCTATTTAGTAAATAAAAATAAAAATTCTTATTTTAATTACACTTGATCTAATTTGCAATATTTAGTGTTAACTTAACAAAGCTATAGCTATTTCCATTCTTCTATATGTCACTGTTTTTTATATCATACCGCAATTTGGGAATGCTATCGATTTTTAAATATAACACACATTTATAAAATGCGGAAACACGCTAGAAAGCTCTAATACTATTATGAGAGACATGTTTCAACGCTGGCCAATGTTCTATTATTAATAAAAAAAAGATAATAGCACCATTTCAAAGCAGCGCTGATACACCGTCGATGAGATAGCGTGTCATCGCTAAATTAGTCTATAAACCTTAAAATTAACTTAATAAATAGCTAAACTAAACTCATATAGTAAATCATACGACTTTTAAGTCCCACACTATTTCGAGCTATATACCTCGATTATACTTATAATAGCGTCTTTGGTACCGAAAATAAGTGCAAATAGTCCGAAAATAAAAACAAGTACATTTTTCCAAATGAGATATTTGTAAGGTCCAAAACCGATATTCCAATAAGTGATAATTTCAATGAATGCTGGGGCAATTAAACCGAGAATTGAGAAACAGAAAGCGCCGATAACACCCATTAACGGTGCAATCTTCGGTACAGCTACAGCCAGTAACACACAAGCTGTGACCATTATAGTGCGCATTACGTAGTCGGCAAGATCGGGTCTCTTTGTAAACTTATCCTTAATACTGTTCCACATAATCTCGATACACACGAAGAATTGAAGACCAAACGTGCAGTACACAGCGATGGCGATGGCGAGTATAACAATTTGTGCAAGCCTGGAAAAAGGAAAAAGGTTTTTTAATTTGAGGTCCGACTTTAACTTTACATAAACAGCACAGATAACAAATAAATACGCTCTATATAATACTTACACTTCATATACTTTCGGACCTCCGGGCTGAGGTGCTAAGTTCATAGTAATATTATCCTCAACGGCATCTCCATATCGTAAATATCCAAGGAAACCGAGCAGAATATAGACAAGAGTTACTCCTGACATTCCCTTATTCAGCACTCCACAAAAACCAAGCATTGAACGCGGGGTCTTCATAGAATTTTCTAGGGGCATGACTACACCGATGGCTTCCATGGCAAATATAGTTAATGAGAAGAATACTGGCCATTCATTTGGGGGTTTAATAATAACAACTTTGTTGAAATCAAGTCTCTCAGTTCCGACAAGGAAGTAAAAAGTTATTCCGAGGCCAAGACCCATAAACAGATTGGCTATCATTGAAACAGGAGCCAGATATTTGAGATTTTTAATCCATACCATGAATATTAGAGGAAGGAGAAGTGCAATAATAAATATTCGTATATCAAGCTCGTTTTCTTTATCTTCCATGTAGTGGTTAACGACCTGCAATAACAAGAGACAACTTTGTTACAATAATAGTTATATAGCGAAGCATTTTAACTGTGTGTTAAATTTAAACACTATAAGTGGGTTTCCACTAACATCTTATATTGCTAAGCTAAATTAATAATTCCACAAAATATATAATTAATTAGAAATCCTCACCTTCTGAATACTTTCGGCGATAATGACGGTGTAAACAGAGCATGTACCAAAATAAGTCATAAACAGACTTATGACGATGAAAACTCTGTAACAATAATAATAATAATGTGTAAGCTTTGTGCTAAATAATTTCTTTAGTTTCCGTAAGAAATTAAAGCTCAGTCGAATTAGCTCAATAACGGCCTGAGATTTACAAAAATTGGAAGCAGCAATTTTCCTTCGGAATTCGTTGGGGGAGGTCACTGGTAGTCTAAATTAAAAAAGTAGGGGTACCAGACTTGTTGCTTCGTCCGCCATCTTGATTTAAAGGGTTATTTTTTTGTCCCTTGAATAACTCGTTTATTTTCAATTTTACACGAAAAATAGTTATTATGACGTACAAAAGTTGTTTAAAATTAAATTTCTCTTCTCGGCGAAAGGAATATTCCTACCAAACTTCAAGTCTCTACGCCTTATGGTTCCAGAGATATCGTGATGAGTCAATGCAATGGGTGGAAATCTCTTTTATATATATAGATTAAAAAAAGAAAAGGACCTAGAATCGATCCCTGTGGAACAATCCCTTATGCATTTTACGAAGGGCTCCCGGTTCCCGGACCAATAGTAAAAGAGGTAGAAATTCTGTTTTAGTAGGAATCCCGGATACACTTTTATGGCGACGAAAATATTATATGTAGACGACGTAAAGGTAGCCAGACGTAACGGAACGAAAACGGAAGTTCTACTGCATATTATTTAGATGAGACATGGGTAAATTCCGGTCATACAAAATCAAAAGTCAGGTTTTACAATACAGTGACTACATCGAGATCTGCATTCTTAGGAGGGGGGGGGGGGGTTGTATCAACAGGATTTAAAATATTGTGTTTAATTTAGTATTTTCTTTTTATATTTTATATATATTATTAACCCCCTTAATCCCCCTTTCCTTGTAACTTTGGGGTATGTAAAATAGATGTTGGCCGATTTTCAGACCTACCCGATATGCACACAAAATTTCATAAAAAATCCGCCCAGTCGTTTCGGAGGAGTTTGAGACAACACGAGACACCGCGACCGTGAATTTTATATATTAGAATATGTTAGAACTGTTTGTTACTCAAGTTTAGTGTCTGCAGAAAGTTCATCAGAAGAAAATGATCACGATATTTTTAAGGTTACCAGAGTTATATAAAAATTGCTTGCGTACAAATTAGGTAGGTACACATGTGTTAAAATTAAAAAAAAAACTAATTAGAAAAATTAATTTAAAAAAAAACAAATTAAAAATTCAAAAAAAAACTAATTGAAAAAAAAAAACCAAAAGCCATAGCCATAGTCAAAAATAATTTAAATTTCTCTACGGTAAATTTTAAAGGTATTCAATATGAACAGGCCTTAGAGACCCCGCAGACATACAATTGTGAATTGGCCAACTATCGAACAACTAAATTGGGTACTTTTACAATTTAGTTGTACAACTTTGAAATTGTGCGTAATCGGAAGGGAATTTCGATTCTGATGCGATCGGTATCCAATTAGTTAGTTGTACAATTTAGTTGGAGAAAATGTGCGGGCTAGCATATGTCACCATACCTATTAGTATATCTACTCTTCGATTTAGTTGGCCAACTTGAAATTGTATATCTGCGGGTGCACTTAACAATTTTTAAAACAAGAACAACGACGTTGGCCCCACCCTTTAGGGGCCGTCTCCACGAGCGAGCGTATCACCGGCGATACGCCCAACTATCGTCGGGTCGTCTCCACGAGCGAGCGAGCGTATCGCCAGCGTATCGTCGCGTCTCGCGACGGAATCGCGGCGCGTCCGCAGCGACTCGTCGGAGCCGTCTCCACGAGCGAGCGTATCGCCAGCGTATCGTCGCGTATCGCCAGCGTATCGCAGCGTGTCCGCGACGGATTTGACGATGCGTTGTTTATTGAAAAACTTTATATGAATAATAAACTGTGTAAATTATGTTTAAAGCTGATGAAATATAATTGTGTTTGCTAACAAACGAAAAAAACGGACTTCTATTCCATCGACAAGTAATAAAACGTAATTAGACAAAAAATAATAATTTTAGAAACGAATTTAAAAGACAAAAAAAAAAAAACTAATTGAAAAAAGAAACAAAATGTCAACGTCACGAGGTGTTCCCAGGCGGTCACCCATCCAAGTACTGATCGTCATGACGCTGCCGCGTTACCGGTCGCTCAAATTTTACCCCTCATGCGCCTAAAGAAGTTTCACTTCAAAAATATCGATTTTTTTTTCGATACGATACGAATTTCTTAATAATAAAAAATAAAAATAAAATAAAAAAATACATCAAACTCCGATATTGATATATTTATAAATATCGAGAATCTGATAATATTTATTGTTTGCTAGCAAACGAAAAAAAACCGACTTCAATTACATCGACAAGTAATACAATGGAAGTAGATGAAAAAAATTAACAAACGCACTAGTCGTCACTACGATTTTCGAAAGTTCTACTCGATTTCTCTGGGATTCCATCATCAGATCCTGGTTTCCTTATCATGGTACCACCCTGGGGATATCACCTTTCCAACAAAAAAAGAATTATCAAAATCGGTTCATAAACGACGAAGTTATCCCCCGAACATACATTAAAAAAGAATATATACGGTCGAATTGAGTAACCTCTTCCTTTTTTGAAATTGGTTAAAAACGCTGTGTTTGAGAGCGCGCTCGCGGCGATACGCCGGCGTGTCGCTGCGAGAGCGCGGCGAGTCGCGACGCTAGCGCGGCGATACGCCGGCGATACGCTCGCTTATTGCCACTCGTCGCATCGCCGGCGATACGCTCGCTCGTGGAGACGGCTCTGGACGGCTCCATAGAGAGTGTATAGAAATAGGTGGCTCGACGATACTATCGCCGGCGATACGCTCGCTCGTGGAGACGGCCCCTAAGAATGGACCCATCTCACTCAGTGCGAGAACATACTCACTACTCGTTAAAAAAAAAAAAAAACAACAGACTATACTTCATTAAAACTTCCCGTAGATAAAATACAAAGACATTACAAGATACTCTCATAAGAGAGTCTCTTGTAATGTCTTTGATAAAATATTTTCAATAACTGTATAGTACCCGGCCATAAATATTGCACATCGACCTTTGGAAAGAGACAATCGGCTAATTTCGACTTCGTAGAGCGTTATAGTCCAAGATCCCAGACCCCAGACTTCCTTGTTTCAGATTGACAAAACATTACAGTATACATCGTAGTATAAAGAGTTGCTAAAATATTTTCTACAGGTTTTAAAATATAGTAATATAATTAGTGTCTGGCGATAAATACTAAAATAGCTGGTTAATAACATTTTTACGTATATAAAGCAGCCAAATTTAAAAAAATTGTGAAAGAACGTTTGTGTACTAAAGGATATTATTCGATTAACGATTTTATAGAAGACAGTACGCCTTGGGAATGATGTGATCGCCGCCAGGCTATTTCAACCTATAAAATTATTGTAAATTTCAATCTGCTTTGGAAAAAAAACATGATTAAAAAAAATGATATTAGTCCCGCTGAGTTTCTTTCGCCAGTTCTTCTCAGGTCAGAGGCTTTTTCTTTCCGAACTGGTAGTAGACTCATGACGTTCAGTAAGAAATTGTAATAATTTTATGCTGAATAAAATATTTTGAATTTGAATTTAATATATTTTGTCCTTCAAAAAAATATGACAGGTTATCTGGGAACTGGGTTCTTACACTATTAGATCTGTCATACGAAATACTGACAGTCCGATACGTCTCATAGGTAATGTGCGTCAGAGATAACGCTCTACAAAGTTCAAATTAGCTGATTGTCTCTTTCTAAAAGTCGATGTGCATTATTTACGGCCGTGTACTATACCTACCAACTATGTGTACGTAGTATGATAAATCGAAAACGATATATGACGTGTGTAGCGTTACGTTTGTGTTCTGCATAGGTACGTGTCACGATGACAATAATAATATAGCTACTTATCTTCCTTAATCGTTGTGTAATAAACGGGTGGTCCGAATAATAAGAAGTATTCAGTCCCAATTAAAAGGTTCATTTTTATATTTGGTCTAAATTGATGCATTAATTCAAATCTTAAAACATACTTTAAATTTTTCATTCAGATTATCATTTAATTAATAATACTTAGTATGATATATGTAAGTAGGAGACCATAAGGTTATCAACTTATTGCGTTTTGTGTTCACAATTCCATACGAGGCAAATAGTAATGTTATTATTAAGACGTAAAACAGAATATTTACCACATTTGTCCAACTAACTAAACAAGTAACGATTTATTTTGAATTGCTGATATTTCAGCAATGCAGTAAGCAACATAGTCACGGTTACGGGTACGTTTTATGTCCTAATAACAGTTCTAGTAACCTTATAAGTTAAAATATATGATACTCCAGTCATACCTAAATGCATTCGACCATTTTCTGAGTCCGATGGGTCCATTCTCAAGAGCTGCTTCTGCAACTTGCGGGAAGCTCATAGTTGATTTTCGCGTCTTCTTGTAAAGCACGTGTGCGCATTTTATCTGTAACAAAGGAGAAAAATACAAACATAAAGAAAACAACAAAATGAAAACTAAACAAATGTTACATGTAAAATCGCATAGCAGCTTTGCTTAATTTTGCGCAGGGCATATACATTAATAATACAAAGTATTTAAGTAGAACTTGTTAAAATTACGTAACGATTTAATAACTTACTATGCAATGAGAATTACACAATGCATCTATGACTATTATACTTACGAGGACGTATGAACAGTGTGTGCAAACGACTGCGACCAGGATGGTGAAGAAAACTCCAGAAACTATACCCGCGGACTTGAAAGCTTTAGGCATGGCCAGGATTCCAGTACCAAGAGAAGCCTTCAGCAAATGAGTCAAAGTATCCATGTTTCTGGAAACAAAAATTAAATTAAAACGTAAGCCTACTGTTGTGCTAAGAATACAGTTAAAATTAGAAATTGAGTCATCAGGAAAAACATACATATAGATTAGCATAGTTTTGTAAATTAAAATATCGGTACATACTGAATATTATACTTGTATATAAATTGTTTATATACGTAGTACGCAGTGAACATGTTAATATAATTGTTGCTTATTCTATTTACCAATTTTTAGAATTATTTATTTATACGTAGGTTTAAATTTAAACTGCAATATTTAAGTCAGGGATGCGTTTCTTGCATTATTGTTTAGTGTAATTCGGTAATCTTCTGCGCATTTTTTCTTTTAAGTTTTCGAATAAGGTGTTTTTAATAAAAAAAAAATGGAAGGCTTTTATGTTACATAACTAACTAGTACCTATAAACACTTATTAGGTCTTAGTCATGGTTTACTGCTCACAATTATTCACATTAGTATTAAAATTTGTTGTTACAAAAGCAGTAAAACAAACAGGCGTTTTATCTATACAAATAAATAAAATTGGAGTGTCTGTTTGTAATATTAAAATAACCACTTTTTAGTAAATGCATATGGGACTATATATTTTTACGCCGATTTCTGCTGCGCACGACCACTATATGGAACCAGCTGCCACCTACGGTATTTCCGATCCGATACGACTTGGGGACCTTCAAAAAAAGAGCATACTCCCACTTGAAAGGCTGGCAACGCGCCGGCTAATCCTTTGATGTAGCGGGTGTCTATGGATGTTGGTTTCACTTACCACCAGGTGAGCCAACTGTCCGTTTACCCCTATCGCATTAAAAAAAGAAACAAAAAAAAAACATATACGTACGGCATATATACCAAAATAATATTTTTTTACAGTTTTTGTCTGTCTGTCTGTTTGTTCCGGCTAATCTTTGAAACGGCTGGACCTATTTTTACGGGACTTTCACTGGCAGATAGCTGATGTAATAAAGTGTACAATAACTTTGTTAAAGTCCACGCGGATGAAGTCACGGGCACAGCAGCTAGTAATTAATAATATAATAAAATAAAAAATTATATAATCTGTCCGTAATCCAAATTCATAGTTCTCTCTCACAAGCAAAACATAACTATAATTAAAAATAAATTATTAGGTTACAACTTACAACCTACAATGATTTAACTGTTCTCGTTAAATAATGGTAAAGAGTAGATACTAGTTTTAGTATCTGCTGGTTTCAAAGAGCTAAATTAGAAGTTAGAAAAAAAAAACAAAAACCAAATTGCAAATAGTTGTACATTTTATAAGCTAACCGATCTATCTGATAAAAATTCAAAACTAAAAAGGATTACGGAATAAAAACTAAAACGAATATGAACGACTAGTATGTCTTCTATATCTATCTATATATATAAAAGAGATTTCCACCCATTGACTCATCACGATATCTCTGGAACCATAAGGCGTAGAGACTTGAAATTTGGTAGGAATATTCCTTTCGCCGAGTAGAGGTCAGCTAAGAACGGATTTTACGAAATTCGCCCCACAAGAGGGGGTTGCGGGGGTTAATAACATATATGGCAAAACAACGTTTGCGGGGTCAACTAGTTATATAAAAGAGATTTCCATCCATTGACTCATCACGATATCTCTGGAACCATAAGGCGCAGAGACTTGAAATTTGCTAGGAATATTCCTTTCGCCGAGTAGAGGGTCAGCTAAGAACGGATTTTACGAAATGCCACCCACAAAAGGGGGTTGCGGGGGTTAATAACATATATAGCAAAACGTTTGTGGGGCCAGCTAGTAAAAATATATAGAGGAAAAGCTTGTTTACAACAGACGAACTCTGATAAGAATACATACTAAGAATAATTAGAACTCGAGTCACATAGCACAGATAAGTAGTAATGATATAATAAATTCATATTTTAAACATATTTTAACAAAACATCGCAAATATATAAAAAGTAAATAATAATTCGCCACGCAAGGTTGTCTTAATGGTTAACCAAAAAATCTTAAAAAAAATCATAATTAATCATAAGCATAGCGAAGTAAAAATGTGAAATAAGTATTTTTTTTTCTAATGGACTATAATTATACCAAACCTTAAAAACTTTAAAAAAATACTTACGAAGTCGGATTCTCCAAATTCCTTTCTGAGAATGGATCATAATCTCCTGATTCTGCATCTTTTTCCTTACTCAAGTTGTACCTAAAAATGAAAAAAGAAAGAATCTAGCAATATAATTAAAATGAAAGATGAATAAATCTACCATTAATTTGCCAAATGGGTGGAGTTGCCGACTTGTTTCTTAGTTTAGTGTAAAAAATGTGTAATAACGATATAATATTGCTAAAAATCTACTATCCGTCAGCTTCGTGCTCACATGTATATACGATTTTTTCTTTATTTATTTATTATAGAAGTAGGCAATATAGGTAGGGATCCCAAGTACATTTTTTTCACCTGATCAGTACCAAGCTAATTTTTTGGGAGTGGCTACATTTTGATGAGGCGAACAAAAAGTTCCTCTTCGAAAACTCTCGATTGTGGTAGATAATAGAGTTAGCAGGAGATAGAGAAAAAAAATCAGCTGGTTAGTAATAATTTTTGATGACCTTACGAGGTCATCAACTTGATGACCTCGTAAGGTCATCAAAAATTAATTTTTTTTCTGATTTTTTTTTTGCTTTTAGTTAGTTAATATCTATATAATTTGATGGTAATATTGTCCTCCAAATTGCGTGGTACGTTATCCCGGTCCTACGCTTACTGCTGCTCTACCTCCTGCTAACTCTATTATCTACCACAATCGAGAGTTTTCGAAGAGGAACTTTTTATTCGTCTCATCAAAATGAAGCTACTCACGGAAAATTAGCTTGATACTGATCAGGTTAAAAAAATGTACTAGGGATCCCTACCTAATACCTATAATATAAAAAAAAAACAAAATTAAAACTATCCAAAAAAAATTACAACTATCCATAAATGTGTATTGTACTAACTTATGTGTTGCTAATTTAGCTCGATTTTAAAATACTTATATTGTGTAATGGTAATCTTTCGTTTGCGAGTACAAAGCTGCTGAATTATTTTATTAAAATTCTAGTATGTTTCTATAAAGAGGCCTACCTGTATCCGGTATATAAGGAAGATGATACAGCTATTATAATAAGCGCAGACAGTAAATATTGATTTCGTGACTTGCGAGTATTGGAAATAGATATAAGAAGTGATTACATGTCAATGTTTCAACTACATTAAGAAACAACATTGAGAAATGTAATACAAAATAACTAAAATTAACTAAAATAAAATGCGTGTAGCCCATTAACTTGTAAAATAAAGAAATAATACATAAATATTTACACAATACACACACGATCTGTTCCTAAAGTAAAGCAACCTAATCCTTGTGTTATAGGTAACAGCCGACTGGTATAGCTAAATTTTTTTTTCGATAAACATACTTATACATAAGTAATACATATATAAATAAATATATACATTACACCCAGACTCGGGGTAGGAATCGAACCCATCGCATCAATCGTCCTCCAAATTGCGTGGTACGTTATCCCGGTCCTACGCTCACTGCTGCTCTACCTCCTGCTATCTCTGTTAGCTACCACAATCGAGAGTTTTCGAAGAGGAATTTTTTGTTCGCCTCATAAAAATGTAGCTACTCCCAAAAAAATAGCTTGATACTGATCAGGTGAAAAAAATGTACTAGGGATCCCTACCTATATTAGTTACATCATATCATAAAAATATTTTTAATAATTTTGTTGGTATGGAACCCTCGGTGCGCGAGTCCGATTCGCACTTGGCCGGTTTTATGTATAATTAATTAATTATATTTATTATTATTATTTATTTTTTTACAATAAATTATATGGTTTTTGTGTATTTCAGTATGTAAGCAGGTTTGTACGTAGACTTTCATTTAATAAGAATGAGGCCATACATTATAGAGAAGCCAATCATGCTGTTACGTAGCTGTGTCAGCATTAATTATAAATAATTGTTTAATAGATAGTTATAGCATTAAATGTCTTAGTAGTTACTATAATACCCTTCTAAGACTCGTAATGATAATTGTTTTATATTGTTATTATGACACCAACTCGATTATTGAACTAGTTGTAGTAGACCGGTTAGAATATACTTGACTGAGGTGTATATTTACTAAATTAGTAACGATCTGTGTTAACGACACATAAATTAAAATATTTATTTTACTGTATACTTACGTCCTTCCGACTTTTTCTTTCTTCTCATCTTGAGGTAAAAATGATTCCAATTCTTGTGGCGGAGGTAAATTGCCGTTAGAATCCTGTACGAATTAAGTTTTCAATTTATTTATAAACAACGTAATATTGTTTATAGTCATTTATTTAATCATCGCTTAACATAGATCTAGTTATTAATTTGTGGTACAAATGAAATTTATTTCAAAATTATCAAACTACTAATAAAGGAACGAGTATACCTATGTCAATACAGCAGACAGACAAGATAAAATTCCCAAAAATCATATTTATGCCTTCTATACATATGAATAAGACTATTTTTTTCTAAAATATTTATAATTTATTTATTTATATTTTGTAACAGTGTAAAAACCAATTACAGTTTTAGCTTCGGTATAGATATAGATAAACTATAACATAAGATTAGAATAATAAAGGAGTGTGAAAATAAACGATTTTTACGAACATGAATATTTTAATGTATCGATTAAACGACGTTGTTGTCGTTTATATAGTATTTTTCAGAAAAAAATTTGATGGTATTTTCAAATAAAAAATATTATACAGTATTTAAAAAAAAATTGAATTGTAATATTTTGTAAAATAAATGAAATTATGTAAAAAAATTTAAAATATACACCGAAGCAGACTTGGTTTTAATAAAAAAGCAATGTGAGCGGAAAAAGGGGCTGTAGGTACAATAAGAAATTTATTATTATTATTTACTTAAGTATGTATTTTTGTGAAAACCACATCTATATAGTAAAAATAAAAGCTTGTAATGAATGTTGCTAAGCACATAACTCGAGAATGGCTCGATCAATTCGGCTATTTTTTTTGTATATTCTTTAAATCCTACTGAAGATTTTTATTACTTACAGACAGACAAGTACGAAGTCTGTCTAGGCAGTTAGTATTTAAAATAATAACTTACGTTCACCATTTTGCGATCTGTATGTCAGGATGTAATGAAAATCTGAAAAAAAGCAAAATAAAGTTAGAACGCTTCTAATAAAAGTGTTTTAAATATTAAAGTAATAATATAATTTAAAACTTTTTAGGACTCATATTATTGCAGATTTTTTTTTCATCTAAATATGTACGTTCGTTAGCCGCACTTGTCGTGTAGCTACTAATAAGCGACATTTAGGATCGAGCTAGCATTAGGATTTTAAATCAAGAGGAGACCTAAACGGCTAAACCTAAGGCTTGCATCTCCAAACCGCCGACCTAATAACAACACGTTGTATCTAAACACTAGGACTAATTGGATATTCTAAATAAACACACATAATGATTTTAATGATTAAGTAGATCGTAAAACGTTTCTAACTAAAGTATAATTACAAACGCAGACAGGCTACGAACGAGCACACTAAGGATATAGGAATATTCACAAAGATCCGTTGCCTTTCTTTGCCGATAATATTCTCAAGTTGTTGAAAGTTACCTAATTTATATACTGAAATACAATTTTATTTTAGGAGTAACTTCTTAGCAGTGAATAAATGAAGTTCCGTATAAATAAAATTATCGAAATCGATAAATAGAACTTTGGTAATTGGATGAGAGGGCGCTACAGTGCCAATGTTTACTTCGGCTCCGTACTAATAGTGATCTCAAAATAAAAATAAGTGCATTGACTTAGTGGAAAAGGCAAAAGTGAAGAAATAAACAAGTGTTTTACATCATATATTGTGGATAACATCGAACATTGAGTGAAAACTACGTAATCAGTGAAAAAGTCTTGACTGCGAATTAGTCGTATTTCGTGTTTATACAGACATGTCCTCCACTCTTTATGCATTTGAAGTGAAAGACTAACTAAAACTGAAGTAAATTGTGCATTCTTAATCCCAGAAAACGTTTTTTTGAAAAATAAAAATTGTGTAATCAGTTTTTTTTGAATATATAAATTACCCTACTTTTTAATTATAATAATAAGTGAGCGAGAACTGCACAAAGACGGTAGCGACATCTGTGGAAAGCTACCCGTATTAGAAACGCAAGTCCGAACCATCTTCGATCTACGATATATCTATTAAATAGCTAGCTATCTTAGCAATTCTGAACAGAAACACAAGAGGGCGCTAGAAGTAACAAAACAATAAATAGTAAATATAAAAAAAGAAAGTAAATAGAATATTGTTATACAATTAATAAAATAATCTGGAAAGTATAAGAAATGGAGGAAATTATGCAGGAGCTTCGAAAAATTCGAAAAGACTTAGATGAACAAAAAACCGCAATAGAAAAAAGTGGACAGAAAGTGACAGAAGAAGTTACACAAAATATAAACTGCATGTTGGAAGATAAGTTTAAACTTTTCAACGAAAAATATGAGTATCTAAGGGAAAAATGTGAAAACCAAGAAAAACGACTATACTTTCTAGAAAAACAGACAAGAAAAAACAACATCGTCTTTTTCGGAATAAAAGAAATAGAAACATCATATTCGAACCTAGAAAGCCTCATAGTGAACTTTATTAAAGAACATTTCTCTCAACAGCTAGACCGCAAGGATATTCAAGAAGTTAGAAGAGTAGGGAAGAAAGGGGAAAGACCCCGACCAATAATTGTCACTTTTTGTACACTCGGCACAAAAATTAATTTGTTCAAAAATAGAAGTGTACTAAAAAATACTGGCTACTACATAACGGAAGATTTCCCACAAAATATCCTAGAGAAGAGAAAAGAGCTTCAAGAACAAGCAAGAATCGAAAGGGAAAAAGGAAACCTTGTAAAAATAAAATACGATAAGCTTGTCATAAGTAAAAGAAACAAAACAGCTGGAAACAACAAAAGAATGCTTTCAACTTCACCTGAAAACCAAATGACAAAAGGAGCCGAAACAATTACACAGGTTTACAAGAAAAATAAATCACAAACACAAATAAGAAGAACTTCAAGCCTGTCGGAAGGCACATCAAAACCTAGCATGCTGAATTACCTGATTAACAGAGACACAAACAACTCATCAGATCTGCAGCAAAATAATATCGTTAATATATAGCAATCACCACTCCCCTCTCGCAACGTCAATATACAAAAACCATTATCAGAACACCAAACTTATCTTCCAAGCCGGCTGGTCACCGCGGAAGATTATGACCAAAACCCTCCAAACAACCCTCAAAAAAATGAAAAAACCTCACAAAAAACGCTATACATTCTTACATATAACGTTAAAACACTTTCTTCATATGAACGTTTGTTAGAGCTAAACGAAGCTCTCAAAGAAATTAAATATGACATATTAGGATTAGCTGAAACAAGACGCATCGGAAATAAAATTGAAGAGCATGAAAACTTCATTTTCTGCTACACAGGCCACACACCTGGAAGACATGGCATAGGTTTTATAGTTAAATACCATCTTAAAAATAATATAGAAGGCTACCTCGGCCTTTCTGAAAGAGTAGCCATATTGAACCTGAAATTCGAGAATACCAGCTTATCTATCATTCAAGTCTACGCCCCTACTGGACAAGCAAGCGATGATGAAATCGATAACTTTTATGCGACAGTGAATAGGGCAATAGAACTAGCTCACAAAGTCTTTATACTGATGGGCGACCTAAATGCTAAAATTGGAATACCCAAAAATGAGGAACATTTAATCATGAAAGCACACGGATATGGAATCAGAAATGAGAGAGGACAAAGACTAATCGATTACGCCAGTGAAAACAAACTGTCCATAATGAACACTTTCTTCAAAAAAAAAGAAAAAAATAAATGGACCTGGCGATCACCGGATGGAACCAACAAAAATGAAATCGACTTTGTGCTATCAAATCGACCTCGTCTGTTTAAAAACATAGAAGTACTGAACATCAACTACCCTTCGGATCACAGACCAGTAAGAGCTACAATATCATATGACACAAATTTCAAAAAAAGTAGAACAAAGTATACTAACTGTCAACATAACACAATAACAAGCGAAGAAGAAATCACCAAGTTCAAAGAACACCTAAGCTCCTACATATCGAAAGATCAAATGTTCGCTGAGATTACTATCCCAGTTCAGAAGTATTACGACAACTTAATCAGAATAATCACCTTGAGCTTGCAAAACGCCCGAGTAACACAAAACCCAAAGAAAGGCCACAAAATAATTTCAGAGCGTACATTAAAACTTTTTAAAAGAAGACAAGACCTGCAAAAAAGTTCAAATAAAACCAGAGCTACAAGGAACGAAATCTCGGCGCTTTACAAGCTTGTCAACAAATACATAAAAAAAGACTACGCCAACTACAGATATAGAACTATTGAAAAACACCTAAGCCAAACTGGTAGCACAAAAAAGGCATACAAAGAGCTGAAAGCAAATAAAACTTGGATCGAAGAGCTAAAACGAGGCGATTTCACTAAAAACAACCGCGGCGACATCATTAGCATAGCGACAGAGTTCTACAGGGATCTCTACAATACAAAAGAGCCAGAAGACACTAGCCACGAGAACCAAAACAACAGCAGCGACGATAATTGTCCTCAAATTGAAAAAAATGACGTCATTGAGGCATTGAACAAACTGAAATTAGACAAAAGCCCGGGCTCGGACAACCTAGCAAATGAGATTCTAAAGATATCTGCCCCAATACTAGCTACACCCTTTACAAAGTTATTCAACTCTATCCTCAAATCTGGAGAGACACCCTTCCAATGGTCTGAATCTAACATAATTCTGTTATACAAAAAGGGCGACCCGAACGATATTGGGAACTACAGACCTATAAGTCTGCTACCGAGTGCATATAAGCTATTTTCTACAATCCTGACTAAAAAGATTAGCTCTACATTAGAAACAAGACAGCCTGTTGAACAGGCAGGATTTAGAAAAGGATTCTCAACCATCGACCATATTCACACACTCGAACTTCTCATCGAGAAATATCAAGAGAGAAATAGACCACTGTACTTGGCATATATTGACTACAAAAAAGCATTCGATTCAGTGTCACACAGCTATATCTGGGAAACTCTAACAACACAGAATGTGGAAAACGAATATTTACGAGTAATCAAAAGCATATACAAGAAGAGCAAAAGCAGAGTTAAACTAGAAACAGCCGGTCCCTGGTTCCCTATAAAGAGAGGCGTAAGACAAGGGGACCCGCTTTCACCTATACTATTTATAGCCACATTAGAGTCGATAATAAGCAAGCTAGACTGGAATAAATGCGGAATAAAAGTCAAAAATAATTATTTAAACCACCTACGTTTTGCCGACGACTTGGTTCTGATATCAGAGAAAGGAAAAGAACTACAGTACATGGTAGAATCACTAAACAAGGCTAGCAAGCTCGCCGGGCTAGAGATGAACCTCTCTAAAACTATGGTAATGACCAACAACACCAAGGTACAAATATACGTCGACAACGAGCCTCTCAAATATACTGATAAATACATTTATCTAGGCAAGCAAATAAGCTTTGACAAACTAAACAACTACCAAGAGATTGAGCGCAGAGCCCAGCTTACATGGAATAAGTACTGGAGCCTTAAGGAAATATTTAAGAGCAACATGCCAATCAATCTGAAGACAAAGGTTATGAATTCTTGCCTTATACCATGTCTGACCTATGCTTGTCAGACATGGAAGTTTAACAAAAATATTAGAAATAAAATAATAACATGCCAACGAGGAATGGAGCGGAGTATGCTAAACATAAAAAGAATAAATAAAATAAGGCATACAAAAATACGCAACATCACAAAAGCAACGGACGGTTTAGCACAAGCTCTTGCATTGAAATGGAAGTGGGCCGGACATATAGCACGGCTGCAAGATCAAAGGTGGACAAAAAGAGTGACAGAATGGAGGGGGCCAGTGGGCAAAAGAAAAAAAGGGAGACCTTGCAACAGATGGGAGGACGAAATCAAACGAATAGCGGGTCCAAACTGGACACAAACAGCACAATCTAGAGAAAACTGGCTAAATTTGGAGGAGGCCTTTACCTGCAGAGGGGTTCTTACAGAATAATTTCACAAATAATTTTATTAAAAATAGGTTTATACTTATACTAAAAACGTATCTATCTAAAAAAAAAAATTATATACAACTGTATTTACTAACCATTGAATATATAGGTACATACATATATATAAAAAAGTTTCTCGATACTAACAAACCTAATAACTTGTAAATTAGCATTTTCTGGAAGAAATAAAAGGCTTTTTTATTTTTATTTTTATTTTATTTTATTTAATTGGATGATTTTGGATACTTCATTGATTAGTTATAATGAATTATATTTTTAAATAAAAGAATACATTCATTTGTACTTAGGTACTGATCGTCCATTGTTATGTTCCAGGAATATACGAGTTTCGAAAAACGGACAGTAAAAATAAATAAATACGATGATCCTTTCACAGAAGTCACTGGCAACGTTGCATTTATCTTGTTATAAGCCCATTATTTTTGTATGGTATATGATGTCATTTTATGTTTACGATAATTATAATTATTTACGCTTTTTTGTATTTTATTGGTAATGAGGACAAACGGGGTGGTATACCTGTAGCCAAGTGTCATTTTAGAATTAGTCAACCATCATGTTAATTACGGTATCAACTAATTTAATACAGTAACTTATTCATAATTATATGAATTTAATAGAGAAATTATATTTTATAAGAGACCTGATGAATTGACGTTGGTTCTCTGGGAAAGGAGAAACTTTTCTGTGGGTGTGTGTTGTGTTGTCAATGTTTTTAATGAGTATTTGTATACCGTATTTGTACATTCCTGTGCCTCCTGTGACAAGTGAAACAACATCATAGAATACTATGTTATATAGATTTTGTATCACGATTCAGCCCGTAATATCCCACTGTTGGGCATAGGCCTCTTCCCTATGTAGGAGAAGGATCGGAGCTTAATCCACCACGCTGCTCCAATGCGGGTTGGCGGATATTCCCTACTATGAGTAACGATCGCTATCAGGTGTACATGATAACAACTGGGACCGACGGCTTAACGTGCTCTCCGAGGCACGGTGGGGAGACCCACAAAGACTGCACAAACACCCAGACCACGGCAAACATCTGTATGGCCAATACAAATGTTGTCGTGTGCGGGGATCGAACCCGCAACCGCCCGCGCAACAGTCAATCGCAATCCAGTGCTGTAACCGCTGCGCCAACGCGGCGTCGTTTTTACTTAGATTTTGTATAAATACATAGAAATATCGAAACGGAAATTCAAGGTGATATAAGTTAAAGTTTATCTCGATATCTCTCATTATCGTTGTTCAATGTTCAATTTATGCATTTATTATAATTTTATATTTGTATTTTGAAATTAAATTGTCTTGGTGTTTGCGTATCTTAAACAAAAAGTCACAATATATCTAAGTAATCTAATCTACATCACACAATTTAGATAGTGTAAAAATCAAAAATAGCATTATTCAAATAGGTTTCAAAGGCACTTTTGAATTGTCCTTTTACAAATAAACATTTTAAAGTGATTGTTAGTTTTAAATAATTGCGTTTGCTCGCAAACGAAAAAAACCGACTTCAATTACATCGACAAGTAATACAGCGTAATAAGACGAAAAAATAGTCAAGTAAATACGCACTATTCAAAATTGCTCAAAAAGTTATAATCAGATCTCGATCTAATTTAAACAAGAGTACATGACAAGTATTAGCTTTCGATTAAACTATGAATCATCAAAATCGGTACACAGAGTAAAAAGTTATGCGGTATAATACATCGTACTTCGACGAAAAAGTAGTCAAGTAAATACGCATTTATTAGATATAAATCTAAAAGTACCTACTTGTCAGATCTCAATTAAATTTAAATGGGACCACATGACATGCAACACCTTTAAATTAAAACAAAATTGATCGAAATCGGTTCACCCAGTCAAAAGTTCTGAGCTAACATACATTAAAAAAAAAAAACAGTCGAATGGAGAACCTCCTCCTTTTTTGGAAGTCGGTTAAAAAGAGAAGCTACTACCGATTTGGAATGTAGATTCTGCAGAGAAGATTTGGCAAGAAACTTCGCAGTTACTCTTTTGAAAATTATATATAGACTGTGTTTTAGTCAGTTATCAGTTCAGCCTATTGCAGTCCACTGCTGGACATAGGCCTCCTCAAGTTCGCGCCAGACATCCCGGTTTTCCGCAATCCTCATCCAGCCTATACCGGCAATTTTACGAAGATCGTCGGTTCAACAGGCCGGAGGACGTCCCACACTGCGTTTGCCAAGACGCGGTCTCCACTCCAGGACACGTCTGCTCCAACGGCCATCGGTTCTGCGACACAGATGACCAGCCCATTACCACTTCAACTTGCTAATTCTGTGGGCTATGTCGGTTACTTTCGTTCTCTCGCGGATAGTCTCATTTCTAACTCTATCTTTGAGAGAAACCCCAAGCATAGCCCGTTCCATTGCGCGTTGAGCGACTTTAAACTTGTGGACCAGCCCCTTCGTCAGTGTCCATGTCTCGGCTCCGTATGTGAACACAGGCAGGACACATTGCTCGAAAACTTTTGTCTTTAAGGATTGCGGAATCTTCGAAGTGAAGACTCGACTGTGTTTTAGTACAAAATTAGTAATATCTTGCATGAAATACAGCGTCACTAAGTCCACACATCTTTATCAACTATGTAATATTGCACCGAATAATACGCTTATCTATTAATTTCTTTTTAATAAACACCTTTTATTTTAAGGCAATTGCAAAATAGTGTACTTATATGTAAATGTGTGTATTAAATCAATTGTATTAAGCTTATTTTACGTAAAAGAATGACCATACATTTAAAAATGTATAGTCATTCTTCTATTAGGTAGGGATCCCTAGTACATATTTTTCACCTGATTAGTAACAAGCTAATTTTCCGGAAGTAGCTTCATTTTAATGAGACAAACAAAAAGTTCCTCTTCGAAAACTCTCGATTGTGGTAGATAATAGGGTTAGCAGGAGATAGAGCAGCAGTGAGCGTAGGACCGGGATAACGTACCACGCAATTTGTAGGACAATATTACTATTAAATTATATAGATAATCACTAACTAAAAGAAAAAAGAATCAGCTGGTTAGTAATAATTTTTGATGACCTTACAAGGTCATCAACTTGATGACCTCATAAGGTCATCAAAAATTGATTTTTTTTCTGATTTTTTTTCTATTTTACTTAGTTAGTTAATATTTATATGATTTGATGGTAATATTGTCCTACAAATTGCGTGGTACGTTATCCCGGTCCTACGCTCACTGCTGCTCTATCTCCTGCTAACTCTATTATCTACCACAATCGAGAGTTTTCGAAGAGGAACTTTTTGTTCGTCTCATTAAAATGAAGCTAATCATCTAATCAATACTAATCAGGTGAAAAATATGTACTAGGGATCCCTACCTATATCTATAATATACCGTCCTTATGAATAATATACCGCGACACATGCTTTCATACAACTTTCATTCCCGAATATAAAAATCGTTATAGCAAAATATAACAGTCAAGGTTACCAGCTTCATATCATTCTGTGATACGATGCGATAAGTCACGCTCATGACCTAAAAATATCAATGTACATGATAGACTAGACTAGGCTTTTGACGCGGTTACATTTATGACGAAATATTTGATCACTGTTTCGCTACGATAAGTAGCTGAAGATTTGATATTTATGAACAAACAAAAAAAAAAAAAAACACAAAAAAAATTGGCAGATTTCGCTCGAACTGGTTAATAAATTTAAGTTTTGTATTTTCTGTATTGAAATGTAGGTTTATTCCATACATTATCTATCACCAATGATATCTGTTGTTTTCTGCTTCGCGTCAAGATGTCATCTGAAAGATACAGTATTTATAATCGGTTATGGCTAGAATTTTCCAATAATATGAATATGAAATAATATAATCTAATATGTCATAGTTCTTTAAACAGACCAATAAACACGTGGTAGCGTTAACCTCGGCTGACCGTATTATTTTGCGATTCAACACATGTACACGACCGAAACACTCGTAGTATCCAGATGCAGATATCCAGTCTTTCGATACAATGTGAAGTGAGTTCTATCCTTATTTATTTTACATTTCAACACTCTATACATCTTTAAACGTAATTAATGTTATATTTATTATCTTTATGTACTACAGTATCATCACGGGTTACCGTTCTAGCCGAGTTAAAAGTGCTAATAAATTTCAAACAATATGTTGACCTAAAAACAATATCACGACAAAAACTCGCGCTTTTCTGTTAGATTTTTACGCGCAGTGCACTCTGGGTATATTATTTGTAAGAAAATGTTCGAGTAGCGAAAATATGTTCAGCTAGCGGTATTATACTTTTGTCCAGTTAAAAAAAAAATTGCGTGCATACAAAGTACACGTGTCAGAAGTGAAACTTCTTTGGCAAACTAATTTAAAAAAAAAGCCAACGTCACTCGGTGTTCCCAGGCGGTCACCCATCCAAGTACTGAACATTATGACGCTGCCGCGTTACCAGTCGCTCAAATTTTACCCCTCATGCGCCTAAAGAAGTTTCACTTAAAAAAAACATGTTTTTGTGTAATGACGTTGGTTTTCTGTTTGCTCAAATATAAAAATATTGCGGTGGACAATGGACATGTATCATTGTACAAACAATCATTTTGTTATAGTTTTGTTTAAAACTTCGTAACGTAAGAAGAAAACGTTATGAAACGTAATTTATGAATTACTCATTACGCACAAAATTATAAGTGGGAGTTGGGACCTACCATATTCTAGGTATACTGCTGACTGAGGTTACTGACCTGGCTGCAGGTAAGTGTAGCAATCATAGAGATGGGTGCCTACTACAGTAGGTATATAATGTAAAATATTAACGGTTTTAGCTTACTACATGTAATTAACATGAGAGGGAAAAGATTAAAAAAAAAAATTGCAGCAGGCTTATAGTGTCAGAGGCTGTTTTTATAAATTCACAATATTGAAATCAGCCTATAAAAATTGTTCGATCTAATTAACAGATGAGGGAATATTTAGCGACCTCGGATCTTAGACCAATAGAATGATGTCCGAATTCGAAATATTGATATTGAATTGGATGGTACGTTATGTACCTAAGTATCACGTTTCTGGTTTGTGCAAATACTGTTTCTATGAATGTATTACGTGAATCTATTTGTCTAGTGTTTTTACAGGAATCTACTATTTCGATCAATATTTGCAATGTTGTTTCCAGTGCAGAATACATAAAAGCGTTGTGCTTTAATTCCTTTGCATTTCACGTTTAACCTAGATATTTTTTATGAGAATTCGTTATTAGGACGAGTACTTGTCAAGACTTTCATTTATAAATAACAACCTTTTGTTGACGGATTAAAGAAAAATAGTTATATTTAACGCTTCGACGGCTACATTCTTAAAGAGAGAATTTTCATTGTGATGTGAAAAGAGTTCATTTGACACATATTTTAATCACGTTTCTAACCTAGAACCTGAACGGTGTTTAAATTAAGTCCTATAAAAACTAAGAGAATTTACGTGAAATAGAAAAAAAGCTAATGTTCTATTTTAGCTTGCTTCCATAAATCATAAAGTTCATCAGTATAATCAGAGAGTTTAGTTAAATAGCATTAACAGAGAGACATTAGTAATTGTACTGTAGAGTCAATTAGTGCACAAGTATTAGTTTCTTTAATTAAATGTCATCATTATCTAGTGTTATCATGCTGTGTTTGGCTGATAACCGGTAAGCAGTAGGCATAACCGTTTAAAATAATCGACTCATTATCATAACAACAACCATTACTAAAGTAATCGAGTACGTATAATATTTGTATTTAAACAGTGATAAACGATAATTGTTTGTATAAGAATGTTTGGTATAACATAATCTTACTAACATTATATATAATATAAGAGTTTTCAAGCTAGCCATCTACTCTCTGTAATATAAAAGTTACAGCTAATCAATAAATGATAGCTAATTTTTTTTATGGAAATTTAATATTTATACTTATGTAAGATTTTATATGATTTATTAAAAATGTTAAAAAATGATATCAACTCTTTTCTGAATCCTCGTAAAATATTATAATAAAAGTAATTTTAAGGATTACACTTAAAATTATTTTTTTACGTTTAAACTTAAGACGCTAACTATTTACTTTCTACTCACAAAAACGAAAGTTTGTGAGACTGTGCTAAAATCTTTAAAAATCTATATCTATATAAAAATCAATTGCTGTTCGTTAGTCTCGCTAAAACTCGAGAATGGCTGGGCCAATTTGGCTAATTTTCATCTTGAAATGTTTGTGGAAGTTCAGGGAAGGTTTAAACGTTGAGAAACATAAATAATATATAACGGAAAATACTAAAAACGACGATTTAATTTTCCAATACATAATGTTCCTAGCGGCAAAATTTAATGTCTTTTGTCAAAAACGTTGTCAATTCGTTGTCATATATGTACAGGTGCGTTCAGATAGTGTTTTGTGTATATTTTTACAAATATATGTAGGTGATACGAAGTTCATCGGGCCATCTAGTCTAGCTATATAGGTATATAAAAATGAATCGCTGAATGTGTTGCTAAGCGCAAATCTCGAGAGCTGCTGAACCGATTTCGCTAATTCTTTTTTTATAATATTCCTTCAAGTATAAGAATGGTTATTACGGAGAGAACATTTTAAAAAATTAACTGAAAAAGTATTAAAAAAAATTCTATATTCGAATACAAAAGATTCGTAATAATACTTAGAAGTCAATTTGAACTTTAATACCATACCATAAAGTTTAAGTGTTAGTGGAAGGGTTACGGCAAGAATAGGTAAGTATTTAAAAAAAATTAAAAATTAAGGAATCGACTGTTAGGCGGTACGAAGTTCGCCGGGTCAGCTAGTTTATTATAAAATTTTCGTGTCACAATGTTAGTTACAATACTCCTCCGAAACGGCTGGACCAATTTTTATGAAATTTTGTTGCATATCGGGTAGGTCTGAGAATCAGCTAACATCTATTTTTCATACCCCTAAGCTACACGGGGGAAGGGGGGGGGGCATTAAGGGGGTAATAATATATGTATATTGGCAAAACAACGTTTACTGGGTCAGCTAGTTACTGTATATTTTGCAATGTCACTCGGTACGTAGACAGATATATATGTAATTTAATACCCGGCTTCAATCTTTTAGAAGAAGAACTATTGTAAAAAAAATCCATGACTTTTAACCCTTTAAAATTATATATTTTTTGGTACTATAATATAATTGCACATTGCGACTATGATTGAGATTTATGTTGTTTTGACCTTAATAACATTTAACAACAAACTTGATTATTTACTTAAGATTAGTAGCCCATCGGCTTAGGTATTATCATGTGTCCGGTTATGTCGTAACAGCGTTTTACTTTATTCATTTATTTATCGATGACTGTTAATATATGTAACTAGGTATGTAAGTAAACTGTTAACGTTCTTGTTTAATTCCAACGTATTTTTTAACAAATATTTTAATTTTCCTCATTACATTGCAATTGTCCTCATAATCGTTTTCTTTTAATGGTTTATGTTTATGACATTTTGCCGTCTAATTGGTGAGTCGCTTTTCAAATTCAGATCGAAATTTAAAAACAATAAATTCAAAAAACTAACACTATATAGGTACTATTGTAATGAAGATAAAAAAATGTTATAAAGAAAAGTCTGCTTATAACATGAGGTAATTGAACATTTGACGGTTCATAATAATTAAGCGTTATTTATTCAATAAATTGACTATTGATTGATTAAATTGACGACGCGTTGGCGCAACGGTCACATCACTGGTTTATGGTTGTTACGCTGGCGGTTGCGGGTTCGATCCCCGCACATGACAGACATTTGTATTAGCCATACAGATGTTTTGTGCAGTCCTTATGGGTATCTCCACCATGCCTCGGAGAGCACGTTAAACCATCGATCTCGCTTGTTATCATGTACACCTGATAGCGATCGTTACTAATAGTAAGGACATATCCGCCAATCTGCATTGGACCAAGCAATTGGATTAAGCTCTGATCCTTCTCCTACATTGGGGAAAGAGGCCTATACCCAGCAGTGGGATATTACAGGCTGAAGCGTAGTCAATAAATTATATATATTATGTACATAAATTAAAATCATGCACAAAAAGGACAAAGTTATTTTTCATTCTATTTTTAGTAGACTTTTTTTTACTATCACTAAAAATCAACGAATATGCGCGGGTAGGAAGATTGCCAAACTGAACAGATTGATCCTAGTGACTTTGTAGACGATATGTATCGTTAAAAAAAAAAAAAAAAAAACTAGCTTATTTTTTATGGTGACAGGCGCTTTGTGTGCCATTGGGATGTCGGAAATGAAAAAAAATATCGATATATCGATGTATCGATATTTATAAAAATATTTATATCGATGACGATATATCGAAGAAAAAAATATCGATATATCGATATATCGGTCAAATTTTAATTTGGCTGAGATGAGCTACTAATCCATATAGGATTATCAGTATGAACTCAATATTATCAATAGTAATTTTTTAATCCATTGCTAATTATTTTAATGTAAAAAAAATCTCAAAAATAATGTACGTATTTCTGTAATTATTCCTTTTTATTAGGCAATAATTACAATAATATCAAAACCTAAAAAGCTATCTTCTAACTATAATCGACTTATATCGATAATAATACTGATGTCTGGTAAAACTCAAATGAGTTTATGTGGCGTCTTATTAATTTATATTCTTTCATGTATGTTAATAAATAAAAAATAAAAAAAACATATTGTAGGGATGTGAGTATTAATTAAGCTATTTGTTGTAGGCAAACTAGTGTTTCTCCGGTGGCGAAAGTAGGAAACTCTGCTCTTTACATGCTGTACTGTCAGTGTTTAGTTACATAAATAAAATAAAAAATATCGTTTTTGATACTATTTCCGATATTGGATATTTTGTATCGATATATCGATATATCGGATTAAAATATATCGACTAAAAATATCGATATATTGGATAAAAAATATCGATACATCGATATATCGATACTTTTCCGACATCCCTAGTGTGCCACAAATGTTATGAAAACATCGGTTTCATTTCATGCCAGGATGTTAAAAAAATATTATTATTCATCATCTCAAACTAAGTTCTTGCAGATAAAATGATATTCGTAATAAAAATAAACTATCTGTAAACAAAAATAATTAAAGATCTGTTTTGGAATAATATGATCTGCGTTATAATTTTTTCTACATTGCAATTGATTGCAATATTTAATAAGAGATACACTATACCTTTGAGAATGTGCATGTAAATATATGTCTACGTAAGCGTAATTTTAAATGTTTATATTTCATTGTATTGTGGTCACACGTGTTATTAGTAGATATTAAATTTAGAATCATGAATACATCGTATATGATAATGATAAAACCCCGTTATGTTAGTCGACATTGTTTTACAAAGTGGAAAAAAATAACTTATAAAAAATAAAATTTACATTTATCAACAGTAGACGGTTCGAATAAATTTTATCTTCAGCGAATTAAAGTTACAAACAAAAGACCGCATTACCTGTTTTAATGATATTATTTTTAAACGAGTACCGAGTTTTTTTTCCATCGGCTTTTTTTCTCTCGGCCTACACTAGGGACATTACTTTATGTTATTTATTGTAATATTTAATAATGCCGAAGATAAAATAGGAAGGTAATGTCTACCGAGACATTAGATATTTTGAGTAATTTAATATCTTGACTAAGTTAATTGCTTATATGCTTATAACACTGACAACAATGTACCCAACATTACCTAAGTTTGTAATGTACCTAATGTTAAGATATAAATTTTTATTTTATTGTTTGATATTTTGCTACCTTAACTTTCTTTTAATATTGTTTAGTTTTTTTTTTTAATAAATGATATTTTTTGACTTTCGTTGTGTGTATCACCTTATGGCAAAATAAATATTTTCATTTCGATAAAAAATTTACTTTGACTGGAGTTAGATTTTGGGATCGTTTAGGCTTTAGGCTCATCTTGTAACTGCATCAGCAAATTACTTAATTTTGAAAGCAATCGAGGTCATATCCTTTCTTGTGGTAATTCTGAATCAAGCCAATTGAAATTCTGAATGATACACACTTTACACTGACAGAAAATCTACAGAAGATATACATCTTCATTGCTACATGGCGTTTTGGGCTGCCTTTTGAAACATGATCAAGATAAAAATGATTTAATTTCCTCTTCAATCCTCCCTTATCATAGAAATAAGAATGTGCAAAATGTTATGCTGTTATTTTTAAAGCTTAGGTACAATTTCGATGTCACTATTTATTTAGTCGTAGCTACTGAAATAATTTGTGTCAGCATAAACGGATACGAGGTACCCATAACCATAACTTTAATACCTGCCATCGAATCGTTGCACAGAGGAGTATTTGCATGATAAAACCGGACAAAAGTCAAAAACAAAAGTTACTCAAAAAATTCTTTAAACCATTTTTTGTTCAAGTTAAATAACCAATCTGATAATTGGCCGCCATAAAACTGCTATTCGTAAATCGTACCTGCTTATTGGTGTAAAGTCAGTCGAAACTCAGTCATTGTGGCAATCGCACGTCTTTGTTCGCGACGCTTTTGTTAGTGGTGTTTAGTTCTCTTGCTATTGTGTTTTCGTGGGGTTGACAAAAGATTTTTTTTTTAATTTAATATGGAAATGGAAGGTATGTACTATATTTAAAAATACTATTTTACGGTTTTCTGTTTTCTATTAAACTTATACGAGCTATGTTTAACATGTCCTATTTGAGTATTTATTTTTACTTATAATTTTGTTAGAATAGTGTTTTTGTTTAAGTGTCTGGTCTTGTCGAGCTAAATTTCTTTTATAGACATAAAATTTAGGCTGTTACCAATCATGTGTCATAATAAAATTGTCCGCCTCTATCCGCCATTTTGTTTCTTATCCATTCGAATTGAATTTATTATAAAAGTTGAATAATTTCAATATTGTAATTTTTTGTTATTTTTAACCCCCGACGCAACGAGAGGGGTTTTATAAGTTTGACGTGTCTGTCTATCTGTGTGCCTGTCTGTGGCACCATAGCTCGCGAACGGATGAGGCGTAAAGTTAGGTAAAGGTCCCCCAACGCGATGTATTTTTTTTTTAGAATTATTAATACTCGTACATACTTAGGTACCTTAAGATTGAGTTTCTTTCATTATTTTTTTACTTTTTTAAGGTTATTGAGTCGGGGGTTTTTTAAATTTCTAATTTAACTTTTTTCTCTTGTAGATTCCTCTGAAACTGTCAGGAAGTTTACGCGAAGAGCATTGTAAGACATCCTGAAAGAATTTAAGGGGAAGAAAATGGAAGAAAAATTTTCTTTAATGGAAGACTAACTTGTGGCAACAATTAAATGTCCAGCTGATCAAAAAACTGCTTTAAATCGGGCCTTTAGGTGTTTTAAGAGTGATTTTAAGAAGAAATGGACAGCCAGTAGTTATAAGGATCATCGTTTTTTGAAGAACAATGAACAATGGCTCACATCTCCAATTGAATTGCCTTATTGGTCTCCAGAACCTACACAAAAACCAGGACGACCAACTAAAACATTCGAAGAGTCAAGTGACCGCAGCATTTTTTTAAAAATATTTTTAGTCAAAACATGTTTTGATCCCAAATATGTGAAGTTACTTTAAAATAAATATAATATAATAGCAATAAACTTTGTCTTTCATTCGATTACATTGCAAAAAACACGAAAAATAATTTTGACCGGTTTTATCATGCAAATACTCCTCTGTGCGTTGTACTGTATTTATTGGAGTTCGTTATTAAATCGATTTTAACACTTTTTTGTAATCAATCTCACAGGTGGTTCTTTAAGAACTTGTAACTAACTGACCGAAACGAAATTGTGACGTATAAATCATGTTAAAAATTGAAAAAGAATTTTCTAATTATTATTTTAAACGGTTTAGTCGAGTCAAATTACGGCTGAAAATGGGTTAAAAAAACATTAAATACCACAGTTTGGGGATTATGATGAATCGATAGGGGGGTGTATTCTGAGCTTAAATTCCAATTTGAGGGGTTCTCCGAAGGTCAGCTCAAGGTCATTTCGATGAAAACGCGTTTAATTCGATATCTCGAGAACGGTTAGTGTTAGGAAAAAATTTGTAAAAACCTTTTCTCTTCTAAATTAAATTTACTTACTTTTTTATCTGGAACTTCTTTTTTTATCATCAATACTTTTCAAATTTATTATTTCCGAAAGCCAAAAATTTTACTTTTTTTCTCCCCATTTTTAATTTTTCGCCATTTTCTCCGCAACCGTTCAATTTTATGAAATTTTGACCTATTACACTGCACAACAAAATTGCAACTTTTGTCTGATGATTGAATTTTATCACATGATGTTTACTAATTTGACTTCACTGATTCTAAATATACCCTCATTTGTGTTGTAACAGCTCTAGTTTACGAGTTATAGCTTCCACTAAAAATTCGCTGTCTTACACTGTTAATTTGCTGATAATAATTAATTAATTAAGTTTTCATAATATAATTTGATATGGCATCGTCAAGTCGAGTTTGTGTGAATGATCCGAACCATTTTTGTTTCATTTGCGGAGAGTATAGGTTTAAAGAATATCGTTTAAATGTGACAGCCTTCATAAATGAGGCTTACTAAAACTACTTTGGTCACCCACTGGAAATGAAATATAAGCCTTGGATTCCGCAAAAGGTATGCAAAACGTGTGTTGAGGTTCTACGTTTGTGGACAAATAAGAAAAGGAATAAATTTCGGTACGAAACCACCATGATTTGGAATGAACCCATGAACCACCACGACGACTGTTATTTTTGTTTGGTGGATATAACTGGGATTAACCGAAAAAATCGAGCCAAATGGGAATTTCCTTGCAGACGGTCGGTACATAGACGTGTTTTGAGCCCTAAGATATCACCTGAACCTCAAGCTGATGTACCACAGGAGGAGCCTATGCATTTTGAGGCGAAAACTGACAGTAGTGATAGTGACTTTCCAAAACTGAGTGCAGAAAAGATAAAAAGCGGGCGTTTTTGACGGGCCACAGATAAGATCGTTAATAAAAGACTCAAATTTTACAGACATTATGACAAAGATTGAGAAAAAGGCATGGAATGAGTTTGTTTGGCTTGTTCAAAATTTTTTGGGAAATAAGAAAAGTTCTGACTGTTCTTAACACGTCGAACAACGAATGAGTCACTTTCAAAGGCTTGGATGTAACATGAGCATCAAGTTACACTTTCTCCACAACCACCTGGACTATTTTCCCGCCAATCTTGGGGATGTAAGTGAAGAACAGCGCGTGCGATTCCACCAGGACCTTTGTAAGATGGAAGAACGCTATCAAGGCTACTAGAACGCACACATGATGGCTGACTATTGTAGGAGCATTCAGAACAGCTCTCTACCTTCAGCTTCAAAAAGGAAATCAAATAAAAGAAACTTTTTTTAACTTAAAAACTAAGTAAAATAGGATTATCTTTAAATATATAGTGTTTTATTATAAAAAGAACTATGTGTAATATTTTTTTAACTAGAGCTGATACAGAAATTTCAGTCACAGATTTGAAAACGTCATTAAAAATTGGATTAATATCATGTAACATAACCCAATCATCAGACATGCTGTTGTGCAGTGTTATCAAAGTTGTAGATCCTTTAATTACGAACAACTTTTTCTTCAAACTTTTTTTTCTAACACCAATATCTTTATCGATTCATCATATTCCTAAACTGTGCTATTTAATGTTTTTTTATTTTATAATTTGACTGGACTAGTTCTTTTCAAAACAGTTAGTTCTTAATCGACACGGAGACCAAAGGTACCTAGGTAATGATTTATTTAGCATAATAATTAAACAAATTTATATTTTATTCCTATAAACAATAAAGCTTTAAAACTTTAACAAGAATCATTCCGTGATATTAAATGTAAGTAGGTATTAAATGTGTTGTTAAAATTTTATTTGAACATTTACTCACGATCAGTATGATAAAAATATATTGCGTACTGAGTAAACGCTACAAATAAGAATTAAATTGTAAAATTACTGAACTGCTACTGTACTGTTCTGTTTATAGCAGAACAGTGTGTAAGTATTGAATAATATTGCAATAAATTAAAATGTACCTTAATAAGTTAAGTAGCAATTGATTTTTTATGGATTCGTTTTCATTTAGCAAAGTTCTTAATGTATGACAGGCTAATAGATCTCCGTAGATAAATTGCGATTTTATCTTTGGTTACCGAATATCTAGGTCACAGTTAAGAGATCGCTGAAACGACAAAGTATTTTTGGTTTGACATAATTTAGTTTTAGGTACTACACCAAAATGTAGCGAAATATTTAAAATTTTTGTTTTAATTCCATAATAAGTAAATTATTAATTTGTTTGTGTATTGTGGTTGGTTCGTAATCTATATATATAAAAGAGATTTCCACCCATTGACTCATCACGATATCTCTGGAACCATAAGGCGTAGAGACTTGAATTTTGGTAGGAATATTCCTTTCGCCGAGTAGAGGTCAGCTAAGAACGGATTTTATGAAATTCCACCCACAAGAGAGGGTTGCAGGGGTTAATAACATCTATGGCAAAACAACGTTTGCGGGGTCAGCTAGTATGTATATATATCTAGCCGACGAACTTCATGTTGCCTTTTTTTTCTTTGTGAACAAACTTTATTCTGACGAAAAAAAGAATAGGTAATATATATCTGGATTGCAGTCGGTCGGAAGTTATGCGCGTACACAAATTTTGGTTATTCATCTTTATTTATATTGATGGAAGAGTATTTTTTTTTAAACAGTGAACAAGAAGAACTTATTACCTACTATTGTGAGTCCTTATAGCGAAGTACCGCTTGTTTTTTTTTTCACTAGGATTATTAAAACACAAATGTATTTTACTCTGACTGTGTTGGTTGTACCTATACTATATTTTTTATTATTTGTTGTATACAGTACCCGATTTTTCGATTTTTAAATGTTACATAAAATAAATTTAAAGTGCACTAAAAACTTAAAACATATTCGAAGTTCATTGAAGTGTTTATCATACATTTATTCTTAGAAAGTTATATTTCATAGTGATGCGGTGCATTTTTACTTTGAAAATAAAATAACTACAATGCGGTCACGTTTACAACTACGAGTATCAAATATCAATCTTATACTATTAAACGAGCAATTATTGTATAGGTATATGTTACAGGAAATATATGTAATCCGGCATTGTATACAATTCCTAGGAAATGTATGAAATTCCTAAAATCGCACGGAAATGTGCAAAATAAATTATATTAGACACATTTCCTAGGAAATCTATACATTGCCTAAATAGCAATCGGAAATGTAAATATTTTCGATGGGTATGCGAGGATAGCGGGGGAGGTCTAATTTTGAAGTTAGATAGGTTAGGGTTTTTTTTTTGTTTATATCACAAAATCATGCCGTTAAACAGTCTAATCTAAAGACTTACCAAATAACCTTAACCTATCTAACTTCAAAATTAGACCGACGCGGGTCTTAATCTAAAAACTAGCCATGAAAGTAGTTAATTATAAAGGTTAAAATATAAATCTTATATTTTATTCTAATATATTACAAAGAAACGATTTAGTGTTTTATTACAGAAAGCATTATTTTTATACATTTCCTAATACGATATTGGAATTGTATACAATTCCTAGGAAATTTATGTATTAAATAGTTTTTGAAACAATATTTTATACATTTCCTAAATAGCTTCGGAATTGTATACAATTTCTAGATTTCATACATTTCCGGTAATATAAACATATATAGAATCTGAATCTCGGAATCGGCTCCAACGATTTTCATGAAATTTAGTATGCAGGGGATTTCGTCGGCGAAAAATCGATCTAGCTAGGATTCATTTTTAGAAAATGTCGTTTTATCCCTGTTTTTAGACAGTGAAAAATTGGCTACAATATCGTTAGAATATGAAGGTAAATTTCGCAATTGTCATTAAAGTTGTAATAGCTCCGGTGGGAAGTCGGTCGGTCGCGATCAACCGATAAGACCACGGTTCAAATCCGTCTCCAATCTATTTTTTTTCTTTTTTTTCTAATTTCACACTTGATATTTTATTTATATATAAATACCGAGAAAAAAAACAAAAAAAAAATACTAAAAATACCGAGCTAAGCTCGGTCACCAAGGTACTGATATCTATATGTTTAACGTAGATAAAGTGTATAATTAATGAGAACGTCGAATATATTAACTATTGTTTGACTTTAACATTTATTTTTAAATAGCAATAAACATTAACAGTAATAAAGCAAACTATACCACTTGTGTGTACATTGAACTTATGTACTAATCATATCACTCCTACTATCAGTAATTATATTTCTATAAAAATCAGTTAACACATTACTCCTATAAAATGTCTGAACAATAAAAACAATACTTAAAACTATACTGATATTATAAAGCTGAAAAGTTTGTTTATTAAAACGCGCTACTCTCAAGAACTACGGTTTTAAATTGAAAAATAATTTTTGTGTTGGATATTCTATTTACCGATGAAAGTATATAACATTTTAGTAAGTTTTTTCCTCAATTTTTTTTATATATACAAAAGTTTGTGAAGATAAATGTATGTTTGTTACTGTTTCACGCAAAAACTATTGAACTGATAGTACTAAAATTTGGTATGTACATAGCTGGAGATCCGGAAAAGCACATAGGCTACTTTTTATCTCGCCATTCCCACGGGATCGGAAATTACGAGAGTGAGATCGCGAGGCGTAGCTAGTAAAATATAATTAGTAATACACATTGTTTTTAATAAAATTCTGTTTGCACAGTCGTTATCGGTGTAAGCTTTTGTCTAAGTATGTGACGCAGAAATCAAAACTAAGCAGAAGAATAGCAATCTGACAAAATCTAGAATACTGGGCGATATACATTTATACGAGTTTCACTTAGGTACCTCGTACACACGTGTGGTGTACAGTAGGGTTTCCAGAACCGGTCTATTTTCGAGAACCAGGATTTATGGTACTTTGTCTTAAATGAACCAGGATTTCTCGGTTCTTTGGTCAGTCAAAAATAAACGGGAAATCAAATTTCAATCCCGGTACTTTCGCGAACTTTATTTTTATTTAGCTATTCATACTAAAGCGAAATTGACTTGCAAACTGGGTACCCACGTGATCCCATGATTTCTCGAATTTTCAGAACCCTAGTGTACTGTATAGTTAAGTAGGTACGTTTCAAGCGTTTTATTCATGCTTTCGATATAGTTTTATCTATAATTTTACGTCACGGTTCGTGTGAATAAACGAGAATAATTGACTTGTTACTTTTACAAAAACTGTTTCGATTGATGTTAAAATTAAATGCCTCTACATTAAAATACGGCACGCTTACGTTATTCGTCCTTTACATTTTTTAAGATAAAAAAAAATAAATTATCTGTGCAGTATTATTATTCCGGTCAGTACAAAGATAACTTATTTATTTGTGACATTTACAAGGAGTTCATTAATATAACATACAAGGCATCCTTTTTTCTAAGTAAACTATTTTAAATATGAAATTAAATTAGTTTCATAAAAAAAATCTACAACCATATGTAATGAATACAAAATGTATAACGCAACCACAAGAGTAACTACATAAGTATCACTATATAGTAGATATATATATGTATATATATATATATATATACATATATGTATATATATATATATAGTATAAAACAGTCGCTTCACGCTGTCTGTAAGTATGCTTTTATGCGGGCTTTACACGCTACGATAAATTGTAACAATTTATCGTAGCGATCCAGATTGTTACAATTTATCGTTGCGTGTAGACGGGAGATTGTAACGATTTATTGGGATTGGAGTTGGAATGACTGTTTCGATTTGTTGGAGCGATAAATCGTTCAATAAATTGTTACAATTTATCGTAGCATGCAAGGCTCGCATTAGATCTTTAAAACTACGCAACAGATTTTGATGCGGTTTTCTTTAGTAAATAGAGTGATTCCAGACGAAGGTTTATATGCATAATAAATGCATAATATATTAGAGAATCACTGATAGTTTTAGAGGTTTCTAATGTGATTTTGTAAATAAACACCTTTTTTAGGGTTCCGTACCCAAAGGGTGAAAACGGGACCCTATTACTAAGACTTCGCTGTCTGTCCGTTCGTCCGTCCGTCCGTCTGTCTCCAGGCTGTATCTCAAGAACCGTGGTAGCCAGACAGTTGAAATTTTCACAAATTATTTATTTCTGTTGCCGCTATAAAACAACAAATACTAAAAACAAAATAAAATAAATATTTAAGTGGGGCTCCCATACAATCATACAACGAACGCTATTTTTTTGCCCTTTTTTGCTCGATATCAATAATGGCAACAGGCAGGCAAGTGAAATATTCACAAAATACTCAGTTGTATTTTAACTTTAATAATAAATAACAAAATTAAAATAAAATAAATATTTAGGGGAGGCCCTCATACAACAAACGTGTTTTGCCGCTTTTTGTCCGATATTAAAATCAGTATGTAAACAAGTCAAGGTAAACGCTTGAAATATTCACAAAATATTTAGTTTCATTTAACAATTAAATATTTTACAGAAATTTTACTTATATTTAGTTTAGTCAATGGTATGGAACCCTTCGTGCGCGAGTCCGACTCGCATTTGGCCGATTTTTGAACTTACATTGCAAATATTTATATTTAATAAATTTAAATTAATATTTATTTAGTACCTGGGTGACCGAGCCTAGCTCGGTAGTCGGTATTTTTAGTATTTTTTTTTTGTTTTTTTTTATTTATTTAAATAAAAAATAACGAGTGCAATTAGAAAAAAAAATTATGGCTTGCAGACGTGGATTTGAACCTTGGTCTTTTCGGTTGAACCCGTCCGATTTCTCACCTGAGAAGAGCTATTATAACCTTAATGACAATTGTGAAAATTACCTTCCTATTCTAGCGATATTTTAGCCATTTTTTCATTGCCTAAAAACAGTGATAAAACTAAATTTTCTAAAAATGAATCCTAGCTAGATCAATTTTTCGCCCCCGAAATCGCCTGTATACTGAATTTCACGAAAATCGTTGGAGCCGATTCCGAGATTCAGATTCTATATAAGAATTGCTCGTTTAAGGGCCTATGCAAACCGCGTTTTTTAAACGCGATACAGACGCGATGCAAACGCGTGTGTGACGCGATACAAACGCGATGCAAACGCGCGTATGTCGCGATACAAACGCGCCGTCGACGCGCGTTTGAATTGATACAAACACCAACAAACTGCTCTGTATGATAAAAACGCGCCGTCGACGCGCGTGTCACGCGATACAGACGCGATGCAAACGCGCGTATTGCGCGATACAAACGCGCTGTCGACGCGCGTTTTAGAAACGCGCGTCGACGGCGCGTTTAAAAAACGTGGTTTGCATAGGCCCTAATAGTATAAGATTTAGTATCAGCATTGCACCCGTGCGAAGCCGGAGCGGGTCGCTAGTATCGATTATGTTGTTACGGATGTATTTCAAAAATCAAAAGACTGCAATTAATTGGCAAAACGTCTTTCAGTACCTACTCATTTCAGCTAATAAATACTATATATTCTTATTGACTGACCTAAATAAACGCTGTGTTAACAATTAAAATGTCCGACAGGCATAAAGTGGATCAATGAAAGTAGTGTAATGTCGATTAATTAGTTCATAAGGTGTTCTTTACCGGCAGAATAGACTTTAGGTGTCAATGACCTATTCTGATATTGTTATTTCACCCTTATTTAATGTGTTCGCGTACTCTTTATGTCAATCAAATATTTTAATAAATTATTAAGATATTATATTCTCAAAAATAATCACATTATTTTAAAAAATCAAGTATTTAAATAGTAAATTGTCTTTTAACATAAAATTATATTTTATCATTAAGTAATGATAACGGTTGACGTACATTATAGCCCGGGAGCCAGTGACAGGTTTACATGACCAATTTCCTCTCAAACGAAACTTCGTAACATGAATAAGGGATTTTTTTATGAATTTTCGTCTTTGTCAGCTGCTACGACGTGGGTGGGTTGGGCAGTGGCAGCCTCCCAAACATCGAGAAAAAAATTTTTTTTTCTCACATCCTCCCAGCTTAAAATTTGTCGAATTATAGTTTAATCCACCATGTTATGGTCAGCTGACGTTATTTTTCCTTCAAGATATTAGGTAAACTATAACCCGACAAATTAGGTGGGAGGAAATGACTAAAAAAAATTATATTACTTGTTAACCTTTTTTTTGTCACCGCATGCAATAAACTAATAAAGCCAGGTGAATTTTGGACGAAGTAACATTTATGTGAGTCGGTTCGGTGTTAACAAAAAAATTCGTTAAGTCTCCATCTATTATTATTAGACGGATCTAGCGAAGATTTTGTGTCATTGAACATTTGCATGTAAGTTTATACTTGGTTTATACAAATAAAGGACACCGTAGAATGGTCAGGATAAATAACACCGCAAAAAAACTTAAATATTATATTATTATGGTTTTTATTAATTATTATCTATTACAAGTCTGCCACACAACTGGAGAAAATGGTTATTATTTGATGTCTAACCAATACTTTAATTTAATACAAATACAATTATTTACTTACATAGCTTAAACAATACGTATTTAATATAGATTAATTTACAGAATATTTTTTTTTCCTGCAGCGCGCGCATTCTCATATATTTAGTGGATTTTTATAATATACATAGTTACGAATGCTTTAGTTAAGACATCGGTATTTTTATTCCATGTAATTTTATATCATTTTTCAGTATTTTAATATGTAACTTAATCAAGTTTTCTATGTAAAGATGCAAGCTATAAATCCATACCTAATATTATAAATGCGAAAGTAACTCTGTATGTCTGTCGCGCAATCACGCCAAAACTACTGAACAGATTTAAATGAAATTTGGTATGTATAAATTTTAGAGTCTGAGAAAGGACATAGGCTACTTTTTAATGTGGAAAAAAGGGTGTAAGGGGCTGAAAGTTCGGAATGAAAATTTGTATTTATTTATTTATTTAACAATTTATGTATACTGGTAAAGAATAGGAAATAGCACCACTACTATCTGTATACCAAATTTCATTTAAATCTGTTCAGTAGTTTTGGCGTGATTCCGCGACAGACAGACAGACTGACAGAGTTACTTTCGCATTTATAATATTAAAATAGTATGGATTATAAACCTGAAAGTTGATTTGTTTGTTTGTTTAAACGCACTAAACTCAAGAACTACTGATTCGAATTGAAAAATTCCTCTGAGGTGGATAGCCTATTTATAGAGAAAGGTAATGCTTTAAGAAGAAGGAAGGCTATTTTTTCCCTCAAATCAACACGGGTGAAACCGTGGGCACAGCTAGTATATCATATTTTAAATATTGTTCGAATTGTGCACGTCGGTATTTACCATTAATACATATGTTATGTACGTGTAATTTGGGAGTTGGGACAGCTGTCAATCAGTAGGTACATTTACTTCGAGTCGACGATATTTTAAATGTTAAATTAAATATCATTATAAATATTATACTAAACATAATTATTGTGTTTATGAATATTATACGATCACTCCTACTTGCAAAAGCTCATCGAATTTAACACCTCGTAGTGTCTCGAAAATAAAATTATCTGTCAACGTCGAACGTGTCGGCACGATCTATTTTAGAAAAAAATAATACATTTACTGACTGAAACACTCACCTCACTTTAAATTGTCTCACCCAGGTTCCAAAAACTATGTACTTTTGTAATTTCTAGGTTATAAAATGAATAATACACTGAGCCACGTGTTTTATAAATAGAAAGAAACACACGACCGGCCGACACGCCGGTTTGGATCGGAATGACCGAATGAGCGATGCTAGCCAAAGCGAGTACAATTAATATGAAACGCGTGGCTCAAGCAAGTGAGGCCGATTGTTGCGTCATAAAAGAAAGAGTAGGGAGTCGCTGACACGCTGCTGAATGGCGACGCGACACGGTGCGTTGCGTACAGCGCTCTAAGGTCGATAACTCAATAGTCAAGAGAAAGAGCATCATTCGCGGCAAAGCTTCGAATTTGATACTTTCAGGTTTTCGTAAAGAGTATAGTGTTAATAGAAACTCTAGTTAGAAATTTTAAGTATCTCTTGATTTTCTTTATTACATAGGTATCACAGTGATTTACTTAATATAATTATATATTGTTATTATTTTGGATAAGTTGCTAAAGAAGTAAAAGAAGATCCTGAAGATTTAAAAAAAAGAATACAAAAATCTTTTTGTGTAAAACGTTACCTAAATATTATAGCTTTGATTTTATGTATTAATTAAATTTGATTGATGATTTTAGGATCTAAAATAAATAAAAGAAGTAAAATAAACGTCAGTGTCAGCTCAGACACGCGACTGAAGTTTAATCTTTTTTTAATGAATCAAATTATTTTTAATTAAAACAATAAAATCCTGATATCAAACATAAATTGCCGCTTGCAATTCGATGTAAAGCGTCTTTCTCAGCATCAGCATCACTGCTGTTTTAGTATGAGATCCGGCTTCAAATTAGTGCACTCATTGACTTTTTGCTAAAAATAAATTTTTTCTGTATATTTTTGATTAGAAGTATTATACATATATCTACCAGGTTGCCTATCAAAATGTGGCCGCTAGTATTTTTAATTAAATTATTGTTAATAGGTAGGGATCCCTAGTACATTTTTTTAACCTGATCAGTATCAAGCTAATTTTCCGTGAGTAGCTTCATTTTAATGAGACGAACAAAAAGTTTCTCTTCGAAAACTCTCGATTGTGGTAGATAATAGAGTTAGCAGGAGGTAGAGCAGCAGTGAGCGTAGGACCGGGATAACGTACCACGCAATTTGTAGGACAATGTTACTATTAAATTATATAAATATTTACTAAATAAAAGAAAAAAAAAATCAGAAAAAAAAAATCCTTCCAGGTCATCAAAAATTATTACTAACCAGCTGATTTTTTTTTCTTTTAGTAACTTAATATTTATATAATTTAATAGTAATATTGTCCTGTTGTCAAATTGCGTGGTACGTTATCCCGGTCCTACGCTCACTGCTGCTCTACCTCCTGCTAACTCTATTATCTACCACAATCGAGAGTTTTCGAAGAGGAACTTTTTGTTCGCCTCATCAAAATGAAGCTACTCACGAAAAATTAGCTTGATACTGATCAGGTTAAAAAAGTGTACTAAGGATCCCTACCTATAATTGATTTTTGTGGAAAAAAATTCGTTAACTTGTTTTTTAAATAAAATATCATCTACGTCACGGCAATATGTATAAAGATTCTGAAAAAAAATCACGGTTGCCGTTGTGCACCTGGCCTTCGCCGCCAGGTGTAAACAGGTATGATTTCGATACATTTATACGTTCATAACGCACGTTTATGATTTATATATCAACTAGCTGTGCCCCGCGGTTTCACCCGCGTTGATTTGAGGAAAAAATAATCTTCCTTCTTCTTAAGGTATAATGTTTCTCTTTAAATAGGCTATCGACCTCAGAGGATTTTGCAATTCGAATCAGAAGTTCTTGAGATTAGCGCGTTTTACAAACAAACAAATCAACTTTCAGGTTCATAATATTAGTACAGATAAAGATAATTTATTATATAAAGCATATCTGTTACACTTTCGCGACGAAAATATTTATAAATAAGTATACTGACTTTGACTGGATTGACAGAATAATCTGGAATGTTTCAATGAGACCAAGCAATTTAACGTTTTTATTTATTTATTATTATTTAATTCATTCAACATTCAACATTGTACATTTGTCATTTATTGTATATTTAAGTAGCTTGATATATTTTCCTTAGTTTACACAAAATAAACTGAACGCACATTCTACATTTTTAAAATCTAAAATACGCCACTATCCGTATATTGTGGATATAATTATATGTATTGTCGATTCGAAACCTTTTTTTAAATACGTTCTTTAATTTTAGGGGAGAGTTTACCGTATCGACGGGATGAACATTAAATGTTTGACAGTTACGAAACACACGAACATTATACATCATACTTCCATACTTCCGCGCCTTTCAACCCCTTACACCCTTTTTTCGCATTAGAAAGTAATCTATGACAGACAGTTACTTTCGTATTTATAATGTTATCCATATCCATACTATTAAAGCAAATTTTTGAATACTTGAATAAAATCTAATATTTTTAAACAATACTTGCACAATAAAATTTTCTTTTACATAAGTTACCTTGGTTTTATTTTCATCAATACCTAGGTATTAATTTTTTATGGTATTTTTTTTATTTGTCATTTTGAAAAGGAAGACATCTTAGAAGAAGAGTATTCACAAAGTCGTTTCTTTTACTCCCCGGTGCAACCCTGGTGGTTGAGAACACTAGCATTCGACGTATGCGCAAAGCGTCGCGCAGCTGGCAATCGCTATCCTCGTCTAACAAATGATGTTACGCGCTAACTCTCATTCACTCAGGGCGGACCCGGACCGAGGGACCGAGCGCAGGGCAGCCGTTACGCGCGTGCTATACGGCTCCTCCGCCAGGTCCTCCTCCACCTCCGCATTAACGCTTCCTGCCCTACCCGGCGCAGCCGTAGGATCTCGTCCAACGTGTTGTTCTCACCAAGAGCCCTACTACCCGAGACGTATGAGTAGGTCTCGGCAAGAACCTCCGCCACGAGTTCCCACGGGCGGTCGCCGGCTAGAGCAGTAGCTGCAGCCCACGATACCGTATGGTACCCCCGGATCACCCTCACCGCGATGGTCCTCTGCGCAGAGCGCAGCGCGGCCTTATTCCTCGCAGTGAGGCGATCCGCCTAAACCGGGGCACCGTACGTCACCATACTCCGACAGACACCGGAGTACAGCTGCCTGCAGGCGGCGCTGGGTCCTCCGAGGTTCGGGAGGAGTCTGCCCAGTGCACTCGACACCTTCACGACCTTCGGTCCCACCATGGCGAAGTGTGGGCCAAAGGTCCACCCTCCATCGAGGATGAGCCCCAGATATTTGATTTGGGGGCTCATCCTAACCTAATGTACATACTATATGATGAAAAACGGTCCGAACCGAGAACCGGTCGCTCAAATTTTACCCCTCATGCGCCTAAAGAAGTTTCACTTCAAAAAAATGATTTTTGTCAAGCAAGACAAGACTAAGTCGATGAACAAACATAAAGCTAATGAGGAGTATGAAAACCGCGGTTAACATAGTGAAGAGTGACTAGAACTAAATCATAACTCTACGAAACTATAATCTAAGCACGGGAGCTTCCAACGTAAATGTGTGATATCAAAGCGAGCTGCATAAATCAACGTACCTCTATATCCATGCTCCAGGCAGCTCTAGCGTTTGTGTTAAAACGGCTTACTAATAAAATCGTAAGAAGTAAAATACGACAAACAACCAAACTAGACTATAGTTTTTATTTCTAAGATTTTAATTAAAGTTCATTTCATTGGTTATTCGAAAAATAAATATAATTATGACTTTCAATAGCTTTTTAAAGCGTTTGTTTGATAGAGACAGACGAAAATTCTAGAAATTATATTTTAGGCTATGAAGATCCTTTATATGTATATTTTTTCCTAAAAATCTATCTATAGATAGATATAAACCATTTAGTGTAATTTTACGTATAGATTTTAAAATTATTTAGATACGTGATTCGTTGATATGTGATTTATTGGTACTGAACAGATATTCTTTTATTTTAATTACTAGTTTTAAGCAAAATTTATTGGATTGTGATACATTTTTGTACTATTATTTTTAATAAAATTTGTAATAAATATTGTACGTAGTTTTGGTTTTGTTTCGTTTCTAATTAATTATAATTATTTGTATTAAAATATACCATATCCTTAATTCCCTCTGCTTTAATCTCTTCATGTTTTTTTTCTCTATCGCTCACCTTTTGTATTGATTGAAGTATAAATGAGGTTAATCTATACTAATATTATAAAGCTGAAGAGTTTGTTTGTTTGTTTGGTTGTTTGTTTGTTTGTTTGAATGCGCTAATCTCAGGATCTACTGGTCCGATTTGAAAAATTCTTTCAGTGTTAGATAGCCTATTTATCGAGGAAGGCTATAGGCGTATCACCACGCTAAGATCAAAAGGAACGTAGCACCAACGAAGAATGTTTCAAAATCAGGGTTTTTTCCTTTTGAGAGCTTCCGCTGCGTAAACGGTTAAAGTTTCGCACAAATCATGTATGACAGAATTGATCCAATTCAAAGCGGACGAAACGGCGGCGAAGGAGCGGCGGCTCCCGGTCGGTACCACTGCAACCGTCATGTCCTTGCATTTTAAATCTATGATATCTTCGAAAACATTCATTTCAATTACATGTGTACATATTGATCTATATTAAATGCATAAAGTATTTAAGATACTTAATTACATAAGGATTAATGCTGTATTGCTTAAAATCGCTTCGTAATTAAGCCATTATTTCTCGTAATAAGTAAAGGATAAAAAATGGTTATTGTGGGTTATCCCTAAGAGATAGACATATACCATCGCGGACTTTTTTGTAGACCTTTTTAAGTTGTACAAAACTGTCGCACATTATTTTGATCTATCTCGTAGGGTTCGGCCAGCGTTTGCAATGAAAGCGCAGAAAAATGTGTTTATTTACGACATCACATTAGAAACATCTAAAATTATTAGTGTTTATCTACTATATTCATGTATAATACATATAAAACTTCATCTTGAATCACTCTATCTATCAAAAAAACCCGCATCAAAATTCATTGCGTAGTTTTAAAGATCTAAGCATACATAGGGACAGACAGACAGCGGGACGCGGCTTTGTTTTTAGCCGACTTCCAAAAAAGGAGGAGGTTCGCAATTCGATTGTATAGGTACTGTGTAGTGATATTTTATATCTATCAGTGATAACAAAATTTTGCAACACACATCTGCAAACTTAGTTATTTCATTAAGCGTTATCTTCTATTAAACTCGGAAATTTAAAATTTTCGTTGTTAATGCCCACCCCCGCAATCTTTATTAGGGATTAGTTATCATTAAATCTGCTCTTGAATCATTTCTACATCAGATAGAGCAGGTTCTTACCAAATTTGGAGCCTATAGGAGCTACAGCTCGGAAATTTAAAATTTTCATTTTAAAACCCACGTCCGCAACCCTTTGTGGGGTAGGATATCGTAAAATTCGTTCATAAATTATTTTCACATCACTTACAGAAAATGCATACAAAATTTGGAGTTTGTAGGATCTATAGCTCGGAAATTTATTGGGTATGAGTTCTCATAAAATGCGCTCATTGATCATTTCTACAACACATATAGGAGATACTACTAAATTTAGAGTCGATAGGAGCTATAGTTTAAAAACGGGAATTTTCCATTCATAACGCCCCCTCAACCTCTAATTCTTGTGGGTTGATAAGATCCGTTCTTAGCTAACCTCTACTCGGCGAAAGGAATATTCCTAACAAATTTCAAGTCTCTACACCTTATGGTTCAATTTTCCATTGTTAACAACCCCGCAACCCCCTCTTGTGGGTGGACTTTTGTAAAGTCCGTTCTTAGCTGACCTCTACTCGGTGAAAGATCGGTTTATTTTGATTTTAACCCCAAAAGGGGGTTGATTTCTCAAAATACATTATTAGTACAACTCAACACCATCTTTAAAGCATACATTTTGAATTACAAGTCTCTTACTGCAATATCATAGCACTTTTATACAAACTTCCAACCCCCGTTTAACCCACTTAGGGGTGGAATTTCGTAAAATCCTTTCTTAGCTGACCTCTACTCGGCGAAAGGAATATTACTACCAAATTTCAAGTCTCTATGCCTTATGGTTCCAGAGATATCGTGATGAGTCAATATATGGGTGGAAATCTCTTTTATATAGATTTTTTTTTATATAAAAATAAGTCGGGTTTTCATTCCTGACGCTATAACTCCAGAACGCACGAACCAATTTCCACTTCCACGGTTTTGGATTCGTTGGAAAGGTCTCGGGCTTTGTGAGGTTTATAGCAAAGAAAATTCAGAAAAATTTCAACAGAAAAGCGGGAAAATCTTTTTTTACAGCCATCCATGAAGCCATCTGGTGGCGAAACGGAGTTCGCCGCGTTTGCTAGTAGATTTTATATAAAGCATAAAAACTGACAATCACGTTAAATTTCGATAGAAGAATTAAAAAAAAAATGATGTCATTACTGAAAGTTTATAATAAACCAAAATAAATAATATCATATGACGCCGCGTTGGCGCAGCGGTCACAGCACTGGATTGCGATTGGCTGTTGCGCGGGCGGTTGCGGGTTTGAGCCTCGCACACGACAAAATTTGCACCCGCGGTCTGGGTGTTTGTGCAGTCCTTGTGGGTCTCGCCACCGTGCCTCAGAGAGCACGTTAAGCCGTCCGTCCTGGTTGTTATCATGTTCACCTGATAGCGATCGCTACTCATAGTAGATCGTACTCATAGTATAATATATCCGCCAACCCGCATTGAAACAGCATGGTGGATTAAACCTCGATCCTTCTCCTACATGGGGAAGAGGCCTATGCCCAACAGTGGGATATTACAGGCTGAATCGTGAATCGTGATCGTGAAATAATATCAGTGTAATTTTGCATGTAATAATCAATCGGAGAATATTATTTCTGTACTATTGTAAGATCTGTAGGTGGTGATGCAATAGCGCTTGTATTTGCTCGTAGAACCGATAGCGGAAACTCGAGTAAGCATATTGTTTAGGGCACGGTTTAGGGGTTGAAAATATTAGCAAAGAATAATAACAATGGTTGCAACCATTTGACATGTTATTGACAATTTATTATAAAATAAATACAAATCTATATATATAAAAGAGATTTCCACCCATATGCAGGGGCAGCATATGCAGCATATATAGCAGGTATGTATTGACTCATCACGATATCTCTGGAACCATAAGGCGTAGAGACTTGTGGTAGGAATATTCCTTTCGCCGAGTAGAGGTCAGCTAAGAACGGGGTTTACGAAATTCCACCCACAAGAGAGGGTTGCGGGGGTTAATAACATATATAGCAAAACAAAGTTTGCGGGGTCAGCTAGTGTAATAATAAAATTAAACGGATACTTCTGAAATAATTTTAAAGAACTGATACGAAGTTTGATGAAAATAAAAACTCCATGTAACCGCTAACCAAGTCAGCGATCTATAATTACAAAAACGGTTACCTACACATAGTTTTGCAATAATGTTTACTTTATATGTAACACCTCACGACGACGTTTACACGAAAATGTAGAGATGACTATTGAAGTATTATTATAGTTCATCCATTTGATTTTATGTTTTACTAGTTTGTAGTTACTTGTAGTCATTTTGAAAACTCATTCAGATTTTTAAAACAGATTAACCTAAATAATATTTACAAAATATGAAATATAAAACACTAAGTGAGGCCGCACACCGCCGCCACACGCTACACTCAACATACATTTACGGCGCCACAATTACTGCGATACAATTTAAGCGGCCACAAATGTGTCGTGTGTGCGCACATTGGAAGCACAATTGTAGCGTGGCAACAGAAGTCAGAATGTCGACATCATCGTCTGACGATGACGATTTTTTTTTGATGAGGTGATTAATGAGAATAAATTAAATGTAAAAAAACCTTTTTAAAAAACAAGCTTTTATTTGAATGCACTAAAACGAAAAAAATTTTAAAACTTTTACTATCTACTTATAAAGTCATTACACATAATCTATATGATAGAAAAGCATGTCGCGAGATATGAGTACTCGTATTTCCTTAGTTTGAAATTTTTAATAGTTAAAATCAATCACATCAATTTATTTAATTTACTTGTTTACAAGCAAATCTCGCGACAAGCTTTTATATCATATAGATTATGTGTAATGACTTTATAAGTAGATAGTAAAAGTTTTAAAGTAAAAATTTATTTTTTTCGTTTTAGTGCATTCAAATAAAAGCTTGTTTTTTAAAAAGGTTTTTTACATTTAATTTATTTTTGACTTTTTAGTCGGTATTCACGTCACTTTATTCAAATTATTTTTAGCAAGCCCTTTCATTTGATACCCATATTGTAGAAGTGCTCTAAAAATAACTAGTCCGCACTCAAAAGTTGGCTTTACCAATATGACGTCACAAAGTTAACCATGCATTGTCATCCAAATTGAACCTGCATACAAAATTTCAGCTCAATTGGTTGCTTCAAAATTGAGTTGCAAGATTTCACCCGAACAAACATACATACATACATGCATACATACAAACCATGTATTGTCATCCAAATTGAACCTGCATACAAAATTTCAGCTCAATTGGTTGCTTCAAAATTGAGTTGCAAGATTTCACCCGAACAAACATACATACATACATGCATACATACAAACCATGCATTGTCATCCAAATTGAACCTGCATTCAAAATTTCAGCTCAATTGGTTGCTTCAAAATTGAGTTGCAAGATTTCACCCGAACAAACATACATACATACATGCATACATACAAACCATGCATTGTCATCCAAATTGATACTCTATACAAAATTTCAGCTCAATTGGTTGAAGATATCTGCTTCAAAATTGAGTTGCAAGATTTCACCCGAACAAACATTCATTAAAGTTACATACATACATACATTGCAAGTTAAATAAAAGCTTTTAATAAAAAAAAGACGTTATTGGGTTCACCCTTTTAATCAAAATTGTAGTTTACGGAAATTTCAAAATTGCGCAAGAATTACGATCCGAAGAAGAAAAGTTCATAGAATGAATATGAAAACATACCTACCAATTATTATTAAATTTAGTTTAATCAAATCAAATTTTTCAATAAATTATAAATTGTTCAATTAATCAGTTCAATAAATTTATTTAAACGGGATTTTTTTCAATCTCTGCAATAAATTCAACATAAAATTCAACATTCTTTCATTTTCGCGCGTTTTTATTCTATGTTCGCGCCACATAAAACGAACGTGTTCGATCTTGAATTCGTGTGGCGTGGCAGCCATCTTGCCACAAACTGCACCTACTACAAATGTGTCCTTGATGTGCGGGTTTACATACAAATATAGGGGGTCGATAAATGTATCGCGTTTCAAATGTGGCGCTACAATTATCGTAATACAAATGTAGCTGTGGTGTGCGGCCTCACTAAGGGCCTGTTTCACCGTTTGTGGATAACCGGGATAACACTATTTGACGGAGTAACCTCAGTCAGTAGTAGATAACCTGGCTGCAGGTAAGTATAGCAATCACAGAGATGGGTGCCTAATATAGTCAGGTATAAAATATAAAATATTGACGGTTTTAGCTTACTACATGTAATTAACATGAGAGGGAAAAGATTTTTTAAAAGAAATTTTTTTTTTTAAGTATTATTATTTGCAGCAGGCTTATGGTGGCAGAGGTTGTTTTTATAAATTCACAATATTGAATCAGCGTATAAAAATTGTTTCATCTAATTAACAGATGAGGGAAGATTTTGTTATATTCCGGATCTTAGATCATATGTGTGAATGTGATAGCTCATTGGATCCGGAATGACGTCTAGAAAAATGTTCGAAAAGCGTGTAATTAGCACATAAAAAATTGCAAAAGTTATTAACAATTAAAAAAACGAAAAAAATGGCCTTTAGTTTTTTGTCAATATTTCATAAACTATTCATATTTAAGAAATTTCAAATAGAGATTCTGAAAGAGGAGGAAATCTTCAGTAAAAAAACTTCCCGCTTCCGAAACTCTATCTCCATTATTTATAATTTTATTTTAATTCTGAAAATTGGTGTCCGCGTGACATTTTTATAAAACAAACGAAAAAAAACCGACTTCAATTACATCGACAAGTAATACAACGTGAGTAGACGAATTAAAAAAAGAATTATCAAAATCGGACTACTCTGTAAAAAGTTATGCGTGTTCATACCTTACAATTAGTGACTGAAGAATCAATCAATTCCTGTTTTCCTACTCTTACGGTTGGATTTTTATTTTCAAATTTATATGGGACCAATTTCGGAGTATACTCTTTCCAATAAAAAAAGAATTATCAAAATCGGACTACTCTGTAAAAAGTTATGCGTAGTCATACATAAAAAAATATACGTACGCGTCGAATACATCGACGGGTGTAAAGTAAAAAGAGTTATTATACAAAACAGCAACTTTTCAGGAAAGCGCATAATAGGAAAAAGTGCTCCCATTTTGTCAATTTCAAACCAAATTAGTTGAAATTTTCATCACTGCTACATTACTTACAAAGACAAACACGTGTATATTTCATTTCTTCTAATTATGTTTAATTTACGAGATATTGTAGTTGTCTGCCTCTACATTGTGCTTAAAAAATATGACAACTGAGTTAACTACCACTTGGTCGTTTCTACATTGAAATTAAAAATCTGGATTTAATAAAGTATGTTTCATACATATAATTATATTTCAGTAAGTATAAAAAGTATAACTCCCAATTATTAAAATTAGCCCATGACTGTGTTATATTCTAAATAAAATCAAAGTTCAAAGCATAATTACGCAGATGTCTTTTTCTACATCGTAACATAATTTGTTTAACATTGTTGCCGACCGGTGAAGAACATGCTATCTGACTGATGACGCAATAGGAATGAACGTGCGCCCCCCGCGCGGACTGCGTAAAAGCGGCCAGCGGTAGTTGAACGCATGTACGTCGTGTAATTTTACAAAACAGCTGTAGTTGTCTTTTTTACGTGACAAAAGTACAAGAAATGAGGCGATATTTGTATTTTTTATTTTACCATGTTGTAAAATATAAAGTTTTTAGTTAGTTACTGAAATAAAAAAAAATCTCAAAATTGTAGTTAACTTTTTTTACTTTGCACCCGTCGACATAATCTCCTCCGTTTTTTCGTCGGTTGAAAACCGGGTTGGCCCACAATTAAAGACGCGTAAATTTAACAATGGTACCGTTGAAAGTTTATAGATGGCGCTGCTGAGGGTTCCAGTTTGTTTGCAGACTTATCCTTTGCAGAGCCGTCTACCTTCTTGGCATTGCATTACAATAATGATTAATTTTTTATTATACAGCCTAAAAATTGTTGGAGATTCTTACCGAGCGATGATTTCCTCAAAAGTAGACACGCTTATCCATTTTTACTGTTTTGTTTGGTGTTTTTGATGGTACCTAATAACGTCAATACATATGCTATACCTATGTCAATACTTATAATAGGTTTTAACATTACCAATAATTACCACAGTTCGACATTTTTAGTTTATTGAATAGGTACTTTTATATATTAAAATAATTTGAAATCTAAGAACTGTAAAAAGAGCCAGCCTTATTTATCAGAGAAATATTGCACGAGTTTATAAATTGTTAGCGTTTAGGATTTCACCCACAATGTAAACCTATACATATGCTTTACTTAGCTACCGCCCACAATCGTGAAAGTAGATATTCGTTTCTGTAAGGTTGTGGAACCTCTTCTTAAATTTCTTGGTTACAATAGAATTCAACGTGTAACATCCCACTGGTGGGTATAGGCTTCTTTTTCCATGTAGAAAAAGGATCGGAGCTTAATCCACAGGCTACTCCACAACGGGTTGGTGGTTATATTCCCTATGAGTAACGATCGATATCTGATGTATATGATAACTGCCGAGACCGACAGATTTAGGTCTGAGGCACTGACCGGAAAAAAACATTTATACAAATATCCATCACGAGCGGGAATCGAACCCGCAAACCGTTGTTTGTTAGGCGAGTACTTGGCACACGCACCACTACACCAGAGAGCGGTTGTTCTTAATTCATTAATTTCTTGGTACCTACTTAATTTAGTACTATTATTTAATTCTTATGCCCCTTTTGATGAATCAATACATATAATAAAAAAAATATAACGGGTCGCTGTCTCATCATTTAAGAAATATGAGAAAACGTATTACTGGGACCTTTATCAACGCAGATAGCACCCAAAACAATGACTGTCAGAATTTTTGTCTGTTTGTCTGTGCGTTTGTGCACTGGAATTTCGTAAAAAAAATTGCAAAAGTTTTTTTACACTTTAACCCCCCTCCCTACCACTTCCCGACCTCAGATCGACCGTAATTTATTTTTCCTTTCATTTTCGTTGTATTCTCTTTCATTTCCAATGTGTTTCATCCTACTATAATTTTTTTTGGTTTTTACCATTTTTAAAGGGTAAAAAAGCACTGGGCTATGATGAGTATAAAATAATATTTTAAGTTTTGCTCTAAAGTAAAAAATTAGACTTAAAAAACATTAAATAATTAATGTTTAGATTACTAATTACAATTATAGTTGATTATAAATTTGTGATTAATTGACAAGTCTGTGTTAATTATACGGTGCTGAGACGTGAACGTGCAATGGAACGGGCTATACTTTGGGTATCTCTCAAAGTAGGATTACAAATGAGACTATCCACGAGAGAACGAAAGTAACGGATATAGCCCACAGAATTAGCAAGTTGAAGTGGCTGTGGGCTGATCGTCATAATTATGTGCAGGACCGATGGCCGTTGGAGCAGATGGGTCCTGGAGTGGAGAGCGCGTCTTGGCAAACGCAGTGTGGGACGTCCTCCGGCCCGTTGGGCTGACGATCTACGTAAGATTGCCGGAGTAGGCTGGATGAGGGTTGAGGAAAACCGGGATGTCTGGCGCGAGCTTGGGGAGGCCTATGTCCAGCAGTGGACTGCAATAGGCTGAACTGACTGACTGAATGACTGACTGACAAGTCTATGATGTTCACTTTTATTTAATCCTTAAGCTCTCTAGCAACTAGAATTTTTAAATTTATCGTAAACTAGCAGTTGCCCGCGGCTTTGGTCGCGTATAAGTTAGAATTTCCACAAAAGCTGATACACGTGTTGACTCATTTTCCAAAACTTAAGTTTCATGCTTCGAATTAAAAAAAATTATTTAGAAGTTTTTTACATCAATATTTCATTCCCTCAGAGGTATAATTTTCCAAAACTGTCCTTGGACGTCTATTAACTTGTAGCACAGATTAGTAAATAGTTACTACGTAAGTGTTTATAGCATCCTTAATCCGGTCCTGTCGCAAAATCCGTTCTGATCGGACGTTTACTAATTATAAACTGCCTCCGTGTCAATTATCTAGTTTTTTTATTGTCTTAGTAGACGTGTCCTAACTAATAGAGCCCTCGACCACCTTAATCCGGACCTGTAACAAAATCCTTTTTTAGCAGACTTTTCAGTTCAATACAGCTCAGCTAAGCATATCGCACACTGTTAGACACAGGTCTCCCCAAGTTCGCGTCAGACATTTTGATTTCCCGCAATCCTCACCCAGCCTCCACTTTTTCTAACTATTAACTACCTTAGTCAAATTTCAAGTGTGTATCATAAAAAAATTAAGAATTTTTATAACATCTTTCGAGAGCCCTTAGGGCTAAGACCTTCTTACAGCTTTATACGAGTTTCAGGAAGTTTTAGATTTTTTTTCCAGGCACTGTAAATGGCACAATCACCGCCGCAGTGCTGGGGAGACTTTTTTTATAGAGCTATCTTCACATGTATCCTTAAAATATTAAAACACTACATGCAATAGTTATGTTTAAAAAAAAAGTTCATACGAATTTCTTATCTTTCAAACGGTCATACTAGTGGTGACCAATAACAGTAACATACCAATTAATAAGTTTTTACGTGAAATAGCTAGAAATTATAGAAGGAGTCCGGGAGAGTTTAGCCGCTTTTCACTGAAATGCTCATAAATCTTTCCATACTTACAAATCGGTATTTTTTATAAATTGTATCATAAGCTGCATTATTTAGCTATATTTTCTCTTAAGAAACTTTACTACATCATTAGTAGTTAATGAGTAATTAGCGATTTCTCCTAAAGTGGAATTCGGCTAATGTCTCCCGCCTGGGCGGGAGACTTTATCCACCAAGTAGGGAGACTTTACCCGGGGAATAAAAATAGACAAAATAATATTACAAATTGTAATTCAATAAATAAATTTAATGATAAAAATACGGCACATAGTACATAGCAAATGAGAACACAAGGAGGGTACTTTGAGTATCTTTAAGATACACAAGTGAGGAATCAACTATTATCACATTGATTTATAGTCCATAGCATACTTAGTTATAAGTAACTAATTACAATTATAGTTAGTTTAGCTATTGTATAAGTACAATAGCATGTGTTTGAAGTCCAATAAACTGGATACTTTTTGGAATTCATTGTTTCATATTCATATGCCAGCTTCATAGCCACCTGTTTGGTTAAGTCTCCATAATTCCTTTTGGTGCAAGTTAGAAGATAATTGACAAGTGCTTTCTCTTCCTCGATTGTAAATATCAGAGCTGTTTTAAACTGGATTCCTTATTCATTATTTTAGTCAATTTGAACTTGTCTCTTAATTTCATGAGGTATTTCAATCAACTTCATAGTCTAAAGCAACACCTCTAGTAGATTTTTTTTTACCAATTTACTAAAGCATTTCTTATTACTGACTGATCTAAATTGCTTCTGTTCCTAGTTGTTTCTTTTTTATAGTTGATAGATATTTTGGATGATTATCTGAAATAAAATAAAATATTATTGCAGGAGAAACTACCCTGATTGCAGGAGAGATTAGTGGCTAAAGTCTCCTCCCGACGCCTGGCTAATGTCTCCCACCCTACACCAAGCTGTCCGTTATTACATTTTCATAAGAAACTATGACACTTAAGTAAAAATTGTCTACCGTGAATGTTACTAGGATAATTACACTAACGATTTATATAAATTACGTCCTAGAATCTATTCACAGTAAATAACAGAATACAAAAATCGGAAATTGAAAAATTTTACTTACATGGTACGAAAATGTCTTGATACTTCTCACTCCTAAACCAAACTGCCGATTACAACGTCGTCACGTGAGCAAGGTGGGGGGTGCCTATGGAGTCTAAGATGTGTGGCAATGTCTCAAAATCTAGTACTACAAAGATTTTATAAGCAGTGGCTATTGTCTCCTACCTGCTAAACTCTCCCGGACTCACCCTACGCTTTGAGAGTAGTTTATATTTTGATTAATTTTTTGATTAACCCAATGAAAACGGTACGGGAAAACTTTGAATTTCGCACCATGCTCTGACTAAGTGCATTGAGCGCATGCGCCAGTGATAAATTATTTATAAGTGGTAATAAAAAAAATCAAATAAATAATATAAAAGCAAAAACTATAGACCAAATACTGACCTAACGATAAAGAATGCAGAAATGTAAAGATTAATCAGTTTCCGTTTAAATGAGATTTTTGCAAAATTTAAAAAAATATTTATTAAAAAACTATAGACGACCTAACAAAAATTATTGTCGACCTATAGAGACCTAAAGTAGACCTATCGATTAAGGTCATTTTGATTTCAAAAATCCTTCGATGGGGTGCTAAATTTGTGTAGCTCGAGGAAAGTCGCCGCCACAGAAAGGCCGCCTTTTGTACATTTTTTTGCTGTTAATATTGCTTATTTATTTTGTGTTTGGTGTACAATAAAGTGTAAATAAATAAATGTCTTAAGTAAAAAAGTGGGCTATAATTATTACTACCTAGCGACCCGCCCAGGCTTCGCACGGCTGCAAAAACTATCAGTGTTCCTCTACTATATTATGCATGTATTATACATATAAACCTTCCTCTGGAATCACCCAAGAAAACTGCATCAAAATCCGTTGCGTAGTTTTGAAGATCTAAGCATATATAGGGACAGACAGACAGCGGGAAGCGACTTTGTTTTATACTATGTAGTGATAACGTAGCAGTCACTCTTCTTTTTTTCTTTCCTTAATGTATATATATATATATATATATACGTACATATGTCGCGAAATACAAATATAACGGTGCTTATGCCTATAAGATATTATTTATAGCAATACTCGAAAACGAACAGCAACAGACAAAAATGAAAATTATTTAAACAAGAGGTAGTCAGGTTTAATATACACATGGAATTGACATGGAATTTTAATTTTACAAAAAAAAAAAATTGAAAGTAATAAACTAACAAGCTTTTTCATACGTGGAGCATTATTTCAAAAAACACCCCCAAGAGTTGGGGTTAGTTTTTTTTCTGTTTTTTTAACTCATTAGTTTTTTACATCAAATTTACAACGACAACTAGCAACAAAAAACAAACAGAAATAATAATGATACAACATCAATAATAAACGCGATGATAGAATACTTAGGTTCACCCCAACTCTTCTCAGGTATAAATCGAAAAATATCGATCCTATGAAAAAATTGATAGGGATCAAATTTGTAGGAAATTTAATTTTAAATAACTTTTGTAATAATAATAACAATTTTTCGTGTAAAATTGAATATAAACGAGTTATTCAATAGACAAAAACTAACCCTTTAATTCAAGATGGCGTATAAAGCAACAAGTCTGGTACCCCTACTTTTTGAATTTAGACTATTAGTGACCGCCAACGAATTCCGAAGGAAAATTGCTGCTTCCAATTATTGTAAATCTAAAATACTAATTCGACTATCAATAGTAAATATCTAGACGACGACACACGACATACCTACCTATGTAATTATGTATGGTTTATTCAAATATTTGAAACGAGATTGATACTACGAAAATCGATATATCTATATATATAAAAGAGTTACCCACCCATTGACTCATCACGATATCTCTGAAACCATAAGGCGTAGAGACTTAAATTTTGGTAGGAATATTCCTTTCGCCGAGTAGAGGTCAGCTAAGAACGGGTTTTACGATATTCCACCCCTAAGGGGGTTAAACGGGGGCTGGAAGTTTGTATGAAAGTGCTATGTTTTAGAAGTAAGAGACTTGAAATTCAAAACGTATGGTCTATAGACGGTGTTGAGGTGTACTAATAATTTATTTTGAGAAATCAACCCCCTTTTGGGGTTAAAACACGGGATGGTTGTTTGTATGAAAGTCCAATGAAAAATACACCTACAAACTTGAAATTAGGAAAGGCTATAGCTATGATTTTCCTCAAGTTAACGCGGGCGTAACCGCGGGGCACAGCTAGTATATACATATATTTATAGTCAGAGATTACGATTCTAAAATAAGTTCCGTGAAAAAGCAAAATGTGATTATATTCAATTAACATTGTTAGCACGTAGGTTACGCAGTACCTAACTATTTAGTACTCTGGGACGTAGGTGTTTGCTTAGTATTGATTTTAAAAATTCGTCTAGATATTGTTTTTATCTCTCTTTTATTTTTTCATTTCATTAGGTATTTAGCTTTTTCGAATATAACTAAAAATTAGTTGGAAATAACTAACTCCACGCGTACGAAGTCGTGGGCGGCTGCTAGTACCCTATACAGGATATGCTAAAATCAATACTTGGATTCGGTGTTTGTTCTCATCCATACAGTACTTAGTACATATAATTTCGTCTCGCTCAGACAGGCTCAGAGGAATGCGCATCATAATGCGCAGATTAATTAAAATCAATCAACACGTAGGTACACCAAGACAGAATCATGGAGAAATCGTAGGTGGCAAGACCGTTCTATTGATTTGTTTTAAGCCTGAAGGGATGTCACACGTGAAAAGGCACGATGTTCCATTGCTTTCACAAAGTATATGTGCGTTCTTTATTTACAGAGACATTAATTTTATTATGCACCCACGTATCCTTTCCATGTCATAAGCATGACATGTTGTTATTTAATTATTTTCAAGTGACATAAATTTCAAAGGTTATAGGCATCATGGGTTATAGGTATATAGTGGTATGTTTTAGTTTTGCCACAGACTATAATTCAATTTATACGGGTTTATTAATTAGACGCTGGTGGTAATTTATAAACAATAATTAAATAGTTAATAATAAAATTACAATTTCGATACTCGTTATATATGTATTAGGTACCTAATTAATCGATCGAGATCGAGGTAGATCGAGATATTTATATCGAATCAATAGTTTAAAAAATAAGTTTCAAGCTTCTAGCTCTAAAAATGACGATACTTCCATACAACTTTTCATCCCCACCTTTCATGCCACACCCCTTTTTTCGCATTAAAAAGTAGCATTTATATACTAGTTTCGCAGATTCTAGACTATCTGTGTACCAAGTTTTATTAAAATCGGTTCAGTAGTTTTGGCGTGAAAGCGCGACAGACAGACAGACAGAGTTACTTTCGCATTTGTAATATTAGTATGGATATTTGCGATCAAAATATAGGTATAATACCTATATAATTATGTTCCGAATTTAAATGCGAGTAAGTTATGTAAATTTCTATTTATAACCCTAATACCTTAATTAAATTTATTTGTACGAGTATATAAAGTTGATAATTTATTGATAAATATTCAATGTTTTTGCATATTTCTTTATAAAGTTAATTATTATTAAAGACAAATATGTCCCACGACTTATCAATGATATTTATTGCACACAACATTCTTTGACATTTTAATAATTATTTTAGTGATGCACTTTTAAATTACTAGATATTTTAAGTGTTTGGGATTGTGAGATAATTCTTGGCGAAAAAAAATGCAATCATGTTTACATATAACACTAACTTTTAACTGGTAACTTTTTTCCTACATTTAGGTAGGGGGTTGAGGTGTATACCTAAACAAATATGTGCATATAAATGAATGAAAAAAATATTGATAAACATAGTTGTTATAAATATTATTTCACTAACCTTTTTGGGGTTACACGAGTAGTAGCAAAGAAAAACCAAAAAAAAATTAATTTTTGATGACCTTTGAGGTCATCAAAAATTATTACTAACCAGCTGAGTTTTTTTCTTTTAGTCAGTGATTATCTATATAATTTAATAGTAATATTGTCCTACAAATTGCGTGGTACGTTATCCCGGTCCTACGCTCACTGCTGCTCTACCCCCTACTATCTCTGTTAGCTACCACAATCGAGAGTTTTCGAAGAGGAATTTTTTGTTCGCCTCATCAAAATATAGCCACTCCCAAAAAATTAGCTTGATACTGATCAGGTGAAAAAATGTACTAGGGATCCCTACCTATAGCGTTTACTGCTGGATAATTTATGTAGTAGTTGATTTACAAATAAATATTTTGAATTTTAATGGACGTAGGTTCATTGTTAATATTTTTACACGAGGCTGAAATTTTGATTTAGCTCAAGATTATAGAGGGGGAAACAGACGGTGTTAAGAGATCAATGTCTACATTTTGTACACGCGCCCAAGATCGTAATCTCTTTTGTATTTTCAAGACATTGTGTACAAGTTTATTTGTGACATTCTTTTGTGGGCATATCTATGGTTTAATTATTTACAAGGCACAAAGGTCATAGGTACTGGCTGCTGCCTGCTACGCTGATGGTCGCAGGCTCGATCCCCACTCACTTGTCTTGGCCATACAGATGTATCTCGTGGTCTGGGCTCCGTTGAGGCGTTGATTTATTATTTATTTTTGTTATCACTTAAGTGTTTATTGGGATATTTATTAAATCAATTTATAGTTCATTAAAGCGGATTTCTTCGGTTAAAATGCAGTTTTATTACTTTGACTAGCTGCTGCCCGCGACGTCGTCTGCGTGCGTTCACTGCTCGTTCCCCGTAGGTGATAGTGTGATAATATGTAGCCTATGTTCTGACCCGACTTCTTAGTAATATTCGTGCCAAATTTGAAGTAAATCCATGCAGTACTTTTTGAGTTTATCCCGGACATCCATTTGAAGAAATAAAGGTTCACTGCTCGTTCCCCGTAGGTGATAGCGTGATAATATATAGCCTATGTTCTGACCCGACTTCTTAACAATATTCGTGCCAAATTTGAAGTAAATCCATGCAGTACTTTTTGAGTTTATCCCGGACATACATACAGACAAACAGACAAACAGACAAACAGACAAAAATTCTAAAAACTATATTTTTGGCTTCGGTATCGATTGTAGATCACACCCCACGTATTCTTTTAAAAAAATATTTAATGTACAGTTTTGACTTTTCTACCATTTTATTATATGTATAGATAACGCGATAAGTAGGTATAGCTTATATTGATGAAAGTCAACAAATAAAAATGGTAAACCAGAATTTGATTTATTACGTCTATGACCAATGAATATTACGTTAGCAGTTAGAAACTTTGTTTTATATGAAAAATAATAACGTATATTACATTAAAATTTTCATCAATGAATAAAAAATTACAAATATAATTTTTTATAAGTTTGATAGGTGTATTTTAATTACAAACAACACTTAGGCCTTTTAGTCTTTCTTTTTTTAGGATAGACACGACGACAAGTTCTGCATGGTAGGCAACAAGGTATCTCATTTTCTTCGCACTGTATTTGTTTGCAAGAATGAGTCGCTGGCTGTGGTTTCGCTGGTGCTCGAGGAGTAACTAGCTCTACCTAAAATTAAAAATTATAGTTTAACTAGCTGACCCGGCGAACTTCCTACCGCCTACTACCGATACTAACGTCACTCAATTGCTTTCCCGGAACCCCTCCACTAACTCTTAATCTTTATGGTAAAGTTCGAATTGACTTAAGTATTATTACGAAATTTTTGTATGGGAATATAGAAAAAGTGTTGTTTTTTAGAATTCTTCATGCAATTTTTTAAATTTTTCTCTCCGTAATAACCATCCTCGTACTTCAAGGAACATTATAAAAAAAGAATTAGCGAAATCGGTTCAGCAGCTCTCGAGATTTCCGCTTAGCAACACATTTAGCGATTCATTTTTATATATATAGAGATAAAGTAGTCTAAGATAATGATGACGTATATTAATGATAAGATGTCTTTTAAATATTGTATCTATTTGACATTTAATAGAAAACTTATTACGAGTATGGCACCTTAAATTGCTACGCTACGTTAAGCGTAAACGTTTACGTTAGTATTTTAACCGGTCCTCATAGGAATGCAGCTCATAATATAATAAAACTACATTGAATATTACGATACAAACCTCAATATTTCCCGTGCGGTTCGGTTCATCAGTTTGTTTCCCAATTTTAAGCAGGAATACATCTTTATCTGGATGAAGTACTTTTTGTGCTTGGACACCTTTTGGAGCATTACTGGGTGTGACATTGCATAAATTGCAGAGGTTATCATGAGCTTCCTTCTTGCTGTAAACTAATTCTGAATTAAGAGGAGTTCTGTTGGTCAAAGCTTCGCAAATATCATCAGGAATCTGAGGACAATATTTTGAAGGTTAACGACCTATCAAATATGACAAATATTAATTAATAAAGTAATTTTATTCAAATAACTAACTGCTGTGCCCGCGACTTCGTCCGCTTGGAATTTAACAAAAAAGTTATTGTTCAGTTCGCAATTATAAAAAAAAATCTAAAATAAAAGTAGCCTAAGTTACACCTTATTACATCAGCTATCTGCCAGTGAATCGGTCCTGTCAAAATCGGTCCAGTTTTTTTTCAGAAATTAGCCAGAACAAACAGACAGACAGACAAAAATTGTAAAGTAAGTAAAATGTTATTTTGGTGTATGTTCCGTGTATAGATCCATATGCATTTCGTAAAAATCTGTTATTTTAATATTACAAACAGACAGTCCAATTTTATTTATTTGTATAGAGGTTTAGATATAGATAAAAGGATATTTAATTGGAAACTTTAGTAGTGTGTTTGTACCAGTTCTGGCTCACGAGCCAGAACTGGTACAAACGGTCGGTCCTCTGATCGAGTGATCCTAAAAAAAAAAAAAAAAAAAAAAAAAAAAAAAAAAAAAAAAAAAAAAAAAAAAAAAAAAAAAAAAAAAAAAAAAAAAGGTTTTGGGGTCATCTAAATCGATTGCACGCATCCATTTTGTGCTAACTCTAACGATTCGCGACTTAGGTTTCTACATTTGCAAACTCCAGTACCCTTAATTACCTCTATTGTCCGCTTATCTATCGTTCCTCGAGCATCGTCGCTATTGTGCTCCATCCATTGTTTCTCGAAAAAGGTCGTTGCCGCTCTTATCTGTTTCTAATGATGCACCTTGCTTATCTGTGCTATTGTATTATATTATTATCATTCTTTGTTATTCTCAATGTATATATATATATATATAAAAATAAATAAAATTGGAGTGTCTGTTTGTAATATTAAAATAACCGTGTTTTACTAAACTCATATGTATGCATACTCAGTACATATACCAAAATATTTATTTATAATTTTTGTGTGTCTGTCACTGAACAGTAACTATTTTGTAAAGCTCCACGCGGATGAGGTCGCAGGCACAGCTAGTCATAAATAAAACTCATACTTTTTTTTTGTTACAATTTTTATTTCCAAAATGTTATTGTTGATTATGTATAAAATAGGAGCGAAACATCTCATCCACTAAAATATCGTTGTACAATGTGTTCCCTGTAAAAATGCTCGTAAAACTGTGCATTGAACATCCCCGAAACTTATACAGCAAATACATTAAACAATATTCGCCACAAACTGAAGTCCACTCATTCTGAATCATATCAACATTCCAGTCCCATCTTTTACAATTCCTTTTTAAAAACTCTAGATGATATCGTGCAGGTGATCGTCCGTATGAATCAAAATATTGACCGATGCCATTCGTATCGATATGTAAAGCTATCCAATGTGAGCCTGGTTTATCATCTGTATCTAAATTGCATATTATATACGTTGGTACGTGGGTATACATGGGCAGTCTATTAGCAGCATAAACATTATTTTCTAGACTGGGGTGAATCTTTTTCAGATGTTGTTGTACATCTAGTGTATCCATGATATTACTGCTATTAGTAGATTATTACTGTACCAATCTATTCAATGGTTAACATAGGAATGATTAATTATATTGATTTCTAAATATTAAATCATATTCCTTAGTGATAATTTGTATGATTCATCAGCGTAGCGCGTCTCGTCGTGTCGTCAATACAAAACATACTTTCTAAATATTAAATCACATTCCTTAGTGATAATTTGTATGATTCATCAGTGTAGTGCGTCTCGTCAATACGAAAGAATGCGAGATAAGTGAAAAAGTTAAAAAATACTTTTTTAACAATGACAGTCATTAGCTGATCATTAGTGAATCTGTTTACTTAAATTACTTCTTTGTACTCATTATATTCTTTTTCTAATCATTTGTAAATCTATATTAATTGTTTAAACCAAAACTTTCATTTTTTATTTCACCCCCTAGAACCTTAGACGTGTGTAATGTTTCACTTTATCCATCCGTTTACTGCTATTGTAGCAGGACCAAGTGGATGTGGGAAGTCAAATTTTGTAACAAATTTCATAAAATCAGTTACAGAAATATGTAATTGTGATTTTAATCAGATCACATGGTGCTTTGATGAAATGCAACCTTTATATAATTTACCAAATGTTAACTATCATCAAGGAATTCCAAATCTTAATATGTTTGATGGTGAAAACCCACATCTTGTTATTATTGATGATCTGATGAGAGAGTCTGATGGAAGAATTGTGGATATATTTACAAAAGGTAGTCATCACAGGAATCTTAGTGTATTTTATTTAACACAAAATTTATTTCATCAGGGTAAAGGTCAAAGAGATATTTCTTTAAACTCAAGTTATATAATATATTTTAAAAATCCTAGAGATAAAACTCAAATAAGATATTTAGCACGACAAGTGTCACCGGATAACCCAAAGTTCATTGAAGATGCCTACAGGGATGCAACTCTAGAAGCACATGGATATTTAATGGTAGATTTAAAACAGAATACCAATGATTTTTGTCGTATCAAATCAAATGTCTTCCCATTTAATGGTTTCTGTACAGTCTATGTCCCCACAAAAGAGTTTAAATACACCAAGAATCAAACAATTCAAATCATTTCTAAATGATGCATCGTCGACTCACAACGCATAAGCATTTGCTAAACGCTTTGCATACGCTTAAACCAAAATATCAAAGAGCATTACTTAAAACGTGTGACGAAGAAGAAATAAATTGTATTTGTGAATGTATTCATAACGTTTTACAAGGAAAGGTACCTCTTAAAGATCAAGATAAACAAAAATTGAATAAACATAAAAATATACTCCGTAAATTGGTGCGTAAGTGTAAACATAAAATAAGAAAAAACATAATTATACAAAAAGGAGGAGCTTTCTTACCAGTAATATTAGGTGCAATATTGAGTGGATTAGTAAGTGGACTAGTCAGTTAACATGGAAAATGCAAAGAAAATGATACTAATTGAACCTGGATTGATTGAAAAATTAAAACAAGAAAATAAGGTTAATAGTAATTTGTCTCGATTAGATATGGAAATGCAAAATATTATGAATAGTAAGATAGAAGACCGAAAGAAGTGGATGTTATATTTACAAACACTACAAAGATATCTTCACTTTGTCGAAGAGGATCGTCAACCACTCAGATTACCAATTTATTCTGATACATCTAATGAAGATTCAAATGAGTCTAAAATTGGATTTAAAAATAAAGATAGAGATTTAAAAAGTTCAGTTGATGCTGAATCTTTGTTGGAAGAGAATCGTTCCATTAAAAGTAAAGAAAATGATACAAAACCACTTTATACAACAGCTCAAATACTCAGTTTAATACCAAAAACTTATAATAAAAAAGGTGAGTTATTATTAAACTTAGTTGAAACAAGTAAAAGTAAAATAAATTGGGATAATGAAGGCACAGTCATAATTGATAATGAAAAAATTCCTGGAAGTAATATTGTTGATTTAATAAATGATTCACTAAGACCCTTAAAAAGAAGTGATCCGATAGGGTGGGATAGATTTGCTAAAGCATTAAAAGATATTAAAGTACCACTTACTTATATTGGAAATCCAAAGAGATGTGAGTTTATTAACCGGCTTCAAGTAAAAGATCTAAACAAATCCTCTGAGACTGAAGTTCAAGAGTTTTCTACACCAAGAAGTGGAGATAAAAAATCTGAAACTAAAATAGAGTTTTCTACACCGGGAAGTCGAGATAAAATATCTAAAATACGTAAAAAGTTTGATTGGGAAAAATGGACCCCGTACTAGAAGAAATTAACAGGATTTATTATGATCCATCTAACCCCGCTGGTTTTGGTAGTATTGATAAATTATCGAAAGCCATGAATGGTAAAATGGATAAAAAGCAAGTAAAGGAATGGTTACAATCACAAGAAACATACACATTACATAAACCCATTCAAAAAAAATTCCCACGTAATAGGTACATTCTATCAAATATTAATGAATTGTGGCAAGCTGATTTAAGTGATATGCGAACTTATTCTCAATATAATGATGGTTTCAACTATATACTTTGTGTTATTGATGTATTTAGTAAATATGCATTTGCAAGATCAATGAAAAAGAAAAACTCAGAAACTATTAAAGAATGTTTTGAAAGTATATTTACTGAAAGTAATTTAACACCTACTCACATACAATCTGATAAAGGTACAGAATTTGTTTCAAAAGATGTACAAAAATACTTTAAATCCAAAAAGATTAATTACTATACCACTAACAATCCTGATATTAAGGCCAGTATTGTTGAACGATTTCAAAGAACTCTAAAAATGAAAATGTGGCGTTATTTCACTCATAATAATACTTATAGATATATAGATGTTTTACAAGATTTAATATATTCTTATAATCACAGCTTTCACTCTAGTATTAAGATGTGTCCATGTGATGTGAATTCCAACAATATTATGACGGTTTGGACTAATCTTTATGATAGACGATCAAACAAACTTTCCAAAATCAACTTTCAAAAACCAAATTTCAATGTGGGTGATTATGTTCGAATAACTAAATATAAACATGTTTTCCAAAAAGGATATGAATCAAACTGGAGTGATGAAATATTTATTATAACTTCAATAATTGATAGATCTCCATGGGTTGTTTATACAATAACAGATTTACAAAATGAACCAATAGTTGGTACTTTTTATGAAAGGGAATTACAGAAAATCACTTACAACCCCACCTCACAATATAAAATAGATAAAATAATTGACACTCGTTATTCAGGTAACAGAAAAGAAGTATTAGTGAAGTGGAGAGGTTATCCAAATAAATTTAACAGTTGGATTTTAGCTTCTAGTTTAAAAGAAATATGAATAAAGAAAGTTTTTATTTAACATTGCTCAGCAATAGTTCAATGGAATACTTTCCTGATAACAAGACCACAAATTTTTCAACGAAATTACCAAAAGTTATAAAATTAGAAGGTGAATGGTCGGTTGGAGTTGTTGAGTTTCAATATCCATGTACCATGTTTACTGTTCAAGATCATGAAAATGTTATATACATTACAAAATCCATGATAATGCCTAGTGAAGATAAACCATCCACAGTGCACTACAAAAAACATATTCCAGCTACCAGCTATGCTAACGTTGAGCATATTTTAAAAGCATTAAGTGGTATCGGAGAGAGCATAAAATTTCGCTATGATGAAATAACAAAATTTGTTTCTGTTTCTGCTTTGGATAAAAATATAACATCTATAACATTATCACCCAAATTAAGTTTACAACTAGGTTATGAACCAAATAAAAATCTCCTAGACAGAAATTTCGGAAAGTGTCCTGCTAATTTACACTTAGGGTTACCATCTCAACTATTTCTATATTGCGACATTATCGATCCTCAGATTGTGGGTGATGTTATGACTCCCTTGCTAAGAGTAATTTCATTAGATCCTTCAAAATACATTTATGGAGCAAATAAAATGCACGTTTTCTCTCCACCTCACTACTTACCTGTTATGCGAAGAGAGTTCGATACGGTGGAAATAGTTATAAGATCGAGCACAGGACAGAAAATACCATTCCAGTTTGGAACCGTGTGTGTTAAACTACATTTCCGAAAATTGTGATAATGAATTCTCTTCGTGATCATCATATATGCCCATATGAAAATTATTATACACATCAAGCTGGTTCGGGGGTAGGAGTAATTTATAAGGGTTCACCATACCAACGTGGTCATGGTATTGGAAGCTTCTTAGGGGGGTTATTTAGATCAGTTTTACCTTTACTTTCAAGTGGGGCTCGAGTGGTTGGTAAAGAAGCATTAAACGCTGGAGTAGGACTTTTATCGGATATGATTCAAGCGCGTCCTATGGAAGCATCAATAAAAGATCGTCTAAAGCAAGTTAGTACGAATTTAAAACGAAAGGTTGATGGCAAAATTGATCGATTAAACATGACAGGTTCTGGGTATATAACTAAAAGAAAACGATTGACCTCGCTCATTCCACCATTAACTGCTAAAGTGAAAACCGCTAAAAAACTTGGTATAAATCCAAAAAATATCAAAGATATATTTTCAAATTAAATATGTCTTTCCTTCATAATAATTCTTGTGAGTGTGCTAAGTCAGAATTAGATTTGTTTGCACTACCGTCTACACAAACAAGCATTGAAAATGGATTGTGGATTCACTATAAACCAATTTCGTCTCTTGCTGATGATGGACCTATAGAGTTTCAAGTTCCTGGGACAGGCGATGACTACATAGATTTGTCTCATACATTACTCCACATAAAGGCAAAAGTATTAAATCAAGATTCAACTAAATTGACATCGACCACAGTAGTAGCACCTGTAAATAATTGGCTGCATTCACTTTTTAGTCAACTTGATGTTTATTTAAACCAAAAACTTGTATCACCACCTAATAATACCTATGCATATCGAGCATACATAGAAACCCTTTTAAACTATGCTCCTGCTGCTAAACAATCTCACCTTACTTGTAGTCTTTGGTATGAGGATACATCAGGAAAAATGGATTCTACAGATGATAAAAACTTAGGATTTGTTAAAAGACAGGATTTGGCTAGTGAAAGTAAGGAAATAGAAATGATTGGACATCTTCATGGTGACATTTTCAACCAAGATAAATTTTTAATTAATGGTGTTGAAATGAGTGTAAAATTAGTTCGGTCAAGAGATAGTTTTAATTTAATTGCTGGATCAAGCGATGTAAAGATCAAAGTTTGTATTACGGATGCAACTCTTATTGTTCGACGAGCAAGAATTAATCCAAGTGTATTACTCGCACATCAGAAAGTTTTAGCTGCTACTACTGCTAAATATCCTATTACTCGAGCCGAAGTAAAAGTTTTAACAATTCCATCGGGTGTTCAAGGAAAAACTCTTGATAATATATTCCTAGGACAGGTACCCAAAAGGTGTATAATTGGATTTGTGAACAATTCTGCATTTAATGGTTCCCTTACTAAAAATCCATTTAACTTTGAAAACTATGGTATTAATTCTTTCAGCTTATATATTGATGGACAACAAATACCTTCAAAAGCTTTGCAACCATCTTTTAATAGTAGTATATTTACATCAACATATCATACTCTATTCTCGGGAACTGGTATTCACTTTCTTAATGAAGGAAATGGAATCTCTTGTGAACAGTATGCCAAAGGTTACTGTCTATTAGCATTTGACTTAACTCCTGATTTATCAGCTAACTCATCAACTCATTGGAATCTCATAAAGCATGGTAGTGTAAGATTAGAAGTACGATTTGAATCCGCACTAATACAAACAATTAACTGTATAGTTTATGCTGAGTTTGATAATATTATTGAAATAGATAAAAACAGAAATGTTAATGTAGACTATAGTAGTTAAAGTTATAATGTGTGTTAGATTTATGTGTAATGCATTTTTTTGTGTATGTAAAAATTATAAATTAAATAAAACAAATTATATGTAATATATTATTTTTTATTTCTCATACAAATTATCACTAAGGAATGTGATTTAATATTTAGAAAGTATGTTTCGTATTGACGACACGACGAGACGCGCTACGCTGATGAATCATACAAATTATCACTAAGGAATATGATTTAATATTTAGAAATCAATATAATTAATCATTCCTATGTTAACCATTGAATAGATTGGTACAGTAATAATCTACTAATAGCAGTAATATCATGGATACACTAGATGTACAACAACATCTGAAAAAGATTCACCCCAGTCTAGAAAATAATGTTTATGCTGCTAATAGACTGCCCATGTATACCCACGTACCAACGTATATAATATGCAATTTAGATACAGATGATAAACCAGGCTCACATTGGATAGCTTTACATATCGATACGAATGGCATCGGTCAATATTTTGATTCATACGGACGATCACCTGCACGATATCATCTAGAGTTTTTAAAAAGGAATTGTAAAAGATGGGACTGGAATGTTGATATGATTCAGAATGAGTGGACTTCAGTTTGTGGCGAATATTGTTTAATGTATTTGCTGTATAAGTTTCGGGGATGTTCAATGCACAGTTTTACGAGCATTTTTACAGGGAACACATTGTACAACGATATTTTAGTGGATGAGATGTTTCGCTCCTATTTTATACATAATCAACAATAACATTTTGGAAATAAAAATTGTAACAAAAAAAAAGTATGAGTTTTATTTATGACTAGCTGTGCCTGCGACCTCATCCGCGTGGAGCTTTACAAAATAGTTACTGTTCAGTGACAGACACACAAAAATTATAAATAAATATTTTGGTATATGTACTGAGTATGCATACATATGAGTTTAGTAAAACACGGTTATTTTAATATTACAAACAGACACTCCAATTTTATTTATTTTTATATATATATATATATATACATTGAGAATAACAAAGAATGATAATAATATAATACAATAGCACAGATAAGCAAGGTGCATCATTAGAAACAGATAAGAGCGGCAACGACCTTTTTCGAGAAACAATGGATGGAGCACAATAGCGACGATGCTCGAGGAACGATAGATAAGCGGACAATAGAGGTAATTAAGGGTACTGGAGTTTGCAAATGTAGAAACCTAAGTCGCGAATCGTTAGAGTTAGCACAAAATGGATGCGTGCAATCGATTTAGATGACCCCAAAACCTTTTTTTTTTTTTTTTTTTTTTTTTTTTTTTTTTTTTTTTTTTTTTTTTTTTTTTTTTTTTTTTTTTTTAGGATCACTCGATCAGAGGACCGACCGTTTGTACCAGTTCTGGCTCGTGAGCCAGAACTGGTACAAACACACTACTAACTTTCGTGAAGAATCGACAACAAAACGTAATACTGATTTAGTTATGTAAATATTACGGGTAGTAAACCGCAATATAGAATTATGTCGTTTTTTTTTACATCGCTAGGGTGGCAAACAAGCTAAAAGTACTGTCGGCCAAGCGCGTTGCTGTGCCTACTCGGGTTGTCAAAACAGCAAAAGAGTTCTGGCTACCTTACACATAAAAGCATTAAAACTCTACTTAAGAGCTAGAGATTATTAAGTTGTAAACTTGCGCAAGGTTGCGTAATTCCCGAGTCGAGCAGCTCATGTTTTAAGGCAAGATATTTCCCTACTTCTGTAATTTTTGTTTATTTTAATGCTATATTTGTAAGCTATAAACCTGAAAATTGAGTCTATTAGCTGGTCCTCCATCTGGTTCTCCCGGAAAGCCGCATGTCTCCGAACACATCGATCCTTCATCGTCACATGTACATTGGTTTTGTAACTTTAGCTGAGATGGAGTCAACTTTGGTGGCTTTGAAGTACTTTTTGGAATCCTGATTTTGACCTATAATTCAAAACTTTTGATATACGCAATGGAAATAAAAGTAAAATCTAGTATATTAAAAGTAAAATATGTAACATTATTATTATTTAAATATAGTTGAGTATGTTAGTCTTAATTGTTCACTTGTCTTGGATATGGGCGGTCATCATCGCCACGTCGTTCATATACCTCAGTACTTCGATATATCGCCAGTCGATATTACATCGCTGCAGTGAATCCAGGACCAGGTCTCGACAGAGTCAAAAGCTTTCTTGTAGTTCACAACACAGCGGCTGATTATACTCTTCAGGCTTTTGTGTAATCTGGTATGGATGTGGTCTACGGTACTGTAGCCATTTCAAAACCAAGCCTGCTATGGCGGTTAGAATACGTCGATTCTTATGGCGAGGTGATTCGTTACAACCCTCGAAAACAGCTTATAGACGTGACCAGCGAACGAGCACCACTTTCCTTCGTTGGGGGGTAAGACATGGATGTAATGTCACCGAAACTGTTTACCACTGCCCTGGAGAATGTTTTTAAAATTTTGGAATGGGAGGGACGAGGCATTAACGTCAACAGCGAATACATCTCTCATCTTCGTTTCGCCGACAGTATAATGAAATCATGTTTGCGGATACCTTAGAGAGGCTAGGCCAATTGCTGGGCAGTCTAAACGAGTTCTCCTGACGAGTCGGTCTCGGTGTGAATTTGGACTAAATGAAAGTTATGTTTAACAATCAAGTCATACTGCGACCGGTATCGGTCTATGGTATCCATCTCTAAGTTTTTTGGGACTATGTCTATCTAGGCCATACCATCCAACTAGGCCGAAACAACTTCGAGAAGGAAGCCGATAGGATAATCCAGTTAGGCTGTGCGGCGTTTCGGAGGCTTCGTTGAGTCTTCGCTTCAAAGATTAATAAGAATTAAGATAGAGAAGACTAAAGTCTTCGAGCAATGCGTCCTGCCTGTACTGAGACGTGGACGCTGACGAAGGGTCTACAAGTTTAAAGTCACTAAACGTGCAATGGAACGGGCTATGCTATGAGCTATCTCTCATATGGCTATGGGGTATCTCTCAAAGGAGGATTACAAATGAGACTATCCGCAAGAGAACGAAAGTAACGGACATAGCCCACAGAATTAGCAAGTTGAAGTGGCTGTGGGCTGGTCACCTATGTAGCAAAACCGATTGTCGTAAGAGCAAACGTGTCCTGGAGTAGAGACCGCGTGTTGGCAAACGCAGTGGGGGACGTCCTCCAGGCCGCTGGACTGACGATCTACGTAAGATTGGCGGCGTAGGCTTGGTGAGGATTGCGGTAAACTGAAATATCTGGCGCGAATTTGGGGACACCTATGTCCAGCAGTGGAATACCATAGGCTGAACTGACTGACTGAGTATGTAAGTAGAATTTATTTTTCACTTTATACCTCGTTTCCGTTAAATATAGCCCCGATTTCTTCATACGGTTTTTTTGTGGTTTTACGATCACTGGTCTTTTCCATGATTTTTATTCAATGTTATGAATAACAATACTGTACAATTTTATAAATAAAAAATTTAATAACAGCTAATGATGTCTGTCACATTATCATAGATTAGAAGAAGAAAAAATTATAGAATTAAGTTGTTTGTACATAGTTGAATAATTTCTTCTTATAGAAGCATAACACGGAAAGCTTAATTATACCACTCACACTTGTACGGAATCATGCATTGAAAAATTTATTGACATCCTTCATTGGTAATTTGGAAATCGGAAGGTGGGAACAGCAGGATGTACAAGGAAGACCGAGGAAAGTTGAAACAGTTTTTACATTAAGACCCATAACATTCAAAAGAAACGATAGTATGTAACGTGTGTTATACTAAATGAAATCTTGTTTAATTAACTAACAAATGTGCACGACAAGCAATGCTACTACTTCTTTTGTACCTCAAGAAAAAGTCAAATTGAAGGCAACTGGTGACTTCGTTTCAACCCTCTTGTTAGTGAGGTAAGTTGAAACAGTGGTCTAGGAGCGTCGAAACATATTATGGTCTAAGATCCGAGAAGGTAAATCTTCCCTCATCTGTTAATTAGATGAAACAATTTTTTATAGGCAGATTTCAATATTGTGAATTTATAAAAAAAACCTTTGCCACCCTACGCCTGCTACAATTGATAATACTTAATTAGTTAATCAGTATTTTTTTATGATCTTTTCCCTCTCATGTTAATTACATGTAGTAAGCTAAAACCGGCAATATTTTATATTATATACCTTACTGTAGTAGGCACCCATCTCTATGATTGCTATACTTACCTGCAGCCAGGTCAGAAAAGGTAGATAAATGTAGATTATTACCCTCACATGTTAATTAAAAAATCCAAGTACAATAATAAACGGCGGCGAATTTTAAACATAATAATGTTTGGCTGCCGTATTAAAAGCTGATGCAGCCAAAGATAAATATGGTCTAAGCGAGATAGCTAAATATTCCCTCATCTGTTAATTAGATGAAACAATTTTTTATAGGCTGATTTCAATATTGTGAATTTATAAAAACAACTTCTGCCACCCTAAGCCTGCTACAATTAATATAATACTTAATTAGTTAATCAGTATTTTTTTATGATCTTTTCCCTCTCATGTTAATTACATGATACCCGGCAATTATTTTAGGGGTAACGTATAATTATGTACAAATTAAATGCACGTAATCGAGACACGCGGCAGCGTGTCAAGCCAAGTTCAAGCAAAAGAACTGGCGACTCAGCGCCGTGTGTTTATTTACACGAACCATTTCAAGCGACTTTTGACCTCTCCATAACTCAAGACCTATTCAACAGAAACAGATTTTGACCTCTCCATAACTCAAGACCTTTTTGACCTCTCCATAACTCAAGACCTATTCAACAGAAACAGATCAAATTACATATATTTATTTATATCCCTAAGGACAACTAGAACCCCAAATTTCATTAACCTAGTTGAAACGGTTACAAAAATATGAAGGTTCAATAGTCGCCAATTTTCCACTGACTGACTGACTGATCAAAAACCTAACCCACTTCCAGATGACCTAGGAAGTCGAAATTTGGTATCTAGCTAGGTAATTACGTGTAAGCGCAGGAAAAATCTAAAAACAAAAGAAAGTTAAAAAATAGAGGGGGTCCCCATACAAAAAAAAAACTTTTTTTAATTGTAGCGTCTGAACCGTTATAAGTGGATATTTGAAACTTGCACAAAATATGAATTGATACATTTGCTATATAAAACAAGTATAAAAATAAAATGAAGTCAAAAAATAAAGGATACATACAAAAAACTTGTAATTATTCATCCGATTGCTTTCAAAATCGATATCTGGGGACATGGTTGGTCTCAGAAAACGAATCTGATAACAGAATGAGAAAAAGTAGCCGCCATCTTGAACTTTTTAGTTATTTGACCGATTGCTTTCAAAATCGATATTTGAGGATCCGGTTGGTCTCCGACAACGAAACCGTTAACAGAATGAGCAAGAAAAATGAATAAATTTCAAATAAATATCTCTACAAAAAGTAATGATATCCTACCAAAAACATAAATGTGAAAAATGACAGCCAAGTTCAATAATAAGAATATGTTGTTTGTGGACTTCGCCGAAAAAAGTATTGAGATCTAAATGAGCGCCAAGTTCTACAGAAAATATTAAATTAAGCTAAAGATTTCACTTGGCTAGTTTTTACTTAAAAACAACATTAAAAAGCTATTAGCCAAATAAAAGATGAATTATTAGTGATATAAATTAACAGTAACCCATCAATATAGTATATAACACTAATGGCGCACACACACAAATCACATAACACAATCACGGATTTACATATATATATATATATATATATATATATATATATATATATAATATATATATAGAATTTATGTTTAAAATTCGCCGCCGTTTATTATTGTACTTGGATTTTTTAATTAACATGTGAGGGTAATAATCTACATACCTTTTCTGACCTGGCTGCAGGTAAGTATATTAATACGTGAAGCAAAAACTTTGTACCCCTTTTTACGGAAATTGTGAGTACGTAGGAGTATGAAATTTTGCACACTTATAGTTTATATAGAGAAGGAGTGCGGAATGCTGACATTTTCTTAAAATTATACATGAAATATACATTAAATTAATAAAAAAAGCATTACACACACTACAGCACAGAGCACTCACACACGCAAATTATACTATTTGTTGATTGTCAAAGTCTGTAACTCTGTAGACAAAGGTAGACAAGTTGATTTTTTTTAAAAAGGTTCTTTATTTTCATAATTATTTGGTTTTCTTGAATTAAATTTTTTAATTATGGTCGAATTTCGACCTCTGGGCGACCACTAGTATATTTAAATCTATGATTAGTTTTAAGCGATTTTTTGTACCTACATATTTTTTTTCTTTTCTTTTTTTTTAATTTGTTAATTCGTCAGGCAAATATTTTACAAATTCAAACATCAAGTCCTAATTGTTCGAGTTTTCTGGTCTGCATCATTAACTATATATAATTATCAGCATCTTTATATATAATTTTATGATCTACAATTTTTGTCTGGACTACATTTTTTTGATAAAACTTACCATTTGGTATCTGTAAAATTGATCTCCGTCGAAGTTTTTGTTATTAATTGATCCCTAATGTTCAATAAAAAGGCTGTTATTTTCTTATTAAAAATCTTTAATATCGTGTTCATTTCATTTTGAAATTTTACATGTATTGACTTATTTACGATCAAAACATTTATTTTTTTCTTTTCTTCTGTTTTACACAACAGCAAGGAGGTGGATCTGGTTCGCATTGTGTTTCCCTAGTGTCAAAACGAAATGGACTTTTCTTATCTGGACCCTTTGGAGTTACTAATTCCAATTCCACCTTACAACGACGATCACCATTAGGACCTACCTTCGCTACCTTGAACAAGATTTAAATTTATATCCGAGTACAATAAACCAGAGAATCGTAAGAGTATTTAAATAAGATATATTTATATAGAAACGATGTAGTCGGAAACTGGCGTTAATATTTTTTACACTACTGCAAACTGATTCTATTTGCAATGCAACTATTGGTTGTGTAGCTTATATTACTGTAGAAAAAGGAGTTTGCTAATGGTTTAGTAATTTAATAGTGTAATTGTAAAAAATTTACATTTACAAATTAAGTAATCTTTCCTTTTATTAATACTTTACTAATACTAATATTTGTTATATAGTAGTTACTATGACATGAGTAAAATACCTTTAAAAGAAAAACATCTTTTCTAGGATGCAGGACAGCCTGTGTTGCTCCTGGAGCAGGTACATTTTTAGGAACCAGGTTACATAACCTAGGGCATAGCCCTGATCTTGCAGAGGATTGTTTGATTTTGCCTTGAACTTGTGTACCTTTGGTGCTCATTCTTTAAATAAATTTATTACTAATTTATAGTGCAGTCTGGTGCTACTTTTATAGGTTCAATAAAAATTATACTGGAAAATTTTGACACATCGAAATAGTTACTGTTATCCAATCAAATGAAGCATTATATTAATAATACAATAAAAATTAAAGTGACAATTAAACGTCAAACAAGTTTTTAATTTTTCTTCTTTCATATTTCTTTCGTCGTTGATTGATTCTTTAGACCAGGGTCAGGTGAATTGAGAGATCAATGAAATAACATTGTATTTTATTGTAGGTACACGTCGCTGTTTAACATGTTTTATAGTGGATTCATTATAAATAAAGTTCTACTAAATATCCATAAGCAAATATCTTGTTTATGCTTAATATTTTCTCAGATTTAAAAGGTACTTTGTGAGAACAGAGAGATCACACATTTAAGGCTGTATCTTTTTAATTATTTCTTTACAAATTTCAGGACGCAGTTCTACAATTGTTTTACAACTTCTACTAAAACCTACAATATTCTATTCACGAATTTGCGAAGTGATCTCTCAGTTCTTTAATTTGTAATGTCCAAAGATGTTTCAATACAGTATGTAGTAGTATGGTCAGTTGTACACCCTACTCGATCTATTCTTATAGAAATAAAAAACCTGATTAGCTCATTATTTACGCCATAAATGCATAATAAAAAATATGTAGTATTTTGTAGAACTTTTCTACAAAATATTGGATAACACAGCATATAATATATAGGTGTTATTTTTATAGTTTTACAAATGATCAAATATTTTGAAACGTGTGGACTGAGAGATCACGATCAAATATCAATTGTATGGAATAGCGGCATGTTTGTGATGTCCCCTTTATTGTACAAAATTCCTTATAGTTTCTACTAAAATGTGAAATAGAAATAATATGGATTTATTAAATAAATTAAAGATAAACCGCCATCAACACAAATCTAACTTGTGTGAATTGAGAGATCAAGGAAATAACATTGTATTTTATTGTACACGTCGCTTTTTAACATGTTTTATAGTGGATTCATTATAAATAAAGTTCTACTAAATATCCATTGTGCTGTGTGGTTACGGCACTAAAGAATGTAGCCACCCCCTCTCTTCCCGTGGGTGTCGTAAGAGGCGACTAAGGGATAACACAGTTCCACTACCGCCTTGGAACTTAAAAAGCCGACGGATGGCGGGATAACCATCCACGCTGGCTTTGAAATACACAGGCCAAAGACGGGCAGCAGCGTCTTCGGTGCGACAAAACCAGCCCTGCGGTCACCAACCCGCCTGCCCAGCGTATGTATATATAATGTCGGGCGCGAACTTGTGGAGGCCTATGTCCAACAGTGGACTGTGATAGGCTGTAGTGGTTGTAGTGGAAATATCCATAAGCAAATATCTTGTTTATGCTTAATATTTTCTCTAGAAGGTACTTTATGAGAACTGAGAGATCACACATTTAAGGCTGTATCTATTTAATTATTTCTTTACAAATTTCAGGACGCAGTTCTACAATTGTTTTACAAATTCTACTAAAATCTACAATATTCTATTCACGAATTTGCGAAGTGATCTCTCAGTTCTCACACACATGATAATTTTTGAGACTACCTAATAAAAATTAGAACAGGATGAACCCTATTAGAAAAGTAAGAAAATATAACAAAAGTGAAAGGGAAAATAATTTATGGGCGATTGGAAGTCGGGAAATGGGGAGAGGAGGGGTGAGTTAAGATTGAAAATGGTTTATCATGAGTTCCGGAAAATATACGAGTTAAATCGAAGAAGTGGCAAAGTTTTAACTTTAAATGTGACACCTCGAACTACAAATTACTACACCACATCATAGAAGACATCGTCTTTAATTTTTTTACATATTTAGGAGAAGTTTTAACAAAATGGAAAAAATAAATAAAACGGCGAAAGTGTTAAAGGTTTTAATTATTTATGTTGAAAAGTTCTCGTGGTAAATATACATTTTTTTTACTTGTTTTAAATATACATATAAATTATAAATAATAGTTTTGTAATGTCTACATTAATTTTTAAGTTTCAGATGTTGCAAGCTATTTTTCTTGTTTTTTGTTATTTTTTAAACAATTTAAACATGTTCTTAGTTTATTTTATACTTAACCACAACAGGAGGAACAACTTTTCAGACATGATTCTATACTCGGCTTTTTGAGTTTACATGGAAGTACTGAAATGTAGTTTTGTGGTAAGCAAGGTGGACGAACACCGCAGTGCATGATACACGGTCCAGGTATACTGCGACATCTAACAACAGGACAGGCCTTTGAACGGTTATAGCAAGGAGAATGTTTCTTGTGATAAGATTTGATTCTCGGTTGACTTCGAGATTTGCGAGGTCGCTTGCGCCCAACCGGGCAAGGCTTAAGGCAAGGCGAGCTTTTACACGGCACAGCACATGGCGTTTTGCACGGTTGAACGCATTTAATGCACTTTGTCGTAGGGCAACAAGGCTTTGGTGGACATGGCTTGCAGGAATGACATGGGCTGTGACAACATTTTGTTTTACAACATCTATTGCCAGGAAGTAATTGACAACATGGTTGTCCACAAGGCTTTTTTCTTGAACACTTAGGCTTACAAGGCGAAGGTTTGCATACAATCAGTTTACATTTCGAATGACGACAAGGTCGAGCAGGAACGTAAGGCAGTAGACGTGGTGCATTACATGGTAACGGACGGGAAGGTGGAGGGGTCCATTCTAGCATTAATTCATTTTTCGCTAAAGGAGCACCTGTAAGTCTTCGAATTGTCACCTCGAAGACACCTTTCCTTGGATTATTGACTGTAGTTACCTTAACAGACCCTTGTTCTCCTGAAGATGCTAATACACATTTTGGGCCCTGACAAGGATTATTCCCATGTATGGGGCATGTTTCTTTAGGTCCAATTTTTATATGCGAAACAGTAACCATCATGTCCCCCTTTGTTGTTCCTAATGCTGGACATGGTTTTTGTGGTTTTTCGTCTTTAATAGTAACTGTTTTAGATGTACCTGATGCAGTTGCTGCACCTTTAGACTTTTTAATTGGAAGATTAGGCTTAGGTTGTGAAGTCTTAGTACTACTTGGATTTGTAACCGTTGTAGTAGAACCCGATTGAACACTTGGTTTCGAAGTCTTAGTACTACTTGGTTTTGTAACCGTTGTAGTAGAACCCGATTGAACACTTGGTTTCGAACTACTTTTTTTCAAATCACTTTTACTACCAGTACTTGTTATCTGGCTTGATTTCTGTAGTTTTGAATGAGAAGCTTTAGATCCCATCCCCTTAGCATCTTTAGCTTCTGTTTTTTCTTTCTTCTTTCCAAAAAAATAAATTTCAGGATTAAGCAAATTCTCTGATACGCGGCAACTATATTGTTGAAAAGCAAAAGTTGATACAGAACATGTCGAACAGTAATCAGAATTTATATGGTTTTTCCAATCATCACAAACTTGGAAAGATTTATTAATAGAAGCTGTTGCTTGAGTCCCCGAAGACCGACGTCCACAAATATTATGAGAAAAAGTCATGTAAATGGACGTATCTTTCCTTCCAAATAAACCAATGTCTTTAATATTTTGACTAGCCAAACTCATTATAGAATCGTACGACTTCCAATCGCAATCTTTTATATTAAAAAACAAATCAGTATGTTTTTTAGAAAGCACACATTCCATTGGAGCTTTCTTGTTAACAAGTTGGACGTCTTCAAATGTATGTTGTATTTCCCATAACGATAACTTATCGTTCGCCAAGTTTTGATGTGGTATCAGTTTTTGCCGACTACGAGTACCTACGATAAATGTAATGTGTAAGTAAAATTAAACAAGCCTTAAAATTGCAATGGAAGTAATTTATTATTTAAAGTTATATCTACAATTCAAACTATTATTTACTTTATATTAGAGCAAACGAAAAGTTAATATGCAATTTTTATTTTGGATTTAAAGGGCAACAATTAGTATATCCTTGAGTGCATTGCGCTGTACGCGCTTCTCTCACTGGCACAATTTTTTCATGTGTAATCACTGGTGTTATAAATTGATATTCAAGTTTGGACTTTCTTCCAGGCATTTCGATTGACTTGCCGATTCTCATTTTTATTACTTGTTTTGGAAAATCATACACAACTCCAGGGTATTGCTCCGAAGAAGTCGGTATGAGTTGACCAGGTTCATCTCTAGCTAAATCTCCTATGCCATCAGAAGTAAACTTGAAGTGAGCTCTTTGCTTATGGCCAATTTCACAGGATTCCATGGGCAATTGGAATACAACTTTGTTTCCAGTGGGACAGCAATCTGTATAACAGGGAATATGCACGCATCATTTATATCATCATTTATATCAGTAAGTCATTATTAAAGTTTGCAACAAAATATACCAAAATTTATTTCAAAAGATAAGTATTTTTCTGTATGGTACGAAAATTTCAACTTGTATAGAATAAATGCTTGTAATGATATTAAATGTACACAAAAATAATAAACGCTATACGTCATCATAAATGATATTTCGAAAATATAAGTGCCACTAATTTTTCTGCCTAATGAGAAGTATTTGAATATTAGAATAAGGTATCAGTAAGTCATTATTAAAGTTTGCAACAAAATATACCAAAATTTATTTCAAAAGATAAGTATTTTTCTGTATGGTACGAAAATTTCAACTTGTATAGAATAAATGCTTGTAATGATATTAAATGTACACAAAAATAATAAACGCTATACATCATCAAAAATGATATTTCGAAAATATAAGTGCCACTAATTTTTCTGCCTAATGAGAAGTATTTGAATACTAGAATAAGGTTAGAATTCTAAGGAAATGTGCATATTCCCTCTTTTTATACATGCATTTTTTCATATACTTTAATTATTTATAACACAAAATATAATATAAAATTATCTTTTTTTCTTTTCCTTTGTTTTTTTTAGGCGTGGGACACAACATTCACAATCAAGGTCGGATTGCAGACATGTATTAACTTTCTTTATGGGAATTTTTTTATCGGGCCCTTTAGGAGTTACAAGCTCCAGCTCAAATTTGCATTTTTTTTCATTTAAAACTGCTGTTTTGGCTACCTTCAGGACAAAAACATCTTGATTAGCCAACTCTTGTTTTACATCGCCTCGGGCCAAAGTCGCCTGCTGACCGTGTTTTGAAGCTTGAAGGCAACCTTCAGTTAAACAACTAAATTGTGTGCCTGACAATTGTGCGCCTTGACAGCAAGTAGCTTCACTTGGTAATGCTAAACTTATTTGATTTTTTCCACATGGCGGTTCACAAGGACCGTTATCTGTATTTTTTGAGTAGGGACATTGCATGGAACAATGCGTTTGACTTATTTTTTTTATAATGGAGGCACTCGCAGGAACCTTTATTTTGAGCTCGTTTCCACCAAGGTTTGTGCCTATTTCTTCAAATTGCTTACTGCGACCTGGTTATGAAAAGATTTTCATGCCTAAATATCCTATTAAAAAATAAGATTAAGTGAATAATGCTAACCTTTAGGCACGTGTAAACAGTATTGATCCGTATTTCTGCAAGCCATTTGCTGTGGTGGCTGGGGTTTAGGTCCAGAACAATAACAAGGATCATCAGATTCCATACAGGGCATACGATCGTAGGGATCTTTGACTGTAATATAATTTTATTCTTCAATACTATAATTCAAAAGACGACGATATATTTATGTTGTTACGAAACATCTTTATTGCTTCAAAACAAAAAAAAATGCGTGCGTATAAAATACACGTCTGAAGTGAAACTTCTTTGGCAAACTAATTAAAAAAAAAAAAAACTAATTGTTAACGCTGCAACCCACAATTATTTAAGTTTTTTTTGGTTTAAGTTTTTTGTTCCAGGTTTAACACGTCTACGACTAGATGGCGCTAGTAGTCGATTAAATCGCGGCGGCAAAATTATTTCTTGTTAGTATAAGGCCACCATACATGTGTGTAATTATTGAACAATGCAATATATTAAGTTGAAGCATCTCTAGTACTGGTTTTATTTGTGCTCCTGGTTGTGTTGAACAAGGTTTTGGGAATTAACACTATTTAAAAAAAACTAATAAAAAAAGCTAATTAAAGAACGGATTTAAAATATAAAAATACTAATTGAAAAAAGAAAACAAAAAGCCAACGTCTTGTAGTGTTCCCAGGCGATCACCCATCCAAGTACTGACCGCGTTACGTGTTGACGCGTAAGCGGTCGCTCAAATTTTACCCCTCATACGCCTAAAGAAGTTTCACTTAAAAAAAACACAATTTTATTAAGTAAAATAAAATTATGGCCATTTTGTAAGACCTTGATTACTAAATTATGTTTAGAATTGCAGAAAATGTATGTTTAATTTTAGGGTAAATAAACAACTGTATTTTAATATTTGAGATACAAGTTACCTGCTGGACATACATCATTTCCTCCACTAATGTCACAAGGCATTCCAGTATTTCCCCCTATTCCACCACTACCAAGATCCCTTCTCGTTTGGCAAGCACAGGGATCTTGCATGGTTTGATAATCTTTTTTAGGAGTGCAGGATCTATCTACTATTCCTGTATTTTTACCAGCTCCAAGATTTGGTGATCCACCTGGTCCTTGAAATCTAGTAATAATCAGTTTACCGAAACAGGATATGCGCAAAAACATAACTACTTCCCCAGTTTCTGAACCATCGGGTCCCACAATATGAAATGAATCCTTTAGAGCTTGGTAGCTAACATTAGTTGGATCTTCCAAAAAAGTTTTTCTAGCTTCAACAAATTCTTTTGTCATATCAATCTTACATTCTCCCATTATAATTTTTGTAGGTAAGCAGCCACATGGAAGAGATTTATACACGGAAACATTTATTGGAAACTTAGACATTGCAGTAGAGATTTGACTTTCATTTAGTGAAAAAAGACAGGATTTTCCATTATTAAACGATTTAATAAAAGGTCCATCGCTCTTGACTATGCACGTTCCTGGTTCGTCGTCACAAATCTCTATAGGTTCAACTCCTGGACATTCGATATTAATACACGTCTTAAAATCCTTGTCAGAAAAACAAGGACTTTTACTGAAAATTATTTTATCTACGAGTACCTCCAAGAGAAAAAGCCCATCGTTTTGTTTCGTCATTGTTGGATATTTTGGGGATGGGATCTAATTTTTTATAGAATTTATTGATACACTTATATAGACATACCAAAAATTTTGAAAGTGGTAGACAAACAAAAGAATAGTACGTCATATGCGAAAGTAAAATATTTTCGTAATTCAAAGAAAAGAGGTCCTAAAGCATAAATATTATCTACTGCTGCAAGATATTCTCGACTGAATGTGCTTTATTAGCATCATCTCAAATTGAATAATTTACAAGACTTTCTTGGTATAGGTAGGTAGGTATATTAGGTATGTCAATGTGTAGGAAAAATAAATAACGTTTTTAATTTCTCAATATATTTTTGACTAGCTGTTCTCAATGGCTTTCACCCGTGTGCGCAATTTCCCGTGGGAACCTATTATTTTCCCGGGATAAAAAGTAGCCTATGCTACACAAGGATAACTAAGCTTTCAAATGGTAAAAGAATTTTTTAAATCGGTCGAGTAGTTTTTGAGTTTATTCATTACAAACATATACACAAAAATACAAATCTTTCCTTTTTATAATATTAGTATAGATGAAGTAGAGACACGGACTACATACACGTGTTCCTATATAAGTAGTTCTTTTGCTCCTTTATATCACATGTAAAGATTCGGAATACATAGCAACTATTATACCGTAAGAATCGGAGATAAACTATGAACTTAGTTAATTTTTTAGTAAAAAATTTCAATTTTCAAATATACTTGTATCTTAGTTTAAGTACACAAATAAAATTTATTTAATTTGTTACATTAGTAGAAGAAATAAAAATTAGTTAAAAGAAACAAAATAGTGTTAATAGTTTAGAAAGTCTGTTTTATTGTATGTATTTATTTTGAAAATTTGCGTAAAATACAATCATACTTCACAGTAGGATAATTTTCATTGTACCATCTGCAAGCTTCATTTTTAAATGGACGACCAACCCTGAAAGACAATTTTTTTTATATAGATTGGTTTTCTTATAATATACACTATGTAGCGAATGGGTGAACTAAAAATCAGCAGCTTTTATCAATTATGGCGCAGGCTGAGTATGACCACTTTTTCCTCGTTGCTGAAACGAACAGTATATTATTGTATTTTTTGTTATTAAAGTACTAAAATAATAAGTTAAATGTTTTTGCTGTTTATTTTTATGGTTGTGTGGTTGTAAAGCAATTGTTTTTCTTCGTCTTTGTTTTTTAGAGAAGTTTATTCTTGAGCAACGTGAGTGGCAAAATTGTTTTTGTTTTCTATACGTACTAAGTTGACAAAGGCGACCAAAGGCGGTTTTTTTACGTAAGTCCCTCATTTACCTAAATATTTCAAAATTACTCCTTATTTCCCTTGGTCACGTGGTTACTAGAGAAGGATATTTCAACCTTTCATTAAAGTTTTGGTATAAGTTTTCGAATACCTTGAAAACAGTCCTACGGATTGAAAATATTAAAGGAAAATTGTACAGGAATTTAAAAAGATTTAAAAATCCTCAACTTTTCAAACTTCACGTGTTTGTTTGTCATTTTTTTTTGTTAATGGATAATCCGTTTTATGCTTTCGTTATTGATAGAATAAGGTAGGTACAGAAAAAAAAATTGAAAAACAAAATCGATATTAAAAATATCGCCAGGTAGTTAGTTTTATATAAAAATAACCTTTATAATTTTTATATTGACCATAATAAGAAGTTGGAAACATCCTGAATTTGTGGAGTAGCATATTTTCCGGCACATTACATTCGCCTTTATCTAATTGTTTTATTTTTGTTTAATATTTTTGTTTCATGTTAGGTTTATGTACATATAACATAAGGAAACATTTATCACGAACTAGACTAAAAACCCACGACTACAATAATTATCAAATACTTACACGAAAACAATTTGTCAATTTGGAATATTAATTATCTACATAATTATGTCTTAAATGTATTTTCTTTTAATGCATTGAATGTAAATATATAATGATACAATTATGGTTATACTCATTCATCATCATATCCCGTATTTGATTGGAAGACAACTTAGCAGTAAGGTCTGGGTAATATTTCCATCGCTTTTGCGTTGCATTCGAAATGAAACTCGTCTGAGATGGTGCTTTTTCAGTGGAAATTTTTTGATTACATTTTCGACAGTATTCAGGCAATTGTTTCTGTAAGGATAGTCGGCAAATATTACTCAAAATATAACGTAAGTGATATGAGAAATTATAGAATGGTATGTAAAAAACTTGTAACATTTGGGACGTCTTTAATTGAAAAAATACCGTGAAGAAAAATTTAAATTCTTGAAAGTTGTTTGTATACCCGTCAATATACGTATATATATATATACGTATATATATATATATATACGTATATTGACGCATATATATATATATATATATGTGCGTGTGTGTGTGTGTGTGTGTGTGTGTGTTTGTGTGTGTACATAAACAACACATTTGCCCTATATTAGTAGTTTAAGATACTAACTAGACGTGATCTTCACCCATCTGCTTAATGGACGAAATAAAATAATTATTTAGATTAGTATCTTAAAGATAATTCGCGAAAAAGTTGGCTGATAAAATTCCTGGCTAGGCTATATTATATTCCCCAACCGCTATTCAAACCAGACATATAGCAGGCAACCGTAATTCTTCTTCTTTTATTTATTTATTTATTTTTTTTTTTGGCATACGATCGCCATTTGCGACATTCTGCCAACCGTAATTATGTCATCGCATTTGCAATGAAACAGCTGTCATTTTGATGTAAGATTTATTTATTAAACATGTGGGTGAAAGTAACTGAATAATATATATTAGTTTACCTGTTTTTTTCTGCCACCCAGTAGGAACGGCAGTAAAATAATAGACAACCCAATGTTTGCATTTTCTACATGCTTCATACTGTCGGTAGGTATTAAATTTATTCTTTAAACTCCTAAGTGCATTATTAAATAAAAATAAAATTTTCAATTTTGTATTAAATATAGCTTGATTTTTTAGGCAGCCCTTTCGCGATGATTAAATCATCAATTAAGCAGATGGGTGAAGTTCGTCTCTCCTACTATAAATGTTTACAGAGTACAGACTGTACAGTTTTACATTCTCTTTAAGAGTATTTTAGTGAAACTGTTATAATTGATACTAAAATATATATCTATTATGAAAAAGGACCTCTACCCATTCAGATTGGCAGGCACGCCGACTTCTATATATAACACAATCAAGGTCATACTGATAGGAACGGGGAAACACGTTCTGACGAGCTAAATAATAATAATGAGTTAAATAATAATTTTAACGGACGCCGTGTTGGCGCAGCGGTCACAGCAATGGATTGCGATTGGCTGTTGCGGGTTCGATCCCCGCACACGACAACATTTGTATTGGCCATACAGATGTTTGCCGTGGTCTGGGCGTTTGTGCAGGCCATGTGGGTCTCCCCACCGTGCCTCGGAGAGCACGTTAAGCCGTCGGTCCCGGTTGTTATCATGTACACCTGATAGCGATCGTTACTCATAGTAGGGAATATATCCACCAACCCGCATTGGAGCAGCGTGGTGGATTAAGCTCCGATCCTTCTCCTACATGGGGAAGAGGCCTATGCCCAACAGTGCGATATTACAGGCTGAATCGTAAATAATAATTAATTACAAAATTATTTTATCACAATAACATAAAACAAGTTATAATATGATATGATTAAAAACGAAATTAAATTCATTTTATATTGAATTCTTATTATCTCTACATAAGATCTAATTACAAGAAAATTATGAAAACAGAAAAGTGGTGCATAATAGGCAATAATTTTTATTAACACAGTGGGATGTACTTTTAGAAAAAAAGAAAATAATATTTTTATATAATTATTTACTCTTAATCAGTTGCTTCTTAAAAACTTAACATTATTGACCATAACATAACTACGTGTATTTTTTGTTTGAATTAATAATTATGCACAGCTCAATTATTCTATTACTATTTGAATTCTTTCAATCTAAAAAATACTCACGAGGCATTACTTTTTCGGTAGTCAAACCAGAATTATAATAAGCATCATGCAAAGTGTAAGCATTAGTACCAGGCTTATCAACCCAAAATGCTTTGTCCTTCTTAACCATATTGTCGATTACTGCATCCGGCAACTCATCAATAGTAGGTCTGTTGTAAGTATTAATAAATATGAATATAACAAATTACTCATATAATAAAAATATTCCAAGTCAAACATAAAGATTGTATAATTAAAGATAGGCTGAGATACAGAACCTAGGTGGTACATCCACCAACTGTTTCGTTAGAGGCTGCAGATACTTTCCGACAGCGCGCTGTGTCAAAGAAGGAGGTTGGTTTGGAATTAAACTCTCGTCAACTATTACTGTTGGCGAAACGTCATCAAGTGCATATCTAGAAGAAAGGAAATTAAATCAGCCATTTTCAGTATTTGAGTCTCTGATGCTTTACGTTGAAGAATAGTAACAAATAAATAAAAGTGGAGTGTCTGTTTGTAATATTAAAATAACCGCTTTTAACTAAATTCACATGTATGTATACACGGTACATACGCCAAACTAACATTTTTTATAATATTTGTCTTTCTGTCTGTCTATCTGTCTGTTTGTTCCGGCTAATCTCTGAAAAGGCTGAACCGATTTTGACGAGAATTTCACAGGCAGATAGCTGATGTAATAAGGAGTAACTTAGGCTACGTTTAATTTCGATTTTTTGAAGAGACACTTCTTTAGGCGCATGAGGGTAATTTTTTACGGCAACGGCAATGTGTTTTGATGGGACAGCGACGTTTTTGTTTTTAATTCCGCCTTCTTGGTACGGTACAGGCGTCACCCGCCCCGTTTAGTTTTTAATTATTTATTTGTTTTTTCAATTATTTTGCTAAAAAAGTTCATGTGTACTTTGTACGCACGCACTTTTTTATAAATATAACTGAGAACTGAACAATAATTATTTTGTTAAATTCCACGCGGACGAAGGTGCGGGCACACCTAGTATCAAATATTGTCACATCTCGAATTTTTATGAATTAAATCAAGTTTTCAAACATCGCTAAAACCCATATTAAGTAAATAATTATTGTTATTACCGAAGTGAAGTTGGTGCAGTTCAATAACAGTTTATTGAAACTAGGATATTACCTATACAGGCTACAACTTTGACGCAAAATCGATCGATTAGGTGTAGATGCGTCTCCTACGGTGGGTGAAGCAGTATGTCGGGGGAACGTACAATACTTCGGTATCCTTACCTTTATAAAAACCGTCGTCATGGTTCGTTTTCTTCTCTTTAAGTTCGCAATAATTTGATAATTGGTACATTGATCATACATATACCTTTTTTTTATGTAACTAGGTCGGCAAACAAGCGTACGGCTCACCTGATGGTAAGCGATTACCGTAGCTTATAGACGCCTGCAACACCATAAGCATTGCAAGCGCGATGCCGACCGTATCCCCATCCCACCCCCCCAGGAGCTCTAGTCACCTTACTCACCAACAGGAACACAATACTGCTTGAAAACAGTATTATTTAGATGTGGTCTTCTGTAAGGTCGAGGTACTACCTCAGTCGGGCCGCTCCATATTTTGAGCAGAAAAACCTACTCGTATTACAGGCTGTGGAGATGAGTAAATGTCGGCTACTTGCTTTAGCAACATATTTATTACAATGGAGTTTATAAATAAGAAGCTACATACATCAATAATATATATCTACTTGTAATGTACTAATTACGTATGTACCTAAATATTAACAGCAAATTTAAATAATTACTTACTTTTCTGGATCATAATCGTTAAATTTCGACACGTTACTTTGAGGATAATTTGGATGCGACATAATGAAACGTAATTTGGAAATTTATTTTATAATAATGGTAACTAATCTGAAAATAAGTAGGTGTTAATGCAAAAATAGAAAGGTTGGCACTGTCGTACTTTAAAAATTTTGAATAGACGTAAAAGAATAATAAGATATGTAAAATAGTAGCAGAAAAGAAATACTTGTTAATACAAAATTTGCCTTATATTAGGTGATTTTTAATCAGTGTCTACATACACAAAAAGATTGTAAAGTTCATTAACATTAACATTAAGTAAAATTACATTAAGTTCACTAGTGGGCTTTATGTATTAACTTTTTGTGTAGGTGATTACGTCATCTTACAATAATAATTAGGTAAATGTTAAATTATTCTACATGAGAATTATTGTGTACCATACTGATTTAGGTATATTACTTTACAAAAAATACATTACAGGGTTTTGTTACTATGGCCAATAGGATTGGAGATTAGACGAATCAAAATACTTATATATTTCCAGATTCCTAAAGCAGAGAACCAGCAATAAATTACAATAATATTAAGAATTCATCATAAAATACATGGACACATGCAGATCAAAATTTTAGATCTCAGCCTCTCATAGCTCGGTATGAGAATTGAGAATTTTATCTGCCTTTGTCCATGTTTTTATGAGGTTTTTTGAATTTTTTTCCATAGGGTTGTTAATTTAAACACAAAATAAAAAGAACGGGTATTTGGATCGAAAATGTGATAATAACATATTTATGATGATAACATATTTGCACTTTATATAAGTCCTAAATCAATCGCTTAGTATTAAGATGGTGTAAAAATAATATTGTTTTGTAATATTAGGAACTTGACAATTTATATTTTGAGTGACTGACGACTGTTATGCCGGGTACACACTCCGACACGTCAAAGACAATTATTTAAAAAAATCTTGTGGCCGTTTGGATTGATGATCGCTTATAAGGCACAAATAGTGGAAAGTTTACATTAATGCGCTATTGTTAAGTGTAGTATATGCGTTGGCGCAGCGGTCACAGCACTGAATTGGCGGTTGGCTGTTGCGCGGGCAGTTGCGGGTTCGATCCCCGCACCGCACACGACAACATTTGTATTGGCCATACAGATGTTTGCCGCGGTCTGGTTGTTTGTGCAGTCCTTGCAGTGGGTCTCCCCACCGTGCCTCGGAGAGCACGTTAAGCCGTCGGTCCCGGTTGTTATCATGTTCACCTGAAGAATGTATCCGCCAACCCTCATTGGAGCAGCGTGGTGGGTTAAGCTCCGATCCTTCTCCTATATGGGGAATAGGCCTATGCCCAACAGTGGGATATTACAGGCTGAATCGAAGTGTAGGTATATACATATTTGTTGATCAATTTATGGCCAGACTATAATAATTCTAATGTTTTTCAATCTTCGTTTCGTGACTTTTCTTCATACAATCATTTTCAAACCAGAATGCGTCTATTCATCACCATAACACAAACTAAATTAGGATGCTGAAAATAGCGAAAAACATATTTTTTTTTACCTTTGACCCTAAATAAAAAAAAATCCATATACTTAGGGGAAATATGGGGAACTTTCAAATTTTATTTATAATTATATTTTGAACAATTTCACCAATTTTCAGCTTGTTGTGAATTTATGTCGCTTCGAATGTCTAAATTGACTGGACTATTATAATATACTATACTACGAGTTGCATAGGTACCTACTACTTAATACTACAAATAAATAAAATTGGAGTGTCTGTTTATAATAATAAAATAACCGTTTTTTACTAATTGCAAATGAATTTATACACGGTACATATAAAAATAACATTTATTTTTAAATTTTTGTCTGTTTGTCTGTCTGTTTGTTCCGGCTAATCTCTGAAACGGCTGGACCTATTTTGACGGGACTTATTTGCTGACAGATAGGTAATGTAATAAGGAGTAACTTAGGCTACTTTTATTTTAGAAATTTATGTAATTTATAACTCTGCGAACTGAAAAATACCTTTTTTGTTAAATTTCACGCGGACGAAGTCGCGGGTACAGCTAGTTTAAAATAATTTTATACATTGCAAAGTTGTACCTTCACATCTCCTACACTTCACTTCAAAACTGTATGACTGTTTTTATTTCATTTCTAATTATCTATTTCCAAAACATCAAAAATTCTTTCTGAGTTGACGTTAGCTTTTCTAAAGGTAAACTACTTTCTGACTTGTCAAATATCATGTATCTCCAATTCTCTAACCTTCAATAATGCTCCGGTACTTAAGATAAAGCAGTCGGCCACTAAGGTCAGCAGAACATTTCATTACAGAAGTTGCGATTAGTATAATTTTATATCATAACTAGTTTACTCCGCTTCTATTGGTCTTAGCGTGATGAGACATAGCCTATAGCCTTCCTCGATAAATGGGCTATCTAACACTGAAAGAATTTTTCAAATCGGCCCAGTAGTTCCAGAGATTACCGCGTTCAAACAAACAAACAAACAAACAAACAAACAAACAAACAAACAAACAAACAAACAAACTCTTCAGCTTTATATATTAGTATAGATTTTTAATTAAGCAACTTATTTTTATTTATACAAGTAGTTATTATATGTAATAAATAATAATATAATCATAGGTAATACATTGAATATTTTATCGGTGAGCACTGAGCAATGTTGAATAATATAATACGAATACCTACTTAATAGATATAAGTACTTACTTAGTTAATAGTTACATCGTAGATTTGCACCTTATTTTTTTGACAATGAATGTCTTGTTTTTAATTATTTATTTTTGATTTTTTTTTGTCCATTCACATGAAAACCAGAACATCTGTAACTAATGTACTATAGTTTTATTTTTATTGATAACATATTTGCATTTTTCGATAGGCAACTTATCATAGGCATATTTGTTTATAAAATATATTTGATAAAAAATATGTCTCATCGAGTTCTCAGATCGCTGAAGGTCGATGTTCTACGTCTCCTCTACTAATACCTTAGTATTAAGTTGAAAGTGTATATGTCACAGTCAAAACTCTTAATCAGTCAAAAGTACTATTGACTAGCGAAATCAGTCAAAAGTACTTTTGACTAGACAAGTTGGTCAAAAGTGGTTTTGACTGAAAATTATTGGTTATTAGTACTTTTGACTGCAAATTTGCGGTTAAAAGTACTTTTGACTGACGCTCTCCGTCAAAAGTAGTTTTGACTGACAAAAAGCGTCAGTCAAAAGCACTATTAACTCTTAAACTCTATTAACTCTTAACTAGTTTAGTTTTAACTGCAAATTAGATAGGTTAGGGTTATTTTTTTTTGTTTCTGTGACAAAAATATGCCGATAAACAGTCTAATATTGAAATTAGATAGGTTAGGGTTATTTTTTTTGTTTCTGTGACAAAAATATGCCGATAAACAGTCTAATATTGAAATTAGATAGGTTAGGGTTATTTTTTTTTGTTTCTGTGACAAAAATATGCCGATAAACAGTCTAATATTGAAATTAGATAGGTTAGGGTTATTTTTTTTGTTTCTGTGACAAAAATATGCCGATAAACAGTATAATATTGAAATTAGATAGGTTAGGGTTATTTTTTTTATTGTTTCTGTGATAAAAATATGCCGCGACCACCTTACTTTTTAAGAGTTTTGACTGATACAACCAGTCAAAACCACTTTTGACGGAATCATTTAGTCAAAAGTACTTTTAACCAGCTCCATTGGGTAAAAGTACTTTTAACTGTTATTTTAGTCAAAACCACTTTTGACCAACTTGTCTAGTCAAAAGTACTTTTGACTGATTTTTTTGCAGTCAAAACTACTTTTGACTGATTAAGAGTTTTGACTGCAACATATATAACTACTGATACTTTCGACAACACTGACATCCTGTAAAACTCGAATGAGCTTGTGATATCTTATTACTAGTGTTAATTGTAATTTATATTCTTTCATGTGTCTTAATCTATATCTATAGGTACTCTATATCTATATCTATATCTATACTAATAAATAAAATTGGAGTGTCTGTTTTTAATATTAAAATACACGCTTTTTACTAAATGCATATGGATGTATACACGGTACATATACCAAAATAATATTTTTTACAATTTTTGTCTGTCTGTCTGTCCGTCTGTTTGTTCCGGCTAATTTCTGAAACAGCTGGACCAATTTTGACGGGACTTTCACTAGCAGATAGCTGATGTAATAAGGCGTTACTTAGGCTACTTTTATTTTAGTTTTTTTTTGTTACAAGTCTGCGAACTGAACAATAAATTTTTTGTTTAATTGCACGCGGACGAAGTCGCGGGCACAGCAGCTAGTAAATAAATAAAAATTGCGCCACTTATGGCGCAATTACACTACACTACATCTAGTGCACTACGTCATATAGGACACTAGATGTAGTGCAGTGTAAACAGAACGCCCTATTTGTAGTGCCCTAACATAGTGCACTAGATGTAGTGTAGTGTAATTGCACCATTATTTGGCAAACCGCAAACTAATTTTAAAAAAACGAAAAGTTTCGCGCCGTCTGCCCTAGAGGGCGGCCGACATTTTGGATTCGTGATTCGTCGTGAATCAATATTTTTGGATCACTTTAGGGCAGAAACCATGTGTTTTGCTGCTCAATAAAGTGAAAGAAGAAAAAGAAGAAAGAAGTTGAAATTTATAAAATCAGACCTGGCTGTATGGACTTAATGTCTCTTGCCTTTCCCTATTGGGGATAAATTGTAACAAACAAAAAAAATTAAAAAAAAACGAATTGAAAAAAAACAACAAGCCAAAAAAATCACAAAACCGCTGAATAGCGCCATCTATTTAGTACACGCAGAAACAGTCTTCGCAGAACTAGTCCTTTGAAACAAACTCAACATCACGCGATAGTAGTAGTATTGGCTCATCCAGGCTGACCTAGGTCAGTCCGGGTACGGGCCTTTAGGCTCTCGCCTCTCCGCCCGAGCTGTTCCTCACAGGGGGGACTTCGCCCCCAGGATCTTGAATTTTGGCCCGGTGGGCCAGGGCCATACCTACTTGGTAGGCTAATCTCAAATCACGCGATTCTTATTGCTTACGTAGATCACGTTATCAACACTAGATGTCACTAGTTTATAAGTATTTTTTATATTACAACCTGAAAACAATTTTCATTCATATTATTTACTGTTCTTAATTAATTATTGATTGAAAATACAAAAAAAAAAAAATTATAATTGAAAAAAAGTAATTGAAAAAAAAAAACAAAAAGTCAACGTCACGCGGTGTTCCCCGGCGTACTCATCTAAGTACTGACCAAAGAGTAATGTACTGACCTACTATTACAATGTACTCTGTGGTACTGACCGCGTTGCCGTGTTGCCGCGTTAGCGGTCGCTCCAAATTTTACCCCTCATGCGCCTAAAGAAGTTTCATTTCAATAAATAACTATACACTATTTTATAATGTTCAGGCTATTGTTGTATTAGCATTTTTTGAATTTCACTGTTAGCGTAATTTCAATGCTATTGCTACTAGGACACTTAATATCTAAATTATTAACGACTTGTTTACCGCGGGGTTGAATTCATCCCCCAGACTATTTTTCACAATGGCATGTTTTGTATTCTGTAGTCTCCCATGGGCAAGGAACTTTTACCCCCATGGGTTTGAATTCAAACCACAAATTTTGTCCGCAGTTTACGGCGGGTTCGAATTCAACCCCAGCTAACTAACCCATTTTGAAACCATAATTATATATATGACAAAAATAGAGCATAAGATAGTTTGATAAAGCCCTTAAATGTGATTTAAAAAAAGCCTATGTTCATTGAGATAGACACGAAATTTAAAGAATTAGTGTGTTTGTCTATAGTTAATAATAATAAACTGATAATGACGTTCATTATAGTCGATTTATTCGTTTTGAACTTTTTAATTAACTATATATTAGTATAATAGGTATATTACTTTTATTTGAATGCGATAAAACGAAAAAAAGAAATTTTTACTTCAAAACTTTACTATTTATGTGCTTATAAAGTCATTACATAATCTATATGACATTCGCGACAAAGGCTTGTCGCGAGATATGAGTACTGAGTACTCGTATTTAATTAGTTTTAAAATTTTAACAGTTAAAATCAATCACATCAATTTATTTAATTTTCTTGTTTGTCTAGACAAGCAAATCTCGCAACAAGCTTTTATATCATATAGATTATGTAATGACTTTGTAAGTAGATAGTAAAGTTTGAAAGTAAAATTTATTTGTTTCGTTTTAGCGCATTCAAATAAAAGCTTGTTTTTTAAAAAGGTTTTTTTACTTTTAATTTATTTTTGACTTTTTAGTCTGTTATCACGTCACTTTATTCGAATTGTTCTTAGCAAGCCCTTTCATTTGATATCCATAATGATTGTAGAAGTGCACAAAAATAACTAGTCCGCACTTTTGGATATGCCGCCATATTGGATTTAGAATGACGTCACAAAATTAACATGCATTGTCATCCAAATTGAACTTGTGTACAAAATTTCAACTCAATTGGTTGAAGATATCGGCTCCAAAATTAAGTTGCAAGATTTCACCCGAACATATAAACATTGCAAGTTAAAAAAAGCTTGTCAAAAATTAACAAACGCACTACATCACTACGATTTTCGAAGGTTCCTATCGATTGCTCTGGGATTCCATCATCGGATCCTGGTTTCCTTATCATTGTACCAAACTTGGGATATCTCCTTTCCAACAAAAAAAGAATTATCAAAATCGAGTCACAAACGACAAAGTTATGCCTGAATATACTTTTAAAAAAAATTATATACGGTCGAAATAAGTAGTGTTCCTTTTTTGAAGTCGGTTAAAAAATAAATATATAGTTATAATGACGTTTATTTTTGGATTCCATTTACCTAGATCTTGACATAAGATTTAATTGTCTGTACCGCGACTGCGTTAAAATATGGAGGTTTTCAATTATCTGTATCAAACTCAGTCGGAGACTAGATTCGTAAGTAAAAGGGAATCTGTTCATTTGTGTGCGTTATTACTCTATACGTAAATAAATCTTATTCTCTGACTCATAAATTCGGCATAGGCTTCTAAAAAATAAAATGTCTAAAAATATTGTGTTTGAGGGATGGTTAACGAAATCTCCGCCTTCAAAACGTATTTGGAAAACAGTAAGTAAATTTAATACACTTCTTTTTATGTTTTAGTTTGTTGACAGATTGGTATTTAGTTGGTGGTAACTTGCGGTACCTAATTACCATTTCAAGAAACTATTATTATTTTGATAGTATTGTTTTACATAACTATTATTTGTAAATATTTATGTATATTGAAAGATTTTTTACAATCAGAAATGGCGGAGAAGGTGGTTTGCTTTGCGACAATCTGGTGAACTCCCAGGACAATATTTCCTAGATTACTACGCCGACAGTAATTGTAGACGGGTCAAGGGTTCGATCAACCTAGATTTCTGTGAACAGGTACTTATCAGTAACCAATATAGGTAATATACATATTAAGTGTTGCTTGCACCTCAGTGCATAATGTTTTTGCAATAGCATTTATTATTCAAAATTTATTCATGACTATGTAAGACATGAAAATAATATTGAATGCATGCAGTATTAAGCTTCACAACACCTATTGTAGGTGGATGCGGGACTGCATATGGAACGCACAAATCAAGGAGCGCCGGATCCGAAGATACGTGGCTCGGTATTCACCATTCAGACTCAAACAAGGACGTACCATCTCGAGGCTGATTGTGAATCTGAAATGGAGAAATGGGTTGATGCGATCTGTAGTGTCTGTGGTTTGCGGGCTACTGATGAAAATGCCAGTTTTTCTGGTAAGTTTTTAATGGATATGTTTTGCAAACTAAAAAAATTAAATTGTTTATATATATATATATATTATATATACATATATATATATATATATTTATTTTTTATTTCCCATACTTGGTATAACCCCATGCAAAAAAGTTTTTGCATACATAAACTACTCAAAACAAAATAGGGCTCACTCTGCTTTTTTGTTGTGTTGTAAAAACTTTCACTTTTTTATCTTTTTATGAATGAGTATATATGAACAAGGTGTATGGAGTTTTTTTAACGTAAACTTGGGCAAAAATTAGCAATTTTATGCAAATTATGCAAAATTAACGGTTTTAGAGAAAATTTACACAAATAAGCAACAAGACAAAAGTTTCAATATAGCCTTTATTTTTAAAAAATACCAAATAATTTTAGGATTAGTAGTGTGTGGGTCCCCCTCTGCTCCGTATGCACCACCTTCAATCAAGTGGGTTATGTTGTCTTCAGGCAATTGCTCCCAACAGACTTTAAGAGCATTTATGAGGTCTTGTCGGCTGTTGACGTTGCTGTAATTTGCCTTGAGGCTTCTTTTTAATTGATCCCACAGATGTTCAATCGGATTGAGGTCAATAAATCAAATTAAAATTTAAAAAATAACGTTGTGCAACAGTAACATTCAGAATGAGACTATGAACACAAGCGATTGAGAATTTGAGAAAAGGGTGATTTTGGAGTACTTAACTTTTTCTTGCTCCCCACTTGAGAATATTATTAAAAAGAATGGTTAAAACATTGATAAAGTTTCATAAACATGTCAACAATCCAACGAATGCTTGGCTATGCTAATACCTATTCTAAAAATTATGTGTAGGCAAAACATCGAGATAAGCTCCAATGGCTGAAGCCCTGTTTTGTTTTGAGTAGTTTATTTACTAAACATTGTAGTTTTGTAAACAATTTGTCACTTTAGATGTACTCCATAATTATAATCTAGCGAATGAATATTTTTTTATTTGTTGCTTAAAACAGGTTTGAATTTGTAATCAATAAGATTGACTAAGTTTCATCTTTTGAGCAAGTTTTTTTAATTACATTCTCTGTAAATGTTCTGTGCAATATACACATGCAATCAACTGACTTTACTTTCTGTAATGTTTTATGTAAAAATTTATCTTATATATAAAATATATGTACATTGCGATGTATTTTAATGTATTATATATGTGTGTTATATTAATTTTGATTTTGATTTTTATAATTAATTGTTTAATTTATTAAATTAAGTGAACATATTTTTTTTTTGCTGTGTGCATTTTAACAACGAGAATCTTGTGCATTTATTTTTCATGTAACTAAAATGAAACTTCATAGCGATGCGCTAAATGTGTTGCAAGTGAATGAATGCGTTTAATTTGATTTATGATTCATATACGTGCAATATTTACTTAAAATTCATTACACGCAAAAAATACAAATAATACATTTAAATTTGAAATAGCTGTCAAATAGCAGAAATAGGTTGTACATAATTATGTTTTACACTTTTTTTTTATTAATTGTTAATGATTATGAAAGTTTCTTGGTAATAAAATTGATGGTATAAACTCAAGCATAGTTTGCTGAACATATCAAATTAGATGTGCCCCGCGGTTTTGACCGCATTAATTTGAAGAAGAGACATACTAAAATGTTTTTAAACCTTTACTGTACAACCTGGGCGACTTGCAAAGACGCACGGCGCTACGCGTCATCGTTTCTTTTGATTTTACATTATCTCCTAAATTATGAGTTGAAATTAAATGCTGTAAAACATAAAGTTTTTGCAATAATGATGAAGGATTTTTAAAATCGTATAGATCCATATGTCTGTCTAATAATAATGAAATAAAATCACCTTACAATTTTTGGTGATCATTAATTCATTGTGGAGTTATTTTAAAACTGTGATATCTTCTAAGATATTCTTTGAAATAAAAGGATGCAAAGAACAATTTTGTTTAAAAGGAAATACTTGTGATGAAATATATTTTTATTTTGATAAGGACTCATATCATGTCTATAAAACTACCTACGCAAATAATGCATTATCTTTGACCAAACTTGATTATTGAAAGCTCTGGCAGACTTTTTCTTAGAACTATTAACGGCGATTATTTCCGTCTTACATAGTTTTTGTGTAGCTTTAATTGTTTGCGCACCGCACGCAACAAAAATTCTCAAAAATAATATTTTTTCCCATCTTCATCACATTTTAATGCTCAGCTTCTATTGGTCGTAGCGTGATATTATATAGCCTACGTCGGTAAATGGACAATCTAATCAATCTATATATCAATATCAATCCCAGGGACTATTGGTTTAAATTGAAAAAGGATTTTTCAATTTGAACTAGTAGTTCCTGAGACTAGCGACTAGCGAAACAAAATCTTCAGCTTGCTTCAGTCTATGTATGAAAACAATTGTGTAATTTCAAATTTTTAACTTATCTAATGGCATATTTTCTTTTTAAATTTGTAGGAAATGTTATTGCAATAATCTGAGTATGCTGTTCAAAACAATACTTACATATATGACATTATAGTTACTAAATTGTATGTGCTAGTTGCTGTTAAAAATGATCAAATTTTCATTTTTTTGTGAACCGAATTTAAAATATAAGTGTAGAGTAACATAGATGAATGTTTTTAGGTATTTATCAAAACCATGCTGTAACAATAACTAATAATGTGAATGAGAGATCAAGGACAAATTCCAATGTCACACAGCCCACCGTACAAGAACAGAACAGTTCCACTTTGGTGAATCGAAACGAATACCACAATTCCTTGGGGTCTCATGACCGAGGTAATGTCATAAATGATTCTGGAGAAAGCACTGGACCCTATATACCAATATCCGAATGCATAACGGGTGTTCGTGCACAGGTAATTAAAAACTTACTTCAATAACACTTTGTTGAAAATTAAAAAAAAATTTCCTTAAATCAATTTATACTTTTAAATGATATGATTTGTTAAATTAATTTAAATTTAAACTTTGTTCCGTAGGACACGAAAAGAGCTTTCACTTTTGATCCTAGAAATATTGTAACTAGCACAAAGCTACTTGATAAGCCAAATATTGCTAGCAATAGATCTAATTCGTACCATGGTACACCACAGATACGCATCAACAACGTCGCAGTGGATTTCTCAGAAAATGATTCCAATAGTGAGGATGAGTGCAGGTCGCTTAATGCTAGTCAATATAACATAGGTGAGAAAACTTTTATATATATATATATATATATCATTAGATATAGTCTGTACTGTTTAAGTTATTACTAAAGCTATATAACGTTACATAGACCATACTAGATTAACATGCAAATAAAAGAGAGATAAACCATAACAATCAATCATGAGATTATTATTGAAATAGGACATACTCTCGCAAGTTTCTTATGAAAGTAAATAAATAAATATGTTTAATGTATTCAGTGCCCGTCTTCTAGGTGATACTGTCTGATATAGATACATTTATTTTGTAAATAAATGTACATAAATAAACATTTAAGTACATATTGTGATTATTTTAATGCTATTTGTAGAATATAGGTAATATGTTTATATAAATCATTGTTCTAGGAGAGGTAAAAGTAGCAAAAAGTTTTACAAGGCTGAGCTTAAACCCACAGCACAATAATGGAATTAGTGATGATGGTATGTTATTTACTGGTAATGTGAAATTAATGACAGTTCTGTGTGATGTGTGTTACATTATTATAATGTCTGACAGGTCCGCCCGTGCCTCCGCGACCACCTAAAACGTTTTCAATGAATAAGGATTTAGTTCATAGAGAATCCTTCCATGGTCCTAAGGTACAGGAGCCCGTCGAGAGTCAAGAAAATACAGTAAGTAAAATTTTAATACATTTAAGAAATTATGTATTTATTTCATTGGTGAAATTGATTATGACTTTGTATAAGCATGTTTGTATTTATTTGTATACATGTAAGAATATGTATGTATGTTGTAAGTTATAAACCATTTTTTTATTATTATTATTGTTGCTTGTTTTTTTAAATATATATTTTAGACTGATATATTAAATATATATTTTAGATTTGCGCTGGCGGTTGCGGGTTCGATTCCCGCATATGACAAATTTTTGTATTGGCCGTACAGATGTTTGCCGTGGTCTGGGTATTTGTTGGTTGCGGCTTGTTGGTCTCCCCACCGTGCCTCGGAGTGCACGTAAAGCCGTTGGTCCCGGTTGTTATCATTTACATCTATATTTTATACACCTACCTTAATAATATTTCTTATTAAGTCCCCTTTTATGCAACATTTTCTGAAATTAAATAAATAAAATAAAATTAAGGTCAGGTAATATTTTGTTAGGAATATTCATATTCTTTTCTATTCCTGTAATAAGGTTAAAAGTGAAACTACTTTTATCCTTATTACAGTACAAATTTTTTCATATTACCAATAATATCATTATCCAGCAGTTTCTTTAATAAAAACAAAAATCTGTAATTAACTATAGCATCTCATTAAACAACACGTAGTCCTTCTAAAAGTTCAGTTATTAAATTTAAAAAAAATGTTTAGAAATCCAGTTAAAATATATTTTTTTATATTGAAACCGAAACCTCGCTAGGCTCAGTTGACAAGGTTTTTTGCAATGATATGGTTGTATAACCGCTCAGGTGCTGTGTGGTTACGACACAGTAAAGAATATAGCCACCACATCTCTTCCCGTGCGTGTCGTAAGAGGCGATTAAGGGATAACGTAAGAGGCGATTAAGGGATAATACAGTTACTCTAACACCTTGGAACTTTTAAAAGCCGATCGATGGCGGCATAGCCATCCAACTGCTGGCTTTGAAATATGTACACAGGCCGAAGATGGGCAGCAGCGTCTTCGGTGCTACAAAACCAACCCTGCGGTCACTAACCCGCCGGCTCAGCGTGGTGACTATGGGCAAAAAACATGAGTTTTGCCAAACATTATGGCGCGAACTTGGGGAGGCCTATGCCTAGCAGTGGACTGCGATAGGCTGAAGTGAAGTGAGTGACAAGCGCTCGGCTGTAGTGGTGCGAGTAGTCGCCTAAAACACCGACGGTTTGCGGGTTCGATTCTCGCTCGGGATGTATCCGGTTGGATGTCTGTCCTTTTGGGTCTCCCCATCGTACCTCGGATAGCACGTTAAACCGTCGGTCCCGGTTGTTACCATAAATACCTGATAGCGATCGTTACTTATAGTAGGGAACATATCCGCCAACCAGCTGCAGTGGAGCAGCGCTGTGGACGAAGCTCCAATCTTCTCCTCTATGGAGAAAGAGGCCTATGCCCAGCCGTGGGATATTGTAGGCTGAATGTATATGGTTGTACTATTATAGCTGTCTACCGCTGTTTCTTACATGGATTATCATAATATAACCTATGACAAATCAAGCAGTCTGTTAATAAACAGCGTTTTCCATTACTTATACATAAAAATTACTTCGCTTGTTTTCTACCGAACGGTGTACGTATTGACGTCACAATATTGATTTATGATACTAAATTTGGTTACCTAATGTTTTCCCTCTGAATATATGAAGAGGTAGGCTGAAAACTGACGATTCATACCTTGTTGTTATTGTCGTACGTTTGTTGTATGGTTTAAATATGTATACGACCAATTACGCGGCCGCTTTACGGTGTACAATTGAATTTATTCGAATTCATTTTCTTTATTTTATTGCATTTAGGTACATTGTTAGGTAGCAAGTTTTACGTAATTTGAATAGGACCTTTTAATTTCAATGCAATAGTATAAGAATCAAATACAGTACCTGGATGATCGTTCTTTGCTCGGTATTTTATTATGGTAACTCGTGGTTTTTACTTAGATACGAATTAGATGTGAATAAAGGGCTCCCAATAATAGGTTTTCTCAGATAAGAAGGGACTTGAAAAAAAAAAGGAAAAAATAATCGGACTGGAGACATCTGGGCTCGCACCGGGGTCTTATAACCTCTGAGATATTATAACCTTGTAGATGATGGCAAAATTTACCTACGTATATATAATTGCTCGTTTAAAGGTGTAAAGATTTGTATTTGCAAATGTGAGTCTAACAATTTGTAGTTTATTAATTGAGTTGAGTACAACAGGTACCAATGGCCTGTTCTACCTTCTGTTAGTCTGTTCATAACTTACCTATGACGAGGCTAAACTTTATCCACTTTATCCAATTATTATTTAAAAAAAAATAGTTTGAAGAATTGTGTGTGAATTGGTTTCCCCATATTCAATTAATAATTAGTTTTTCTCACGAACAGTTAAATTTCGAACACCACATGTTTTTTTGAATTGCTGTGGCTTTAAACCTTGAAGAATACATTTCCAGTAGTTGTCAACGTTGGGTTAAATTTTTTTGTTATTTTTAGTCGCCATTTCCTTGGATGCGTTTCCCTCGCCAACCACATCACCATACGGCGCCTTCATCACCAGGTCGATCTGTGATAAGCCACTGTGTTCGGACCACTGATGATGAAGACGATGCCGCTATGGGCCATGTAAGTGATGATGAAGTATTTCCTTTCTTCTACTATGCTGCTCCAGTTTTTTGATTTACCTGCTTTGCTTCTAATGGGTTACTGCTTGTATGTATCCACACGAGTTTTATAGCTACGTACAGAATGACGATTTTTTTAACGTAAATACTACTTACGATTGCTTCAGGAGGCAATTCAAAAAATGAATGATAACAAAATCGGGGGATACAGTTCGGTGTTGCAGATATATAATTATCATTTCAATCCAAAATGCAATCACATCCCTGGATAGCTAAAAAAATCAAAGAATTTATTACGCTAGGTAAAGAAATCGCGTGCGGTATTGGAGAAAGGGCCACCATTTGGAGGCCATTTTAAATTTTGTATTTAGTTTCTATAATCATAGTAAAACAACGGCTTTCTGTATAAAAATACACATGAACAACACAATAATGAAATGTAAACCATATTTTAAGTTAACAAGCATCTGCAAGATCACAGTTTAAAACCGTACCATCTTCCTACCAGTAGATTGTGCATGATGCAGGTACAAACATATAGACGAACAAATAAAAGTTAAAAAATAATTGTCTATCACTCTCATAAAGAACTATTATTCGTTTTTCTATCTAAATATAGTTCAAATTTTAATATATGTATAACTAGCCTACCCGCGCCCACTTCGTTGGGCGTTAATTATCTTTGTGATGCAATTATGTTGTGTAGCTCTTAGTACTGTTTTATTAGGTTCATTGTTTAGAATTTGACGTATAAAATCGTAATAATATCGTGTATTTATTATTTTAAATTACATAACCAAATAACATACTTTATAAATAAAATGTTGCTCCAACGCCATCTATCAAAAAGCGAAAAAACTTCGTCGTCGATTGACTAAAATAAGATTAAATAAAATAAATAGACTAATAAATAGCGATAGATGGCGTTCGTTTCTTTGTCATTTTGATAATATATTTTAATATTTTTCTTATTTACTGAATTTTTTTGTACAATTACAATAAAATATAGCCTATGTCACTCCTGAATAGTGTAGCTTTTTGTTAGTGAAAGAATTTTCATGATCGGATCAGTATTTACGAAGATTACCCCCGATATACAAACAAAGTTATAAACTTTTCCTCTTTATAATATTAGTATAGATATACAATGAGGGTAGAGCGAGATTGTCCTTATCCGATATAATGGGACCTTTAAATGATGTAAAAAATATTGTCTTTCCAAGCAAAACTGAAACGTAACTAAACGTACCTGTGTGCGTCAATTAGGCTTAATAATAGTGAAGTTCAAAAATACCATTTGGTGCTCTGATTCTGATTCAATTTGCTTACGAACCGTTAAATATCAAACAGTATCGCATCAAGCCGTCGGTCCCGGTTGTTATCATGTACATCTGATAGCGATCGTTACTCATAGTAGGAAATATATCCGCCAACCCGCATTGGAGCAGCGTGGTGGATTAAGCTCCGATCCTTCCCCTACATGGGGAAGAGGCCTATGCCCAACAGTGGGATATTACAGGCTGAATCGTGATCGCATCAGGACGGGGGCTATATAATGGAGTATTTCATGTCCAAATCTTATTTTAGTTTAAGTCCAGTTTTGAACACAATATGCACGAAATTGAACGGTTCGTAAAACGAATCGTTTTGTCAATATAGAAATCGGGTTGTAATCGGTCAAGATTTTTATGTAAATGTATATATTTCTTTCAGTCAATGCAGTATTGCAATCTCTCGACTCTGCCGCCGGCTGTCGACCGCGCATTAAAACCTCGCCATTCGACACACTGCATCGGCAATATGTACAACTTTAGTGGATTGGTAATTTATTTTTTTTATACTTTATAAAGCTATATTTATGATTTCAAATTAAATTGTGTTTTTTTTTCTCTCACAGAACACGAATGATGAATCAAAACGCGATGTGTTGCAGTATTTAGACCTCGATCTCCACACGTCCACGCCACCGTCGTCTAAAGTAAGTAAAAATAAGATATAAAATTCTGTCTTCATAATATAATACGTTTTATTTTCGTTTGTTTTTTTTCAAATAGCCTCAAGATTTCAAGAAACCAGCCATCATACACGGGAAATCGGATTCGTCTGCCGACGCCGATTCAGCATACAAAACCGTAGATTTCTTGAAAACAGAGGCCTTTAATATCACACGCCAGGACGCGGAAGCTTCTAGAAGTGTGCAGCAATGATTAAGGGCGAATTTGGGTAGGCAATATAAAAGTGGGATAAACCTAAATGGCTTGTTTATACGTTAAGATACGAACGCTCTCTGAATATGAAACTTTGGTGTTGTGTTCAATTTTGTATACCCCGACGGCGCACGCCTTAATAATGGTTATTATACATATGTTTTACTGTAAAGATACCTACCTTACCTACAAGTATTATTTCGTAATGTGATTCACGATTCGCTAATAAAATGTAGTGTTATCGATTCCTTTACCTAATGTTGATGTAACATTAGGTAAAAGAAGGTAAATTACATGATCTGTACGAGATATATCATTAGAATTATTTAGGGCCTATGCAAACCGCGTTTTTTTAACGCGATATAGACGCGATGCAAACGCGCGTGTGACGCGATACAAACGCGATGCAAACGCGCGTGTGACGCGATACAAACGCGATGCAAACGCGCGTATGTCGCGATACAAACGCGCCGTCGACGCGCGTTTGAATCGATACAAACGCCAACATACTGCTCTGTAGGATAAAAACGCGCCGTCGACGCGCGTGTCACGCGATACAGACGCGATGCAAACGCGCGTGTGTCGCGATACAAACGCGCTGTCGACGGCGCGATTAAAAAACGTGGTTTGCATAGGCCCTTAGTGTGTCTCCTTTAATTATTTTGGAAGTTTTATAGTTGTACTGGGATATTCGATTTATTTTGGTAAAAGAGCGCAGTTAGGCTTCTTGATATTCCTTTTACTATGAAAACTCTAGGTACTGCAAGACTAGTACCTACTAGACCAGAAGAGAGTGTGGAATGTTTACCTTGAAATTTGTATAAGATGATGTCATAACTTGCATTGATAAAGCGTTTATATAAAATGATATTTGTAATAGTAAACGGCTGCTTTAGTGATGTCGCCGCTAGTGTCGAATTTGCCGGCTAATATATTCAAGTGTTAGTGATTACGCAAATTATATTAGTATATGAGTATTATTACAAACTAGTTAAGCATTTTGTACTAGTGCAATATGATGTACTATACATAAATGTTTTAATAAGTAGTAATAATCAAATAGATCTTTAAATTTTTTTTCACAACAAATCAAAGAAAAGATGGCAAGGCACAGATTATTCATTTACCGAAATATCTGACATGATGGAACAAATCGATTTGACGGATATTATCATTTGTTTTTAATTTTAATACTTTTTAATTTGACAGTTGTTGTCATTTTTGCTCTACATTGCTTATTTAAACTAATATTTTTTTCTGTAACTTTTTAAGATATTTTATCCCACGAATCAAATATCATTAAAATCCTTGCTTGTATTTTAGTCCAGTTTATTTTTCCTCACCACCTTCGAGGTTATAACGCCGTAATCGGTGTATGCAAAAATTCAGCTCACTAGGAATTATTCCGCAGATTGGGGTTTAAAATGCCTAAAACGACTGGACTATTTATACAGATTTGTTTAATATTTTAAAATTTAAAGAACAATGCCTATTTTCTATGAAGCCGTGCCCGGGTACGTGTTCAGACAATTCATATATTTAAGTATCCTTTATTAATCGAAAATAGATTTTTTAATAATATTCTAAAAGTGATTAAAACCGTAGTTTATACTTTATAGACCGGGAGATAGTGACACAAAATATCAGGTCATTTGTACCAGTATGGCGGTTCGTCAGGGGTCTAATTATGTAAAGGCAAAAAGGAAAATGATGGTCATAGCGCTCGCACCGGCGGCCCAATCGCGTGGGCGTTTATCGAACGCGTCGGATAAATAACTAGTGTCGAACGATTTGTTCCACAAAAATGCTTGTATTTTCAGATAGTCGAAAAAAAAGAAGTAGGCGGTAGCGGAATGCCATACTTCTCGGATGTGACTTACAGCCCGCCATACTGACGCGAATACATTAATTTAAATAAAACAATTCAACCATTCGTACCAGGCTAATTTTTGCAAAGCTAATCATCGTCGAGTAGCCATTTACGAAAATCACCTTGCCATACTTTTCCGACAGTTCCCAATGGCCGCCATACCACTGCAAAGGAGTAATTTCTTTTTTTTTTCGCCAAACGATTTGTACCAGTATTGCATTTGAATTTGTGGAAAGTATTTGACAAAATGTGAACGTTATTATTTATCCCATACTTCTAGTAGGGGGAAAAGTGCTGCCATACTTGAAATACTTGTTTATTTGACACGTTTTTAAAATACGACTGTAAAATACGTAAAATCATTTTTTACATCATGGCATCATTGTATTTTGGTCATTTGGATGCAATTGTACCTAAAAAAAATTATTACAGATTGTAACCATCGGGCGGATGACTTGAGCTAAAAGGTGAAAAAAAAATTTTTTTTTGACGATTTGTACCAGTATGGCATTTCGATTTTTGGAAATTATACGATATAATGTGACCATTATTATATTTGCCATACTTGTAGTAGAGGGAAAAAGTGGCGCCATACTTGAAAAAAAACTCGAATTACGAATAAAATCTTAGCATTTTGAAAAAATATTGTTCACATTCGCCGCCTCCCACAGGTATGGCATTATCAGACTTCTATTTATGATCATACAGGGAACTGTTAAAAAAAGTTTCAGGGTGGTACACATCGTTTGGCGAAAAAAAAAGATATTACTCCTTTGCAGTGGTATGGCGGCCATTGGGAACTGTCGGAAAAGTATGGCAAGGTGATTTTCGTGAATGGCTACTCGACGATGATTAGCTTTGCAAAAATTAGCCTGGTACGAATGGTTGAATTGTTTTATTTAAATTAATGTATTCGTGTCGGTATGGCGGGCTGTAAGTCACATCCGAGAAGTATGGCATTCCGCTACCGCCTACTTCTTTTTTTTCGACTATCTGAAAATACAAGCATTTTTGTGGAACAAATCGTTCGACACTAGTTATTTATCCGACGCGTTCGATAAACGCCCACGCGATTGGGCCGCCGGTGCGAGCGCTATGACCATCATTTTCCTTTTTGCCTTTACATAATTAGACCCCTGACGAACCGCCATACTGGTACAAATGACCTGATATTTTGTGTCACTATCTCCCGGTCTATTAATTAAAAAAGATATTTTATTTGTATTCCGGGTTTGTGCTGTCAAAACATATTATTAAATATAAATACCAAGTCGGAAACGCAACTATAGAAATAAACGCTTTTTTAATTAAATTATAAACCCCAACACGACCAGAAAATTGACATATTAAAGTTTTCTTTATTAATTAAAACTAGATTTTTAATAATAGTCTAAAAGTGATCAAAGCCGTGGTTTATATTTTAATTTAAAAAAAGTGTTTGTTTGTGTGGTTGCTATGACGACTTGCTATTTATATTTAAACTATTTTGACATGACAAACGCGGAATACAACTAAAATATTTTTTAAAATTAAATTATAAACCACGGCTTTGATCACTTTTAGAATATTATTAAAAATCTAGTTTCAATTAATAAACGATACTTAAATATATGAATTGTCTAAACTATTCAAAGCACGTACCGGACACAAATGGGCATTGTCCTTTATTGGATCATTATAAAAAGTAGCGAATCAAAAGTATTAAAATTTGTCCTGTAAAATTATATCTTTGTCGAATCTCGCTTCCATAATGTTATCTATACTTTTATACTAATATTATAAAGAGGCAAAGTTTATAACTTTGTTTGTTTGTAAGGGGTAGTCTTCGCAAATACTGATCCGATCATGAAAATTCTTTCACTAACAGAAAGACACACTATTCAGAAGTGATATAGGCAATATTTTATTGTTATTGAACAAAAAATTCAGTGAAAAATAATAGTATATGTAAATCAAGTCGTAGAAATGCGAGTGAGATGAAAACTTTACTATATACATATTTGCATCACAAACATAATTAACGCCCAACGAAGTAGGCACAGGTCGGCTAGTTTAATACAAAATTGAACTGATTTTCAAGTAACTCTTTTTTCTAGTATTTTCAGTACGATGTAATAAAAATATATTCTTTTTTTTATTATTAATACTGTGAGTTCCATTATATATATATATGGAACTATGATTGATATTTTTTATCAGATAATTTGACCATTCTTAAAAGTAGGCTTATATTATGCGGCGTGGCGCTTACCTTCGTAGTTTCAAAATATTGCAATATGCAGAAATATCACATTTTTTAGACAGATTGAAGTAGAAGTATAGAAAAAACCGTGTTTCTTCTAGCGTTAAAAATGACAAATTATTATTGCCTTTGTTAGAAAAAAATAAATTTACAACATAAAAATAATTATAAAATAATATACACGTAAATTTGTAGGAAATTTTCAAGAATTGAATTATTTTGTACAGCACTATATCTATTAATTCAAAGCATCACATTTTTAATGCAATTATTAATAAGTTTATTTGCAACGATTATAACTTGTTGTAATTTATGTGAAATAAGCAACGAAGTATTTTTGATAGGGCTAATTACTCCTTACGTAAAAAATAAATTTAAAAGCTTTTTAAGCATTTGATGTTACGATGTTAATGCAAAATGCTACAACGCTGACGATTGAGGTGATTGATATTTTAAGCAATCGGTTTGGCAGTGTATCTGTATGTGCCTGTTTATATGAACTGGTTGTGCTTATTTATATATTCTCATATTTACACTTACAATTTTGTATGTAGTCTCCACAATATTAAAAATATTTAACTGTGATTTTTGTAAATATTGTTTATTAATTAAGTGAAGTTACGAGGGTTAATTGGAAATTTCGCGGCCTCAACAAGAAAACAAAATAAATTACATACAAAAATATTTTTATTTCTCAACATAATCTCCACCTAACTCAATGTATTTCTTCCATTTGTTTTGCAAAGCTTCTATACCGGTTTTAAAAAATGATTCTTGAAGGCCTTTAAAATACTTGTTCACTGCGCCTTCAAACTCTCGGGTGTTTTTTGAGTAAGGAATCAGATGAAAGTCCGAAGGTGATAAATCAGGCGAATGAGCCGGGTGGGACACTGTCCCAGGGACAGCAGTTCCAAATGACAATTACGAATTTAAGCCATACTTTCGATAGACGTGTAAACGCGTGCGGTATACTGGTGAAACATCATTTTCTTTCTTAGTAATCCTGGACGTTTTTATTTAATTCCTTCACGTAAACGACTCAGTAGGGTGCAATAGTATGTGGACTTTATTGTTTGTTCATTTGAAAGAAGTCCACCATTATGACTCAACGAGCATATAAAAAAACTGACCCCATCACCTTGCCAGCTTGTCGCTGTTTTGATGTTTTTTGTTTCTCCTGTCCGATAAGATTCCAAACCAGGCTTCATCGTGATGTATTTGACCATCCTTCACGATCTTACTTCATTTGTCTCTGTTCTCGGCAAATTTTTTCCAGCTATTGTGGTTTATGTTAAAAACCACCATATCGCGCTTGACGCAGTCTTTAAAACGAAGCAAAGGCCTCCCGACATCCCTCTTTGCATTCGCATCTTTGCCAAGCATGATCTGCCGTGGAAGTCGAGAAGGATCCATCCGGTGCACATGCCTTAACCAACGCAGCCGACGCTGTTCAAGCATGGCAGTTAGACTGGGTAGCTGCGCTATTTTTGGAACCCTCTCGTTGGTCACTCTGTCTTTCCAACTTATACCCAGGATGTTCCGTAGGCAGCGCAGATAGAAAGTGTTGATCTGGCGTTCTTGCTTCGCGTAGGACGTCTATGTTTCCTCTCCGTACAAGAGTGTGCTCAAGACACAAGCCTGGAATACTATCATCTTGGCCCTGTTGGTAAGATGTTTGTTGTTCCACACTCTTGTCCTGAGCCGCCCGAACGTAGTCGCCGCTTTCTCGATACGAGTATTGATCTCTGCTTCTAGAGAGAGATTGTTCGAGACAGTCGATCCTAGGTAGCAGAACTTATCCACCACTTGTAAGGTAGTGCTATCCAACATTATTGCAGGTATTTCTGCACTGCACAAATTTCTATCAATTCAACTTTTGCATTCAAGCAACAATATACTTGCATTGTTACTAGTTATAACTTTACAAATAATTGTACGGTATCTTTGTATTTTAAAGTAAATGAAAATCTTAATATTAAAATGTACGCATACTGATCTAGACTTCTAGCCTTAAATCTTGAAATTAAAAACTTTTGATATATCTCTAAAAAAGTGAGTGTGTTAAGTCTTAATTTTACTTCTCTGGGATCCAGGATGTATTTCTATATAACGTTACCTTCTGGGTTTCAGAGATTGTATTCTATAGTTTTCATTTTCATTATACCCTGAGTATGATGACTTAATATTATCAGAGATGTATTAGAATAAGACATTTGTAAGACTCACTTATCACTACTTATTTACATTTGTAGTATACTACGTTATTCTCTATTAAATATTAAAAAATTTAAAACTGTAATCGTATGATAAAGATGGTTTTATACATAAGTGATTGTATTAAACAACGAAAGAAAAAACTAAAGTTACTTAATGAATTAAACAAATATACAACGGAGATTCTATAACGTTCTCCAGATGTAGATAGTATTATTATATTAGCCAATTGCCATGAAATTGTAATATAGGCTTAAGATCAACTAATGTATATACGTTCTCATAATGTAAACAGTGACTGGGATATCTCTAAAATTTCGATGATTCTCTGCTACTAAGCTTATTAAGTATACTATTCCAGATTTGTTCAATTATTCACGTATAATCGTGTCGATTGATTATATTGTATTTACTCGAATTTTATCTTATATAATGATAGGTACAACTAAAATAATGACATATATAGTTTTCTGGCATTTTTGTGCCTTAGACAAGTTAGAATGAATTCTGCCTATAATCAAAGTATAAATTATAACTCACGGTCATTAGGATTTGCATTTTTGTATTTAGCAAGCAACATGAAAGTGTTACTTTTTAATAATTAACAAAAAAAAAAAGTTATACTGACGAAAACTATACAACCGTTCTACCAAATTAATTGAAGCATTGTAGATACACAGTGTTAAAATTAAAAATAGGTGTAATCTGAATAGTTGTTTTTATAAATCGCTCTTAAATTGTCTTATAACATGCTACTGCGGATTAAGCAGCAAGCGCTTTTTTTAATTCATATCCCACAGTATAGCGCGCGGGTGCTGTATTCAAGACGTTTCTTCACGTAAACCAAACTTTAACAAGATTGACATTTTAATTTAAGCATAATTTTAACTGAAGTCATATATAAAAATTTTCCTAACTTTGAAAACTATTAGCATAGTTGAGTGAAACTGTCGTGAAAAAGGCATAGGATTTTCTTAGTACCTACATAAACTTCATTTTTCTTATGGACCCTGAGGATCTAAGACAATTAAGAATAAAGAATGGTCATTACATGTTTAAGCTATTTTCGTCTATTTAAAATAAGGTTTCTCATGAAATGTACGTATACATTACAAAAATATTATTCTAGTGTTGTGATAAAATATAAAAATAACAAAAAAAAAAGTGTACTTACACTGTCACTTAGAGCGACCTTGAGAAGGTTATTATTATGTCTTGTTTTAGATGATAAAGAATAAATTGAGGTTGCCTTTGAAACCTATGGGATTGACTACATATTATACATTTTTATTACGAAATTTTAAAATATAGAATCATATTTGGATGCACAAATTAGGGTAAACATTTTGTACTCGCATTTTTGTCGTATTTACTTCTATCGAGACATTTGGTATATAATCGCATATTAAATTTAGATAAGCAATTGTTATTAATGTGATATACATAATGTGTGGTATTAATTAATGTATTTTATAGGGCTAGACCACCCATTGCCGATTTTAGGTAAGCACAAACTATTGCTTAGTATTTGCAGCTGTAAGTGAAATAAAAAGGCGGCAACTTTGGGAATGGACTATTTTATGCCGAATGTCCTTTCTTACAAAATCCGTACATTATTTGCGTCCGTACAAAATTGTTCTTGGTAGAATATCCGCCGTCGGTTTAAAGGTGGTGATCTGTTTTTCCTATTTTTTCTCTCTCTTAGAAATGGTTTTTTCACATGAGTTCGATTTCGAACCATTTAATACAAAAAACAAGTTTCAATTAAAATATAGGTATTGTCAAATTAGTGTGTTCACGTTTTTGTATGGCCCTTGTTAAGAGTTCCAAATGAAAAACGATATTGAAAGTTCTAGGTAAATAAAACACGATGATTGATGGAAAGTTATTGTAAACTATTGTGTGTTTGAAACAGGGATTCCAAATACTTTATTCAAATTTTCATACGTTAATATACAATTTTCAATCTGGGCATTTTTTGATCCAGATCTATCGTGATCCCCAATGGAACTTAACATTTTATATCGGAGTTTTTCTACAGGGGCAGGACGAAGTTCTTAGTCTATGAGTGTATAAGTTGGAACGCCACCAACGGTGGGGTAAGAATTTGAGTCAGGGTGGGGTTCGAAGCCAATAATTGATATTTTAGATTTTTAAAAAATGGAAATTTTAGGTAAATTTAGTCAAAAACTCCGCAAGTTATTATTGTAGTAGTGTAGATAGTGAAAGTAAATAAAAAGTTGTATTAAATAAAAAGAATTTAATTTTCTACTATTTATCGCCTTTTGTGACCCCGCCCTTACAATATTCTGGATACGCCCATGTTTGAGTCTTTTGAAATTGGTCGGTAGTGTTATTTCAATCTTTCTGTATAACTTAAGTATAACGCCTGTATTAAATTTCTCAATTGGCATTATTTATTGTAGCATTAGTAACTTTAAAGGAAAAAAGTCATATTTATTACTAAGTGTACACTAAATATATACAATCATGTGCGTACTGATATATAAACAAGGACGTGATATATCGGGACTTATACACATTATTATAATGGTACGACGAAATCAGATTCCTATCACACTATTCACTTTCTCATTTTGATCTTCTCACAAACATTACAATAAGCAATATACTAATTATTTATTGTATATATTATTTACAATCGGTATTAACTAATAAAGTATTACTTATATGTGTAACATTTACTTTTAGAAATCACTATTAAAATACTTTGTGTATAACAAATCGCATTGCTCAAAAATGTAATACTTAAAGCATAGTGGTTCTTATATTCAAACAGAATAATTCAAAGGAAAAATTCATAAGAAATTCGACAAAAGTGTTAAATTTAATACAATAACAGCTATTGCAAATGTGGAATAAAAATTATTGTAGGTAACTGGTTTGTTTCGTAACTTTGTAAAGTTTAATAAGTTGTTGTGCAATGTTGAATATTTGTTGAATTTCAATGGTGGCTATTAGTGCTCTAGATATTATTGTTTAATTTGTAAGTATTCAAAATTTTATAATAAACACCCTTATTCAGGTTTTAATGAATTTCTTTTTTGTATGTTCATGCATAAACTTAAATATTACATTTTCTGTCAAGAACTCAGTGTTCGCTCTTCATCTATAAAAGAGATTTCCACCCATATTTTGCCTCATCACGATATCTCTGTAATCAGGCGTAGAGACTTGAAATTTGGTAGGAATATTGCTTTCGCCGAGTAGAGGTTAGCTAAGAACGGATTTTACGAAATTCTACCCACACGAGGGGGTTGCGGAGGCTAATAATATATATGGCAAAACAACGTTTGGGGGGTCAGCTAGTAGTCTATATATATAAAAGAGATTTCCACCCATATATTGACTCATCACGATATCTCTGGAACCATAAGGCGTAGGGACTTGAAATTTAATATCTACTAATATTGCTTTCGCCGTGTAGAAGTCAGCTAAGAACGGATTTTACGAAATTCCACCCACAAGAGGGGGTTGCGGGCGTTAATAACATATATGGCAAAACAACGTTTGCGGGGTCAGCTAGTATTCAATATTATTGTTAGCCTTTTAAATTTCACACTTTTTATATACTGTTATATACTGTCACAGTATTTATATTTTGATTGACTGAATAGTTGTTGTATACAATACAATGTAGCATTTACGGTGTACGATTAGGACATAATTTTTTCCTCAACACTATTATCTCAAAATTTTTGTAATATGTGTGTAAATTAGTATTGATTACGTTAATTTGTTTTGTTGTATACTTCCTGTAGCGTGTTATATAAAATACTCAAATCAGTCAAAATGTTCTATGCCTTTTAACTTTGAATTTAGTAAGTTGGTTAGTAAGAAAAGGTATCAGGTGAAGATGCAGTATCCAGTTTGTGATATAACTTTCTTTAAATGATAAATTTTCAGACTACCCAATTTCAAACCATTGACACAATTTTTTATACTCGTACCATACAAACATTTTTAAAGAGAGAGATGAGAGTGGCTGGTACTCATACGACAAATATACGTATTGACAAAAGTCACTTTCGACTATTACATAGAAACGTGTTCGTCAGAGCTAGTAAATATGTCCGACTAAACAAACAAACAGGAAGGTCAAATTTGTAACTATTTTTTAGTCACGGGTTTATAATGTAGAAAATATATCGGCAAAATGTTAAAGCGAAACTGAAATATTTAGAGAAATAAGACCCGTTTAACGAAGCAGCAAAATTTGTTTACGATGGCTTTGCTCCTCTCTGCTTACTCAATTTTCAGATTGAGTTAAAAATAGTGCATTGAATTTGACTCCTTTCTTGATTAACATTGTAAAGGGCCCCGTAGACGATCAAATATTTGATCAAACTTCATATTAAATTTCTGTTTGACAGACGTGTTTGTCAAATTATTTGATCGTGTGCGGGGCTGCGGGTTTTTTTAATATGTTTGTTATATGAAACATGAAGTTTGATCAAACATGTTTGACAAACAAGTTTGATCGTTTACGGAGCCCATAAAGAATGCCAGTATGTCAATCCTAATTTGTACAAAAAATGTCATAACCGTATACCTATATAAACAATGTTATGTTCATAAGTAAATAGTTAACATTTTTATATCAATGTATGTATACCTACTTACGGCTTACGGTGGTCTTAAATAAATCACGATTCTGTCAAATCGCGGACGGATTTTAGTCGTTGTGTATTATATATTATAATGTATATGTTAAGCGAACTTGTATTGAGGGTCTGCTTCACCATTGCTGGGTAAAGTTTATCATAGACATGTTACGAATTCATTTTAACAAAGGAGGTAAAACTGGCTATTAGGATCCTGTTCAACCTCAACGAATAAACTACAACTTTTACATTCATAATTCAATGAAAAAGATAAAACTACATAAACTTTTATTAGTTGACTGTAATAAGGCCCTTAGGGCAGGGTTTCTTAACCTTTTTCTACTCATGGACCCCTTTAAAAATTTCAAAGAGCCCACGGACCCTTTCCAAAAGAAAAAAAAGCGAAAAAAAAAACAACTATGCTTTACTTCAATCACCTTTTATTGTTTGCAATCAAACTTTACATATAAATAATTAGTGTGACGGTTGCTGCTGCTTATGCTGGATTAGAATATCAAATTGAGGAGCTGTTTTTGATAACGCAAGGCGCATGTCATATTTCACTTCTAGCCGATTCTGATTCTTAGTTTTTATGGACACTAAAGTTGAAAACCCTGCTTCACAGAAATAAGTAGTTGCATACGGAATCAGAACTAACATAGCTCGTTTGACATCGCGCATCGTCGCATCATAGACGTGGGCACTTACCTACTCGCTCGCGACAATGGTAAATCGCCGTCAACGGGCGAAAAGTGAAAATATTTACTCACAACATAAGTAGGCTTGCCATGGACCCCCAGCTTTCATAACACGGACCCCTTAGGGGTCCATGGACCACAGGTTAAGAAACCCTGCCTTAGGGCCTGTTTCACCAGTTGTGGATAACGCTTATTGACGGATGACGATATCTAACAGATAAGTTTTTGTTGTATTATACTATTTTACCATCGAATTCCACTGTATTTCTATTCTATACTAATATTATAAAGAGGTAAAGTTTCTAACTTTGTTTGTTTGTAGGGGGTAATTTTCGCAAATACTGATCCGATCATGAAAATTCTTTCACTAACAGAAAGCTACACTATTCAGGAGTGATATAGGCTATATTTTATTGTTATTGAACAAAAAATTCAGTGAAAAATAATAGTAAATGTAAAATAATCAAGTCGGAGAAGTGCGAGCGAGATGAAAACTACTATATATTTGCATCACAAAAATAATTAACGCCTAAAGAAGTGGGCACGAGTCGGTTAGTATGAGATATTTCTATTCGCAAAAATAAATCTAAAAGGTGTAATTTATTAATTCAGGTGAAACGGGTCCTAATGATCTAAATATCATAATCTCTGTTAAAGTCTAATCGTAACTTATTTGCTAAATAAACTTTACCTGCAACTGGTGAAACAGGCCTTTAATCCATGAACAATCCGCAATTTTGACGTTTGATAGACAAAACAATTTGTAAGAGAGCGAGAATATCTTGAAAATAGTATAAGGCACAATTGTTTGCCTGTTTATCCAATTTTTATAAATGCAGAATCAAGTGTTCAAGTTTTGATTAGAGTTGTGGTCACATAAACATTAAAAAATAATATTAAATTTAATGAACTCAATATTGTATTTATTAAGAGTTTACATATTATTTTTAGCCCAGTCGAATTAGCTCAAAAACGGGCTGAGATTTACAAAAATTGCTGCTGCTCAGGTATAAATCGGAAAATATCGATTCTACGAAAAAATTGATGGGGGATTGGGGGGATGTGGTAAATTTAATTTTAAACAACTTTTGTAATAACCATTTTTCGTGTAATGTTGAAAATAAACGAGTTATTCAAGAGACAACAAAATAAACCTTTAAATCAAGATGGCGGATGAAGCGACAAGTCTGGTACCCCTACTTTTTGAATTTAGAGTACCAGAGACCGCCCCAACGAATTCCCAAGGTAAATTGCTGCTTCCAATTTTTGTAAATCTAAAATACTAATTCGACTGGGCTATTTATATTGTTTTGATATTGTCCACGTACCTACTGCTTGCAAAATTTATAAAAAGGTATTTTGAATAAGCGCGCAATCTACAAATGTAAGCATCCTTTTTTTATATAATTTATTATAAATGTCATTAGATTATCTTTACATATTTGTTTATGGTTTATAAGGGCCTTGATTAAAACTATGGATTATGTTGACATCTTATCTGAATAGAGGCTCATTACTTAAATATATAATTATAAAATACTTTAAAAAGTATTTTCGGTTTATGTAACGCGACTGATTTTGTTAATTTTGTATATTATCTTTCTTACGCCGAATATAATTCATTATAAATTATGCATTTAAACCATTTTCTATACAATGTACCTTCTTCATAAATAATTATCTTTTTTTTTTGTAAAAAGTATGATCTTTGTATTTTAGAGTTAAGGTGGACCACACAAATTTATTATAAGTTGTATTTTGTTATTGAGCTTTATAATTATGATAATTGTTTTCTATTTTTTAATACACGTAAAATAAGTGAATTTTATTTCTTTATTATGAACCATTGAAGTGTACCTATATGTTCTTGAAATAAATATTCTAGTGTGATGATTTTTTTGTTTTATTTTTATATTGATTGTTTAGATTAAGCTATAAGGAGCTTCGAGAACTGACGATCATGATTAAGAAGCAGTAGTAACTAGCAATATATTTAACACATATACATATATACACAACACAAGCACCCAGACCACGACAAACATCTATATTATGGCCAATACAAATGTTTGCCATGTGCGTGGATTGAATCAGTATTGAGCATAACAGCCAGTGCTGTGACCTCTATATATCGCGGGCTTCAAGCCAGAGGGGCGTATAAGCAATACCTACCCTACTTTTCAGGAGACCAAAAAAATTTAAGTTTTTTTTCAATGTATCTCTTTAGCTGAAAATTTGCATTTGTCTATGAAAGTACTTCCTTAATAACGTGAGATGCTCATTTTTTTTGTAAGGATTAAAAAACTCGCAATATTGCACTTACTTCTATTTGGGTCGACAGTTTTAGGCAAACCATATGTCATTTTTTCTCAGAAAATACTTTTATAGGATGGACGTATAACACAAAACTTTTATATGAAATGAAATATTTAAAAAAACATCTGAAATTGGTACAAGTATCGTAAAATGTAATTAATAAATATTTTTTATACAATTAAATGCAGTATTTCTATCATTTTTGAAGATTATACGTCCATCTGGCTAGTCAAAAAATATAAAATTAGTTTTATTCCAAGATAGACGTAAAGATTATTTAGGGTTATTTTCGATGGTAGTGAAATAACACCAGGAACAAAAATAGTTTAAAATATTATTGGAACGCAGTTCCTTATGGTGCGTTCCGTAACGTTAAAAAAAGCGTAAGAATTTTATGTATAAACCTGTATAATGGCTATACGGTGTCTAATGTATAGTCTACGTTTTGACTGTTATTATTATTGCAGTTTGATATTATTATTATCACTGATCATCATCATGACTTCAGCCTATCACAGCCCACAGCTGGACATAGGTCTCTTCAAGCTCACGCCAAAAATGGCGCAAACTTATGTGTTTTGCCCATAGTCACCAGATTACTCAAAAAGTACTAATCAGATCTCGATCAAATTTAAACTAAACTACACGACAAGTATTAGCTTTCGAATAAAGTAAGAATCATCAAAATCGGTAGACCCAGTAAAAAGTTTTTAAAGGGTAAGTTAAAAGGGTTTAATATAACGTACGTCGACGAAAAAATAGTCAAGTAAATACGCATTATTAGATATAACTCGAAAAGTACCTACTTGTCAGATCTCAATCAAATTTAAATGGAACCAAATGACACACAACACCTTGCGATTAAGAAAAAGTGCATCGGAATCGGTACAACCAGTCAAAAGTTCTGAAGTAACATACATAAAAAAAATAAAAAAATACAGTCGAACTGAGAACCTCCTCACTTTTTGGAAGTCGGTTAATAAACTTTTAAAAGCAATCAAAAACAGAACAATTAACACTAGTACTAGTAGTTTCTTTGGTCCTAATTAGCATTAGAGAATTGCAGAGACCTTGATAGTCATCACACAGTATCTGAGTTCTCGATCCTTATTCCGCGCAGTTGTGTCACGATTCAGCCTGTAATATCCCACTGTTGGGCATAGGCCTCTTCCCCATGTAGGAGAAGGATCGGAGCTTAATCCACCACGCTGCTCCAATGCGGGTTGGCGAATATATTCCCTACTATGAGTAACGATCGCTATCAGGTGTACATGATAACAACCGGAACCGAAGGTTTAACGTGCTCTCCGCGGCACGGTGGGGAGACCCACAAGGACTGCACAAACACCCAGACCGCGGCAAACATCTGTATGGCTAATACAAATGTTGTCGTGTGCGGGGATCGAACCCGCAACCGCCCGCGCAAAAGCTAATCGCAATCCATTGCTGTGACCGCTGCGCCAACGCGGCGTCAGTTGCGCAGTTGTGTGTATTGGTCCGAATAGCCAGTATGATAGCCGACCTCCGCTAGGGGTCGTTCAAGTATTACGTAACGCAAATTTTGAAGAATTTTGCCCCCCCCTCCCCCCATGTAACGCGCCGTAACGTTTTCCTGTACCCCCCCCCCGCCCATAAACGTTACGTAACACCCCAACTGACCATTTTTACCCAAATGTCACAACTTTGTTGCGAAAACTACCGAAAAACCGCTTAAAAAAATCGCGTTTGCGGTAAGTATAAATATATATATGTTACAGTCAAAACTCTTAATCAGTCAAAAGTAGTTTTGACTGCAAAAAATCAGTCAAAAGTACTTTTGACTAGACAAGTTGGTCAAAAGTGGTTTTGACTAAAATAACAGTTAAAAGTACTTTTACCCAATGGAGCTGCTTAAAAGTACTTTTGACTAAATGATTCCGTCAAAAGTGGTTTTGACTGGTTGTATCAGTCAAAACTCTTAAAAAGTAAGGTGGTCGCGGCATATTTTTGTCACAGAAACAATAAAAAAATAACCCTTACCTATCTAATTTCAATATTAGACTGTTTATCGGCATATTTTTGTCACAGAAACAAAAAAAAATAACCCTAACCTATCTAATTTCAATATTAGACTGTTTATCGGCATATTTTTTGTCACAGAAACAAAAAAAAATAACCCTAACCTATCTAATTTCAATATTAGACTGTTTATCGGCATATTTTTGTCACAGAAACAAAAAAAAAATAACCCTAACCTATCTAATTTCAATATTAGACTGTTTATCGGCATATTTTTGTCACAGAAACAAAAAAAAAAATAACCCTAACCTATCTAATTTGCAGTTAAAACTAAACTAGTTAAGAGTTAATAGAGTTTAAGAGTTAATAGTGCTTTTGACTGACGCTTTTTTTGCAGTCAAAACTACTTTTGACGGAGAGCGTCAGTCAAAAGTACTTTTAACCGCAAATTTGCAGTCAAAAGTACTAATAACCAATAATTTTCAGTCAAAACCACTTTTGACCAACTTGTCTAGTCAAAAGTACTTTTGACTGATTTCGCTAGTCAATAGTACTTTTGACTGATTTCGCTAGTCAATAGTACTTTTGACTGATTAAGAGTTTTGACTGTGACATATATACAAAAAGGGATATAAACGAAAAGGGTTGCCAATTTGGGAGATTTTAGTACACTAGTTTTTTTATTTAAATAAAAAACAACGTTACGTAACGCGTTGTTCGAGACCCCCCCTCCCCCCACGTAACGCATCGTAACGTTTTACAAGACCCCCCTCCCCCCCTAATTGCGTTACGTAATACTTGAACGGCCCCCTAGGAGATGACACCTCAAGAAGAAGAAGAATTAAAGAAAAGTAATTTACCTAAATAACATAAAATGCTATAAAAAATCTATAATGATGAAAAACACGAATGACGTAGTTCTAGGGTACCTATTAAGCTTAGCTGCACTAAGTAAGTACTTAGGTAATTTCCCTTTAGTTGCATGTCACGATATTATATTGGTAGATCATAAAATAAAATCGATAATAATCGTCTCAAATCGTATGTACATTGTACGTACGTCTTTGTGGTCCGATACACAATTCATTATTCGTGGTTACGACCGCGGTACGACTTTCTGGCATGAAAATAATATCTGACTTCAGTTATACGCCTGAAAGTATTCTATACATATAATAAAATGGTAGGAAAGTCAAAACTGTACATTGAATATTTTTTTAAAAGAATACTTGGGGTGTGATCTACAATCGATACCGAAGCAAAAAATATAGTTTTTACAATTTTTGTCTGTTTGTCTGTATGTATGTCCGGGATAAACTCAAAAAGTACTGCATGGATTTACTTCAAATTTGGCACGAATATTATTAAGAAGTCGGGTCAGAACATAGGCTACATATTATCACGCTATCACCTACGGGGAACGAGCAGTGCACGCACGCAGACGACATCGCGGGCAGCAGCTAGTATATTAATATTTCCTAAAATAATTTACCTACAGTTAAGAAAAAAACAGAGGTGATGTATCGATAAACTTAGAAATGATTGACGTAATAAAAAAAACGCATTTTTTTTATACGCCCCTCTGGCTTGAAGCCCGCGATATAGGTATTATATAAATACTAGCTGCTGCCCGCGACGTCGTCTGCGTGCGTTCACTGCTCGTTCCCCGTAGGTGATAGCGTGATAATATGTAGCCTATGTTCTGACCCGACTTCTTAATAATATTCGTGCTAAATTTGAAGTAAATCCATGCAGTACTTTTTGAGTTTATCCCGGACGTACATTTGAAGAAATAAAGGTTCACTGCTCTTTCCCCGTAGGTGATAGCGTGATAATATATAGCCTATGTTCTGACCCGACTTCTTAATAATATTCGTGCCAAATTTGAAGTAAATCCATGCAGTACTTTTTGAGTTTATCCCGGACATACATACAGACAAACAGACAAACAGACAAACAGACAAACAGACAAAAATTCTAAAAACTATATTTTTGGCTTCGGTATCGATTGTAGATCACACCCCAAGTATTCTTTTAAAAAAATATTCAATGTACAGTTTTGACTTTTCTACCATTTTATTATATGTATAGATAATACGTAGGATATTAAATCAAAAATCTTTAAAATCAAAATCAATGACGCGTTAGCGCAACATTTTTCTTCAGCCATATTTTCCTTTCTTAATATTACGCTTCAGCCTGTAATATCCCACTGCATAGGCCTCTTTACCCATGTAGGAGAAGTATCAGAGCTTAAACCACCACGCTGCTCCAATGCGGGTTGGCGGATATATTCCCTACTATGAGTAACGATCGCTATCAGGTGTACATGATAACAACCGGGACCGACGGCTTAACGTGCTCTCCGAGGCACAATGGGGAGACCCACAAGGACTGCACAAACACCCAGACCACGGCAAATATCTGAATGGCCAATACAAATGTTTTGTCATGTGCGGGGATCGAACCAGCAACAGCCACAAGGCCACAAACCAGTGCTGTGGCCGTTGCGCTAACGCGTCGTCGTCGTCTTAATATTAATAGTAATACAATTTTTTAGTTAACAAAACCATGACGCTGTGTAAAAATAAAAGAGCCGGCGGTGTCAAGAAGCTTCCTTTATTTATACATACATACATACATATCATCACGCCTCTTTCCCGTAGGGGTAGGCAGAGACCACTTCTTTCCACTTGCTACGATCCTTACATACTTGTTTCGCTTCGTCCACTTTCATTATTCCTTTCATACATGCTCTTCGGTTTAGGGTACTCTTGACCTGGCCTTTTTTCAAGACGTCACCGATTTGGTCTTGAAATGTCCGCCTAGGTCTACCCCTTCCAACACTCCCATTCACACTTGCCTTATACACTTTTTTCGTCAATCGCTCTTCATTCATTATCTCAACATGGCCAAACCATCTCAGCATACCCTTCTCAATTTTTGTCACTACATCTTCTTTCAGACCACAACGTTTCCGTATCTCACTATTTCTAATCCTGTCACTCAGTTTAACTCCTATCATACTTCTTAACGCTCTCGTCTCAACTGCATTTATTCTGCTTTCATGTTTCTTCTGCCATACCCAACTTTCACTTCCATACGTGAGTGTCGGAACCAACACCCCTCTATGCACAGCCAAACGAGCCTTGTTAGACACCTTCCGGCTGCTCATAAAGGAATGCAAAGCTCCATTCACCATGTTTCCTGCATTCACTCTTCTTTCAATATCACTCTCACACTTTCCATCTCTTGTAAACTTTGAACCCAGATACACAAACTCATTCACCTGTTCAATTTGTTCGTCTCCAATCACGATATTGCAGTCTGTCACTGCCTCATCTCTTTCAAACACCATCACTTTCGTCTTCTTTACATTCATCTTCATTCCCTTTCTAACAAAAGCTCCACTCATAGCAGTTACCATCTCCTGCAATTCCTCGGCCGAAGACGCAATTAATACTTGGTCATCGGCATAGAGAAGACTTTTGACGAGTAACTCATTCATTCTCAACCCACTTTCATTCTCTTTTAAATCTGTCAAGCCATTGTCCATGAATAGATTAAACAGCCACGGTGACGCTACACATCCCTGTCTAACACCTTTTTCGATATTAAACCATTCAGTGTATGCCCCGTTTATCCTAACACAAGCACTAGAATTTCTATAAAAAGATTGTAGTGCTTTGATATTGTAGTGCTTGGATGATTTTGATAGGAGGCTCACTGAAGATTTCCAGTCAAACATCAAGTTTTTCTGGAAATCCATCAAAACAGCTAGAGGAAAAACCTCTACCTCTGAGCTGAGTACAATCAGGAGTCAAGATGGTAGCATTATAAAAGGAGAAGAATGTGTGTTAAAGAGATGGAAAGAGTATTTTGAAAGTTTGTTTGAAAGAGAGGAAGTGCAGGTTCAACATCCGGCACCTACCATGGAAGCTAGTATAAATGTTGATGAAAGTGAGATAAGCATGGATGAAATAGTGAAAGCGTTGAATAGTATGAGATTAGGTAAGGCTGCAGGGTATGACAGGATTACCGTCGAGATGCTGAGGGCCGGACAAGGCATTGTGGTTAGCCAGCTGTACCGCCTTTTTAATATGTGCTGGAGAAATGAGCAAGTACCGGGAGACTGGTGCAAAGCAGTAATCGTGCCATTATATAAAGGAAAAGGGTCACGCCAGGACTGCATAAATTACCGTGGTATAAGCCTTCTCAGCGTCGTCGGTAAATTGTATGCAAAAGTGTTGATTAAAAGGGTTGTGAATGAAACAGATGAAAGAGTATGGGATGCACAAGCGGGATTTAGAAAGGGAATGGGATGTACGGATCAGGTCTTTTCTTTGCGGTGCATAGCCGAAAAATGTTTGGCTAAAAATAAAAAGGTCTATTGCGCGTTCGTAGATCTAGAAAAGGCCTATGATAGAGTGGTGAGGAATGAATTGTGGTCAGCATTGTCCGAGTACGGTGTAAGCAGTATCCTCCTTTATTTATAAGCAAAGTATAAGGGCCTGTGCAAACCACGTGTATAAAACGCGCGTCGACGGAGCGTTTTTTATCCTACAGAGCAGTTTGTTGGCGTCTGTATCGATACACACGCGCGTTTGCATCGCGTCTGCATCTCTACACACGCGCGTTTGCATCGCGTCTGTATCGATACGCGCGTCAACGGCGCGTTTAAAAAACGTGGTGTGCATAGGCTTTTAAAATCATAAAAGTAATAACGAATATATCAACCAAGTGATGGATACACCGAATAAGTTTATAATCCGAATAAGTTTATAATAAGTGATGGAGGTAGACGCATTTATAAATTTTTATCTTTTAAAATAAGGCCTGTATTTAAATTAAAGACGTCAGTGGATTTAACCAATATTCAAGTATGCACATATTTATTTATATTTACATAAGTAGATGTGTTAATGTACGTATTATTAATGTAACCTCGCCATTTATTTATGAATTAAAGTTCAATCGAGTTTATTGTATACAGATTTACGTTTTTATGCCAGGTCTCAATTGATTTAACATTGTTTGTTTTTCACTTTTAAATAAAAGTGTGTATAAAAAACGATCGCATCTACTGTGTAGTAAGTGCAACCATATAGGATGTATTATGGTGTAACGTAACTGTTATAGGGTCACGGTCCTCTACACTTAAACCGCAAGAATTTCATTTAAACGGAAATTTGGGAAATCATTCAATCGACGAAAATAAGATGAATGATTTAATAAAGGTATCGGATAACATAGTAAGTATGATTTGTAATATTAGTAATGTAATGTTATTCGTAATATTCGCAAAAATTCCTTAAAATCATGACATTAAACAAAATTGTTTTCAAATGCTCAATAAATTGAAGAGAGCTATTTTTTAATGGACAGTAACTAAGCTCTCTTATTGATAGACATTAGTTATTGATTTATGATACTCCAGTTTCTCTATATTGGGTATCATATATATATATATATATATATATACATATCATATATTTATATATATATACCTATACGCTACAGCCTTTTAATATCCCACTGTTGGGCATAGGCCTCTTTCCCCATGTAGAAGGAGCAGAGCTTAATCAAAAAAAAAGTTTATTACAATTATATTTTTATTTATCTCTAAAACCAGTAGTTTTACTTTCATCATCATCATAATCATCATCACTTCAGCCTATTGCAGTCCACTGCTGGACATAGGCCTCCACAAGTTCGCGCCAAAAATTGGCGCATGTGTTTTGCTCATATTCACCACGCTGGGCAGGCGCCAGGCGGCTTGGTGACCGCAGGGCTGGCTTTGTCGCACCGAAGACGCTGCTGCCCGCCTTCGGCCTGTGTATTTCAAAGCCAGCAGTTAGATGGCGTCGGCTTTAAAGTTCCGAGGTGGTAGTGGAACTGTGTTATCTCTTAGTCGCCTCTTACGACACCCACGAAGAGAGTGGGTGGCTATATTCTTTACTACCGGAACCACACGGTTTTATTTTATTACATATTAATACAAAAAAATATTGTATTTAATTACAAAGTAAATTTTTTACATTTCATATTATATTTGATGATTATACAGATATCATAGTGTCAAAAAGAAGATGAAAGGTGTAAATTAGTTTTGTAGTTACATGCAGAGGTTAAAGCTGATCTGTATCGCATAGAGCTATTAAAATTGAAAAATCTTGTAAAAATCTTGTATAACTATATTTTCCTGTTTTAAAATCAAAAAAAATTTTGCGCCCCCTCCTACACTCCTTAGTTAGTCCTCTGCCCAAAGGTTACCTGGAAGAGATCGCTGTATTAGCGATAAGGCCGCCTGTAGCAACTGATGTAACTTCTATTTTTATATATTATTTTTCATACTGTTAAAACCTTGTATTGGTGTGCGAAAAGTGTAAATAAATAAAATAAAAAGAAGTGGAAATAATCAAATTATTTTATTTAGTGTAGTATTTTTTCTCATATTTTCAGAACTATACGAAAGATTAACGTATTTGCAAAGTGTCTTATGAGTTGAGGATTAAATGTACCTACTGCTAAATAGGGATAGTAGTATTTAAAAAAAATTAGGAATTCACTGTGGTACTGTTTTTAATTAATTTTATATTATGTTTACTTAGTGTGTGTGAGTGAGTGAGTGACCCGCCCCGGCTTCGCACGGGTGCAATGCTGATACTATAAAATATAAAATAAATATTTGAATTGTAAGCGCAAAAGTGTTTATTTACGACATCACATTAGAAACATCTAAAAATTTCAGTGTTCCTCTACTATATTATGCATGTATTATACATATAAACCTTCCTCTGGAATCACTCTATTTACCTACTAAAGAAAACCGCATCAAATCTGTTTCGTAGTTTTGAAGATCTAAGCATACAGACAGCGGAAAGCGACTTTGTTTTATACTATGTAGTGATAGTATATAAATTATAGGTACAGTAAGTTCGTATTGTAGTTTTTTTTTGTAAATTGTTTCCCCTTTTTTGTACTGAGTGTACTTTAAATACCCTGTCCCTATAATAATTAAACGTTGACCTAAGGAATGTAGCCCGGAAGCGAACATATCCAGATTTTTGATTTTATTGATTCTACGCAAGGTCGGACATGCGCAAGTGCCTCTTATTCTAGCTGTGCCTGGAAATCTAGGCATTCTAGCTTTTGCATTCAATCTAAGGTGACATATATTGTGACGTGAAGGTTTTGAAAATTGTATACAGTGATAAATCACTCAATTTGTGAGTAAAAAGTGTTATTTATTTTGTTTATAATAGTATAAGTATTGCTATGACAGCCGATTGTAATATTTTATATAAATTACATATTATTATGTATATAAAGTTATTTATAAATACCAATTGTCATTAAACTGCGAACTGCTAATCATTTTTTTAAATAAGTGTACATATTTTTTTTTTGTTTCCATCGAATATCTATAATTGCTGTGCTATACTGATGTTGCTTATTTTTATATTTGTTATTTTGACTATTTTTAAAGAGGGGTAGGCGAGGTGCTGGCATGTTTGCGCAGTTGCGATTCAAAATAGAGTAGGGGTGATTTACAGCCATGCGCTATTACGTATATCACAAACTTTTTCTTCTCAATGACATTTATAATAAATCATATTAATAAAAAAATGTGTTATTTTTAGGTATTAGTTTATTATGAAAGTTACGAATCATTAAAAAAGATGATTAAAACGAACGACGAAAATAATAAGGAGGTCGCAAGAGGAGCCGGATTTTACACCCAAAGGCCGGATAGCAACGTGCTCTGCGAAAGCTTGGTAGATGCTCTATTATTTACGTTGTGATAAGAGATAAGAATTAGTATTTTTTTTAGACTAGGATACCATTAAAAAAATTTAATACAATGCAATTAAAATTATGAGTACTTGTATCTATGCTAATGCGGTTGTTGTTATATGATCTTAGCCCATTTTGCATGAGTTTATGCAAATGAGCGAGTGTACAGACAAATATTTTTTACTTACAAAATGTTTTTGAATTTTGCAAATGTTTCGTATTCCTTTTGTTGCAGATGTCTAAATTGACTGAGAAAAATGATGATGACCCGAAGAATGACGTAAAATCTGCCTACCACTCAGGAACAGACAGATCTGGTAAGACGTTTGTTTGACGATTATAAGAAATTTATTTTAAAATTATAAAAATAAAATATTATTTTGTTTTATATTTCAGATGACACGTCGGATGAGGAGCCTGAGAAGGGTGATGAGAGTAAATGTTAGTATTATATAGGTATATCATCTATATATACACGTAGCGGAAAATAATCAAACACGTTTCAGCTTTTGTAGAAATTCTATCCTTAATGGGTGAAATGTGGTTTTGGAATTTCTGGAGTTAGAAACTTGAAACTTTTTCCTTAAGCTAAAAATTTTGAAAACATGAAATATTTTTAGGTTTTTAATTGTATATAACATAAATACCTAAGTATTAAATATACGCTAGTAGCGTTTGTGATAATGAGGTCTGGTAAAATAGGAGATTAGTTCGTATTACAAAAATAACCTAAAAATCGATTGAATACACCTAAAATAAGACTGGTTTTCGCAAGACTCTTCTGGTACCTCTATCGCACGAAAGGTGAATCAGGGATACAAAGAAGTCCTAAACTGTTGTAATATAGGTAATGATTGTACACTACTTTAGCCTCGGGCCATGGGCAACTCTACTTTTATATTCATATATTAGATATCTTTATAAAAGAGATTTCCATCCATATATTGACTCGTCACGATATCTCTGGAACCATAAGGCGTAGAGACTGGTTTGGTAGGAATATTCCTTTCGCCGAGTAGAGGTCAGCTAAGAACGGATTTTACGAAATTCTACCCACAAGAGGGGGTTGCGCGGGTTAATAACATATATGGCAAAACAACGTTTGCGGGGTTAGCTAGTATATTAATATCCTAAACGTAAAGTTTTGAAATAATAACTTATGACAGACCGTGGGTTAACACGGCACAATTATGTGGTGTTTTGCTGAATTGCTTCGTCGTTAACTTAAATTTTTTATTTAAAAATGGCTTCATTTTTTATCATAGTTATTTTATTATATTATTATTTATTATATTATTATTTATTATTTTATTAGTCATCAGATTTAAAAAAAAATCAGCATGTTCAAAAAAAAATTTACAGGCTCGTTGGCTCAGGGATCTTCAGGATCACGAAACACACCACGAGCTTTCGAAAAAAGTGACCATTTGTATGAAAAACAAGCTCTGGAAAATGAAGCCCGTAAAGAGGTATCAAATTATTATAGAATTAGCAAATACTTGTAATTCATTCGATTTAGATATTTTTAACAAGATATCATTTGAAATTTATTCTTTTTTGTACAAGCTTTTATTTAACTTGCAATGTATGTATGTATGTATGTATGTATGTTTGTTCGGGTAAAATCCTGCAACTCAATTTTTAAGCAGATATCTTCAACTGATTGAGCTAAGTTAACTTTGTGATGTCATTCTAAATCCAACATGGCGGCATATCCAAGATAGCGGACTAGTTATTTTTAGTGCACTTCTACAATATGGGCATCAAATGAAAGAGCTTGCTAAGAATCTATACATATAATAAAATGGTAGAAAAGTCAAAACTGTACATTGAATATTTTTTTAAAAGAATACTTGGGGTGTGATCTACAATCGATACCGAAGCCAAAAATATAGTTTTTAGAATTTTTGTCTGTTTGTCTGTTTGTCTGTTTGTCTGTTTGTCTGTATGTATGTCCGGGATAAACTCAAAAAGTACTGCATGGATTTACTTCAAATTTGGCACGAATATTGTTAAGAAGTCGGGTCAGAACATAGGCTATATATTATCACGCTATCACCTACGGGGAACGAGCAGTGAACCTTTATTTCTTCAAATGTATGTCCGGGATAAACTCAAAAAGTACTGCATGGATTTACTTCAAATTTGGCACGAATATTATTAAGAAGTCGGGTCAGAATATAGGCTACATATTATCACGCTATCACCTACGGGGAACGAGCAGTGAACGCACGCAGACGACGTCGCGGGCAGCAGCTAGTAATTAGAATAAAGTGACGTGATAACTGAATTAAAAGTAAAAAACCTTTTTAAAAAACAAGCTTTTTATCTAAATGCGCTAAAATGAAAAAAATCGTTTTAAAGCAGCTAAAGACAAAAAGCTTTTATGTTATCTAAATTATGTAATGACTTAATAAGTATATAGTAAAAGTTTTAAACTAAAAATTTATTTTTTTCGTTTTAGCACATTCAAATAAAAGATTGTTTTTTTGAAAACGTTTTTTACTTTTAATTTATTATAATTCTTATTTTTTACAGAGCGAAGATTCGTTGGAAGCTGAAGATATCTTGGAAGAGGACAGCGTGATTTCGATGATGACAGATGATGAGAAGATCGATATCTCTTACTCCCCTTAAACGTATTATTTCTAAAACTTATTACATGTGTATTACAACCAAATCTTGGCTACGCTATCATACGTTTTTAATATTGTTAGCTATTCTAAAATGAATGTTTATACATGTTAGTCGTAAGATATTTAAAATTTGAAACATTGTTTCTAACAACTAAGCTTAAAAAAGCATACATATTTTTTTATATTTGCTCTTTTAGCAAATTTTTTCGAATGAACTCCAACATTCATGCTTAGAATACTTATGTTATTGTTGCGGTATTGTTTTGTTAACAAAGGTTTATTTTTTTTTCCATAAATTATGAAGTAGATATTAACAAGTAATTTTTGATAAATTTAACAAAGAATTAAAATATGGCGATCCTATTTGCGCAATGCTAAAGCATAATGAAAAATTAAGAAAAGAATTGTATTCTGTTTAAAAAATTTCGACTATATTCGTATATTTTTTATAACACTGTAATGTATTATAGTTTATAGACCACTTAACTTAAATCTATTTAATATCAAATATAGTTAGTTATATAAAGGCTTAGTTCTCAAAAATAATGTAAGTTAATTTTGATTATTCAATCGTTAACTTTTATGTAAACGTAAACAGCCTGTTAGATTATTATTTATTATCGTGAACGGAGGTCAGCGCCAAAAAAAGTAACTACTTTTCTAAAATGTTTTTCTCCATTAGGTGATATTAGCATAGACACTATGAGGCGAGTATGGTGGGGAGATTTAAACTCGTTAAAATGTGGTGTCCAGTCTGAATTCTTTATTAAAAATATGTTTGCAACAAATGTAAATTAATTTAAAATGGCGTTCCCAGAGTGGTTATAATTTTTGTTGCTTGCTCCCATCTTGCCCCAGATATTTACTTTTATTACACCATGAAAAAAATAATTCACTGCAAATTGGTTGTTATTTATATGACTGTTTGCTTGTGATTGAATTGTAATTACTTTACAAGTTAGATTATTTTCTATACTATACATACAATTAGCGAGTTCACTTGTTTGAAAAGCATCAAGTTTCTTACATATTTATTTTTGTTTAAGTTTTTAGTTTATTTCTTTTATAAGCTTAAATGATTAACCTACCTAGTGGGTAAATACCATTAGGTATAATTAGTGATAAGATAATTATATAGTTGTAAAAACTATTTCGACTATTTACATCTTAAGACGAGTTACAAAGTGTACCGTACTTCGACTAAACTTTCACAAACAACTCGTTGACAACTCGTGACATTTATTGACGACTATTACATTGGGCGTGTTTGGCCGAAGTAAGTACTTATTAAACTTACTAAGCCAGTAAACATAAAAAAATTAAAATCTTACAGGCTGAATATAGCGCTTTTCGGCCAGGACAGACTTACACTTATTGACTTAACATAACACAAAACACCCGTTCATAGGAACATATGATTAAAGAATTATCACTCATTTTTACGTCTTAAATTATTATAATAGTGCTTGTGTAGATATCTGAACTGTTGATCTGTTTCTGTCATAGTTTTATTTACATCAACAATAAGCAAAATGGCGCCTTATATTAAGCCATGCTTACTGCGTTAACACTTATTGTGTGTCCTGGCCGAAACTTTTGTAAGTATAGTCAGTGACTTACTAAATTTAGTAAGTACTTACTTCGGCCAAACGCCCATTATGCAGTGTTATTTATTTTTTAAATCCAAACATTTTAAAAGAAGTCAAATGCCCGCAGAACTTTGATAGAGACTTATAGGAATAAGGGGTAAGGTCACGATATGCATCCAGGACCAATATAGATCAGGCAATGATTGATGCCGATAATATGTTGTTCGTAAATGAGATCCGGTTGGAGCTGCAGTGTAGGGTGCACCTAGGGAGGATGGAAACGTCACAATAGGGCTCTTAAGGTAAATGCAGTGAAGACCGTGGTACATGTCTTAAAGGAGTCCAGCCTCTACCGCAAATTAAATAAGTCCTGATCCAGCAGTTAAGTCTCTCATGTACGAACGTGGAAGTATCGGATTCGATATCCAAGGTCGGATAAGAGCTGCCAGGGTTCAGTAATAAATAATGATATGATAAATAAATCTTTATCACACACACGGAGCTTCACGTCAACGTTCAAAAGAAGATTTATCGTAAATAGCATGTATCAAATAGATTATAATAAATTACAAGTACGAGTAGTGTATCTAAATGTCTCAAAAATGCCATAAAAATGTTCAACTACTAATGAAACTATTTATCTTTCAGTAGCATTGTATCTTCTTAGTAAGTACATATGTATTATATTATATTTTAATTGTAGTTCAGTGTTATCTAGTTAGTTAAGTTCTTGGTTTATAGCATTCTTTATATACGCTGATTAATGTGATCATTAACTTACTCATAATAAGATATATGAAACATTTGAACACATGAACGGATTTACTCGACGGGGATACGATTTGCCTAGGATGACTCAGAGACGACTGCAGTATTATAGGTTTAAATAAACTTTGAATTTTAACCCACAAAATATAGATGTTTAGGTGTTAAGAGCTTAAATTAGGTACTAATATATATCTTTTCAACTAGAAAAATTATTTAAGTCAGATGTTATGTTTTTATTATTTTGATAAATAGTTTTTAAATTATTTTATATTAAATACTTATTGTATTTAAAATATCGATGTTTATTTTAATAAATGTCTTAAATATCCAATTTTTTGATTTAACATTTATAAAAATATGTTATTAATATTAGTGTATCAACTAAACATTAAGCCAAAAATCAAGAAAAGACAAGCAATACACTTATTTTTATTACAATTAGCTATATAGCAAAGATCCAAAAAAATTAGTCGAATATCTTGCTTGCTTCAGCCTATTGCAGTCCGTTGCTGGACTTATGCCTTCCCAAGCTTACGCATCAAATCCTGGTTGTCCGCAATCCTTATCCTTATCTTACGTATATCGTTGGCCCAACGGGCTGGAGGGCGTCCCACACTGTGTTTACTAACACGTGGTAGTCTATGATACGTGGTCTCCATTTCAGGACACATCTGCTCCAGGGGCCATCAGTCCTGCTACACAAATACTGCTTATAAAAATTTTATTCGTCAAGGGGTACAAAATAACGGTGAGATCTTCTAACGCAGCAACGCATTTTGATTCAGTTCTAACTATCTTTAAAACATTTTAATGATTTTCATCTAATATGCATAATATATTAGATATTCTCGTGTCGCGGTATTCGTTGCCAAACACCTCCGAAACGGCTGGACCGATTTTTATGAAATTTTGTGTGCATATCGGATAGGTCTGAGAATCGGCCTACATTTATTTTTCATACCCCTAAATGATAAGGGTGACCCACACATAAATATTTTTTTTTCAATTTTTTACAATTTTATTTTTTATTTTTAATTTATTAAGATTTGGCATTGACAAGCTCATACAACCATAAATGTTCACCCTTCTACCACCAACACCTATTTTTTTACCCGACTGCCAAGGAAGGGTTATGTTTTTCGCGCGTATCTTGTATGTATGTATGTAATATTCTTAATTACCTCATTTCTCTAGAACCGCTGAACGGATTTGCATAATTGAGATATCGTTAGATTTGTCTTAGCAGCCCAAGTGTTCTTAGATAGGTGACATTAAAAAAAAACAAACATGGCGGCTATGCGAAGCCATTGTAGTTAATGAAGAAATATTTTTTTTTTAGAATACTATAGTAAGGGTATAAAATTAAAGGGCTTAATACAAGGATTTCAAAAATGTATATTATGATTATTATTACTGTAATACGAGGGTGCGTTTTTAAGTTCGCGGAATGAGAGTGTTGGAGGGGGGTGATTAGGCTCATTAGGATCTTAACGTGTTTAGTGACTCATAATTAGTATAAATACGAGATTTCATTGTTATTAGACTACTAGTCTTTGAGCTATCACCAACCAAGCAACATAATCAGGAGTGAAAAGTGAAATATGGAAAAAATCGAATATCGAGCCGTTATAAAGTTCCTTACCAAGCAAGGAAAATCAGTTGCGACCATAATGGATGAGATGTCATCGGTTTACGGTGACTCTTGTCTAGGAAAAACCATGGTGTACAAGTGGCACAGCTTGTTTAAAAAAGGAAGGGAATCCCTTGAAGACGACCCGAGGCCGGGCAGGAGCATCGAGGTGACCATGCCAGAACTTACCCAAAAAGTCGAAAAACTTGTACTCGACGATGCTCGACTAAAGAAGAAACAACTCGCAGAAATGGTTGGAGTATCCGATACAAACATTTTTAAAATCCTGCACGATCATCTTGGCATGACTAAGGTCAGCGCAAGATGGGTACCGAGAATGCTCACGCCGCCGCAAAAACAACAACGCGTAGAGTGTTAACGTGCATTTTTGGACCTCTGCAATGAAGACAAGGATGGTGTATTGAGTCGAATTGTTACTGGAAACGAAACTTGGGTTCATCATTATGAACCTGAGTCGAAACAAGACTCTATGCAGTGGCATAAAAAGGGCACAGCACCCCCCAAGAAGTTTAAGGTGTCACAGTCAACTGGGAAACTCATGGCAACGGTCTTTTGGGACTCAGAAGGAATATTATTGATCGATTATAAAGATAAAGGTGTTTTTATAACCGGAGAATACTACGCTTCAATATAAGAGCGATTAAAAGAAGTCATTAAACAGAAAAGACGGGGAAAATTGACGAAAGGTGTGCTGCTTTTGCACGACAATGCGCCCGTCCATAAGAGCCGCGTTGCGTTGGCTGCCCTGCTTAAAGTGGGCTTCGATATTTTGAACCACCCACCCTACAGCTCAGACCTGGCCCCGAGTGAATATTATCTCTTTCCAAAAATGAAAAAAGAGCTTCGGGGTAAAAAATTTACCACCGATGATGAAGTTAGGGAGGCAGTTTCAGCGTATTTTGAGGACAAAAACAAAACATTTTTTATGAGGATATAAATAAATTAATTGAAAGATCTGAAAAATGTGTCCGTCTTGCAGGTGAATATATTGAAAAGGAAAAATAATTTGGTTTTTTTATTTCAACCCCGTACCCTTCATTCCGCGAACATAAAAACGCTCCCTCGTAATAATAAAGAAATACAATAAGAAAGTTTAAAAAATGTTGACTTTGCTCTTTCCGTTTTTTACGCAGGCGGGTTTTTTGTTTTCTTTTAATTATATTACTTGTTTAATAGTGATTTTCATATTTTAGAAGTATTGTATAATATGGCAACCAACGTTTGCCGGGTCAGCTAGTACCTATACTATACATATATTCAGATTTGGGTAAGGCCATGGTTTTTTCCACTTTTTTGTCAGTTACTTGTCTCCTAAATAAATGTACTTGATGTGTATGACATTAGTTAGGTTTTTATCAGTTTAATCGTATATAATGATAAGTATCCTTACTAGGGCAAGACATTAATTAATCATAGAAATGAAAATTATACTAGAAATATGTAATTGTATCTCATAAAATGTAGCATTTTACATGAACTGAAGTTGTCTTTTTTATGAGCTACTTTGAATTCCAAGTTACTGTGGGTTTTTTCTTTAGTTTATAATTGGTGTGATTATTTCCTTAAGGTATTTATGAATGTAACGTTCAAAATCACCCTTTTTTATTATTTTATTCATATTCTAGCTACGAAATTTTGGAATTTTCCTTTTTTGTACAAAATTTTTCGTTTTACGTAACACTTTTTACGTAACAAGTGCACCGCCTTAATTTCAAACATACATTTGTTGGGAATTCATAATATCATTATGGTAGCACTATATTTGACTGTAATGTCATTGTCAAACCACTGACCGCCATTTTGTTTCATCAGTCGATATTTTTACGTTTAAAACGTGATGTCGACCGTTATTTCCGGAGTGGTTTTTAATTGATTTTAAAAGTAAGTTTTCATAATTTTGATTGAGAACTCAGGTGGACATATACATTTAAACAAGCGTAATAGAATAGTAATAGTGTTCTTAGAAAATATTACAGATTTAGTAAGTAATCAATAATTTATTGCACATTAACATAGGTAACACTTACGTCACACTTACATAACACTTATGTAACGTTTTGCCGTTGTAACGTTGCCTTGGTATAAGGATATGTCATGTATAAGGATAAATATCATTACATACGATTTAACTGATAAAAACCTTACTTAATGGCATACACATCGAGTACATTTTAGGAGTTGACTCCTGAACGGAATTTACAAAAAAGTTGAAAAAACTACGGCCTTACTCGTTTACGTTATTTCCATTTTAAAGTATTTCTGCATATTATCTTGGAAAATATGACGATTGCATTGGAAATTTAACGAAATATAGGTATTATAGGAACAAATTAATAAAAGAATAACTGGTTACGATGTGATACTTAAAATTGTAGGTATTTTATTTTTTTACTTTATTTAGGGACTTTTTAACAAGTACGTACATGCAAGTCCCACTCTTAATCTGTGAGTAATCGCAACTAATTTTATACGTAATTTGATATTTACAACCCAGAGTATATGAAGAGGTTCAGTCTGTTGTTTTGTACTAAATTTCTTTTATTAACGATAGTACCTGGGTGACCGAGCCTAGCTCGGTATTTTCATTTTATTTTTTGTTCTTTTTTTTTCTTGGTATTTTTATATTTTAATTTTATTTAAATAATAAATCACGAGTGAAATTAAAAAAAAAAAAGAAAAAAAATTAATATGGAGACTGAGATTCGAACTCGGGTCAACACGATTTGACACTCCCCGATTTCCTAATTACGCTGTTACAGCTATGTTGGCAGTAGTGAAATTAAGCTTCGTATTCTAATGATATTTTTTCATTGCCTAAAAACAGGGATAAAACGACATTTTTTTTAAATGAATCCTAGCTAGATCAATTTTTTGCCCCCGAAATCCCCTGTATACTGAATTTCACGAAAATCGTTGGAGCCGATTCCGAGATTCAGATTATATATATATATATATATATATATATATATATATATATATATATATATATATATATATATATATCCACAGAGCGTGACACTTTCTTATATAATTTAGTAAAAAGTCTAAAAAATCTGCCTTAATATTTAATCCTTACCATCTAACCCAGATTGTAGGTTATAAGAAATTTTTATTCAGATTAAAGATATGGAATAGTATGTGTTTGTTCCCGATGATTGGCAGACTATTTCACCTTTAGTCCCAGATGGTGTTTGATGACTTTTTCACCTCAAGTAGAAATGAGTACATAAATATTTTAATGATGAATAAAAATCAATAAATCTGAAAAAATGGAGGACATTTAGTAAATATACAAAATAAAAATGAGCTAGGGACAAGTTTCGATAATCTAATTTGAAACCTTTTGTCCTTGCGATGAAAAAAAGGAAGGGGGTGACTTCTGCGCAGTAGCGGTTCAGAAAAGCGGGGGTGACTAAAAGCCATGCGCATTAGTGTAGGTACTAAAAGTTTTCTTGTTCAAAGACAATCACATTAAACAAACGGAAAGTTAATTGCGTTGTTTTTACACGAGATAATTCCAAATCTGAGAACGAGATGACCGACACTGAAGAAAGTAGAAAGGAGCTCAAAAAAGCAGCTGGGTTGACAAGCCAGAGCTCAAGTAACAAAGCACTCTGCGACAACTTGGTACATGTCTATGATTGTTATTTTTGTATTGTGAAATGAGGTAAAAAAGGAATCATGCTATACAATTAATTTTATACTTTAGTCTGTTTAAATGCGAGTGTTCTTATACCTATATATATGCGAGGATTATTCTTATGTGTATTTATTTATATGGTATGTAGGTACAGATAAGGTCTAAGAACAGTATTAATTTTTGAATGCATCATTTATTTTTGTGATATTTAATTGTAATAATGTAGTACATCAGTGAGCAAATAATGAAATTAAAAATGGTTCAATTTTAATTTTATGTGTTCGTAATATTTTTTTTTGTTCAGGTGTCAAGAATGATTGAAAAAAATAATGTAAAGTCGAAGTCTAACGTAAAACTGCCGTATCGTTCGGGAAGAAACAAAACTGGTAAGATACTTGGATAAAGCAAATAAGTTATTTTAAATTTATATATGCGTGATAATGCCGTTTGTTTTTTATTTCAGACGAAATGTTAGACACCGAAGTGTCAGAGATGCTGAACGAAGAAAGCGAATGTTAGTATATCATATCCACTGAGATACGATCGAATCGATAGTGATTTTATTTGAAACCACCTCACTCGGTGAACTTTGGACCACTATAAACTTTTATTTGTGAATCGTTTTATTTCTCAACAATAACAAACATAAAAAAATTATGCGATTACAAACATTCCAGCGATTACTTTTTATTTATATAAAAAGTCAAAAGCTCCATAAATATGCAATAAGAATATTTAAAAGTCGTTCAATTTCAGGGTTATCTGTTTTCACTTCATCGGTATCACGAAAGAGTCCTCCAATTTTTGAAAAAAGCGATAAATTGTATAAAAAACAAAAGGAGAAGGAAGCTTTAAAGAGGTATTAAATAATATATTAATATAGGCTAATTGTTACCTACTAACTACTAAGAACTAATAAGAACTAAGATTCCTATATTTTTGTCACTATTTTAAGTATGTCAATTACAACAATTTTCATGCTGTTTATGTGTGTTTATAACGACTTCTTTACGTTCAGTTACAATTGTTAATAGATTATTAGCTACAGTTTTGAACTGTGTATACAGATGAAAAGTACACCAGATTTTGCTGATTCTGGAAGAAATATACAAACGGGCAGTTACACAACACCACTTGTGAGCAATGTTATTTAGCTGTGATCCTCTGTAAGAGTACTTCCCCAGTCGGATTGCTCCAGATTTTAGCAGGATATTTCCTACTGTGCCCTAACTCAATATGTATCATATATAGCGAGTATCAGGTATAGTGAGTTATTTACTCTCATGAAAGGGTGTACGGTAGAGATGGCTATAATCAATGAGAACCCCTTACGCAATTAAAATGAGTAGATAGGTTTTGTGTTTTTTTTACTATTCACTTTTTTATAATTTACTATAATTATACTGATCACAATAAAGTTTTTATTTATTAATATATGTATCAAATATTCATTTTTGTATTTGCAGATCAAGGAATTGCAATGGAAAGCCGATGAACTTTCGTAAGAGGATCACTTAATTTCGAAGCTACTGATAACATTTATATGCCTTAAAGGCTTCTTTTATCAGGCTTCTACTTCAGACGCTCCCGCCATTATCATTTCTTTTCGACCCTATTCGTAAATTAAAATAAACTCTACAATACGGGAACAAAAACATATTCAAGGCTTAAAATATTATTAACATAGTTTACGACGTATCATTACATTATAGGCTAGCTGAACCTAGCATAAACTTCTTAAGACTAAATAGTAACACAATTCTCCTATATTTCTTCTGTCCACTAAATTAATAAAAGAAGAATTACTACTTAAGGAAATTTTGTTCCAAAAACTTCTCTATGTATTGTGTAAATTGTATACACAAAAAAGACTTACAATTTTGTATGATATATGGTTTTGAACTATATTTTAATTGTAAGAAAATAAAGATATTTTATGACATAAACTTGTTGGAAACAAATGAGTATAGTAGTGATGTGTGTACATACGTGATATGTAATACATGTACTTTACACATATTACATATCTATCCTTCTTAAAATAATATATAGGTAGGGTATGTATCATTGTACGTCGTATAATGTGTCACCCGTAGTAGTGCATATAAAAACGCAAAGAACCACATATTATAAGCTAATTTTAGCACTAAGATTTTCAACCTCTACAAAGCTAAGATTAAGAGATCCTAACCATTTAGTTAATATTTTATTGCAATTTAAGTATTTTGCTAACCTTACTATATGACTATACATATATACGTTAATGGACTGGGCAATACATTGTCTTCTAGCAAAGGCGGTGCGTACCTTACCTGTATCCTTACCTCTTCTCTGGGTAAGCTTGACATACGTTAGTGATTAGTGATGACTACTACAAAACGAGATTAAGAACTTAGAGTTTTCAGACTGATAGAAGATCACTAATTCTACAAAGAATTTCAGTTGGAAATCTTAAAGGCTTAATGCATCTATGCATAATAACAAAAAAAAAAATTTTTTTTCTACATTTGTATTTTAATCTGTTTTAAATAGGCATAAGATGTATTTCATCAATTTTAACTGTATACTGATATTTAAATTTGTGTTCGATGTTGGTTTGTAGTGATAGTTCCCTATAGGTTTATCCTGCCGTGTTTAGGTAAAGGTCGCTATAGTAGCCCAACAGTCGTGAAAATTGAGTTCAAAGTTTTGGGTTTATTTAAAGCAAATAAGTGGTATAATAATAATAATATTTAGTTTTAATGATGTTAAAATTATAATCATGATTAAAAATTAAAGCAATGTAATGGCGCCAACATTTTACAAAAGCAGTAAGAAATGGTTATTGAAGGTTATAACCTACAGACCTTACAAAAAAACGGCTGTGTCAATTATTGTCAATATGATGTACTTATACTTATATATCTCTATCTCTATATATATAAAAATGAATCGCTGAATGTGTTGCTAAGTGCAAATCTCGAGAGTGGCTGAACCGTTTTCGCTAATTTTTTTATTATAATTATTTCTTAAAGTATAAGGATGGTTATTACGGAGAGAAAAATTTAAAAAATGACTGAAAAAAAGTAGTAAAAAAATTCTATATTCGAATACAAAAGATTCGTAATAATACTTAAAAGTAAATTTGAACTTTAATACCATACCATAAAGTTTAAGTGTTAGTGCAGGGGTTACGGCAAGGATAAGTATTAAAAAAATTAAAATTAAGGAATAGACTGTTAGGCGGTACGAAGTTCGCCGGGTCAGCTAGTTACTTATAATTAAAAATATGAAACATTTCGAATTAACTCAAATATATACGTCTTAATATAATTTACTTGTAGGTATATGATTCTGAAACGACTCCAATTTGATGATATAGACTTGAAAAAAATTTAAGACGAAGAGTTAATGTTTAGATCATAAGAATTTAAAATAAAAATTAATACCTTTATCATTTCAACAGGAAAACTATTTACATCACACTTTGTGTTATTATTATTTAATAGATAAAATTAAAAAAAAAATTATATTTAATATTTGTAATGTTTACTTATTGTATTTGAAATGTCGGTGTTTATTTTAATAAATGTCATAAATGTCCAATTGTTTTCTTTGAAAATTGTTGTAAACATTTAAGCAATACAATACTTCTAGTAGGTACATTATAATTATTAGAGTTGCAGGCTTGCAGCGGTAGCCTTTTAGCGGAAGCCGAGGCGAAAGCAGTGTTGTAGACAATGCGGATTATCTATACTAATATTATAAAGCTGAAGAAATTGTTTGTTTGTTTGAGCACGCTAATTACAGAAACTACGGTTTTAAATTGAAAATTTCTTTTTATGATGAACAGTCCATTTACCAACTAATAGGAGCTGAGCATCTATAAGCCCATGTTCAGATGACGAGCGCTTAGCGCGCGTTCAACGCGCGCTAATTTTTTCTACGGCGTTCACATGACACGCGCTGGTCAGGCGTTGAACGCGCGTTGCCACGACCGCCATAGTATCGGGTTCACCCAATTTTGTCACATAGGCTGACTGAAAGCCAGTACATAATTTTGTACCCTAAATTAAGGCAATTCGGACTCAAATTTTTAACTACTTCATAATGTCCATCAAGTCATTTGATGACTTACTGGCTCTCATAAACGATGAAGTCGTAATAGATAAAAACGCTGTGCCATAGCATTTCACCAGAAGAAAAACTCATAATTACATTGAGTACTGATACTGATGAACCCTAAAATACGCCAACGCCGCGTCGAAAGCGCGCGCTCATCTGAACGGTAACATAGAAATCCAATGATCTCAAAGCGCGCGTTAACGCTCGTTGACAACTGTCGGGCGTTAGCGCAGCGTTCAACGTGCGCTTTATTAAAACGCGCGTTAGCATGTGTACGGCCTGAATAAAATGTATGTAGTTGTAAACGCGCGTTATCAAAACGCGCGTTAAGCGCTCGTCATCTGAACATGGGCTAAGAGATGTTAAGAAAACGGGAAAAATATTCTTTTTGAGAGATTCCTTTGCTTACGCTGCGTAAACGGCTAAACCTTCCCGAAAACTATGTATCACGGAATTGATCGCAATTAAAAGTTACAAAAAAAAACCCCGTGACAGCATAATTATGTCAATCTCTTAAGGTTAATTTTTTATTTTTACCTATTTATGGTAATCAAGTTTGTCTATTACGAAGGTGGTTTTATGGACGTGATACCTTATATATATACACTAGCTGACCCCGCAAACGTTGTTTTGCCATATATGTTATTAACCCCCGCAACCTCCTCTTGTGGGTGGAATTTCCTAAAATCCGTTCTTAGCTGACCTCTATTTGGCGAAAGGAATATTCCTACCAAATTTCAAGTCTCTACGCCTTATGGTTCCAGAGATATCGTGATGAGTCAATGGGTGGAAATCTCTTTTATATAATTATATAGAATATATAATCTAATATACTACATTTATTAAGTATATTTCATTGTATTAGCAGATCGGTGAAGATCGACCTAGGTTCGGATCTTAGACCATAAAACTTGCTACTTTAACTCCAATACAAATTATTTAGTAGCTTTGTTTATTTGTTTACTATCGGATGAGATTTAGATGACTTTAATTTTTTCCTGATATCATACTGGTACCTACTTCATGTAATAAATATTTATTTTTAGCGAAATTTAAAACCCTTGGCGGTATTGATTCAGTGTTAGACATGCGCATTGGAGGTGATCTGAATCTAGCTTTCTGGATTGAGGAGCTGTAAACCTATAATATAGCATTGCATTTTCTGCATTCGGGATATAACGACGTGTTTCGTAGATCGATTGTTTTTTTTATTGAAACAGTCTTCGGAAAAAAGTGTTAAATTGACCACATCACGTTTAAATAAAAAAATTGTAAGTATTAATTTATCTACATTTTTTTTTTGTTAAAATTATTTCAAGGTGATGTTTATATTGCGAATTATTATTATTTTGTGTTTTGCAAATAATAATTGTCTGTATTAAAAATTGCAGATCTATTTACGTACGCAATTTTTCTTGTCAACCCTACTAATAATCGTTATAATAGATAATTATGTACCTATTAACTCGATTTGTTTATGCATTTGACAACCAGCTTCTGTCTTGTGTTCGTCGACCTCATGTAAGACAGAGAAGAAACATTTTAATAGCTGCGTGCGCACTTAAAATATAGCTCATAAGTTGGAATATTTTTGGATTGATAGAATATTTTTTAGCGTTATTTGTCGACTTTGATCGCGACAAGTTTAGCTAATCTATTGTAAAATTTTCGCTCTAAAATCCTGCCCTGCCACTTTTCTCCATTTTATCATCGCGTGTTTAAAAAGCGTCGTTTCCACCACTTTTTTACGTTACGACCACGCTGTAGTAGTCATGGCACTGGTTATTGTGCTGGCGGTTCCTAGCTCTATTCCCGCTCTTTGCAATTATTTGTGTAGCCTGGCTGATTTACATGGAGTCAGTAACTGCCGTCAGTTTCCTACGGAGTCAGTGCTGACCTGTCACTGCCATCGTGTAAATTGTTTTCAAGTCAGTACAGCACTGTCGCGTCAGTACTGACTTCTAAATTCCCGCTCCATATTTTTTGGCGTCAGTCCGCTACCCCCACCACCCACGCTAGCGCAACTGTCACCGTGTAAATGCCGAAGTCAGTCGCTGCCGCGTCAGTGTAGGGTGACTACGCTGTATCATAACAAAATTATATAAAATAAAAATTAATATTTTTTTAAAATTATATAAAATAAAAATTAATATTTTTTTTAAAAGTAAATAGTCAAATAAAAATTTAAAAAATGTTCCATATCTGCAATGACCCGAATATAAAATTATTTATATCATTTTAAAAAGATAGAAAAGTTTTAGTATCATGGCACAATCCATCAAACTATTTAACATTGTTTTATTTTTCCGTAGATCTTACTCGGTATATTCAAATGATTTTTTTTTACAGTATGCTTAAAACTTGTTATACTATTGAAAACAGTCAATATGGTCTGTAAATCGAATTAAGAAAAAAATAACTACATTGCTATATTAAAAAAAATAACAAAAAGATGGAAAATAATAAGTTGTAATAGCTATGCATTCCAATTCAACAAAACAAAAATCTTTTAATTAAAATTAATTAATTTCTACAAATAAAAATAACGAAAAAAAAGTTTTATTCTACATCTCATAATACTTTTTGTGCATAAATATTAATTTTATACCTCTATTATTAACTCTGACTTTTTGCTATTTTCGAGAATTCATTTATCCGCACTGACTTTACAGACGTGTGTACACCATAAGACTACTGACGTTACTACTGCCGTCGTGTAAATTGTACGAGTCAGTTTTCGGCGCCAGCACTCGTGAGCACTGCCGGCAGTTACTGACTCCGTGTAAATCAGCCATTACATAATTATGTTTGCTGTGATCTGGGCATTTGTTTCTGGGCATTGTGTGTGTTTCTTGATCCTCGCCATACCAGTAAATCTTACTAGGGGCCGTTGAGTGCGATGCGTTTTATTACTAGTTAATAATAAATTGTCCTTGCCTTATTCCTGTTTTTATTATTTACAATGTTACGCTCATAATATACTTTTTTTCACTGATTAATATATTGTAAATTATTTTTGTAAATCTTTTTACGTTCAAATTATATTGATATCAATTATTAATTACAGGAAACGACTAACAACGTAAAAGGTTTGTGTAATGGCTGAAGAAAATAATGATAGTAAGTATGATATATGTATACTAAAATTGAAACATAATTATGTATCTTTTTTACGCTTACAAAAGTTAACGATTTAACAATATTTACAGTGCATCCAGAACCGACTTCACCTTCAAGAATACATAGGCTTCAAATGAATGCTCCTCGCAGTGAAAACTCAGTAGACTTAGTTCGACTTTTTAAAGTATTTAAAGCTCTCTTTGAGATCGTATGTATTCATTCAAATTTCGCTTGCATAACTGTCTATAAGATAATTGATTTGTGTGATAATAATTTTTATTTTTAAGATCAAACCACCACGCACAAAAGCAGACATAATGAAAAATAGGGAGTATTACTTGGCTACTCACTCCCAACGCTATAAACTGGAAGAAGAAAATCAAGCTGTACGTTTTACCTCGTATTCAATCCAACAGCTGTATTAAATAATGTTCTACATTTTTCTATGTATTGACTTCGATTTTACAGGTACAAAAATGGACAAAGGATTCTAAAGAATACGCTATTGCACATCCTTACAGCGTCTTTGTTCCGGACACAGATAGCCAACCAAGTAACAAAAGTGTTTTTATTTTATATATAAAAAAACAAACAACCGAATTACAAGAGTTTATTTTAATACTGAAACAATAATCTCAACTACTGTGAAATAATGAAATAATTTGTACAGGGTTCACCGATCCCGACGCTCCAATGCCGTTTGAGATTAAAGAAAACTGGGATCGCGATGAGGCCACCAAGAGGATTAAAGAGCTGTACAAAGAGTTGGATGAAATAGTATGATTGAAAACATACAAATATATACTTACTAATAATTATCTAAAGTTTTTACATTAATTATTATGTTGTAGTTGCATAATAAAAGCACATCTAACTGTAGCGATGAAGCTGACGTGACAGCGAGATTGAACTTGGAAAGGCAGCAAGAACTTCGTCAGCAAATGCCTCCTCCACCGGCAAACGATGATCAATACGAAAGCGAGGAAGATTTGTCAGAGGTAAGTAAAATTTTTAAATTAACAAATTCATAAAATCACTTTATATTAGGTACGTTCCTCACAAGTCATTATTTTTACAGACACTAGAAAGGACGAGGATGCTTTAAACGTCTTCATTCAAGCTAAAAAAAGAAGATTAATTTTATTTCAATATTTGATATCAACGCAAAGGTTTGCAGAGGCATTTGAGAAGAACAAAATTAAATAGTATCACTCGTTAATGAGCTAAATGTTATCTAAAATTATGAACTTACTGAGTGTCGTCAAATAGTTAATTAAACCTTCCCATTGTTTTAAAGTTTAATTGTATTATTAATGTTTAAAAACAGTATTAAACATGTTTGTCTAGAAATATTCTTCAGTGTTAGTTATCAACGTTCTTGACTATTGGCTATTGTTTTCACCGAATTAAACTATAACTTATTTACCATTAATGTTTTGTTAGGTTTGTGTAACTTGATGTTGTAGTTACAGATTTCAATAAGTAATTGAATACTTCCCTTACTAATAGAACTTAGATGTCAAATTTACAAATTCTGAACATCCAACAGAAAATGGCATTCCTCATGACTTTACGACTGGATAACTATTCCTGAAGTATATGAATATTATTTGAGAATAGTTTACACGACCGGTTACGGTTAACGAAAGACCAAAATTTTAAGACGAACTAAAAATATACTATTGAGTATAATCTTTCAACGGGAAACGTAGTCAACATAATATGTTATATAATCCTTTAGTAATTTGGTGTTCTAATTACTAGTAGTTTTATTAAATTGTATTCATGTTCGATGTTAGTTCTATTAGTACTACATCTCGATCTTCTGTGTTGTTTCAAGTGTTACATGTACCTACTTGGTGTCTATTAAAAAAGTCGCTCAACAATTACAATTATTTGCATTAAAAAAACGATTTACTTTACTTAAAATCATAAATAATAAAAATGGAACAGAAAGCTAATAAGAAAAGGTTATTCAGTAACTAAATTACATATTATACGAAATAGGAAAAAGAATTAATTTATAAATCTGATTTAATAAATGTATTGACTTCATCGTTACTCTATCTCATTGTGAGTTACTTTTATATTTTGTATAACTGTTTTAAAAATCTGCTATGTGTGTAATTTTGATATCTACCTATAATAAAAATTATCTACGTGTCAAAACAGTTTTATATGTATTCTCGCTCAACATATGAATAAAATTTAAATGTCAGTCTGTGATTTCAAAACAACTGTGTTAATTCAAGTACAATGTACATAAAGTTTTTTACGCGATACTAAAACCCAAACAAACGAATTTAAAATTTTTATCTGTCTGTCTTTTTGTTCGTTCGGGCTAACTTTCGGAACGGCTTAACCGATTTTTATGGGACTTTCACTAGAACCCTAGACTCCACGAATTCTACATGGCAGAACATAAATGGCACCATCGCCATTTATGTTCTGATCATTCGTATGTTAGTGTAACTTTTCATACCAATAGGTAGACGGTCTTGGACCATGACCATGAATATCCTTTGTGACAGAACAATTTTCTAGAGAATCGTATAGGAGTTACTATCTATTCTCGTATCCACTTAGTGACATAATCAATGATTAGAAAACACAGCAATCTTGGTAAAGAATTTGAAATCTTAAAAACCCCAATTAAAAAGAGTTAAGGGCAAACTTTGCAATACCGGAGGAGATTTTCGTATGTACAGATGGTTATTATTACGAAAGTAACCTCCAAGATTCTAAAATAATGATACTTCCACTAGGGCGGTTCTAGGTAACGATACCTTTGTAATATCTTCTTTAGTATTGCGTGTGAATTGTTTATTCATATTGTTTTAGTACTTGATTTTTGAACGTGCAGATCTTTAGCTCAAATCAAAAATTGTTATTGCACGACTTATGTAGTACGTATGGTCGAGAGATAGTAATCCTCAACAACACATTATAGTTTGCTGTGACGCCGCGTTGGCGCAGCGGTCACAGCACTTGATTGCGATTGACTGTTGCGCGGGCGGTTGCGGGTTCGATCCCCGCACACGACAACATTTGTATTGGCCATACAGATGTTTGCCGTGGTCTGGGTGTTTGTGCAGTCCTTGTGGGTCTCCCCACCGTGCCTCGGAGAGCACGTTAAGCCGTCGGTCCCGGTTGTTATCATGTACACCTGATAGCAATCGTAACTCATAGTAGGGAATATATCCGCCAACCCGCATTGGAGCAGCGTGGTGGATTAAGCTCCGATCCTTCTCCTTACATGGGGAAGAGGCCTATGCCCAACAGTGGGATATTACAGGCTGAATCGTGATCGTGACATTATAGTTTAGATAGTAAAACGCACAGAGTGCAGCACAGCATTCTCATTAAAGCCTGACTCAGATGGTGCAAACAATTTGTACAAATGGTTGACTCCAAGCTGTCTAAATAAAAAGAAGTAAAGCGCAGATCAGAATATCAGTATCTACGATACGGATACGTATCCGTATCACGTGATAAAGTGACACTTTATCCGCTTGCGACATCCCCCACTGAGAGTTGAGAATTGCAAGCAGAGCAAAGAAGTCAATGCCGTAAGACACAAGTCAGGCAATCACCACCTTTGAATCGATTGCGTGCTCTCGAAGAAAAAGCCTTATTGGAATATAACTACTGCTAGCCCTGTAATAAGATTTTTAAAATAAAATCTAATTTCTATAGTTACCTGTAAATATACTATAAAAAACTAGCAAACATAGATTTGGCATTATCGGACACGTCAATGATGACATCGACATTATCACTTCCAATTGAATGCCCAAAACCTTCTAGATTATTCTAGATATTTCTAAAAATTTTTTTTTAAGAAAGTGAGCAAATTCAGTGTGAAGTCAAGACTTTTTGATAATGTTAAAAACGTTGAGTGTTAAGCGTTTATTAACTTATTTAACAACTAGCTGTGCCCTGCGGTTTTACCTGCGTTGATTTGAGGGAAAAAATGCTTTCCTTTTTTTCAATAGTATAAGATTTAAATAAATTTCTGAACGCACGCATAAATATTTGACCAAAGAGTATATAACCACTACGTTTTATATTTGACAACCAATATATATTATGTCAATCCGTTTTCATTACTGACATTATTATACATTTTTAAAATGTAAAATACGCCACTATCCGTATATTGTGGATATATGTTGTCGATTCGAAACCTTTATTTAAATACGTTCTTTAATTTTATCGGAGAGTTTACCATATCGACGGGATGAACATTAAATGTTTGACAGTTACGAAACACGAACATAGTTCCATACAAATTTTCATTCCCACCTTTCAACCCCTTACACCCTTTTATTCGCATTAAAAAGTAGCCTATGTCCTTTCTCAGACTCTAGACTATCTGTATGCCAAATTTTATTTAAATCTGTTCAGTAGTTTTGGCGTGATTGCGAGACAGACAGACAGACAGACAGACAGACAGAGATACTTTCGCATTTATAATATTAGTATGGATTAGTTTAATTTTTTTAGAACTAGGTCTGCAAAAAAGAATTCGGCTAATCTATCGGTAAGCGCTTACCGTAACTTGTATACTCCTGCAATATCAGTACATCCTACTCCCAAATGCCCCAGGAGCTCTGATTACCTGACGTCTTTACCTCACCACAGGAACACAACTTGTTCTTGGAAGCAGTATTATTTAGCTATGATCATCTGTAAGGTCTGTCTGTACCTCCCCAGTCGGGCTGCTCAAGATTTTGAACAGCATGTTTCGTGTTGTACTCAACCACAGTTATATTTATTATTATGATTATTTATTACTTTCTTACATACAAAGTAGTTAGTTATTTTAGCTGTAAATTAAAAAATATTTTTTAGCTTTTGAAAATTGTAGTCAGACCTGCTACATTCTTATTTCTCCGATTAGTCAGTCAAGAAAGGATTTTGTTTAATGAAGGAGCTAGTCCAATTGACTTTCAATTATATATTCCACTCGTACATTTCACTATTAAAATCTGATTAATTTTAAATCCGTTTTTACTGAATTAAATTATGTTATAATAAACCTCATTTATCTAATATTATAAAGCTGAAGAGTTATTTGTTTTAACGCGCTAATCCCAAGAACTCTTTGTCCGATTTGAAAAATTCTTTCAGCGGTAGAGAGCCCATTTATCGAGGAAGGCTATAGGCTATATATCATCACGTTAAGACCAATAGGAGCGGAGGACCAATGAAGAATATTTCAAAATCGGGACGTTTTTTTTTCATTTTGAGAGCTTCCGCTGCGTGCTCTGAGTAAACAGTTAAAGTTTCATGCATGAGAAAATTGTTTCCCTTTGAAAGTTCTAAAAAAAAGTCCGCAACAGCATAGGTCTATCTTTTAAGGTTGGCTCACTATAACCTTTTTTATGCTTAACAAAGTTCTAAAATAATGCATTATTTGCGAAAGTGTTTTTATAAACATGATATTAATCCTTATCCAAAAAAAAAATACGTTATTCATCACAAATATTTAATTTAAAACAAAATTGTCCTTTACATAATTCAATTTCAATGAATATCTTAGGAGGTATCGCAGTTTTAAAAAAACATCGCAGCAAAAATATTATAAAGCTGAAAAGTTTGTTTGCTTTAGCGCGCTAATTTATGAAACTACTGGTTGGAATTAAAAAAAATCTTTTTGTGTTGGATAGCCAATTTAACGAGGTAGGCTATGGAATTTTTTTTCCTAAAATTAACGCGTGTGAAACCGCGGGGCGTACAGCTAGTGTAACATATATATACCTGTAATTGAAAACTCCATCTACGATTTATTTTTACACTTCCAGGTTTCTTCAGAGGCTTTGCTTGTTTGTGTATATATTATAACGTAAACGTATTCCATGTTCCTGTCTACTTGTAGCATTTTCTGGTAATTTTCTTATAGCCGATGTTTAATTTTATCGATTATAGAACAAACATGCGCAGACAGGTAGCCTGGATTTAGGTGGACCAACCTGTGCAAATCTAGGCCTTGCACTTCCTGCATTGATTTTGCGTGATAAAGACATGCATATACACACGTTTCTCATTCAAGCGGAATTATAGGTGAAGATGATTTTAACATTGTGATAATTGTGAAATTAATAAATGTTTTAAATCTAATTAAAATACCTAAAGAATAATTGAAAGGGAATCTCTTTTGGAGGTTATCGAAATATTTTAGGTATATCCTGGATTTCACTCTATAAGGCAATGAATGAGACAAGTTTTTGATATTCTTATTAGTAACTGCTATGAGTGATATTCAAATCTGAGAGCTTTTATATATAGGAGGAATCGTAACTCGAGTTGATAAAGTCGTATGTACTCGTAATATAGTGGGTCGACCATGGAAGGCCATGCTCCTTCGAAGGCCAACTATAAAAAAATCATAGTTATTGTCATGTGATGACAAATTCCTTCCACTCACACTAAGCTACATCAAAACCAAGAACACACGTGGCGGCAAGTTGCTGGGTTCGCTATTTTGTTAATGGGGTCCCTCGTTTCGCAGACTTCGGTCGTCGACGTTAAAATTGTAATTCGCGCGCACAGCAAAAGGCTAGTTTTTACGTAAAAAACCTATTATTTTCTTTTTTTTTTACTGTAAATTGTCATATAAGGATTTGTTATGGGTACTAAAGAAAAATATATAATTTTGCTTCGATTTTAGTTAAAATATCGGTAGTGTTCCTACGAAGGCCAGTGGTTCCTTATAAGGCCAATAAAAAATTTGACGATTGGCCTTGTTAGTTATGGTACATGAGCCTTACCTACTGCACAAAAACAAAACAGAAAAAGTTTAATAATAGAGATGAAGAAAAGTGCAGAAGGTGAAGAAAAGGAAAGGTACTGTCACGCATGTGGAGAGTGTAGAATCGAAAATATGAGGTTAGGTACATTTTGGCCTTACAAAAAACGGACCCATAATAAGGCCATTTTAGGTTTAAAAAAAGTTTTTAATTTCATTATCAAACACGTTGGCAAGTTATTTGATGTCAATATAATACTCATTACTACTATTTTTTAATGATTTCCATTAATATATTCTTAGTTATACGATGGTGTTCAAGTAATGTTCGTTGACTTTTTTATAAATAATAAAAATATATTGAGCATTTAATGTTTCGCTTAAATGAAAGAGCTTATTATGTAGTTTTAGTAAAAGCAGATATATTAATTGCTACAACTCTATTTTTAAGTTGAATGACTAATGTATAATATTGGCCTTGTTTGGAGCCGTGTTCCTTGTAAGGCCATTTGGAAGAGCTTTCCAAAACTTACGTTTAATAAATAGTAATTAAACGTAGATAAAAAAAAGGGATTTATGTGGTACACAATAAAACAAAGTATTACTTGATAATTTGTTTAGTTCATTTATTATATCGGCCGGCTGTCACCTATGAGACAAGCATTACGTTACCGTAAGTACCTTAGGGACAGCCGACCGTGTCTGTATATATTTATTTATTTTTTCTAATACTTTTATATTATTTACTATTTTGTATATGAATGCGTCAGGTATATAAGGTCAGGTATAATATGTTGTAGGGGTAGTTATTACTGCAGAAAAAGACTTATTAAATAGTTCCACAGAAGATTATTTTTGAGCAAAACCAAAAATATTTCGATTAAAATACTATTTCAATTCTTTTTTTTTCATCTAAAATAAAATTATTTTTTAAAGATATTTTACATTTAATCAATTGTTAACTACAAACTGTTAAACACAAGTATTATACCTATAGTCAACAGCATTTTGGTAAGTCACAAAAATAGCACTCATTTGTGACAGTAGAACAGAAAATAATTGTTTGCTCGCAAACGAAAAAAAAAAACCGACTTCAGTTACATCGACAAGCAATACAACGTAATAATACAAAAAAAATTGTCAAGTAAATACGCGTTATCAAAGATTACTCAAAAAGTAGTAATCAGATCTCGATCAAATTTAAACAAGACTACATGACAAGTTTTCGATTAAACTAAGAATCATCAAAATTGATAAACCCAGTGAAAAGTTATGCGGTTTAATACAACGTAGGTCGACGAAAAAGTAGTCAAGTAAATACGCAATATTAGATATAATTCTAAGAGTACTGGTCAGATTTTATTTTTTTTATTTTATTTTATTTTTTTATTTTATTTCAAAGTTGCACCAACAAAATGAACACCATTACATATTTACAGTTTCTCATACAATACATTCTTGCTAAGCGTCACCTCAATTATAGGTGCAAACGGCGCCTCCAGATGGCAACATACATTTCAACAAACACTTATTACATTAAAGCATTAAAGAAAATCTTTCAACAGTCATTGATAACACAAAAAAAAAATAGTTCATGCAAAAAATCCAAAGATCAAAAACCCAAAATAATTATAAAAAAATTATTCAAAAAAGTGTTTCTTTATAAATTTGCATATCACTTACAAGAATCAAGCTGAAGTCAATGGTTAGTAAAATTGAACCAAAATTAAATTAAATTAGAATTAAAATGTCAGGTTAAGAATATTAAATTAACGTCAGATCTCAATTAATTAAATGGGACCATATGCAAAACCTGAAACTAAAACAAAATTCATCGAAATCGGTCCACCCAGTCAAAAGTACTGATCTAACATACATAAAAATACAGTCAAATTGAGAACCATGTTACTTGTCACAGATGGAACTTAAAACCATACAACCTTTGACGATACACTAAACTGCATCGACTGAACTATAACTTAGTTATTATTTGTTAAATGATTTTTCATTTAATCTATTTCAGTTAGGTAGGTATATAGTCCCTAATCTATATATATAAAAGAGATTTCCACGGTTTCCACCCATATATTGACTCATCACGATATCTCTGGAACCATAAGGCGTAGAGACTTGTGGTAGGAATATTCCTTTCACCGAGTAGAGGTCAGCTATAGTAAGAACGGATTTTACGAAATTCCACCCACAAGAGGGGGTTGCGGGGGTTAATTACATATATGGCAAAACAACGTTTGCGGGGTCAGCTAGTAATATTATAAATGTCAAACTTTGTATAAAATAAGAATATGAAGAGGCAACATAGGATACTATTTGTTAAAAAAAAAAAAACAATACGAGCGAAGCCGCGGGTAAAAGCTAGTACAATATATAATATGCACAGTAAATAAACAATTGAGTAAGTAAACGCTGGACAACCGCTCTGGTGTAGTGGAGCCTAAACACCGACGGTTTGCGGGTTCGATTCTTGTTCGGGATAGGTATTTTGTATTTGTACAAATATTTTTTTCCGGTTTGCATGTCTGTCCTTGTCTGTCCTTGTCCTGTCTCCCCACCGTGCCTCGGAGAACACGTTAAGTCGTCAGTCCCGGTTGTTATAAATACCCAATAGCAATCGTTACTCATCGTACTACATCATTACTCGTGGATTAAGCTCCAATCCTTCTACATGGAGGCCTATGCCCAACATTGGGATGTTACATGCTGAATGCAAACATTGGACGAATATCAATGTGGAAGTGAGTTAGAACGCAGCTAGATAGTCGTCGCGGTTTCACGGCTATTGTTTGTTTCCTCTCGTGTTATAAGTTTTATAAAGCTTATAAAACTTACTAAAAGTCCAAAATTACTTAGACTCACGTCTATGCTTTATTGTTTTCTGAGTTTTTGCTACTATTTGATCGAGTTTTAGTCTATTATTACATTAACAGGAAAACTTTGTATGTCGTGTTTGCTTTAATATGGTTGTACATTTAGAAATGTATGACTTTTGTTCGGGTGTTAGGTCTTGTCTTTCACATAACTGACCCCATAGTGCATTAGAGAAGGGTAGGGAGAAGTCTGGCCTTTTCGCCGAGGCCAGCCTGTCGCTGGATGGATCCTGTTGCCTGCCGATCCGGGACCCTCCAATTAAAGCGGCTGAAGGCTCCCGCAGGGGGTTTAGTGCGGTAGTGGCACCCCCAAGTGCTGAGTCCGACATACGGTCTAGGACTGCCTACCCGGGCGTCCTGGATATCACCCGTAAATGGGTTACCCTGCGATATCAAAAAAAAAGGGTGTGCATTAGCTGGTGTTTGTCCGGCACGTGTTACGATAACAATCTGTTTTAGTGCATGCACTTGCATACGAAAACAAATTATTACTTGAGAAGTTATAAAATTGGAAAAAAAAACTCAAAATATAAAACTTTCTACCCTATACAAATTATTTAGTAGCTTTGTTTATTTTTATGCTATCGGATGAGATTTAGATGACTTTATTTTTTTTTGCTAATATCATACATTACTTCATGTATGTTATAAATATTTATTTTTAGCGAAATTTTAAACCCTAGGCGGTATTGATTCAGTGTTAGACATGCGCATTGAGATGATCTGAATCTAGCCTTCTGGGTTGAGGGAAAATCTATAGCATTGCATTTTCCGCATTCGGGATATAACGACGTGTGTTGTAGATTGATTGTTTTTCTTATTGAAATAGTCTCCGGAAGAATGTGTTAAATTGGTCACATCACGTTTATATAAAAAATTTGTAAGTATTATCTACATTTTTTTTTGTTTAAATAATTTCGAGGTGATTTTTAAATGGCGAATTATTAGTATTGAATTGTGTTTTACAAATAATAATATCTGAATTAAAAATTGTAGAGTTATTTTCGTGACATGTTTCTTGTGAAAAAAATAAGTTAGTTAAAGTACTTATAACTGTTATAATTTAATATGTACCTATTAACTGGTAACACTTGTTGCATTTTGTTCATATTCTTCTCCATCTGGATGGTGCTAGCCGACCCTGATGTAAGAAAGAGTAAAAAATTTAATAGGTGCGTGCGCACGTAAAATAACTCATAAGTTATGGTAATTTTTATGGTAATTAAAAAAAGGTATTTTTAATAATGGACTATTTTTTGGTAACTCATGAATCCAACTTTTGCGTTTACTTGTTGCGCATGTGCGTGTACCTATAAAAGCGACCGTGTATGACAATGCAGTGAGTTTGCATTTTTGGTAATGTTTTGTCTATTACTGTTTCCTTATTTGTCGACTTTGATCGCGACAAGTCTAGCTAATGTAGGTATTTAAAATTTTCGCTCTAAAATTCTGCCGTGCCACTTTTCTCCACGCTGTAGTAGTCATGGCACTGGTTATTGTGCTGGCGGTTCCTAGCTCTATTCCCGCTCTTTGCAATTATTTGTGTAGGCTTTACATATGTTTGCTGTGATCTGGGCATTTGTTTCTGGGCATTGTGTGTGTTTCTTGATCCTCGCCATACCAGTAAATCTTACTAGGGGCCGTTGAGTGGAATGCGTTTTATTACTAGTTAATAATAAATTGTCCTTGCCTTATTCCTGTTTTTATTATTTACAATGTTACCCTCATAATATACTTTTTTTCACTGATTAATATATTGTAAATTATTTTTGTAAATCTTTTTACGTTCAAATTATATTGATATCAATTATTAATTACAGGAAACGACTAACAGCGTAAAAAGTTTGTGTAATGGCTGAAGAAAATAATGATAGTAAGTATGATATATGTATACTAAAATTGAAACATAATTATGTATCTTTTTTTACACTTACAAAAGTTAACGATTTAATAATATTTACAGTGCCTCCAGAACCGACTTCACCTTCAAGAATACATAGGCTTCAAATGAATGCTCCTCGCAGTGAAAACTCAGTAGACTTAGTTCGACTTTTTAAAGTATTTAAAGCTCTCTTTGAGATCGTATGTATTCATTCAAATTTCGCTTGCATAACTGTCTATAAGATCATTGATTTGTGTGATAATAATTTTTATTTTTAAGATCAAACCACCGCGCACAAAAGCAGACATAATGAAAAATAGGGAGTATTACTTGGCTACTCACTCCCAACGCTATAAACTGGAAGAAGAAAATCAAGCTGTACGTTTTACCTCGTATTCAATCCAACAGCTGTATTAAATAATGTTCTACATTTTTCTAAGTATTGACTTCGATTTTACAGGTACAAAAATGGACAAAGGATTCTAAAGAATACGCTATTGCACATCCTTACAGCGTCTTTGTTCCGGACACAGTTAGCCAACCAAGTAACAAAAGTGTTTTTATTTTATATATTAAAAACACACAACCGCATTACAAGAGTTTATTTTAATACTGAAACAATAATCTCAGCTACTGTGAAATAATAAAATAATTTGTACAGGGTTCACCGATCCCGACGCTCCAATGCCATTTGAGATTAAAGAAAACTGGGATCGTGATGAGGCCACCAAGAGGATTAAAGAGCTGTACAAAGAGTTGGATGAAATAGTATGATTGACAACATACAAATATATACTTACTAATAATTATCTAAAGTTTTTACATTAATTATTATGTTGTAGTTGCATGATAAAAGCACATCTAACTCTAGCGATGAAGCTGACGTGACAGCGAGATTGAACTTGGAAAGGCAGCAAGAACTTCGTCAGCAAATGCCTCCTCCACCAGCAAACGATGATCAATACGAAAGCGAGGAAGATTTGTCAGAGGTAAGTAAAAGTTTAAATGAATAAACTCATAAAATTACTTTATAATAGGTACTTTCCTCACAAGTTATTATTTTTACAGACACTAGAAAGTACGAGGATGCTTTAAACGTCTTCAGTCAAGCGGCAACAAAAAAAAAAAAAAACAATATTTGATGTCAACGCACAGGTTTGCAGAGGCATTTGAGAAGAACAAAATTAAATAGTATCACTCGTTAATGAGCTAAATGTTATCTAAAATTATGAACTTACTGAGTGTTGTCAAATAGTTAATTAAACCTTCCCCTAGTTTTAAAGTTTAATTCTATTATTAAGGTTTAAAAACAGTATTAAACATGTTTGTCTAGAAATATTCTTCAGTGTTAGTTATCAACGTTCTTGACTATTGGCTATTGTTTTCAGCGAATTAAACTATAACTTATTTACCATTAATGTTTTGTTAGGTTTGTGTAACTTGATGTTGTAGTTACAGATTTCAATAGGTAATTGAATACTTCCCTAACTAATAGAACTTAGATGTCGAATTTACAAATTCTGAACATCCAACGGAAAATGGCATTCCTCATGACTTTACGACTGCACAACTATTCCTGAGGTATATGAATATTATTTGAGAACAGTTTACACGACCGGTTACGGCTAACGAAAGACCAAAATTTTAAGACGAACTAAAAATATACTATTTAGTATAATCTTTCAACGGGAAATGTAGTCAACATAATATGTTATATAATTCTTTAGTAATTTGGTGTTCTAATTACTAGTAGTTTTATTAAATTGTATTCATGTTCGATGTTAGTTCTATTAGTACTACATCTCGATCTTCTGTGTTGTTTCAAGTGATACATATACCTAATTGATGTCTATTAAAAAAGTCGCTCAACAATTACAATTATTTGCATTAAAAAAATGATTTACTTTACTTAAAATCATAAATAATAAAAATGGAACAGAAAGCTAATAAGAAAAGGTTATTCAGTAATTAAATTACATATTATACGAAATAGGAAAAATAATTAATTTATAAATCTGATTTAATAAATGTATTGACTTCATCGTTACTCTATCTCTATTGTGAGTTACTTTTATATTTTGTCTAACTGTTTTAAAAATCTGTTCTGTGTGTAACTTTGATACCTATAATAAAAATTATCTACGTGCAAAATAGTTTTATATTGTATTCTCGCTCACACAATTTAGTTTTTCAACGTAAAGATATTTTCATAATAAAAACATTCCAGTCATTATTTAGTTGCGATGCACAATAAACACGCATCTTACCTATTTAGATGATGATTGATTATATTTAATCAATAAGTACCTGGGTGACCGCCTAGCTCGGTATTTTTTTTTGTTTTTTTTTTCTCGGTATTTTTATATTTTATTTTTATTTAAATAAAAAATCAAGAGTAAAATTAGAAAAAAAAAGAAAAAAATTATAGTTCATCAATCATTGATCACAGATTTGAATGTGGTCTTATCGGTTGATCCCGACCGTCCGATTTCCCATTCCCCTTCCCTTTGATTTTTCATTGCCTAAAAACAGGGATAAAAAGATATTTTCTAAAAACTCTTTCTGTGCTTTCAAAATAACTGTGTTTATTCAAGTGCATATAGTTTTTTACACGATACTAAAACACAAACAAACGAATTAAAAATTATTTAATATTTTTTGTCATAAATTTTTAGCAAGAAACCTGTGACTAGAAACTGACGTGAAAGGACAATGCCCATTTTCTATGAAGCCGTGCCCCTGTAAGTGCTTTGACGTGTTCAGACAATCCATATATTTTAGTATATTTTTTTTAAATTAAAGTATAAACCACGGCTTTGATCACTTTTATGCCTCGTTTCCACTAGGGGACGAGGCATTACCGCAACATGTGACAATTGTTCCGCGTCAGCCCCAGCTACACTAGGGGACATTTTGTCCCGCGACATGTTGAGGGACACGTACACACACATGTTGCACAGTGTCCCGCTACATGTCCCGCAACATTTCCCGCAGTATGTACGTGTTGAGGGACATGTTGCTTGTTCCCGCTTCGAGATCGAAAACATTTGTTCCGCGTCAATGTTGCATAGTAGGGCTGTAGATATTTTTAAAAATATCGGATTCTCGATATATCGATATTTTTAAATATATTATCAATATCGGAGTTTGAGATATCGAAAAAAAAATCTATATATCGATATTTTTTAACCGACTTATAAAAAAGGAGGAGATTACTCAATTCGATTTTAATGTATATTCGGGGATAACTTCGTCGTTTACGAACCGATTTTGATCATTCTTTTTTTTGTTGGAAAGGAGATATCCCAAGGGTACCATGATAAGGAAACCAGCATCTGATGATGGAATCCCAGAAAAATCGAGGGGAACCTTCGAAAGTCGTAGTGACTGTGCGTTACTAAATTTTTTTCGTCTACTTACGTTGTATTATTTGTCGATGTAATTGAAGTCGGTTTTTTTCGTTTGCTAGCAAACACAATTATTCAATTTTATTTCATCGCCTTTTTTTCAATCGATGTACAAACGGAGGAGGTTATGTATTCGACGCGTATATTTTTTATGTATGACCACGCATAAATTTTTACAGAGTTGTCCGATTTTGATAATTAAAAAAACAATCGTGTCGATTTAAAAAATAATTTACACAATTTATAATTCAGTATAATATTTGTTAAACAACTTAAATTATCAGTGATTTATTAAAATGTAAGGTTCTCAGTAATTATTGTTCAATTTTAATAAAACAATGATGCATACCAATATTCAGTAAGATTTTAAAAATATTCGTTGTTTTATATGTTCAGTTGTCAAACAACTATTACGATTATTAGGCACTAAAAGATTGATTATAGAAGCAATTCGTTAAGATGCTACAGAAGAAATCAAATATTTAACAGCTATTTCTGAGAGCACCTGAGTAATAATATTTCAATATTTACTATCAATCCAAAATTTTAGTGAATTTAATGGCCTTGAAATATTTGGTTGATCTAAATACTGTTTTAATTCAGCAGGTATTGTAACAAAAATTTTGGCATTTGACGTATTTTTCATGAGCATATAATTAATTTAATTAAATAAATAAATAAATAAAAATAACTTCACAAATGATGCAGGTTTTCTTTTTCTCTATGAGGAACATGTTGCTGCATTTGTCCCCTAGTGTGGCCTACACAATGTTCGCAACATCTGTCCCGCAACATTGTTGAGGGACAAATGTTCCTCATTTGTCCCCTAGTGGATACATAGCTTTAGAATATTATTAAAAATCTAGTTTCAATTAATAACCGATACTTAAATATATGAATTGTCTGAACATGTCAAAGCACGTACCGGGGCATTGTCATTTAAAAATTAAAAATCTATCAGAACGTCTATTCTTATATACATCTATAGTCTATTCATTTGAAAGTGATACATTCTTATTTTTTTTTTATGTTTATTAAATAAAAACTTAGCAAATAAGTTACACAAAGTAATTATTATAAAATAATAATTATGTAGATATGAATTAATCTGTTTACCTAGAATAAAACTGTAAAAGGTCTAATTGTTTAGAGAGAAGGAGGATATTGGAGAACATTCTTTATCCCAAAAGTGAATTTTCTGATTTTTTGTCTTTATTTTCGATACCGTTATATTTTAAAGATATTTGCTATGAACTAGGGTATTAAAAATTTAATAAACTTAAGAAAATATGTGATTACTGTTTATTCACCTGATGACGTTTTAAGTTCAAACGCTTTCTTTTAAAATGTATAAGTGTGTGTGTGTGTGTGTGTGTGTGTGTGTGTGTGTGTGTGTAAAGTGGAAGGAAATAAAAGGTATGTCTTTATTTATAAAACTAGCCGACCCGTGCCCACTTCGTTGGGCGTTATAATCCATTTCACATAAGAAGGGTACGGTGAAATTTGATATGTTCCAATACACTCTCACTATTTTCAGCAAATCAGATAAATATAAATGTTTTAAAATCACCAATTAATTTCTAAGGCAAATAATAATGCTTGATTAGATTGAATTGTTGACACGGCACGTCAGAGGGCGCAGGTTCAAATCCTGCTGATTTAAAATCTTTATATATTTTTATCTTTTTCCTTTTATCTTGTCACTCCTGAATAGTGTAGCTTTCTGTTAGCGAAAGAATTTTCATGATCGGATCAGTATTTGCGAAGATTACCCCGTATATACAAACAAAGTTATAAACTTTACCTCTTTATAATATTAGTATAGATAACTAGCTGTGGTCGCGACTTCGTCCGCGTGGAATTTAACAAAAAGTTATTTTGTTTATTATTTGTTTTTGCATTTTTATTTTAATTATTATGTATAAGATTTCCTAAATCTTTTACCACAGATACTGTTATAGTTGGGATGATCCATTTTACACACGTCATTCAGCTGAAAACGGTGGTAAGAACGACAATCCGATCACGAACTAACTCTATCGATGTCGACAATCGCTGGATTGTTCCATTTTCACCGGTACTGTCGCGCACTTTTAGAGAACATATTAACGTTGAACTCTGTCGCAATATTAAGTCCATAAAGTACATTTGTAAATATGTCAATAAAGGTTCTTCTTGTATCTTCTTCTATCTTGGCGGTATTTGGTGTACAAAATGCTAACGATGAAGTAACGTCATAGCAAAATTTAAGATATTATATTAGTACTTTCGAGGCAATCTGTCACATGTCATCATTTTGGATTCACGAACGTTTTCCCACAGTAACGATCGATTTGATTATGTAATGTAAAGTGTATTAGATTAAAATTTTAATTAGAAAACTTAACTTAAACTTTAATATTGTAGGCAATTTGAAATAATGCAATGGTACAAAAGGTATTTGTCTTTATGTTATTTTTTATATTGTTATTTATTTTTTAATCAAATTTCACTCATTATAATAAAACAGATTTTGCGAATTTTTGCTTTATATGGTTTTGGATATGAGGACATGGTCCTCCCGTGACCATGATTGCTGTAAAGTATCCGAAACGTCAGGCATGCAAAAAAACCTAATAAACTGCGATAAAAATCTGCAAAAAGTGGTTCATTAATTTTTTTTTTGTAATGATGAGTCAAAATCGTCAGTTGAGCTATCGTCACCTGTAAATATAATTATTTCATTTTCAATTATATTATCAATACATTGACGTTTCTGTCAAAACCTTTCTTTATTATTTTTCGAGGTTTTTTCTTCCACTTTTGCCCAGTCGTCTTTCATCTTACATCCCTGTGCAGCAGTACGCGCGTGGACGCTAATTCACGTGCCAACAATTCAAAATTTTGTTTACGCCTTTGAGCGCCAAGCTCTTTCCTTTCTCTAGAGATCACTACACAATATTTAATTACTATTAAAATCGAATGAAGCTGGTGACATTATGTAATTAATTAGCTACAACATTCTAGTATTTAAAAAAGAGACTTAGAACGTAACTGTTTTTGAGACGCTTCGTAATAAAATTATAAATTGCATGTTACGTACTAAAGAGTAAGCGCGAAAAGAATACTCCCAATATATTCTATCATATTATTTAATGCGCCAAAAATGTATGTATTCTTTAAAAATACTATATATAATAATTAATTCTTTTATTGTTTCCTACAGTTTCGTTCCAAGTTACATTCTAGGGTCTTTCTCAAATGTCAAAACGGGCCTATTATATTGTGATGACTATAAGGGCCTATGCAAACCACGTTTTTTAAGCGCGCCTTTGTCGTTGACGCGCGTGTGTAGCGATACAGACGCGATGCAAACGCGCGTGTGTATCGATACAGACGCGCCGGTGCCGCGCGTTTGAATCGATACAGACGCGCCGGTGCCGCGCGTTTGAATTGATACAAACGCTAACAAACTGCTCTGTAGGATAAAAACGCGCCGTCAACGCGCGCTTTTAAAACGCGCGTCGACGGCGCGTTTAAAAAACGTGGTTTGCATAGGCCCTAATGGATGTGCATTTTTCTATTTAAAAAACGAAAAACCCAACTTAGAAATATTTATTAAAAAAAAAAACAACTTCACGTTACCTACTCACTAAATAAGATATAAATAAATAATTTATCAATGGACAGTACTTGGACATTGCAACATTAATTTGTTTTATGATCATTTTAGAATTTTCCTATAATAAAAATAGCCTAAGTTACGCCTTATTACATCAGCTATCTGCCAGTCAAAAAAAAAAAGCCAAGTCAAAAAAGCCCGTCAAAATCGGTCCAGCCATTTCAGAGATTAGCCGGAACAAACAGACAGACAGACAGACAAAAATTGTAAAAAATGTTATTTTGGTATATGTAACGTATCCATATAATTATGCATTTAGTAAAAAACGTTTATTTTAATAATAACGCCGCGTTGGCGCAGCGGTTACAGCACTGGATTGCGATTGGCTGTTGCGCGGGCGGTTGCGGGTTCGATTCCCGTACACGACAGCATTTGTATTGGCCATACAGATGTTTGTCGTGGTCTGGGTGTTTGTGCAGTCTTTGTGGGTTACCCCACCGTGCCTCGGAGAGCACGTTAAGCCGTCGGTCCCGGTTGTTAACATGTACACCTGATAGCGATCGTTACTCATAGTAGAGAATATATCCGCCAACCCGCATTGGAGCAGCGTGGTGGATTAAGCTCCGATCCTTCTCCTACATGGAGAAGAGGCCTATGCCCAACAGTGGGATATTACAGGCTGAACCGTTTATTTTAATATTACAAACAAACACTCCAATTTTATTTATTTGTATATATAAAACAACTATTAATATTGTAATGTATATTTTTCTGTCAAAAAATATCAATGATATACACTGCGAGAACTACGCACTAGTTATATTTGTATCTACGCTTTTCGAAGGTTCCCCTCGATTTCTCTGATCTGATTTCTCTGAGATTCGATCATCAGATCCTGATTTCCTTACCATGGTACCAAACTTGGGATATCTCCTTTCCAACAAAAAAAGAATTATCAAAATCGGTTCATAAATGATAAGGAATACGTGATACGCTATCGCTTCGCGCGTCGCTAGCAAATACAATTATTTCTCTTTTTAACATATTCACAATCCAAAAGATGCTCAGGACACTCGAGGAAATCCCTATTTGGCTTTTTGATCTACACCACTATAGTGTTTTTTTATATTTAAAATTAACATCCACGGGTTCAAAATGCCCATGCCTTTTGTTAAATATGCATTATAATACCACAGGCGATTTATCATTAGAACTACAAATCGACAGTCCTGTGACTGCCTATACTAAAGCTAGGACATGTTCCGACGCTGACGGTTTTTTTTTAAATGTATATGTTACTGTAAATGCACGAATTATGGTAAGTCCTAAGATTTAAGAGTAAAACCTAAGATTTACCAACTCTTAATGGTAAAAGCCCGAACGATTTTGCGATTCGGACTTATACCACCATTCACTTGGTAAGTCTTAGGATTTACATTAAAGGCACGGTAAATGTTGAAAAGGCAATTTACTAACGTACGTAGCTAGTCTAGATTAAAACCCGCGTCGGTCTAATATTAAAATTAGATAGCTTAGGGTTATTTTTTTTTGTAACGAAATTATGCCGATAAACGGTCTACAGGTCTTAATCTAAAGACTTACCAATTTAAGTTTTTGACTGAAATAAATTAATAAGAATGAATCTTTGTTCTATTCCCAAAACCAACTTTTACTAGCTGTCAGTGGTAAAACCTAGCATGTACTAAATTCTAATAGTAAAAGCCCGAAAATAATGTCCCATTTCCACAAATCCTTACATTTACCAACTCATGACGGTAAATCCTAAGACATAGGGCGCCTTCAATTTGCTTCAAATGTAAATAACAACGCGCGGTCGCAGTGTGACAGCAGCGCGGCGGCAGCGCGGCAACCGCGCGTTGATATTTACATAGATATACAAAGTCGCGCGGCAGCAGCGCTGCGGCCGCGCTGCCGCCGCGCGACATATTTGAAGGCGCCCTTACTCTTAAATCTTAGGATTTACCGTAGTTCGAGCTTTTACAGTAACATATATAATATACACTCATTCTCATACACATATACACTACATGTTGTAGCGGTTTAAGGTTTATAGCGAGAAAGACCAAAAATAATATTTGCGCGGGGTGCGGGGTTGGTTCTAGGGAACCAAATATGTATTAGCGTAGGTTTCAAGAATAAGGGAAGCTCACGCTTCCTAGAGCACGCGAGTTAAATATAAGCCACTTCCGGTCTACCTTTCAGGCGTCAGTACTTCAAAATGGTAAAAAGGCAACACTCACCTTTCTTCCCTCCTGTACGTCCCAGGCACCTGGTGATCCAAGATCGGGACGATTCCACGGCAGAGCCAGTTCAGCGGCTGCACTCCAGATACGCGCGGCGTTGTTGATCCCTTGCGGTGCAGTTAGATGCGCGGACGAATGAAAAGTGAATGCGCTGCGTTGCGCCTTGCAATATACGTCTTGTCAATTGACAGGAGCGATAGTGAGGTTGCCCTCCACACAATTATCGGTACTTTAAGCCAATCGGTAAAAACCCAGAAAGTGGCCAAAACACTACATACTTACATATATACACACTACACCTATATAATTATCTATCCATACCTATACATCACATCCTACAGGTCATTTTATTTTCTTTGTACATCAAACACCCCACTGGTATCACTATTTCATAGACCTGAACCCCACGCCTACCCTTAGCATTCTGAGCGAAGCCCATGCCAGCGACATATCACGCTTGTAGATGGTTCTTTTTAGGTTGTGCTCTAAGGTGGTCTTCGTCGAGGCACCTAGCGCTCGGCTAACGAACCTGCCGATTGCGTCGTCACCGTCGTCAGTGTAGTAGACACAGGTGTTAGTGTGTCTTGTCACCGCTACTACCACATGAGGCATACTGTATTGAATTTATTTATTTTATTTTATTCATTTTATTATTATTATTTTTTACTCACACACAAGGACGTCTGTTCCTAAAGTAAGAAACTTAATGCTTGTGTTAAAGGTAACAGCCGACTGGTATAGCTGCATTTTTTTTTTTCGATAAACATACTTATAAATTAAAAAAAAATTGAATCTTGTGTAATATAAGTTAATAAGCGTTAATTCCGCCGATAAAATTGTTGGCGGGTTTAGAAATTGTAAAATGTTAATTTGATCCAATAAAGAATTCGTTATTTTTATTATTATTAAAATAATACGTATATAAATAAATATATATATTACACCCAGACTCGGGTGGGAATCGAACCCACAACCCTCGGAGCAGAAAGCAAGCTCACTACAAACTGCGCCAACGGGCTAGTCAAATTTGTAGCCTCTCATCTCTTTGTCTGGACGATGATGACCTCGCCGTAGGTTTGCCCTTGTGCTTCATGAATGGTAATGACGCGCGGTCTCTCGCCGTTGCCGTATCTCTGGTCTATCAGGTTTTTTCTCTTCCTGCGTATAGAAAAAGTATAGAGTGTCCCGTTGAAGTTTTTGTATTGCCGCGCCAGTGTATCCATTCATTCTGAGGGAGTGGATTGTGGGATTGTACGAGTACATATTTATGTAAACCTCATAGATGGCATATACAACTTCCATGGGACTCCAGTAGACCGGAGACTATCATAGTTGTTGTCGAGTGCTTATATCTTTCGACGAGTCAAGTTGTTTTCAACCACGCAATAATTTTCCACATATAATCCCACTTTTGTTATAATTTTAAAGAAAACAAAAATAGGTATCTGTATACTATATTTTTTCATTCACCATACATTACTTTACATATCAAAATTACGCTTTAAAAAGAAATTCATAAGAGTATTAACCGTGCACCCAGTTAAATATGCATGTAGTAGGTAGCCTGAAAGAAAATGAAAACTTTTTAAAGATACATTACATTTAATTAATGAATGTAATATTAAATTAGACAGTGGCTTTATCAAAGTGTATGATTACAGGTATTGCAATTTATTGATCACTAAGTCAGACATGCGCAAACCATAAGGTTACCTGGCTGAACCCGGAAATCTAGGTATTCTAGCTTTCGGACTCAAGCTATTTTGACGTATACGACACAAAGGAACTTTGAAAATTACATTCCGTTTAGTGTTGTAATACTGGTTCAATAGTTATTAATAAACTACCATATTGTTAGAGAACAACTGAAGTGTAAGTATTATATATTGTTGTATTATTAACAAATAACTAATTACAAATATTTTAGAAATAATGCAAAATGGCGAATGTAAATTATTTTCAAATAAATTGTGCAATAATTTAGTTCATAAGTAATTTTTGGTGAATTATTAACAAGTCGTACCTATTAATAAAATATGACGCACGAAATTAGCAATATTTTAATTGCGTTATGCCATTATAAATTAGATTATGGATTTTGACCACATCACGATACTGTTAACTGAGATGAGAAGGGAGATCGTATGCACAGTTGTAATAAGTCGGCAACATGATGGATTACCTTTTGAAGTCACCAAGGGCGGATTCAGCGGGGGGGGTGGTCATGGGGGTCATGACCTCCCCCCGGGCTGGGTCCAGGACCTAAATGGACCACTAATTAAAAATGGTAAACAAGATTTTTGTTACAATACCCACAATTTTAAGTACAGTACTCACATAAAGTAATAAAATATCTACTTTTCACCTGCATCTATCATTATAAAAATTAAATTATAACTTCTTGTGACTTGACCACGACTATGTGACTCCGCCCCCCCCCGGCGCCATAGCTGGATCCGCCCTTGGAATTCACTCGCATATTTTGATGATAATCCGCCAAGCTGGTTCACTGAGGGTTTTTGGATATTTTCCCTAACAGAAGTAACGATTGATATCAGATGCTTATGACAACAACCGAGACCGACAGCTTTACGTGAACCCCGAGACATGGCGGACAGATCTAAGCAGTAGAGTTTAGTAACCCTAATGTACCACTACACAAGAGCAATTGTCAATAGCATATAAGCATAACCTTAAGTACCGTAGTATTTAAAGTTATGCTTACATGCGCTTGACTAATACGAGTAGCTAATATGCTTAGGTATATAATATTGCGCTTGGGGTCTCTGCGAATTGTATAGCCACCTGTTGCCTTGTGTTGTGTTATATCACGTAACGCTTTTAGATTTACAGTTCTATTATATTTTTATTGAGTGAACTGATAAAAAATACTAACATTTTTATTTTTTTAAAATACTAAATAGGTTGTTGATTTGTGATTTTTATTATTGCTAATGTATTAGGGCAAATTTTATGCTATATTTTTTGTTTTACTTATATTTATCTGAGAGCTACCTCTTGCTTATTAATATAAATCTTTTTATTTTTTTTTGTTTTTATTTCCTTTTATTATTATCGTGGTTCGGACTATGCGGTTACTAAATTCGTTTTACTTTTAGATTACTAGACTAAGAGTAATAAAATTTAAAGAGTTTGTTATAATATTACAGATAAAAATCAATTATTAAAGATGATGAATCCAAAAAAACCCAAGAAGATAGAGGGCGAAGCGGTCAGGATAGCAGAACCTGACAGTAGCACTCAAACGTGCGAAGTACTGGTAAAATTATTTATTAAAATTATAATATAACGTGATTTTCATCTAATAAAAGTATACTTTGTAGTAAGCGAGTTATAATAATATGTTTATTAGCAAAATATTGTATAGTATGTGTCAATGTTCAGTTCACTTTCAGTAAATTTCTCGACTATACATATAAATAAACTAGCTGACCCCGCAAACTTTGTTTTGCCATATATGTTATTAACCCACTCAACCCCCTCTTGAGTGTGGAATTTCGTAAAATCCGTTCTTAGCTGACCTCTACTCGGCGAAAGGAATATTCCTACCAAATTGCAAGTCTCTACGCCTTATGGTTCCAGAGATATCGTGATGAGTCAATATATGGGTGGAAATCTCTTTTATATATATATATATATATATATATATATATATATATATATATATATATATATATATATAGAATAATAATAAAATATAACACACACATTCTTACATACACATACAATCTTTTGCAAACAAACCCAAACTATTTCTGGAGTATATTACTAAAGTATTCAGAAAAATTAATTATTTAAAAGGTAATTACTTTTTAAACTTACTATTTGATATGCAAATAACAATATTTGTTTTAATTTTTTAAGTATGTTCGATATTTTGGTACAGATCTCCGAACGATCCCCAACGAAAGAAAAACGCAAGATAAAATATGTTGTAAAACCAGATAACCAGAGAGGAGGCGGTAGTACGAGTACATCTTCTTCTTCTGGTAAATAAATCATCTGATCTGATCTTAAACTACCTAAAACTTATGAAATATTCATTGAACCTTTAAACTCTTATTTCAGAGCTTACGTTGGATACGGCGGAATCATCTGATATTGAAGAAACTGATTGTAAGTATTATTTGTATAAAGTATAGACTCTTGTGGTCTCATTTAAATTTGAAGGAGATCTGACGACTAGTTTTTTTGACTTATCCTTAAAAATGCGTATTTAATTGTCTAGGTTTTCGAGTACACGTCGATTTAATTTGGAAATAGATTCACCATACTGCTGAAATTGGCTTAGAAAAAGTATCTAGTTGGCTTAGGTCTAACTTTCTGATATATAGGGTGAGGAAAAAGTATGGAAACGCCGGAAAATTCAGAAAACCGCACGGGTTAGTCGTAAAACAAAGGTCATACCCTAGATAACTTTTAACGAGAAATTCAACGGTGACCTCTGATTTGACCTTGAACTTCATTTATAAGGATATTTTAAGCTCAACCTAATTTAAGGCCATGCCGTTTCTGCCATTCAGTTTGGCATGGTTTTTTCGGTTTCGGTTCAGTTGGAAGGCGGCACTCCGAAGCTTGTTGACTAGTTTGCATGTCAAACTCGTAAACCCACGTCTGGTCACCAGTAACAATGCGTTTCATGAATGTTGGGTCGGCATTGACTCGTTCTAGCATGTCCTCAGCGACTCTTATGCGATTCAGTTTTTGGAGAAAATTCTGGTCTATTGGGACTAGCCGAGCGGCAACATGTTTCATACCCAAATGATTAGTTAGTATACGGATATTAGTAGTATGGATCGACTTGTGAGATACAAAAAGTTCGGCGACTATCTCTCTCAAAGTTGAATGAGGATTTTCAGTCACTGTTTCCTTCACTTTTGCGATGTTAACTTCAGTTGACGTTGATGGCCTACCAGAGCGAGGTAAATCTTCCATCACACCTGGACCTCTTTTGAACGCTTTGTACCACTCATAAGCATGAGTTTTTGATAAAGTCGATACATCGTAAGCCTTCTGTAACATTTTCATTGACTCCGAACACGAAATTCCATTGGCGATGCCAAATTTAAGATAAACTTTTTGTTCGATGTTTTTGCCCATTATGAAATTCGCAATACACACTAGATATGATATAACTAAAAACAGGACTGTATTTAATAGAAATAACAGATGCAACTCGAACTTCGCGCCAAAATGGAAAACAGTTGTGTCAATCTAACAACAAAAAAAGAAAAAAAAAATCGATTTTGGAACCATAAACAAATAATCCATTCCCGATACTTTTTTGACTAAATGTATACCTTTATCCCACCAAAAACATTCTGTAAAAAAACTAGCCAAGTCTCGATGGAGCCGCTTGTTTATCTCTAAAAAGTAATGAAATCTAGACAAAGTCGTGCCAAGTCTAAGGTTCCTTACTGCGATTTCTTTATTATTATAGTTAATGTTGTGTGACTTGCCCGTTGAAGGGTACAAAACTAAGAATAATATCCCATACTGGTATTGGTAATTGGACGCAAGTGTCTCATTTTAGGCGGTTGTTGATTGTGCAACACATGCATTCAGCATTGACAGTGCTGACATCTGTTCTCTTATTTTTGGAGCATCGAATCCACCACCGATCTAACACAAAATAGACGTACAGACGGACTTCTATCAATGATTAGAAGCCCGCTGGTAATGGAAATAATTTTTTATACAGTTTGTTTCAGGCTTGTCCATACAAAAGTATTATTGAAATACGCAGCTTTATCAAGTGGCAATTTTCCATCGTCAATGGTAGCGGTTCTGGCGACAGATTGGTGCAATGGTTTCATGTATGACCTGGTTTTGTACCCTTGTGTACCCTTCAACGGCCAAGTCACACAACGTTAACTATAATAATAAAGAAATCGCAGTAAGGAACCTTAGACTTGGCACGACTTTGTCTAGATTTCATTACTTTTTAGAGATAAACAAGCGGCTCCATCGAGACTTGGCTAGTTTTTTTACAGAATGTTTTTGGTGGGATTTCACTGCTTTTTGTAGAAACGTCAAACGTGCGGATATTGAATTATTGATTTATTTTATTAGATTTTCCTATTTAACACATTTTTTTTCTTTTTCAGAGTAGTTTTTTATTATTACAATACGATCACGATTTTCACGATTCAGCCTGTAATATCCAACTGTTGGGCATAGGCCTCTTGTAGTTGGGGAAGACCCCATGTAGGAGAAGGATCGGAGCTTAATCCACCACGCTGCTCCAATGCGGGTTGGCGGATATATTCCCTACTGTGAGTAACGATCGCTATCAGGTGTACGAAATAACAACCGGGACCGACGGCTTAACGTGCTCTCCGAGGCACGGTGGGAAGACCCACAAGGACTGCACAAACACCCAGACCACAGCAAACATCTGTATGGCCAATACACATGTTGTCGGGTGCGGGGATCAAACCCGCAACCGCGCAACAGCCAATCGCAATCTAGTGCTGTGACCGCTGCGCCAACGCGGCGTCATTATTACAATACAAATCTTTGTTTTCTTTTTTTCCGGTTCTGATTCTTGTAGATTAGCAACGGAAAAACAAAACGTAAGCGCGTTTTAAAATACAGTGTGCGGGTATCACCGCCACTCGTAGTCCAATGCCTATTTTGACCAAATTTTGAGCGAAATTAATATTTTAGTGTAATTTGTTTATTCAATTTGTGTAATATTCGAGTACAATAAAGTTAATCGTTCGCCTACTTTTTCTTGTAAACTTGTAAGTATAAGTATAAAAGCCAGTCTAGTGTTATCCAGAGTTTTCCTATAATTTTATTTATATGCGTATTAAAAGCAGAAGGGGAGGCATTCGCCCAGCAGTGGAACGCTATAGGCTAGATTAAATTAAAAGATGTGTCCCACTACGCTAGCTGGGCCCCGCAGTTTCCCCCACTTTGATTTGAGGAAAAAAATAGCCTTCCTTCTTCTTAAAGCATAACCTTTCTCTTTAAATAGGCTATCCACCTCAGAGGAATTTTTCAATTTGAATCAGTAGTTCTTGAGATTAGCGCGTTTTAAACAAACAAACAAACAATTCAACTTTCAGGTTTACAATATTAGTATATATTAGTACAGATTAAGATATATAATACATATCTTTTACGCTTCCGCGACGAAAATATTTATATGATATACTGACTTTGACTGGATTGGCAGAATAATTTGGAAATTTTCAAGGAGACCAATCAATTGAACTTTTGTTTTGTATCTAACTCATTTGTACATTTATCATTTATTGTATAGTACCTGGGTGACCGAGCCCAGCTCGGTATTTTTATTTTATTTTTTGTTTTGTTTTTCGGTATTTTTAAATTTTTAAATTTTATTTAAATAATAAATCACGAGTGAAATTAAAAAAAAAAGAAAAAAAAAAATAATCTGGAGACTGAGATTCGAACCCGGGTCAAAACGATTTGAAATCCGTCGCTTTCCTAATTACGCTGTTACAGCTACATTGACAATAGTGAAATTAAGCTTCGTATTCTAATGATATTTTTTCATTGCCTAAAAACAGGGATAAAACAACATTTTTTTTAAATGAATCCTAGCTAGATCAATTTTTTGCCCCCGAAATCCCCTGTATACTGAATTTCACGAAAATCGTTGGAGCCGATTCAGAGATTCAAATTCTATATAATTATACAAGAATTGCTCGTTTAATAGTATAAGATAAGATTTAAGTAGCTTTATATATTTTCCTTAGTTTACACTAAATAAATTTCTGAACGCACGAATAAATATTTGACAACCAATATGTATTATGTCAATCCGTTTTCATTATACTGACATTATTATACATTTTTAAAATCGAAAATACGCCACTATCCGTATATTGTGGATATATGTTGTCGATTCGAAACTTTTATTTAAATACGTTATTTAATTTTAGGTGAGAGTTTACCATATCGACGGGATGAACATTAAATTTTTGATTTGACATTATACATCATACTTCCTTACAAATTTTCATTCCCACCTTTCAACCCCTTACACCCTGTTTTTCGCAGTATATTTTTTGTAAAGGCGGTATATCGATCTCTTCTAACAGTTTGGTTGGGCTCTTGTGTTTTCTAATCAGGGTCACCAGGTACTCCAGATCTTCGATTATCCTAGTTTTTATAGTTTTCCCTTTATGTAGCCATTAAACCCTAACTCTGTACCAAATTTCAGCTCTCTGAGTTTATGGGAAGTACTAGTTCTATTTTGATGATCATGAGTGAGTGAGTGTCGTAAATGCGAAACTTTGCTTTCGCTTAACTTCGGAACTTAATGACCTACAGACTTGTAATTGTGGATTTTAAGTGTGTGATTATAGCTTACTGGATGACGAAAATTTCAGCGTTCTGGTCTTATCTAGAGGTTCTCAAATAGGGGCCTGAAAATGCGGCGAAATGGTTCGAGTAAAGGTGGTACGGCAGTGTTTGCTTCGCGCTTGACTTGGCGGGGGCACTGCCGTGCCCCCCGATACTTTAAAAACTTACGAATTTAAAAACAGTTTTAATTTTATTTTAAAAGTATAAATATGGAAGAGCGGGACATTCTGACATAGGTAAAACACTCACTTAAAAGGATGCCCCTGATGATACAATGGTTTCATTTTTTTTTTTAAATCTCGCCCCCGCACGTTATGCGAGTCGTTTTTTGCAATTTACTCTTTCATACCAGTTCTCGCTTTCATGCCTCTCGTACTTTCATTCTGCATACTAATTTCTTCATTCATTCATCACCTTTCTCAGATCAGGGTGGGTTCCCTCTACTTTGTAGGCCTACATTTAGTTATGGCTACCTTATTACTTGTTTCTAAGTACACGGGTAAATAATTTTGTACACATTGGGTTTGGGACAGTTTTTTCTTTTACAGGATTTTAGTTCATTTTTAGCAGTTGAAATATTACAATACATTGTCTTAATGATACTTAATATCCTTATTACAATTATTTATATTTAATCTATTTTATTACTACAAAAGGTCTTATTCTAACTTATATACTATAATGGGTCCTTAATCTAGTCTTGTGTTTATTTACAGCATTCGGTGTTTATTAACTTTCACTTTATAATACAGTTTTATTCTAGTGTTTAGCTTAACTATAATTTGAATTTAATAATCAATCTAACATGTTTATATGCTCTAAATTTAATTTTGACAATTGGTAACATATTTGTACTTCTGAGTACATCTACTTGTTATATGCTATTGACTTATATTCTTATAATATAAGCATAACATATTTGCCTGTCCCCTTGATGGGAAGCGATACATTTATTTGCCGCATTATATGTCAGGGAGTCAAACATGTCAACAAAGATGTGGACCCCTTACAGTGGAAAGTTGCCCTTTTTCCCAAAAAGCAATTCCCGTTTCCTGCAAAGCAGGAGTCGGTGGCCATGCACTCCCCTTTTGGTATGCAAAAGTCTTGTTCTGCAACAAACATATATGTTTCCTCCAGGGCCAAGACCCCCGCAGGCTGTCCCGCGCGTGTTTCGCTAGGGGATAGGGGACTTCCTGTTTGCACGCCACCGCGCAGACCATCGCGCCCTCAGGAGTACGCGACTGTTGACCGAGCCAGGTCGTCCCACCTCTTCCTGACCGGGCAGTCACTGCTGAAGGCGTTGTGCTTCAAATTATCCAGCTTCGCCTTTCGGCAGTTCTTGCATGAGGGTGGAACGGACGCCTCCCAGTCCGCGCACTCCGTCCTGAGGTGCGGGCCGCCACAGTGGCTGCACACGTCGACCGACTCCGCGCAGAACCTCTTAGTGTGCCCATACCCGAGGCATCGCGCACACTGGACCAGTGGCGACTGGTCCTCAGCCCTCACCTTCTGGAGGTCGATTTGGACAAACCCTTGTCGGGTGATCCGACCCCAAAGGGCGGGCGAGGTCTCCAGCACCACGTGGCCCACGTTCGGATTCCTAGTCTTCTTTCTGAAGCGAAACCTAACCCGGTCTGCCTCCTGGTCGAGGCCGTCGAACAGCTCCCGGTTTTGGTTCCTTAGGGCCTTTAATACGTCCTCGTCGGTATTGTCCGAGAGGACGCCCCTCAGAACCAAGAGCGGGTCCCTGTTACTCACCTCCTCGACCTGGAGACCATTGCCTCTCTCTTCCATTTTCATTCTGGCCTTGTTTCTTTTTTCTTTTGTGCTAAAGGCCATGACGACCTTTCTATCTTTGGCCTTGCGCACCCTATCTACTTTAATCCACCCTTCTTTGGCGTTTACCGTTTCTCGAATTCGGGCGAGTACTTCGTCGCCCGTCATTGTTTCATCAGTCGCGGTGATCACGAGCGAGTGCGTAGCGGGCGGTCTTACCGGCTGAGTTTCGGCCGCTACCACGCCCGCGTATGTTCTCGCTGTGACTGTTACCTCTTCATGTTTGGTGAGTTGATCCTGGAGTTCTTTTAGGCGCTGCGCATTCTCAAGTAGAAGACGGGTGTGCTCATCCAGCTTTTGGCTCAGCTTAGAGTCCAGGGGCACCGAAGGCGCGGGGTCGGCAACCTCAGTTGGCGGCCCCGCCTCCACGGCGGTCCCACCCTCAACGCGAGCCTTCATCGCCTCGAGCTCCGCCTCACTCGCCCCGAGCAACTCATAGAGTCCATCTATGGCCTTGCCGATCATCTGTTTATATTCCCGCTTCAGGTTTTTTGAGCTGGTGGTCGCTAACAAGCAGAGTCGGACCAGCTCTTCGGCGGCTTCCATCCTTGAGGCCACCCTACCCTTCTCGATAGAGCGGCGGGATGGACTGTGGGCCTCACTCGGCGTGTTGGGAGTAGGGGGGGGGGGGGGGAAATCCTCACTCGGTGACCAGGGACCAAACATTGTGGGGGGCGCGTCACTGCAGTTAAAAAAGTCAATTAATAGAAGTCAATAAAGAAGATTATTCGTATAAAATAAAAGATGGAATAATTTCAATAAAATTTTGTCCTAAAAGGGCGGTTGTAAAAGACCGCTCCCGGGCAAGGAGGCAGGCAAATATGCCCCGGTGCTAGTAAAACTTAAAGCTAAACTTAAATTAAGAAAAAGTAGAGAATACTCCACTTTTTCGTCAATGACTCTACGTAGAGTCTCGTCGCTACGTTCAAAAGATAGCCCTTGAGAAGGGACAATCAAAGGAAAAAACCGCGTGGCTCTACGACCAGCGGTTCCCGAGATATTGCGCCTCGAAGTTTTCCAAGATGGCGTCCGCGCTAACTGTTTAAATCTAGACTAATATTTAGAAATTGATATCTCGGGAACCGCTGGCAACAGAATCCCGTGCGACGGCTCTCCGTGGTGGGCTCGGTCTCCTCTACCTCCTCCTGGTTCAAAAAACGGGATCGAGGGGTCAACTCTACGTAGAGTCGTTTTGCGTCTAGACGCAAGGATCTCTCCGTGAAATATATTAAATTTGAAGTCCCAGGTTTCTAGGCCTAAATTTAGCCAAGTTATACACAAAAGAAGTTATTGCAAATGGCGACCAATATGGCCGCTACGAAGTCTAAATAAACTTAATTTGGCCCTGGTTATCCTAATATACCCGTGTTTGGTATTGTTGGATCGGGCTTTGTAAGTGCTACACAGCTAAGCTAATTAAATTTTTTTTCAATCAACCCCTAATTTTTGGGGATGAAAAAACACAAATATTTACACTAAAATTGAAATTAAAAATACTAAAAATTGAAATAAAATTTTACAAAAATTTATAAATATAGTATTTATAAAATGAAATTAGTAATTGAAAATTAGTATTATTAAACTTAATACTAATTTTCAATATCACTTCTGAAGATATCGGACCGCGGGGAGCACTCCCTCGTGCTCCTCGTTAATCTTAAAAAATTAATAGCTCGAAAAGTATTGCACAGAAAATTTTAAATTTAAAATGTATGTAAAACTAATTTAGAAAAATAGAATTTAATAAATTTTGAGGTGGGTCGTCGCTTTACTTTTTGAAAAATATTTAATTGAAAAGTGACGTAATTTTCAAAGTCAAGTATCTCCACAAGTACTAAGCTTATCCAGATGCTGAAAACGCCGGGATGTCTGCCTCGCTGCGCCGCGACAAACAAAGTAACGCACGACCCCCTCGCACCCCGGGAAGTGGGAGCACGCGGCCACGCGGTACTTGTTTTTCTGGGTTTTTCTCCGCGCTCGCGCACGGGAAAAATCAGATCGAGATGTCAAAATAAAGATCTTTACGAGACCTTTCCAATTATATAATAATATCAATATGTCGTCGATCTTGTTGACGCAGCGTTCGCGATACAACTTTCTGGTTGTAAGTAAATTCACGTTTTTCACTCGTGAAAACTTTAACTTTCCACTTTTCACTGATCTGATTTCACAATCACGTAGCGCACAATTTCACGAAACTTTTGATATAATACATGTAGAATGGTTTCAAAAAACCCACTTTTCTTGTATTGAAAAACTTATTTATTTTGGTTTGCGTCAGGAACAACTTTGTACGCGTCCGTTCAGAGTGGCAGTGCTGTGACAGTTAATGGTTTCATATTAGGTACTTAAACGTTTCCTAAATAAATATTTTTGAAGTGAAACTTCTTTAGAATCGTTGTGATTTCAAACCGGATGCAACGGAAAAACGACAGGGAAGGGAGCGCCGCGCTACACGCCGCGCTACTTTGCAAATCTATGTAAATAATTTTTAATTTGTTTGCCAAAGAAGTTTCACTTCTGACGTGTACTTTGTACACACGCAATATGTTTTGATTTTATTTTTTTGTATTAAACTCGTTTTTAGGGTTCCGTACCCAAAGGGTAAAAACGGAACCCTATTACTAAGACTTCGCTGTCCGTCCGTCCGTCCGTCTGTATTTCTGTTGCCGCTATAACAACAAATACTAAAAACAAAATAAAAATTTAAGGGGGGCTCCCATACAACAAACGCGATTTATTGCCTTTTTTTGCTCGATATTAATAAATGGTAAGAGGTAGGCATTTGAAATATTCACAAAATACTTAATCGTGTATTTACTTTGATAATAAATAATAAAATTTAAATTAAAAAAATTTGGGAGGCTCATACAACGCAAATGACTTTTTTGCCGATTTTTGCCCGATATTCAAATCAATGTACCTACTGGTGTTTACCTAGCCAATGGTACGGAACCCTTCGTGCGCGAGTGCGACTCGCACTTGGTCGATTTTTTTTGTTTGATAACAAACAAAATTCCTAACTACGTAATGACACTAAATAACGACATAGGATTAAACTTTCAAAAATTGATTACTGCTTCCAATACTCGTGGCAGAAATGTAGGTACGAAACTGAAACGCTATTAAAATATTTTCAGGGTCATCGGCAATCCATTACCCGAAACCTAGGAAACCGCAAGATTTGAAAAAAAACGAAGATATCAAAGAAAAAATGGCGCGAAAATATGCCAGAGAACAGGTCGTCTTATTTATCTATTGTTTCTTACAACATATTACTTACAATATATCTAATACTTAAACAATCATATCTATATGATTACAGCTACAAGAATTGACATGGAGAAGGGAACTTGAAGAGTTTTTTCAAGACGACGTCATTGTTATATCGGATACCGAAAGCCCTTAAACGCCCCAAGCGTTTTCGTAATCAAATAGCTTATTTTACCCTTAGCCATGTCCTGATTTTATGCTATTAAAAATTATTATTTTTATTCAAATTTAAGAAGGTACAGTTATGTCTGTCTACATTTTAACTGTAACTGTGGAATGGTGCATGAAATGAAATGCTACGTAGGGGTTGTATCCATTATAAATGTTACCATTATAAAATAAGTAGGTATTATTAAAATATTTTTTACAATCACTTAAATATCAAATGAATGATATATAAAATGACGAAAACTGAATATTTAATTTTACAAAAAACAAATGCAGGTAATTTAAATATTTTAACTTTAATTAGCATTTTTAGAAAAATAATTATTGTTAATGTTTTATACACAGTAAAGTAAACTATACGACTTATAAAATAAATTAATACAATCGAATTTACAAAACGAAGACCAGATAGTAAAATATTATTATTATATATTATATTTGTAGATTTTTTGATAAAAAATATTTCTATATGTATAAATCCAGAAGCAGTCTCATATTTTTATAGTAAGTTCAACTCATCTTTGCGCGCGGCGCTATGTGTAGGTAAACCTTGTATATATGTATACAGTGACTTTGTTGCGTGACAAGGGGTACAGTGAAGTGAAAAATATAAATAAAGTTATTTAAAAAATTTTAAATAAAAAATTATATCTCGGTGACGAATAGTATACATACATACATAAACTCACGCCTGTATCCCGGAGGGGTAGGCAGAGACAAGATAATGACACTTGCCACGATCCTGACAAACCTAAGCGAAAACGCTTCATCAACATTCATTAGTCGTTGCATACACGCACGCCGGTTTTAGGTACTTTTTATCTTATCCTTCTTTAATACTTGGAATAGTAACTATATGGATTTAAAAAAAATAATAATTTGTTAATACATGTTTATTGAACATATTAATCTGTATCGCTACTAGAAGAATAAAATGATGAATTTTCGGATTCGCTGCTTTCACCAAGTTTAATTATTATTTCAGATTCCATATCAAAAATTCTTCTTCTTTTTTACGTGTTGACAAGTATTACGCCACATCTCTTCATTAATTTGACTTAAACGATCATTTATTAATTTCATTATTCCAGTCACACTTTGTTCGATATTATGCGGAGCAATATAATTTTTTAAAATTCCCCATACATTTTCTATCGGGTTTAGTTCAGGATAATACGGCGGTAGTCGAAGAACTTTTATGTCATATGTCATCAATCTTATGACAAATATGGTCTTCTTTTTTTAATCAAGTCATACAGTTTAATTTTTTTTATATGTGAATTATAAGTAATTTTTTTTCTGTCAACCATCTATGCATTTCTGTTTTGCGGTCTTTATACGGAGATTTAAATTTGAAGTCAGTTTTTTTTTCCTTCAGCCAATATATTTGTTATTGTTCTCTCTAATACCCCCACTGCCATTGCTGTTCTCTTTCGCACACTGTTTAAATATTCATGCAATTTTGATATTAATTTTGACCTGCACTGCAAATTGGATCACTTATACTAGCTGCAATATAACTATGTTTTCCTTTTTTACAAATTTGAACACCTTGGCAATAGTTTCACGAGTCTAAAACAATAATAATACGTTCACTTTAAAAATAAAATAGTTTTTAAAGTAAGTAATGTAGGTATACATTATTTAATAATAGTAAATATTAATAATATCGAAATTAGCACATTGAAAATATTTACCTGACTCCTTAAAAAACTTTCCGTGAAGAACTAGACATTTTCTTTAACGACTGTACCGGTGGAAAAATGACCAATAAGAAGACGTGTTTTTTGAAATTTCGAATGACGGCGGTCGCGTCACTGCTACTCAAATTAAGGCTAACCGTGCACTAGTGACTTTTATCACCATGACAATAAATTCTTTAAACAAAAGTCACTAGTGCGCGCAAAGTGTTATATTATTACAAGCGCACGCACACATAGAGCCCCGCGCAATGATGACTTGAACTAACTATACTTACTTTTTCGAAAATTAAAAGGTTTTGTGAAAGCACAAAATAATAAAAAAATGATTACTTCATAACCTCTTAATTTTAAAAAGTTTCATATAATATACTAGATTTATAGTGTTTTAGTAAGTATTAGACGTTCGACTATTGACGAGCTTGTGATATACCTACCTGTTGCTTTCCTAGAAGCATACCCACTATACCTACTTACATTTGAGTTTGTCACTTTTACATACAGTTTAAAAAATATTGATACTTCTGATAGGTACTCATATGTACCTACTCTGTGAATGACGACGACATAATTAAGACAAGAGTGTTTAATAAAGTATCATTAACACTTAATTAATTCTCCTAAGTGTAAAACACACTATCTGGTTTGGTTTTTCTTGTGACAGAACGGTGCTGCTGAATATTAATTTTATTAAATTGGAGTACAGAAACATATTTACATATTTTTCGTATTAAATTATTTCTGTCGCTTGGTATATAACGAATTTACTAGCAGCATTTAAAATATTTTGATTTTAAATGCTAGAAATCCGAATTTATTTATATAAGTATTAATTTAATAAAAATAATATTTGAAAAATATAAAATTTGAACAAAAAGTAAATGTGTAGTTACATAGCGATAAGAAAATTAAATTTGTATTCGTTTTTCAATTTATCTAAAATTTTTAGAAGTGCTTACATAGGAGGGACTAAAAACTACCCGGATAGACTTATTACCCGACTGCCAAGGAAGGAAGGACTGTTTTTCGCGCGTATCTTGTATGTACGTAATATTCTTAATTACATCATATCTCTAGAACTACTGAATGGATTTACATAATTGATATATCGTTAGATTTGTCTTAGCAGCCCAAGTGTTCTTAGATAGGTGACATTAAAAAAACAAACATGGCGGCTGTGTGAAGCCATTGTAGTTAATGAAGAAATAATTTTTTTTGAATACTATAACATGGGTATCAAATTAAAGGGCTCAATACAAGGATTTCAAAAATGTATATCATAATTATTATTACCGTAATAATAACAAAGAAATACAATAAGAAAGTATAAAAAATGTTGACTTTGCTCTTTCCCACGCCTTCAAGATGCGAGCCGAGCTTCTTCCTCGCCTCCTTGACAACGTCCGACGGTCAATTTCGAGGTGTAGCCTTTCCCATAAAAAAAAGAATTGTCAACTTCGGACTACTCTGTAAAAAGTTATGCTCGGTCAAACATAAAAATGATAAATACGTGGCAACTTTAGAACGGCCTCATTTTTTTCGTCGTTTTAAAAATTACTTAATCAACCACATGATGTAAACTATTTTAATGAATTGAACCGATTACGTAATCGGTTCAATTCATTCTTTTTAGTTAGTTAGACAAATTACGTAATTTGTCTAACTAAAAAGATATAAATAAAATAAGAATTAAAAGAAAACAAAAAACCCGCCTGCGTAAAAAACAACTAATAGTAAATGAACTGAAAAGGCTGGAACAAGATAAAAATTCAATAATTACACAAAACTAGCGAATCTCAAACATAATCACAACAACAAACAAATCGAAACAATATCAAAACGTTATGTACTGTACACTTAAAAATATCAATACGGTAGTCCTTCAAAATTTTATGCAACATCGTACATAATATGCAGTCGGAGACATGAAATTGAAGGATAAGTCAAATCATTCTCTCTTTGTCCATGTCTCCGACTGCATATTATGTACGATGTTGCATAAAATTTTGGAGGACTACTGTATTGATATTTTTAAGTGTACAGTACATAATAGTTGATATTGTTTCGATTTGTTTCGCTGGCTTTGTGTAATATTTGAATTTTTATCTTGTTCCAGCCTTTTCAGTTCATTTTCTATTAGTTGTTTTTCACGCAGGCGGGTTTTTTGTTTTCTTTTAATTATTTTTTTTTTAACATCAAGTTGTATCGGTTACAACAAATGTTTGGCTGTGTTAAGAGTTGTGGTGAATTTCGTCCAAAACTTGTTTAAAAATAGTTAATTTTTCCTTTACATTAAATTTAGTTGAAAATTTTAATAAAAAATGTCCAGAGTTTATAATTAATTTATCCTACCTTTAATTTGGTTGACTGGAAGAAATGGCTAAATAGCCTTAAGTCCGCCCATTGTACTTCACAGTCTGTAACTATCTTTAAATGTGTTTAATGTTTAAATGTAGTTGTGGTGTATAATAAAGTATTAATAAATAAATACAAATTATAAATAACTAGCTGAACCCGCACACGTTGTTTTGCCATATATTTTATTAACCCCCGCAACCCCCTCTTGTGGGTGGAATTTTGTAAAACCCGTTATTAGCTGACCTCTACTCGGCGAAAGGAATGTTCCTACCAAATTTCAAGTCTCTACGCCGTATGGTTCTAGAGATATCGTGATGAGTCAATGGGTGGAAATCTCTTTTATATATATAGATAAAATATGTCTGATGTTGTAGCCAATCGATGATTGGTGACAGCTTGTAGTAATCGTTCAGTAGGCTATTACTAATAATATACATTGCTTGAGATGGAGATCTTCAGTTTTATAATTGTATACAAAGATATGATTATTCTATTCATTTTCTTAATTTTAGTATATTATCTAGAATAACATATGCGTTCGTTCGAGTATAATTATAAAGTAGACATATCTGTCTTATTAGTTATATATTTTTTATTTTTACTCGTAAATAAACAATGTTTATATGTAATTATATTAATTCAACTGCTCTTACGAGTGTTACATTCTAGACTTATTTCATCTTTAGTCTTATTATTGTCCTTTGTATGTTACGTGTATCGTTTTATTACTGACAATAAAATATAGAATAAAATGTCACATCTTTCATTTAATGTTATATCTAGAAGTCGCAATCTAGCCTCTGGGACTCGGCCGGATTGATTTAAGAAGTTCCAGGATAAGCCATTAGTGAAAAATTTATTTTTATGTCTAATTTAAGAAAAAAAAAATGCTAACCAGTTTCAAATCAAACTATATTTTAAATTAAGAGCAAAAATAATTTGGAAAATCCGAAAGTGCACGCCTCACACGCTCATTGTGATACGAACTGAAATTAATAATAATTGCCTAAAAGAGAAATCAATTGAAAAAAAAAATTATTATTTTTTGTGTCGATTTTGAAAGATAAAATCGTTCTTATATTATGTTAAGGTAGGCACTAAATTATCGCTGAGCCTGCTTAGCTAATCTATCTTTTTCTCGTTCGCTTTGTCTAAAATCATCGGTTGAACGGTTTTTTTTATATTTAATTCATTTGTACATTATTTTATCATTTATTGTATATTTAAGTAGCTTGATATATTTACTTAGTTTATTTTAAATAAATTTCTGAACGCACCGCACGCATAAATATTTGACAACCAATATTTATTGTGTCAATCCGTTTTCGTTACTTTTAAACTTGTTACTTTTTTTGTTATTTTTAAAATCTAAAATACGCCACTATCCGTATATTGTGGATATGTTGTCGATTCGAAACGTTTATTTTAATAAGTTCTTTAATTTTAGGGGAGAGTTTACCATATCCACGGGATGAACATGAAATGTTTGACAGTTACGAAACACGAACACACTTCCATACAAATGTTCATTCCCACCTTTCAGCCCCTTACACTCTTTTTTCCACATTAAAAAGTATCCTATGTCCTTTTTCAGACTCTAAAATATCTATATACAAAATTTCATTTAAATCTGTTCTGTAGTTTTGGCGTGATTGCGCGACAGACAGACAGATAGACAGAGTTACTTTCGCATTTATAATATTAGTATGGATTATATATAAATTATTTATTTAGACGTGAATGATTGTTCTCATAATTACGTTAACTACAGCTGATGGATCGAAAAAAACCATAATGACTTAAAAAGCACTTTAATTACATAAATTACAATTACAGTTGCCCGTCTTCGGCCTGTGTACTTCAAAGCCAGTAGTTGGATGCTTATCCCGCCATTGGTCGGCTTTTTAAGTTCCAAGGTGGTAATGAAACTATGTTATCATCAAAAGCTTGTCGCGAGATTTGCTTGTAAACAAGTCAATTAAATAAATTGATGTGATTAATTTTAACTACTAAAAATTTTAAACTAAGGAAATACGAGTAACTCATATCTCGCGATAAGCTTTTCTATCATATAGATTATGTGTAATGACTTTATAAGTAGATAGTAAAAGTTTTAAAGTAAAAATTTATTTTTTTCGTTTTAGCACATTCAAATAAAAGCTTGTTTTTTAAAAAGATTTTTTACTTTTAATTTATTTATTTAAAAAAAGATTATTCACTTAAATATTGTTTAAGGCTAAGGTTTAAGGAATTGTTGTTGTTTTAAAATTTATCCCCAATAGGGAAAGGCAAAGGACTATAATCCATAGAGCCTAGCAGGGCCGGACCGTGAGGTCAGGGGGCCCTGGGCTATTACTAATTAGGGGATCATCTTTGACCACGATTGAGATGAATGTGTAACGGCAGCCGAACATTTTAACTGTCAGTTCGAAGTAGGTAATATAAAAATAAAGAATAAAGAATTTAATAAAATTATTGATTCTTTCGCATTGTCGTCTATTTTTGACTTTGTATTGACTTAGCTGGGAGCCCCTTGAATCCACGGGGCCCTGGGCTGAAGCCCAAAAAGCCATATGGTAGATGCGGCCCTGGAGCCTAGGGAAATTTTGTTTTAGTATTTTTTTTTAAATTGAAAACGGATAAGACAATGATTGTTACCTATTCTGCCGCAGCACTTAATTCTCGAGCTATTGTGCGAAATTTGTAAATGTGTATAAAAACAATTATATTACTTTTTTAATGACTAAATATAGAATTTACAAAACACATGAAACTTAAATTCCTCATTATCAGTATTTTTATAGTTACCTAAAATTATAGTACCCATTTGTTCCCTTAATATATTAAGTTCCATTTTTTTGTAATATATTCGTATATATAATAATTAATATACCTATACGGATTTTTTAGAAATTTTTTGATATTATAATTTATTGTTATAAGATATTTCACGCATCGTACTACAGGTAAATAAACACAACTTTTAAATTAATCTTGTGTAGGTACTTAGCGCGTTTTTTTTAACGTGGTTTCCCCAGTGGGCTTATTCCAGGTGTCAGTTATGATCCTGTTTAATTTGAAACTATTGCAAAATAAGGAAAATTAACGACTACAAATTTAAGATCAAATTCAAAAAACATCCTACTGCAGAGCAAGCCACTTTCTCAGTGTAGAGGAGCAAATTACGATAAAAGGCCAAAACAAAAATATTTTTTCGAACTCAAGTGCATGGTTATATTAAAAAATTAATATTTGAAACGAAAAAAATATGATTCAAGTTTCTAAATTCGAGGACTACAAATACCAATTCTACAACCATATTTTACTCTAAAATACCTGATTACATGATAATAAGGATATCCGGAAAACTTTGTCCTACTCAGAAAAGCAGCTATTACCAAAAGGTAGCGACATAGCGACAGCGCGCCACCTACCTGCTCCAATTATGTTTTCAAACCATCCACGAATCCATTGAAATGTACACACAAATTTTAACCAAATCAGTTCAGCCGTTTAAGAGAAAATAGGTGACAAACGTGTAATATGTACAGAAGAATTATATATGTATATATATAAAGAAATATATGCTTTATAATATTACACCTTAACTATTTGGAAGCGGAGATATATTTACTTAGGTAAGTATAACTGTGAGGATCAACCAGTATTTATAATAGGACACTGAAACCAATTTTAAAAATTAAAACAACAATAATAAGATTAACACCATTTATTAACGACGTTTATGGAGAAAGTAGTTAAGTATTACTATTATATAAGTATTAAAGTAGTTAAGTATTACTATTTATTATACTACTTAGTATATACATAAAAAAGTAAAGTAGTATAAATTATAAATAAAAAAGTAAAATTAGTAAGAGTAATGTCTATACATATCCATGTACCTAATTCTTTTATTCTGTTACTTGAAAAATGGTTCCGTTATTTCGAAAGCTTCTATTAGTTCCTGAAAGAAAAAAAAAAATTAAAAAATGAAAAATACATATATTTGATAGTATTGTCTTGTTCGAAATAAATAATCATCCGCAACCGTACCTTCCAACGTTTCATATCCATGGACACCACGAACTGCGATTCCGGTGCATTCTGGTTTTGTAAGAGTCTGCGTGTTTTATTGTTCAGAGTTTGGATTACTGGCAAACCGTCGTCATCTGTAAAAAGATGTCACGAGATTTTGCAAATTGACATATGCACACACACGCACACAGAAAGTCTCTTATGTTAAGTGGATATCGTAGTCTATGGACACGGGCAACACAAGGAGCATCGCAAGCATCCCCGACTCTCCTCAGGAGCTCTCTACCTTACTCAACAGGAACACCAGGATGGACATTGATTAGTTTTTATAATTACTCCCTGATGTATGTTTATAAGCTATAAACGACGTCAGCGCAACGGTCACGGCATTGGTTTGTGGCTTTCGCGCTAGCGGTTGCGGGTTCGATCCCCGCACATGACAAACATTTGTATTGGCCGTACAGATGTTTGCCGTGATCTGGGTATTTGTGCAGTATTTGTTCCCACCGTGCCTCGGAGAGTACGTTAAGCTGTCGGTCCCGGTTGTTATCATGTACACCTGATAGCGATCGTTACTCATAGTAGGGAATATATGCGCCAACCCGCATTCGAGCAGCGTGGCGGATTAAGCTCTGATGCTTATGCCCAGGAGTGGGATATTACAGGCTGAAGCAATACATATAAGTATGTATTTTACCAATAAAAACAGCCAGTCTACCATCGTTGACCAGACAGGAAAGATGGTAGATGTTTTCCATCGAGCGGCTGAAGCTGTTCGGGTCGATAACTACTTCAAAGTAGTTCCTCGCAGTGGTACTGCATCTTCTATCCAACTGTCTAAACATTTCGTCAGCTATCTTCGTATCTTCGTCATTGTCTGTTACGATACTGAAAGAAGATAAATAATATTTTCATAGCTTCAATATTTTTTCATTAATTATGGAGGTGGTATAAAATCGAAAAGCCTTAGGGGTAATTTTGCACATGCGTTAAGTACTCATATGAAGAACGCCCGGCGGAAAGGTGGCCAAACTCCAGGCGGCAAACGCCGGCTTGGAGGATTAGAAAGAAAGAAACAAAGAAGGAACACGTTTATTTCGGGACATCACAAAAATCGCCGACAGTTAGAATAATAATTAAAAAGAAAATACATAATATAATTATATAAAAAAATACACAAAAAATAAATCAATACCAAAAAAAAAATAGTCAAAAATTTTTTTCATCTAAAATTTCCAAAAACTTAAGGACAAAAACCAACACTCATTTTCAGTGATACCCCTGATGATGATATGATAGTGATTTCAGTGATGTTTTGACGAGCGCGACAAGTATCACTCCTTTCTACTACCAATATAATTATATACGCATACATAAACCACACATATACATACACATACACACATACGAGTACAGGTATACAGAATGGTCCAAAAGGTGACGTCCAAAACCTTTTTTTGGTTTGCTGACATTTGGAGGTACTCGGAAATACCTCATGTATGTTCTACGATTATTTTTAGTTTACGAGATATGACTTTTTTTTTTAAATTTTCGACCTAACTATAAAAAACAATTTTTTTCTTTGTGAATTTTTCCTCAAGGCGAATATCAACTAAATATGGCGCCACGGCTCAAGAACTCCCGATGTAGTCTATGGTGCAGTGGGGGATAGAGCTGGCGGCAGCATGCAGGCCCTACGAGCACCGCCTGCGGTTGCGAGGCGTCAAGCCGGTATCACGGTGTCAGTGTCACGGTGTCAGTGTCACGGTGTCAGTGTCACGGAGTCAGTGTCACGGAGTCAGTGTCACGGAGTCAGTGTCACGGAGTCAGTGTCACGGAGTCAGTGTCACGGCGTCAGTGTCACGTTGTCAGTGTCACGGTGTCAGTGTCACGGTGTCAGCGTGACGGTGTCAGTGTCAAGGTGACAGTGTGACGGTGTCAGTGTCACGGTGTCAGTGTCACGGTGTCAGTGTCAAGGTGTCAGTGTCACGGTGTCAGTGTCACGGTGTCAGTGTCACGGTGTCAGTGTCACGGTGTCAGTGTCACGGTGTCAGCGTCACGAGGTCAGTGTGCCCACCTGTTAGTCGGCGGCACGGCCTGCTGCGGGGTGTCGTACGACGCTCCGTGTAAGTAGCTCCGTTTCTGAAAATTATTATAAATAAATAATAAACAAATATCCTATATTCCTATAACATTATAACCGTCCGCTCCTACGGTAAGCAACTAAATACTAAGGTAACAGCCAACTGTTATAGCTTAATTTTTGTTTTTTTTTTGGTAAATATACATACATATATTACATATATAAATAAGTTGATTCAAATATTTCACCTAGACTCAGGTGGGAGCCGAACCCACAACCCGCGGAGCAGGAAATAGGGTCACTACAAACTGCGTCTTCGAGCTCATAAATTGACTTTTAAGTAGACATTATTACGTACCTTTCGTATGGGAATATAGGAAAGTGTTGTTTTTAGACTTTTTCAGGCAATTTTTTAAATTTTTCTCTCCGTAACAACCATCCTCGTACTTCAAAGAATATTATAAAAAAAGAATTAGCGAAATCGGTTCAGCCGCTCTCGAGATTCGCGCTTAGCAACATATTCAGCGATTCATTTTTATATATATAGACTATAGAGATTATCAACTATACTACACTACTGCTACTGTTCTATATACTTGTCATCTGTGTATCTCGTTTGTGAATACTTTAATTATCGTTTTATAAGTCTGTGATACAATGTGGATATTGTAACTTAAGACTGAATAGAATATATATCTATATATTTCAAAAATACTTGGTTGTACTTCACCTAGTACTATTATTACGTATTATTACCGCTATTGCTACTTTTACTACTAACTGGTACTACTCTGACTACTTTTTAAAGTATTTTCTTTATATCTTTTTAAAGTATTTATTGTACTCCCCTACACTACTAATTGAAATAGAGCAAAACAAAAAATATGTTGTTCAAAATCTGCAGCAGTTCACAGCTGCGATAAATGATTTCCATGAAGCAGGTCATGTACTAATTATTATTTCTTTAACAACAAGGTACTGTATAAGTGTGTTAAGCGAATACTACCAAAGCATTGTCAACCCTACCCCTAACCCTCCCCAGGAGCTCTGGCTACCTAATTCAGCACAGGAACACGACACCGCTTGACCACAGTGTTATTTAGTTGTGGTCTTCTGTAAGGTCGAGGTACTTCCCCAATTAGGCTGCTCCAGATTTTAGAGCAGGATATTTCCTGCTGCTCCCTACCTCAGTTTGCCAATTTTTAGTAAAATAAAAAGTATACTCACGATATTCTCAGCCAGTTCCGCTTTATCATATACGTTCCGCTCTGAGCTAGTTCCTTGCGAATCTAGGTAATTCTCATCTGTAAAATAATTATTACGATATATAATAGCAATTTCTATTTGACTAGCTTCTGCGCGCGACTTCATCCGCGTCGATTAGGACCAATTCTGTCATACATGATATGTGCGAAACTTTAACCATTTACGCAGCGGAAGCTCTCAAAAGGAAAAATAACCCCGATTTTCAAACATTCTTCATTGGTGCTACGCTCCTATTGGTCTTAGCGTGATGATATATATATATATATATATATCTATACTAATATATAAAGCTGAAGAGTTTGTTTGTTTGTTTGTTTGTTTGTTTGTTTGTTTGAACGCGGTAATCTCTGGAACTACTGGGCCGATTTGAAAAATTCTTTCAGTGTTAGATAGCCCATTTATCGAGGAAGGCTATAGGCTATATATATCATCACGCTAAGACCAATAGGAGCGGAGTCCACGCCGACGAAGTCGCGCGCAGAAGCTAGTATATATATATATATATATATATATATATATATATATATATATATTGACAGCGCTGGTCGTTGCACTAACGGTCGCAGGTTCGATCCCCGCACATGACAATCATTTGTATTGGCCATACGGATGTTTGTCTTAGTCTGGGCGTTTATGTATTGTGTGTGTTTCCGGACCCCTAATACAGGAGTAAATTCTACTGGAGGGCCGTAGAGTGTAGTGATTGCATCAAGGTTGCAGGGTGTTGTTGGTTGGTTTCTTATATTCCACCATGTGGCATTTCATTATTCTCTTCCAACCCACCCCCTTTCCAACCTCACGTGATTAATGGACGACCCCTTACAGCGAAATCATGTTTTCATTTCAAAGTGGCGCATATTTCTTAATAAATGTTAACACAATTTTACCGGGAGGTGGAGACGCCTTCTTGTCATTCACTTCAGGTGGCTGTATCTTAGCTTCGAAGCATTGAAATTCGGACCCTGTGAAAGGAACAATAATATTTCTAAATAGTTTGTATAGGTACCGGCACGTACATTGAACGCTCAGGTCGGAGTGGGGCTCGCTTTGTACAGGAGACGAAAACATGGCGTATTTACTCTAAGGCGAAAAGAAAAATGGCCCGGGGAGGCATCTGCTAGCCAAGAGCGAGGGGGGGGGGGTGCAAGACAAGCATTCGTATTAGAGATGCAAAAAATAATGAATTTATGGAATGGTAGCCTAATCATCTTTACAAAAAAAAAAAGAAAAAAACAGACTTCAAACAGGAAATTATAAAGTAAAAAATATGAAAAAAATTAACAAACGAACTAGTCGCCACTACGATTTTCGAAGGTCCCTCTCGATTTCTCTGGGATGCGATCATCAGATCCTGATTTCCACCTGAGTACCACTTTGGGATCTCCTTTCCAACAAAAAAGAATCATCAAAATCGGTTCAAAACGACGACTGTATCTTCGAACACAAAAAAATATACGGTCGAATTTAAAAAACCTCCTCGTTTTTGAAGTCGTTAAAAAAAAGTAGCCTAAAAATTCGGGGGAAGCAAACTTTACTGACCCGGGGCACTGAATCTTTAAATAAGCCACGGGACGACAACAAAAAGTAAAAACAAATAAAATGCAATAGTATTTAGTACTCATTAAATATCTATATATATTTTTTTATACAGGCTGTCCCAGGAAAGACTGTCAAGCGGAAGTCCAGAGCTAGACACCCCCTGGGGATTCCGAATCGCCCTAAGTATGTTCCGCGATTTTGCATAGTTTTCGAGTTATGAATTTTTTATGTGTTTTTGAGAATTTTCCACCTAAACAACTTTAAAAATTTCTAAAAAAAGTATATTATATATCGAGCTTATAGACGTTTTCAACACCAGAAGCCTCGTGAGCGCGTTGCCGAGCCCATCCCCAATCCCCCCAGGAGCTCTGGTTACATTACTCACCAACAGGAACACAACACTGCTTGAAAAGAGTGTTATTTAGCTGTGATCTTCTGTAAGGTCGAGGTACCGCCCCAGTCGGGCTGCTCCATATTTATATTATATATATATCCATAAAACGTTAAAGTAAAGTTGAAGATCAGCGTTCAATATCCGGACCGATGGCTATACCAATCTATAGGCACTAATACTATACTAGGTTTTTTTTATTTCTATTATACTACAAATGTGGCATACAGCCGCTTGATAGTAAGCGGTTACCGTGGCCTATAGATACCTGCAACACCAGTAGCATCGCAAGCGTGTTGCCGACCCTATTCCCCTCCAAAAAAGATCTCCTGGGTACTCCCTTGTGTTCCTGTGGCGAGTAAGGTGACCCTCTGATCAACAACTCAAGTACTGGAGAGCAGTGTTTATTTAGTTGTGATTTTCTGTAAGTTTGAGGTTCTTCCACAGACGGGCTGCTCCAAATTATGAACAGGATATTTCCTGATGTACCCTGCCTGAATAATTTTTTTCATACCTGGGTACATCCCATCACTTGTGAAGTCAGGCTCTGGTTCAGGGTTAGAGTCCGCGCGGGCCAAAAGGGCATTCAGGCATGTTCTTGCGGCCGACCCCTTTGCCTCCCTTTTACGGTGACCGCAACCCTCAAAGGTCATATCCGCTACCTATATACAAAGATTTTAAAGCTACATAATGTACCGACTACAATAATCGTATGTTCGTAAAAAAAAAAAAAATTGTGTGCGTACAAAGTACACATGTCAGAAGTGAAACTTCTTTGGCAAACTAATTTAAAACACTAATTAAAAAAAAAAAAAACGAATTGAAAAAAAAAACAAAAAGCCAACGTCACGCGATGTTCCCAGGTGGTCACCCATCCAAGTACTGACCGCCCCTGACGTTGCCACGTTAGCGGTCGTTCAAATTTTACCCCTCATGCGCCTAAAGAAGCTTCTCTTCAAAAAATGACTTCAACTTAAACAGACTCTTACGTAATAAATATTAAACAGGGGGGAGGGGTTCTTATCTTGGTATTTTTGCCTGTCCTCAGCCAGGATTAAAGTATGAAGGGGGATTGAATTACGCTTGTTTCTCAAAAGTAGCCTGCTACCCTGTTAACACGTGGCGGTGGTGGCGTTTGGACGTAGGTAAATGACCGCGACATAATATTATGTTTTGTGACGTCAGTAGCCAGCGCAGCGTAGCCATCCCGGCGTGAGACTAAGGGCCTATGCAAAACATGTTTTTTAAACACGCCGCGCGCTTTTATCCTACAGAGCAGTTTGTTGTCGTTTGCATCGATACACACGCGCGTTTGCATCGCGTCTGTATCGCTACACACGCGCGTCAACGGCGCGTTTTTACGTTTTAACTTTTGTAATAATTTCTATTTTTCGTGTAAAATTGAAAATAAACGAGTTATTCAAAGGTGGAGTTTGACTTGTACCGTTTGTTTGTAATGTATCATTTGAGGCGATCTTGTTACAATACGGCGACACAGACTGATTTGTAACGTGTGTTTGTAATGTATAATTCGAACTCTTGGCTCAAGTGTGCTTCATCCATTGAAAAACTATATCAGTAACAGAAAGACATGTACTGATTCGCGAAAAAACCGACAGTCGAGTGGAGCACGCGGCGCTCGCCGCGAATGATACATTACAAACTAACGTTACAAGTCAGTTTTTGGTTTCTGTTACACGAACGCGATACATTACACCAAAATGTTACAACTCAAACTCTCTCAGTCACTACTGTAAATCTAAAATGAATTTTAAATATAATGTAATCTAAAATGAATTTTAAATTACACATGGTTTTTCATTTATTCAGTGAGCTTATGACCTTATTTATTTATTAACTAGCCGACCCGTGCCCACTTCGTTAGGCGTTATAATCCATTTCACATAAGAAGGGTACGGTGAAATTTGATATGTTCCAATACACTCTCACTATTTTCAGCAAATCAGATAAATATAAATGTTTTAAAATCACCAATTAATTTCTAAGGCAAATAATAATGCTTGATTAGATTGAATTGTTGACACGGCACGTCAGAGGGCGCAGGTTCAAATCCTGCTGATTTAAAATCTTTATATATGTTTATCTTTTTCCTTTTATCTTGTCACTCCTGAATAGTGTAGCTTTCTGTTAGCGAAAGAATTTTCATGATCGGATCAGTATTTGCGAAGATTACCCCGTATATACAAACAAAGTTATAAACTTTACCTCTTTATAATATTAGTATAGATATATTTCATTTATAATTAAAAAAACTAATAATCTCATAAATAAATAATATTTTTAAATTAAATGTATTTAATTAATTCGATTGAAAGTTCTTCTTAAATAAAATCGATTATTATTTCGAATCGAATAAATAACGTTTGAGGCAGTCACTAATGTCAAAATTTCTTGAAGTGTCAAAAAGATCATTAGTCGCCGGACGGGGTATAAATAAATAATATGTTACTTCAACGCCATCTATCAAAAATCCCGAAAACGACGTCGATAGACTAATAAATAGTCTTCTAATGGCGATAGATGGCGGCGAGAGATGGTAGTACATTTACCATTTTTGAGTTATATTTTTATCTTTTTCCTTTTATCTTGTCACTCCTGAATAGTGTAGCTTTCTGTTAGCGAAAGAATTTTCATGATCGGATCAGTATTTGCGAAGATTACCCCGTATATACAAACAAAGTTATAAACTTTACCTCTTTATAATATTAGTATAGAAGTATAGATAATCACATGACGTAAAATTATTTTTATCATATGATCGATTTATTATCGATTTATTATTTCAAGAACTGTTTCATAGTCTGTGGTTGTTTCTTACGCACAGGGTACTTCACTCAATCAATCAAATCGTCAATAAAGTATGTCATTACTGTAAAATTTTTAGTACGTTATTCCAAAAAAAAAACTTTAATTTATAGGCGTGAGCTGTCAAAAAGCTAATTAGTCGCCGGACGGGGTATAGTGCACGTGACGATATATTTCAATAATGCAATTTGCTTTCAGATCGACGAAGTGTTAGACAAAAATAAAATAGAGAAATATTTGTATTGTAATATTGAATAATCGAAATAAATATCCCGAAATTTTAATTACCTGTAAGTAATGTATCTAAGCCGATAAAATAAAACAGAAAGTAAAGAGAAGAAAGTAAGACTGAAGCTAAAGAAACAAAAAATTATGATAAACACATTTTCTGAAAAGACTAAACAACAAATAATAACTATAAGAAATATTAAAACAGAAGTAGTTATAGTACTTAGTAGAAATTAAAATGCAAAAATAGTTTTGAAGAAAACTTTTGACCACAACTACGTCCGGAGTACCGATAAAGTAAAACAGAAAGTAAAGAGAAAATATATAAAATAAAAAATAAACGGCAGCGGGCGCCTACAGCGATGAATAAAATCGTAATAATATCGTGTATTTATTATTTTAAATTACAGAACCAAATAACATACTCTAAAGAACAAATTTTAAACCACTTAAATAAATAATATGTTGCTCCAACGCCATCTATCAAAAAGCGTAAAAACTTCGTCATCGATAGATTCAAATAGACAGTAAATAAAATAGAGTATTAAATAGTTAAATCTAACAGCGATAGATGGCGTTCGTTTCTTTGTCATTTTCATAATATATTTTAATATTTTTCTTTTTTACTGAATTTTTTTGTACAATTACAATAAAATATAGCCTATGTCACTCCTGAATAGTGTAAATATAAATGTTTTAAAATCACCAATTAATTTCTAAGGCAAATAATAATGCTTGATTAGATTGAATTGTTGACATGGCACGTCAGAGGACGCAGGTTCAAATCCTGCTGATTTAAAATCTTTATATATTTTTATCTTTTTCCTTTTATCTTGTCACTCCTGAATAGTGTAGCTTTCTGTTAGCGAAAGAATTTTCATGATCGGATCAGTATTTGCGAAGATTACCCCGTATATACAAACAAAGTTATAAACTTTACCTCTTTATAATATTAGTATAGATTTGCGAGTATATTTTACATATAACCCGTAACTCAACAAACCCCCCCCCTCCCACATTTAAGTAAAGTGATAATAATATATGATACTGCTTGATTTCACTGTAAGCAACCCACACAATGACACCTCCACCACGTGTGAGCAATCATCCGCCTCGGTGAGGCGAGATGGGGTTGAGCTAGCAATCGCCACCTCGCCCCGGCGGCGGTAGACCTGGACGAAACCTCCGGGCCCCGGCACAATAACCCCTCCCTTAAGTCTAAAGTTATATGATACTTACAGTAACAGCGACGGTGAATATTGGGCAGTGGTCAAAGCCGCTTTGCTTGAGCAGACGGTAGGACACCCCCACGCCCAACTCATTGAGAGCTGCTACCGGGTTTTTTCCCCCGTTTTCGACGGAATCCACCGCTTTGGCTAACGCCTGGAATACCAATCACAAGGCTTACAAGATAATAATTCTGACTTCAATAAACATACACGATCCTATATATTAACAATAATCAAATGATTGCGTCAGCCTGTATCATCCCACTGCTGGGCATAGGCCTCTTTCTCCATGCAAGAGAAGGATCGGAGCTTAATCTACCACGCTGCTCCACCGCGGGTTGGCGGATATATGTCAGGTACAGGTCAGGTATTTATGACCGGGACCGACGGCTTAACGTGCTCTCCGAGGTACGGCGAGGTGACCCACAAGGACAGACATCCAAACCGGAAAGGAATATTTGTACAAAATACAAATATAAATATCCGCCCCGAGCGGGATTTGAACCCACAAACCGTCGGTGTTTTAGGCGACTACTCGCAGCACTACACCAGGGTGGTGGTTAATCTTTAATCAAATGATTCGATATTTGATGAGTTGAGTAGAGGATTTTTCAATTTGATATTTTTATGGTAAATAGTCCATACCACAGGAGACACAAATATGTACATTTCTAGCTAAATTAAAATAATATAAGAATAAATATTAAATTTCAAATTGAATTACCTTTAAATTGGATTTGAAACAACAACCAAACTGTATCTTTGTGGTCTTTGCTGATAGTTCTGAATCTGCAAAAAAGTTATATCATACTAAAATATTAAATAGAAGTTCTGGTTCCCATTAGACCCTATCACTTAGGATAAAGAAGATACAAAGACGGATCGATGCAATCGAGATTACCATCACAATACAATTTTGAAGTCAAAATCAGTGAAAATTATCATTTAAGCATTGTAACTTTTGAAATATATAAAATCAATAAAAATAATATCAATATGTTAAAAATAAAAATTCGGGGGCAGCAAACTTTACTGACCCGGGGCACTGAATCTTTAAATAAGCCACGGGACAACAACAAAAAGTAAAAACAAATAAAATGCAATAGTATTTAGTACTCATTATATATCTATATATATTTTTATACAGGCTGTCCCGGGAAAGACTGTCAAGCGGAAGTCCAGAGCTAGACACCCCCTGGGGATTCCGAATCACCCCTATGTATGTTCCGCGATTTTGCATAGTTTTCGAGTTATGAATTTTTTTTGTGTTTTTGAGAATTTTCCACCTAAATAACTTTAAAAATTTCTAAAAAAGTATATTATATATTGAGCTTATAGACGTTTGCAACACCAGAAGCTTCGCAAGCGTGTTGCCGAACCCATCCCCAATCCCCCCAGGAGCTCGGGTCACATTACTCACCAACAGGAACACAACACTGCTTGAAAAGAGTGTTATTTAGCTGTGATCTTCTATAAGGTCGAGGTACTGCCCCAGTCGGGCTGCTCCATATTTATATTATATATATATCCATAAAATATTAAAGTAAAGTTGAAGATCAGCGTTCAATATCCGAACGGATGGCTGTACCAATCTATAGGCACTAATACTATACTAGATTTTTTTTCTTTCTATTATACTACAAATGTGGCATACAGCCGCTTGATAGTAAGCGGTTACCGTGGCCTATAGATACCTGCAACACCAGTAGCATCGCAAGCGTGTTGCCGACCCTATCCCCCTCCAAAAAAGATCTCCTGGGTACTCCCTTGTGTTCCTGTGGCGAGTAAGGTGACCCTCTGATCAACAACACAAGTACTGGAGAGCAGTGTTTATTTAGTTGTGATTTTCTGTAAGTTTGAGGTTCTTCCCCAGACGGGCTGCTCCAAATTATGAACAGGATATTTCCTGATGTACCCTACCTGAAAATTTTTTTTCATACCTGGGTACATCTCATCACTTGTGAAGTCAGGCTCTGGTTCAGGGTTAGAGTCCGCGCGGGCCAAAAGGGCATTCAGGCATGTTCTTGCGGCCGACGCCTTTGCCTCCCTTTTACGGTGACCGCAACCCTCAAAGGTCATATCCGCTACCTATATACAAAGATTTTAACGCTACATAATGTACCGACTACAATAATCGTATGTTCGTAAAAAAAATAATGTGTGCGTACAAAGTACACATGTCAGAAGTGAAACTTCTTTGGCAAACTAATCCAAAAAAACTAATTAAAAAAAACGAATTGAACATACAACAAAAAAAAACTAATTGAAAAAAAAAACAAAAAGCCAACGTCACGCGATGTTCCCAGGTGGTCACCCATCCAAGTACTGACCGTCCCTGACGTTGCCGCGTTAGCGGCAGTGTTGCCAACTTTATTTTTCAGAAGATCGTACCATATCCTAGAAAAGATCGTATTTTGCCTATATTTCAAGGAAAAAAATCGTACGTAATGAAATTTCAATAAAACAACGTAAATAATTTTAAAACGGAATGCTATTATAATTTTGATTCAATATTTATTATTTATGCAACATGAATCAACATTTAACATTAAGAATTTTTATATTTTTAGATATGAGAAAAGTAACATGGGTATATTATTCTCAAACTCAGATGAAAGCGTGATTTTACATAGATATATTCTCAAACTCAGATGAAACCGTGGTTACGTATCATTTCCGTGGTATATAGATTAGTCCAGTCAAATTACAGCTTAAAATAAGTTAAAAAACATAAAATACCGCAGTTAGGGGATTATGATGGATCGATAGGGGTGTATTCTGAGCTTAAATTCCAATTTGAGCTGTTCTCCGAAGGTCAGTTCAAAGTCATTTCGATGAAAACGCGTTTAATTCGATACCTCGACTCTCGGCAAAAAATTGTAGAGACCTTTTCTCTTTTAAATTAAATTTACTAACTTTTTATCTGAAACTTTTTTTTATGATCAATACGTTTCAATTTATTACTTCCGAAAGGCAGAAAATTTATTTTTTTTCTCCCTATTTTTCATTTTTCGCCATTTTCTCCCCAACCGCTCAAATTTATGAAATTTTACTTATTATCAAAGTCGTAGATCTTTTAATTATGAACATTTTTTTCCTGAAACTTTTTTTCTAACACCAATATCTTCGGAGTTAAACACCTTAATAAAGTAGAAATCCGCGCGAGCGAAATGCGCGCCATTGTCACGACGCGTATTCAGACACACCGTCGCGTGCATTAATTAGTGCGGGTAAGGAACATCTGTTCCTCGACTCTCGTACCTGGGGTAACCGTTGTCCTATGGAATCTATTTTCTACAACTTAAAGCAGATAAAACTAATCTCGCTTTAAACGGCGAACAATTTATTTTGAATTTGTATCGCAAGTTTTCAGGTGACACGAATTGTACGAATCTAAACGAGCTTCTTTATAAGGGATACCAAAAAAATGGCAGGCAGTGGGTGGGTTAAATTGGAATCCCATCCTCCTACCTCTGATGCTGCATTTTTTCACTCGTTGAGGTGTTACTACCAAGTGCAGTACTGGCTCGAAAATTATCTGAAACCCGAGGAGTGGAGCTGGCGTCACACCCCCCGTGGATTGGAGCCGATACCAATGTCACTGAAACCAGCTCCGGAAGATTTGCTCAGATTGATTGCGTGCAAATGCAAAACAAACTGCGCCAAAAGCGTGCGGATGTAGAAAAGCCGGCATGTTTTGCTCAGTAATTTGCACTAATTTCCAAGAGAACTATTGTTCTAATATCGCTAATGTTGTCGACGATAATATTTTTGACGCAATGGACGAGGACGACGTATGCCCCGATACCGTCAGGACCTTTAATATTAACGTACCACTTCCATCCACCTCGGGTGCTTAATTTTACGAATTGTTTGATATATTTTCCATGAATAAATGTGTCAAACAGTTTTCATTATTCGTTTACTTCTTTTTCTACTCCTTATCCACATTATTTCAATCGATTAATAGATCGAATTAATTTGAATTCTCATATATTTTTCCTTCGTATCATGATGGGTGTAAGATATGAAAAGATCGTATATTTTGCGTACGATTTCGACTACTCGATCGTACATCGTACAAGAGCCAAAAAGATCGTATAAATACGATTTAAATCGTACGGTTGGCAACACTGGTTAGCGGTCGTTCAAATTTTACCCCTCATGCGCCTAAAGAAGCTTCTCTTCAAAAAATGACTTCAACTTAAACAGACTAGTAATAAAATTAAAACACCATCGGCGTACTTCTTTTTTTAGTACTTTTTTAGTTACCCCTAATAAACTAGTGGTCGCCCAGTGGTCGAAATTCGACCATAATTATTAATTTAAATTAATTGAATTATTGAATTGTGTGAACAGTTTCTTTTGTTGAGCCTCTGGACTGAAAATCTTATGTCGGTAAAGATAAATAAAATTAAAACCAGTTTATTACTAACAAAAAATAAAAATTATTAGTACCATGTATAATTATGTATTCATTTTTCCTTTAGATTCTTACGTAATAAATATTAAACAGAGGGGAGGGGTTCTCATCTTGGTATTTTTGCCTGTCCTCAGCCAGGATTAAAGTATGAAGGGGGATTGAATCATACTTGTTTCTCATAAGTAGCCTGCTACCCTGTTAACACGTGGCGGTGGCGGCGTTTGGACGTAGGTAAATGACCGCGACATAATATTATGTTTTGTGACCTCAGTAGTCAGCGCAGCGTAGCCATCCCGGCGTGAGACTAACCATGTTTTTTAAACGCGCCGTCGACGCGCGTTTTAAAAACGCGCGTCGACGGAGCAGTTTGTTGTCGTTTGCACCGATACACACGCGCGTTTGCATCGCGTCTGTATCGCTACACACGCGCGTCAACGGCGCGTTTTAAAAACGCGCGTCGACGGCGCGCTTTTATAATAATAATAATAAGATTTATTTATTTTCTCACCACCATATTGTAAACATGACATTTGATAGTTATATATAGGTAATAATAAGAGCATTGATATTGTGGTAGACTGGTGCCTAAGCTAGGGTCGAGGCCTGTGTTTCAGGACACCAGGTCTCCACCCCTAATAAAGTACTTTACATTACAATTTTATCATTAACTAGCCGACCCGTGCCCACTTCGTTGGGCGTTATAATCCATTTCACATAAGAAGGGTACGGTGAAATTTGATATGTTCCAATACACTCTCACTATTTTCAGCAAATCAGATAAATATAAATGTTTTAAAATCACCAATTAATTTCTAAGGCAAAATAATAATAATGCTTGATTAGATTGAATTGTTGACACGGCACGTCAGAGGGCGCAGGTTCAAATCCTGCTGATTTAAAATCTTTATATATTTTTATCTTTTTCCTTTTATCTTGTCACTCCTGAATAGTGTAGCTTTCTGTCAGCGAAAGAATTTTCATGATCGGATCAGTATTTGCGAAGATTACCCCGTATATACAAACAAAGTTATAAACTTTACCTCTTTATAATATTAGTATAGATAACGGGCATTAACAATTTTGTTTTAAATAATATTATGATATATTACGATATTGATATGTATTTATATATCTAAGCTTGTTATATTAAAATATAACTAAAACATTTTGCATGTATAGCTGAGTATATTTTATTTTATACCATTCATAAGATATGGATTAGTCGGTGTGTGTTAGTGTGTGTGTGTGTGTGTGCATATTATAAGTACTCTAAGTCAGGGCAGAAAGAATCTGTTCAGTGTCATCATAGTTCAACTTCTGTAACCAGTCAGTTAATTCCCGTTTACATATATTTTTAGTTAGGTTGAATAGAGGTAGACATCTATTAATTTTGTTGTACAAGAAGCCACCCAAATGCAAAAGAATCTCTTTGAGAACCTATTATACAGATGTGCAAAGGTCTACAGGCTGCGTCTGACTCGCTAGTGTATCGCGTCTGTATCGCTATATAAACGCGCATCGACGGCGCGTTTAATAAACGTGGTTTGCATAGGACCTAATGGATAACTGTTGGTTAACTTTACTTAGAAGTTTATTAATATTTATGTTTAATGTATTTTTATTTTGTCATATATAATCGTCAAATATTACGTCCTTAAATATTGATAGTAATACACCCGTCAACCTGTATATTATATCTTACGAAAGAAAAAACATCTCTCTACTTATTCGTTGGCTTTAATGCAAACGAAGCAGAGAGGAAAAACTAGTATGTAATTAATGTTGGGTGTTATGTACACTTGTAAGTGACCTGCAAACTAGATACATTATTATTATAATTATATTGTTTAATTTCAAATTTTTATATGTATGTTGTAAGTGTGCTTTCCAAATAAATAAATAATGTAGTGTAAATGTGATTCCGTCGAGTCGCGACGATACGCTGGCGGAATAATCGCTCGTTCGTGGCGACGCAACAACCCGACGATAAAAGGGCGGACTCGTCGCGATACGCTCGCTCGTGGAGACAAATAAATATGTAGTTTTACCCTTACAGGCGTACATTATTATTAACCAGTGTGAGTCTCTTCTCCTTCTTACATATTTATAATAATAATAATAAATTTATAATAATCGTATTTATAACTATTATATATCATTAATAATAGTTATAAATACGATTTTTTCTGCTATGACTTCAAGTATTTAGATCATTTGAGTAATCTCATTCGATAATCGTTTTATCTACAATATCAATATATACAAAAATGCTTAAGTTGATAAAGCCGATAAAAATACCTATCTACAAAACCCATACCAATATGTGCATAATGTTGTCTATGAATTAGACTTGTAATCGTGTCTCAAACATTGATTTATTTTTTCAATATTTCGTTTCGATTTTGGATATCTGCAACTACCAGAAATTTAATTTTAAACAACTTTTGTAATAATTTCTATTTTTCGTGTAAAATTGAAAATAAACGAGTTATTCAAAGGTGGAGTTTGACTTGTACCGTTTGTTTGTAATGTATCATTTGAGGCGATCTTGTTACAATACGGCGACACAGACTGATTTGTAACGTGTGTTTGTAATGTATAATTCGACCTCTTGGCTCAAGTGTGCTTCACCCATTGAAAAACTATATCAGTAACAGAAAGACATGTACTGATTCGCGAAAAAACCGACAGTCGAGTGGAGCACGCGTCGCTCGCCGCGAATGATACATTACAAACTAACGTTACAAGTTAGTTTTTGGTTTCTGTTACACGAACGCGATACATTACACCAAAATGTTACAACTCAAACTCTCTGTCACTACTGTAAATCTAAAATGAATTTTAAATATAATGTAATCTAAAATGAATTTTAAATTACACATGGTTTTTCAATTATTCAGTGAGCTTATGACCTTATTTATTTATTAATTTGCGAGTATATTTTACATATAACCCGTAACTCAACAAACCCCCCCTCCCACATTTAAGTAAAGTGATAATATATGATACTGCTTGATTTCACTGTAAGCAACCCACACAATGACACCTCCACCACGTGTGAGCAATCATCCGCCTCGGTGAGGCGAGATGGGGTTGAGCTAGCAATCACCACCTCGCCCCGGCGGTAGACCTGGACGAAACCTCCGGGCCCCGGCACAATAACCCCTCCCTTAAGTCTAAAGTTATATGATACTTACAGTAACAGCAACGGTGAATATTGGGCAGTGGTCAAAGCCGCTTTGCTTGAGCAGACGGTAGGATTCCCCCACGCCCAACTCATTGAGAGCTGCTACCGGGTTTTTTTTCCCGGCTTCGACGGAATCCACTACCTTTGCCAACGCCTGGAATACCAATCACAAGGCTTACAAGATAATAATTCTGACTTCAATAAGCATACACAATCCTATATATTAACAATAATTAATCAAATGATTGCGTCAGCCTGTATCATCCCACTGCTGGGCATAGGCCTCTTTCTCCATGCAAGAGAAGGATCGGAGCTTAATCTACCACGCTGCTTCACCGCGGGTTGGCGGATATATGTCAGGTACAGGTCAGGTATTTATGACCGGGACCGACGGCTTGACGTGCTCTCCGAGGTACGGTGAGGTGACCCACAAGGACAGACATCCAAACCGGAAAGGAATATTTGTACAAAATACAAATATAAATATCCGCCCCGAGCGGGATTCGAACCCACAAACCGTCGGTGTTTTAGGCGACTACTCGCAGCACTACACCAGGGTGGTGGTTAATCTTTAATCAAATGATTCGATATTTGATGAGTTGAGGATTTTTCAATTTGATATTTTTATGGTAAATAGTCCATACCACAGGAGACACAAATATGTACATTTCTAGCTAAATTAAAATAATATAAGAATAAATATTAAAGGAGACGGGGATTTTTAGGCTAAAATGTAATAAGTAAAGATATGGTTTAAAAAATTGGTCATATTTTTTAATTTTAAAATATAAAATATCAGCTCAATTCTGAATCTGGAAGCTGAGAAAAATGAAAAAGATTGTTTTCGTCAAATTAATTGGGTATCGATTTAACTATAATCGATTATAGAATTAAAAAAGAAAAGGTTTGCACTAGTTAATTAACTCAAAGTATTTAGATACATGTAAACAATAAAGTGTATTTAAATAAAGTTACATTAATATCGAAAATAACAATTAATATCTGATAAACTAAAATGAGTATCGATTGAAAATAAATCATATTTTTAATAACAGTTTTGACAGCTGACTGATATTGAAACTGTGTGTCTGTGTGATCTGTGTCCCGTCATGGTCCCGTCACTCGTTTCATGTAATCATGTTTATAGTTGTTTAATGTTTTCAGTGTATTCAGATGCGTCCTGAGTCCATTCCTGATATTTATTTATGGTTTCAAGTGATTCATATTTGTAATGATATAATATGATAAACATTAGTGCTTCAAGAACTTAGTAATTGGGTTTTTCATAGACATTGTAACATAACATCAATTTTACAAAACGTCTAATAACTCCGCTCTCAGATAGCCAAAATATACAGAATTTTCAGCGAGGGATCAATAAGCGTAAATACATTAATTGGTACCATTTTCATTACGTTACATTTTAAGTTACATTTTGGCCCAAGAATGTATGTAATTGTATCCGTCTCCTTTCAAATTGAATTACCTTTAAATTGCGTTTGAAACAACAACCAAACTGTATCTTTGTGGTCTTTGCTGATAGTTCTGAATCTGCAAAAAAAAGTTATATCATACTAAAATATTAAATAGAAGTTCTGGTTCTGGTAGACCCTATCACTTAGGATAAAGAAGATACAAAGACGGATCGATGCAATCGAGATTACCATCACAATATAATTTTGAAGTCAAAATCTGTGAAAATTATCATTTAAGCATTGTAACTTTTGAAATATACAAAATCAATACAAATAATATCAATACGTTTTAAAAATAAAAACAAAATAATTACAAACTAAACGTTGATTGTAATTATTTTGTTTTTGGGTACTTTTGACCCATTAAAATTTATTAAAGAAAAAATAAAATATAAATTATATATTTTTTTGAATTCTTTATACAATAAATAATGATATTATTAATAGAGGTTTAAAAAAAATCATTGTTTGTACCTGTTTTTTGATTGATAATTTCGCGAAACAAAAAAGTAATATAAACTGGTAAAAAAGTAAGTAATTTTAATTACATGTTCCTATTCATGCTTAAATAACTTTTGTTAAATTGATTCCAGAAAATAATTGGTTAATTATTTGCAGCTATTGGCGGTACCTATTATAATTTGTATAGTTTATATACAGTGCAGAATTCTAATATATATTTTTTAATTATGCATAAGAATACATTAAAAAATAAATAAATTAAAAAAAAAACATTAGACACACTACATACCATGTATTAAATATCATAATTATAATATATCATACCTTCGAAATTTATCGATGCAACTCCAGAATGTTGAATCTGCGACATAATGAAAAAAAAAACGACAACAAGAGATATTTACAATAATTATATTCAATATTCAATCACTTTCAACATAATTATATGCAAGAAGTGACCAAACTTGAGAAAAATGTGATTACAAATGGCGACTACAAGCCGTACAGCACAGAATACATTGAATATATACCTACGGCTACCCTACAGTTATAAATTGAATATAATATTTTAATTTTCAACTACCATCAGAATTTATAATTTTTTTATTAGATATAACATGAGTAATAATTTAGTTTGTTCAAAATTATAAATTTTTATATATATATATTATTTATATATTAATCGATTGATAGGCTTTTGAATCGTTTACATAATTATACAGAGGTAAATTTTATAACTTTGTTTGTTTGTAGGGGGTAATCTTCGTAAATACTGATCCGATCAAGAAAATTCTTTCACTAACAGAAAGCTACACTATTCAGAAGTTATATAGGCTATATTTTATTGTTATTGAACAAAAATTTCAGTGAAAAATCATAGTATATATATAAATCAAGTCGGAGATGTGCGAGCGAGATGAAAACTTTACTATACATTTGCATCACAAAAATAATTAACGCCCAACGAAGTGGGCACAGGTCGGCTAGTATCTTATATATGGTATGCAGTGTGTGTGGTAATTTAATGCCTGTCACTTATGTCTACTGAATATGCCAACAATACATTTATATTATTACTTTTATGTATACAAATAAATAAAATTGGAGTGTCTGTTTGTAACATTAAAATAATCATTTTTTACTAAATGCATATGGATATATAGACGGTACATATATAGCAAAATAACATTTTTAATTTTTTTTGTGTGTCTGTCTGTCTGTCTGTTCCGGCTAATCTCTGAAACAGTTGGACCGATTTTGACGGGACTTTCAGTGGCAGATAGCTGATGTATATCCTTATTAACTATTGACAGAACGAAGTCTGTTCGGGCAGCTATTTTAAATAAAGATGAATTAAGTTTTTTTAGACCAGTGTTTTTCAACCTTTTTCATGATACGACCCCCCTGGTATGAAGAAATATTTCGCGACCCCCCGTCCCTTCGCTTTTTTATCATGTATGTATGTGTATGTTACCGTGTTACAAATATTCATTCCATACGACGTTTTCATACGTCTCCATAATTAGGATTAGGATATATAATTATGTAATAAACACATTGTTATAGGAGTACAATTACATACATAGAATACGTCACCAATTGATAACTAACTAGGGCCAATAGGCTAACTAAGGCCCAAATAATAATTGTGTTTGCTCGCAAACGAAAAATAAATCGGCCAAGTCCGAGTCGGACTCGCGCACGAAGGGTTCCGTACCACTGACTAAACTAAATATAAGTAAATTTTCTGTAAAATATTTATTCTGTAAAATATTTATTTAATTATGACGCTATCTATGATGCTATTAGAAAACTATTATTATTAGTCTATTGATGAAGTTTCCCTAATTTCTGATAGATGGCGTTTTAGACTAATAAAAAATTATCGCCCCCCTTAAATGTTTATTTTATTTTGTTTTTAGTATTTTTTGCTATAGCGGCAACAGAATCACACAATTTGTGAAAATTTCAACTGTCTAGCTATGGCCGTTCTTGAGATACAGCCTGGTGACAGACGGACGGACGGACGGACGGACGGACAGCGAAGTCTTAATAATAGGGTCCCGTTTTTACCCTTAGTTACTCGCAATTTTAGTATTTATAATAATAAAATAACTAATCTACTACACAAAAATAGCAAAAATAAATAAATTAGAGGTACAAAACACAAAAAAGGGGACAATAGACAAAAAAAGGTAATTTAAGTTTAGGGTATGGGGCTTCATAGTCAAATCAGTCAGGATTGATAGTAACTACAACCCGTTAAATGATTCACTTCGACTTAACCAATAACCCTGTATACAATACTTGCATATTGGGTCGAAAGATTCTTAATAAAGACATACATACTCACCTAAACTTTCACAAAGAAATCTAAAATTACTAAAATTAGGCTTAGGAACGCTGATTACGTTGTACTAGACAGACCGCGGACAAATAATTAGATACTATTAGTAAAAAAAATATAATGTTTGAAGGTGCTCAACACTATAAAATTACCTTTGGATATAAGAAATTCTAAGACGACAATAACATTTAAAAAGCTTTTAAAATTTTATATTCTGAATAAGTAAATAAATAAAAAAAATTAAAGAAACAAATATTAATAACAACTACATACTAAATAATTACACAATAATAATATCCACAAAATTAACATATCTATAAAGTACACACATGCCACATCCAGTTTCGCATAGTCTAAGGAATCTTTAAACATATTCATTTGTAAACAAACTTTATGTGACTACCTCCAATATTTTTTACATTTTTTGATTGTACGTAACTGCCCATTTTTACAAGCTTTTATTTAACTTGCAATATATGTATGTATGTATGTATGTAAGTTTAATGTATGTAAGTTCGGATGAAATCTTGCAACTCAATTTTGAAGCAGATATCTTCAACCAATTAAGCTGAAATTTTCTATACAGGTTAAATTTTTCAAATTCAAATTCAAATTCAAATTCAAATAATTTATTCATTTTAGGCTGATACAGCACTTGTGAACGTCAATGAAGCTACGCCATCGGTTCGCAAATCCTACGGCGGGAGACCTTGTAACGAGAAGAACCGGCAAGAAACTCGTCAAGGGCTATTTTTTTCTCCCTGTCATATTTCATACAGAGTCGTCAAATTGAAAAATGACTTTAACTTAATATATGTAAGGTCACTTTCCATCACAAATTTATCTTAAATTTATAAACAAAATAAAATACCCGGTAATCATTGCAGTAAATAATTTTCAATTAAAAACTAGACACCTACTAAAAGGTAGTTTCTTTAAAATGCGCTCCAAACAAATAGACAAGTAATTGTTTAGACGTGGCGAATAAAATACTTAAATAGATGCCTAACAAAAGTAATAAAACTTTGAATAGTTTAGGAACATAGTCAATAATAATCAGTGCCATACAAGCCACGACAAAATAAAATAACAATAACAATAAACATGAGAGATCAGCATATTTTGAGACAAGAAGCCAGGAGCAGACCCATCCCACTGGTGGCACCCGTTCACGAGCATGACGCATGAACCAGCCATCGCTTCGCTCAACCATATTTCAGGGAACGCAACGACCCGCCTCACACGACACCACCGCAGAAATGTTTATAGAGAGCATGACATACTCAGACTACTCATCCCAAAACGCCGAAACCATAAAGTAAGAAGGATGTAGTACATGATTTATTTTTTAAAACACGACTCTCAATTACAACTACAAGTAAAAATCCTTGTCAGCTTAGGACCAAGCTGCTGTGTCATTTAAATAATCATTGACAGTATAGTAGCCCTTCTTGAGGAGGCAATTTTTTATATGATTCCTAAACTCTTCAAAGGGTAACTCCAAGATATCACTTGGAATCTTGTTAAATATATGTATACCTTGACCCATGAAGGACCCACGTACCTTCTCTAATCGGTACAGAGGCATTATAAGGTTATTCCTATTCCTTGTATTGCGACCATGCAAATCGGCATGTTTGGTATATAAGTTACTATTTCGACGCACAAAAAGAATACAATTTAATATAAATTGAGATGCAGCTGTCAGTATACCAATTTCTTTGAACTTCTCCCTAAGAGAAGTTTTAGAGCTTAGTTGATAAATAGCCCTTACTGCTCGTTTTTGCAAAATAAATATAGCATTAATGTCAGCCGCTAATCCCCACATAAGAATGCCATATGACATGATGCTATGAAAATAACTAAAGTATACAGTCCTAGCAGTATCTATATCAGTTAACTGTCTAACTTTTCTAATAGCGTAAGCCGCAGAGCTAAGCTTACCAGCTAATGCAGCAATATGCGAATGCCACTGAAGTTTTCTGTCTATAGTTACACCCAGAAAGACTGTTGATTCAACTAAATCTAATTTTTCATTATTCATTACAACTTCTATGGGTGGAGATTTTACATTTGGTAAAGAGAATAGAACGCATTTCGTTTTCCTTGCATTAAGCTGTAGATTATTAAAACTAAACCAAGTGAGTATTTCCGAGAGTGCTTTGTTCACATCGTCAAAATTTGATTTATTTCTATCAATGTTAAATATAAGAGAAGTATCATCAGCAAACAAGACAATCTCGCATAGGCTTTTTGCAAAGAAAGGTAAATCGTTAATATAAACCAAAAACAAGAAAGGGCCCAAGATAGACCCTTGTGGTACACCTAGCTTTACATCGGAACCCATTGATTTCACACCATTTATATCAACTGTCTGAGTCCGGTAACTAAGATACGAGTGTAATAGTTTCTGGGCATTATTTTTTATACCGTAATGATTTAGCTTCAACAGCAGCGTCTGATGATCTACACAGTCAAAAGCTTTGGACAAGTCGCAGAATATGCCAAGAGCATTCTGCGACCTCTCCCAGGCCCCAAAGACATGCTTAAGAAGTGCAACACCGGCATCAGTAGTAGACCTACCCTTCGTAAAACCGAACTGTTTATTATGCAAGAGGTTATTTAAATTAAAAAAGGTTAATAATTGCTCTAGTATTATTTTTTCAAAGATCTTGCTCAAGGCGGGTAAAATGGATATTGGTCTGTAATTACTTGGGTCTTCTTTGTTCCCAGATTTAAATAATGGAATAATTTTGCTAAATTTCATTAAGTCAGGAAAAATTCCTTCAGCAATGCAATCATTAAATATAACAGCAAGATATGGAGCAATGGTGTAAATAATGCTTTTAAGAATAGTAACAGATATACCCCATAAATCATTGGTACCTTTCATTTTAAGAGATTTGAATGCTTTGATTATATCAGTGAAATTAATGCTTTTAAAATCAAACAATGAACTACATTCGGACACATGTCTTTGGAGCATTAAGACCGCAGACGCAGTTGAAGAATTCAAATTAGATGTTGTTTCAATTGGTATATTTACAAAAAAGTTATTAAAAATATCAGCTATTTCCTTTTCTGACTTTATTTGGGCGTCATTAATTTTAAGCGTCAGGCTGTTGTCACGTGGTTTATATTTGCCAGTCTCACGCTTTATAATATCCCAGGTCGTTTTGATTTTATTGCTAGAATTCATTATTTTTCCTTTAAAATAGTTAGACTTAGCTATAGAACATGACTGTTTAAAAATTTTAGAGTATTGTTTAACATGTTCTACAAAACCAGGACTGTGATTACTTTCTCTTAATTTATACAGTTCATATAGCCTGTTTCTACTTTTATAAATACCTGTCGTAGCCCATTGACAAAACTGTAATTTTTGGGTACACTTAATAGTCTTCGTTTTAAAAGAGTTATTAAATTCCTTAATCAGTAATCCAAAGAAGTTCCCATAAAGTTCATTTGGATCATCATGTACATATGGCATTAAAGAAACTTTATCATAGATACTATTTTTAAAATTATCTAGACCTGTTTTTGTAATAGGCCTACATTGTAAAGTGACAGGTGTATCAGCGACGTCCAATTGGTAAGCTGCCTGTAGACCGTAATGGTCAGATGTAATGTTTTTAACAACTAATTTGTTTACCGGGTCACATTCTGAAAATATATTATCTATACAAGTTGCTGAATGATCTGTAACCCTTGTAGGTTCTAAAAACTGATTAACTAAATTAAAAGAATTAAACAAGGTTAACAGCCGAGTAGTCAGTGCACTGCTTTCAAGTATGTCAACATTAAAATCACCGCACACAGCTACTGGCTTATTTTTTTGCTTTAACTTTTTTAAAGCATCCTCCATTACCGATTCAAAGGTTTCGAAACTACCTTTAGGGGGTCTGTATACACAAACTATTACTAAGCTTTTCAATTCAACACACGAGACCTCGACATGGCGTTCTACGGAAAGGTCCACAATATCCTTTCTTTCTATATACTTAATGTCATTTTTAACCAAAATTAAAGAGCCGCCACATGTCGTTGTTTTTCTAGACAATAAACTCGACAATTGAAAATTATTCACATTACATGACACATCACAATGCTTCAGCCAGTGTTCGGTTATACAAATAATATTAATGTTGTTACATTCAACAAATAACTCTAATTCTAAAACTTTGCCAGACAGGCCCTGAATATTCTGACACAATAAATTAATACATGAGGGCTTGGCTGTTGTCTTACGTCTCAGTTTAAAGCTGAGCAAGAAACATTTACACTAGGTAATACATTTTTACTGTTAGTGTATTTATTACATTTTTTCTTAGTAGAATTGCTACTAATATCAATGTCAATAGACGTTGGTTTGCCACCTTCATGGGTGTCCTGTAAATTAAAAGCTAACAAATTAGCTATTTTTGTCCTAAACCTATTTGCAAGATACATAGTATCTGGGGTCAAAGTAAAATAATTAATAAAATTATTAATGTCAAAATATAAAATATTGTCACTATGACAACTAATCAAATTAAATAAGTATGAATTTAACTCAAAAATACGATTGTTTTGCGCCTTACTTAAATTACTTGCATATGGAAATGAGCTGATTACCAATTTACAGCCTGTGTCTGCCTGTAATTTTAATAAAATGTCTATATTTTGCAAAATATGATTTTTCTTAACTGCGGAGCTGTCCCCACATAAAACAATTAAATTTGTTAAACTATCAACTTTATGCAACAGTATACTATGTACAATATCTTTAAATGATCTACCTGGTGTACATATATTTATAAATTCCTTGTGATATCTGTTTTTCATAATCAATCCTAACCCCTGGCCTAATTTATCTGAAAACATTATAGTTTTTACAGGTTTTATATGTTCTGAGTCACATGATGTAGCTGGTTTGGATGACAATGCATGGTTTGTACTTTGTATATATTATGTATGTATGTACGTATGTTTGTTCGGGTAAAATCTTACAACTCAATTTTGAAGCAGATATCTTCAACCAATTAAGCTGAAATTTTGTATACAGGTTCAATTTGGATGACAATGTATGGTAAACTTTGCGACGTCATTCTAAATCCAATATGGCGGCATATCCAAGAGTGCGGACTAGTTATTTTTAGTGCGCTTCTACAATATAGGTATCAAATGAAAGGGTTTGTTAAGAATAGTTCGAATAAAGTGACGTGATAACGACTAAAAAGTCAAAAATAAATTAAAAGTAAAAATACCTTTTTAAAAAACAAGCTTTTATTTGAATGCGCTAAAACGGAAAAAGTAAATTTTTACTTTAAAACTTTTACTATCTACTAATAAAGTCATTACACATAATCTATATGACATAAAAGCTTGTCGCGAGCCAAATTCAGTGTATAACATTTCTTGAAAAATTGATTTTAGATTGTTCTCGCTAATATTAGCATCTGGCGGTGATGGAGAATTTATAGCTGGCTTTTTATAATATTAATAATATAATAATAATCTTTTATTTCATGAACTCATTACAATATAGATTACACCGAGTCTTCCCAATAAGTAATTAAAGATACTTGTGGTACTGTGTGGTGGTGGTTTTTATATCCCCTACTCATAGAGACATTCTGTAAGGGTGTATTGTCAGTTCTAGCAGTCTTCGAAGTGCTCATCTTGCAATTTAGACACTTCCAGTCGGAGGTAATATCTGTGCTAATTACTGACAAGCAAGAAGAATGGAATGACATTCTGCATTTAGCACATCTGGGGCAGATTCCACCCGACAGCAACCCCAAGCTCTCGACTCAGACATTGTTGTCAGATATTCACACAAAATTGCGTGCGTACAAAGTACACATGAAAGAAGTGAAACTTCTTTGGCAAACTAATTTAAAAAAAAACTATTTAAAAAAATGAATTTAAAATACGAAAAAAACTAATTGAAAAAAAGCCAACGTCACGCGGTGTTCCCAGGCGGTCACCCACCCAAGTACTCACCGTCCCTGACGTTGACACTAATATTTTACCCCTCATGCACCTAAATAAATTTCACTTCAATAATTACTCTCAATATGAACAAAAGTTATATTATTGTACAGTACTGAACAGTTTTTGCTTCCTTTATATTTCACTTGTTTGAGATATTTTATGAATAAAAAATATTACAGAGATAAATACGTTGTACGTGCACGCTTAGTTAACGCGGGTAGATATAATGTAAGTCTACTGTTAAGTATAAGCGACATAAACAATCTTTTGTTGTAAAGGCTTCGAGAGTTAACGTAATGCTCTAAGATCTGGCTTAAGAAATACTAGCGAGCCGCCCCGGCTTCGCACGGGTGCAATGATGATACTAAATACTATCAACAATAAAAGATACGATAGAAACCTCTAGTCTAAAATTATCAGTGTTTTTCTACCATGTTATGCATGTATTATACATAGGTATAAACTTTCTTCTTGAATTACTCTATCTATTAAAAAAAACCGCATCAAAATTCGTTGCGTAGTTTTAAAGATCTAAGCATACATAGGGACATAGGGACATAGGGACAGAGAAAGCGACTTTGTTTTATACTATGTAGTGATAATATAACCTCACATTTTCAATTATAATGATCCAGTAGTTCCAGTACATATACAAGATAATACTTAGTATTATCTTGTATATGTACTGGAACTTGTATTTATATGTTGTCTTGTACTGTAATCTTAACTGAGGTAGGGCACAGCAGGAAATTTCCTGCTCAAAATATGGAGCAGCCCGACTGGGGCAGTACCTCGACCTTACAGAAGACCACAGCTAAATAATACTGTTTTCAAGCAGTATTGTGTTCCTGTTGGTGAGTAAGGTGACCAGAGCTCCTGGGGGGATTGGAGATAGGGTTGGCAACGCGCTTGCGATGCTTCTGGTGTTGCAGGCGTCTATAGGCTACGGTCTTACCATCAGGTGAGCCGTACGCTTGTTTGCCAACCTAGTTAGGTACATAAAAAAAATATTAATGAAATCGCGCCTATAGGCTGCTTAAGCTAACTTTTTTCGTACAAAAAGTTTGTGACAAACGAAATTGTTTATAGTACTACTATATAACCAAGATTGAAAAAATCTCCATAACAAACCATTAAAATAAATATGAGTCTTGTTAATAAAATTTAAATTGCAAATATGCTATACAATATATGTTATTATTGTTATATTTCAGTGTTAAATAAAACTTGTTTAAACCTTTTGCCCCGATTTTACAAAGTGAAAGAATAAGTCAACTACATTTGTGTGGTAAATAAATAAGTACCTGGGTGACCGAGCCTAGCTCGGTATTTTCATTTTATTTTTTGTTTCTTTTTTCTCGGTATTTTTATATTTTAATTTTATTTAAATAATAAATCACGAGTGAAATTAAAAAAAAAAAAGAAAAAAATTAATCTGGAGACTGAGATTCGATCCCGGGTCACACGATTTGATACCCACCGATTAACTAATTACGCTATTACGGCTATGTTAATAATTCTGAAATTAAGCTTCGTATTCTAATGATATTTTTTCATTGCCTAAAACAGGGATAAAACGACATTTTTTTAAAATGAATCCTAGCTAGATCAATTTTTCGCCCCCGAAATCCCCTGTATACTGAATTTCACGAAAATCGTTGCAGCCGATTCCGAGATTCAGATTATATATATATATATATATATATATATGTATACAAGAATTGCTCGTTTAATAGTATAAGATAAGATATACATTAATGATCTATGAGTGTCTCCCGGGCAAAGATTCCATTTAAGATTTCCATATCAAGGAGAGAAATTCGATCGTTTAGATTAACTACTTAAATTAATCCATACTAATATTATAAATGCGAAAGTATCTCTGTCTGTCTGTCTGTCTGTCTGTCGCGCAATCATGCCAAAACTACTGAACAGATTTAAATAAAATTTGGTATACAGATAGTCTAGAGTCTGAGAAAGGACATAGGCTACTTTTTAATGCGAATAAAAGGGTGTAAGGGGTTGAAAGGTGGGAGTGAAAATTTGTATGGAACTACGTTTGTGTTTCGTAACTGTCAAACATTTAATGTGCATCCCGTCGATATGGTAAACTCTCCGATAAAATTAAAGAACGTATTTAAATAAAGGTTTCGAATCCACAACATATATCCACAATATACGGATAGTGGCGTATTTTACATTTTAAAAATGTATAATAATGTCAGTAATGAAAACGGATTGACATAATATATATTGGTTGTCAAATATAAAACGTAGTGATGACGTAGTGGTTATATACTTTTTGGTCAAATATTTATGCGTGCGTTCAGAAATTTATTTAGTGTAAACTAAGGAAAATATATCAAGCTAATTAAATCTTATACTATTAAAAAAAAGGAAAGCATTTTTTCCCCCAAAACAACGCAGGCGAAACCGCATGGCACAGCTAGTCTATAATAAATTGATTTTATGCCTGATATTTGCCTTAATATTTCAAGTGATTTTTGATGTACCTACATATCACCTTAACTTTTAAGTGGAGAAGTTCCTTGATTTCAGTATTGATCGATTGCTTGTTTGTGGCTCAGGTCAGACATGCGCACCTAGATCTACCAACGCCCGAAAAATCTAGGCATTCTACCTTCTCGATTAACAATATGATGACGTATATTCCGATCTAAATTTTTTGTAAAGTGCATAACATTGTATTTATATTTTTAATATTTCTGTGTACTCGACAGAAGTTTTAAAAGTGATATAAAATTATTGTGAACATTGTATTGTGAACTTTAAAAATTGTAAGTATATTGACTTTGTTTCAATACCAAAATAACTATAAGGTTAATTAGCAGTGCGGGTAACTGGGTTGTAATTTTTGTACTGTTTATCTAATGTAACGTGCGAATTATAACTTTTTTTTCTTAGTATTGATAATAGTTGCGCTTTTTAACAGACTTCCAAAAAGGAGGAGGTTCTCAAATCGACTGTATTTTTTTATGTATGTTAACTCAGAACTTTTGAATGAGTGGACCGATTTCGATGATTTTTGTTTTAATCAAAAGGTAGTGCGTGTCATTTGGTCCCATTTAAATTTATTTGAGATCTAACAAGTACTTTTCGAGTTATATCTAATATTGTGTTTTTACTTGACAATTTTTTCTTCGACCTACGTTGTATTATACTGCATAACTTTTTACTGGGTTTACCGGTTTTGATGATTTTTAATTTAGTCGAAAGCTGATGTTTCTCATCTAGTTACATTTAAATTTCATCGAGATCTGATTTCAACTTTTGGAGTAATCGTTGATAACGCGTATTTACTTGACTATTTTTTCGTCTACCTACGTTGTATTTCTTGTCGATGGAAGTGAAGTCGGTTTTTTTTCGTTTGCGAGTAAACACAATTATGGCGAATTCAATATTTCCTTGGATTTGTATTGTATATTTTTGAGGTATTTAAACACAAGTATAAATACGTGTTTTATGCGTTACTTTTATAATAAAAGCGTTTTTGTTTGTTGCTGTCTAAAAATTACGATCATTTTATGTATATAGGTTATTGATTTATCCAGTACCATTACCCTTACCCCTCGTCTGAGAGGTGAATGCGCAGTTGAAATGTCACATTGTATAATGCTTGTTGCACAGGTTGCTATACTTTGTCCATTTTATTATTAGTCTTTTGACAGCTCCGGCCCATAAAGTTTCATATTGTTTAACTAAAAAATTCATAGATATAATATCGTACTTCATGGACGGGTACCGCCCCTTTAGTGATATGCCACTCATAACGATTACTATGATTGTGCCACAGATTACAAATAATCGGTAGAAATAAATGCTAATCTATATTATAAACAGGTGAAGTTTTTAACTTTGTTTGTTTGTAGGAAGTAATCTTCGCAAATAGTAATCCGATCATGAAAATTCTTTCACGAACAGAAAGCTACACCATTCAGGAGTAGGTACCATAGGCTATAGTTTATTGTTATTGAACACAAAATTCAGTGAAAAATAATAATATTAATAAGTATATGTAAATCAAATCGGACAAAAATATACATTATATTAGTTGCTGCCCGTGACATCGTCTGCGTGAACGCTATACAGCACGAAAAATACCCTTTAAAATAACATTCATATACCCATTTCTTCTTTACATTACATATCTACAGAAAGTGCAGTAACGGAGAGAGACTGTCTATTATAAAATTGACCTTCAAAAAGTGCTTATTTTCAGCCTGCTTTGAATAAATGACTTTATGGTGATTCTGCTGAATTAAGTCATAAGTTGTGACTAAAGCAGATGGAGAAAATAATGAATAAGGAATACAGAATAGGGTAAAAATACATACTTATAGGATAAACAACATTAGTGGTTTGGCTACCTATCATGACATTTGGCGTTCGCGTCGGCTTTCTTCGTTATTTAGTTTATGGCGGCACGTCACTAGCTAGCACTAGCACTAGATTCATTCCATGTCAAACCAACAAGGCACTCAACCTGACCCTTTCAGATTTGGCTGAAATTTTGTTTATTTATACTATTTGACATCCTGAACGCAAATATAGTTTTCAAAAAATTTATTCCCTGATAGTTTTTTAGTTATAAATTTTAAAAAATCACAAAATTCGCGTTTTTTGACGTGCACTAAAATCTAAAATCTGCAATAACTTTGGTTCTATTAGAGACAGAGAGCTGAATGATAGCTCATTTTAAAGAGGGTTTAATGGGATTCAATGTGATACCCAATTTGAACACATTAATGTACAAAATATTTTTTGAGTAAAACTCAAAAATCGTTTTTGAAAAATCTTTGTGTTGGTGTCTTTTAATTTTTTTCAAATTTATATATGTTTTTATGTATGATTTTGCGAGTACACCATAAAAATTTCAGAGTGGGACCATGATGGGATCGGGAGATATGTTAAAAATACATTGATACATTGAAGCAGCTTAAAACTTATATAAAACATTTTTTTTAAATGTTTTGTTCATCTCTGAAACGAATTAACGATACAATTTTTAAGAAGAAAATGCACAACTCCATCTATGGCTTTTAAAAATAACCAATTAACCTCGCCAACATCATCAGATCAAATTTAAATTATTTATATCCAAAAAGGGATTGATGATGATGTTATTGAAAACTCATAGATGGCGCTGCTTTAAAATTGTCTTGATACTACTTATATTCATTTCATTATGTTTATCGGCCTAAGTTACTTATATTGCGTGATTTAGAGTGAAGCTAGCTTATAGCATGGTTATTAACATAATAACAACAACATTCAAATATGCGTCGTTAGATTACACGTTGTTACAGAATGCGTTGAAGAAATAAAGGTTCACTGCTCGTTCCCCGTAGGTGATAGCACGATAATAATTATGTAATAACTTATATAAGTTTTACGTCGTAATATTTTCATATTAATAAATATTATATTTTTTAACAAAAAAATTAGCGATACCGATTATTCTTTAGGACATCACTAAACCTTGTCAGTCGTCGATCTGTCAAAAGACTAATAATAAAATGGACAAACTATACGCGTCTATTGACAGCTATGCGTTTAGACATTTGAACATTGAGTGTTTTTATATTATTAAAAATAATGAGGTAAATAATATTTCAGTGACAAGGATAACACAAAAAATGCAACTTATAAATCATCAAAAAAATTCGATGGCTGGTATTGAGGAGCTTAAGCCAGAACACAACGCGAGTGGTGAAATGGTATACATAAAGTTAATAAATAATAGGCGTAAGGGAATAATACTAGGTATAGTAGATACATACAAAAGAGAAATGTAGATCTAAATTGTAAGTTTGGGGGTATGAAAGAAGAGTTTACACTACATTTTAGTTACATACCTACATACTATTGTGCAGACCTATCACTATTGACTGGAACTAAGTTTCCATTATTACAGAGAATTGTTTTTAAATATATTTTTCAAAATATAAAAGAACACATATTTTACACTATTTATAAGCCTGCCGCGAAAACTCGCAAGAGCTTATCTGGACAAGCCGTTGCGTCGAATACCATATTGTCATATGTTTATACACTACTGTCCTATACTATACTAATAACTAATGTAATTATAAAAATTTTGTGACTATTAAACGCTTAATTATTTTAATATATTTTTTTAATGATCTTCTATATATATTTGCGTTTGTTAGGTATAACTCTTGTAGGTCTTCCGGAAGTTTATTAATGAATGTGGGTAGGTATAATGGTATTTAACATTCTAGGTCCGTAAAGTTTTCTAGTATTCGGTATAAGTGCAGGCGCGCATCACGATTTTTAATCGCGCTATTATCTAATCGCAGAAACGCAACGTATGAGTTAGTAGGACAGTGCGCGCACAGCGACTGAAAAATCGCGGCGATTTTAAAATCGTGATTTGTCACATTTTCTCGCGACCACTCGCGACGTGATGATCGCGAAAATAAAATGCAGCGTATGAAATTGTATCATCCCGCGCGCACTGCGATTTTAAAATCGCGCATTCGGGCCTCATTCGTGTTCCATCTTTCCAAGAGTAAGCATGTCAGCGCCTGCATATAAAAGCTTGTCGCGAGATTTGCTTGTAAACAAGTAAAATAAATTGATGTGATTGATTTTAACTATTAAAATTTTGAAACTAAGGAAATACGAGTAGGTAGGTACTCATATCTCGCGACAAGCTTTTAAATCATATAGATTATGTAATGACTTTATAAGTATATAGTTATAAGTTTTAAGGTAATAATTTTTTTTTCATCATTTTAGCATATTCTAATAAAAGCTTGTTTTTTAAAAAGGTTTTTTAATTTTAATTTATTTAAATAATAATTTGGTTGCTGAAAGAATTGTACTACAGTATAGGTACTGTAATAATTGTAAATATAATAATTCTCATGTTTCGTACATTCGTCGTGCTATTGTAAATATTGTGTGTTCATATCTCAGTAATTTGTCGAATGTTTGAATTTTCATTTTATAATAGCTAAAGAATTTTTTGGGATACATCCGAAGTTCATGGTATTCCTGATAAAAGAAACCTTTGATACTTCTATCCGCTGTTAAAGGATGAATCCAGTATTGGCGAATTTTATTCTTTTTTCTTCTGATCCTCCGAAGTAGTAAATAAAGACAAGCGACTTGTACGAAGTCCATGGTGCAACTGAGCAAAGATCGCGATTTTTTAATCGAAGTGCGCGCACCGTACGTTCTGCGAATAAAATAATAATAGTTCTGCTTATAGCGCGATTTTAAAATCGTGTCGCAAAACTGAAAATCGCGCGTTTTGAATTTTTCTTAAAGTACAATTACTTGGTCTACATTTTTTGATTAATAAAGAGGGATCATTAACTTCATTTAGGACATTGAATAAAAGTAATTGTAAATCATAAATATTGTTTAAATGAAATTGAAATTTTTACTGTTTTTCATTGTACGTATATGCATGTGTGGGAATGTGTGTGTGTGTTTGTGTGTGTGTGTGTTTGTGTCTATGAGTATATACTTATTTTTGATTATAAGTAGCACGTGCGTGTACGCATCTACTTATGCTTTTGTTATATTTTCATAAAAAATATTTTTTAGGAGTCGACACAAAATAATACGAATGATAGAAGATCTGACACTGAAGAGGAAACTTTCAGTTCTTTGAAGTCCTACCACGGTGAGCACTATTTATATTCTTTTTAACCGAATTAGGAGGAGGTTCTCAATTCGATTGTATTTTTTTTATGTATGTTACTTCATAACTTTTGACGGGACCAATTTCGATAAAAAAAAATTAATCGAAAGGTGGTGCGTGTCATTTGGTCCCATTTAAATTTATTTGAGATGTAAACAGTACTTTTCGAGTTATATCTAATAATGCGTTTTTACTTGACTATTTTTTCGTCGACTTACGTTGTATTATACCGCATAACTTTTTACTGGGTGTACCGATTTTGACAATTTTTGGTTTAATCGAAAGTTAATATTTATCATGTGGTCACATTTAAATTTCATCGAGATCTGATTTCAACTTTTTGAGTAATCTTTGATACCGCGTATTTACTTGACTATTTTTTCGTCTACCTACGTTGTATTACTTGCCGATGTAATTGAAGTCGCCGTGTTGACGCAGCGGTCACAGCACTGGATTGCGATTGGTTGTTGCGCGGGCGCTTGCAGGTTTGATCCCCGCACACGACGACATTTGTATTGACCATACAGATGTTTGCCGTGGTCTGGGTGTTGGTGCAGTCCTTGTGGGTGTCCCCACCGTGCCTCGGAGAGCACGTTAAGCCGTTGGTCCCGGTTGTTATCATGTACACCTGATAGCGATCGTTAATCATAGTAGGGAATATATCCGCCAACCCGCATTGGAGCAGCGCAGTGGATTAAGCTCTGATCCTTCTCCTACATGGGGAAGAGGCCTATGCCCAACAGTGGGATATTACAGGCTGAATCGTGATCGTGAATCGTAAATTGAAGTCGTTTTTTTTCGTTTGCGAGCAAACGCAAATATTTTAACATATCTATGATTACAAAAGTGACATTTCTTTAAAAAAAAAAGTGACATTTCAAATTGGTTGTGCAGGCAGGGAGTGGTCGGAAGTAGAGCATTTGCTTCAAGTACCAGCTGAGTCGGATAAAGAAGATGACGACGATGAAGACGCGTGTATGTGTTAAATACTTGAACTTTAAATATCCTAAATTACAATAACTCCATGATATATTTATATCAATACAAATTGCAGGGTCCCCAGCACCATCACAAATAAGTACAGATTCCCAAGATGATCCCTTCGCAGAGGACATCCATGATCTGGTCAATGTTTTAGATAATATGGTATGTGTGAATTTTATTTAATAAAATATTTTTATTTATTTACGAACTTGTCGTTGATTTCTTATGTTTATTACAGATACGATCACAATCCAACTTAAGCTGTGATGCAACACGCGTTGTCGATTTTTTGGATCTTGATTTGTTTAAGTATGAAACAATATTGGCCGAGGTAAGCAACGTTTGTGTTCGTGGAAAATAAAAAATTCCTTTTTTTATATTAATTCAGTAAACATACATGATGTTTGTTTATTTTGACAGGTACAAGATTGGACGTGGGAAACAGATGATTTTCTAAGTGAGGAATCTTTCGAGTCGGCAGAAATAGATCCATCTCCCACACCTTAAGCATTCAGAATCAAAGATTCGAACACATTTTGTTTTTAAATACATATTTGAATACATATATTTTGTAACTTTTAAGTTATTTTCTATATACATGTAGGTTATTAAATTAGAAACTACTTTTAGAAGTCAGGGCGCTAATGTAAAGGCATTCTTTTAGTAAATTTTCAAAACTATTTTTACAAATTAGGACTAATAAAACGGTCATTTCATAAATATATATAATTTAAGTAACTCGTATTTGCGAGCGTGTTAATTTTGGTATAGTTTTTTTTTTCTTAATGATTAAGATCTGAGAATGATTAAGATTTTTATACTATTTTCACAACAAAAATCGCGTTAAAATTAATTTATAAAAAATTCTTTCTTTAAATATATCTAAATAAGAACAATAATGATTTATCAGATTTTATTACAACGTTAAAAAGTAAAAAAAAATCTCCTAATATTATGTACCATAATTTAATCTTTCAAAGTTTTTAGACACTTATTTTTAAATTTATTTGTATTGTTAGACAAAATTTGCAAGGCGAGAAAAAGGTACGAACATACTGACAATAACTAAAAAAATGGATATAGCATTAATGCTTAACTTTAAAATATTTTTTTATAAGACAGTGTAAAATCAAAACTTAATTACAATATAATATTTCCGGTATTGTAATAAAGTATTGATAACATTGACAGTACACAGGTCTCTTCGAAAGACATCTTAGGCTTCCTAATTATTTTAATTTGCTAAATATGTATTTTTAAGTATATATAGGTAGTCGCTTGGAAGAAATGGGTTTAGTATATATATATATGCAATTACACGAATATAAATAGCACTCTCGAATAGTTAATTTGGCATTACATCGCTCACTCAATTATGACAAAGTTACATTATTTTACTTTTTGTATAAACTTTTTTAAACAGGTATACTAAACCTTAATTTAAAAGTAAAAAAAAAAAACAAACTAAAATAGGTTTTCTGAACTGAACTCTAACAACTGAAATCCGGACGAGTATGCAAATAGTAAGTTAAGTTTTACAATATATGGATTATTTTGTAAAGATCATTATTAGATGACATATTCAAGCTTTATATTGATTTAGTATCATTATTTTTATTCATGTTATTTTCTACCCGATCCTCAAAGATACCTAGATTATACCCGAGGCTATGAAAGTAAGTGATAAGAAAGGGGATTTTTTTGGTCCTTAACTCAAGTCTGTTTATAGATAATTGGTAAAATGCTGTGATTTAACAACTTTCATTTAAATTTATTATTTCGATTTCAAATTTTTAATTTATTTACCTAATGTCTTTTAAAGCTTCAAAGCTAAGAATGCTAAGATGTTTGAATTTAGTTGGCCTTAATTAAAACATTGTGCAAAAAATAAGTTCAATTTAAATATTGCATCAGTATTGTAAAGTGATACAAGCCAAATACATCTACAGTATGAATAGTGTCATTAATGTAATTTTACTCAAAATAGCATCTTTTCTACAAATCAAGTACGAGTACTAATGAGAAATAGACGTCGAATATGATTTGACTGATAATTATTTTTATTCAAGAACAAAATTTGATTTCATCTTTATAATTTTAGTTACTGTGATATAATATATTTCTAATTTAGTTTATCCCCTTGGTTTGAACGAATCATTGTAATTTGTTGGAATATATATATATTTTTTGCGTTTATTCCAGCCGTTATTTTAGTTTAACTAATTCACTGCTTTTTATTTATATCAATTTATTTTAACATTGTCATATATTTTGTACATTTAAGAGGTTCTCTTCATGATCATAGATAATATTTAAAAATGTGCTAAATTACTAATCGAACTGCTGTAAAGATATTTGTCGTTTTGTAAATAAGATTTTATATCGTTATTTATTGAGGGGATAAATATTTATTTTTGTAGATAAAATAAAAATACATATTATATATATATGTCGGATCATAAGTGAGGAAGGATGAGAAGGAGGACGAAACTAGTTTATTAACAATGTAGTTTAACACAAGTTAGTTACACAGATTAGTTAACGGGGTGGAGACGAAATACTTAGTATTCAATGGACTCACCGAGTGGTTGCCGGGTCTATCGCGTGGCAGAGGGACAACTCAGAGTCAGTGCCCGGGACTTGTGACCCGAGTGTAGGTTTAGAGCGGCGCCGCCTCACAATGCGCATTGGCACTCGCCTCCACTGCTCGAGTTGTCCAATTCATGTACACAAACTAACTATTAGAAGAGTCGAGGTTAAACTATTAGCACGATACACAAGTGCACCGGGCCACGCCAGAGCCAAGACTGCCTTAGCTGCGGTTTCATCGGTCTTTTATGCACGAAGGAATGACTCGAATAATACAATGAGTGAGGGTAGATGAATAACGACAACAGCGCAGGTACCGACATACACGTCAGAAAGACTTAAATAATAGAATGAGTGAGGGTATGTGAATAATGACAACAGCTCAGGTACCTACATTAATAACTATCTGTATTGATTCTCCAACATATATTATATCTTTTATGGTCATACTGTAGTTGTAATTAGTGTTTTATAAGAGAATGATTATAAAAAGTGATCTTTCTCTACATTTAAAACTATCGTAGTACAATACGTGAACGCACAATGCTCAACTAAACGCACATTCGCCCGACAAGAACCAACATTCTAAAATTACAGCATCAATAAAAACGTTTTAGCCTTCCCGCTCTTGACTACAAAATAAAGTGATTATATCTCCCATATATTTCAATCTGAAGTTTATCGGGTAAACAGAGGCATTAGGAAGCTTAGTATGTAATAAGTTGTTACGCAGGGCAAAAGATTTTAAGTAGTTTTAGTCATATACAATAGTTTTCGAAAATAAATTGCACTCAATATACGAATACCTATTATATTCTTGTTATATAATATAAAACGACACCTATCAAAGATTATGTAAAATTTAAATTTTTACGTTACGTTAATAACAAACAGCTTGAGCTGAGATTTGTTTGTTTTATTATTATTATTTTGTATTTAAAGAAGATATTAAACCTGAACTGTTAAACTGAACTGAACCTGTTTAAAGTTTACTATAAAAATGTACAACTTATTTGCGCACAAATAATTTTTAATTTCATCATAATTTATCGCTCTGTCTAGTTTTCCTAGTTTATATTTTAAAGTATAATTTTAAGTATATTTTTTTAATTATGGTCAATAATAGGATAGTTTACAGAGAACCTTCTTGGTTAGTACGACGTAGATTATATGAAAATGTATTTTAGGTGGAAGGGCCCGTTCGGACCCGTCTGGCTTAGTACCACCCTCCTGGTTAGACCTGTTCTTTAACAGATGAATTTAACATCTTGTAACAGAGTAAAGGGAGAACCAGTTTTCCTACACGCTTTTTAATTGATTTTCTGTATATCTGGGTTTATATTAGAATTAGTTTTGGGAATTAAAATTATTGACATTTTAGCGTTTAGTTCTTGTTTTTTCAAGTGGCATCATTAGTTGAAGATGTGTTTGGTAGAGATGTTTGGATAAGATGCTGGAATCATCATCTTGTTGATTTCTTGCGATGATATTTTCGATTTAGTTAGATAGATAGTTTTCATTTTTATTAATTCGCTAATCTATTTTCTATTTCTACTTATTCTTCTTTGAATATCTTGATGTTTTAGTAGTTCATGTATTTTTAACGTCGGCTTGTAGTACAATTTCAGTAGGCAGCTCCAGCTTTTTGTGCTCAGCTTGTTGTCCACGCTTTTGCACGCATTGAACTTCAAAGATGATTATGATAAGACTAAAAACATTAAGTCACCCCCCTACGATTAACGTCAATAATATTTGTCAAACACTTCTTTGTGATAATCGTCGTCAAGTCGTAATTGTCTATGAAGATATATTTTTGAATGATAGTTACGTCTCATCTTGATGTTAGGTTGTAGGTGTAGTTGTTTGGGTCGGAAGTCGAAGTTTCACTTCATTAGACTAAAATATTAAAGTTAATGTTTAGGAAGTAAGTTAGTTCTTGTTTAATGTTTGTTACTTGCTTCTGATAAATGACTTTATTTACAGTTGATACTAGTACATTGTTATAGTTTAAGATATTTATTATTTAAGTTTTTAAATTAGATTCAAGATTCAACTTTTAATGTATTTTTTTTATAATCCATTGTTAAAGTTTAATTGAATCTATATTTAATTTTTACTTTAGATAATAAATGGAATCGATGTCGTGTTAAAATCGTTTTATTTCAACCCCACGAGTATAGTAATATAAATATCGTGCGATGGAACTTAGACATTTTTTTTAGGGTTCCGTACCTCAAAAGGAAAAAAAACGGAACCCTTATAGGATCACTTTCGTGTCCGTCTGTCTGTCAAGACCCCTTTTCTCAGAAACGCGTGGAGGTATCAAGCTGAAATTCATAGCAAATACTTAAATCTACTGTCCCTTAGAGCTGTGAAAAAATCAAACTTCTAAGCCAAGGCAATCAAAAGATACAGCCGTTTATGCTGCAAATTTTCGACACTCGCAAGGGAATCATGTAGGTTTCTACAGGGTACTTCCCGTGAAGCCAGAATCTTGAAATTTGGTACGAAGCAACTTCTTATAGCACAGATAAAGGAAAAATTACAAAAAGTATAAATTTTTAGTTAAATCATATAATAAAAATATTTTTAATAATTTTAAATTGACTACACCTTTTCTCATGAACGCGTAAAGGTTAATTTAATAATCAAAATTCATATTAAATACTCAAGTCTATAAATACCTTTAAGCTGTAATAAAATCAAACTTCTATGTCTACGCTATCCAAATAAACAGCAATTTAAGCCCCATATTTTGAAACTTGCAACTACTCGCAAGGGAATCAAAACCTAACCATGTGAAAACCATTGTGAATGCTTTCATTTTGAAATATTTAATATCAGAGTGATAACTGTATGTGTGCAGTGACAAATTAAAGTAGCAATAGAATGCATGAATACAACAACACACGGCAGCATCCTCAATAGGTATACTTCATGTTCTCGTTTGATTCAAATTCAAATTCAAAATATTTTATTCAGCATAAAATTATTACAATTTCTTACTGAAGGTGTTTTCAGTTATATTATAAAATAGATGATATGTGTTAATATAAATTAAAGGATTACTGAAACGATAAAGAGACCTTTGTCTTAAATTTATGCTCATCGAGTTTTGCAAATTGTAATGTTATGGAATTCTTTTTTTTTTAATGTTACTAGGTCGACAAATAAGCATACGGCTCACCTGGTGGTAAGAAATTGCCGTAGCATACAGACGCATGCAACGATAGAAGCATCGCAAACGCGTTGCCGACCGAATCCCCAGTTCCCCCCAGGAGCTCTGGTCACCTTACTCACCAACAGGAACACAACACTGCTTGAAAAAAAGGATTATTATTACTTTATTTTTTTATGTAACTAGCTCGGCAAACAAGCGTGCGGCTCACCTGATGGTAAGACCGTAGCCTATAGACGCCTGCAACACTAGAAAAATCGCAAGCGCGTTGCCGATCCTATCTCCAATCCCCCCCCCCAGGAGGTCTGGTCACCTTACTCACCAACAGGAACACAACACTGCTTGAAAAAAAGGATTATTTTTATTTTATTTTTTTATGTAACTAGCTTGGCAAACAAGCGTGCGGCTCACCTGATGGTAAGACCGTATCCCATAGACACCTGCAACACTAGAAAAATCGCAAGCGCGTTGCCGATCCTATCCCCAATCCCCCCCCCCCCCGGGAGCTCTGGTCACCTTACTCACCAACAGGAACACAACACTGCTTAAAAAAAGGATTATTATTATTTTATTTTTTTATGTAACTAGCTCGGCAAACAAGCGTGCGGCTCACCTGATGGTAAGACCGTAGCCTATAGACGCCTGCAACACTAGAAAAATCGCAAGCGCGTTGCCGAACCTATCCCCAATCCCCCCCCCCAGGATATCTGGTCACCTTACTCACCAACAGGAACACAATACTGCTTGAAAACAGATTACTTAGCTGTGGTCTTCTGTAAGGTCGAGGTACTACCCCAGTCTGGCTGCTCCATATTTTGAACATGAAATTTCCTGCTGTGTCCTACCTCAGTTAAGTTATTTAGCTGTGATCTTCTGTAATGTCGAGACAATACCCCAATCATCCACCTGGGTACGGCGAGATGGGGTCGCGCTCATTCGGGCTGCTCCATATTTTGAGCTGGAAATTTCCTGCTGTGCCCTACCTCGATTTTTGGCCTTGGCAAGTCGTATGCTAAATTAGAAACTATTATTATTATGCCTTGCAAAATGTTTAACATTTCTGTGTGGTTAATCAAGAAATAAAAATAAAGTAAAGATAAGGAATTAAGTAATAAAAACCTAGTTACAAAAAGAAGTCATATTTTAATAATATCCGCCAACACGCAGTGGTTGCATAGCACAGCGTGTTGGCATCTCTAATCCGTCTCTAGCATGGAAGAAAGAGACCCATGTCCAGCAATAGGATGATACAGGCTGAATCGTATATCATTTTAATTTCCAAACTTATATTGAAGGCGTCTTAACTCAATAATTAAATACAAAACTTTAGTATCTAATTAAATAAATAAAACAAATATAAATATATATACACAATACACACACAGTCGTCTGTTCCTAAAGTAAGCAACTAAATGCTTGTGTTATAGGTAGCAGCCGACTGGTCTAGCTACATATTTTTTTTTTCGATAAACATACTTATAAATAATACATATATAAATATATAAATAAATATGTATATAACACCCAGACTCGAGGTGGGAATCAAACCCACAACCCCCGGAACAGAAAGCAGGGTCACTACAAACTGCGCCAACGGGCTAGTCATAATCATTAATTATTACCATATGCCGCAATATTCTGAACTATGTAGCTTTGAAAACACATACAACTGTGATATTTGATGTATTTTAGTAAAACGATTGAATTTTGTGGGTTTTCACTGTGTTCGAAAATTTGTGTATTATATGCTCTTTGTACCTTTATGATATGTATTTATATAGTCTTTTAGTACTAACCGTACCTCCCTGACCCATTAAAATTATTGATCTCCTACTGTATGCTCCCAGGATTTCCAGGAAGACGCATTTTTATCGGGTTATGTTCATTTTTAAATCATCTCCCTTACCCATTTTCGCAAATAAATCAATTTCATCTCCCACTCATTCCAGATTCAAGCCGGGCTAGACATGCGCATCTGTCTGAATCTAGCTACGCCCGGAGAAAATCTAGGCAATTGACTTTCTGCATTGACATTAACATAACGTATCTTTGGTGATCATTGCAAATATTTATTATTTTATTATTAAGTGACCATGGAATAATTCTGAATTTAAATATCTGCAATTGAAATTTTAAGTTTTGTAACGTGAGTGTCTAGCGACCGGCGTTTTTAACAGTAAGTAATATTTTTGATATTTTAATTTGAATAAAGATGTTCATATGGAAAAAAAAATTGCGTGCGTACAAAGCATATATGTCAGAAGTGAAACTTCTTTGGCAAACTAATTTAAAAAAAAAAACTAATAAAAAAAGAATAACTAGAACTAAAAAAGCCAACGTCGTGCGGTGTTTCCAGGCGGTCACCCATCCAAGTACTGACCATGCCTGACATTGTCGCGTTAGCGGTCGCTGAAATTTTACCGCTCATGCGCCTAAAGAAGTTTCACTTCAATAATACGCGCGGGCGTACTTTCTAAACTTAAAACATGCTAACCGATAGAAGTAAAATATAAGTATATAAAATTCAATATTCATCCTAGCTTCCATATGTGACACTCTTTTTCGCCAACCACATGTATAAAATGGAGTCATATCTGGGACTTTTGGATAACTCTCTTTATTTACCTCAATTCCGCCTTTAACATCCTAATGTTGGAAATAGGCTTCTTTCTCTGTGTAAGAGAAGGATCAGAGCTTAATTTACCACACTATTTTACTGCAGCTTGGCGAATATAGTCCCAACTATGCGAGTAACGATTATTATCAGGTGTATATGATTACAACCAGGGTCGACAGCTTAACGTGCTCTCCGAGGCACAGTGGGGAGGGGTAAAAGTATAGAAATCCAAATTGGATAAACAACTTGTACAAACGCGAATTTCAATTTCGAAAAGGAATAAAACCCGTAGACCACCGGTGCTTAGGTACACGCATCACTAGACCAGACCGGTTGTTTAGGATTGATAGTTAAATAAAGAGGGTTATTATTGATGAACGGGTTATTAAGGGGTTTTTATTTATTGATTATATTTATAATCACCGGTGACAGTTTGCATAACACAAAACAAAATAAACAAAAATTAATGATTAAATGAATATGTATTGTTATACCATAAATATTTTTAGATAAAATACACAAGACCAAGAACAGCGATAATGCTTCTCTTAAACCAGCAAAGGTATAAAATTATTATAGCAGACGAACCGGGAAGTCTATCACGGGAAATAGCAGGACTCTACATTCCTGTGATGCAGAATAACGAGTGCGACGATGACAATGAGGTTATTTTAAAAAATATTTCACAACCAATATATGTCAATCCTTTTTCATCATTGACATTATCCTACATTTCATTTTTAAAAATTTAAAATACTACTCACTATTCTAATAATTTTGGATATGTATATAAAGGGCCCCGTAGACGATCAAATATTTGATCAAACTTCATATAAATTTCTGTTTGACAAACGTGTTTGTCAAATTATTTGATCATGTGCGGGCTTGTTTGATGTGTTTGTTATATGAAAACATGAAGTTTGATCAAACAAGTTTGATCGTTTACGGAGCCCATAAAACCTTTATTTAAATACTAGCTTGTACTCTGCGCGAATTTTTTTCCGGCTAATATCTGAAACGGCTAGACCAATTTTGACGGGACTTTCAATGGCAGATAGCTGATGTAGTAAGGAGTAACTTAGCCTACTTTTATTTTAGAAATTTATTTTTTTATACGATCACGATCACGATTCAGCCTTTAATAACCCACTGTTGGGCATAGACCTCTTCTCCATGTAGGAGAAGGATCGGAGCTTAATCCACCACGCTGCTCCAATGCGGGTTGGCGGATATATTCCCTACTATGAGTAACGATCGCTATCAGGTGTATATGATAACAACCGGGACCGACGGCTTAACGTGCTCTCCGAGGATTTTTTTATAGTATAGATGTTATTTAATTTGAGGGGAGATTTAACCGTATCAACGGAATAAATATGTTTGACAGTTATGAAACCAATGAACATTTTGTATTGGAAAATTGTTTTTCTCTTATTTTATTTTTTCGTCAATTTTCCAATGTTTTTAATACCTATTATCCTATTCTGGACTAAGAGAAATCCAAAAAATCAAATATCGTAAAACAATGTCCAGCCGCTCTTGAGTTATAAATGGTGTAACTAACATGACTTTGAACTATTATATAGATAAATATATTCAAAAATACATTTTGCAGATAACAGCGAAGGAACTAGAGGATGCGACAAACTATGTTAAATACTTTTTAGGTAAACTAATACAAAAAAGTCTATTATTTTATCTTCCTTTGTACTATTAATAACATTTTTTTTACATTGACACAGAGAGGGAATTTTCAGACGATTCACAAAACTCGGAAACAGAATCGGAAGATGATTCGGATGAGGAATATGATTGTACGTATATCATTAAAAATAATCTCTTATATATAGATATATATATATAAACTAGCTGACCTGGCGAACTTCGTACCGCCTTTTTTTTCTTAAATATAATAATTACATATACCAAAATAAAATATAGCATATCTTTCAAGTTGGATCAAACTGCACACGGTGTGCAAATTTGATTAAAATCGGTTAAGTGCTTTAGGAGTCCATTGAGGACAAACATTGTGACACGAGATTTATATATATTTAGATGAATCGCTGAATTTGTTGCTAAGCGCAAATCTCGAGATCAGCTGAACCGATTTCACTAATTCTTTTTTTATAAAATGGATGGTTGTTACGGTGAGAAAAATTTAAAAAAATTGCCTGAAAAGTCTAAAAACAACACTTTTCTATATTCCCATACAAAAGATTCGTAATAATACTTAAAAGTCAATTTGAACTTTAATACCATACAATAAAGTTTAAGTGTTAGTGGAGGAGTTCCGGGAAGGATAAGTAATAAAAAAAATAAAAAATTAAAGAATCGACTGTTAGGCGGTACGAAGTTCGCCGGGTCAGCTAGTAATACAATAAATTAGCTTACAATACTTTTAATGAACAATAACTTGTACAGGGTTCCCACCTCCGTCTCCGATACCAGTGACAATTGGTGATTTTGAAGACAATCCGATTGATGAAGACGAGTTACAGGAGTTGATTGCGGTTTTGGATAAAATTGTATGTTTTCATGTCTCACTGTATGAACTTGACATTTTTGCATTAATTTTTAATTTTTTTAGGTCCAGAATAACCCTAATTTACTCGACGACCCCAGGCCAGTCATTGACTTAGAACTATACAAGTATGGGTCGTACTTGACAGGAGTATGGGCTTCTTTGACTATTTATTTTCTGTTCGCACTAATATCAAGATATTCTTTAAATAATTAATATACTTTCAGTCTGACGAATTTGTATGGGAGTTTGAGTATTACATTCATGAAGATTCAACAGCACGTGCAACAGATTAAGAGATTTGCTGCAAAAACGAAAAAAAAAATGTGTCCACTATATATTTATGCGTCTACTTTTTAATGTAATTAAATGTTAAATATAGGTGTTTAATTAAGCGTTCTGTAAATGATCCACGTATTTAACGTACCTATTTACAAATAATTGTGTTTGCCCGCAAACGAAAAAAAAACCGACTTCAATTACATCGACAAGTAATACAACGTAATATGACGAAAAAATAGTCAAGAAAATACGCGCTATTAAAGATTACTCAAAAAGTTGTAATCAGATCTCGATTTAATTTAAACAAGACTACATGACAAGTATTAGCTTTTGATTAAAGTAAGAATCATCAAAATCGGTACACCGAGTAAAAAGTTATGCGGTATAATACAACGTAGGTTGACGAAAAAGTAGTCAAGTAAATACGCATTATTAGATATAACTCTAAAAGTACTTGTCAGATCTCAATTAAATTTAAATTGAACCACATGACACGCAACACCTTTCAATTAAAACAAAATTGATCGAAATCGGTCCACCCAGTCAAAAGTTTTGAGTTAACACACATAAAAAATTAAAAAAAATACAGTCGAATTAAAACATCCTTCTTTTTTGGAAGTCGGTTAAAAAATTGGTTTTAGACAATCGTTGAAGATCTGCGTTGGCCGTAGTCAATCAACATCCAAATCGAACTGGGATAATACCATAGAATGGTTAGAAAAGGAGTTAAATATTCAGTAACTATTACTCAGATTTTTGATTTGATAATTTTTGATGAAAAGTTCTATCTGGACAACAGTTTGAAATTTATCGAGAAAGTTGGTCATTTACAGGGCTCTTACAACATTTGAATTACATGCTACTCGACAGTATATAGTATCAATGTTGTTTAGAGAGGAAGATCAATGTTTATGGTTAGATGCTCTTCTCACTTCTGAAGATGAAGTCAAATTTCCAAACTCATTAAATCATTAACATTGTGGAATCTATCTTTATATCTTTTATAATCCCGGCTTTTAAAATTGTATAAGATAATAATGTGTCTTGCAACGTATCCCTCCCCAACAGTTTTAAACTTATACACTATTAGAACATAAGTAACTAATTAAACTAACTCCTAATCAAAACACTTAAGCGAATTTATTTACAAAATTATTTGTGAGAAATGGGAGGAATCGTTATCATACTCTTATGTCCTTAAATATTGTGTACCTACTCCTTATTGTACCCAACTAAAATAAATAAAAAATAAGAAATACCTAGACGTTAAAATATTAACAAAAAAAGTGTCTTCGTATATGTATCAAAAATAAACGTATTCAGATTATCAAGATATATTTATTTACCTTGTTTAGTAGAAAGAAAAGAAAGAAACTATGTCAATCTAGGACGGCAAACAAGCGTACGGCGCACCTGGTGGTAAGCGATTACCGTAGATTATAGACGCCTGCAAAACCAGAAACATTTCAAGCGCGTTGCCTACCCTACCCCCAGTTCAGGGCCCCAGGAGCTCTGGTCACCTTACTCACCACAGGAACACAGCACTGATTGAAAACGGTATTATTTAGCTGTGGTCTTCGATCGAGGTCGAGGTACTTCCCCAGTCCGGAAAATATATTTCCTGCTGTGCCCTATCTCAGTAAAAGGTAAAGTAATTTATTTATTTATTTATTGAGGTTTTCTAGCAGTTGTTACATTTAGGGCGCCTTCAAATTAGGGATGTCGGAAAAGTATCGATATATCGATGTATCGATATATCGATGTATCGATATATTTTATCCAATATATCGATATTTTTAGTCGATATATTTTGATCCGATAAATCGATATATCGATACAAAATATCCAATATCGGAAATAGTATCAAAAACGATATTTTTTTATTTTATTTATGTAACTTAACACTGCTAACACACTAACAGACGCCGCGTTGGCGCAGCGGTTACAGTACTGGATTGCGATTGGCTGTTGCGCGGGCGGTTGCGGGTTCGATTCCCGCACACGACAACATTTGTATTGGCCATACAGATGTTTGCCGTGGTCTGGGTGTTTGTGCAGTCCTTGTGGGTTACCCCACCGTGCCTCGGAGAGCACGTTAAGCCGTCGGTCCCGGTTGTTATCATGTACACCTGATAAATAAAAATATAAAAAAAACATATATTTAAAAGCTATTTGTTGTAGGCAAACTAGTGTTACTGATAGTAGGGAATATATCCGCCAACCCGCATTGGAGCAGCGTGGTGGATTAAGCTCCGATCCTTCTCCTACATGGAGAAGAGGCCTATGCCCAACAGTGGGATATTACAGGCTGTATCTTGATCGAACTTAACACTGACAGTACAGCATGTAAAGAGCAGAGTTTCCTACTTTCGCCACCGGAGAAACACTAGTTTGCCTACAACAAATAGCTTTTAAATATATGTTTTTTTTTATATTTTTATTTATTATCATACATGAAAGAATATAAATTAACAAGACGCCACATAAACTCATTTGAGTTTTACCAGACATCAGTATTATCGATATAAGTCGATTACAGTTAAAAGATAGCTTTTTAGGTTTTGATATTTTTGTAATTATTGCATAATAAAAAGGAATAATTACAGAAATACGTACATCATTATTGAAATTTTTTTACATTAAAATAATTAACAATGGATTAAAAAATTACTATTGATAATATTGAGCCAAATACACTATAGTTTAGTAACGCAAAATCTTCGATTTTTTTAACTTATGCAAAGGGTTTAAATACATAAAAAATTTTGAGTTCATACTGATCATCCTATATGGATTAGTAGCTCATCTCAGCCAAATTAAAATTTGACCGATATATCGATATATTTTTCTTCGATATATCGTCATCGATATTGATATTTTTATAAATATCGATACATCGATATATCGATATTTTTTTTCATTTCCGACATCCCAACTTCAAATTTGCCGCGGTTGCAGCGCGACAGCAGTGCGGCGGCAACCGCGGCAACCGCGCGTTGTTATTTACATAGATTTACAAAGTCGCGCGGCAGCAGCGCTGCGGCCGCGCGACTTTGTAAATCTATCGCGCGGCAAATTTGAAGGCGCCCTAATGATACAATACAATATTAATTTAATACGTAACTACTACTAATTACGTAAGTAGTAAGTTACGTTAATACTAATAAAATTAACGTACTAAATAATTACGGTTTTCGAAATAAAAAACTCTTCCATTATGAAATGATAAAATGCAGAATTTTCCTTTATAAAATTTATGCATTTTACGCGATGGAAAATCATGACATCATATAGGAATAACAAAGAGTTACTATGGGAATCCTGGTTTGGACTCGTATCGAACAGGAGAATCAAAAAACATCAAAACAGCGACAACTATGACACTAGCGCATCTTTTCCCTGTTCGGTGTGTGGTAGAGTCTGCCGCTCCCGTATCGGCTTGTACAGCCATCAGAGAAAATGCTCTTCAGGCACTGTTTGAATCGTCTGTAATAGACGTAAAGGCCTATGATGACTATGGGAAACCTTTCAATCTATACTAATATTATAAAGTTGAAGCGTTTGTTTGTTATTTGAACGCGCTAATCTAAGGATCAGGAGGAATCTCGTCCATTTACCGACGGAGGCTTTGGGTTATATATATCGTAATTTTATATATTAACAAATTTCAAGATTCTAAGTTCACGGGAAGTACCCCCTAGGTTTTGATTCCCTTGCGTCTTGACAGACAGACGGAAAACAAAGTGATCCTATAAGGGTTCCGTTTTTTCCTTTTCAGGTACGGAACCCTAAAAAATGAAATCCTAGATCTATATTAATTTGTCGGTATATACGTATCTTTTTTCTTTTTAAGCTGTCACGGTCATCATTAATACTTGTACATACCATATACGTGATTTGCGATTGTCATTTCAAAGCTCCCGATATTTCGGCTGCAGACACCAAGTCACGGGTGACGTGGTGTCTGCAACCGTGCCAATATCGATATATTGACAATGGCGTAATGTTATAATAGAGAAACATTTTTTTTTTTTGTAATATATCTCCTTCAAGCAGAGCAACACAAGGCAAAATTATGTTGTTTGTAAGTTGCTGTGGATAGGAGGATGACGGTATTGATTTTCTGCCTACGTATTTCTTTACTAATAAATTAGGCCCTTGACAACACAAAGAGTACCAAAATACGATAATATTAAAAACTGGAGTTTATTTTGTTTAATACTAATAACGGTTTTTTTAAATACTTACTTTAAACAAGCAAAAGCAAAAATTTAGTGTTACTAGACGCAAATTAAAAAAACAATTGAACGAAAAAACTAGAGATAAAGAAGTTTTACTTCAAAAAAGAATGACTGCAAAAATCTGCCTTCCACACGCACACGCAAGCCATGATTGTACAATAGCGTCTGTTTATTAATGTGCGTACATGTGCAACAGGCGTCAGAAAAATAACGCAAAGCTTGTTGCTAAGCAACGGATCGTCTTAACCACTTGTTAAGAAATGGCGTTGCTTATGCGTATGTAGTCAAAAACTTTGTTTGGAAGAGTTTTAACTAACATTTTTCTAAAGTAACTGAAGTTTAATGATAGTTTCTTACAATATTTGTATAAATGTATTACTTTTACTTTAAATATAAATAAGAAAGCTGATATCCAATAATCGCACAATCGTTTTTAAACTTTAAAACAATAGGTACAGTTTTTATTTATTACTAGGACAATACGATCCTTATTATATACAAAAATTAATTAGTAACATAGTTAACAATTTATATTAGAGTGATTTTAGTTTTTTATTTTATAGTTGGAGTTAATTTCAATTTTTGTAAGGCTGTAAGGTTAATTTCAATGTTTGTATATTTTCATTACACAAGATAATTCTAGATTGAATGTTATTGATTTTGGGTAAAATTCAGACATGCGCAAGTCTATCGGAGTCTAGCTGGGTTCGAACAAAAACTAGGTATTGTAGCTTCTACACCGGCAGTGGATTGACGTGTCCTGTGTTAATTTTTTCTTCATCTTAAAATAATAACTAATTATTTTAAGTGCTTAAATTAGAAAAGGAAATTAGTCACAGTGTGTGTATTTAAGTCCTTTGGGGAAAACGTAAGTATTTTTTGTACTGTATTGTGTATCATTTATGAATATATATTTTTAAGAATAAATATTTATTTTAATCAGTATTACTTTAATTACTTAATTTATTATCATAGTGTACAATATGAAAAAAAATTTTATATGCTGGCTTTATTTATGGTATTGAGCGAATTTTGATATGATTATCAATTTTTCTTCTATGTAAATGCAAATGCTCTTGAAGATGTGATCTCTCATTCATTAATATTTTATAATCGCTGTGTAAGTTTTTAATATTGATTTATATCGTCCTATCCCCTTCCTACTACTTTTTTTATCCAATGGAAATGGACGATTGCTCTGCGCAGTTCTGTAATGGAGGGAGGGAGGGCATCTATTGCAGCTGCGCGTTTACACTTACGACATTGTTTCGAAATACATAATTATGTTTTTGTTTATATTTCACATTTTAGAGTAAAGTTAATTTCTTAATTGTATTGCAGTACGATAAAACAATGAGCGAGGATCGTAACGTTCAATATAATATGCAACCTCAAATCCAATTTGTTGAGGGGGATGATCAAGGCGCATTTTATTACAGTAAGAACATATAAATTTAATTTGTACTTTAATTGTAATGAAAATATTATTAATATTTATTTTTATATTTTTACAGGCATGGAGGAGTCTCTGGCTGATAACATGTATAATCTTGCGATCGAGTCTGATAACAACGATGACGACGTTGACTGTATGTATTTAAAACTTCAATGTTTCCTAAAATTTATAACGTACTGTTATTAGATTAAACAATACCTTCAGTGTCTCCGACGCCCTCTTCTCGGCCGCCGCCGGAGCCATTTGGGATAAATGACTTTTCTGAGGATGATCCCGATGAAATGGATAATATGACGACGTTAGCTAGCATTAGCAATATGGTAACAAATTTTATTTATTTGCGTAACAAAATTTTGCAGCAATTTAAGAAATAATTTTAATTTTTATGCGCATTAAATATAAAACAAATGTTCTAGATCGAAAAACATTCGGCAGTATATCCTGATGTGAAGGTTTTGTTGAAAGACATCGAGCCCGGATTTTTTAAGTACGGTACCATTTTTTTAGAGGTTCGTATTTTCTTTGAGTTTAATTTTTATGTCATATAATTGTTTACTGAAATATTTATATATTGTTGCAGTTAGAGAAATTGTCATGCGTTGTCGAGGATTACTTGGATGAGAACGATTTCTCCTCGATGGATGCAGACTCTTCATACACACTTTAAATTATATTCACTATTTAAACTGGCTGTATTAAAATATGTAATCAATTACGCGACTCAACGTATCAGTGTCTATTTATTGGTATTAAACTAAATTTACAATGTATTCTACTTCTACTTTTTTAAATTAGATTATAATTTAGTTTTACATCTTATATATTCATAATAATATTCATATAATATATTTACTCATATAATTTTGTGAGTGTTGTCATACAAACTCTGTAGAGTGATTAGGGAACTAAGTAATGAAATCTTAATTTTCATTACATGACATTCACTTACATTTTTCACTCACAATTCATAACCACTACAGCCTATCACAGTCCACTGTTGGACATAGGCCTCCACAAGTTCGCGCCCGACATTATGACGCGAACTCATGTGTTTTGCCCATAGTCACCACGCTAGGCAGGCGGGTTGGTGACCGCAGGGCTGGCTTTGTCGCACCGAAGACGCTGCTGCCCGTCTTTGGCCCGTGTATTTCAAAGCCAGCGTGGATGGTTATCCCGCCATCCGTCGGCTTTTTAAGTTCCAAGGTGGTAGTGGAACTGTGTTATCCCTTAGTCGCCTCTTACGACACCCACGGGAAGAGAGGGGGTGGCTACATTCTTTTAAAATATCTAATCAATTACGCGACTCAACGTATCAGTGTCTATTTATTGGTATTAAACTAAATTTATAATTCATAAGTGTCTAATTAAATATTTTTGAATAGTAGATATTAATAATAGGTTTTATAATATAAAATACGCAATAAAAATATGGATAGTGAGAAATAGGTAAGCACAGTACGATGCGATGCTAATAAAATACCGAGTAGAGTTTTTGATAAGCAAAAGATATCTTTGTAAATATATCAATAGAAGAAGTCTTATACTCTCATTTTGTAATTATCCTGTGTTATACATAATTAGAAATTTAAAAAGAAATACTACATATTTTTCTCAAATCCTGAAGATAAACCACTATCGACATTGAAAATTATTAAATTATAAATATATATATAATATTAATTCTTTCGTAAAAGATTTTTTGTAAATCGATTCTGATTCAGTAGTGAGCTGTAAGGTTTCTTCTAGAGATATCTTGAAGTTTAAGTTTTTAGCCTGTACTTATGATTTGCAAGCGTTTTGATATATTTTGGTCAAGAGTAGTAAGGAATTTTATTTTTTAAATTCGTAGGAGTAAGATGTATCCTGCCTGAAGGCATACTAGACGTTAAACATTGAATACCAAAATTAGTAAAGTTTGTAACATTAGCGCGAGTTTCAAAGTTTCAAAGCGTACTGTACTCAACATTAAAGAACGGTACATTTTGTAGAGCCATTTAATAATAAAATAAAAAAGAAGATTTAATTTTTTTAATAATAATACCAGCCAGACATTGATTCTTTGACTTTTATAATGTCACAACATAATTAATGTGACTTATGTTAGCACTTAGAGTACAGTAACTGGGTTAGTCTATAAGAATTAACTACGTTAACGTATCGATTTAATTAAATAAATTTAAGGTTATTCAATACCAATACAGGTATGAATATGATCCAAATGATAATATGAAAGTAGTGTGTAAATATTGATTGTTAGAAATATTTGAAAGTAAATTTTTCGTTTTTTTACAAATATAGTATTAAAACTTCTAACATTATTTTGCTACGTTCTTGCATATAATATTTTGTAATTTATCTGTTTCGATAACGTTTTTATACCGTGTATACTTCACTATTATACTGACTCAAGCGATAACGTAGGAATAATATTAAGAATTATACCATAATAACGACCCGCAATCCTCACATTACACGAAGAGATATTCGTGGCGCGCTACTTCTCAAATAATTCAGCCTGAAGATCAATAGCAACATTGATGAATCTACTATGTGTGGTTGAAACATAGCAATCATGTTTATTTACTTTTCGTTAGTTAGTAATTTAAGAAATAAAATATATGGCTATTATAATATAATCAATGTGGAATTGTATGTCATTACTATCTAAACATGTAGCCGAATAATTAAGAAATTGAAATGTAATTAAAAACGTCTTTATGTAGCAATTTTTTTATTATTAAAAAATAAACTCTCATCATCTACAGAGTGTTCCAATACATTAGCACATAAGAAAGAAAAAATATTTGAAAAACTCTTATTTGATTTTCAAAACTAAATTAGAGTAAATCAGTCAAAAAATTAATAGTTTTGTACAATCTTATAAAACTGATGACAGGTACATTTTAATACGCCTTCCGGGTATTCGGTCCGAACTATTAGACAAAAGATAATCAAAATCAAAAATAATTTTCATCAAATAGGCCCCAAGAGCACTTTCAAATTGTCATTTAACAAAAATTAAACTTTATAGTGATTAATTAGTTTTTGAAAGTGAAGCTACCACCGCTTCGGAATGTAAATTCTGCAGAGAAGAACCAGCAAGAAACTCCGCAGTTACTCTTTTGAAAATAATATATAAACTGTGTTTTAGTACAAAATTTAGTACAAAATTATTAATATCTTGCATGAAATACAGCGTCACTAAGTCCACACATCTTTATCAACTAAGTAATCCTGCACCGAATAATAGGCTTTATCTATTAATTTCTTTTTAATAAAAACTTTAAATTTATGTTGAGAAAATTCCAAAATTGTTTGTGGGATTTTATTATACATGCGATTAACCCAGAAAGGAGACGTTTACATTGCGCAGTCGGAAACATGGACTTACAATTTTGTTATTCCTTTTAGTGTTTACACTGCGATTAATACTTTTTATTTCAAAACAATGAATATTTTGGTGAATATACAACTGAGGTAGGGCACAACAGGAAATTTCCTGCTCAAAATATGGAGCAGCCAGACTGGGGTAATACCTCGACCTTACAGAAGATCACAGATCACAGACCCAGGTTGCCTGGAAGAGATCGCTTTTTAGCGATAAGGCCGCCCTTTGTACCTTAAGATCATCATCTCCCTGCCCTTATCCTATTTATATAGGGTTGGCACAACATGTTCTCCTCTTCCATTCCTCTCTATTATTCGTAACTTCAGCGCATACTCCTTTCTTTCTCATGTCCTCACTCACACAATCCATCCATCGCTTTCTTGGCCTGCCGATCGCTCTTCGTCCTTCGACATTCATCCCTAACATTCTTTTACCAATATAGCTTTCATCCCTCCTCATTACATGCCCATACCACGCTAACCTTCTGCTCCTTATTTTCTCCGTCACGGGTGCTACTTTCAAACTTCCCCTTATATACTCATTTCTAATTCGATCTCTCCTTGTCACTCCACACATCCATCTCAACATTCTCATCTCGGCTGCGTGTACTCTTCTTTCATCTGTCACTTTCGTTGCCCAACATTCTGATCCATACATTACGACAGGTCGTATGATCGTTTTGTAGATTTTCCCCTTAAGTTTAAGAGGCATTCGTGGATCACAAGCTGTTCCAGAGACCTGTCGCCATTTCATCCATCCCGCATTTATTCTATTTTTCACGTCACGGTCTACATTGCCGTCATTTTGTATTAATGACCCAAGGTACCGAAAGTCGGAGCAGACTGGTAGGGATACACCATCTAAGGCAATATGGGAAAAACTAGACAAACCGCTGAAATTGCAGAACAAATGCTCGGTTTTGGATCTGCTTATCCTCAACCCCGCGTCCTCCAGCCTTTCCTGCCATTTTCCCAGTCTGCTCTGGACCTCAAGAGCATTATCCCCGACAAGAACAACGTCATCGGCAAACAGCATACACCAGGGTGCTTCCTCCTGTATGTCTGATGTTAGAACATCCATAACTAGGAGGAACAAATACGGACTTAAAGCCGATCCCTGGTGCAAACCTACAGCCACATTGAACTTCCCAGTTACTCCGGCTTCGGACCGGACTTGGGTACTAGCTCTATCATACATCGCCTGAACAAGTCGTACATACTTCTCTGGCACACCTTTCCTTTTCATAGCCCACCACAGAACCTTACGGGGGACACTATCATATGCTTTTTCTAAATCTATGAACACCATATGCAAGTCTTTTTGTGCGAGTCGGTATTTTTCACAAAGTTGGCGGAGTGCAAATATGGCGTCCGTAGTTCCCCGGCCCGGCATAAACCCAAATATTGGTTCTGTGTGACCTCACATTCTTCTCTCATTCGTCGCGCTATCACTTTCTCCCATATCTTCATACTATGTGACATGAGCTTTATTCCCCGATAGCTGTTGCAATCCTGTATGTCACCTTTATTCTTAAAAATGGGCACCAGTGAACTGTTGCACCATTTCTCAGGTATAACCTCTTCTTGCAACAACTTATTGAAGAACAAGGTCAAGGCCACTTCCATCCATCCATCAAAAACTTCCATACTTCTGCTGGTATACCATCTGGCCCAACTGCTTTTCCATTCTTCATACTCTGCACTGCCATCTTCACTTCCTCTATACTTACCTCCTTCACCATTCCTTCATTACTACGTACATTTTGTAACACTCCGCTCCATTCATTTTCTTCGTTCATTAATTTATTAAAATATCTCTTCCAGCGTCCTTTTATTTCCTCATCATCCGTCAAGATCTTCCCCGCTTCGTCTTTTATACATCTCATATGTATTACATCTCTTGCATTCATCTCTCTCTCTCTTGTTGTTCTAAAAAGATCTTTTTGGCCTTGTGGGCTCTCTAAAAAATCGTATAACTTATTTTGAACCTTGGCCCTTGCAACTGCGACTGCTTTCTTAGCCTTCTTTTTAATGTTTTTATATTCAGATCTTTTTATTTCCTTTTCTCTGTCATTCCCATCTTCCATCCTTTTCCATTCTTTAAAAGCATTCTTCTTTTCTTTTAAAATCTTGTACCTTAAGATACTTTGTAAAAAATCTGATATGTATTATTTCTGTTTTGGTGTACAATAAAGTGTATTGTTATGTTATGTTATAAATAACACTGTTTTCAAGCAGTGTTGTGTTCCTGTTGGTGAGTAAGGTGACCAGAGCTCCTGGGGAATCTGGGTAAGGGGTCGGCAACGCGCTTGCGATGCTTCTGGTGTTGCAGACGTCTATAAGCTATGGTAATCACTTACCATCAGGTGAGCTGTACGCTTGTTTGCAGATCCAGTTACATAAAAAATATATACACAATATTGTTATAAATATGTTGCGACGCAATTGTTAATATGTCTACTTTTGGAGAAACATCCCGTAGGGAGACTCGATCTTGAGCTCCAAGATCGTAAATGCCGCGCGAATAGCCCTTTTTCGCAAAATAAATACAGTCTCAATATCTGTAGCATCACCCCAAAGTAACAGGCCGTAAGACATAACACTATGGAAATAGCTAAATAATATACATGTATAATAATATCAACTTTAAATATAAGCGATGTGTCATCTGCAAATAGCACTATATCACAAATTCTTAACATAAAATGTCAGATCATTCAGATATATATTTAAAAAAGAAAAGGACCTAGTGTTGACCCTTGTGAAACGCCTGTTTTTAGAACAGATCCAGAAGATCTTAATGCGAGATAGATAGTAATGCTATCTATACTGAGAATGTTTGAGCTTTTTAAAACTTCTTTTTATATATAAATTTAGAGACTGGTCCTACAAAGACATGTCAGTCCCATCGTGCCTTATAGAATAAAGAAACACTACACGTACAATATAAAAGTTAAACAAAAAACCTAAATTATTAGCTAACTAGCTGCCCGGACAGACTTCGTCCTGTCTGTTGTGTTTTTTTTTTAGTATAAAAACCTTCCGTTTCCATACAAAAAAAATAGCCGAATTGGTCGAGCCATTCTCCAGTTATGCGCTTAGCAACATTCATTTTTATTATATCAATCCCCTCCCTATATGTGCTTAGATCTTTAAAACTACGCAACGGATTTTGGTGCGGATTTTTTAAATAGATGGATGAGTGATTCAAAAGGAAGGTTTATATGGCATAATATAGTATAGGAACACTGATAATTTTAGAGGTTTCTAATGTGATGTCATAAATAAATACATTTTTGCACTTACATTGCAAACGCTCGCTGGCTAATGGCTTATTTACGAAGCGATTTTAAGCAATTATAGCATTGATCCTTATCCAATTAAGTACCAGCAATGCATTGTGTAGATTAATTAACATTTAGTATAGATTAATATAGCCTATTACAGCATGTAATTTAAAGAAATATTTTCAAAGATATTACAGTTTTAAAATGCAGGAACATAACGGTTGCGTCGTCGGTACCTGCGAGGGACGCGCCGGAGCGAATTTTTTTTTGAAATTGTATGTTCGTACTTTAGTATTTTTAAACCGCATTTATAATAAGTACATTAGGTTGGATAGGATTAAACTAAAACCATAATTTATCAATTCAAGAGTAACCTCTAGGCTCTAAAGAAAACATGTTTGTATTGTCTAATGACAAAAAATCTGTGAACTTTGTATATAAAGACATTCTGTAGTATATTTAGAATCAGCGTTTCACCCGTGCGAAGCCGGGGCGAGTCTCTAGTAGATTTATAAAAATCAAAAATCATTTTAGCAGATACTGATAAGGGATCCGATAGAATACTTTTTTTATATAAGAAATCCAAAACCTTTTGATGAAGTGTGTCCCTTCCTAAGACTACGAGCTATTATAATATAATTATCATCTTTTTAAAAATTTGCTGAAAAGGCCAGTACTCCAGTGAACGTAGACTCCGCAGCTTCAAAGCACCATTGATGGCCTTTGCTATATTGATTTTTGGTTTTATTGACAGATAAACTTAAATTGATTTGATTTCCTTCATGTTTATTTCTAATTTATTTTACTTAATATTTCTCACCGCTTAAACCTTACCTGAACTTCCACAAATATTTCAATATTCAGCGAGCCTAACTAAACTAGACTAAAATAAATAATGGAAATAAAAAAAGTTTTATTTTAATCCATTTATTTAAAGTGAATGTACGATACAGTTTAGAACATATTATTAAAGTCTACAAATTATTCATGTAAATTACATATAAATTAATCTGAGTAGATAATATAGACACCGATGTGCTTCTGTTAATATTAATTACATATAATTGTATATATTGCGTATAAATCATATTATTAGTACCTGGTACCTACTACATAAGTGACATATTTTCAAGACTTAAAATACTTTCATACACTGATAAAGAATTCATAATACATATTTGTTTTACATTACGTCAAAATATCGGTACAAACAAAGTATATATAAAGCAAATATTTCGCATGGATTGAAGTAAAATTTAATTCAACATGTATTCCCGTGAGTTTATCGTCGTGTTTTTGACGAAACGAATGAGAGATAATGACTTGGAAAGTTCATCAAGTTCTGATGACATTCACAATAGTTTTTTTAGTATTCCCGCCACGTTTTGGCAAAAGCCTACTCTGACCCACCAATATTTTGTAGGTGAAGTGGGCGCGATGTGGTCGCGAACAATCATGACGTCATCTATGACGTCGAGTGATCGCTCGCGACGACCATGGGCCTTAGTTGGAACGATACAGAGGAAGTTACAATTGTTGCGGGTGTTTCACTAAACAAGAGGGTACGTTCCACTGAACGTATCCTTTTAGGGATGTATTTTATTTTATTTTATGCGGAATATAATTAACTATAGATAATCAGTTATAAAATGAAGATAGCTTGATAAAAAATGGTGAGAAATATTTTAAATAGGTAGGTATTATATAACAATACATATTAACCCCTATTTATTATTATTATTATGGACACTATAGAAATTTATAAACTACTTTAATCAAATCGTTTTATATTTAACAAACAATAATTCATAGGCATTAAAACATTAAATAACGCAACAAGTTGTAGGTATGTTACATATTATTCATTATAAAGTAAGTTAATTATTATTTCTTATATTAACAGTTTTACAAAAAAAATACCTTAATGTATTTAGGTAAATAATAGCTCACCCGGCAAACGTTGTTCTGGCATACAATATTTAGTATTTACCCAAGATAGGAAGTTAGGAACAACATTTTCATCTAGAGGTATAAAAAATAGTTTACGAGGTTCTACCGAATATTTACAAAACGATTCAGAATAATCGGTCGAGGCATTTCGGAGGAGTTCTGATATAAACGCTGTGACCCGATATTTTTATATTATATTAGATTATAGGAATTTTCAGTTCTTTTTTAACTTTAACCTTGAAGGGCACCCTAAGAAGGGTAAAATAAAACAATTCAATATCTAGTAAATTCTAAAAATAAATTATTCCACATTATTTTATAATACACTAAAAAAACATAATTATTAATAATAGTATTTTAAGTACCTACAAAACAGTCCTTTTTTAAGTCTTTTAAATCTTTTTATTTACCTATAGATAGGATCTCCTACAAAGAAAAACAAGTTTTATCGAAATATTTCAAAAAATTTAAGTATTTTCTCAATTACCGTTTTTGTATTTAATTTTTTTTTATCTAATTAACGTTAATAAAACAAAAAGATAAAAGAAATAATAAATGTAAAACAGATTAAATAATATAACAATAAAAAACACAGATGAATAAGTTTATTCAAATAAATCCGAATAAAAATTGGAGAAGGTGTTACAATATAATTGTATAAAATAATAAAGCTTAAATATTAATTAAAATAGTCTTATTCTATATGTTTTATTAGTCAAAAGCGGTTTTAAGAGACCCATTTATAAAGAGTAAGTTGATTTCATTCACGTACAACTAAAATATTTAGACTCCTATTATTTATACAATAACTATGTTTATTATCTTGTATTTTTGATGTTTAGTTATATTATTATTTTGAAATAGTACCAGACTGTAGAGTTCAATTGCAAAAGTAAAACTAAAATACATCGACAGCAAAGTAAAACCAAAAGAATCGAAGATAATATCTAAGCAAAAGTAAAAGACATCAATAAAAGTAATATAAAAATAAGTAATTGAGGGTGCCTTTCCACCAGAGATGTGCGAGGGAAATGTGTCGTGCGAGGATGTCTAGCTATGCTTTGGAAATGTGTAGACGTTTCCACCAAAGCTGTGCGAGAAAAATGTGTCGTACGAGGATGTGTAGCGGAGCTGTGAAAATGCGCATTAATGTGCGGTGCGAACCGTGCGAGGATGCGTTGCGAAACTGTATCGAGGCGGGGGGTGTGGTGTAGTGGTAACAAACATCGTCTATGGACAGGCTGATACAGTGACTCAAACTTCGCAACGCATTCCTCGCAACACATTCCTCGCAACACATCCCTCGTAAAACATTTCTCGCACACTCTCTCGCTTGTTTTGTTCATAAAAAACCTCGCTCCGCTAAGCCGTTTCCACCAGAGCTGTGCTAAGCGAGGCTAGGTAAATGAAGCAATTCTATTGGTTCTTCAAAAACACATCCCTCGCTACGCATCCTCGCACATCTCTGGTAGAAACGCACCCTAAAATCACCAAAAAATATTTATATTTTTACTCGTCAAAATGCTAATAATTGTGTACTTTTGTTGTCACTTATTTTGAACAGAAGTTAACTGTATGTTTTAAAATCTGTACACACTAGTCAATTTTATAGAAAAAAGTATAAAACTTAAAATAAATGCGTAATATGTAGTAGTATTTTTAAAAGACATAGAAAATTCATACATAAAATGTTAAACACTGTACGAAGGATGTATATATAATATATAATTAGTTTAGAAATCAATATTATTTAAAACGCTTAATTTAAGAAATAGATATTTATAGAGCTAAAGTTGTATCGATTATTCGATATCATCGGTTATTGTGGAATCCGGCACAACGTTATCAGTCGATTCTTCCAGTTTTGACTGTAAAGTAAGATTTAATTAAAGTATGTGTATTAAGTGTGTTTTAAAGCCAATTGACTCTTAACAGCTGTTTAAATAAAAAAAAGAGTTAAATTTACATCGAAAAGTAATAAAATGTTAAGTCAAATACGCAGTATTAAGAATAACTCAAAAACTGCTTATCAGATCTCGATACAATTTAAACTGGACTACATGACAAGCGCCGGCTTTTAAATATATAAAATAATCATCAAAATTAGTACACTTAGTATACAATTATGAGGTAATACATATTTCCGTCGGTGAGTTCAGCCTATTGCAGTCCACTGCTGGACATAGGCCTCCCCAAGTTTGCGCTAGACATTCCGGTTTTCCGCAAACTTCATCCAGCCCACATCGGCAATCTTGCGTAGGTCGTCGGTCCAGTTTGCCAAGATGCGGTCTCCACTCCAGGACATGTCTGCTCCAACGGCCATCGGTACTGTGACACAGGTGACTAGCCCACTGCCACTTCAACTTGCTAATTCTGTTTGCTATTCCGGTTACTTTCGTTCTTTCGCGGATAGTCTCATTTCTAATCCTATCTTTGAGAGAAACCCCAAGCATAGCCCGTTCCATTGCACATTAAGGGACTCATACCTGTGGACAAGTCCCTTCGTCAGTATCCACGTCTCGGCTCCGTATGTTTATACAGGCAGGACGCATTGCTCAAAGGCTTTTGTCTTCAAGCATTGCGGAATGTTCGAAGTAAAGACTCGACAAACCTGCCAAACGCCGCCGAGCCCAATCGAATCCTCCAAGCGGCCTCCTCCTCGAAGTTGTTGCGACCTAGTTAAATGAAAAAAAAAAGTAAACATAATACTGAACAACTTCGAGAAAGGTACCATCAACCGATACCGGTGTCGGTATAACATAAATCGGTTGTTAAACATAACTTTCGTTTTGTCCAAGTTCATACCAAGACCGACCGACCGACGCCGGGAGGACTCGTTTAGGCCACCCAGTATTTGGCCTAGCTCATCCAGAGTCTCCACTACGATGAAGATATCTTCGGCGAAACGAAGGTGTGAGATGTATTCGCCGTTGACATTGATGCTTCGTCCCCCGCCAATCCAACATCTTAAAGACATCCTCTAGCGTAGTTGTAAACAGTTTCGGTGGCATTACATAGCCCTGTCTTACCCCGCGACGAAGGAAAATGGGTCTCGTTCGCTGGTCCCGGATATAGACGGCCATCATTGCCACGTCGCAAATATGTTGTCGCAGTACCTTGATAAATCGCCAGTCGATATGACATCTCCGCAGAGAATCAGACAGTCCAGGTCCGACAGGACAGGACGAAAAAATCTTCGACGCTATCAAGATATCAAGATAGAAGATGTCTATCAAGATAGAGCCGAAGATTTTCTCGTAGTCCACAAATGCAGCAGCTGATTATTCTTTTCAGTCGTATGTATAATATGCCTAACTGTATGGGTGTGGTTGGAATTCGTAACGCCCCTCGAAAACAGCTTATAGACGTAACTCAGAAAAGAGATCGGTCTGTCGTGCAACCCCGGTGGATGACGGCGTTAAAGAGTTTCGCCAAGGTCCTTAGGATAGATCGTCCTGCGACCTTAAGGATCTCAATCATAATTCCTACATTTACCGGAGCTCTCTCGTTTTTAAGCTGCTCGTGCACCACACTAATCTCGTTGACGACGTTGATATCTGGGTTGTCTTCCGAAAAATGGCGCAAAAATGATGCACACGGATCTTCGGTGTCCCGAGTCTAAGGCTTGTGTGCGCTCGACGAATACAGCTGTCAATAGAATTTTTCTTCCTCTTCTCTGATCTGAGGACGAGAGCAAACGGTTCTGAAATCCACTGTTTTGAGCTTCGCAAAAAGGCTTCTCTCCAACGGTCTTTGAAAAACATTTGACCCCCTATTCTGCTCTATAAGAGGTAACACACATATAAAACAAATAAAAATATTTCGTAGTCGATTTTAGAAAACTTCTCCTTTTTTGAAGTCGGTTATTAAATAGCTACCTTTGACATAAGGTGCACGAACTTATACAAGCTGATGTAATCATATAAATCGTAGTCATTACTGTCATCAGAATTCTGATTTTCCACGTCCTGAAAAAAATAGTGTTATGTTTAGAAAATATATTAGAATTAATGTTGCTCGACTATCAAAATATCAAGTAAACATGAAATTACAATATTATCAACGCCATAGACGATATCATTGATATTATCTTCTTCCAATGTCTCATCATCTCCACTAATTCCAAAATGCTGTGCTGTATATGGAGACGGATGTAGTGAGCTGTCTGTAAAATTATTTTTTATTACTCATAAATCAAATTCAAATATATGGATTTACATCGTGTATTAATGTATTACGTTCGGCGTGTTCTTCATCACCATCTTCTTCATCATCATCACCAGATTCGTCATATTGATTGATCCAAGATCCTGAAATAATAAAAAAATATATGCAGACAAATATGTGTTACTAATGACTGTGATACATACAGATGTTTGCCGTGGTCTGGGGGTTTGTGCAGTCCTTGTGGGTTACCCCACCGTGCCTCGGAGAGCACGTTAAGCCGTCGGTCCCGGTTGTTATCATATACACCTGATAGCGATCGTTACTCACAGTAGGGAATATATCCGCCAACCCGCATTGGAGCAGCGTGGTGGATTAGGCTCCGATCCTTCTCCTACATGGAGAAGAGGCCTATGCCCAACAGTGGGATATTACAGGCTGAATCGTGAATCGTGAATGACTGTGATATCAGGTCACGAGAAATATTAACGGTAAGTGTATTAATTAATTATAAGACGTAAACAAAGTAGAAACTAATGTTAACAATAATTAACAACAGATAGGAACAAATTGAGTGTTACCTCAATTACAGGTACGTACAGCTTACTTGAGAGTATTCCATGTCAATAACACATAAACTTTTTACAGGTAAACATTAAAACTTGGAATATACTAACCACCACTAAAGTGACCACCAATCGCATCATCATCAACAGTGCCACCATCGCCATTAGTACCACCATTGCCAACAGAGTCACCCTCGATCATAAATTCCATCATTGCTATATCAATTTGGTTTATTTCAGAACTTCCCATAAGGTAAACTTGGTTAATAGGCAGGGCTGTTGCTTCGCCATATTCGTCTCCCCCGAGCATTGCGTTACTATTTAATAATTAAAATTAAATTAAGTAATATAAAATATAATAATATTACCTACTTATAGCAAACCTTACTATATAGCAAAATATTTTCATTAATATTAATAACAGGGCACTAAATACAATGCATTTTTTTGTACTACAAGCCCTATCTTTAGGACATATAGAAGACTAGCGACCCGCCCCGGCTTCGCACAGGTGCAATGATGATACTAAATACTTTCAACAATAAAAGATACGTTAGAAACCTCTAGTCTAAAATTATCAGTGTTTTTCTACCATATTATGCATGTATTATACATATAAACCTTCCTCTTGAATCACTCTATCTATTAAAAAAAAACTGCATCAAAATTCGTTGCGTACTTAGTTTTAAAGATCTTAGCATACAGGCGGCGGGAAGTGACTTAATTTTATAGGTACTAATTACTATGTATAAAGATAAAGACTACATACGAGTATCATAAAACAATAAAATCAATTTCACTTTTAATTAAAAACTATTCTCTTTTTCGAGCGAATTGTTGATGTGGGTACTACTGTCACTTCACGCAAAATAACTGATTTTTCTAACTTAAAATGTCTCCAATTCGAATTATTTTTATTTTTGTGGTTCCCACACAGGAGGTTTTTTTTTTTAAATATTTCTATTTGTCACATAGAGACGCGTCGGTTAACGGTAGTCGGTAGTTGGCGCAACGGTCACAGCACTGGTTTGTGGCTGTTGGGCTGGCGGTTGCGGGTTCGATCCCTGCACATGACAAACATTTGTATTGGCCAGGTGGTTTTTAGGTCTCCCCGCCGTGCCTCGGAGAGCACGTTAAACCGTCGGTCCCGGTTTTTACAAGCTTTTATTTAACTTGCAATGTATGTATGTATGTAAGTTTAATGTATGTTTGTTCGGGTGAAATCTGGCAACTCAATTTTGAAGCAGATATCTTCAACCAATTAAGCTGAAATTTTGTATACATGTTCAATTTGGATGACAATGCATGGTTTGCATGTATTTATGTATGTATGTTTGTTTGTTCGGGTGAAATCTTGCAACTCAATTTTGAAGCAGATCACTATCACGATCACGATTCAGCCTGTAATATCCCACTGTTGGGCATAGACCTCTTCCCCATGTAGGAGAAGGATCGGAGCTTAATCCACCACGCTGCTCCAATGCGGGTTGGTGGATATATTACCTACTATGAGTAACGATCGCTATCAGGTGTACATGATAACAACCGGGACCGACGGCTTAACGTGCTCTCCGAGGCACGGTGGGGAGACCCCCAAGGACTGCACAAACACCCAGACCACGGCAAACATCTTTATGTCCAATACAAATGTTCTCGTGCGCGGGGATCGAACCCGCAACCGTCCGCGCAACAGCCAATCGCAATCCAGTGCTGTGACCGCTGCGCCAACGCGGCGTCACAGCACTGGATTGTGATTGGCGGCGTTGAAGCAGATATCTTCAACTAATTGAGCTGAAATTTTGTATACAGGTTCAATTTGGATGCCAATGCATAGTTAACTTTGTGACGTTATTCTACGAGTATTATGCGGACTTGTTATTTTAGTGCACTTCTACAATATGGGTATCAAATGAAAGGGCTTGCTAAGAATAATTCGAATAAAGTGACGCGATAACCGACTAAAAAGTCAAAAATAAATTAAAAAGCTTTTATTTGAATGCACTAAAACGAAAAAAAAAAATTTTTATTTTAAAACTTTTACTATCTACTTATAAAGTCATTACACATAATCTATATGATATAAAAGCTTGTCGTGAGATTTGCTTGTAAACAAGTAAATCAAATAAATTGATGTGATTGATTTTAACTATTAAAATTTTCAAACAAAGGAAATACGAGTACTTATATCTCGCGACAAGCTTTTCTATCATATAGTTTATGTGTATTGACGTTTTAAAGTAAAAATTTATTTTTTTCGTTTTAGTGCATTCAAATAGAAGCTTGTTTTTTAAAAAGGTTTTTCACTTTTAATTTATTATCACGTACACCTGATAGCAATGGTTACTCATAGTATCCCTACTATTACTCATAGTATTATTGGATGTATTCCCATACATCCACCAATCCGCATTGGAGCAGCGTGGTGGATTAAACTCTGATCCTTCTCCTACATGGGGAAGAGGCCGGAAAATTGCGCGGACGGAGTAATTTCGCCCACTTATAGATTACTAGCTTCTGCGCGCGACTTCGTCGGCGTGGACTCCGCTCCTATTGGTCTTAGCGTGATGACACATAGCCTATAGCCTTCCTCGATAAATGGGCTATCTAACACTGAAATAATTTTTCAAATCGGCTCAGTAGTTCCAGAGATTACCGCGTTCAAACAAACAAACAAACAAACTAACTAACTCTTTAGCTTTATATATTAGTATAGAGTATAGATATGGAGAAGCAGTGAAGATACTAATACTTTTTTTAAATTATGCATCAAAATACATTAAATCAATATAATAAAAAAAAACATTACACACTACCATGTATTTGACACGCATGTATACTCTTTTATTTATTACTAGCTGACCCGGCGAACTTCGTACCGCCTAACAGTCGATTCTTAAATTTTTTATTTTTTTTTAATACATACTTATTCTGCTATTCGTGACACCGGTAAAAAAATATTGATGAATATTGACATTAATATTTATATGATACTAACGTCACTCAATTCGTTTGCCTTCCCGGAACCCCTCCACTAACACTTAAACTTTATGGTATGGGTATTAAAGTTCAAATTGACCTTTCAGTATTATTACGAATCTTTTGTATGGGAATATAAAAAAGTGTTGTTTTTAGACTTTTTGAGGCAATTTTTTAAAATTTTCTCTCCGTAAAAACCATCCTCGTACTTCAAGGAATATTATAAAAAAATAATTAGCGGAATCGGTTCAGCCGTTCTCGAGATTTGCGCTTAGCAACACATTTAGCGATTATTTTTTATATATAAGAGATAAGAGATTATAGAACTACTAGTTAAAAGAAACATAATATACTCAATAACAACAACTCTTTCCGCGCAGTTGCAGTCACGGTATCCCCTCTTTTTTCAAAACAAAAACAATTGACCATTGTTTCACTCATTTCATCCTATCGCAGTCCACTGCTGGACATAGGCGTCCACAAGTTCGTACCGAAAATGGCGTGAACGCTCGTGTTTTGACCATAGTCACCACGCTGGACAGGCGGGTTGGTGACCGCAGGGCTGGCTTTGTCGCACCGAATACGCTGCTGCCCGTCTTCGGCCTGTGTATTTCAAAGCCAGCAATTAGATGGTTATCCCGCCATCGGTCGTCTTTTTAAGTTCCAATGTTCCAATGGTAGTGGAATCGTGTTATCCCTTAGGCCTCATTTACGGAGACGCGGGTCGTCGCACGTCGCGTGTGGCGTGGATCGCGCGTGTTAAATATTATGTATGTGAATAAACGCGTCTAAATCGCTTCTCCGCAAACGCACTCATCCAACGCCCTACATTTGAATTTAGTGCGGGCGGGCCGCGCAGCCTATCGCGACGCGCGACGCGCCGCGTCTCCGTAAATGTTTTTTTTTTTCGAAATGACGAATGAAGAAGAAGGGGATCGATGAAGGGGGTGTTGTCGAGGGTAATCCTATCGTCGGGGTCTGTCAGGACGTGCTTAGGACGTCTAAGTCTAGTCTGTATCTTTCCTCTACCTACGTAGGTGCAGGCCTCTGCTACAAGAGGGTTAGGGTGTCGACTTGCTCTCTCGAAATACTTTGTAGAAAGTATTTTGAGGTGCTTGGAGATTGAATCGATCTTGAAGTCTTTGTGGAGATCTACGTTACGTACGTACCACGGTGAGGCCGTGGTCATTCGTAGGAAGCGATTCTGCAATGTTTGCAGACGTTGGATGTAGGCGGGGTGACAGTGGGCAAATACTGGACTCGCATAGGTTATGATAGGACGAACGCAGAGTTTGTATAATGTCGTCTTATTTCTAAGAGACATTTTACTCTTTCCGCATAGCATCATATATAACCTACTGAGTACGAACGCGGTTCTATTACGAACGCGGGTAATGTGGGATCTGAAGTTTAGTTTACTATCAAGAGTGACTCCGAGGTATTTGGCTTCTCTTTGCCATGGGATCAGTGTCCCGAAGAGTTTAATTGTCTCCGGTCGCCCTTGTCTCCAAAGAATGTACTTTGGGTTTCTGGTGAAGTGCACCGCTGTGCTTTTTTCGGCGTTGACCTCGATTCTCCACTTTCTGAACCACTCGCCTAGTGCGGTGGTTGCAGTTTGGAGGCGTCTGGACATCGTATCTACTGAGACGGAGGTCGTGAAGATTGCAGTGTCGTCTGCGAAGAGGGCTAGCTTAGTTGCTGACCTAGGGTCGGGTATGGGGATGTCGTTCGTGTATAGTGAGTACAGGAACGGAGAGAGTATAGATCCCTGGCTTTTTTAAGTCTAATTAGGATTATTTTCTCATACACTTCGCCGAGTGTATTGAGAAGACTTATAGGACGATAGCTGGTAGGGAGGTTCCTGGGTTTACCAGGTTTATGAATACCTACTACGATTACCTCTTTCCACTGATCGGAAAAGGAGCAGCTTGTCAGGAGGGAGTTGTAAATTATTACAAGTAGGGCGAGGAGCCGCCTAGGAAGACGCTTAATGGTCTTATTAGAAATCTGGTCGGGTCCCGGAGACTTTTTGGCGTGAAGACCTTTCAAGATCGATTCGACCTCCTCGATGGTCGTCGGAGGGAGTGGTTAGTCCGTAGGCGGTGAAGTCCGTAAATGAGGCCTTATTCGCCTCTTAAGACACCAACGGGAAGAGAGAGGGTTAATGTTTACAAAAAGAAACCTGTGTTCAATTCTATCTATGTAACAAAAAACACCAATGATGAAATTATAACTATATGCTTAGTTTAAAATTATTTTATTCGTAACTTCGCTATGATCGTAAATCGTGAAGTTATTGAGTAATTGTATAAATTCTGAAAATGTCATATATTACCTATTTTTATTATATAATATTAGTTTCACCATAGTTATTTATTTAATGAATTTTCACTGTATGTTTTTAACTATTATTACCATTTAATTAGACATGCATACAATATATCTCTAACTTAATAAAAAAAAATTTTACGAATATTAAGTAGGTATTACTTACAACTTTCTTCAGTTCAGTAAAAAACACAGTGTTTTCAATTTTAACACGAGTTACTTGCTCTTCCTAAAACATAAAATGTTTGCTTGCCAACACTGCAGCGTCAATTCTAAGCAACGTTGAAATGGCAGGATAAACACGGGAAAAATTGGTCAAGCAACAACACGCATGCGTAACAGAACGGTTTGAAAATTGTGTTCGAATACTCTGTACGTTGAAGCCGTGGGTAACAAGGGATGTAGGCATTGATTTAACACATATAATTAGAAGTAGAGTTGGTAACTAAAAATAAAAAAACTAATATTTAATTTGCAATTTACACTGCCGCTGCCATCGTAATATGTATATAGTCAGAAAGATTTTTTTTTTAATTATGTCATGGCAACATCGTCTTTCTCTAATAAAATTTGTAATCTTTCTTTGATGAAAAAACCGCGAAATTTTACTGTATTTTCTTAACATATAATGAAAAACGAAATGTGGGGGGCTTTTTAAGAGTAATAAAACGCAAAGCCATTATTATTTCTTAATTCTTGTTCTGTTTCTGTATACGTTTGTTGCTGAATAATGCAAATCTGTTGCATGAAATTGATGCGGTTTTGATCACAATGTGATCTTGAATTTCTAATTTAAAATCGGTTGTAGATTTAATCTTGATAAAAATACATTAAAGTCGTTTTGTACACAACACGCAGGCAAAAATTAGTGTTTAATAAATCTAATTAGTTTTTCTGAAGATTATTGCGTTGCTAAGACGACGCGTTGGCGCAGCGGTCACAGCACTGGTTTGTGTGTGGCTGTTGCGTTGGCGGGTGCGGGTTCGATTCCCGCACACGACGACATTTGTATTGGCCATACAGATGTTTGCCGTGGTCTGGGTGTTTGTGCAGGAGAGCACGTTAAGCCGTCGGTCCCGGTTGTTATCATTCTACACCTGATAGCGATCGTTACTCATCATCATCATCAGTCATCAGTTCAGCCTATTGCAGTCCACTGCTGGACATAGGCCTCCCCAAGTTCGCACCAGACATCCCGGTTTTCCGCTATCCTCATCCAGCCTACACCGGTAATCTTACGAAGATCGTCGGTCCAACGGGCCGGAGGACGTCCCACACTGCGTTTGCCAAGACGCGGTCTCCACTCCAGGACACGTCTGCTCCAACGGCCATCGGTCCTGCGACACAGATGACCAGCCCACTGCCACTTCAACTTGCTAATTCTGTGGGCTATGTCGATTACTTTCGTTCTCTCGCGGATAGTCTCGTTTCTAACTCTATCTTTGAGAGAAACCCCAAGCATAGCCCGTTCCATTGCGTTACTCATAGTAGGAATATATCCGCCAACCCGCATTGGAGTAGCGTGGTGGTTTAAGCTCTGATCCTTCTCTTACATTGGGAAAGAGGCCTATGCCCAACAGTGCACTGGCGGATCCAGGGGGGGGGTCACGGGGGTCATGACCCCCCCCCTGGGCTGTGTCCAGGACCTAGGTGGACCACTAATTAAAATTGTTAAACAAGATTTTTGTCACAATATAGATATTTTTAAGTACATTACCTACATAGATTAATAAAATACCTACTTTTTACCTGTATCTCTCATTATAAAATTTAAATTATAACTTCTTTTTACTTGACCACGACTGTGACCCCCCCTGGCGCCTTGACCATGACTGTGACCCCCCCCTGGCGCCAAAGCTGGATCCACCCTTGCAACAGTGCTGAGCTGACATGCTGAGCTGATTACAGGCTGAAGCGTTGCGTTACTACTACACCACTCTATTTATAGGCCCCCTACAAGGTTTTCTCTTCCCACACTAATAATAATTTATTCCAGAAAATATTTGCGCGTGCCTATCTAGTCCATCATTCCTTTCACCTTTTAATAGTGACATTTGACTACAGTACAGGTATTTATCTAATCTATATATTAATACGTGAAGCAAATACTTTTTACGGTAATTGCGCGTACGTAGGAGTATGAAATTTCGCACACTTATAGTTTATATAGAGAAGGAGTGCGGAATGCTAACATTTTCTTAAAATTATACATAAAATATACATTAAATTAATAAAAAAAGCATTACACACACTACCACACGCACACACGCATATATGTATACTATTTTGTTTATTGTTAATGTCTGTTGTCAAATTGAAAAATTTAAAAAAAGGTTCTTTATTATCATAATTATTTGGTTTTCTTTAATTTAAAATTTTAATTATGGTCGAATTTCGACCTCTGGGCGACCACTAGTACTATATATTAAACGAGCAATATATATATAGAATCTAAATCTCGGAATCGGCTCCAACGATTTTTGTTAAATTTAGTATGCAGGGGATTTCGGGGGCGAAAAATCGATCTAGCTGACTCATTTAAAAAAAATGTCGTTTTATCCCCCTTTTTAGACAATGAAAAATTGGCTACAATCTCGTTAGAATACGAAGGTAAATTTCGCAATTGTCAATAAGGTTGTAATAGCTCAGGTAGGAAATCGGACGGCCGGGATTGACAGATAGTTCAAATCCCAGTCTCGAGATCGATTTTTTTCCCTTTTTTTTCTAATTTCACTCGTGATTTTTTATTTAAATTACCAGTTCATATTTTTTATTATTATATCGGTAAAATTGAAAAATATTATTCATATTTTATCAAGAACGTAATTCGGATATATACCGAGCTTAGCTCGGTCACCCAAGTACTGTTTCACTTATACCAATTGTTGTTATGAAACTTTATGATTCATAGAACTACTTTTTTGCTACCCACGGTTTTTAAAAGTAAGATAATAGTTAAAGTGCTAGGGGATAAACTTTAATTGAACGTATACGAGCTTAACTCCAGACACCACAGAAGGCACATCAGAGGCCAGAGCGCTGCTTATTTCTCTCTTAAATTATTAAAATATTGTAACAAAAGTTTCATATCTTATGTGTATTTCTAAATTTAGTAATATTCATATATGTATCCAACAGTCATGAATTATTCTTTCGTAACCCAAAGGGAGCGGCAGTGGCGTCAAGCGCCTTACTAAAATAACCCCTAAAATGTTGTGGAACTTGTGGACTGAATGAAAATAATTAAATATATATTTTTGTGACATGATTTATTTTAGACAAATTATATATTGATTACTAATAATAAAATTTAATTTAGTAAAACCATATCATCAATATCTTCTTCTTCTTCTTATATATATATATATATATATATATATATATATATATATATATATATATATATAAAGATCAATGCCACTTTTCGTTGTAATTTTATAACTAAAGAACGGGCTCACATATCCAAACCAAATATTTAGGCTTTATTTGTACTATTTAGTAGATAGTTTATGTAAAGTTTGCACAAAATCGGTCGAGCGGTTCTTCATTTATCACATTTTTTGTAATAAAGTAGGATCATTTTGTTAATGGGGATTTTGCTGTCAAATTGAAACTTTTTTCAGTGCTGACAGTACAAGCATGTTGTTATGTCATTCATTTCTGTCATTTCAATTAATGGGCCCCGTAAACGATCAAACTTGTTTGTCAAACATGTTTGATCAAACTTCATGTTTCATATAACAAACATATCAAAAAAACCCACAGCCCCGCACACGATCAAATAATTTGACAAACACGTTTGTCAAACAGAAATTTAATATGAAGTTTGATCAAATATTTGATCGTCTACGGGGCCCTTTAGACATGCTTTGATTAAATGATGAAGACAAAAAACCCCGCGATATAGTACATCACAAAAATAATTAACGCCCAACGAAGTGGGCACGGGACGGCTAGTTATGTTATAAATGAAATGATAAAGACAAAAAAACCAGGGATATAGTACATCACAAAAATAATTAACGCTCAACGAAGTGGGCACGGGACGGCTAGTTATGTTATAAATGAAATGATCAAGACAAAAAAACCAGGGATATAGTACATCATAAAAATAATTAACGCTCAACGAAGTGGGCACGGGACGGCTAGTATAATTATAATAAAAATGTAACGGGTCGCTGTCTCTACATGAAAGATATAAGAAAAAAAATATTATTGGGACCTTTATCAACGCAAATAGCACCCAAAACAATGATTGGTAGAAATTTTGTCTGTTTGTCTGTGCGTTTAAGCACGCTAATCTCAGAAACGGCTTTTCCGATTTAGATGAAGTTTTCACTAATATATTGTGATAAGCTTCACTTAACATTTAGTGAATGTTTAATGTCAATCAGTTCATAAATAAAAAAGTTAAGCTGATTTAATGAATCACGTTAAACATGTCAATTGTTTATAATCCAAAATAAACCAAACGATATATAAAAAATGCTGTCGAAAGTCACTATTCCATGCGGACGAAGTCGTGGGCTCAGCTAGTCATCTAATAAAATAAACAATCAAGCCTTTAAAACTTTGACAGCTATCACCAGTTCGTTTTGCATCAAGTCTAGTCAGAAGTTGAACTTTAAAAATACTTTGCGCTCTCTGCTCTACTCTGCCTACTCTAGATGTTTTCAAAGTTTTGTTGGTGTAATTTATGACGCTATTTCATTTAATCAAGTTAGAAACTTTCGTCGTCCAACATATAAATAGGACAGTACTATATTAATTTAAAATACATATCCGTATTGACCTGGTTTAAAATGGGTTTAAATAATATTTGTATGTATATATTTGTTAGTTTAATGAGTATACAATTATGTCAAAACCGCATGCAGTTGTTCCGCTGCTTATAAGTGTAGTTAATATATATTTAGCACCTGAGCATAACATTTTTCGTATAATATTAAACATGTAATTCTATTGGTGGTTCTCATTAAATAAATAAATTAGAATAGTATTTAGTAGAATACTTTAGTAGTAAATAGTTTAACAAAAAATAATAATTATTGCCCCTAGTGTTAACCGAGAAGGAAATAAATTGGCCAAGTGCGAGTGGAACTCGCGCACGAAGGGTTCCGCTTCCGTGCCATTGACTAAACTAAATGTAAGTAAAAAAGTTAAGCTGATTAAAATTGATAAAATTAAATATAAGTAAATTTTCTATAAAATATTTATTAAATTGTGACGCCATCTATGCCGCTATTAGAAAACTATTGTTAGTCTATTGACGAAGTTTTCCTAATTTCTGATAGATGGCGTTTTAGACTAATAAAAAACAAAAATAATTATCGCCCCCCTTAAATATTTATTTTATTTTGTTTTTAGTATTTGTTGTTATAGCGGCAACAGAAATACATAATTTGTGAAAATTTCAACTGTCTAGCTATCGCCGTTCTTGAGATACAGCCTGGTGACAGATAGACGGACGGACGGACGGACGGACGGACGGACGGACAGCGAAGCCTTAGTAATAGGGTCCCGTTTTTACCCTTTGGGTACGGAACCCTAAAAAGACGGAGAGATTGATACGTTAAATTTTTAGTAGTAAATAGTTTGCCTTTATCTAGATTACAAACGTTAGGGTGTTATATATATGAATACGAGTTTTCGTTTACACATAAAGATCAAGAAAGAATGCTCTTGTTCTAGCTTTGCTCTTTGTTCGTTTGGTCTAAATCCACCCTTAGAATTGTAATTCAAATGGTCGATTTACATCAGACGAGCGAATGCTCATTCTATCCCCACTACATCAAATTCTTATCAAATTCTTTTAGTGTAAACAGGCGTAGAGCATTATTTCGTTGTTATTTATATGAATACGAGTGTTCGAAGATCAAGAAAGAATGCTCTTGTTCTAGCTCTAGCTCTTTGTTCGTTTGGTCTAAATGCACCCTTAGACGAATGTTACGTGTTTACAATCTGTCACGTATTTTACTTTATAAACATTGCCAAGAAAATATCCACCGTAGTCCAACACCACAAAAAAATTTCTAGAATATTTTTCCAAAATAGCGAATTAGCGATGTATAGCGAAACCTACAGTGCTATAGATACTAGACGTACAGGTACATGAACGGTTATTGATTTCAAACCTACGCCATCTCATCGTCCTGGATACATGGGATGGAGTGGGGTGGTAGCCTGTTAGCAACTACGCCTACGTATATGTTTATATAATATATGTTGTTGGAGTTGGACATCTGGCGTCTAAATTTCCACAATGACATTTAGATATATGGACGTCTAAATTTTCCATGCCCTAATAAAGACCCATATATTAGTTTATTTATATGTACAGTAGCATATTCGTTACCTATTTTTTTAAACTATATGGAAATATAGTATAACATTTAGAGTTATTGAGATAAGGGACAAAGTTATATATCCTGTACAAAATCCGGAGCAGCCAGACTGTCCCACAGCCTTGCAGATCCCAGCTAGATAATATTGCTTTCAAGTAGTATTGTGTTGTGAGTAAGGTGGCCAGAGTTCCTAAAGGGGTAGGGACGGCTTCTGGTATTGCAGGCGAGACTACGGTAAACTTAAAGATCATTTTTTAAGCTAAAGTCCATATTGGTGCTATAATGACGGAAGTAAAAGTGGGCATAATTTCGGTTTAGAACAGAATCTTGTATTTGTGAAAATATTGTTTTAATTTAGGTATTTACCTATGAATTGTAATATTTCCATTGAAGCTTAGAGGCACACTTAAACACTTGGCCATATATATTAGTCTTGGAAGGAAATATCTGTCAAGCTGAATTTTTTTTTCTTTTAATAGATATTTTTCTTGGTTAGTATATTAAGAGCCTCTTAACATACTAATAAGAGGTGTTCAGACCATTCCGTTACAACCATTCTAATGTTATGTATTTTAAAAAACTAGTGGTCAGTAGTAAAAGTAGTGGCTAGTAAAACATTTAAATTAAAGAAAGTAGTAGTAGTTTTTTTAATTGATTTAATATATTTTTAAACATAATTTTTAAAAAATATTAGCATTCTGTACATACTCCTTCTCTATATAAACTATAAGTGCACGCAATTTAATATTCCTCTGTCCGCGCAATTTTCGTAAAAAGGGGTACAAAGCTTTTGCTTCATGTATTAATATATAATAAAGTTTCTGGTTGAGGTTCTCGTTGATCTTCTACTGTACCTCGGAGTATATAATTATGTTGAATTGTTTTTTTTTGTCGTAACTGTGGAAACAATAATTATGTAATTAAACATCTGGATTTTATTTTCTCTATGCAACCACCCACGTCCCTTAGTCGGTCTCCTTCACCACATAAACCAATATGACATGAATTATTGATCTGACAATACGTATGCGCAGACTTCTACCTACCTGACTTGGCAAGACGAGGCTGCGTATTTAATCATTGTATTTTCTGTATTGACACTATGATGACGCATATTATAAACTTCATATTAAGATAAGCTTAGAATGTATGTTTTTACTATATTTAGAATTTTTAAAAGCTTAGAAGATGATACTTCATTACTTGTGGAGTGGGAACTGACAATTATTGGATTTGTTTATTAAGTGTAAGTATTTTTAGCTTTCATATTATCAGTTTTTTTTTTATAAATTTAAATATGCGAATTAATATTTTAACGGAATACATGTTATGCTATTTATGAATACAATAATGCTGGCATAAATTCCGTTGAGTGTGAAGTGTTTATTATTATTATTATTAAGTTCTGATAAGCGAATTGTCATTAAGAAAATATTTTTTTATGGCGAATATAAAGTTACAAGAGCGAATCTTCCTTCACCTGTTAGGTACATACTCGTATGTATCTGAAAATTTACTTATGAAAATTACTAATATAGGATTATACTATGTGCGCGTGCGTAATCTTAACAATATTATATTTTATCAATAATGATAATATGTATAATATTGTAAAGTTTCGAAATATATGTTTGAAGATTTTTTTCAATTAAAGTTGTAGAACTATTACTATAATTCTGCTCAAAATATGGAGCAGCCCGACTGGGGTAGTACCTCGACCTTACAGTAGACCACAGCTAAATAATACTGTTTTCAAGCAGTATTGTGTTCCTGTTGGTGAGTATGGTGACCAGAGCTCCTGGGGGGGATTGGGGATAGGGTCGGCAACGCGCTTGCGATGCTTCTGGTGTTGCAGGCGTCTATAGGCTACGGTCTTACCATCAGATGAGCCGTACGCTTGTTTGCCAACCTAGTTACATAAAAAATAATAATAATAATTAATTTTTACTGTAATAAACATTTATAGCGTGTATGTATGTAATTATACCATAATAACAATAAATTACAATAATTATATTTTTATATATATAAAATTTTTGTGTCACACTGTTAGTTACCATACTCCTCCGAAACGGCTGGACCGATTTTTATGAAATTTTGTGTGCTTATCGGGTAGGTCTGAGAATCGGACCACATCTATTTTTCATACCCCTAACTTATAAAGGGGGTGGGGGGTTTAAGGGGTCAATAACATATATGGCAAAACAACGTTTGCGGGGTCAGCTAGTTTTAATATATATGTATATATATATATATACATATATATATATATATATATATATATATAAAATACGCGTCACGTTGTTTGTCCGTGATGGACCCCTAAACTACTTAGCCGATTTTAATTAAATTTGCACACGGCAGTTTGATCCAACTTCAAAGATAGGAGGCTATATTTTATTTTGATACACATATATAATTATTATATTCAAGAAAAAAAAAGTGGTACGAAGTTCGCCAGGTCGGCTAGTAATATATATATAATAATTAAAATAATTATATTAATAATAATTTCAGATAATGTTTCGGGAACGCCAGAATGAAAAATAATGCACTTTTGTAAACAAAAATTGTAATGAAGCCAAAAATAGTAATAAAATAAGTTGAGGTAAGTTTATAATATGTAAAAACGAATTTTGTTTAGATTAAAATTAAATAAAACATAATAAGCATAATTGAATTTCTCTGTACAGTTTGCTCGCCGTCATTAAAATCAAGAATTCATTATGACATGTTGTATAAGCATGAACTCGGAGTGGAAAATTTTTAGTCACCCGTATTATGTCAGTGATTTTGACAAACAGGTAACTACGTATTATGATATGTTACATAACAATAAACACAAACATTAAAAATTTAAAGTAAAAAACCTTTTTAAAAAACAAGCTTTTATTTGAATGCACTAAAACGAAAAAAAAAAGTTTACTTTAAAACTTTTACTATCTACTTATAAAGTCACTAGCTTCTGCGCGCGACTTCGTCGGCGTGGACTCCGCTCCTATTGGTCTTAGCGTGATGATACATAGCCTATAGCCTTCCTCGATAAATGGGCTATCTAACACCGAAAGAATTTTTCAAATCGGCCCAGTAGTTCCAGAGATTACCGCGTTCAAACAAACAAACAAACAAACAAACAAACAAACAAACAAACAAACAAACAAACTCTTCAGCTTTATATATTAGTATAGATTAGACATAATCTGTATGATATAAAAGCTTATGATATAAAAGTTTTTTTACTTTAAATTTATTTTTGACTTAGTCGGTTATCACGTCACTTTATTCTAATTTTTCTTAGCAAGCTCTTTCATTTGATACCCATATTGTAGAAGTGCACTAAAAATAACTAGTTCGCACTCTTGGATATGCCGCCATATTGGATTTAGAATGACGTCATAAAGTTAACTATGCATTGGCATCCAAATTGAACCTATATTCAAAATTTCAGCTCAATAGGTGAAAGATATCTGCTTCAAAATTGAGTACAGTTGCAAGATTTCACCCGAACAAGCATACATTAAACTTACATACATACATACGTACATACATACATACATACATACATACATACATACATTGCAAGTTAAATAAAAGCTTGTAAATGTATTGCACACTTTAGAGCTACATGAAAGAAAAAAAAATACAATACACAAACTTGCAGACTATCCCTGTCTATGTAAAAAAGGAAATATTGGTAACATAACACACACGCAGACCACATGCGCACACATACATGTGCAAATGCAAAGCAAGCTTTAGAATTTCAACGCATTAATTAATTATACATTAAAAAATGTATCTAAACTGTAGTATTATTTTTTACAGGTGACTTCTAATCGTACCCTCTGCTTTTTCACGCACAAGGTCTTCGATTGTATTGTTCGTAATTTGTAAGTATTGAAAATATTTCAAAAATAAGAAATGAAAAAAATTAATTAAACTGACCTACTGTTTACTTATTGTGATTGTTACTGAGAAATACCTAACTTGCTGTTATCTCGTTTCAGGAAGTGAAGTATAAAGAAGGACTAATAAAATTAATAATATTATCTATGTCTACGAAATGGCCTCATTGTCTCTCAGTATATATTTCTCAGCGATAATTTTTATATAATTTATTAACATTGTTTAACCTAACACTATTTTGAAAATTTTACTGGCTGGTATTAATAATCCTAATGCAACTGCTATTATTAAAAGCGAATGTAAAAGTCAAAATGTTTAGACGTAGGTACATATTATCAACTGAGTAGGTACTGGTACTGCCGGTTATTGTCTTCTTGGTAATTTTTCTAAATATATGTAAATGTTAATTTTTTTCTACTTGTATATTGTATAAAAATGTAAATATTTTATATATAATCGATGATATATTTTTATATAAGTATTTAAACGGAGTAAGTAGGTAGGTGTAGAATGTAAAAAATGTGCTACACACAAGTAAAAACAGTAATAATTGATGAATATGAGTAGAGTTTTTTAAGAAAAACGAGATGTCTTTGTAAATATATAAATAGGAGAAGTCTCATATTTTTATTTAACAAACGACTTTTTTGTATTAATTTTTTGAGTACCTAATACCCACATAGAGGAAATTATAAACATTTTTAATATCATGTCAAAAATTACGATTAAAACGACTTTTTATTAAAATTTGAGACCATAGTAATATTTCTTCTTTTTTATTTTCATGTACCTAATCGTTATTAAATTATTTAATGATAGTTAGTATTACTATTTGTTATACGTAAATTTTTATTTCCGTTGTAAAATACGGATACTAATCCGTATTTACTTTTCGACGAGTACAAAATTTGACTACTTTCATTTTATTAGTTAACTTTCCAAAGAGTCTTTGATTCTATTAAACCCTTAAAACTATGAGGTTTCTTCTAGAGATATCTTGAATGATTTTTATGTTATTAGCTAATTTTTATGATTTGCAAAAATTTTTTTATGTTCACATTTCACGTAGTAAAAATATTGTGTTACGTAGTTAACAGTGTGTACTATTAATAAATGTATGAAACATTTTATTAATATTACAGATACTGTTTATTTAGAATTGAGTAGAGAGGTATAGAAAAAAAAATATACTATATTTTTTATAGTAATATAAATGAAGTTACAAATGCTAAAACTAAAAATATCTTTAAAAGGGTTGCCTGATTCATGTAGTGTGTAAATATTTTTGTATCAGTGACTTCGGAAAATTACTATTAAATAATTTATACTATACTAACTAATAATGATATAACTCAATACTAAATTAATAAATAAGATGAACTTATTATTTTATTTACTCGTATTAATTTAGTATTGAGATAAATATTACTAAAGATATTGTATGTAAGTTAAACGTTATTAAGTATTCTATATTTATTAACATATATTTCAAGCATAAAAATTTGGTACTCAAAGCCTATTATACGTAGGCGGGATGATAAGTAACTAGCCTCTGCTATTTAAAAAGTTAAAATTAAGAAAATATTTATGTCATTTTTAAATTTGTATCTCTGGCCACCTGTGTTTTAAATTTGAATTTGGTGGCATGAAAATTTTATTGATTTTTTGTCATTTGAAAATATATTTCGTCAAATGTTTTCAAAATGGATAAAATTGAACAGAGAGCGGTGATAAAGTTTCTTCATATGAAGGCCATGAAGGGGAAAGATATCTAAAACGAGTTAAAGAATGTTTTGGGTGAATGTGCCCTTTCTTATGACACAGTAAAAAACTGGGTAGCTGAGTTTAAACGCGGTCGTACATGTGTCCAAGATGAAGCCCACCCCGGACATCCAAAAAGCGTCACGACTCCAGAAATGGTCGTTAAAGTACATGATATGGTTTTAGCAGATCGACAATTTAAGTTATCTGAAATAGCTGACACTATAGGTATTTCAAAGGAACGGGTACATCATATCCTAAGTGAGGAATTAAATATGAAAAAGTTATCGGCCCGTTGGGTGCCGCGATTGCTTACGCACGTTCAAAGAAGGATTCGGGTGCAAAACTCAAAATAATGTCTGGACCGTTTTCAGAGTTATACGGCCGACTTTTACGTCGATTTGTAACAACAAATGAAACATGGGTTCATCATTACACGCCAGAATGAAAAATTCAATCAAAACAGTGGACTCAATCGGGATGCCCGGCCCCAAAAAAAAGCTGGCTCTAAAGTCGGCTGGAAAAGTGATGGCTTCCGTCTTTTGGGATGCAGACAGGATCTTGATGATAGATTACCTTCCTAAAGGTCAAACAATTAATGCAGTATACTACGCTAATCTTCTAGATAAGCTTCATCAATGTATTCAGCAAAAATGACCAGGCTTGGCGAAAAAAAAAATTATCTTCCACCAAGACAACGCTAGGATTCACACATGCGTTAAAGATATGGCAAAAATCAACAAATTGAAGTATGATTTGCTGCCCCACCCACCTTATTCGCCTGATCTAGCGCCATCAGACTTCCACTTATTCCCTAAGCTCAAAACTTTTTTGGGGGGACAGAAATTTACCACAAATGATGAAGTCACAGCCGCTGTAGAGGAGCATTTTGCAGGCCTCGAAAGAAATCATTTTATGGAAGGCATTACTGCTTTAGAACGAAGATGGAATAAGTGCGTAGAGGTTCACGGAGACGATGTCGAAAAATAAAATTAATTTTATCACGGAAAGTTAAGTATTTTCTTAATAGGCTAGTTACTTATCATCCCGCCCTCGTATATTAGCTTAGTATACCTAATCTTAAGAAACATGTTCATACTATTCATTAATTCATTTAGTAGGAGGACCAAAATTCTTTTTCGAAAAACAGTTAACATGTTTTTTTTAATGTGTATTCTTCAAAATTAACATTAGCAAATCTTATTCTAGTCCTAATTTAATAAATTCAAGTATGTATGCTTTTCTCTCTTAGATAGATTTTATTGTAAATATTTTCACCAATATCGTATAAAAAACAACGTAAGTACTATCTAAAAAGTACAGTAGAATTATTGACATACTATTATATTAAATATTTAAGTGTAGAACTGTTTATGTTACAGTTCATAGTAGATATAATACTTAGGCCGTATAAATAATTATGTCGCTTATAATATGCAATCATCATAGTGTCAAACAGAAAAAAGCTATCCTTATTAGTAGAATCGCACTACTGGTAGGAAAATTATAAATATATTGTTTTATATAAGTAACATAAATTATAAGGTTTATGTATCCCAGAAATATTTTAATTCTCTTATTTATTATAGTTAATTAACGTGAAATTATTTGTCTATTATTCATACATAGCTTGTAAGTAGAAATTCGTGAAACAGGTCTAGAGAGAAATGCGTTTGCATAAAGTAGCTTGTATAGTCAGTCAATGTTTATTTACTAAGAAAATTCATTTTATTCAACAAATTTAGTACGCTAAGGTATATTTACATTGATATATTAAAATGTAATCATTAATAAGACCGAATTTCTTCTAATCTTTCATACTACTAAAAGTTATATCTGTGTAATTAACATTAGTACCGAGTAGTTTATCAAATTAACCGAGATAGTCAATTAATTAACCAAAACAAAGTCCAAAAGCTTCTTTTGCTTCTTTTGCTACTTGTTGAAACAAGTAAGATATTTGCTGGATAATTCAATAATTATCCAAGTTGATGTACGTGTTTTTTAGAAACTTTATTGATATCAAATTGGTTGTATTCATTTTCATGTTTCGTAAATTAAATAAACTTTAAATATGTATTTTAGGGCCTCTTTCACCAGTTATGGATAAATACTATTTGACAGATCCTGATATCCAACAAATAAAAGTTTTTGATGTAGTATTCTTTTTCACCATCGAACTTCACCGTCGTTTTGGAGATATTTCTATTCGCAAATATGTATCTAAAACTTTTACTTTATTAATTGAGGTGATACAGGTCCTATTGGCCTATTCTACATCAAGCTGTTAAAGATATTAGATAATCGTAATTTATTTACAGGATAATCCTTATTCACAACTAGTGAAACAGGCCCCTAATCTAATATTAGGTTTAACGTTGTCGATAGATAGGTACACTTAAAAATAAATACTTCGAAAAATGAAAAGCTTTTTGACGTCAAGTATATTTAAAAGACATTTGATTACTTTTTAACATCAAGGAAATATTGAAATTTAGATTTAGTATGTGAAACGAGTTTTTTTTTTTTTGAATAAAATAATTAAATAGTTTATGAAAAAAGGATAACAATAATGGACGATAAAATTGTTAATCTTGTTACTTAATAGGTAAGGAATAGATTTCAAAACACTTTCTGTTCTAAAGTATACCTACCCACTTGGCGCTCGGTCATGCCGAATTAATTTAAAAAATCTTTAATAACACTAATTGTTGGTTAGATTAAACAGACGAGTAATATTACAACTTTATTGATATTTTTAAAATTAATTTTATAAAAATGTGGTATAACTTTTGCAATATTCAAGTACTGTAAAAAATCTATATTTCAACAATTTGTAAATGCTGAAATTTTTGCTCAAGCCTTTCTTTAATCGAGGAAAGCTATAAAAAGCTTACTTCACCAAATTTGGTGGATAGCATCACAGATTTTCTCCTGAAAGTTTTCTCGTTACATTATTTTCACTTTTAGAATTACGTAAAAAAAAAAACAACATTGACTATCCATTTTTCTTAGTTTAAATATCAAAAACTAAATTTCAACATTTACATAACTGATGTATTTATATAAAAGTAGTTTACCAATATATAAAACTATACCTAATAATTAATATAACTATTAACGTCATTATTTCGAGTAAATGTTTGTAAAACAATATCAAATTAATAAATGTGATTATATGGATTTTGTTTCATTAATAACGTAATGATTATTCCTTTACCTTCTTATTCTACATAACAAACAATTGGCTGCAGATGCTTCTAATCATCAAGGGCTCTAGACAAAGGTGGTGATTGAAAGACAACAACAAAACAAAATCTAGGCTCATTGTGCATGTGTGTGTGCTCAAGTGCGTCAAATATATATGAAAGAGACAAAGAAGCACGCTTACAACGAATATGGCAATAACTTTTCTGATCTGAACAAAGGTTTTGCATTAAAATTTTAACCTTTATTTAATTCAATAACCAAGTAAGAAGAAGTGTCATAGCCAAGATTAGATTCTTAGTACCTATGTTAATATAGAAAAAAACCTTGAAACGTGACCAAATTGCAATCACCCCATTGGGATACGTGCCCTAGTATTGCGTTCGTTCGCTCTACCATGGCCTCTCTCTGAGAACGTGTTACGTCCCTGTCGTCTTTTGCGCTGGACATATATCTCTCTACAACCGTACTGTCATCTGCGTATCCAACAATGCCTGGTTGTAGCATGTCGTTAATATGGAGCAGGAAGAGTTGCAGAGAGAACAGAATCTTGAGAGACACCGGCGTTTATATCCATCAGGTCAGAGAAGCAGCCGTCGACGACCACTCTGATCGACCGTTCACTCAAAAAGTCTGAGATCCAGCTACAAAAGCCTGCAGGGATGCCGTAGGCAGGGAGCTTGCTAAGGAGACTTGCGTGTCAAACCCTGTCAAAGGCCTTTGAGATATCTAGTGATACAGCAAGCGCCTCACCACGTTTCTCAATGGCTTCGCCCCAGCAGTGAGTGACATACACTAGAAGATCTCCAGTAGACCGCCCCTGACAAAAGCCGTATTGGTGGTCACTGAGGAGTGTATTGTCTTCTAGGTAGTTCAGCAACTTGCTGTTAAGTACCTTTTCCATGACTTTACAAAGCATGGAGGTGATGGCGATTGGTCGGTAGTTGCAGAGATTGACTCGGCTACCCTTTTTGGGCACTGGCAGCAAATCAGCCACCTTCCAAGATTTTGGCACCGTTCTAGTTTGGAGAGAGAGGCGGTACAGGCGCGTAAGAACAGGAGACAACTCAGATGCACAGGTATTTAGGACTCGCGCAGGTATACCGTCAGGTCCACTAGTTTTGTTCACGTCTAGATTTAGCAAAACTCTACGGACCTCTTTATTGTGGATCGTGATCTCTTGCATAGAAGAGTCACATCGAGGCAGGGATGGTGGTTGCGTAGAGCCAGCGTCAAGACGCGAATTGCTCGCAAAGAGGGATGCAAACAAGCTTGCCTCTTCTACTGCGGAGTGAGCTAGCGAACCATCAGGCTTCTGCAGGGGAGGCAAAGTAGGGCGGCAGAAATTAGATTCTACTGCCTTCGACAAAGACCAGAATTGTCTACTACTAGGGGGGTAGGAGGCAAGTTTAGCACCTATACGACGGACGTGGTCGGATCGAGCCCTTTGCAGTGTCCGCTTGCAGGACTTAGCGGCTGAATTAAAAGCTTTCTTCCTCGTGTGAACCCTCTGCGCTCCAGCTTTGGCATCGCGGACTTGTACCCAGGCTTGGTAAGCAGACTCTTTGAGGGCCTCAGCATGGGCGCACTCAGCATTGTACCAAGGTCGGGATTTGTGGACGAGCGACATGTCGGAGAATGGGATAAACTATTCCATTCCCTGCCGAATCACGTCCGCAACCGCCTCAGCCGAGCACGAGGGGTCACCCGAGGAAAAACAGACTTGCCGCCAAGGGAAAGATGCATAGAAATGCCGCATCTCTTCCCAGTCTGCTAACTCATAACGCCACACTCTTCTTGTGCCCCTTGGACAGTTGTCCGGAGGAGAGCATGTCGACACGGATTTCACCAGACAGTGGTCGGATGATCCCAGCGGGGCAGATACTGAGACCGAGTGTCTGTCTGGATCTGTAGTCAGCAGAAGGTCCAGGCAGTTGGCTGTATTAACTATATTTTCGGGTAAAACGGTTGAATTTTACAATAATTTTGTATAAGTATACCAAAATGAACATAATATACTAAAAAAGCTTTTGTTATGCTGATGTATACGGTATTAGCATATTATTGAATAAAATGGGTGAGCCATAAGGCATCTTTATGAGATTAATATACAATATTTCTTATACAATAAACCGACTTTTAAAATATAATGTACATAACATATTTAACTGAGGTAGGGAACAGCAGGTTTCTTGCTCAAAATATGGAGCAGCCCAATTGGGGTAGTACCTCGACCTTACAGAAGACCACAGCTAAATAATACTGCTTTCAAGCAGAGTTATGTTCCTATTGGTGAGTAAAGTCACCAGAGCTCCTGGGGAATTGGGGATAGGGTCGGCAGCGTGCTTGCTATGCTTCTGGTGCTGCATACGTCTATAAGCTACAGTAATTAAAGAGGTTATGAAACAACAAATTAGTACAGGTAAATCCACACTTCACAATAAAACTTAGGGCGCCTTCAAATTTGCCGCACGGCGGTAGTGCGGCCTCAGCAATAAATGCGAAAGTAACGCAGTCTGTTTATGACTCTTCGACGCCTAAACTAGTGAACTGATTTTGATTAAATTTTGTACAAGGTTAGAGTAGACCTTAGGAAAGGACATAAATTATCTTTTAGAGCAAAAAGAAAAGAAAAGAAAGAATTGAAATAGGTGACGAAAGTATATTATAAACTACTTACTAATAAAACGAAAACAACGTCGCGGGTACCAGCTTGTTACTAATATATTAATAATGAAATTAATTTTGATAAAATTTTGTACAAGTTTACAGTAGACCTTAGGAAAGGATATAGATTGGGTACCTTTTAGAGCAAAAAGAAAAGAAAAAAAAAAGGATTGAAATAGAGGACGAAAGTATATTATAAACTACTAATAAAACTCAAACAACGTCGCAGGTACCAGCTTGTTACTAATATTGATAATGAAATTAAATGTAACTTAACAAAATTTTGGTCAAGTTTAGTTACGAGCCAAATATTTTGCAAAATACTGAAATATTTGTGTATATAAAAATCTAAGAACAATATTCAGCTGGCTGATAGCTTCCCGTAAAACTGAAACGTTACTTAGAAGATAATGACTTCAAAGTGCTTAATAAAGATCTATTGAGTATTGAATACAATTTAAGTTTAATTTAACTAATGTTGTAGGAAAAAAATATATTTCTCTTAGTCGCTATTAAGAATCACGGACTGATTCACAGTACATATTTTAATGGCTCTTTCTTATTGTATGACATCCTCTAAAGAGTCTAAGGTTAGGACCACACTGCGAGCCTAACGCGGTGGCGGCGACGGGCGCGAAATATCGAACATATGAAACGCGTCTTTGCGTCCATACTGCAGTGGCTAAAGCGGAAGCCTACGCGACGGGACTGAGCAATACAACGAGCGTAGTTTTCAAACATTCCTATCCACGCGTTCTGTCCACACTACGGGCCTAGTCAGCAAGCGATCTAATGCGCGGGTGGCAGGGGTATCAAACCATTTCGGTCTTGTCGCTATATATGTATTCGCTTTCTGTAGTTTATACCATTTTTTACGTGGGAAATTAAAATTAGAATTAAAATTCTGTGCCCTAAATTGAGACAATTCGTTCAACATTACGTCCGGACTCTTTGTATCTATACTTCGTGGTCACTAATTTCAAATTTTCTTGAACTGTCAAAAAGAAAATAATCGAATGGAAATTGGTTCAAATAAATTAAAAAAAAAACACCACTTATATCTGTTTTCATTTATTTCGTACACTTTCTATCTCAAGATTGGACTGTGTAGTAAAAATAATAAATCCTCGTCCATAGTTTGCAACCCCTGATATACGTCAAATCGCTACATGAACTCGCGCGTCACTGTGGCTGCGCCACGCCTCCGCCGCCGCAACCGCCTCCGCGCCTGCCACCGCGCATTCAGTGTGGACGCACACTAAGGCCTCATTTACGGAGAGGTGGGGCGTTGCGCGTAGCGTGTGGCGTAGCGTCGCGCGTGTGTCAAAATGTATGAAAATGAACGCGTGTAAAATCGCTTCCCCGTAAACGCACTCATCCAACGCCCTACGTTTGAATTTAGTGCGTTCCGGTCTAAGATCCGGGATATAACAAAATCTTCCCTCATCTGTTAATTAGATGAAACAATTTTTTATAGGCTGATTTTAATATTGTGAATTTATAAAAACAACGTCTGCCACCATAGACCCGCTACAATTTTTTTAGTCAAGTCAGGTCACTGCTGACTGAGGTTACTGACCTGGCTGCAGGTAAGTGTAGCAATCATAGAGATGGGTGCCTACTACAGCCAGGTATATAGTGTAAAATATTAACGGTTTTAGCTTATTACATGTAATTAACATGAGAGCGAAAAGATTAAATGCCGATGCCGCTGTTAGAAAACTATTATTAGTTTCTTAATAATTTGTTTTTTTTAGTAACCTGACGCAAATAGAAGGGTTTATGTGTGTGTGTATGTGTGTGTGTGCGTGTGTGTGTGTGTGTGTGTGTGTGTGTGTGTGTGTGTGTGTGTGTGTGTGTGTGTGTGTGTGTGTATTATAACTTTTAATTTTAAAATTTTTGTTAAATACCCGTGCGAAGTCAGGTCGTGCTGATAGTCTCTATATAAAATGACTTGGGCGATTTATAAAATACTAGCTGCTGTGACCGCGACTTCGTCCGCGTGGAATTCAAGAAAAAAGTTATTGTTAAGTTCGCAGTTATAAAAAAATCTAAAATTAAAGTAGCCTAAGTTACACCTTATTACATTAGCTATCTGCCAGTGAAAGTCCCATTAAAATCGGTCCAGCCGTTTCAGAGATTTGCCGGAACAAACAGACAGAGAGACAAAAATTGTAAAAAATGTTATTTTGGTATATGTACCGTGTTTACATATATGCATTTAGTAAAAAGTGATTATTTTTTAATATTACAAACAGACACTCCAATTTTATTTATTTGTATAGATTAAACAAATGTAAACGAGTACTTGACATGTATTGTTTTAAGACTTAAGATTTTATTAAACATCACTTTTTTATCTTGATCGATATTGTATCGTTTTTGCACAAAAAAATTATGTAATATATATGTAGCTGCTATAGCTATGTTTCTTATGGCTAGAAAAAAGGATATAACCTTATTTTCTTTCGTATTGCCTGTTCTTAGCTCCCTTGTATTTCTGTATTTTACATTAGTCAGCAAAGTAATGTCTGCTACTCTAGTGATATAGATGTTATGATGAACTACATAATATATATATATAATTATGTAAGATGGTAACTTTCCTTATTTCACCATAATTCAAGGCATTAGATAATTAATTAAATTCTCGTTTTCTAATGACATCAACGAGATATAAACGTAGACATCAAACTCTCACTCAAAATTAATCTATACTAATATATAAAGCTGAAGAGTTTGTTTGTTTGGTTGTTTGTTTGTTTGTTTGAACGCGGTAATCTCTGGAACTACTGGGCCGATTTGAAAAAGTATTTCAGTGTTAGATAGCTCATTTATCGAGGAAGGCTATAGGCTATGTATCATCACGCTAAGACCAATAGGAGTGGAGTCCACGCCGACGAAGTCGCGCGCAGAAGCTAGTAAATTATATTGCCTCACCTCACACGATACAACTACACTAAGATGTTTCCGGGAAAGCATGTCTAATAGACACTAATAGAGGTAGGCGAGCGGAATTTCATAGATCACTTAATTGAAAATTTTAGCGGTAGTAACTTACATTATTTTATCACAATAAAAAAACATTTTGGGAAAAACTACCAATAACTTAATACATGTTCAAAGTGTGACTGAGTCAATCTCCCTGTGGTAGGTATTTATTTATATTTTGTTTCTATTTTATTTATATTTTGTGTCTATTTTTACTAACATAGTTCTTAAGTAATCATATTGTACTAACCAACTATGAGCCTTTGTTGCTTGACAATAAAATATTTTTTTATTTTTATTTTTATTTTTATTTTATTTTATTTATTTATTATTTAATAGATTTAAAAAGTTTCAGAAAATTACAATAATCCCATAATATCGTCATTATGATAATTATCGTCGGCTTCTGTCCTTCTCCTAAAAGTGGAAAAAAGCCTATGCTCAGCAGTGGGATGTCACAGGTTGAATCGTATGTAATTTTAAATTCCAAACTTGTCTTAAATGTTTACTATCTGTCTAAATATTCTGAAATATTAATCTTTGAGACAACAAAGTCATAGATAAAATTTCATATATTTTAGTAAAACTACGGAATTTTGTGTTTTTTTACTGTGTTCGAAAAAAATTTGATAGCATCGAGTTAATAAAAATGTTCAAAGGTAATGCAATAACTGAAAAAAATAATAATTACTTTTAAAAGATTATAACTAAAGCTATATAAGTAATAAACTGTTAGTAATGCTATGGACTACATTCATTTTTGAATTTATTAATGTTTTATATAATTAAATGCACCGGAATAGCTGCATGTCGTAATTATTATTGCGATACATATTGCGCTCTCACGAGAATGACATTAACATTACATGTAAATTAATTAAAACTGGCAAGTGCTATATTCTCATGTATTGCATTAGTTTACTCGTAGTGTCCATGTAAGCAAAAGCGTACGGTATTATGTTGCACTGTATATATGCATCATGAAAAATATATCTGTCTCTTTTCCACACTGCCGATCTTATGAGCGCGAGAGAGATATAATTATGTTTCAAGTATTGTTACAGAATACAGCATAATGTTTTTGAAGTTTGCGCTAGTGGACTTTTCATTTAAAATTATCTTTATTTCATACATCACATTTTATTTTTTGGTTTTATATTGTGTGCAATAATAACGTTCTTTTTTTTATATTACTAAAAAAATCAATATTTTATTTACTTACAATAATATTAGTGAAACAAAAATAAATAAATTTAAATTTGGCATTCCTGCTTTAGAGAGATTTATAATTATATTATATCAGAATACTATTTTCTTAATCTTTATTAAAAAAAAAAAAAAAACAAGAAAATATCCGACACGATCGAAAGAATACAATTGGTATATACTCGTACATATATGTAGGTATCTAATCTAATACCTTTAAACGAGCGATTCTTGTATAGGATCCCTAGTACATTTTTTCACCTGATTAGTATCAAGCTAATTTTTCGGGAGTAGTTTCATTTTGATGAGACGAACAAAAAATTCCTCTTCGAAAACTCTCGATAGTGGTAGCTAACAGAGATAGCAGGGGATAGAGCAGCACTGAGCGTAGGACCGGGATAACGTACCTACCACGCAATTTGTAGGACAATATTACTATTAAATTATATAAATATTAACTAACTAAAAGAAAAAAAAATCAGGAAATAAATCAATTTTTGATTACACAAAATAATATGTAACGATAACAAGGCCGCTGGTTTAATTAGTAATAAATATTAAAGACTATCGTCTTTTGTTGTTGACGTTGGCAATTAAAGAAGCCAATTGTTTACGCAAAGGCTAAAACAATCTTACAATGCATCCGAGTATAATCATCCGATACACAAGAAAAATAATAGAAACACGTAAACAAAATAGTAAAAACAATAATTATAATCAAGTTTCAATTTTACTTCAACTGTGGTTGTCTATAACGATACGCCCACGATACGCCATTGTATATTGCAATTGATTGTCTCCCGGGAGGACTTTACATTTTTAATATCGTGAAAGTCACGAATTTTTATATAATTTATATTGTTACGATATTTTATATTATTCACGAGTTATTTATCTATACATAAATAAAATAATATTAATACAATTGGAGTGTCTGTTTGTAATACAAATAAATAAAATTGGAGTGTCTGTTTGTAACATTAAAATAACCGCTTTTTAACCGACTTCCTAAAAAAGGAGGTTCTCAGTTCGATTGTTTTAAACAGATAAAAATAACGATGTTTTTTTCGTCCAAATTTATTTTTATTTGTTACAGTTACGGAAAGGATGTTTTTATAAAGTGATATAGGTAAATCTCTCACTATAACTAATCATTCGAAGTAATCCACGCTGTTTTTTCATGCCTTGTTATTTAATTGCTATTGTATTAAATTTATCCGCCAACCCGCAGTGTAGAGTAAAATAGTGATAAATTAAAAAAAATATATACATAAATAGTCTTTAGTGGAGAGTCTGAGTAAACAGAACAGGCAAAAAATATGCTTGATATTAAGACTAAGATTTTTTGTTTTTAAATAAATCAATAATTGATTTTTCCTGATATATCAAAACGAAAATTTAAATTTTCTCGCAAACCCTGTAAAGTATTTTATTCGGCTGGAGCTGATGACGAATAGTATACCTAATGTTTGTGTGTGCCGCATTTTTTTAAAACAGCTCCGAGTTTAAAATATTTGACGATGATGATAAAATAATTGACGTAAAATCAATAACGGGTTATAATGTAAAAGCGAGAATACAGCAATGTAGCGTTTTACAATATTATCTAATATTAGTCAACAATTACTGTAATGTTAAAAATAAAACACTAAAACTAGAAGAGATTAGTACAATTTTAATCCATACTTGTAACGTTTAAGCGGGTTTATAGACGTCCACTGTTAGATATCAAGTGAAGCAGACGCTAAACCTGCTTTATTCGCCACTTTGAACAACACTTAAAACATCGGTAGTTCGTATTGTTACCAATCCAACTTACTGCGTAGTAGTTCAGATTATACTGAAGTTCTGAGCTCCTACCTTTGCCGAGCACTTACTACATAGGAAAACTCTTAGCATATCTATCTATAGGTATAGTTTATTGAGTTATTTTAAAATTACGTATGAAATCAAAGTCAGATAACCGAAATAAGTAATTAATATTCAATAAAAAATATTTAATAGACAGCCATCCGACTTAGTGGTACAAATTTTACACTAAGAACAATGTATTCTGGTTCGATTATTATCGTTCAGAATAGATATTCATTTTTAGGAACATATTTTTTGATGTGGGTATTTGATTTGAACTTATGTGTATCTTAAGGGGACACGGTGGTTTAGAATCAGTATTTCATGTTGTAAAACCTGTTTAAAATGTCAGCGCCAAAGCATTCTTTCGGTGCTTCGGTTTCTTTACCTGAGTTGTAGTAAAAAAAAATATATTTTCATTTTGAGAACTGAATAAACTGATAAAAATTGAAGAGTTTCAAAGGACTGAGTTTATAGGTACTATATGGTGCTGGAATATTTATTTATTTTATACTTTATTGTACACCACAAATATTTATAAACAAAACTTAAAGATAAGTACTGACAGTGAAGTACAATGGGCGGACTTACGGCTAATTAGCCATTTCTTCCAGACAACCCAGAATATCTGATTAATCATAAGTATACGTTCAAATCATAAAAAATTATATTTTTGCGTTGTATATTTTTATTTTTTACATGCAAAACGTGATTAAAAAATATAAATTTTCAGACAAAAACTTTAATCAACGCGCCATTTCTTCAAAAAAAATTTATTTTTTTTATTTTTCGTCCTGTGATAGGTGTATTTATAACAATTGTAAACGCGTTTTGTTTTTTGTTTTTATTTCATACCCATAGAAGAGCTTAATCATCACGCGCCGCCCAGGATCTTTTTTTTTAAGGAGACTAACTTTCACGCCATCTTTAAAATAGTTAACATTTTTCTTTGTAATAGTGATTTTTGTATACTTAAATAGTAATAAAATAGTCCTTTAAAGATTTCAAAAGAGTTGTTATTTAGATATATTTTTTTTAAAACTCATTTAATTCTAAGCTTCTAGACCAACAGTACATAACCATCAATTCAACTCGGTACCATAAAATAGTTATGTAATGATGATCATTACTCTTGACAGATAAATTATCTGCCAACCTGCAACTGTACACACAGGGCTACAGTACAAATATGAGGTCTATTTCCTGCAGTGAGAGTGTACCGACTTGTTCTGTTTAATAGGTTCAGAGTCATTAATCTATTGAAAACATATCGACTGACTTAAATTATTAAATAAGCTAGCTGAAAGACCGATAGAAATTTGAAAATTGAATTTGAAATAATACAAAAGTCAAAATTTTGCATAATTTTTGGTATGGTATACCTTTCACTATCGTGTAAAAGTCTAAGTCACATCTTTGGAATAAATAATTAATTTGAAACTATTAAGACATTAAATGTAATATTTAATTTAGTTATTACTATTAATGTAAGAAAAAATTTATAAATACACACACCGGCATATTTAGCGCAACATAAAATAAAGGTTTGATATCAGTATCATATAAGGTTGCTGGCTGGTTTATACGTCATTTAATTTAAAAAGAAATATTTTTAAAAACAACTGAACATCACAATTTATTCAATTGTTTTAATTTTATTCAAATACTTACACCTTATCTGGTGCAAACTTCGAGTATTTCTTCCTTCTGAGTTTGATTTAAAAAATTAAAACACTGTTTTTTGTTAGTTTTTTTTTTAAATCGCGTATCTTTTTGGAGTTGAGGACTGAATTATGCCTGACTTAGCCCCAACGGAGATTGCAGAGTGATATCCAGAGATCTTCGTCGACCAGTTTCAACAATCCATCGGAGTATCCAACGGTTCAGGAAGACCGGTACTTATGTGAGAAGAGCAGGACAAGGCAGAAAAAGACGCACTTCGAGTAGGGATGATCGTTTAATTCGGCTTCGTGTACGTAGGAACCCCCGTTTGACAGCCGTCCAAGCCCGACATGAGCTAGAAGCAGTGCGGGTGTAACCGTAAGTGAGCGTACGGTACGAAGAAGGTTCGAAGAAGCTGGTTTGGGTTCATTTGTGCCCGCCAAGGCTCCAAGGCTCGAATCATCGTAGAAACAGGCTAACTTTTGCTCAGGAACATCGACTTTGGAACGCGGACCAATGGAGTAAGGTGATGAGTGCAGAATTCTCTTAAATCAAATTGACGGCAGGCAAAGAATATACAGACGCAAAGGAGAACGATACATTCAGACAAATTTTGAAACTACAGTTGCATACGGTGGTGGATCAATAATGGTTTAGGCGGGCATTTGTTTGGGAGCTCGCACAGACTTGGTAGTGATTGATATAGGGAGTCTGACTGCAGACCGCTATATCAGAGAAGTTTTAGAAGAAAATGTCGTACCGTTTGCCGCATATATCGGTGACGATTTTGTTTTTATGCAGGATAATGCTCGGCCGCATACCACTCGGGTAACTCAAGCTTATCTTAATGATATGAATATCACTGTTATGGAGTGGCCGGCGAGATCACCCAGATATGAACCCAATAGAGCACGTTTGGGACTTGCTGAAAAGATGAGTTAAGTCCAGAATTCCAGCTCCTGCCAACGTGGGTGAACTGCGAATCGCCGTAGTTGAGGAATGGCGGAGACTATCCCAGGAGACCATCGATAACATCATTCTCAGTATGCCTAGACAGATAGAAACTTTAATAGTAGCACGTGGAGGAAATACGCGATAGTAATCACCATTTTTCTAATTTAATTAATTGTTATTTTAATATTAGTTTTCACTTTTCCCGGTTATATGAAAAGTTCAAAAATGTACCATTTTTCACAAATAGCCTTTATTCGCAAAATCTGTTTTTAATGTGATCTCATTTTAAGTAAAATAAATGAAACTTTAAATAACAAAAGAAGTGTAGTAAGTAGATTTTAAAATAAAGCCATATTTTTTAATTATGGACCTTTTTTGTGTCCCGCTAAATATGCCGGTGTGTTTATAAAAGTCATTGATATACGTTGAAATGGAAGCGAAAATTTTCAAAAATATTTAAAATCGCTTGTGATGTACAAATGTTTATACAGGTGGCGCAAAACTCCTTGTCGACCGTGCTTGGTCTTCTGGTACATGGAAGGTGTCTTACTGTACCATATTGTAGAATATTTTCAACTGAAGGTCTTACAGCTGAAGGTCCAGTACGCCCATTAAATAATTGTGTTTGCTTGCAAACTTAAAAAAACCAACTTCAATTACATCGACAAGACGTAATACAACGTACGTAGCCAAAAAAATAGTCAAGAAAAAACGCATTATTGGATATAACTCGAAAAGTACTTGTTAGATCTAAAATAAATTTAAATGGGACCAAATGACAATCACCACCTTTCGATTAATTTTTTTTTATCAAAATCGGTCCACCCGATCAAGAAATAGTTCTGAGGTAACGAACGAATTGAGAACCTCCTCCTTTTTTGGAAGTCGGTTAAAAAACGACGATAGGCACGCTACGTCAAAACAATTGACCGATGATTTTCATAATAAAATTCAACAAGTTTTGATCGCTGTTCTGTTGTGTATTGTTTTCCATTTCAAATTCCCCAAGTTTTCTTTACAAAATTTTGAAATAAAAATAAAAAATATAAATAAATTTAAAAAGTTATTGAACATTCAAACCCAAACGGTAGTTTAGTAGGTTAGTAGGTAGGTAGTTCAAAATTCAAAATTCAAAATTCAAAATCATTTATTTCGTCATAAGGTGCATGTCACACACTTAACGAAAGTCAAAAAATAAAATAATATCATTTATATAAACTAAACAAAAATAACAAAAGTTAAGGCAGCAAAAAATCAAACAATAAAAAATAAAATTTATATCTTAACACTAGGTACATTACAAGCTTACGTAATGTACCCAGTGTTATAAGCAGCCTTAACTTAGTCAAAATATAAAGTTATAATGTCTCGGTAGACATTACCTACCTACTTTATCCTCGGCTTTATTAAATGTTACAATAAATAACAATTTCCCTAATGTAGGCCGAGAGAAAAAAAACCGGAGGAAAAAAAAACTCTCGGTACTCTTTTAAAAAAATGCAGTCAGATACAAGATAAAAACGCAGTAGTGGACCATGAAATAATCAGGACAAACACGAGACACCCAATCGTGCGTGCCGAGACCACCACATGCCACCTGCTCACAATATATATAACTATCTATTTACAGCGGGTCATAGACATAGCCTGGTCGAGCTTTATTCAATCCCATGCCTTTTCATCATTGAGATAATCATTAATGGTATAGTAGGCTTTACTACATAAAACTCGCTTAATAACTTTTTTAAACTTCAAAAAAGGCAGAGATTGAAGCGCAGCCGGAATCTTATTATATATAAGGATAGACATTCCTATAAAGGAACTACTTTTTTTCTTGAGCCGGCATTTAGGAAATATTAATTTGTGGTCGTTCCTGAGTGTTACATCATTTGAGGCATTTCGATCACTACGACTAACAAACAAATGCTTTTTTTCCGTATATACATTATATTTTCATAAATATACTGCGATGCAAAGGTCAGGATGTTGATCTCTTTAAACTTCTCTCTCAGAGATTCTTTACATCCCATTTTGTAAATATAGCGGATAGCCCTTTTCTGCAGAATAAAAATAACACTAATATCAGCCGCATTGCCCCATAGCAAAATGCCATAGGACATTATGCTATGGAAGTAGCTGAAATAAACTAATCGGGCTGTATCGATATCCGTTAATAATCGTATCTTTTTAACCGCGTACGCTGCAGAACTCAGTCTATCCGCCAATCTACAGATATGGGGTCCCCACTGTAACTTTGAATCAATGGTGATTCCAAGGAAAACGGTTGAGTTAACTAAGTTGAGTTTATCACCATTGAGTTCTGGTTGCACATCAACTTGTTTTACATTTCGAGCAGAAAATTTAATACAATTCGTTTTTTTACTATTAAGAAGCAAGTTATTTGCGCTAAACCAATGAACCAGTTCAGAGAGAGGGTTCAGAGAGTTAGGTAGTAGCGCCACGCCTGTACCACTTACACCATTCACAGAATTATCTCATTAAAAAAAAAAAACTTTAATAGTATTTTTAGAACTTTCTATTTTACCTGTGATTTAACGAATACATTTTATTTTGAAAATTATAAAACAAAAATTGATCTTTGACTGAATAAAATAATTCACTGTAAAATTAAAATCAGATACGACTATAGTAAAAAAGAAACTAAAAATTTTCTAAAAAGAATATAAAAGGAGTCATTCTAAGTTATCACCTACATAAATTATACGTGATACTAATTACATTTTAATTGATACCAGCAGTGATTTTCTTATTTTTTTTAATTGTTATAAAGGTACTTCAACGACTTATTCACTATTAACCATATAGGATTCAAATATTCATAAAATAAGTTTATGGTAAACTAGTCACTTACAGAAGTACACAACACTTACATAAAAGAACTTTGTTCAATCGTTACATCAATTAAAACAGATTAACAAAAACCAAAATTAAAGAAACAGCAAAAGCACAATTAAAATAACTTAAGAATGTAGTCAACGAGTGTATTACAAAAGTACCAAACAAAAATAAAAAACAAAACACCAGAGATAAAAAAATAATTAAAAGTTAAAACAACAAATGAGAGATACCTACATAATATATAGAGCTAACCAGAACCAGTCAACGACTTTTGGCAAATTGGGGAAGTGTGTCCGCAAAGATGTCAATACCACAGCAACTGTCCAGTTTATTTCAGTTGGTAATTAATCTATGCATGGGTGCATTTGACCAAGTTTGGTCTTAGATGAGCTTGTTGCTAAGGTAGGAATTTATTTTGCGTTTCGACCTCACCAGGCTTTGTCGAGGTACACATATATTAATTTCGGAGAGCAAACCTGGTACATTAACTAAATTATTCATGATTTTATAAAGCACTAGCTTCTGCGCGCGACTTCGTCGGCGTGGACTCCGCTCCTTTTTGTCTTAGCGTGATGATATATAGCCTATAGCCTTCCTCGATAAATGGGCTATCTAACATTGAAAGAATTTTTCAAATCGGACCAGTAGATCCTGAGATTAGCGCGTTCAAACAAACAAACAAACAAACAAACTCTTCAGCTTTATTATATTAGTATAGATAATCCGGTCATGAGTTTCTATGTTGTTCTAATGATATCATGTTGAAATAGCTTAATCTAACCGAATAAGCAGCACCATAAGGACATCCAGGGTACTTAAAACGTAGAAACTTGGTGAAGCTTTTTTGTACGCGTTCTTACTCGTATGTACAAAACCTGACCTAGTCCTAACCATAATGAACAAGAAATTAATAAAAAAGAATTATGTAATCGCTATTGTATAAAAGTTATTGCGCGTACATAAATTTCATGCGATTTATTTTTATTCATATACATAACATGTAAATCTGCCCTTTAATTAGTCAGTGCTATGGATTGACTGGAAGAAATCTCTTTCAGAGATAAGTCCACCTTTACCATAAACTTTATTATTATGTTGTTTCTACGTGTATTTTTTTTGAGTGCAATAAAGTATATAATAATTGTATTAACATTTACTTAAGCAGTTATATTTACAAAGTTGTAATAGTACTCAAATTTTGAAAGCTATAAATAAATAAAAAATGTAGATAGTTGATCTAGAATTTAAAAATTATAAAGTTTAGTTTGGCTGCACGCAGGTTCATCAAATGGATTTCTGTATCAATAATAATAATAATAATAATAATAATAATAAAAGCCGTGTGGTTCCCGGCAGAGTAGAATAGGGCCACCCCTTCCTATGCCCAGGGTGTCGTAAAAGGCGACTGAGGGCAAACAAAGCTGCATTACACCTGCGCAGCCTCCTCGGAGAGCGTGAGTGCCTCTCCGAGTGAGTACATTAGCACTCAAAAACACTAATGGATGGAGGATAAATTTGGAAAGCGCATAGGGCCGCTGCCTGGGGGACGCCAGGGCGCGTCTGGAGCTGGCGCTGGATGTGGCAGCATGCGGGCCGCCAGCCACCCCCGCCGACCGGCACCACCACCTGACCGGTCGGCTAATCCACCATCCGCACCAGATGGCTTGGCGCCGACAGAGCCCCAAGGGACTCAGCATTCGGCTCCCGCCGCTGGTGGAGTACGTCGCATGATATGGACACCGAAGATGAACGAGAGTGTCATGCGGGCGTACTATAGGGCTGTGGGACGGGAAACCGGACGGACTGGCTACCGGGCAGTAATGCACCGCGAGTTCCTGCTGCTTGAGCCAACTGTAACTGTCACGGAACAGAACCTGGCAGATCGAGCTCGGTACATCCAACGAAAGGGCGTATTTGACGCCGCCGAGCTCGAACGATTTCGACGTGAGGCTGCTCCTGAAGACGAACCCGTGTCTGCAGAGCGCGACGCAGTGTCAACGCAACAAGAAAGCGTTCGTAGCGAAGCGCCTGTGGAGGCGATCACTGAGGGAGCAGTCGCCCAAAAAGTAGAGCAGATGAGAGGGATCTTGCAAGAGGCGATTTCCGAGACTCAGGGCGCTCCTCTACTCTAACAGAGACCGCGACTTTCTCGCCTCCCCCTCAATGCTGCGACGCGGAGTGCCATTGAGGCAGCCAACAGGCTGTTACCTCCCTATTTGGAAGGCAGCCTTGGCTTGGAGGATACGGGTTCTATTCTCTTCGGTGCCGCTCTAGCGGTGCACCGCCTTGTCGGAGCCAAGACCCAGGAGCCTGGACTCGCTACTCATAAGAATAGCGACGTACCAGCCTGGAAGAGGAGAATAGAACGCCGTATCAGCCTGGCCAGGGCCCTCATTGGTAGGCTGCTAGCCTTCAGGTCGGGCAACACAAGGCCAAGGATTGTGCGCTCCGTTAGAATGGCCTTCAACGGGCTAGGCGTCAGCCTCAACCAGCCTGACATAGCCGATAGACTAACGGAGCGCATCGACGGCCTGAAGCAGAGAATCGCGGCATGGGGAAAGCGCATTCGCAGATACTCTGAGAGAGTTGAGCGCTTCCGACAAAATCGCCTCTTCGTGAGTGATCAGAAAAGGTTCTATAGAAAACTGGAGAACCCGATACCACGCTCTGCTTTCCTAAAACCGAGTACGGTTGACCTCGTCGCCTTCTGGCGCAACATATGGTCAAGGGAGGTAGAGCATGAGGAGGGCCCTTGGATTGCGGCGGTACAGGACGCATGTGCTAAAGTCGAACCGATGAACCCGATCGCCATCTCTACGGAGGACGTCAGTGGTGCGGTCCGGCAGGCTCCGAACTGGAAAAGTCCGGGGGCTGACGGTCTGCATCACTACTGGCTGAAAGGGCTCTCGGTCTGCCATGCGACCTTGGCTCGACAATACCAAGAGGCAATAGATCGGAAGACACTCCCGAACCTTTTCACTACCGGGATCACTCACTTAGCTCCTAAATCCACCAACACCGCTGATCCTACCAACTACCGCCCCATAACGTGTCTGACCTCCATTTACAAGACACTGACATCCGTTCTGAGCTGTAAGATCTCACGACATATTGGTGAGTTTAACATCTTGTCTGCAGCCCAGAACGGATGTCGTGGAGGCGGTCGCGGTACAAAGGAGCTCCTTCTCATTGACTCCGTGGCGGGCCAACTTGTCAGACGCAACCGTCGGAACTTTTCGGCCGCCTGGATCGACTACAAAAAGGCTTTCGACTCGGTGCCTCACTCATGGCTCCTGAGGGTCCTCGAGCTGTACAAGATTGACGAGGCAGTTCGAGACTTCCTCGGAGTATGCATGGGGCAATGGAGTACGATCCTTTGTCTCCAGGGCGAGCGACTGACGGGCACGGATGATCCAATCAGGATAAGGAGGGGTATCTTCCAGGGTGATTGCCTGAGCCCGCTATGGTTCTGCTTGTCCTTGAACCCTCTAAGCAGCCTGCTGGAGCGTTCGGTGTCCCCGGCTTTCAGTTTCGGAGAGGAGGTACTAAAGTCTCCCACCTCCTCTACATGGATGACCTCAAATTGCTGGCACCTAACGCTGCACGCCTGCAGGAACTGCTGAAAATCACCACGGAATTCAGTGGTTCCATCGGGATGCAGCTTGGAGTGGATAAGTGTGCGGTCGTGCATGTAGACAGGGGTCAGGTGACCCAATCGGCGCAGTTTAGCCTTGAATTAACATCCTTCAAGACCCTTTCCGAAGCTGAATCCTACCGGTATCTGGGTATGTCACAATGCATAGGGGTGAAGGAGGTGGACATGAAACAGGCAGTTTGCGAAGTCTTTTTTGGACGGCTGACAAAAGTTCTTCGGAGCTATTTGTCGGGCGCCAACAAGGTCCGAGCCTATAACACCTGGGTCATGCCCACTCTCTTGTACACCTTTGGCATACTCAGATGGACTCAGACCGAACTTGACGCCCTGGACAGAAGAGTCCGCACAACTATGACGCACCATCGCGTGCACCACCCTAAGTCGTCGGTCATGAGATTGTACATCTCGCGGAAGTGTGGCGGCCGAGGCATGCTTAACGCTAAGACCATGCATAACCGCGAGGTGTGCAGCCTCAGGGCCTACTTTGAAACGAGGCGGGACAGCGCTATGCATGGTGATGTTGTAGTGTGTGACAAAGGACTAACCCCCCTATCCTTGGCCAACGAGAACTGGTAGAAACCGGTCGTACTGAGCACCTCTGACCGGGAGACCGTATGGATGGAGAAAGAGCTGCATGGACGGTTCTACAAGGCGCTCCATGCGCCTCACGTGGACAGTAAGTCCGTGCAGTGGCTGCGTTTCGGCGACCTCTTTGGGGAAACCGAAGGTTTTGTCTGTGCAATACAGGATCAGGTGGTTAAGACGAATAACTACCGAAAGCACATCCTGAAGGATGGCACCCCCGACTTCTGTCGAGCCTGTCGCCATCCCGGTGAGTCACTCAGGCATGTGCTTTCGGGTTGTTCTGCGCTTGCTAACACTGAGTACTTGCACAGACATAACCAAGTGGCCAAGATTCTCCACCAAGAGCTTGCTCTTATGTACGGTCTCCTGGAACAGAGGATGCCGTATTACCAATACACACCGGTGCCAGTACTCGAACGCGACGGAGTCCGACTCTACTGGGACCTGCCTATCGCCACAGACAGGACGATACTGGCGAACAAGCCTGATATCGTGGTGATGGACAGGGCACGGTCGAGGGTGTTTTTGGTGGACATCACCATCCCACATGACGAGAACCTCGTGAAAGCCGAAACTGAAAAAAAAACGTAAATATCTGGATCTGGCGCACGAGATTGTCGACATGTGGGGTGTGTTGTCCGCTGAAATCATTCCTATCGTAATATCTGCCAACGGTTTGATCCCGGTTAGCCTCGCTCACCATCTGAGGCAACTGGGGATCCGGGACGGTTCGCTCGCAGGCAGGATGCAGAAGGCGGTGTTACTTGACTCGGCTAGGATTGTCCGCCGGTTTCTCAGCCTACAGCCCTAACCCCCGGCCGTTTGATCTCCCTGCCGGGGTGTAATCCTCCACCCGCTTATATTTATATATGTAAGATGTGTAAATTTATTATATTATTCATATAAGTATTTATTATATATATGTATATAATATATATTAAACGGGTGGAGTGACAGCGAACATAATAATAATAATAATAGTGTAATATAAGGGAAATTGTTTCCAACCGATTTTTAACTATGTAGATAACACTATTCATGTACAAAGGTATTTATAGCTGAGCAACAATCAATATCAAACGTATATTTCGTTATTAATTAACATTTAATATTCTCAAATATTAGCCTCAAGATAATATTATGCAAGAAACCAATTAAAACACTACTTCACCAAACCAATAACAATTCTTCAAGTAATAATTTTTACATACAATTAAATTACATAAAGTAAACTGTTGGTTTTTAATGAGAAGTATTTATTTATACAAGCGTTCATTCAAAGTATTAAAATGACAAACACAATGATATTGCATTGTAAACATAATTCTACAGCATAAAAAAAGAAATGAAATAGGTATAGAGTAACAAATAGGATAGGGCATATCCTGCTCAAAATCTGGAGTAGCCCTCGTGGGAGAGTCAACCTTAAAATAGTTCGCAGCTAAATAAAACTGCTCTTAAGTAGTGTTGAGTTCCTGCGGTGAGTTACCGCAGGAACTCAACACTAGCTAAGAGCAGCTTAGCTTTACCTCCTAAGGAGTGTCAGGGGTAGGTTTGGCAACGCGCTTGCAAAGCTTCTGGCATTTCAGGCATCTATAAACTATGGAGACGCTTATCATCTGTTTGAGATCCTACATGGGGAAAGAGGTCCGAGCTGGGCATAAGGCCAGCAGCGGGATATTACAGGCTAAAGCGAACTACAATTGAAAAAGTAATTAAATTTCAGCTGATAATACCATGCTCTTATTAAATTATGCCTATATTATATTACAATATAGCATAATATTACTATATTCTATTTAGTTCATAAAAGTCATCATGTTGATAAGATTTGACAGCAAGTTGTTTACATTATAGAAACGTAAGTTATCCTCAAACTCAGTATTGATGCGAAATATATAAAACACATTGTATACCTACTTTGTTGAACAAACACTGGAATTTTAATTTACTGCACAACTTAGTACAAAGATTCCTTACATTCTTTTAAATAGTCCATTTCGTTTACAGAAGCAAAATGGACTATTAATAGGTATGGAGCTATTTTAAGTCATCATGTTGATAAGATTTGACAGCAAGTTGTTTACATTATAGAAACGTAAGTTATCCTCAAACTCAGTATTGATGCGAAATATATAAAACACATTGTATACCTACTTTGTTGAACAAACACTGGAATTTTAATTTACTGCACAACTTAGTACAAAGATTCCTTACATTCTTTTAAATAGTCCATTTCGTTTACAGAAGCAAAATGGACTAATAATAGGTATGGAGCTATTTTCCGTCTCTTTTATGTTTATTAACATTTATCTCCCTTATCATTGACTTTTCAACTCTTAATGTAATTAGAGCAGCAATATATACATAATAATGTGCTGTTGAAACAAGTCATTATGTATCGGTAGAGTACGTCTTATTTTTATTAAACGGTTTTATTTAGCTTGACCAGCTTGGTATTTTTTTGTTTATTTCTTTGGGTCAAATTTAGTAATTGGAATTTTACCCCCTTCCTGATGATAGATTGATCTGATATTTGGTACACACTCTTCATCTTGATGACAATACAACATAATATATTTCTTAAGGTTGTAAATCCAATATGGCCGACAATACAAAATGGCGAATCACATATAACTTCACAACAACCTCAATATTGGTATCAAATGAAAGGGCTTGGTTGGTAGAATACAGCTCACTATGAAAAATCCAAGATGGCCGCCGCCATAAAATGGCGGATTACACATTTTCCACAAATACCTCAAAACGGGTATCAAATGAAAGGGCTTGATTGGTAGAATAGAGCTCACTATGAAAAATTCAAGATGGCCGCCGCAAAAAAATGGCGGATTACATATTTTCACACAAATTCCTCAATATAGGTATCGAATGAAAGGGCTCGATTGGTAGAATAGGGCTGACTATGAAAAATCCAAGATGGCTGCCGCCACAAAATGGTGAATTACATATTTTCCACAAATACCTCAATATGGGAATCAAATGAAAGGGCCTGATTGGTAGAATACAGTGTATTAGACTGTGTAGGTATATTTATTACTAATCTAAAAACTACTCAACGAAACTAAAAACTTGAAAATAAAATAAACTAAAATTTTTTTTATGTTAAACGGTTTTATTGCAATAAAAATGATGTATTTAGGTTATGGACTAAAAGCTAAAAAATAATTCGGTAAGTCCTAGCTACCAGATCGCACCAATCTTCTCATCAATCTCGGGTATTGATCAGACAAATATAAAATCGTTGGGCACGTGAAATTTCTATCATAATGTTTACTCTGGATACGCTATACGCCCATTAATTTGAAACACACTTGAACATAACGATGTATGTTACTTACATAAACAAATATTATTAAGGTAAGAAATATTAATTAATTTGTACATGAAGAAGAGTTATTAGTTATAAAGATGTGATAATAATAGGTAAATAACAGGAAATAGTTCATAAATACTGTACAATATTATACCGCAGGCTCGTGTCGCCGAGGTGCTTTAAAATCAAATCGGCGCGGGCGTTCAAAGGAAAACGGCCGCATTATCTCAGTACGAAGTTGAGGAGGCAACGCGCATGTGCAAACCAGCTTTATGTAACCGCGGGCAGATCCAAAAACAAGCGCGATCCATGGATTAACGTCCGTTAGGAAACTTTACTCATTCATCTTTTCCCTTAAAGAGGGGAGCGGGGTCCGGGCCGCGCTGCGCTACTCCGCGCGTTATGTAACCCTGTGGAGGGTGACGCCGATTCCTACTCGAGTCGCCCTAGCGCGCGGACCGGTCCCAGCGTCACCCGTACGCTCTGTCGGCGCCCCTCAGCGCATTGCCTCCGAACGTGCATCGCGAGACCGCTCGTCCGACGCGTCGCGTCTACCCCGCGTAGATTCATTCCAAGTAGCTTTGTTCGAAAAAAAAAACCGACACTTTTTAACTTTAACACGGTTGTTGGTTTTACTCTCCGGTGAAGGCGGTAAGCCAAAATTTACGATTACTTAATATTTTATCATGCGTTCACCGATATTATTTGTTATATAACATTTTTGTAACGGTTTTTGCTCACATTCTGCTTTTCTTCTTATGTTCTAATGATCAAATCTGCTGTGCGAATTATTTCATCGTTTTGCAGTGTTTATGCTTCACTATAAGAAACGTTGTTGTTTCAAAATTAGAAAGTTTTTGTATAAATTTTATAATTTTTAAGGAATAAACTTTAAAAGGCACGCGATAACATTAAGTTTTTATTTTTATTTTATACAGACCAAAAACTTTATAAAAGAAAATATTAAAAGTACAAAATACACTAGAGCAAAAAAGAACTGAAACTGAATTGGTTTTCATTGTTTCGATATTACATAAAGGTAAGAGTACCGAGTGCTCATTCGAGGGACACAAATATTATTTCGAAGAACACAGGTGAACACAATGTGAAGCAAAATGGGTCGAAAGTGTTTTGGGTTGTCTTATAATTTTCCCACGTAAGCTTATATATAACTTGTGTAACGTACATGAATTTAATATTATATAACGATAATGAAAAAAATTACAACTTCTAATAGGTATTCGCTTTCGTAGTACACACACCGCTCGGATTTTCGTAGGCCGTCGGTATTCTCGTAGAGGCCTAATAAAGCAACAATAATAATTGCACGACTTCATCTTGAAGGTCGAATTCCGTGATTAATGCTCGGAAGGGAGCAGAGTACCGTTATCTCAATTTGTTATTGAACACGGGGCCCTAAATTCTGTGCAGTCTATAAAACCAATATTAATGATGCTTAACTTTTATTATATATGCGTAAAGAATAAAGAAATGTAGTTAATATTACATAATGTACGCGTTAACCTGTCATTTTGCTATGTAATAAATGGATGGGTAATAGTTTCTAATAATTGGTGTATATTATAAATTTAATAATTTATAATTATTTACAAATTATTAATTCAATCTTTTCCTGTTTAATACTGATAATAAACTGGTATATGAAAAGTAAGGATAAAATTCCTTTTTCATGCATTTGTAAGTCTGAAATTTGAGGAAGGTAGTTTACGGTGTACAATAACTTTCAATTCCAATAGTAAATAAAGCTATATTTGATATTAAAATAAAAACCTTTTTTCGCGATCGGAATTACCACATAACAAATAAAAGTTTAATGATAATCAATTTTATAAGTAGTGAACAAGTATTCTAATTAAAACTGTAAAACTGGTTTAATACCAAAATATTTTACATTCAAATAAAAACAGGAATTACCCGCTGGTATGGCCTTGGCTGCTTTCATTAAGAATTTCACTAAACAATTCTACAATTTATCTTAAAGTACTTTTCTCCTTTGTTTATATCACGATATTTTTTTATAAACTAGATCGAAAAATGTTTGATGTCCCAAACTACTTAATTATAATGTATAAAAAAAATTGCTTGTGAAATTTGCTTGTAAACAAGTAAATTAAATAAATTGATGTGATTGATTTTAACTATTAAAATTTTCAAACTACGGAAATATGAGTAGTCATATCTTGCGACAAGCTTTTCTATCATATAGATTATGTGTAATGACTTTATAAGTAGATAGTAAAAGTTTTAAAGTAAAAATTTATTTTTTTCGTTTTAGCGCATTCAAATAAAAGCTTGTTTTTTAAAAAGGTTTTTTACTTTTAATTTATTTGCGCTTAGATTGCAAATATTTATTTTATCTATATATATCTAAAAGAGATATCCACCCATTGACTCATCACGATATCTCTGGAACCATAAGACCTAGAGACTTGAAATTTGGTAGGAATATTCCTTTCGTCAAGTAGAGGTCAGCTAAGAACGGATTTTACAAAATTCCACCCACAAGAGGGGGTTGCGGGGGTTAATAACATAAATGGCAAAACAACGTTTGCGGGGTCAGCTAGTTTACTATATAGGTTTTTAGGATGTCTAACAAAAAATTTCAAAATTGTGAAGATCATAATTAGGTAACCATATACATGTGTATAAGGTTAATTATCGGGCAAGTAGAAAAAAATTAAATTGATTTACAATTAAATTATGTTTAGCAAACTCGTAAGAAGCTTTAGGTATAAATTTTGATGCTAATGTTGTACACAAATATACATTGTTTCATCAGCCTCTACCCGTCGGCATGTAACGAAGTTAATTATAGATACACTAAGTAAGGAAATCGTGCCTATGTATGTAACATTTTAATCAATATACAGCAATTTTTTTGGCAGCTAGTAAATTCACAACTGACAGGCAAAAGTAAATTGACCTATTAGAAAGAAGAATTAACGATTGGGCTTTGATTTTGCTCCATTTCCGCGACCGCGACTTCGTCCGCGTGCAATTTAACAAAAATTTATTGTACAGCTCGCAGAGTTATAAAATAAAAAAATGTCTCAAACAAAAGTAGCCTAAGTTACTCCTTATTACATCCGCTATCTGCCAGTGAAAGTCCCGTCAAAATCGGTCCAGCCGTTTCAGAGATTAGCTGGAACAAACAGACAGACAAAAATTGTAAAAAATGTTTTTTGGTATATGCATCGTGTATATATGCATATATTGATGAATAGCACTCATTTTAATATTACAAAGGGACACTCCAATTTTATTTACCTATTTGTATAGATTACTCAGCACTTCTGACATTTGTGATTTAACTTATGGTGTTTCTTGAATGAGACTTTGACTTATTGAAGACCAGAGGAAGCCGGAAAGATTTTTCATGTATTCTTTTTAAATAAACGCGCAAAACCTGGTAACAAACGGATCATGCGTTTCGTAAATACGTTGAACATTTTCACGGAAACGTTAATTTGTACATTTCTTAAATTTTAGTTTTACGCTAAAACTGTTGATACTGCGTATATATTCAGGTAACAGCGTGTCGTAGTTGGAATGTCGTCTAGTAGGATCGAATGCAAAATGTAATTGATATAGTTTATAGGAGTAAATAAAGTCAAATCTCGCAGTTTTATACCACGTACACATACGTGGCTACTGTTCCGTCGATATGAGTAATTGTAGTCTCATATTTTGTCATTTTTGTTAATCGATACAACCCACATAAGTAAACTACATACATACGAGGGCGGGATGATAAGTAACTAGCCTATTAAGAAAATACTTAACTCTCCGTGATAAAATTAATTTTATTTTTCGACATAGTCTCCGTGAATCTCTACGCACTTATTCCATCTTCGTTCTAAAGCAGTAATGCCTTCCATAAAATGATTTCTTTCGAGGCCTGCAAAATGCTCCTCTACTATGCTATCCTCGGCTATGACGTCATCATTTGTGGCAAATTTATGTCTGCCCAAAAAAGTTTTGAGCTTAGGGAATAAGTGGAAGTCTGATGGCGCTAGATCAGGCGAATAAGGTGGGTGAGGCAGCAAATCATACTTCAATTCGTTGATTTTTGCCATAACTTTAACACATGTGTGAATCCTAGCGTTGTCTTGGTGGAAGATGATTCTTTTTTCGCCAAACCTGGTCGTTTTTGCTGAATAAATTGGTAAAGCTTATCTAGAAGATTAGCGTAATATTCTCCATTTAATTATTTGACCTTTAAGAAGGTAATCTATCATAAAAATCTTATCTGCATCCCAAAATACGGAAGCCATCACTTTTCCAGCCGACTTTACAGCCAGATTTTTTTGGAGCCGAGCATGCCGATTGAGTCCACTGTTTTGATTGAATTTTTCATTCTGGCGTGTAATGATGAACCCATTTTTCATCTGTTGTTACAAATCGAGGTAAAAAATCGGCCTTATAACTCTGTAAACGGTCCAGACATTCTTTTGAGTTTTGCACCCGAATCCTTTTTTGATCGTGCATAAGCAATCGCGGCACCCAACATGCCGATGACTTTATCATATTTAATTCCTTCCTTAGGATATGATGTATCCGTTCTTTTGAGATACCTGTAGTGTCAGCTATTTCAAATAACTTCAATCGTCGATCTGCTAAAACCATATCATGTACTTTCACAACCATTTCTGGAGTCGTGACGCTTTTTGGACGTCCGGGATGGGCTTCATCTTGGACACATGTACGACCGCGTTTAAACTCAGCCACCCAGTTTTTTACTGTGTCATAAGAAAGGGCACATTCACCCAAAACATTCTGTAACTAGTCATAGATATATTTCCCTTTCATGCCCTACATATGAAGAAACTTTGTCACCACTCTTTGTTCAATTTTATCCATTTTGAAAACATTTGACGAAATGTATTTTCAAATGACAAAAAATCAATAAAATTTTCACACCACTAAATTCAAATTTAAAACACATTTGTCCAGAGATACAAATTTAAAAATGACATATATATTTTTTTAATTGTAACTTTTTAAATAGCAGAGGCTAGTTACTTATCATCCCGCCTACGTATTATGAGTATAATACAATCTATACAAATAAATAAAATTGGAGTGTGTTTGTAATATTAAAATAACCGCTTTTTACTAAATGCATATGGATGTATACACGCAAAAATAACATTTTTTAAATTTTGTCTGTCTGTCTGTTTGTTCCGGCTAGTCTCTGAAATGGCTGGGTTGATTTTGACAGGACTTTCACTGACAGATAGCTGATGTTATAAGGAGTAACTTAGGCTACTTTTATTTTAGAAATTTATTTCTTTTATAACTTTGCGAACTGAACAATAAATTTTTTGTTAAACTCCACGCGGATGAAGTAACGGGTACTGCTAGTATATAATATAAAATAATCGACTAGCCCATTGGCGCAGTTTGTAGCAACCCTGCTATCTGCTCCGGGGGTTGTGCGTTCGATTTCAACCACTAGTGTAATATAAGTATATGTTATTTGTATGTATGTTTATCGAAAAAAATGTAGCTATACCAGTCGGCTGTTACCTATTTGAATAAAATAACAAAAGTAGAAGAATTAGTTTTACTACGTATAAAACAAATCATATTTTTATATATCCTTTGTCTAAATACCATGTTGAGTATTTTTTATTTCTTAAATTTTTACACTATGTAAATAATGAGTTAAGAATAGTAACTATTGTATAGTTGCTATAAATATTAGCATTTTTTAGCGTGCTCGATCCATTAGCTCAATTCGACACACCGTATCTTGCTAGTTTTCTAGGTATAAAAAATTTGTTACATGGGTTTGCCACTTTCATAAATTATTTTTTATCCTATTAAATTCCGCACACTACTACATTCTACAGCTTGTCTAGAACATTTTTTTTAATTGTGAAGTCAGTTGGAGTGAAAAGTTAAGAGATAACGCCTTGGGAAGTTCCACTCTTAAAAGGCCAATTGGGCTCAGCGCGCCGCAGGTACATGAGGCAGCTGCTCAGCTATTGTTTGTCTGTCTTTCTCGTTAGTTTCTTTCACTTTCGGAGAAATAGATTGAAATATTTAAGCTGATCGTTATCTGTTATGGCATGAGGTTTATTTGAAGTTATAACTGTGAATTGTTTTGCAAAATGCCCAAAGTTTTGAAAACTCAGCAGAGGGTGCTCGTCCAAGAAAAAGAAAATAATCATAAATTTGTCAATGTATCAATGGCAAAGTGGAATTTCAACAATGTTCCATTTTGAAATGATGCTGAAGTGTGAATTTGTAACCAGATATAATAATTATTATGTATATATATTATATTTACATATATTATCGTGTCAACAAATTATAAAATGTATAAGGATTTAAAACTGGCCGAAATTGTATCCTATAAAAATGGATGAAACTCGTGAAGAAAGGATTCGTTACAGAAAAAAGTAAAAGGATGCCTATGATATTGCAGCAACAGCAGGATCTCTACTTTATGGGACGGAAATCGGCTAGTCAATGTAAGTTGAAATTTTTTTTATCTTAATTTTATAGTCACTCAAAACTTTAATCGCGTTTTTCTCATAACGCCGACCTTGATGAAATTTGGTATGACTTCGAGACACTATTTTCAATAGTATCTCACTTGGATGAACTATTTTTTTTCTTCATCACAACTAATTTTTAAAAACCAAAATGTGGTGCAATTTTACCGAAATTTGAATTGACTTGCCAAAATCCAAATGTATTTTTTTTCTTCTTTCCTTCGATCAAATTCAAGTTTTGGGTATTTACTAAAAGATCACTTTTTTATTTCAGATGATCCTGGGTGATCATGAAGTTCTGCTGTTGACGACGAAGCTCCTTTTTTTCGGAGGGGGTCACATGACCGGAAAATTTTTAGGAAACTTTTAATAACATGTATTTTAAATGTCATAAAAATTTTGAATAAAAATTCCATTTTTTTATATAAAAAATATTGAAAATTGCAATTTTTCCCGCTCTAAGCCCATGTTATTCCTAAAGTAACGACAACATAAAAGACGTTAGTATGGCAGCGACTTGTCTTTAGTCACTTAAAACTGATATTGTGTTAATTGTCTCAATAATGTTATAAATACAAAAGTTTGTGAATGAGCGTTCGTTACACTTTCATGCAAAAACCACGTAACCAATACTGTATGAAAATTTGTTACGTAGATAGCTTGATATTCAGAATAACACAATCATAATATACTACTTTCAATACCGACATTCTCATGGGATCGCAAATTACACGGGTCGAACCGCTATGCGCAGCTAGCTTTAAATAAATATTTGAAATTATTTATCAGACCTTATTAGAATACATTTTGAGACACTAAAAGGAGAGGCAAATTCTGTAATTACTTTTTTACCTACTGTATATTAAATCAGGTTGAATATGTTCCATTAACATAGCGAAATTACTTTCATAAACCAAAATGTTTAGAAATATACAGTAAAGAGATAACACATCACACTTTCAAAAGCATAAACAAGTTAACACATTAAAAGTAATGGACGTACCCTTTCTTCATAATAGTTTCTGCATATTTTATAGGTATAAAAATTGCTACACCTTCACAACCCACAAAACTTCACCACGATTACGTTAAATATTTTAATATGTTAATGTAGAATTTTCCTTTAATGAAATAATTAAAAATTTCGTTAAGAAACTTCAAAATTATCTTCTTGCGTCAATGTATACAAAACATAATTTATTTTATATAGACAGGCTTTACTCGGCATTAATTATTTTAGATACTTATGAAATTGTTCTTCAAGGTAGTCTCATGCTAATTAAATTAAATACCTTCTAACATGCACACGCCGTCGTCTGTTCCTCCTAAGATAGGCAACTTAATGCCTGTGTTATATATATATATATATATATATATATAGAAAACACAGAAATATATACAGAAAACACGGCACTGGAAACTGCGACAACGGGTTAGTCAATTGACAATGTTTTAAAAAAATGAGTAAATAATTAAATACGTAGTTAAAAATAGGTATAAAATTAAATATAAATTAAAGAGTTTCTCTTTAAAACATTGAATTGTGGCTGTTTCCGTTAGTTTTTCGGGTTGACAGCTTAGCGACATATTTGTAACCATACAGAAAGCAAATATTTTCGAACTCTACTTCCGGTTTCCTGAGTTCTCTTCGTTGTCTGCATTAATTTGGCTTTTCGTCAATGAAATTAAATTCAATATTTGTTGGCCTTCAAAGTATAAAACTTGTTTTTCGGCTATGCGTCAAAGTTACAAGTGTAAATACAAAATGAATCTTGTTTAATCACAATTACAGAAGGCCACATGATTCTCTAAAATACGTTGCGCAAATTTAAATGGCGGGTAGGCCAACGAAGCCCCAGACCTTTTTATAGGCGCTACGTGTCTGTTTTATACCAGATATAACAATATTCTGTTAACGAGACGAGAGGGACTGGCAACCAGGAAACACGTAATAATTAATATCAAGCCTAGCTGACAGTAGCGCCCTTTGTTGTTGTTTTTTAATACAATTTTATTATATTTAGGTTTATCAATTTCAAATTTTTAATCTTAAAAGATTTAATGATAAATTCATAAGCCATAAACAAAATTATGACATCGGTAATATTTGGATTAAAATAATTTAAACAATTTAAAATATACTTATTACGTAACTTTAAACAGTAACATCGTTAATATTGAAAAATTAAATATATAGGTGGCGTTTAACTTGACTAAATGTACGCCCAACTGCCTCTTTTATCAAAAATTCATTATTAGAATATTACCTACTTTTATAGAACAATATATTTTTGTCGTCTCAGAGCAATTATCATAATTTAAAAAGCTATTGTTTCAAATGAATTTCAAATGGTGAATGTATATATCTTTTTGTACCGATGTTGAATTATATTAATTTAACTTACATTATTTACGAGTACTGTAAATAATATTCAGTTTAAATAAACAATTTACCTAATTTATTGTTTATTTTATCAATTTTCGGAGGTTACCTGTAAGAGATTATTATCAGTCTCTACTGAAGTTTAAAAAATATATTAAGTGAGCTTAATGTAGTAAAGCCTATAACAACATCATATAATAACATCAATGAATACCTTAATGATGAAAAGACATGGGATTGAATAACACTCGACCGGGCATTATCTATGATACACCCTGTAAATAGGTACAGTTACTTGTGAGCAGGTGGCAAGTGGTGGTATCGGCACACACGATTAGCTGTCTCGTGTTTGTCTTTATCATTTCATGGACATACTGTTGCGTTTTAATCCTATATTAATGAGTTGTTTAAAAGTGTACCGAGAGTTTTTCCTCCGACTTTTTTTTTTCGCTCGGCCTACACTAGGGACATTACTTTGTCTTATTTTTTGTAATATTTAATAAAGCCGAGGATATAATAGGGAGGTAATGTCTTCCGACATTAGAAATTTTTAGTAACTTAATATTTTGACTATTTAGACTAAGTTAAGGTTACTTCATTGCTTGTAACACTGGGTACATTACCTAAGTTTGTAAATTACCTACCTAATGTTAAGATGTAAATTTTTATTTTATTGCTTGATATTTTTGCTACCTTAACTTTATTTTATTATGTCAGTAATTTAACTCTAATACTAATCTAATAGTATTATGATTATAAAATACTAGTTGTTGTCCGCAGCTTCTCGCGGTACTAACTTCGTACCTAATTATTGTATTACAATGATTTAGGACTTATGTTTATACCACAATGGTCGACTTTTGTGCGCTAGAACTACTAGAGAGCTCGTAGCGCAGAGTTATCGTGCGAACAACAAAGAGGAACAGTTGTGCAAAATACAGTCTCCCTTTAGGTCTACTTCAGCCATTTTTAATAGTAATTTCAGTAGGTGAAAGTCCCCTATTTTACCATCCAGAATTTACGCAAACGCCAAACCAAATACCTAGCTTCTAACTTGAAAAAAAAGTTTTGACTAGACCGTTGGCCTAGTTTTTAGTGACCCTGCTTTCTGTTCTGCGGGTTACGGGTCCGAATCCCGCCTGAGGATGGGTGTAATATTTGTATTTATATATGTGCTATTTCCATTTATATTTATCAAAAAAAAAAATTACCTATACAGTTGACTGTTATCTATAACACAAGCATTAAGTTATATGAAGCGTAAAAATACATTTATATGTAATTTCAGCAGTCCAAAATTAAAGGTACTTTATGCCTTATACTTTTTTTTAAACTTTGTGATTGTTTCAGCATAATTGTTTAAGTCAGGGTTTTACATAAATAAAATAGATCACATTATTATCTTTAAGTAGGTATATTATATTGCCTGTAAGGATCACGTAGCATGATTATATGACGTAAAAATATAATCGACAAATTTTGAAAGTACAGGATACCATATTAATAATATGGACAGAGTAAGCTGCAATATCCAGAAGTAAAGAATCACATAAGACATGCTGTGAGGCACTGGAGAAGTCTGTACTTCTCCTGTGCCTCACAGCATGTCTTATGCGATTCGACGAATTTAACTGTAAATTCGTAATGTACACTAACATCAACAAATCGACGGTGCCGTAGAATAACGTACTATCTGCAAAATAGTCGTTTTACAGTAGAGCCGTTCAAAGTTTTCAATTGTTATATTTCGGAAACGGAAAAACCTGGCGCTTTTATACTTTGGAAAAATTTACGTTAAGCCTGTGATTATCTATCAGTATTATTAATTATTTTGAAACAGTTTTATTTAAAAAGATAGTAGGGTCGATGTTTATATATAACGTTTTATAATGGACTTGTTGCTGTCACATTTACACATGTGACGTTATTCACCGGAGGCTCTAAGGATCCAGATGCAAATGGAACGTTTTTTTATGAAACTTAAGCTAGTTATTTCGTCCTATATGCATATTCCAGGTTTATTTTGAGCAGTTATTTTCATAAGTAGCGTGTCATAAATAGTATTTATTATTTTTTGTATAAAATCGATTAAAAATAAAACATTTTAAAAACAAAATCAGTCCTTTATTTTAAAAGTACCAAATTTATATTAATTAAACATAAAAAATATATTCACTTCTTTAAATCAATCAACGTTTTTTTAAACACATAAAATACTAAAATTATCAGTCTTCAACATCACATTTTGTTCTTTCTTTGTATTTATTATAATTAGAACCGGTTAACACCAGCAGCGACCACTGGCTATTACGGGGCACTCTGAATACGCGCTTGATGAAATCTACTCTCTGACCTACGCTGCTCCAAATACTATGTGGCTCCGAGCAGTTCCAACTGGAGCTCCAAAACCGATTCGATTCGCTGGCGAAGTGGACGAGATGACCGACAACATGGTGAAGATGGTGTGCAGTGTGACCGTTTTTGGTATTTTCAGTACTAAATTGGTATATTTTAGGCTCTTAAGAATGAAGATAGCATATTTTTAGTATATTACTAAATATCGGTATAATATTGGTACAATTTCCACTTTCATGGTGTTTTTTTTTATATATTACGTGGCAAAACTGAATAAGGAAAATACATAAGTCAAGATCGTTTCTTAATTACGCTGTCTTTGTCACGCACTGAGTTCTTTGTAGCAATCTTTCTCTTTTAGACACTGAGTAAATGAAATTAATAAATGTTTGTCAGTTTTATTTCAGGGGCTTCCCCTCATTAGTGTTAGCTAGGTAGGTATGCTCTCTGGCTGAAGATTTGACCTTATTATTTTGTACCTATTTGTGTTTCAATTACTTCGGTCGGTTTATGGCGATTTTTTCACTATGAAGCGCAAATAGGAACAAAAATATAGAGTGGAATGGGAACTAAACCCGGGATTCTCATCTTGGTTAACCAAAGATAAATATAGTGATAATAAATGTAACTGAAAGGTTCACGATACACAAAAACAATAAATTGATGAAGAATACCGTCAAATGAAGTATGACCAAAATATTCAAAATTTGATGTGTGGTACTAGTACCAGTAGGTACAGTTAATTGTGAGCAATTTTGAAGCAAGGTTGGTAATATTTTTAAAAGTCAAAAAAATCTAAAATATAAAAAAAACCTGTGTGGTTTTATAAAACCACGGTAAAAGTGAAACATTTTTTCACATTATAGACTATAAAATATAACTAAAAAATTTTGGAATAATATTCCATTAAAGGTACAAAAATCGCTTTATCAATCTTACCGCGTGGCCGACCGTCACGCAACATGCAACAATTTTCAAAATATTAAGCAAAAATTTTAGTATTATTTTGGTATGATTGAATTTTCTTTTTAGTATTTTTTAGTCGATTTCAAAGATTCAGTTAGCTGAATTATAAAATTTGAAACGGTCACACTGATGGTGTGTACACTGGGTCGCAAACACTTTCCGCCGAGGTAGTCAACGAAGCAGTCTAAACTTTCTCCCGAAGCCTTGGATCTGATGCGGCGGAGGTGCGAGTTGCCCGCTGCCCAAGCAGCTTCGCCAGAACAGAAGGCTTTGTCTAAGAGGATACGGAAACTTGTACGCCGAGACCTCCGCTGCTCAAATACGAGAGAGATTACTACTCTGATTGAGCAGAATAGAAATATAAACTTTTTAACGCCGTCATCCACCGAGGTACCACGCCGGAGGCGTGGTCCAGGAGTGTGGTGGTGCTTCTTTAAGAGAGGCGACAAGTCTTTGTTGAAGAATTACAGACCAATCTCACTTTTGAGCCACGTCTATAAGCTGTTTTCAAGGGTTGTTACGAATCGTCTCGCCAGAAGACTCGACGAATTCCACCCACCGGAGCAGGCTGTGCATTTTCCTCCGGCGCGGCGTGGGGTAAGACAGGGAGATGTAATATCAACGAAACTGTTTACCACTGCGCTGGAGGATGTCTTTATGACCTTGGATTGAGAGGAACGAGGCATCAACGTCAACGGCGAATTCATCTCGCACCTTCGTTTTACCGACGATTTCGTAATCTTTGTGGAGACGTCGGATGAGCTAGGCCGAATGCTGGCCGGCCTAAACGAGTCCTCCCGACGAGTGGGTCTCGGTATGAACTTAGATAAAACGAAAGTTATGTTTAACAACCAAGTGATACCGAGACGGGTATCGATTGACGGTATCCTTTTCGAAGTTGTTCAGGATTATGTCTACCTTGGCCACACCATTCAACCAGGTTGAAACAACTCGAGAAGGAGGCTTATAGGATGGTTTGGTTGGGCTGGGCGGCGTTTGGCAGGCTTCGTCGAGTCTTGCCTTCGAAGATTCCACAATGCTTGAAGACAAAAGTCTTCGAGCAATGCGTCCTGGTTGTGTTGACATACGGAGCCGAGACATGGACACTGACGGACTGGTCCACTAGTTTAAAGTCGCTCAACGTGCAATGGAAGGGGCTATGCTTGGGGTTTCTTTCAAAGATAGGATTAGAAATGAGACTATCCGTGAGCGAAAGTAATCGACATAGCCCACAGAATTAGCAAGTTTAGGTGGCAGTGGGCTGGTTATCTGTGTCGCAGAACCGATGGCTGTTGGAGCAGACGGATCCTGGAGTGGAGACCACGTCTTGGCAAACGCATTGTGGGACGTCCTCTGGCCCGTTGGACCGACGATCTACGTAAGATTGCCGGTGTAGTCTTCATGGAGGATTGCGGAAAACCGGGATGTCTGGCGCGAACTTGGGGAGGGTATGTCCAGCAGTGAACTACAATAGGCTGAACTGACTGAATAATACGTCTTTTAGCTCTAAAGCAATGTTTTCTGAACCCGGATGTAATGGTGACGATGATGGGCTTACAGGTGTCTTTGAAACTGAAAAAATAATATAAAATATAAAAATTACAAAAATAAAAGAAAACAATTTTATTTGAATACGAATAAATTGATAATTTAATTAAGAAAAAAGCAATTTAGACCAAATTACAGTATTTTTCTGGAAGAAAAAACGTACCAATGTTACATATTACATCAGTTTTCCGCAAAAGAACGTTCTATCTTCACATATTACATCAGGATTTCCACAAAATAGCGTTCTGTCTTCACATATGTCATCAAGATTTCCGCAAAAGAACGTTCTATCTTCACATATAACTCAAAAACGTCAGAATATGTCCGTGGTAAAACGACATATCACTACTTATAACTCATACTTTAATATCAACAAATTAAGTTTTCCAATAATAGTCAAAGATGTCTTTTACAATTTGATTTAATTTGCAAGAGCATTTTTGTAAGAAACAATGTAAAGACTAATCTCCATTAAATAACGTCACATATGAATATGAAACGAGAAATTTGGCGTTAGTTATTTAAATTAAAATAAACCACCATAGAATATAAAACAATCGTTAAAATGCAATTTTGTTATACATATTAATAAGGAATAAGATTAACTTACCGGGATAATTCGAAATTTCCTTGTTATAACCAGATATCTTTCCACTATCAAATTCTTCTTCCGAATTTTTACAGTTGTTTTTCACCAAATCAAGGATTTTATTAGATCTGTTATTATAGTTGGACACGTTTTAGTACTAATTATGAATACTATTTAAGAAAAATAACTTTATCATCGGCGAATGCGGTAACTCGTGCGCTCAAGCTCGTTTTCCACTCAACAACGTAACAAGTGACTTTGGCACGGCCAACGCGTGCTACCCCCGGCCGCGAGCTCCGTCACATATGCATCTAGTTCATTATAATACGGAGACACAAACACATGGGACGTTGTTCGCCTCAGAATCTCAGAAACTATTGGTCGTAAAATTATTTTTTTTGCATGTATAGATAGATCTTCAACTCCTGAAGTAAATTATTAAATAAAATTGATTTCGTACTATATTCACATGTAACGTTATTCTACGGCACCGTCGAAATATGACGTTTTATAACTATAATCACGAGAGACTTTTTTGCTGTTATTTTACCAGTGTTTTACTGGTAAAATAACAGAAATCTGATAGAAATGTTATATTAAGAATTATAAACTTCAAAGGTTGTAAAAATTTCAAGATAATTTTTTTTACCTTTTAATATACAATAGCCGTTTCCTTCGTGGGATTTATAAATATTTCAGAATGAAAAACTTCAAAATATTACTTTCTTTACCGCTATTCTTAACTTAAACGTCGCAAGAGATTTTTAAAATTCCTCTTAGGATCAACTTAGTACTTCTAATTAACCATTACTGAAAAAATGTAAATGACTCAAAAATATATGACAATCAAATTATTATTAAAATCTATATACATGTATACTACTCAAAACAAAATAAGGGCCACCACTAATTTTTACGATTATTATTTTTGGTCAAGATTTTTTGGTCTGATTGTTTTAAATTAAATAAAACAATGTTTTTTTAATTAAATTTAATAAATTCTAATGCAATTAAATAAAAATTACGAAATCTTAGGACTGTTTTTGGTTTTTATCACTTTTATGGCCATTTACACTTAACATTAGCATTAAATTGTAGACTAAACGCACAGCTGAGTTATTTACTTTTGCGTCATTTAATAACGGGTATGTCCTCCCCTTTTCAAAACACATTCTTGAAGCCTCGATGGCATGCTTTCAATAAGATAGCGAATGTTTTCCTCTGGGATCTCCTCCCAGCACCTTTTCAACAATTGAATTAACTCTTGCTGGTTGTGCACATCCTCTTCAGCTGTCTAGATACGGCGTTTTTATTGGTCTCAAAGCTGTTCAATTGGATTCAGGTCAGGGCTGTTCGCAGACCATGCTAAAACTTGAATATTGGCTTCCTCCAGTACAGAGATGGTCGCCCGGGCTATGTGCGGTCGTGCATTATCCTGCATCGGGATGAAACCGTCCACCGCTTGTTGTGAAAATGGAATGACATATAGCCTGACAACCTGTTCGATATAACTCTGAGATATGACAGTGCCCTCATTCAGAAAAACAAGGTCAGTTTTACCTTGTAAGCTAATCCCGCCCTAGACCATAACATTTGGACCACCATACCTGTCACGTTCGTGAAGCAAGGCTCAGAAACCCTTTCTCGGCTTCTTCGCCACACTTGCATACGTCGATCCTCGCTAGAAAACTTTACCTTGCACTCATCCGTAAAAGGCACCTTACGCCATTCCTCCATGCCCCATTCAAGATGTTGACGTGCAAACCTTAATGGATTTGCACGATGAGGGCCCGTCAGTTTAGTGCAGGTTACAGGTCTTCGTGAACGTTGCTGGTCTTTGTGCAAACGATTCCTAATAGTCTGGTCGCTGGCAAGGGTACTAGTAGTCTGGTGTAATCGGTTTTGTAATGCGCGTGCTGTCACATTACGATCACGTCGCGCAGTAAGTCGCACGTACCGGTCTTCCCGGGCGGTGGTAGCACGAATTCTTCCAGAGCCACTACGCCAGGATATACTCCCGGTCTCCTGATACCCTTTCCAAAGGTTTTGGATAGCCCTTCGCGAATATCCCAGCTGTAAGGCCACGGAACGTTGAGACCGACCAGACTCTATCATCGTTACGGCTCTGGTAACAGAAGCATTGTCCAAATGGTGTCGAGTTCACGTCATTTTACGAATAAATGATCAAATTACACGTTTAACTTCCGAAAACACCCGTAGTTGTCAGTAGACTTGCATAAACTAACCCGAAAACAAATCCGAAAAAAAAAAACTCTAAACACTTAACAATCATGTGAGACATTAAAATTCTCTACCATACCATCAACACTAATATCCCTAGTGCTTCATTGTTATCATCGTTAACTCGACACTTGAGAACATAGTGGCATTCATAAAAAGTAAATCAAGCAGCGAAGGACAGCAAAAAATGGTCTCAAAACAAAAATACTCGGGTGGCCCTTATTTTGTTTTGAGTAGTATATAAATAAATATTATTACGTACGAGTCTGTCAAATGTTGTGATTTACTAAGAGGTAGAGAACTAGATAATAAGAAACAAAACTTTTGATCGAAAGCGATAGCTTTATTGAGACTCGTCGGAAACAGAGAGACTTGCATACAAATGGTCTTATTAGTACGAAGAAAGGTTCCCTTCCTAATTGGATTTTGCTACAGAATAAATTCGACTTCTGTTGTATAAAAAACACGAATATCGGTAAAAAAGTTAAAATCATTCTTAATAAAATACAACCCATTTCCCAATTCATACAAATTATGTTTGCTGAAAAGCACTTCATTGACCTTTTTAACCATTTTGTATTATGAGTACCTAAGCATACCATAATAAATTTCAACTGTAATAATCTTAAAGCTGAAATTCTTTCAATTTACTTTGATTTGGTACAAAAAGTTAAAAGTGTATAAAATGTTTCAGTATACATCTTTGTCCAAATTATTATATATTTTTAATGAAAATACCTGGGTCGTAACAGTTCATTTCATTTTTAGATGTATCGACTTTTAAGTTTATTTTCTTTTGGGGAGTGACGTTATTAAACTTGTAAGTGCTTTCTAAAATATAAAGCAAATACAGTTTTATTGAGATTATGTGTTTAAACGTTTGTATTTCTACGTATAAAATTATATAACCATATTGAGTATATATTATGTAATTTTTCTGGAATATGAAAGTAGAATTTGGTGTTATGATACATTTAGCCGCGGGACTGAGCAGGAAAATGAGTATTATTTCTACGTTCACGTTCCTACTCTGCAAGCTCAAATGAGTAAACGACTGATATCATTAGGTAATATTAAGATATAACTGCGCTTTTTAATTGTCACCTACACTTTTCGTATTAAAACTACCGCGAAAGACCTGATCCGATAGTTTTTTACAAACGTTGACAATAGTAATAGAGTATATACAAATATTGAGTCTATATCAAACATAATTACGATATTTTGTACTAGTTTTAAGGTCCGTGGGCCCGATAAGACAGCTATTATACGTATAGCTTACAGCATTTTGGGATTGTAATTGTGGACAATAAGAATCGCACAATCCTTAGATATTACGTTACTTTTTTACTTTTGTCAAGGGTCGCGAATTCGTTGCTGAAGTTGAAGAAAGGACAAAACGATTGATTTAGTGTGTATTTTAAGTTCACTACTGTCTGAAGTCGAATATTGAGCAAGCAATCCAACAGTTTGTAAACACTGATATTTTTCGACACAGGTAATATACAAGTATTCAGGAAGTTCTCTTAGTAAAGCGAGTATTACAAACTGCAACTGAGAATAAATCGAGTGAAACGTTAACGTATTTTGGTAAATTATTGTCTTTTCTTACTTTTCGATTTTTATTCAAAACTATCTGACGCAGCAAACTTCACACACACACACACACACACACACACACTTCAGCCTATCGCAGTCTACTGCTGTCATAGGCCTCCCCAAGTTCGCGCCAGACATCCCGGTTTTCCGCAATCCTCATCCAGCCTACACCGGCAATCTTATCTGCAAACTTCGTACTGCGATATTTTGAAATTATATACATTTTTTTTATTTTCTTTTATAAATGCCTTATCCAGACAGTAACAAACACAAATAAAAAATATATATAAAAGTAGGTACAGACGCTTGTAAGCTATGTGCGTACATACATAATATTATTATATCGTAATATCAAAGTAACTCGAAGTGATAAAGGTTAGGTATATATTAACTTGTCTTACTATCGTAATAGGCGACTCCTGCCGGGCTAGCATGCGCGCCACGACAAAAGTTTGTCTACCCCTTTTCTCGTATTATCTCTTTATGTCTACAGTAGCTAGCATGCGTGCACGTGATACTCTTCTCGTCACGACAATTGAAGAGATAACAAGAAATTTTAGTTATCGTAGTTTTGTCGAATTTTGACGTGATTTTGACGTTTTAAGAAGATAATCTACTCATTGTCAATATTAGAAAGACTACGATAAACGAAATATATTAAAATTATAAATATTATTATAATATATTTTGTATACCATGGCGTTTCCGTTCCGTTTTGTCTTCGGAAGAGAATTATGTCTCTCGTATTGCGCATGTTAGGGTAATCGAGAAAATACTCGATGTAGACATTATCTATCTCTCTCGTCAAGAGATTATCTCGTTGTACGCATGCTAGCATGCTGGAACCTATAGAAGCAGGTAAAAGTTATATAGTATCTTACATGACAAGTCATATAACAAAAAATATATTTTTAAAGTTAATTAGCTTTTAGAGCTTATTTTGTGTTTGGTCGTGGCTAAATCAATATTAATTAGACTTAAGATTAAATTTAATAAAAATAAAATTAAAATGACTTGGAATATTTTAAATGCCGAATTTTTTACTTTCATTAAGCGCCGGTAGTCACCTTATGACGAAAAAATATTTTAATTTCAATATTACATAAATAATGTTAAACAATTTCGATAAAATGAATCTAGTTTTTTTGGGACTTGAATTATGAGACATAATCTATATTCTATATTACTAGGTGATATCACTCATATAATAGGTACAGAGTATTCTAAAATTCTATATTTTTTTTACATCGTTCATATAAAAACAATGTAGACGATGATTCATTTATCAAAGCAAAACGAAATGAGATCACATAAGGGAATTGTCTTTTATGAGTAGATGTCAATATTAACTCAGTCGATTGCTCACGTAATCTTCGACAGGCGTGCACAAATATAATTTAGATAACTCGAATAAGGCATTTTACCGTGCACAGTATGTCTTTGAAAACCAATTGCAACATTAACAAAAGCAAAAATGACGATAACTTTTTTCTTAAAGTAATAATAATGATAAATGATTATAAATTATTAATAGTATCTGGTGCAATTGATAAAAATTTACTAGGTTAAAAATGGTTGAACCTATAGTTTCACAAGGGCCGTGATAAAAATCATCAGATCATTACAAATTTATTAAATTCCTCGAGTTTCTCAAATTGTTCGCTCCATTACCTTTTTTTAGACAAACGTTTGCTTTGGTGGTGTTGGTAAAGGAAAATAGCCACCGGTATTGATGGCTTTAGATGCTATCCAAGGGACGGTAGGAAACCCAAAAGAACAAAGACCCAGATCGAAAACAAATGTTTATATAAACGCAATCATCCGCTCTCAGCAGGGTTTCAACATGCGACCTAAACAACTTTCATCATTGGTAACAACAATATTTTATTTATTTCGCTACTCGACAAATTAAAGAACTACGAGTATATGAAATATTATTTATTGTTATAGTATCTTTAATAATATATTAACACTCATACTTATAGTGTATATTTGTTGACTTTGAACTTGTGGACCAGTCCCTTCGTCAGTGTCCACGTCTCGGCTCCGTATTTTAACACAAGCAGGACGTGTTGCTCGAAGATTTTTGTTTACAAGCATTACAGAATCTTTGAAGTGAGGACTCGACGAAGCCTGCCAAACGTCGCCCAGCCCACAAAAATCCTCCTATCGGCTTCCTTTTCGAAGTCGCCGCGGCCTAGTTGGATGGTATGGTCTAGGTAAACATATAAATCTTCGGTGTCCCGAGTCTCAGAATAGCATGCGCTCGACAAGTATCATAAAATTTCTCAACGAAGGAAGTTGACCAGCTTCTGCCCCATGCAATTCCTGTGCCCCAATCCATGTGGTCCGATTCTCCATTCGTCGCGATCTTGTACTTCCACTTTAGCATTCAAGTCTCCTATAACAACGTCGTAGAACAAGTCGTGGTCAAGGTCGTCGACACCGATGGGAAGAGAGGGGGTGGCTATATTACTTACTGCTGTAACCACACAGCACTAACTGTCATTAATTATACCGAATCAACATGTCGATTCGGTCTCTGAATTTTCTCGTTCTAACATTCAATAGACCCAGTATTTACCAATTTTCGTACAAATTTTCAAAGCCTGTTCAATTTAGTTAAAAGTTTTGTTCCGAGCCGTATAGCGTGCAGTGGAAAGTGTTAAAATTCTCTAACAAAGGCTATGGGTGTGTTGGTCATGGTAGAGTGCAAATGATCGTGAGCCTCATCCAACAGGCATGGCGAAATTTCTGCTACGAGTTTCAACTAGAACCTTCGCCTGTAGCAGAAAATTTCATTTGAATTTTAGAACATTTTTCTAAAAATTATTTTCACTTAGTTAAACTTGAACAATTTTACTACTTTTACTACTTGTAAAGGTATTAAATTCTGTTATACAATAAGTTATTGTATGTAACCATTCATGACTTAGCAACAATTAATTTTACAAAAAAAAAGAAACTACTGAAATAGTTTTATTTTGAAATAATAAATATTATCTTTTTATTTACTTCAAATCTATAATTATATTTAAGTAATTTGCTTACACTGATCTTATTAATATAATTATGTTCAGTTACATTTTGTAACAAGTGGATAAATATATTTACATATAAACATTGAACCGTAAGTTACCTCAAGAATATCTTCACTTTTACGGCACTGTAATGTTTACGTTACACACTCAGATCACTCCAATTATCAACTCTAGAAAAAGCATAAAAAAACTCATCAACTTTACCATCACATTTTATTCACGAAATTTTAAATTTTACTTGTATATAATAATAAAAAATTAATTTAATAAAACACATGAACGTAAATAAAGAAATCCGAACTAAGAATCAACTAAAAAGCTCAGAATTTATAATTGTTATATGCCTTTTTTTTCTTTTTTACATACTAGATAACCAAATACTTGTTTTTTATAGTGAGAATAATTCTGGGCCTTACCTTAAATAGGTATAAAGATATAATTTTTGATTGTGATATGAATTATTATTGTTAATGAAATTAAATATATAGTTTTAGCAAAATACACATACAATATAATCCCATAATATTTTATAAAGTTTTAAAAAGAACCAGCAAAAGTTTAAGGTAATCGTTAAAAAGTAAAGTAAAAAATACCAAATTATTTACGCGCACAGGCAGGATGAGTAAATTACTGTACTTAAGGACACCGCCTGAACAACCTTTTTACGCGATCGCAGCACCATTAAGCGAGATGTTAGTTAATCAGGGGAAAGAATATAATTTTTAAGACGGTACTAAAAGTTGCGGAGTCACGATATCGTTAGCGTTGAAACAACATTATAAAATAAATGCGTGAGAAAAATGTACTACGAACACATTTAGGCATAATATGTTCAAACTCGCTATTGCATACTCGTAATCGTAAATAAATAAATATAAACATGTTTACAGCTATCATGCGTAAGAGGTGCGCGTCCTTACTTAAGCGTTTCCGCGGCGGCCACAATAGTATTCGGAATGTATTTATTTAGATACATGGAAAACAATGAGAAAATATGACAAATTATTTGACCTGTTAATATAAAAATATAAATAGTTTAAATTTGTTATTGTACTGACACTATATAGGCTAGTCCCCAAATAAAGGTTATCTTATATTAATACGTAAAGCAAAAATTTTGTACCCCTTTTTCGAAAATTGCGCTGACGAATGAGTATAAAATTGAGAATGAAATATAGAGAATGAAAGAAGAGTATGAAATATAGAGAAGGAATGCAGAATGCTAATATTTTTTAAAAATTATGGATAAAATACAATAAATCATTAAAAAAAATATTACACACACTACCTTGTATTTGACACACACACGCACATATGTATAAGTACTCCTTTGTTTATTGTTAAAGTCTATAGTCGAATTGAAAATTTAAAAAAATCGGCCAAGTGCGAGTCAGACTCGCGCACTAAAGGTTTCGTACCATTGACTAAACTAAAGGCTATATTTTATTGTTATTAAACAAAATACTTAGTAAATAAGAAAAAATATAATACCATATAAAAATGGAAAATAAACTAGTCAAATACGCCATCTATCTATCCATCCATGCCGCTATTGGAAAGCTATTATATTAGTCTACCGACGACGTTTTCTTGGTCCCTGGATAGATGGCGTTGGAATTAAATTGCGTCGCATTAAATATTTATTTTACTTTGTTTTTAGTATTTGTTGTTATAGCGGCAACAGAAATACATAATTTGTGAAAATTTCAACTTTCTAGCTATCGCCGTTCTTGAGATACAGCCTGGTGACAGACGGACGGACGGACGGATGGACAGCGAAGTCTTAGTACTTGTAGCACGAGCTCGTTTCGGCAGCTCGACGTCTTGACCTGCGCCTTTTCTGCCTGGGTGGCTGGCTGTGGACACTACTCTTGCCAGCCCAGCTCCTTCAGGAAGCCTAGCAGACCCTTCACGTTGCCGACGACTTCCTGGAGCGACCTCCTAGTCCCGAGGTGTCGTGCTCTGTAGTTTGTCACATCAGCGCAATCCAGCTGGATGTGTGCGGCCGTTTCTTGCGAAGTCTTAGTAATAGGGTCCCGTTTTTACCTTTTGGGTACGGAACCCTAAAAACGGTTATTTATTTTTATTGACGTTTGTTTTTTTTTAATTTTTAATTATGGTCGAATTTTGATCTCTGGGCTACGTCTAATTATTATTTCTATTTACATATATACACGCGTTCTTCTGTTCTTACGGTTGGAAACCTAAAGCTCGTTTTGTAAAAGACGACTGATAATATATATGTATATATTTTTAATATATATAACGATTCAGCCTGTAATATCCCACGGTTGGGCATAGGCCTCTTCCCCATGTAGGAGAAGGATCGAAGCTTAATCCACCACGCTGCTCCAATGCGGGTTGGCCTCCTATAGGCATATGGGCATATTCCCTACTATGAGTAACGATCGCTATCAGGTGTACATGATAACAACCGGGACCGACGGCTTAACGTGCTCTCCGAGGCACGGTGGGGAGACCCACAAGGACTGCACAAACACCCAGACCACACCAAACATCTGTATGTCTTATACAAATGTTGTCGTGTGCGGGGATCGAACCCGCAACCGCCCGCGCAACAGCCAATCGCAATCCAGTGCTGTGACCGCTGCGCCAACACAAATATTAATATATATAAAAATATACATAATTCATATAAAAATATTAAGAGAATCTAGGTGGTGATCAAACAAAACCAGCTTAAATTACACAGCAAGACTAATGCTAACTGCGTCATAGGGCTTTGACTAGTAGGTATGTGTTTTTACAGGAAAAAGATAAAATTTTCTTACAGTTTGTATAAACATGTAAAAAGTTTTCATACATCGCACTTGGTAAAAGCTTTCTCGTAAAGGTCATTTATATCATTTAGGGTCAGTATATGATATTATTATGGAGATATGCAGAGCGTGAGTTCTTTGACATACATACTTTCAGAAATGTACTCAAAGTCCCATTTTCGCTGTAATGGTTAGTTAGTGAAATTTAGGTTTGGTCTCGTTTTTTTTTCTATTTACTTATGCAATAACACGATTAGATTTAGCACGATTTTTTTTTTCATTCCTTAACAATCTAATTCAACAATTCACAAATTTGAATTATGATTGTGAAGATAACGTTACGAATATTTAAGTATGTTTGACAAGGAACATACAGTGAACTTATTTATAACTAGCTGCTGTGCCCGCGACTTCGTCCGCGTCGAATTTAACAAAAAAGTTATGGTTCAGTTCGCAGTTATAAAAAAAAATCTAAAATAAAAGTAATAGCCTATTAAGTTACACCTTATTATATCAACTATCTGGCAATGAAAGTCCCGTCAAAATCGGTCCAGCTGTTTCAGATATTAGCCGGAACAAACAGACAGACAGACAGAAAAAAATTGTAAAAAAATTTATTTTGGTACATATGTAGCGTGTATAGATCGATATGTATTTAGTAAAAAGTGGTTATTTTAATATTACAAACAGACACTTCAATTTTATTTATTTGTATAGATATTTTACAACCAACTTTATTGACGCATTCGACTTTTAAGCGGGTTTTATCGACGTAAGTTTATGTTATTCTTATTTTGCGACACGTTTGAATGAATTTTATTCATTAATATTCAATAAACACATTTTGTATGTAGAAGTATCATTTGACACTGTTTACGTACAAACTTAAAGAAATAAATGACAAAGGACGCGGATCCGAATCCTGCAATACCTCCTTTATTTATAATTTTTTATTCAATAAAAAACAAAGGAAATGATGCCAGGAACTATTACGAACTACTAGGATATAATTTCTATCTAATATTGAAATAAAATTCAACGCAAAGTTTCTAAGTAACAAATGGATGGACGTGAAAATTGAGTTATTATCCACCATATCATATATACTCGCTGGTCGCCCATATCTAACGTGTCATATATAATTGATACAATTTAACTCTATTATTCCATTGCAACTCAGTGCGAAATACTCGCTAAAAATGAACATTGTACGAGAACCTATACATCAGTGTTGTTACAGATTAAATGTACTTAAGTTTTAAGACATTATAATTAATTATTTGCTTCATTAGTATGTGAAAAAACACATAATTTTCATTTATTCGAAGCATAACCTTTTCAAATCTTCGCTACGATAATATATATATTGACTTATTGAAATTCAGCTTGTGTACCTATAACAGCTTACGCTCGTAAGTCAGTGATATTAAATCGACGTTGAAAGCGTGATTGCATGCTATATTCTTAAATAATTTAAGACAAATATCTAGTATGTTATAAAAATTCGCAACAACCAATTTAAGTGATATAAAAACATCAAATCTTTTTGTCAAGAAGTTTGTATTAGAATCAATACGAGTAGTAACAGCAATTGCTTAAGGTGAAAGAAACAGTAAAACAAGACATTAAATTCATTATTTAAATGATTGACTAAAAGGTGTTAACCAAGAGTTTTCCAAAGTTATCGCATCAATTTTTTTTATATACTCCACAGATGCACATTTATGATATTTTTTCTTCAATAATTTTCGCTAGCTGATGCGAAGCGTTTGAAGGCGGAGATTGTTCGGAAATGATATGAAATAGCATTTCCCGTCCAAGCAATTTTGTACTCTCATCGCACCATAGATTTCATGAAAGATATTCTACAACTTATCTCTTATAATGAGGACAGACTATAATTTACATTCGATAACTTGAAAGCAACCTAAATTTGACAACTAAGAGATTATATGATTTTAATGTACGCACATTTTTGTTGTAATTTTTTTTTATGTTAGTAAGTCGACAAACAAGCGTACGGCTCACCTGATGGTAAGTGACTACCGTAGCCTATAGACACCTGCAACACCAGAAGCGTAGCAAGTGCGTTGCCGACCCTATCCCCAATCCCCCCCAGGAGATCTGCTCACCTTAATCACCAACTGGAAAACAATACTGCTTGAAAACAATATTATGTAGCTGTAAAATGTAGGCTTTGATTAAATAATGAATCTTATATTAGTCAGCAATAATAAATTTCAAGTCTACTTATTTACACGCTATGCAATCGGATTATTCTGTGTAAATAAACCTATTGAACGAGACTAAGTGACTTCGTACACAGGGATGCTGATTTTGAATCCAGTTATTTTAGATATTTGTAATGCTGTGCACACTCCCACATGTCCTAGATGAATAGTGATCTAATTAAACTTTGTTCAAGCAATTAACAGAACATGTCCTAATTAACGTACATGCTACAGTACGGTACAATATTAAACAATAATGGTATTTCATTTATATTCTTTAACAAGCATCCTTTATTTATATATATTATATAAAATGATATGAAATTACAAAAAACAATATGAAAGAATATAGTAGGTACATAGTGTAAAACTTAATTTAAATAATACAAAAAAATACAGACTTTTTATACTTATTGCTTAAAAGCACATCAGGTTTCCCAAATTAACAGAAAAAAGTACGCTTTTTCCAACACACTCACTATTCTTTTTCAGCCAGTAAACAATTCAAAATATGGTTTTGTATTGGTAAAATCTCGGTAGTTTTACTTTCAAACTCAATACAATGTTTTATTTTTTCAGCTATATTATTTTTAGGGTTCCGTACCCAAAGGGTAAAAACGGGACCCTATTACTAAGACTTCGCTGTTCGTCCGTCCGTCCGTCCGTCCGTCCGTCCGTCCGTCCGTCCGTCCGTCCGTCCGTCCGTCCGTCTGTCACCAGGCTGTATCTCAAGAACGGCGATAGCTAGACAGTTGAAATTTTCACAAATTATGTATTTCTGTTGCCGCTATAACAACAAAATATACTAAAAATAAATTAAAATAAATATTTAAGGGGGCTCCCATACAACAAACGCGATTTTCTTGCCCTTTTTTGCTCGATATCAATAATGGCAACAGCTAGGCACTTGAAATATTCACAAAATACTCACGACAGCACAGTGACGGACAGATACTTTTCGAGTGCAAAGGCTAGTAAGGATGTTATCCAGTCTTGTCGAGAGGATATGGTCAGCCGCTTGAACGTCGCCCTCCAGGCAGTCTCCGATTGGGGCGATGCCAATCTGGTCACGTTCAACGCTACAAAAACACAGGCGTGTGTGTTCTCATCTAAACGGAGCCCTTTACACCTGGCTCCGACTTTCCGGAATGTTTCTGTAGAAATTACCGACTCCCTACAGCTCCTCGGTGTAGAGCTATCGTCCAATCTGAACTTTGGGCAGCATATCGAGTCCAAAGCAAAAACTGCAGCAAAAAAACTTGGTATTCTCTCTAAGGTCAGGCGATACTTCACTCCAGAACAGCTGCTTCAGCTATATCAAGCACAAGTTCGGACTTGTATGGAGTATTGCTGCCATCTTTGGGATGGATCCGCCAAATACCAACTGGCAACTTTGGACTCGGTGGAAAAACGAGCTAAGAGACTCATAGGTGACCCTACTCTGACAGACACCAAGTTGCAGAGTCTCGATCATCGGCGTAGGGTAGCTCGTCTGTCGGTGTTCTACAGAATATATTTCGGAGAGTGTGCGAAGGAATTGCACGATCTAATTCCCCCAACAACCTTCCGCCATCGGGACACTAGGCGCGGTCGATCGTTCCATCCTTATGTCATTGATATGCCACCTACGCGTACAAAACGCTTTGCCAATACTTTTTTGATGCGCACGGCTAAGGAATGGAACTCATTGCCCGCGTCTGTGTTTCCCGAACGATACAATCTGGGAGTCTTCAAGGCCAGAGTGAATAGGCTGTTATTAGGCAGGCATGCTCCACCTTCGACCGCATCGTCACTTAACATCAGGTGAGATTGCGGTCAAATGCCTGTCTATTAGCCATAAAAAAAAAAAAAAAGTTGTATTTTTTTAAAATAAAATAAATATTTAAGGGGGCTCCCATACAAAAAACGTCATTATTATCCATTTTTGCTCTATATCAATAAATGGTAAGAGGTAGGCACTTGAATTTTTTTTTATGTTAGTAAGTCGACAAACAAGCGTACGGCTCACCTGATGGTAAGTGACTACCGTGGCCTATAGACGCCTGCAACGCCAGAAGCGTCGCAAGCGCGTTGCCGACCCTATCCCCAATCCCCCCAGGAGTTCTGGTCACCTTACTCACCAACAGGAACACAATACTGCTTGAAAACAATATTATTTAGCTGTGGTCTTCTGTCAGGTCTAGGTACTACCCCAGTCGGTCTGCTCCATATTTTGAGCAGGAAATTTCCTGCTGTGCCCTACCTCAGTTGTTTGAAATATTCACATAAATACTTTCTCAGTTTGAAATATTCACAAAATACTTAATTGTATGTGTATTTACTTTAATAATAAAATAAAAAAAATATTATAGGGTGGGCTCTCATACAACAAAAGTGATTTTTGCCACTTTTTTCCCGATATCAAAATCAATGTACCTACTGTTGTTTACCTAGTCAATGGTACGGAACCCTTCGTGCGCGAGTGTGACTCGCACTTGGCCGATTTTTTTAATATGCTTCTGAATCCATACTAATATAAATGCTAAAGTCTGTCTGTTGTCTGTCTGTCGCTCTTTCACGCCAAAACTACTGAACCGATTCAAATGAAATTTGGTACACAGGTATTATAGTCTAGAGTCTGAAAAAGGACATAGGCTACTTTTTAATGCGAAAAATGGTTTGAAAGCTGGGGATGAAAACTTGTATGGAAATATCGTCATTTTTAGAGCTAGAAGCTTGAAACTTGAAATATTTTTAGGCTGTTGATTCGATATAAATAAATATTACATTCAAAGTTTGTAAAAGTTTTACACTCCAGGGTGTAAAATAACAATAGGGAATGGAGAATGAAAGTTTGTATGAAGAATTATAGAGTTGATGAAAACTAATAAAGTAATAAATATAATATATTTTCATAAAGTTGATGAAAGAATGTTTTATAAGTTTGCTACAAGAGACAAATATCAGAGCTATTCTGATGTCCAAAATGAAACAAAAAATGCTGTCCAAAGTCACTATTCTATGCGGACCAAGTCGCGGGCACATCTAGTTTATAATATATCTATTTATTTTGTCTCTGTATGGTAATTGGGTTCAAGTATCGTCATGTATTTTAATCTTAACAAGATAATGAGTATAATGTTTCATTTTACAAATGACAATTTATGCGTATATGTACCTACGTATTAACTACAGACGCCAACGATAATTGCTATCTTATTGCTCCAAAACAGACGATATGGACAAAAAATTGTATATTGTTTTTGTCTTATCCACGTAACTTTAAATGAAGAGTTTAAATAATTTTGTTCTTGGTTTTTGTTTACTACCCTTGTTTTGAATATATCTATATATATAATATTTACATAGGTATGTTAGTCTTATTTTCACTCAACACAATTCACAGGAATTGAATTTTTTTTGAGATATACGGTTCTTTGTTTAAAATATTTCAATCGACTCTAAAATTGGAGCTGTATTCCGAAAACAATAGATTATGTCTTTAATTGGTATCTGTCGTTATTGCCTTCGATATATGTATCTAATTATACGAGTACGAATATGTCTAACGAATATTGTCGGATGTATTTTAGCCGTCGTACGGAAACAATCTCTTCTTTTGAAATTTTGGCCTGGGCAGTTACGAGGTCTATAATATAAGGAGGCTTTTTCATATTTTCTTTCATGACATCAAGGTGAGTTATTTGACAAAACGTCACGTATTAAGTTATTGTACATTGCAAATATTGTAAAATTCACAGAGGTTGAGATCGACCAACATTTTAATAATATTAATTATAATGGTTCATAAAAGTTATAAAGTCATTCCTAATAAACGTGCGTAAAATAAGAAAAATCGTAACAGCTAAATATATATGGATACCATTAGAAAAAAAAGTTCTAAGAATATAGACAATCAAGCGTTTGATGTTTTTATAACAAGAGTAACAAATATTATGTGATTTATTTTTATAAAATGAGTCATCAAGTGATATATTTTGTTCGCATTAAATGTAAGTTATGTAAAACCAACGAGTAAACAATAACAACGTAGGAAACACGGAGCTGCTACGAAAAGATCAATAAAAAATAGCGTATTCATATATTTTGAAGTAAAGAAGTTATGTCAAGAAATTAGTTTAGTTCATGTTACCTATTCGGTGCAAATAAAATTTTAGTCTTTCTTTCTATAAACATAAATATGATAGTCTAATTAATAACTAAAAGTTGTTACGGATAGTAGTTACAATTAGTATAATTATTATGTTAATGTGATATAAAATAGAAGAGAAACATTTATTGCTGTAATAAATTTACAACGTAATTAATATCGTTTAAGTACCCTGTATGATTTGCTTGATGTTTCACTGTGTGAAAAAATAGTTAATTCTTTCAGTTGAACAAAGGGAATTTCGTTATAATAAGTGGAAAAGGCACAAAAGTGAACCATGCTAGAAGGCGTTATAAATGTCAAAATATACGGCTCTACCTCAGTCAATGATAGCTCCCCATATAAATATTTATAAGAATCCTGTATTTTGACATACACAACAGGAATTAATTTGTTATTGTATTATTGTTTTTTTTTTCGAATTATATATTTACGTATTTTAAGGACAAATAATGACCTAAGTGTGTTTTATTATAGATACAATATAAATTGTTAAGTATAAAAAAGTGACTGTGTATTTAATAAAAACATCTAACTACAGTTGATTATATAAAAAACTAAATTGAGTGCGTACAAAGTACACGTCATGTCAGAAGGGAAACTTCTTTGGCAAACTAATTAAAAAAAACGAATTAAAAAACTAACGAATTTAAAACACAAAAAAAAATATTGAAAAATAAAAATAAAAAAGCCAACGTCACGCGGTGTTCCCAGGCGGTCACCCATCCAAGTTCTGACGTTGCCGCGTTAGCGGTCGCTCAAATTTTACCCCTCATGCGCCTAAAGAAGTGTCAGTTCAAAAACAATGTTATCAATTAGAAAAGTAATTCTGTCGCTGCTTTCTTTCATAATGTAACTAAAACTCTTTCATTTTGTTAAATAATATTTTAATTCTTATGTTGTTGTGAATTTTTCACTTGCGAAGTTGCGAACTTGTATATTATGTAGGTATCTGGCTTTGGCGTCTCTTTCGCTTGTCACCCCCGAGCCATGCAGCTGTCAACTGAACTTTCATTTCACGTGCATTTGTTTTAGAAAGTAAGTAAATATGCTTTTTAACTTCCTACATACGATTTTGTTACATATTGTTTGAAAATAAAAGGTAAATAAAAATTTGTTACAATAAAATTCATTTAAAATATAAGTTTTATAAATAAGGCTTCAAAATGACAAAGTAAGTGTATACTTTTAAAGTTGCATTTATTTTTAGGCTTTCAGTCACGAACAAATTATTGAAAAACTAGCTGTGCCCCACGGTTGCACCCGCGTTGATTTGAGGGATTTTTTTGTATTTAATTCATTTGTACATTTATCATCTATTGTATATTTAATAAATTTCTGAACGCACGCATAAATATTTGACAACCAATATATTTTATGTCAATCCGTTATCATTACTGACATTATTATACATTTTTAAAATCTAAAATACGCCACTATCCGTATATTGTGGATATATGTTGTCGATTCGAAACCTTTATTTAAATACGTTCTTTAATTTTAGAGGAGAGTTTACCATATCGACGGGATGAACATTAAATGTTTGACAGTTACGAAACACGCGAACATTGTACATCATATTTCCATACAAATTTTCATTCCCACCTTTCAACCCATTTCACCCCTTTTTCGCATTAAAAAGTAGTCTATGTCCTTTCTCAGACTTTAGAATATCTGTATACCAAATTTCATTTAAATCTGTTCAGTAGTTTTAGCGTGATTGCGCGACAGACAGAGTTACTTTCGCATTTATAATATTAAGTATGGAAGTATGGAATTAGTATGGATTACAGTCAATTGACTTGTAATAATTTATTAACCTTGTCCAAAAGTTATTACTTTTGGACATAATAAATATTTTTATTAGTCTCCGCTTTAATTAATTCTAAACACACTATTGTTATTCAGAATTGCGTCCTTCATCATTAAAAGCAGACTGGTAATGCCAATACTTCGATAGCTGGGTTTGTTTTTTTCTACCCAATTATTTCAATTCTATTTTATTTCTTTATTCTTATATAATAAGGTCGAAGAAAATGTCTTTTCGTTTTTTCTACTAAAAATTTGCAACAAAATCGTTTTGGTTGTATTGTTTGTTCTAACTGGCTGGTTTTATATCACGAAACGGTGACTTTTAAAAATGAGAGTAAAAAGTAAAAAACATTTTCCCGCCACTTTTGTTTTTTCTGTCCACCGAAATGGGTGAATCCAACGAAGAAATTTGGTAAATTTTAAAGTTTTACTATAGAAAAGGAACGAATGCCTCAAGCACTAAAAAAGTTTGTTTTGTTTATGGACATAATGCAGTGTCACTAAGGGGCCGTCTCCACGAGCGAGCGTATCGCCGGCGATAGTATCGTCGAGCCACCTATTTCTATACACTCTCTATGGAGCCGTCCAGAGCCGTCTCCACGAGCTAGCGTATCGCCGGCGATGCGACGAGTGGCAATAAGCGAGCGTATCGCCGGCGTATCGCCGCGCTAGCGTCGCGACTCGCCGCGCTCTCGCAGCGACACGCCGGCGTATCGCCGCGAGCGCGCTCTCAAACACAGCGTTTTTAACCAATTTCAAAAAAGGAAGAGGTTACTCAATTCGACCGTATATATTCTTTTTTAATGTATGTTCGGGGATAACTTCGTCGTTTATGAACCGATTTTGATAATTCTTTTTTTGTTGGAAAGGTGATATCCCCAGGGTGGTACCATGACAAGGAAACTAGGATCTGATGATGGAATCCCAGAGAAATCAAGTAGAACTTTCGAAAATCGTAGTGACGACTAGTGCGTTTGTTAATTTTTTTCATCTACTTCCATTGTGTTACTTGTCGATGTAATTGAAGTCGTTTTTTTTTCGTTTGCTAGCAAACAATTATTTTAAATATCAGATTCTCGATATATCAATATTTATAAATACTTATATCAATATCGGAGTTTGATGTATTTTTTTATTTTATTTTTATTTTTTATTATTAAGAAATTCGTATCGTATCGAAAAAAATTCGATATTTTTGAAGTGAAACTTCTTTAGGCGCATGAGGGGTAAAATTTGAGCGACCGGTAACGCGGCAGCGTCATGACCATCAGTACTTGGATGGGTGACCGCCTGGGAACACCTCGTGACGTTGACTTTTTGTTTCTTTTTTCAATTAGTTTTTTTTTGTCTTTTCGTTCTTATCGTTTCTTAAATTATTATTTTTTGTCTAATTACGTTTTATTACTTGTCGATGGAACGGAAGTCCGTTTTTTTTTTTTTGTTAGCAAACACAATTATATTTCATCAGCTTTAAACATAATTTACACAGTTTATTATTCATATAAAGTTTTTCAATAAACAACGCATCGTCAAATCCGTCGCGGACACGCTGCGATACGCTGGCGATATGCGACGATACGCTGGCGATATGCTCGCTCGTGGAGACGGCTCCGACGAGTCGCTGCGGACGCGCCGCGATTCCGTCGCGAGACGCGACGATACGCTGGCGATACGCTCGCTCGCTCGTGGAGACGACCCGACGATAGTTGGGCGTATCGCCGGCGATACGCTCGCTCGTGGAGACGGCCCCTAAGAGTAGCACTAAATTAGTTTAAGCGTTAGCAGAAATTTAGGTCGCCCAGTTACGGACAAACGTGACGACATTTTTGAAAAAGTAGAGCTCTACTTTTCCACACTTGAGTCCACATTTGAGTAGTTACGATATAGCTGAATATCTGAGAATTGATCCATAATATAGTTTTAACCATTTGGAAAAACGCTGTTTATACAAAAAAGCTCGATATATGGATGCCAAATGAACTCACTGAAAGAAACCTAATGGACCGTGTAGTCATTTGCGATTCTCTCTTTAGACATAATAATATAAAACTATTTTTGAAGAGTTCCACTGGCAACGATAAATGACCAAAAAGAAACACCTACGATAAGAATTTACGAAAGAGATCTTAGTCAAAGGTCGGTCAAGCTGCACATAGATACTAATCACGAAACCCGGGTTAACACATAATATAGTGATTGAGTGTATGGTGGGATTGGAAGTGCATCATTCATTATTAGTTTTACGCCCGGGCAAAACAACAACTGATGAGACTCTAGCAATAAATTGAGAATGAGCGGGCAGAATTGATCACCACAAAAGGTGTGGTCTTTCATTACGACAACACCCGACCGCACACGTCTTTAGTCACTCAACAAAAAATAAGACAGATTTTGACTAGGAAGTCATAAAACATCCATTAATCATATCATATAGCTCTGATCTTGCACCCTCAGATTTCCATCTACAAAATACATATACAAAAATTTCAACAGCAACGGAATCCTGTCACTACCTACAAGAAGGCGGCAAGTTATCGAATAAAATGGTATAATAATAAATAATGGTATATATAAATATAATTATGTATATGCATATATGTATAGAGGGTGAGGAAAAAGTATGGAAACCCCGGAAATTTTGAATTACCGCACGCGTTAGTCGAAAACCAAAAGTCATAACCTTAGTAACTTTCAACGAGAAATCCAACGGTGACCTCTGATTTGACCTTGAATCTCATTTTCAGAGTTATTTCAAGGTCAACCTTGTTTTTTTTAAAATTTGAACCCCTATTTTTATACCGGAATCGAAAAGAAAGGAAAATTTTACGTCCGAATACGTATTTAAATACGAGGTTAACGTAACCACTGAATGTCAAATAGAGGTCAAAGTATGACCTTAAAAATCTTGCTAGTTTAGTGGTAAAACCAAAACAAAGGAAATTTTCCGGAGTTTCCATACTTTTTCCTCACCTGTATAATTAATATAAATAAATTTTGTTAAATCTTACCTTTAATTTCTTTATAAATACGAAAAAACTTTATATGTGCCTATTTTTGCTTTTAATTTTAAATTAAAAATGTCATTAACTAACTACCTACTAGAAATTATGAAATTTCTAACAATACAACAAAGTAACACATTTTTAAATTAAGATAATCATAACAGCGATAACACCATTAAATTTCAGAGTTCTAAAGCTTAAGAGTCCAATCTCTGCTCGGCAATATTTGTGAAAAAACTAGAAGAGAAAGTGTGAAAACTTTATACCCTTACTACTTTATAAATATGTGAACCAACATTGGCTAACTGTCCAATCCTTTTCCTCAATAAGAGAAAAGTTAATTTTGGTCAGCAAGAGGAGTAAATTATTACCCCGTACAGAATAATAGCTTCTTATTAATCTTAGTTTACCTATATTCTCTATAAAAGTTGTTCAAAAGTTTATAATAATTTTACGTTTCTTTTGTTATATTGTAATAATACAGAATTCTTCGAGAAGTGTTTACTACGAATAACTAAGAATCGTAACAACTATTTCAGATAGAGAGATAGGGCGTAATGTATACGAAAATATATTTTTCGAACGTGCCTCTGTTTCCTTGAGCCAATCTGATAGAGTCACGGTAAGGCCGGGGCCGTAAACAAAAGCACTATGTAATAGCTTAAGCAATCATAATGGTAAGCAATCAGAAAAAATCGTAATTAACGCAAGTTTATTATTATTTGGATGTTGTTTTTGTAAGCTGTTAAAAAGTAATTATCAATGAGCAATTATGTGATAACCGCATTTTTCTGTCTGTTGTTTCGCTGTTGTGAGTCACATAGTGATGTATTAAATCGTATGGGGCAATTTTTAATGTAAAACTTTTTTAGGCGCATGAGCGGTAAAATTTGAGCAACCGCTCATGCGGCAACGTGGCAACGCGGTCAGTACTTGGATGGGTGACCGCCTGGGATGATCGCGTGACGTTCTTTTTTTTTCAATTAGTTTTTTTTTTGTATTTTCAATTAATAATTAATTAAGAACAGTAAATAATATTCATATAAATTGTTTTCAGGTTGTAATATTAAAAAATATATATACTTAAACTAGTAGTGACATCTAGTGTTGATAACGTGAATTACGTAAGCAATAAGAATCGCGTGATGTTGGGTTTGTTTCAAAGGACTAGTTCTGCGAAAACTGTTTCTGCGTGTACTAAATAGATGGCACTATTCAGCGGTTTTGTAATTTTGTAATTGGCTTTTTGTTTTTTTTTAAATTAGTTTTTTTTAGTTTCACTCAGAACTTCAAGACTCAGGTAGATAGGTAGATGGTTAAAATTACGTCTAAATAATTAAAAATGTTGGACTTACTTGTTTAATATTGCAAACAAGTTCAACATATACGACAGGTTTTTGTTAAACGGACAAAAACGTTGAAACAATAAAAAAGGCAAAATAAAAGAAAACAGTTGAGTTATTAAACAAAAGATCTTGAAATTACAAAATTTTATATTGTGTGTTGAACAATTACACAATGTAACATATTATGTATGTTGTTGAGAGTAAAAATATATATACGCTTACAATGATTGTTGTAGGTATACCAATTATTTTTTAGTTTAACCCTTAGAAATATCTAATACTACTTATAAGTAGTATTAGATATTTCTAAGGGTTAAACTAAAAAATAATATATCCTGCCTGTCTATATAATGCGACTTTTACACACAGTCAGTCAGTTCAGCCTGTCGCAGTCCACTGATGGACATATTTCTCACCAAGTTCATGCCAGACATCCCGGTTTTCCGAAATCCTTATACAGCTCACGCCGGCAATCTTACGTAGGTGGTCGGTCCAACGGGCCGGATGACGCCCCCACACTGCGTTTGCCAACACGCGGCCTCCACTCCAGCCGGGCTAGCATGCGTACAACGAGATAATCTCTTGACGAGAGAGATAAATAATGTCTACATCGAGTATTTTCTCGATTACCTTAGCATGCGCAATACGAGAGACATAATTCTTTTCCGAAGACTTCACCTTGTCGAGTAGAGAAACTCGTGCTGCCCTTACAAAAAAATAAACAATATTTTTACAATGCAACACTGATACATTCTAAATTTTCACTACGTTTAATCTACATTGGCCGCGTTCTATTAAGCGTCCACGTCGTGTTATCTCTTCAATTGTCGTGACGAGAAGAGTATCTCGTGCACGCATGTTAGCTACTGTAGACATAAAGAGATAATACGAGAAAAGGGGTAGACAAACTTTTGTCTTGGCGCGCATGCTAGCCCGGCAGGACACGTCGTACACCCTAAGCATAGCATGTTTCATTGCACTTTGAGATGATCATCACACGTTGAGCTACTTTAATCTTGTGGACCAGTCCGTCCCTTCGTCAGTATTCACGTCTCGGCTCCGTGTGTTAAACACAGGCAGGACGGACGCATTGCTCGAAGACTTTTGTGTTCAAGCATTGCGGAATTTTCGACGTAAAGACTTGACATTTATTTTATTATTTTACGTACATATACCAAAAGTCCGTACTATTATGAAATTGCAGATCGTAATAGAATAAACCAGGTCCCATGTAGTGAAAATCGATGTTGAGCATCTACGTAATGTTCTGAATCCGCGCCAAGTATACGAAATGTATAAAACTAGCACAGATTTTTCTGAGCAATTTTACCCTGTGACAAATTTATTCCACGTGAAAAGTAGTTTAATGATTGTAATTAAGTAAATGTAATAATACTACGAGTATTAAATTTGTTAATTATGAAATATGTATTTATTAATATTTACCTAAAAGTAATTAAAAAAAATCAAACAAATCTGATAAAGCGATAGTTCTTATTAAAAACAGATGATCTGATCTGACTTTCCTTTTTATGAAAATTATATTTTTGATCAATATAATCATGATATATTTAGGTACTATAACACGATATATGCATTTAGTATATTAGCGGAAAAACTACTCTCACAGTGAAATTGGTCACATATTACAGATGAATTGGTTTACAATAAACGACTTAGTTTGAAACAAAACAATCTAAATCTTTATTCTACTTAATCTTAGTCATTTAACTCATATCCTTATTATAAAAATACTGAAGTTATCTTAGGAATAACTTTAGATTTGGAACTTCAGTACAATTCTCATTTATCATCGCTTACTGAAAGAGTAACTTTTACGATACTTGCGGCTCAAACATTCGACATTTCACGAACTTCGCGTTATACATATATAACGTATCGTTTAATACTTTGGCATACGAAAGCAAATAAAAGTACAAGTTCTTCAAAAAGAGATGTTTACTGAGTTTATTATAATTGAGCTCGTAACCCTCTTCGAAATGTCTTTTATAAATTAAAAACGTGGCAAGTGCCACTGTACGAGAATCTCAATATTTGAAAACTTCGCACATAACAAGATATCAAATTTGATTCGAAATTGGACATTTTGTTATTTATTACATCAACAACATAATTATTTCAAAAGAACAGTCGCAGTAATGGGCATGACGACAGTATAAAAAAATCGTCAATTTAATGATTTTAGGGGAACACTCATATTTAAAAAAATCAAAATACTGGTTTAGTTTTATGTAATATAATAAGATTATTGTGATTTTCAATAAAATAAAACAGTAAAATACTGCAATCTGCCATTTTGATTGAAACACAAATTACAGCGCACGACGTCACAACATAACATAATACGTCAGGCGCGCTCCAAAGAGTAAAGTAAAAAGTAAGTTCCACATTATTCTGTGACGCCAAGCCGACGCCATGACACCTGCAGCCGTTTTGCCGCTCTCATTGAAAACATATTAGAAAAATAGTTTTAAAATTCCTTAAACTTAAGTTTTTTACCGAAATATAGGTATTTTTGTAAATAGTAAATGTGTACCCACATTATGGAAGAGGTTTTCAAAATCTTTCGTCATGCCCATTGTTTTTATACGAGAAGTAAGGGTAAATTTTTGACCGCAAAGTTTTCGACTTTACAAATTTTAATGTTTTGTCCTGGGGCATGGTATTGCGTAACATTAAAGTCGTAAACGTATTTTACAGATGCCAATAAATAATTTTAAAATTTGTATTGAATCCATTTTGTTAGAGAAAACTTATTATTAGTTATAAGAGAATACGACATTATTATTATTACACATGACGTTGATTGTTTCAACCTGTAACCGTTCTTCCGTTTGTCAATATAGGAGAAGGGTTGACGTTTAATCGACTGAGCTATTTCATTCAGGTAAGAAAAGTACTGACTGTTATCGGGCTACTGTAATATCAACTACTGATTTTAATTTAAAATCAAATGTATTTTTCTTGACATTACAAATTTACAAAATGTACAAGATTCATCTTTTGTGTTTATTTCTAAGAAGAATCTGGATTCCATGTCAGTAATAGCTTCGCTTTCTAAAAACTAGATTTATGATAAATACCGAATTAAAAGTTGTTCAAGAATTCAATTTGAAAAAAGAAAATATTTACTTGGTTTACACAATAACTAGTGCCAATATTCAAGTTCATTTTATGATATAACAAATAAATAAAAATATGTAGATATATTGTTAAATTGATATGAATTCATTAAAAAATCAACATTACTTCTTCGATTCAATGGTAAACAATTATTATAACTATATAATTTTTTGTCTCTATAAGTGTGGCTTTATTTTTTTAGTATCTACTATTATAAGACATGTTTAATCGTTACCTTACGAAGTTCACTACTGAAGCTAAGCTTTGTCTACTTATTTCTATTTTATCTTATCTATCTTAAGTATTACAAAGTATTGTTCTCGTGTAACTATAATGATATCTGTCTACAAATAATACTCTTAAAACCTCTTTAGTTAAGTTTTCATCCCGATTAGAGTATAAAATCGTTACTATATTTTTAAATCAGGTTTAATAGTTGGCTTCCTCTTTTCATTTAATTGCTGACTATATGAGTCACTGATATATAGAAATATTTACATCAATAATATCTTAACTGCAATTGAAATTGGTAACTTTGATCTTAAAATAGTTAGTTTCTGGAGAAAGTTTGGACGTATGTGACTGGTAACAATTTACAGGTAAACCTAATTAAGTCGTCAGTAACTTTCCTCTGTCGACGCCGAATATATTATACCCTCCGTGGTTTTTAATAGAACAAGACTAAAGTTTCGTGGTTCATAACATAAAAAACATGAGGTTTATTTTGTTATAACCTTCTACTTGGGATCATAGATTGAACTTAGTTGTAAAGTGTAGGTATGCTATAATCAGTAAGCTTAAGAGGTGAAAAATCTTTTTAATTATAAGTTATTTTACTTGTATATATCCGTTTTAACTACGTATATCCGTCAACTACGTATTCATCTCATACAAAGTTAGGTATACCGAAACTTTCTAGGTATGCATCAATTTTTATATAACAAACTTTTTCGTCTTCTAAATCTTATTACTACGTTCATTATATGATCATCAAAATGAAGTCAGTAGCATGACCGGTTACAAATTGTTAATTAAAACTCATAGCTGTATATTTATAGATATTATTATTATCTCTATATACATTTTTATACACAAAATAGAAGTTATTGTAATGTTATTATTGAACGAAACAATATTATTATTTTCGAGACGGCATCAGATCGTTAATTTACATGAATATATTTTGTAAAAGACGGGAAGTTTTGTTTATGGCCTACAAAAGAATATTAGATTCGATTTTTTCAGAGCTATCTGTAATATTGTTTTTCGACTTTGTCATTTAACTTTATTCTTCGTTCGTAATAAAATTTAATGTAATATTGATACTATTTGATTAGTATCTACAGTAATTCTGATATCTGGTTTTGCGAATACTGTTAGTGAATATTGTTAAAAAAATGAAAGGTGGGAAACAGTTTTTTTTTTACTTAATATTATCATTTATATTTATAAATTTTGTGTCAAAATGTATGTTAGCGATAAACTCCGAAACTACTGATCCAATTTTTATCAAATTTTGTAAGCGCCTGTGATATTATGTCCCAACTTGGGAGAAAGGTTAGTTTTTATCTCAATTGGACCAGGTAGGTGGCGCTGTTATCGGTATGAAAGCAATCAAATTTGGTAGCTTTTACGGCCAGGACAACGTCTACCTCCGCTAGTGTTATATAAGATAGAAATAAATATCACAAATTAAAATTTAGTACTCATTTTATTAAAATAGTTTTTTTCTATGAATATTAATTTTATTGTAAACTAATTAACTTAGATAGCTCAACGAGTAAAGTAAGATTATATATATAATATATATGTGCATGTGCGTGCGTGTATGTGCGTGAGTGTGTGTGTGTGCGTGCGTGCGTGCGTGCGTGCGCGCGCGCGCGCGTGTGTGTGTGTGTGTGTGTGTGTGAAATATTCCTTTTCTTTATTTTATACCTCATAATTAACAAAATTTACGTTAGATGTTTTAATTATGTTCAGGTAACGTTTTTAAAAAATATTTGATATTTACAACTTTTCAAAGAGTTGACAGTCATATTATTTCGAAAAAAAAATGTTTTTGATAGATTATTAATGCATAATAGATTATAAATAAAACTACACCTTTTTTTCTTCTTCTTTAGTATTATCAAATTTTATTACACTTCTTATCTTTTAGCCTTGCATTCCTTTTCGTATCACAAGCCGCCACAACCATTAGCTATTACTATTAACGAAACCTCATTCCTGACAATCGATCACCTTTTAGAATGTCAATAGACTGATAAGGTGCCAGTTTAAGTGTCGTTGAACCTTTTTTAAGTTATACGGACTACGACATGATGTGCGTTGGCGCAACGTTCTAATCACTGTTTTGTGGCTGTTGCGCTGGCGGTTGCGGGTTCGATTCATTTGTATTGGCCATACAGATGTTTGCCGTGGTCTGGGTGTTTGTGCAGTCCTTGTGCAGTCCCTGTGTCTCTCCCCACCTTGCCTCGGAGGGCACGTTAAGCCGTCGGTCCCGGTTGTTATCATGTACACCTGATAGTGATTGTTACTCATAGTACGCAATATATCCGCCAACCCGTATTGCCATTCTCCTACATGGAAAAAGCGGTCTATTCCCAGCAGTGAGATGGATATTAGGCTGAACCGAAGTAAGGACTACGGCATATTGCGTTACAGATATAGTTTAAGGTAAATTCGGCTACGAGTTTTCGATTTTTTTTTCTATTCTTTTTTTTCTCGTTTCTGACTGCGCAAAGTAAACGTCTCTCTTTTGGGTTATGGTATTCGCATGTATAATAAAATTCCACAAACGATATTGAAATTGTCTGAGAATAAATTTTTAAGTTTGTATTAAAAAGAAATTTATAGATAAGGCTTAATAGGTAGGGATCCCTAGTACATTTTTTTAACAAGATCAGTAACAAGCTAATTTTCCGTGAGTAGCTTCATTTTGATGAGGCGAACAAAAAGTTCCTCTTCGAAAACTCTCGATTGTGGTAGATAATAGAGTTAGCAGGAGGTAGAGCAGCAGTGAGCGTAGGACCGGGATAACGTACCACGCAATTTGGAGGACAATATTACCATCAAATTATATGAATATTAAGTAACTAAAAGAAAAAAAAATCAGCTGGTTAGTAATAATTTTTTTTTTCAAAAATAATTTTTTTTTCTGATTTTTTTTTGCTTTTAGTTAGTTAATATCTATATAATTTAATAGTAATAATGTCCTACAAATTGCGTGGTACGTTATCCCGGTCCTACGCTCACTGCTGCTCTACCTCCTGCTAACTCTATTATCTACCACAATCGAGAGTTTTCGAAGAGGAACTTTTTGTTCGCCTCATCAAAATGTAGCCACTCCCAAAAAATTAGCTTGATACTGATCAGGTGAAAAAAATGTACTAGGGATCCCTAACTATAATATTGGGTGCAGGATTACATTGATGATAAAGATGTGTGGATTTGGTGAAGCTGTATTTCATACAAGACCAAATTTGTGTTATACACACAGTTTATACTTTTTTTTTAAAGAGTTACTGTGGAATTTCTTGCCGGTTCTGCTGAATCTGCTTTTCGGACAGGTTTACACCTTAACTTTAATGAAAAAAAAAATTAAATTTAAATTTGTTAAATGACGAAGGTGCTTTTGAAGCCTATTAGAATTTTGAATAAAGATAATTTTGATTTTGATTTCGTAAATAGGTACGGTACATTGATTTTACTAATCACAATACTATAGGTATATCTATATATTAATACGTGAAGCAAAAATTTTGTACCCCTTTTTATGGAAATTGTGCCTACGTAGGAGTATGAAATTTCGCACACTTATAGTTTATATAGAGAAGGTGTGCATGCTAATATTTTCTTAAAATTATACATGAAATATACGTTAAATTAATAAAAAAAGTATTACACACACTACAGCACTCACACACGCATATTATACTATTTGTTGATGTCAAAGTATGTAGTCAAGTTGAAATTTTTTTAAAAAGGTTCTTTATTTTCATTATTATTTGGTTTTCTTGAATTAAAATTTTTAATTAAGGTCGAAATTCGACCTCTGGGCGACCACTAGTATTAGTTAATTTGCATGCTTGGAAGCTCACACAATAGCACTCAAGTTATTGAACAGCGTAGTAATAGACTTTACAACAAAAACACGAGTATTATATGTTTATTTTTTTAATTAATACATGTCATTTAGAACAGCGTCCTCGTCTTCATCAATTTCTTATAATAAACGTTATTTTTTAAAGAAACAGAAACTTTGATACATGTATCATTTACAGTAATTAAGAGGCGATGCTCCAGTACTTTAAGATTTTATGCAAAGTAGACCATAAATCAGTTTTATACGACGACTTAAGTTATAAGTTTCGAACAAATTAATTTGGTAATAGTAGACAAGTGAGAGTTATGTTGAAAAGTTACGAAACTGTGTTTCCTACCGTTATTTAAAATAATAAATCTTAGCAATCTAAACCAAGATGATATTTAATTATACTGGACACTGGTACATCTTTTAAGTTTGAAGTAACATGAAATCTTAACGTACTATGTTTGTGGTAAAAAATGTACCTACTGTTTTGGAAGGGTTTCGAGATATAAGATGAAAAAAAATATGATATTTGAACTTTTATATTTGAAAACTTGTCTGGCTTCACCTTTTTAAATATAACGTTAGAACAATGACAGAAGTTGTCTTGACGAATAATAAATGTTGCGCGAAAGGAACAAAGGAGTAGTTTTACGAAATGATAAATTATGTAGTGACTGTGATAGATTATACTTTTGCTTGCTGTCATATCGCCTGAATCTATCAGAAATCTAAATGACTCCATGATACCTTACGAATTAAGTCATTCTTTCACGTGAAATAGTTACTTTACTGATTAGTTAATGATTATGTTATTATTGTATACAAATACTCGCTGTGCTCCGCGGTTTCACCCGTCTAAATTTGTGCTGTGCCACTCGGGCAACATAAACGCGCTGTGCGACACGGCTTCGTTTCATTTGATTTTATCTCTTAAATTATGCGTCCAAAATAAACGCTATAAAAGACAAAGTTTATCTTTATAAAATTTCATTGTTGATAAAATATATTTTATTCTTAAGGATTCATATGTCTGACTAATACTAAGTACCTAATTCAATAAAATCACCTTTTAATTTTTTGTGATTCTATAATATCTTCTAAAATATTCATTGAAATCAAATGATGTTACGTACAATTTTGTTCTGTGTTATTTGGATAAGGATTTATATCATATAACTCCTTTCGCAAATAGTGCATTATTTTATAACAAACTTGATTACGATAAAAAACCTAAAAGGTAGACATAAGCTCTTAAGGCTTCTTTAACGGTGATCATTTCAGTCATACATGATTTTTGCGTAACCTTAATCGTTTACGCAGCGCACGTAACGGAAATTCTCAGAAAAGAATATTTTTCCCGTTTTCATAACATTTCTTATGAATGGTCAGCTACTAGTGGTCGTAGTATGATATTATATACCTATCCTACAGCTTTCCCTGGTAAACACACTATTCAATACAAAAATATTTTTTTCAACCAGCAGTCCCTGAGATAAGCGTGCTTAAACAAACAAACAAACTCTTCAGCTTTATAATATATATACTCAGATAATTAGTTCACGTGTCACACGTATAACGCACTTACACATATATTATGTACGTATTACACGTATATTATGTATAATGTATATGTGCGTTATACCAGAGCAGACGTGTCCTGGAGTGGAGACCGCGTCTTGGCAAACGCAGTGTGGGACGTCCTACGGCCCGTTGGACGTATTGCCGGTGTAGGCTGAATGAGGATTGCGGAAAACCGGGATGTCTGGCGCGAACTTGGGGAGGCCTATGTCCAGCAGTGGACTGCAATAGGCTGAACTGACTGACTGACTGTTATACCTCTATTAGAAAATATAGTAAAATTTATTGCAACTAAACTGATTTGTATATAATATGTAGGTATACAGATAGCCTACATAATTAATATTGAATTATGGCAAGTAAAGCGTCTAGTTATTGAGATTTTACGAAAAAAAAAAGAATTGAACAGTTCTTAGTTTCCACTTTGTTCTTTAACTAATGTGTTTTTAGTGGTGGTTTTCAACCGACAAAAAAACGGAGGAGGTTATGTATTCGACGCGTATATTTTTTTTATGTATGACCACACATACATTTTTACAGTTGTATTACTTGTCGATGTAATTGAAGTCGGTTTTTTTCATTTGCTAGCAAACACAATAAAATTATAGATTATAATTAATACAATGTATGATAATTCGTATTAATTTCTAAAAAATAACAGTGAAGATAAGTGTAGTGTCCTAACTGAGCATTGGTACTACTAACTAACGACTAGCATAGTATGATAGCATAATATTTACACAGGAGACCGATTATAATAGTTGAAATATTGTTGGAATTTCCACTTATTTGCTTTTTATAAATTACAAAGTCAACATTCATATTAATCGATAAAAAAAATAATAACTAAGTACATTATAAACTAAAAGTTATGATATGATGCTTGTTTCAGTACTAAAACATTGCTATTTATTTTGTACATTATAATTTCTGATGATATATATAAACTTTTTTTTAATATAACTAGGTCGGCAAACAGGCGTACAACTCACCTGATGGCAAGGGTTTACCGTAGCTTACAGGCATACGCAACACCAGTGGCATTGCAAGCGCAGTCCCCAATTCCCCCAAACACCACGAACACCTCGGCATGACACCACGGCATGACACCACAGCTATGTAATAATAAATACTTGTACCAGAACTAGGTATATATATTGTTTGTTGTGAAATTATTCTTGTTTACGAGTCACACAAAATCACAAAATCTATAAACACTGAAAATATTTGTATAAACACACACAAAACAATAGATTGATGTCAATAAATTTTACAGCAAAATCGAAAGAACACCAAAACATAAATTGTTCACAGAAAAAAATAATATAAATTGGAGCTTTCAAGCAATATAAAGACTATGACAAAATTCAAATTCTTTCAGTCTACTTCAGCTATAAAGGAAACGTATTCATTCGATTTCTTAGGAAATGAGCCGCCAGCCACCGGCAACACGTAGACACGGAGAAGTGATATAAAAATATTTAAAACTGATTTTCAATACAAAGCGTCTAAACAATCAGAATGTAGTACTCTGAGATATTTTTATTTTTTGAGATATTTTTGATTTTTACATATAAAATATATAAATTACAATTTTTTAAATTAAGATTAGGTAGGTAAGTTTTTAATATAGGTATTAAAAAGGTAGGTTATTGATTTTACTACTACAACAAACAACTAACTAAGTCATAGCATACCTAAGTCATAGGCTTAGTTAGTTGTTACCTTATGGCGAAATAAATGTTTACATTTTAATTTATATCATTAAAAGTAAAATGAAATATGATTAAAGGGTCAATTTGCGTTTCTTAGCAGTAAAAAAAACATTAACTTATTGTACCAATAAATAAGTACAAAGCAATTTGTACCTATTAAGGTGCGAAGGCCAAAATATTACACAAAACTCGCACATATACCTAATTGTTGGCGTGCTTACCATAAAATATCGTAAAATCTTTGGTAACCTACAAGTAATTATATTTCTGTCTAAAGGTACTCTAGACTTCTCTCTTCCTTTTTTAGTTTGATTAACAATCCTTTTTATTACCGATTTACGAGTACATTAGGAAACGTTTGATCTCCAGAATCACTTTAATACCATGTTTTATTATACAAAACAACAACATTGGTACTAAATTTCTATACATTAATACATTTTAAAGGAGATTTTTAACAAGGATTTTGAACGCAATCCTTAACCAAAGAACCATTCCTTTTTAAGAGATAACTTGGTTCGAAAAATATTACGAAGCTGAACGTTTAGGACATGACACCGATTCGAGAAATTGGTAATTCCAAGGATTACCTTTTTTATTAATAAATAATCGATACTCCTTGCTTATCTAATAAAAATGTAGCAGGGTAAATCCGTGTATTTTATGTGCACTTATATTATAAAACACAAGAGTTTATTTTTTTCAAGACTAATTTTACTTTTTTTTTTAAATAAACCTGTTTATTGAGAAATGATAAAAAATTAATATAAAGGTTTGAATATAGGTAACCAATTTTATTTTTTGTGCCTGATCTGTAATGTAGGATTTTTTTTAAATATAAAAACAATACTATGTTTTCAAATATTTTCTTTCTGGTTTCACCGACAACCCGTTATTCTTTGTTTTTTGGTTTACCCCGTTTACTTTATTTCAAAATTGTGTAAAAACTTTACAAAAGGATTTGTATAAGCTTACGTACCTATAACATGACATTTTTTACACGCACGAAAAATTCACACGCATCAAAATGAAGGATATTTTTATTTATATTTATGTATCAAAAATGAAAGTGCTACGCTTAGCAAAAAGTTGAACTCATTTACGCCCACCTTCAATTGAGAAACGAGGCCATCTACGCCTCAAATCTTTTCAAAGAGGTATAGGGAGCCACCTAGCCCCCTACGTACATTTCTCGTACATTCTCTGTAGGGTACATTATGTTAATAATTTAATATCGAATATATGGATTGACGCGAACATATTTTGAGCTCTGAAAGCAAACCAATATTATCTATAAGTACTTTGCGAAGGGTTAAATAAGTATTGTTCAAAGTTTCTTTTCGAAGGTTTTGTTACGTTTTTTTTTCAAATCGAAGTAAACTCGTGAATCGGTTCAGCCTGTAATATCCCACTACTGGGCATAGGCCTCTTTCCCCATGTAGGAAAAGGATCAGAGCTTAATCCACCACGCTGTTCCAATGCGGGTTGGCGGATATATTAGTTACTATGAGTAACGATCGCTATCAGGTGTAGGGTATGACCTACATGATAACAACCGGGAGCAACGGCTTAACGTGCTCTCAGAGGCACGGTGGGGAGACCCACAAGGACTACACAAACACCCAGACCAAGCAAACATCTGTATGGCCAATACAAATGTTTGTCATGTGCGGGGATCGAACCCGCAACCGCCAGCGCACAACAGGCACAAAGTAGTGCTGTGACCGTTGTGTCAACGCGTCGCAAGTAAAATCGTATATAGTTATATTACTAATACTACTACTATCACTAATACTTTGTATATTTTACAGTTATACAGTTCTTATTTTTAATATTAACGATACTCTGGTAAGCTACTCTATGGCGAAATGTTTGCAATTTTCAATGGACAACGACAACAACGGATAAAGTAATGCACTCTTATATCCAACTAGATAGTACTATTTTTGCACTATCGGTGAGAAAGATTGAAACTCAATTCAACAAGCTGTTTCACTGCCGATACGAAAAGTTTCTCTTGAGACAAACTAGCTTTCTTAAGATTTTTACTTTACCACTGTTAAGCAATTTTGACACTGTAAAATATCAGTCACAGATTTACAAAACTACAAATTGTTTGAACTTTGGAAGTCCAAGTGTATAACAGATTTTATGTTTTTAAGTAGGTTTGCTATTTCTACGCATTATTTTTTCAATAAATAGTAGATAGTATAGTAGTCCTTGTGGGTCTCGCCACCGTGCCTCGGAGAGCACGTTAAGCCGTCGGTCCCGGTTGTTATCATGTACACCTGATAGCGATCGTTACTCATAGTAGGGAATATATCCGCCAACCCGCATTGGAGCAGCGTGGTGGATTAAGCTCCGATCCTTCTCCTACATGGGGAAGAGGCCTATGCCCAACAGTGGGATATTACAGGCTGAATCGATCGATCGATCGAAATAGTAGATACATGTAAAATACCATAGTATAATAATAGTATTTAATACCTGTAACTGATTGTACAATTAGCGAAAATAAATTAAATATTATAATGGAGATGTAAGTAGCATTGTAGAAATCGTTGGTGTACTAAATAAATAAATAAATAAAAATACTAATAAGGAATAGGAACTAAATTTTTTAAGTAAAGCGTAAATGAGGAAAATCCTTTACAATTAAAAGTTGTATATTTAAACGAAAATTATAAAATAAAGCAAGTAGGTAAGTAAATTTCGTTGTTTTTAAATTACTGTAAACATGGAACATCGATTCATTTTATGTAGAGGTAAAATTTCGTATTATTCATTAAACATCATTTATAAAGCCTTTACGAAACTTGAAGCGTTAAAGTTTTTTATGGCCTTTATCTAACATTTTGTGCAATAACGTGAAATCTCTGTAACTACTTGTTATCCTACGTTATCGTGTTTATTGATTTCATGTAAAGCATTAGTTGCAGTACGTCGATTTTTTTTAGCTATAGAGCTGGTTTTATGTTTTATTTTTTTCGAGCATTAACTATTGGCTTAGAATCCGGGTACTACGACCCACCTGAGAAAAATTTGGATATAATATTAAGGCCCGGAATGGATGTTTGTCCTAAGGATGTCTCCCAACGGAACTCACATCGTAAAGATGGCTTCGGAATGACGCAGTACATCGCATTACGTCACATTTCTTCTCGTCACTCGATCTACGCGAAAAACACGACGTCCAATATACCTAATAGTAGTTTTATTTTCAGTAGATTTTTACTCAAAGGGTAAATAGCTTAGCTAACTAGAATTCCTTTAAATCTTCCAATGAAATAAATTATTATCAAAATTTTAACTATAAAGGCTTCTATTCTCTTTTATTCTTCGTCTTGGTAAATATTATCTTCTTAGATAAACTCTATTTCAATTAATTTAGCAGGTTAGGAGCCAATGTACTGAGATAAATATTGAAATCTTTAAAAAACACGTCAATTAATGAGTTGTTCTGATTGCTTAAAATGACAAAATGGAGTATATTACTTTTTTTAAAATATGTTGACTTTTTAATATATTATACCCCCAATCCTCCAGGAGCTCTAGTCTCCTTACTCACCACAGGAATACAACACCTTCTGAAAGCAGTAGATATTATTTAGCTGTGAGCTTCTGGAAGGTCGAGCTACTACCCCAGTCGGGCTGCTCCAGATTTTGAGTAGGATCACCTCAGGTAGGGTACCTCAGTTAAATGAGTGTATTTCAAAGCGACAGCTTGTAATAAATGGTTAGTTTCTGTTTGGAGTTTCGGTCAATAATAAAAATACTATGGCATAACGTATTACTGAGGTTCCGGTTCCGGTTCCGGCGGGGAATTAAAATTTTATCGCTAAATTAAAATAATGTGTAATTTTCTTAATGATTTTTTGAACTTTTGTCTAATTTTATATATTTATAAAAAGAAGATGAATAAACACCTAAAACCATTAACCCACTGACGACGATAGACATTACTTCCTGTTTACGATAATCGTACAATCTTATAGATAAAAATAAATAGCAGTCGTTAACCAAATCGACACGCAACAAATAAATTAAATTAATTCAAAAGAAATAAAAGCGTGGGTGATATTGACCTCTTTTACGACGCATTGGGCGGTGTTTCTCTTTTATTCTTAATTACTTGGGGTGCTTTCATTGTATTTATTTGTTATCACAAAAAGTACTACGTTCTTGAGTGTATATTATGCGTTACATAAATATACATTTTGAGGGATAACTTGTAAAAATTGTGTATTCTCTTTTTTCATTTTTCGTTATAAAATGTATATCATCTTTTTAATAAGTATTTTATCGGTAAAATACTTTGCTTTTTGCGTTAGTCTTAAGTGTCTTCTGGTAAAAAATATAATATATTGAGGATGTTAGTTTTGTTAAAGTGCTTGTGTAAGTACAGATAAAAGCTTAGAAACATTACGCTACATATCGTAGAAGGGAAGCAAATATCGTAAAAATACTGTACTTAATTTAAACGAATTCTCTTTAGAACTATTTTGCGCTTATTTTCTCAAATTAAAATTTAGCAGACCAAAAGATGTAAACAATAATTTTAACTCGAACTACGTTTTTTAAAATAATTTATAATCATCTTAGTAAGGATTAGTCTTCCTAAAGGATCTTCATAACTAAACATTAAAAATCGCTCTTCTAAAATGCTTAGGCAGTTGGAAACTTTACCTCAGTTACCTCAGTACCTCAATTTATTCTAAATCAGACCATATTCAAGAGAAACGTGATCGTAGTTCGACGAAGTCTTCGCTTGTTACAGCGAGTGGTTTCACTTGAAATTACAATAAATACCTTCACACATTACAAAGTTTTTAAAGTATCGCCTTTAGAACGTAAAAGCGAAAATCTTGTATAATGGCTTGTATATATATTGTCTATCTGTCCCCATATCAGAGCCAGTTAAAAAAAATCTTGCATGGTGACTGCATGACTGATGTTATTATTTTATAGAGTGTTTATTTTTACTTCAAAAAGCCTATTTTAATTTTAGGCGTTTAATTTATTTAGTTGCATAAATAATTTGTCTAGGTATCATAAACTTAATAATAAAGTAAGTTAGTAGAGAATTTTTCCAACTGATCAACCACAGGTTATCCCGTTTTAACCATTTTGTTTAAATAAAATTGTCCAGTCGTCGATACTTTTCTAAGGTTAGATATAATAATTCATTGATTAGTGTGTACGTAGGTATATGTTTTACAAAGCGATAATTTTTTTCTTCTATGTTTGTAGACTAATTTGTTGTTATTTCTATCACTAAAATATCACCATTTTAATAAAAAAAAGGAAGTGAATGCTTCAATGAATTGAAGGAAGTGAAGCAATGTAGCCCGACTAATAAAGTACGTCAAACTTTCGGAAGGTTATAGCCAAATCATACTGCTCTCAGTAGTCTTGTCTTCTTGATGTGAGTAAAGTAACCAGAGCTCCTGGGGAGGGTGGGGGTAGGGTTAGCTTGTTGCGCAGACCAGGTTACGGTTACCGCTTATCGTCGAGTGGGCCGTATGCTTGCCAGCTTTGTCATAGAAAAAAGCACACATTTTATTTTCGTCCTATGTGATAGTCAGGTGTAGTAATTTGAGAATAAAATGTAACCTGAATCCGAACATGTAATATAAACCCAAATTATGATTAGTTTTGTTTCAATTAATTTAAGGACTTATAATACGATGCTCGCCCAAGGTCCGAGTTCCTCAACTCCCAGAAATCTGTAGAGGAATAATTAATTACTTATCCTTAATATTCTGTACATTGAACCTGTTACAGGTTCGTCAAAAGTAGAGCTCGACGACGGTGTGACAACCCACTATTGTATAATACAACGATTTAAGAGTAGAAAACATATACCCTACCAATGTCAAAGCTTGCTTTAAGATAATAAAGTTTTTTGACCTTTTTAGGCTTTTAAAGGACGGCCATCAATCTTTTTATACCTGCTTTCGTGACATTATCGAACGAAAAACATTTTGTTACCTTCATACAAACTTCTAACCTATATTTAAGATGGCTTATAATTTTTAAGCATTTGAAATAGTTTTGTTAGTAAAATCTATTTAAATTTAAAAAAAATGTTTTAATAATAAAAAAATAAAAAAAAATTATGCATTTTAACATACAAACACTGTCGTCTGTTTCTAAGACAGTACACTTAGTACCTTTGTTATAGGTAACAGACGACCATATGAGCTACATACATATACAATTTTAACAAACATGCATAATTATAAATAAGTACATATACATAAAGTACGCAAGATCACTGCAAACTGCGCCATTGAGCTAATGTAAGGAAATGAAATAAAATGAAGACATTTCTTTTGTCACAAGGTGATTACAACGTTTAAGAAATGTCAAAAAATCTACGTTTCAATTATAATCATAGTCATATTATCAAAATCAACTAAGAATAAAAACAAATCTACATTTATACGATTGGGTACATTACATTAAATGCAAGTTTAGAAGAAGTAACGAGACATGTAGGTACTCTTCCAATCCGTACATTAAAATAAAATGAAATCTTTCTTCTTAATAAAAAGTAAAGAGGCCAAACCAGCAATGAGATATTTCTAGTATTGCAATTTCTTTTCTCATTTGCTTACGCTTCATTAAATAATGTTGTAGACGTAGAGCAAGGCACAAAGAAACTATTTTCTGACGTTGATATTGATTGATTTTATCCCTTTTCTATCGCTTACGTGAACATCCTTATTAAATACGATAAGAAGATTATATGTAAGGTTATGTTACTGTAATCTACGAAACACAACAAAGACGAAATTAGTTGCGAGCAACGGATCAGTACAATTTTGGTAACACACGTTGGCATTTTTAATCGGATTACATTGATACTATTTACTTGTCTTAAATTATATTTCACTTAATTTTGGCATCTTTAAAAAACTAAGATACCTAATTGGAAAACAGAACACTAAATAAAATCTATTAAAAATCAGTGGGTATTCCAATTTCAATCTATTCAGATAAATTGCGTTTTTATCGTTTCAATCACGAGCTAAAAAATTCTGCACTCTATTAAAAACAGCGTCAAGAGAATTCTAAAGTTAAAATATTAATCAAAACTTTTTATATATAAATTTCTATTTTAATATTACAGACTTAATTCAATGTTATAGAAAAGCCAATATTGAAAATTGTTTACATTAATTAATATAGGTCGATCGAGATTATATGACCTATATAGAAACGGTATTAGGAATATTAATGAAAAAATTAATATTTATAATTGAATGTTACTATCTCAAGCAATTTTTTTTTGTGAAGGTTTGTTGATTCCCGTTGTCTGTTTTTATTATTTGTTCACAATTTGTTGGTAGGATTAATAATTTCCATTAGCGTAAAAAAACACGAAACTTAATACTACTACGCTAGCCCTAAAACTAACCCGTTGGCGCAGTTTGTAGTGATCCTGCTTTCTGCTCCGGGGGTTGTGGGTTCGATTCCCACCCCGAGTCTGGGTGTAATATACATATTCATTTATATATGTATTATTTATACGTATTTGTATCGAAAAAAAATGTATCTAGACCAGTCGGCTGTTACCTATAACACAAGCATTAAGTTGCTTACTTTAGGAACAGACGACCGTGTGTGTATTGTGTAAATATTTATTTATTTATGAAGTTAAAAAGCTCATTGATATGACTGACAACGAGCATTAAAATGGCTAAAACCAATTTAATTTAACATGGCGAGTGATTCAACAAACTTTAGATTTCGCTGAAAATTTTAAATCTCATGAATGCCTAAAAGTATTTTAGATCAACAATTAGATATTATACGGAACTCGCCAATGCAAATAGCTAAAAATCCTATTCTAGTACGCAACATGTATTACAAAAGTTCAGGTCGACTATGTAAGAGGACAACAACCAACAACAACAACAACAACAACAACAACCGCTCTGTTAAGTGGTGGAAGAAGTCGCCTAAAACACCGACGGTTTTCAGGTTCAATTTCAGCTCGGGATTAATATTTGTAATTGTGCAAATATTTCTTTCCAGTTTGGATATCCGTCGGTGCCGGTTGTTATAATAAATACCTGATAGCAATTGTTACTCTTAGTAGAGATCATATCTGCCAACCGGCAGTGGAACAGTGTGGTGGATTAAGCTCCAATCCTTCTCCTACATGGAAAGACAGGCCTATGCCCAGCAATGGGATGTTAGAGGCTGAATGCGATGCGATGTAAGAGGAAGAGAGATAGCGAACCTAAAAGAATTATTTACTTTAAAGAAAAACACCCTTTTCTCCTTAAATGAAATTCTATAATGCTCCTTCCTAACTGTCATATAACGAGTAGTCCTCGAAATGACAAAGTTTATATGTTATTTAAAATCTGGTAAATTTTTCATAAGATAATATTCCCTTGTCAACCATTTTCAAATACGTGATTCGCAAGCTCGTTGCTCAAAATATAATCCGATAGTGTCATATTTTATGAGGTTATATTTTCATGAAATCGAAACAGAATCAGAAAATATAAGGAATTATTCCTCCTTCAAAGAATATACCTGTTTCGCCGATAAGGAATTATGTACCTCTGTAAGTTATGTTATGGACCAGGCTTAGTAAATGTACTGGGAAAACTTTATGAAGACACTTTGTTCGTAATATTTTTAACATTATTTGTCACTAGCGTGTTATACTACTACAATATAAGTTTATTAAGATTTAAGTTCAGTTACGTCATTACATTAAACGTATAATGATGTTGGATGCTTATTCAAACACTAATTCAAACCATGGCGAACAATTCGATATTTCTTTCTGATATAACATTGAAAAAATATACTTATCACTATTACATAATACGAAATATGAAACCACATAATAACAAATCTAAATTGCAACCGAGAGCAACCGAAAAAAACAGATAGGTAATTAAGAAAGACGAAATAAAAGATTTGAATATTTATTTAAACAATGTTTGCGTAATTTTTTTATAAAATTTGATACAGATGTGATCAGCTGTAAACAATAATCCTTTCTCAAAGTCACGCCACTTACGTGTGTAAAAACAAATTAATAAATGACATTTTTTTTCAATAGCTTAATCGTACTCGTATTTCGAATCAAATTAAAATCACTTCAATGTGATGAAAAAAAAACAAACAGACAAATAAATCGTAGCTGATGTATTAATGATTCAGCATGTAACATCTCACTGCTGGGCATAGCCATCTTTCTTCGTGTATGAGAAGGATTGGAGCTTTGTCCACAACGCTGCTCCAATGCAGGTTGGCGGAAATATTGCGCTATCAGGTATTTATGGTAACAACCGGGACTGAAAGCTTAACGTGCTCTCCAAGGCACGGTGGGGAGACCCACGAGGACAGACATGCAAGCCAGAAAAACATATTTGTACAAATACCCTTCCCGAGTGTCGGTGGTTTGGGCGTCTACACGCACCATTACACCAGACCGGATGTTATATTTACCACGTCTTTCGTGAATTAATGTACGTTACCTATATTTCAAGCTACAGGGTCACAGGCACACAGTGTGTTCCTTTTTTATACATGTTTTTACTGATGTTTATTACATGTGATATCTTCACCAGCTATGAAACAATTTATTAAAAAAGCTTTAACAATATTTTCACTATGTATGTTCTTATTTGTTTCCGTTTATCTCATCATCTCATCGGTGTATATATAAATAAACAAAAAATGTTTACTTGAAATCTTGTAATAAACTATACACAAATAAAGTATATATTTCATAAATTAATTAAAAAAATACAAGAAGCTTACCTACATCACACTAACATATTAAAGGAATCCATATCTATACGAGTATGAGACATACACAAAATGTCTTTGTAATCCAAAGTCATACTTTTCTTATATTTTCTGAAATTGAAAATGGGCAGAATTTATTTTATACTTCACATTGACGCCAATGAAACAATAAAAAGTTTTGAATTAACATATAAACTGCCGAGGGTGGCGGGGAGGCTGTAGATCTACCCCTGTCGCTGACAATGATTCAACGTAGACTATTTCCAGTGATTCGAATTCGAAAGGGCCATTTTAACATAAATTGTATAGATTAGCGTTGTAGATTATTTTCGTAACATAAAAGACAACGACTCCATTATGTCTATAACAGAAACATTGCTTTGTTTCCGAACCTTGCCCTACTAACTTCTGATAATAATTCCGGGCAAAAACAATAGAACATTTTCCCTTTTTTTGTAATAATACAGGCATTAATAAAAGGCTTTCCATGATTAAATCTTGAATAATATATATATATATATATATAATTCTATACTCTCATTCTATGTATAAACTTAAGCCTAGCCTAGGTAAATTTGTTCGACCAAGCTAAGACACACTTTACAGTATCAGCTTGATAAAGGTAAACACGAACGACAGGTATAAATCACTTGTAAGTGTTATCGTGGCCAGGTTTGTATTATTAAGGATTATCTTTTTGTTATTTTTATTAAATGCTTTACAACATTTTTCATTGTTTACAATAGACCTTGGCTATCATATCGTAAACGACACAAAGTGTAAGCGATGCTGGCGATGCGAGCTTCTTTGATGTGTGCCCGAAAAAACGACAATATTTGGGCTGCGGGCTTTAATGTTTAAATGCTAAAATTTGCCAAGTTACCGTGCACGTTAGCACAATCCTCTTACCCAATATGCTGGCCCAACACGCTAGTTCTAATATATAAAAGCGTCCTTGTAAATTTTCACAAAGATGATGATTGATGTGTGTTAGTAAAACGGCTCCCTTTGTACATCGACTTTAACATTTCATATTCGTAGTAAATAACAGTTTTCTTTTATTTTTTTTTAAACAATTTACTTAGAGTAAAGTTTATTTAATTTCGAATACGTTGGTAATCTTTGGTTAAAATTATTTCAGATTTCAAGAAGAATAAATTTCGAAACACAAACTTGTAAATACACAGCCATTAGGGAAAATTAAATAGAATTTAATTACACATTTTTTACGTAAATTTCTTGCTACCATTTGGCCGGTGTGATTTCGATCTCAAATATGAATGGATTAAAATATAACCCTGAGAGTTACAGACACTGCCAATGTGCACAAAACCGCAAGAGGCTGACCTTCTGCTGAGTCTTCTCTCAAAGACGATGAAAAAATTTCAAACATGACTTTTTTAATTAAGCAATACAGAGTACTTTATTACCTTTCTTCCTTCTTTCTAGACAAAAGAGCTTATTATTTAAATTAAAACGTAATAACATTTTTGTCAGTTAGATAAAATCCCCAATTAAGTCAATGTGGGAATAAGATTCTTTGTGACTAAGACGAATTGCGTACAACTTATTTTATCACTAAATCTTTTAGACTATAAGACCTCAATTCTCTGTACTACCTAAATTGTGACTTTCTTGCGTCTTGTACATCTACAATATAAACATGTAGAAGACAAAATAGGGAATTTATTAAAACTGACACTTAATTTTAGCACTATGAGTCTTTAGTTCTATTCTAAGTTGAGATTTTATTTACTTTTTAAGTCGGTGTTTTACACGATTTGCGGAAAATTCGCCTAGAACGATTCGTCGAGAACAATTCGCCGAAAACACAATTCGCCGAATCATAATTGTTCGAATCGCAATTCGCCGAATCATTATTCGTCAAATACTAATACAAAGCAAAGACGTAAAGGATGTCAGACTCCATTTTTATAATTTTTTTGTTGTATTTTGGATTTTTTTTGTATTTTTTTTCTAATTTTCATTTTTCAAAATTGTTTGAAGTTTTTTTTGTGATTTTTTGATTTTAAATTTTTTTTTTTTTTAATCTCTTCTTTCTAAATATTTTTAATTCTTTTTTTCTATTTTCTAAAAATAAACATGCAGAAAGATAAAGATAGAAATATAAAGATAAGAAATATATTAATTAAATCGAAAACGAGTTGGTGATTATAGAACTACGCATTGCTGTTTCTCAACCGCCGCAATCGAAGAAACACCGGGACTTGAATGAAATAATCAAAAACATCGTACACAAGTACGATGAACCATTGTATGAAGATAAAATACAATATATAAAAGCATTGCCAACAATCTGTCGTTGTGAACAAAAACTTACCGCATGCTTTTCACATACTCATTTTAATACATAATATCTATGTCACTGAAATCCTTTCTAACTACGTATTAATCTTACTGTTCGCTCATTTTAATTAATATTTATCTTACTGCATGTTTATTTTTACAAGATAGAAAAAAGATTTAAAAAAACCCAAAAAATTTTAAAATATTAAAAATACTAAGTCCTTGATTTGTATTAGTATTAGTATACGAATAAACATTCGGTGAATTACGATTCGACCAATTGTGATTCGACGAATTGTGTTTTCGGTGAATTGTGTTTTCGGCGAATTGTGTTTTCAGCGAATTGTTCTTGACGAATTGTGATTCGACGAATTGTTCTAGGCGAATTTTCCGCCGACGGTTTTACACTTGTGTGTTTGTGTTCATCTAGCTAATTGATTATTATTATTAGATTATTAATTTACTAATAATAAGTAACGTTAACAACGTTATCATAGATCATATTATTATTATTCTGCCTTTATCATATTATATACTTTATTGCACTCAAAAATACAAACAGAAACATAAAATAATAATATAGTAAGGTTTATGGCATCATTCTAGTTTTTATGTCGAATGTGATTTTTTTAGCTTTTTGGAACATAAATATTTAGAAGGATAAAAAACAATAAAAAATAAATAATGCTTTAGAGGACAAAATAATCAATGAAAAGGGGCGTAATAAAATAAAAAAAATATTTAACAAGTACTTATTGGATTCTAAAATAATTCCGAAAAGTCCAATTAAGCTAAATAGGGGAGACCAGGGATGGACGTAACAATTTTCGGTTATTTCATTATATCTCACACAACTTTTAGAATATCACGATTCAAACCAATACAAATGATAGATTAGTGTTTCAGCTATCTTTAACCATCGCCTTAAATGCAAATTATATAGGCATTTATGAGAAAATTGAGCAAAAAAAATATCTGGAATCTGTTACAACCATCCCTAGGGGTAGGGTTGGTTGTAACAGTATCAGGGGATGGTTGTAACAATGCAAATAAAAGAACTAGTAAAAGTAACTTTCATAATCAACATTATTATTTATCACAACATAACATTATTATTATTATTTAGATATTAATCAGCCTTTTAGGACTCACAATTATGTCACAATAATCAAAACTAATTACAAAAAAACAAAAAAACTTCGAAAGTAGTCAACAATCTCAGTCAGACAAATAGTTATGACATATATAACTTCTTTCGTTATTAATGCACTCTTCATGAGCCCATTGGTGACACTCGAGACATTGTACCCATTTTTAATTTGACCTGTTGTTTGCAAAAAATTCAAAACAGACTAGACCAAAACAATCCTCGCCATCTGAATTATTATCAGTATCTTTTGTTATTCTAGTATCTTTTTTCGTCTTTTGTGCTATATTTCCTTTTCTTCCTTTTCTAACCTTTCCATTATTCTTCCTATGTCCTGCCTTTGGTAGGGGCTTAAGTTCATAGGGACTAAACGATATCATTTTAACTTCCTGGAAAGCAGCTGAAGAAGTAGATGGGATTTGTAAATTATGAGATGATGTTGATGCCGATGTCAATACTAACACATCTACTTCCGAAACAAGTAGTTGTTGGTTCAGGAGGGGTCTTGGCAATAATGGTGGAGCTGGCAAGGACGGTGAAGCTGACAAAGACGGTGAACCTACCAATGGTGGTGTTACTAATGGCAACCACCAATGGTGGTGTTACTTATGGCAATGGTAAGCGTAACTCGCCCTGTACGGTCAGTAAATTATCAGTCGAAATTGCTTGATCTCGTGATAGTGGTGAACAGGACATTGCGCCAATCTGACGACTTGTTGAAGGAATAGGGCGATGTAAAGGAGCTGAAACATCTTCTAAAGGTCGATCACTAACGGTGCTGGGCAAAAAGTCCACGTCTGTGAATATTTGCGGGTTGACGGGCCGAAATCCTATGCAAGTAAAGCCTGCCTGTATTTTTCGGGATGAAAGTAACAAGTTGTTACTTTCATCCCGATCTATAAATTTTCCCGATTATGACAAACACGTGCTTATAGCCTACAAAAACTGTTATAAAAGTGCCATTCTGGATGCCAAAACATAAAGACGAATAGTTGTGCTATTTTACTCACAAATAACACACAAGCTAAAACATTACATAATTAAAACAATCACAGTTGAAAAAAAACAGTCAAAACTTACTTTATGCCTAATTTTTCGGCACCGACTCATTACGTCTACAACTTGACGGCACAGCGCCGTAAGCGCAACTGAGGGAAGGGGGGATTCAAAATGCCGCATATTGGTAAAGCAGCCGTCTTTGTAACCAAGATAATTCGTTCAAAAACTCATTTGTTACGTTCATCCCGTGTTACTTTCATACCTGGTCTCCCCTAGTCACTTCGGTCGCTTAACGATTCAGCTAAATGAAGGGGCGTCACTGCTACGTTATACCTACACTTTCTGTACTGCTCGTAGCTTGCTCGGTTCGTAGGGAGTCCGAAAAGATAAATAAATTATAGGTATATCAACATCGATTTTTTTAAGTGAACCTTCTTTAGGCGCATGAGGGGTAAAATTTGAGCAACCAGTAAAAATAATTCAATACCTCGAAACATTCGAAATTCGTAGTTATTTTTAAATTAGCTATTACGTTGTGAACAACTTTTAAGTCGCAGTACAAGCGATGCTTCTATTTGTTATTGTTCTTGAAATCCGTTGCGATACTTTAGAGAATTGCAAACTATTCGAAAACTTAACTATTAAGTGTTCTTCAACAATAGAAGCTACGTAAAACCATGCAAAGTACTTTGTATCTACTAATACGGCACACGGTACATATGCACACTGCACAGAAACAATGACAAACTGTAATAAACAATTGCAACAATAAAGAGAGAGTTCAATAAATTATTACAATTAAATATTTTCTCTTTTGAACCGATTAAAAGTCAAGAGTCTAAACTCTGCGAACTTTACAGTTTATTTTATTTAAAAAAACTCGGTTTAATTTCAGTTTTGTTTACTTGCCAGGTTTAATTGCTGACTTCCTGTCAAACCGAAGGCTCTAACTCGTTAAATGCGTTATATTGTTCTAATAGCAAAAAAGTCTTAAAATAACTTGGTTTAACTTTGACCTATGTTTATGTAACTGCGCATTTTTGTATATAATTATATTTGTTATGCTTGGTTATGTAACATGTTTACTGTGATATGATGTTGGCTTTGAATCGTTTTTATCTGTTTCCTGAAAAACCGTTTTAGGCTTCGATTGGTACGTGCGTGTTTCTTTTTTATGGTTTCATAACTTGAATCTTGAAATATAAATTACATACATACAAGATTTATACGAGAACTGGCTGCCCGGACGACTTCGTTCTGTCTGTTATTTTATTTTTTTAGATTAAAAACCTTCCTAAAGGAAGATACAAAAAGAAAATAGCCAAATTAGTCGAGCCATTCTCCTGTCATTGGTTAGGACCACACTGCGAGCCTAACGCGGTGGCGGCGGCGGGCGCGAAATATCGAACATATGAAACGCGTCTTTGCGTCCACACTGCAGTGGCTAAAGCGGAAGCGACTGAGCGATACAACGAGCGTAGTTTTCAAACATTCCTATCCGCGCGTTCTGTCCACACTACGGGCCTAGTCAACAAGCGACCTAATGCGCGGGTGGCAGGGGTATCAAACCATTTCGGTCTTGTCGCTATATATGTATTCGCTTTCTGTAGTTTATACCTTTTTTACGTGGGAAATTAAAATTAGAATTAAAATTCTGTCCCCTAAATTGAGACAATTCGTTTAACATTACGTCCGGACTCTTTGTATCTATACTTCGTGGTCATTAATTTCAAATTTTCTTGAGCTGTCAAGAAGAAAATAATCGAATGGACGAGTATAAATTGTAATATTATTGCTTTTGGTAGAATGGCAGTATACACTATACGAATTTTGTAGGGTATAATCTCAATTCTTCATATAAATTAAAAAATTCACCACTTAGTTCTGTTTTTATTTATTTCGTGCACAACATCTCTAATGTTCAACACCTCCCATTTCAAGATTGGACTGTCTAGTAAAAATAATAAATCCTCGTCCATAGTTTGCAACCCCTGATATACGTCAAATCGCTACATGAGCTCGCGCGTCACTGTGGCCACCATACGCCTCCGCCGCCGCAACCGCCTCCGCGCTCGCCACCGCGCATGCAGTGTGGACGCACGCATACGCTTAGCAACATGCATTTTTATTATATAGATTATTAAAGATATTTATAAAAACAATATTATTTCTGAATTATATTGGAATATGTTAGAACATTCAACTATTTCATTAAATTCAATCACTATTATTGTTAACACTCAATATGTTTACTTTTTTTAATTTACGTGTTTTTTTAAATTATTAATGTATGTTTATTTTTATAGTATTAATTTGCCCACTATGTCGTCTTAGATATAAGGTAGCCCATTTCTTCGGTCACCTAAAAGTGCAAAGATATTTTACTAATTTTAAGACTACTTAAAAACTTTTACTTGAATTTGTTATAAGAAAACAAGTAAATTTAGTTATATTTCAAATTGCTACATATTTTAAAAGTTATATATTTTACATAGCTCTATATCCCACTCTCATGTGAAGAATTATGAAGTACTTACTAGTGCTGTACGTGCAATTTCTATGAATAATAAGAAAGCCACCAATTTTTCTTCGCCCTCGCAATGTAAATTATGCAATATTGTCATTCCTAAGACCAGTAACACATTTATTTTTTCTATGGTCCTGAATGTTTCTATGGAAAAGAAGCCTAAACTTTGATGAAGTTGATTTGTAAAATTGTTTTGTATCAGATTAATGTAAAGAGGGCTTTAGTCTTAAGTCGCAGTTGGACTATTTTCCGCTCGAGAGTTATGGCTGGTTTACACGGTGCGAGCTAGCGTGCGAGTTCCGAGCTGGCTCTCGCCATGAGCCTGAGTGTAATATATACGTATATATATACGGCTGACTGGAAAATACAGTAAAGAAGTAGCAAGTGTTTAACAGAATTAAAGAATTGTTTTTAAGATATTTTCCTTAATTCAAATAAAATAAAATATAATTATACTGTTACATGTTATCCCTAACACGAGCGAACCTTATATACGGTCGACCGTGTGAATAAAACAAAGAAATAGAAATAAATAAACAAATTAAAAATGAAATCTTTAACTTGCGAACCTTTCTTGCTTGATATCACTGTCGTAAATGGAAGCACAATGGAAGCACTGACAGTTTTATTAGAGAATCCAAAATTAAAACCCAATTTACCTGATACATTAAAAATTTGGCATCTGTCTAAGGCCTTTCACCGACAGGCGCCGATTCGTAACGCAGATGCGATCTAAAGGGCGCCACACACGGCGAAGATACTATAGGTAATAATTATGTTATCTTTAAACGTGTGTGTAAAACGTGTATGGCGCTCTTTAGATCGCATCTGCGTTACGAATCGGCGCCTGTCGGTGGAAGCCCTTAAGCGGCTGCCCAAAAAGGTCTCACGAAGTGCTTAAGTACCTCAGTCCTTTAGGGTTTACTTTCCGTTTCTCATTATATGATTTAAAGAAGCCTGAAACAGAAGACTTCGTGAGTGACCTGAGAAATTACATACTTGTTTAATAACTACAATTAATTTTTTATCAGTTAAAGGAAACATGGCTGTGAAAAATAAGATGGCAGAAAGTAATTATGTATATAACAAATACAATATGGGTGGAAATCTCTTTTATATATATAGATTGTATTGTCAGTTTTGTTTTCAGACTTCATTTTAAAAAATTCTTACTCCATACCATGTATACTTTTAATTGTATAGGTACCTACTTTCTAGTATATGATTTTATTGTTCTAGATTTTTTTTAAATGAATAATTATTTCTTAGTTTAAAATTTTATTGATCTTTGTTATTCATTAGTGTTTTCTTTTTAAGATACATTATTTTATATATAAAAAATAGTTTTTCTCGAATTTCATAATAAGAGTCTAGTGTTAATGCTATGATTGCATTTGAAACATCATCATGAGTTCAATGTATTTTTTGATTACGATACATCTTATAATTTTACATTAATAAATTGTAACAGCTATTTACAATAAAATTATCATAAAAAGCATATTTTTTAGCCTAAGAATTCATTTTGAATGATATCTTGACAGTAAAATTTTCATCTGAAAACGTGTACAGCCTTTTATTAAAATTCGTCAATCTAGGTTACACATCCTATGTGACTGCATTGTATCGCTAATAAATGCAATTATCGCTTTTGTATCACACTACCATTGGTAACAAAGAAACTTAACTAGTATATTGATGTACATATAACTAAACTGTAACCAGTAGTTGGAAGCATGCTTCGCGGTTTTATTGTTTTTGTAAACATTTTCCACAAATTTGCCACGTCGATAGCTCTATTCAACGTAAATAACTAAATTTTCACGCTCGACTGCTACCGATAGCATGAAGATAGTCTACAAACATCTATGTCTACTTGGCACTTAGTAATAAATATTTATATTGATACAAATATTGGATATAACTTTGGATTGGAATCTTGGGATATCGGATGTTTTTCGTCAGTCGTAGGTATAAGTAATTTATAAATATATATATACCTAGTATAAGTAAGACATTTTTCCTAAACGAAACAATTAAAAAAATATATGTCACCATCTACGAATCTCCGTAAGCTAATATTTTTGATTTAACTTACCGAGCACAGCAGTAGCTTATAAAAAATCAATACTATGGGTCTGAGAGCTTACGTAAGAGACAAACTGTTCTCTTCTTAGACATACTCGTAAATATTTAGTAAATAATAAAAAGTCGAAATAAATATTTTGTAGGAATAAAAAATTAAATTTTAATACCGTCTAAAGCTTGACAACACATAATAAAAAATCTGTGATAATTATCTATATACTAAACAATATTAAATAAAAATTAATAATATGCCTTGAAACTCTCAAACAGAAGCCTAATAAAATAAACAACACCAACGTTCAAAACTTTAGAAATGCTAAACTTCTTTAATAAACATTTATCCGCATTTGAAACACTTTAAGTTTTAAATATTTTGAAATAGACAATTTTTATAAACATACTAATTAGCAAACAACATACTCTCTAAGTACAGAAATTACAAAGTTCCATATAAAGTTTATTCCCTTATTAAGCCCTTTACCAGATGAGAGATTCATAAAATCCTTTTTAAGCTTACGTCTCAAATTAGTAATCTACCTTCGTACCAAATTGCAGCTTTATACTTAGATATATAAAAGAGATTTCCAAACATATATTGACTCATCGCGATATCTCTGGAACCATAAGGCGTAGAGACTTGAAATTCGGTAGGAATATTCCTTTCGCCAAGTAGAGGTCAGCTAAGAACGGATTTTACGAAATTCTACCTACAAGAGGGGGTTGCGGGGGTTACTAACATATATGGCAAAACAACTTTTGCGGGGTCAGCTGATACAATAGTATTTAAGATTTCGTGATATGACAATGATTTGAGGGAGGCCTATGTGCAAAAGTGGACTGCGATAGGCTGAAGTGATAATGATGATGATGATGAACTATTTTATTATATTAAATCAACAATTTGTCTAAGTAATCTATATAAATAAAAATGAATGTTGCTAAGCGCATAACTCGAAAATGGCTCGACCAATTCGGCTAATTTATTTTTTGTATGTTCTGGCCCACGGAAGGTTTTAATACAAAAAAAATATATTGCGTGCGTACAAAGTAGACTTAGACCGACGATCTTTGTAAGATTGCCGGTGTAGGCTGAATGAGGATTGCGGAAAACCGGGATGTCTGGCGCGAACTTGGGAAGGCCTATGTCCGGCAGTGGACTGCGATAGGCTGATGTGTGTGTGTGTGTGTGTACAAAGTAGACATGTCTGAAGAGAAACTTCTTTGGCAAACTAATTAAAAAAAAAAAACAATTCAAAATACAAAAAATGCATCTGTTTTACTCATTAGCTACGTGATGATACCATTAGCTCGGTGAAGTAATAGTAAAAAACAAATAGCTACTAGCTGACTTGCTTTTTATCAACATACAGAATACAATTGTTTTTAAATGGGTGCTAATTAAACAGCCATCTTTTTAATAGCATTATTTGCCTCTGATAATCTACATTGTCTTCTAAATTCGAACAACAACATTTTAATAAAATGCATATACATATATAAACTAAATGCATAAAATGGCGCTCTCTGATTGGTGCAAATGGCCGGTCGCTGTCGTCTCGTGCGCTCGCGCTTAATCATGCATTGGCTGTTTTCACGATAAAAGAATATGATGTATTATTTTACATGCTAAGTTTTAATAAATGATACCGTCTATGAAGGCTTGAATTATATTTTTTGAGGACCTAGTTTTAAGGCTGTAAAACGTTAAATAGTAATAAGACGTAAAATTCGTGGCTGAATTAGTAAATTATGTGGCAAATAAAAATAAGAAGGACAAGTAAAAATAATTGTTGATCTTTATTTGATGCTTTTTATAGAATGTTTAGTTGGCGTTGTAAAAAAGACGAATTAGTTTATCAGAGGCTATTTCGTTTTCCCGTTGCTTAGTTATAAAATAAGAAGGTAGGTCACGTGGCCAATAAAAAAATTGTGGCTTGATTTATTATATCCCTTTTTAAATAATCTCGACTTGCAGCTTTTAATTACTCATTGCGAAGGAGATACGGGTAGTTTTTGTAATATAAAAATCTTTCACAAAGTAAAATTAATTAACAAAGATAAAAATTGTACAAGGATACGACTTAATTATAACTGAAATTTCTTTATTATTTTATCAGTAGATAAAAGGTAAATTAATTTTAAATATAACTCTACATTATTAGAGGAATTAAATGTAGTACCATCAGTCTTTGATGGTTACATTTAATACATATATCTAACAAAACCATACACGTTTTTTTCTGTGATGTATTGACATATACCTACCTAATTTCTTTTTCCTATAATATGACATTATAAAGAATTTCGAAAATCGAAGTAGTCTATTATAAGTAACACTCCATTGCGACACACAAAAACTTACTTAAATTAAATATAAATACAAAAAAAAACACAAGATTTTCCACGGATATACTAACAACGTCAACGTCATGCTAAAATACTCAAACTTGATTATTATATAAGTAACTATTAATCTATAAATGGCATAAGCTATAGTATTAAGCCCTTTTACACAGTTTTATTTAGTAAATGAATAATAAATCCTTTGAAAAACCCGTTTGAATCTCTTTAGCTCGACGCACTTCTATATACGGTTAAACTTAGATAATTCTTTCAAAAACATTTGACAATCGAAAATGACAGAATATTTTTTTCACCGTAACCAAACAAAAATAATCGTTTCAAAATTATTACATAATTAAGCTGTCATTCTAAGGATTTCTCTGCGTCACATCTTCTCTATAATTATATAAAAATGAATCGCTGAATGTGTTGCTAAGCACAAATCTCGAGAGCAGCTGAACCGATTCCGCTAATTCTTTTTTTATAATATTCCTTGAAGTACGAGAATGGTTCTTAAGGAGAGAAAAGTTTAAAAAATTCCCTGAAATAGTCTAAAAACAACACTTTTCTATATTCCCATACAAAAGATTCGTACAATACTTAAAAGTCAATTTGAACTTTATTACCATACCATAAAGATTTAGTGTTAGCGGAGGGGTCCCGGGAAGGATAAGTATTAAAACACTATTTAAAAAAAATTAAAGAATCGACTGTTAGGCGGTACGAAGTTCGCCGTGTCAGCTAGTATTATATAAAATCGGTTAACTTTGAAATAAATTCTTTCCAAGGTTACAAAAATAATTGTTTTAAATACAGAATTAAAGTTATGCTTTATATAAAGTAGCAACCATGCGAAGCTGTTAAAGATTATTATTTTGATTTTGAAACATAGTAAGTTAATAATTTATGAGTCTTGATTATATTTTATTATTTATGGATGACAATCTGAAATAAATAAATTATAATTATTATATAACTGAGAAACCGAAGACTACTTGACAGTATAAGATCAAAGTTATAGAATAACATTTGATTTAATTTCATTAATATTTACAATACTCAAGTTAATCTCTAAGATACAATTTATCGCATCAGCCGTGAGTTGACTGAGAATTGCGAGTAAATGTTGTCTTGTTTTTACGGAGAACCGAGTTCTTTTATTCGGAGTGCTTCTGAAGTTTTGATGGATAATGTAATGACACTTTAGGTTTTTAAATTTAAATGAAATAACTCAATTTTTCTAATCTCTCGAATAACAAAAAAATATATTTTTATTTTTCTTTGTAGTCAATACACAAACTGACGTAGAAGTACACATATATATATATATGTATATATACTTTCTCATTAATTAATAGGTACATGAAAGCTTCCCCTGAGTTAATTACAGAACACACAAATTTTATTATACACTTTTAATTACGAGTAACTTAAAACTTAATATTAAAATTAACTAAATTTGTCTAAATATTTATATTGGAAAGTAAATCGCTAAAAATGTAAATTGATTTGTATTATATCGACTAGATACGATAAATTATTTTTAATTTGTTTTAATACTGTTTGGTTTTGAAATGAATCGTTACAGACTTACATACCTAGTGTACTGTTAATGACCAACATTTTTATTATTCTAGTAAGCAGCTCTAAGGATTGAATTTCTTTAATTCATTAAGTGCTTAGTATTGTTCACAGATGTAAAAAAAATCGATCTAGCTCTTCGCGTCTCTTAACTGAAAGAATTCGTTTCCTCCACTTTCATCCCAGCAGAGCTCGGTCGCTCAGGTATTGTTAATAAAGTAAGATTCATTAAATTTCTTTACCATGTTCAAAAAATAACAAAATATTTTAATTTCCGAGTGAATATTTGGTCAATATAGTAATTAATATTCATATCAAAATGAATGCCTGAACAGCAGCGATTAAGAAATTTAAGAATTACCTACATATATGAAAGGTTAAATAAATATGTTATAAACTACCTTTTCGTTTTTATGGTTCCGTAGCCAAATGGCAAAAAACGGAACCCTTATAGATTCGTCATGTCTTTCTGTCTGTCCGTCCGTATGTCACAGCCACTTTTTTCCGAAACTATAAGAACTATACTGTTAAAACTTGGTAAGTAGATGTATTCTGTAAACCGCATTAAGATTTTCACACAAAAATAGAAAAGCAAAACAATAAATTTGGGGGGTTACCCATACTTAGAACTGAAACTCAAAATTTTAAACGTCGAACACAAATACGGAAATTTTATTGTAATTTTGTGATTCCTTATTAATTCTTAGTTACATTTTAATAATAAATAATAATTTTGTGTAACTTAATTAATATATTTGCATTTTTTTCGACCACCGCGACGCGACAAAAGCAGGTCTAATATTTTTAATTTGTGTCGGTTTGGCGTTTCATATCATCATTATTTGTAGTAAACTATTATTTGACTTTACAGTATGTAAGTTTTTTAGTCTAGGTCATCATATTTAGCAAGAAATAGCAACATATTTTATTATTAATAATTGTTTAGATTCATGTTTCGAAGATTAAATGATTCATTTATGGCCACATTCGTGATAGAAAAAAAAAACCTTATGATAATAATTAAAACTAGTAGGAAGCCAGGTATTGTTCAGGGTTCGAGGACGAGGGTGAACGCGATCAACTACTTTGAATGTTCTTGGAAAAAGAAATGGAAGTTCTTATAGCTTCTAATTCACCTATCTCAGACTGACGATGAAGTTCCGGTATTTGATCTGTTAGGTGCTAGAAACGGAAATAGTATCTTCTCATTTCTCTCTACTCTTCTGTTTTGCTTTTACCTCACGTACTTTCACTATATTCGAAAACTACTCCTTTAAAGGTGCAGACAGATGAACATGAATTTCGCGTACACGACACATGCGTAAGCGATGTGAAACAAAAGGACAAACAAAGTGTTTAACTTTTCAGTAACTATCGCTATCTCGGCAAAATAGTCACCATGTCAAATTAGATAAGGAGCGGAACTTTTACAGGAAAAGTCTTGCCTTTAGGCTGGTTTTGCTTACAAAATCAATATGAATATTGTGAAAAATATGACTAGCGGAAGGGCAAATGCGGTACCTACAGATTTCATAAAAATCCTAGTACAAAATATTGTCTTGGTACAAGAAACCAAAACGAATAACATCTCGATTTGGAACAAATAGTTTTGAAAGAGTTCTTGTTGTTCTTTTGACATGCTATTCTGGCTTCAGCAATTTATCATGGACATCTTATATATTAGGGTTTACCGTGTGTTAACAGATGTTTCTATCATTTAGCTCTTTGCAACCAATTTGGAGAACCTTCCCTGAGGCTAGTCGTAATTAAAAAAGTCAAAGCCAATAGTCCTCAAGGAAATACTACTGAATAGCAATCTCGACAATCCCGATATGATGTAAATAAAGACGGTGCTGTAAATGCAGCACCGAACAAGCTTAAGCACGCACTGTCTGACATTTGCTCTATTTCGAAAGTTTCCCTGTGTATAAAGAATAATTATTCTTGCTATAAAGAATTTCATCAAAATTAACTATACTATAGAGTTATTCGTTGTTATTGCCTACTTTTATACACATATCTCTTCTCTATATATATATATATATATATATATATATATATTGCTGAATGTGTTGCTAAGCGCAAATCTCGAGAGCGGCTGAACCGATTTCGCTAATTTCTTTTTTATAATATTCCTTGAAGTACGAGGATTGTTCTTACGGAGAGAAAAATTTAAAAAAATCCCTGAAAAAGTCTAAAAGCAACACTTTTCTATATTTCCATACAAAAGATTCGTAATAATACTTAAAAGTCAATTTGAACTTTAATGCCATATCATAAAGTTTAAGTGTTAGTGGAGGGGTTCTGGGAAGGATAAGTATTTAAAAAAATCCATCCCATCCAACCCATCGCGACGGCGGTGATTTAAATATCGACCACCACATTTCTTAAAAGCCTGTGGGTGTTTTTTTTATTATATAATTATATCACTTCTTTGACATACCCGTTTAAAAATTTCACTAAAATCATAGCTTAAATAAAAGTGCTCTTCAAAGAGTTAAAACATATGAAATGTTCATGTATTAATTTCATCATTCATATTTTATCTTATACTATTAAACTTTCTCTTATACTATTAATTTTCGTGAAATTTAGTATTCAGGGGTTTTCGGGGGCGAAAAATTGATCTAGCTAGCAGTCATTTCTAGAAAATGTCGTTTTATTCCTGTTTTTAGGCACTGAAAAAAAATGGCTAAAATATCGTTAGAATATCTTATACTATTAAACGAGCAATTCTTGTATATTATATATTTTCTGAATCTCGGAATCGGCTCCAACGATTTTCGTGAAATTTAGTATTTAGGGGTTTTCGGGGGCGAAAAATTGATCTAGCTAGGATTCATTTCTAGTAAATGTCGTTTTATTCCTGTTTTTAGGCACTGAAAAAAGTGGCTAAAATATCGTTAGAATAGGAAGGTTAATTTCGCAATTGTTATAAATTTTGTAGTAGCTCAGGTGGGAAATCGGACGGTCGAGATTGACCGAGAAAACCATGGTTCATCATCATGGTAAAATCCGTTCTTAGCTGACCTATACTCGGCGAAAGGAATATTCTTATCAAATTTCAAGTCTCTACGCCCTATTGTTCCAGAGATATCGTGATGAGTCAATATATGGGTGGAAATCTGTTTTATATATATATATATATAGATTATGTGTATTTCACGTAAATGTTTATATAAATGTAGCATATATTGCGTGTGTAAATAAAAAAACCTACCAGTAAAGAGAACTCCGTACAACAGACATTATAAAACCAGATTTCATTATGAACTTCTCCACAATAACGTCCTCAAAACACCTAACACAATTCGTTTCACCTACCTCCAACACTTTCCTTCAAAATTCTATAGCGTGTGCATTCATGAAAAAGTCCAACTTCTAAAGTTATCGTATCAAGCATTTCAAAGCGTTTTTTTAAGAGCACGGTTTAAACTAGCGCGGCATTCGCACAAGTAATAACTGTCACTTCCTTAAACACAATGGCGCTTTGAAAAAGTGGAACTAGGTGCTTTGCACATTTCGAAATACTTTTTTTTTTGTTTTTGTTATTTCATTTTACAAAAGCGTCATCTGTTTATAATAGCCAGGGATTATGTGACTATAATATTTTAATGATAATAACATAAAAGCGTGTTTGCTCTTAAGAAATAAAAGATATTACTTCAATGAGGTAACCAGGTAACACATTAAAAATGCAATCGAATGGAGAATCTCTTCTTTTTTTTTAATGTCGTTTATTAAACTTATGATAAATTGAATAATGTTTTCTTTTTACAATGTAAACAATTTATTTCGCGTTGCTAAACTATAAGTAACGAATTGATTTTAACTTTACATTATCACACAATATTTTTTCGAAAGCTTCGAAACTAATTAAAATTTTACATGAGCTTAAGCGAGTATAATAGATTTCCTTTTGTGGTAACCGTTAAGGCGATTAATAAATCGAAGCCGTTGAAAAAGCGGGTGTTTGGCTACAAAATTTTGTTGCAAAAAATGTGTGAAATTGTTAATCTAGTTTTAATCCGATTTCGCCATTTATTGAAACGTATATCAATACAGTGGAATATTTCAAAAACGATGAAAAAAAATGAAATAAATGTAAAACAACGCGTGGTTACAATAAAATATATAACTTTTGGTATATTTGTGATTAAAATGTTAATTAACATTTAAAAATGAAAATTATATTTCTATTTTTAATGAATAACATTTACAGAGTATAAAATAAGAAAGACGTTTTAAAAGCACAGTTTCAAAAGTAAAAAAAAAAAAAATTATGCTTCCACAAAAATCTATATAAATACTCTATTATGAATCTTACATTTGTAATAATAATACTTTACAATGTACTGTCGATAGACATGTCTTATCTATTTTCTTTAACAATACTGAAAGGAGGCCTGTCGTAGATACTACAAACATGGACAACGGCCTGTCGGCGATGACACAAAAATAGCAAAGAGTGGCATACAAAGCCTCTAGCAGTAAAAATCTCAATAACCAGATCAAGGGCTTTATCGTAACCCTAAGGTTAAGTATTAAAAGGTCAAAGCAAATAATATATTTTGTGACTCTTTTAAATAAACGTAGCAAAGTTGTCTCAACTTTTGAAGTAAAACTTCTTTAGGCACGCTTGACTTGGGGAATAAGCTGGGGACTGCGTGACGAGAGTGTTACGAAAAGTGTGATCGGGCGATGTGGACTAATACATTAACACTTTATTATTGACACCAACAAGCATCTAGTATTAAAATTTTTAAAAGTTATATTAAAGATAAAAAATACATAAAAATCTTTTATTATATTTAATTAATTACCATTATCATAATAATTATGGTCCATATATTTAATTACCTTGAAAAGCGTTACTCGATATGCCATAAGAATTGTTACTGGAAAACAAATAATTATTATAGTAATTTATTCCAAACATTTATAATTTTACTATAGCCATTGTGAATCTGAGTTCAAATCACAAGAGTCCTACTTGACCTTGCGAATTATTAAGGTCTATTGTATCTTTCACCCCTGACTTTCATACCACTTGGACTATATTAACATCCTTAAATCTTTAATATAATCAAGTGTCCAGACTATAACATTTTCGGCAAATTTATATAGGTGTATAGATATTACTTAAAAAATAAATAATTGAATTAAAAAAAAACCGGCCAAGTGCGAGTTGGACTCGCGCATCGAGGGTTCCGTAAAAAAATTATCAAAAATATTTTACTATATGATGTAATTAAACATTTATGCTTTTCGCAATTTTTCCTTTATCTGTGCTATAAGACGTTGCTTCGTACCAAATTTCAAGATTCTAAGTTCACGGGAAGTACCAAGTAGGTTTTGATCCCCTTGCCTTGCGTCTTGACCACAGACCACAGAAATACTCCGTGGTCTTGACAGACAGACGGACAACAAAGTAATCCTATAAGGGTTCCGTTTTTTCCTATTGAGGTCCGTACCTCAAAACCTTACCGTACCAAAAACCCTAAAAAATAAATATACCTAGTAATAGCTTCTTAATAAACACAATAATATTGAACACACTATTTATGTCTTTAATAAATATTACAAATGGGTCGAATGCAACAAAAAAGTGGTAAGCCTACTCCTTCATAAACGAGTTTTAAACTGGCTAATTTTTGTCATTCTGGAATCCAGCATCTAATTATTATGGTCATTTGATAGTTATTTTATAATATGATAGTAATAATAAAAGAAAACTAATTACTTGGTGCTATGATAGTGAGATTTGAGGCAATAATAAATTATTTAAGCTGGATCTGTTGGAGTAATGTTAATAAATTGTATTGAGGTCTCTTGTATGATCGTTTGTAAAATGCAAGAATGAAAATAGTCGAAAAAATAGTCGAGACTTAACTGAGAATTAATTGAGAGATAGAACTAACCAGTTGTTAAACGAATTCACCTAATACAGAATAAAATTCGTATAAAGTATAAAATCTAATTGGGTCTAAAAATAAAACTATTCAGGAAACGAAACGCTTTACAGTTCGGTTTAAATAAATCACATTCAAAACGGAAATTAAACGTGCAATACAAATATACCGACGAAGATAACTACGATGCTTGTTACATAGCATTTACTAGATGTATCTCCTGCAGTCTTCTATTTTTATTGGGCTTATTGAAAGAACTTCAAACAACGTTCTTGAGAGAAATATTTTATTTTATTTTATAAAATTAGTTTTTACTATGTTCACCAGGGACGCCGCGTTGGCGCAGCGGCCACAGCACTGGATTGCGATTGGCTGTTGCGCGGGCGGTTGCGGGTTCGATCCCCGCAGACGACAACATTTGTATTGGCCATACAGATGTTTGCCGTGGTCTGGGTGTTTGTGCAGTCCCGGTTGTTATCATGTACACCCGATAGCGATCGTTACTCATAGTAGGGAATATATCCGCAAACCCGCATTGGAGCAGCGTGGTGGATTAAGCTCCGATCCTTCTCCTACATGGGGAAGAGGCCTATGCCCAACAGTGGGATATTACAGGCTGAATCGTATGTTCACCAGCAGTGGACTACAATAGGCTAAACTGACTGACTGGTCTTTAAAGCCCAAAAATATTTTATCCTAAAATTTATTATTAATAATATAAAAAAACAATGATCTCTATTATTCCAACTCTACCATCGTACCCACCATCTCTCCGGCTTCGTTGTTCGGATGTAGGACAGGAAAGACAAACTTAGTTTGTTAACTGAACAAAAGTTTATATTATTCAGCTCGTAGCTTTATCCTTTCTATTTTTACAAAATACATGCATGAAAAGTACCATATTGATAATTTTAATGTTACGGTACTAATACCTAATGGAGGCGACTGTTGTAATAGTTTTGAAAGAATAATATCGGGAATAAAATTGTTAACAGTTTACTACTGTATATTTTAGAGAAATCCCTCTCATATCAGAGAAGGCACTAGAATATTTACAACAAAAAAAAAAGTGGTAAAATATTGCTAATACTAACCACCTGTTTTTCTCCCACAGACATTAATGGTCACTTTTTTATGAAGTAAATCCTACGGGTCTCACACTTATTTACCAAAATCATTTTATTAGTTTTATATAGGTACTATCAATAACAAACAAAAAGCACAATTTCTTACAACATAAAATAACTAAAAACCAATATCAATTAAGTTGTCGCATTATAAAAACATTGACGGTTGCCCTTTTCCCATTAAGTAATTACTCAATCCCAACTTAATATATTATTGCGAGTTTGTCTCTAATGAGTTGAACGTTTCGGAACGAAATGATATTTAATGAAATGTTACCGTGAAATTTTTACTTGAAATATTGTATTATATTGTAATAATTTTAGGTAATAATATAAAATAACACAAATGTTTTATTAAGATTTGAAAAATTAATTACGGTTTATATGAAGCTACCGCTGTTTTGTTATGTAGATACTGCTGAGAAAAATGGGCAGGAAGGTGTAAAAAAACTGTCAAAGATATTTAATTTGTTATTGTATAGCACATGTAACTGATATGGGAGAACGGGACTTCCACATCTTTCAGATACAGTTTCAGGTACTTCAATTTATTCTCATTGGGCTTCTAAATCAACTTTTTTATTTACTTATGTTATAATGATTTATTGAATTAAAATATTAATCATTATACAATCAATAAACATTTTAAATCTCTGACGGATATACAACATTCATATAAGAAGAACAGTTTTAACTTAATCCACATGACTTTTATTCGACTTAACACTGTTTCCATACATTGTTTTTAACGTTTTGATGTTTTTACTTTAAATTTTAAATAAAAAAACGATTTGATGCTAGTATATAAACGCAAATACCTGAGAAAAAAAGTAAACATCTTATAGCAATCAAATCTCTATTGACATAGTAGCGCTAGTTTTTAATTTTCTCCTTCCTTATCAATACGCTAAAACAAAAAAGAGGTTACAAGGTCGAGTGGCTCTCTATACGTCAATGACGGTAGACTTTCGAGAACGGTACAGCTATAAACCGTACCCGTATTCATATTCATGTTTGTAGTCAAGTTAAATGTGAAATAAAGAAAAAAAAACTGATGTTTGTCGAATATTTTACGCTCCTTTAGAATATATTTAAGTTTAAAATTAATATAATATTTAGTTTGGATTGGACATATTTCATCAGGATTATATATAGTTAATAGTTCACTCAATTCTTGCTACACAAATGCAGCGGCTTCTCTGAGAGAATGTAATCCTACAATTAAGTCACCCATAGTCTAAAATCGTAATTAAATGACTACAGACAGAAATTGATAATATGTACATAAAGCAGTTTATAATCAATACATTACAAGAATTCATGACCGATTTGTATCACATTTATGGTTCAACTTTCGTACGTTAGAATTACCAGACTCCAGAGCTCCTGGGGGGATTAGGGATAGGGTCGGCAACGCGCTTGCGATGCTTCTGGTGTTGCAGGCGTCTATAGGCTACGGTCTTACCATCAGGTGAGCCGTACGCTTGTTTGCCAACCTAGTTACATAAAAAAAAGACTGCTCGCAAAGCTCGCTCTCAAGCACGCTTCATGGAACAGTCGTGCGATAAACAGTGTGTTCTTAGGTAACTCAAGCCATTTTTAGGTAATTTCAGTAATTCGAACTAGTCTCCTATTTTACCAAATAGAATTTTTGTACACGCTGCAATAATTATTTATGTTACATGCAATCAAACGCCTAAAAATAAAATTTTAAGCTTCTAACACTTCTGATTCCGATATCAGGTGTAAAAATTACGTCAAGACTAAAAAAACCAATACCTAACCGGATCTAAAAATAAAGGGTGAAATATTTGTGCAAAATTAAGACGTACTTTTATGGGTAACGTCAATTTCGTGATTTTAATGTGAGTAATTTTCTCTATTTAAAAAACGCTGATCATACGTCTATGTAAATTTTTTAAAACCTCAAACTTCAGAAATAACTAGCTTCTATACAAATTTCAACCCATATTTCACCAATTTAAGGTTAGAATTTTCCCAAAAAACTGAGAAACTTGTCGACTCATTTTTAATTAGTATTCCAGAACTAAAATTTGATGTTTTGAGCTTCAAAAGCGACGAATTTATTATTTAAACTTTCAATCTCTATTTCACCCCATTAAGGGTAGATTGTCCTCTAATGCTGAAATTCATATTTATCGTTTTTAATCAATAAAAAAACGATGAATGGATTGTATAAAAATTACAATCTTTCAACCCCTATTTGACGCCATAAAGGTATAATTTTTGAAAATATGTTATTATTAAACGTCTCTTACAACAAATTTGTAGTATTTGTAGCACGAAAAATGACCTTCATACAAACTTGTTCTAGTCCTTGGACCACCTTAATCCGGTCCTGTCACAAAATCTGTTCATAAAGGACGTCTACTAACTATAAACTATCGCTGTGTCCAAATTCAAGTTTGTAGCACAAAAAATTAGGAACTTTTATAAAATATTTCGAAAGCCCTTCTTAATACGGCCCTGTCGCAAAATTAGTCCTTAGTAGTCGCTTACTACACAAAATAATTAAACCTACACAAAATAATTAAACCTATTCGATTCATAATAAAACGATTCATTTAATTACAGATTTGGGATAGGCTTACTGATTTGTGACGCTCTTTGTGCTAGTGCTGCATTACAGACATAATCATACGATTATTCTCCTAGAATCATACGAGCGAAATCGCGGTCGAAAACTAGTGAAGATATAAATTGAATAAAATTTAAAATATAATCGACATACTTTTAAAAAATAATAAAATAACCAAATAAAGCGTTAAAAGAGTATTAAGATGATGAATTGAGTAGGAGATGTTGAGTGAGGTTCAAGTACTACCTACTTGATTTCACCGCTCAGCCTATTCATTTTGTTTTGATTCTAAACTCATGCTTCAATAAAACTCTTCAAACGATTATTATGAATATTTAAATTAAGGTTATTATTAATAAAAGGGCTATATGATCATGAAGATAGATTAAATACTCCTTTGTGGTACAGTATACTTTTTATGTTTAACCGTTCTATGGTTGAGAGGGATTTTCTTGATTATTAGTTAATTTTTGACCGTCTATAGGTACTTTTCTCGACGAGTCAATACTCAGTTTTATATAACGTACGTTTTAATTTTAGCTTAACTAAACTAGTGCTCTAATATGATGAACTTTTAGTATGCTTAGTTACAAGAGTGTTTATCGACTACATTTACATTATTCCCTTAATAGTTTTAACAGAAAATTAATGGGTGTTTTGTATGTTGATGGTCAGAAAATTGAGGCATGATTACCGTGCGGTGCTATTATTATTGCATCAAGCAAGGTCGACGCGTAATAGGTTATTGCCGTCGGTTTTGATACATGAATACTTTCGGAAATAGTTAAGTTAAAAACGAATCAATATACCAAAAGTTAAACTTTTTTATATAGAGACCTCTGCTTTTTATTGCAATTTATTCGCGTTCATGCATTTTGGCAATCAATCTTTAATTAAATATATAGACAATACGTTTTAATTACATTATTTCATAACATCATTTAAACTATTTAAGAAAACAATTTGGATGCATATAGTTATAGTAGATATTTTTTTGAATGATTAAAAAGTTTTCAGCCAGTGACAGTTAGATATCGGATACAATTTGAAATTATCACTGTCGATCAATACTCGAGCTGATGTGAATTTATTTCGATAGGTACATTCGTCATACAACTGTAAGCCATATGAGCCGCATATGGACATCGCTGTGATTAATTCCTAACTAGCTGATATTTAGCCACCTAAATCATCATCAAAGCTGTACGAACTGAGAGAATGCGTTTTCAAATACGATTAAATTTCATAATTAAGATCATAAAGCTAGTTTTATTTTTGGGAAATATTAGTTTCAGAACGAATTACGTAAAGTTTTGAAGATTTTAACTGCTTTTGCGTATCTGCTGAGCGAAAATGTGATATTATGTTACGGTTTCGTTGTGTACTTTAAAAAAAATTGTGTATTGAAATGAAATTATTTTAACATTAAATTACACTAGCACCTGCAAGCGAAGTCATTATTTTTTTGAAAAAGAATTCTGCGATTGATAGAAAAATTTCTTCATCGTTTCAGATAATTAAAGAAACCGCAAAAGAATATAGACGTGTGGTCGTGGAAAAGTATCTTTGTGTTATCTGTCAGTGTGATGGAGTACGCATGTGCATTTTATCCCGGAGGGTAGTCTGAATAATTGCATGAAAAGGTAATAAACAAAAGATCGCATAGAAACTGAAGTTGTTTCGCAAAGTAAATGGGGCATTTATTTGTTAGACAAAAGAAAATGCTGCTATATTCCAGCGGAAAATTATCTAGATTGTAAAAAGACTCAATAAAAATAGTATTCAAAACATGTGCTTATTATGTTTACGAGAAGACAACATACCGCATATAAACTCTTTGTTTATTTCAGGACCAAAACTATGATATTATACTGCCATTCCACAGTATAAGTCAATACACACATTCATGCGAGTAAAACTCACCAGCAGTTTAGGAATAACTCAAATAATATAGGTACATTAAAGTTCACTTTAACTCGAAAGTTTCCAAGAGACATTAAGATCAAATTAGTTTTCGTAATATGGAAATTCACAAAATTAAAACAGCAACTTTCATTAATTCAGAGTAAGACTGCATTGATAATATTTAGAACGTCGAAATGTCTTAGAAAACAGACTTACCGAAAATAATTTATTTTCATTTTACAAATGGCTTGTTTTCGCCGTAAATATGCCAAAATAAGTATTTCATTGTCATCTCGCCAGCCTACGTCGTGCGATGTTTTCACGAAGGATAAGGATAACAGCTATAATTTATAACTGCCCGGAGAGGAGCGGATTCAACTGCCGACATAAAAATATGTAGACGTGACAAACTTTACTATTTTTATGGGAAAACAATAATTATATTAATTATAACATTCATTATTTTTATTTTATTCAATTCGATATGTGCTTATTTGTCGTATATAAAATACAATTACATATTGAGCTCATAAAGCTCCCTCTTATAATCTATATAATAATAAAAAAATTTGCGAAGCACATAACTGGAGAATGGCTCGACCAATTCGGCTAACTTTTTTTGGATGTTCCTTAAATCCCACGGAAGGTTTTTATACTAAAAAAAAAACATAACAGACAGAACGAAGTCTGCCCGGGCAGCTAGTAGGTACTCAGTAGTAGTAATATTTTTGCCCACTATTGGGCATAGGCCTTTTCTCCTACATGGAGAAGAGGCCTATGCCCAACAGTGGGATATTACAGGCTGAATCGAATGGAATCGAATCGAATATTTTTGTAATCTGAAATGGAAATTTTAATGTTATATTTACAAAAACGGAATTAACATCTTTATTTTTATGTAGAGACTGTTACAAGTTTAACAAAATTTAAGATTTAAAATAGTATTGACCCTAGTTTGTAGGTTAATAGTTACTTAAAATACGGTATAATTTTTAAATATTTAGATGTTAAGAAAAGTAATAAGTAGTCCTCCCGTGACCATGTTTTCTGTAAAGTATCCGAAACGTCGGGCATCTAAAAAACTTAATAAACTGGGATAAAATCTGAAAAAGTTGTTTCATTACAAAAGTAATAAATAGTTTCTGAATTAAGACTATAAAAAAATATATTCGAAGCAGGAGCAGAGTTTTTTATAAAACATGTTGAAATTTTATTAAAATCAGTTAAGTATTTTAGAGTCCATCGCGGACAAACAACGTGACACGTAATTTATATATATTAAGATAAAATAAATACAATTGTTTATTCGCTCATTTGATTTATTAACTTTTAACGTCACCTAAAGCAATAAATTGTGTTTTTAACTTGATAAAATCCGAAGTTACGGATTTTAATCTCATTATTTAAAATTTTATAGTGTTAAAAATACTCAAATAGCAATATAACTTTTTACCAAAGACATAAAATATCATGCAACATAGCTAAGTCAAAACGAATATATATATGTCTTTCTGTTTACAGATCATCTAATACGAACGGGGATTGAATAATATGTAATACGTCACTGGATAGTGACCATACATAGACATCACTTCGCCTAAAAGACAGCGAGCTAAAGAGCCGAAGAGAAGATGGGCAAGAAGAACTCAAAACTAAAGCAAGATACGATCGACAGGTTGACCAACGCAACGTACTGTAAGTAAATTAATACTATAACTATGTTTAATAACAGGACACTACAGAATTAATTAGTTTAAATTATAAAAAAGAGTATATGTTAGCGCCAACACGCGACTATAGTAAAATGTAGTCAGCAGTGTTGTGTAGTACCTACGATGGGCGGACTTCTGGCTTATTAGCTATTTCTTACAGACGGCTTAGTTTGATCACCAACCAAACAACACAATTTAACCTAATCGTAATATCCGAAACTATTATTTGTAGAGTAATATTATGAGTTTGTAGAGTAAAGTTATATAATCTCGAAGAAAAATAAGTACCGACATTTTATTACTTTTCATGTATTTGTTACTATATTAGAAATTTCACATCCACAATATCCCTAGGAAAATATAATTCCGAAGCTATTTAGGAAATGTATAAATTTTGTTTCAAAAACTATTTAATATATAAGAGTCCTAGGAAATGTGCACAATTCCTAGGAATTGTATATAATTCCAATATCGTATTAGGAAATGTATAAAAATAATGCTTTCTGTAATAAGACACCAAATCTTTTCTTTGTAATGTATTAGAATAAATATAAGATTAAATTTTAACCCTTTATAATTAACTACTTTAATGGCTAGTCTTTAGATTAAGATCCGCGTCGGTCTAATTTTGAAGTTAGATAGGTTAAGGTTATTTGGTAAGTCTTTAGATTAAGACCCGTAGACCGTTTATCGCCATATTTTTTGTGACAAAAACAAAAAAAAATAACCCTAACCTATCTAACTTCAAAATTAGACCTCCCCCCGCTATCCCCGCATACCCATTGATATCGCAAATATTTACATTTCCGTTTGCTATTTAAGCAATTTATAGATTTCCTAGGAAATCATAATTTATTTTACACATTTCCGTGCGATTTTAGGAATTACATACATTTCCTAGGAATTGTATACAATGCCGGATTACATACATTTCCGGTAACATATACATAGGTAGCATGTGACTACAGCTAAAAGCGCTGTATTGGGGTCCTTTCAGTGTCATTGCTGTTAAACTTACGCTACCCTTTACTCGCATTGTGTAGAAACTAATACGATATAGGTATATCATAATCGTGTCTCATAAGTGTGGATCGAAACAAAAAAATCGGCCAAGTGCGAGTCGGACTCGCGCAGAAGGGTTCCGTACCATTGACTAGGTACATTGATTGTAATAACGGGCAAAAAGCGGCTAAAAATCACTTTTATTGTATGAGAGCAAAAATAGGTAAAAATGACGTTTTTTGTATGGGAGCCCCCCTTAAATATTAATTTTATTTTAATTTTATTATTTATTATTAAAGTAAAAATACAACTGAGTATTTTGTGAGTATTTCAAGTGCCTACCTGTTGCCATTATTGATATCGAGCAAAAAAGGGCAAGAAAATCGCGTTTTTTGTATGGGAGCCCCCCTTAAATATCTATTTTATTTTGTTTTTAGTATTTGTTGTTATAGCGGCAACAGAAATACATAATTTGTGAAAATTTCAACTCTCTAGCTATAGCCGTTCTTGAGATACAGCCTGGTGACAGACACACGGACGGACGGACGGACGGACGGACGGACGGACGGACAGCGAAGTCTTAGTAATAGGGTCCCGTTTTTACCCTTTGGGTACGGAACCCTAATAATAAACGAAGCAGAGCGCCCCAAATATCTGAAGAATCATCAGTAAGAACAGTAGTAATAAACTTGCTTTCCTTTTGAATATGGAACAAAACGCCTCTTTATCTAACGCCTATTGTCAGAGCGGGAACACAATAGTTCTCCCCTGGAAATTAAGTTTGCGTAGCATTTGCCAGCGTAGAATGGGTGCTTCGCAAATTGCGCATTTGAACTGACTAAAGCCTCCTTTACGACAAGCGGCATTATAAGTGAAAATCGATTCATCAAATACCATCTTTAGTGTACTGTAATTAAGCGCGTTAAACAATTAAATGGTCGCGGTATTATACGTGTTCATTGAATCATCTTAACCTCCGTTATCAGATGGGTTTCCTTTTGTTACGAATGTCAGTGACAAAACTTTTATGAACGTATTCAATGTTATATCTGTATTTATGAATTATACGAACTTTTATTCATTTTGAAATAAGATGAATAAGATGTTATGAATTCTTTCATTGAAGACGTACGAACCTAAAACTTTATGTTTTATATTATATATTTGATATAACTATAATTATATTAAAATAGCTAATTTTGTTCTCTATGCAATAGAATATTCAAGATTTTTATTATGTAAATACCAATCTTACACGTGCAAAAATAAAGACAATGAATTTAAATTATTCCTCTATACGCCTACGCTACTGATTAAAATGTATTTACATATAAATATGAATATTTGTAACGAGCTGAATACGAAGTCACCTCTGAGCAGATAAGACATAACAGGATTCATAAGTGTCACGTTTTATTCAAATTATGTCAAATCAATTTAACTTTTTTATCGTATGTACATACCTATAATAATTAATGAACTCGTTATTATGTACTATCATTTGAAACGTAAAAGCCTTCATTTTACAAGCTTTTATTTAACTTGCAATGCATGTATGTATGTAACTTAGGGTGAAATCTTGCAACTCAATTTTGAACCAATTTGGATGATAATGGATGGTTAACTTTGTGACGTCGTTCTAAATCCAACATGGCGGCATATCCAAGAGTGCATACTAGTTATTTTTAGTGTACTTCGGCAATATGGGTATCAAATGAAAGGGCTTGCTAAGAATAATTCGAATAAAGTGACGTGATAAGTAAAAAGTCAAAAATAAATTAAAAGTAAAAAAAACCTTGATATGATTGATTTTAACTTTTTAAATTTTCAAACTAAGGAAATACGAGTACTCATATCTCGTCAATAATGCATTGATTGTGCAAGATTTAAACACATTTAAATCTTGCATAATCAATACTAGTGACTCAATAAACAAAATTTTGCTATAATAAAAATACATGGGAATTATTCAAAAGCAAAATAATTGCTTGCCTTATGAACTAAAGCCGAGTCTGAACTGCTTCAAAGGTAAAAACAAAGGTTTTATCCATTTGGTTGTGACGAAAAACTAAACTTGGATATACTATGACGATTCTAAGAAGAAAAAATTACAATAAACTTTAATCGTTGTTATCAACTATAAAATCATGACCAAAATCAAATATCCAAGTTCTTACTCTGCTCTTACCTTGTGTATGTAGTGGGCATAAAAGGGTGTTGTTTGTTATGATCTAATGATCTCATTACGGTTCTTACGAGAAAAGTCACTAGTATACGAAGAAAGACATGACAAAGTTATTTTCTTTCATGGTAGCGTTCGGGTAGCATGATTTAGCAGGTCAACGGTACGATTCTTTTTTACAAAATGGAATTTGAAAATTTAATGAAAGATGGGAAAAAGTAGTTAGTATCTTTCGTGGAAAAGTAATTTGATTTATCTGTTTCTTTACTATGTTTTTAAAACAACAAATTTTTTACACTAAAAAAATGGACCGAATATATTTGAAGGCCTAATATAAGATTATTATATTACGTTATTGTTAAGAAGGAATTATAGTTATTATGAAATTAAATTAAAACACGTTTAAATATGATAAAAACTGATTACGGAGTTGGTGAGCAAATATGAATAACGTTACTAGTCTTTGTTGCATGAGCGAATGGTTACCTAACAAAGGATGCGCGTCTCCTCAACACCGTATAATTTATGATTTTGCTTTGTCAAGCAATTAATGTAAAAGCGACAATACCGTGATTCATGAAATGCTTGTGCGTGCTAAACACCAATAACACGAACGGCACGCCTCTCCTCGCCCTCCCCATGCTATTATTAAAAATATTTCTTCAGTTTTCTTTTTTTTTTTTTTACTTGTACGACAAATAATTTACGATTTAAACACTTTTGTTCATCTGAAGTATTCCTATAGATACCTGAATTAAATGTTAAGGTATAAAATCATTTCGTATTAATTACGACAAGGATATAGAGTCTGAGTCGTCTAAATTATGTTTTATGTATATTTATGTAACATACACACTTGACCGAATAAAAACAATGCGAACAGCAGTGCTTAACGGCATACCAATCACTAAGTATTACTGATTAAATTATATAATTAAGATTTATATCTCAATAAATAATGTTAATATAGGAATGGTACGATCTGTATTTTGATGTAATTGCGAGTGGGGAACTTAGCTTTATTGGCCAATTTAGTGAAGAAGTTTGTCGGTCGGCGCCACTATGACTACGAACGAGTATTGTACCTACTACGGGCGCGGCGACATCCAGAAACCTCACTTTGTAACAATATTAAGGAAAAGCGTACAACGAGTTTCATGTGACAAATTTGCGAAATAGATAGATATGTAAATGTTATCATATATATATATATATATATATATATATATATATATATATATATATATATATATATATATGATAATCTTGAAGAACAGGTAACGAATTATATCACGATCACGATTCAGCCTGTAATATCCCACTGTTGGGCATAGGCCTCTTCCCCATGTAGGAGAAGGATCGGAGCTTAATCCACCACGCTGCTCCAATGCGGGTTGGCGGACGAATTATATACCAGATTAATTATTGTACACCAGAGCATTTCAGTAGATTTTCTAATTGTAAGTTACTTGTACATAAAATATTTTTTAGTGGTTTTTAAAGTTCTGGTAGTTACAATTCAAAAAAATAATATGTACTTTGTGTAACAAGTTGGCACTTAATATTCATTATTTTAAGCCACTTTTTATCTTCATATTATACTGTTCTTCAACATACGTGTATCTTTAACGTCTCAGGTTACTTAGGCACTTACGCTGCGTAGTAACTATATTTACTAATCTGTGCTTACGCTAACATTTCTTCATATAAACTTACAATAATTCAACCCTTTACGCAATGATTATAAAAAGTCACTAAAACTTTTTAAATCGTTGGAATCAGCAACAAAAAAAAATACTAAAGTTGAAAGTAAAACAAAACAAACATGTACAAAAAGCTTTTAAAAAAATTCATCTAGCAAAATATTTTTATACATAAAATTAATTTTAAGTTATTTCATACTTGCAAAGTTGAATTATGATGATGGAATTTTAAATAATAAGTTATGGTAAAATAATTTTTTGACATCTTCATACATATCTGTCCACGTTACCACGGTAATAAAATGAAAGAATTTATTTGTTTGAACGCGCTAATCTCGGCATCTACAAGAATTAATTTAAAAAACCATTTTTGCGTTCAGTCGTTTTCTTTTTGGGTCCTGTTTATTAAAAAAGATAATGTGATAATATGTAACGATATAAAGGTAAAGCGGTAACATACGTTTTTTATTTTTTCATTTGAAGAAGAACATTTCTGCCGATAAACTGTCACGCAGATTGATTTTTTTTTTTGCAGTTTGTCACGCGGTAAAAAAATTGTAAAAGTATTTGGTCCAAAATAAAGAAGTTATTATTAAAAAGAATTTATTGTTTATCTCTTTTCGGTTTCTCACTTGGCGGTTAAGACTTCCATTCCACGTATGACAAATGTTTGGAATGTCTTATGTGGTTGTTATAATATCTATATATTATACTCATGGCATAGAATATTTATTATTTAGTAGCTAACCCGAGTGGTTTCACTATTGTTCACATGTTTTCACTGTAAACCTTTTTTATTTGTGGTTTTTGTCCATGTATTCATTTAAAGGACAACGGCTTATGCTTACTGACATTAATAAATAACGATTGTATGAAATAACATGTAATATGAAAGAACGAAAGTAACTGACATAGCCCACATAATTAGCAAGTTGAAGTGGCAGTGGGCTGGTCATCTGTGTCGCAGGACCGATGGCCGTTGGAGCAGACGTGTCCTGGAGTGGAGACCGCGTCTTGGCAAACGCAGTGTGGGACGTCCTCCGGCCCGTTGGACCGACGATCTTCGTAAGATTGCCGGTGTAGGCTGGATGAGGATTGCGGAAAACCGGGATGTCTGGCGTGAACTTGGGGAGGCCTATGTCCAGCAGTGGACATAGGCTGAACTGATGATGATGTATGAAATATATATGTATATAAGTTTTAGTGCAATTGTTTAAAGAATAACTACTTCTAGACTGTGTGCTAAGCTGAAACCTTTTTAAACAAGGTTTTGTCTTAGATCTCCAGGATCACAATTGTAAAAATCAAAACCAATTTCCGTGAAAAACTGACAGACAGACAGACACATATTCTTAAACTGTTTTTTTTTTATTTCTATTACTGTAAAAAAATCCCCACCATTTGATTCTGGTTAGTAATGTTTTATCATTAGATATTGCTGGTTACAATTTTACGAAATCTGTAGATTGATATATGACTTGGATTTTGACTCTTTTAAATCTACAACCTCAGTCTTAGTATATAATATGGAAAATAAAAAATATACAGATTAAATTTATTTAATGATACTTGTGTAAATTACATCTGCTTTAGTATGTAATATTTGTTACTTAAGAAACGTAGAAAATAAGGATAGAAATGTTACTCATAAAATTACAAATAATATTGTTGTGATAATGTACTCAGTCGATTACATCTATATAAAACGTTCCCATTCCTTTTGCCGTTCGAAGCATATATTTCAACTTCCATTTTAAAGAACGAACAATTCCAGAAATCACTTTTTTATTTTATCAAAAAAGCTTGTGTTAGTTATAATAAATTTCACCATCAAATTGCTACGTTTTATGATAAGTCTTCAAAAATATTAATAAACTTTATGTCATGTTAATTTTCTTATCGCTTTGCTTTTTCTTTGTTTTTATTTAAATTAAATTATTTTATTTGATACAAGTTTAATCCTAGTTTTAATGTCAATATTGAAGCTTTGTCGGATTATTTGAAAAGGACTATTTAAAAAATGCGTGATTTCAACACCGTTCTGAGTACATGAGACATAAGAGCAATTCTATACAGATTTCAATTTTTAGTGCATCAGATTAAAACCTAAAAATCGAACACGTTATTAAAGAGTATTGGAATTGGTTTAATGAAAATTTTATTTCAAAGCCATAAAGAAAAAAGATTGATCAAACACTGCACTGAAAGAATCCTGTACAAGTGTGCAGCCTCCGCTCATCTGAAAAAATTTAATTGCCAACTTTTTGAAATTATTCGAATACTCCAATGGCTATTTAATCTTGAAGTATTGTAGAAGCTCTCATCACTTCTACGATTTTATAGAAATTCTGGCCGGCAAATGAAACAAAAGAAAATATTGATTCGTTTGACATTTTCTAAATACTGACCCAAAAAACGACTATGCTCGCCTCTTTTTTCACTCAATTTCTTTTTCAAAGGGTGTATTGAAATAAACCTGTTTGACTGTACCGTAGAAGATGACAAATTTTTGGATTGAGCATGACTGGTTATTTAGAAAGAAAAGTTAAACTTGATATTATATTAAATGTCACAAAGATATACCTACCATATTTTAAATATTGTATTAAATTTTTAGATATAAAGTAATGTAATAGTTTCATACATAATAAACAACAACAAAATTTAATAAATTAAAATGTACTTTTTATTTTTTTTATTATATCACAAAAAATGTCAAATAAAAAAATAATTGCAGTTTATTATAAAACAGATTGCATCAATTTACTATAACATAATTTGAATTAATTTCTCAATAAACTACGATCTTTTCAATCAATTACTTGTTATTTTTTCTATTTTATTTAAATGAAGTCAACTGGAAGGACCTGAAGACATCCAACTACTGATTAATCATAGGTCTGCACTCCAGGAAGAAAAAGAATTATTCTCATTGAAATGTTTCCTTTCTCCGAATTGATTTTAGGACTTGTTTACTTTGTTGATAGCTTAGATCCTTTTTATCTCTATTGTTTATAGTTAAGCCTGTCGAGAAAGCAACCATGACCTCATTAATCGTTGACCTGTTTAACTCTGATAGTTTCGTTGAAAGTGTCTCGACAAAACCAAATGCTATCGATTTTTTTAATGTGTATACAACTGGTCTTATTAAATTCAAGATTTTTTTTTGGGATGGGCTATTCGTATTTAATAGAAATTAAAGCAAAAACATTTTTTATACAAGCTAGCTTTTCTATGCCTTGTCCTATCCTATAACCAAAGGTTGTCTGGAAGAATTCGCTCCTTTAGATATAAGACCGCCTTTGTACATCTTCTTCTAATTTGTAATAATTTTACTTGTAAGCGATTGCCCCAAGCGCGTTGCTGACCCTACCCCCAATCCCGTCAGAAGCTCTGGTCACCTTACTCACCGCAGGAATACAAGACTGCTTAAGAGCAGTATTATTTAACTCTGATTGTCTACTCTTTACCTCTAATACGAATTTTTTGAAAGAATGTGCAATGTGTTAAGTCAATACAAACAAGAAGATTGAATTCTTTTTAATTCTCCGTTGATTCTATTTAAACATTTTATTTTGTACAAGTCAAATTCACTTAAAGTCTTAATTAAATCCGCCCGAAATAGAAGGGCGGGTAATAAAACCAATGTAATATGCAGCTTTTTATTGACAAAATAATTTTAAACAAAATAAGCGACAATATCCAGTAATCTTAAGCTTTGTATCTTCGTTTATTAAACTTTCATGTATACCCGACAGTGACGAGCAAGATTAATACGCGAAACGTAGGTATATTAATTATTGTATATAAATTATATAAACTGGAATTAGTATAAACCATTCGTGTACTTTGCTGTACATAATATAGCACCTTATATATATATATCATTACTAGGCAAGTACCTAGTGGAATCGTAGTAAATATAAGTATATTTAAAATATTTATATTTCTCTCTCCTCAAGATGTTTCATTTTAATTGAAAGTACTAGATGAATCTATAGATAAATATAGCATTCGAAACGAAAATATGTATATATACTTATATATACCTATATATCGCTAAAATTATCAATATGCACCCAAAAATTATTTTGTATTAGTACTATTACTGATAAAAAAAGTTTCAACGACTAATGGGTAGAGTATTGTGCATAGATATTTAATAGAGAAACCAGTTTACACTACAATTAACTCTTGATGAGATTTGACTTATAAGACACTGTTGCGCACAATGTTTAACTTTCACTATCAAACTTTAAATAGCTTTAGAATACGGATCGAAGGATACAGATCGACTCAAAACCGCGACACAACTTACTTTGCGTAGCGGGAAATATGGAGGAAGTTAGTTTTAAAAGATAACTAAACTTATAAAACCAGCGAACAATAATTAGATGCTCGAGTATTATATTATTATATTGCGTTCAAATAATTTTATAAATCACATTATTTAGTAACTAAATACTAAACAATTTCATATTACAAAATACGAAATTTTGTCTTACGATTAAATTTTATCTCCCAAACTAGACATGTAAATACATACGAGTACATACATATAAATCACGCCTCTTTCCCGTAGGGGTAGGCAGAGACCACTTCTTTCCACTTAAAACTAACTTAACTAACTTAAAAACTTTTAACTAACTTTTAACTAACTTAACGTAACTACATTAGGTCCTTATTATAAGCATCGAATGGAATTATGTATTTAATCTACTAAATTTTCTATCATTTGTGATTCATACGTTTATTATTCATATATTATTCATAGACCTTGACTGAAAAAATTAGGAGCGTTAATCAATGAAATTTCTAAAAAGTTTTTATTTTAAGATACAGAATCCAAATGGAAAAAGTAGGTAGTAATTTGTTCGAACGAGGTCTGAGAAACATGGTGGATGTCGGAGATGTTCCAAAACTCTTCTAAATAAGCGACTGCCTGTTTTGCATGGTTTTCCAAGACACTTACCAGTACCATTTCAGTCAACTTTCGCTTGGGGCAGGATTTGACTGGTTCTGGATTCTAGTTTTATTATGTTACCGTTATCGTACCGTTATCGTACAGGAACAATTTTTCATCTCAAGACCATCAAAATTTTTCCAAAATTTCGTTATTGTGACAGGCGAACAATGTTTCTGAATAAATAGATAAACAATTCTGTTGCGCATTCAAGCGGTGCGTGCTTTTCGTTCAAGCGGTACATATTTTTCGAGCCTTTTCACTTTTCAAATTTGTTTAAAGAGAACTAAAATTGTTTTGTCATTGCACCGAAACTTGGCGGTAACTGACGTGGTTTGTAATAAATGTAAGCCTAATATTAAATTTGCTCGAATAAAATTTTAAGGCGCTAAATTTTTTAAAAAATATATTTTAAGTTATTATTTATTTTAACCCTACCTGCCTGTTGAGTTACACTGTGACTTAACACTACTTTTGTAGCATCGAATCAGTGTTTAAGTTATATTTGCGAGTAGAACTTTATTTCTATAAAGGACGAACATTTTTCGCATGTAATAAAAGTTTTGCCTTTACATCCAGATTATTTATTTACATCGTTGACGTTTCAAACCCCAAATAGGAAAATATCTTAGTGCATCACATCTGAGATCTTGAGAAGGTGGAATTACCACATTACACTTTATATTTTATTCATTATTTAATAAGTATCAGAGAGTTTGATAATTATAATTTTTACTCCAAATCTAATTCTGAAATCTTGACTTATAAACATTCTTAGCTAAAAAGGCTATCAAGATTAGTGTGCTTAAATAAATCATATTCTAGTTTTATTATTATTAATTTTATATATTTTTTATCTTATATATTTTGGTACCTATTTAAGATTATTCTTATTTATAAGGAAGAAAGATAAGAAACAATTTATATTTTGTGTTTAAAATGTAGGCGACTAAATTATGTCTCGCCTATTGCTTATTTGCTATTGCTCAGTAGGTATTTTAAAAGCTATCAAGTAGGTATGTACATTTAGTAATATTCTTCCATCTTGCTCTTCTCCTACAACATTGTAACCTAAGTTTCATAATAAACATAAAATATATACAGCAATATTATTTTTAAAAATATTCAGCATCGAAGACATAAATAATGAAATGGAAATATTATACGCACATTTCTAAAACCTCGTATCCGAATCCCTCTACAAACTACAGATGAAATATTTTATGTCCACAGTCTCCGGAATAACTGGTATCCGTTTTTTACCATTCAAAATATAAAACGTACTTTACTTGCAGTCCCTCCTGCCGAAGATATTTTACTATCAATAAGAATTTCTCATTTTTGTAACATATACATTTTTTTAATGTATAAATTCAAATGTAATGAAATCAATAATATACCTTATACCATATTTTTATCTTTCGTTTTCTTTACGAGTGGCGGAATAAGCCGTTGGTGAAGTTAATATATGCCTAAACCTCGCTCTCAAGGAGACTTTAAATGAAGGCCTATTTAAATCACGTGACGTCGAACTATACACTATCACTATTGTTGAATAGAATATTTGTGAATATACTAAAACTGAAATTGTTGGTTATAGGACTACTTGAATTTTTTCAACATAAAAACCCTACCCACCAAGGCTAATACCTTGCTAATATTTAAACAAAGATTATTATATAGAAACATAATTAGTCTCAAATACACAAAGCCACGATGTCTATTTGTGGTACATTATCATTTTGAAAAAAAGTCCAATAAAATAATCTTTGTAAATAAAAAAATTGTGCTGAAAAATAAAAATTACATATAAGTATAACAAATAAATGACATAAATATTAACAATAATTATTTAAATATTTTCAAGTTTTTAAAAACAATTCTAAATTTATTTTATTATTTAGATTTCGTCATTATTTTAACGTATCGCCTTTTTAGATGTTTAGAAAGATGTTCTACAATTGCTGTTACTGTTTACGTCAATGATCTTAGAAAAAAAAAGACCTTTTTTCTATTCTAATATCATTGGTTTACGTACAATACTAAAGTAAATTAATAACAGAGACGTAGAGAAACTGATTACGGTTTCAGACAGGCAACCCGTAAGATGAATTCAAGACAACGTCTTGTCAAATGAATCAAAATTTCTTCAGTTTCTAACTAAAAATAATAAAGAAGTCATGAAATCAGCTTATGACTGGTATTATACGCCTTCTTATTTCTGGAGCTGCATAAAACTTATTGAGGACTGTCTTTTCTTTTCGACTTCCGATCCAAGCTAGTTTAGTTCGCTATTGTATTAATGACAATGGCAGATTTGAAATTTTACTGGACATTGGATCAAATTCAGCAACAGTTTTATTACCAAATAAACACTATAAGAAAAAAAATGAGACACGTTCAATTGAACCAGAAGCGATTAGTAAACACAAAAGAAAGAACTATAAAGCAATTGAACAGAAGTCAGGAATGCAAACATATTGTCACTGAGCTTAGAAAAATCTAAATATAAAAATATCCTGATCAAGATAAAAATTTACTAGAAAATGAAGATAATCAATATGAAATGGGAAACACATTGCAACTTGACGAATTATCATAATAATGTTATTAACATATCTCATTACTGATTTTCTGTATTATACTATGCATTCCCAAGGAGGGTTGATGTCAGGCAGGCGGCCGGTCGTAAAAAATAACATGCCAAATCACTTACAACATGAGTCTGTGGAAGAGGAGAACATGTTGTGCCGACCCTATATAAATAGGATAAGGGCAGGGAGATGATGATGATATTATATAGAAACATATAGAGAGAGAACCGAACAGCAGTTCGTAATGAACTTGGTAACCTTGATGTCATTACGTATTGAAAATAAGACAAATTTGGAACGAACAATATGTTTGATAAGACCAACATTTTTTACTACATTTTAATAAAATTTTTTCTAGCTTTTTACGACTCTCTCATCCTCATCTTAGTCATCTTTATCACAATATCTAATAAGATTTTTGTCTATCACTGGAGTCGCAAATAGGTATTTAAGCTAAAATTCAACAAATAAATTAAGTTTACCCAATATTATCCTTGTGTAATGGTCTGTAAATTGATAATTGAATTATTAACAGCTTCTTTTTAATATAGGTATTAAGTAAATACAGCATTAAGCTCTTTTACCGAAACTAAAGACCGCAGTAAAGTTATTTTAGGTATTCTCGTAAGCGTTTTGGGTAACAAAATATTCTAAACAATGTTTATCTCAATTTCACGGTAAATGAAAGTATGCATGAACTATTTTATTGTAAGCAAAAATAACTAATAATAATTAGCTATTAAGAAACAACTAAAATGTTTAGTAATATGATAATCAATAATTGTGTTTGCTAGTAAACGAAAAAAAACCGACTTCAATTGCATCGGCAAGTAATAAATAATAAATAAATTAACAAACGCACTAGTCGTCACTACAATTTTCAAGGGTTTCTCTCGATTTCACTAGGATCCCATCATCAGATCCTGGTTTCCTTATCATGGTACCTAAGGTGAGATATCCCCTTTCCAACAAAAAAAGAATTATCAAAATCGGTTCATAAATCGAGTTATCCCCGAACATACATAAAAGAACGAACGAGAAAGAACGACGAAGTTATCCCCGAACATACATAAATAAAAAACATATATACGGTCGAATTGATTAACCTCCTCCTTTTTTGAAGTCGGTTAAAAAACATTTTCATCGAGGTAGGGCACAACAGAAAATATCCTTCTCAAAATCAAGAGCAGCCGACTGCCCGGCTAAGTAATAGGGTAGACTGGGTACGGTTGTGACAATTTCGGTTTGACCGCCAATAATTTTGTTAATTTACTAGTTAGTTGAGACAAAAATTACTTAAACCGTAGCTTATACATTTGTCCACATAAAAATACTGAAATTTTGTCTCAAATTATGCTGTATTACTTATAGCATCAAATTTGAAAAAAAAAGGAAAATGTCACAACCGTCCTCACCCCAAGGACGGTTGTGACAGTGGTTGGGGTCAGTAGTGACAGACATAAACATTCACAGAAATGGTTTATAATGACTTTTATTGTTAGAAATGTTTAACATAACACAAAATACTTTTCTTCTATGTAAAGTTTACACCAGTTTTATCAATATTATATATATGTTGTGGCTCATATAGGTGTATGTCCAAAATAGTCTGCAAGTTGTTATAAAAAGCTTCAATATTCGTTTTGTTAAAACTTGTAGCTCTTGAAAGGCTTGTAGCTTGAGCTACGCGTACAGACATGAACGAAACCATTCCTCACCAGCCATCTCATTCTCATCCCAAGTAGCAGGTCGGTTTATGTTGTATGTATTTATTTGTCAGTTCAAAGGCCAGTTTCCGTACCTCTCTTGTAGTAAGGCCAAAATATATTTCCGCGCAACTTGTGGTACATGTATTTTGATAAGAGCTCTTTTTGCTCCTTCGAAAATACTTTTCTATGAGCTGCATATCACATGCTGATGCTGTTTACATCGTGATTCGCACGGACTTCATCATGTTTACGAATGTATCGTAACAACGATATGCGATTAATATTATGCATTTCCGCAGCTCTCCGTAAAGAAGTCCCACGTCTTACTTCATCCGCAAGCGTTTTCTGGGCATCTAAAAGCAAAAACATAAAGAATATATATGTCACAACCGTACCCATCTACATTTGTCACAACCGTACCCAACGCATACCTCTGAAAACAATAAAACATCATGAGTAACCTAAATTATCTACGTAAAAAGTAATCATTTGTAATTAACTACTAACATTCAATTGACAACAAAAAAATATTTGCTATAGTATATCTGTATACCAATAAAAGTAAACATTAAAAGAATCTGAACAAAAAAACTTACTTTTGGCTGTTGAAAAGCAATGTGGCCTCCTGCTTTTGTTTACGTCGTGCACTGGCTAACGCAATACTGGGCAACATGTGTAGACATGCATTGCGCTTCTTTTTTCCCTTACACTCTTCACCGCATTCCGTATAGTTTCGCGGTTATAACGACTGTCACTACCGTACCCTGGCACAACCGTACCCAGTCTCCCCTACTGCTCTCAAGCAGCGTTGTGTTCATGTGCTTAGTGAGGTAATCAGATTTTCTAGGGGAGGTCAAGGACAGGGTTGAGAACGCGCTAGCGATGCTTTTGTTATTTCAGGCTTCTATGGGTTACGATAAATGTTTACCATGAGATTTGCAGTACACTTATTTGCCACCCTAGTTGAATAATAAAAAGACTAATATTGGTTTAGTGCTAATCCCCATTTTTACTTCAAAAAGTAATTTTAGTTTGTATATATAATATTAGAATTTACATTTCAATTTATAATTACAGGCTGACGTTCTGTTATTTTTGAAGGTGCTTCCGACATTCCTCTCTACTTTGAAGCTTTAACTGATAATATTTCATAATAAAATGAAGTCATTTATTTAGAACTATCTGACTTGTTGAACTACGTACCACAACATTTTTGTGACTACTTACACCTTTTGATTTTTTCATTAATTATTTTTGTACAAACCAGATCCTAATAATAACGAACAGGAAAAAAGATCTGTGAGTGAAGAGAGAGAGAGACATTAGTCGTTCGGAAGATATGTATGTACATACGTTCCGAAATGTTTATTTTTTAACGATTCTGTGCATCATTAAAAATGTGTTTTCTGAATATACTTTTACCTGAGGAGTTATTGGCAAGATATATACTTGTTCTTCTGGTTCTGAAAAGGAGATGAACCACTCTGCCCAATTAAGCCTTTTATTTTTCAAATCGATGTAATTACCTACGTAGTTTTGTCCCATCAAAATTACTATCTTCCTAGGCTATTCCTCGGTGCCATATACTTAAAAACGATAACTTTTTTAGGGTTTAAGGGTTTCGAAAGTAATTGTACCAATCTATATTCAGAACACTCCAGAATAATACGGGATGGAAACGGTCAAACGGATAAATAAGCTTACCGAAAGGTCTTTTTTAACAAGTAGAGCAGCAAAAACAGTTAGCAGAGTGGTTGGTATATAAACCCGTAATTTATTCTGGCTTAATTTTATACAATTTGAAGATTTCTACTTTATTGCACTTTTTGGTAACATAAAATTTTACTCTACTTACTAAATTATACACTACTTACTATGCATTACTAATATAACATAATAAAAGTATACATAAATCAACTAAGTTTCTACTTACAACTACGAGATTTATAAAGACTAAAGTAAGAAATCTTGGAGTAGTGTGTAAATAAAATAATAGTTATTCAGAAAAAGTTTAAGAAAGATGTTATACAAAAAAATACAATTGCTTGTAGTTTTCGTAATTTTTTATTCTCATAAATTCCAAACGACAATCAGGAGGATATAATATGGATACATTGCGTAAGTTTATATTTTGGGAAATGATCATTAGATGGGCGATAAAGAAAAGTGTTTAGGGTTTTTTTTTTTCGTTTTTTTTTGCATCATAAATTGAATAAATCGACTGGGAACGGAAGACATTTTTATTAAGGATGCAGAAATGAGAATCAATAGAGTAATGTAAAATTTTAAACAATAAATATATAACACTAGCTTCTGCGCGCGACTTCGTCCGCATGGAATAGGATCAATTCTGTCATACATGATTTGTGCGAAACTTTAACCGTTTACGCAGCGGAAGCTCTCAAAAGGAAAAACCCCGATTTTGAAACATTCTTCATTGGTGCTACGCTCCTATTGGTTTTAGCGTGATGATATATAGCCTATAGCCTTCCTCGATAAATGGGCTATCTAACACTGAAAGAATTTTTCAAATCGAACCAGTAGATCCTGAGTTTAGCGCGTTAAAACAAACAAACAATCAAACAAACAAACTTTTCAGCTTTATTATATTAGTATAGATTTAATAAATATATAACATTAATTAAAATTAATAAATATATAACATTAAAAATTTGTTGTATTGTATAGTAATTTTGAAAATCTTTACTTCTCATTAAAATAAAGCCAAGAAATGGATAGTCGTTTTTTGAAGTTTTCAAGTGCGGAAAATACGGAGTGTGCTTCCGAAATCTTCTTTTTTAATTAGTATACTCGCGAAAAGTTTCAACATGAAATAAAAGTTCCGATTGATAGATACGTGTTGTTATACGTATATTAGGACCTAGTTATTTTCAGCTTCTATCAGCTGCATTGTCATTCTATAACTGACAACCGGATTTTGTATTCATAAATGCACATTAACAAACTATTATGACATCGTGTGATAAATGTTTTTAATATTCATCGTGTTGTTTTTTTTACGCAAAAATACGCTTAAACCTTATTTCTTTGAATGAAAATTTCAATTTCAATCACCTTTAAGTTTGCCGGTAGCCGAAATTTTGTGTAACATTTATTCTCCTCTGTTTCGGAAAGGCAATTTCCAGTTAATAATGCCCGTAGCTTCAACGCGATATTTACTAGGTCACTAGTTACTTCAACATCTGTAATCCTTGTATCAAATTTACCATTGGTCAAAGCACTCAGCTTATTGGTGCAGGATACATATTAGTACCTAATCAAACTAAATGTACACAACATTACTGAAGATTGAATATGAGAAATAAGTTATTCCATATTTTGTTTAAAAAGTGTGGCTCAAGAGTTACTCATCATCATCATCATCATCATCATATCAGCCTGTTGCAGTCCACTGCTGGACATAGGCCTCCCCAAGCTCACGCCAGACATCCCGGTTTTCCGCAATCCCCATCCAGCCTACACCAGCAATCTTACGTAGATCGTCGGTCCAGCGGGCCAGAGGGCGTCCTACACTGCGTTTGCCAATACGCGGTCTCCACTCCAGGACACGTCTGCTCCAACGGCCATCGGTCCTGCGACACAGATGACCAGCCCACTGCCACTTCAACTTGCTGATTCTGTGGGCTATGTCGGTTACTTTCGTTCTCTCACGGATAGTCTCATTTCTTATTCTGTCCTTGAGAGAAACCCCAAGCATAGCCCGTTCCATAGCACGTTGAGCAACTTTAAACTTGTGGACCAGTCCCTTCGTCAGTGTCCACGTCTCGGCTCCATATGTCAACACAGGCAGGACGCATTGCTCGAAGACTTTTGTCTTCAAGCATTGCGGAATTTTCAAGAGTTACTAGTCGGATTTAAAAATATTTTTTATGTTACCCAGTCTTGAATCCAATCGTTATTTATTATATTATTTGTCTTTCTTTTGTATCATTTTTATCTTGGTAAAGCAACAGTTTCTGTTAAGTTAGTATCTACGAGTATAGCTGCTACATATTTTGCGCGTTTTCTTGCATTTGTTCATTTTCAGAATTTGTATTTAGTGCATAAAGAACTTTTGCGGGAGTTTCCATAGTGTCTGTAACAGATTTTTTGTTCATTGTTTCATTTTGTGAATCATTATTTGATTCATTCAATAGATAGAACATTTTATATTTTTTAAATATCACGATAATCTTTCTTAAAGCGCACACACACACACACACACACACGAATTTATTATTATTTTAAACGTATTTCATTACATCCTAACAATAAAATGTCTTTAATGATAATAATATCGTGATCAGTCTGAAGGATTTACTTCATCTAGTCCATTTAAACATGACAATTTTATTTACTACAATTTAATTAGTTAAAGCGGCCTGGCTAAGGTAAGCGACAGTGATAAGTTACTGTTTTCTTAACGCGAATAGACTGTAATAGATTGTCCCATCTGGGGCCCTTCTTCTAAGAATCCGCTGGGTGGATAAAAAGTAAAATGTTAGTTCAGAAAATATTCTTAACTTCCAAGCGCCTTAAAAATAATATGAAAAGAATTACGATAAAATTATTTACATTTTTTAGCAATGTGAATGGAAATTTAAGAAATTTTTTTTGTGGAAATGAAGCCTTAAAGGGACTGGAACTTTCTCTTATTTGCACTTTTTTTTCCAAAAAAGTTATAGTTTCAAATGACACATAATTTTTGAAATATAATACCGTTATGTTGAGTGATATTTGGAAAAGTGTTAAAAAGGAACAACTGCACGGTACTTACTATATGTAACTTTCGATTTCATTTTAATAAGCTTTCAAGTCACGATGTAAATCGACATTTTTGTCACGACTCCTTGCACGAGTTCTACGTAAAAATGCTATTACATGAATTAGGTGAAAAGAAACCAACGCTCGTTTAGTGTCCTTTCGTGCCGGTTCAATTTTGACAAAAATAACTCGTTTATTGGAAATGTCTTCAAATAATGTTATCGTGATATAGCCCTGAAGCTTCAGGTGTGGCGTAAAAAAAGAATGTTTAGCAGGTGTCCAATGTTATTGTATTAGCATCTCACGCGATACTATCTAAATCGTGAATAAAAATTATTCGAATACTATTCTATTTTTCGTTAATTTCATCATGTTTTATAAAATCATATAGTATTTCTTTATCTATAATCACACAAAAAACATTAGATACATTCGAATGTATATAATAAACTATATACACCCATATACAGGCTGAGGAAAAAGTATGGAAACCCCGGAAAATTCGGAAAACCGCTCGGATTGGTAGTAAAACAAAGATTATACCTGAAGTAACTTTAAACGAGAAATTCAACGGTGACCTTTGATTTGACCTTGAACTTCATTTTCAAGGTTATTTTAAGGTTAACCTCATTTTTTTTAATTGTAACCCTTATTTTTTGTACCGGAATCGAAAAGAACAAAAAAATTTACGTCCGAATACGTATTTAAGTATGAGGTTAACGTAACCTCTGAAGGTCAAATAGAGGTCAAAGTATGAACTTAAAAATCTCGCTGGTTTAGTGGTAAAACAAAAACAAAGATCATACTCTAGGTAACTTTCAACGAGAAATCCAACGATGATCTTTGATTTGACCTTAAACTTCATTTTCAAGGTCATTTTAAGCCCAACCACATGTTTTTAAATGAGAACCCATATGTTTTATACTGGAATCAAAAAGAACAAACAATTTTACGTCTATTAACTAGCACTAAATTAGAGAGATTTTTAAGAAGTCATACTTTAACCTCTATTTGACCTTCAGAGGTTACGTTAACTTCATACCTAAACACGTATCCAGATGTAATTTTTTTTTCTTTTTGATTCCGGTATAAAAATAGGGGTTACAATTTTAAAAAATGAGATTGACATTAAAATAACCTTAAAAATGTTCAAAGTCAAATCAGAAGTCACCGTTAAATTCCTCGTTAAAAGTTACCTAGAATATGACCTTTTTTACGACTAACCCGTACGGTTTTCCAAATTTTCCGGGGCTTCCATACTTTTTCCTCATTCTATATAATTAAAAAATAATCGCACGCGCATAATTTTTTAACAACTTTTTTTTCGTTATTCGCAGAACAAAGTTTGTATGAAAAAAAATTAAAAAAACCGATATTGTCACAAAAAATTATAATGTTACTAATTTCGCTTGATCAACTATTAAACTACAAATATGTAATATTTTCCTTTATTTGACAGACAAGTAAAATTATTTAACAAGTCCAGAAGAATGAAACCGAAAACAAACAAACCAAAAGCCAGCTGGACTCGGAAATGTTTGAATTGAGATCGTTATGCGCTTCAAAGCACACAATTATTTACCACAAAAGCCTACATAAGCTATATAAAGATATACAGGTACTAATTATTTTTACTAGTGGTTGCCCAGTGGTCGATAATTTGACCATAATTTATTTAAATTATTAGTTTGAACATTAAACAAAAGATTATGTATGCGTGTGTGTGTCAAATACACAGTAGTCTGTGAAATGCTTTTTTTTATTTATTGATTTAAAGTATTTTATGCATTATTTAAAAAAAATATTAGAATTCTGCACTACTTCTCTATCTATACTAATATAATAAAGCTGAAGAGTTTGTTTGTTTGATTGTTTGTTTGTTTGTTTGTTTGAACGCGCTAATCTCAGGATCTACTGGTCCGATTTGAAAAATTCTTTCAGTTTTAGATAGCCCATTTATCGAGGATAGGCTATATATCATCACGCTATAACCAATAGGCGCGGAGTCCACGCCGACGAAGTCACGCGCAGAAGCTAGTATAAACTATAAGTGTGCGTAATTTCGTACTCCTCCGTCCGCAGAATTTTTGTAAAAAGGGTACAAAGTTATTGCTTCACGTATTAATATATAGATACCACTACTATTTATACGTATTATATCTACGATTGGAAATTATAAGAGTGAAACCGCGAGGCGCAGTTAGTGAATGAAAACAAACAAGCACACTACATCTTAGCTTCAGTTATATGTAACTCTCAATAATGTAATGGTCTCAGATCCGGGATTAGACAAAATATTCCCTCATCTATAAGGCTATAAGTTCGTCTTTAGGCCGATGCTTTTTTGTATACTTGTGTAATAAAGTTAAATGAATAAACAATTAGATTTTATTAGTGACAGCAAAAAGCAAGTGATAATAGGTTAATTCCATAAATATCTTAACACTTTCACTATCGTGTTTTTTTTTTCATTCTGACCGAATGTCAACGACAGGTAACTATATAATACTAGAAATATAAATTATCGAATATATTGTTTAATATTTTCACCTACTAACCTCTATACAATACACACAAGTTCATTTGAGATAGGTTGTGTGAGATGGTTGTCGTGTAACCTAAGTATCAAATCGGATTCTAAATTACTGGGAACATACAATGTAAAATGGAATTTGTGTTGGCTGCAACTGAATTTATCTAAGAGTTATTTAACAGACTTTAGTTGAATGAACAAGCTTAGCAAGAGAAATCAGAATAGTATTGGAAGCACAAAAGTCGATAGCTTACCTAAACTTGAAATTAACTTAAATTTACCTATTTAGAAATTTGTAAAAAATTAATATATAATAAAATAGTTTGTCGACGTAAAAAATATTAGTAATCGCACTGCAACTAGTGAATAGATGAGTAAAAGTAAAATTTGATGTGCTATTTAAATTTTATGGCAACTAAATAATTATGTTTTAATGTACCTAGATATACTAATTATAATGAAAAGACTTTTTCTGATTTAGGTTTTTATATGCTGTCGACGGGCATGTGCGTTTCGAATACTTTACAGAAACCATGGTCACGGGAGGACTGGAGGAGGTGGTATTAGGAACAATATAATTGATCCTTGACTTAAATACAAACCATTCCCGAGAAAAACGTAATGAATTTTGTAATATAAGTAATTTATATTGTACCTATAGACTTACACCAGGCCCAGTTTCAATTATATCCATTCTGTAGTTAGTTAGTTTTTACAAAAAAATGTTAGCTAGGTTTCAAAATCAACTATAGTTTTATTATAGGCTGTTGGTTCCTTTTTATGTCCAATTTAATAATAATTCAAAACAATTTATTACAACATGTTACTGCGTTGTGCGAACCGGATGCATTATTTACGTAACTTAAACATGCCTCTTAATTCCGAATCGTAAACCTTAATATAAGAAAGTGTATTTGTATGCAAGACGTATGTAACGTTATTTTATACATTTAATCTTTTCGAAATACAAATTTCATCGATATCTACATTTTACAGTAAATAAAAGAAAATCGGAATCGTTTTAACATTCTTTTACTTTCTTTATAAGTAAAATTCAATTTACATAATTATATTCAATAAGTATGTGACCAAGTGTAGGTGTATACGAAAAGAATTGCCCGAAAGCATAAAGTTGGCACAAACAAAAAAAATTTTTGTAGTAAGTACACGTTAACTACAATATATGCATAATTATCTTCGCCTGCTTAATATAGAACACACCCATACTGTAACGCACAGTTCATAGATGTCTTAATGTTTTTAAAGGCCACTTATTCACTTTTATATCTATTTGATTTCGCCTTCATAGAATTTACTGTGATTCAATCGCAATTAATGTTTAATTAGTCAATCTTTAGGTATTGTTTAGTAATAAAATAACAAGAACCGTTAGGCGTAAAGTACAAAAACTGTTTATCAACAAATTACAAGTAATTTTTATTGGTAGCTCGGTTTTAAAAAAACACTTAAAAATTCCATTCTTTCGATGCAGAGACGATTCAAACGAATGCGACGGTATCACTTGAGGCAATTTCAAACCCACTTCCAAGTTCCAGAAATACTTCAGAACATGAAGAGACCGAGCACGTTGTCCTATAGGGATTACTTACTTTAAGTTTGCCTTAATCCGAGTGTCGATAAAAATTTCAGAACTAAAGTTGTAAAAAACTATTCGTATAATCAGTTGATCAATACAAAAATTATAGTTAATAGAAATTATTATATAGTTATATTTAATAGAAATCTTTTTTGGCATAAATTTTTTAATCGCACTAAATATTAACTGTATTCAAACGTTATGACACTGTTTCACGCATTAAGTATTATTCATTAATTAACACTTCGTTAAATATGAAAATAATTGTTTGAACTAAACAGTATAATTTTATTTTACTTGGTTAATAAAATTCAATGGCAGTTTAAAAAAGGTTTACTCTAAATGTTTGTTTTTAACTACTTCTTGTCATCCCCTAGATATTAAATTTTAATTTGACGTATAATAGGCAGAAATGAGAAAACTAAATAAGAATACCTTAATTTTTAGAGATAATTTTACCAGCCCTATTAAGGAATACTGAGATTGACCACCGTGTAGTCTTCACATATATAAGACTTTATCTATACTAATATATAAAGCTGAAGAGTTTTTTTGTTTGTTTAGTTGTTTGTTTGTTTGGTTGTTTGTTTGTTTGTTTGTTTGAACGCGGTAATCTCTGGAACTACTGGGCCGATTTGAAAAATTATTTTACTGTTAGATAGCCCATTTATCGAGGAAGGCTATAGGCTATGTATCATCACGCTAAGACCAATAGGAGCGGAGTCCACGCCGACGAAGTCACGCGCAGAAGCTAGTGTACTTAATAATACTGAAACCTCTTTTATTTTGTTTATATAAATATTTTTTGATAGTTGTCAAATAATTTGTATAAATGATATTTTACATTGTATTATGTCTTTTTTTTACATTTTGTTACGTGCACGTTATCTTATTAATTATTAAATAACGATATTTTGTATTTTTCTACTTGAATATTGTTTTTATATCATTACTATTCTTCAATAAAGAGTCAGCGAAGATAGAGAACATCTTATTGCTCCGCTCGTTCAATAGCTCATACATACACTAAAACCGATTCATACAAAATAGTGTAGATCATTAGAAACAAAAATCAAGAACGTTACAAGCGTGCTTTTTATAATACTATATTACGAAGACTTATGTTTCAATTTAATCGCTTGATTCAGTATATTTGTAATTTCATTCCCATGGTAACACATTGTATTAATCTTTTCATTAAAACGACTAGTATCTCAACGACACATATACTAGTCACCCAATCCGTGCGTTCATCTACCCAAACATAATATTGACCAATTACATTACTAGTCCATATGATTATGCAATACCTTATGATCGAGCTTCTAATGTTATGCCATTCATGATACAAAATATAGATTGATGTAATAATAACAATCATGATCTGGAAAGGTTGCTTTTATATTCCTAGCGTCCGACCGAATCAACATTTCACGACGACTTTCATTCTTGACGCAACATTCGAACTTGTATTATGTCAAATTAGGATTAATAAAGTAAACATAATTGCATCATATATTTTTATTATAAAAATAAAAAGCTATTCGTAATATATAAACATAACAGCCGCTGCAAGGTACCTAAATTTGAACAACATTAACACTGTGCACTAATAACGAGTAAAGATGATAGGTGATAATGAGATAAAACAATAAGTTATTTAAACTATGTGGTAGAACAGCATACTAATGAACGCAGGGATGATGACTATGTACAAAACGTTCAAATGTAAGCTGCTTGGAACATCTCGTAATTTTAAACCCTCAATATATAATTTTAAAGTAGAGAATACTTTTTTCGCTCAGCAAAACATACAGTAACCGATTGTCGTATCCTACCACCTAACTTAATCTTTACAGTTTAGTGTAGGGGCCCGGCAACATGGCCGGGAGGACCGTACTGTGCGCTTGTGGCACCGCTGTGTCCGCCGATAGATACGCTAGCATCACCACCGCTAGATCCGAAGTCTGTGGCGATTTCAGCTCCTCCGTGACTACCGGATCCAATTAATGTAGAACCTTCAATGCTGGAACTTCCACTGATTTCAGCGCCGCTAATTCCACCACTAATAGCACTGCCACTGAAAGAACCACCTCCAATAGAACCACCACCGATAGCACCGGCTCCAATACCCTCGGATTCTTTTTGGGTCTTGTATTTGATGAAATAAACTTCGGGCTTGGAAGGTTGGGTAGGCGCAGCTGTTGGGATAATAATATCGGGTTGTTCTTCGGGCTTCTTAACCAAAACATATACGAGAGTCTTCTCTTCGTTCTGAGGTTGGACAGGTATGATAGGAGCAACTGGTGCGGGTGGAGATGGGGCCTTGATGAAGATGATCTTGTAATGTTTCTGAGGGGGAGCAACAGGGTGGATGCGTGGGAGTCTCTGTTCCTGGGGCTCTGGTGGAGGAACGTGAACATATATGTGTTTCTGAACGATACCTGAGTATCCACTGCTAAAGCTTCCAGAAAATCCAGCATCACCAGAAAAACCCCCACTTAGCCCACTGCTAAGTCCACTGCTGATAGCACCACCAATACCGCTGCTGCCGAAAGAGATTCCACTAGAAGAGTGACCACCGCTCAGAGAAATGCCACTGGACGAATGACCACCAGAAATTCCTCCAAATGAAAGTCCGCTTGAATGACCTCCACTGCTGAGTCCGTGGGAAGGAGCTCCATAGCTGCTAGAAGGAGCAGAATAGCTGTATCCTACAGGAGGTTCAGGGCGGCCGTAGGCCAATGCCACGCAGGCGAGTACCTTTAAACAAAGAAAGTAAATATTATACACTATTCATATGTATACAAAATGAAATTACTTTACAACATTTATTATATTAAAAATCTGTTTTTAGTGATTAAATGTCCAAAATATGTTATAATCAATCGCTAAGCAAATAAAGACTGAAAATAGTAATTTTCAGCTCAAGTTACGATTATCATATCAATTAATATATGCTTACAATTATACATATGTTTATTATTTAAGGGATCGTTTGAACTTCAGTACACTGTCTCACTACATGACGCAACTGAACATATTATTGTGTACCATAATTATAATCTTGACCTACTCAATTTTCTTCCGCTATATTATATTTCTCAGCTATCATTAATATTTAAGTCCAAAACGGACTACCAAGTAAACCATCACATACCACTTATTCCTAATGTCTAAAATCACTTGTATGTTTTCACTATTTTTTTAAATACAGTGTCAACTCACACTCCCTACAACACCTTCACAGAATTCTACTCAACACTCATTGATATTTCAATCCAAATTTCTTCACTGATCACTTCACTTCCAAGCCACATTATGACTTTAATTTATTGACATATGTAAAAAATTACAGTATATAAAATTAAACTATATAATTTACTTAAAATCGCATGTGCTAATAATATGTTAGACTTAAAAGAATACAATGTACATATAAAATTATCACGCGAGCAGACTTACCACGAAAACGCGCATATTGTGCGTGGTTGAAGCGGCTTTAATTTAAGAAGGCTTCGCTGCTACAGTTCAAACACAACCTTTTAAAATAACTCCACCTTATGGAGATGTTCCCGTCTGTGTGAGCTCGTGTTAACTGATGACATTCGCTATGCCACCACGGCTTAAATACGAAACTGCTGATGAGCAGTCGTCAGAACACTCCATCCCTACGAGCATTTCACTTGGTAACGTGCAACTATCGTCAGTATTTAACAAGTATACAGTCCTTTCTTTTCGACGAGGTTCGTTTGATGGCGCGGGCGCATTCGATACGGCGCCTTAGTGTCCAACACTCGCTTGTATGTAGAGACTTGCTCGTACTCAATTACCGATATGGCTCACATTCGCCCGAATACATTCACTATATTATAACACTGATGAAATATCGATATTTTTTTTTGGAAGAAGCTGCTTAGGACCGACTGCAGTGAATGTGCGTTCTACCTTCTAATGTGATAAGTGGTAGTAAACGAAAAAGTAAACTTAATGTATTCGGCATTCGTTTGATGATAATTATTACTGTAGACTAGCTAATATAAACATATCTCTACATAAATAATATCATAATTATTATCATATACCTACTATATTAATACATCATCAACATTTTTTTTCTCCAGCAGCAAACAAAATATTTTAAACGATTTTAAAATGTATTCTTTCAATGCTTATAAAGTAAAATGTAAAATAATTTTCAGAATATTAATTATATCAAAACATTCAAAAATTTAATTTTTCGAAAAATACATTTAAATATAATATATTTAAAAAAAATATATTCAACGTTATCTCACTTAGCAAACTATACATTCAATGTAATTTAATTTGTACCATAAACATTGTACTCTGTAGATGAAATAAAAAAAAAACTTTATTAAAACAAATTAATATCCTTCGTATTTAAACCATCACACAATATCATACAAAAATCTCAGATGTCAATAAACTGCGAGAAAAAATATAATTTAAAAACGAAATAAAATTTAAAAACTACAAGTATAAAATTACAATTTAATAAGATTATTTTGTTAAGTTTACTGGTCTTTTGACGCAGTTGGCAATGATCCTGCTTTTCATCCCACAGTCGTGGGATCGGTTACCGTCCGGATATAATGTAACAGATATTTCGATCACATTTTGTATAATGAGTGGGAGAAAAGGATGTTAAGCTATAGCAGTAACGTAGTAGCAGTGATAATTTCGCTACTAGCCCCGATTATCATCAGTAAATAAACTCAACGACTGACAAGTTATACCTATAACTTGAAGAAGCAAAGATACCTCGGATCATGATAATGTACCATACAGTATACAAAATTAAGAAGTGCTAGTAATTCAATATCAGCTTCCCCAACGATATCGACACTATTCAAAAATCACATCGATCACGTATGTGGATACATAAAAATATATATCAAGCTCATGATGGACAACTTTACCTTCAAGGCGCCCGAATGAAATAGTAAAAAAATTGAACGCTTAATGTCAAACCCTTATTGATTTTAGAATAGTATTTTTACGGGAAATGCACTAAACTTGGATCAATGTTGTTTTTCTACAACAAATGACTTGGTCGAATCGACTAGATGACATCTATTAAATGATATTTTTGCAATCAATATAAAGAAAAACTTTTATCTGACAACTGATTAACTGACACAAGAATGCCGATGTTGTTTTTCGTTAAACCTGGTGTTAAAAATCCCTTGTATTTTTATGTATATGTCTTATGTCGTATATTAAAAACACAATCAGTAATAGTGCATTTATTTTTATCATTACTGTTTTAGTATATTTAATATTATTAAAAAACAGATTTAACTAAATGTAATGATTGTACTTTTTGAAGTTATATATATATTACATTAATACACCGTCAAAAAAAAACCAATACCCTAAAGTTAGCTAGTCAATTTAGAAGAAGTTAGCACTTCTTATGTGCGTACATATCATCACATTTTTTCGTAAATATTAACCAAAATGGTAATTATCTTAATAAACATTTACGACTAAGCTAAATGACAAGCAGGTAAACCTTTTTTACCATTATTGGTTTCTTTTGTGGAATATATGTATTGTTAAATAAAAACGGAATGGCTGTAAATAAAATTAAATGAAGATATTTACTCGGATTGAATAAATAAGATATTATCAGCTAGCTTTTAATAAAATGGCGAAAATAGGAGTAAATTTACCTACTCCTAACTACAATATTATGAATGGTACGTACCTACGTCTTCTGTGCTAATGTGCCACACGAAAACCATTTTAGGCGTAATTTTTGCAACGCGTTAAAATATGTATTACAATTAGATACTACAAGACGCTTTAAATTACGTTTTTACTTTTTACACATTAACTCCAAATTATTATCACGTTAGTTAAATAAGTATAGGTAATAATGCTGTAATCGAAATCGTAAGCAAAAAAGAAGAAAATACTTTTATCAAAATAACATAATAATAATTGTCATAAAAATAATCTTATGCAATAGGTACACATAAGCTTACTGAATCACTGCAATGCAGAAATATTTATCTGCACTTCGTAAGAGAAAATGAGATTTTTTTTTCTTTTTAACACACTTCGTGAATGCAAATAATATACGTGACCCTCATCACAAGGAAGATTTCTCCAAAACAAATTTTATTCTTACCAAATTATAAATTTTTTTAATAAACGAAATTAAATTTCCAGCTTTGTAGGTATTATTATTTTATTGTCAACAAAATAACCAAAAGAAAGCATTAGCTTGAAGTGACAAAATGAATGGTTGAAATATTACGTATACATACCAAAACACATTATTATACAATACACTAGTATTGAATGAATCGATAAAGTGCTTATCATGTTACCTAGCTATGACAATGATATGACTGATATGAGTGCCCTCGATGGTATTCTGTCATTGGATATTCAGTATTAATAATTGCTACATCATTTTAATCTTTAGTCTCGTTATTTTTTGCTATTAGTTATGATTCATAACTGTAAAAACTCCGCATTAACTTGTATTTTATTTTAAATGGTGAAATATTATAAAGAGGTAAAGTTTATAACTTTGTTTGTATATACGGGGTAATCTTCGCAAATACTGATCTGATCATGAAAATTCTTTCGCTAACAGAAAGCTACACTATTCAGGAGTGACAAGATAAAAGGAAAAAGATAAAAATTATCAAAATTTTCGACCCAGCAGGATTTGAACCTGCGCCCTCTGACGTGCCGTGTCAACAATTCAATCTAATCAAGCATTATTATTTGCCTTAGAAATTAATTAGTGATTTTAAAACATTTATATTTATCTGATTTGCTGAAAATAGTGAGAGTGTATTGGAACATATCAAATTTCACCGTACCCTTCTTATGTGAAATGGATTATAACGCCCAACGAAGTGGGCACGGGTCGGCTAGTGGTGAATAAAACTTTTAAATCGTGAGATAAAATATAAAAAGAAACCAAACAAAACAAATTATTCAACCAAATATATAGGTACGTATAAATCCTACTCAGGCATGAACAACTTAAAATAGCATTCCAGCATTAAAAATAATATATAAACGTCTTACACTCTGCGGCCCCACAAGGATATATTCCTGTATCAACTATCGAACAGGCGACTGCCATCGCAACAGACAGTCTACAATCGCTATGCCCGTGTGTTATATCTAAACACAAATATGAACAAAAAATAGAAATATTATACATTGTACTGTGTATAACTTATACTTGTATTGTGTATAATAACAACTAAAAGTTACTTTTAAAATACCAATACACCGATAGTATCGTATCGTAAATTAACTTATAATAGTTACATTATATTATATCTATGTAATTATGTATCAATTTAGTTAGTATACGACCGCTCTGGTGTAATGGTGCGTGTGCCGTGTCGGCGGCGCCTATACACCGACGGTCGCGGGTTCGATTCCGGCTCCGAGTGGATATTGGTATTTTTACAAATATTTATTTACGGTCTGGTGGTTAGTCCATGTGGGTCTCCCCACTGAGCCTCGGAGAGCACGTTAAGCTGTCGCTCACTGTTGCTATTATGTACATAGCTGGTAGCAATCGTTATTCATAGTAGGGAATATATTCGCCAGCCCGCAGTGGAGCAGCGTGGTTGATTCAGCTCTGATCCTTCTCCTACATGGGGAAAGAGGCTTTGCCCAGTAGTGGGGTATTACAAGGACTGACATACACCCAGACCATGGCAAACATATGTATGGCCAATACAAATGCTGTCATGTGCGGGGATCGAACCCGCAACCGCACTCGCAACAGCCAATCGCAATCCAGTGCTGTGACCGCTGCGCCAACGCGGCGTCACGTTTTTTTACCCGACTGCCAAGGAAGGGTTATTGTATGGATAACCCACCATACCATTACCGAGAAAGCTATAAGCTGTTTTTTTTTCTCAAATTACCGCGTGTGAAGCCGTGTGGGCAAAGCTAGTAAAGATATATTTATTTTGACAACTCTAACACTCTGTTAACTAACTTCGAGGCAAAGTCCAATATATTCGTCGATTGTCCGATCGCTCCCATTGGTCTTAGCGTGACGATACATAGCCTCTAGCCTTCCTCGATAAATGGGCTATCTAACACTGAAAGAATTTTTCAAATCGGCCCAGTAGTTCCAGAGATTACCGCGTTCAAACAAACAACCAAACAAACAAACTCTTCAGCTTTATATATTAGTATAGATAATTATGCCCTTATTATTACATTTTTAAACATATTTATAAAAAAAAGAAAAAAAAATATTTAAAAATATAAAAATAGTAGCCCTCCGGTTAAGGCCCAGGCCGCCGGTAGTTAAGGTGCCAGGCTGAGGAACATCAATGCGGGCCGTTTCAAACAACCCTGCCTTTAGAATCCGACTCCTGAGAGTTTCATGGTGTTATCGAAACTCATCGCTAATAGACCATTGACCGGCACAACAATAGGAACAATTATTGTTGAATCTACATTCCACATGCCGGTAATCTCGTGGGCAAGGTTTAAATGTATACCTAATTTTTCTTTTTCCACCTTTACGAGATTATAGTCATGTGGAACTGTAATGGCAACAATAATTGATCGGCCCGCTGATCGGTCTACTAGTACTATATCAGGTTTATTAGCTGCAATAAACCTGTCAGTGAGAATATTATTATTATTAATTTTTTATCAATATTATTAATATTAATAATGTATCAATAAAATATAAACAAAGTACATATTACTAGAAGAATAACATTAAGATTTGAATGGTTTTCCCTTAAAAACAGAATATACCTACCTAAATTTTCGCGAAAGTTACCTTGGAGGTGTTAAATATAATTTTGTACAACTCTATTATTGCAAAACGTATTTCTTATAAACTTGAACTGTTCTTGTTTTTATATATTTTTACAATTAATAATTTATGTAGATATGTGACTGTGAGAATATGTATCCTCAATATTTCATTGCCACAATAACCAATTACATTAATTAAAAAATTAACAATATAATTTTAAAGCATGGTGTATATTTTATAAAGATGTCTAAAAGTAAATGTACAGTTATATTTGACGAATAACATTGAAAGCGAACATAACTATTACATCGAGTGAATTATCAAATATTCGAACGATCTTCAAATAAACGATGTCACGCTTATTAGTCGCACTGACAAGGTCAAGACTAGTCAAGAGCTATTCATTTCAGCAAAAAGTACCTGGGTGACCGAGCCCAGCTCGGTATTTTCTTTTTTTTTTGTTTTTTTTTTTTTTTGCTCGGTATTTTTATATTTTAATGTTATTTAAATAATAAATCACGAGTGAAATTTTAAAAAAAAAGAAAAAAAATTGATCTGGAGACTGAGATTGGAACCCGGGTCAACACGATTCGACACCCGCCGACTTCCTAATTACGCCATTACAGTTATAATGACAATGGTGAAATTAAGCTTCGTATTCTAATGATATTTTTTCATTGCCTAAAAACAGGGATAAAACGACATTTTTTTAAATGAATCCTAGCTAGATCAATTTTTCGCCCCCGAAATCCCCTGCATACTAAATTTCACGAAAATCGTTGGAGCCGATTCCGAGATTCAGAAAATATATATATATATATATATATATATATATATATATATATATATATACAAGAATTGCTCGTTTAATAGTATTTCAGCAAAAATAACAAAGTCCAATAAACCTCAAAACCATATAAAATGCAGAAAAAATTTAGATTTTTACAACCAATAGAAACTGTATCACGAATTCATTCTATTTATTTTAAACGCAATCAACCAATTTATATATTTAATATTAAACCTTAACATATTTATATACAGTCCTCTCTAGAGAAACATCTCATTTCTATCTCTCTAATACACAAAACACTCCGCTTACTCAAAACTTGTTTAAAGTATAGCTAATATTTTTTATTATTGTTATTAGTAATGAGTGAAAGTCAGATATCATTTGTCTGGAAAACTTTTATTCATTAGAAAAAGAAGAATGCCTTTTCTTACAAATGTTTTTTCTTTTTGCTGTTATGTTCAGCACCATCAAATCATTTATAACACACTTTAGTTTTCCCTTATTTACAAATTTTACAATATATCTACCTATTTAAACTAAAGCAAAGTTCTGAAATTGTAATGTTTATACTTTTTGGCAAAAGCGTTCTACTAAGTTCATTGTTACTTTAGTTGTAGTGAAATTTAATATCACAATTTATACCTATACATATTGCTTGCTGTAAACTTGTAAAGTTTCCAAAATGTCGGGCATTTAAAAAACTTAGTAAACAGCTATAAAATCCGAAAAAGTAGTTTCATTATAGTATATAAATAATTTCAAATCATTCTTTGTTATGTTATTCAAATTAATGGCTTGCTTAATTTATATCTTTGTCGAATTAGTTTCTCTTATCTGAGATCTGTAACGATCTACCCTATGGCAAGATAGCCATTCACCATATTTATGATAATCCTGGTCACGGCACCATTTTGTAACGATCTACCCTATGGCAAGATAGCCATTCACCATATTTATGATAATCCTGGTCACGTGGACCATTTTGTAACACTATCATGGTAGTGGCGTTACAAGCTAATATTAAGCTTAAGAGGACATTAAATGTCTTTGGCCTTATAATTGTGATCGTCTAGTATAAGGAAGGACTCTACGTTGTGTTTGATTTTTGTTTCAGAGTAACTTCAGTTCTTTTTGTGGTATGCCGAAGGAAAGACATAGTATATGTTATTAGAAGCCTTGATTTCTATATAAACTTTACAACTAACAACCATCCTACCTAGCCATTAATTTAAAATAACATCTCTGCATAATGACATTAAATTCCTGAAATTAATTTATCCTAAAATTTAATTGAAAGATATTTACACTTACCAGTGATATAAATACTATAGATAACTAACTTCTGGAATACTATTAAAAGGAAAGAAAGATATTAAACTTTATAACACCTTATTAGTAAATTAATTAGGAATTAATAAAATTTAGTAAATTAGAACCGTTAAGAATAAATAGTAATAGACTTATTTATTTAGAAATAACTATCACCTACTGTTTAACTAAATATCTGACGTCTCCTTAAGAATGTGTAAATTATAATTGCTAATATTTTTAGTGAATCTAGATAGCTAAAATAGAAATAAAGTTAAATAATTATATATAGGATATTCTATAATGACATTGATTAATTGAATAGTGTCTAAGTTTCTTTTACATGTATTTTTAGTTCAAACCTGATATAATAGATAGATTCTAATAACTCTAAACAAATGAAATAAATAAAAATATATAAGTAAATGAAATAATGATTAAATACATATTATATAGCTATTAATTATCTTGAAATAATTTATTCAGTTAATAAATTATCTCAGATATTTGTGAAAGATAAATTGTAGTGTTTGTTTGTATGTGTTATTCTGTTAGGATAGGGTTTATAGGTATTAAGGAATTAAAAGACCGGGTTCAGCTGAACCCGGGGGGTCGCTACCACCATAACCCCTCCGACCCCATCCGATCCACACCGTGCTGAAGGCTCTAAATTAAATTAGGCACAACGTTGGTGCTATCAAATCAAAAGAAAGGTAGTAGGTAGGAAATGAGAGTACCCAATTTTCTACAGTAAGTTAGACGGAAATATATCCTGTCTAACAAATGCTTGTTTCATACCGCTGCAGCACAATCATGCAATGACTGTATTTGAGTAATCCCTTGGGACGTCATATAGACATAACCAGTGAATTACTAGAGTTGATGTAATTACCAAGCTGTAATCAGACATGGTATTAAGATGTGTTCCTCGTGAACAAAAGGAGATCGTGTCTACTGATCTTTTCATTGTGTGCTTACTAGCCCATACGGGAACTTCGGTCACACAACTACTTTGAAATTCGATCACGAAACCTACTACTTTTGTCACAATAGGATTGTGTAGTGTAAGTTCCCATAGGAAAGACCTACTGAGTTACGAGTCTATAGTCAGCTATATTGTCAAGCCTAGCCACCATTATGAGATGGGTCAAACAGCGACTGGCGACTGGCGACAACGCAACCTTTCGAGTGTCCTATAAGGAAATTAAGAATAATTAAAGGTATAAGACCAACATGTAGAGTAGGTGTATTGTGTAGGTTTGTCTTTGCATGACTCACAGCACTCACATGAAACAGCATTCATTAACCAGAATAGGTTGTTCAATTGAAACATTGAACCAGTAATTAAGTTGTTAAACATTTGAATATATCAGGCTCTCTCAGGAACTGAATGGATTTATCAAGGACATAGTAGTGTCGAGAGATAAATAAAACAACTAAATATAACATATTTCATTTACTCAATCAGAATCTCTGAGAGTATCTCACTTTCACTATGAAAAGAGAATGTATATTTAATAGGTTTTATAATCCATCAATGTTTGTATGTTTTACAACACAAGAGGGCTTGATTAAGGCTTGGCTTAAATCTCAGTAAATCCACCATTAGGACTTAGCAGAGACCGTCCACAAAAATTAGCAATAAATTAATTGGAAAAGTGAATATGTTTCTCTATTAGTCTAAAATAGAACTTCATACCACTGTCCAAATATAAATTACTAACCTTTGTTGCAGTTCAAACAACTACCATACACTAAGTGTCTGGTGGAGTTTGCCCATGTCTCTCATCAAAGATGAGGAACTCTTATCAAAGATAAGGAAACGTACGTATAGTATTTACCAAGAACATAGTTCAGTTAGGCAAATACAAACGCAGAGGTTGGTAGGAAGTACACGCAACTTTCTCTACTAGATAGGCCAAGGTTAGGATCTACCTAGTATCGATGACGCGATGAACTGTGGCTTAGACAGGCCAAGCCTTATAGGGGACACCTATAATAAAACACTGGCGAATACAAACATTTATGGATTCACCTGAACATGGTTTATATAGTTCAATGAAAGTCATCGTGAAAATGAGACACTCCAGTCTACCAGATACCTCGTCTTGACACTCATTTAAGAACATAAATTCTTAGATCAATGTTCAAAACTACAAGAGTTGTGTAATGTCAAGGTTCAGTGTATAATTACCTCATCTTAGAATGTATTCAAGAGCTAAAAGTATCCTTGAACACATTCCAGACTACAAACCACTTTGTTACCTCGTTCCAACATATATTTAACAACTACAAGTTCTTAAATTAATGTTTGAACTACAAAAGTTTGTGTAATGTCAAAATGAAGCCAAATATACATATATATATATATACATATACATACATACATATACATTCATTAGAAGCATATTTATATGTAGAGAATATTCAATAAGATACGACAACTAATCATTAGTTTGTTTATAGGTCATATTATAGAAATATCCACTACTCTATCTACTTCCTAAGTAATGACTTCATTAAACAACACAGTAAAATTTCATTTCATTATTTAAATACACCCTAACGAAATTCTATTTAACCCTTAATATCTAATATGATAGTTTTAACCAAAGATTCATTCAATTTTTATATGTACTTTAAAGTCAACCGAATGTAATTTCGTTTTATCCTATCAACATCATATTGTGATTATTTACTTAAGTTAGATTTCATTTTATCAGTTAAATTCAATATAATTATGGTCATAAGGCTTATTTCATAATAATTTCATTCAATAATCAATCAATAATTAATAGTATCAATATAAACCTTTTCATAATAATTTCATTCAGTAATTAATCAATAATTAATAGTATCGATGTAAACCTAACTAATAATTCATTAGATATCTTTTATTAAAAATCTCCGTAAAAGTTATAAAAATCAGTAAAAGAAACACAACATGCAGAAAACCAAACATGCATCATTTTAATTCTACACTAATTGGTGACTCACAGGTTTATATCCTAACGTATCTAAATTGTAAAATTGTTTCACATGCAAATATATAAAAAATTAATGCATTCGAACCAATCAGGAGCGCTTCATCACAGGTCTTTCACTGAATTTATTTAGCGGATTACAATTAAGATTTTTTATAATAAAGAATTGCACTTAATAATAATCAGTAAAATTAAATTAATCTAATTCGCGAACTACACTGAAGCGACATTGCCACTCGGCCAGCTTACGCTAATGAAATCTCTGAACCAGATCTAAAAAATACTTTTTAGGTATTTCTATCTTTAATCTAAGTCAGAAGTTCCATAGCTTCGCTAGCCGAGGGCTCTCAATACTCTACTTCGAATTCAAAATCGAATCCCGACTGTCGAAACTGACTGCCCCGAATTCAAAATCTCAATCGTATATATTCAGTCTCGCGTCCACTACCCCTTCCACGTCTCCCATCCTGCGTCCCAAGATTCCCGGAAAAAATTCCACGCCCTACGGTGTTACCATCTACACGGCCACTCCCATATTACACGGAAATTCGGTGATAACCGCGGTACACAGCAGACGTTCATTGCTGTGTTCAAAAGTACGACAATCCAATGTGTAATTGTTTTTTCCTAATAATTTAATCGATAGTTTATAAGTCATTATAGTGCAACACAAAACAAGGAATAAAATTATTACTTCCTCAATAAATTGAGCTTTACTGGCTGTAAGCACTTTTATTCGATCCGAAGGAAATTGCGTAAATCAATTAAACAAAAAACACAACAAAAGATAAACAATAAAAGGGAAAAACAAATACACATTGAATAAGCCGAGAAAAAAAAATGTTAGTTACGATAAATTTGTATGACGGTTGTGAAGAATAATGTATTATTCAACCGACCTCGAAAGGGAAATTATTTAACCGATTATTGTCATTTTTAACCTTACGTGTTAATGTAAAGTAAATACACGTCAATTTTGTAGTTTTTATTCCGAAACACGGTAATTTAAAATCTTGCGATGGCAACCCTGGCGTAATGTGAGTCCAACAAAAAACTGTATCCCATGGATACCCAATGCTTAGGGCCGGGTTCCACCGTTTAATAAAGCTATGTTTTGCTTAATCGAATTTATAGTTCGATTCTAATATTGGTTTTCGTTTAATTATTATTACGAATCATTCGTACGGGCATACAGCAAAGTGCTGTTTTAAGACTCTTTCAGGCAACTTCCTTAAAAATTTCTCTCCGCAACAACCATCCTCATCTTTCAAGGAACACAAAAAGAGAATCAGCGCAATCGGCTCAGCCGCTCCCAAGACCCGCGCCCAGCAACACACTCAGCCATTCATCTATATATATAGGGACACACCACCACAAACCCGAGCATCAGAATATATCATATGACAACTCGACAAGATTTGTCTTTAATAGGTTAGACCGTTAGAAGCTCTAGACAAAACGTGTTTACACAGCCAAACGCCAAAAATCGGTCGCTCAGAATTTAATCTCAGTTACTCTCCAACTGCGTCCAGTTTATGTTGGTGAAATGCAATTTCCAGCTCCAACCCCGCCAAACGCGTAAACCAAGCTTACGTCGAACCAATCGCGATCACTTCAATCAGTGGAACCGGCCCTTAGAACGCTCCACCGAATCCGTCAACACAACCAATTTAAGCTTGTCTCGAATATAAAATTTATCGCCTAATATTTTAACACGTTTAGTCAAACTGTTTGAGTTCCCAGCCAATAAATTTCTATTCTTAAGTACAACTTAAAATTTGAGACCCTAATGGATTTGAGCAATTTTCGTTCATTGAATTGACTGTTTTATGTTTACGTGTCAACTCACATTTCAATTTATGCGTTTGTTATCTCAAGTATAACTAAAATTTATAGACTAATAATTTAGAACCATATCCGTTCACTAAAACAGCCGAATTGTGTTTATTGTTACGTTACAGATCTTAATATCAAGAGTACAAGTACCTCCTTTTATTTATTTATTTTTTATTTTATATTTGAAAACCAACAGCGTTACAATTAGTATATATATATAGTTATATACACACATAATATTAACAGTAATAAGGCAAATAATGGGTTTTCCTATCTATACATCTCAGTACTGTTACAAAAGGGCAGTATTGAAAGCTGATATTAAAATTACTAAAAACTAAACAAAACAATATGATCCTTGTCATTAAACAACATCACTGTCCACAAAAAACCAAGTTTAGTGCTTAGTGCACCACAAACCAGAGCTGTGACCGTTGCGCCATAAGAAAATTTACTATACCTATATTTAAAAACTAGCTTGTGCGCGCGACTTCGTCCCCGTGGAATAGGACCACCCGATTTTGAAACATTCCTAGCTTAGCGCTACGCTCCTATTGGTCTTAGCGTAATGATGTATAGCCTATAGCCTTCCTCGATAAATGGGCTATCCAACACTGAAAGAATTTTTCAAATCGGTCCAGTAGATCCTGAGATTAGCGCGTTCAAACAAACATACAAACAAACAATCAAACAAACAAACTCTTCAGCTTTATTATATTAGTATAGATTAATCGACTTAAACCTGCAGAGCGAAGGTTTCTACCACGCTGTTTTTCTGGGAGTTGGTGGATAATTTTCCTTACACAGTTAACGATATAGTAACACAGAGGCACGTACAGAGACCACGAGGGCTCAGAACAGAAACAAATATTTGTACAAATACAAATATCTGCCCTGCCCATGTAGACAAGTGAGTAGAATTCTCAATGTATGGAATGGCACTAGCTTATTCGATTTGAGTCGAAAGCTAGTGTCATTCCCATACATTGAGAATTATATTCTATTCCATTCGTTTAGCTGTTATAGCTGTGGTATCTTAGGCGAGGTTGTTATTATCATCATCATTATTCACCATAAATTAATAAAGCAGTGACTGATCCACAACTTCGAAAGACTATTCGTGACACATTGCAACCTTGACACATTCAATCCTCGATTTAATTACTATTTAAACTAAATAATATGTTATTATAAATTATGAAATGTTATAAAAATTTAATTGACGATATTTCTTGTGCTTATAGTTCTTTTAACATTTTAGTACATGTTTTATTTTATTATCTTCCATAAGGCTTGCATCACTGACGTCGCGTTAGACGGCGAATATGACTTGTAACATAATAATAATATAAACATAATTAGTGTAAAACGACGGTTACTGTTAATGCCGTAACCGTTGAGGCCGTTTCACTGCAACCATATGTCATTGGGAGTGATTCTATATAATTAGATATACCGTAATGATCACTCTAACGATTTGTGTATTTTATTGAACGACTTTACCTTGAACTTTTCAAAATCAGGGTCAAGTGATTTAAGTAACAAAAAATTTTTTGCAAACTAGCTGACCCGGCTGGATTTGGACCGCCATATTTTTTATTTTATTTCATGAACATATTTTGTTTCCTAACATTTTATTAACATTAATAAAATGTAATTAACAATAAAATTTAAACTATTAATGTTTAAATATAATAAAAAAGACAAAGCTAACATTTTCTGAAAATGGAATAATATACTGTTCCTTAGTCACCTATATTTTTGAAAGGAAATAAAATTTGTTTTATTGAATTATATCGATATTAAAGTATTAGTGCATCTGAGATTTTTGTAACGTAGAGGTCAATTGCTTAAGCGAGATAAAACCGTCTCGACCAAACCTTGGTTCGACCTTTCTAAAACATTCTCCGACTATTGCTAACGATCGAATTATGCTTTTGTTTGAATTTTAATACGACACGTTACATCTTTTTACATCTTACGTTATGCACACAATCGTATAAACTTTTTTATTACAAAATTTATATCTGTATATATTTATATAATTACTATATTTTTACTTTAGAATAACAGTGGAATTACTTGCTGATTCTTCTCAACTTAATCTACATATATTCCGAATCGGTAGTAGCTTCAATAAATCTAGACACGCGGCAGCGTGTCAAGCCAAGTTCAATATCTAATTTACTAAAGACCTGTGTAATATTAATTTGTAAAATAATGAATTAAAAGTGCGTTTAAAGCATACTTAGTGTGCAGTGCCGGATTAATATAACTTTATGCCCTAAGCAATCTTCCCTTGTAGCCCTTGTAGGCCCGTTTATTTTTAAATGACCTAAAAAGAATCAATAAAAGTTTATCAAGTTTATATTTGTCACTATGCTGAATAATATGACTATTCTTCAGCTTCCTTCTCTTCTTTTTCTGATGCTCCTTCGTACTCCACTACTATATAATTGGATATTTACCTATGTACATAATTATGTGTGTATACTTTTTCGTAGCCCTTATAATAAACATACACGTGTTCTATCCAGTTATACATTTTCTCACATTTCACAACATACCGTGTTTGTTAAAAATATATGACAACATTTTGAAGCTGATTCCAGACCATAAACAGGCAATGGCCTAAGTCATCTGTAATTGTAATTTAAGGATATGCTATTTCCAGTTAAAATACTTATCACATATTTTTTTGGCTGATGGTTATTGTAGTATCATCGGCGAATATAATAACGTTATGATTTGTAATGTCAGGCATGTCATTTATTGATATAAGAAATAACAGAGGTCCCAAGATACTGCCTTGAGGTACACCATATGCATTATGCTGGTAAGTAGACTGAATTTAAAAAGGAAAGTTATTTTAATAGTTAAAAGAAGTATTGACTACTTTAATTTCACTGTAAGAGCAATTGTTTTTATGAAAATAAAATATGCATGATTTCAATTAATAATAAACCTTAACTTTTTATTGACTGAAGAGGAAAATTCCTATTTGTAGCTAAAAATAAAACTTTATTTATATAAATATTTATTTCATACTTTTACGGTCAAAGGAGTGCCATGAAGCGTAGATATATAAAATATTTGGTGTCTATAATTGTTATGAGAATAAAATAATATTTTATAATATTTATAACATAAATATAAATTGTGAATTTTATTTAAAAATTTAATCTTTTCAAAATAATTTATAATAAACTAGCGACCCGCCTCGGCTTCGCACGGGTGAAATTCTGATATTAAATATACTACAGAATGTCTTTATATACAAAGTTCACAGCTTTTTTGTCATTAGACAGTACAAACATGTTTTCTTTAGAGGTTACTCTTGACTTGATAAATTGTGGTTTTAGCCTAATCCTATCCAACCTAATGTACTTACTATAATTATGCGGTTAAAAACTATTTATTCCTAATACCGACTAAAGTACGAACAAACAATTTCAAAAAAAATGTTGCACGGCCGCGGCTCCAAGCCGGTACCACCGCAACCGTTATGTCCCTGCATTTTAAATCTGTAATAACTTCGAAAATATTCATTTAAGTGACATGCTGTAAAGGGCCAAATTGACTAATATTAAATGCATAATGTATTTAAGGTACTAAATTGCATAAGGATTAATGCTGTATTGCTTAAAATCGCTTCGTAAATAAGCCATTATTTCTCGTAAAAAGTAAAGGATAAAAAATGGTTATTGTGGGTTATCCCTAAGAGATAGACATATACCATCCTGGACTTTTTTGTAGGCCTTTTTAAGTTATACAATACTGTAGTAAATTATTTTGATCTATCTCGTAGGGTTCCGCCAGCGTTTGCAATGAAAGCGCAAAAAATGTGTTTATTTACGACATCAGAAACCTCTAAAATCATCAGTGTTTATCTTCTATATTATGCATGTATAATACATATAAACCTTTCTCTTGAATCACTCTATTTATACAAAAAACCCGCATCAAAATCCATTGCGTAGTTTCAAAGATCTAAGCATACAAAGGGACAGACAGACAGCGGGAAGCGACTTTGTTTTATAATATGTAGTGATATTTTATAGCTATCAGTGATAACAAAATATTACAACACACATTTGCAAACTTAGTTATTTCATTAAGCGTTATCTTCTATTAACCTCGGAAATTTAAAATTTTCATTGTTAACGCCTACCCCCGTAATCCTTATTGGGGGTGAATTATCATAAAATGCGCTCATTGTTCATTTCTACATCACATATAGGAGATTACTACCAAATTTGGAGTCGATAGGAGCTATAGTTTAAAAACGGGAATTTTCCATTGTTAACGTCCCCGCAACCTCCTCTTGTGGGTGGAATTTCGTAAAACCCGTTCTTAGCTGACCTCTACTCGGCGAAAGGAATATTCCTACCAAAATTCAAGTCTCTACGCCTTATGGTTCCAGAGATATCGTGATGAGTCAATGGGTGGGTAACTCTTTTATATATATAGATGACACAATTTTTTTTCATTGTGTGTCTTTTATTTTACAAAGTATATTTACTATTTAACTGAGGTAGGGCATAGTTGGATATATCCTGCTCCAAATTTGGACCATCGACTGGAGTAGTACCTCGAACTTACAGAAGGTCACAGCTAAGTAGTATGGCTCTCAAGTTGTGTTCCTGTGGTGAGTAAGGTGACCAGAACTTCTGGGGTTTGGAGGTAGGGTTGGTAATGGGCTTGTGATATGTTATATGTTGTAGTATTGCAGGCGTATATAGGCTACGGTAATCGCTTACCATCAGATGAGGCGCACGCTTGTTTGTCGACCTAGTTTTATAAAAAAAACTGGCGTATGCGGATATTATTCCCGCTTGAAGTGACTATTTATCGCTTCCTATAGCCTATAATATCTTATTACAGGATAACTGATTTCTATTTTATATACGCTTCAGCCAGTAATATTCTACTACTGTGCATAGGCCACTTTCCCCATGTAGGAGAAGGAGGATCAGAGCTTAATCCACCATGCTGCTCCAATGCGGGTTGGCGGATATATTCCCTACTATGAGTAACGATCGCTCTTAGGTGTACATGATAACAACCGGGACCGACGGCTTAAAGTGCTCTTCGAGGCACGGTGGAGAGACGCACAAAGACTGCACAAACACCCAGACCACGGCAAACACCTATATGCAAAATATAATTTGTTATTAAACACTTGTATACAATAACAACCCCTGCAACGCAACCGCCTGCGCAACAGGCACAAACCAGTGCTGTGACCGTTACGCCATCTCGGCATCAGTATAACAGTTAATATTTATAACTGGTTGGATATCTGTACTTGTAGGTCTTTTAAACGTGCCTCGGAAGAAGATAAGTTTTATCTATTTAGATTTCATTAGTCGGAAAATGATTAGGATTACCAAAGTACCATATTTTATTCGTAATTACAGTTTTATGACTGCTCCCGGCCACCTACCGCTTAATTGCATAAACATGTGAATAATATTTACTATCTATATCTCAATCTACTAAATGTGGGCCATTATTTTAATAGACGAAAAACTTTTTTCTTAAATTATCCTAACAATATAAAGCGAAATGTTTTTTAACGATTGATGTCTTTAAATAATAGTCCTATTTCACGAAATAAAAAATTTTGCTAAGATTATCATGACAGTTTTTTTTTGGGTAAAATAATCTGTGCTTATATTCCTATATGACAAGGATAACAAGACAGCAGATTTGTAACCATAGACTTTTGAAGGGAGCTAAAGCCAAAGAAGAAGAAGAAGACTTTTGATAACTTAACGACTATATAGGTGAAACTGAATTATACGTGGCATGTTGTAGACAAAGTATTAAAAGCAACATAGGTACATATGTATGTTTTCCTTTTAGTTAAAAATGTATCTATACTAATATAATAAAGCTGAAGAGTTTGTTTGTTTGATTGTTTGTTTGTTTGTTTGTTTGAACGCGCTAATCTCAGGATCTACTGGTCCGATTTGAAAAATTCTTTCAGTGTTAGATAGCCCATTTATCGAGGAAGGCTATAGGCTATATATCATCACGCTAAGACCAATAGGAGCGGAGTCCACGCCGACGAAGTCGCGCGCAGAAGCTAGTTAAGTATAAAGCATGTGATTTACCCATTGATGAGTGCAAAGATTTTATCAGATTGTGTATATAAATATCATTCGTTTCGTCTATCTTAGTATAAAATACGTTTAAATAATTAGATCCAATTTCTACAATTTTTTAAACAGTTGCGAGATATTGTGATCGTACATACAAATTAACATATTTAATACCATTCGACCTTTCAAAACAGCTAACACGAGTCGGTTCCGTGAGATGCATCGTAATTAAAATGTAATAAGATTAGGTAAACGGAATGCTTAGGAATTTTACGTACTACTTACCGTATTATGGTTAAAAGAGTCAAGCAATGTATCACTTTAAGAATTACGAAAATTATCTCATCAAGTAATTCGTATTTAATTTATAATTTTCATGACCGTTTATAGGTAATATATATATATATATATATACTAACTAAAATATTGCCACCCATCCATGTTATAATACAACTAATGCAATGTAATTTACTCGCCTTTAAGAAAAAATTTTTAGTACAAATATAGTTCTGCAATTAGTCAGCCACAAAAAAACAATGTAAAAATGATTTACTTAGGCCACTAGTATTTAAAATAAACAAAAAAAACAGTCGTGTGCGCTTTGATTGCTTTACTGGATTCAAAGAAAAACAAATCTTATAATATTGTACACTTAATAAAACATTACCATAATTTATAAATCAACGTGGAACCTTGGTTTATTATGTTCATTCTCTGACCGTGGTTTAGCGTGTTACGCAAACCAAAGAATACGAGTCTGAATGACGTACATTTGCGGGTGAACGGCAGTGCCTTAACTAGAATAGCCGATCTGGGCCAAAAAAATGACCACATGTGGCAAATCCACTTTCGCTCTCTTCCGAAATGATCATACACTAACACTATTGAATAATACATTCGCAATAATGAACATAATCAAAACTGCAAATTATAATAATTTATTTACATTATAGTAACACATAAAAATTCGATCATTTTAAATTGACCTCATAACTGCAGTCCGAACAAAAATATCTCATTTCACTTTCATTTAACCATGTTTTAAAAGTACCTAAATCCGAACTTGAATTACATAAATTGAATGCGTATATTTTATATAGACGTTTATAGTCAACGAGTTCGTTTTGCTCAATCTGGAAAACAAACCACAGTCTGCCGAATTAATTGTTTTATATAACGAATGCATTCTATCAAACGTGAATGTAAGAATATATCTGGCCGAGTTCCAATATGTCATAGCCATGACTAAATCAATCATTATTCCTTGCTCGAAATTGATTTGCATCAGAATGTTATTTTCGACTTTCATGTTAAAGAATTTGTCGATTTGCGAGCTCTTATGAAACGACGTAGGTATCAAATGTAAATGCATATTAAATAATACGTAATATGTTTATGACTTTCAAGTTACTTGCGATTTGAGAAAAAAAAATCAATAAGAAGGAAACTTTAAAAAAAAATATTATTAAAATATGACAGCCAGGAATTAGATTATGATGGTATCTGTCAGTCATGCAAAAATTTGTCTAAAATTTGAACGAAAATGATTAATTTATATATTTTTAGAGTATTAATATAAAAATATATTCCAATATTTAAATTTGATGCTATCTTTCATTCTTAACTATTATTATAGTTAAGAATGAAAGTGTACTGTAAGTGATGAGTAACGCAGCCTTTTTCATATGATCAACTAATATGTGGTGTATGATTTATTTTAATATTTGTAGATTATAGATGCGTGAAAACCGTTCCGGTGTAATAATGACAAAATATCCATTAACGTCTACTATTATTACTTCTTCTGTATAAAAAGGGGATTTTTTTGTAGCATTGAATATTCTAATATTCATAGGTATCGTGCGTTTCATTCAGTCGTATAATATGTTAACATTAATATGTTTAGATATAGACATTACTTTTTCACGAACTTACTTAGCAACCAGTTATTTTTGAATCAAGAACCGAAAAATCGACTGCATATTCCCGAAAGAGACATTTTGTGTGCAGTAGCATCTAATATTCTCCCGGTGACATGACCTCTTGAAGTCTCCCGTAACTAAAGGGGACGTATAAGAAAATAAACTGCCAAGGATGCTGAATAACTTATCGAACGTTGGATCACCCACGCAAGTGAAACCGGTCGTTATTGTGACCCCACGGGATCACGTCATGTTATTGTGTACGTCTGATTACACAATCCAATCTTATGGCCAGTATACAAATCATCAAATAAGACCAAGTTTGGAACAGAACCAAGATTTAGCTCTGAATGGTTTCCGTAATACTGTTTTATAGGAAAATACAACAGTGAAATAAGTGATAATAATATATAATACTAGCCGACCCGTGCCCACTTCGTTGGGCGTTAATTATCTTTTTCTTTGTGATGCATTACCTATGTTGTGTAGTTCTTAGTATTTACTAAGTTCTATTAGGTTCATTGTATATAGCAAGTATTGGACGTATACACTCGTAATAATATCGTGTATTTATCATTTTAAATTACAGAACCAAATAACATACTAAATTTTATAGCACTTATACCCCGTCCGGCGACTAATTAGCTTTTTGACAGCTCGCGCCTATAAATTACAGTTTTTTTTCCGGAATAACGTACTAAAATTTTTACAGTAATGTCATACTTTATTGACGATTTGATTGATTGAGTGAAGTACCCTGTGCATAACAAACAACCACAGACTATGAAAGAGTTCTTGAAATAATAAATCGATAATAAATCGACCATATGATAAAAATAATTTTACGTCATGTGATTATTGTTTCTATAAATTTAATACAAAAAAGGAAATAAAAATAGTATCTATGACCCCCAAGATTGATTATTACTTGCAAGGAATTAAGTCGAAGTCTTGAAATTTAATTGCAAACCAAGAATATAGGGCAATAACTCTGTTAATTCATTTATTTATTATTTATATATTTCATTTATAATTAAAAAAACTAATAATCGCATAAATAAATAATATTTTTAAATTAAATGTATTTAATTAATTCGATTGAAAGTTCTTCTTAAAGAAAATCGATTATTATTTCGAATCGAATAAATAACTTCTGAGACAGTCACTAATGTCAAAATTTCTTGAAGTGTCAAAAAGATCATTAGTCGCCGGACGGGGTATAAATAAATAATATGTTACTTCAACGCCATCTATCAAAAATCCCGAAAACGACGTCGATAGACTAATAAATAGTCTTCTAATGGCGATAGATGGCGGCGAGAGATGGTAGTACATTTACCATTTTTGAGTTATATTTTTATCTTTTTCCTTTTATCTTGTCACTCCTGAATAGTGTAGCTTTCTGTTAGCGAAAGAATTTTCATGATCGGATCAGTATTTGCGAAGATTACCCCGTATATACAAACAAAGTTATAAACTTTACCTCTTTATAATATTAGTATAGATAATTACATGACGTAAAATTATTTTTATCATATGATCGATTTATTATCGATTTATTATTTCAAGAACTGTTTCATAGTCTGTGGTTGTTTCTTATGCACAGGGTGCTTCACTCAATCAATCAAATCGTCAATAAAGTATGACATTACTGTAAAATTTTTAGTACGTTATTCCGAAAAAAAAAACTGTAATTTATAGGCGTGAGCTGTCAAAAAGCTAATTATAGTCGGACTTTTAATTCGATTCCAGATTTGACATTAGCTACTGTCATTTTGTAAAATAATGATACCAGATTTAATAGTGTAGTGATGAACACAAAAATCGATAAACAATCGCGATTTATGTTTATGTAATCATAATATTGGTGTGCCAATTAAATACTAAATTATTGATTTTTATTTAAATAAACACATAATTATTCATAATAATTATTTATTAATTAGTATTAGCTTTATTTTATAAAAAGTTAATATTTTTGTTTTTTATATTAAAAACAAAACTTATAATAAAACAGCCTAGATAGTTTTCTATTTTCTCTTAGTATTCTATCGCAATTTTGTTTATCTTGTCATTCGGCTTCATTCCCCCAGTCTGACTGCACGAATATCTTGTTTCATTGCGAATCGATTTTGTTATTTTGTTGGGTTTTGTTAAAGTTTTGTTACGTTGTGTTTGTTGTTACGTTTATAGTTTTTTTGTGAACTTTGAGTGAATCTATTTGTTTTGGTTTTCCATCAAAATGGAGCCTCAGCCAAGTACGTATTTGTTTTATTTTTCATGTTCCTTCATGATCACATTTATTTATTTATTTCACACACAATTATTAAAGAAAACTCTCAGATCCTTAATAAAATTAATCGTCATAACTAAATTATCCGTTTAGAAATATTTAATTTCCTGATATACTTAGTTTACGAGAGTAAAATTATAAACGAGAAGAATCGATCCGGAAATAATCGATTTCCGTATCGAATAATTTCGCGACGTCACTATTTATTACTTGTCATAACGCTGCAACACTGAAATTGTCAAATCTGGAATCGAATTAAAAGTCCGACTATAGTCGCTGGACGGGGTATAGTGCACGTGACGATATATTTCAATAATGCAATTTGCTTTCAGATCGACGAAGTGTTAGACAAAAATAAAATAGAGAAATATTTGTATTGTAATATTGAAAAATCGAAATAAATATCCCGAAATTTTAATTACCTGTAAGTAATGTATCTAAGCCGATAAAATAAAACAGAAAGTAAAGAGAAGAAAGTAAGACTGAAGCTAAAGAAACAAAAAATTATGATAAACACAAATTAGAATTATTTGTGAAAAGACTAAACAACAAATAATAACTATAAGAAATATTAAAACAGAAGTAGTTATAGTACTTAGTAGAAATTAAAATGCAAAAATAGTTTTGAAGAAAACTTTTGACCAAAACTACGTCCGGAGTACCGATAAAGTAAAACAGAAAGTAAAGAGAAAATATATAAAATAAAAAATAAACGGCAGCGGGCGCCTACAGCGATGAATAAAATCGTAATAATATCGTGTATTTATTATTTTAAATTACAGAACCAAATAACATACTATAAAGAACACATTTTAAACCACTTAAATAAATAATATGTTGCTCCAACGCCATCTATCAAAAAGCGTAAAAACTTCGTCATCGATAGATTCAAATAGACAGTAAATAAAATAGAGTATTAAATAGTTAAATCTAACAGCGATAGATGGCGTTCGTTTCTTTGTCATTTTCATAATATATTTTAATATTTTTCTTTTTTACTGAATTTTTTTGTACAATTACAATAAAATATAGCCTATGTCACTCCTGAATAGTGTAGCCTCTCACTATTTTCAGCAAATCAGATAAATATAAATGTTTTAAAATCACCAATTAATTTCTAAGGCAAATAATAATGCTTGATTAGATTGAATTGTTGACACGGCACGTCAGAGGACGCAGGTTCAAATCCTGGTGATTTAAAATCTTTATATATTTTTATCTTTTTCCTTTTATCTTGTCACTCCTGAATAGTGTAGCTTTCTGTTAGTGAAAGAATTTTCATGATCGGATCAGTATTTGCGAAGATTACCCCGTATATACAAACAAAGTTATAAACTTTACCTCTTTATAATATTAGTATAGATTATATTAGCTTTTCATGTGCTACTTTGTATTTATTTATTTTTTTAATATTCGTTACCTAATATAATTTTTATCAATTTTCTACTCGTATTTTCATCTCTAATACACTAAACTATTTTCTAACAAAAAATTTACGAAAAAATCGTCACATCTCTGTAATTTTATTTAAAAAACATGAAAAATAATCCAACGCTGATTCTATAATCGAAAAAACACAAATACTGATACTGATGCTACGTTTAAAGCATAATTAAGAATTCACACATTTAAATTAATGTTTATTTATACTAAACAAAATTTTTTTAATGAATACAAGAATGTAATAGAATCTTCTGGCACAGTTTTGTTATAGTGATTGTTTTTTTTTTACTTTTTTGATTATTATCATAGCAATTTTGAAACTTATACAAAAATATAATTTTTTACAGTGTTTTGTTTTTTACCTTGCATTACTTTTGGTCTAAAGGAGTACCAAAACTCCGTGCGCAATGTCCACTACCCCTTTATGAACGGTTATGATTATTAAAAGCAAGTACGGAATGTTAGTAATATTTAGCGTGATTATAAAGCTAAACTAAATCTTACGAGATCGTAAGACCATCGAGATTGTACCTTTCAAAAACCGATCAACGATAAACACACTAAAGTTTTGTCAAAATAATAGATACCATATTATGTTACCTACTTGTTATAACATCTCTGAGGTTAATCCCCAATATACCTACAGAGGGAATGCTGGTAGTTTGAACTTGACGATAATTGCAGGGTATTTCAGACTCATCGTTTTTTTTTTTTTTTTCTTCTTTGTATAAGTTATTTCTAATAGGTACTGGACGATAATTGCCTTTTTAATGTTAACCACCAATGTAGGCTTACCTTTGTACGCTTAGGAAATGTACGATTTGGTTACAATAACAAACGATATTTTTAGCTTTCTGATGCTTTGAGTCTAAGGTAAAACGTTCTAAGCAAATTGTTATTAAGTTGTAACAAAACTAACGAACAAATAATTGTCACATAATTATTATTAACAAAAAAAGTGTTAATTATGTATGTGTAATAATAATAAAGTATCAACATCCTTCTCAATAAAAAAAAAACACTTAGGTATTGTTGTAGAGCTGCAATTTGTAAAATCATAAGTTTACGTAACAGAACTTGCATTCTCGAGATGTTTATCCGAAACTAATGATCACGAGCTGGAAACAATTACTCTAATGAAATTAAATAAAAGTTATCTTTATATTTTTGATCGTACAGAAAATAAGTAATCAACATTAACTTTGCGAAATTAATTAAACAACAACATTGAAATAAACGTATACCTACCTAGTATATTTATACTTTCAAAAAAATAACCAGAATTATTTGATCGGCAAGTTTCATCAAAAAATATACATACAATTATTTTTAAAATTAATTAACATAAGTTTAAATTCCTGCTAACCAGGTCCATACATCAGATCAAAGACGTGGTATGCCTTCTTGGGATCCGTATTACCTGCGACTTATAAATATGTACACTCAACACTCAATACCCCAATAGGGTATAAATGTTTTATCTAGTGTTGTCTTGGAGATCGGAATCATACACAACACAAGCACAAATGCTCCGATCACGACAAATATGAAATTTAAAAATTTTGTGATGTGCAGGGATCGTTTCCGGAATCGCTAGGGCATCGGCTAATTAATATGATATCTGTGCTAAAGTATCGTTTTACAAAACTTTTTAAGTTTTTTCATGTAGGTACTATAGACGTTAATGTAACGTACCTAAAGAATAAAGGATACCATAGTCGGACGCTTGTTGGTAGATTGCAAACGCGTTGCCGATCCTAACCCCATAAGGTCATTAGAGCCACCCGGCACCTGAGCAGCACCGCCTCGCCTCGAGCGCTTAGTATTCTTTCTACGGACTTGTATGGATATGCGCTCACTACATCAACGCCGTATCGACACTGGATCGGCTAGCACGCAAGCTGACGAATGGACGCCGAGCGACAAGGCGTTCCGGTGAGGGTGTAGTTAGCTATGACCTTTAACCACCTAGTAGAGATATGAATATGCGCTCACTACACCAACGCCGTATCCTCACTGGATCGCCTCGCACGCAAGCTGTCCACGCGCGGACGGCGGGTGGACCACTTGGTGACAACACGCTGCTCACACGCTTGTTTTGACCGTGCACGGCTCCTGAGTGGACCGCGCGAGGTTCACTGGTTGACCACTCAACGTTCATAAGTAACAATGCGTCGTCCACCCGTGGACCACCCGTGGACCAGCGGTCGAAACGAGTGGACGCCGAGCGACGAGGCGTTCCGGTGAGGGTGTAGTGAGCTATGACCTAACTCTCCCCCGGAGCTATGGCTATCTTACTCACTACAGTAACACAACACTACTTGAAAGTAGTGACGTTTAAATAAGAAATGAATAAGTATTTTCTGAGCAAGTATACCTCAACCTCGACATCATCTTAGCTAGTCGCTCAAGCGCAAGTCTGTTACGTAGGTATAGCAAAAATATTGTAAAAAGTTTTTAAGTTGCAAAAAGTTACATAATAGATTGAAATCAATTTCAATAGAGTCAAAAGACAACTTATCTATGGCGATCAAGCGTATTTAAAGTATCAATCGATTAAAAATATATTACAAAACATATATAATAGTTATGTTAAAGAATAATACCTACAGGTATTAATGGAAGTATTTAGAAGTAACTAGTACCTACTTAACAATTCTTAATCTGCTAAGTAGTTGACTTATTTTCAGCCTTTTATGCGATTTCTTAGACAACTTTTATGGGTATTATTAGTTTTAATGTCTGTTCTGAAACTGGAACTATTATTTATTGGTTTTTTAATACAATATCTATATGTATACATTGAAATAAATTTAGCTTTTGTTCACTTTGGTAATTAATTTAAATTTAGTTTTGAAATTATTTTATTCTAAATGTATAGTAATTTATTTTTAAAAACCAACTTATAGCGATTTGTATCTACAAAAAATATAATTTATACAATCATTACATGTATTAACATTATAATAATAACAGTGCCATGCATTAATTAATTTAATTTAAAAAAATATTACCACAATATACTGCATTTCAAAAACGTTGACTGAGTCATTGTTGTTATCAGAGCGGCAATAATAATGTTATATAATATTACGATAACTGCTTGAATATTCGCGAGAGTTCGTCTACTTACGTACTCCTATCGACGACGAATAATTTTCTATCTCTCTAATCTATCAAACGCTATGTAGTAAATGAGACAACATTTTCACATGTGACAAGTGTGTAATGAACTAAATTAATTAATTTTATTCTACACTTGAACCTTGTATTATAAGTCATCACTTCAGCCTATCGCAGTCCACTGCTGGATATATGCCTCCCCAAGTTCGCGCCAGACATTATTGCGCGAACTTATGTGTTTTGCCCATGGTCACCACGCTGGGCTGACGTGTTGGTGACCGCAGGACTGGCTTTGTCGCACCGAAGACGCTGCTGCCCGTTTTCGGCCTGTGTGTTTCATAGCCAGCAGTTGGATGGTTATCCCGCCATCGGTCGACTTTATAAGTTCCAAGGTGGTAGTGGAGCTTTGTTATCCCTTAGTCGCCTCTTACGACACCCATGGGAAGAGAGGGGATGGCGATATTCTTTACTGCCGTAACCACACAGCATTGTATATAAGTAACACCTAATAATATTCAACTACATGGAGATGATCTTTATGATGTTTTAATATAACATCTTGAATATCAATTGTAAACGATTAAATTAGTAAAATACTAAAACTGTCATAGCAAACATTATAACCTTTACTAAGTATTTCTTTGTGACACCATTCTAATACGAGTAGTAGCGTACGAAGTCAGATCAAAGCTGGAACGGGTGGCGGATATGTCGTAAAAAAAAAATAATGAACATCTCACGTTCAGCTGATACGGATGAGACGTAATCAGCAAACTCGTTTATTTGAAATAACGATATAGATTTTGAAATACAATTTTTAATTATACATTTATTTCGTACGAAGAACATGATATTGACACAACATTTTATAATTATGTTGATGAATTATGATGTAAACGTAACCTTCATACCATAACCATATATACTTCTTGTTCGGGTTTCAAGGTCGAAAAAGTTCTGAATTGACTGTTTAGCTGATAGATTTTATGTACAAAAGAAAAGGCTTATTCTAGTCAAACCACCGATCTTAGCTTATACTCGTATGTTAATGTGTAAATATACGTACTTACTCCGACTCATGTCATTGAAATAGCCTTGAGAGCTTGAAATAGCTTGAGAGAGAATTTAATTTACTTTGTTTATGATTACTGTATAATATGTAGTTTAACTTTAAATAATTAATTTTCGCACTTTATTGTTTACTAGTTGCTGTGCCCGCGACTTCGTCCGCGTGGAATTTAACAAAAAAATTATTGTTCAGTTCGCAGTTATAAAAAAAAAATCTAAAATATAAGTAGCATAAATTAAACCTTATTACATCAGCTATCTGCCAGTGAAAGTTCCGTCAAAATCGGTCCAGCCGTTTTAGAGATTAGTCGGAACAAACAGACAGACAGACAGACAAAAATTGTAAAAAATGTTATTTTGGTATATGTACCGTGTATATCTATCTATATTATGCATTTAGTAAAAAGCTGTTATTTTAATATTACAAACAGACACTCCCACTCAATCTCTCCAGATAATCCCTATGGGCCTATGCAAACCACGTTTTATAAACGACGTGGAACTTCGACGGCGCGCTTTTATCCTACAGAGCAGTTTGTTGTCGTTTGTATCGATACAAACGCGCGGCACCGGCGCGTTTGTATCGATACACACGCGCGTTTACATCGCGTTTGTATATAATAATTTCTCATGCACGCTTTAAACTAACGGCTAAATAAAGAATTTCATGATAGTATGATAATAGCAGTAATGCCCCTTATGTTCTGTCAAGATAATCTGTCGAATTTAATGTACCTATCTGTATTTCATAACAAAATCTGTCGGAACATTCTTTTTAATACAATATCTATACCTATTAAGTTCGCCTTTCTGGTACATTTTGTAACTTTCCATTCACTTACATTATCTACTTAAAGTATATAGAATACACTTTGTATTGTGTGTAACGATTGTACGTTGGTCTAATTTGAACAATGAATAACAACTAATAATATTAATTGATTTTATATTATTATATTTAATTGCTTATTGTTTGTTTTTTTTTTTTTTGAACGGGACGTAGATACTAGAACAATATCGAAGGTCAAAACCTATTAGTGAAATACGTTGCCTTTTTTGCTCGTTATAACGACAATCTTCCAGTAACAGGCCGCGGTAGATAATAACAAAATGCTTATATGTTACAACATAAAAGAGTAATAAAATAATTCAAATCTTGTAGGCGTTACGGATGTATTAAATTTACAGTTATTTTTTTTAACAAATTGAATTATATGTGTTAAACTAGCTGTTCCCGCGACTTCGTCCGCGTGGAATTTAACAAAAAAGTTATTTAGTTTATTTAGTTTTTTATTCGTTTTTGCATTTTTATTTCAGTTATTATGTAAAAGATTTCCTAAAACTTTTACCACAAATACTGTTACAGGTGAGGATGGTTAACCATTTTACAGACGTTGTTTACCTGAACATGGTGGTATAAAGGCCTCTACTGACAGCGTCCGATCCGTTCCGACGATACGATCTAAGGATGCGATCTGAACCTTTGTTTTTGCTCTATGATCTGAACGCATGCGTTCTCTGTAACCTATGGCCGCTCAAGTACGCCTTCTCGCTGCCTGCGATCTATCGCACGCGTTCTAGTGATCGCACGCCGATCAGTTGCGATCTGTCTCCAGAGGCAGAGAACGCATGATCGGCGGTGCGTTACGTTAAAAAATGGCGGATAATTTTACAAAAACATTGATTGACGCCGTGCGTTCGCCAAATACATTTCTTTTTTTATTAATTTTATGGACCCAAATTTTTCTTTTTCGATTCAACAATAAAGCTAGTAAAATTACTTCTTCTTCTTTTCTTTCTTCATCAGAACTTCCGTCATCTGTACTCATATGAATTTCCTCGACTCTTTTTATATTATGTTGAAGTTGGGTGTGCGCGACCGTTTCGAATACAATCTTTAACTGGAATAGACAGTTTTATGTATCGCAGAACGGATCGTCGCCCATATCGCAGTCAGTATAAAGAGCATTGCGATCCGATACCACTATCCGTTCTGAAGGATGGAATGGTCCGGGAGCCAGGTAAAAAATCGGCCAATCATTTCCTCCCACCTTAAAATTTGTCGGATTATAGTTTACCTAATATCTTGAAGGAAAAATAATGTTAGCTGACTGTAACATGGTGGTTTATACGTCAGTTGGCTGACGTTATTTTTCCTTCAAAATATTAGGTAGGTAAACTATAATCCGACAAATTTTAAGATGGGAAGAAATGACTAAAAAATATTTTTTTCTCGATGTTTGGGAGGCTGCCACTGCCTACCCCAACCACGGAGTTGCAACTGACAACGACTAAAATTCATAAAAAAACTCTTGTTCATGTTACGAAGTTTCATTTCGTTGTCCCGGGCTAGAACGTATCGTCGGAACGGATCGGCCGCTGTCAGTAGAAGCCTTAACAACGACAATCCGATCACGAACTAACGCTATAGATGTCGACAATCGCTGGATTGTTCCATTTTCACCGATACTGTCGCGCACTTTTACAGCACATATCATTTATCAACGTTGAACTCTGTAACAGTATTAAGTCAATAAAGTACATTAATTTGTAAATATGTCAATAAACGTTCAGACTTGGCGGTATTTGTTGTACAAAATGCTAACGATGAAGTAATTTCTTTTAATGTATTTTATGAAGTAATTTTCATTCCTCCCAGAACTACTCTCATCCGACCTAGATATGGGCATCCGTAATCTACGTAGTATATATTTGTAAGACGACTTTCCATAGGTATCCTGTTGAGATTCCTTTTCACGTCGCAATCTTGGGATTTTGGCCTCCTGCTTTATTTAGGCATAACTATAGTCATCACAATTTAATTAATAAGCATTTTTTGACATTTGTCATCGCGATGTAAATCAAAGAGTAGGTATATAACCACTATAATAGATGTAAATAGTGAAGTAGCTATGGTTACTTTTTATAATTATAACTATGGTTACGGTTAGTCGTATGCGACTTGGTACTCGATACTTACGATAAATCGATTCAAGTTTGTATGAGTATTTGATGGATTTGATTATGTAATGTAAAGTGCATTGGATTAAAATTTTGATTAGAAAATTGAACTTAAACTTAAGTATACTACTATATTGTTTACTAATATTGTTTTCTAATGTTTACGCGAATTTCAATAATTAAAATGAACGAATTATATCATGGTTTATGAGGTTTTGGACATGAGGACATGGTCCTCCCGTGACCATGGTTGCTGTAAAGTATATAAAACGTCAGGCATGCAAAAAAACCTAATAAACCACGATAAAAATGAAGAAAAAGCAAAAATGATTGAATCGTCATTCAGTCATTTTCATAGGATGATGAGCCAAAATCGTCAGTTGAGCTATCGTCATTTGTAAATATAATTATTTCATTTTCAATTATAGTATCAATATTGACGTCTCTGTCATAAATCATAATCTTCCTTTATTATTTTCACGTTTTTTCTACCACTTTTGCCTAGTCGTCTTTCATTTAACATCCTTCCGCTGCGTATGCGTTATGTACGCGCGTGGACGTTAAGTCACGTACCACCAATTCAACATTTTATTTACGCCTTTAAGCGCCATACAACCTGTACAGATCAGTCAATCAATCACTCAATCAATTGATTGATTGATCTTTCTTTTCAGTAGAGATCACTACACAATATTTAATTACTATTTAAATCGAATGAAGCTGTTGAAATTAAGCAATTAATTAGTTACAAAACTTTAGTATTAAAAAAAAAGACATGTACTCCGTCCAATCGTTTATTAAAGGAAATAAAAATATATAGTATCTATGACTCCAAGATTGATTATTTGCAAGGAATTAAGTCGAAATCTTGATGTTGATTTTAAACCAAGAGTAAACACCAATAACTCTGTTCATTCAATTATTTATTTTTTGACGGCTGCCCTAAAATGTAACTATGCACGCGTTATCGAAATTAAACTTTCAAATGCATGGTTAATAAAGTCTAAATCAAGTTTAAATCAAGAGCTATGAGCAAATTAATAAACTTGGAAAATCACATACCTAACTACTAATTTATTTAACAAACTAACTGATAAACGAATAATTAATATTTTTAAACTAAAAATATTTCATTAAATCGATTGAAAGTTCTTCTTAAATAAAATCAATTATTATTTCAAATCGAATTAATAACCTGTGAGGCAATCACTAATTTCGAAATGTTTGGAACTGTCAAAAAGACAATAAACGATTAGACGGAGTGTACGGACGTAACCTAAAGTTGTGACGGAACGTAATTTTTTTCGAGACGTTTCGTAATAATTATGAATTAAAATAAATAAATTTCTAATATCAAAGTAGCCTAAGTTACGCGCAATTACATCAGCTATCTGACAGTGAAAGTCCCGTCTAAATAGGTCCAGCCGTTTCAGAAATTAGCCGGAACAAACAGACAGACAGACAGACAGACAGACAGACAGACAAAAATTGTAAAAAATGTTATTTTGGTATATGTTGCGTGTAGAGATCCATATGCATTTAGTAAAAAGTGGTTATTTTAATATTAAAAACAGACACTCCAATTTTATTTATATGTATGTATAGATAATACATTTACATTTTCTGTACTTATTAAAGAACTTACTTAACTTCGGTATTCAAGTTCTAAAAAATGAATTGAAATATTCCGATTATTTATTACGATTATTTATTAGAAAAAGGATTATTTATTTAAATTTATTAAAAGAAGAAAAACGAATTTAAGGCGATTTAAATTCTAGGTATTAGAGATTTTTTTTATACCTCACAAGATAAAACAGAGATAAGATACCTAATACTATGTAAGTAAGAAAATAGGATATCTGAGGACAATATTTTACACATTATATATTTTTTCTTAAACGGCACAAAATTGACTGAAATTACAAAAATGAGACGTCATTAGAATAAAAAATGTAATGTAGCAGTAGGTACGTTTTATATTATTAAAAAAAAATACTTTAAAATGTGAATATTATTCTACAACTCTTTGTTATTCAGTTAATAACAAAGAGTTATTAAGTTAAGCTGTTAAGCAGTTAAGCTTTCACCTTCACTGATAAAGCGGGTGAAATCACGTGATTCTTATAGTTCTTAAATAAATTAGGAAAATGGTGAATGTATCACTTACGCTTTAGCCTGTAATATCCCACTGCTGGGCATAGGCCTCTTTCCCCATGTAGGAGAAGGATCAGAGCTTAATCCACCACGCTGCTCTAATGCGGGTTGGCGGAAGTATTCCTTACTATGAGTAGCGATAGCTATCATGTATACATGATAACAACCGGGACCGATGGCTTAACGTGCTCTCCGAGGCATGGTGGGGAGACCCACAAGGACTGCACAAATACCCAGACCACGGCAAATATCTGTATGGCCAATACAAATGTTTGTCATGTGCGGGGATCGAACCCGCAACCGCCAGCGCAACCACCACAAACCATTGCGCCAACGCGGCATCTAAATGAATGAATCACACCCACCGGTAATAAAATTTTACATCAAAGCTAACTATGCTACCAACATACAAATAGACTCCCCTCGAAGACAATAGTTGCCGTCTATTTGAGGTGCATACAAACTACATTCCTATGTAACATTACTATTATACGAGAAAGAAGACTACACTATAAATATATTTATGTAATACCTCTCAGACTTGTTACGACGTCCAATATATTACGCCATTCCCTTATAAATTGCTGTAAATCTTTAAATCTCTATATAAATGTGTTTTATATTTATACTATACCTACCTATATTTTTATCATAATCTATAATAGAAAAATACATCGATTATAAGAGCTTAATTTAATGGAATGTGTTCGTCAGGAAGCTATGTGAAAGTTCCATGTCAATCGATTAAGTAGCTGCGTGATTCCGTATAAAATAATAGATACATCAACCGATACACTAATACTTAGTAGTTAACAGAAAAATATAAAAAAAATCTTCGCTATGTATTTTAAAAATTACAGGCATTTATAAAAAATCGAGAAAATCTACACCTGTGACGGTCTTTTAACTCCTGTTGGTACAAATATTAACTTTTTTTTAGTTTTCTTTTTATTATGTAATCCTGGATAATGCTTCTGAAAACTGTTGCTTAAAAATTACAGCCAACAGTAGGAAATGTAATTTTTTTCCAACCAAGTATTCAAAATTAAAACTTTGCCCAGTTTTAAATGACTGTATTGAAAAAAAATGTACTACATGTGCGTAATTCGTATTTAAATATGATTTCCAAAAAACACAAATTACTAAAATAAAAAACAGAGTTAAGCTAGGTCACCCTGGTAGGTACTATGTACATATTTAAAGGTCAAGAACTATTTAAACAACAGAAAATTACGAACATTTATTTTATTTTCATAATAAATATTAATACGACAAATAAAGATGTTTGCTATTGTCTTTTTTTTTTCTTTTTTTATTTAGGGACTTTTATACGCAAGTACATGTCAGTCCCATCGTAACCTTATACTAACTATACATAATCAGCGGAGACTTATGAGCCTGAACAGTATTATGGCCTCATTAGAAGTTGGGCGCGCGAGTATACATACATACATAGGTACATACATATAATCACGCCTCTTTCCTGTAGGGGTAGGCAGAGACCACGTCTTTCCGCGCGCGCGTATACCATGAAACATTCCAGAATCTAATCTATTCAAATTCATAAGTCTCATAATGGTATCTCTGCCAGATAAGCTATTGTCTTGATTATAATAAGATTCTGTTCAAATCGTATATTGTACTTTTAAGTTATTACTTTGAAAAAAACTGGAAAACATGTTACTATTCAAACAAACGATTTAATAATATTGTCTCGTAAACATTAGAACTGTCGATTCCTATCTAATATATTTCATTCTATTGTACAACATTTGCTTATAGAATCACTGTTAATAACCTTTTAAATATTTTTTAAAAGGTTTTATTTATAAAATACCGACGCCAAAAAAATTGTAAAAAAAGGATTCTTTTCTAATCGCTTAAAGCTATATCGCTAATATAGGTACCTAATATATATTTAAATAATAAGAGTTACTTAACCGGTTGCTTGCGTTGCAAACAGGAAACAGGAACAACTTTCAACTGTCTCAAAAGTTACAAGAGCTATTGTCAATATTGAACAAAAACAAAAACTCTTTATCTAATCTTAAACTAAACTATTACTAATATCATAAATTTTTTTTTCTTTTTTTAATAGACAAAAACTAGAAAAATCAATGGTGTTATCAACAAATTGAGCGAAATATTAAAAGGAATGTTATAGCAATAATCGACATTACATAGACACTTTGTATAAAATTAACATAGTTTATTATACAAACCAATTATACCTACGTCTTTAGATTCGGGTTGATAGCAAAAGCATTTTTGGGTACTTTAATTTTTTTAGCAATGTTGTGAGACAAGGCAACAATATCATAGATACCTACACCTATAAAATGTGATGACTATCTATTATACAGATATTGAAAGTATTATTAACACATTTCATTTTTACAAAACATGAATAAAATTAACATGGGCAGAATATTCTGAAAGAGTTTGTATGTTTTTTGTAGGGTACAAAAATTCCTTTTTTAGGGTTCCGTACCCAAAGGGTAAAAACGGGACCCTATTACTAAGACTTCGCTGTCCGTCCGTCCGTCCGTCCGTCCGTCCGTCCGTCCGTCCGTCTGTCACCAGGCTGTATCTCAAAAACGGCTATAGCTAGAGTTGAAATTTTCACAAATTATGTATTTCTGTTGCCGCTATAACAACAAATACTAAAAAAAAAAAAATATTTAAGGGGGGCTCCCATACAACAAACGCTATTTTCTTGCCCTTTTTTGCTCGTTATCAATAATGGCAACAGGTAGGCACTTGAAATATTCACAAAATACTCAGTTGTATTTTTACTTTAATAATAAATAATAAAATAAAAATAAAATTAATATTTAAGGGGGGCTCCCATACAAAAAACGTCATTTTTGAGTATTTATGCTCTCATACAATAAAAGTGATTTTTAGCCGCTTTTTGCCCGTTATTACAATCAATGTACCTAGTCAATGGTACGGAACCCTTCGTGCGCGAGTCCGACTCGCACTTGGCCGATTTTTTTTAACATTTTGTACATCAACGTAGTCGATGCTGTCAAACAAAATATCAGCTTTAATTATACGCAAAGCTTCTTTAATGTTCAAACGCGATTCTAATATCATTTTGACGAAAGCAATCTTACTTTCGCTATCACTTACTACATACTAATTGTAAACTGAATATAAGACTGCTTAAAACTACTTTATATGGAGTAGCGTTTTTTATTCTTTTGAAACGAAATATTATGGCAGTCACATTCTTATCATTTCAATTAAATTTGCAAATCCATACTAATATTATATATGCGAAAGTAACTCTGTCGATCTGTCTGTCAGCTTTCACTCCAAAACGACTCAACCGATTTAAATAAAATTTGGTACACAGATAGTCTAGAGCCTGAGCAAAAACATATATGCTACTTTTTAATGCGAAAAAAGAGGTGTAAGTGGTTGTGAAGTGGGGATGAAAAGTTATCTGGAAGTATCTTCATTTTTAGAGCTAGAAGCTTGAAACTTATTTTTGAGGCTATTGATTCCATATAACTAAATATGACATTAAAAGTTTTTAAAAGTTTTACTCTCAAGGGTGTAAAATAATAATAGGGAATAGAAGATGAAAGTTTGTATGGAAATATGGAAGGTTTATTGTGAATGTTTTATAAGTTTGTGACAAGAGATAAAATATTGGAGCTATTCTGGTGTCTAAAATAAACCAAAAGATACTTATATCAAAAAATGCTGTCCAAAGTCACTATTTCACGCGGACAAAGTCGCAGGCACAACTAGTGTTATATATAACCATACTTCACAAGTAATCGCATGACCATGTCACGTGAAATCGTGTATTGCGTAGCAATATAAGAGTGGATTTAGACCAAACGAACAAAGAGCTAGAGCTAGAACAAGAGCATTCTTTATTGATCTTCAAACACTCGTATTCATATATATAACAGCGAAAGAATGCTCTACGCCTGTTTACACTAAAAGAATTTGATGTAGTGGAGATAGAATGAGCATGTAATCGACCATAATAATGAGCATATTTTTAACAGAAAGAATATTGCTTTAAAGTTCGAACATAATCTCCTTAATCTCCTTTTACTAACGCATTTAAAAAGAGCAACTGCTCAGTTATATTAAACTAGTTCCAGTAAATAACTAAACACCTACTAGAACAAAAACTTTTTTTATAATTAGTAAATTATTTCCCGCATCGCGTTAATGTTAAAAAGTAAAAACCAAGAGTATGCAAACTGCGGTTCGTGAGGTACCTGAAATAACTTTCATGAATGCTACGGCTGATTATAAAGTGTATTTAGTTTTAATGATTTTTAGGTCAATATATACATGTAGGTATTATAGTTTATGAATAATAAAATTTACTACTAATCCAAATTATTAATGATTATCGGGAGACAAAACTAAGCGTACTGACTTATATTAATTTTAAAATTAATATACTTACTTTAAAATTTATATATTTAGTATCAAACAAGACTAAATTATAACACACCTTAATAACAAAGGATAGTACACTTGTGTGTTCCCGAGTTTGGACCGAAGCAAAACCTCAAGGACAGGCGAACAGACAATAACAAACATTTGAAAAATTCTATGCAATTATTTGTCCCAAGCAAAAATCTAGAATGCAACAATCTACTGCTGTGAGTTGTGACCGCTGCACCAAAGCGCGTGCTTAGTAAAACATATATATACTTAGTAAGTTTTTATTTGTGAAATGTAACGTATTTTTGTTATCAAGGAAATTATATTACAGATTAAAAATATGTACCTAATATGAAACATTGAAGATTGCTTATAAATACATATTTGCTACTGACATTGCACAGCACAAGTACGAGTTATTAAGAGTATTAGTTATTACACTTAAATCATTTTCTAAAAATATATCTTATCTAATATTTATTGCATAAAAATACATAAGTATAATTAAAAATGTATACGCAAATAGTACAGCACAAATAAAACTGGAATCAACCGGTGAAGAGTTCCCAATAGACAGAGGTGTAAGACAAGGTGATCCGCTGTCGCCAAAACTTTTCTCGGCAGTCTTGGAAAGCATATTCAGAAATCTTGAGTGGGACAGTTTTGGCATTAATATCAATGGTAGACAACTTAGCCACTTAAGATTCGCTGATGACTTAGTCCTAATAACTGACAACGCGAATACCCTTCAACATATGCTACAACAGCTGACTGAACGCAAGCAGAGTAGCTGGTCTTACTATAAATAAATCAAAAACAAAAGTAATGACAAACACAGAAGAAATATTCATAAAAGTAGACAATCAAGATATTGAATATGTTAAAAACCTATAGATACTTAGGGCAATTAATATCTTTTAGAGACCGGACAGACATGGAATTGGAAAGCAGAGTGGCCTGTGCTTGGAAAAGACACTGGTCCCTTAAAGAGATATTTAAAAGCAAACTCTTTCCTATGACAGCCAAGGAAAAAGTGTTTAATTCTTGCATCTTACTATGTCTTACATGCCAAACATGGGCATTGACTCAAAAACATCTTTTAAAACTAAGATCGTGTCAAAGAGGAATTGAAAGGAGTATGTTGGGCGTGACGCTAAAAGACCGCAAAAGAGCAGCAAACATAAGATCTACAACAAACATGGAAGGCGTGCTAAAGAAAATAAGAAGATGAAAATGGCGATGGACAGGACATATGACAAGGGAAAGCAGAATGAAATGGACTAAAATTATAACAGAATGGCAACCACGCGATGGCAAAAGAAAAAATGGCAGACAAGTTAAAAGATGGACAGACGATACCAAGATGATTGGAGGGCCAATCTGGTCTAGAAAAGTTACCAATAGAGAAGAATGGAAGCAGCTGAAAGAGGCTTATGTGTCACTGGACACGCTGACCACTAAACCGAAAATCGGAAACCCGATGTATTAGGGCCTATGCAAACCACGTTTTTTAAACGCGCCGTCGACGCGCGTTTCTAAAACGCGCGTCGACAGCGCGTTTGTATCGCGACATACGCGCGTTTGCATCGCGTCTGTTTCGCGTGACACGCGCGTCGACGGCGCGTTTTTATCCTACAGAGCAGTTTGTTGGCGTTTGTATCGATTAAAACGCGCGTCGACGGCGCGTTTGTATCGCGTCATACGCGCGTTTGCATTGCGTTTGTATCGCGTCACATGCGCGTTTGCATCGCGTCTGTATCGCGTTTAAAAAACGCGGTTTGCATAGGCCCTTAGATTTAAGTTAAAACAATTTGCTAATATGTGTAAATCATGTTTTGTATCAGCAATAAAGGCTAAAAATAATTAATAATAATTAATATTTATTCAACGATTTTCATCAAATTTAGTACGTATGCAAGGGATTTTGCGGGCGATAAATCGATCTAGCTGGGATTCATTTTTAGAAAATATCGTTTTATCCCTGTTTTTAGGCAATGACAAAATGGCTACAATATCGTTAGAATACGAAGGTATACGCAATTGTCAATAAAGTTGTAATAGGTCAGGTGGGAAATCGGCCGGTCGGGATCGACTGAGAAGACCACGGTTCAAATTCCCATGTCTCCAGATCCATTTTTATTCCTTTGTCTTTCTAATTGCACTCGTGATTTTTTTATTTATATAACCAGTTTATATTTTTTATTAATATGTCGGTAATATATTTTATCAATATTTGTAATTCGTATTTAAATATGATTACCAAAAAACACGATTTACTAAAAATACCGAGCTAAGCTCGGTCACCCAGGTACTTATAAATAAAACCAGCGTTGTTCTTTCAATCTCTTGACGCGTTGACGTCTGTGCTGTGTAAGGTTTTGCGGAGACATGTACAACCATTATGCCAAACTGCAGCTTTTATTTAAAGTCTTTGTACCGATAAGTAAACCTTTAATGGTTATTAGTTATACGAAACCGTAAATATACAATTTTACAAGTAAAAACGGTTGGATTTTAGCAAAAAAAATCAGTTAAGTTACATTCCATATTAAATTTATCTATATATAATTATATATATACTAGCTGACCCGGCGAACTTCGTACCGCCTAACAGCCGATTCTTTAATTATTATTATTTTAATACTTATCCTTCCCGGAACCCCTCCACTAACACTTAAACTTTGTTAAAATTGACTTTTAAGTATTATTACGAATCTTTATCTTATTCCTACTAAATTACAAGTCTCTACACTTTATGGTTCATATGGTTATGGTAAAAGAGATTTCCACCCATATATTGACTCATCAGTCATCACGATATCTCTGGAACCATAAGAATATTCCTTTCGTCGAGTAGAGGTCAGCTAAGAACGGATTTTACATAATTCCACCCACAAGAGGGGGTTGCGGGGATTAATAACATATATGGCAAAACAACGTTTGCGGGGTCAGCTAGTATATAATAAAATTTATAAATAGAAGTATTAAAAAATTCTAAAAAATATTTCATACAAAGAAAACGAGTACCTAAGCCGCGTACTACCTAACCGTACCTAACGCCTACGTACTTCGACATTGTATTAAGCTCTATTCAATGCCAAAACGCTTCCTACCACAGAGCCTCAGTAGCTGCTCCCCGTGTCTGTAATTAGCTCTGCACTAGATCGCTTTCCTGTGTGTCTTTCAGATGCTACCATCTGTGAAATCTACATACATGCATGCTATCAGGAAAGGTTGCAAGGCTATCGATAAATAAACTTACGTACAAGAACGTAAAACATGAATAAGAACTATGATAGAATAGTTAATAAAACATGTGCAAATCGGTTTTTAATGGAGGAGGTATTTCAAATTTATCTCGAAATCGATACTGAATGAACACCTAAAAAAATTTTTTTTTAATTAAGAGACTCAATATCCAACTAACAGCGCAGCATCGAAGTGGGTTGTTTCCGGTCATTTTTTTTTTTAAATGAAAGATGAGACTTGTTTGGAATATTACGAGAAAACTGTACAGTAACAGTCTAGGTACACATAAATCATTATCAACAGGTGAACAGAAAACCTTTAATAGAAATGTAAAAAACTAAAACTTCGAATAATAATAATTAGTTGGATAAGTTACGAAACTTTTTTTACAATTGTACCAATTTTGTTAACTTTACTAATTGCCGCTTGGTTCTGGGTTATATCGATAGAACTATGCAACGATGGTATGTATGTTAGTTATAATTCCGTAACCTACAATTAAACTTTTAGTTGCCGTCATTACCATACATCATGCAATATATAGAATTTATTTATATTGTATTACACGTACAACGTGTGGCTACGGCACCAAAGTTTATAGCCACCCCCTCTCTTCCCGTGGGTGTCGTAAAAGGCGACTAAGGGATAATACAGTTCCACTACCACCTTGGCACTTAAAATACCGAACGATAGTGGGATAACCATCCAACTGCTGGCAGTCTTCGGAGCAGTCTTCGGTGCGTGCGTGGTGACTATGAGCAAAACACATGAATTCACGCCATTTTTGGCGCAAACTTTGTTGAGGCCTATGTCCAGCAATGGACTGCGATAGGCTGCTGTGTGTGTGTGTGTGTGTGTGTGTATCATTGTCTGGTCTGTAACTGTTCATCATCATTAAATTATAAAAAAGCTTACAATTTATGTTTAATTTTATCAAAGTTATAAAAAATTTGGTGCTCGTTTGTTATGTGCCGATAATAAGAAATTTTTTTTTAAGATTATAATTAATTATAATCTTAAGACTTAAGTATAAATTAATCAGTATATATATATATACAAAATGTAGGTCAAAGAGTATAAAATAAATAAAAGTGATCAATCACACTCAGGCACGAGTATTATTTAAGTAGGTATATGAAGTAAATTATATATAGAAAGTAAATACAATTGCTCAATAGGGGCAATACGGCTAGCATTACACGGTTAATTTAGATGTAGCGTTAATGATTTATGAGGTAAATTTAACAAGTTTTATTTTTTTACATTATTTAAAAGTTAACAAAAAAGTTTCTTTTAGGTTTTTACTGACGACCAGATTAAAAATGTCACAAAACATGTCATCAGAGAATTTCAAGGCGTTATCGCCCACAGTTTTATAGACAGCAAATAATGATTTCATGCCCAACACAAACAATAACAATATGAATTTGCAAAAATAATGTTTTAAATATATTGTTTGTTAATTATGAGGAATACCTATTTTTGATAGGTTGGTGCATTGGGTATAGCAACTGGCGCGTTAACTATCATGATGATGAGGACGATTCACACACAAGACAGATGTTAAACCGATATCTGTTGTGATGTGATGACGACATTGCGTGTACATAAATACTAGTCATACATACTGGGCTGTTGAGTATGAAAAGTTTACTTATGGCCAAAAAGGTAGTAAATTTAGGAATTAGAATATCTAGTAAACGTACATTAATAAGCATTGTAGTATTAAGTTGCAGGTTAATAATTTACATATTAAAAACTAGCATCTGCGCGCGGCTTCGTCGGCGTGGACTCCGCTCCTGTTGGTCTTGGCGTGATGATATATAGCCTATAGCCTTCCTCGATAAATGGGCTATCTAACACTGAAAGAATTTTTTAAATCGGACCAGTAGATCCTGAGATTAGCGCGTTCAAATAAACAAAGAAACAAACAAACAATCAAACAAACAAACTCTTCAGCTTTATTATATTAGTATAGATATAACTTTTTTTAATAAAATTTAATATGAAAATATTTTATACAATTCATCAATTTTCTAGAAAAGTGTGACTTTTCATTATATAAAATGTTTTCTACCTTGAGTGGAAAAATGATATTTTAGTGAAATGAATTACTGGATCTCATCCAAAATTTTATTTCATTACCAGATCTACGTTACGTAATATCCATTTACCACAATTCAAAATATTTGTTAAAATTGACAAAATCAATACTTGTGCTTCGCCAAATGTATGTCAAAATAAAATAACATGCAATTATAACTCTACTGTGCTTTAAAATTCTGTCTTTCTCGATAAGAAATCAATATGACAAAGTTGTCGGTTACAGTCCCAGACCATTGCGTTAGCGATCAAATCCATAATCCTCCCTCATAAGTCATGTACAAATATTTGTACAAACTGGCCTGGGGGTTTATGTGTATCTTATAAGAAGTGTTTTCGAACCCTCGAATCAGAATTTTATATTACTAGCAGCACATGAGTGTGAGACGTTTATTATTCATTTTTATCGATATGTATAAAAATGAATCGATGAAGTGTACATGTATGTAATTCAAAGGTCATGTCATCCAATTTGGTGGTGGTGACGTCTAGCCACCACTAAATTGAATCCTCCTTTTTTCATTTCGTTTAAATATATACATATATATATATATATATATATATATATAATGTTTAAAAAAAATAACGCATAGCTCTACTGATGTGGGGCACAGCAAGAAATATCATGCTCAAAATCTGAAGCAGTCTTACTCGGAAGTAGCTCGACCTTACAGAAGATCACAGCTAAATAATAGGTACTGCTTTCAAGCAGTGTTTCTGTGTGTACGGTGACCTGAGCTGACCTGACCTGGAAGTATCAGCGGTAGGATCGGCAACGCGCTTGCGATACTTCTGATTGATGATCTGATTACAGAATCGCTTACCATCAGATGAGCCGTACACATGTTTGCCGACCTAGTTGTATCAAAAAAATCCATCCTTACATATTGAAATAATTAATATGTATGAAAAATTAAGAGAGGGAGAGGAGGTAAGTGGCCCCGTACCGCACATTACAGTAGGTTCCAACATTGCGCCGATAAACCTTCCTCACGAGATCGGCAATTTATAGTATGCCTGTACTTGTTTTATTAAGACGTTTATTAGTTCCGAAGTCCAACAGGTGCAAAAGATGAAAAAGCCGCAGGTAAAAACCGCAGTTATGATACTGAAATTAAGACCATAGCATTAAAAAAATAGTCGAAAACATATATTAAATTATTAAGTAGTTTAAATAAGCAAATTAATCTATTTTTTTTTATGTATTTAAAATAACATGAAATGTTATTATAATCCTAAAAAGGTTAAGCTATATATGATATACGTGCCTTTTCATAAACTAAAATGAATCTGTATTTACAGTCACAAACTGTAGCAAAAAAAATACCATTTTAATTAGATTATAATAAATAATAGTTTTACTAAAAACTAAAAAACACGCTCAAATTACTGTAATGTCATCGGTCTGTGATGACCACCAACCTACCCTACATACCATGCCTACCAAGTTTAAATGAAGTCTGAACGTTAGAAGTTGGTCAAAATAAAGTCCAAAGGAGACACTTACAAACATATTAACAAACATACAGGTAAAGCTAATAAAAAGCATGTAAAAATGGCTGAAATATTGCAACCAACACTGCAATGTTATTTTTTCTAAAACTCTTATATAATTATGAAAGTGGTGATTTTTTATGCAAAAAAATAAGGACATCTTCTGGGTAGCTACAACAAGTAACTTAATTTGTTTAATTTAAATAAAAGAAACTATTACCACAAATTTAAATATTACCACAAAACTTCTAAAGAATTCACTTATCAATAATTTGTCTGACAGTATTTGGATATTTGTAATATCTATATATAAAAATCAATTGCTTTTCGTTAGTCTCGCTAAATCTCGATATTGGCTTGACCGATTTAGCTAATTTTGATCTTGAAATGTTTGTGGAAATTCAGGGAAGGTTTAAACGGTGAGAAACATAAAAAGCAAACGAAAGTAACAAAAGTAACGGAAAATACTAAAAACGACGATTTAATTTTCTAATACAAAATGTTCCTAGCGGAATGTCTTTTGTCAAAAACGTTGACAATTGGTTGTCAAATATTTATAGGTGCGTTCAGAAAATGTTTTGTGTATATTTTTCACAAATATACGTAGGTGATACGAAGTTCACCGGGTCATCTAGTTATATACATAGCTGGCAAATTATTCGTTCGACAAGTCAAAATATCATTTGATTCATAATTTGTGAATATTTTCACACATCCATATATTTTGAATTTTCCAAAATTATCAATTGTAAGATTATTTTATCGTTTGTATATTTTATATTACAAATTATAGTTTGTACAAAAAATTATATAAATTTGCGCAACAGTACCTCGTATTGCTTGAAACGAGTTTTTCATGAAATGCAAGTGAATGGAAATTTTAGTATGAATCAACTACAGCGTCTTTTCTTAATCGCGGACAAGGTCTTCATCCTTCACTTTCATCGGATATTCGAAGTATTTCACAAATAAGATTTATTACGAGATCTCATTATTTAAAAAAAAAATACTTTTTATATGACACCATAAGTTTGTGGCACCAAATCAAGATCAACTGCAAGCAACTACAATTTTGTGTTAAGCTTTATGTTGATTTGATTACATTTTTTTACCTTAATAAATGGTCAATAGAAAACCTAAATTTTCCAAAACAATTCCGAGACGCGAATACCATAACAAAAAGGAAGAAAGCCGCTGGTAGGAGATGCAGATTTATCGTGAATAAGTGATGGCGAGTGGCATTATAGTCAAGAAATAGCTGCTTGTGCAATAATCCGAGGGATTGTACAGTAATCTAAGGCTGAAAAAAATTATGCAGCAACTCGCATATAGCAATTCTCAAGAACAAAGCCCTCTTAAAACTAGACAGAGTGATTTTCATTGTAACTACTATTTAAGCGAAGATCTTCTGAAAGACTCTTCTATTGTAAATAGTCGGGCAGTGAGTTAATGATAAAATGACAATATAATTTGACATGTATCTCTTTTTTTATAGAGACTAGTGGTCGCCCATAATTAATTTGAATTATAAGTTTGAATCCGCCAACTCGCATTGGAGCAGCGTGGTGGATTAAGCTCTGATCCTTCTCCTACATAGGGAAAGAGGCCTAGCCAACCAGTAGGATATTACAGGCTCAAGCGTGTATAAGTTTGAACACTCTTAAAGTTCTGTTGTCAAAGACTATACTTCTATAATAATAAACAAAAGAGTACATATGCGTGTGTGTGTCAAATATATGGTAGTGTGTGTAATGCTTTTTTATTGATTTAATGTATTTTTAAGTGCAATTTTAAAAAAAAAACCTTACGTTTCTGAACTCCTTCTCTATCTATACTAATATTACAAAGAGGAAAGATTTGTATTTTTGTGTGTATGTTTGTAATGAATAAACTCAAAACTACTGGACCGATTTAAAAAAAATCTTTCACCATTTAAGGCTTAGTTATCCTCGTGTAACATAGGCTACTTTTTATCTCGGGAAAATAATACGTTGAAAACAGCTAGTATAAAATATAAGTGTGCAAAATTTAATACTCGTCCGTCCGCGCAATTTTCGTAAAAAGGGGTACAAAGTTTTTGCTTCATGTATCAATATAGATAATATACTATATAGTTGGCTTACACGTAGTAACATTTAAGCTCCGATCCTTCTGCTACATGAAGAAAGAGACATATGCCCAGAAATAGGATGTTACATTATAGGGCTGAATCGACACATAGTAACATTTTCTAGGTTAATAAACTTCAATAAGGACTCACCGCGTCGCTATTTTGGTAAAGTTCAGCAATATAAGTATACGCAATACCTTTTTCGCTGAAAATCTGAAATGAATGATATTCCATTCGGGGAAGCAAAAAGCAATACGGGCAGCCTACATGTAGGTCACATAGAGATTAGTTGTGACAGTAATACAGTTTTCTCTATGTGTCACTCTTACACAGTCAAATCATTTTGGTCTGCAACATACCAACTGCAAATAATAATACTTGAAAAATTGTTTTTACTTCTAAAAAATCTTTTCCCTCTCATGTTAATTACATGTAGTAAGCTAAAACCGTCAATATTTTACATTATATACCTGACTATAGTAAGCACCCATCTCTATGATTGCTACACTTACCTGCAGCCAGGTCAGTAACCTCAGTCTCAGTCAGTAGCAGAAACCTGGTATTTTTTTTTAATTGCATCCGGCTTATAATGGCAGAGGTTGTTTTTATAAATTCACAATATTGAAATAAGCCTATAAAAAATTGTTTCATCTAATTAACAGATGAGGGAAGATTTAGCTTCTCGGATCTTAGACCATTTTAATTCAAATCGCATTTACAAGAATAGAATAACGTTCTCTATGGACCGAAAATGGGCGAATGTTTATTCGCAATGCAGGTGAGTCTGTTCTAAAATTACGTTAAAAATTCTGACTTACTTAGTCTTATCTTTAGTCCATTCGGGTTTAGAAAACATTGAGTTGTCTGTGCAGCTGACGGGTTAAGATTTGTTCACAGTTAAATATAAATTAAAGCAATTCATTTATCCATAGAACATCTAAGATAACAGATATAAATATCTGAGATATAAATTCAAATTACATTTTTGAATATTTTTAAATTGATTAATACTTTTTTTATTAAACTTGCCTTGTACATTGCATTGTATTTGTGCTTTGTATAATTGTGTAAATATAATTTTTTCGTTAAACTGCCCTACCCGGCGAACTACGCCATTTTTTTTTAAACTATTAATAAATAATATAAAAAATGTATATTATATATAAAAAATATAAACTATAATGGTATAATATATAAATATACCATTATTATTTTTTATTTTTTTACAAATCTTTTCCTGACATAATAGAACAAAAATCGAGTATTGTCCAATTTGGTGAATCGGATTTTAATAGTGGTCACGAATGGCTAACTTCTTTTTCCGCTAACAGGATTCGATACCCGCTGAAAACAAATATTGGTATAGTTTATGTAGATATTTGTTGTGAACAAAGTATTTTTGAAGTGAAACTTCTTTAGGCATGAGGGGTAAAATTTGAGCGAACGGTAACGCAGCAGCGTCATGACGTTCAGTACTTGGATGGGTGACCGCCTGGGAACAGCGCGTGAGGTAGACTTTTTGTTTTTTTTTTCAACTAGTTTTTTTTATTTTATTTTAAATTCGTTTGTTTTTTTTTTATTAGAGTTAATTCCTAAAACCTTGTCCAACACAACCAGGAGCACAACTAAAACAGTACCAGAGATGCTTTAACTTAATATATTGGATTGTTCAATAATTACACAAATGTATGGTGGCCTTATAAATAATTTTGCCAGCGCATTTTAAATTTAGTCTACTACTAGCGCTATCTAGTCATAGACGTGGTAAACCTCGAACAAAAAACAAAAAAAAACTTAAATAATTGTAAGTTGCCGTTAACGATTAGTTTTTTTAATTAGTTTGCCAAAGAAGTTTCACTTCTGACGTGTACTTTGTACGCACGCAATTTTTTTTTAATATTACACAAATTCTCATTTTAGTTTGGCATTTATTTTTATAAGCTAATTTTGACGAACGAAATTTCCATTTATCAAAAAATTAAAATTCACCTTAAAATATTTAAATAAGGAGATATAACTGAAAGATCTTATCCATCCGTCTAATTCAATAGACATTTACTTTTTATGAATGACTATTACAGCGTTAGATGCAAATTCAAATTAATACATGTCATCCGATCTACGTTATATTCAGTCGAAGGGCACTTTCCTTTCAACTCTCTGTTATCCGACCCTCTGATCAGTATCAACTTACACCTACAACCATCAGGTCGAAACTTAATCGCTGTACCGGTTGTTACCTTTGCTTATGTAACATCCAGGTAAACATGCAAAAACTTTAATAGAAATTGAATCGAAAACCCTTTTCCCTTTTACTCAGCAAAATATAGTTGAGTGTTAACAAACATCTTTGTGAATTATAAAAATGTAAAATGAAAATTCCTCAGCACACGACTGAAGTAAAACTTCTTTATCAATAGGCCTGCACAATAGGCCCGCACTGTGTCTTAGATATACGAAACGTAACTGGCTATGAGAGAAAGAGAGAAAGAAAATATGTGTTCGCACCTATTGCTCCGTTCGCCTCGCTTGATCACGCTTTTCGTAATATTCTCGTCACTGATTTACCAGCTTATTCTCCAGTTCAAGCGTGCGTAAAGAAGTTTTACTTCAAAAATAGGTATTGGGACGGTTTTGCAAGTCACAGATACAGATGAAAATGCATAGTAATTATTCTATGAATTCGATAATAAAAGTGGAACAAAAAAATAATACATGTGCCTCTATTGTTACCAATGAAATCAATTTGAACACCATAATTATTTACGGTAAATACAAAATATGCTACATCAATATATGCTTTGAATTTAAAAAAGGTAAATTTTCTTTTGATTAATATCAATGAATGTACAACAAACAATACAACATCAAAACAAAAGGACTAACGAACATAATTTTTACTAACCGCTATTTAATCAAACATTATAAATGATAACCGTACGCTTATTGGCTTATGAACTGAAAGTTACGAAAAATTAATTAAAAGATTTACTTAGTTTATTTTTAAACTTCACAAATTTAAACACATTGTTACTTTTCAATCCAGTCGTTGTCCGATTGCTGTTTATCATTATTATAGGATCTAACTTATCTTTTTCGTTCAAATTTAACCGCTCAGTCTCGGTAACAAAATAAATGAGAGGTATTTTAATAGACATATTCTCAGGATCGTCATTAGGAAACACGATGTAAACAATTACGGGCAAAGCTACATGCTCTCTTCCAATTTTAAACTTCTTTGGTGCTTTTGCTACAATAATTGTATAATCTTGAACTTGCTCCTCGATTATGGGAATATTAATAAAATTTATGTTAAGCCCCGATTCAGAATCGTTGAATTCATCTCTTGAAGGAAATAGGATTTTAGTAACTCGATTCGTGCAACTCGTTTCCGTATCTACGGTTTTCGGGAAGATTGCTTCAGATAATATTCTATTATTCACTTTGGCTTTTAGGTCTTGTCGATTTTTAGTTAAACTTGTATCGATCGATTTATTCCTTACTTCTTCTTTCGGATAACCAGGATTAATTTTCAAAACCAATCCATTATTAATCGGCGTTGCGGTTACAAACAAAAACAGAATTAGTAGAACTATGAACTGTAAAAAAGTTGATTTAATGTTAAAAAAAGATAATAAAGTGTAAACGTTTTTATAAATAAGTAAGACATACATCTTTTAAAAATGCTAAAGATACAATTGAAGACATATTTCCTTACTCAATGTCTACCGCAAAATAACAAATCCGACACCAGTTTGCCGATCATTGTTTGGTTTGTATTAAAAGACAAAGTATCCGCGAAGGATGTTTAAAAGTTGAAGTTGGATGATAAACATTATTGCGCATTTGCTATTTTTAACTGTCGCACTCTTCGTTATTTCTGACATTTTTTTAAGCTGTAAAGGTCTAGTTTTGTAGTCGTAAGTCGGTACATATACTATCTAAGCTAGTGTAATTTATATTGTATTTTCCATAAAGCGTAATATAATTAAGACACATATTCTGGTACTTTTAACATTTTTTTACTTTTATTACAGATTATTTAAATAGCGCGTTTGTATTGAAGAAACTTATGTGAGCATTTTATGAAGTAGCTAACGTGTATATATATATATATACATATTCAGGAATATCGAAAACTCGAAACAAAAACAGAGTTTCTGCTAACTGCGCCGACCGACCATTATTGGTTCACAATAAGTAGGCTAAATAGCAAGTAGAATAATCATATCATTATGATTTACCATAGCATTAACGTATATACATTATACTTACTATACAAACTACATAAAATATAGTAAATAACATACCCATACATCTATACAGTTGATACATAATGCTCGGCGCTTCGATTTATGTAAGTATAGGAACAAATAAAAATAAACCAATCAATATCGCGCTAGATGACCTTTTCACACATACTCGTATATAGTTAGTAACAGCATCTTTTATTACATATAGCTGTATGTATTATTGCATATGAATTTTATTATAATTATATAGTTTAAAACATCTTAAATAAGCATGTTTTCCCTGAAGGCAGCACTAGTGGGGGGTACATGTGTTTTGATGACCTACCTAATGACTTTATAAGTAGATAGTAAAAGTTTTAAAGTAAAAAATAATTTTTTTCGTTTTAGTGCATTCAAATAAGGGCTTGTTTTTTAAAAAGGTTTTTTACTTTTAATATATTTCTGACTTTTTAATTATCACGTCACTTTATTCGAATTATTCTTAGTAAGCCCTTTCATTTGATACCCATATTGTAGAAGTGCCCTAAAAATAACTAGTCCGCACTCTTGGATATACCGCCATGTTGGATTTAGAATGACGTCACAAATGATGACATTGCATGACTTCTTTCATTCTTCTTCAATTGGGATGACAATGTATGGTTAACCATATGTATACAAAATTTCAGCACAATTGGTTGAAGATATCTGCTTCAAAATTTAGTTGCAAGATTTCACCCGAACAAACATAGTTACCATAGTTACATACATATATACCTACCTACATTTCAAGTTAAATAAAAACTTGTAAATAACAGAGGTCGAGGTACTACCCCAGTCGGGCTGTTCTATATTTTGAGCAGGAAATTTCCTGCTGTGCCCTACCTCAGTTAGTTAGTTAGTTTCTACCTCAGTCTAAATAAGTTCGCGGTCTATGCCATGTTTTGTAAAATTTAGAATAATCCCATTCCCAATGTCAAAAAATTTGGACTTCGTGTCACGTTACACGTGTACAAACGCTGCAACAACGCGACTGCCGAGAACGAATGGTTTTCTGCAGAGAAGTGTTAAGAAGAATCGAAGTTCAAAAATTTCAGAAAAAATTCCCAGTCTTTGTTTGTCTCCCTCACACAGCTTAAAATTCATCTAAATAAGCCGAGCAGGTAGTAAGATCTAATTTTTAGGGTCAACAGCTCTACTTACTTAATAAAAACTCAAAAAAAATATCTTCAAATAATTTTGCAATTTTTTAATGAAATGCCTATTTTTACATATTAATGGCTATGGCTCAATATCTTTACGATATAAAGTAGATAGTATGGTACTGTTTTAGAATCCTTATGAAGTAGGCTATTTTTTTAAGTGGTTGACCAACACAACTATGATACATTTTTTTCACACCACAGGTGCTTAAACTTAGTAGTTAAGTAAATTTCAAAAATAAAATGTAAGTTTAGCGACTTCTTGTAAACTACTATTCATAGTAATTGAGTTTTTTTAAACATAATTTAGGAACAGCATTATTAGGGAACATATTTAACAAAAAAAATCGAGGCAGTTCTCGGCAGTCGCGTTGTTGCAGCGTTTGTACACGTGTAACGTGATACGGATGAACTAAAAAATTTTTGACATTGGGAATGGGATTTTTCTAAATTTTACAAAAAATTGCATAGACTGCGTACTGTTTTAGATTAAAAAAATTTTTATTTGTAACCCACCTCCCCCTCCCCCGCACACGCACGTTCAGGATTATCCATTCATTACGGGACATCCTGTATTTGTACATATGTTAATAACGAACAATTTAATTTAAAAAAAAACAATAATTACAAATCAAAGGATTCAATAATAATTAATCATCACTTACATTATTTTGCTATATTGTAGAACCTACCGCCGCAAACAAAAACTAGCATAGCATATTATTATTTATTGTTTAAAATGTTCAGTATCAAGTTTGTTCCTATGAGGGAAGTAGGGGACGCTATTAGTGCAATGTCATTAATATCAGTTTGTAGCGACATAGTTTCTAACTTCGTTCGTCGATATTCCAGGTCTAACTATATTGAAACTATCCTGTGTGAAATTTCAGAGGCATTTTACACAGCTTACACAGCGAACATTGTTAAAAATATTTGAATAGATTATTATTCTTTGAATGCTTTGTAATTAGATTACGTAATTTGTAAAAAGTCATTTATTGAAACGCCTTTAAAGTTTTTCATAAAAAAATTAAAAACTATGACAGAACTGACTCTTCCAGTTATAACTGAAATTCTGAATATTATAATATACTTCTCATCAAAAAAATCGAGACACCTTCGTTTTAATTTGTTAAAAAATTGAAACACCTAATTGAATACAAAAGAGTTTTCATTCCATGAAAAAAAACGCTATTGTATAGCTGGCAATCTGGCCATTACAATGGTAAGCGAAAATTCAAAATTAGAAATTAGAATTTCATGTGTTTTATCCTCTAAATGAAATGAATCACTATTTTGAGACTAATGTGCGTCTACAGTTGGAGTTGGTTTGAATTTAGAACAATAACATTAGAATTTGAAAACTTCATAAAACTCACTGCGACATTTGATATTTATTCGGAAATAATAATAAAAAAGTGATAATCCTTACGAAACATAAACTTGCAAGGTGTTTCGATTTTTTTGATGAGAAGTGTATATATTATGTAAATTTAGTACATCGCGTTATGATTTGTTTTTGTAACAACCCTAAGTCTAGACTTTTATAATGTAGTTATCCTCAATTGTAGACGCAATTTTTTCTTAATATTTACTGAAGAGAATATTGTTATATGGTTTAGAAAAAGTTAACGAAATAGGTATATGACCAGTAAATAGATGCAACATAATGCAGCATAACAATAACTTAACAACAACTTTATATCGTGAGCTCCTTTTTTAATTCGGTTACTATCACAAATTTTTATGAAATACAAATAAAACACGTAATCTCTAAATGGGTTTAACTAATATTTACTTCAAAATCATGAAATCATCACTTAATCTACGTACAAAAATGTCATATTACAATTCTTCTCAATAAAATGAGAATCCGCTTTATTAAGGAAAATTATAACTTGACATACCTGCTGTTGCGTGTACACTTATACGATGCGAGTGTACATCGTAATGTATAAGGTCATAAAACTGATGTATTTCAAACTGGTGACCCCTAAAACGATTCACTACACGAAGCGCGTAGTAAGATATTTGAACATACCTATAATCAAAAAAAGGAAAGTTATAGTAGGTACATGTGCAGGAATGTAATTTTTTTTTTTATTTGTACACTTGAACATATTTCATTATAATATAGAAATGAGGTTAGGCAATTTTCCTGGCGTTGGATACTTATTGAGTATGGATAGTTATTGATGTTATGACATAATTCCACAACTCGTAGAAATGAAGCACTGCCCATAAACGTAACCCAATTTGACAAATTGCACGTAAGGACGAGAAACGAGAATGACAAAATATACGACTGGAGGCAACGTTGACTTGTTGGTTTTGTGAAAGGAAAACTCATTCTTTGACTTCATTCGCTACGAGAAAAAACCTAATCACGTTAATATATAACTACGTATAGCATACGTGAGTTACTAAATCAGTTTTACATTAAAGTAAGTTATTTTAATATGTTTTATGTAATGTTAGGTAATTCAAATTAAGGCTAGAATTAATAACAATTAACGTTTCACATGTTATAACTTCTGCACCATATCGAAAACTCTTGCAACTATTTGAAAGTCGATGTGTATAAACTATTGTCATACAGTTTGTACCATTCTTTCTGTGACTGTTTTGTTTCTAGTTGTGAACGATCCACTGAAACATTGAAACAACTGACAATTTACAGTGGGAGCGATCGTATTCAGAACTCTGAAAAGATAAGTACCTACACAAAAATTTTACTTGTATTTTTTATGTGTGAAATAAGTCAATAAAAATATAATTTTTGCAAGCTTTACCATTATGTCGGATCAAATGCGAGAAACTGTAAAAAACGGAGTTTGTGAAATACATATAGTGAGTTGAAATGTTTATATTAAACTGAATAAGATCTTTTTGAAAAGTATCTTGACGCCAGACAAACCAAGAACATAACTACTTCTATATAAAACGAGAATTTTGTTTAAAGAAATTACGTTCATTGATTAGTGAAACTAAGTAAATTTCCTACATGGCAAGCTTCCAGCGAAATTAACCGCAAATATTCAATTTAATATAAGGTAAAAATGATATCAAACAAACATTACCTAATGTAAATAATTCGGTGTTACTGTTTTTAAAGCATGTTTTTAATCCTTGTTCAAGTTGTATTATCATATACGATCCTACATCTTTGTATCTACTCATTAAACTTTTTCGAAACTATAAATTTTTCTGAAATAAATCCAATACAATATCTTAACTTGTTTTTATTAAGTTATTAAGTTATAATACGTATATTTATTAAGTTATAATACGTATAATTGGTCTAAATTTATTTTTGTTCTAGTAAAAAAACACTATTATTCTTTATATTATTTATCCATTTTAATTAGTGGCATATTTCACAGAAATATCCTGTAATGGAAACTACCTTTATAAGTTTTACCTCATAATAGCACCAATCCTTCATTATGAAAATAGGATAAAATATTTTCATATTAAATAAATACGGTAACGGTACGGTAAACCCACACCGTCAACACTCTAACAATTCAATATAGGTACTAAGGATATTTAAATCCGTTTCTTTAGAAAAGATTCTACGCCCGGTGGCACTTGAATCTCAATCTCTTTATTATTCGAAATAAATCTTTTAGCAATATATCTTTGCACGTTTTTACTTTATTTTTATCACTTTTTCTTTGACTATGTATTATTTTCCCTATTTATTGTTTATTTGTATTCAATAATATTGTTATGTTTTACTTTTCACTTTTACACAACTATCAGGTTTAAGAATAAATTTATTTCTTATAAGAATAGCACAATTCACTTGAATATTCATCATTCACACATATGAAAAAAGGCAGTTAAAAATATTGGAAGTAGATACATGAAACATTGTTATATTAATTTGTGTACCTACATACACAAATTAATATAACAATGTTTCAAAGATTCCTTGGTCTCTGTGTGCATATATTCTGCATAAGGCTGATATAAAACTGTTCGTGAAAGGTTATACACCTTCGCCAGCCTGAAATGGTCAGAAACTTTAATTAAAACGCGTCTTGGCAAACGCAGCTTAGGACGTCCTCCGGCCCACTAGACCGACGTAAGATAGCCAGTCTAGGCTTGATGAGGGTTTCGGAAAACCAGGATGTCTGGCGCGAACTTGGGGAAGCCTATGTCCAGCAGTGGACTGCAATAGGTTGAACTGACTGACTGACATATTATTTTATGCAGAACACAAAACAATCAGTTTCAATCAAATATCATAGACGCCGCGTTGGCGCAGCGGTCACAGCACTGGATTGCGATCGGCTGTTGCGCGGGAGGTTGCGGGTTCGATTCCCGCACACGACAACATTTGTATTGGCCATACAGATGTTTGCCGTGGTCTGGGTGTTTGTGCAGTCCTTGTGGGTCTCCCCACCGAGCGTCGGAGAGCACGTTAAGCCGTCGGTCCCGGTTGTTATCGTGTACACCTGATAGCGATTGTTACTCATAGTAGGGAATATATCCGCCAACCCGCATTGGATCAGCGTGGTGGATTAAGCTCCGATCCTTCCCCTACATGGGGAAGACGCCTATGCCCAACAGTGGGATATCACAGGCTGAATCGTGATGTGTACCCATTATTGAAATTAAGTATTAACAGAGAAACACGCAATCCAGTTTATCCAGTATAATAAATACAAATATTATTCGCAACAGAAATTTAATCAAGTACACACATACAAGCACTCTTGTAGTCGGTGCAATCAGTCCGATGAATGGCAATGCTCGATATTTAAAGCATTGAAAAATAACGGTAAAGAATAACAAAAGCAAATAAAAACAAAAGATATATAAATTTCCTGTACAAGAATTCTTTATTATATCAAACAAATACACGACAGTCACTGCTATACATACGAGTATATCGGAAATATGCTACACTAATTGCAATGTATATTTTTAGAAAGTAGGTTGGTTATTTAATTTCGATAAAATTAATTATTTCATTATATAAATTTGCAGTTCGTAAGATCCGGACTCGTGTGTGATATCAAACCCAAGATGATCCAGCGGATAAAATACACAAGATTAACTAGCAGTCCCCGGTTCAACCCCGGGCTAGCACCGCGGAGTTTTCAAGACTTTAATTTATCTTTTACATTCATCTTATGCTCTGCGGTGAATATTAAAGGAAGAAATTCACTTGAAACTCAATGCAGTGGCAAATTAAATTTAAACGATTCAGCTGTTAGGAAAAAAAGCTTATCCCGATACTTCTATCGAAATGCAATAACCGGCTTCTACAGATACAAGCTGCTGTGTGTATAGAGTGGTAGGTACACGATGATTAAGCACTTTGTGCCACTTATTATACTATGTATGGCATTCGTTCATCACTAGAACATATCTTGATGAATTAATTTCTATGTGAAATGACATGACAATGACATTTGACCTTATTGAACAAAGCTGGCTAGTTGAATATTAACCAAGAGGAAATATCAAAAAATCATACAAAACTTACATAGTACTATTGTGATGCTAAAAGAACAAAAATGTGTTAATACAATTTAATTAAGTTTAAAAAAAATCCAGGACACATTTAGCCTACAATAAATTAACCACAAAGAGTCAGGTCTTCCACATTGCCTTATCAAAACATATTCAGCCATTCTTATAGTAACTGGATTACTTTAAAGTATGTATACGTGAGTACTTTAAAAATAACATCACAAATACAATTACATCGTCAAAATGTGCTAGATTCTTATTATTTATGTATTTTAAAATTGTAAATGCCTTTTTTTCTTTCTGAGATATTTGTGAAAATATGTGACAAATAAAATCGATCAAAAGTGTATATAGTAAATTAAACTGTTACTATTGTTAAAACAAACTCCTTCAGGTATTTAAAAGAAACTCCTTCATCAATATCAACGACTTTTAATTCGCACACTTAGGGTACAAGCACAATTTCATAAATACTTCGAAGACACTTATAGGGTCACACCCGCTCCAATGTCCAACAAGGACTGCCTTAAAAACTAGCCAGCTGCCTTAACGTCACATTTTTCTTTTAAGAATGTGTTTTGACTCAAATGATAAATAATTCAAAAATGTGTTTTGACTCGAACGATAAATCATTCAAGTCAATACACACACCCTTAATTTAAAAAAATCCAAGCAATGCTTGTATAACTGAAAACGTGACGCTTACAAAAATCAAAACACTGTCTTGTTAATATAGGGAAATCATAAAAAAACAAGAAATCATCTAATTCAAAACACACATTAATTTTAAAAAATCAAAATAATATCCTATTTAATTCAAAATCATGACACTATTTTCGATATTCTCTATACTAAACAATCTCCTCCTAAAAAAGAAGCAAATCGACATTTTTATTAATAAATGCCACGAATTATAAACGTACAAGGAAGTCTGTCGTTTAGTAGAAGTGAGTAGAAGTGAAAATCCATTTACTAACATAATATCTCAGTCATAGCTAACTAGCTAATTATCGCTAGTTCAGTGATCTGAATTTCAAGAGAATATGAAACTTTTGCGGCGTTTTAAGCGAAAGCTGGCAATAATACAGAAAGCCTACATAAAACCTGTTATATACACATACATATAAAATATCTTGTTTAAGAGCTACGTGTATATCGATCGATCGATTCAGCCTATAAAATCCCACTGCTAGCCACTGCATAGGCCTCTTTTTCGTTGTAGGAGAAAAAATGGAGCTTAATCCACCACGCTGCACCACTGCGGGTTGGCATATAGCTATATAAAACTAACAAAATCTTATTTATACGTAAAATATTTTATAAAGGCATTTAAAAAAAATAACAATACTTGTTAACTGAAGTAAAACTACGTCTACTTTCCTTACTTAAAATTTTTATCATTGTTTTTTTTTTCAAATTTAATAAATGAACTGTATTTATATTGCAAACCTTAACAGTTCTAAATCCTTATATAATATTCTACTACGGTTCTCCAGATCGATTAACTCGGGACGTCACAAAAAGGGTCGAGTCGCACGTAAAGATCGAAAGGAAATGAAAATACGCTACATGAATTCGATTGGAGAAATGAAAAAGGTACTGCCTTTTTTAAATCTGTTAAATAAAAAATACGTAATACGTTTGGTGTTACCGGTCCGAAGAATCGACAAATAATTAATTTTTTTATCGAATAAAATAAGAATAATTTTGCAAATAAATTCTTTGCTTTGAAAGTAAACCTTTTTTTAATTTATATAAAATATTAAATATTATCCTTACACAAGAAGGCGCTACGAGCGGTCGTAAGGTGTTAATGAGGTTGTTAAGTAAAAAGCATAATTATGTTTTATGTAATTAAATGTTGACGCAATGAAATCATGTCAGTCTCCATTTTTACCGACTCCGGTGTCGGTAAAAAGGTTTGATACGGATGTGTTTGTTTATTTATATTTATCAGTTTCTAGGGAACGGTTCCACCTGGTCGGAATAGTTTACGGTATTTTATTAAGGTGGATGCCGAAACCGACCATAAATATCTGCCTTCACTTTTAGACCCAATTTTGGAAGTACGTATCAAATATTTACTACAGTAAAATAATAAAGTAAGTACATAAAATGTGATGTTATATCTATGTAGAGCATACGAATGTTGGGTTTTTAGAGTTTTATATTGAAAAATTGCAAAAAGAAATATCGTTCTATTCTCTGTTGTCGGATTTTTTATTTTATTTTTATTATATTTGTTTAAAATCTTATACTATTAAACGAGCAATTCTTGTATATATATATATATATTTTCTGAATCTCGGAATCGGCTCCAACGAATTTCGTGAAATTTAGTATGCAGGGGATTTCGGGGGCGAAAAATTGATCTAGCTAGGATTAATTTACAAAAAATGTCGTTTTATCCCTGTTTTTAGGCAATGAAAAAAATGGCTAAAATATCGTTAGAATAGGAAAGTTAATTTCGCAAATCTCGAATAAGTTATAATAGCTCGGTGGAACATCGGTCGCTGAATCAACCGATGAGACCATGGTTCAAATCCGTCTCCAATCTATTATTTTTTCTTTTTTTTTTCTAATTTGATTCCTAATTTTTTATTTAAATAAAAATAAAATATAAAAATACCGAGAAAAAAAAAGCAAAAAGATATACCGAGCTAGGCTCGGTCAACCAGGTACTGTTTCTAATAATTTAACCCGTGATATATTTTAACATTTTTAAATATTTTAACATAACTTGACACGTATAAAGTCCTCATACTAGAACTATTTTTAGATTGTTCTAAAAGAGCAGATATTAGACTTTAAAAATAGAATGAAATAACAAAAAAACAAAAAAAAATAGCTCCATAATCCATGCTGGCTTTGAAATACACAGGCCAAAGACGGGCAGCAGCGTCTTCGGTGCGACAAAGCCAGCCCTGCGGTCACCAAGCCGTCTGCCCAGCGTGGTGACCATGGGCAAAACACATTAGTTCGCGTCATAATGTCGGGCGCGAACTTGTGGAGGCCTATGTCCAACAGTGGACTGTGATAGGTTGAAGTGGAAATAAATAAATAGACAAATATATCAGTATTAATATATTATTTATGCTCCCTGATTATCTAATAAGGAGTCAGTTTACTGGTTAAAACGATACCGCCAATAAACTTAGGACATTTTTAAACCTGACATATTTATTTTATTGTATCTAATATGGTAAAGTACGTACATATACAATGTATGTTAATGCTCACGGGAAAAGTAAAATGACCAAAATTATTAGAACATATTTTTTGTTTAAAATTATTTAAAATTCTACAAACTATTTTCGTAAAAATATTTCCACAGCCGTTGTGTTTTAATGAGGACGTGAATGTCTTTTATTTTTAGAAGGTTCTGTAATTAAAATTTGTAAACAGATCTCACCATTTGTCATTCAGTACGCTGCCTGTTTTCCTCGAAGTATCTCAAGCTACAGGAAAAAAAATTACCGCTAAAAGAAAGTATGCCACTGTTTGTGTTAGATGGCACTATTATTTCTTTAAACATTTTTGACACCAAATTATTAACGAAAATTATTAACGTGTGTGTCATACAAATTTACGATTTAAGATTTGTGTAATTTACGAATATTTTGAAAAGGCAAAAAATCATAATACAATTGAAGCGTGTGTCATGAATAAATTTATTTTTTTACCTTGTTAATAGGTTGATATTTTCAAATATATCGGAGTTTAAAAATGTGTATATTTGGAAACGCGTCGCTGTGTTAAAATCCAATGAAAATCAATATGAAGAACGGATAGTTATCTCGTAGGACTTATTACTTTAAAAAATGTACAGATGTGTAAAATTTGTGTCGTGTAGCATGTTTTGAGGAGATAAAAAGTTATGCAATAATAAAATATTATTAGAAGTGAAAGGTAGAAGACAAAAACCAAGACAAATTTGACAAAGGCTTAACTAACTATATTGGTGACAGCTGATAAAAGAGAATGGGTATAATAACATAACTTACCGCTCCTATATAAAGTGGGATCAAGAAAGGGAAATAAAACTGCGAGTATTATGACGCAGCATACAGCGTTTATACATAATTGTTTCGCCCACATGAAAACATTTGTACTAATGTTGACGAAGCTGTATAATTTCGAAATTATTAATTAAAAGCTTTAACGTTTTTAATTCGACATCTACCTGAGTAAACTGGCAGGCTAAACATAAATAAAAAGTCAAACATTGATGACAATACATTGTGGTTTACCGAACCTTGAAAATCTTCAGGCCTAACCGATCCGTCTAGAAATTTTTTAATTTTCCCTGATTTGGAAAATATTTAATCAAAACAGATAAATATAAGGTAAACAATAAATACGTGCTTTTATTTTGTATATTTACTAGTCACATAATAAAATTATACTTACTAGTCAAATAATAAAATTAAATAAATATTTATTAAATTCATATTCTTTCCACGTAGTATTTCTGTGATGACTAATATTTATTATGCTGCTTTTAAAAATAAATATACTAAAATCTGATATAACACTATCGATCAGTTGCAACAATGGTTTAGAACTTTTAAACTGTAGTACAATTAATATAATATTTGTAGCTTCTTTTATCACTCTAATAAAAATAGTAGGTATAGATACTAAAAACCAAGGCTGAAAATATACTTGTAGTAACTAGAGATTGCATTGCCCGGGCCCGGTGCCCTTTTAGACACCCACCGGGCCCGGCCATTCTTACCGAGCCCGGTCACCGGACCCGGTACGTAAACCGCGACTATACAAGTTTGGTTGTTTACAGTTACAGTACACCTATCATATAAGATTTCGCTATTTAGTCAATTAGTAATAGTAACACTCACTAGTCTCACTCTTAATAGCCAAAGTTTAAGAAAAAACATACTTTACTTTTAGCAAACAAGAATTTGTTTTCTTTATAACAATTAACAAAGCTACCAAAGTTTATCTATCTATCTAATCTAAGTATTTATGACACGTTTAGTACTTTAAGCTGCGTTATTAGTTTATTATTAACCGACGTCCAAAAAGGAGGAGGTTCTCAATTTGATTGAATTTTTTTTAATGTGTTAGATCAGAACTTTTAACTTGGTGGACCGATTTCGATTAACTTTATTTTAACTGAAAGGTGTTGCGTGTCATGTGGTCCCATTTAAATTTAATTAAAATCTGACAAGTACTTAGAGTTATCTAATAATGCGTTTACTTGACTACTTTTTCGTCGACCTTATATCGTATCGTTATATCGTATCTCGTATCAAACCGCATAACTTTTCACTGGGTTTATCTATTTTCATGATTCTTACTTTAATCGAAGTCCAATAGGTACTTGTCATGTAGCCTTGTTTAAATTTGATCGAGATCTGATTACTACTTTTTGAGTAATCTTTGTTAGCGCGTATTTGTTTGACTATTTTTTCGTAATAAACGTTGTATTACTTGTCGATGTAATTGAATTCGGTTTTTTTTGTTTGCGAGCACACACAATTATTTAAATACTATGTTTTCAAATAGACACTATAAGGAGTAAAGAGAAAAACTTGCTTATTTAAACTTATTAAAATTAATAATTACTAATACTAATGCTACTTTTCCGTCCATAAGTAAAAGTAACAAATTCTGTATTAAGTGCGATTTTGAGACTTGAGTGAGGCTGATTATTGTGATAATTGTTCATAAGCCAGTTTGAAATGAATATTAACCTTGAATCATTGTGTTTTTTCATTCATATAGAGAAAATTTTCATAAAATACTTAGGTTTCATCGCTAACACATAACCGCGTTGAAAAACATACCGGGTTGCAATCTCTAGTAGTAACCATCTCCTGCATTCACTTGTCATTACTTTTATTAAAATCGTTTGTCTTACTTAGAAATGAAACTAGTTATAGCTGTACCGCGATAAAGTCGACCCTAGCGATGGCCGCGGGACGCGGGGGCGGGTAGCACTCAACCAATCAGACAGTCTGAATTCTGATGTCGGCCGTCGACTAGGGATGGAGACTGCGTGAAAAAAGTCGACTTTTGACTTTGGAATCGACTTGGAATTTTTTTATTCTCAAAGTCGATTAATCACAGTTAAAAGTCGATTCTCAAGTCGACTTTTTGAAAGCATCTTGTTTTTTTTTTTGTGAGGACACTGTGGTACTTCGTAAAAGTGATGTTTTCAATAATATTATCATTCCAATGTTAAATTTCAATAATAGTAAAGTAATGAATTGCTATGTATTTTTGTAATGATTAATTTAGTAATAAGTACTAAAATTTTTGACCCTTTGTTCCGCTCTGAATTTAAACTCTCTCGCCTTTAAAATATGTAGTATGTAGTAGTATAGTTCTCTGGGTATTTGGTTAATTAAAGTGGGTATCAAATAATATCTATTTGTGCGTTTACCGTAATAGTTACGAACTTGAGGTGTTACAAGTTTGTTTTAACTTAATGATCGAATCGAATCGATGAGAATCGATTCCAATCGACACGAGACAGGTTCAAGTGGATTCCAAAAAGTCGATTATTTTTATGAAAAGATCGATTCTTGAGAGTCAACTTTGCCATCCCTAAGCGTTGACATCGAATGACGTACGCACTACACACGAGATTATTTTACTTGGTTACATCCAACAATAAATATGAAATTACCAAGACGAAAAATGACTAAATGAATGATGATAATGTTAATCTTAAGCAACTTTTTTACATATTAATGTTAGTTTTAGTGCTCAGTATTTAATATTTTATTTTCTAACGTAGTTACTTAATTAATTGTGTATATATATATATATATATATATAAACACATAATAAAAATAAATATAGAATCAGTCTATTATTTGCACACTCGCATGACTCAAATAATTATAATCATTCACCTAAATAATAACTCAGAGAGATATACTTGAGATATCTCAAGATAAATCTCTGTGGCGACAATGCCGTGTGTACCCGTGCATACCCCCCGCCCTGCCTCCCATTTGTCATCGCAAGGGTCGACTTTACAGCGGTTTACCTATATATATAGGTAAAAGTTTAATTTAAAAAGTTTTCATTTCTTTAGCTTATGACCATAAGTTTAGCGATAAAATTGTAATGTCGTGTAATTGCTCATCAATCTGACGATATCGCCGGTAAAGCCACTCACTGGCAATAAACGAATGTTTTATAGATGGCCATAAAACAGATACTTCAAGCCACAGTTAATATGGTTAATCTAAACTCGTGGGCTCATATTCGACAAAAATTACGTAAATAAGTAGATTATACTTTGTCAATACTTAAAACTTTTCTATCACTTGCGAAAAAATATAACTACTATAATGCTGTACAATAATTTACGTGATCATGTTTATATTATTGGGTATTTTGAAACAATAACTTTATATTTAAAAAAGGAAGAAAATGTTTAAGGGCCATTATCTGGGATCGACCGTACTTTGCACCACTACAAAAGATGTTAATGCACGCGCATAATTTCCGAACGACGATACTACATTTAAGGGTGGATTTAGACCAAACGAACAAAGAGCTAGAGCTAGAACAAGTGCATTCTTTCTTGATATTTATGTGTAAACGAAAACTCGAATTCATATATACATAACAACGAAAGAATGCTCTACGCCTGTTTACACTAAAATAATTTGATATAGTGGGGATAGAATGAGCATTCGCTCGTCTGATGTAAATCGACCCTAAGAAATTTTCTTTTATTTATTGTATTAGTTAAAGTCAAGTCAGGGTTTGTATAAAAAAAACCAGTCAAGTGTGAGTCGAACTCGCACACCGAGGGTTCCGTACAAAAAAATATATTAAAAATATTTTTAATTTATGATGTAACTAAAAATAATTATGCTTTTTGCAATTTTTTCTTTATCTGTGCTATAAGACATTGCTTAGTACCAAAATTCAAGATTCTGAGTTCGCGAGAAGTACTCTATAGGTTTTGATTCCCTTGCGAGTGTCGAAAATTTGCAGCATAAAAACGGCTGTTTGGCCGCTGTTGGGCATAGGCCTCTTTCTCCATGTAGGAGAAAGATTGGAGCTTAATCCACCACGCTGCGCGCTGCTCCAATGCGGGTTGATGGATATATTCTCTACTATGAGTAACGATCGCTATTAGATGTACATGATAACAACCGGGACCAACGGCTTAGCGTGCTCTCCGAGGCATGGTGGGGAGACCCACAAATACTGCACAAACACCCAGACCACGGCAAACATCTGTATGGCCAATACAAATGTTTGAATCCGCAACTATAATTCGATAGATATCAATACTTGAATCATTCAACTTTCAACTTTATATATTTTCAAAAAACCTAAAACCGATTTGTGTCTTAATTTCATGTCTTAATTTAGAATATAAAAAAAAATGTTTTCTGATTTTTTGCTGTTCCATCCTCGATAAAATCGCTCCTTTCAGAGAACTTTACATCTTCTTTTGAGAGAGCGCCCTGCGGGTGCAATATAACAAGGTTGCTACATTTTGACAGAGTATAAGAGATGTTTGTTGAAGCATGCGTTACTATTTTAAACTACTGCGAAAGCGATGCACATCCTTGTTGCATAGAGTTCAGAGCAGCTCCAAAAGTGTTTTGACGGAATTTATTAGCGCCGCCGTTTGAATCACTGTTTTGCCTTATAACGTAACGTAATTATAACGTAAACTCACAAAATATTATATCCTAACTCAAAATGTAAGTGTTAAATTTTAATAAGAAACAAGTTTAAATTATCTGTAGGTGTAGGTTACTAACAATTACATGATCCTTTTCTATTGATAATTATTATATTTTGAATTTATTTATTTTTATGTGATCTTTTGTTTTAAAATCAGTCGCCAAGGGGAACATTAAAAAAGTAATTTTGTTATAAATACTGCTGTCAATACGTCTCGTTCATCTAGAACTTCTTCCCCTACTCACTCGCTTCTTTAGTCTACCTGCTATTTAAATTTAGCGTATATTTTTCCTTTTACTTATATTAAGAAATTTTACTCAACTTACTCATTTATTATCATACTTTTCCCTAGTCTCTTTCCTTTCCAAAGTTTTAGTTTATGTTTACTTATCTATATTGTTCATAAACAATTAACTCAGCACTTAGCATCGTAATTCTTGCCAAAATAAACTCCAGACTAGAAAGAGTCGAAAATCTAAATCTTACAAGTATTTTTAATATTTGATCAAGATTTTCATCAATGTATTACACATACGCGGTTAAAAGAATATATACGGTAATTAACGTTTAACAGAAACGGACTAACGGATATAAGGATATAATACGGTTCTTAACGGATGTCGATACAGCTAGATTAGATTATTTCAGCTCCTTCCATAGTATAATGTCCTATGGCATTCTGCTATGTGGCAATGCGCCTGATATTAATGTCATTTTAATTCTACAGAAAAGAGCTATCCGTTATATTTATTAAATAGGATGTTAAGAATCTCTGAAAGAAAAATTTAAAGAGATCAACATCCTGACCTTTGCATCGCAGGATATTTATAAAAATATAATGTAAATGTGGAAAAATTGGCATTTATTTGTTAGTCCTTGTGATCGACGCCTTAAATGATGTAACACTAAGGAACCGACCACAAATTAACATTTCGTAATGCTCAGGGAAAAAAGTCCTTCCTTTATAGGAATGTCTATTTTAATATGAAAGTAGGTACCTGGGTGACGGGGCCTAGCTCGGTATTTTTATTTTTATTTTATTTATTTTTTATTTTGTTTTTTTCTCGGTATTTTTATATTTTATTTTGATTTAAATAAAAAATTACGAGTTAAATTAAAAAAAAAAGAAAAAGAATTAATCTCAGACTGGGATTTGAACCATGGTTTTCTCGGTCAATCTCGACCGTCCGATTTCTCACCTACGCTATTAAAACTTAAATGACAATTGCGTAATTAACCTTCCCTTCTAACGATATTTTAGCCATTTTTTTCATTGCCTAAAAACAGGGATAAAACGACATTTTTTTTAAACGAATCCTAGCTAGATCAATTTTTCGCCCCTGAAATCCCCTGCATACTAAATTTCAAGAAAATCGTTGGAGCCGATTCCGAGATTCAGAAAATATATATATATATATATATATATACAACAATTGCTCGTTTAATAGTATAAGATAGGATACCTGCTGCGGTTCAATCTCTGCCTTTACTGAAATTTAAAAAAATTACCAAGTTAACTTTATATAGTAAAGTCTATTATAACATCAATGATGATGACCTTAATGATGAAAAGGCATGGGATTGAATGAAGATCGAGCTATCGAGGCTATGTATATGACACACGTCACAATATGTTCATTTTGATTACCGTCATTCAAAATGGAACTCTCTCAAACCGGATATTCATCAAGGAGACATTCTCGAAGTTCGGTGGAGGGAGATCCCTTATTATTCTCCGTTTCATCGTCGTTATATAAAATTCATTTCTTCACATTTTATTTGTATTCCAATAACCTATAATTGTAGCGCCACTTTAGTGTTGTAAATGTTGCAGCTCCTATCATTAGTATTTTTGAAGACCTTACATAAGTTCGTAGTACCTACAGCGTTTTGGTCTTGTTAATTTTGCAATATTGTATTGATTGTTGGTAACCGTTATATGTTGTGTGTATATATAGATTGAATTTTAGGTATACCTGTCCTCGAAAAATATTTCTATCGCGATGTGTAATAATGGGTAAATTAATTACGTTAAAATTAATAACATCTAGGTCTCGCCCAAGCATACCTATTGTTGAAACCTACAAAAAAAATTCATTCCCATTTCCATAAAAAAATTTCAATTTCAAACCTTTCCTTTCAATTATAATTCATCTTGTTCAATCGCTTTTACTTCCTCTTTTTGATTATTAACATGTGCTGCCCTGGTGTTACAAATCATGAACATTCGTATGGTTTATAATAAAACGGAACAACCAAAAAAAGTGAAGTTCACGCGTGTTAAGCTGCAGGCGGAAAGCTACTTATATACCTATAATATATTCTGTTGATATAATAATAAGTTTCTATATTTCAGTGCCAGTAGTACATTGTGCTTCATACTGCAGTTGCATAGTTTCTTGTATGCATCAAATTCATCCTTTACGGTTATAAAAGATTTATTACTTTAAAATTTAAATGGAGAGTAAACGTGCGGTAAACAGCACTCTAGGGACGAAGCAGTTTCAAATAGTATGTTACGTTCGTCTCTCAGTTATTAAACTAAAGTTAGTATCTCAATTCAACCAAAGTTATACTGGTATTTATTAAAAGAATTAAATATGTACTATTCTTTTCTAACTTCGAATAAAACTCATTATTGTATTTTTTCGTTAATATTAAGTCAGGTTGTAAATACTTTGAATTATTAGTATCAAAATATTTTCTATTTTTTATTGTATCTAAAGCTTTACTAAAAATAGAATAAGGCCCACTTCGACCGGGATAATGAGCACCATATTTCCACAAAAATATGTATATAATATGTATTATATATATACTAAATTCGGTGAATACGAGAGATGGAACACCAATGCTCCCCTTTTCTTTATACAACTTACTTCCTATTTGATTACGATATAATGAGCGACGATAATCACTAGATATCAAGTGACTTTTGTATGGCTGTTAGCAAATAAAAGAAGCAAATGCTTCCGAAATTGGATATATTTGTAAATATATCTCAACTACGAAAGTTTGTGAAAATATAGGATGAACAAATCAAAAGATGGATAAAACAATGAATTGACTGATATTTTCACTAATTCAAGCTTAAATTGTACCTCTCTCAATGTTTCCACAAAATTGAAATACAAAAAAAAAACGTAATACAAAGCAAGAGTTCAAGTAGGTATATATTCACATAAACCTTCCATATTTTCATACAAACTTTCATCCTCTATTCGCTATTGTTATTTTACACCCTTGAGGGTAAAACTTTTACAAACTTTGAATGTCATATTTATTTATATCGAATCAACAGCCCAAAAAATAAGTTTCAAGCTTCTAGCTCTAAAAATGCCGATTTTTTTTCATCCCAACAGTAGCTTATGTCCTTTCTCAGGCTCTAGACTATCTGTGTACCAAATTTCATTTAAATCGGTTCAGTAGTTTTGGCGTGAAAGCGCGACAGACAGACAGACAGAGAGTTATTTCGCATTTATAATATTAGCAAAGATATTTTAGTCAATACATAATATAACCCCACATTGCATATGTATTGTATTACGTAGTCGTTTCATACAACTTAATATTACACTTTTCAACGATTTGGTTAGATATTAACTCAATAAAATAGTATAATTAACATTAAAGGACTTTAATTAACAGCATATAAGAATGTAGAATAAAATTTTATTTTAATAATGTCGTGTTTCTGTCGCGCTCTAACGTTATACACCTTATAAGCGTAATATGTATTTCTTAGATATTTGATAAGGTATAAGGTTAATCCTTAAAACTATGTAAACGGATAGACTTGTAGAAAATTAGTTTCATCTTGTTAGGTCATCCGTAAACTATCTGGCTAAACTGAGTAAAATTGTAACAACAATATGTATAATATTTTAGGTAACATATTTTTTAAACAAAGTTTGTGAGGACCAATATTACGATTTGTTATTCTAAAAGTTAAAAAACAACCTGAGGCCTAATTTATTGTTTTCTGTTATATTCTTACTATTTACTTATAGCCTTTTATTTGTTACTAAATATTGTTTATTATTGATATATTTTGTAGTAAAAGGTGTTTTAGCATATTTAATACAAGAATGATCGATAATTCACGAACCTATTTTTGAATAAAGATAAGAGATATAAAAAGATCCTAACAATTCAGCTCTTATAATGATTTCATAAAATATTGCTTTTATTACGCCAATATAATATTATTTCTTCATTAATTTTAATATGCTGTTATTTTTTTTGTTACAGTTACAGAAAAGGAAATAAGGCTGTGGTAAGATTATGCTTTATTATAAATTTCTTGTTCAAACTACCTTTTATAACATTACCACAAACAACTGATGAATGTTTTACTTGACTAACGCGCCGATTGAATCAGTTTAACTTTTAAGTAAGCATATGTAGAAAATATATCTTGAAAAATATTGAAATTAAGGCATAACAAAATAATTGCCCGCTGGACCGACGATCTACGTAAGATTGCCAGTGTAGGCTGGATGAGGATTGCGGAAAACGGGGATGTCTGGCGCGAACTTGGGGAGGCATATATCCAGCAGTGGACTGTAATAGGCTGAACTAATGATGATGATGAACTGATGTATATTGATTATAAAAAATATTACAAAATTGAAACCTTATTCAGTACAATAAAGCAATATTTATATTACGTTAGTCAAATGTAATATGTTCAATCCCTACGAATTTAATATACATCATGTACATATGTACGGTAAGTACAAAATGAATTACGTACAAAAAAATGCCTGAAAAAATTCACGTTCGTGTTATTAATTACTATATTTTTTCCTTTTTAGGCATAAAGGCTTCTTAAAGGATTGCCCGAATGGCCTGCTTACGGAACAGGTGTGTTTTTATTAATATTTGTAAAATATATACACATGTAGGAATCCGGTTACGTTATTATCTGCTATCCGAAATAATATTCCTCTATACAGCACATGCTAGTAGTATTTCTAAAATACTTAAATTGCACTATTACTCATGATAAAAATGTATTGCTTATAATAACATTATTATTTTAATGAAAAGCTTTTGTACTACAATTTAAATAACTTCATGACGTTTATTGATTCATAAAAGAGCAATATCATAAAAGATTTTAAAATTTTGTTTTGTTTTATATTAAAATAATAATTAATTATTCATAAAGAATGATTTTTTATGCCTATTATTTTTATTACTAATAATTATGTACTTCAAATTATTTATTTTCATAGAAAATTAATTAGATAATAACGATATCTTAAGAATATCAAACCGCTTAGAGACTCATTATTTATGTTCCTTATTTCAGGGCTTCATTAAGATTTATAAACAGTTCTTCCCTCAAGGTGACCCCAGCAAATTTGCTTCGTTAGTCTTTCGGGTTTTCGACGAAAACAATGTGAGTAACTATTTTACTTATCAAAAATCAAGCATGCCATATATATTTATTGTGAAATGTCCATAATATCTGTACCTATATTTAAAAACGACGCGTTATAGTAGGGGAGACGTAGAACATCGACCTTCACCGATCTGATAACTCGATGAGACATATTTTTTGTTATCATAGGCCTATTTGTTTATAAATTATATTTGCTAAAAAATATGTTTCGTCGAGTTATCAGATCGCTGAAGGTCGCTCTTCCACGTCTATTAGACCATTACGTAAGTACTTAAAATTTCATACATTGAAATTCGTGAAAGAAAATGTTATTAAATTATTCATATTTATAAAAAGAAAACTAAATACAAGTACGAACATTTAAATTTTAAGAGTGCTTTATTACTTCAAATTAGAAAGGCAACATGTTCCGTGGAAATAAGTTAAAGTTTTAAATCATATAAAACATACGAGTTGTGCAGAATTCACTTAACTATATAAAATCGTATTATGGTTTTTCTTATCGTATTCTTAAATATATATTTTTTTTAATGTTACTAAGTCAACAAACTATCGTACGGCTCACCTGATGGTAAGTGACTACCGTAGCCTACAGACGCCTGCAACACCAGAAGCGTCGCAAGCGCGTTGCCGACCCTATCCCCAATCCCCCCCCCCCCCCCAGAAGCTCTGGTCACCTTACTCACCAACAGGAACACAATACTGCTTGAAAACAGTATTATTTAGCTGTGGTCTTCTGTAAGGTCGAGGTACTACCCCAGTCGATCTGCTCCATATTTTGAGCAGGAAATTCCCTGCTGTGCCCTACCTCAGTTATTCCCTGCTGTGCCCTACCTCAGTTGATTCGTAAAGTTTAATGGTGCTGCTATATTATATTCTTCAAACGTTTAAATAGGTAATAATAAGTAGATAGGTAAATGTCTATGCAATAACTGATAAGATTTGCGGAGATGTAATAAATGAAAGCTACTCAACTGATAATATATTGAAAAAAACAAGGTTTTAATAGTAGGTTTGCAAGTATGTCTGTGCGTCAACAACACACAGACATACAAACAAGCAGCTTTTATTTCATGCAAGATATTAATAATTTGGTACTAAAACACATTTTAACCGACTTCCAAAAAAGGAGGAGGTTCTCAATTTGACTGTATTTTTTAATGTGTGTTATCTCAGATCTTTTGAGTGGGTGGACCGATTTCGATCAATTTTGTTTTAATTGAAAGATGTTGCGTGCCATGTGGTCCCATTTTAATTTTCATTTAAGCTTAATCCACTACGCTGCTCCAATGCGGGTTGGCGGATATATTCCCTACTATGAGTACCGATCGCTATCAGGTGTACATGATAACAACCGGGACCGACGGCTTAACGTGCTCTCCGAGGCACGGTGGGAAGACCCACAAGGACTGCACAAACACCCAGACCACGGCAAACATCTGTATGGCCAATACAAATGTTGTCGTTTGCGGGAATCGAACCCGCAACCGCCCTCGCAACAGCCAATCGCAATCTAGTGCTCTGACCGCTGCGCCAACGCGGCGTCATTAAATGCTCAATATATTTTACCATTTATAAAAAACTCAACGAACATTACTTGAACATCATCGTATAACTAAGAATATAATTATAATAACTTGCCAACGTGTTTTATAATTAAATTAAAAACTTTTTATTTTCTAATCATGCCTTGTGGCTTAACTTAGTGAGGCCGCACACCGCCGCCACACGCTACACTCAACATACATTTACGGCGCCACAATTACTGCGATACAATTTAAGCGGCCACAAATGTGTCGTGTATGCGCACATTGGAAGCACAATTGTAGCGTAGCACTAACAACAGAAGTCAGAATGTCGACATCATCGTCTGACGATGACGATTTTTTGATGAGGCGATTAATGAGAAAAAAAAGACGTTATTGGGTTCACCCGTTTAATCAAAATTGTACAGTTTACGGAAATTTCAAAATTGCGCAAGAATTACGATCCGACGAAGAAAAGTTCCGTTTATATTATAGAATGTCTGAAAACGCATATCAATTTTATTATTAAATTTAGTTCAATCAAATCAAATTGTTCAATAAATTATAAATTTTTCAATTAATCAGTTCTATAAATTTATTCAAACAGGATTTTTTTCAATCTCTGCAATAAATTAAACATAAAATTCAACATTCTTTCATTTTCGCGCGTTTTTATTCTATGTTCGCGCCACATAAAACGAACGTGTTCGATCTTGAATTCGTGTGGCGTGGCAGCCATCTTGCCACAAACCGCACCTACTACAAATGTGTCCTTGATGTGCGGATTTACATACAAATATAGGGGGTCGATAAATGTATCGCGTTTCAAATATGGCGCTACAATTATCGTAATACAAATGTAGCTGTGGTGTGCGGCCTCACTTACACAGTAAGGGAGAAATCGAAATCAATCGGTGGAAATAATAAACTGGAATTCCAAAATAACTTACGGATTAAAAAATTGTAGATTAAAATACTATGATTTGATGGTTCAACTGTTGACAAAAATGTAAATTCATAAGAGATTACAGACTTTATTTATTCACAATTACCGACCCCAATCATCTCACTTAGTAGTCCTCTGCGCAATTGTGTGTAGGTACTATTTCTACGATTTAATTTTTTTACCACCTACAGAACAATTTGAAGGAACGCAGTTAGAAGTCGATCGCCTTGTGTACATAAAGTACCTATTTTAAAATACTTCCGTGAAGATTGATATATGCCTGATTCGCATATTCAGAAAACGATTGGTTTTGCTTACTAACCGTTAAATTTTAAACATGTTGTTTTCAATATACAGTCATGTCTTACTTTTCGTTAATATATTGTAACAACTATCGCAGTAATTTACATAAATACATTTTGTAAACAGATTACTAACAATTAGTTTAGTGTGTTACTATAAAAATGTTTACATAGGTTTAGACGAATTAGTAAAGTTAGGTAGTTGTTAGGCAACAGTTTACGTTTGTTTAATATTCATGAGCTGATAAATTCAACGTTAACCGCAACTACGTTTCGTTAGGCTCTAAATTCAGATTCACATACGATCTCGTTTTGAATGAATAACTCATGATGTTACTTTAAAATTATATAATATGTAACAAAACAAGTCTGGTTAAATTAAACGGTGTCCAGCGTTAGTTAGGGTTTTTAATTTTGATCAGTCACCTCGAAATTAAAATTTAAGAAGGTTTATTGTAAATAAGCAAAAAAACCTGACTAACACAAAAAAATGTCGTATGTCGTATTACTTACTATACCTACTTACAGCAACCCACAAAATATTTAATAATTTAGAGTGTCATGCCTTTTTCACCAAATGTCCCGCCAAACTGGCTAGTCTGTGCGGCTACTAGATTTGACAAAATCAAAATAAAAAAGGTGTGAGTGCGATTCACACACGATAGAAGTGAAACTTCTTTGGCAAACTAATTTCAAAAAAAAAACTAATTTAAATTAGCGGCGTGTAGCGCGGCCCGGCCGCAGCGCGGCTCGACCTTCCCTGTTGTTGCCTTCCGGTTTGAAATCACAACGATTCCAAAGAAGTTTCACTTCAAAAATAACTTTATTCAAATATACGTTTGAAATTAATACGCTTTATCTAAGTATTACTTTACTTTTAATAAACACTTTAAATTTATATTTAGACGATTGCAAAAATGTTTGTGGAATTATATTATACATGCGAACACCATACCCCAGAAAGGAGGAAAACTTGGAGTTACAATTTTGTTTTATTCCTTCTTTTTGTTTAAACTGCAGTCATTACTATTTATATTAAAACAATCAAGATTCTTGAGAATATATACTTATAATATTCTTATAAATATACTTATTGCGACGAATAATATTTCTACTTTACGAAAAACTTAATGCCGCGGATAGACCTTTTTTTCCCCACTGCCAAGGAAGGGTTATGTTTTTGCAAAATAAATACAGTCTCCATATCTGTAGTATTACCCCACAGTAACAGAATGTAAGACACAACCTAAGAAAATAGCTAAAATATATTAAACGTGCAGTAGCAACGTCGGTCAGTTGTCAGTAGGTTGGAGCTCAGTGTACCATTCAAGTCTGACAAATGGGAACTCCACTGAAGTTTTTCCAAATTTATCCCTAAGAAAACTGTAAGTAGTATCATTGACAATAAGCCCCTCGCTATTTATTTTAAAATTATAATTTGAATGCTTAACATTGGGCAACGCAAACACAACTCACTTGGTTTTCTTGGCGTTCAAATCCAAGTTGTCTTATCAACCACCGGCGTCCATGTCTTCTTAACATTTTTTTAAATGTGCCGATTTTAAAGTAAAGTAGAAATGAGCTGTACTCACTACTGCTTCATTTTTTTCACTTATAATTTCAGTTATTGTATGCTACCATGTACCTACATATACCTATATTGCCCTCAACGGAAGGACACGTTGTATATCATTCATATTTAAAAGTTAAAATGGACTCACTTTTATATCTTTAGAAACTTCGACATAATACCAAATACCTGCAATGTGTTTCTTTCAAAATAAATTTCATTATTGTGTATGTTGTTATTGGTAGGTACTATTTTTCACCATTGTAAAATAGTTGCAATTTTATTGCCGAATTTTTTATTAACTTTGTGTACCTAATATATTTTTATTAGTTTTGTGAACAAAAAGTTGTCTAGTAGAAATTGCTAATAGCAATAATAGGTAGGGATCCCTAGTACATTTTTTTCACCTGATCAGTATCAAGCTAATTTTTTGGGAGTGGCTACATTTTGATGAGGCGAACAAAAAATTCCTCTTCGAAAACTCTCGATTGTGGTAGCTAACAGAGATAGCAGGAGGTAGAGCAGCAGTGAGCGTAGGACCGGGATAACGTACCACGCAATTTGGAGGACAATATTACCATCAAATTATATAGATATTAACTAACTAAAAGCAAAAAAAAAATCAGAAAAAAATTAATTTTTAATGACCTTACGAGGTCATCAACTTGATGACCTCGTAAGGTCATCAAAAATTATTACTAACCGCTGATTTTTTTTTCTTTTAGTTAGTGATTATCTATATAATTTAAAAGTAATAATGTCCTCCAAATTGCGTGGTACGTTATCCCGGTCCTACGCTCACTGCTGCTCTACCTCCTGCTATCTCTGTTAGCTACCACAATCGAGAGTTTTCGAAGAGGAATTTTTTGTTCGCCTCATCAAAATGTAGCCACTCCCAAAAAATTAGCTTGTTACTGATCAGGTGAAAAAAATGTACTAGGGATCCCTACCTATAAGACTGCCTTTGCGCACATAACTTGTAGGTATATGTTCTGTATTTCCCTTTTTTGTTATTTACTGTAAATGTAGTGATTGCAATAAAGTTTATCTATCTATCCATCCGCCTATGTTATTTTATTAATTGAATCAGTAGGGAGCTAGCTTCGCTGTAAGTTTCTAAGATTTCGATGCTTAATTTTTTATGCAATTGATTAAACTATGAGCATATACAACGAGAATTAATTCATTTAGTGCACCCGCAGATATACAATTCCAAGTTGGCCAACTAAATCGAAGAGTATACTAATAGGTATGGTGACATATGCTAGCCCGCACATCTTCTCCAACTAAATTGTACAACTAACTAATTGGATACCGATCGCATCAGAATCGAAATTCCCTTCCGATTACGCACAATTTCAAAGTTGTACAACTAAATTGTAAAAGTACCCAATTTAGTTGTTCGATAGTTGGCCAATTCACAATTGTATGTCTGCGGGGTCTCTTATACTACGTAAGTAATAATTACTACAAGGCCAAATAATTTTGCTAGAATCAAACTGATTCCTTATTGATATTGACCTGAATTATTTTCAAGAATATATTTATGATACGGACCTCTGGTCGTTACCAGACCCACCCAGAGTAATTGTCAACATGTTTTTCTTGTTATTCTAGGACGGATCTATCGAGTTCGAAGAGTTTATTAGAGCTCTCTCGGTGACGTCACGGGGTAATCTAGACGAGAAATTACATTGTGAGTACACTGGCGTTGATATATATTTTTATGTAAGCATATGCATATTGAATAATTATGTTATAGAACAATTTATAGACTTATTAAGTGATATTTTGACCCAAATAATGTTGGCTGCCATTTTTTTATATATACGATCACGATCACGATTCAGCCTGTAATATCCCACTGTTGGGCATAGGCCTCTTCCCCATGTAAGGAGAAGGATCGGAGCTTAACCCACCACGCTGCTCCAATGTGGGTTGACAGATATATTCCCTACTATGAGTAACGATCGCTATTAGGTGTACATGATAACAACCGGGACCGACGGCTTAACGTGCTCTCCGAGGCACGGTGGCGAGACCCACAAGAACTGCACAACCACCCTATAACCCTTACCCCTACACCTACCCTTTTATATATACATGAAAATTAAAATATTTAATGATAAAAAGTTACATGTACTAAATATTCACTTCTTGTATTCTTCTCGGATGCTGGCGTAATCAACTCGCATTCTGAAATGTGCTACAATTCAGTCCTGTGGGTAGAAATTTTACACTACAGTGCTATATTGATATGTTACAGGGGCATTCCGCTTATACGATGTTGACAACGATGGATACATAACACGAGATGAAATGTACAACATAGTAGACGCAATCTACCAGATGGTCGTAAGTTAATCTGTCTTCAATATTATCCGAACTGTAAACGGTCAAACATGACGATAAGATATACTTAAACCTGTAAAAATTATTTTAGTAATCATAGTAAATCATGTTCTAAAAACAATAACTCAAGAGCCCGCGAGGCTAATAAAGTGTAATATACATTTATAGAGTGAATAAAAGAGATGAAATGAAGAATCTCACGATTCTCACGATCATCACCTACTCAACTGACGATTTCACCAGCACCTACTCGTTATACATAGGTATATTCCTTCCCATTCCATTCACAGCCATTTTCAATGTTTGTCTCGCCACTTTTTGAAGATGTTGAAGTGATTTCAAATATTACTTCGAACAAAATATAAAAAATTACGCTTTAGGAAATGACGAAAATTAAATGGTATTTTGTACGATTTTGCTACCTGATTTCTGCCAAAACCACTATTAGACAAACTGCATATTTGGTCATTGTTTCTACCTGAGTTAAGAGCACGCTCTGAGAAACTAATAACCTTTATAAAATGACTAAGGACTGGTCCTCGGAGGCTCTTGATCTACTATGTTTTAGCGATTTTTAGATGATATATAGATGATTGATGTAATAGATGTCCTGATGTAAAATCTCTTTTAATCTTGATCACCTTATGACATATCTATTTATAGACAGCCTAAATAATTAAGCAATTACGATTAAATATTTAATGTAAAAAATATATTATGATGTAATAGAAACATTTGTAAATAAATATAATAAATAATTTCAGGGGCAAACACCACAGCCAGAAGATGAGAACACTCCACAAAAGCGCGTCGATAAAATCTTCGATCAGATGGACAAGAATCACGATGATCGCCTCACGCTCGAAGAGTTCCGCGAGGGAAGTAAGGCTGACCCTCGTATTGTCCAGGCATTATCCCTCGGAGGCGATTAATCGACGATCATCCTCTCCCCGGATTTCTCATTATTCCCTGAAGATTAAAGCACCTGTTTCAGTACTCAATTAATCTTAAAATCTTGTTTTTAAGTCTTATATGCTGTGTACTATTTTTCAATTAATTCCTAATTAATTTCGTATTTGCCAATATGAATACAAATCAGAATTGAATTGTTCTTTGAAAAAATTTCCGAACCTTATAGCTAGCAAACGCTATACTTAAATATGGTAGACTACTGTGGTACCTATTGAAGGTAACTACGTATTTTAGCTGCTACAAGATAAAAATTTAGGCATCCGGCACTATGCCAATTGTCTGACCTGTTCTTGTGTTTATATCTACACGAGCCAACAACCTTGATAGTTTACTTGCAAAATATTTTATTTAATAAATTGTATTTTCTTTGGCAACGTTATAACAATATGAAAAATTGATTTTGCGTAATTGTTTGTCGGAAGCGATATACCTGTAAACGAAGATACTAAAATCATTGTTAAATTATAGTACCTAATTATCTAATTATAAGAATTGTACAAGTCATATTTTAGCCAAAGATATATTTTTAATTCGTCATGAAATATAATTATGTAATGTAATTAAAAAATTATACAGAAAATCTATAATAATCAGTTCCAAATTTAATGCATCGTATATTTCGTGTTGGCAAATTAACTATTTAATATCTATGTTTTAATTTTATTAAATAGGTACATTTCGACCCCTATGTCTAGTTTTGCCGAAATAATGCCTTTCCAATAATGAGATAAAATTCGTGCGAGAGTGTGACCGTTGATAAAATTACCAACATTAATACTAAAAAACATTGGATTTGTTTCGATAAAATCTTAAGATACAGTAAAAGTAGCACGACATTCAACGATGCCACCGCTCAGTAGAAAGATACAAAATTTTCATGATACCATAAAAAATGTACGACAACAATCAAAATCACGAATTCTATATACTCACATTATTATTTTTCGAATATTACGTGTACACACAAATGTTCGTGCTATAAATGAAAAATACTCGTCATATTTCCATACAAACTAAATTATAATCGCAAAACATTCCCTGAAACGTATATTTCCTAAAACCAAACAAAGCAATCATAATCATTTCTGAGATAGGTATTCATCTACGAATATTTTGTTGTTAATAGATTTTTTAAAATAAAAATTGTTAATTGTTGATTAATACTTAGGTTTTTAAGAATTAGCCCCATTATCGTTAAATTGTATTGGGGACAATATAAAGTAAAAATAATTTTTCGCGTATAACAAATGTTTTGGGTTTTTACAGCCCCATAGATAATAAATAAAATTTTCTTAAAATGATGTGCTCAGCATCAATACCATGATTACTAACTAGCTAACCACTTTCGATTTAAAACAATATGTTGAAATTGTAAAATTGTTGTTATATAAAAATAATTAGTGATCTATATTGTTTTACACTACGTAGTACCCTCGTGAATGTGGGTAGAAAGACTAGGGGAAGTCAGTGGAAGTCAATAAGACAATAGCTTCACATCAAAAGTAAAAAAAGCATTGTAATTACTAGGTATTGTTACTTCTTATCTACTTCTTACAAATAAGTTTAAGAATTCTAAAGCTTGATGTGACATGTGACAACGCATTTAACTTCAACTTAGTTAAGCCTTTTTAAACACTTACACTTCATTCTTCTTCAGGTTTATAATGCCTACTCTTGTTTTAAAATATATAGGTGTATTACTGTATTTTAAATAGATATACCTTACATTCGTGGTATTTTATACTCAGTTTTTTTATATTTAAAACTATCATGGCAATTACTGATATTTTTTTTTACTTTCTAATATACCTAATGTAAAGTTGAGCCTTTTTAATATTGACAAATATTTTATGAAATGATATTGATTTCATTTAAGGTACAAAAGGTTCTGCACTAGTCAAAAATGTAAAATGTGGTATAGAAAAATAGGTACTGTCCATAATACCGCTTTTATTCTGGAATGTACATAAATAATAATAATTTATATAGTGAAATATTGCCCTTTATTTGTCACAGCATATTTTGTATGTAAAATGTCCAAAAGCAATAAAGAAAACTATAATAATATTTTTTTCTCGAAACGAGGAAATCATAAAACTCTAAACTGTAAAATACAACTTTTACTTTGAAATTTAAAGGTAAATAACAAAGCTTATTGTTTGCTTTTTCAGTAACATTTTCTTATAATCTTTTGTGCCTTAAAGTACTTTGATAGAAGGGATAACATAAGAATAAGCCATTTTTAATGGAAACCGTTTAGATATTACTATGTTGGTTGTTTCGCGAGTAAATTTTTTCGTATGAGTTTGTAGGAAGTAAGAGACGTCCTAGAGATGGACTAGAGTAAAATTATTTGGGCTGTGTATTCCATCTAGAATTTAAGTATTTGAAGATGATAAAATTCGACTAAAATACTAATAGAGGAGGGTTCGGTAAAGTAGCCCAGGTGGGTAAAGTGGTCACCGTTCTTTTTGAATTGAATCAATGAGCACCATCTGTTGACAATGCACTGAACTAATCGTTGACCGACGCCATAGTGCAAATAAGTAAAAATTCACGCTATGTTCGCGAAGAATTACTTATTGTGAAAAAAGTGTTTTTTTTTTAATGTCTATCATCCAAGACGAGTAATTCAAACACTGTATTAATATATTTTGATCACTATAAATTAAAAATAGTCTCATTCTCTACCAGGTCAGTCCTGGTATATTGGATCCACAACCGAGTACACCATTTGCAATTACCTACACCTAACGACTTATTTCCGATTCTCAAACGTAAAACCAAACAAAATAACAGAAAGCGGGGTCGTACAGCAGTCTTAACTAATATTCCATATACTTAAAAGAGAATTGCAAGAATAATCCAAAGATGAAAAAACTGGTAAAACTAATAAAAGTTTAAAATTAAAATTACAAAAAGGAGCAAATGATGCGGATAATGATGATATAGATTTTTCTTTATAACTAAGCCGACAAACAAGCGTACGGCTCACCTGATGGTAAGTGACTACCGTAGCCTATAGACGCCTGCAACACCAGAAGCGTAGCAAGCGCGTTGCCGACCCTATCCCCAATCCCCCCCCCCAGGAGCTCTGGTCACCTTACTCACCAACAGGAACACAATACTGCTTTAAAACAGTAATATTTAGATCTTCTGTAAGGTCAAGGTTACTACCCTAGTCGGGCTGATCCATAATTATTTTGAGCAGGAAATTTCCTGCTGTGCTGTGCCCTACTCACGTTAAATAATAATTAGTAGATGATGTACTGTGGGGAAGTTTGGTCTAAGTCAAGACAAAAAAATATGGTTAGATACAGTGTTCTATTTATAAAGATGGGCTCGTGAACCATGCTCGGGCTGTGATGACGAAGATTATATCGTCCGTTGCGAATTTTGTTTTTAAGACAAATTATTACTTATAATAACAATTAAAAGGCTGATCTAGTACCTCTGCTCAAATTTGCAATTACTTAAAAATGTGATTAAATTGGTGATTTAAAGATTCTATGTAAAAAAAGTAATAAAACTTAATATCTAACAAAATAATAATGTATTATTTAGACTAGATCACTTTTACTGGTCTTTAGATTCATGTAGACCACTTTACCTACACTGGGTAGGTCAGTCTGTCAGTCAGTTCAGCCTATAGCAGTCCACTGCTGGACATAGGCCTCCCCAAGTTCGCGCCAGACATGTCGACTGGGTAGGTAAAGTGGTCAATTTCCTAAATCTGCTTTAGACAGAAAAAAAATCTAAATTAACAATAGGATGTTACAATTATATACAAGTACAAGACGATTTAAATTGGTAAAATAGCTTGAAAATATGATATTCACAACAGTGGCAGTCATTCAAAGCTTAGGATGGCCACTTTACCCGACCTTACCCTATAATAGAATTTTCTGTGTGATAATTATCAAATTATTTTGCTCATACAATTCAAATATTCAGTATTTGCCACTAACCTTTATTTGCTTACAGAAATATCTGTTTATAATTCACAAGGAATTATAGGTAGGGATCCCTAGTACATTTTTTTAACCTGATCAGTATCAAGCTAATTTTTTGTGAGTAGCTTCATTTTGATGAGGCGAACAAAAAGTTCCTCTTCGAAAACTCTCGATTGTGGTAGATAATAGAGTTAGCAGGAGGTAGAGCAGCAGTGAGCGTAGGACCGGGATAACGTACCACGCAATTTGTAGGACAATATTACCATCAAATTATATAAATATTAAGTAACTAAAAGAAAAAAAAATCAGCTGGTCAGTAATAATTTTTGATGACCTTACGAGGTCATCAAAAATTGATTTTTTTTTCTGATTTTTTTTTCTTTTATTTAGTTAATATTTATATAATTTACTTACTAGAAACATTGTCCTACAAATTGCGTGGTACGTTATCCCGGTCCTACGCTCACTGCTGGTCTACCTCCTGCTAACTCTATTATCTACCACAATCGAGAGTTTTCGAAGAGGAACTTTTTGTTCGTCTCATCAAAATGAAGCTACTCACGAAAAATTAGCTTGATACTGATCAGGTTAAAAAAATGTACTAGGGATCCCTACCTATTAAATGCATAATTAATAATATTATATACAATAAACTAGTTAATGTATGTAATATTTGTGTAGTAAAATATCATAATTAATTTGCACAAATACAGACGTTAATTTTAATCTCGTTTTAAACATCGTCTCTTCACAACTGTCGAAACTTTTGAAAATTTTACTCTTCCGTTTATTTTCGTAATGGCAGCGAACTGAATAACTTTAATTAATACGTATAATTATATTATTATTATTAATCAACTCTTAGATAAGTAACTCAAGTTAACGAATAGGTATAATGTTGGACTTACGACTTCTTTTAGCCATGCGATATGCTATAAACGTAGAAATGGTTTAAAAAGATGTTAAAAATGTTTTCACGTAAGCCTAACAATATATGAATTTCGTTAGTTTAACATAAGTAAGATTACTTTATTGTATACCAGTTAGGCTTCAATTTTCTCAGAGGAGTTTCATAAATGCAACGTGCTGTGGAAAATGTGTCTATATGATTCGAAATTTCTACCTACAACGCTGTGCAATTGCAACAAAAAGTGGTACGGATGACAAAAATTCAATTGTTTTGATATTAGAAAATCAAAAATTGTAATTAGAAAAATGATTCTTCAACTTCGACTTCAACTCACGAAATACAGGAACAGATTTCCTTATGTAGACAGATTTCTAAAAGTGAAGAAATCTCGTTGAAATTTACAACATCTCGTTGAATTTTACAATTACAAAGTTATTCATAATTTTTAGAGGACGAGCTTTAAGCTTTTTTGAAAAACTTAAGAAATCGTCCAATAATTGTGCTGTATGTCGATAGGTCTTATCGTATAAAATTCCCTCTTTATCTTTGTTTTCAGTTTTGACGATACTTATTATGAAACTCCTGATATTTCGGTGACGTTGCAGACGCCATAAAGACTGTTAAAATGTTATAACACATGTTAATAAAAAAATAAAATAAAAGAAAATTAGCCTTTATTACTGTTCTACAATGTTATAATAAGATTTTTATATAAATTTACTATCGACAATCGGTTTCAAACAGCTTGTCCTTCGACATAGGCCTCCTCTAATGTTTTCCACATTGATCTGTCTCTCGCTGTTCTAATCCACAATGGACCAGCCACTTTCTTCAAGTCATCTTCCCAACGTTTCATTTGTCGCCCTTTGCTTTTTTTCCACTCCTGGGATACCACTCCGTTATTATTTTTGTCCATTTCTCGTTTGCCTCTCTTATCATATGTCCCGTCCATTTCCATTTTAAAGTCTTGCATGTCTTTTTTGCCTGCTTAAATTTAGTAGTACTTTTTATTTCTTCTAATGCTATTTTATCCTTTCTTTTTACCCCAATAACACTTCTCTCTATCCCGTTTTGACATACGTTTACATTGTTCAAGAATTTTTCAGTTAATGCCCATGTCTGGCAACCATATGTTTAGCATGGTAAGATGCAAATATTATAAACTTTTCTTTTCTCTTTTAGCGGCATGTCTTCATTTTTCATTATTTCACTAAGTGACCAGTATCTTTTCCATGTGTTAGCTATCCTTCTATCTATTTCCTTATGCATAGTATGATTAGTATCTCTTGCGGCTACGAGCTGTCCTAGATATACGTACTCTTCCACGTATTCTATTTCCTGTGCATTGACTTTGATGTTATATATATGTCTGTGCCGTGTTCATTGTAAGCCCTGCTATCGCGCTTCGATCTGACAGTTGTTGTAGCATTTGCTAACACATGTTAATAAAGCAATATTTAGGTATGTAATGATTGATAAAAACCATTTTCCACGGCGCGACGTTAAATTTTTCCTCATACCCGCGCACTTATTTACTGATGGATATTTACATTAATCGTTTGATTACTATTAGATATAGATAAATGTTAGAACCACGTTGATGATATTAAGTCAGAACTATATATCTAAATGTTTAGTAAATTTAATAAATAAAATTTCGCGTTGTCTAACAAACATAACTTGCTGTTTGCATACTTAGATATTATTTATTAAGTGGTTAGCAAGTTTTAGTAGGGACTTACAAAAAACAAGTCAAGTAAAAAACTAGATTTATTTTTCATCGCCACGTCAACCTGAAAATGTTTTATGATTAGATATTATTAATAGGGATATGAAATTGATAGATACGTTTTATTAAACTGTCGTCCTTCCGTGTAACTGCGATATCAAAATCGATCTAATTAAACAACTTATAAAAATAGGTAGGTACTTGCCCTAACGGTTTAATCCTACGGAATGGCTCGACCAATTCGGGTAATTTATTTTTTGTATGTTCCTTATGGCCCGTACTAAAATCAAACATTTAAAAATTTAAAAAATTAACTATAAGTAGGTACCTAATTAAAAAATTATTTTTGTATTGGGTAGTTGGTTTCCTGAAAAAGTAGACTAGGTATATAATATTTTAGTGCGATTTTTCCTCAAATTTACGCGGGTGAAACCACGGGGCTTAGCTAGTAAAATAATAATATTATAATATTTAAAAAACTATTTCACAGTAAAAAAGTTTCCATTCATAGTGATCCGTAAAGTAATCCCATACGTACAAAATGGTAGGTAGGTATAGTTAATATAGAATATCAGAATATGGTTGGTATATAGATAGTTAAGAATGCTATTCAGTACAAAATTTTACATTAAAATCTTTACTTCTATTTTTACGGAGATTATGTGGGTACCTACTGTAAATTATACAGTTTTTGAATTCTCAGAACTTAGAAAAATATTTATCCGCTTATTAACTCGACTAATCAACTTTATGTTTATTAAGTTTTGTAAAATTCATTTTAAAGTAATATCTATGCCTATTGAAGAAATATTATTAAAAATTGATTTGAAAATCTTCACGTCACTGTTCGATAAAAGCTGACCTTTAAATTTGCGGTTTCTTTGTGTGTCGTGTCAATTACCGAGTCACCTGAGTTTTAAAGTTAAGTCCCTTATTAATAGCGTCTTTACCCATGTACTCTAAACATTTTTTTTAATGTCTCTTGACTTTAAAATCAATTTTAAAGTCAAGTAGTAATGAGCTGTCCTTACTATTATAGCTTTATTTTTTCACGTATAAATTCGGCTATCGTATGCCTCCGTGTATTTCTATATAATCAGGAGTACGGCAGTTTAATAAGACGTTGTAAAATTAAGAGATTTTTTGGAGTTTATTGGAGTTTACTCCTTAAAACAATATATTTTCATGTAAGGAGCCCGGTATGAGAAAAATATGAGGAGTAAAATCTATTGAACGAATGACCTCGTTACATTGCTCGTAACGAAATCTATCTTATTTAGATCATCTATCGAAACCCAATAGGGTTCCGACTGATTGCGTAACGACGTTTTCTAATAATTAACGTCATCTTAGATAGATAGATGGCTATTTAAACAGTCGATCTGAAGGAGTAAACTCCAGTCGTGCGTCAGAGCTGACACACTTTTTTTTGTTAAGCAATAATTAAGGTTTGATTTATACGTCGACACAGTTTTAGTCACTCTAAAAATAATATAACTAATGTTATTATGCTATTGTAAGATATAGTTATCCTACAGAAAAATAACAAGCAAACAGCGATCGACTTGACTTATATATAATGTATTTTCGCCCAACGCTTACATATACCTACGGGTCATATGTAGGTAGTTAGGTACGTATTAAGAAATTTTAAAAACATTTGCATTAAAGATTGGATTCAAAATGCATCATTATAATTGTGATTATTTTTTAATATTATCGATGTACAAATCATTTTAAACCTAATTCGAAATCCCTACATAGCAAATTATGTTTGTACAGCACACGAGAGATAGATTTAAGAGTAGGTTTAAATAGCTATTCATTCCTCTTTCAGTTCGCTGCCTTAAACTTAACCGTTTAATAATGTTAAGTAGAAAATTTCTATCTCAATGTAAATAATAAGTACCTACTATTCGCCTACTTTAATACATACTATAATAAGTACCTAATATTCACTTTTAATATAAATGATTAATAAACAAAGTTGAAATAAATTGTATTTTATTTGAATACCCATGCGTAAAATAAATGTTTTTTGAAGTGAAACTTCTTTAGAATCGTTGTGATTTCAAACCGGAAGGCAACAACAGGGAAGGTCGAGCCGCGCTGCACGCCGCTAATTTTAAATTAGTTTTTTTTTTATTACTTTGCCAAAGAAGTTTCACTTCTATCGTGTGTGAATCGCACACACACCTTTTTTTTTCTATGCTTATGTAGTAGTAGGTACCTAGCTATTTTTGTTGGGTACCAACCATGGTCAAGGTAAGGTCGAGGACCGAGGTACTACCCCAGTCAGGCTGTTATATATTTTAAGCCAAAGAAGTTTCACTTCTATCGTGTGTGCATCGCACACACACCTTTTTTTATATGCTTATGTAGTAGTAGGTACCTACCTAGCTATTTTTGTTGGGTACCAACCATGGTCAAGGTAAGGTCGAGGACCGAGGTACTACCCCAGTCATACTGTTCCATATTTTAAGCAGATAATTCTTCTGCAAATTAAGTAAATACCTACGCGGTTTTGTTGACCGAAAACTAACAGGTGGTATTGTTTCTATCGCGAAATAGACGTATATTTTACGATATAAATTGCGTGAGTTCCACTTGATATATATAAATGGCTAAAAAGGCTAAGAAATCACTGACGCAAAATCTAATTTTTGCGACTTTTGTACATACGCGGTATTGCAGACTGCTGTTACGCGGCAATATGTTAAATACCTAATACACAGGTCCTGCACGACATTATAGTCTAGTCAACAAGTTCAAAAACGTGTTAAATAGAGATAAAGCCCCTAAAAATATGGCGGATAGCTCATTCGATTCGGAATGATGTCTAGAAAAATGTTTTTAAGTGTTTATTAGCACATAAAAAATTGCGATTGTTATTATCAAAATAAGAAAAAAAAAAGAAAGTATTTAGTTTTTCGTTACTAATTTCTAAAATAATCATATCTAAGCAATTTAAAAAAAACATCCAGAAAGAAGAGGAAATTTTAATATCAATCGCAAACAAATTAAATATTTCAATCGATATAAATATATATCGAAACAGCACGTAAAATATATATCTTATACTATTAAACGAGCAATTCTTGTATATATATATGTATATATATTTTCTGAATCTCGGAATCGGCTCCAACGATTTTCGTGAAATTTAGTATGCAGGGGATTTCGGGGGCGAAAAATTGATCTAGCTAGGATTCATTAAAAAAAAATGTCGTTTTATCCCTGTTTTTAGGCAATGAAAAAATATCATTAGAATACGAAGCTTAATTTCACCGTTATGATTGTTAGCTGTAATGGCGTAATTAGGAAGTTGGCTGGTGTCGAATCGTGTTAACCCGGGTTCCAATCTCAGTCTCCAGATAATTTTTTTTTTCTTTTTTTTTTAATTTCACTCGTGATTTATTATTTAAATAACATTAAAATATAAAAATACCGAGCAAAAAAAAAACGAAAAAAAAGAAAATACCGAGCAAGGCTCGGTCACCCAGGTACTAATTTAATTAAATGTGTGAATTGGATCATTTTTTCGTGGTTGGTATTTTAAACTTGTTTGTTGTCAAGAATTGAAAAAATATACAAATTCAGACTAGGCTAGGCTGTATGGACTATAGTCTTTTGCCTTTCCCTATTGGGGATAAATTTTAAAACAACAACATTGTTTGTTCAATTTGTTTATGGAGTGTAGCAGTTTTTAAGTATACGTAGTCCAATCAAATATCGTCAATATAACCTAAAATTAACCAAAATCTAAACAGTTAATGTGACCCTGCGTCCCCACTTGGCTATTCGGTATTTGCGTATTTGCGTATTTGACAAACAACTTCCATGTGGGGAGAGTGTATTTGCCAAAATTATTGCCGTATTTGCGTATTTGGCAAATATGGCCAATAACAAATACGTCTTACCGAACTTCTGTCGGTTTTTCAAGGCACATCAAAGGAAACAAATAAGCAAATACACAAATATACTGGCCACATATGGTGACACAAGCGCGCGAACTGTCAACTGATTATAACTTATTTGAAAATTGAAAATTGGTGAAAACATGTGATATTTGCCTGTAAACTGCAAGTAAATTAAATAAATTGATGTGATTGATTTTAACTATTAAAATTTTCAAACAAAGGAAATACGAGTACTCATATCTCGCGACAAGCTTTTCTATCCTAATATAGATTATTTGTAATGACTTTATAAGTAGATAGTAAAAGTTTTAAAGTAAAAATTTATTTTTTTCGTTTTAGCGCATTCAAATAAAAGCTTGTTTTTTAAAAAGGTTTTTTACTTTTAATTTATTTTAGTGGAAATCACTTAGTTGGTTCGATTTTTATGTATAGTCAGCATTCACCATCGCTTTACTCTTGGTCGTTTTTTCATCACTTTGTATTTTTTACACGTAGCATATATATATAATAATAACATGCATTCAAATAATAAAATCCAGCTGCAAATGCAACGTCCATTTTCGACTTTCTGGTGGCAAATGTCTTTGGCAAATATTTGATATTTGGCTTCATGTGTGGACGGTCGTATCGTCTATTTGCGCGTACGTCAAATATTTTGTCAAATACAACAAATACTGAACAGCAAATACCTAAAGCCAACTGGGGACGCACCATCAGATAACTTTTAAAGTCAATAATAATATATTGTGATATTATAAAGAGCTTTATAATTGAATATAAAGTATTGTGATAAAAATTGTAAAAAGGTTTATTATAATTTTAATATTTGGTATTTAAATAACGAATAACCTAAACAGTTACAAAGAGATAACTTTTAAAGTCAATAATATATTGTGATATTAAGAGCTTTATAATTGAATATAAAGTGTTGTGATAAAAACTTTAAAAATGTATATTATTATATTAATATTTAGTATATAAATAACTTAAACAGTTACTGTGAGATAACTTTGAAAGTCTATAATATATTGTGAATTTATAAAGAGCTTTATAAGCGAATATAAAGTATTCTGATAAAAATTGTAAAAATATATAGTATTACATAATTATATATTTTAAATAAATAAATATCTACACAATATACACGGTCGTTTCTTATTATTATATATCTACATCTCCTTATTCTTTAATTTTAGCGCACTATTTGAAAATTCCTCTGTTGCTACAGTGGCGTCCCCTATTTAATGACGTTTCACGGACACTCCGAGACGTAAAGATATTGCTCCTTTTACTCTACACTCCATAAATTTGTTGTCAAATCAAGTCAAAAGACTTGCTCTTGCCACCATCGACGTTCCTGCTCTTATCGAGCCTACTGGAATTAGTCGCGATGATGGCAAGAGACCTGATGGATTGACGTTGGTTCCCTGGGAAAGGGGACGGGCGCTTTTGTGGGACGCAACCTGCGTTGACACACTTGCTCCGTCTCATGTCAGGGAAACAGCCTTAAAAGCGGGAGCCGCGGCGGAGAAAGCTGAAACGACTAAACGGCACAAATATTCGTCACTAATTCCAAATTACATCTTTGTGCCGTTTGCAGTCGAAACACTTGGACCTTGGAGTAGCAGTGCAAAAAAATTCTTAAATGAGATAACTCCTCGCCTTATTGCCTCCACTGGTGACAAGAGGGCTGGTGCATTTTTTGCCCAGAGAATCGGCATAGCGATTCAACGGGGAAATGCTGCCAGCATTCTTGGCACAATTCCACGCGGACATGATTTGTACCATAACTATCTGTAAATATTTAAGTTGTGATTTGTAAATATGTATAATGTTTAATGAGTCAAAATAGATATTTTAAAATTTAAACTTGTTTGTATTTTAAATTTTATATTTTTATCATTGATGATTGAACGGTTGTGAATATTAATTATCCAAAGTTTTTGTCGTGTTTAGTGTTATTTTGTGATATTGACACTATTTTGAATAAGCAGTGAAAAGAACGCTTTAATTTGTATTAAACTACGGTTAAACTGATTTTTCATCTTGTGAAAGGGACGCTTTGATTAGGTATATTAAATAAACAACTAGTTTTTAAGTGTGATAAGGACGCTTTTATTTTTAAGTACTAGTTTAAAATTGCGATAAGGACGTTAGTTTAGTGATAAAATCTCTAACATTTAAGTTGTGGTAATTGTGCAGTGTTTTTAAGCAATAAAGTTAAAAAATAACATTTTCTTTTATTTATTTATCATTTAGAGACCCCGCAGACATACAATTGTGAATTGGCCAACTATCGAACAACTAAATTGGGTACTTTTACAATTTAGTTGTACAACTTTGAAATTGTGCGTAATCGGATGGGAATTTCGATTCTGATGCGATCGGTATCCAATTAGTTAGTTGTACAATTTAGTTGGAGAAGATGTGCGGGCTAGCATATGTCACCATACCTATTAGTATACTCTTCGATTTAGTTAGCCAACTTGAAATTGTATATCTGCGGGTGCACTTAGAACGATAATTATCACCCCTACTAGAGTAATAGTAGTATATTACTTACTAGTAGTAAGTAATATACTTTAGAATCAATTATAATATATTTTTATGATATCGTTAGGGACGGTTAGTATAGGGGCAAGATTTACAGATAGCGTTAATGTCGTGTTGGCAAAAATAATCATAGAGAGGGCTCTCTATTTCAGTTATATTACTATTCTCTATGAATCTATCAAACGAAAAGCGCTCACATATAAATATGAAATGTTCTATATCACCAACTGAATTATTGCAGAAGGTGCAGTAGCTACTCTCCACTATGCCCAACCGAGCCAGATGGACCGGGACGGTGGAGTGACCAAAACGCAGTCTGTTTATAGTCGTAATAAAGTCCCGACTGGCCATTTTCAGTTTGTTATACCATGGTGCTATAGGTAGATTTACTTGAACATTTCCATACCATTTACCCTTCTGTTCTTGATCTTATTTCCAAAATTCGACCCATAAACTATTGACCTGATTGTCAATAGATTGATAACAGTCGGTCAAAGGTACTTTTACTATGGAGCTAACATCCAACATGTTGGTTCCATCACATGCAATTTTATCTACTATCTCATTTCCTGTTATGCCCCTATGTGATGGAATCCACATAAAAGAGACCTGTATACCCTTTTGTGCATAACTAAATAACAATTTTTTAATATTATACAAAATATAGTTTTTTTTAAAGTCAAATCCAAGATTGGTTAAACTTTGGACCATACTTAAACTGTCTGTTAAAATTAAAAATTTATTAAAATTATTTATATGTGCAATCCTCTTCAGGGCCTCGAGGGCCGCATATACCTCTGCAGTGAAAACACTACATTTAGGGTCCAGAAGAAAACTTTGACTAAACTTGAATTGAGGATCATAAACAGCACTACGCACAAAGAGCTCACTTTTGCTACCATTTGTATACAAAGTATAGTAATTATTATCGGAAAGAAAACTTAATAATTCACAATTGCTAAAAAAAATTTTAGTAACAATATTAGTCTCAAATATAATACAGGAATATGGGTATGAGTAGCATGTCCACTTTAATTGTATAATTACATTTTTAAAATCTTCATTCATTTGCATTACAATGAGAGGCAGAACTGGGAAATAACCTCGTAAAAGCTCACCTCCTGAAGTCTGCTGGGCCGAGCATTGTACAGGAAAAGGTACTATTTTTTTGAGAACATTATCATTACCAGATAATAGCTTTAGTAAATATCTCTCTATTAGTAGAAGTCTTCTAAGACACAGTGGCATTATTTTGGATTCAACTTCCATAGCTCGTATGGGGGTTGAACACATAGCCCCAGAAATAATTCGCAGAGCTTTGTTTTGAATTATGTCTAGTTTTTTACCACAACTACTATTTGAGTACGCTAAACAACTGTAGTCTGACTATAGATTTATATAACATACTTAAAACTTTGGGGTCTGCACCCCAAGTCACACCAGCTAAACATCTTAAAATATTTAAGCCCTTAAGAGAGTTAGTTATAATGTGATTGATATGTAAATCAAAACAAAGTTTGTTATCAATGACAACACCCAGGAATTTATGAGTAGGTACAACTGAAATTGGATGATTATTGTAGAGTATGTCAATAGAGGGAAAATCTTTACTAAAAATCATGGCCTTGATTTTGTTGGGGTTAATCTGTAGGGCCAACTTATCATTATAATATATGTACAATTGATCTAAAGCATTATTTATACTATTTACAGCTCTATCTATATTATGGTCTGTACAATATATTACAAGATCATCCGCAAATTGTAAAATATTTACACTTTCTATATTTACAAAATTAAGAATTTGACTAGTAGGTATATATATTGTACAGCAATGGAGATAATGTAGCCCCCTGCATTGTACCTTTGGAGACCCTTCTGGGACCATGGAGAATATTATTATGCCTTATATACAAAGTTCTATCTGTTAAAAAATTAAATAACCAATGACAAAGTGTGCCTGGTATACCAATGTCAGAAAGAACTTGAACCAAAATGCCAGGGTCTACATTATCAAACGCACCTTGAACATCCAGAAAAACACAAACACTGGACTTATTATTATTATTGGCATATTTCAGATCTGACAAGAGAGAGATGAAGCTGTCAGCACAACTTCGCCCTCTCCGGAAGCCATATTGAACATGTGGAATGATGTTGTTCGCCTCTACATAATACTCAAGACGCATTTTTATCATGTTTTCATTAAGCTTTCCAATACAAGATGACAATGATATGGGACGATATGAGTTACGATCTTCAGGTGGCTTGTTGACAAGCCACCTGAAGATCCTAACTTATATCGTCCGTGATAGCTTAAGTATAGGGATTACACACTGTGTTTTCAAAGATTCAGGAAATTTTTTTAAGTGCCAAAGAGCATTAAGATTAGCTAATAGTTTCTTTTGAACTGACTGATTTAGGTTTTTAATCAAAATGTATGGACAATTATCTAAACCAGGGGTTGTGTTTCGTCTGGATTGTAAACTTATACAAAGCTCACTCCAAGTAAAGGGTTCTATGAGACTGGACTTTTGAAGGCTATTATTAATTTGAAAATAACTTTCTAGATTATCAATAACCCTACATCTATTTTGAGATAATTTTTCTAAGAGAGGGACAACAAATTCGTCTTTATATGTTCTATTATTGCATTTTATTCGTTTAAATAACTTGATGTATTTCCAAATAATACTAACAGTTGTAGTTCTGTTAAAAGTATTACAGATGTTTGCCCAACCATTGCGTTTATGTTCAGAAATAGTCTTTTTCTTAATAGCATCAAGTCTTATCAATAGTTGGATCCCTTCTGTACAGTTTTAAAGCTTCATAAGTTTTAATAACATTCTGTTCACATGTGTCAGTCCACCAAGGTGCTGGAGGTTTGCATCGATAATTATTTGCTTTGATAAACTTTGGCACAGTATCCCTCTTAAAGTCTTAAGTGTATCAAGCCTTTCGATAAATTCGTCATAAGACTGCAATGGATTCTCATTATTAATTTTAAAATTTTTTTGTGGCGCTTGGTGTTGTATTTATAAATATATAATGTTTACTCGCATTAAAGTGTAATAGTTACAAAGACCTGTTGGATTTTATTATTGTGAAATAATAGACAAAAATATACACTGGAGTTTTATTTTCAATAAATACACCTATATTTACGAAAATCTTAAATCTATGTAAATGGTTGCTCTTGCTAGTTAATACAGTGGTCGTTTTAATACAATACCAGTTTTTATACAAGGGCTGCTTTTAGAAAATATACTGACTACAATCGAAGAAAATAATTTCTAAATTCTCTAACATAATAGTTACTTCCTGTAACAAATACTTAAATAATATAACTAAAGTGAGATTCTATGTGGCAAACATAAAAAGTAGTTAATATTGCCTTGTAATTTTAAATACACCTATATTTACGAAAATCTTAAATCTATGTAAATGGTTGCTCTTGCTAGTTAATACAGTGGTCGTTATAATACAATACCAGTTTTTATACAAGGGCTGCTTTTAGAAAATATACTGACTACAATCGAAGAAAATAATTTCTTAAATTCTCTAACATAATAGTTACTCCTGTAACAAACACTAAAATAATATAACTAAAGTGAGATTCTATGTATTATGCAAATAGGTACACATAAGAAGTAGTTAATATTGCCTTGTAATTTTTTAGAAAAGTCAAAACAAAGGACAAAAATGTTCATAAACAAGTATAATACTCACATGCCTGACATTCATGACATGATGCAGTCATCTATAAAGTTCAGTTAAAAATTTGGCCACTTTGTATCGACTTTGTAACAAAAAGTTACTTAAATTTAGAAGATGTTCTTAGACGTTAAATTTTTCTTCATGCTTATATTTAAGCAGCTTAAAAAGTTTTTAAAACAAACAAGATAATTATGTTAATAAGGAATGATAAGCTAGTTATATACACCTCTTCTATTCCACCCTCCTCTCCCGCGCCTTTCTCCTCCATCTCTGTCTTTACGAAGCTTCATAGCGCTAAATCGGTCTGCCATGTTCTGAAGCTCATCAGGCACGTCTTGATTCGCCTCCTGCAGAATCTTTATTAATTCACTAGCATGAGCCCAGTCACTTCTTGTAATAAAAGACAAAGCTATTCCTGTTTTTCCGGCTCTACCAGTTCTGCCCACCCTATGTACATATTCCTCAATGTGACGTGGGAAATCAAAATTAATAACATGGGTCAAGTCTTTTATGTCAATACCTCTTGATGCTACATCTGTTGCCACTAAAATGTTAACTGTTCCTTCAAGCATATCTTCAAGAGCTGCCTCCCTGTCGATTTGATCACGATCGCCATGTAAAGCTTGGCACTCTATCCCCTTTACTGCCAGGTCGGTACTTATATGTGCAGCGGTGGCTTTCTTGCCACAGAAGATTATAACTTTTTCGTCTTTATTCATACTTTCAATAAATTCATATAATACATGCTCCTTGTCATCTTCTTCAACGAACATAATTTTCTGTGTAACAGTATGTACTGCAGCGAGATCTAATGATCCGACGTTGACTTGTATAGGATCTTTCATGTAAGTCTGTGCAAGACGCCGCACTCCCGAAGGCCAGGTGGCTGAAGTCATCACAGTTTGGCGATCTGGTCTAACGTCGAACAAAGATTTTTTAATCTGGGGTTCAAATCCCATATCCAACATTCTGTCCGCTTCATCCAAAACAATATAGGAAAAATTAATAGCATTTAAATGTTCAGCCTTTGTAAGATCATTCAATCTCCCAGGGGTTGCGATCACTATGTCAACACCTTTAGCGACAATATTGATTTGTTCTTTTCTGTCTCCACCTCCATAGAGGCAGACAGACTTAATCCCCCTGTATTGATACTTTGAAGCTTCTTTATGAATTTGTAGTGCGAGTTCTCGTGTAGGAGCTAAGATAAGAACAGTAGGTCCTTCTCTTTCTTCTCTCGGAGTGGGTTGTCCATCAATATGAATTAATGCTGGTAATAAAAAAGCCAAAGTTTTTCCAGTACCAGTCTGAGCGATACCAATCATATCATCACCTCTAAGCAGTATCGGCCAAGCTTGACTCTGTATAGGGGAAGGCTGCTTAAATCCCTGTTTATAGATTTCTTCTAATATTTCTGGGTAATCTTGGAATGCTTGTTCAAATGTTGTTACTGGGTTGGGTATCGGTGGTAGCCCAGTTTTCTCCTCAAAGGTTCGGCTAACTTTTATGTCGTTATTTGCTAAACGCCAGCGAGAAACTTCAGCAGGAGTCATATTACTAACTGTTGGATCCTCTCTGTAGAAGTTTTTGCGAATTTTTGGCAACTTATCCCACTTCTCTTTTTGGGCTTTGTCGCATGCGGCATTAAGTTTATCCCAATCTATAACTTCTTCACCATATTCATTTAGCATCATAAACTCATTTCTATCAGTGCTTACAGCATTTTGATTGCTGCTTGAATTTTCCTTTGGCGGAGGCGGCTTTCGCTCTTCTACCAATTCGTTTATCAAACTTTCAACTTTCGATATAGCTTCATTAGTACCAAACAAAGTTATTTCAGTGGAATAACCACTAGAATCGCCAATTTTCACCTTAGCGTCTGTCTCGTATTCAAGATCACGAATCTTACTACCTCCTTTGCCAATAACACGCCCGACTTGATTAGTTGAAATTGTGATAACTTTTCTATTACTATTGTCATATGCAAAGTTTCGTCGGTTTTGGCTTTCACTAGTGTGTCCACCACGTGCTCTCCAAGTTTTTGTATTGTTGAGCTGACCTTGACCTCGAGTATAACTACCTCTACCTCTTCCTCTGCTTGAGCCGGAAACTCTTTCATTATGAGATGGAGCAACCGGTGCCTGCGCCGTATAACACCCTTCTCCATCACTATCCCAATTTTCTTCCATTTCACAATTAAGTATACCTACTTAATTTTATTTGACTAAACAACTAAATGTTTAGTAAATTGGTTAATACAAAGTGAAAGTGATATTTTAAAACATACAATCAATAACTTCAGTTTTCGGTGCTTTGAACTATGGCTTTGAATTTAGGAAAGTTGCGTCCACGGAGACGATACGGAAAGGTCGGAAAGTAGCACTTCGTGGTTTTATACAAGTTTATGCTATTGAGGTCCAGCCATAGAGAATCAATAGAGAATAGTAAATTAGTAATTAGTAATATAACTGGGTCCAGCTCCAGCCAAAATGGTTTCAAATTACATAATATCAAATTCTATTAAATGCCAGATTAGTTCTTTAAAATTAATATTGTGTTTTATTTAAGGCGACTTAGTATCAAATAGGGTACTTTCCGTAGTGAAAAATAAATTATAACATTTGATAAAAATTAAAATTAATATAGAAATACACCTAAATATTCTGATTTGGAATCATAAAAGCACATTATTGATTTATTATATTGAAATTAAAAGTCGTATATTTTAATCTGTATATCACGTGACCTAAAACACGAGCCGCCATAGTGTGACGTCATACGGGCAATAACAAAGTTCTGTCAGTGCTGTCAATAGCTATCTATATCAATAATATCTATCAATTTTAACTTCAAGGAGTAATAGTTGTGTTTTTTCGTATAATAACTCTTCATATCTTGTTCCAACTGAAATAATATGCATTCATTACTAATTTGTTGATGGCTGGTAGGGTTATGTTACTCTCTTACATACGTCATACAGTTTTGTTATTGCACATATTACGTCACCAAAATGGCTGTAGCGTTTTCGCGGTAATAAAAAAGGTTTAAAATTTAATTTAATTTTATGGCATGAAAGCGTGTTTATTTTGCCGAAATATATTTTTTTGTGGCTTTTTATTAGAAAATCATCATTTTGAAGTACTTTTTCAAACATAGTGGAATACCCTATTCTATTAAGTAGGGCTTGTTACCGGTACCAATTACCTTTATAAAATACCGGTAAATAGCGTTAATTTTATCCGATACCTGTTTTACCGGTAAAAGTTTTAAAGGTAATTCGGTACCGGAAACGATTTTTAACGGTAATTTTTAACGGTAAATAGAATTTTAACGATACTGGTACCGGTACCTCTGACGTCACGATTAACGATATTTTTATCGGTACCTCTACGACGTTGCCGCTCCGTTCAAAGAAAAAATGTTCAACTCGAAGCTGCGCGGGGGGGCTGATAAGAGCGGCAACAGCGCGTGACATTAGATTATAACGCTGTGAGATCAAAAATAAAGAAAAGTTACTATTAGCGTAATAATTTCGGTACCTATAAAGGTAACAGTAGTAATTACCGGTACCGGTATGGATAGGTACCGGTAAAAATAACGTTAAACGAGTTTTTACCGGTAAAAAAATTAACGGTAAAATGGCTCCAAAGTACCGGTATTTAAAGTACCGGTACTCCATAAATAACGATACGTCTGCCGAGACAAAGTACCGGTACCGAATTTTTACCGGTATTCCAAGCCCTACTATTAAGTGCTAGATTCAGGGTTGCCAACCGTAAAAAAAAATTCCTCGTACATCTGCAGCTAAAAATCTCGTACAAACCTCGTACATTTATTATGCATCGATAACGTGTTAAAACTAAAATTAAGGCATATTAAACGACTGGATTATGGCATTTTTACTCAATGAAATAAACTATTGCAAGTTTCCTACTAAATAAAACAACTATGTATTGTAATTAATAAAATCTTTATTATTACTCAAGTAAAATCACACAAAAAAAACTAAATGTGTCTAGATAATAATAAGAAAATTAGCAAGGTAACTTAGTTTAACACCTCCTCTCCAAATATTGATATCAACATCATCTAACGACAAATAAAAAAAACGTTAAATTACAAAATGTTTTACGTTTTCTTCAAGATTCAGGTATAAAATTATCTTTTTATTTGTATTCTTTACTTTTAATTAATTTTTGGTCACTGCCATGCTTTAAAATCGACAACCTAAACATGTACTAAATCTATCTATACTAATATATAAAGCTGAAGAGTTTGTTTGTTTGTTTGTTTGTTTGTCTGAACGTGGTAATCTCTGGAACTACTGGGCCGATTTGAAAAATTCTTTCAGTGTTAGATAGCCCATTTATCGAGGAAGGCTATAGGCTATGTATCATCACGCTAAGACCAATAGGAGCGGAGTCCACGCCGACGAAGTCGCGCGCAGAAGCTAGTATTAAATAATTTGTTTATCAATGATATTTAAAAAATTTTTCTAGATATTAAATTCAATATAAAATAGCACGTAATTTCGTTACTTCAGATTTTCACATATTGATTGAAATTTTTTATCGTCAAATATCATTAGTATACTGCATTCAGATATTGTCCTTTAATTGTTTAGTTCATACCTCAAGTGGCACTACGGCACTACCGTCACGCACCTAGCGTATAAGACAGTGGTTCCTACAAGTTGATGACACTAGTTTTTATTACTATATAATGGTGATGCAAAATGTTCGTATGGCTATATTACCAAAATCTCGTACATAATTGTACGAGGTCGATAGTCTCCTCGTACCTCGTACGGAAGACTACAAATCTCGTATTTGTACGAGGAACCTCGTACAGTTGGCAACCCTGGCTAGATTAGTTCTTTAAAATAGGGCTTGGAATACCGGTAAAAATTCGGTACCGGTACTTTGTCTCGGCAGACGTATCGTTATTTATGGAGTACCGGTACTTTAAATACCGGTACTTTAGAGCCATTTTACCGTTAAATTTTTTACCGGTAATAACTCGTTTATCGTTATTTTTACCGGTATAGTCTGTCAAAAAAGTCTTGAAAAGAATGTTTGCGGAACTAAAGTCTCGTATATTCTTGGCAACACTGTTAAACGTTTGTTATGACATAAATGTCATCATAGATTCTCTTTAATAATTTGTTTTCTTAGATATTTGCATTAAAATGGCTAGTTCTTCAAAAAAAACTGACAAGAATGAAGAAGTCATACGAAAAACAATTCGCAGTGGTGCTCGACAAGTCATATTTAACGTATTTGAACAATGTTTTGCTGAATACAAAGCCGGACGTATTTTAATAGAATTAGACTATGTTTACGCTCGAACTGCGGCTATGACTGGTATGTAATGATGTTAAAATTTCTATTTAATCAGTTAATATTATAATATTGTTTGCGATCTATCATATTAAAGCCTATGAAAAGATTTGTTTACATCTAGAAATTTGGAGGTTATATCTGATTTGACAAACAAAGATAAGAGCGACCAATATTTTTTGATACTTTTTGCCACTAGATTGCCGACGCAGGTAGCACTTTTATTAACACAAAGTTTTGGTATAAAATAGAGTTGTGTAGTGTGTAGGTGTAAGAGTATATGTTGAAAAGCTTTTATTTTACATGCAATGTATGTATATAGGTACATATATGTGTTTGTTCAGGTCAAATCTTGTAAGTCATATTTAACTGGTTTCCCGATATCTGGTGATGCTTATAATGCAGGCTACATCTCAATATTTTTTTTATTTAATTCCAGGAAAATCCGATAGTACCATCAGACGAATTGTGGATGAGGGATTTGAAAATAATGGAACTTTCCGTTCTCCTGGTAAACACAGAAGTGGTCGACCAAAGAAAGAAATGGATGACTTTACTATCTGTGCGCTCCGACAGAAAATACAGTTTTTTTTTATACTGTGTGGAAAGAGGTACCAACTCTACGGAAATTGTTAACTGTAGCTAAAACAGAACTTGACTTTGATTGCAGTCTTGAACATTTAAGAAAAATTATTACAAGTATTGGCTTTTCATTCAAGAAATATCAATCAAATAGATCTGCTTTGATCGAAAAAGTACACATTGCAGCAAAAAGAGAGGATTATCTAAATATTATCATGAAAAACATAAATTTACCAGAAGAATTGCAAAAAGATATTATTTTTATTGATGAGAGTTATATTCATGACTCATACAAAGTGAAAAAATGCTGGCAGTCAATCAATATCACTGCGGTCCAGGAAAATGTCTCCAAGGGGAAAAGGTACATCATTGTACATGCTGGGAGTGAAAAAGGCTTTGTACCAAACTGCCTACTCATATTTAGTGGAAAAAATAAAATGGAAGATTATCACTCTGAAATGAATGCTAATAATTTCACTAAATGGATTACGGAAAAACTTATTCCCAATCTACACGAGGCATCTATTATAGTTTTTGACAATGCTCCTTACCATTCAATACTTACAAACAAAACACCAAACACCAATACTCGTGTCGATGATATAAAATTATGGTTATTAGAAAATAATATTCCATTTGATTCATCGCTAAGGAAGCCCAATTTATTAACTTTAGTAAAAAATAACAAACCAAATCCTATATATGATATAGATACTATTTTGGGAGAACATGGGCATACAGTAGTTCGGCTTCCACCATACCACTGTGATCTTAACCCTATAGAGTTAATTTGGGCACTTGCGAAATAAAAGGTAGCTGCAAGTAATGTTGGGTCTCGTGACGTGAAACAATTGGCAGAAGAAGCTTTTAATAGCATTACCGTTGAAAACTGGAAAAATTGTTGCGATCATGTAAAAAAAAATAGAGAAGGATTATTATGAACGAGGCAGAACATTATACAAAGATGTAGACGAATTAATAATTCAAGTAAGAAGCGACAACAGCAGCAGTGAAAGCGATTCTGAGTCTGATTAATATTCTGATAATTATATATCCGTTTTTAGTTCAAATAAACATTTGATTTGCTTTTGGTCTTTTTATTTGGTTTTACTTTGTGTTCTTTTAAAATTTCTTAGGTTAAATAAATTCTTGTCCGCCAACTTTTTCGGGATAGGTAGAATGACAATTGCCAATCTAATAACATTTTAGCCTTTATTCACTCGCACACTCATGTTTTTAATAGTAAATAAAATATTGCAAGTATCAAAGTCTTTTATGTCACGCTATACAGTGTTGCTATGTGTTTGCTACGTGTTTTTACAGCGCCCTCATTATTTTTCAGGACTTTTTTGACAGACTGTACCTATCCATACCGGTACCGTTAATTACTACTGTTACCTTTATAGGTACCGAAATTATTACGCTAATAGAACCCTACCTACTTTTCTTTATTTTTGATCTCACAGCCTTATAATCTAATGTCACGCGCTGTTGCCGCTCTTATCAGCCCCCCCCCCCCCCCCGCGCAGCTTCGAGTTGAACATTTTTTCTTTGCACGGAGCGGCAACGTCGTAGAGGTACCGATAAAAATATCGTTAATCGTGACGTCAGAGGTACCGGTACCAGTATCGTTAAAATTCTATTTACCGTTAAAAATTACCGTTAAAAATCGTTTCCGGTACCGAATTACCTTTAAAACTTTTACCGGTAAAACATGTATCGGATAAAATTAACGCTATTTACCGGTATTTTATAAAGGTAATTGGTACCGGTAACAAGCCCTGCTTTAAAATTAATTTTGTATTTTATTTAAGGCGACTTAGTATCAAATTCTATTAAGTGGCAGATTAGTTATTTAAAATTAATATTGTGTTTTATTTAAGGCGACTTAGTATCAAATTCTATTAAGTGGCAGTTAGCTATTAAGAATTTATAAAGATAAACTGGCGACTTAGGGTGCATTTTCATGTGACGCTTAACGCTGGTTTTGAGCGTCAAATTCGGTCACGTGATCACATTTCAACTATGCGCCATCTTGAAAAAATTGTAGCGATAAATTCAAAAAAAAAATCAGCGTTTAGCGTCAAATTCAAGCGAAAAATAAAGAACGTTAATATCGATTATCGAAACGACTTTCGATAATCGATACTAACGTTTTTATAGTTTGATAATATTTTAATTTTTATTACTTGTGATATTTTTTTCACTATAATAAAAAATGTGTTTATTAACTATTGTTTATTAACTTTGAATGGCAATTAAATTTACTGAAAGATAATTTTTATATTAATACCTAGTATTGAACTAAATAACACTACACTGCTGAGAGGAAACTTGTTTATTTATATGCGCCATCTTGTATTTTAAGATACGAGGTTGCGCTTGACAAATTTTTTTGAACGGGATTGTGTTTTGTTTAATAAAAAAATTAAATGAATAATTTTGTTTATAACTGTACAGATCTATGCGCCTGAATGTAATTTTATTGATTAATTTCATCTCGTAATATTAATCAAAAAATTGTATGTGGTATTTTTAAGTATTTATATTTATTTATTTCTACACTCGCTATTTCTTATTAATAAAATCACAAAGTAACAGCTGATTGTTGTTTTATAAGAATCGATTACTATTGATTATCGATATAACTGTTCGAGTTACGCTGACGCTAAAAGCACCCGTTAAAAAAGCTAAACTATGTTTAGCTTTTTCGCTACAATTTTTTCAATATGGCGCATAGTTCAATTGTCAAATTTGACGCTCAAAACCAGCGTCAAGCGTCACATGAAAATGCACCTTTAGGATAGGGATGTCGGAAATAAAAAAAAATATCGATATATCGATGTATCGATATTTATAAAAATATCAATATCGATGACGATATATCGAAGAAAAAAACATCGATATATCGATATATCGGTCAAATTTTAATTTGGCTGAGATGAGCTACTAATCCATATAGGATGATTAGTATGAACTCAAAAAATTTTATGTATTTAAACCCTTTGCATAAGTAAAAAAAAATCGAAGATTTTGCGTTGTAAGCTAATAGTGTATTTAGCTCAATATTATCAATAGTAATTTTTTAATACATTGTTAATTATTTTAATGTAAAAAAATCTCAATAATAATGTACGTATTTCTATAATTATTCCTTTTTATTAGGCAATAATTACAAAAATATCATAACCTAAAAAGCTATCTTCTAACTAAAATCAACTTATATCGATAATACTGATGTCTGGTAAAACTCAAATGAGTTTATGTGGCGTCTTATTAATTTATATTCTTTCATGTATGTTAATAAATAAAAATAAAACATATATTTAAAAGCTATTTGTTGTAGGCAAACTAGTGTTTCTCCGGTGGTGAAAGTAGGAAACTCTGCTCTTTACATGCTGTACTGTCAGTGTTTAGTTACATAAATAAAATAAAAAATATATCGTTTTTAATACTATTTTCGATATTGGATATTTTGTATCGATATATCGGATCAAAATATATCGACTAAAAATATCGATATTTTGGATAAAAAATATCGATACATCGATATATCGATACTTTTCCGACATCCCTACTTTAGGATAAATTCTATTAAGTGCCAGATTATTTATTAATAATTTATATTGTGTTTTATTCAATGCTTTTAAAGATAAGATTATATTGGTCTTAGAATCGATCAACTTAGAAGTAAGAGTATAAGTATAGTATCAAAGTAGAAGTTATAATTTTATATTGTTTTACTATTTTATCTTATGTAACTTTAATACCATTATTGTATCCCTGTCTATTTTATTGTGTACTTTATACTGTGATTTTAATTTTCTTGCTATTAATATTCATTGGAAACTTCAGTGATTAGTTTAAATCTTGTACTCGTATATATATATTCTATTTTTTTATAAGTGTCCCAATCGGTAAACAAATATGGCGTACTTACAACCATAGACAATAGGGTATTCCACGATGTTTGAAAAAGTACTTCAAAATGTTGATTTTCTAATAAAAAGCCACAAAAAAATATATTGCGGCAAAATAAACACGCTTTCATGCCATAAAATTAAATTAAATTTTAAACCTTTTTTATTACCGCGAAAACGCTACAGCCATTTTGGTGACGTAAGGGGGCGTTCAAGTATTACGTAACGCAAATTTTGAAGATTTTTGACCCCCCCTCCCCCCCATGTAACGCACCGTAACGTTTTCCTGTACACCCCCCCCCTACCCAATAAACGTTACGTAACACCCAACTGTCCATTTTTACCCAAATGTCACAAATTTGTTGCGCAAACTAACTGGAAAGTCACTAAATTACTTTTGTTATTGTTTTAATCGCGTTTGTGGTAGTAATAAACTAATAAAACAATAGATTTAAATACCCTGGTTTTTTTAATTAAACAAAAAACAACGTTACGTAACGCATTGTTCGAACCCCCCCTCCCTCTCCTGTAACGCATCGTAACGTTTAACAAGACCCCCCCTCCCCCCCAATTAGCGTTACGTAATACTTGAACGCCCCCTAATATGTGCAATAACAAAAGTGTTTGACGTATGTAAGAGAGTAACATAACCTACAATTACTATGACAACCATCAACAAATAAGTAATGAATGCATATTATTTCAGTTGGAACAAAATATGAAGAGTTATTATACGAAAGAACACAACTATTACTCCTTGAAGTTAAAATTGATAGATATTATTGATATAGATAGCTGTTGACAGCACTGACAGAACTTTGTTATTGCCCGTATGACGTCACACCACGGCGGCTCGTGTTTTAGGTCACGTGATATACAGATTAAAATATACGACTTTTAATTTCAATATAATAAATCAATAATGTGCATTTATGATTCCAAATCAGAATATTTAGGTGTATTTCTATATACGTTTTAATTTTTATCAAATTTTATAATTTATTTTTCACTTCGGAAAGTACCTACCCTATTAGAGTAATGCTAGAGTAGTGTGTAGTTTAGTGAAGTGACACAAAGAATAAATGAATGAACAATATTAATAAGCCATAGATAAGTAAAATTCATTTTACATAAAAATATTTAACGATACCATATTGCTGAAATTATTTCAAAAACTGATAATATAATGAATAATTTTGTTATTATTTAGTAAAGGTACAGAATAAAAAAAAATTGGACTGACTGGAATAGATAAATAAAATATTGTCACTGGTTTATTCATGAAAAAATTAAAGGAAAATATTTGAATACAAAAAAAAAACGCTAATAAGGTACTTTATTTTCTAATCACTGTCTTTCAAATACTTTATTTTCTAATACTTCCTAATGAATCGCAGGACTCTTCAGAGACGTGGATATAAAAACCTGGGCCGTCTGATGCAGCATCCATAATTCCGTCAAGCTGCATCATTTTATTTTCTTCTTTTATGATATGATCAATACTTTTCCTCCACGACACCGCACTTATTTCATTTAAGCCTTCTTATAAGAGATTTTAAAACTTTTATTATTTTTGCCTATGTAACCTTTTACTTGTGCCCATATGAGTTCTATAATGTTTAATTCGCAATGGTAGGGCGGAAGACGTATGTGATAATAATATGATGATTTAATATATTTTTATGCATAATTGTAAACAAATATTAACATTCTGCACTCCTTCTCCATATAAAAAACTATAAGTGTACGATATTTTATACTCCTCCGTCCGTGCAATTTTCGTAAAAAGGGGTACAAAGTTTTTGCTTCTCGTATTAATATACAGATTCTGATACTCTTTACCATTAAAATTCAACAAATAAGATACTAAAAATAAAGAAAACAAAGTAGGCGTAATATTTTTTTAACCCTAGAAAAGTAACCTTAATTTTTAGCATGAAAAAGATAAACACGCGCCTGAGAAGATAACGATTTACTTCTATGTTAAATTAAATAATATATATTTTTAACTTCACTTAAATTTTACATTATTAATAAATAAATAAAATACAAATACGTAATATTATTTGTTTATTGTTAGAAATTATGTTAGATTTTACAAATACTGACAAAAATTAGAGGTATTTATAGTAGGAACTAGAGATGAGCTGAGTACTCGGTTTGTGCTTGGTGCATTGGGCTTTTTTCAGTACTTGGTACTTGGCCGAATAACTCGATTCCAGTGACCGAGTATTTGGTAGGTAATTAGGTAATAATCTGTTCCTTTTCTCCTCGTAGACATTACCCGCTTCTGAAAATAAGCGCTCGATATACACAGTGCTTGTAGGTGCACATAAGAACACACGTGCTAAATGTGCCAAGAGTGTATATCTTATTTTATGTCCTGTCCCAGCCCACCACTCGAATGGACTCAGGTCTCGCGGCAACAAACTCTTGCTTACATAAGCGCCCTAACTCTTGTGCGATGGGTCATGGGACTTTTAGGAACTAGAAACAACCAATCCACGTATAAACTTAGTCAAACCGAATTACTCGGCTGAGTAACTCGGTACTCGGTTACTCGGCAATCTTGTACTCGACGCATCTCTAGTAGGAACCAATGTGATACAAACTATAAAAAACAATATGTCACACAATATTAGAGGTGTTCGTTATATTTAGGTAGCGGATAAAATCACCTATTATTTTTAAATCATTTTATCGCCTATTATTTTTTTTTACCTGGGAAGCGTGATATAATATCACGCTTCCCAGGTAAAGCCTGATTTACACCAAGGCAACAACGTGCGGCATTGTGGCATGCGGCATTGACGCATGAAAAATGTCGCACGTTGTGGCAAGAACCTTGCGGCACGGCAACACCTTGCGTCATGTGGCAGAGTGTCGCAGCTTGTATCCGATCACGATGGATTCCGTGCGACAATTTTTGATGCGTCAAGCCAGTTTCTAGGTTATGTTTTGATTGTACTTATTTATTTTATTTACAAAATGAGATAAATCGGACATGGAGTGGTGTAATGATAATTATATTTGTTAGCAAACGAAAAAAACCGACTTAAATCACATCGACAAGTAATGCAATGTACCTACGTAGACGAAAAAAATTAGCAAACTCACTAATCGTCTGGTATCTCTAGAAATTGTACCCTTACTACAGAAAATCTAAAAAAGAAATATATAAAATCTACTTTTTTGTGTTTTTGTCTGAAGAATTTCTAACCTATCTCTATTAATAAAGTAGGCAGACTAAAATTTGACAGCACGACGCTTAAAAACTGTTGCCTTGGCATAAAATACGCTGTCGCATGCCACATATGCCGCAATTTGTCGCATGCCACAAGATGGCGCACGCCACAATATGTTGCATGCGACAATGCCGCACGTTGTTGCCTTGGTGTAAATCAGGCTTAAGGTTTGAAAGAATATTTTTATTTTTACTACTTTACCTCAAATTTACACAGAGCCAAATTGTACTCTATGGTCACAAATCCTTTTAATGTCCAGACAAAAGCATTTAATTATATATGAAGAAATAAGTAGAGAAAATAACAGGAATGAAAATAGCGGTAAGTTTATTTTATCTTGTATCTGTAAACGAGTAATTCTTGTATTTATTGAAGTGAAACTTCTTTAGAATCGTTGTGATTTCAAACCAGATGCAACGGCAAAAAAACAGGGAAGGACGAGCCGCGCTGCAAGCCGCTAATTTTAAATTAGTTTTTTTAATTAGTTTGCCATAGAAGTTTCACTTCTATCGTGTGTGAATCGCACACACACCTTTTTTTTTTGTTATACTTTGGATATCTGAAAAAATGCCGTTTTGATGAAATTTTGTATACAGATAGTCTTTCATTTTAAGTATCCTATATGTAATACTAGCGACCCGCCCCGGCTTCGCACGGGTGCAATGATGATACTAAATACTATCAACAATAAAAGATACGTTAGAAACCTCTAGTCTAAAATTATCAGTGTTTTTCTACCATGTTATGCATGTATTATACCTACATATAAACTTTCTTCTTGAATTACTCTATCTATTAAAAAAAACCGCATCAAAATTCGTTGCGTAGTTTTAGTGATCTAAATTCTAAACAATTAAACATACAGACAGCGGGAAGTGACTTAAGAGTGCGCATAATGCAAAATTACCATCTTCTATTTGTTTTGACACGAAAAGTTCCAGACCAAATCTTATAATAAAAATATATGACAAACTACGTGATATTTGCAAGGGTTGACCCATATCAAAAACATAAAATAAGGAAATTTCCTCGATAAAATATAATCACGAAGTAACCTCTAATTTTTATATTTTTTCTATTTATACTCGATATGGTTATGACCATTAAGACAAAAATTTGATAATTAATTACATTTAAATATGAGTAAAGGCTATGCCAAGGCATTTAATGTAATTACTTTTAGTTTCGGAATTATATACAAAATAACATATTTGTCGTATTTTTACATTCGTATTGGGCTCAAAACTATATCGTCTATCGCACTCTGACACGAGGCTTTGTGTATATTTTGTTTCATCGGGCGCGCGGGTGAAATCTGATTTTTTGCTCGCCTTATGCACGCTCTTAATTTTATACTATGTATAAAGATAAAGATGTACTGGTGGTCGAGCGTTGCGTCATGCGGGGCAGAGGGGATTGACTCGCCGCGCAGTAGGCATAGCATAGTAGGCGCTTTAGGAACTTTAAATGTTTCGCTGCTAATTGCTTCTAACGACGATATCTCAAAAACTATTCATCTGATTGATATAGTGTGAAGGGCAATTTTAATCTGCATTAAATGTCTAAGCTAACTAACATATTTATATGGATAAGGATTAATACTGAACTAAAGAAAATAGCTATGAAAATAACGTAAGGTTTTTAATTAAAAATTTGAACATAAACGTGGTTATTGTATGTCAACCGTAAGAGATAGAGATATGCTCTCGCGGACTTTTTTGTAGAATTTTTATAGATTTTGAATTCGCTAGTACATTACTAAACTGTATCTTTGCTAGTTTAGGCGGCGTTTGCGTGGAAAGCTCCCAGTTGGCGCGATTTTTTACGACTTCTTCAACATTTATCGCCGTAATTCTGCTAATTTACATAAAAGTATACTAAATTATATACACAAACCTTCCTCAAGAATCACTCTAGCTATTAAAAAAAACCGCATCAAAATCTGTTGCGTAGTTTTAAAGATCTAAGCATACATAGGGACATAGGGACATAGGGACAGAGAAAGCGACTTTGTTTTATACTATGTAGTGATGCATTTGATCTCACAAATAATAAGAGTTGACCTAGGTTGTAATTACCAGGTCAAAAAATCCCAAAAACAAAAAAAAATTTGATCTCACAAGGGTTTCACAGTTGGTTAAAAAAAAAATATTATCACGTAAAAAATAATAAGTGATTTAAAAGTAGCGTAACGTTATAACGTAATATCAAAATGTAGCCGTTACGGCCATCTCTACACAATATCATTATGCGCACTCGCTCTAACATACAAATTACAAAAGGACTGAACTGACTCCTAAATTCCCGCTCCATATTTTTCGGCTTCAGTCCGCTACCCCCACCACCCACGCTAGCGCAACTGTCACCGTGTAAAATGTAAATGCCGAAGTCAGTCGCTGCCGCGTCAGTGTAGTGGGACCATGCTGCATCATAACAAAATTATATAAAATAAAAATCAATATTTTTTTTAAAAGTAAATAGTCAAATAAAAATTTAAAACATGTTCCATATCTGCAATGACCCGAATATAAAATTATTTATTTATCATTTTAAAAAGATAGAAAAGTTTTAGTATCATGGCACAATCCATCAAACTATTTACCATTGTTTTATTTTTCCGTAGATCTTACACGGTATATTCAAATGATTTTTTTTTACAGTATGCTTAAAACTTGTTATACTATTGAAAACAGTCAATATAGTGTGTAAATCAAATTAAAAAAAATAACTACATTGCCATATTATATAACTAAAAGATGGAAAATAATAAGTTGTAATAGCTATGCATTCCAATTAAACAAAAAAAAATCTTTTAATTAAAATTAATTTATATCTACAAATGAAAATAACCAAAAAAAAAGTTTTATTCTACATCTCATAATACTTTTTGTGCATAAATATTAATTTTATACCTCTATTATTCTATATCTCTGACTTTTTGCTGTTTTCGAGAATTCATTTATCCGCACTGACTTTACAGACGTGTGTACACCATAAGACTGCAGACGTTACCACTGCCATCGTGTAAAAAACTGACGCGTACAATTTACACGATGGCAGTAGTAACGTCTGTAGTCTTATGGTGTACACACGTCTGTAAAGTCAGTGCGGATAAATGAATTCTCGAAAACAGCAAAAAGTCAGAGATATAGAATAATAGAGGTATAAAATTAATATTTATGCACAAAAAGTATTATTAGATGTAGAATAAAACTTTTTTTTTTTGGTTATTTTCATTTGTAGATATAAATTAATTTTAATTAAAAGATTTTTTTTTGTTGAATTGGAATGCATAGCTATTACAACTTATTATTTTCCATCTTTTAGTTATTTTTTTTAATATGGCAATGTAGTTATTTTTTTTAATTTGATTTACACACCATATTGACTGTTTTCAATAGTATAACAAGTTTTAAGCATACTGTAAAAAAAAAATCATTTGAATATACCTACCGAGTAAGATCTACGGAAAAATAAAACAATGGTAAATAGTTTGATGGATTGTGCCATGATACTAAAACTTGTCTATCTTTTTAAAATGACATAAATAATTTTATATTCGGGTCAATGCACATATGGAACATTTTTTAAATGTTTATTTGACTACTATTTACTTTTTAAAAAAATATTGATTTTTATTTTATATAATTTAAAAAAATATATTAATTTTTATTTTATATAATTTTGTCATGATGCAGCGTGGTCACCCTACACTGACGCGGCAGCGACGGACTTCGGCATTTACACGGTGACAGTTGCGCTAGCGTGGGTGGTGGGGGTAGCGGACTGGCGCCGAAAAATATGGAGCGCGAATTTAGAAGTCAGCGCTGACGCGACAGCGCTGTACTGTCGTCAAAACAATTTACACGATGGCAGTGACAGGGCAGCGCTGACTCCGTAGGAAACTGCCGGCAGTCACTGACGCCGTGTAAATCAGCCATTACACGGTGACAGTTGCGTTAGCGTGGGTGGTGGGGGTAGCGGACTGACGCCGAAAAATTGGAGCGGGAATTTAGAAGTCAGTACTGACGCGACAGTGCTGTACTGTCTTGAAAACAATTTACACGATGGCAGTGACAGGTCAGCACTGACTCCGTAGGAAACTGCCGGCAGTCACTGACTCCGTGTAAATCAGCCATTATAGATGGCTAGATGCCATTCAGAAAGTGTTTTGTGTATATTTTTCACTATAGTTCACCGGGCCATCTAGTCTCTTTATATATAAAAATGAATCGCTAAATGTGTTGCTAAGCGCAAATCTCGAGAGTATCTGAACCGATTCGCTAATATATATATATATATATATATATATATTTATATTCCTTGAAATACGAGGATGGTTCTTAAGAGTTCTGAGAGAAAAATTTAAAAAATTGCCTGATAAAGTCTAAAAACAACAGTTTTCTATATTCCCATACAAAAGATTCGTTATACTATTAAACGAGCAATTCTTGTATATACAGGGTGTTAGGGGAATGGTTAGCCATAGAGGTATGTTGGGTAGGGGGGGTCATTTGGAACCTATTTAGGCTAACTTACCTATATGCAAAGTGTTACGGATTTTTTTTATGATTATTTTTTCATTTTTCGAAAAAAGTGCCGAAAATTAGTGATTTGACCATCATATCTTTTTTGTTTATTGATATATCAACGCCATTTCTTTTTTGTTTTGATCATCAATACATTGCGCATGTAAAATAAATGTGATTTAATTTAGAAAACATCTACAAAAAAAATTATGGGCCAAAGAAATCTTGACAGAGACAAAAAGTAAATCAAACCTTCAAGTTTAGGTATAAATTAAAAAAAAATTAAAGCCTCCAGACAATTTAAAATAATTTAAAAAACTACTCTAGTTAACACTGTTTTAAATAATATTACTTTCATTCACCTACCTTACTTACTTTTTTTTTAAATGATGAAATAACGAAATGGTTTCTACCTGAACCCGCACTCTACGCTGACAATTATAACAATAATTGTTATTACGCAGGGCGGTATATCCCTGTATAGCACATGGTAAACTACCATCTTGACTTTGGCGACATGTTGGCGCAGCTGTCAGAGCACTGGCTGATGCGCTGGCGGTCGCGCGTTCGATTCCCGCTCACGGCAGATATTTGTATTGGTCATATAGATGTTTGTCGTGGTCTGGGCGTTTGTGGTTGTGTATTGTGTGTGTTTCCGGACCCCCGACACAGGAGAAAATCCTACTGGGGGCCGTCGAGTGTGAAGCGTTTATTATTTAAAAAAAAAATCTTGACTGCTCTCATCAGGCGAGGATTTACATCCTTATTTGAAGATCATCCTTAGTTTTATCCCTGTTTTTAGGCAATGAAAAAATATCATTAGAATACGAAGCTTAATTTCACCGTTGTCATTATAGCTGTAATGGCGTAATTAGGAAGTCGGCGGGTGTCGAATCGTGTTGACCCGGGTTCCAATCTCAGTCTCCAGATCAATTTTTTTTCTTTTTTTTTAAATTTCACTCGTGATTTATTATTTAAATAACATTAAAATATAAAAATACCGAGCAAAAAAAAAAAAAACAAAAAAAAAGAAAATACCGAACTAGGCTCGGTCACCCAGGTACTAATACTTAAAGTCAATTTGAACTTAAATACCATAGGTACCATAAAGTTTAAGTGTTAGTGGAGGGGTTCCGGGAAGGACAAGTATTAAAAAAAAATAAAAATTTAAAGAATCGACTGTTAGGCGGTACGAAGTTCGCTGGGTCAGCTAGTTTTAGATAAAAAATGTGTCTCATTTTATATTTCAAATAAATCTATACAAATAAATAAAATTAGAGTGTCTGTTTGTAATATTAAAATAACAGCTTTTTACTAAATGCATATGGAAAATAATATTTTTTTTTAATTTTCGTCTGTCTGTTTGTTTGTTCCGGCTAATATCTGAAACGGCTTGACCGATTTTGACAGGACTTTCACTAGCTATGTAATAGGGAGTAATTTAAGCTACTTTTATTTTAGAACTTTATTTATTTTATAACTCTGCGAACTGAACAACAACTTTTTTTGTTAAACTTCACGCTGACGAAGTCGCGGGAACAGCTAGTAAATAATATGCAAAAACATGTTATAAAGAATTATAATTTTTTTGTTTCTTCAATTTCGTGATATGATTCAGAATAAATTCAAAGATTTAAGCACACATGTAAGGATAAACTGTAAAAATTTATTTGTTTAACTTTCAGCAACCTTGCAATCTCATAACAACCTCTAAGAAAATTATTTTGAAAATAAACAAGATAAAGCTTTTGCCAATTGCACATAAATTTATAAGATATACGCATTGTAGCGCAGTAATTATATAGGTACAAATATATAAAGCACCTCTTTTACAGATTATAGATAATTTATACTTCACAACACGCCCTATGCTTAAGTTAAAATAATATTTTACACTGTACTGTCTCACAACACAAAATTTCTACTATTTTTATACTAGATTACAATTTTGAATTTAGAAATTTTGTGTGCAATGTAAAATATTAATTGAACTGTTGATGAAATATTTATTTACAAATTCCTAACAAATGGTACGAAATATAAATGAACAAACTTTTATATACATTTTAATAATCAATATTAAATATTTACCGGCTTTCTCTTATTAAAATATATAAATGACTTGATGATGAGACTCATTTATTACAACTACAACATTTCACATACAAAACAATTGTAATTAATTGAAATAAAATACTTTATTTATAATAATTAATATTAAAAAGGTTTCGTTGGTTGGTAATTTATAACGCGTACAAAAATGCAATTGAATAAACCAGTGTATTTTGCTTACTCAGAGATTACTTTAAAAAAAAATTGCGTGCGTAAAAAGTAGGTACACATGTCAGAAGTGAAACGTTTTTGGCAAACTAATTAAAAAAACGAATTTAAAATAGAACAAAACTAATTGAAAAAAAAACAAAAAGCCATTGTCACGTGGTGTTCCCAGGCGGTCACCCATCCAAGTATGACGTACTGAGACTGACCGTATGACGCGTTACCGCGTTAGCGGTCGCTCAAATTTTACCCCTCATGCGCCTAAAGAAGTTTCACTTCAAAAAATACTACATTGTAGTAGAGTTTCAACTCTTAAGTACAAACGGAACAACAAAAATAAGTCACAAAATTTGTTTTCGTTTCTACTGTCCAAGTATTTCTTTAACAGATTTTTTCCTCAAGATACAAATATAAGGTATAAGTTAAAAGCATCAGATTAACTGTTATTGATGACGTAACAATACATATATTTAGAACCTGAATATAACTAAATAAATGCCTATAAAACAAAAATAAATAAAATATCATTCACGTTCAAAACCGATCAAACATACATGTCACAATATATAAATATATCTACATCACTCATATATTCAGGAACACAAAAATTTACTAACCTGTAACTATGACCATAAAATAGTGTACCTAAATAAATTACAAGGCACTGTAGTTCATGAATATAGATTAAAATACAAAATCATGCCGGACACTGTCTAAGGTATTCCGAGTCAAAGTAAGCTATCGTAACAGTAATGTCATCCCTAAACATGCGACTAACATCAGGCGATAGGCTCAACAACTGCGCCAGTCTTGAGTGATCGACGCCATACTCAGTACCTCCAATAGCATGTCTGATAAGATGTGTAGCAGCATTACGATCTTTCGGTTTGCTCTTCAAGCTTTCTTTTCTGTGCAACAATAGGTCATTTAAATCTCCCAACTGAATATTCTTCTTTGGAAGCATAAGGGGATTAAAAAATACTTTTCCTTTCATATGTTCGCCTACTAATTTAACAGCTTGCAGGGGTGTCATCATATCCCATAAACCATCTGAGGCAATTATTAAAAATTTATCTTTCGGTGATAGTCTGTGATAAAATATATCAGGCTTAGCTGTGAGGTATGGCGGAGTATGATAGTTTGCAGGTATTGCTTTTGGGCCTATCAGTGGAACCACCAGTTGCGATAAAGTTTCAGTATCCCATTTATATCTATAGTCGCCTAAACTTCGTAAGGGTGCTAGCTCTCCTAAAAGTCTATCTCTTCTGATAACAGTATTACGCTCTTCATCAGGGTGTTCGTTCCATACCCTTTTGAGTTCATCAAAATTTTCGGTATTGTGTTCTTTGGTAATTTTTTGTGCAAGCCATTTGTTATCATCATCCATAGTGCCTATAACAGCATTGCAGTCGCCAACATTAGCTACATACATATGAGGTCCATCTATGTAAGATAAACAAGCAACAGCACCTGATAAAGCCACTGATAGAGTCTTGTGGTTAACTGTACCGTTTTTTTTGTACATATCTAATACTTCTCTTGAAAGGTCACTATCTAATTGCATAATACCATCAACTAGTGAAGATTCAATATTAACATCATTCTTAGCAGCTGCTAGAAGTTTATTCAAATAAAGATTAAAACTATTATCATAGACTAGCTTGAGATCTTGCACAATTTCGGCCTGAAAGGAAGTAAATTTTATTTATTTTTTTGTGTACATTTTTTATTATAATTTAATTAAAACAATTATTTATTAAATAATAATGTTTTAGTTAATCCAGTAATAATTAAAATAGATTTAAATAGTAAAAGGACTTACTCTATCATTATAAGTTTCTATCAATGGCTCACGAGGTTCCTGTTTCTTATACTTTTGTAATAGATTTTGAGGTAGAAGTGCGGCAGCAATATATTTAAATAAACGCTTAGATATTACTTGAGCACAAGCAGGCCCACCGTGTCCATCAAAAACTCCCATGAGTAAACCTGTATAAATGAATAACAATAATTTAAATTGGATAATAATATCATAGACACTTGACAGTGACCATTTCTCGTAGTTGAAAACATAATATCAACCTATCAATAGTGTAGCAGTGTAGTAGATTATGCTCAGACCTTTCTCATACATGGTGAAAGAGGCTTAGAGTGGGACAGTACAAGCTAAATTAATCAATTCACCAAATTAAAAAACCACTATAACCACTATAAAATTAGAAAAGCTAATTGGTGGTAACTCTCAAGCAAAAACTTCATAGCAGTTCGTATTATTTTTATTTTTTGTGTTACTTACCCCACACATGAGGAAATTCTAAATATTTTTATTATAATATCAAAAATTCGCTCTAGCGGGGTTTAACTTGAAAAAAATGGGGGAAACTTTGAATAGTTGGGTGCTGTAAAGGACTTGTATAGACGGCGCGACGGTTGCTTAAAACCGAATAAAAATCATAATATCAAAAATTTCGATTTAGCAGGTACATCGTTCCATAGCTTAATTGGCTAGAGCATTGACACGGTCTGTCGGAGGTGCGGGTTAAAACCCCGCTGGAGCGAATTTTTGATATGATACAAAAAATATTTAGAATTTCCTCATGTATGGGTAACACAAAAAATTAAAATAATATGAATAAAAATAGCATGGTTTCGTCTCTTGTCAAAGAATTCATTGTAATATGAAGCTTTGAATAGTTGGGTGCTCTAAAGCAGTGTTCCGCAAAGGGTGTACCGCGGCACACTGGTGTGCCGTGGTCGTTTATTGGTATGCCTCAGAAAAATAAAGTTTACGTTTATTGATTAATAATAAATATTGTTTCGATGATTAATAAATAAATGCTGGTTAATGTTACTTAAAAAATGACTTTTTATTTGTGGTGTACCTCCAAAATATTTTCCTATTCCTAGGTGTACCTTGAACACAAAAAGTTTGCGGAACACTGCTCTAAAGGACTCGGTATAGACGGCGCCACGGTTGCTTAAAGACGAATAAAAATCATCATATCAAAAATTTCGATCTAGCGGGTACATCGTTCCATAGCTTAATTGGCTAGAGTACTGACACGGAAGGTCTGTCGGAGGTGCGGGTTCAAACCCCGCTGGAACGAATTTTTGATATGATAATAAAAATATTTAGAACTTCATAGCAGATTACATTGAAGGAATGTATAAAAAGTAATTTAAGAAACACCAACATATAGTCCACTTTTTGCTAAGAAATTTCTATGGGATTGAGATTAGAGATTAAACCAAAATTAGATCGTAATTATCAAAGTTTATTGTTTTTATTTTGCCATTATTTTGATATCATGTTCTGTTGCAATTAACTGAACTGAACTGATTAAAAATATAAAACGTGTGAGCAGCAGCAGTCATTAAATATACTGCATCATGTATTGTTAAGGAAACAGTGTTAAGTTTTGAGCATACAATTGTAATAAGAATACATATATATATACGGTCTACGAATATTTACAAATTACAAAATTGTAACATGTAAGTGTAGCAGTTTTACATGATCCTACAGACCAAGCTTAAAGTCTGATGTACCTGTTTCACGTGCTGATAGCCAAAATACAAGCTATGCCTAGCTACAGATGCTAATCGCATTACTTTTTATATTGTTGTCACATTGTCATCTTAATATAGTACAAAGTTTGTGAAAATATATTGTTATTGTTGTTATTGATATCTTGATATAGTCTAGATGTGGAGAAATTACTCCATAAGAAAGTAAATCCAATACTGGTGAAAATGCAAAGTACAGATTATTTTTAAATAAAACACCTAGCATGCCACCAATAACCAAGAGGAATATCGTGAACTTGAAAAGGGAGTCCCAAACTTGCATAAAATTAACCTAATATTATTGATAATAATTATGTTACTGTGGTTACTGTCTGTGCCATTAGAGATAAATATTTAAATAATTTTCACCAGACGTCATCTTGCACTGTGCTTCACATCTGGTATCTTCAGTAGGAGAATTTGAAGGCAGCTGATTTGAATCATAGGACTTAACAGGTCCATAAGAGAAATCCTTGTTGAATTCATTTTTACGTAGAATTACTGTAACCTGAAAAAATATATATACATTAAAAAAGTTTACATCTTTTTTTATTTACCTAGTCTATTTATAACATCTGTGATTTAACATTTTAGTGTCAATGCTGATTATACTACATTTCAAACTGTAATATCCCACCGCTGGGCATAGGCCTCTTTTGCCATGCAGGAGAAGGATCAGAGCTTATTCCACCACGCTGCTCCAATGCAGGTTGGCGGATATATTCCCCATTATGAGTAACGATCGCTATCAGGTGTACATGATAACAACCGGGACCCATGGCTTAACGTGCTCACCGAGGCACTGTGGGGAGACCCACAAGAACTGCACAAACACCCAGACCACGGCAAACATCTGAATGACCAATACAAATGTTTGTCGTGTACGGGGATCAAACCTGCAATCGCAGGCGCAACAGCCACAAGCCAGTGCTGACACCGTTGCGCCAATGCGTCGTTTTACTATTGAGTACTAAAATAATTATATCAGAAACCTCAATTAATTAAAGGCTGGTCCTGTTAGTTAATTTGTCTCTATTTCTACTTCAGTTTTGATTAAATTTATTTTATTGGAAACTTCCCTCAAACTTTTCAATGTCTCTAATCAAAATATGAAGTGTCCCTAAATTAAGCTATTTGCTTAACATGAGGAAATTCTCGCTACATAAACATTTCTTAGTTTTAAAGACCATATACAATTTACCATTAAAGTAAAATAATGGCATTACTACAAACCAACAAAATATATCAAAAGATTTTATACAATAAATTTTAATGTAAATTTAGAAAATTTGATTATTTAAATCTTTTCAGAACGGCTAAAATAACTTTTTTACTTATTAGGTTATGTCACTTAAACATATAAAATAGTAAATAACTAAATATTGGTGATTAATATGGAATATTTCGATCATAAGTTTAGGTAGTAGGTATGGTAGTATGTAGGTTTTCATCCTGAAACTTACTTCTTGTGGAGATAATAATACTTCAACACCATCATTTTTTACTTGTCCTCTAATGTTTGAAGAATGAAAGGATCTAGAACTCAGGTTATTGCAATCGATTTGGTTACGGTCATCTAACACACAAGTCTTATACCAAATATTGGATAACTTTCGTTTAAAACTGCGATCTATCTTCAGATAGGTACTAACAATTACATTTATATTGGAATAATTCATATTTAAACCAGAAGTTAGTCGGGCATGTTATGCAATCACCAAATAAATATTTTATTCTAATCTGTATGTACGATACATACGTTTCTCAATTTTTTTAAGGATTTTTGAATTAAGATGAATAATTAGTTATTTATATTATTACGATTATGTACGACTGAACACTGAAAATGAAAATACATTAGAACGATAAATTTTTTCGCAATTCCATATTAGCATCTTCATGATTGAAAGGCAATTGACAATCTGTGCAATTGACAATTATTAAACAGCTATACAGCCAAAAGCATAGACTGTTTTTTTTTACCAAAGAGTAAACACTCGGACTAGGGCTTGCAATTAGGGCTTGGAATACCGGTAAAATTTCGGTACCTATAAAGGTAACAGTAGCAATTAACGGTACCGGTATGGATAGGTACCGGTAAAAATAACGTTAAACGAGTTTCTACCGGTAAAAAATTTAACGGTAAAATGGCTCCAAAGTACCGGTATTTAAAGTACCGGTACTCCATAAATAACGATACGTCTGCCGAGACAAAGTACCGGTACCGAATTTTTACCGGTATTCCAAGCCCTAGTAACGATACCTAAATTACCGTTATTTTTCAGTCATTTTTACCGTTATATTTTTTACCGGTAAAAACTCATTTAACGTTATTTTTAACGTTACTTATCCATACCATTACCGTTAATTGCTACTGTTAACGTTATAGGTAACGAAATTTTTACACTCGTAATCAATGTATGAAAGAGACAGAGTTTTATTCAGTAAGATTTTAGCGTTATAATCTAATGCCACGCGCTGTTGCCACTCTTATCAATCCAGCGCGTCGAGTAGAAGGTTTTTTATTGCACGGAGCGGCAACGTCGTTGAGGTATCGTTAAAAATATCGTTAATTCGTGACGTCAGAGATATCGTTATCAGTATCGTTAAAATAGGGTATTCCACTATGTTTGAAAAAGTACAACAAAGTGTTGATTTTCTAATAAAAAGCCACAAAAAAATATATTTTGGCAAAATAAACACGTTTTCATGCCATAAAATTAAATTAAATTTTAAACCTTTTTTATTACCGCGAAAACGCTACAGCCATTTTGGTGACGTAATATGTGCAATAACAAAAGTGTATGACGTATGTAAGAGAGTAACATAACCCACAATTACTATGACAGCCATCAAGAAATTAGTAATGAATGCATATTATTTCAGTAGGAACAAGATATGAAGAGTTATTATACGAAAGAACACAACTATTACTCCTTGAAGTTAAAATTGATAGATATTAGTATGTACACTAGCTGTTGACAGCACTGACAGAACTTTGTTATTGCCCGTATGACGTCACACCATGGCGGCTCGTGTTTTAGGTCACGTGATATACAGATTAAAATATACGACTTTTAATTTCAATATAATAAATCAATAATGTGCTTTTATGATTCTAAATCAGAATATTTAGGTGTATTTCTATATAAATTTTAATTTTTATTAAAATTTATAATTTATTTTTCACCACGGAAAGTACCCTATTCTATTTAACGGTAAAATTTACCGTTAAAATTCTATTTAACGGTAAAATTTACGGTTAAAACGTTTCCGTTACCGAATTACTATTAAAAGATATAACGGTAAAAAGGTATCTGTTAAAATTAACGCTATTTACCGGTATTTTATAATGGTAATTGGTAACGGTAACCAGCCCTGACTCGGACTAAGAAAACATAAACGTTGTAGATACATAAATAATATTACGATTTATAAGACAAAAAAGTACATACAATAAAGGATTTACTAAAATTACTATAAAGATGCTTGTTGATATGAACAGTGTTGTAACGTCTTTTCAGTTCTCAACTGAAACATTGTTTTTAATCGAGTGTGCTTTAGTAATATATGAAACGTAACTCTCTCTCTTTCTATCTTCACTAAGTTATATCTCTCTCTCAACTTCGTTTGCCTCGCCCGATCACACTTTTCGTGCCGTAAAGAAATTTTACTACAAAACGAGTGTGCTATAAGTTAGACCACACGACTGAAGTAAAACTTCTTTAGCTCTATCTAACTTATATCTCCCTCTCAACTTCCGTTCACCTCACGCCTCACCCGATCATACTTTTTGTAACGCTCTCGTCACGCATTCACCAGTTTACTCCCCTAGTCAAGCGTGTGAAAAAAAAGTTTTACTTCAAAATTCGCTGACTTATTGACCCACCCTTGTATTTAACTTTACACATAGTTTTAATTTTATTTTACACATAGTAGCAAGCAGGGTCACACTGCGCCAACGGACTAGTCAAAAATGGTTATACAAAGTTCACCGGGTCAGCTAGTATAATATAAAGAAAGAAAAAATAGACTAGGAATGACGAAGTGATAGATATGTAAGTAGATATTCATTACTAAGGTCATTATTACGACAGTCATACTCACAATTATGATAAAACTGAAAGACCTTCATACAAATTAAACCAAAAAAGGTGTGTGTCACACACGATAGGATTGAAACTTCTTTGGTAAACTAATAAAAAAATAAATAATAATTTAAAATTAGCGGCAGCGCGGCGCGGGCGTCCAGTGCGGCGCGCCCTTCCCTGACGTTTTTTCGTTGCATCCGGTTTGAAATCACAACGATTATAAAGAAGTTTCACTTCAAAAAATATGATTGCGAACAAAGTACACGTCAGAAGTGGAACTTCTTTGGCAAACTAATTGAAAAAAAAACAACGTCACGTGGTGTTCCGAGGCGGTCACCCATGCAAGTAGTCCAAGTAATAACGCGTGACGCGTTCACGCGTTGCCGCGTCGCCTTTCTCGCAAATTTTACCGTTAGGGGCCATCCATAAATTACGTCACACGAATTTCTCGATTTTTCGACCCCTCCCCCGTCCTTGTCACAGATGGTCACATTTATGAGACCCCCCCCCTACCTAGTGTGACGTCACATATTTTGCAATTTTGCATGAGCAAACTGATGACAGTTTCGACATTATTTTTATTTTAATTTTAATAAAAGTCAATTCGCCTATAGAACAAATAAAACTTTAATTTTTGAAGTCAGTTATTGATAGGTAGTTGAAATAACATGTTTTTGTACTTACGTTTTGATATTATTATATTTGGAAATGTGACGTCACAAAATTTTGACACCTCCCTCCCCCTTGTCACACATTGTCACACTTCGTCGACCCCCTACACCCCTCTTAACGTGTGTCGTAATTTATGGATGGCCCCTTATGCGCTTTCACGTCAAAAAATAAAACAGTTTGGCATTATATTTAAAAAATATAGTGTTTTCGACTTTTCGATTTACAGAACTAACTTCGTGTGCACGGCTGACGTTAATGTAACTAGTGTTTATTGAACAATTGAAATTAAAAATATAATAGGTACTTTTGTATAACTTTTATTCAACTTTGTTATGAATAAGATAAAAATAGCACTTTTTAATTCATTCAACGTTTTCAATAGTTAAAGATCAAATATAGTATTGCTTTTTACGAAAGTTAAATAATAATAATCTGAAACGACGTAACATTTTGATAAAGAACGAGTCTAATCGATAAAGTATAATATTCAAAACTATTTAGTGTGGCAACATAAAACCAGAATATGGCACTTGTACAAGAAAGAAAGAGAACGCATGCGCAATGCGCATTTCGGATTCGTCATTCATTTTTGTGGTGGTCGACATCTCGATAATCTTTACATTTGGCTGTTAATTTTGCTTACGAAATACAAGATGCCGAACCAAGTGTTATCGATAGAGCCGCAAAATGAACTTAAGTTCAAAGGTAAGTTCTTATTGTTTTGTTTTTCGATATCTGCAACTGCCGCATTATAACTAGGGCTGTGTAGGTCGTGTTAGCTGCTGACAAATGGAGTTTCTATTTCCAGATATCGGCATTTTGTCAGGGTGCGGTTTTATGTATTTCGTCTTGATTATAGTAAAATATAAGTTACAATGAGCGGTAATATTAGGATAATCCTATAATTATAAACAAAAGCATAGTAAAGGTGACGATCTGGAAAATATGTCCACCTATATATTAGATAGTACTTCCTTCCAAACATAGCCGACAACTAATAGTTCATTGATATTAATACTATTTAGACGTATATATATTTAATGTAATGAATGATTACGGAATCCTGGGGCATCGTGTATACCTTATTTAATATTTTTATCTTTTAGTTATTAATATGATTGCTCGTCATTTATTTAATCAATAATGAAAATAGTGATTCCATAATAAAATTTAGAATGACATTTTTTTAACGAAATAGCAATTTTTAAGAATAATTTAGATTCGTTTTTAAAAAGTAACAGCTGTAATTTGTTCTAGAAATATTAATTTCATTTAAACCAACTTATGCTTATAAACATGTCAGTGTTGTTTTTAGGGTAAGAATACATCCTAAGGAAACAAGTGTCTTTAAAGTGTATAGTGTTATGGTATCATGACTATAAGACATTGTTAAAGACTTACATTCTGCCTTAAATTCTTATATCCCAATGCAACAAAAGTTAACATAAATAAAAATGTTCAATAGCATAAAATACCTCTTAACAATCTTGGCTTTGCTTAGCTAATGTCACTTTAAGAGAGATCTCTTCTAGACGACCTTTGGGCATATAGGAAATGGCATAATGAAAGCGGTAGGGAAGTGTACAAAGAGAATAGTGTCATCTAGGACAATTTCAATTAGCGAGTGAAATTATTATAATTAAATAACACTACATTTGACATACATATAAAACATAATATTAGGATAGATATTCCTAAAATAATGCATATTTACTTGACTATTTTTGTCTACCTATGTTGTATTACTTGTCATATTTTGACATTAAACTCGTTTTTTTTTTTCTTTGTAAACAACCACAATTATTTTTGTTTAACCTATATTACTCTATCATTATTCATCTGATTAATAAAATGTGTCACAGTTTTAAGCAACTTTTTAAGTAAGTTTAATAAATGAAAAATATTTATTCAGAAATTATTAAAATATTGTATGATTTATTTTTGTATTACCCACACACATTAAGGAATTCTAAACATTTTTATCATATCAAAAATCGACCGTTTCAGCAGGGTACGAACCTGCATCTCTGGCTGACCTTGTCGATGCTCTAGCCAATTGAGCTATGGAACGATGTACCCTTTAGGTCGAAATTTTTCATATGATGATTTTTCAGTAGAACTGAGTGCAGGTTCGATCCCTGGAAAGGTTAATTCTTGATATGATAAAATGATTAAAAAATTGCTTAACAACTTATAAGTTTGTATCATGTAAAGGAAAAATATTCTAGTTTTTACTAAATTGTGCAGAATGCTTAAATAATTACTTAATAATTCGTATTATTTTTATTTTTGTGTTACCCACACATGATATCAAAATTTGCATCAACGGTTGCTTAAAACCGAATAAAATCATATCAAGATTTTCGATTCCGCGGAGTATAGGCCCATAGCTTAACGGCTAGAGCACCGGACACGGATTGTCGGGAAGGTGGGGGTTCGAATCCCGCTGGGTCGAAAATTTTGATATGACAATAAAAAACATTTACTTAATAATTGTTTTATATTCTTAATTAATAATTTTGTATCTTTTTTTTTAAATATTGTCATGTCATTTTATGTATGTTAACTTTTATTGTCATTTGAATATATTTTTTTGAGTTCCACAAATTGTAAGAAGATTACAAAACGTAAACAATTAAAAATTGTAGTAAACATTATTAGTTTGTTATAGCAAGTTGTTTAAACCTAAAATTTTTGTTTACCAGTTAGTTACCCAACAAAATGATAGTGATATTTTTCTTAAGTATGCACAAACAAACAGTCAGAGCCTACTATTTTCTATATAAATATAAATCAATTTGTTTACAATCAATTAAAAAAAGTTTTATAGGATAGGTATATGAGATGTAAACATTACGTAGGTACAGTAGAAAGTTAATCAATATTTTTTTGGTAATAAATGGTAATATACTTGAGGAAATAATCATTATTATTGATTATTTCAGTTGATTTTTCAGGCTTATTTGAGCTGGGCTACACAACTTACATGAGGTTGACAAATCCCTCAGAACATACTGTCTTGTTCAAGATTAAAACCACAGCCCCTAAGAAGTATTGTGTTCGTCCCAACTCTGGTGTGCTGGAGCCTAATTCCAAAGTAGATATAGCAAGTGAGTTTCTAAATCATTACTTTATTAGTACGGGATCCCTAGTACATATTTTTCACCTGATTAGTATCAAGCTAATTTTCTGGGAGTAGCTTCATTTTGATGAGACGAACAAAAAGTTGCTCTTCGAAAACTCTCGATTCTGGTAGATAATAGAGTTAGCAGGAGATAGAGCAGCAGTGAGCGTAGGACCGGGATAACTAACTAAAAGAAAAAAAAATCAGAAACAAAAATCAATTAGACCTCGTAAGGTCATTAAAAATTATTACTAACCAGCTGATTTTTTTTCGTTTAGTTGATTAATATTTATATAATTTGATGGTAATATTGTCCTACAAATTGCGTGGTACGTTATCCCGGTCCTACGCTCACTGCTGCTCTATCTCCTGCTAACTCTATTATCTACCAGAATCGAGAGTTTTCGAAGAGCAACTTTTTGTTCGTCTCATCAAAATGAAGCTACTCCCAGAAAATTAGCTTGATACTAATCAGGTGAAAAATATGTACTAGGAATCCCTACCATTATTTAACAAATTCGCCTGAATTGAACATATTGATGTTAATTTGTGTTCCTATTATTTTCAGTTACTCCACAACCAGTCCATGTGGATCCCAATGAAAAACATAAACATAAGTTTATGGTGCAAAGTGTGATTGCACCAGAGGGAAAGACTAACATAGATCAAGTGGTATGTTACATTATTTATTTATTGTAGCTATTTTAGCAAATTCTTTGTAAATATATATTTAATTATGTATATGTTTTTTCCTTGTAATGTGTAGTGGAAGGAAATAAGCCCTGATCAACTTATGGACTACAAGTTGAAATGTGTGTTTGAGACACCTCGAGGTGCCAACCTTAATGTAAGTATAAAGTTTTAATTATTCATTTATTTATTTTATGTAGTAACTAGCAGCGAAACCTGGCGTTGCTCGTGTTAAAATACATCGCAGAAACTTTCTAGACCATTATAGAAATTTTGAGATCTTTTCAGATGTCCTAATGCGTTCGAAAAGGACAGAAATATGTGTTTTAACATTTTCACCACCCACCACCTTCCACTTTCACCAACCGTGACCAAACTCCCTTACTACACCACCTGGAGACCAAGGGGTATTTACCACACCAACGGGAAGTTGATTGGGTTTGGTGCTGATAGAGAAAACTGTGTATTTACGTACAACAAAGCATTTTATATATGTATATAATTTAGATTATACATATTGCGTACACCAGCATTTAAAGAGAAAATTTATTTTTATTTCTAATTCATTTTATTTTGTCCTTAAAACAATAATGTATATTATTGATTATATTAATTTGTTAATCTGTATAAAATGAACATTAATCATGATTTAGAAATTTTGTTTGATGCTCTTTTATCTAATTTTTGTTAATATTTGTCAAAAATAAGTAACAATAATGTGTTAGATATATAGAAATATTGAAGACACTTTGGCGCAGGGGTCACAGCACAGGCTGTTGCACAAAATGCCGCAGGTTCGATCCCCGAACATGACAAACATTTATATTGGTCACTAGCTGACCCGGCGAACTTCGTACCGTCTAACAGTCGATTCTTTAATTTTTTTAATACCATATCCTTCCCGGAACCCCTCCACTAACACAAACTTTATGGTATGGTATTAAAGTTCAAATTGACTTTTAAGTATTATTACGAATCTTTTGTATGGGGATATAGAAGTGTTGTTTTTAGACTTTTTCATGCATTTTTTAAAAATTTTCTCCGTAAGAACCATCCTCGTACTTCAAGTAATATTATAAAAAAAGAATTAGCGAAATCGGTTCAGCTGCTCTCGAGATTTGTGCTTAGCAACACATTCTGCGATTCATTTATATATATATATAGAGATATACATGCTTGTGGTGCTTCGGACATGAAGCGTTTAAGCGTTTACATATATTTGTTTAATCACTGTTATACCAAACCTTTAAAACAATTTAATTTATTTGTTAATAAGGATGCTGGAGACAATGTCGCCCAAAATGAAATCAATAAGAAGAGGGTTGCTGTAACCACTGCCGAAGATAATAAATCACTAACAAAGGTAATAATAGAAAATAAATAGCACTAAATATTATATCACACTAACAATCAGACATGGCATGAACATATGAGTGATCGTACCTTACATTGACACAAGTTTTAAAACTATTACACAATACTATGCTGTAGTTGTTGTGCTGTGCTTTTATTTCGTGGCTTTATTTGCTCGGATTTTGTTAAAATTTTATTTTTTGTAATAATGAATAGAACAAATTATATAAATAGATATATTAGTTTTTGAATTTTGCACATAAAAGAAATTTAGAGTAAAAAAAATCAATGGTGAATTTTTGTAAAGAATTAAATTGAACATGTTATCCGTCACACATATTGGATTGTATTAAAAAAAATAATGTTAAAATAAAGTGATGAAATAATTATAATTTAATAATAGTATTTTTTAAATAACGCCAGAAGAAAACAGTATACGTATTGATGTAGTTTATTTCTTTTCCGGTAAAGATAAATCATAGCATGGAACTCTTGCAACATAGTTATCTAGGATACTTCATTTTGAGAAAAAATCTTCATATTCTAACTTTTGTTTCTACTCATTTGTATTCGTGTTAACATTTCATCAGTCCTATTATGGAATCAAAAATGGCTTAATTGTAAGTCCGAGCTTGGCATGTTGAATGTACATTCCAGGATGCGGTTGAAGGTTTCATCCAGAATGAAGCAAAGCGGAAGGATGATGAACACACGTCAGGATTAAATGCGAAAACGGTACCACGCTTTCATTATATCTCACTAAAACAAATAAAATATGGAGTATATTTTCGGTCTATTTGATTGAAACTACACATAACTTTATTTAACCTCTAATATAATAACCAAGACATGGTTGTAACCACATTATTATAATATTCATTTTATTTAAATAACACTTATGGGTTGGTAATTGAACAGTTATGGAAATTAAGCAACTGTAATCAAGTATTAAAGGTTATAAAATTATCAACTGATAGGTATAATGTCTAAGATAACAATAGATAAATAATCAATTTACTAATTACATTGGCTCAATAGCATATAGAATTTTATGAATATTTGGTTTCAATAAACAAAATATTCATAAAATTCTTTTATGGTATTGGCCATAAAAAAGGAAAAAGTTGACATCAATTGAAAACATGTTAATAAATTCATTCATAATATTGCTTTCATCACATTGCCAACTTAAACCACATCGAAGGTTATTAAATTATGAAGTTTTAATCTGATATTTTGTGTCACAAATAAGATAAATACTCGCTTAAAATGATTATTTTCTAATACTTTAAACAACATTGACCATTTACATGGTATTTTATTTTATTAGGATAGCTTACAGCTAATTATAACTAATACAGAATAGAAATAAAAAAAAGCTAATAAGAAGCTACCAAATATCGATTGTATCAGGTGATATAGATATATTAAATATAATTCTATGCTTATTTAAGAAAGTTGTATGTGTAACGGGTATCCCTTAACTTCTTCGACGATATGTATTCTAAAATTCTAATCGATCAGGGTAGTTAGTATAATAAAATCGCTTGTTAGAAATGCATGTTCGTTTTTATTTGCATATTTCAAACTGGGAGGTAGTGGACAAGTATTTTTTTTATTTTTTATTCATTTATATTTCCAGACTACTTTTCCAAAATCAGAAAACCTCGAAAGCGATTTGCAAAAGGCGACGAATGAAGTCATTCATTTGAGAGAGGAGGAAAGCAAATTACGACATGAAAATCTGCGATTAAAAGTGAGTTTTTCTTTTGGGTTACATTATTATATTGTCATTGGGTGATTGTTGAATGAAATCGCAAGACGTGTCGACTTTTGCCACTTGCTTATACTTCGTGTACCCTCGTGTACCTTCTATCCTGAATGGCGCTTTGTGACATGATATCTGTGAAGTCTATGATTTATTAATTTTTTATTTACCCTCTTTGTGCCTACGTGTGTAACGATTTTTAGGTACACATTTGAGAACGTAAAATTGTTACAACGGCTTTAATAAAAATATATATGAAACATTCTACGAAACATACTACTGGAACCTAAATAATTTTTCAGTATGTATATTAAAAGCATACTTCTTAAAATTGATTACTCTAAAAGACATGCTTATTTTAACATACATTTTTAACCGAATTCAAAAAAGAGGATGTTACTCAATTCGACATTATATTTTTTTATGTATGTTCGCGGATAACTTCTTTCGTTCTTCTTCGTTTATGAAACAATTTGATGATTCATTTTTTGTTGGAAAGGAGATATCCCAAGGGTGGTACCATGATAAGGAAACCAGGATCTGATGTTGGCATCCCAGAGAAATCGAGGGGAACCTTCGAAAATCGTAGTGGCGACTAGTGCGTTTGTTAATTTATTGCATCTACCTACGTTGTATTACTTGTTGATATAATTGAAGTTAGTTTTTTCGTTTGCGAGCAAACACAATTATATTTATCACCGCTCAAGCATGCTCATGTAAACCAGTATTTATTTTTATACATTAAATATATGAAAACGATTTATATTAATAAATTTCTGTACTATCCACAATTATGTTAATTTGTGAGATAAGTACTCTGATACATAAAAACCACAAGATCTTATTGTTAGCGTTTTGACCTAAACACGGACAGACATACTACATGAAGCGATCAATTTGAGAGTTTCATATTTATAAGCTTAAAATTATATAATATATAAAATTACGACTTTTAACACGTACGGTAAGATTATGGTTATAATTTTTTTTATTTCTCGCCAAGAATAGCTTTCACTTACATGAGAAACCACATACGTTCATTTTATATTAACAAGCACAAAAAAATTACCCAATCGTAAAAATATATATATCAACCAACTGTCCCCGCGCAAAAATATGTATATCAACCAACTGTCCCCGCGAACGTTGTTTTGCCATATATGTTATTAACCCCCCTTTAACCCCCCCCCCCCGCCCCCTTATGACTTAAGGGTATGAAAAATAGATGTTGGCCGATTCTCAGACCTACCTGTTATACACACAAAATTTCATAAAAATCTGTCCAACCGTTTCGGAGGAGTATTGTAAATAACATTGTACACGAGATTTTTTTTATATAAGATAGCAAACCAAACAAATGAGCAAAGTCCAAAGATCACATAAAATGCTGGAAGTGGCAAAGACTAAATTTTATCCAATTTTTTTAATACATATTATTTGAGCAATTTTTTAAATGTTGCAATTTTTTTCGATTCCTTTATATCTCTCGGGGATTTATTAATGTTTTAGGAACCAAATGACTTAATTTGTATGTGTTATTGTTGAGTAGTGTTATTTTAAGAGAAATATACAGTTTAAGGAAAAAAGCCTTATTCATATTTTAATTATATTAGTCATTGTTTGTGAATTAGGTCACTCTAATGCTGAGCGCCTACATCATTATATAGTTTCAATGTCAATCATACAAATTTAAAATTTGAACATTCTGAAGTAATGTTAGGTATAAAAATCACTGAAATGTGTAATATCATATATAGTAACTCATTAATTACTTTTATGCCAGCTAAATCAAAAATGTCCTTTGATGTGAGTTACACTAACAATAATTTATAGCCTCATTGTAATTATAACTATAATGGAATACAGCAAAGCGAATTAATTGTAATTATTATTTGATTACTCAAATCACATTTTATATTATATATTAGTATTTTAACTATATCCTGACTTTTTAAAAACATGGATCATACTGTTTTGAAAACAATTAATTGCTATGACCTTGAAATCTTATTAGGAGTGGAAGAGCAAATTTATCTCTGTATAATTATATAAAGTATATTTATATCTGTATTTTTTTTAAATATTGTAATTACGTTGCTGAACTGTGCTGTGCTGTGCTTATCAGTGCGAATTTCTGAAGCGATATTTGTGTACTTTTTAACCGACTTCAAAACAGGAAAAGGATCTCAATTCGACTTTTTTTCTGTTGCCTCAGAACTTTTCTTACTGAATGGACTGATTTTTTTTAAAATCGAAAGTCGGTGCCTATCATGTGGTTCCATTTAAATTTAATTGAAATTTGAAAAGGACTTTTTGATTTACTTTAATAATGCGTATTTACTTGACTATTTCATCGACCTACGTTGTATTAGGTTATGTAAGGAACATATCAAATTGGCGTTTTGTATAGTCGGAACATAAAGTCGATTTTTTAATACATAATATACTAGCCGCCCCGTGCCCACTTCGTTGGGCGTTAATTATTTTTGTGATGCACTATATCCCTGGGTTTTTTGTCTTCATCAGATTTGTTTCTTGACAGAAATGAATGACATAACAACATGCTTGTACTGTCAACACTGAAAAAAGTTTCAATTTGACAGAAAAATCCCCATTAACAAAATGACCCACTTTTGTTACAAAAAATCTGATAAATGAAGAACCGCTCAACCGATTTTGTGCAAACTTCACATAAACCATCTACAAAATAGTCCGAACAAAGCCTAAATCTAGTTCTTGAGTTATAAAATTACAACGAAAAGCGGCATTGATTTTTATATATATAGATTTAATTAATCAAAGTATGTACCATTGCTATCTAGATATGCACTTTTGCCATTTGATGGGTAGTTCATTGATACCTTCACTTAAAAAAACATTCTACTATACTATACGTAACTATAACTAACACTAACTATACGGGAATCGATAAAATGTTTGAAGGTGGTTTGGACTACCCCATCGGAGTTGAATTTTTTCAATTAGCAGAAGTTGTCCAAAAAAAAAATGGTAATCTGTTGGAGCAAGGTCCGGAGAATACGGTGGATGTCTTAGACATTCCACTCGAAGCTAAATATTAATTTGGTAGCCATCTGATGTACAGTGTGTGGTCTAGCGTTGTCCTGAAACAGCAGTGGCCTAGAGCGATTGAATAGCCTCGGTTGTTTAGCAGATAGCTTTTCCATCATGGTTTTCAGTTGCTGACAATAGACATCTGCCGTAATCGTCTGGCCAGATTTAAGAAAGCTGTAGTGAACGACACCGGCACTAGTCCACCAAACACTCACAAGTAACTTTTTTTGAGTCAATGTTCGCTTGAGGCAGGATTTGGCTGTACTTTTCATTACATGTAATGATTCGATTTAAAATTCCTTCAGTATTGTGCCGGTTGAGTAATGTAACGCCTCTAGTCAGTTCAGTCTAAGCGCGTTTGTCAGTTTGCTTCACTCAATTCATGAGGTACCCACCTTTCAAGTTTTTTTACCTTCCCAATTTGCTTCAAGTGGATTAAAACAGTTTTACCACTAACACCGCAACCTGCAGAGAACTCGGACGTGGTTTGTGACGGATCCGCTTCCACAATAGCCTTCAATTCTTTATTATCAACTTTGGTCTCCGGGCGTCCACGGGGCTTGTTCTGCAGGTCGAAATTTCCAGAACGAAAACTTTCGAACCAAAACGCACTGTGTTTTCTTTTGCGACACATTAACTTTTCGAGCCGTTTCTGCAGCACTGGTGCCATGGTGGAACTCGTACTCTTTTGTAAACTGTGACGCAAAGAGCAAAAAACAAATGAATTCGAAACGCAAATGCATGAGTAAATAACTGTATAAATATGAATTTGGAATTCTTAACCAAAGAGGAAATATTTAAGATCAAAGTGGCCAGTACGACAAAAAGCCAATTTCATATGTAAAGACTACTACTGAGTATGCCGATTTTGATAGTTCTTTTTTTAATCGAAAACTGGTTCTTGTCATGTGATTCCATTTAAATGTGACCGAGATCTGGCGAGTACTTTTCATTTATCCGAAATAATGCGTGTTAATAACTTGACTATTTTTCCGTCTTTCTACGTTCTATTACTTGTTGATGTAATTGAAGTCAATTTTTTTTTCGTTTGCGAGCAAACATTTGTATAAATTTTGAAATATGGAACAGTAATTCAAATAAATTTTTTTGAATCGATTACATAACTGCTTTGCGTACAACTGTAAATGTTGATGCTTGCTGTGCATTATAATATACTAGCGACCTGCCCCGGCTTCGCACGGGTGAAATGCTGATACTAAATATACTACAAAATCTATACTAATATAATAAAGCTGAAGAGTTTGTTTGTTTGATTGTTTGTTTGTTTGAACGCGCTAATCTCAGGATATACTGGACCGATTTGAAAAATTCTTTCAGTGTTAGATAGCCCATTTATCGAGGAAGGCTATAGGCTATATATCATCACGCTAAGACCAATAGGAGCGGAGTCCACGCCGACGAAGTCGCGCGCAGAAGCTAGTGTCTATATACAACGTTCACGGCTTTTTTGTCATTAGACAATACAAACATGTTTTCTTTAGAAGTTACTCTTGACTTGATAAATTGTGGTTTTAGTCTAATCCTATCCAACCCAAAGTATTTACTATAAATGCGGTTTAAAAATTATAAAGTACGAACATACAATTTCGAAAAAATTGTCACGTCGGCCGTGGCCTCCGACCGGTACCACCGCAACCGTTATATCCCTGCATTTTAAATCAGTAATATCTTCGATAAATTCGAAAGTTTTTTATTATCATATCAAAATTTCGATCCAGCGGGATTCGAACCCGCAACCCCGACATACCTATATCCATTATACACTCATTTGCAAAAAAAACGGGCGGTTTTGATTTTCTTCCTGGCTGAAAAAAATAAAATACCAAAAAGGTTTTAATCATTTGAACATGTTACTGGTCAGTTATAAAAGTGCCATAATGTTTATAAGAGAACATTCCAAATTCAAATTTTTGACTGAGCCTGGTTTTCAAAGAAAACAACTTTTAACTACATTTTGTGGCGCGAATTCCCTACAGTTAATATCGACTCTAATTAACTTTTTGTGAATTTTCATTAAATTATCTGATGTCCTTGACATTTAAAAGTATTGTTATTGCTGTTTAGCAATCTTGAAAATGGTAGATAAAGTGATAAAAGCGAGCAAAATTATTGCGCTGCTTGAAGAAGGTTGCAGTCAATGCTTCGTGGCTCAGAGGCTAAATGTGAGTCGGTCGACAGTTCAAAGGACCTGGCAGCGTTATCAAGAGACCGGTTCCATCAATAGAAGGCCTGGTTCTGGCAAAAAAACATGTACCGAACCACGGGATGATCGTTTTCTAGTTAGTCAAGCATTGAGAAATCGCAAATCTTCTTATGTGGACCTCAAGAACAGCCTCGAAGAAGTAAGAAATGAGCAAATTACTCTATGGACGGTCAGGAGGAGGCTTCTCGCTGCTAATATACACAGTCATCGCCTGGCACGCGGCCTTAAATTACTCCGTGGACATCGAGTTGCCAGGCTTAGCTTCGCTCGAAATTGTGTGTCATGGACTCATGAAGACTGGGATAGGGTATTGTTCTCCGATGAAGCCAGGATATCTCTGCATGGTGAAGACCGACTTCGGCGAGTGCTACGTAGACGAGGAGAACGCTTTGCAGAGGCATGTTTTGAAGAAATCACACCTTATGGAGGGGGCTCTGTTATGTTTTGGGCAGGAATAAATTCTATGGATCGTACGGAGTTAGTCTTCATCGAAAACGGTACATTGACTGCACACCGATACATAACGGAAGTTCTAATTCCTTATGCACAACCCGCTTTAACCGCTCTTGGCGAAAACTCAATTTTTATGGATGACAACGCTCACGCCCACCGGTCTGGCGATGTGGAAGCGTATATGCTAGAAGTCGGAATTCGTCGTTTGGACTGGCCAGCTAGAAGTCCGGACCTCAATCCCATAGAGCATGTCTGGGACGCTCTGAAGCGACGAGTGAGCTCAGTGCAGCCGGCTCCGCAGACCATCAGAGAGCTAAAGAATGTGGTTACCGCAGAGTGGGAACGTATTCCCCAAGAAACCATAAAAGATATACTCGCTAGCATGCCCAGACGAATGCAAGCTGTGATTTCAGCAAGAGGGGGTCACACTCAATACTAAACTTTTATCTGCTTTTAACGTATTCAAGAAAAACAAAAAAATTAACGCCTTTCATTTTTATATTGCAAGCAGGTACAATAATAGTGTTTTGAGCTTGAACATTATTTCTCAATAATTTAATCAAAATGTTATGATAAAATTGATGAAAACTATTCCTTCCTAATTAATTTATAAAATTCTGAGGATAACAATACCTAAAATTGTCAAATAAACTAATAGTAACTATAAAATAGTTCTTTGCTTAAGTGCCCGCTTTTTTTGCAAAAGAGTTTAGATGCATAGCTTAATGGCTAGAGCACCGGACACGGTATGTCGGGGGTGCGGGTTCGAATCCCGTTGGATCGAAATTTAGATAATATGATAATAAAAACCTTTTCGAATTTCCTCATGTGTAGGAAACACTAAAATAAAGATAATACGAATCTTCGAAAATATTCATTTACTAGCTTCTGCGCGCGACTTCGTCGGCGTGGACTCCGCTCCTATTGGTCTTAGCGTGATGATATATAGCCTATAGCCTTCCTCGATAAATGGGCTATCTAAAACTGAAAGAATTTTTCAAATCGGACCAGTAGATCCTGAGATTAGCGCGTTCAAACAAACAAACAAACAAACAAACTCTTCAGCTTTATTATATTAGTATAGATAGTATAGATATTACATGCTTAATATCGCTTCGTAAATAAGCCATTATTCCTCGTAAAAAGTAAAGGATAAAAAATGGTGATTGTAGGTTATCCTTAAAAGATAGACATATGTATAAATGGCGGACTTTTTTATAGACCTTTTTAAGTTGTACATAACAGTAGTACAGTATGTTGATCCATCTCGTAGGGTTCAGCCAGCGTATGCAATGGAAACGCAAAAAATGTGTTTATTTACGACATCACATTAAAAACCTCTAAAATTATCAGTGTTTATCTACTATATTATGCATGTATAATACATATAAACCTTCCTCTTGAATAAATCTATTTATTAAAAAACCCGCATCAAAATCTATTGCGTAGTTTTAAAGATCTAAGCATACATAGAGACAGACAGACAGCGGGAAGCGACTTTGTTTTATACTATGTAGTGATAGTGATATTTTATAGCTATCAGTGATAACAAAATATTACAACACAAATCTGCAAACTTAGTTATTTTAGTAAGCGTTATCTTCTATTAACCTCGGAAATTTAAAATTTTCATTGTTAACGCCAACTCCCAAAATCCTTATTGAGGATGAGTTATCATAAAATCCGCTCATTGATCATTTCTACATCACATATAGGAGATTTCCACCAAATTTGGAGTCGATAGGAATTATAGTTTAAAAACGGGAATTTCCCATTGTTAACGCCCCCAAAACACCCTCTTATAGGTGGAATTTCGTAAAATCCGTTCTTAGCTGACCTCTACTCGGCGAAACGAATATTCCTACCAAATTTCAAGTCTCTACACCTTATGGTTCAATTTTCTATTGTTAACACCCCCGCAACCCCCTCTTGTGGGTGGAATTTCATAAAATCCATTCTTATCTATCCTCTACTTGGCAAAAGGAATATTCTTACCAAATTTCAAGTCTCTACGCCTTATGGTTCAATTTTCCATTGTTGACGCCCCCGCAACCCCTTCTAGTGGGTGGAGTTTTGTAAAACCCGTTCTTAGCGGATATCTACTCCCTATAAGGAACCTACCTACCTAATTTCAAGTTTGTAGGTGTATTTTTCATTGGACTTTCATACAAACTACCATCCCCTGTTTTAACCCCAAAAGTGGGTTGATTTCTCAAAATACATTATTAGTACACCTCAACACCATCTATAGAGCATACATTTTGAATTTCAAGTCTCTTACTTAAAAAAACATAGGACTTTCATCCACCACCACCACCACTACAGCCTATCACAGTCCACTGTTGGAGTTCGCGCGCCGACATTATGACGCGAACTCATGTGTTTTGCCCATAGTTACCACGCTGGACAGGCGGGTTGGTGACGGCAGGGTTGGCTTTGTCGCACCGAAGACGCAGCTGCCCGTCTTTGGCCTGTGTATTTCAAAGCCAGCATGGATGGTTATCCCGGCATCCGTCGGCTTTTTAAATTCCAAGGTGGTAGTGGAACTGTGTTATCCCTTAGTCGCCTCTTACGACACCCACGGGAAGAGAGGGGGTGGCTACATTCTTTAGTGCCGTAACCACACAGCACAGGAGGACTTTCATACAAACTTCCAACCCCCGTTTTACCCACTTAGGGGTGGAATTTCGTAAAACCCGTTCTTAGCGAATGTCTATTCCCTATAAGGAACCTACCTGCCTAATTTCAAGTTTGTTGGTGTATTTTTCATTGGACTTTCATATAATCTACCATCCCCTGTTTGAACCCGTAAAACCCGTTCTTAGTGAATGTCTACTCCCTATAAGGAACCTACCTGCCTTATTTCAAGTTTGTTGGTGTATTTTTCATTGGACTTTCATATAATCTACCATTCCCTGTTTGAACCCCAAAAGGGTTGATATCTCAAAATACATTATTAGTACACCTCAACACCATCTATAGATCATACATTTTGAATTTCAAGTCTCTTACTTCAAAAACATAGGATTTTCATACAAACTTCCAACCCCCGTTTTACCCCCTTAGGGGTAGAATTTCGTAAAACCCGTTCTTAGCTGACCTCTACTCGGCGAAAGGAACATTCCTACCAAATTTCAAGTCTCTACGCCTTTTGTTTCCAGAGATATCGTGATGAGTCAATATATACGTAGAAATCTCTTTTATATATAAAGATAAAAATACCATTAAAGCAAATTATGAAAGGAAATCAAGTAATTGGAGATTCTGTTGGTTTGTGATTGCAAAATGCTGAATTGAAAATATGACTTTTTTACTCTTTATTGAGAAAAAAAAATGTAGGCTTTGTCACATAGTGACCACGTCTCACATTACGAATTTTTAAAGTTAAACTATATTAAATTATATCATTTTCCCTATTAAACAATAATATATTTTTATTTTGCACGGCGATTTTTTGTTACATTAATAACGTGTTCTGCATTTATTTTACTACATTTTTTTTGGAATCTATCATATTAAAAATATATATGTATTTATTTGTGGTTTGTATTTGATAAATCTAAAACTGCTTAACCTTTTTTATTAATTACCTCACTGTCATATTACATTACTTCAAAGCTTTTTGATTAAAAGCAATATGCTTATGTAACAGTTGTTACAATTGTATGTATTATTTACTTTATGCCCGAATACGTGTTTGGGTATGAGGTTAACGTAACCCCTGAAGGTCAAATAGAGGTCAAAGTATGACTGTGTATGGGCACGTGAAATTTCTATCATAATGTTTACTCTGGATACGCTATACGCCCAACGATTTTATATTTGTCTGATCAATACCCCAGATTGATGAGAAGATTGGTGCGATCTGGTAGCTAGGACTTACCGAATTATTTTTTAGCTTTTAGTCCATAACCTAACTACATCATTTTTATTGCAATAAAACCGTTTAACATAAAACATTTTTTACTTTATTTTATTTACTTTTAATTTATTTAAATGATAATTTGGTTGCTGTGCGAGTTGTACTACAGTACTGTAGGTTATAATTGTAAATGTAATAATTCTCATGTTTCGTACATTCGTCGTGCTATTGTAAATATTGTGTGTTCGTGTCTCAGTAATCTGTCGAATGTTTGAATTTTCATTCTATAATAACCAAAGAATTTATTGGGATACATCCGAAGTTCATGGTGTTTCTGATAAAAGAAACCTTTGATAATTCTATCCGCTGTTAAAGGATGAATCCAGTATTGGCGAATTTTATTCTTTTTTCTTCTGATCCTCCGAAGTAGTAAATAAAAACAAGCGACTTGTACGAAGTCCACGGTGCAACTGAGCAAAGATCGCGATTTTTTAATCGCAGTGCGCGCACCGTACGTTCTGCGATTTTTTATAGCGTGATTTTAAAATCGTGTCGCAAAACAGAAAATCGTGGTTCGCGCCTGCACTAACGGCAATTAAAATGATAGTGTCAAAATGTTCCAAAAATTATGTCCATAACAATAACATATTTAGGTTCGACCGAGGTTGAACTACTATATTAATATCAATAATTGTGTTTGCTTGTATACGAAAAAAAAACCGACTTCAATTACGTCGACAAGTAATAGAACATAGGTAGATGAAAAGTAGTCTAGTAAATACGCGTTATCAAAGAGCACTCAAAAATTTGTAATCAGATCTCGATGAAATTTAAATATGACAACAAGCATCAACTTTCGATTGAATTAAAAGTCATCTAAATCGGTACACGCAGTAAAAAGTTATGCGGTATAATACAACGTAGGTCGACGAAAAAATAGTCAAGTAAAACGCATTATTAAATGTAACTCGAAAAGTACTTGTTAGATCTTAAATAAATTTAAATGGGGCCAAATGACACACACCACCTTTCGTTTAAAGAAAAAATTATTGAAATCGGTCCACCCAGTCAAAAGTTCTGAAGTATAACATACATAAAAAACAGAAAAAAAATACAATCGAATTGAGAACCTCCTCCTTTTTTGAAAGTCGGTTGATAAAACTTATATAATGAACTGTTTCTTTGTTATGTTGTAACTAAACATTCGTCGAGCGGACTATGCAATATTAAAAATATTGTTAAAATAATTAAAATAAATTTGGTAACAAGAAATATTGTAAATTACCTCTTGAAATGCATATTGAATGTAACTATCGAAGAAATTGTCGGGCGTTGTACGTATGTAAGAGGCATTGCGTAAATGAAGATTAATACAAACGAAAATTTTGCTTTTGTGATAGCACAAATGAGAAAAGAAACATAATAATACGGTTTGTTTCCAGGAGGAACTGCTTCGCTTGCACCAGTCAGGCGGCGAGGCGCGCGCGCGGCCCCACTCTTACGGGCCCGAGAAGACCGAGCAGCCCACGCTCATGCCGTGGCTTGCCACAGCCATCGCCATGGCTTTGCTCGGCATTATCATCGGCAAGTTCCTCATGTGAATCACCAACGCCTCAACACTCCCCAACCCTCACACAAGGCAGCTTAACATTTTTCTTACTAGCGACTTCTCCTTGTCCGTATCCGTTTAGTCTCCGTACGTATTAAACGAACTTACTGCCTTCCTACGTTTCTTGTCAAGTGACGGATTGTTTGGAGCTTTTGGTGAAAATTAATTTATAGTTAAGTTCGTTTTATTTTATCGTTTGACATGATTATTATTTTATTTTTTGTTTTCGTTGCCTTTTAAGTTTTTCAATGCAATCTGTAAGTCATTTTTTATTGTATTCAATTTTAAATCTTTCTTAAAATTTTTAAGATTCGTGATGTAAACATGAACAGTCCATTACAATAGAAATTGTGCAAGTGTGAGTGGTACGTTTTATTGTTTTTAAAGAGCCGTGTCTTTGTTCTTTTATTGAAATAAAATAATTTATTATAATAATACACTTCTCATATAGTATTATTCAAAACCAAAATTAAATATAATTCTAAAAAAGTATGCTACAGTTGAACCTCGATAAATGAAAACTCGAGAGTGGTCTAAAACCAAGTTTCTATCTTAAAAAGCTTTAGTAGATTTCTGTCATAGACGTCTATAAAAATGCTGCAAATGTTTGCAATTATGATCAAAATACAAAATTTACATTAAAAAATCAATTGTCTTTATGTTTTATCTTTTGCACGTGTTTTTTTAGCCAAAAAATTTTCTCGATTTTATTGGGTTGTTCGGAAAGAAATTCCTTTTTGTTTGTTTTTTTTTTTTTTTTTGTGGAAATGAAAGACAGTTTTCGTATAATAAACAAATACTTTATTAAATTATATATTGGCCGTTCTGGTCCAACACCTTTTGCCATCTTTCTAGTAGTAGCATAATTCCAGGCTCATAAAATTTTTGGTCTTTACTGGCAAAAAACTGATCGAGGTGGTTTTTGACCTCCTCATTTGAGGTGAAGGTCTACCGTCTAAAAAATTTTGGAGTGACCAGAACAAATAATAATATTAATATTTAGTACTAGCTGACCAACCGAGGTTGTCCCTATCATGCAATTAATTGTAAAGTTATTAGATAAACGTTTTCAGAAATTATCTGCCGGGTTCTCTTAATTACTCATTTCTTAAATTTCTAAAAAGTATTAGAACACTAAATTAAGTAACCGAATTGAACCAGCTAGATTAATTTTTTTTCTATAGAGCATTTCTTTGACAACTAGTGTTGAATAGAACAGTATTGATGTTCATTTTGTATAATTGATGGGATTATTTGAGTTTTTATAAATTTATTGTTAAACCAATCACATTTATTCATAAAAAATACGAATTAGCACGCGTTACCAGAGATCTGGTTGGTCAGCCACAGCCAATCCACCGTTTTACTATAATTATGCGGTTCATACATTTAAAATAAATTGTAAATAATTAATTCTGAAAGCCGAAAATACACAGTTTAACTATTTAATTAATATTGGGATTTTATTTCCATTACAAATTTAATAACAATAATTTATCTTCTGACATAAGGTTATAAGAAACAAAAACATAATATCACCTACGTATATTTGTGAAAAATATACACAAAACACTTTCTGAACGCACCTATAAATATTTGACAACCAATTGACCACTTTTTTGACAATAGACATTAAATTTCCCCGCTAGGAACATTTTGTATTGGAAAATTAAATCGTCGTTTTTAGTATTTTCCGTTACATATTATTTATGTTTCTCACCGTTTAAACCTTCCCCGAACTTCCACAAACATTTGAAGAGCAAAATAAGCTAAATTGGTCAAGCCATTCTCGAGTTTTAGCGAGACTAACGAACATCAATTGATTTTTATTTATATATACATAGAAAGATTAATACATTGTTGTTTATAATAATTTTTTAATAAAAACTAGTAATTCTTTTTAGATTTCTCTACAGATTTCTAATTCAGTGTATTGTATTGGTGTGATACAGTTTGATCAATCTGGATTATTCTAATCTAATGATTTAAAATTACAGATTGTAAATGTATAGAACAAGTTGGATTGCGTGATGTATATTCGATGTAAAAAAGAATGTTTAGATGTTACCAGTACGAAAACTGCCATAGTCATTACCATCTTAAAAGAACATTTACAGTAAAAATACAATGACCGTACACCATTGATGGTTGTAGTGTATGCCTCGTGACTAACGCATTATTTTGACATTTGACGTTCATTATCTCAAATGAATGCGACAATTATTCTATATAATATTAAAATGTATGTCAATATAAAATACTAATGACGAAATTGATTTCGTATTGATGGTATGTGTATGTATTATAATAAGTAAATAGTAGGAGCCGTGAACTTTTATTTATTACAACGAACTTATGTTTCTGAGAGACATTTTATAAAACTACAGAAGTGTTACATGCCAGGACTGAGATCTGATTGTCGGCTACTCACGTTTCCAATATTATTGTATTTATTTATTATAGTTATATAAAATATTTTGTTCACTGAGTTACGTTTCTTTATTCAATTATTTGATGCCCATTCAAATTGCCCATAGAACAAATTACATACGTAAAGTTTCCTAAATTGTTTCAAATGACAAAGCCTCCTAAATTTAAATATTAATTTATAACAACTGGAAATAATATCTTAGCAAAATTGAAATTTTGATCTGTTACGAAATGAAATGTTAATGTAATATGTGGTGTCGTTCTATAGTGTGGCACTTAGATTTTTTACTGTAATATATTTAAATTCCACCTATGTAACGGAACTTAAGACAGTTTTAATTGTTGTTGTTGGCTACAATGAACAAGCCAGTGAGAAAAATCGCTTGAAAGCATAATGATAGTATTATAAGCGCCTCTTGTGGTATTAAAATATACATTTTATTTTGGTGGTGTCAAGTAAATTAATTTTATGGGAGATGATGTATTGGGATATTGCCATTTGCGCATAATATGTAGGGTTTTTTTTGTACAATAGATACAATTAAATTTCCGTATGGTATTGTTGTTATATTAAACTATTATGCTATATTGTATCGTTTTCCGAAATAAATTACTTAATTTATTTGGAATGTGTTGTCAGAAGTTTATTATTATTTCCTCTCATAACAATCTTATTTTTAGACGTACAATTGTTCATACGTTAAATAAGAAAAATCAGTTTTTGTTGCTCGTTTGAAATCCATAGAAAATGTTATACTATGCCGATTTTTATCTATAGGAAGCTCGTTTAAGGTCATAGCTCATTAGACCCACCCGGCACACAACTAGTACCGCCTCGCCTCGAGCGGTTAGTATTCTTTCTATGGACTTGTATGGATATGCGCTGACTACATCAACGCCGTATCGACACCGGATCGCCTCGCACGCAAGCTGGCAATGCATTGACGGCGGGTGGACCGCTCGGTGACAACTCGCTGCTCGCACTCTTGTCTTGCTTTGTTTTTGTTTTTTATTCCTGTTTTTGTTGTGTCTTTCATTTTCTTGTTTATCAAACGCGACAGCTATGAGTGCCAAATCACGGTTTGTAAAGTCTCGGTGACATCATAAGTAACAAATTGCGTCGTCCGCGCGTCGTCCACCCGTTGACGACGAATCGTCCACGTGTCGTCCACCCGTTGACAACGTGGGGTGTAGTGAGCTATGACCTTTATATGACATCGGGTAAAAGCTATCCTTGAAACTATTAATTATGTAACAGTAGCAAAAACCTAGCAGATAAAACTTAAGTAGGTACTCTTTGTTTAGAGAAAATATTTTATAGTGTCTGTCACTCTTGATATGTTGCACCAGCTTCTGCCGGCGACTTCGTCCGCGTCGAATAGGAACAATTCTATCATACTTACATGATTTTTGCGAAACTAACTGTTTACGCAGCTCACGCAGCTGAAGCTCTCAAAAGGAACAAAAAAAAACCCGATTTTGAAACATTCTTCATTGATGCTCCGTTCCTATTGGCCTTAACGAGATGATAATCCTATGGCCTTCTTCGATAAATGGGCTATCTAACATTAAAAGATTTTTTTTTAAATCGGACCAGTAGTTCCTGAGATTAGCGCGTACAAACAAACAAAGAAACAAACTTCAGCTTTATAATATTAGTATAAATTTGAAAAAAAAATATTTTGTATTTGTACTTACATACTTTTGACTATGAAAACAAATCAAGTTACACAACTCACTATTTGAACAATTGGAACTAAATATTTCGAAAATTTTAGCACGTAAACTGTATAAATGGGTACATAATGCCAATGGGCATGACGACAGTATCAAAAAATCGTCAATTTAATGATTTCAGGGGAACACTCATATTAAAAAAATTCAAAATACTGGTTTAGTTTTATGTAAAATAATAAGATTATTGTGATTTTTAATAAAATAAAACATTAAAATACTGCAATCGGCCATTTTGAATGAAACACAAATTACAGCGCAGACGTCACAACATAACACAATACGTCAGGCGCGCTCCAAAGAGTAAAGTAAAAAGTAAGGCCCAGATTATTTTGTGACCTCAGAGCCGACGCCATGACACCTGCAGCCGTTTTGCCACTCTCATTGAAAACATATTAGAAAAGTAGTTTTAATCTTCCTTAAACTTAAGTTTATTACCGAAATATAGGTATTTTCGTAAATAGTAAATGTGTAGCCACATTACGGAAGAGGTTTTGAAAATCTTTCGTCATGCCCATTGCCAATACACGGCGACCGATCAAAATTGGCGGGTAAAAAATTTGTCCGTACAAAACAGTCTTCCCGTTCGTAAGTACAAACCGTCGGCGTCGGTAAACGTAAGATTCTGTAGCCTGTTACAAAAAATTTTACAGGAATCACATGGCGTACAAAGCACACATGTCAGAAGTGAAACTTCTTTGGCAAACTAATTTAAAAAAACGAATTTAAAATACAAAAAAAAAAAAAAAAACTAATTGAAAAATAAAATAAAAAGCCAACGTCACGCGGTGTTCCCAGGCGGTCACCCATCCAAGTACTGACCATCCCTGACGCTGCCGCGTTACCGGTCGCTCAAATTTTACCCCTCATAAGAAGCCAGACGTTTCACTTCAAAAATATTTATCAAAAAACTATAATGTAGGTACCTACATTAACGGAAAAAGTTTTACTCTACAAAAGAAGATACTCTAATTAAACTTAGCCAACTAAGGGCCTATGCAAACCACGTTTTTTAAACGCGCCTTCTAAAAACGCGCGTCTACGATGCGCTCTTATGTTACAGAGCAATTTGTTGTCGTTTGTATCGATTAAAACGCGCGTCACCAGCGCGTCTGTATCGATACACACGCGCGTTTGCATTGCGTCGGTATCGCTACACACGCGCGTCAACAGACGGCGCGCTTTTAATAAACGTGGTTTGCATAGGCCCTTACTTCACGGCCAAGAAATTTTTGAAATATTGTTTTTGCTCTATTAAACCAGTAGTAGTTCCTATTTCATTACGGACGTATAAACTCGCATTAGGTAAAAAGAACGCTGAAAGAAACTGGATGTTTGCGCATAGGTAGCCTCGCGCACGAGAATACTAGGCCTATTGTTTTATTTTTGAATTAGCCTTTCGCTCGCGGCTTCGTATAATGGTTATTGGTAGGTACCTACATTAAAAATCTAGATAGAATATCATTAAAAAAATTAAAAACATGTTGATTCAGTGTACAATGTTTAATCTAATTACAAAAAATCGGCCAAGTGCGAGTCGGACTCGCGCACGAAGGGTTCCGTACCATTGACTAGGTACATTGATTTTAATATCGGGCAAAAAGCGGCTAAAAAAATCACTTTTGTTGTATGAGAACAAAAATAGGCAAAAATGACGTTTTTTTGTATGGGAGCCCCCCTTAAATATTAATTTTATTTTAATTTTATTATTTATTATTATAGTAAAAATAGAACTGAGTATTTTGTGAATATTTCAAGTGCCTACCTGTTGCCATTATTGATATCGAGCAAAAAAAGGCAAGAAAATCGCGTTTGTTGTATGGGATCCCCCCTTAAATATTTATTTTATTTTGTTTTTAGTATTTGTTGTTATAGCGGCAACAGAAATACATAATTTGTGAAAATTTCAACTCTCTAGCTATAGCCGTTCTTGAGATACAGCCTGGTGACAGACACACGGACGGACAGCGAAGCCTTAGTAATAGGGTCCCGTTTTTACCATTTGGGTACGGAACCCTAAAAAGTAATGTTGTGAAACTCCTTCCATTAAGGGCGCGTTCCCACCATGTCGTAACGATTAATTATCGTTTTACGACTATCGTCTCTAGCTGTTCCGATTATAAGTATTGTTTGTCATCAATTTTTTTTGTCGTTTAGCGACTATCGTATCTAATGTTCCCATTGGATCGCGACGACATTTTATCGTTTCACGACAGTCGTTTTGTCGTTTACACATCATTAGCAAGCTACAAATCTACAGTCGCCTCTACGTTCTACGTGGCTACGATAGATTTGCCGTCACGTTTTAGTTGTAACGATTTTTTATCTTTTTACGACGTGCTAGCCGTTCCCACGGTCACGACAATCTGTCGTCGCTGTAAGTGTCGTAGACGACAGTTAGTCACCTCCATTTAAACATAATATGAGCCACGACACTTAAAACTACACGATTATCTGTTGTCACGACATAGTACGGGAACGCGCCCTAAGTCGTCGTGGGTGTCGTTCATAACTTATTTTAAATTTATAAGTGCATTATTATCAGCCCCTCTCTTCATAAAACAATATACGCTAAAAATAATTTTTCTCACTTCCCTATGTACTAGTATTTCGTAATTTAAGACTTTTGTGCGCGAGCGATTTTGAGTCGACGTCGAACTGTCCACAGTCCAACCAATAGCACACCGGCAAGCATGCGGCGCTCGTGATACACACGCCCCTACCTCATACCACCTGTTAGACCGATAAATCGTTTCTGCGCAACTTGAAAGCCAGCGTTCTTTTTACATGACGCGAACTATAAGGTTCTAATCACGATGTTACATCATTCTCCTGCAGGGCTATTTGTAAATGAGACAAAAAAAAACCATACATATAATTATGCACATTACCTTTATTTAAAGAAAATAGCTAATACAATAATATATTTTACCAACAATATACACATTTAAATAAACTCTTAAAACGATAAAATATTTCATATATTTAGGTTTAAATAACAATTTATATTATTAAGCTTCGTTACGACATTCAATATATTTTTAATATAGATATACTTATATAGGTATAGCATAAAACAAAAATTCACAATTTTTATTCATGTAAGTTATTATCACAATCTAAAATAATATAAGGAAATATTATTATCAGAACAAAATTTTTAACTTAATAAGTAGTTAGAAACCGTTCTACAGACTACTGAATGAACATATTAAAAAATCTCAAACAGTATTTTACACTGCAAACGTTTATTAATATTTGTTTTGTTTCATCAACAGTCTTCCAAAAAAAGTTAACTTTTTAAACAGGTGTTGTCTTCGTTTTGTAAGTAATGAATATTGAGTTGCTGTACTAATGTGTCCAGCACATCATACATTACTACAGTTTACCACTACACCTGGTTCATTAGTCTAGTTTTAAAATAATTAATCCAAGCACTGTAACTATTTAACAGTCTATGCTTATTTAGTTTTCTAGATACAATACAGTGTAAGAACACTACTTAGTTAGGACGATATTATTTTAGGTCCGAAAATATTGAAAAGAAAGATCGAAAAGTTTTTCGATAAATTCCTAAAACAATCAAAAAACAACGTCGATACATTCTTTTCATTTAAGTTTTAAATTAAATCTATAATATACATATGTAAGCGTGTGAACAAAATCTTTGAGAAATAATTAAATATACCTTAAGAACGAATACATAAGCTAAATAAATAAGAACTTATTAATGTTCGGTGGGACAAGAATGTTTTTATACATGTAAGTTACAAAAGCAGTATGGTACTGCTGTATTGCACGTGCAATCAAATAGCTTTTTGTGATAGCAGATAAAGTTCAGTACCTTTAAATTACTACCTATCAGCTAGCAAAAAAACTAAACATTATATAATATATATCCACTTGCAGACATATTCTTATAAGTTCGAATCGTAGCCTGATCAAATCTTATTGCTAAACTTACAGTAAGCTTACCACAATGGCAAAGTTAATTAATAAAATAAATTAAGGAATACTTTTATTGTTTGAATGCTTTCAACTGATGAAAATTAAAGTACCTTACTACTACATATTGAGTATATAAATTCTACTCGTTTTATAACTTTGTATGCATACTTGTTATAAGAAAAATATAAAAATAGTCATGGCATACATTTTATATAACAATGGCCGATGCAAACCAGAAATGTAAATATTGAATACTGAAGAGCATCATTGAGATCATCAAATAGTCTCTAATTCATAACTATTTGGGAAACCAGGAGATTGGTTACTTAATACATCGGTGATATTATACGACATCATATGCTACTTTGCAGTAAAGATTCTTGCAAAATTTCGAGCCAAACAAAATAACATCGACTGTAGATCGACGACATATCAGGAGAAAAATTTTACTGCGTCACATCTATTTTTTGCTTAATTCCATTTAAAAGAAATACTGACTTGTAAAAGACTTTTTTGATTTGAAAGGAGTATTATTTTTCCTTGTTTTTAAAAGAGATAAATTAGTTCCCATTCTCAGCTTCCTCGTGCTTCTAGCAACAATATTTTTTTTCAAAACAATTTATATTTGAAGATGATTGTTAAAATTACTAATAATATACAATATGAAAAAAATCAGTCACAACAAAAGTTAATAGGGTAACTAAATAGAAAAATATTAACGTAAAGGTTGATTAAAAAATTTTATAAAGAATTTTATGAAGAACAACCTCAACCACAATAAGTTACACAAATAAACTTGACATCTTTAAAATAACAATGAGCAAATAAAACAAACACAATATTAATATTATTAGAAAGTTATAAATTAAAAATAAATATATATACAATAGGTACCTAAAAATACGATCCGATTATTCTGTACAACAATATTATTTATAACCTAAATTTAAACCACATTGATTATTATTACACAGTAAAGACATGTAAAACATTTCACTACTCTCTTCAGCCAATTATTAAATTAATAATACATTTTGGACTTTTATAATTATTTATACACATAATCCAAGCTACTCGATCTCTTCACGATAAGAAAAAAAATCTAACGTCATTCCTACCAACCTACGAGAACTACGAGTACTATAAGTATTTACTGTATTTATAAGTAAACATTTAATTAATAAAAGACTAGTAGGTAAACTTAGAATGTGCGATTTAGAAAATGAAAATAATAATGATTTTTCTTATGCATTAAATATGTCACAACACTTGTTTTTATACGTTTGACAAACAATAGCACGAAATAAATTATAACATTTTAATCAGTAACTCTTTAAGTTTACTCTTACAACATAAACAATGGGATACGACAAAAATCTAATACTTAGCACAGTTAAAATCTACAAATCTCACTATTACCATTTAAGACAATTGATTAATTAATAATACATTTTGGACTTTTATAATTATTTATACACATAATTATAATACATTCACACTCTCTAAACTCTAAGAAAAAATTTAACGCCATTCCTACCAACCTACGAGAACTATTAAAAGTATTCATAAGTAAACAATTAATTAATATAATATTTGTGTCTGTTTGCATGAAACGAAAAAATAGTCGTGCGATTATTATAGATAACTCAAAAAGTACTAGTCAGATCTCAAATATATCAAGCAGCACGTTTCTTCTGTTCCGAGGTAAAGGAATAAAGTGTAATTGAGAAGCTTCTCCTTTTTTTGAAGTCGGTTAAAAAGACTAGTACTTATACATAAAATTTGCTTTTAAGATAATAATGATTGAAAATAAAAATAATAATGATTTTTCTTATGCATTAAATATGTCACAACACTTGTTTTTCTATGTTTGACAAACAATAGCACGAAATAAATCCTAACATTTTAATCAGTAACTCTTTATTTAAGTTTACTCTTACAACATAAACAATGGGATACGATAAAAATCTAGTACTTAGCACAGTTAAATCTACGAATCTCACTATTACCATTTAAGGCTTTTATAATTATTTATACACAGTCCAAATGCTACTCTAAATTCTACCACGTTAAGAAAAAAAACTAACGTTATTCCTACCAACCTACGAGAACTATTACAAGTATTTATAAGTAAACAAATAATTAATATATTTTTGTTTCTTTGCAAACGAAAAAAAAAAAACACTTTAATTACATTAACTAGTAATAAAACGTAGGTAGACGAAAAAATAGTCAAGTAAATGCGTATTATTATAGATAACTCATAAAATACTACTCAGATCTCGATCAAATTTAAAGTAGACCACACGAAAAGCATCATCTTTCGATTAAAACAAGGACTATCGAAATCGGTACACCCAGTAAAAATTATGAGGTATAATACAACGTAGGTCGACAAAAAAATAGTCCAGTAAATGCGCTAGTAATGACTGAAAATGTACTTGTCAGATCTCAATTAAATTCAAATGGGACCACAAATCACGGAACACGTTTCGTTAAAAATAATCATCGAAATCGGTCAAACCAGTCAAAAATTCTGAGGTAACATACATTAAAATAAAAAAATAGACTGACCGCACGGCAGAAGTGAAAACTTAATTGGCAATCGCAATCAAGCAATAACGCAATAATCCCGAATTCACCCGATCGAGCCTTTCACTGTTTAGCATCGAGGAACAGCTGTCTGTATCTTTCTCGCTCGAGTACACTCGGCCTTTCACCTCCGAAAGTGACAGATCAGCCTAACTTAATACATATGAAAAAATCAGTGTGCAGTGCGCCAAAAGAAGTTTTCACTTCAACAATACAGTGGGATTGAGAACCTCTTTCTTTAAGACTAGTAAACATAAAATTTGCTATTAAGAAAATGAAAATAATAATGATTTTTCTTATGCATTAAATATGCATAAGAAAAATCATTATTATTTAAATGAAAAAAATATTTAAATGAAAATGAAAATAATAATGATTTTTCTTATGCATTAAATATGCATAAGAAAAATCATTATTATTTTCATTTCATTTCAAAATGAAAATAATAATGATTTTTCTTATGCATTAAATATGCATAAGAAAAATCATTATTATTTTCATTATATAGGTAAAATATGTGCTGTGTGGTTACGGCACTAAAGAATGTAGCCACACCCTCTCTTCCCGTGGGTGTCGTAAGAGGCGACTAACCGCTTAGCCACGACTACGCGCGGCGAGCGGCAGCGGCAGCGGCGAGCGGCGAGCGGTAAAAACAATCGTATAGCTGTATAGAAGGAGTGCCACGGCCCTACCGCTGGCGCGTCTTGCGGCGCGGGCTGCACCGAGCGGCGCTCGCCGCTCGCCGCTGCCGCTGCCGCTCGCCGCGCGTAGTCGTGGCCAAGCGGTAAGGGATAACACAGTTCGACTACCACCTTGGAACTTAAAAAGCCGACGGATAGCGGGATAACCATCCATGCTGGCTTTGAAATACACAGGCCAAAGACGGGCAGCAGCGTCTTCGGTGCGACGGCGCCAGCCCTGCGGTCACCAACCCGCCTGCCCAGCGTGGTGACTATGGGCAAAACACATGAGTTCGCGTCATAATGTCGGGAGCGAACTTGTGGAGGCCTATGTCCAACAGTGGACTGTGATAGGCTGAAGTGGTGGATGCATTAAATATGTCACAACACTTGTTTTTCTACGTTTGACTAACAATAGCACGAAATAAATCCTAACATTTTAATCAGTAACTCTTTAAGTTTACTCTTACAAAATAAACGTATGAGATACGACAAAAATACTTAGCACAGTTAAAATCTACGAATCTCACTATTACCATTTAAGACTTTTATAATTATTTATACACATATTCCAAACGCTACTCTTAATTCTACCACGATAAGAAAAAATCTAACGTAACTACTACCTACTAACTAAATTCTACGAAAAAAATTTAAACGCCATTCCTACCAGCCTACGAGAACTGTTACAAGTATTTATAAGTAAACAATTAATTAATATATTTGTGTTTGTTTGCAAACGAAAAAAACCCACTTCAATTACATGAACCAGTAATACAACGTAGGTAGACGAAAAAATAGACAAGTAAATGCGCATTATTATCGATAATTCAAAAAGTACTAGTCAGATCCCGATTAAATCTAAATTAACGACAAGCATCAGCTTTCGATTAAAACAAGAATAAATGAAATCGGTAAGCCCATTAAAAAGTTATAGCGATATTACGTATTACGTCCAGCGGGCCGGAGGACGTCCCACACTGCGTTTGCCAAAACGCGGTCTCCACCCCAGGACACGTCTGCTCCAACAGCCATCGGTCCTGCGGCACAGGTGACCAGCCCACTGCCACTTTAACTTGCTGATTCTGTGGGCTATGTCGGTTACTTTCGTTCTCTCGCGGATAGTCTCATTTCTAATCCTATCTTTGAGAAAAACCCCAAGCATATGTAATATTTTGTTTATTATTTATTTCAAATGTAATATTTTGTTTATTTTTAATTGTAACAGTATTTATGACCAGAGTCAGTAATACCTCAGTTTACGCGACCTCGCTTTGCGCGATTTCGTTATAACGCGATTTTTTAAATTCGCGCTAATTGACCTCGCTTTACTCGAACGCATTTTTAGGAAATAGAGGTGATGTTTTTGCCACCAAATACCACTTCAATTTTACAGCCTATGGGACATAGGGCTATAGCAAACTTCAAGGCTTACTATCAGCGCCGCACATTTGGTCAGCTGATTCGAGAAACAGATGGAGAAGGAAACAATCTATGCGTGATTAGTGGAAGTTCTATAACATAATAAAGGCTGTACAAAACATTGCTGTAGCTTGGAATGAAGTGAAGCTGAGCTGCATGAACGGAGTTTGGAGAATTGCAAAATACTTCGCCAGTAAACGAAGAAGAACCGTCAGAAGAAAGAAAGTTATCATCAAGTGTACCTAATCCTGTAGGCTCTTTCAAACATATATTCTGGTCTAGAGATGCTGGAAAGCTCGGACAGTGATGTCAACCTTATTTTATTGCTGCGGCAATCCATAGAAAACGGTGTTTCTTTCTACGAACAAAATTTACTTGAGCGCAAGAAAATAATTACTCAAAAAAAAAGTTTGATGAGTATTTCTCGAAAAATAAAAATGTTTTTCGTTTTTTTGTAAGCTTATAGGCTATAAAATTAATTTGGAATGTGTTTTGCTTGTTGTTTCATTGACCTCGTTATACGCGTATTTCGCTTAGCGCGAATTTGATCGGAACGCATCCTTCGCGTAAAGCGAGGTATTACTTACTGTATTTCTTTTATTTTCTAACAACGCTACTAATAAAATACACATAAAATGACACTCAATGTACTACTTTGACACCGATTTCAATAAACAACAACTACTGCAATATGAATATATGTAAGTAATTACGTTGATAAATGTAGAATAGACAAGTGTTAGCATATGAGAATAATAGAAAGAATAATTTAAAAATAAAGCATTTACCTATGACATATGATGATAATTGTACCTTATGTACTCTGAAAATGTAACAGATGTTAGTACATGATTTTTTTTAATAAATAAATTATATTAATGTTTTAATTTGTTTTAGAAACGTACACAAGTGTACCACCACTCACAGAAGTGTATCTTTAAAAATGTAATAGGAAATCATTTAAACTTTTAATTAGTATGTCATAATATAGGTGTTTAACAAAAACGAAAAAAAAAATGAAATATAGGGTTCCGACCTCAATATATTCGTGTTGTACAAATCCACTTTATGAACAATATTATGTTCAGTCTGATGAACGTCAACAGCACATGTACATTGTACGTTTTATTCACTTAACATTTCATTTTCAAAGTAAAAAGATAAATAATATTAGGCATAAATAGACACCATTATACAACAATAGAATAAATATTTCCTAATTACTGATCATTATCTATATTATCGGTTTTGTCAACAAACATAGACTCATCCTTCAAGAAGGTACCTGACCTCTCCATTAAAGGAATTAGTTCCCTTTCATGGTCCTCTCGTTTTTCGACATTACCACTTGCCTGTTTCGTATTATGCTTCTGCTGTTTACCGGATTTTGAAGACTGACCTTGCATATCTTTAGTTACCTTTGGAACAATCTTCGCTGAACTAGACTTCGTGGCATTCATCAAAGATCTTGATATCTTTCGATCGCAGACTTTTGTCTTATTCTTAGCGAAATTATTACTCATTTGACCTGCTTTAGCATTGACATTCGACTTGTTACCATTACAAGTCTGATTGAAGTAGACGGGAATTTTCGTCTTAACGTTGGAACTCTTGTAGGACGGTGGAAGACCCTGACACTTTGTTATAACTGCTGCAATAGAAACAAAAGATTAGTTTACTCTTTAAAGAAATTATTCAATTTATAATATGTAAACAACAATGTAATGTATGAAACCAATATGTAATAACAAGATTTAAGATATTAAGATACTATGTAAACTTTTATTGTACAATTGTTTGTTGTCCTTAATAAAATAAAATAAATAAAATAGAACTTACATTCGCTTGATCCTTTGCTTACATGTTTTATTTTGGTGTATGTAGCATATTTGTTGCTGTTTTGAGATTCGCTCAGAGAATCAGTGGAAGGTTCGGCAGTACGTGGCCGCGAAGAAGTGGCTAGGCTATCTTGGGACATGGCATGCGCTTTATGTTCATATGTTTGGTCATTTGTCATGCGACTGACCCTCAAGTTTCGAGTTTGTATCGGGCTCGAATTTCTCGAAGATTCACTGGACGAAACTATCTTGTTTACTAGCTTTCTTGTTGCTGTCTTTTTCTCCTTTTCGTTGATTTGCCGCGGTTCTAAATATCTCGGTTTTGTATTTTCAAACATTCGAGTGGATCCAGGTTTGTTATTGATAGAACGATCTTGAGATGTTAATGTTTTAGTTTGATTAAATTTGGCGCGCTCTTCTTGAGCTTTCGTCGTTCTAACTTTTGGCATATTTACTTTACTAGCAATCTTTTTAATATCTCGGAATTCAGGATTGGTAATTATTTTATCTTTCGATCCCATCACTATCGGTTTAGGTTTATACGGTACGAACGTGTTCCGTACTTTCTCCATGTCTAAGCTGCGAGTTGTAGCTGAATTTATCGTTTTCGTAGGTTTGCTTTGATAAGTACTTTTACTTTTTCTGTCTTGAAGAGGCGAAGTGGTTACTGGAATAGCCTGCGGGCCGTACATTATACAGCCGAGTTCACGTAGCCGCCTTCGCAGATCTGTGGGTAAATCCTTGAAAGCCTGAGTACCCACAACTCGAGGTGCGGCTCTAACTAGTGCCCCTTCGCATAGCAAGCGCCAGCTCGTGGCGTGAGTGAAGAGAAGATTGTTCGGGTCCGGTATTTTTATGTTCTGATTACCATTGGTTATGAGATCCGGTCTCGAGAACTGTTGGTTTCTGATTTCTCTCACTAACTGAGAGAGGAAGGCGTATACGCGACACGTTTCGTCGGGTGGGGCCCATTCGATGGCGGCGGCGAGGCAGTCGTCGAGAGCTTGTCTGGCTGACTGGGGGGCATCGGGCGCTGTGTATATTAAATCTAGTACGGCTAATAGTCTTGGGGCCGCGAAATGAGCTGCAGCGTTCACAAGACGTCGACACATACGCGCCACACTCTCCGCCCATCTACTGTTTTGTAGTGATGCGACTGTAATAAAACATTACACGTCCAACTTATTTATTTATTTTTTGTTGACCTTGGACATAACAGGTGTAAGAGGAAACTAAAAGAATGAGAAACAGTGCAGTCGTATATACATATGAGTTTATTTATATATTAGTATATATGAGTTATTAGTTAATACTCGACTGCAATGGCGACAAAGGTTAGTTTACGATTTCAATATATTTTCTGAGCCACACAATTCAGTTTGATTTGTTATTTAACGTACATTCAATAATAAAATTCACTTGACGCCTCACTTTGAATAAATCTAAACGTAAAAACACATAGGCTATCTTTATAAAAATAAATAAAGGTTAATAAGTTTGAAACTAAAGCCTTCCTCGCTTCTGCGCTTAAGCCTGATGTTACTTTATAAACATATTGGATATATTTCGAAATTCAAATATGTATACATGTGTTATAATCCAGCGCCATATTAGTAGGTATATTATTGTATTAAGCAAAAAATATTGTCGCACCTGTGACACCACATCCATAGACAGTTTCGATTAAATTATCAATAGTCAAATTAACGATGTGCTCTTGATAACATTTGTCCAGTAACTCTTTAGGCAACGTAGCGAAAGCTTTAGTGGGCCACACTTTTGTGAAATATTTTGTAATCCACTTTATACATTTACGGTATAGATCGTCTAATCCATAAACCGATGAAAGTGGGAAGCATTCCAGCACACCTGCTGTGCATACTTGACATGGCTAAAAGCAATTTCACCATTAAAATCACCTAAGCATATATAACACTAGCTGTGCCCGCGACTTCGTCCGCGTAGAATTTAACGAAAAAGTTATTGTTCCGTTCGCAGTTATAAAATAAATAGATTTCTAAAAAAAAGTAGCCCAAGCTACTCCTTATTACATCAGATATCTGGCAGTGAAAATCCCGTCAAAATCGGTCCAGTCGTTTCAGAGATTAGCCGGAACAAACAGTCAGACAAAAATTGTAAAAAATGTTATTTGGGTTTATGTACCGTGTATCCATATGCATTTAGTAAAAAGCGGTTATTTTAATATTACAAACAGACACTCCAATTTTATTTATTTGTATAGATTAAACTCATTTAAATTATATTATTGATACACTTCTAAATCATCGTTAGTTTAAAACATATTACAGTGCATTTTTCAATAAATTTTAGTTTTTTCGTAATTAATATTAAATAAAATATTAATAATTTAATTACCCTGTGAAAATGATGACAATATTTGGCTTTTAAAGTAAACATAATGGCTTCTTTCAATCCTTCTAGTCCCAGCATGTCTGCAATTGTCGCTAACTCCACTATACTTATCGTGTCAGGGATATTCGACAAACCAGAATAAATATGGCACAATGCGAAATGAACAACGTTAAATGAGAACCTACAAAAATAAATAAATTTGGTATAGAGCATGAATACAACGTTTATTATATTAAGTTAGAGCAATACTCACGGCGGTAGGACAATGACGTTTCCAGCACTTTCTACCCAGCCACCGCTCAAAATACCAGCAAAATACTGACACCTAAAAATTATTATTCTACGTCAAAATTTCAGTTAAGTTTAACGAGCTTTATTTATTTTTATATACAACTAGATCGGCAAAGCGTACGGCTCACCTGATGGTTAGCGATTATACTTGCGATTATTACTTTATTGGTATTCCAATATAAATAATTAAAAAAAAATATAACACAAATATATTAAAATATTTACGTTTGAACGCAATGCAATACTTTTTGATGCGTTCTAAGTAATGAGTTCTTAGAAAGAGTCAATATTTTTAAAACAAGCTGAAAGGACAATTAACATGTTTTCTTTTTTATAAATGGTCAGTAAGCGTGCGCCAAGTACACGCCTAAAATATCGATGGTTTGCGGGTTCGATTCCCACACGGGATGGATATTTGTATTTACAATTATTTCTTTCCGGTTTGGGTCTGTCCTTATGACTCTCTCCACCGTGCCTCGTCAAGCACGTTAAGTTGTCGGTCAAGGTTTTTATTACATACACCCGATAGCGATCGTGACACATTGTGAGAAACTGGGAAATAATATATCCGCCAACTCGCAGTGGAGCAGACTGGTGGATTAAGCTCCAATCCTTCTCCTACATGGAGAAAGAGGCATATACCTAGCAGTGGGATGTTACAGGCTGAACTTGACTATACAAAAATTATAAAGCTGTAAAGTTAGTTTGTTTAAAGGCGCTAATTTCAGAAACTGCTGGTTCGAATTGAAAACTTATTTTTGTGGTGGTTAGCCCACATACAGAGGAACGCTATAGGCTATTTTTTTTTCAAAATAACGAGGGTGAAACTGATTTTGTTGTACTGATAACTATTATATATATATATATATATATATATATATATATATATATATATATATATATATATATATATATATATATATATAATTATTCCACTGCATTTACGCGCTATGATCATTTAGTTAACAATTTTAGTATACTAAACTTACCTTGAAGACAATATACATTTGTGTGCTTTGATACGCCTTCCGGAAACTTCAACTACAACATCTGGTGCTATTTCTTCTAAGAACATGCGGAGCAAATCTTGACCTAATCGAGACTGACAATTTACTATCAAACTTGAAGTTTCACTTGTCTCTTCTGTTGTACTGTTCTCTAAGAAAAAAAATTCAGTTAATAAATCGTACTACAAAATCTACAATAAATGGTAATAACAATGCCTTACCTATAACAGAACGACACATGCTACTGTGAACGCTACTCATTTCAGACATATCTGAAACTTGCTCATCTATTTCCCCTACACTCGAAGATACACCTTGTCTCAGTGGCGATTTTGTTCGCCCAGTTAATGATATAGGCATACTTCTACTGAACTCGTTCTTTAAATGCGGAAAAAGTCTATTTAAGCTCAATGCATTTTCCGAGTGGAATGAACTGATAACCTCACTTGATCTAGAAGTCCCTGCTGCATTTTGTTCCGACCAATTATTATCAGGTATAGAACGTGTCATTCGTGAATCTAAAATTTCTTTCTCGAAATTGTCTGATTTATGGACTGGTTTATCTAAATCCGATAATTTCACATAAAGGTCTGTGGCGTGATTTCTTGTGGATTCTTCGGGAATTACGGCTTTGATGTCTGGTATAAAAGATTTTTCACTACTTCGTCGATGTGACTTTTCACTTTTTCTTTCTCTTTCGACTTCATATACCTCACTTAACTTTTGACAACTAGGTTCTGGAATCGCTATAATTTCAGATATACTTATGTTGGGATCATTGCATAATGATTCGTATTTCTCAAAAATAGAACTATTGTGCAGATCCTGATCCGTTTTAGTGTCATGACACTTACCACTGACGGACACAGATTTTTCATTGGACATCGTTTTCGCAACTTTAGAAGTTTGCGCAGCTTTTAAAGAGTTTTTATCACTCGATTGTTTTTTTACATTGAGGGACGATGATAGTCGTGATGGCATTTCTTTAAGTGTGGATTTTTCACCCAAATCTATATACATGGAAAATATATTCTTTTTTTCAGTATTATTTTCGACATTTGTTTTTTCAGGAGGCGAAGGGTCAGGTAGAGTAGACAAATCAATATAGAATCTATGACCAGACTTTTCGGAGCTATCAGAATCCACAGAACTTCTACTTTTATTACAACTATCTCCGCTACTCGACTTGGGTTCATTTTTTAAATTTTCATACACTTTATCACTCAGTTTTTTGACATTATTATTTTGGCTAGATCTGCTAGATTTAGTAGCCTCTGACACTTTAGGACTCAACGACATATCAACAACCCAGGCAGATGCTGATACTGATTTTGACGACTTTGAAAAACTATTATTTTCGACATTCAAACATACTTCTGTCGTTATTGAGATATTATCTACTTTTCGTCGAATCAAGGGACTACTATTTTGTGATTCTATTCTGGAAGAATTAATATTTTCGATTGACGCGGCATCTGACAGAGAAGAAGATTCGTTGTACCTGTTCGGTCTCAAGTTAGTAAGACTTTCCCTGCTCATAACTATTGTATCACTTTCGCTTTCTTCAGATTCGTAATTTTTTAGTGATGTCGCTTTTAATGACATAATAGAGTTGTGTGGCGTTGTTCCCATATATACCGTGCTTGTTGAAACAGATGTTGCTTTGTCAGTTTCACAATTATTAGTTCCAAATATGTTTTTGTTTTCTTGGATATCATTTGCACTTAAAGAATCTTCGGTAATAGGAGTCATTTCAAATATAGTTGGGGACAAGTCTTTCTGTATACAATCAGGTTCTTTGTTGTCAGGTTGTTCTAATGAGTCATCATTATCGTTACTTTCAGACCAATCAACTGGGCTAGTGTCGACTCCCTTGATGGACGAACAAGGCACCGGCTTACTTGGTAAGGGTGTATTGTTGGCTTTAATTTTAATATTTTTCTTCTCCAGTTGATTTAATATATTTAAAGAGACATATTCTTCGTCTACCAAACTAGCAGCATCGATAAAGCAAGGTGTAGTCTTAACTAAAAAGTTTGGAGAATCAGACTGATCATCTTGTTTATTTTGTTCTATAAAGGGGATATTTTGACTACCACTTTGACATTCGTTTTGTATAAATTTCTGACAAATTTCTTTGTCGGTCATTTTTGGAGGAAAAACGGATTCCCAGGATCCTGTTTCTGAAGATACCGAGGAAGATTCTAATATAACAATTTCTTCATTCTGTCGTTGCTTTTGTTCTTTAGAAGATTTACCACAAGCTACGTCATTTGATTTTGTTTCTGCATTATTTCTAAGATCAATATATTCTATACCTTGAGAAGTTGTACATATCGACAAAGGTATAGTACGAACTATTGGAATTCTTATCCTTTGAACTTGGTTTATGTCAACTTCTGGGCTTGATCCTTCTTCTATAGTTAAGTCATGAAGTGTGCTTTCAGTTAACGATATATCTGTTAAAGTAACATCTTTATGACTGTTAAGGCTTTCTAGTAAACCCGTATTTTCTAATCCCGAATCGGAGGAAGTAAATATGTTCTCCATTTTGATACTATCGTCACCAGCATTTAATTGTGGCAAGCACCCAGATGATCCCACAGCAGGTGAATAAGCGTATGCAGCAGAGAGATAATCCGAAGAAGAACTTGGATCGTCAGTGATCAAACTATCCGGTGAATATGCTGGATCTGTATTTTTTTCAATTGAGGGTTCGTTACGAAGCGTGTTTTTTAATGTTTCAGAAACTTTTGAATTTTGATTATAAATTGGTTTCTTTTCCGAATATTTACAATTATTTACTACGAAAGGTTCATACGTTGTGTTATTTATATCACAATCATTGGAATGTTTTTGTATTTTGAGAGAATGACTAGAAACCAAGGACAATGTAGTTGGTTTGTTGCGTGGTGGCACTTTGATGTTGTCTCTATCTTGCGATTTTATTATAGTCTGAAATGCATTTGATAAAGCGTCTTGTTCTATGAGTTCCTGTTCCAATAAATTTCCCTCGATATGTACTAGCGCATAGTATTCTTTAGTTAAATCAGTGCTGGGACTTAGAGATGATATTTGTTGAAAATTTTTCTCAGTATAAGGAGTTGTACAATTCGGCGTTAGAAATACATCAACATCTTCTATTTCTTCTTTCGATTTATGCGAATCGATAAAATTAAATTTTGTGAATATGTTTCTCTTGAGAAAAATTAATATTTCTTTTTCTTGAGTTGTGATATCGCATTCGGTATAAGCATCACTGAAAGTAATAAAAAGCTAATATGTAATACGTTCGCAATACTTGCAGCCAATAAATAACTATTTTTGTAAACAGTGCATGGCAGGGTTATATGCGTAGTTACCTTATAAACGAATATATCTCATCAAAAGCTTCTTTGCCGATGTTCACATGCAAAAATGCTTCAAGTTTTTGATAAAATTTATTTGTACGTGCTTTTAGTATACAAGTATGGGTTAGTATTTTTAGTTTTCCACACACCACTTCTAGGTCCGAATAAATTGATTCGTCAAATATTCTGTAAAAAAAAAAATCTTACATTGAAATACTAAATTACTACTTAACTTATGCACTTTTTAGTATGAACGATTATGATTTTTGTTTAAAGGTAATTTAATATGCTTATTAAAATTGCTTATTAAACCCACGAGCGGGAAAAGAACTTAGTTCTAATGATTGAATATGTGTATTTAGATTTTTTTGAGTCTTAATGCGTTTTATAAAAATTGCATTGACAATGAGTCAATGATTTATTATGAAAATTTTTATTAAAAAATTATAACATTTTTTTCGATGAGAATCTTATTTGCCAACTTATACAGTTTTTGACCTAAAACAAACAGACATCGACTAATACGGATCCTTTGGTACCCCTTTTGAGTTTTGGTTTATTTAGATATCCCGTTTTTAAAGTATCGCTAAATACCATTTCGAATTCGAATATGTGTATTTATATAGATTTTTTGAATTGGGATTTTTTTGATTGTTCAAGAAACAATAATTTAGTAAAACAAATAATTTCAAGCAATGCTAAGATACAAAATCATCATACAATTAGAATTTTCATATAAGAGATCACATATATTTTGTTAAAAAAATCATCACCCAGACAGACAGAATTCCTCTCAACTAATCGAAACGATTCACATGTCGTACTGCTGTTGTGTGAGTGTGGTACGATTATGGTTCCACAGATTGAATTTTATGCTTTCATATAAAATACCCCGTCGAACTAACATGGATATATGTATACTAAAGTACTTTTTCGCATGTTTACATTATTAGTACTGCGTGATGGCTAATAATAATAATTATATTTTTAATGTTATTGTCAGTAGCATTAGTTACTAGTGAGGAGTGTACTAGGATTGACACTTCCTCGTGTAAGTCCCTAGCTTTCTTTTTTGAAAAACATGTAGCTGTTTGCGCCCATCGGTGACGATGAGAGGAACAGAGTTCTTACCCAGTCGTGAAAAGATTAGGAGCCCTCTAAAGGAGGGCGTGTCCTATAAATATAGCAAATCTTCGGTTTAGAACATAGTGGAAATTACGTTCTAATATTGGGATCACTATGATAAAGTAGGTGCAATGTCGTCAAACTACTACCTCTTACTTTTTCTATCAAAATCAAAATCAAAAATAACTTTATTCAAATAGGCTCCATGAGCATTTTCGAATCGTCATTTTACAAAAATTAAATTTAAGGTGATTAATTAGCTTTTTTAAGTTTTTTTAAAGTGAAGCTACCACCAATTTGGAATATAGATTCTGCAGAGAAGAATCGGCAAGAAACTCCGCAGTTACTCTTTAGAAAATAATATATAAAATGTGTTTTAGTACAAAATACGTTTTATCTATTAATATATTTTTAATAAAAACTTTAAATTTATATTGAGACAATTCCAAAATTGTTTGTGGGATTTTATTATACATGCGAATAGCATAACCCAGAAAGGAGCCGTTTACTTTGCGCAGTCGGAGTTACAATTTTGTTATTCTTTCTCGTGTTTCCACTGCGTATGTTACTATTTATTTTAAAACAATGAATAAGTATTGTGGGGAATCTACACTCGAGAGCAATGAATCCGGGTCACTTAAAGAATCCTAAAAATCTCGCAAACTAAGAATGCTAGGTTAATGAAATAAATTGTGTACAATTAAATACTCCTTAACCCTAGATAGGTAACCATATTTCACTGTACACTAAAGATAACCATACGTTGATTCGACGTGCGAATGGTTGAGTGAGCATATTTTGGATTATACTTATACTAGGTTTATGAATGTGACATAATATCGTAATGTATGTAATTGTGTTGTGAGTAAATGAAAAACATTAGAGTTTATTTATAATTTTTATTAGAAAAAAAAATAAAGAACAAAACAAGGTACTTCATACTTTACAAAATTTTAACATTTAGGAATCTCCCTGTCAGTCTTATTAACTTATCAAAATCAACTTTTTGTAATTACTTAAACAGTACTTAGGACAGGCGCTGGACTTTTGCTCGCCACAAATGGGATTTTTGCAGCTGTCACACATTGTCTTTGTCATCCTTCTAAATTTTAATGGACAGAAGGCACAATACGTTCTTTTCTTTAGCTCAGGTACACATTCACGTTGTGCGGGAGGTCCAGCTTGTTTTTTTTTTTGACAATATACCTCCATTTTTTTCTTTTATATTCTTTAGCAAAGTAAGCATTTGCTTGCTTGTCTCCATCCATAGAGTCATCAAGCTATTGCTGAGTTTCTCATGAAATCTTTACGTTACTACGGTTTGTCTTTCTTAGACAGAACATTATCACAGTAAATGATGTATGCGTTTATAAATGACATATTAAAAATCCCATAAAATATAGCTGACGCTGAGAATTGGACACTGTGGCATGACAATGTGACTCAACATACTTGGCGAAGCACTTTCAGGAGTTTCAGAGTCATTTTCAGAAACATCTTCAGTATCTAATTGGTTTACCACTGGTGGAACACTCACGTCATAGTCTTCAGTATCACTCTGTACTTCATCTTGTCATAAATTGTTTTCAATTTCACTGTCCGACCCCTGAATGTCTACATCGTCTACACGATTTTGTTACGTCATTGTGTTCTTTTTATCGTGGACTATAACAAGTAAAAAAACTAATAAAAACATTGTAGGTACATTTATTCACAAAAAAGTAGCATTAACATTTTTTTCCAAAAATCAAAAAAGTGACACTAAAGATAACCATACGTCTCTTCGACAGACGAAAATAGACGAAAGACGACGTTAGACGAAATTTGGGCGATGATGCTATTTTTAAGCATGACAATACCCGACCACACACAGGTTGAATTGTGAATGACTACCTTCAAGAGATGAACATTACTCGTATGGAGTGGCCAGCACGTAGCCCAGATATCAATACGATCGAGCATGCTTGGGACGAGCTAGAGAAATGCGTAAAACAACGAAATCCTCCCCCAATTACGCTTCGTGAGCAAAAAAATTGCTCTCACAGAGGAATGGGAGAATATTCCCCAAAATCGTATAAGAAACTTGGTGTACAGTATGCCAAAACGGTTAAACGCAGTAATGGATGCACGAGGAGGCAATACGAAGTATTAAAATTCAAGAAAATCGTAATGTTGTTCAAAAATGTCATGTTTCCTATTTTTGTTTTAAGGCGAGATCAGCCAGTTTTTTCTTTGTGTATTTTTTTGTAAATAAAATGTGGTGATTCAAAAATTTTATTACTTTCATTTAAGGAGTATTTAATTGTCTGTTAAACACAAGTTGTTTCATTAAGCTAGCATTCTTAGTTTGCGAGATTTTTGGGATTCTTTATGTGACCCGAATTCATTGCTCTCGAGTGTACATAATTTATACTAATATTATAAATGCGAAAGTATCTCTGTCTGTCTGTCTGTCTGTCTCGCAATCACGCCAATACTACTGACCAGATTAAAATAAAATTTGGTATACAGATAGTCTAGAGTCTGAGAAAGGACATAGGCTACTTTTTAATGCGAATAAAAGAGTGTAAGGGGTTGAAAGGTGGGAATGAAAATTTGTATGGAACTATGTTCGTGTTTCGTAACTGTCAAACATTTAATGTTCATCCCGTCGATATGGTAAACTCTCCGATAAAATTAAAGAACGTATTTAAATAAAGGTTTCGAATCGACAACATATATCCAAAATATACGGATAGTGGCGTATTTTACATTTTAAAAATGTATAATAATGTCAGTAATGAAAACGGATTGACATAATATAATTATATTGGTTGTCAAATATAAAACGTAGTGGTTATATACTCTTTGGTCAAATATTTATGCGTGCGTTCAGAAATTTATTTAGAGTAAACTAAGGAAAATATATCAAGCTAATTAAATCTTATACTATTAAAAAAAAGGAAAGCATTTTTTTTCCCTCAAATCAACGCAGGTGAAACCGCGGGGCACAGCTAGTATTGTTATAAATACATATATTGCGAAGCAATTGTTAATAGGTCTACCTTTTGAAAGACATCCCGTAGGGAGACTCGAGCTCCAACGTCGTAAATGCCGCGAATTTACCTTTTTGCAAAATAAATACAGTCTTAATATCTGTAGCATTACCCCACAGTAACAGACCGTAAGACAACACTATGGAAATAGCTAAAATATATTAAACGTGCATTAGCAACGTCGCGTCGGTCAGTTGTCGTACTTTTCTAACTTCGAATGCTGCGGAGCGAAGTCTACCGTTCAAGGATGACAAATGGGTGGTCACATAAACAAATCCATTGTAATAATTTGTTTACCATGAATTGATATCATTTTACTATGAATAATATTTAAGTCATATAAAATAGTTGGTTGTTAGCAGACAAACAGCATGCAGTTTATAATAATTATTTATTACCTTGCTACATCCTCTTCAAGCTGCCTCTGTAAGTACAGTTCCAATTTCGATGCTTCGTCTGATGCGGAGGATTCACTAGCCGACACCGGCTTAACTCTCAGGTCCGGCATTAAGCATTTCTTACACCTTAATAGAAAAAATACTTATTTAATGTTATGAATTGTCATAACTTAGAGCAGATAAATGCAGTAACAAAATTGAAATTTCAATAAATATTATTATTACAAAACTTATTAATGTCGAAAATAGCTGTTTTCGTAAATTTGTAAAAAATTCTCGAACATTTTTATGGTTGTTTTATCAAGTGATTATTTGTATTACATTTTTATCGTCATTTTGAACTCTGATAATATTATAAAAATATTAAAGACTAACTGACATCAGTTGCCTGATAGCATAACGTATTGCATGCGAAGTGCATAATACATGAGTGAATACATGCAAAAATGAGTAGTTTAGCACTATTTTAAAAACTAAAAGGTTTTATACACATGCTAACTATTTTATTTTATATAAAATGTAACAGTCTTAATGCGTTTTATAAAAATTGCATTAACAATGAGTTAATGATTTATTATGAATTTTTTTTTTTAAATTATACATTTTTTTCGATGAGAATCTTATTTGCCAACTTATACAGTTTTTGACCTAAAACAAACAGATATCGACTAATACGGATCCTTTGGTACCCCTTTTGAGTTTTGGTTTATTTAGATATCCCGTTTTTAAAGTATCGCTAAATACCATTACGAATTCGGAAAACGAAGTTTCTAGATACAAGAAAAATCGCCTACGCTTTCCCTACAATACTTCGAGTTCTTTAACAAAGTTTATTACAATATATTTAGATCCCTATGGAAAGTAATAGTTGTGAATTAACCGATGAATAAAAGGAAACTAATTGTCAAATATTTTTATATCTGAGGCATTCCGGGCACGCAAGTAGAGCAGAGCTATAGTAGGTCTCGCGCTATGTTTCATACCACACCGTAATTTTGAACAATCAAACAGTAGAGTCAACACATAGTTTGAATTCTTTACACATTGATATTAATTACGAGTAAAAGACTGGTATGGCCATTGCCATCACATAGGTTTGTATTATTTTCATATTTAAAAACACCTGACAAGAGAGAAATACTACTAAAATATTACGAAAAGCAAAATGTTAGGAAGACTTTACCTAAATATACTATTTTAATTTTTTAAGCGAAATAAAATTTAACTAAAAAACTACAAAAGTGACCACATGATAAGCAAGAGCGTTCAATTAGAAAGAAAGATTCGTCAAAATCGATACACCCACTAAAAAGTTATTATGTAACATATCGACACCTGATAAGAAGAACATTGTAACTAATGAAACAGTGTTTTCTAACTATACCATCAAAATACTGAAGGGAATAAAAAGTATCTTTCTATCTGGGAACTGTATTTATACGAACACTAGAACGATTTTTAGATGAATATTCATTGTAATTCAAGGTAATTCAGATTTCTGCATTATAAAATTGTAATTTTGGTTAATGATTTTAGGGGAACACTCATATTAAAAAAATTCAAAATACTGGTTTAGTTTTATGTAAAATAATAAGATTATTGTGATTTTCAATAAAATAAAACATTAAAATACTGCAATCGGCCATTTTGATAGAAACACAAATTACAGCGCATGACGTCACACTATATTATACGTCAGGCGCGTTCCACCTAAGACCCACAAGACTATCGAACACGACCACTGAAAACCACTCAATAGTCTAGTCGACAAGTTGAAAACGGTCGAAAATAGAGATACTGCTCTTAAAATTATGTGTGATAGCTCATTTTATTCGGAATGACGCCTACAAAATGTTCTAAAAGCGTGTTTTAGCACATAAAAAATTGCAAAAAATATAAACAATTAAAAGAGTTGTGGGCCTTGTGAGAGCCGATGCCATGACACCTGCAGCCGTTTTGTCGCACTCATTGAAAACATTTTAGAAAAATAGTTTTAAATTTCCTTAAACTTAAGTTTATTAGCGAAATATAAGTATTTTCGTAAATAGTAAATGTGTATCCACATTATGGAAGAGGTTTTCAAAATCTTTCATCATGCCCATTGTACGAGTACATGAAAAGATGTTTCACTTAATGTGATTACTAGTTTCTCTATAAAAAGTAATCATCCTGTCGAAAGAAAAATAAAAAAATTACCTCCATTCGCCCTCAACAAGTATATAATATAACCCCTTTAAGATTAGACCATAGATGTAAATTAAAGTCAGTTTTTTTTTTCATTTGCGAGCAAATACAATTAAGTATACCAATCTAAGTCCTGTCGAAATTTTTGGGGTAAAAATTAGTCTGTCAGATTTACCTTTATATTGATATAGATATAATAAAAATGAAGTTATGTTATGATGACTATAATATTTTGCTAACAAGTCTATTTATTATTATTAAATACTAGCATGTATACTGTATAGCAAGTGTACTATCATACATGTATACTTGACTGTTTTTCTATTTTATGTATTACCTAGATCCTAAAAAAATTATGTATACTACATATAATATTCAAGGAATAGTAATTAATTAATTTTAAAAAAATGTCGAAATTCACCCAAACATATGGTTGCTTTGTTCTACCCTCTTTTTGTTCATTTTGGGATATAGTGTTTTTTTCTTTAGTAACAAACCTTTTAATTACAAAAATAATACACTATTTTAAGAAGAACTATAAATAATTAAAAAAAAAACTCCATTTTAATATCAACCTTAAAATTTTTCAAATTGAATATGGTATGACCAAATTTTATTTATAATACTCACGTTAAACTAATAAATAACGATTTTATTATTTATAAGCTAACAAAACAAATTTAAATGCAAAACATGTTTCTATTGTCTACTACTTTATGACATCATGCAGCACCAATAAATGTATGAAATATCTTTAGTTATTATTATGCTACAAAAAGTAAAACAATAAAAAAAATAGTTAATCATTAAATCTTTAAGTTAATTTCGAGATTAAATTATTAAGAAATACAAGCCACAGAAAAATAAATAGAAGGTATTTAAATAATTTCTATCTTGCAGAAGATTTTTCGTATCGAATTGTAAAAATCAATCATGTAAACTCACAACGATAAATGTGAGTTTGTAAGTTAAATAATTATTAATGAAATTGATAAAATGATAGGAACAAACAAACTCTCGTGACATACCAAAAATATTCCAAGTGCAATAATTCTTCACGTAAAAAAGTGGTGTATCAACAAAATTATTTACTGATATAGACGAGAAATAATAATTACAAAACAGTCATTTACACTTTTTTTTTTTTTTTGAGTATTTATTACTTAAGATATTGCACTTATAAAATTAGTAAGTATGCAAATGCGTAAAATCACTAAATTCTCTTCTGCACAACTATCGATCGATCTTCACTAGCGCCATTGTCAAGACCGGTATTTGTGACTTTTCTGTGACTGTGACGTACCTATCTGTGTAATTTAGACATCATTATTTTATAGTCTATCTGTAATGTATTATTTTCTTTGATTTTAGATAATATCTGCAATTTTGATATAAGCTATATTGTCTTACCTTAGAAATTTTAAAATATATACATTTGTGATGAGTTAAAAATTTCTTCTATTTTTAACAGTGTTTGCGCCGGCGTACTTCATATTTCAGATCATAGATTCATAGAGTAAAATTCTAAAATATATATTTTTTAACTTTAAAAAAAGTACAATGCGTAAAAGAAACGATTTATATATAGTGATTTATACATAATTGTATTTAAACATACTTTATAAGTTTACTAGCTTCTGCGCGCGACTTCGTCGGCGTGGACTCCGCTCCTATTGGTCTTAGCGTGATGATTTATAGCCTATAGCCTTCTAAAAAGTTTAACTGTGCCCTAGTGATTTCTGTAATTATAATCAAGAAATAATCATTTTACCTGCTAACTAGGTATACGGAGGTGGGCTTAAGGCCGATACATACGTAACGTGTTTCCCGTACGGGACGGGACGTGAAGTTCGTTCCATACAAAATCACGTCCCCGTCCCGTACGTGATTCCGTTGCGTATGCATTGTCCGATACATTTTGTATGAAACGATATTTCCAAAAACTTCACGTCCCTGTCCCGTCCCCGTCCCTTCCACGTTACGTATGCATCGGCCTTTACTTGGCCAATCTGCCGCCTTAACGTCGGACTAGCGGGCGATAGACCGGGGGATCTATCGTCCGCATTGCACGGTCCCGAGGAAGGAGACAGCCTTGGTGTTCGAGGAAACCTCTCGGAGGTCGCTTATATGGTGACGGGCCCTAATTGGGCAATGCTGGCGAGACCGCGGAAGTGCTTAGCGTCCCCGTGATCCCGCCCTAGGCGAGCGAAGGAACACCCCAGAGGTTTTAGTCCGTGCGAATCGGACATACCCTCCAGCTCCCCCGGGCTGGAGGCATCCGTTAGGGATTTCCTCTGGGTAAACAAAAAATAAAAAGGGTTGGTATTAGTTTTTGTTATAAAAATGAAAAAATAAATGGAAGCACGACTTTTATGCCTTTTGGTTTGTCAATTAGCAAAAATATTTCACAAATCAATATAGAGGACAAAATGTTAAAATGTTTATTACTTACAACATTAAATGGCCGGCATATTACCGAGAACTTCTCGCGATATATGAGAGTGTGCAGCTTTATCGCCATTTCTTGGCAGCTCAGCACGTAACGATTTATACCGACCACAAGCCGATTACCTACGCATTCTCACAACGTCGTGAGAAGCTTCCACCGGTCCAGCTAAATCAACTCTCTTTTATATCCCAACTAGCTGTGCCCCGCGGTTACACCCGCGTTAATTTGAGGAAAATCATAGCTATAGCCTTTCCTAATTTCAAGTTTGTAGGTGTATTTTTCATTGGACTTTCATAAAACTACCATCTCCTGTTTTAACCCCAAAAAGGGGTCCATTTCTCAAAATACATTATTAGTACACCTCAACACCGTCTATAGAGCATACATTTTGAATTTCAAGTCTCTTACTTCTAAAACATAGGACTTTCATACAAACTTCCAACCCCCGTTTAACCCCCTTAAGGGTGGAATATCGTAAAACCCGTTCTTAGCTGATCTCTACTCGGCAAAAGGACTATTCCTACCAAAATTCAAGTCTCTACGCCTTATGGTTCCAGAGATATCGTGATGAGTCAATGGGTGGGTAACTCTTTTATATACAGGGTGTCCCGTAAGTCGTGAATCAAACGTCACGCTGAGATAGAGTAGGTCAAGACCTATCCAAATAATATAACATTAGTTAAGCGAAAATGTATGGATCTCGAGATATTTGTAATTTAGTGAAAATGCCGAAAATTACCGATTTTTAAGACTTATTTTTCAATAAGTTGGTCAAATAATGTTTTGATTTCCCGAAATTTTTGCATAATTATTATTAGATTATGGTTTTGACGACCGCATAAAAAAATAATCAAAAATTAAAACAAAAAGACAGAAAAACATTGTTTAAATTTTTTAATTCTATCACATTTTTTTTGTTACATTTCAAAAACACTCTCTATCTTTAAAAATAAAAACTCAATTAACTGGCAAACAGTATCAAAATTTTCACTATTTCATGCAGATTCTAAATTGGTAAGAAACAATAATAATATCCCTCAAATTTAATTTATGTCGGTGCTTCAAATAGGTAAGGTAGTAAAAACTTGCAAAAGAGTCAGGTAGGAAAGATGTGCTACTAGCAAAATAGCGATAAGTACTAAATGTTTTTTTTAGTTGGATAGGTAAAGAATTATTCTAATGCAAATAAAAAATAAACTTTTTCTCTTTTAAATAATAAAAATGACAAATAACCTTTATCAAGCGTTTGCAAATGAATTATCCCCTATTACAAACTAAAAACTAGTAATTAAATAAAACTAAGCACATTTTAGTAAATTTTTAATGTAATTACAATAGATGCTCAAATTGACGGCCATTTTGCCGAATACATAAACGACAACGTCGTAAATAACCCTTCCTTGGCAGTCGGGTAAAAAGACCGTTTCAAGCGCCTTAAACTGATTTCACTTATTTCGTGGGCAGCTGCTGTTACTCTAAGTCGCAAATCTTCTTCATTTCTAACAGGTTTTTCGAAAATCTTGTTCTTTATGCATCCCCAGTAAAAAAAATTCCAACAAACAACGTGGTTTCAAAACGATGGATGCCCAGCCCATTATGCCGTGCCGGTACGACAATACTTAAATGAAACATTTCCAAACCGTTGGATTGGTCGATTAGGCCCAATTTTGTGGCTACCACGGTCACCTGATTTAAATTCGCTGGATTTTTTTACTGGCGATGCATAAAGAACAAGATTTACGAAAAACCTGTTAGAAATGAAGAAGATTTGCGACTTAGAGTAACAGCAGCTGCCCGCGAAATAAGTGAAATTAGTTTAAGGCGCTTGAAACGGTCTTTTTTATGACGTTGTCGTTTATGTATTCGGCAAAATGGCCGTCAATTTGAGCATCTATTGTAATTACATTAAAAATTTACTAAAATGTGCTTAGTTTTATTTAATTACTAGTTTTTAGTTTGTAATAGGGGATAATTCATTTTCAAACGCTTGATAAAGGTTATTTGTCATTTTTATTATTTAAAAGAGATAAAGTTTATTTTTTATTTGCATTAGAATAATTCTTTACCTATCCAACTAAAAAAAAACATTTAGTACTTATCGCTATTTTGCTAGTAGCACATCTTTCCTACCTGACTCTTTTGCAAGTTTTTACTACCTTACCTATTTGAAGCACTGACATAAATTAAATTTGAGGGATATTATTATTGTTCCTTACCAATTTAGAATCTGCATGAAATAGTGAAAATTTTGATACTGTTTGCCAGTTAATTGAGTTTTTATTTTTAAAGATAGAGAGTGTTTTTGAAATGTAACAAAAAAAAATGTGATAGAATTAAAAAATTTAAACAATGTTTTTCTGTCTTTTTGTTTTAATTTTTGATTACTTTTTTTATGCGGTCGTCAAAACCATAATCTAATAATAATTATGCAAAAATTTCGGGAAATCAAAACATTATTTGACCAACTTATTAAAAAATAAGTCTTAAAAATCGGTAATTTTCGGCATTTTCACTAAATTACAAATATCTCGAGATCCATACATTTTCGCTTAACTAATGTTATATTATTTGGATAGGTCTTGACCTACTCTATCTCAGCGTGACGTTTGATTCACGACTTACGGGACACCCTGTATATAGATTTACGACGGACATCGTTCATGTAAAGGGGGTGGACAATACAGTCGCTGACGCCATGTCCCGCATTGAAGCTATCAGTTTCGAAACAGACTACTCTGCCCTCGCTTCATGCCAGGAACTTGATGACGAGTTGAAGAAGTATCGCAATGATCCAAATTCTTCTCTTAAATTAGAGGACGTTGTCCCCGGCACCAATACTACACT